>OV702292.1:77344772-80200972 GCA_916181665.1 Avena sativa | reverse complement strand
GTGCGGGTGCTTTCTAATTGTTCAGACTTGCAGACAATGAGAAGTGAGAACTGTGAAGTTCTTTGAATACTTATCTGGCTTCTTGTTTTGTCCCTCCTTTGCTTTTCTCATCCATCTGCGCTGTTTTTCAAGATAGTTGGAATGAGTACTGTCGCAAAACAATTGTCAGTTGTGTATCCTCATATAATTTTCTTAAGACAGGTTCTTGTCTGCTATTCTTCGGAGCACCGCATCTGTTTCTTGGGCTGAAGCTCTTTTACCTGATGAGATTCTTTTCACGCATTCTGTGGATACTTGGGAATACAGCGAATTTGACATTACTTGAGAAGGTATTGTACTGAATTTGTATATGCAATCTACCTGTGATTAATCCGTCAAGTCGGTCCTCACAAGTTTTGTGACTTCTGTTCTATTAAACTTGAAATTTGACATATATGGACACAATGTGTTTGTTTTGTTCGTTAACTTGAATTTTGAGTTTTTGACATATATGGACACAATGTTTTTCCTTTGTAAGATTTCGTGTAACAAAAGATGTTTTAACTTTCTTTTAGCTCATTTTTGTACACATGATTGCTGGGTACGTGTCTTTCATGCTTAGTTCTCTTATCAGTTCACCATATAATGATGTAGTTTCAGGAAAGTTGTCATCGAATTCCTACTATTGACTATTTCGTCAGCCCTAATAATTGTCATTTGTAATGTTCCAGCCTTGTCATTGCTACTCCCTCCATTTCAAAATCTTTTAGTGTACAGGTTCGGAGTGAACCTACACACTAAAGATGTCTAGATACATTCGCTTCACAAAAGCTGAAACATCTTAGATTTTGAAATGGAGGGAGTATATATCAAAGTCATGCAAACAATGTTAGAGATGTCCTTTGGTTCAGACCGTGTTCCTGTTTTTCTTCCATGGAATTTGCCAATAACATGGTTCACATCTGTGAAAATTCTTCTCTTAGGAGAATCTCTGAAGTTCTTGGACACGCATTTGGTAACAGTGGAGAGTTGAGAAACATGTGATTGCACATTGCAAATTTGCAATTTTATTAAAATTTAGCTGCAGAGATCTTATGGTCTTTGATCTAGTAGCTATTTTCTTTTTTGTTTAGAATAGCTCTTATTGCACAGAGAATGTTTTTATTTTCATATACTCTTAACTGTAAAATTGTTGTTACCTTTTTTTTGCGGGTTGCAATATTAGCACAAACATGCTATCACAATTATGTTCATCTTATTACGATATGGATCAGCTGAAATTTCATCCCTTTGTATTTGCATATGTTCAATAGTTTGATTATTTCATATGTTATTTACTGGGTGCAGAGCATTGACTTCATATCAACTGTCATGGATGTTCAAGATATGATCGCTATGCTTATCCAGCCCTTGCTTAAAGCAGGTTTAGTTGACCATGTTATTGGGTTGCTAATAAGTGAGATTGAAAAATCACAGGAAGAGAAGCTAGACAGGTATGGTGAATTTTGAATTGAACTAACTTGAAATTCAGCAACATTTAAAAGGTAACTGCTACATATTTTGAACTATTCTTGTTCAAGGTTTTCTTAAGCTCCCCCTATGTTTTTGGTAAATTTTCTGTAGTTTAAGAATTAAGAACGGCCAACAGTCATATCTAAAGAAGCTCATCAACCCCTACACATTTGGGTTTGTAATCTGTTTAAGTAGGTCATCTTGATTCACGGGATTCCGCAATGCAGCAATACTGCAATAGGAAAAGGTAGGATTGCAATGTCATAGCATCCTGAATCGTATAGGATTGAATACCTCATGAATTTGTGCCAAAGATTGTTTGATTGTACAATTGAAAAAACATAGGACCTTTCCAAGAGGTTAGAGTCAATGGAAATTTTCCTATGAAATCTAGTGCAAAGGAAATCCTTAGAAATATACAATCCTGTGTATCAAACACAGGAAATTCTTCTAAGGGCCTGTTTGGATAGGGGGCATTAATCTGGAGGTTTATGGTATTCAGTTCAAATATGGGCAAAAGCGAGTGCACATAGAAATTCTCTTTATCCAAACAGCAATGGAGGATTTGAATTCTCAACTTTCTAAATTCCTTTATGTCAAAAGAGAACCTTAAAACTTCATAGAACATTTGTTACATTATCAGTCTTTTATTGCAAAATTAGGTCCTTCAGTCTTATGGGATGTGGCATTTGATGTTGCCAATAATTTGGTCTGGGCATTATATAGTTCTTATATTCCTGCTTCTCAGTTTTTGAATTATGAATTAACAACCTGAGACAAGATGCAATTACCTTTCCCTTTTTCTCAACACATTTCAGGTCTGGTTCTCTTGATATGATCCTTCACTTCATGGAAGAATTATCAGCCATACACAGCGTTTCAGAAGTCATGTCGTCGAGTGACCGACTGATGGAAGTGCTAGTTAGCATGATCAAGTCACCCGATAAGCATGAGGTGAGCATTTTCCTACCAGCATATTTGATCATCAGCCCATCTCATTTAACATCCACAAATTCTGGTTTGAATATTTTGGAAGAAATGCATGGTGTTGCTATCTCCTTCATATCCAATTGTTTCAGTTTGGTTAACTCATAACTTTTAAGAAACATGCAGTTCCGAATTTCAATTGTCAGTAAATCGTGATATTCTTATTTTGAAAATTTGAAGAAACACCCGTTGCCTGTTTTAGTTGTACATTGGCGAACTTAACCTTGCACTAACGCTTGTGAGTCCCACCCAGCAGTCTCAATGGTGACCTAGGTTTTTTTTCACTTGAAAGTTATGTTGATTCATATGTAATAATGCAACTCAGGTAAATCTATTCTTATTCACAAACTCTTCTTCAGGTTGCAAGCTATTGCGCTTCGGTGGTGATCATAATATCAAATATTTTGACAGATGGAAAGCATCTGATGCCTATGCTATCACATGTAGGCACCTTTTTGTTAGCAATCTATCAAAATTTCCAAGCAGCTGTTATTTGCTAAGCAGTTCGTTGCATGACTTGAAATCATGTTTCCAATTAGTGCTATTACAGTGATCCGGTATGTCAATTGTTTCAGATTTACCCTTCCTGGAGGGCCTATTTGACATTCTTCCACTGGTCCCTGATGATGATCAAGCTCGATATGCACTTTGGTGTACCTTACCACGTATCCTGCCGGAAGCGCAAGAAACGGAGTTGAACTCCTCATCCCCTTGACCAGTTTGCGTCTCTCTTTTTAGGCAAGTTCACTCTCATCAAAGATGACCTCGAGAGCAATGTGGTTGACAAAGAGAAGTTATTATCTGAGGATGCTCTTGTGATGGGCTGGACATCCAAATGTGTATCCTTTCAAAACAAAATATAATTTGGTACCATAATGTCCTTCATGGAGATTTAGACCTTAATCTATATTTACTCCCTCCGTCCACAAATAAATAGTGCCTAGATACTTGCGTATCTAGCCAAAGCTAATTCACTTATTTGTGGACGGAGGGAATACAAAATAAACGAGCATCAACATGCGGCAATGCATTTTTGGCAGCACCATCGCATTGTTTATCCTATACTACAAAATTATTTGTAACAGCTCAGGGCAATCTCCGTCGTCATGGAGAGATGGATCGAGGAGAAGTCTTCGCACAACCAAGATGCTCCACCGACTGGAAACTCCATCGACAATGCTCGGGAGGTGCTGAGTTACTGCCACAAGGCGCTTCGCTGACTTGGAAAAACTCTACTGACAAGCTTGCTGCAGTTGTAATATCTTGTCCCAGTTTTTCACCTTTCATTCTGCCTCTCTAGTATTACTTCCTAAACATTGGCTATCATCCCGTGAGAAAGCAACAAGCTTGTCAAAAAGTGGTGGTGTTTAAGTTCATGCATGAAAAGACTTGACCATATATTGATCCAAAATAAAATAGTAAAATTAAGGGAAAATTTGCTATAGGACACCGTTATTTGCTGGTGTTTGCTAAAACACACTGCATAATTATGTCTTTGCTAGGTCCATTACAATTTTGTGGCACGTTTGCCAGAACGCACCACGTGGCCAAAAATGAAAAGTTTGGCACATTTTTTTTCTAACCTGGCCATAACATGGTCACCCGAGCAAAAGTGCTAAAACTTTTTATTTTTAGCCACTGGTGTGTTGGAGCAAACGTGTCACAAAATTGTAATGGTACCTATCAAAGACATAATCGAACAGTGTGTTTCAGCAAATGACAGAAAATGACGATGTCCTATAGCAAATTTTCCCTAAAATTAACCACATGGTACAACTCTATCAGTGTTAATTTTTTTCGCGAAAATTAGTGTTAAAATGTTAATGCCTTTTTTTAGTGTATCAGTTGTTTTCAGGAAACTTTATCAAGTATTGCCAATTGGCAAATGGCAAATAATGGGCCTTACCGTATGGGCGCGTGGACGCCCGTATCGGTTTTCTGTCAGCGCTCGACTGCCAGTATTTTCTTAGACCGACCGCAAGAAGAAAAGGAAAACAAAAACAAAAACCCAAGAAAATGGAGGGGACGCGCTCGCGGCGGCGGCGCGCCTCGGACCGCCATGGACTACACGCTCGCGGCGCTGAAGCTCTTCGGCTCCCAGTTCTCGGCTCCACCACGGCTCCCTCCTCCGAGGGATCCTCTCCGGCGCAGATGCTCTTCGGCATCCGATTCCAGCGCGCCTGGATCCAGGTCCCGCCTCTTCTCTTCCCGCCACGCACGCACTCCTCATTCCGTTCCCCATTCCTTGCTCGGAGCCCTGACGACTTGCAGCGGCAGGCAGGTGTGAATCGTGCGCGCGGAATACAGCACCGGTGACGGGACCCTGGTTTCTGGATGACGGCTCCTGCGTCACCGAGCTCATGCTCCAATCCGAGGACGCCAAGGGCCAGTCCCTGGCGCCCAGGTTCTCACGAATTTCGGATTCGCTCGGTTATTTCGTCTTCTCTTATCCGTTTCTTAGATGCTAAATTGCTTATGTAGTCTTGCTGCTGTTGATCAGTAAAAGTAGCCGCATTTCCACCTCAATAAAATAAAATAGCTGTATCGTATGAAATTGTATGCTATAGTAAATCCGTTTCAAGACAACCTCTCGCAAGAGTTTAACTATCCCGACCGCCTGGTCCAGCACCATCCAAACCTAAATCATCTGCCAAGTGTATGCTTTGCATATGAGGCTGTTTACCACCAGATGGACTTAATTACAAGATCTGGTAAAGTAAGTGCTACTAGAGCAGTGTTTTATACTGTTCACAACGGTTTCACTCTGTTCGTCCTCACTCTTAGGGCATCCAGCCATCTTGGTTCTTTTCCTAACTAGCTCATAGTTTCTTTACTCTAGCTGATGGCCCTGTTTTGTGCTGTAGGGATGTATGTGTTGGTGATTGGGGCATATGTTTCACCGGAGTCTCTGGACAAACTCCTGCCAGTGGTCAAGGTTCCATCTCCCTCCCTCACTCTCTTTGTGTATCATTGCCTGCTATCATGCAATTTTCATCCGTACGTAATAATCTGAGGTTTTCCTTTTGTGTTAGTGTTTTCTGTATTGTTTGATGCAAAGTTCAGTTTTGGAATTACTTGAATACTTGGGTGGACACCTAGTGTTTTCGGGCTGTGTGGCTTGTGGTTATACAAATACAAAGAAAATAGTAATGCATGCCAATGTTCAAGTAGCACTCCTGATTTTAGGCTTGATATCCTTAAAACTGAAAGTAGATTTTTTTCATTGATAAAGTTTGTCGGTCCTAGATTTATTGAAGTTTTCTTTGTTAAATGAGCTTGCTATACCATTGTGCTTGTTATGAGAAGAGATAACTGATGGAAGGGGAGAGAAGTCCACTTTAGCCCCCCAAATTCATCCTAGAGTTCGGATTGCAATCCTGAACTTTGATTTGGTTCAGAGTACACCCCCAAATTCAGAAAACTGTCAAGACACTCCTTTCTCAGTTCACTGGTTTTGACTTCGGTTTTATCCCAGCAAATCATTGCGACGTCACCTGTTCCTCTACCTTACTGCCAACTAATCTCACTTATCTCTCTGATCTGATCATCTTTCTCACATGACCTCCCTATCTTGAGCTCCTTCTTCTCCTGAGGGAAAGGGTTCTGCCCGAGCAACTCCTAGAGCACCTTGGCCGACTCCCCAGCCATAGGCCTCCATAGCGAGCTGCTCGGACTACAAGCACATCGGCAACTTGCTGAAAGTAAGTGAGTATCCGTGTCAGGGGCCGCGCCTCAGAGTTGGCGCTAGCGGTACACGATGGATGTGTCCGTGTAGGCACCCCGGGTGGCAACACCATGTCATCCCAACTGCTAATCTGCCTTTCCCCCTGATGGAATGTACTCCAGAACCCCAGCGTCTGCTAATCTGCAGGTTGCACATGGAAGCAGCAGTGGCAACACTAACACAGCCATTGTTGGCAACGCCATTTTGATCGGTGCAGAATCAGATTCTTCTCCAATCTAGCAGAGACATCCACCCTAAACTGAAGTAGAAGTCTATTCCTATCCTAAACTGAAGTAGAAATCTAACCTTCAGCATGGAGTCCTCCCTCATGCAATTGACTCTAAGGGAAGATCTTGATTGCTAGCCTAGACGAGAGAAGAACGAGCACCAAGCATCAGCCATGACGTGCATGGTCGCCCACAGTTGGAGGCTAGCTAGGTAACTCCTCCATTGTGGACAGAAATTTGAGCTCCTCTGCCACTGGAAGGCAGGAAATTGATGACGCCAGGAGAGCCGTCCGAAGTGGGAGGCGGGGCACTACACCGGAGGCTGGGTGGCAGTGTCGGCGACATGCCTCCTTCCCCTGGCAGCTGGCACACAGGGGCTTTGGCTGGTGCTTTGCTCTGTTTGAGTGTCGGGCTGTCGGCTTTGGTTCAGGAGTGAAACAGAATTCAGGGAGAAAATAGAGAAAAGAAGGCAGAGAATAATGACCTGCGCAGCCGAGTTGGCAAAGAAGTGAAAAACCAGTAATGTGGCAGGATACAACCGGAGTTAAACCAGTCAATTCGTTGGAGGGGGCGTGTTTTACATGGTTTTGTGAGTTTGAGGGGGGTATTTCGAACCAAATCAAAGTTTAGGGTTGCAATCCGAACTGTTGGACAGGTTCAGGAGGGTAAATTGGACTTCTTTATGGAAGGGTTACATTGACATGTAATGTTTCTCACACTTTTCTAATCCCAGCATGTGTAAAGAAATAACAGGGAATATGTGAGCCGGATTTTTTATGAGTTCAGCTTGCTGTGGTGCTTCCATGTATTCTAGGCGCCAGATGATGGCCAGCTAGGCATGGCATCCGTGCTGTAAATTCTCGCGCTAACATTTACAGCGCGGACGTGCCATAAATATTTCTGGCTATTTGAGAAATGCCACCGCAACTTCGTCTTTTGAGAAACACCACTGCAATTCTCTATACATTTCGTAGATGCCATTTTGTCTACTTAAACACAGATACTGGCCAATATACTCCTGTATTTACAGTTGTACATACGTATAACTGTTTGGCATACTTGAATGAGCTTATATGACTAATGATGGAAATTTTACCCACAGGTACCTGTATCGTGGGTATGGGTAAACTTTTCACCCATTGACTAACTGGTATGGGTATGGTATTGCTCTAACCCTGCCCATTGCCATCCTTATATATGACGTGGATTAGAAGAAAAAAAGTTCACCCGAACAGAGCACGCCACTATTTCCTCTTCATCCGTTCCTCCTCTTCAATCCCTGTCTGCTCCAGCATAGCAGCCAGGGGTCGCTGCCTCCTCCAGGTACGCATCCTCTCAGGTACGCCTCGCATGCTCCAAGCACGAACCTTCCCCGGCGACGGAAGTGGTCCCCTCACAAACTCCTCGAATCCTTGGGGCGGTCGGCGAAGTAGGTGAAGCATGCTCCGGAGGGTGAGCAAGTAGGCGTTCTCGCTGTATGGCGCTGCGTTGCGGCGGCCCTCCGGTTTGTCGACCAGAGCCTCGTAGCCAGCCTCGTTGAAGAAAGGCTGGTTGTTGAGGATAAGGCCCTGGATGGAGACGACGACCTGAAGGAGGGTCGAAGTCGCCGGCAACCCATTCCTCGGAGCCCTCCCCCGCCGAAGTGCCTAGCAGGCTGAGGCACACCGTGCCGGAGTCGTAGAGGTTGGGGTTGAGGTGGAGACCGAAGGAGTGGTAGTACACTAGCGGCGGCTCGTCGGGGTAGGATGGCGGCATGTGCATGTCGAAGAAGAAGAGCCCGTCCTGGTATGGCGTCCCGCTTGCACCCACCATGACCGCCCGAACATGCGGTCCTCAAACGCGCGGATGTAAATGGTGTCCCTGGTAGGTTGTTCCCCAGTATCTTCCATTCCTTGTGCACTGCCTTGACCCACTTCTTTCCACCATTGCTTCCCTGCATTTGGAAGAATTGATGCTCAGTTGTGATATTCTATTATGTACGGAGATCTTCACGAATTTGAGAACAAAGCTTTATATATCTGAGAAATAAATAGATGAAATTACCTGGTCCGCGTTGTCAAGATAATGGTGATCGGAGGCTTCGCGTGACATCGAAATGTGGGAAACCGGTGGCCTCTACAGTACTTTCGCCCTTCTCGGCAGGGTCATCATCATCATCGGGGTCATCATCATCGATGTCTTCGTCGTCGTTGTCGCTGGTCGCTGCAGCAGCCGTGGCGTGAATCGCATCACCATTGTTTGTATCATCGTGACTGTCGGTTACAAGCGCTGGCGTTCCCACATTGGCCGTCGGTGCATCTGATTCTGAGCTTAAAGACAACGACGGCGGCGACAACCTGTTTGGCAGTATCTCATGGCTTGAGCCAGCACTTGGACTATCAATCCAAGCACGTGCTGGCCGATAGCACCCAGCCGGCTTGCTCTCGTCGCTGCAGCGCCCATCTTCATCCACCGAGTCATCACCTTTGACGTTGCTATCGTTGGCTGGGTGCGGTGGATAATTGCCATGGAATCAGTTAGGCGACATATATTGGTAAATTGATGATCGTCAAGCCAATAAGAAATTGGCACCGTGCAAGCTTCAGCAACAGGTGTATATACTAGCACTGGCTGAGCTACATGCATGTCAGGGGGGGGCCACCGCCCCCCCACCCTCCCCCCCCCCCCCCCCCCCCCCCCCCCCCAGATTTTGAAAAATCATTGAAGGAATTTTTTTTGGTGACCTAGAAAAGAAAAAGTAGTGCCGTTTGTGCCCCCAAACATGCATAATTTCGTTTTTTGCCCCCCCCCTCCCCCCTTTATTCTTGGCTAGCTCCGCCACTGTATACTAGTAGTTACAATGCAAAGATAGAGTACCGTATTATTGAGCGGATCCTCCTCCGACGAATCCTCCTCCGTTGTCGTCATCCTCCTCCTCCTCCTCCTCCTCCTCCTCCTCCTCCTCCTCCGTGTCGTCATCCTCCTCCTCCGACGACGAATCATCAATACCCACTCCAGGCCCTAGGTTCGAATAGTGGTGCTCCTTGATAACACTGATCTCATGGGTAACACTGGAGGATATATAGTCCAAGAGAACATGTCAGCAATCATCGAATCTGAGTGGGCATCAGTATACATATCTAGGTAATCGATTAGCCATACGTACCATTGAGGTGGTGCCGTCGCCCCACCTGACTTGGACACGGCCGTCACGAAGGTCGGCAACACGCCCCACCCATGAAAGATCGGTCGCGCTTCTGTCTTGGGAACATCCCGACGGCGGCAGCCGCCGAAGGACGACATTTCCGTAGTAAACGAAAGTTGTCCTTTCGCCAGACGATGGCCAGCTAGGCATGACATCCGTGCTGTAAATTCTCGCGCTAACATTTACAGCGCGGACGTGCCATAAATATTTCTGGCTATTTGAGAAATGCCACCGCAACTTTCGTCTTTTGAGAAACGCCACTGCAATTCTTTATACATTTCGTAGATGCCATTTTGTCTACTTAAACACAGATACTGGTCAATATACTCCTGTATTTACAGTTGTACATACGTATACCTGTTGGCATACTTGAATGAGCTTATATGGACTAATGATGGAAATTTTACCCACAAGTACGGGTACCGTATCCGTGGGTATGGGTATGGGTAAACTTTTCTACCCATTGACTAACTGGTATGGGTATGGTATTGCTCTACCCCTGCCCATTGCCATCCTTATATATGACATGGATTAGAAAAAAAAAAATTCACACCGAACAGAGCAGCACGCCACTATTTCCTCTTCATCCGTTCCTCCTCTTCAATCCCTGTCTGCTCCAGCATAGCAGCTGCCTCCTCCCCGTCCCAGCCAGCCACAGGGCACAACCGCTTCTCCCCGTCTGGTCCAGTGCAGGGCGCCGACTCTTCCTTCCCCATCCCGACCAGCGCAGGGTCTGCTTCTCCTCCTCGACTCGGCCAGCGCGGCGCCCCGCCGCATCCTCCATGTCCTGGCCAGTGAAGGGCCGATCTGAATCCTCTCGGTCCCGACCAGCGGGGGACCCCGCCACATCCTCCCTGTCTCGGTTAGCAAGGCGCACGACCCGTGGCGGCCAGAACAACGCCACCACGGCGCACATCTCGGACCACTCGTGCTCGCGGCCATGGTGAGGAACACATCCTGACCTTGGGAAGGACGACGAGGACACGAGGCCCTGATCTCACTTCTTCCCGCCCAATCCGTTGTTCGTGCTTGTGGCCATGGTGAGGAACACATCCTACTTTGTAGCCATGCTCCTCTACAGGGGACTTCTAGTTGGGTGGGACCCACCACTTATTACGTATGTACACTGGAAATATGGGAGTATATTGACGTGTACATGAGTTTAAATAGGCATAATGGCATCTATGAGATGTATTGACAATTGTAGTGGCAATTTTTAAAAGATGAGAGTTGTAGTGGCGTTTCTCAAATAGCCAGAAATTGTAGTGGCATATATCCAATTGACCCTTGCAAGAAATAGAAGAGAGGGGAAACAATTTTGTTGATCCCATTTTTTTTTTTGACCCTACGTCGGTTAGATTCTCCAGTGACTTGCATCTTATCCCCCAAACTCTGCGTTCAGTTTATATTCAATGACCAATACTGTGACATGGACTGTCTTTGCCAGACCTGTAGTTGTTTGTTTTCCTCAATGCTAACCCATAGCCAGGCTTCCACGGGAAGACGTTATATCCTGCATCAATGTGCATGCAGTCGTCTCCGTATCAACATCTCTTTTAACACCTGTGAACTTGATCGTTGCAGGTCCACAAGATAGTTGATCTCTCCACGCAACCAAACCGTGAAGCGATGTGGTATATGGAAGTAGCTGAGGCGTACGACTTCTTCTACGCGGACTGCTGGCTCCCCGGCATGAGTACCTGCTCTGCTCCTTGGTCGCCCCTGATACCTCGTTTCAGTTTAGCCTATGCATCCTTAACCCTGTAACGTCCTCTAGACGACTGTAACCGTGCATCAGTTTTGAGACATGGAATACCAGCGCTTGCCACCAAATCCGTAACCAACTTGAGTGAGCTTTAGCTATTAGCCTAGAAACTTACGAATTGCACCTTCTACTCAAATCTTACTTCCACTTTGAAGTAGTTCTGATGAAAGCATTAGCGATTAGCCTAGCAACTTACGAATTCTTCAGGTTCAACTTGAACAGAAAAAATAGAGCTTTCATCCAAAACAAGCCAACTTTTGAGGTCATCATTGTACAGCTTTCAACCCAAGAAGCTGGAGCTATAAACTAATAACGAAAAAATTGTAAATTTTCCATTTACAACTTTGAATCAGATTAACAAATTAAAATTCAAACCTGATAATGGTGTTTTACCGGTGTCTTGAGACTGAAGGAAGAAGTAAAGAGGGTTGATGGGGGAGGGTTTGGGAGTTTCTTTCCTGCAGTTGAGACTATTTTTGTCGCCGTCTACTATTGCAAATACCCTGAAATATTATCCCTCAACCTACCACTTCTAAGTATGAACATTCCCGATGTACTGTAATATTAGTGGTTATTAAGTATCTATGTATAAGTACGCCAGCTACTGCCCTTGGTTTGTCCATGAGCACCGTTTCGGCTAATCAAACTACTGCTATGCTGAATTTCTCTGTGTGCCTGTTTGGCTATAATGTTTGGTAGAACCAAATCATACCAGTTTACTGTCAAGTATCAACAAATCGAGGCATTTCCGGAGATACTAGTTTACTACGTATCAAGTATCAACATGTCAGTAAAACCTTGATGGTAGAACCTGGACCTTTTCCGGTGGTCGCATGGGAACAAACTGTATAACTTTAATTTTTGACAAAAAATATACTAGCGGTTTAGTAAATTTATCCCAATAGAGAAAAATATTATTAGAATAGAATTAGAACAATAATACAAAAGTTTGCATGGCTCTAATTTGCAACTTGTTACGAACAGGCAAGACTGAAATATGACTAGCATCTACTCCGACGAGCATGTCTCTGCCTCGATGAGTATGTCCCGCAGCCCGTGGAACTGGTCGCAGTCACACCCCTCAGCGCCAATTTCTGCGAACGCTGCCACAAGCTTGGCACCAGGTTTGCGAGCACCAGCCTTAACCCAGCCGAGCACGTGCGCCCTTCCTCCTTGCTCCCTTCTGTGGCCGGGGCATCGCCGTCGAGCGTGCCAACTACGCATCCTCTCAGGTACGCCTCGCATGCTCCGAGCACGAACCTTCCCCCGGCGACGAAAGTGGTCCCTCACAAACTCCTCGAATCCTTGGGGCGGTCGGCGAAGTAGGTGAAGCATGCTCCGGAGGGTGAGTAAGTAGGCGTTCTCGCTGTATGGCGCCCGCGTTGCGGCGACCCTCCGGCTTGTCGACCAGAGCCTCGTAGCCAGCCTCGTTGAAGAAAGGCTGGTTGTTGAGGATAAGGCCTTGGATGGAGACGACGACCTGAAGGAGGGTCGAAGTCGCGCGCAACCATTCCTCGGAGCCTCTCCCCAGCCGAAGGTGCCTAGAAGGCTGAGGCACACCGTGCCAGAGTCGTAGAGGTTGGGGTTGAGTTGGAGACCGAAGGAGTGGTAGTACACCAGCGGCGGCTCGTCTGGGTATGACGGCGGCAGGTGCATGTCGAAGAAAAACAGCCCGTCTTGGTACGGCGTCCCGCTTGCACCCACCATCACCGCCCGAACAAGGTCCATGCGGTGTCCTCGAACGCGCGGACGTAAATGGTGTCTGGTAGGTTGTTCCCCCAGTATCTTCCATTCCTTGTGCACTGCCTTGACCCACTTCTTTCCACCATTGCTTCCCTGCATTTGGAAGAATTGATGCTCAGTTGTGATATTCTATTATGTACGGAGATCTTCACGAATTTGAGAACAGAGCTTTATATATCTGAGAAATAAATAGATGAAATTACCTGGTCCATGTTGTCGAGATAATGGTGATCCGGAGGGCTTTGCGTGACCTCGAAATGTGGGAAAACCGGTGGCCTCTACAGTACTTTCGCCCTTCTCTGCAGATCATCATCATCATCGATGCTCGCATCGTCGTCGTCGTCACTGGTGGCTGCAGCAGCCGTGGCGTGAATCGCATCACCATTATTTGTATCATCGTGACCGTCGGTTACAGCGCTGGCGTTCCCACATTGGCTATCGGTGCATCTGATTCTGAGCTTAAAGACGACGACCGCGGCGACAACCTGTTTGGCAAGTATCTCATGGCTTGAGCCAGCACTTGGACTATCAATCCGAGCACGTGCTGGCCGATAGCACCCAGCCGGCTTGCTCTCGTCGCTGTAGCGCCATCTTCATCCACCGAGTCATCACCTTTGACGTTGCTATCGTTGGCCGGGTGTTGTGGATAATTGCCATGGAATCAGTTAGGCGACATATATTGGTAAATTGATGATCGTCAAGCAATAAGAAATTGCGTCGTGCAAGCTTCAGCAACAGGTGTATATACTAGCACTGGCTGAGCTACATGCATGTCAGGGGGGGGCCACCGCCCCCCCCCCCCCTCCCCCCCCCCCCCCCCCCCCCCAGATTTTGAAAAATCATTGAAGGAATTTTTTTTGGTGACCTAGAAAAGAAAAAGTAGTGCCGTTTGTGCCCCCAAACATGCATAATTTCGTTTTTGCCCCCCCCCCCCTCCCCCCTTTATTCTTGGCTAGCTCCGCCACTGTATACTAGTAGTACAATGCAAAGATAGAGTACCGTATTATTGAGCGGATCCTCCTCCGACGAATCCTCCTCCTCCTCGTCCTCCTCTCTCCGTGTCGTCATCCTCCTCCTCCGACGACGAATCATCAATACCCACTCCAGGCCCTAGGTTCGAATAGTGGTGCTCCTTGATAACACTGATCTCATGGGGTAACACCTGGAGGATATATAGTCCAAGAGAACATGTCAGCAATCATCGAATCTGAGTGGGCATCAGTATACATATCTAGGTAATCGATTAGCCATACGTACCATTGAGGTGGTGCCGTCGCCCCACCTGACTTGACACGGCCGTCACGAAGGTCGGCAACACGCCCCACCCATGAAAGATCGGTCGCGCTTCTGTCTTGGGAACATCCCGACGGCGGCAGCCGCCGAAGGACGACATTTCCGTAGTAAACGAAGTTGTCCTTTCGCCAGGCCAGATCGTAGGCGCTCACGGTGTCGACGTCCACCTCGTCGGGGCTCGAGGCTCCTTGAACCACGACACGCCTACCGTCCTGGTCCTCGAAGCTCACGCTTCGGACCACGCCGACGCGCCTCGACGTCTGTCCGCCGCTAGCTTCGTCGTCGCCGCCGGTCGCGGCCTTGTCGACAACGTAGAGCTCGGGGAAGAACTCGTCCAGGATGGTGAGGGTGTAGGGCGTAAGGGACGTGGACGGCACCCCGCGCTGCCTCGTGCCGTCCTGCCACCACAGCACGTCGACGGTGGTGCTGGTGCTGGCGACGCTCATAGGCTGCTCGATCTCCGCGTGCCTCCGCTGCCGTGCCCGCCTCTGCCGGAGAAAACTGCTTCCGGCTCAGCTGCTTCTTTCCTGCTGCTGCTTGGGCGGAGGATGATGGCGGCTGCTGGTCTTGTTTCCCATGGCGGTCTCGAACGAAGCAGCGATCACCTATACCCCCAGAAGCACCCCATGTCGGAGCAAAAGAAGGTCAGGTTGCTAGGGTGTTGGTAGGCCCGAGGAGCCGACGCCCGTATGCGCTGCTGCGGGTCGTCGGTGCCGTCGTCGTGCGCCGATGCGATCCAGCAGACGAGGACTCCGGCCATCTCCACCTTGCTGATGGTGCCCACCCTGCGGCTAGGGTTCCAGCACCCATGAAGCCACCGGCAGCCCTTGAACATGTCCACCGGCCCCGTGACGCGCTGCCCCGGGTAGAGGCGCGTGTTCATCTGCTTGCGGAAATAACGCCGCCCGCCTGTCGTCGCCACTGGTAGTAGCTTCTTGGACCGTTCGTCGCCGATGACCTTGCAGACGGCGCCGTCGTCGAATGCCACGTTGAAGTTGAGGGACACCTCCATGACCCGGCCGAGCCACGGACCGGACACCACGAAGTCGCCAAGGCTGAGCTCTCTGACGCGTCGCAGGCCATCCGGCGACACTCCGCTCATGACCACCGCGGCCGGCTCTCCGTCGTCGTCGCGGAGCTTCACGAGGTCGAGCACGGTGTTGACTGCTGTCACGGCGCCGACCCGGCCGTCCAACACGACGACGTCGCCAAGGTACCAGCGGTTGCTGTCGACGACGGTGATGTCGGCAAACTCTGCGGCCGTCAAACGTGCCGTCCGCCGCACAATCCCGGTCATGCCTGCGGGGAGCTGAGGGTCGTAGGGGTGGCCTCGCGGGACTTCCCTGCCAAGGAAGGCAGGACTACCGCCTTTCGACTCGACCCTCACAAGGTCACTTCGGTAATCATGCTCGGCGACGGCGTCCATTGCTACAACTTGCGACGAGTTCCGCATTACTGTCCTCTCTTGCGCGCGACTGATCAGAACGCAAGGCGCACTGCAATCGATTCGACGATGGTGCTTTTGGTAGGTGTTCTATATATAGTAGTATCTAGGCATGTTTGTCCGGGTCTGGAGTTCGAGTCCGTGTCGGACTGTAATGTACAGACATACCAGAGATCAAACCGGAGAAACACAGGGTAAGATCCCTGCCTCCCTGGTGCCCAGCTGGTCCTGAAACCGGAACCTCGGTTAATTCGCCACCGACTCGGACTACACGAGGGCATGCGTCAGTTTGTTAGTTTTTTCTAGAATACATACCGAAAATGCTAGACTTACGGATGAGTTGTTACGGAAATTGCATGCGTCAGTTAGTTAATTAATCGGATTTGCCCAAACGATGAGACTGTTTTATGTACACCACAGGAACGTGAAGGAGCTGACGGCCAAAACATATGCCCACAGCCATTTGTCGGGCCATCGGTGTAGACCCGATATGCCTTCGTCCGCGACGATGGCCACCTTCGGCATATCTTGGCCGTCGGTTTTATGGGGAGCTATACCGATGGATCCACGCCGGCATACCCTGGCCATCAGCATAAGTCTCTACCATGCGATGCTGGTGAACCCCCCTAAGACGACAGCTCAAAGGCGTTACCCATACCCAACGGCCCTAACTGAGGCTATCGGCATAGCCCGCCTCATTGCTAAGCCGGCACCAATGTCATCGACATGGCTATTTCCCTTTTTCCATCAATGCTTCCACATTCTTTGATTTACTTATGTTTAATTTGCATTTGATTTTCTTGCATTGTACTTTTATTTACTACTAATATATCATATAAAATCAAACAATATAAAGGTTTTGATTATTTAATTTTTTTCTTATGATCATATATGTGTTGCGGGTTCCTTTGGGATTGACCCTTGGGGTGGCCCGATCTTCACGGATTTAAGGCGGAAGTGAGGGAAAACACGTGGAACACGATGAACTCACTTGAATGCAAGGTAAAGACACAAACACACGCAAAACATACACTATCCGATTTGCTCATGTTGGTTCGAACAACCAATCCAATAGAATCCTTAGGAGAGAGATCTTCGGTAGAATCACCGAGGAGAGATTGACAAGCAAGTGGTAGAATCCAAACCAAGAAGAGAGTGGCACCAAGTAGAATCCCAAAGGGGGAGACCAAGCAACTTCTAGAATCCTTGACTTAGAAAGACCAAATACTTGAGGAGGGTCTTGATACAACTCATAGATTCAATCTAGAGAGGGGGTTGCTATCCAGAGTTTGGCACATGCTAAGAGTCTCAACTCAATCATCATCTCTAGGGTTTCTAGGAAGAGTCTGTGGCATATATAGGCCATATACTTAAACAGGGGCATTCTAGGCATACACAGGAAGTTTTGGGCGAGATGGGGCGTTACATGGGCCAGACCCAACTTTAAGGCTCGCATGCCTGCTCACTCAGGCCGGAGACTCCGGGGTAGAGGAGCCGGAGACTCCTAGGTGGTCGGATACTCTGGGTGAGGCTTAGGTCTCTAGGGTAGTATCCAGGGGGTGTACTGTGTAACATCCCAGCATTAGAGCTTAGAAATAAGCTGAGCTCAGGTGTGTGCATTGCATTCATGCATAGAAAATCTGGACAATTTTCGCGCAAACTAAAGAAGCTAGTGAGGGATCGAGATCTCTCTTGTTCCGATGGAAACATCCAGGCGAGTGCGACAGATTCCGACATGACTCTACTGTATCTTTCGGTTTTTAGGGGAAATCATTTTAAATTAAAATATTCAAATGATTTATTTGAATTGCAATAAGAAATAAGAATTGAAATCTTATTTATAAATAAGATAAACTATTTAGAAGTCTCGGATAATAAAACAAAACTTATAGAAGTGATATGAATAATTGAGTAATGTAATATGATAGTACAATAAAGAAATAATGTACAAGAATTAATAAAGATTATCTTATTTACATCACACAATATTATATTATTTGTAGAATTATGAACAAAAGGGATAATAAGACTAATGTAGTAGAAAAGAATCATTTTATTACAATAATACAAATATTACATTATTGTTTACAAATGTCTAAATTCCACTTTACTAATAATATACAATAATACAAGGTCTTTACAATATCCAAACATACAAGATATTACAATATTTGGTAAAAGGAAAACCTGACTAATCTTCTAACTATTTATGTGTCCTCTGTCCCTCAATTCTTCGTATTCTTGATCTTTGTCTTATTTCTTGATTCCTACAAGGAACAACAAAAATATAAAGGAAAACTTCTGTGTGGTTAAAATGTTTGCCCCACCATAGGTGAGGCAATTTAATGTTTAAGCTTAACTTGGGAGTATTGAGAAGAACTCTCGGTATCCACATGTTAAACCTAGAGGTATCACCCAATCAAACCAATGTATCAGGGACATGGATCAACTTTGAGATTGTGTTATACACCTGAATGTAGAGAGGCAATAGGAAGGGAAAAATCTTCAGCAAAGTAGGCCGATCCCAAGTGCTATCTTAAGCAAGCTATGATACCCCTAGACTTAGCTAAGCTTAGTTAAAAGAAAATCCAATAGAGCATGCATTAATCTAGTTTAGCACTAGTCAGCTAAACAGATTAAAGGGTAAAGTCACTAGAATAAATAGTAATCACACTTAACTAATAGTTAAGTTCTATGGCAATAATACACTTGACAGAGTCAAAGAATATCTCAACGGGATAAGCATCAACCTTAATCAAGGATATAAAAAATCCAAGTTGATAACCTGTATAAGAATAGGGGCCACTTGCAAGCAGCACTATCACCACATGCAGCTTATGTGTTGTCACCGCCGTAGCAACAACAACGGTAGTATAAATGTAGCAGGATAGGAGCACAAGAGACCATTTCACATCTCTATTCATCCCAGCCGCACCACACTTCTTTCTTATTAGCAAAGGAGCATTGTTCCCAGAACAGCAAGGATACCACTAAATATTTCCACTTCATCACCCGAGCATATTCAACAATCAGCCAACACCATCTTAATCTCATGGCTGATTAGAGAAGACTAGGAATCAGGTCCAACAATAAGGAGGAAGGAGTTTACAGAAAGAGGAGTAGTAGCAGATCTAATAGATCAAGCCAGGAGCTAAAAGGAGAGGGATAGAATCAATAGCTGATCAAGGGCAAGCCAAGCTCACATATTAGTTGCTCAAGATCTACTGTCAACTTATCTACATCAGGTAGCAAGGTAAATAAAATTACCACCAAATCATGCAGGATCTGTTCTTATATGTTGCATATAGATCTAGGAACACAAGGAAAATAATACACATCAACCAGTTCCATCTATCCTTCAACTAGATTTTCATCTAGGAGGATTGGATGAAGTGGTACTCTCAGTATTGCAAAGGGTTTCTTTGTCAAAATCATCATAGAGGTTTAAGGCACCAAAAATAAGTGTTTGCTTTAACCAAGTAGTACCTCAGCTTTTGCATCATAGGTTAGTCCAAGAATAAAATACATAAATCTGTTCTAAATAAGTTTAAGCCTCAGTCTTTGCATCACTGGCCATGGACAGATTTAGCCATCACAAACACCCATAGCAGCAGGTCATGCAAACAAGATCTGCCATTGTGCACACTCCAATATGGAGGCACCACATTGGCAGTCTCAATCACAGAAGCCATTAAGGGAAATTGTCACACCAGTTAACCACCTAGTTGTTTTGGCCAAAGTAGATTTATCAATTTCCTAGTATCAAAAACTAGGAATCAATTGCACCATTATTTCACTGTCAACAATGACAGGAAGTTAGATCATTCTATAATCCACCAACACTTAGACAAGAGGATCAGAATTTAACAATATATTGTATACAAACCCCCTTTACGAGCAATTCCAAATGGAACATAAATCATTTTCCTAGCCACCAATCTAGGAATCATTTCATTTCAAACATCAATTTATCCAGCTTATATTCCACAGAAAATAGTCAAAAAGTATCATGATATAATCATATAACCATTAACTCTCTAGTGCCTATCATCTCAAAACAACATTGAGATTTACAATATTGCCTAGATTCAAATCAGCAAAATCAGAGTATCAATAAGAGTCACACATGCTAGGCATGATTAAGTCATCCAAATTGAGTTAACACACATAGCAGCATTCCATCATAACCAAGAGATCACCACAGTCCTACAACCAGCATAGCAGGACATCGGCCTGAAAGCCGGTCACAACAAGAACTCACCATGCCCATACAAATAGGTGCAGTGAAGAATGGACGCCGGGGTTGCGTCTGTAGCACCATCCCACCGGTGTCGAAGTAGTAGTGGACAGCACCGCATCGTCTTTGCAATAGCAGCAGCCCCACCTATACAACATCATCAAACTAAGGCCGCAAGGCAGCGTATCAAAGCACACCGAGGTTGCAGCCACTGCTGCCATCCCACCAGTGTCAAGGTTGAGGTAGTAGAAGCAGACATAGCACCCACACCACCGCCATGATGTCCAGGTCACATCAAACCAGATCGCCGAGAGAGTGCAACAACAGGCGGGCCTCGACCTAGAGCCGAGTGGTGGAGACGATAGGGATTAGAAGGGATAGTAGCCCGACCGGCGAGCCTAGGATTTCGCCCGGGGTGTGCGCGCGGGGGTGCTGGGCATCGCAGTGGAGGGGAATTGACGTAGAAGAAAGAGGTCGAGCGGCACCAGGGGCGTTGGTTGCAGTCGGCCATGGCTAGGACGGCCGGGATGAAGGCAGGCGGCGATGGCGGTCAAGCGTGTGAGGGGATGCGATGCCGAGGCATTGAGTCTCTCTGTGCGGTGTGCGAGAGAGAGAGGGCCAAGGTGGGGGTTTGACCCCAACCTGTGATGGGCCAGCCTACTGGGCCGAAATCACTTGGCCCGATCAGACCAAGTCCAATTCCCATCAACTAGGCCACAACCCAGCTATTTACCCCACAAAAAATCAATTTTCTATTTAATAAATTCTATAAGATATTTCCAAACGAGAATAAAATATATAAAATTCATATAAAATCCTAAAAATACATATGACATATTGAAATGATCACAAAAATAATATCTACTTAAGAAAAATATAAATTTACTTATTTAACTTAAATAAAATGCAAATAAATGTTAACACCACTAAAGTCTAAGTGATATTTTATAAATTAAGGAAAAGTCCTAAAAAATGAATAAAAATCATTTTTGGATATGAAAATAAATCTACTGTTTTATAAAAATACTAACTTAATTTGTTTACAAATAAAACTTGAAGCAAATATTTAGAGATATATAATCCTTTGTGGAATTTTATAAAAATAAGGATAACACCTAAAATTAAATAAAATTCACTTCTAAGATCTTAAGTGAGTATGTTTTACTACAAAAATACTAATTATATCATCCCAACACATTGTAAGGTTATTAAGAAATAAATCCTTATTTATTACCTAGTTGGTAAATTCTTTAAAACATTCTTAAATAAGAAATAATCACAAATTTGTATAAAACCCTAAATCTTGTACATTTAAATACTACCTCCAAAACCATAACTTAAGTCTATTATAATACTTAAAAGTAAACTATTAACATTTAGAAAACTCTTTAAAACCATAAATCCAAGATAAACCAACAATTTGAATAAATTTTAATCACCCTTCACTTATAATAAAAGTGAGCGTTATTTATCTCTTAACTATTCATGATTTCAAACTTTAATAGATTATTAAAAATCATCTAAATTTACTTTCCTTAAAAGATAAATTATATTCATAATAACAAGTCATATTTAGACTCATCACTCACTTAAACTGAAAGTGAATGATCTCATACTCTTAAACATGCTTATTACAAAGCTTAAAAGTTATTAATACTTTAAAACATCACACCCTAGGTCTACTTATGTTTTAAAGTTAACTTTGGTACACCAAGTGATGCATAATGCCTAAAATATATTTATGTTTTTACAGTTAACTTTTGTCGGTTCCAAATTAAGTCGTAAAGCATTTCAAGTCCAAGCTTATGGAATAAGCGCAAACAACATCAATCACATTCTATTAACCATAAGAATTGTGTAATCCTGTGAAAGAAATCTTTTCTTCAAAAGTTATTCATCTTGCCACTTCAAACAACAATCTTAATGAACACTTAGATGCTTTTATCAGATAGCAATTCACCTCAATCTTAGAATGTTATTATACTCCACTTATATACTTTGCATGTTAAACACTTAGATGCTTTTACCTTGTAAAGTAACCTTTTCCTAAAAGGTTATTCTTTTAAGAAACATTAAAAATAATCCTTCAGCATTTCTATAAAGGCTCTATTTGATTAATAACCTTGCTTAAGAAATATTTTAGATACTATGCCCCATTTGAGTCCTTTAGTATTGTATGTTACTTATTATATTTACATATTGTTTCATACACTCTCACAAACCTTAACAACAAGCACAAGTGTGAAACTGGTATAAAAGTGGAACACATTCTAAAGATATCACCATAAGCTTTCAAACCCTAGATCAGATACGATTATTCCGGGGATTCGCGTTTATAAAACCTAAACTATAAAACCCTAAAACCCAAAACCCTCAACCCATAAACCCTAACAAAATAGGTATCATGCACTTATAGATCAAAATTTGAGATACTTTCATTAAATCCGGTAACGCCATTCTATTCGACGAATATAAGCATAAATCTTTGAGTATTATTGAAAAATCGCTAATCCCTAAACCCTAAACAACCCATAAAACCTAAACCGTGAAACCCTAAATCCTCGACCCATAAACCCTAAACCAAGCAGGTACCGTGCACTTATAGATCAAAAATTGAGATACTTTTATTAAATTGCAGTAATGCCATTCTATTCCATGAATATAAGCATAAAGCTTGAACGTTATTGAAAATCAAAAACCCTTAACCCTAAACCCTAGAACCATAACCTCCTAACCCTAGAACCCTAAACCTTTACCAAGCAGGTATAATGCACTTATAGATCAAAATTTGAGATACTTTCATTAAATTGCGATAATGCCATTCTATTCCATGAATATAACCATATATATATAAAGCTTGAACATTATTATTGAATATTCCCTAAAACCTAAACAATCATAAACCCTAAAACCCTAAACAACCCTAAACCCTAAATCCCTAAACCCTAAAATCCTAAACCATAAACCATGAACCCTTAAACCCTCAACCCAACATAAACCTTGAACACTAAACTTAACCCTAGGCTATGAATACTTTGTGTGAATACTGGGGCAGTGGGATTTTGAGCCATATTTTGTAGTTGCTTCATTAAAAAAGCCATTGTTGTGCCTTAGAAAATTGAAATAACTCTGAATTCAGAAGCTTCCTTTGTAAATAATAATTTTAAATGCCAATACGCACCAACTAGAAAATATGGATAGGTTATTATAAACTATAGAAAAGATATGGCCATGACCTTGGTCGTCTGGTTTGAAAGCCATGCATATTCTTACATGGTACTCCATATATTGTGATACATTTTTTTACAAAAGTTATCAAATTTTAAGATTATATTTTTCCATGGAAACTAGCTAGTGCACATAGTGAGACATGAAGAGAGAAAAGAATGGATGTATTTCGTTTTCTATTTTGTTTCTTTGTATTTTTACAAATGGTTGAAATTAGGTGTCACTACCATTCATATCAAAAAGTTGAATTTTGAGAAACTCTCGGTGGTTCTCCAATATTTGACTACTTGGTATCTTTGAATTATTTTAAAAAGTCAAGAGTAAGGTATATCACACACTTTGTAGTTCGAAATTAGACATACTTACTTCAGATTGTCCAAAAGTCATTTTCTTGTATAGATTTAGCTAGGAAGTTTGGAAATTCATGAAAGTTGGGCATTGTCCATCAAATATAGAATCTTCCTTTGAAATGCCAAGATGCAGGGATGTGCCAGATATGGTCGTGACCTTGGTCATGTTGTATGAAAGCCTTCAAAATATATTGTTTATCAATTTCGGCAAATGTGTGGAAACTCATTTATATGTTGGTAAGCATACTGTCGCTGGCGTGTGGGTCTAGACAAAGCCAACACGTGAGAGCGGCCACGTCGGAGTAGCGTACGTCGAAAGCTTCAACCTCAAAATTTCCACAGTGCCGAAACATCCTGCGCACATCTATTCAAATATCCCGCGCATCTATTCAAATATCCCGCCCTGCTTTTTGCAAATGCAAAATTCCTCTTCTATCCCTGCTCTGGAAATAAGGACCGTGGGAGTACTGTAATAATAGAGGGGTATAGGTGGTAAATGTGTGTCATCCAACCTATATCCCCCCATCGCCTTTTCCCCGCCCACACCCCTCCAACCTCGACCTTCCTCCAGCTACTTCACCACCGGCCCTCTCTTCCACACCGGAGCTCCTCCACTGCTGACACTCTTCACCGGAACTATTTCACCGACTCCCTCGCTCCACCGGATCTGCTTCGCCAACGCTGTCGTCTACCCTATGGGGGCCACTTCACTGAATCACTCGTTGCTGACCCCGAAATGCCGAGCCGCCCTCTTGCCTGTCCCATTCGTCCTCGCCGTGTAGCGGTAATTTCTCTTGCCCGTTTGCTATATTTTGGGTACTCGTAAGCTACGAAATCATTAGGATGTTGCTCAATATCCTGGATGCTATTGCCATTTCGTTTGCACCCTACATCTGGTAGGTCCTATCCACATCATTAGCTTCTCGCTTTTATTCCCTTTCTTACATTCTCACGCTATCGGTTTAATCCTCCAACACCAACTCATAGATTCTATTCTTGTTGAGCGCTCGCATGGGTCATGCAAACATCTCATAGAGGATCCAACACTGACAATCTGATGCCCATCAAGGCTAAAGTGTGAGGTTTCCTTGTGTTACTTAGGCTAGTTTCTTGTCATGTTAATAAGTTGTATAACCTGCGTGCCTAATAAGTTAATAAGTCATTCTATCTAAGACCTTGCCATGACATTTGCATTCATGTTCTATTGTGTTTCTATCTGTGAATGCTTAATTCAGAAAATGTCCATCTAGTTTGAATCATATATCTGGTCATTTTAATGCTATATTTTGGTGTTTTCACCTGTTTTCATCCTTCCAAACCAGCTATCTAGTTTGAATCATACATATGGTAATTTTTAATGTTATGTTTTTGGTGTTTTCAAGAGTTTTCATCCTTCCAAACTAGCTAACTTGGTTTTAAATGTCACACCTTAATGCAGAGAAATGACAATGGAGTACAAGGACCAGAGTTCCAACTGCTCGGCTCAGATTCTTCTGGGAGATAGACTAGGAGTCACACCCTCTCGAGAAGGAGCTACTGTCAGCCTGAACGTGCTACTGTAAATTCATGCTTACTTTAAATGATTTTTACTTTATATAATACTACTTGTTTCCCTTGGTCTTTGTTTTAACCTCTTTCACCATACTTTAGCAGGCTGCAGTTAAAACCCGGCAGGAGTCCTTGGAAGACAGGACTGAAAGTTGTGATCTCTCTTCCCATTCATCCTACCATTGCATTTCCGAAGCAAACAACTTACTTAACAGTCTACCTAGAACAACTCCTGTAGGTGATAAATATATAAAGGTTATATTGTATGCAGAACGAAAGGGTATGATACGTCCATTTTGCATCACTATTCTATATCATAATTCACTGTTATTCATTGATATATTTCATATTAAGGGATGAGACTTATGTTATTTCGTCTGTTTTTGCATGGTTGATGACTTTTGGAGCATGGACCGCTGCAGTCAGGATTCTGATGGAAAAGGTGCTGTTTGGAGGCAAAATTCGCGAAGATCAGAAAATCCGGAAAAATATATGGAAAATCCTATTTTACCAAAAGACGAAGACTGCCAGAAGGAGGAGTGGAGATGGGCCACAGGGGGCCCACACCATCCCCTGGCGCAGGCCAGCATAGGCCGTGCCACCAGGTGGTGTGGCCGCCCTAGTCCACCTCCCGCTCTCCCCTCTGGCGTATATTATCTCCACGGAACCCTAATACCAGGGGGTGACCACAGAAAGATTTTGCCGCCTCTGCGGGGCAGAAAACACCGAGAGAGAAAGATCTCTTTGGCAGACAGAATTCTGCCGGGGGAATTCCTTCCCAGAGAGGGGAGATCATTGCCATCAACACCACCATCAAGCTGGACTTCATCGGGATCATCATCATCACCACCATCATCTCCATCAGCACCCTCATCACCATCTCCATATCGCTGTAACAATTGAGTTGAATCTTGCATAGTTCTTAGGGGAAACTTTTCCGGTGTTGATTACTCTTTGTAGTTGATGCTATTGAGTGAACCGTTGAATTATTGTTTATGTTCAGATTGTTATACATCATTATTCCATCTCTGATCATGATCCATATAATGTCTTGTGAGTAGTTCGTTTTGTTCTTGAGGACATGGGAGAAGTCATGTTGTTAGTAGTGGAATTGTGTTGAGAAAGATTCAATAGTTTGATATTTAAGTTGTGGTGTACTTCTTCTAGTGGTGTCATGTGAACGTCGACTACATGACTCTTCACCTATATGGGCCTAGGGGAATGCATTGTGTATTTGGCTACTAATCGTAGGGGTTGCTGGAGTGACAGAAACCTGAACCCCCGTTAAGAAACCATTGCACAAGGGATGTTAGGGTCTTAGAGTTTAAAGCTGTGGTTAGGTTTCTACCTTAATTACTTTCTTGTACTTACAAATGTTTGCAAGGGGTATAATCACAAGTATGTATTAGTCCTAGGAAGGTTGGTACATTAGCACAGGTTTAACCACACAACACTTAGCAAACTAAAGAAGATTAATCAACTATATGAAGCGAAAGCACTTGATAGAATTCCTGTGTGTCCTCGAGAACATTTGGTCATCTTAAGTAATACAATCGGCTTATCCTTTGCTGAATAAAGGATTGGGCCACTTGCTGCATTTATTCTTATTGTCTTTTATTTACTCGTACTTTATTTACTTGCATTATCAAAAACCCCTAAAAATCCGTTTGCTAAGTATTTGCAGAGAATTCCTGATCCATACCACTAGCTAGCACCTTCTGCTCCTTGTTGGGTTCGACACTCTTACTTATCGAAAATACTGCGATACACCCCCTATACTTGTGGGTCATCAAGACTATTTTCTAGCACCGTTGCCGGGGAGTGAAGTGCTATTGGAGAGTGGAACTGGTAAAGGAAGCTTCTACTGTGAGTATTGTTTACTTCTATTAGTTGCTTTATTTTCAATATGGATAATTCGCTGAGTTTCTTATTTTGTAATGCTACTACCACTGCTAAGGTAGTAGATGAACCACCACCTGCAGAGAATGATACTTTTAAAATACCTACGAGAATTATTGATCGTGTTATGGATAACTATTATGTTGGAGATGGAACTGTCCATCCTGGTGATCATTTGCTCTTTATACACGAATTATGCGGGTTGTTCAAGTGTGCAGGTATTACAACAGATCAAGTTAAGAAGAAGTTATTCTCATTGTCACTAAAAGGAAGAGCTAAAGAATGGTATAAGCTACTGAAGAATGGCCAATCTCTTGAATGGGAGGAAATAGTACCTCTCTTTTATTCAAAATTTTATCCTCCTAGTGAGATTCATAAAGACCGGAATCAAATATACAAATTTTGGCCTCTTGATGGAGAGAGTACAGCCCAAGCTTGGGGAGATTGAAGTTACTAATGCTCAAATGTCCCATTCATGAGCTCCCCAACAATATTATTATCAATAACTTTTATGCAAGGCTTTCTCTTCATGATAAGGATTTATTGGATGCTTCTTGTGCTGGATCATTCACTCGCATGGAAGAAGAAGCTAAATGGGATCTTCTAGACCGTATTCAAGATAATGCTGAAGCATGGGAGAATGACAAAGGAAAGTTAGGTATAAATTATGATTATGAATGCATTGAATCTTTTATGGGAACTGATGACTTTCAAAATATTAGAAATGCTTATGGTCTAGACTCTCAAGCTATTGCAACTTATTTTAAGGCTTTTGCTTCCTACATTGAAGTGCCTAAAAAGAAGTGGAATAAGTATCATGAACCTTATAAAGATATTGCTAAGAGTGTTCCTACAAGAAACACTGAAGTTTATACTGCTAATCATGTCTTATCTGAACCTTACATTGAGAAAATGCCTTTCCCAGTTAAGATAAAGGAACATTCTATGATAGCTAGTATGGTTAATGAAAGTACAAATAAAGCTGTTGAACCTGATAAACAAATGGATGATGAACCTATAAAAGAAAATGTGAAATACTTTGTCACTAATTATGTAGAAGAGGGACACATTATCCTTTGTAAGGATACCTCTAATATTGTTTCACAAAGTAGTGTTATAAGAACTAGTGTTCCTGTGTTTTTTGTTAGAATAAGTGATCATTGTTACGATGGTCCTTGTGATAGTTATATTGTTAAGTTTATGCATGATACTAAAAGTTACTATGAGAGAGGGAAAAGTGTTCTTATGTATCTCAATAATATCAAGTTTCCCCGTTTTATGCTGAAAGTTTTGATGTTGCACTTCTTTTTCCTTCATATGCTAGTAGTCTCTGGTTTCAACAACTTGTTTGTTTATAAAAGTCCCTTGCATAGGAAGTGGGTTAGACTTAAACGTGTGTATTTTTGCTTCTTAAATGCTCTCTTTCACTTCAATTCATATTCCTAAGTGAGCATCATCAAAATTATCATGTCCATCTTAATGGCTATAAAGAAAGAGCTTTTTGGGAGATAACCCAATTTATTTGTGTTTTCAGTTTGTTTTTATTTTTATTTGAGTCTTGGAAGTTATTAATTCGGTAATAACCTCTCCTTATCCTTTTTGTTTGGTTTTTGTGTCAAGATCAACCTCTAATGAGATAGAAGTAAGATTTGGGGAAGATGCTGTCCCGAAACAGATTTTTGTGCTTCACCATAAATATTCGTGAGAGATCTCTGTACGTCGGATTGAGCTGTAATTTTTTGTGCTTCTGCCCCAGGTTGTTATTTAACTTTCGTTAGTTTTGCACTTTTTGATTTGAGCAACAGAAGATTTTAGAAAAAATTGATCTTTACCTGCTGGTCTGTTTTGACAGATTTTGCCACTTTTGCATTTGCTTCTTTGATCGATTTCCTTTTTGAATTCTTTTTGGGTTTTCAGAAGGACTTTCTACAGTAGCTTATGTTTTGATGGTTTTCAGTTGAAATTGGACTCAAAAGGTTTTATGACTTCACTTATACTAATGTTGTTAATGAGAACTGTGTGAAGTTTTGTGTGAAAGAAATTTCTAGGTTAGTGGAGAAAATGGTGTAATGAGAAAGTGAAAGGTTTCATGACTCAAGAAATATGAGTATGAATATGAAGGTATTGATATCATTCAAGTGGTGACACCGGAAGAATCTACTAAATACCAAATTCAGAGACCTGCAAAGTCCGTTTTCGAATAGGTAATAGTTCTGGTAAGAAAAGTTCCGTGAAAGATCTGTCCAGTTATATTTTTGCAGTTTTTAGCCAACAAGGAAAGATACGAAGCGAAAGAGGGACGGAAACGGAGCCAGGGTGGCTCACACCACCCTGTGGCATGGGCCCACCCCTGGCCGCGCCACCAGGTGGTGTGGCCACCTCGAACTCCGTCTCCGACCCGTTTTCTCCCCGTACCTTCCTTTTGTTGTGAAACTTCGTAATATATAATTCCCGGATCCCCCGAGGTTCATATATCGTGTTCTCGTCGTGTTTTCGTTTTGATCTGTTTCTGCCAGGAGCTATTCTTGAAAGTTAGAAGCACGATGGTGTCCGCGAAGGATAAAGGGAAGGAGCCTATGGAGGAAGATCTCTAAGACCCCAGTCAGGAGGAGGAGATCAAGAGTGAAGATGAAGAGGAGGCAAAGCAAGGCCAACATCCGCACAACGGCACTACCATTGCAAGCATTGGAGTGTTGACAAAACCTGCCAGGGTCAGAAGGACTGCACGGATGTTGACTGGAGGGAAACCTCCGCGTCACTGCTTGGTTCCATGGTCACTTCCTCCACGCACCAAGAATACTTTCCATACCCTTATCCATGAGCATCAATACCAGAATATGCCCAAGGAGAAACTACCCTCGAATTGGGATTTGCCTTGTTCTAGCCATGCAGGAAAAGAAGACTTTAAAGAGGAAGAGTGGAGAAAGAATCGCAAGAGCTGGAATTCTCAACCCGACATGATCATGAGCCGCATTGAGAAAAACTCATAGCTGATTCGTAATCTCACCTTCGAGATCGAGGACTTGGGGAAACTGATCAAAGAGCTCATCGAGAGAATACCACCACCACCGAAGGTGTAATTCGTCATCAGGTTTGGCATCCCCTTGGTTTGTTCCAAGCTTGGGGGAGTGTCGCGGTATCATATCACTATCTTCTATCTTTTTACCATTTTAGTAGAGTCATATCATGAATAGAGAAGTTATCATGTAGGATGGTTTGCATTATGGAAGTGTCCCCTCTCTCGTTAGATATGTATCCCTTGGTGTGAGTAGCCTTTATGGAATATCAATGAGAAGTTCTATAATTTACTCTTTTTCATATCTTATATTAGTTTTCAATTCGTGGTTATATGATTGATGTTGTTGTTAGTATTGGTATCACTTTGGGATCATTGAGTTAATTTAGTTGGTTTTGGCAAACCTGGCTCGGTCAGTAGCAACACTATTTTTGAGGGTTGAATGAAAAAGATAAAAGTACTCTTAAAGAAATATAATTTCATCATCTTTCTTTCTTGATTTGCTCATAAGTTTAGTATTCTCTAGTTAAGATCTTTTGTGCTTCCAAGGAAGATTGCATGTTTGTTTTTATCACTTGTATGTTTGTTTGTTTCCTTAAACTCTTATGCTTGCTACCCAGCCTTGCTAGCCAAAAACCTGTACTGAGAGGGAATTCTTCTCGTGCATCCAATCCTTAAACCAAAACCTATGCCATTTGTGTCCACCATACCTACCTATTAGCACTATTGCTACTCCAAGTAAATTCTTGTTTTTATCTACCTTACAAATTAAACTTGTCATGTGAAAATTAGTGATTAAAGCTCTCACGAACTTGATGGCACACTTTACTTTCTTGCATTTAATAGACTTGAACCATTGTGCCCATCTATGTTGCATATATGTTTGCGCTTTGTAAGTTGTGAATTAGTAGAACCATGCTATCATGGGGAACACTTTCAACATTGCACTGGTACTCTGTACCTAGTTGATATCATGTTCTTTTGTCTATGGATGTCGTCGGTGTGAAATGAAAGGGGAGCTTGTAAGTCCATGGAGTTATGCATGTGTGTTAGAGAAACGCATGGGCCGCCGGTCTAATCCATGCTGTCATGGTGGAAACCTGTAACGTAACCATAATGACCATCTATGAAGCATTCTTCTTATAAAAAAGAGATAGAGATTGAGAAAAAGAGGAAAAGAAAAAAAGATGAGGAAAGAGGAAATAGAGAAAAAAGCACCATATTCCCATGGTAAATAAGAAGATTGTTGAGATGCTTGTTGTCTGCTTGCCTTGTCATTTTGATATGGGCATTCTTCCGTATCATCGGGCAAGGGGTACCCCATTGGCGGTTCTCTATGATACACATGTGCTTACTATGACAAGAACTTACCGGTGACTAAACTTGAGTAGCATGAGGAGCGGCCCTCGTATTCAAGGGACATGAGATTTTCAATTTACAACTTGTCAAGCATATCCTCGTATTTGATCACTTTAACCTTAATCACCTAAAGATGCCTATGATAGGGCAATGAGAGCTGAAAACTAATAAGTACCATAATTTTTGGGAGCTCTTTATGAAACTTGAAATCCCTGCTTACCTCTGCGAAGGGCCTTTCTTTTACTTTTTAGTTGAGTCAGTAAACCTATTCCCCTCTATCTCAGCGAGTATTTTGAGTTGTTGTGTTTCATTCATTCATATGATGATTTATTCAATCATGTTTCTTATGTTCCTTGTTTTGCACATTGCTCTTATCTTGGTGTTTACTACTTTGAAAGCTATCATTGAAAATCAGTTATTTGTGAACTCCAGCAAATTGTCAACTATTCTTCGACCAAGAGCTAAGTTTGCCATTACCAATTATGATTTACTTTATGTATCTTTATTGTGTTTCCTTTACTTATGTCAAGTTAAGTTATATAATGGTGAGTTGTCTTCTATTATGATTTATGTATTGATGAATGTGATGCTTCTTGTTTGTATTCTTTTATCGACTCTTCACTCCATAAACATGATGCGATGTTTATTGAGCTCAGTTTCGCTTGGGGACAAGCGAAGTCTAAGCTTGGGGGGAGTTGATACGTCCATTTTGCATCACTATTCTATATCATAATTCACTGTTATTCATTGATATATTTCATATTAAGGGATGAGACTTATGTTATTTCATCTGTTTTCGCACGGTTGATGACTTTTGGAGCATGGACCGCTGCAGTCAGGATTCTGATGGAAAATGTGCTGTTTGGAGGCAAAATTCACGAAGATCAGAAAATCCGAGAAAATATATGGAAAATCCAATTTTACCATAAGACGAAGACTGCCATAAGGAGGAGTGGAGATGGGCCACAGGGGGCCCACACCACCCCTGGCGCGGGCCAGCCTAGGCCACGCCACCAGGTGGTGTGGCCGCCCTAGTCCACCTCCAGCTCTCCCCTCTGGCGTATATTATTGTGGCATCCCGCTAAAACCACTACTAGAAAATCGATGTGTTTTTCTGCATTGCATCATCATGACCTCATGCTCATGTCATCATGCCACATTGCATTTGAGCATCGTCATCATCATGCATGGTTTGTTTGAAAACTATTTTCGAAAAGTCTGGTTTTGTTTTCTAAACGCCCCATCTTTATTTCAAATTAAAACCAGGCCTATTCCGGATATTTTGTTTTGTCTAAAAACTATTTACAAAAAATATTCTAAAATAAAAATTAAAGAAATAAAAATATTTTTAGGGGAGGCAGCCGGCCAGGCCCAAAAGGCCCAGCCAGCCAGCCTACCACCCTGCTAAAAACAAAACCTAGACTAATCCCCATCCCCACCCAGTCCAACCCACCACCAGCCCTACCTAATCACACCTCCACCTCACTCCATCCACTCCCATCGCGCCACCTCACCCCCAACTCCCTCCCTCTCCCCACCTGCCACAACACACAGAACACACCCCCAGCCGCACACAAACCCACACGCACACCACTCCCCATATCTCTCGCCCACCGCCGACCGACCGCCCCCACCTGGCCCATCCCCAGGCGCAGATCCCGCGCCATCTCCCGCTCGCTCCCAGGCCGCATGCAACCAACGCCACCCCCTGTCGCTGTCGCCATGTCCCCCTGGCCCCACCACGACCAACCCCCACCCCCCCGTCTCCTCCTAGGTTCCTTTCCCCCGCGGGATCCCCTTCCCCCGTTCCCTGCTCTCCACCGAGACGCGCCGCCACCTGCGAGCGCCTCCGGTCGCCCTCGCCCCTCCCCTCCGCCTGGCCCGCGTGCACTGCCGCCGCTAGGGGCGCGCCGCTCTCAGCCGTCGCCGCCTCTCCTCTTCATCACCAAGGCCGCATGCTCCTCTACCTGTCGCCCATCTCGCCCCCCCGTGCATGTGATGCTCCGCCGCCGGTCGCCCCGAGGTCGTCGTCCCCGGCACCGACCCCCACCGGCCGCCTCCACCCCATCCTCGCCCATACGCGACCTCCGGCCTTGCCCTGCTCCACCCCGCCTCTCCGTCGAGCACTCACCCATGTGCTCCTCACCGCGTCCCTCTCTCTGCCCCGCCTCCATCTCAGGCCGCCGCCGCCTTCCTCGCGGGCACCACCAACCACCACCATGGCTGCCGCCCTCTGTGTTGCCCTCTCCATCCACGGGGCCACCCCTCCTCGTCGCCACTGTGCGCCCTGCTCCGCGTCTCCAACATGCCAACCATCGTGCCGCCGTCGGTGTAGAGCTCCGGCCTCGCCGCCCGGGCTCGAGCCCGTCCTCAACCTCGCTTTGCCGCCCAGTGCTAGTCGACCTCGCTGCCACCTCGGTCAACTCCCGGCCCGCTCGACCTCGCACCTCCCTGTGCCCTGCACTTTTGTTTCGTCTCAGGTGTTCTGCAGGTTCCAGTTCTGAAATCTTAGGAGCTGTCTGTATATGTCACCTTATCACTACATAGTGCGTTCTCGAAGAAGCTCCGTCTCCCTCGGGCTAGACACTCCCGAGCCCTGAAGACCGTATCGAACCTGGTGGCAGTTAATGAACCATCATCAAGCCCATCGACAAGATCGCCGATCACCCGCGTGTGCCATAGGTTACCAAGTTCTTCTTGTCACCAAGACCGTCGGATGCCGAGGATCGCACCAAGTTTGACCCCAACCACCTGCGCCTCATTCCAGTTCTTCGCCTTGGGACGACAAGTCCGACACGAGTCGAGACCCGAGGAGCTATGCATGACCATGGCGCCAAACCAAGACCGACACCGTCACCCGAGAACTTCGACAAGGACGCCAAGTTCTCCATCCTGGAACCAAAGGATGCCAAACGCCAAGTTCCCCTTCATGGATGCCAAGTTCGCCGAGACCCCGATCCCGGAGTTCGAAGACCGATCCCGCTGAACCCGAACCCCTCCGGAACCCCAAGACCTTCGCCCCAGATGTGTGACCCTTTATCCGAGCCCTATTTTATAAATTGACATATATATGAATTGTTGCATATCAATTGTACATGCTTGCGTACATATTTTTTGGGTCCGGGTTGTATAGTCGTTTCACCTCATAATTAAATATGGAGGCTATATGCGGGCTTTTCTAGTCTTATATTGGCTCCATTTAATTTCGTGTAGCAAACCGATGCCATGTTTTGCCTTGTTAAGACAACATTTAAATTGTGGGGTATCTAAACAACTGGAACCTATTAATTAATTGTCGGGACCCCGGTTCCGCTTAATACTGCCTAATTGCACCGCACTTTTGCCATGCCATGCATCATATCATGATCATACCGGATCTTCTACCGTGGTATTAAATATTGCATCCGGTGTTTCTTCTAGTGTTTTCTTCTTCACGGATTATGATGATGAGTGGATGCGAGTACCGACAAGTTCTCCGGATATGGTCCGTCGGTAGTTTTTTTTCCCAGGCGAGTATCTCTCCCCCTTCTACCTATTTTGCATTTATAGTCTTTATTTCCTCCTATTGATCTATTGATATCCGTGTCGCGATTCTTTAGTTTCCGTACACCAGTTATACCCCGTGCAACCTCTATATTGCCTTGGACACCTCCTATTACCTGTGTTTGGTAGATAGCTGGCCTTGCGAGTCGTAATCGCTTGCTTAGGTGTGATCTCGTGTTGTCAAGTACCACAGTTGTTGGAATGCTGGCAGATGTTTATGGTGGAGATGCTTTACGGTGGAGTTGATCATGACTTTAAATACAACTATTAAAATGCTAGATATAACTAATGCAGAGGCATCAGTGGGCAATAGATGTTATTTGGTTCTTCCACGCTCACTTGTGTCCCGTAGGACCCCGAGTACTTGATACCTGTTCCTTGACTATTCGCACTATCCACATCCGGGAGGCCTTATGGACCCCCCTGAGCCAGAGCTTGATTAATTTCTATTTCTTGGGGCCACAAAGTAGTTTGGGGCTTTATTACTATCCTGTACTTATGCCATGTTTTACTGCTTTATTTAAGATTGTGCGTGGAGCACCTGTACTGTTTTGGATCGCGGCACGATTTCGCGGTATCGACAAGCCCAGTCACACTTTTGGGTTCCTAGTCATTTACAGCCGTTCTCGCAAACCCTGGGTCCGTTCCGGAGTCGGCCAACTTTGTTGCGGGTAGCTTAGTGGGGTGGCCCCCTGAAATATTTATGAATCCTGTGATCGCTTTGTCGTGAAGGCCTCGTTGGGTTTTGACTTGGTTTTTCCGAGGTTGATCGAGTGTGTGTTGCTATTTGTGCACCCCTGCAGGGTAAAACTTTCTGAAAGCCGTGTCCGCGGTTATGGACGACTTGGAGCACAGTATCTCGATCATAGACAAGCATAACTAAAGTAGTGATATAAACTTGACTTAATATATGACTAGTAATCAGATTCAACTATAACGGAATGGATATTAAAAAATGCCAATAGCTGGTGGATCTGGGTTGTTTTGTGTCATGCTGTACCTGCCTAGTAAGTATTGCAACTCCAATGGAATGTGATAAAAGTGCCAACAATTGCTGGGTCTTGGGATTCTTCAGGACAATCATATCTGACTAGTAAATGTTCCAACTACAATGGAATGGATAACTAAAACTGCCCACTACTTATGCTTCAGGATGACTCATGCTATCTATATCTGAATAGTAAGTGCCGCAACTATAACAGAATGAATAAAACTGCCAACTGTGTGAGTTCCTCGGTTTGACTTCCTCGTTTGGTCTCGAGGGGGAATACCAGGATGGGTATGTTTGGTGTTACTATCAGGTTGGATCCGGATAGGTCTTTCTTATCCCTCTCTAATAGCCGCTAGTTTTACTGAGTCTCTATAAGTTGTTTAGTGCTGCTGCGCTGCCGCTTTAGTCCACCATACCTATGTAGGTGAGAGCCGCCGAATTCTAGCCTCGCCGTGTACTGGCCTCAGTACTGACGCTCCTCTTTTTTCCTTTGCCCTTTGTTGGCACCCCCTTTTGTTTTAGCAGGTTTGCGATCGACGCCGTTAGCAGGGTTACCCTTCCGGCTTGGCCTGGGCAGGGTTATGGATGCCATTGGTTATTCTTCAGGGCTCTTAGCCCCATTTGCATTTTGTCCGTACTCGGACGCTGTAGCGTTTTCAAGGTGATTTGGATCTTTGTATTGTATATCGGTATTCTTGACTCATGGAGTCGTGTTGTATATATATCTGTTCTGTGGGTCCCATCGAGGACTGTTGTGTAAAGGTATTACTTCGTTTTCCACCCACACAAAAGTGCCTGGTGGGCGTCCTTGAATCGTTCCTATGCGGGTTTGGCGGAAAGGGCCAAAAACTTGCATAGGGCCGATTTGAGGGTGTTACAATTATCTCCACAGAACCCTAATACCAGGGGGTGACCATAGAAAGATCCTGCCGCCTCTGCGGGGCGGAAAACACCGAGAGAGAAAGATCTCTCCGGCAGACAGAATTCTGCCAGGGGAATTCCTTCCCGGAGAGGGGAGATCGTCGCCATGAACACCACCATCAAGCTGGACTTCATCGGGATCATCATCATCACCACCATAATCTCCATCAGCACCCTCATCACCATCTCCATATCACTGTAACAATTGGGTTGAATCTTGCATAGTTCTTAGGGGAAACTTTCCCGGTGTTGATTACTCTTTGTAGTTGATGCTATTGAGTGAACCATTGAATTATTGTTTATGTTCAGATTGTTATACATCATTATTCCATCTCTGATCATGATCCATATGATGTCTTGTGAGTAGTTCGTTTTGTTCTTGAGGACATGGGAGAAGTCATGTTGTTAGTAGTGGAATTGTGTTGAGAAAGATTCAATAGTTTGATATTTAAGTTGTGGTGTACTTCTTCTAGTGGTGTCATGTGAACGTCGACTACATGACACTTCACCTATATGGGCCTAGGGGAATGCATTGTGTATTTGGCTACTAATCGTAGGGGTTGCCAGAGTGACAGAAACCTGAACCCCCGTTAGGAAACCATTGCACAAGGGACGTCAGGGTCTTAGAGTTTAAAGCTATGGTTAGGTTTCTACCTTAATTACTTTCTTGTACTTACGAATGTTTGCATGGGGTATAATCACAAGTATGTATTAGTCCTAGGAAGGTCGGTACATTAGCACAGGTTCACCCACACAACACTTATCAAACTAAAGAAGATTAATCAACTATATGAGCAAAAGCACTTGACAGAATTATCGTGTGTCCTCGAGAACGTTTGGTCATCTTAAGTAATACAATCGGCTTGTCCTTTGCTGAATAAAGGATTGGGCCACTTGCTGCATTTATTCTTATTGTCTTTTATTTACTCGTACTTTATTTACTTGTATTATCAAAAACCCCTAAAAATCTGTTTGCTAAGTAATTGCAGAGAATTCCTGATCCATACCACTAGCCAGCACCTTCTGCTCCTCGTTGGGTTCGACACTCTTACTTATCAAAAATACTGCGATACACCCCCTATACTTGTGGGTCATCAGGCTGTAGCTGCTCTTAGATCTATAGCTGAAATATTGAGGAAGAGGACAAATGATACCGAAGCGAATCGGCATGTACCAATCTCTTATTGATGATACTGACACTTTGTAATCTTTCAGAATTTCGATCTTGTTGTATAACCTATTTTAACAAACTTTTATTGTTGTGTAATAAGTAGTTTAAATTTGTGCGTGTTTATATTTGATGTCTTGATATTCCTCTGTTTTGCCAAAAAGTAGGCACTAAAAAAAAGGCCGGAGGAGTAACATGCCGAACGTTGAAACAACGTGCACATGGATGGCCCAAAACGATTAGAATAGTAAAAAGGCCAGAACGGTGGAAGGCCAAAATGGTAGAAGGCCATAACAGTAAAAGGACAGAATGCTAAAAGGCCAGAAGGGTAAAAGGCCAGAATAATAAAAGGCCATAACAGTAAAAGGCCAGACTGTAAAAGGCCAGAACAGTAAAAAGCCAGAACAGTAGAAGGCCAGAGAAGAGAAAGGCTGGAATAGTGAAAAGACGAAATAGTGAAAGGCCGTAATAGTGAAAGTCCTGAACAGTGGAAGACCGGAACCATGAATGGTCTCAACAGTAAATGGCCAGAACAGTAAAAGACCAGTACGGTGGTAGGCCACTATAGTAACAGGTCGAACAATGTCGGGTTGAATAGGTAAAAGCCCAAACTCTAAAGGGCCTAAACAGTAACAGGGAAAATTCCTAAAAGGATGGAACAATAACAGGACTAAATAGTAAAAGGCTATATTGGCAACCGGCTTGAACAGTGCCGAGCCGTCTTGGTGTAGGCCTCAAGTGACAGCACAGTGTTGGGATAACTTGGGCCTTATATAGGCCAAAACCGTGTCGGTCCCGAAAGTGTATGGGCCACTGCTGGCTGCAGTACTGGGCCGATTCAAGACTGTGTAGGACGAAACAGTAAAGGGCCATGTTCTTATTGAGCTCTCCACATGGGTCGGCCCATCTAATTATTAGCAGACCTTGGCTGGACCTAGCTTCTACCATAGCTTTTGCGACCATTAATGGTGGTAACCAGACATTATCAGTGGTTGCCATGTGGCAGGTTGTGTGACGTCAGCAGCTAGCGCGACTGGCGAATAGATCTACGACGAAAAAAGTTTTCGTGGCTGAAGGGTGCAATCCACCACAGTCGAAAAAAAGCCGTGGTTGATTCATTTGTGGTGGGGCTTTTACCATGAAGACTATCAGTCGTGGAAGAATTTTTAGCCACGAAAAACATGCCTTTAACCACGAAAATCATCTGTTGTAAAAGTCAACTTTTCTTGTAGTGCCACTGGGCGAACAACCAAGCCATATGTATGGGAACCAGTTCTGCCGCAGGTGCGTTGGGTTTTGTTGCAAAAAGTTAGCACACCTCACATGTTCACACGATATATTTTGCCTCCTGAACTACCATGAGCCAGTAAAATCCTGCCTGAAAGGCCTTGGCCGAGATTGCTTGGCTCCTGGCGTGATGGCTGCATATTCCTTGAGTATGAGCCTCCCTCTTTGGGTGTAACACATCGTTGTAGTACACCCGAGATGCTTCTCTCGTAGAGTTCTCCCTTGATGAATCTGAAGGCTTTGGACCAGCAGGTGATCCGTCGTGCTTCGACTATATCTTCGGCAAGTTCTCTCATCATGTATGCTACATATGGCTGCATCCATGTGGGCTCTATCATCATGACTTCTTCGGGGTCCAGTTCTTCATCAAGGGTGTCTTCTTCGCTCCTCGATGCGGGTGCCGCCCCCGAGTCGCCTTTCGGCTTGAATTTCTTGCGTGCTTTGGGTGCTGCGGTTTTCGGGGCCTTTTTAGATTTGATGGAGCGCTCTGTTATTTCTTCCCCAAAAACTTCGGGTGGCACGGGCAGGCAAAGTGATATGATGTTCGCCAGATTTTCGTCTTCCTCGTTGCTTTCCCTGCCTATGTGGGATAACTCGCACCCATAAAAGTGGCCTCCATGATATTGTACATGTCTCGATATGCGACCTTGTTGTCGCTAACTACGTCGCACTTGTTCATACTTTTTGTGCGACAAGGTTTGAATCTCCAAATAACTTGAGGCGATTTGAGCCGCATGTTTTATCTAGACGCATGCTGTGCAACATGGCCTCATATTTACCTTCATTATTTGACGTGTTCGGGAAGCTCATCTGAAGTACGTACCGCATATTATTGCCTTGTGGTGACACTAGTATTATGCCGGCTCCTGCTCCTTCTATTCTCTTGGAACCGTCGAAGTACATTTTCCACATGCTAGATAGGTCTGGAGGACCCGCACATTGGAGTTCACCTAAGACTTAATTGTTTTTCGCTTCTCATACGTGATGTCCCAGTGGGATAGCTCAATGCCCCAAAGGTAGGCATGCCATGTGGCTTCTGGATTGTTGAGTATGCTGGAGAGGGGGGCCTTGTTGACCACCACGATCGGGTACTCTGAGAAGTAGTGGTGCAGCTTATGCGTTGTCATTAAGTTCAATACGCGAGTTTATGGTAGTGTGCTGGCTCGTGGTTGATATCGAGCTCGTTGGGGAACCCCAAAAGGAAGGTATGATGAGCACAACAACAAGTTTTCCTCAGTTATGAAACCAAGGTTATCAAACCAGTAGGAGCAAGGAAACGCCTCCAAGGTGTTGTTTCCAACTTGGAATCCTGCACAACACAACCACAGAACTTTGCCCCCAACTTACAGTGAGGTTGTCAATCTCACCGGTTTTGCTGAAAACAAAGGATTAAACGTATTGTGTGGAAGAAAGTAATAGCTTGCAGAAAGTAAACAGAAAATAGTAAACAGTTGTAGATTGATGGTAAAAGAAAGGACCGGGGTGCATAGTTCACTAGAGATGATTCTCCTTAAGATAGATGACATGTTGGGTGAACAAATTACAGCGGGGCAATTGACAAACATCGAGAAAGCAATATGCATATACTACTCATCTTGACTCCTTTGAGATTTGATTGGGCATTACAACAGTATACATAGACCGTAATCGAACTGCATCTATGACTAATAATCCACCTTCAGGTTATCATACGAACCCCCTCTAGTATTAAGTTGCAAGCAACAGATAATTGCATTACGCATTACGTGTAAAGTAAACAATACAATTGTTCTATGAACAAAGGATTGTTGTTTTCTCCCTAGTAGCAACATCATATCTAGTACCTTAGAGATTTCTGTCACTTCCCTAGATTACTAGAGGCATGAACCCACTATCGAGCATAAATACTAACTCTTGGAGTTGCTAGCATCTACTTGGCCAAGATATCTACTAACAACGGAAAGCATGCAAGATCATAAATAACAAAGACATGATAGAATCAATAATCAATCTGAAATAGCATTTCAATATCCATCGGATCCCCGCAAACACAACATGTATGATTACAAATAGATAATCTTGATCATGAACGGAGCTCAAAAGATCTAAACATGATAGCACAAAGGAGAAGAACCAACCATCTAGCTACTACATGGACTCGTAGTCCAAGGATGAAGTATTCACGCATCACATCGGAGGCTTGCATGGTGATGAAGAAGGCCTCCAGGGTGAATTCTCCCCTCCGGCAGTGTGCCAGGAAGAGCTTTAGATCCCTCCCGATCTAGGGATGTAGATGACAGCGGCTACAGACTCTTTCGTGGATTTTTGATCGGGTACTTAGGGTTTCTGTATCAGAGGCATCTTATAGGCGAAAGGGGAGGCCGAGGGGTGCCCTAGGCGGCCACACCACCCCCTGGCGCGGGTCAGGCCTGGCCGCGTGGCCAGGTGGTGTGGGCGGCCACTGGCCCCTCTCCGTCTCGTATTCTGGCTCCGTGTCCCTCTCGGTGAAATATTGACTTTGGCTTTTGTCCCGTCCAATTCCGAGAATATTCATTTTCTGACTTTCCTGGAACCAAAAACAGTAGAAAACAGGCAGCTGGCACTGTGGCATCTTGTTAATAGGTTAGTCCAAGAAAGTGTATAAAAATACTCCAAAGTGTGGACAAAACATAAGAAAGTAGATATAAACCAAGCATGGAACATAGAAAATTATAAATACGTCTGCAATGTATCATAGTGCGGGTACCTTTGTTTTGATGGAGAAAGAACCTCACTGAGGTAGTAGACTGGCCTTTGGACACCATGTGTTTCCCTTCTTCGGGTCGTTCGACGACCAGAACTGTGCTGACCACATGATTGGTGGCGACTATGTAAAGCAGTAGGGGCTCTTTCTCTTTTGGTGACACAACGATAGGTGATATCGAAAGTGTTTTCTTGAGCGCTTCAAAAGCTCACTAGGCTTCATTGGTCCACTCGAATTTTTATGATTTCTTCATGAGGACGTAGAATGGAAGTGCTTTTTCACCAAACCGAGCGATGAATCGACCCAGTGGCGTGACACGTCCAGCCAGCTGTTGCACACCGCATCGTTGGTTTCTTCATTGTGAGGATCTCCTGTATTTTTTTAGGGTTTGCCTCTATTCCTCTTGCAGAGTTGCCCCGCAGGGACTCCAAAGGGGAACTTTGTTGGGTTGATCTTGATGCGGTATCTGTCGAGATTATCGAATGTTTCACGAAGATCATCGATAAAGGTCGATTCCTATGTTGTCGTGATTATGACATTGTCATTGTAGACTTGAACGTTTGTTCCAATTTGGCTTCCAAGACAGAGTTGCATCATCCGCTGGTACGTAGCACCCGCGTTTTTTAGCCCGAAGGGCATTGTAGTGTAGCAGGATACACCATAAGGCATGATAAATGTTGTTTTATCTTGATCCTCCTCCTTCATCTGAATTTGGTGGTATCCAAAATGTGCATCTAGAAAGGAAAGACGCTCGCATCCAGTGGTTGCATCGATAATTTGATCGATTCGCGAGAACGGGAAGTGATCCTTTGGGCAGTGTTTGTTCAACACGGTGAAGTCGATGCACATACGTAGTTCTTTTGTGTTTTTCTTCGGGGCACACACTGGGTTGGTGAGCCATTTTGCTTTCTTGATTTCCTTGATGAACTTGGCATTTGTGAGGCGATGGATCTCTCGTCCAATGGCCTTGCGCTTAGGTTCCATGAAACGACGAAGTGACTGCTTCATATGTTATACGTCAGGATATAAGTTAAGTGTGTGCTCAGCGAGTTTCCTGTGGATTCCTAGCATGTAAACTAGTATCCGTGCAAAAATCTCCTAGTGCTCATGGAGGAACTTGATGAGCACGCTTTCCTATGCGGGACCAAGATTGGAAGTCACAAAGGTTCTTTCCTTTTGGTCCGTAGGGTGAACCTGAATTTCTCTGGTGTCTTTCACGGTATGGAAATCTTGGTCGGGCGTATTCCGTGCCTCCGCCTGGGGCTCTGCGTCAGTTGATATGTTTAGATACACAAACTCTATTTCCATCTCAAAAGATTCGGAGATTTTGTTGAATTATAGGTCGTAGTTGTCGGAGCGGGTAAAGCTTCCTCTCATGGTTATAATTCTGTTGGGTGCTGGCATCTTCATTACTAAGTACGCGTAGTGCGGTATTGCCATGAATCGTGTGACAGTTGGGCGCCCCAGGATCGCGTGGTACTGTGATGGCTAATCCATGACTTCGAAATTGAGCTTCTTGCGCCTCAAATTGTCCCGTGAACCGAAGACAACATTAAGATAGATTTTGCCAAAAGGAATTTTTGCTTTACCTAGGACTATGTCGTGGAAGGATGTTTCTGTCGGTGTCAGGTTCGTCAAGGAACAGTTCATTGCCTGTAAAGTTTTGGCACAGATGAGGTTGATGTTGCTTCCTGCATCCATGAAAACCTTGCTCATGTCGAATCCGCTGATTTGGGCCTCCACTATTTGAGTTGAATGACCCGGTCGTGGGACTCGAAGTGGTGATCAGCCCTGCTGAATGTTATTTCTTGCTCTGACTAGTGAAGATATTCAGGTGTGGGTGGTGGTGCCATTACTTCCATATTAACTTGTCGTGTGATCAACTTATGGGGTCTATTAGATGGACGCCCCTTTTGTATCATCGACATCACTCCCCTGGACCTCGAGTACTCATCCTCCTGGTTTCTGTTTGGCACGGGTTGTGGCTGGCCTGCTGGTGGCAGCCCTAGTGGTGGTGGTGCGATGAGAGCTAGGGTTCCTGGTGCCACAGAATATCCTTGTTTCGATGCGTCGGTTACCTTGGTGTTGCAGATTGTCTCCATCCCCAGGAACGTCCGACAATCTTTCATGAGGTGGGTTGAGCCACTTCTTCTCTCAGAGTTGACATAAAAGTTCATATTGCATGGTCCCTCAAGCATCTGCATTGGATACATTGGGGGGCTCTCGAGCCCTTGGCCAGTATTGCTGGGTTGTCCTACTTCCTCTCGCGTCATCTATATTACTGTGGTATCCACTGCTGTGATTGGCACATCTTCTGTTGTCCTCTACGGTGAAGCCAGCTGCGACATAACTTGGCCCGCTATACCCATCATTACTTTGCCTTCTCATGTTATTGCTATTGTGACTTTCTCGCTCTTCCTCGGATGATCATCCTCGCTTGTTTTTCACCGCTTCTTCACCGTCCACCCACCGGTTGTCCATGTCCATTAGTTGGGAAATTGTCTTGGGTTTGACCCGTCCAAAATCCTCAAAAGTTATTGTTGGCGAAGGCCATCATTGAAGGCATCAATCGCCCTCTCATCCGATATGGTTTTGGCTGAGTGCTTGATGATACTCCATCCCTGTATGAATGCTTGTATTGACTCCTCAGGCTTCTGCTTGCATGCTTGATAGACGTAGGACGCTTAAACGTAGATGTAAAATTTTGGACAAACTTTTCCTCGAGGTCACTCCAGCTGCTGATGGATTCTTAGGGTAAATGTCTTAGCCATGGTCGAGCGGCGCCGCTCAAGTGCAGTTGCAGGATTTGCATGGCGGTAGCTTTTGAGCCACCTTGGAGTCTAATAGTTTGCAAGTAGTCAGCCAGCCATGCTTCGGTCTCTTGGAGGCCATCATACTTTTGGTGGTCATGGGGGAGTTTGAAATCTTGGGTACCAGGGTCTTGCAAACCCATCGGATAAAGCAGTTAGCGCCACAAGGTTCATGCTCATCCTCACTCTCACCATCATAATATCTTTGGATGCTATGCTCCTCACTGGATATATCGATCTTGAGCTGTGTAATGTCATTTCTGGCATCATCCCCCTGCCCGGAGTTCGAGAAGCGCACATGATGTGGTGAGATGATTGACGGGTGTTTTCCATATGTCGAGGGTTGCTGCAACGACGTGGTGATTTATCGGGTTGCTAGACGATTCCGTGTTCTCCTTGTGAGAGGGTTGCTCCTACCATGCCAAGGACCATGAGAGTGGATAGATGGATAGCTACCCTAGGATCCTCGTCTCCTGGCTAGGTTGTGAGGAGGCAGGTCTAGGTAGTGATGATGACGGCTTGCATTGTTTTTGCTTTTATGTTTCCCGCTGAATCCACTGACATGAATGTCAGGTCCAGATCTCGAACCATCTCACGTCTTTCGGCCTCTAGAATGCGCTGCATCCGTGAAGTTCCCCTCCTTAGTGGTGCTCCTCCGATTATGCTGCCAGATGCGAGAGTGGAGCTTAGCTGTGCCCGACAAAGACTGGATTCGTTGGCTAGCTTCTTCCTTTCATCGAGTTGCCTTTGCAATCTGAGAATATCCCTTGTTTGGCAATGGAGGAGGTACTGGTAGTCCATCAGTTCTTCGCACGTGGCTCCTCCTGTCATTGGCACCACACCTGAAACAATTTCTCTCGCTTTCTGCTATGTTTTTGGTGACAGCCGGAGTATTAGCCACTCACTGTCGCGTGCTCCTTCCCTTCCTTGCACAATGCGATTATTGGGGGGATCTTCCATGTTCTCACGGTACCCTGCATTGTCATCCGGTAGAATAACATTGGGGACGGTGACTGGGTTACCGTTGTAGTCTCGAGGTGTTGAAGTTCCTTCTCCGATGATCACACACACTTGACGATGCATCATGTACAGGTTGCTACTGTCGCTATCAGATCCGTAGGAGACACTGTCTTGGAAACAAGTGAAATCCCACGGATTTTGTTCTGGGTAAGATTCAACTTTCCTAATTCCAGAGTCGACGCTTTCCTTAGTTTCGTCGAGTTCGATGTTTGTCGAGCTTGAGCTGCGTGGTGGCGTTAGCTAAGAACATGACCCGAAGGAGATACCATCATATAGATCGGCCAGATCCCCCAGATCTATGGAGTTTTTGCGGCTTCCCTCGACGCTCGTTGGCTGAGGCATAGCTTTTCCAGATGAGGCGATGGAGGATGAAGGTGTCACCGTGGGCGCTGCTATTATGGCCGACGGACCCGAGTAGATCGGGGCTGAAAGGCAAAGGTCTTCGGGTTCCCCCACACGGAAGTGGAAGCCTCCGATCATGATATCGTTCTCTCTGTTGAAGTTGACGGAGACCAAAACAGGGGTCAGCGGGCGTGGATCGACGAGATCGTAGCGGATCTCACCAACCGTAGTTGTCGGTTTGTCGGTTGGTGAAGAGGGGCCTGCCTAATCCATGACTCCAGCATCCAGATTGCTCGTAGATAGAGCCAATTTACGAGGGGTAACCTCGGCAGTGCCCATGGTTATGGACTTAGGATTTCTTAGAAAAGAGAACACTGGGGATTTTGTCGGCTGATCGGATAAACAAGGGAGTTGAAGTCGTCCTATTATTGTGGAGAGTATGGTTACAAATTTCTCAAAGCTTCAATACCTCTCTGTTGGCTCCTCCCAGCCTTTATATAATAGGCTAGGTCCCAAAGCTGTATACGTATAGGTTACAAATTATAATTACAACACTAGTACTGCATCGGTTTATACTTCTTTCTTGATCACTAAGACACGCTTTTGTCTGTCGGATGCTTCATGGACTTCTCTTATTCTTCCTGGGCCATAGGCCTTTGTATGCCTAGGGTAGTTAATAACAAGACCTGATAGGTCATGCCCATGTCAATCTCCCTCTAGGGGGAAGGAGAAAGTGAATAAGGATCGACGTTGGGATGGCACCAAGACGAAGGCAAGAATGCATGCAATATCCTTACATTGATGCGTTGAACTAGGGCGACGATATCCTCAATAACACTGAATGAGGCCCTCATCTCCAGCCATTCCACTTTTGGGGTGTGGGCGAAGGGGATATAAGAGCTGACTTCACCGCGTTTGAGGCCTGCAATTTATTTTGACGCTTCATCCCTAGCGAGAGAATGTCGCCTGAATGCCTGAAGAAAGGAGACTAGATAACTTAGTCAGATGAAGATTAGGGAAGATTGGGGAAAAGAATGCTAGAAACCCTTCCTACCGAGTGGTGAACACATACACCACCATGGATCTGGTTTGTTGCACAATAGTCTGAAGAGTTCCAACTTTCTCATCGTCTTCCAGGGTCTCCGATCCCACTAGGTCATTGCTTGCCACCCGAATGTGCTTCCTAGTGGCCACCCCCTCTTCAGCGGGGAACCCTTCTTATAGAGGTGGTCGCCGCCTAACTTCTCTCCTGAATCTTGCGAATGGGAGGGTAACATGGTGTGAGCAAATTAGAGAAATCGTGGAGACGTAAAACGAGAGATATGCCACTACCTACTTGTGCAGACTAGGATTCTTGGGCAGCCACTCCCTCCCTCTGAACAGATGCAGGGCGCGGGCACAGACTCGATGCTCATCAAGGGGAACAAGGTTTGTGTGCAACTAACACTCAACTTAATAATGGTAAAAGGAGGAAAGGAAGAATACAAGTATTGTTATAAAGGAGGGTTACCTGGAGCACTAGAGTCTTTGACGACCAGTGGACTGAGAGGAAATTTCCGATGGCAGAAGAAGTCTGCCACGACCTTGGCACCAAACACTCCCTGCACCCATAAGGAGCTGATATTTTCATCAAGCTTCATAGATTCAACATTGGTGCCATGTAGATAAGTCCCGAAGATGACAGATGTCAATGGAGTATCCAGGAATGGGGGATACGGTTTCCCCACGGCACCAAGGAACCACCTAGATGCATGACCACTCCATGATTCCTTTAGTCCCAGTGGATGTAGGCATTGCCAAAACCTAGGCGAAGGCAGAAGTACGCGCTCATGCAAAGCCAGCCAACAGTGTTGTTGGAAGATTTGAGTTGGTGGAAGTGAAGAAACAAATCCAACATAGGTTAGATCTCCAAGCGAGATTGACATAGGTGCGAGAACATAGACATAGTAGTAATGGAATTGGGAGCGAGATGGAGAAGATGAATCTTGAAGTTTCCAATAACATCATGAACAAATTGGGACAAGGGGAATGAAACACCATATACGATGTGGTCAAGGAGAATAATCGATTCCCCTTCTTGAAGATCTGGTGAAGCGGCACCCAGGTCAGCTCGTAGCCCGTGGTCCAGCGGAAGCCTCTCGTTGTTGATAAGCTCCTCTCTTTGGTCAGGGGAAACGGAGTATGGCAGCCACCTCTCGGACCCCTTCTCCTCGAGATCAATAAACAAAGAAGCCATACATGGGGACTTGCCTCTGGAAAGTAGAGGTTGTGGAAGAAGTCCTCGTCAGGACGCGAAGTACATAAGTAGGGAAGAAGGAAGCAGATATGTCAGAGGGATCGACCATGTTTGAGATGTGGGAGGATGAAGAAGAGAAGACTTTTTCCTCTTCGGGGAAAAGGAGAAAGGCTTTATACCACAGTTTTTGGAAGGAGAACGAGTGGGTCAGATGCACATCGTGCGAGGAGCAAGTAGAAAAAAGTTTAGCTTCACAAATACATGTGGGAAGGCACTCTGGTTCACACTCGGCGCTTCCTGTTAGTAGTCAATCATGGAAAATAATATCATTATGATCACCACCTGCAATTTCACCGTCCGAAACAGATTTTTCACACAATGGAAGATCTCTTGAAGATAGCAGTTACCAATGGAGCACCCCTAGCAGTTCAAATTCAGATCCTCATGTCTGAACACAGGAAAGACCGCTCATTCTTCCTCAAAGACCTACTTAGGTTGGGAGAACAATTCAATGACTCACCAGCATCACTATGTCGTCCTGGACTAGACTTTAACCCCACCTACGACCTACTGATGCCAAGATGGGTTCTCAGGTAGCGTCTCATTCGGACTAGGTGGCACAAGGATACCCGAGCGACCCCTCGCATCGGTACTCCACGTCACGAAGAGGTCTCTCTCACTTCGTACATCCTCAGGTCATTAAAGTTAGTTTAAACCCTTGCAAGAGACATATTTTCCCTATGTTATTAGCGTCCACGAACTGAAGGCCCACACCCTCAAACTCTTAACTAACTTAAACCTGTCTGGCTGCAAGACAACTCTGGAAGATCCCACGGACCAAGCGTACATCCAAAGGAGATCAAAGAACAACTTAACGTGCAAGGGAAGATGAAGACCTGTCGTGACTAAGGAATATTCTTACACCGCATTGGATTATATATACTGGAATACATTCACCTGAAGATATTCGCCCAAGACATAGACATTAGCCATAGTCATAAGTCCTAAATTTGTATTATCGTCGGGTACTATTATAAACACGCCGAGATCAATCTTGTAAACCCCTTGCACGATCTCTCTAACACATTATGAATATAAAGTCTAAGAGAATCCTCCCTGTTATACAAATATATTTGTATTTGAGATCCAAACCTACTGACCGAGCCAATTGCTGAACAAATAAAATCTCTTTCGATCTTCAAAAGTGAGACTATCGTGGGATTGTGAAAACTATCCTTTGTCAAACACAAAGAGACCTTTTATGTGCTTAGTTACCATGAAAATACAAAATCCATGCTATGATAAATTTTTTAATCCATCTAAAAATTGCTATCATATATGAGTTATATTGACTTTCAAACCAAATAACCAAGGGGATGGCCAATTCCATGGGTCCCGCCATGATAATGCTCCACGATTTTCACATAGGTGCATTTTGGCATGGAAAAAGGTCATGATAGGATTTTACAACTTTTTGTCATGAAAAGTTGATTTCCATTTTATTAGTGCTAAATGGGGTTTATTTTGTGAAGTAACTACACAAAATACATGGCAAAGTATCACCACTCCAATTTCAAGAAATACTAGTACACATGGGATGGAAAAATCTTGGAGATCAAGTTTTTTATTGATTTCTAACTACCCTTTCCAATTTAAATGAGTTTCAGGCAATTTTCTAAAATTAATTGGAGCCGGCCATGGATGAACACAACTAGTTGTCCGCTGCCACCATTGCAATGGAGTGCTTGGTTGTCACAAGAAGCATCGTCGCCCGCCACAACCGAGGACAAAGATGAGGAGAAACAAATGTTACAGTTTTTGTTAGTTTTGGTTTCTAAATATAATTTAATTCTTTTTATATTTAATCATGTTAAGAGTTTGTATGAAATTGAATTTAATAGATTTCAAATGGTGCTGCATCTATTTTCCTTCTATTTTCATCTTCATGGCAAAACAAAAGCAACGATTAAAGGTAACACGCGGGATGGTCAACACATCGAATAATAAAGGAGGTCAAATACCCTGTCGGGGCATCAACGTGTGGAAACAACCGAGCGAAAAAGGTCATTGCACTAGCTGGTCCCCCTCTCAACATTTTGTATGTCCCACTAATGTCGTAATCTAGGCGAGGAACGGTCAAAGGGGTTTGATATGACGGAAACACTCTGTGTGCATATTCGCAAGGCCGGGCTAGAGCGAGGAGAGGGAAAGTGATGAGTGTTTCGAGCCGTGGGAAAAACTAATTAGTGTAATCTCTAGAGAGGTATGTAAATAGTTAGCCATTATTTGAATACTTGAGAAAACACATAGAGTTTCAAGTTGAGTAATGCATGCTAGTGTTCAATTAGCACTAAAACTTTTTTACTTTATATCCTTGAAAGTAAAGTTGATTTTTCATTGATGAAGTGTGTCAATCCTAGTTTGATGTAACTTTTTTTGTTAAATGAACTTTTGATGTCATAATTGTACATCTTTCAACCCAAAAAGCTAGATGTTTAAACTAAGAACAACAAATTGTGAATTTTCCATTTACAATCGTGAACCGGATTAAGGAAAATTAAAACTCAAACATGATGATGGAGTTTTGATGGTGTCTAGAGACTAAAGGAAGAAGCGGAAGAGGGTTGAGGCCGTGTGGAAGGGGCGATGGGTGTAGGGAGGGGTTGGGAGTTTCTTGGATGCAGTTTTAGAGTCTGAAAAACAAACTAGCCATGTGCCCACCCCTAGGTAGCACTGGTTGCATCAGATCAAAACTACACACAGTTATAGTGCGCGTGTTGCGTAAACGTCCCATTTTCCTTAGGATGTGTTTGGTACCCAATGTTTTTTAAGTTTTTTTATAATACTATGGTTTCTAAGAATATGGTTTAAAATACTGTTTGATGTTGGCTCTAAAAGATATTGCAGTTTTGAAAACCAAAGTATCTCTAAGACTGTGGTTTTTGGAGGTCTGGAAAAACAGGTCCACTCTTTTTTTCCGAAAACCGAAAAAAGAAAGAAAAGAACTATGGCATTTCTTTGCGACATGTTGTGATACTTTGGTTTTAACATACTTGGTGTTGAGACTGCTGAGCTACCAAACAAAGCCTTAAAGCTTTTCCTCCGGCTCCTCGCTTTCTTATATCTTCATCTTCATGATGGCCATAGCTAGCCATCTCTTTCTCATCGTCATCTCTTGGAACCGAAGGTAAAGACAATTCATGAATATCACTAGAACAAACAAAAATTAACAGAAAATACCCATGGAAGTGCCCTTGGAGCAATAATACTAGCAGAAGATATATAGTGCTCATGGGTCAACTCATGACATATTTGAAGGTGATATCCCAGGAAAATATAGAAAAATCAGCCAACAAAAATCAAAGTAGTAAAAATGGTGAATAGATATGCATCCAAGTACAAAAAAACGTTGGAAGTGCCCATGAAAGTATTCCGAAGCTATCTGTTTCCTGAATAATTAATAGGCTAGTAAACGATTGGCCCTAGTGCCCCTCTTTGGTCCAACTCGCTGAGTTGCTATCGCTAATCGCTCCCGATCTGGCCGTCGATGAGTTCTAGATTTCTCCATCGACGCTCTTCACGGATTGCCAAAGTGCTCTTGGACCTATGAATTGGAGGGGATCCGGTCTGAACGTTCAAAAACATCTGCCCATGGGGTTTCAAGGGACATGTGTTGCAAAGTTCCGCTTCCAGTTGACACCATGGGACATGTCAGAGTTGTGAATTCCATGGTGTTGGCAGAGGTGAAGAATATCAAGACGGATACGATTGAAAGAGTAGAAGATAATGTTGGAGGCAGGATCCTAGATGCGATGAAGACATTGCTTCACGGGTTGTGCACTATGCGTGCTTGGCTACGGAATTTTTCCTGTCCAAACCACATATGCGATGCATGTGAGCCTAGTGATCGATGATTTGCAGCGGTGGCCTTGCAAGTGGGGTGGCAACACTGTAAATCTTCATCTTTGGTGGTGCCCCTCGAGTACTAAGTCGTGATTTTTGGGATGAGAACCCAAGGTCTGGACTTTACTATTTGTACCTGGCAATCGTCCTATTGAAGTTATTGTTTTGGAAAAATGGACTCTTTTTAGGATGAAAACCTAGGATGTTCGATCGGTTGACAACAACATTTGTGTGTTGTTTCCTTTTTAAAGGTGTTGCTTATGGAGAAGCTATTTTGTAATTCGGGTGTTGTCTTTCGTGGTGGTTGAAGTATTGCTGTTGTGAGTGCTTGGTCACCATGGCTGGATCTGTTTTCTTCTCTTTTCTGTTTTCTTTTTGGTTGTGTGCATTCTTGATATCTTCAGCCATCTTGTTGGTATAGAGGCTTAGTGTAATTGGTAAGTCCGTAACATTAATCTATTCACTTCATAAAAAAAAGTAGGGTAGTAAGTCAAAAGTTAATGCAAAATAAAATTCACACCTGCTAGAAGCATTAGTAGGAAAATGAAACTTCAGAGAAAAAAGAACAAGAAAACAGAGACGGAAAGGAAGAAATACAAAGACGTGCAACACGCACTAGTAGAAAATCGGCCTTCCGTACGGGCCTTTAGTCCCGGTCGTGGCTGGGACCGGGACTAATGGTCCGGACCCCAACGTCCCAAAGCTGCGACACCATTTGTCCCGGCCCGTTAGAGACCATTTGTCCCGGTTTAAGATACAAACTGGGACTAATGGGTCTGGTCCTTGCTGCGCAGTCTTGACACATCTATTAGTTCCGGTTTGTATCTCAAACCGGGGCAAATGGGCTGGCCCTATATATATGGCATAACCCTCCTCTATTTTTTCATGGAGGAAAGGTGGCATAGTTTGTATTTGGTTTTTTCTCTTTATATGCACTAGTGATGCTCGATGAAATGCCTATGAAAGCGATGCCACTTGAGTTCACACAAGACAAACATTTTCTCGTTTTCCCGAGCCACACTTAAGGTTTCTCTTCTTTATTTCAAAGTGTCCTGAAAGGTTAGCAACTATTTCTCGTTTAGACCATGCGGTACTAATTTTAGCATCGTGATTGTGTTTGCTATATATGGTTGTCTGATGTAGATGAGCCATCCATGGATGTACGGTGACCGACGCTCTGACTCTTACAGAGAAGGCATGCGTTCTTTTCGCCTTGTGACCGAGGTGAACAAGCGGCATGATGGTTTTATGTGTTGTCCATGCGTTGACTGTCGGAATGAGCAGGCTCACACTTCCTCAAGAGTCATTCAGAGCCACCTGCTTCGGTACGGTTTTATGTACGGCTATAATGTTTGGACCAAGCATGGAGAAAGAGGGGTTATGATGAAAGACGGCGATGAATAAGTGAACGATGATGACAACTACCGATCTATGTTCCCTGAATACACTGATACCGCAAATAAGAAACCCGAGCCCGCCCCGGTGTACACCCAGAAGCAAAAAGCGTATGCACTTTCTTTTCTGAACTCAAAATCGCAATATGACTTGCACCATAAGCCAGATGACTATCTACACACACTTCAGAAGGAAGTGAAGAAGAGCAAATCAAGTAGAAGTTCAAGCGGGAGCAAATCATCAAGTCAAAGTGCAAGCAGGAAAAGAATGGATGTCCCCTAGCTCGGGAAATAGGCCAAAAAATCGATCCCACCCCTTAAGGTGTTATCCTATGACATTCCCTAGCAGGATATGGAAGAAGCTGCGAAGCTTGCGGCCGCTATGAATGTGACTGTTGAGGAATTCCTAGGTTCCTAAGACGACAAGTTACCCAAGGCTGTTGTAGCCCCTAAATATGTCCTAGGGATGCCTTTGGTCAGCATAGAAAGGTTGCAATAACTGCCAACATAAATGCAGGGTTTACATAAATGGTACTTAAACGCCGTAAAGGAGGAGAGAATAATGATCATGATGAAAGTCCCACATGGCTACTACTTTCGAGCCGACGAGGTCCATGTTGACTTTTCAGAACTCTTCCAGTTATACACTTTCGACGCCCTCGACAAATCTATCATGAGTTGCTATTGTCTGTAAGTTGTTGAATTCATTGTCTATATAAGTTGTTCAGTTTTTGTTGTTCAGTTCATTGTATGTAATTATCCTCATTATATCCTTTTGTACTCTATTATTATGCAGAATGAAGATCCAGGAATGTAAAAGAAGGTCACTTTTTAGTGTTGGGTTCATTGACCTAGATAAAATACATGTAAAGACGCTAACGGATAAAACCAAGGAGACGGAGGAAAACCTTCTAACGGGGAAAATTTTCTGTGACCACATACTGTTTCCTTACAATTTGAAGTGAGGGTCTTACTTTGTTGTACACATTTACTTTTGCTTACTCGATGTTAAGTGTAATTGATGAGTTACTGATATATATAAACATGTGTAGTTTCCACTGGATTTTGCTAAACATTCAACTTGATAAGGGAAGAGTAGAAGTCAAGGATCCATTAAAGAGACCCCTGGAATAGTTTAGGGACATGCAGGACATGCTATAGAGGTAATTTTCGCGCTACATCAGTCTCTTTTGTTGATTTCCTGAGATACCACGTAATGAATAACCCATTCATTTATTTTCTTTGCCGGGTAGGGTTTGGAACCTGTTCAAGAGTGAGGTTACGGGTTCCTTTAGTGAGAAGCTGACATTTAAGCCGGTCTCGCTAAGTAGTACGTGATATGTCCGTGCATCTCTTTATTTCTAGTTTCAATATAATTCTGATGCTAGATTATTATTTTGATTGAATTCTATTCTCGTAAAGTGTGTGAGGTAGCCACGGGGGACGAATATATGTGGATTCTGCGTTTGTGAGTTCATTCGCATGTTTACCACTGAGCACAAAGACTATAGAGTCGATGTAAGCAATACATGCAAAACATTATTTTATTACCGTCACTTTTTGTTACCATGATTGATATTCATATTGATCTCCTTTTCTTATATAGTCCGAGAGCATGCGGGATCAACTCCTACCAGAGTAACGCGTACTAGAAATTGTAGAAGAACTGGCGGAATTTTTGTTGAAAGAGATGGTAGACGATGCTAGAGAATTTAGTGTGAATGGACGCTACTGATGATTCCCGGCCGTGTAATTGAATAGACGGGCTCTAGTCCCGGTATTTGCGATATCCATGTAACTATCCAAATTGTATATATTTGTATGCTCGATCTTAAGAAAAGTTATATTATATATACACGAACGTGTACGGTATATGGTAGCGTATAAATATTCGAAAACTATTTTGAAATGAAAAAATAAATAAATAAAAGAATACAAAATAAATTCTCTACCACGGCAGATAAAGTTCTCAAAATGCTGCCGCGGCAGAGAACCATTTGTTCCGATCCGAAACCGGGACTAATGCCCTTTATATGCCGGGACTAAAGGTCAGTTCTCTACTAGTGACGCTCGTGTGACCTTGGTGAAACAGTACGATCATCAAACCAATACCAATGTTCATGCGGATCTTGCTGGTTAGCTGCTACTCAGGGGTCGTTCCAGACCAGCCTCAGCAGTACAAATCGCCCGGGCAGCAGCGAACAAATCCGCAGCTGGGCGACACAGATTTCATGCTCCTCTATTTATCATCTTTTTTTCTCACTTTGATCCATTGTTATGTTAAATCAACGATATTTATTGTAGATTGAAGGGAGTATTTAGGTTTTAGAACACTTTTTTTTGATGGGCTGTCATTTTTAGCAGCACACGAAAATTCGCACAACAACCAAGGTAGCAAGGTCGACAAAGGCCCGTCACTAACCTAGTTTGAGAGTACACAAGAAAGCAAACGCAAGACAGACGAGACATGAGTTATTCTGTAAAGAAAGGGGACATGTGTGAGATAGGCAAACCAAAACGGCAAAACCTATACTACACCTTACTTATGCTCAAACAATACTTAAAACTAAACAATATATATTTCCATGACTGATGGCATTACATGTAGTATTCCAACAATAATTTAACTCACTTCTTCTATGTCTTCGCAGCCATGCACTTCATATGATCCAGGAACTTGATTGCGTCCTCAACTCCATTAACATATCTACCTTCAGTTCTTCAGCAAACTCAGTGGTCCAACATTTCATATTAACGGGAAGGCCCGCGAGTATCTTTGTCATCTTACCCTAGTTAACAACGTAAGATGTCAAGGCCCGTGGCATATAGAAGTCTGCTGGGCCCTCCTAATACTTTGGCAAGATCTACATGGTTGGCCAGTTGGGCGACAAGCAGGCAAGAGTTTCAAATTTCAGTTTTCTCCAACACCTTACAAACGAAAGATAAGCGGATAAGCATGAAAAACATACATGGCTAATTGGTGGCATGCTACCTCGAGGAGCCTATTTATGGGCTTGGCTGTTCATATGCAACATGAGATGTTCACGTTTGTATCAGAGTCACTCATGAAAGTTGTGCATACAGAGAATGCAATTTTGATGTCACAACTCACAAGTCATGCATCTTGCAACGACTGGTGTATATTTCGTTAGTTGTGCAACCGAGGTAGAGATCTATAATAGCATGCGAAGATAATGAAGAAATCACTTCATTTCATATACTCCTCCCGTCCCAAAATAAGTGACTTGAGTTTGTCTAGATTCGCATGTACCTATATACTAAAACGTGTCTAGATACATCCAAATTTAGGCAAACCCACGTCACTTATTTTGGGACGGAGGGAATACGAGTGAACACACATTCTCAAGGGAAATCAAAACATTAAGTAGAGGGGAGATGTTTCCTAATTTTCGAGAAGCATAGGATACCCCACGGAATCGTGGATTGCTATGGAAACAAACAAAACAGGATAAAATACACAATATTAAATAAGTGGAAATAGTACCAACTTGCATAGTAGTTGTTATTTTGTATTGAGGTATACTGGTGTAGTTTTTTGTTGTGAGACTTTCATTGTCTTTTCTTGTGAAGCTTTTTTTTTTTGCTTTATTAAGTTACTATCTCACATGTATTGGCAAGACCATGTGTTATCTATTATTTTTAGTTGTCTCACATTTATCTATACCTAATCTATATCTATATCTATATCTATACCTAATAATAAAGGACGGATTGTTTCTTCCGGTCCAATACTTTTTTGGACCTTTTTGTCCTCCCACCAAGCGCCATATTAGCCTGTTGCCACCAGTAAGTGAAAAACTGTTCGGCTGTTTTCGTTCTTAGTATATATAGCGATAAAAAAATTAGCACTGATATCTCTTAAGCTCTCCTATTTAAAGTACGACTCGGTTTGAAATTGAAACCCCATAAAAGCTGGCCCAGCAACCCAATCAACACGGCGGCCGCATCCTCTAAGAAAAAGGAAAAAATAAACAACCTCGTCGTTCCCGTCGTTGATTAGCAGTCCACGAAAACTAGCAGATGGTCGTGCTACCTCCATTGATGTAGGCAAACTCTACAGCAACTAGCAAAGGATCTTCTCTCCTAGCTTCAAAAAACTATAGTAGCCCGGCAGTACGGCCGCGGCATCCTACCTTACAAGCCTCCATGTCCATGTGGTGTCAATTTTTTGTGTGTATACATCACCTGTTGAGAGTCGACTTGCTGCTGCCTGTACACTAGGAACACCGGAAGCATGCTCTGCTTGGTCATCTCTCTCACATTCAGCTGGTTCTACACACACGCGTCGACGTGCGCGTATACGGCATCTGTCAATAGTGCTTTAGGTTTCGATTCTAGGTGTAATTTTTTTTGCGAAATTTCACTGATTTCATTAATAATCATCAACAGCGGTACAAAGAGGACTAAAAATAATAAAAATTACAAATAGATTATTGGATCACCTAACGACGACTACAAACACTAGCACGAGCCGAAGGCGCCGCCGTCTTCGCCCCTCCATCACCGGAGTCGGGCAAAGCTTGTCGTAGTAGAGCTTGTTTTAGTAGATAGACGAGAAGTCGTGGTGCTAAGGCCACAAAGGACCATCGAACTAGAGCAGCAACCATCGCCAATGATGACAACCATAGATCGGAAGAAACTGAATTGAAAACACACGAACGAACACAAAAACGGACCGAATCCCAGGAGATCCGCCGGACAAACGACTCCACGCGCCCTCCGTCGGTGCTAGAAGCGCCCCTGGAGCGAGGATAGAGCGGGGAGGACTTTATTCTGACTCCAAGACGTAGCCGTCGCCTCAATATCTCGAAGAAGATACTAAAAATAGACTAAACAAGAAATGAAAACCTCCCGCCGGTGAGAGGTCGTGGTCCGCCACACCTCCAAGGTCCTAGGGCCACCGGAGGTGGAGCGGACCGGCGACGTCGCCGGCGAGAGGAACAGAACCCTAGATGGGTTTTGGGTGCTCTTGGGAGAGCCTCTGGCGGCGGTTGCGGTACCGGTTCGATAGGTAATATTTAAAGATGTATTTATCCACGGCCGATGATAAATTTATTGTACTTACATAACTACAAGTACTTCTAGATGAGATTTACAAATTTGTGTCCTTGTTCATGTTGTTTAGGATATGTTTGTGCTAGAGGAGCACACTTTTTCTCTGATTAAGTTACTTTCTTGTTTGGTACTCGCATTATACTTCTAAATGAGATTTACGAATTTGTGTCCTTGTTCACGTTGCCTAGGATATGTTTGTGCTAGAGGAGCACATTTTTTCTCTGATTAAGTTACTTTCTTGCTTGGGTACTCGCATTATACTTCTAAATGAGATCGAATTTGTGTCCTTGTTCACGTTGCCTAGGATATGTTTGTGCTAGAGGAGCACACTTTTTCTCTGATTAAGTTACTTTCTTGCTTGGGTACTCGCATTATACTTCTAAATGAGATTTACGAATTTGTGTCCTTGTTCACGTTGCCTAGGATATGTTTGTGCTAGAGGAGCACACTTTTTCTCTGATTAAGTTACTTTCTTGCTTGGGTACTCGCATTATACTTCTAAATGAGATTTACGAATTTGTGTCCTTGTTCATGTTGCCTAGGATATGTTTGTGCTAGAGGAGCACACTTTTTCTCTGATTAAGTTACTTTCTTGCTTGGGTACTCGCATTATACTTCTAAATGAGATTTAAGAATTTGTGTCCTTGTTCACGTTGCCTAGGATATGTTTGTGCTAGAGGAGCACACTTTTTCTCTGATTAAGTTACTTTCTTGCTTGGGTACTCGCATTAGCTGCTTAAAGGTTACTTACAATTTTTTTTCTTTTTTATAAACATTGATTCGATAATAACGCAGCAACGCGCGGGCACTTTGCTAGTAATATAATAATAATAATAATAATAATAATAATAATAATAATAATAATCTATACCTAATAATAAATGACGGATTGTTTCTCCCGGTCCAACACTTTTTTGGACTGTTTTGCCTCCCACCAAAACACATATTACCATCAATGACAGCGGTAAGTTAAAAAACACGTTACCATGGTACAGGGCCAGACCACAAAAAAGCTCATCACCCCCAAGATCCTACGATTCCGCTTGAGAGCACAGCAGGATTAGGGTTCTTCTTGGGATCTCCGCCCACGACTCCGTCGAAAACCACGACTCTGCCATCCTCCAGCTCGCCAAACCGTCGCTGGTCGTTCTCTCCTGTCGTCGCCACGGCCGTTGAGCGATTCAAAGCCGCGAACATCCTCTACTGCAGGCCTGCATCGGCACCTACTTCTGCACCGGATGCCATCTCCTCATGCTACAGTATCATCCATGAACGCCTTCCCTATCCAACCAAAACACTATAAGAACCGCTGGCAGGAGGGTGTGATGGAAAAGAATTGCCCCATCCAGTTCGGGTGGAACTAGACGTACGAGTTCTAGCTCAAGGACCAGGTCAGCGGTTTTCTTCTACTTTTCCTCCACGGCGGCAACTTGGGCGGCCTCGTCAACCGCCCTGACGGCGAAATCTTCATCTGTAGCCAATGAGAGTCGATCTATTGTCATATGCGGTCTGGGGCGCACATTACAATTGTGGCCATCGCCGCGGTTATACTCGAACAGACGCGGCTAAGGCTCAGATGCAGCCTTGGTAAGACGGTGTCAGAGGAGACCGCCCTTGCCGCATTACTAGCGAATATTGATCTACATGGCACAGTCTATCTAGGGCAACATAGACTTGGTACATTGTGTTTAGCCATGTTCACATGTGCTTGTTACTAGATCGTTGCAATATGCAATTGCTGCTACTGGTATGCTCTTCGGCTCGTTTGATTTAAAGGTCAAGGGCCAGTCGCACGGCCTCTGCAAGGCTGCAACGTGCAACATGCTGCTGTCGGTAGCTTCTGCCTCCAAGAGTGTTAATTACATTTGGCACTATTGATGTGAAGTGGCCCAAGCAATCTACCGGAAGAGAACGCACTAGCGAGGTGGCAATGCTGCTGTGAAGTGTTGTTCTGTTAATATTAGCCATCCTCTGCAAGATGAATTCAAAAGGGCTGCACAAGTTGGATAAATTCGCTGTCCTCGGGTGGTCAATCCAATCCCCTCAGCTGATGGCGGCGACAACGACGATGGGGACTGGCGAAGGCATCGATCCATCTCACGCGCATGGTCGGGTCGAGCTGCTGCATGTTCTGCTTGACCTGACCGATCAGTGTAGGTGCCTAAGGAAAAAGAAAAAGGCTAGAAGAATTTTAATCACGGGTTTTTCTATCATGAATTTTACATAGCCGGCTACTTTTGGGCCATACAGGTAAAGCTTATCATGTATCTTATGTATTTGTGTACTCATGAAATTAGCTTCAAAGGAACCAGACTATTGATAGGAATTTACTCTCACGGAAATTTGCTTGCCTTCTGCATTAATTATCTTTTTTGCACCATTTAAGGGACATGTTTAGCTCGGTCCAGATTGTCTATTTCTTTTGGGTTTGTGTTTACAGCCGAGATACAAGTACGACGATTTACCTACCCTTATTTTGTGGTGAAAAAAGCACTAGGAATTCAGAGCTAGCTCCCTGTCAGGCAGGCGGCTTCCTAACCTGGTATGGGGAGATACAAGTACGGCGGTTTATCTACCCTTATTTTGTGATGAAAAAAGCTCCAGGAATTCAAAGCTAGCTCCTTGTCAGGCAGGCTGCCACCTAACCAGGTACGGAGAGTATCACCGTGTAATTTGGATTGACATAGTATTTGGATGGATTTACTACCTATAATGCCCTAAGTGCTCCTTGGTAGCTTGAATATCAAGTTTTCTCTATTGCATGATAAAGCAAAAAAGGTGTATTCTTTTACTCGGTTATTTTATAAGAGTAGATTTGGGTTCTCAACTCTTAAACCCACTGATTTCACACTGAAACTTTAAACATGTGTGGGTTTATCGTATTTGTTTCTCTTTCTAGATCTATTTAAATATGGTTGTTTTTCTTCTCTATATTTCTTCAAAATATATATAATGGAATAGAATTGTTTGGAACTTCTAAAAGGAGATGATGAGGCACACACACAAGATGGTGATGCGGCATTTATATGTAGCCGTCCGGTCAGGTCACCCCACTTTGGATAGTCAAGACCACCTTTTAGAACACTACAGAGAATACGATATCATCAAGAGTCAAAGATAAATAATATCCAGTTTGTACCGTTGAGAAACTAGCTCTATGCTTCCCCAATAGGTCGATGTCTCTTATTATTCTCAGCTAAGGAAAAGCACCACACTCTCATGAACAGGCTCAGGCCGCACGCGCGGGTCATGGTCACGGACTGCACAGTCCATCGGGTGCATCCTTTGTTTCTGGCCGCGACTGCGCACTCCACAGTGGCGGCCGCATGGACGTTTTCCTATCCTTTAGGCCGAGTAGAGTTCAGTCAAGGAGAACGACGGGAAGGTTCGCGACGCACTGCTCTTAGCAGGTGCGAGTAGAGTTCAGTCAAGGAGAACGGCCAGGAGGTTCAGAGCTTGCTCAGATGACCCTTGGACACCATGGACGCGCTGTCGTTAATCAATCTCCCTAATCCTCCGTACGTGAAGAAGACGATGCACGAATTGTTTGGTTTGCTACAGATTTCTTTATAGACACTTCGCACTTCTTTACTTTAAAGCTGAAAGAATTGTGTGAGAAAGATAAAGAAATTTTGATGGAGAAAAACAATGTCCAGGTTTGCATCGCACAATTTTTTTTATACATTATACCAGCCAATCTTGCAAATTCATTGCATGCGTTTTTGTTAGCAAAAGTCAGTCAGTGTTTTTTTAGATTGATTTGTCGTCCTCACACACACTATCTACAATCTTAATTTTTCTGATGTACAAAGATAATAGGCTTATACATGCCTAGGTACTTTGATAGACAGGACGTACACTGTACATATCTTGATGTTTGCTGAAACCTCCAACGACCTGGGTCCTCGAGGTGGCACGACACTCTCCGGTGGAGGCGCAGGCGCTCGATCCCTAAAAATTATGAACAATTACCCACCGTGATTCTCGTAAGTCAACGAAACGGTTGGACTTAAAGAAGAGCCACCGGTTTACCAGCCATAGGTCTCTCTGATTCCACCTCCAGGACCGCCGCGACAGGCTCCTGCACATCTCCTGGTTGGGTTGCACCGGCACTGCGGCGGCATGCGAGCGTCGGAGCAGCAGCCACCCGATCTTGTGCTCGCAGGCGGCAGGGGCATCAAAGGCCACAAACCGCGCACTCCGGTTCGGGATTGGGATGATCACCTTGGGTTGTGTGGGGCATCGGCTTCGGCTCTCCTCCTGGACGATGACCAAGCCACCTGACACTTTAATCATCACCGACCAACCGATACTAATAGCTCCTCTAATTAAGAGATGCTGGTACTCTACTAACCAAGTGCCGGCTTGAGGGCCTCCCTGACGAAGATGGGCTTGCCGCACTGGATGGTGACAACGCTGGTCGTCGGTGGGAGCTTTCTAGCGTTGTACTTGGCAAGGCAAGTCGAGTTTTTGTGCGCATGCAAGAGAAAAAGTAAGATTCGATATTTTTGGTAGCAGGTGTTAACAACAAATGAAATAAATAAACCATTGGTTCATGCCAAGATTGTTGAGACGAGGTTGCCAGAGGGGTCCAACACTAGATATGTGATGTGGTGTATCTAAGTAACAAAGAGGGATACGACTGCTAGTAATAATAAAGAACGGATTGTTTCTTCCGGCCCAACACTTTTTTGAACCAATTTACCCTCTCACAAAAATACATGTTATTCCCCAATGACACCGAAACGTTTTTACGCGTAAGTTTTACCTTCAGAGCATCCGAAACGTTTTTACACGTAAGTTTTACCTTCCGAGCATCCACGAGCATACGTACACCACATGACGAGCATACATACATCCAGTCTTTAGGTCGTGTGTATGTAGGTCTGTTCTAAACGCTCATAAACACACCGTCCGACTTAGGTCTCCATCGACCAAGTCGATCCCGGTGAGTTGCCAATCGATTGGCTTTTGCTAGGGTTTCTTCCTTGAAGATCCGATCTAGATGAATTTCGGGCGGCCAAGCTCGCCGGAACACGAGCATCTCGGCCCCAGGAGACCGTCTCACACACGCGGCGATGGAAGTGGCTGCTTAGGCTCCCACCAGGTCTCCCATCGCCACCGCTACATCCTGGTCGATCAAGTCCACACAGCTGAAGCTTCTCGCCTGGTGGCAGGTCATGGTGCCCAAGAGCATCTACTTCCTGTTTGTGAAGAAACAGATCGGCTTCGTGTGTCCAGCGATCGAGGCTATGGTCACCGCGGACATAAACCTTGCCGCCCTCAGCCGGGACCAGACAAGCCTCATGGCCGCCTCCGATCCTGACGAGACCTAGACTGGCGGATGCTACCATCAGCTGAAAACACCAGTGCGGTTCAATCATCACATCACATCACATCACAACCAGGAAAAAAATCCTATACCACCGGTGGACCAACTTATTTGGATGACACCTGTTAACTCCAATCGCAAAGCAATCAACCTAAGAATAATTAATTACTTGTAACTAGATCTCAGGTTCCACGTCGATTAATCCATTCCCGAACTATTCATTGCCGTTCGTCTTCAAACATCTTTTAAGCTCTTTCACGGTTGGGTGTATCTTAGCACGTCATTTTAGGAAAAATAAATGGTTAAGAGACAACTTCTCCAATGCATTGTTTCTTAAATGGTGTCTCTATATTTAACGATTTAGATGACATGCATGCATTTGATTGGCATAACCATGGTTTTTTTGCCTATGGTTTCGTGCAAGAGGTGTTTCTTAGCTACGATACAACCCCACTCTCTTTCCTCATTAACTATAGTACCACATAGGCAAAAGATACACCGTTAAAAATCACCCATTGTGAAAGGCCTAATCTTCTTCTTTGCTGAGATAGAGCGAGCAGGCAACCGTCCAGGAAGGAAGCTGTCAGAGAGCTGGTTGTTTGCGCGCGGATGAGCATGGCCGTAGACGCCAGGGGACGGCGCGCCGGTGGATCCACCCGTGCGTGGTTGTGGACGCTTGGGGGAGAGCAGCGAGCGCCGACCGATCAGCTATCGAGTCTGCAGCCATGAGCCCGTGATGGCCGGTGGATCCGCGGCAGAGCAGGAGAATGAATTCTGGCGTCGTGGAGGAGAGGCGGCAGGAAGACAAATCCAACAAGCGTCGCGATTTCTTAGCAGGGAATTAGGATAAGTGGGCTGGATGCTTTGAGATTGGTGTTGCCAGGTGTCGTCCGCTTGAGTTGGTCCACCGTCTGGAGCTGTACGACCTGGTCGTATAGGATTTCTTTCCTCACAACCATGCCGATAGACCGAGAAGCAGCTAGGTACTGCTAGGTACTATCGCCCGTGCTACAGCCTACAGGTCTCCACTTAATCAACTATTCTGGATTGTGCTGCCCCAAAATTATCTGGATTAATTAGTTTTTGTCTGCAGGATTTTATCGATTATTTGCAGGGACATGCATCCATCAAGTTTTTCTTTTGAGAATACATGGATCCATCAAGTCCTGCAGGTAGAAAAGGAAACGAGATTCTGCTAGCATGTAATCTAAATTTTTTTCTTCTGGTATTCACTCGCACACATCATCCGAATCCATTTTTTGTGGCTAGCACACTGTTTTTCCCTAACTACGAAAATTTGGCACATACTGTTAAATTGTAAAAATCACAAAAAAAGTTTTACCGTATCTAGCTCACGGGTCATATTTTTTCTCGCCATATTTTAAAATACGTGAACTATGAGAAATATTGCTAAACTCTACAAGACATAATTGGTCATGATTGGTAATTTCTTAACTTGATAGTTCATAAATTATGAAGCTATACTATTCCCATTTAATTGAGCAACATCTCCATTTAATTGTGCAACATCTGCACATTTTTACTACACAGTCGATAGTACATGCGCTAAAATTTTTAATTTAAAAATTGGTTTATCTCCCGTTGCAACCTAGGTTGCATGGATACGGCAATACGGATACCGATACGGATACCGCGATACGTCGATACGGGGATTTTTCAAAAACACGGATACGGAGATACGTTTGTATATATATAAATAATAACATTAATAAATAAACAAATTACTGATTTTTTACTGGAATGGAATTCCTATATAGGATTATAGGAGTACCTTCACATGGTGGTTTGCCAAATAAGCTTGGTAGGAGCGGACGGGTACGTCGGACCGCGATCTGCTGCTGTGTGGCAGCGCTCGATGAACAGGTGGAGGCCGATGTATGAGAAAGGGGTTGTCGCTCCGTCGGCCGTATTACTGATTAGGGTGTTCCCGTATCTATGACGTATCGTGGTTGTATCCCTCGCGTATCCGATTTAGTTTTCATTATTTTTTTAAAAAAATTGGCCGATACGTGCAGGATACGTATCCGCAGGTATCCGCGTATCCAGCCGTATCCGACCCCCGATACGCCACTTTCCTGCCGTATCCGTGCAAGTAGGTTGCAACGCACGGGTGTGTTTCCTAGTTTATAGTAATAGATGCATGTGGATTCTTTCACAAGTCTATTTGCAAAATTTACTTTATTTTTTCAAACTTAGATGGTTTCGCTAGCGTACAAAGTGTATAATGTATGTCGATTGTTTTATTACCAAGCTAAGTAAATTTTAATTTTAATTTATCTTATTCTATGGGCAAGTTGGAAATTGCTAGTAAATTGATAGCATTTTTCATTCATATATAATAGAAGAATAAACAAGTTATTTTTTCTAGGCAAGTTGAAAGTCGAACGAGAAGTTGCAAGTGGGGTTATAACTGAGAATTTTCCACTTCGAAGTGGGATTGAACTGAGATTTTTTTAGATGCAAGTGGTGTTGCAACTGAGATTTTCTACACTTGTAAGTAAGGTTGCAACTAAGTTTTTTCATGTTTGCGAGTGGGATTGTAACTGGGATTTTTTCAGTTGCAAGTGGGGTTACAACTGAGATTTTTCATCCGCGAGTGTGTATGTATGCAACTGAGATTTTCTTGTTTCAATTAGGTTGCAACTTTAGTTGCAAGTGGCGTTGCAACGAGATTTTGCAGTTGCTATTGGGGTTGCAAGTGCGATACTATACTTGCAAGTGGGGTTACATTTGACAAAAACTATTCTTGAACATTGTATTTGCGTGGTAATTCCTCCTAGCTCGTCGAGGTGGAATTTCTAGCGTGTGATTTGTTGTTGCTCTCGCTGCGGTAGTCATAGTCGAAGTGATTGCAACAATCACGCCTCGTGCCCCCAGTTTCTACAAAGCAACATGGTCGCCGGTGCTGACAGTTGTCGCTGTTGTTGCATCTGTTGCCACTGTTAACGTCATAGCGGCCTTGCTCATGTTTCCCATTGTTTCCAACAGGGCGACCTCCACCTTGATAGGCAAGACCCACCCGGGTTGCCGTACTGGCCCGATCACAGTGCGGTATTGTCCGAGGACGACCACTCCTAGGTGTCCTAAGCTTGGTGCGCCTGCATGTCCTCGAAAGAGAGAACATACGAGTAGAAATCGACAAAGGGGACCGAAGTGTTATCGATGGTAAGAACGCCAGCAATGGAGTTGAACGCTAATCTGAGGCCGATGATCACGTAGTCGACGAGTTTGTTGTCGGTAAGTGGGGATCCAGAGGAAGCCATGTTGTCGGCGAGCGCCCTCATCTTGTGCATGTACTCCACTGCCGAGAGATCATCCTTTCCGGCGTCTGAAAGGGATGGCATACATGACGAATGTTGGCATGACTCTACGCGCCAAACATCGCATGAACCATAGTCCACTCCGCAGCAGACGATCAACTGGCATGCAACATCCTCCGCCATGGAGGCGAGGAGAAGCCCGGGAACCTTCTGGTCCCGAGTCCACCACACATATATGCAGGGTTATTGATGGTAACCGCACCATCACTGGTTCCCTCGATGATGGTTTTCGCTGTTGTCGGCGTGGACCAATGGAGGAAGCCGTGTAGATTGGCACCGGAGAGGTTGGGCAGTGTAGTGTGATCCCCCTCCAGTGAATGAAGTTGATGCGGTCCAAACGGACCGGGATGGAGGGGACGATCATGGTGAGGATGGAAGAAGTCGAGGAGGAGATCGACGCTTTGACAGAGTCAGAGACCTGAAGGGCGGACAAGGTCATGGCTGCGGTGGTGGTGCAGCTTCGAGGTTTTGGTAGCGATAGCACCTTAGCTCTGATAACAAGTTTGATTAAGGTTTTCGTGCAGTCTCTGCCCAATCGGAGAAGGTTACACGTACACGTACACATGTACACATATGCTAGGCTACCCGACTTTAACATCGAGAATCGACCTACAAAGCGATAGGAGGGTCTCATCTGCTGAGAATAGAGAGATCTTTGTTTATTTGCCACCGACACCACACATGCATGCATAATCAATCGATGTCAAAGTAGAAAAATTTACTATCTACTCCATCCGTTTCAATTTTTAAAATATAAGATGTTTTAGCTTTGTGAAAGGAGTATATCTAGTAACTTTTTAGTGTCTAGGTTCACTCTAAATCTAGATGATCTTAGACACTAACATAAGTCTGATACACTTTATTCACAAAGTTAATACATCTTATATTTTAAAACGGAAGAAGTACATCAAGGAGTCTATTATCCTCTGGTCGTCTCTCTTACCCTACGAACGCCGTGACAGCCAGGCCGACATACCCGACGGTGACCGCCGTGATGTACACCGTTGGTCCGGCGGTGGACGGGTTGACGGCCAGGAGGAAAGAGAAGCCGACTACGGCGACGAGCTCCAGCAGAATCCAGCACCACACAGGAATCTTAGCCTGTTGCGCTCATCGCCGTCCGCTCTCGAACCGCCTCGTGTATTGTACTCCCTCCGTTTCAAAATATAAGATGTTTTAGTTTCGTGAAAGAAATGTATGTAGACTCTCTTTAGTGTATAGGTTCATTTAGTTTTGGAGTGAACCTAGACACTAAAATGGTCTAGATGCACTCATTTTATAAAGCTAAAACATCTTATATTTTGCAACGGAGGGAGTATATGCGTACGTATAGGTGGGTTATCCGAATAGATTAAGGACTATAATTATCGGGGCCCACTTCTTATAAACATTTCTAGATAGGCCTAGATAAGGGCATATACAATGCGACGTTACCCTTCTTTTACAGTTGTCACGTGAGATTTTTGTTTAGTTAGAGAAAAAAATAAAATTAAGCTTCTGCTAGCTAAGAGATGATCTTTTAAAAATAAGAATAGACTATTTTCTTTATTGTACCTTATGCCTTCTCTTATCAACACAATTTCTTACTCCCTCCGTTCAAAAATATAAGATATTTTAGTTTTGTAAAATAAATATATCTAGACACACTTTTTAGTACGTACGTTCACTTCGAACCTTTACGAACCTATACGTAAAAGACGTCTACATATATTCGATTCACACGTCTAAAACATTTTATATTTGTGACCAGAGGGAGTACTATAATTAGTTAATTCACATTAACTTCTACAGAAGACATTAAGAGATAACCCATTATATAACTTATTTTTCTTACCTTCTCTAGATTACATGGAGGGCTAAAAAAAAGATACGTCTTTCCTACCATTGTACATTCATACTCTTCCCAAGACCATGTCACGACAATGTACGAACGGTGGCACCCGATCATTCCATATCATTACCTGCGCAACCCTTCTTTTTGCATTGAAACCCATAAGGCACACGCTGGCCGTCGATCGTAAAGTCACCAAAACTGGTCGCTTTCTCAGCCATCTGCTTGAGCCAACCAGAACAGTCTGACCAAGACTGAAGTAGTAGTACCTCCGTCCCAAAGTATGTTGTAATGCAACATTTCCCCCTCCCCCTTCCCGCGAGCTCTCCCGTGACCTGGCGGCAATGTCGTGATGTGCCACCGCTAACTGGCGAAACTATTGCAGCATTGCCTACCGTACCTTCAAGAGCAATGGGGCATATCCTTTGCGACATCCATGTACCCACCAGAGGGTCGCTACGTGCCGTTGGTTGCTGCAACAAACCAGGCTACACGCTTGTCGTGACGAGCTGCTTCTGATACAACCCCAACCATTGTTGTTGCTTTCGATATGCAGGTTGTTGGGTTTCGTGCATGCAAAACCAAAAAATTGCTCTACACGAATAACCAAGATCTTGCTATGGAGGTGCAACTAATATATTGGATCTAGATTTAACTCACTACAGGTGCAACGGAAGAAAAACTCAGTGAAGATTGTTGATGAAGATCACGCTAATCCCCATAGCTAGGTGTATCCCTCCTAGCAACAAGGAGAATTCTCTCTCGTGTGTCAATCCACCAGCGTCCCGCCGCCTAGAGCATCACGCCAATGTTGGTAGTCTCGCAGCCTTCTGGCATCTATGTGGAGAAAAATCCGCGCGCGAGAGAAAGATACATAGAGGGACATTCAACTCACATGGAGAGAATAATGCGTGCAATGAGTGCTATCCCACTTGGGGTGTATATTGGAGGAGGTGGAGGGAGACTTGGAGGAAAGGCATAGATGCCACCGCTACCCCCATAAAGCAGGTGTGGTCGCCGCTCCCTCCCTAAGGGAAACCCTAGGTGCACCAAAACCCTAGGGTATTGGCTGCAGCACATGGGCGACCCCTTGGGCCCTGGTGCTTGTCCACTATGGCCCATGCGGCTAGTCCAGGCAGGGAACCACCTCGAGAACCTTCCATAAATTAAATCATTAATTTATTCTTTCCATAATCTATGTAAGGAAAGTCGTCGTTCCTCTGGTTCTTTCACATAAAGACCGCTACATTGAATTTATATGAATATATATATTTTCTGAAACCTTTTCCAATACTCCCCGGCATTAGTACATCTTAGGAACCATTCCCATGAATCTCAAAAACACTTTTCATGACTCTATAAACTATTCCGAATATAAGTTATGTCACCGGAACAATTCCAATTTCTCTCTGAAACTATTTCGATGTCTCCAGAACTATTTTGATGTCTGCAGAACTTATTTAAGATGAAATTTTCAATCACATACCATAAATGAAACTATCACAGCTTGATTGAAAATCCTTAAGTGTGTGACCTGACGGGGTTCGGTAATATACGAACATGACCCTAAAACCTTTGGATTAATGGCCAACAAAGGGACCCATGGATGCCATGTCGGCTCCCATATATTACATGAATAAACATCGAGTGAACCCATTCATCATACAAGTGCATTCTAATCCCTCTTTCTACACGATACTAGTGACAACCAGATGTGAGATTTTGGTATCCTCATGATTCATCTCTTGATCACTATGTATACATGTCATCCTCGTTCGATTTTACTCTCTTTACTCGTTGATATATATGTCCTTATGATCATTATCATAAATTATCCATGTAGACGATAGGGTGAAATATTAATACAGAGTGGGCCCAGCGTGTATCTCGCTATTGCCAGGAGGAGCGAGATCCCATTCTTGAACTATCCAAGTTTTCAGACATAATATCCGAAGTACCTAGAGATCATCGCCATTACCACCTTATTTAGATGATGTTTGAATGACCTCAAAAGTAAATCTTGAAGCATGACGTTACTTGATATTCTGATTGTCTAAGGACTTATGCATATGAAAATGATATGATGATAAATAACTAACAACGGTGATGACCAATCTCGTAGTAAATCAAATAGTTGGATCAGTCGTCCAGTACCCTCGTTCTCCTAACAATATACTCTCATTGTTGTTGGTATCTTTGTTACTATAACAATACCTATGATCATGAAATATGACCATCTCACAACACATGAGCTAGTCCTAGAGACGGGACAAGGAGCAACTATGTCATATTAGTTTTCATTTGATTCTCACGTTATATGAGTTTTCATTTGATTCTCACAATCAATACACACAACACATATATCATAGAATAAACATTAATAATGAACATGCAGTTATTTAATAATCATATTATTACTGCATCTATGTCAATAACTCTTTCAATCTCCCACTTACACTAGAGTCAATAATCTAGTTAGCTTGAGATTTCATAGGTGCCAATGGAACCTCTATTACCCATCATGCTCCACTTATGGTATAGACCTTCGTCATATGATCTGACTAGCTCGGGTCCGTATGAAACTTGAATAATTTTCAAGTGTCCTCACCTCATTAGAATCTTGGGACAATTGTGGTTTTTCCAGTGTTTTTTATCACACATGCACGAGTAAAAAGCTAGTGGATTTAAGACTATCGGAACACCTAGTTCATCATGACGAACTTATTTTCAAAAACTTCTCATTTGTTTAAAAAACATAATGAAAACCATGTGTATGTTTGTAGAGGTCACTATAGTGCATCACTTAGAACTCTTTCTAGTTTAATGCACCACTTTATAAAATATTTTTCACTCATCTAGATAAGTAATAAAGTCAATGTAACCTTCTACCATTGCACTCCTTATTACCTCCAAATTTAGAAATATTTGATTTTATACATCAAGGAACTCTTTTAGTTAATTTCTTATCTATAATCCAATCTTAGATTATGATGGTGTTTTTCTAACACTTCTACAAATTTTAAAACGCCTTCACATCATGGTATATCGATCTTGTCCATAGATATTCTTATTTTCTCAATTTAACTGGTTCAAATTTGATTATTGCAGATCCTTTTAGAACCTTTCAAAACATAACTTATGCAACTAAGTGCCATTAGCTCCTTCGTCTATCTTCATAGATCTTGTTGATAAATATTCACAACTTAGCCTAAGTTTTATAAATAATTCAAACAAACTTTTCATTAAGAATTCTACAAGTCATCTCTTATCAATTATATGTCTTTTACATACATTATCAAAGAAATATGTGTGCTCCCACTTACTTTCAAATCTCTATGTCATACCAGATGAAATCAGGCTCTTTTTACCATTTCATAAAGGCAGAGATTTCAACTCCTTTAATGTTTGTTTCAACTCCTTCGAAATATGTATCCTTTATTAGTAATTTCTAGATTGAAAAAATCCTCATTTGACATCTTCTTGCCATATCAGAAATAGGCAACTATTACTATAATATCCGCACATAATCCACATTCAACTCCTCTAGCTTTGTAGAATAATTTCTTCTCAACAACTTGAGTTTTGTTACGAATGCTCATTCATTTATTTTCAATAAAACCATATGATCTACTTCTTTTGAATGGACGAACAAATCTCTATTTTGGATCATTAAAAGATTTATTTCGGATTACATGAGTTTAAGTCATTTATGACGTTATAAACATTCATCATTATTTTGTAATTTATAGATTCATTATTCAAAGGATAATTACTCTTTTCACTATTCAGTTAATGTTGACTCCAATGAAGTTTCTTATATTCTTTCAAGATACAATGAGATGTTTCTATGAATTATGTGTAGAACTGATACGTGTCAATGAATTATGTATGAATATCACTTTTTTGAACATGTATGAATATCTCTTGATACCATTATAAATCCCTTAAGTTTGGGTCAAGTTTATTTCATGTTCCATGCAAGTTTATTTCCTTAATGCAGACGTATAAATATTTCGGTATTCTTGTATGTATCTTATGTGAATATTGATACATTTGAAAATTTGTTGTGAACCTGCAATGAAACATTGTTGGTACTAATCTTACTCGATGCAATTTACAGAAAATGAATGCAAAATTGATTTCTTTATGGATCTCGATATGATGAACTCAAAAATAAAAAACTCGAGGAAATTTATGAAATTTTCGAGCTTGTATCATACTGAGCGAAACATCAAATAAACTCTTCTGAATCTTAAATTAGTGGGGTTGAAACTACCTAGGTTCATCATGAATCTGTTATGTGATATGTCGAAACGTGTAAAACAACTGAAATTTGAGGGGGGGGGGGGGTGTTGTGCAAAACAAAATGGACTTACGACTGTAGATAGACCGATGCGGGACAATCGTCTTGCAAGGACTGTAGCACGAATCTCAAAGCAATGGATGGTTGTGATAGGGTCCCAACTTACATGTGGAGTTGCATTTCTCGAAGACAATGTCAACTACTTTGCACTAGGCAGCTTAACGCAGGTAGTGCTGAACTGCTTTCAATAAAATCCATCCTGTATGTTCCATGCAGATTTGTACAATAAAACTGTTAACTGCAGAGGGACATCAGAGTCGCAGCTCAGCTGCATGTCGTATCATCTTGTCCCGTCTCCAACAATGGGCAAGCAGGTAGCTTAGAGAATTGCCAAGTAATAGTATCATGTTGGAGTGAGAAACCGTTGTTTTAACTAATGCTATGATGTTAGTGTCGTATGATATTCTTGGGAGACCCCTACGGTTGTTGTGATATATGGTTTCCATCCCTGTCCCTTTTTGTTTGCAAGGTATTGTAGTATTTTAAGTAAAATATATTTCCTCGTTGATTCTATATCTATTTTTTTGTTTATCCACTAGTATAATTAGTTCTTTTACTTACTCAAACATTGATGTATAACACCATCATCAGGTTTATTCCACGATTGGATTGACTCTATGTCAAACCCCTTCCCTAGTTCCCTTACAAGCCTCCTCCTCTTCCTCGTCGCACCGCCGCCGTTCCAACAAACCATGACCACCACACCGATGTCGTTGCGCCTTCCCGACTACGCCACCGACCATGCATCCTCGGCCGTCGACCTCACCGTAGCTACGAAGACACTAGCCTCACACGTGTCTCACTCGAGATCCTATAGCGATGCAGCCAAAAGCAAGATGAGCTACGTCTCAAGGTTACAAGCATCTCTTAACCCAAAGTTGTAAAAGTTAATAAAAACTGATATAGTTAAGGTGGCTATTTGTCTACCAAATTCCGTAAAAACCGAAACAACTCACCAAACTTTCTTTTAAAACTGAATGTCTGATTTTGAATTCTTATACTCCCTCCATTTTATGTTTTAGCATTTTTTTCTAAAACACATATATCTAGACTTTTTTAGTTTGTAGGTTCACTTATTTTGCTCCGAACATAACAATAAAAGACGTCTAGATACATACGTTTTAGAAAAGTGTAAAACACCTTATAATTTAAAACAGATGGAGTATTTCCTAATCATACTTCCACAATTTCGTAAAAAATAATATACAAAACTCACCAAAGTAAGTGAAGAAAACATAGTATTTGAGTGGAACCAACCAGCTAGAGCCACGTCGACTTTGCCACATCTACCACCTCGAACCTTTTTTGTCTTCCTATCCTCCCCTCCCATCCCAATTTCAAAAAACAATTCCCCTCTCACCCCTCGTGCTCTGACCTACCCTCAGCTCCGACACGACATTCCTACCCAATGCGGCTGCCCTAGAGCCGCCGCCGCGCCGCACCCTACCGCCGCCGCGGACGCGCTGACCTCCTCCGCCCCTCCTCCCACGCGGGCCGCCGCCACCGCCTCACCCCCATCCCTGCCGCCCCCACCGCGTCTGCAGCGGGTCGACATTGGTGTTCGAGGTATGCGCTTCCGCTCGTGCGTGCTCCCCCGTCTGTGCTGCTCCGCCCGTGCGTCCGTGTCCTCGATCTAGTGCCTCCCACTCTGTTTTTGGCGAAGGAGGCTTCGATAGCTCGCCGGCGTCGGCTGGCCAGAGGTTCGTTTTGCATACGCCATCGGGTGCTGGCCACTGATGTGCGTGGCGTTCGCGCTCTTGCTCTACTTCGCGTAGCTCGACGACGCGGCAGCTGTGGCCATCGAGCGCGCGGTCACTCCTCTAGTGATGGCTACCCGCAAGGAATGCATCGATGGCCTGTCCTCACACACAGATTAGGCAGATCCATGAAACTGATTGATCACTAGTAGTTTTGCTAACTTCTGATCAGCATTGTGTGAACTCGTTATAATCTCTCAGCTCTAGTTCACCGAAGCGTCCTAGGTTTCTGAGATTGGTAATTTGCTGAAATTTTCCTACTGGAACGGACCGAGGAAACGACAACTTTGCTGATAAAACCTTGTTCGGCATTTATACTTTGATATGCTCTCTGTATGGATTCTCAACACATAAGTTGTTTGACACTATATTTACTCCCTTCGACGCTAGAAGAGGATAGCTACACTTGATTTCTGTAGTGTATTCGTATTGTAAGGAGAACTAATTTGGTGATAGTAAAGAGAACTAATTAGTGGTGACCGGCACCACGCCATTTTGGACAAAGCAATATATTATGAATGAATTATTTAATGTGTATATTCGTGTACGTTCATGCGTGATGGATATGCTATTTACACATAAATAAATAAAACTACATGTGTTCAGATTTCAGAGGGTATTCCACACACTCAGCCTACAGCCACAAAGCTAACCAAGTTGCCAAATATCATTTTTCACCACAGCAGCTTTGACAACACAGCCAGCCCACCGACAGCTTTCATAGCAGAGCAAGCCCAAACAAACATGGTCTTAGTCCTGGATAGATCTCCACCTGACACAGTGACACACCACCTATATCCGCCCATGACACGAGACACTGAATGTGGGATGGGTTGGATGTTGCATAGTTCTGCTTGAAGTAATTGTGTACGAGTTTGCTTCTTGTGTGTTATACTGCATTCCCCCTCTCTAGTATTTAAGAACTTCCAGCTGAGTTTCACGACGTTCTGTCTTCCATTTTCTGAATTTTTGCTCATATTTTGCTGAACTTATTACAATTTGGGCATATACGGGATTCTCGAGTACACCAATTAGGGATATTACCCTAACTTAGGACGGGAATCGGCCACACCGACCACTTGGTCCATTGGCCTGACCCACAAAGTCAAGGCTGATGGGGCGGTTGGGTCAGCCCTGAATTGGGCAAGTAGAGCCTGGACTTGTTGACCCCTCAGGTTAGATGGGTTGACCCAACGCACGTCAAATGTACGGTAGAGTTATATAGTCATACAAGCATCATTCACATATTTATGTCTACGTATACCTTGTTACATGATAATCTTTGACTATCATGATTATGATTTAAACAAGTACCCATGGCTGGTTGAGTTGACTACAATAGTCGAACCACTAATTTAGCTATGTTCTGTTGCTTTCCACTTTTAATAGTTGCACTTGGGTACTTATTAGCTATTACTATATGCACTTGAATAAAATGAGAAGCATGCATTGCGTTATTAGAGGATAGTTCCAACGTGTGCTTGTTGAACTTCATTACAGAAATATATGTTGCCTTTCTTAGTAAGTTCATTCAAAGGTGCAGCAATAGTACTAAAATCTTTCACAAAACGCCTACCAGAAAAATAAGAAGACCAGACTGTGTTTCCCAATGAGACATATGGCCAGTTCTTGCTGGACAATTGAGCTGGCCTGGTGTCCCTGAGCTAAGTAGAAGGGGCAGCATGGGCTAGATCTGGGTCAAAGTGGCAAGGAACCTTCCCATCCTTAACCCCTAAGGATGGGAATGGCCACATTGACCCATTGGTCCACTGGCCTGACCCACAAACTCAAGGTTGGTACACGGTTGGGTTGGCCCTGTTTGCGAATTTAGGCCCATAGAGCCTGGAGTTGTTGACCCCTTGGGTTAGGTGGGTCGACCCAATGCATCCTTGGATGTGCAATAGAGTTATATAGTCATACAACCACCATGCACGTATTCACGTCTACATATACATTTTTGCGTGATAATCTTTGGCTATCATGTTTATGATTTAAGCAAGTGGCCATGGCTGGTTGAGTCGACTACAATAGACTAACCACTAATTTAGTTATGATCTGTTGCTTTCCATTTTTAATTCTTGTACATGATAATTATTACTATATGGAATTCAATAAAATGAGAAGCATGATGGACCCAGCGTGCGGGCGTTGAACTTTATTAGAAGAACATGTGGTTCCATAGAAGAACATGTGGTTCCATAAAAAAGGACCAAACCATGTGGCCCAGTGGGACATAATGCCAGTTCTTGCTGGACCACCAGGTCGGCCTAGTGTCTCTGAGCTAAGTAGAAGGGCCAGCAGGGGCCAGGTATGGGTCGAAGTGGGTTGGCTCATTCCCATCCACACAGAATGTCACGCACTCACATAAATAGCAGTAAACTGGGATGATGGTGTATACTGAGTAATTTATCCGTTCTCTATGGTGTACAGTGTCATTATGTGCTTATAATCAACAATCACAGTGCCATTATATGCCTAAAATTCCACTTAATAGACTGAATCCTTGCAATTTTTTGTGTTTATCTATTTAGGGGGACCTTCCCTTTCTTAATGCCCTTTTCATCTCATCATCTTTGTAGTTTGATTATAGTGAGCTAAAAGAAAGTAATTTGACCATTCTACAAATTATGGCTATATAAGATGAATGGAATCTGGGACAAAATAATAGAAACCGCTTAATAATTACTCAGTGCTTTGATACAGATGTTGGCCTTGAGACTTTTATTGTAACCTTTTTACTACTTTATCTTCGGTTCCAGTTTAGAGTTTACTACTGTGCTTAGCAGCTAAGAGCTATCAATGACATGGTAATCTACTCTTGAGGTGTGCATGCATTGAATTTCAGATTAGCTGTAAATGTTGAGAGAGAACTAATTAGTCGGGGCTCTAACATTGGTTGTCTTTGGCCTTCATATTTATACCCATCAACCATGAAACTACTATGTGAATTTGTATTATGCGTGTTATGATAATGTTACTACCTTTGTAGGTTACTCACAATCATAGGGCTATGTCAGATGAAGAAGGAAACGAGGCCTCCCGATATGTTTTATGTGTTATTGACTCGTTGAAGAAGAAAGTTACCGCAGATCGCTTTACTTACATTAAGGTGCTTTGAAATCATTCTGTACTTCTATCAGTTTTTTAAAATCAGATATTCACGTTTTTATTTTTTCTGATTGTTATAACTTTTTTCCAGAATAGGATACAAGAGAACAGGATTAAGCTCAGCACCATTACACAAAACACTAGCAATTCTTCAAAAAATTGGCAAACAAATACGTCAAATGGCACCGACTTAGTCTTGAGTTTGCTGACAAGTAGGCAGGCCGATGCACTCTGTTTGGTGCATAGCCTCGAAGTATCCCCTGCTGAGGAAGATGGTGTCAGTTCCGATGAAGAAAGTTCATATGGTACATCAACTGTTATGTTGGGTGGAAATCAAGCTGCAAAGAGTGCCATCAGGTCAATTAAACTACCAGAAGTACCAAAACTTCCGCCTTATACAACATGGACATTTCTTGACAGGTCTGTTTATAGTCACATGCACTTCTCAACCTCCCTGAACCCCTGTTGTGTACAGAAGATTTTTCATAGGATTTTCTTGAGACAAAAGATGTCTGCGGTTTCACGCAGGAACCAGAGGATGTCGGAAGATCAATCCGTACTTGGTCGACGAAGGATTTATTATGATGCAAATTGTGGCGAAGCTTTAATTTGCAGTGACAGTGAAGATGAAGCTATTGAGGATGAAGATGAGAAAAAGGAGTTCAAAGTTTCTGAAGATTGTCTTATTCGGTAAACAAACTTGGGGTGTTTCTATGTTTTCTTTTGCATTGGTCTGCCTTAGCCTAGACTTAAGGGCATGTTTGGTTAATGGCCATACTTTGCCGCACTATTCCAGCTAAACTGTGGCAAGCCACAAAAAAGTGTGTTGAATAGATTGGTCGCCACAAGTTAGGCAAAGTGTGGTAAAGGTGAGTGCATGAAATATGAGACAGCCTGCTAAGAAAGTGTGGCGTGCGACAGTTGTGGTAGTGAAACAAACACTAGCATAACAGTGCTTCTGCACATATGGCAAAGTGTGGATGTGAACCAAACATGCCCTAACTTCTGCACTTATTTCTGATTGACATATATGCTGGTTTTACAATCACCGTTTTTCAAATGAATGATACCATTTCGCTTTTCTTCGAAGCAGATAGTTTATTGTATTTTTATTTCCTGCCAGAGAACGCATTCCATTAGGATACACAAGCATTTCACAGTTTAAGGATACACATGCAATTCTAGCTTCCAGAAAAAAACACTGTTGCACACACTTTATTTTTAAAGTTAAAGGATTGTCACACTCTTCTTTGGAGAAACATACATCAAGATTTTTATTAAGTAATACAAATCCAAAATTTCACTTAAATATATATTGGGCCTTGCATCGCTTCACTTTATTTTCATGTAGTAGAGAACTTTCCATAGCTAAATATCACTTTTCTCTCTTTCTTCCTTATTACATGAGGTCGCTGCAAAATGTTCAATTGAGTTGCATGATAGAACTAAGTTAGCTTAGACCTCCAGAAAGTAAGCTTGTTTTACTTCAGACGGCCTGACAGCGTTGTATCTACTAGCACGAAAGAAATCAGATGTAGAGTTTCCGTCGTCTAACTCTAATTGTAGTAGTCCGTTGATGAGTTTACACCTTTAACCTTGATAGATCAACAAAAGATATTGGCTTCTGCTATATGCCATGTTCCTCTCAATTGGTGATTTGATAATTTGGTGTAATGAATAATGTTCCTCTGCTACTCCATGTTAGGATGACAATTCAAGAATGCGGCATGTCTGATGTAGTGCTGGAAACCCTAGCTCGATGTTTTGGTAGAGCAGCTGGTGATATAAAGGCTAGTTCTCTATCCATAATCATTTACTTAATCTCAACGTTATTTTGGCCATTTGGGATCTTCCTTTCCAGTTCACATTTTCACTATTGACAATTAACACGTATAGCCCCGTTTTACAGACCAGATATGAGATCCTAAATGGGGAGAAAACTGAGAGTTCTTTTAAAAAAGTTTCAGAACTTAATGCCAAAGTGGGAGATGTGCACCGTGATAAAGATTTGGATGCAGCATTGGATTCCTATGACAATCTCTTTTGTCGGCGATGTCTAGTATGTTCATCTATTAACCATCATGTGTTTTCTGTAATGCCTCTGGTTTGCTGATGAATATCTTGCTCACCTTCACATTGGCAGGTTTTTGATTGTAAATTACATGGGTGTTCTCAAGATTTAGTATTTCCTGTAAGTTTGGAAGTTCAAGAGTTATTTCCACCATAATTGGGTGTTCTAATTCGTATGTGCTTCATGCAGACAGAAAAGCAACCGCCTTGGAACAGCATGGATGATGGTATACCATGTGGCATTCATTGTTATAAACTGGTTTGTATTTTTACGGTCTATGACTTCTGAAAATCGGGTTGTCTTGTGTGAAAATTTAGATGCTAAAACATAGGCTCATGACTTGCATTGATTGCAAACCATATTTTTCAGGCCTCCAAACCAGATGCTACTATTGCAATTGATTCTGACATGCATATTGACGTCAAGGAGCCAACTCACTCAGCTGATGATACAAGGAACCAGTTGGACTCAAATAAGAAAAAACAGGGTTCTAGTGGAAGGAAGGCAAAATTCCAACAAAGTGAAGGCTCTTCAATCCAAAGGGTTGCCTCAGAAAGTAGCGATTCAGAAGTACATCCAAGAAGCAATAAATCTCTGCAACACTCATCTTGTCAAACCAAATTCAAAATTAGCGCAAGAGGTGGAATCAAGAAAAATACTAATAGAAGAATCGCAGAGCGAATCCTTATGAGCGTGAAAAAAGGACAAAGGGAAGTGGCACCATCAGACTCTAATTCTGGTGGATGCCCTTGGCCAAGGGACATGAAGCTTAGATCTGGTACACGAAGTGGACACAAGGATTCAGTTGCATCCTCACAGCAGAATTCTCCAAACACAAGAAGTTCTCGGAAGAAGGATGCGCCTGAAATCGAGAAGAACAAGAAGAACTCAGCTTTAGCAGAAGATTGTAATGATTCGACAGAGGAAACTAATAATGAACATTCGGCAACAGATGGTCATGATAGTTCGAGGATGGAAGATGTCGATGAGAATATACGCAGGCAAGAAGATAACTGTAGATCCTGGAAGGTGATTGAGCAAGGGCTTCTAGTGAAAGGGTTGGAGATTTTTGGAAGGAACAGGTTGGACCCTTCTCCTGATGACCTATTAGTGGTTTAATTACCTTGCACTTAATGTTGCTTACTACTACCTCTGTTCCAAAATAATGGTCACAATTTTGTATAGATACGCATGTATCTAGACTCGTTTCAGTGTGTAGATACATGCAAATCTAGACAAAGTTCAGACACTTATTTTGGAAGGGAGGTAGTACTATACAACCAGTTAGGTGATATTTTTTGTTTAGCCTCGCATGGCCTAACATGTAAACACTTCTTCTGAACTGAGTAAAGGTTATATATGAAATGTTTTACTCCACCACTTGGAAGACTTTGACCATGGTTCCTCGCTGAGTAAACTATTCATTACTTTTACATACTGTTTTCTCATCACCCTGCAAATGGGGAAGATATGTTTATAAACATAAAACATTCTATGACTAAAAGTTGTATGTACCATAGCCATCCCCTAAAACTATATATTATGAAATTACTTTCGACTTATGACATTATCTTCATGGTGTGAAGGCAAATTAATGGTTACATTTAAAAATTTAACTACACAGATCCCATCGCCACTTATATGTTGTAGATCACTGTGTTTTACCAGGATGCCAAAATACTTTATTTTCCATGAAAATTGCAATGATATAACATCTACATGTCTTTTTTAATTGCTGAGCACATGAGTCCTGTGGTCAAATCGTCGCTCTCCATTATAACAGCCATAAGCTTACCATGATTTCCGAAATTAACAGCCACACTGAACCCATGGGTTTCTTCATGCAGTTGTTTAATTGCTCAGAACCTTCTTGGTGGAATGAAAACATGCAGTGATGTTTTTCAGTATCTGCATTATATTGAAAACAGCAGCGCATCTGGAACACTTAGCAGTGTTGATTCTCTTGTTAGAGGATATATAAAGGTAGGTTCCACTGTGCCCTTCTACATTTTTTTCACCCTGGTGGTATCTTAGTTTAGTGCGGCCAATATTGACATCTCAGGGACAAGAGCTGCGCGTGAGATCACGGTTTTATAGAAGACGAGGACGAGTCCGTCGTTTGAAGTACACCTGGAAATCTGCAGGCTACCATTTTATAAGGAAAAGAATTACAGAAAAGAAGGATCAGCCTTGTCGGCAATATAATCCTTGTGGTTGTCAATCGGCATGTGGAAAACAGTGTCCATGTCTCATAAATGGGACATGCTGTGAGAAATACTGTGGGTGAGTTAATTATTTTCCTTACAAGAACCTGCACTATTATTCATAAGTCCTATGCATCTGAAGTATATGTATCCTTTAAATGTTGGTTATAGGGTTTTAGTTAACCTACTTTTGCTGGTATCATAGATTTTGCTTGGTTTAGTCTTATTGCAGGTGAACTGAGACTGCTCGTCCTTCTGGATATTTAAGTGCTCATGAAATTTCTATGCCATATCTTAGTAGGATGGTTGAATACTGTAGTGTTTGAGTTGCTGTCTTGTAACTCATTAGCATGCTTTGACTCTTTGCGGAGAACATTCAAACTAGTATGGAATTCGAAAATGATCTTGTAAAGCTGCATGGTACTTAGATTTACTCTCACTAGACAATAAAATCAGACTACCTTTTGTACTCCTGCATACTTTGTTGCTACTGTTACTTATTAGTTAGTTCGAGAAATTTCAATTATGAGTGAAACCAACTACGAAAAATCATAAACACAAAGATATGCAAACAACTTGGTATCTTGATACTGTCTGTCTTACTTTAGCAATTGGTGTTGTTGCTTGTGTGGAAATTTATTCCCTTTGCATTCCAGGTGTCCGAAAATGTGCAAGAATCGTTTTCGAGGTTGTCATTGTGCAAAGAGCCAGTGTCGCAGTCGCCAGTGTCCATGCTTTGCTGCTGACAGGGAATGTGATCCTGACGTGTGCAGAAACTGCTGGGTAGGGTATGTATTTGCAAAATCTCAGGAACCTTTGAAGGACTTTATAGTTAATTTACAATCTATCTGTATAAAAAGTTCTCGCCAAGATCTGTCCATTTTGTTCTTTACACTTCTATCTACAATCTCAGCTGTACCAGAGCAGTCCAAAATTTACCACATGTACCTGTGAAATGTGCCTGATGATTCTGTTTTACAACCAGAAATTTGGGAATCAGGTAGTGCATTTGATATCACACACAATAGCCAACTGAAGTGAGTCCGCATATTGTCAGTTACCACATTACAAGTGTAGGTGATAATTTGCAAAAGCTACGAGTTACGTTATGAAAGTTTCTCATCTATTCACAAAGAGCTTTGTTGAGTGTTGAATCTACACTATTAGAACTGCACAAATACTCTTGCTTGGTTGTATTGTAGCATCTCAAGATACTCAGTTCTGCATACTGCAGCTCAAAGCTTAAACAAGGGGATTGATAAGTTAATAAAAAGAACTTTGTAGTCATCAGCTACAGCCGACAATCATCAAGCATAGTAATTTTACATGATGCACCCATTTGCTAAGACACTTAATTGAATGCTTATGGGTGCCAGCGCATTATTTAAAGAAGCTGAAAACTTATCTGTTGACCCATTGTTTATGCAATTTATTCAACTCTGCTATAATCTGACGGAATGGTGTACTATGTAAATTCGTTGGAACAGTATCTTACTGGCAATGGATGTTTACTCGAAGATTTAAGGTTGCATTATGGAAACAGGCCAATGATAGGAGAACTTATGAATTCAGTAGTTTAATTTCAGTTGGCATGCATGCGTAATGTGTTAAAAGAGGAAATTTTGGACACCAAATGCAGTTAAGTAAGAAATAAAGTATGATTGTACTTTCTTTATTTGACCAATGCTAAAATGCAATTATGGTCCTTTTTTCACTCTAATCTGCTTAATAAGGTATTCCATCAGCGCCTTGAGAAGTGGTTTGCATCTCTTCAAGCTTAAAAAGTTGTTTATCTCTCATCCACAACCTTTCTAGAATAAATCACAGTGCATTGAACCGTTCCTTTTCTAACCTACAGGTGTGGTGACGGTTCATTGGGAGTTCCCAACCAGCGAGGCGATAATTATGAATGCCGGAACATGAAACTGCTTCTTAAACAACAGCAACGGGTAAAATTATACACTTGAGTTTTTATCACATGTTATGGACATCTTGCTTATTTTTCTGTGAGTTGGCAATTCAGCACTTGATTTGATGATTTCTTTTGTTGGTCCTGTCGTTTAACAGAACAAAGATAAGAACCACAAACCCTTTGTGTTCAGAACTACTGGCTCAGATATATGATCCATTACCCGGTTGTACTTATGGATAGTTTCACCCAACCACGATCTAAATTGCTAGATGTGATTTATACATGATTTTAAGTGTCTACGTCTCTTTGAGCTCGTTGTCAATACTGTTGGAGCTGGTATTGATATAGCAATGATTAATATCCTTTAGGAGCTGATTCTTTATGAGTGATGGTTTTTCTTGTTTATGATAGTTCTGAGCCAGTTATAAACCAATTAGGATATGAAACAAACTGATCCAGTAAAGTTTACTTAAACTCAGCTCTTTTCAGGGAAAACTTTACTTACCATCAATTTAATTTTAGAAGGCCCTGGGGCACATCATCATTCTTCTAAAATCAAGGGAAAATGTAACCGAGCAACTAGTACGCCACACTGTTTAAACATGGGCATATTTAATATGGAGGCAATGATGTTGCCATTAGTTGTAAGCGACTGAGAAGCGTATATTCGTTACAACACACCCTACTCAACAAAATACACTGTCTACCAGAATGTCCTGGTTCTTTTTCAGACATAGGGCGTGTTTGGTAGGTCAGCTTACCCCAGAAAATCTCCCCTCATACCCCTTTTAGCTGTTTGTTAGGTCGGGTCATGTATATCGGGCAGTGCCCAGCTCATACGAAAAGAGGCCCTCAGCTATGCCCAGTGTGAAGCTCGATTCGAGCTTCTCAACGCAGCCCTGCCGAGTCCATCCCGCGCAAGCGACTCAGCCCGCTAGGGGGTCACGGACCCGCTTCCATCCTGCACCGCATTTGCCCCCGAACAACTCCTCTCTCCCTGCCCCGTCTCTCCTCTTCCATGCCTGCATCTCTCCTCTGCTCCGTCCTGGCCCTGACCCAGCTCTCTCCGCCGGTCTCCGGCGGTTTCCTGAACACCGCCGGTCCCCAGCAGTGGCGCGGACCTCCTGGCGGCGCGAGCGGAGCACCAGTGGTGCGACCCTCCAGGCGGCGGCTGCTCGGCGTCCTGGCGGTGCGAGCGGAGCAACAGTGGCGCGACCTCCTGGCGGTTGCTGCTCGGCGTCCTGGCGGCAGTAGACGGCGCGTGGTGGCAACGGCACCGGAGCCTGAGCTCCAAAGGACCTGATTGCTTTTTTTAGTTTTTAGTCAGGGACTCGATTGCTTTTTTAGTTTCGATTCGGGGACCTGATTGCTTTTTGACAAATAGCTGGCACGGCTAAACTCATACAACCTACCAAACAGGGTCTCAGTTGAGCACATCTCAGCTCATACGACCTACCAAACGCAGGAAATAAAACAGACTTATATGTAGTGGGCATAGCTGGACTCAGCTTGTATGAGGCAAGATAGGGCACCCGGGCTGCCAAACACACCCATAATGTTCTGCTGATGATATTGAATTGCTCATGTGCTTTTATTCAGGTCTTACTTGGGAGATCTGATATTTCTGGCTGGGGAGCATTCCTCAAGGTAAAATTGCACCTTCCATCCCCTCCGTTGCTCATCTCCTTTACCTCATTGTATTTGTCTCATTTTTCAGAATAGCGTTGGCAAGCATGAATATCTTGGCGAGTACACTGGGGAGCTTATCTCCCATAAGGAAGCAGACAAGCGTGGCAAGATATATGATCGTGAGAATTCGTCATTCCTTTTTAACTTGAATAACCAGGTAGGTGTACGAAAATGCCAGTTAGAGTCATCAAACATTATATGCTGAGCTGATCACTAGATTTAGCTCGTGCTTTTTGCATGAGCTGAATTATCATCGTTCTCTTTCAAAACCCTGCATTCTTATATCTGATCCGGTAGCTGAGCTGTTGCTTACTCTACTCTCTGGATGCAGTTTGTTCTTGATGCCTTCAGAATGGGCGACAAGCTGAAGTTTGCCAACCATTCCCCTGATCCAAATTGCTATGCCAAGGTTATCATGGTAGCAGGCGACCATAGGGTAGGCATCTTCGCCAAAGAACGGATTGGTGCAGGCGAGGAACTTTTCTACGATTACCGCTACGAGCCTGACCGAGCCCCGGTGTGGGCTCTGAAGCCTGATGCTCCGGGAGCAAAAGACCCCGGGCAACCTTCCAGCGGGCGAGCGAAGAAGCTTGCCCATTGAACAGACACCATTGGTTGATTCTTTTGTTGTGGGGGTCAAAATACAGCTGTTATTAGAACCTTGGGTTTAGTTTTAACCTGACATTCTTTGGCCGCTGACTGTTGTTGTTGTATCTGAGCCCATTTGTATCAGAACTTGTCTATGGAACATGGACAATTTTTTGTTAACCAATATGGTTGCCCCCTGCCCCGTGCAGCTGGCCTTTGCCTTCCCAAAAGCTTTTGTGGGCGTTTACTGTAACCTGCACAGTGGCGGACCTAGGATTTTGTCAAAGGGTATGCCACATCAAATTTGTGGCGTGTTTGTCTTAGAATATAAAGAAATGATGATTATGAAGTGTGAAAAAATAGTTAAATAAAAAGGATTTTCCCTTTTAATCAGAAAGATAAATTGTTGGACACAAGCACCATGGACGGGCCGTTCTAATATTGTACTGTACTTAGATTGTACTATAACAAAAAAAAGGAGGAGACCCTAAATTTCTAAGGTATTCGACCATAATTATTCCAGCAACAGTACAAAATGCACTTAGATTGTACTATAACAAAACAAAAAAAAGGTACTGTATGTAAAAAAGATGTTAAAAAAGGTAGAACGGAACAGATAAAATTTAATTAGATACTTGACTACTGAAGACTAATTATTCAGTTGATTAATTTTTTCAGCTCATGCTACGCAGTTAGCCCTTATACTACTAAAACACAAGATAGAGTCGCTCCAACGATATAAACAGCTAGATATTTCCTTTACTTAGTCATCTTAACTAATGAAGAATTCATTAGTACCAAAAGTAGCTAGGTGCATGGCGCATGGTGCATGACGCATGGCTATACATACAAGTAGCTAGATTATTGACCAATACTAATGCAGTAACTGAAGAATGGTCAAGTAACTACCAAACCTAATAATCTAAAAAAAAAACTACCAAACCTAATAGCCTATGGCCGGGAACGGAACATGCATGGCCGGCCGCTGGCTGCATGCATGCATTACCAAAGCTTGATTAATCGCCAGTTCATTAGAACGAGAATACGTACCTGTACATAAGCTAGCGTTGCTGGACCGCAGGGTATGCCGCGGCATACCCGGCACACCCTGTAGGTCCGCCATTGCCTGCACGGTCTGATCCTGGCACCAGGATGCTCGCTGCATTCAAGCAAGCGGTGCTCTTGCCAATGGCAGAGCTGTTAACAAGAAGGGGAGTCTGGAAGCTGCTTTGTGCTTCGAGTGATTGAGCCCTACACATAGTATAGAAGGAAAAGGGAAACATGACATGTAGCACAGAGATCAGTATCTTCAAAGTAGATGGGTGGATCGATCTGAAAGTAGATGGGTGGATGGGTATCTTTAAATCAAACTTCGATCTACTTTGCAAGTGCGGCCTGCAGCCATTCTGTTTGTGATCTAGGGGCATTTTTCAATTTTGTATATAAAAGCTGAAAAATGTTTAGTCTCACATCCAAGAGGCTAGTGTGATGAAAAATCTAGGTTAGAGTTCACATGAAAATAAAAGAGAAGTAAGAGAGAAGGGAAGGAGAGTAATTTGAAGGAAGAAGCTTGCCATCGGTTGTCCTGCGTGTTACCTTTTTTTTATTGGAAATGAGTGCTTTATTACTTAGTCAAAGTAACGATTACACCTGACCTCTGCATAATTAGGATGCACACAGTCGATCAAGCACAAAAAGTAAACAATAACAAAACTAGACCAACATTACAACAATTATTGTTTTAGTAAAAGGTCTAGACCTATGGAAGATCAATCCGCAGATCATGTGACCATCCATATCGAGAGAAAATATCACTTGTTGTATCCTCCGATCGCTGTAGTCTTGCGTGTTACTACATGGAGCCGGTACATTACAACGACATAGTTTGTTACATTACACGAGTGTTTGATGTGAACGAAATAAAACTACTGCTTGTCGTTGTCGCCTGCGCGTCTTGGGGTTGTTCTCGGGAAAACGTGTTCTCGATGAAGTCTGGCTGCGCGTCAGCGGTTCTGTAGCAAGACGTTGCCACGCTCAGTTTTAAGCTGCTGCTGCCACCGCGGCACACGCTTCATGACAAGAGGCAAGAACGCTCAATTCGCAACATTCTTGCCTAAATTGCTCGCTCAGCACACGATCTTCACAGCTACAGCGCTTAGCATATACTACTTCTTGGCTAATACTCTTTGCACGCTCTTTGGCTCCGTGGAGAGCGCATGCTGGTGACAACAATGGGCCACGCGTGTCGCGGGTTACTAATACTCTAGGTAGTTGGCACGGCCTACTGAAATTCAGTTTCCTCTAACATCTTACAAACAAAACAAAACTAGATAAGAATAAGAGATACATGGTTAATTAGTTGCATATATCCCTGCAGCTGCCTGGCTATTTATGGGCTTGATGGTTCATAGGCAACATATATAGGATGTTAGCGATGGTAGTGGAAGTACTCATGAGGACTGTGCATTGAAAATGCAACTTTGATGTTACAACTCACATATTATGCATTTTTCATCTTTCAGCGTTGATTTGTTAGTTGTGCAACGGAGATGGAGATTTAAAATAACATGTGAAGCTAATAATGACACGGAGCTCACAGATCACGTGTTTTGCAACCTTTGGTGTTGATTTCGTTTGTTGTGCAATGGAGATAGAGAATTATGTAGTAACATGTGAAGATAGCGAGTTAATGCGACGTTCTCAAGGCTAATGAAAAAATTATCACGAATGGTTATTTGCATTATTCAATGTGGAGGCTGGAGACAATTTATACATTTTTAAAAAAATATGAAACCTCATGTATTGTTGTGGGAACAAACAATACTGGATATAATTCAGAAAATAAATATTGTAGTAATATTATAATTTTTTCACAAGACATGTAACACTGCTATATGGAGAAATTAAGTTCATTATCAGAGGCACACGGAACAGTATTTCTTTAAACAAGATTTGTAGCAAAGTGAAAAAGCAAACGACTTACATTTCAACAATAGTACAGAGAAATCATGTTTATTAGCACATAAATGGCTGATGTGTAGTGGTGTATATTTCAACCGGTCCATCTCTTAGTTGGAACTTCTGGTTTCTACATCGAGGCGAAGAACCATTCCGACCTGGTGGAGTGTTTCACTGAACCCTGACCCCTAGTTGGCGAAACTAGGCCAGCTTTTCCGCTTATCATATTATACACACAATAGCTAGGAATGCCGTCGGCGAGCCTTTTACATTTGGAGCACTTGCACGGGGCAACGGAAGCCCGTCTCCGTGCCTATGCCCAGTCGTTGCCCAGAAGATAATTAGATAAGCATAAAATTATATGGTTAATTGGTTGCATGCTACCTCGAGCTGCCTATTTATGAATCACTCACGCTGGATGTACCCAAAAAATGCAATTTCGATGTCACAACTCACACATGATGCATATTGCAACATACGAGTTAGCACAACGTTCTCAAGGCTAATTAGAACATTATCAAAGATGGTCGCATGTATCATTATGCAGAGGTAGACACGTTTTCCTACTTTTCGAGAAAAATGATACTTCATGGATTGGGTTTTTTTTCTTAAAATTCCACCCATCTATTAATAATCATCAACAACAGTACAAAGAGGCACAAAAGTACTCCCTCCGATCCATAATAAGTGTCGCTGAATTAGATCTAGGATGGAAGCGGACCAGCTCAAGCTTGGAGCGTTGGGTTATCCTCCTCTTATGAGTTGTGATGAGATAAAGTGTGCAAACATGTGCAAGTTCCCACCACCCATTCTGTTTATGATCTAGGGGCACTTTTGATTTTGTATATAAAAGCAGAAAAATGTTAAGCCTTACATCTAATAGGCTAGTGTGATGAAAAATCTAGGTTAGAGTTTACTCGATAATAGAAGAAAGTTAAGAGACAAGGGAAGGAGAGTAATTTGAAGGAAAAAGCTTGCCATTCACGCACGCCCACGGAAGAGGCCATCTCTCTCTAGGTTGGATATCAGAAGCAATCCCTTTTTCCACGGGTTGTCCTGCGTGTTACTATAGGAGCCATTGCATTACAATATAGCTTGTTACATTCAGACATTGCAGGAGTGTTTCATTTGAACGAAAGAACAACCAAAGGTGAACTAGAAACTATTGCTTGTCGTTTTCGCTTGCGCCTCTTCGGGTTGTTCTCGCGAAAACTTGTTCTCGACGAAGTCCGATCCGGGCTCATCAGCCTTGCCGAAGGACGCGATGAATTTTGCAGCAAGACGATGCCAGGGTCGGTGTTAATCTGCTGCTGCAACAGAGGCACACGCTTATTGACAGGAGAGGCAAGAGCGCGCAATTGGCAAGCTTCTTGGCTAAGTTACTCGCTCAGCCCACCATCTTCACAATATGGCTTAGCATATCCTTCTTCACTAATAATCTTTGCGCGCTCTTTGGCTCCGTGTAGAGTGCCTGCTGGCGAAGTTCAGTTTCCTCTAACATCTTACAAACGAAAGAAAACTATATAAGAATAAGAAATACTACATATGGTTAATCGGTTGCACACCTCAAGCTGACTGGCTATTTATGGGCTTGGTCATTCGAATGAAACATATATTGAATGTTAGCTATGGTAGTGCCGTAGTGGAATTACTCACGAGGGTTGTGCATCGAAAATGCACTTTTGATGTCACAACTCACATGTTATGCATTTTTCTTCTTTCAGCGTTGATTTGGTAGTTGTGCAACAGAGATAGAGATTTGAAATAACATTTTTTGAACGAAAAGGGGTCAGGAAAGACCCCGAAGCTGCCATAATTATCAAAGCGGTGGGTACAAGTTGTTATATCTACTTTGCATCTACTAGTCTAGATCTTTCAGTAGCATCTGCTCTAGGACTAAGGGTTGCATCTGAGAGGGAGAGAGAGAGAGAGAGATTCACCTGCACCCTGGCTCGACAAGCACGAGCCAGAGGGGATGCCGGAGCTAGTTCCGGAGCTGGAGCCGCCGTCATTGGCCATGGGAAAAAGGGTCGACGGCGTGGGTGTGCGGTGGTGGCGGCGCTTCCCGTCGGCTCACGCTAACCCTAGATCGGTAGGGGTGTAGGTGGGGTGACTAGAGCAGTGGCGTTCCTCGTCACCCGTGCTGCCGGTCCCCCACCACTTTATATAGCGCGGCGACAGGGGCCCACCAACCATGATGAGGTTGGGCGCCCCCGATCAGGGCGCGGATAAGGAGCTCGTTCGGGCCGTTGGGCTCGAACGGGAGAGATCAAAACTAACATTCTCCCCCTTGATCTCGACTTTACTTTTAACTTTGTACTTTACTTGGTTCATCAGAGATCGATACATAGAGCATGTTTCATCGTCTCAGCTCAATTGCTGATAGAATCAGACAACCACTATATACTTTTCTATTTTGAAACAAATCCCTTTATTTTAGGCCTCTGTAGTCCAGGAATCATAGGCTTTCCATTAATCCCATACCGGCTATGTGTTTCTTGAACACATTGGGTGGTAAGCCTTTCGTTAGTGGATCCGCAAGCATATCCTTTGTCCTTATATGCTCGAGTCTTATAGTTTGATCCTGGACTTTGTCCTTCACAACATAATACTTTATATCTATTGACTTTGTAGCATTACTCGACTTGTTGTTGTGAGCATAGAATACTGCGGGCTCGTTGTCACAGTACATCTTTAGTGGCCTGCTGATGCAGTCTACCACTCTCAAGTCGGGTAGAAATTTCTTTAACCATAACGCCTGTCCCATGGCCTCATAACATGCTATAAATTCTGCATACATCGTAGATGATGCAACTATTGACTGTTTGGCGCTTCTCCATGAAATAGCACCTCCTGCGAGAGTAAAGACATATCATGTCGTGGACTTTCTGTCGTCTTTATCTCCCGCGAAATCCGCATCTGAGTACCCTTTTATCTTCAGGGAATCAGATCTTTTATATGTTAGCATGAGGCCTTTTGTGCCTTGCACATAACGCAAAGCTTTCTTTACCATCTTCCAGTGCTCTATGCCTGGATTCTCTTGATATCTGCCGAGTACCCCGGTGATAAAAGCTAAGTCAGGGCGAGTGCACACTTGTGCATACTGTAAGCTTCCAACAGCCGAAGCATATGGTACTGACTTCATTTGATCGATCTCATACTGGTTCTTTGGACATTGGGTTTTCCAAAAACTATCGCCCTTGACTATGGGAGCAGGTGTTGCATTACTCGCATGCATATTGTATTTCTTTAGAATCTTTTCACAATATGCTTTCTGCGACAGTTCTAACACTCCATTCTTTCTATCTCGGTGAATTTCTATGCCCAAAACATAAGAAGCTTCACCAAGGTCTTTCATGTCAAATTTGAAGACAAGAACTTCTTTGTTTCTAGTAGTAGACTGACATCACTGCTAGCAAGCAAGATGTCATCCACATACAGAATTAGGAAAATATATTTCTCACTTTTAAATTTTTCATAAATGCAGTTGTCCTCAACATTCTCTTTGAATCCAAATCTTTTAATTGTATCATTGAACTTTAAATACCACTGCCTAGAGGCTTGCTTTAACCCGTAAATGGATTTCTTTAGGCGGCATCCCATATGTTCCTTCCCCTCCATGAAAAAACCCTTGGGTTATTTCATGTAAACATTTTCATCTAAATCTCCATTTAGAAATGCCGTCTTAACATCCATTTGATGTAACTCTAGATCAAAATGTGCAACTAGTGCCATTATGATTCTGAAGGAATATTTACATGAGACCGGAGAAAAAGTCTCATTGTAATCTACCCCTTCTCTTTGCGTAAAGCCTTTTGCCACAAGTCTAGCTTTGTACTTTTCTACATTCCCATTGGAGTCATACTTTGTCTTGTAGACCCATTTGCATCCTACTGTTTTGACTCCTTTAGGAATTTCCTCTAAGTCCCAAACATTGTTGGAACTCATCGATTTTATTTCATCTTCCATTGCCTCCACCCACTTGGCTGAGTGACGGCTTCTCATGGCTTCTTCATATGAGGTAGGGTCGCCCTCCATATGAACTGTTTCTGTGTTGTAGACTTTGTAAATTTCTTTGGAAATGGCTGGTCTTCGTTCTCTTTTAGACCTTCTGAGTTCATCAGACTCTTGCTCATTTCTTGCCTCGGGTTCTGGCACATTGTCAATATGTGGCTGTTCTGGCTCCGTTTCATGCTCAATAGTGGGTTCAGGTGGCTCCTGACGGACAGGTTCCGAACCTTCTCCCATTGTTGTCGCGTGTGGAGTCACAACAGGTGCCGGCACCACAACCTCAGGGGTTGTAGATGGTGGCACAACAGGTAGCGAGAAAAATGGCTCCTGAGTCATCGGATTAGGTGCATGCACCCTCTTCTCCTCAAGGTCAATTTCCCGAGCTACCGTGCTCCCCCTCATCAATTTGTCCTCCAAGAAGACTGCATGTCTCGTTTCTATAAACTTTGTGTATCTGTCGGGACAGTAGAAACGATAACCTTTTGATCTATCTAGATAGCCAATGAAGTGGCAAGACACTATTTTGGGGTCTAACTTTGCAATGTTTGGATTGAAAACTTTTGCCTCAGCTGGGCTCCCCCAGACCCTCAAGTGGTGCAGATAGGGGACTCTGCCTGTCCACAATTCGTACGGTATTTTGGACACTGACTTACTTGGTACTCTGTTGAGAATGTGAATGGCGGTTTTAAGCGCCTCCATCCACAATCCCAATGGGAGGGTGGAATAGCTCATCATGCTGCGCACCATATCCATAAGGGTACGGTTGCGCCTTTCAGCTACTCCATTTTGCTGAGGTTCGCCTGGCATAGAATACTGGACGACTATTCCATTTTCTTGTAGGAACCTTGCAAAAGGTTCTGGTACTTGACCATATGGAGTATGCCGACCGTAGTACTCCCCCCCAAGGTCAGACCGGACTATCTTAATTCTTTTATCATGCTAATTTTCAACTTCAGCTTTGAAAATTTTAAACTTATCCAATGCTTCGGATCTTTCTTTGATTGGATAAATGTAACCATACCGGGAGTGATCGTCCGTGAATGTTATGAATGAATCATAACCATCCACACTTTTTCACCGAAAACGGTCCGCAAATATCAGTGTGGATTATTTCTAGTGTAGCTATACTTCGGTTTGCACCCTTTTTAATCTTCTTTACATACTTTCCTTTGATGCAATCTATGCATTGCTCGAGGTCTGAGAACTCTAACGAAGGAAGAATGTCATTTTTAACGAGGCTTTCTATTCTTCCCCTCGAAATATGGCCTAATCTACAGTGCCACAACTTCGATGAGTCAAGAGTTCTCTTTCTTTTCTTTTGTTCTTTGTTCGACAAGGGAACTTGTTCGTTCACATCACACACAGAAAACACTTTCTCATGCAAGGATAATAAATAAAGCTTGTCATGTAGTGAAGCAACACACACACAAGTATCATTCAACCAAATGGCATATTTGCCATGTCCAAAATAACACTCATACATGTCTTTGTCCAGGCACGACACACTTATTAAGTTTCTATGGATGGAAGGAACAAATAAAACATCCTTAAGCAAAATAGTAGAGCCATCAGCTAGCTGCAGAGGAATGTTGCCAACAGCCTCCACTTCTGCTTGGACTCCATTAGCCACCTCAATATGTCTTTCTCTTCTTGGCAAAGTCCTTGTCAAACGGAACCCCTGTAAAGAGTTGGCAACATGAACGGTTGCACCAGAGTCAATCCACCAAGTAGATTTAGAAAACTTTTCATACAAGGATTCATTTACAAAAGATACTATGTCTTTACCTTTCTTTGCCATTATGGACTTAAGCCATAAATGGCAATCCTTCTTGAAGTGACCAGGATTTTTGCAATGGTGACAAAGGTCCTTGTTCCCAGGGAGAGACTGCCGATGCTGATGCTGGTGTTGTAGGGGGCCCTTGCCATGTGGCTTGGAAGGGGAGCCACCATGGTTGCTGTTGGTGAAGTTCCTCTTCCTGTTGTCCTTCACGTAGTTCAAGGAACCACCGTGAATGGACTTAAGCCTTTCTTCCTCTTGAGAACACATCCCTATGGTCTTTTCAATGTCCCACTTTTCAGGGGACATGTTATAGTTGATGACGAAATTCTCAAACTGTTGGGGAAGAGAGACCATGACAAGGTGCACCAGTAGAGCAGGCTTGAGCTCGAGGTCCGCATCCATGGGCTTTAACTTAGCCGCCATGTTGGACATCCTCAAGATGTGCTCTCTAATGCCATGTGGCCCTCCCGTATACTTTTCTGTCACCAGCTGTTTTAGCAGCTGAGTCGCATACATCTTTGAAGAGCCAGTAAACTGGCTCTTTATCTTTGCTAGATACTCACCAACCGAGGCACAATCTTCAATTGAGCCTACTATTGCGTTCTCAATCGTGTTCTTGACAAAAGCCAAGCACTTCTTATTTGCATTGACCCACTTTTGGTTGTCTATTGAGTAGGCCAGCTCCAAAGGAGCATGGTCTCTCTTTCTCTTTTCCCATGCAGCACTTTCCTTAGCATCACCCCTCACTGGGTCCTCAGGCTTGACTGGCTGTTTAGTATCAACAATCCAGTCCACTTCTGCGCAGACAAAAGCCAAGTCAACCTTTTTCCTCCATTCTAAATAGTTATCCCCTCTGAGCAGTAGGATATCCTTCAGGCAGCTCATGAGGTTGAGACCTCCTAAAAACCACAAAAGATGTGAGATAACCAGAAGCAACTGTATGCATTAATCTAACGTTGGTATAAATTAAGCATGCAATTGTTTGTGCCATTTAAAATTATATCACCGTTGGATAAAGATAAAATTAAATGCACCTTTAATACATAATAAAAGGGATCAGATCATGTTTATTAATAACGTTGGTCAATTAATAACATGAAGCATAATATCTTTAAAACATTTAATCACATCTTTTAAAACAAAATTTAATACACTTTATTGCATTCTAGCAATTTAAAACAACTATTTGCAGCGGAAGAATGAATTAAAATTCATTAGCTTTACATATTCATAGAAACTTTACTGTTACTTTTGTATTTTCTAGACAAAATTTCGGATAATTTTTTGTAGAAAAAATATGCAAGAATTATCAAAAAACAGATAATTAAAACTGTAAAAACAGCTTCTGTAAAAATAAAACAGAAAAACTGCACTGTTACGCTCTCTTGGGCCTTTACTGTTCGCGGCCCAGCCTTCTGCACCGCTCGCGTGTTGCACTGCCGGCCCAGCAACGGCCCATGGCCGCCCCGCTCCGGTAGAAAACGGCCCAGCGGCCCACCATGGGGCGTTCCCAGCGCGCCGCCCTTCCTCAGCCGTCCGATGCCATCCGACGGTCGCGCGGCTCTATCGCTGGGTCAAAACAGCCCCCGACGGAGGGAGTCGTAACCCTAGCCTCATACGCCTCCCTCTCCCCCGCGTCTCTCGCGCACCGCTGCGGCGGCGCAACGCCCCGCGCGGGCGAGGTGGCGAGGAGGCCGCGTCGCCCGGCTCCCGCCCGGCGACGAGCCCCTCCCCCTTGACGGCGAGCCCCTTCCCCCTTGCTTGTGTCCCCTCTCTCGGAGTGAGGCGAGGTGGCCGCTCCGCCCGGCGCAACGTCGGCGGCGAGCCCCTCCCTCCTCCCTTCCTCCTGCCCTGTGCTGGCGAGGTGGCCGCGCCGCCCGGCTCCCGCCCGGCGACGAGCCCCTCCCCCTCTCCCGTACACCACCCCCACATCCCGCTCGAGAGACACGAAACGGAGCGAAAGGCGGCGCCCCCCTGCCCCACTTGCCGGCGGCGCGTCCACCCAAGGGTGAGCGCACGGCCGTCAAGCGGCGCAGCGGCGGCCAGTGACCTTTTTCCCTTCTTTTTGTTTGATTCGGGGTCGGGATCCGGGGCTTTCTTTGCTATTCTTTTCGAATTTGTGGTGAAACAGGGATTTGCATGCGGGATCTGGGAGAAAATAGGGTTAGGGTTTGAGCTTTTCGGATTTTCTTTCTCTGTTGGGGTAGGAGGGGGGAAAAACCAGGGGCTTTGTTTTCTTTGCCCCGTTAGGGGTTTGTTCTTCTTCTCGACCTCGGCTTGCCGATGAGTCGGGATCGAGTGGAACGGCGCGACCGTGTGGGCGGCGCACTTTGCCCTTTTAGGGTATGCCTTGGTATTCCCTTTCTTTTGCACCGAAAAAGCTAGAACTAGTGGCTCTGATACCAATGTTATATGTACTTTGCATCTACTAGTCTAGATCTTTCAGTAGCATCTGCTCTAGGACTAACGGTTGCATCTGAGAGGGAGGGAGAGAGAGAGATTCACCTGCACCCTGGCTCGACAAGCACGAGCCAGAGCTAGTTCCGGAGCTGGAGCCGCCGTCATTGGCCATGGGAAAAAGGGTCGACGGCGTGGGTGTGCGGTGGTGGCGGCGCTTCCCGTCGGCTCACGCTAACCCTAGATCGGTAGGGGTGTAGGTGGGGTGACTAGAGCAGCGGCGTTCCTCGTCACCCGTGCTGCCGGTCCCCCACCACTTTATATAGCGCGGCGACAGGGGCCCACCAACCATGATGAGGTTGGGCGCCCCCGATCAGGGCGCGGATAAGGAGCTCGTTCGGGCCGTTGGGCTCGAACGGGAGAGATCAAAACTAACACAAGTTACAAGTAGGTCCTTTACAAAACAAGGATTGCAGAGAGGACCCACAAATATGCAAGGAGGACCGTAAAGATTCCTGGGAAAACGCCATTAGGTCCTTTGACCTCGCCACCGCAGCTGAACCCTTGCCGCCGGCCACCTTCATCCCACCGGGGGCAAACCACTTGGTTGAAGGAAGGCGCTGGACGGCGACGCAGAGTTCCAGAGAGGCCTCAATTGCGGAGGTTGAAGCCACGCCTTCTAGGCGCGGAGACGGCCCTACACGGCCGCAGATGCCGGTGGCAATCCTTGCCACCGAGTGAGATGCACTTCGAGGCAGCACAGAGCCGCAGAGACAGACATCTTCACCGCCCTTCCCATCTTCCCCCTCGCCTCCTTGGTCGGCCAGGTCGGTGGAAAGGACGCCGAAGCCGCTGAGCCACGGCGAGCAACGCTTATGGCAAAGGGATCTTGCGAGAGGGGCTGCAACCATCGGCTCCCACCAAGGGAGCACCGCGTCACAACTCCACCGCCCCCATCTGGTGCAGCGCCGATGCACCAGAGAAGAAGGATCCTGCCCTCCTCCCACTCCAACTCCCACCACACTCAGCTTCCCCCTCCCCCCGCCGCCACGGCCGGCCAGAGGGAGAAAATCGAGCAGAGCAAAGAACAGGAAGGGAGAGGAGGGCCATGACTTGGGCTTATTAACGGAGATCCCTGTGGAGGTGGTGCTCGCCGTTGACTCCGGCCGCCGGAGCACGTCGCCAAGAAACCACCGAAACAGTCTGCAACAGATCCGGCCCGAGCAGATCGATGCCCTACTCCATACTACCGGCAACAAGCCGAGACACCTACTTCTAAGCCTAAAAACTACTCCAGCGCGTCCCCCTCGCCATCTCCGGCCGGCAAAGCCGCCGGAGAAAGCTCGGGTTCGGCCTGGCAAGAGCTGGTCAACAAGCAGACGGGGGAGGGGGGGGGGGGGAGGGGGTGACATGAAGCTCACAGATCATGTATTTTGCAACCTTTGGTGCTGATATCGTTTGTTGTGCAATGGAAATAGAGATTTATATGTAGTAACATGTGAAGATAACCGAGTTAATGCAGCGTTCTCAAGGCTAATAAAAAAATGACCACGAATATGGTCATTTGCATTATTCAATGTGGAGGCCGGAGACGATTTCTATATTTTATTAAAAAAAATATGAAAACTCATGTATTATTGTGGGAACAAACAATACTGGATATAATTCAGAAAATAAATAATGTAGTAATATTATAAAATTTCGTATGACATGTAACAATGCTACATGGAGAAATTAAGTTCATTATCAGAGGCACACGGAACAGTATTTCTTTAAGCAAGATTGTAGCAAAGTGAAAAAGCAAACGAGACTTTTGCATTTCAACAACAGTACACAGAGAAATCATGTTTATTACTTAGCACAGAAATGGCTGATGTGTAGTGGTGTATATTTCGACCGGTCCATCTCTTAGTCGGAACTTCTTGTTCTTACAACGAGGGGAAGAACCATTCCGACCTGGTGGAATGTTTCACTGAACCCTGACCCCTAGTTGACGAAACTAGGCTAGCTTTTCCACTTAACATATCATACACACAATAGCTAGGAATGCCGTCGGCGAGCCTTCTGCAACTGGAGCACTTGCAGGGGGCAACGGAAGCGTGCATCCGTGCCGATGCCCAGTCGTTGCCCAGAATAAACACGCGGTTTCCGCCTCGAAATCTCTGATGATATTTCTCTGCATGTGCTTTGGAGCCCGTCTTGCCAACAAACAGGACCTGGCCATCCAGGTCTTTCACCTCCAACCACCTGCCCGACTCTAGGTCTGCCTCGAATACACGCAGAGACATCGAGTGGTGATTGATCTTGATCCCAGCCATCGAGTCAGTGATGCTCCACCGTACCATCAGTAGCTTCTTCTTGTCGGACGATATAACCAGGTGGTAGTTTGCAATCTCGAAGCAGGTCCCCGCGCCAGGCATTTCCTTGATGACATGCTTGCCGCGACCTAGAGACGGCGCCTCTCCGGCAACCAACTCGTGGGCAAATAGGTGCCCCACCCAGCCGACGCCGAAGATCTTTCCGCGGTGGAATTCTATGTCCCAGTACATGAAGTCATGACCGCCATGTCGGTGAATTCCTCCTGGATGTGACCACCTCGACGAGCCCGGCCGGAAAGACGCGAAGTTGGCCGGTGTGGCCATGAACGGACCGGCTTTGAACAGCGCGACGACGAGATGGGGTGACAGGACGATCATCTTCTCCACGGAGAACCCCCTGCGGTGCGGCTCGTCGGGGTCCAAGGTGCCGACGACGTACCAACGACCACGGTCGCCGCGCCGCGTGGATGTGTCGAGGATGACACGGTCGTTGTGCCGGTCGTAGTAGCGGCAGGGGACCTGGATGGCCGACGTGGACGGGGAGAACGGGTCACGGAGGGCGTTCTCAAAAATAAACTAGGAAGGAACGATGGGTTTGTCTCCCCATCGGTTACGTGTTTATAGGGCCAAAAGGCAACGTTACAATTATCAGTTTTGGTAAGGGGAAACACCACCAAACGGTCACCGTGGTTGACTCAACCATAATGCGATCGTGGTGGTTAATATCTTGCCTCCTATACCGATCGTGCTTTATTATATTGATAGCCACAATCGGTGCACATTAATAATGGCAAGATTTCCTAATATCCCCCCTTAATCAAAACTTATACAAGTTTAGATTATGCTTAAATTTTTCTAAGTCCCTATAAGATAAAGCCTTGGTGAAGCCATCTGCGACTTGGTCATGCGTTGAGATAAACCGTATGTCAAGAAGTTTTTGTGCAACTCTTTCTCTCACAAAGTGAAAATCAATCTCTATGTGTTTGGTTCTTGCATGAAAAATTGGGTTTGCAGATAAGTATGTGGCGCCCATATTATCACACCATAAGCATGGTACCTCCTTGATCTTGATGCCGAGTTCCTTTAAAAGTGTTTCTACCCATATAACTTCAGCTGTTGCGTTTGCTAGAGATTTGTATTCGGCTTCTGTGCTTGATCTGGACACTGTTGGTTGTTTCTTAGCACTCCATGATATGAGGTTTGGTCCAAGAAAAATAGCAAATCCTCCGGTGGACCTTCTATCATCAACACACCCTGCCCAGTCTGCATCTGAAAAGGCACTAATCAAAGTGGACGTAGACTTTTTAAAAGTAAGTCCAGTGGTTAGAGTATCTTTAATATATCGTAAAATTCTCTTGACAGCTGTCCAGTGAACTGTAGTAGGAGCATGTAGATATTGACAAACCTTATTAACAGAAAAAGATATATCGGGTCTTGTCAAAGTTAAGTATTGTAAAGCACCTACCACACTTCTGTATCTTGTGCCATCTTCAGAACCTAGAGCGTCTCCTTCATGAACAGATAATTTTTCTAGTATAGACAAGGGTGTAGGAGAAGACTTACACTTGTCCATACCAAGTTTGGCTAGTAAATCAGAGGCATATTTTTCTTGAATAAGAACGAGACCACCTTGAATTTTCTTAACTTCAATGCCCAAGAAAAAATGTAAATCTCCTAAATCCTTAATAGCAAAGTGAGCATTTAAATCACGAACAAGTGTGGATATAGCTTGGGGAGAAGAGCTTGTAACTATAATGTCATCCACATAAACAAGAACATAGACCATGATACCTGATTTGTCATAAATAAATAATGACGTGTCACCTTTGGAGGGATGGAAGCCTAGTTGCTGAAGTTTGGTGCTCAAACGTGAATACCATGCTCTTGGGGCCTGTTTAAGACCATACAAAGCTTTGTCCAATTTACAAATATGATGGGGAGCATTAGCATCTTCATACCCAGGAGGTTGTTTCATGTATACTTCCTCTTCCAGAATGCCATGAAGAAACGCATTCTTGACATCGAGTTGACGAAGACTCTAGTCCCTAGAAACAGCAATAGACAAAACAAGGCGAATAGTAGCTGCTTTAACAACAGGACTAAAGGTGTCCTCGTAATCTATACCGTAGCGTTGTTTGAAACCCTTAGCGACCAAGCGTGCTTTATAGCGATCAATAGAGCCATCTGCATTTTTCTTGATTTTATAGACCCATTTGCAATCAATAATATTTTTGTTACCGTGATGAGACGGGACGAGGTGCCATGTCTTGTTATGAACAAGTGCACCATATTCTTCATCCATTGCCTTGCGCCAGTTCTCATTATGTAGAGCCTCCTGTAGGTCTTGTGGTTCTCCTGTAGCGCACAAAAAAGAATACCGTATTGTACCATTAGTATATTTTTTTGGGTGTGATATACCTTTTTGAAGTCTTGTACGTGCAGCAGGAGGGGCAACTGTATCCGATGGTGCAGAGGATCCGGCCTTGGACAGATTTTCCATAGCAGGGGCGATGGGCGTCGTAGTACACTGCTGTCGAGGAGCAGTCCTTTTTCCCGCCTGAGCGCGCGCGTCCCAATAGGAACCGCTGTCAGGAGCGGAGGAGGCGGGCGAGGACGACCCGCTGTTGCTAGTAGAGGAGGCGGACGCGGGATCGGCGCAATACCACACGGACGTGTCGAGCGGGGAGCCAGGGTGGGGCCGGCTGTCGAGGAAGCGTGGCGCAGGTGCGTCCTCCGCGCGATCCAGCGCAAGCCGCGCGTCCAGGTGGTCCCGGCCATCGAGAGAAGACGCGTCGAGTGGGGAGCCGGGATGGGGCCGGCTGTCGAGGGAGCGTGGCGCGGGCGTGTTCTCCGCGCGATCCAGCGCAAGCCGCGCGTCCAGGTGGCCCCGGCCATCGAGTGGAGACGACGGGGACGTGATGACCGGCACCGAGTCAGCGCCAGATTCGCGAGTTGATGATGCCGGAGATGATTCCGCTCCTGGATCCTTGTGCACATCCGTGTTATCTCCGGATTCTGCGCTTGACAGCCGATCACTCCCGGGATCGGTGCTGGTCGACGTTACGTATGGGTTATTCTCTGGCATAAAATGAGACTCCGTTTCTTGTTCAATTTGACTAGTCTTTGGACCATTTTGCTCCATATCTTCAGCAGTGATCTGCACAGGACGATTAGCAGCAGGCAAAGGTGTACAGCTATTAGGCATATAATCAACATCATTCATATCCTCATTTGTGAGACGAAGATGATTCGGAAGAAGTAGGATTTCTTTTTGGAGGAGGGCACCGGCGTTGGGATGGAGAGATGCAAAAGGGAAGATATTTTCGTCGAAGACAACATCTCGAGAAATGTAGACTCGGCCGGTAGAGACATCTAAGCATTTTACACCCTTGTGCCGAGAACTATATCCTATAAAAACACATTGTTTTGATCGAAAGGATAATTTGCGGGAGTTGTAGGGACGCAAATTTGGCCAACATGCACAACCAAAAACTCGAAGGGATTTATAATCAGGTGTTGTTTTAAAGAGAAGTTCGACTGGAGTAGCATTATTAATGACTTTGCTTGGCATGATATTAATAAGATATGTGGCTGTGAGGAATGCCTCGTCCCAAAATTTTAGAGGCATGGACGCATGAGCTAAAAGTGCAAGACCAACCTCAACTATATGTCTATGTTTGCGCTCGGCAGAACCATTTTGTTGATGTGCATGAGGACAAGATACGTGATGTGTGATACCAAGTTTTTGGAAAAAAGGATTTAATTTCTCATATTCTCCTCCCCAGTCTGTTTGCATAGTGATGATTTTCTTGTTGAATTTTCTCTCGACAAGATTCATGAAATTTTGAAAAACATCAAAGACATCAGATTTCTTTTTGATAAGATAGATCCAAGTGTACTTGCTAAAATCATCGATAAAGTTCACATAATATTTGTAGCGGCCAACGGAGGTGGGTGCAGGACCCCAAACATCCGAGAAAACTTGTTGTAAAGGAACGGTTGATACACTTGTGGAAACATGATAAGGGAGTTGATGACTCTTAGCTTTTTGACAAGAATCACAAATAGTGTCAACACTAGTTTGTTTTGAATGCGGAAGACAAAATTTATTTAGAATGTGATCAACAACTAAACGAGATGGATGACCGAGGCGACTATGCCACCTTGTAGTGGATGGCTTGGTGGCGACACAAACTTGCTTCGTCGGGGAATGAGATGATGATGACACAATTGGGTAGAGGCCACCTTCACACCGTCCTTTAAGAAGAATTTTCTCCGTGGCTCGATCCTTAATCAAGAAATACCAAGGGTGAAATTCGAGAAAGGCATCATTATCAAGAGCAAGTTTATGAACGGAAACAAGATTTTTTGTCGCACTAGGAACATGAAGAATATTTTTGAGATGAAGATCACAATTTGAGGTACGAATAGATGTATGACCAATATGACTAATATGCATACCTTCGCCATTTGCCGTGTGAATCTTGTCCTTACCATGATATTGATCACGGATCATTAGTTTCTCGAGATTGTTGGTGACATGGTCCGTTGCTCCGGTGTCGGGATACCAATTGGTATCAACACCATAAGCGGCATTTGCTTCTTTCTCATTGTTGTTCCTGCTGTCCGCATAGCGCCACCAACAAGTGGACGCGGCATGACCATCTTTCTTGCAGATCTGGCACACGATGTCGTTGTAGCGGTTGTCATTGTTGTAGCGAGGTGGACCTCCACGTCCACGTCCTCTTCCTCCTTGTGGGGGACGGCGGCCACCACCACCACCATCCCTCCTTGCTTCATCACGGCCGCGGGGGCGACCGTTCTAGTTGTCGTTGTAGTTGCCGCGGTTGTAGTTGTTGGTGTAGTTGCCGCGGCCATTGTAGTTGTCGTTGTAGTTGCCGCGACCATTGTCGTTGTATCTCCCACGACTACGGTCACGGCTTGCTAGATTCGCCGAGGATTCAAACCTCTTGTGATCACCGCCATCTCCTCCACCAGAAAGCATGTTTTGGCGCGAATCAACCGCACGAATTAAACCATGGAGATCACTCACCGTGCACCTCGCCATTGCTTGGACCGTGGAGAACAGCCCATTGTATTCTTCGTCGAGCCCGTTGAGGATGAGGTCGACGAGTTCATCTTCTTCAATGACACGGCCGGCGGCGATGAGCTCGGTGGCGAAGCCTCTCATCTTGGCCACGTACTCATCGGCCGTCATGCTCAGCTTCTCGGTGTTGGAGAGGGCGCCGCGAAGATGAGTGACGTTGGCCTTGGTCCTTGAGATGAAGAGGCCGTTGACGAGATCCCATACATCGGCGGCGTGCTCAAGACCGATGCATTGGGCAAGAATTTCAGGAGAGAGCGTGGTTAGAAGGAAGCTTAGAACCTGTTGATCTCGTGTGAGCCACGTATCATATGCCGTGTTAGGCACTGATGTGGTCTTCCCGTCCTTCTCGATTTGCAAAGTCTCCAGCGGTGCTTTCTCCGTCCTCTCCACAAGGCCGAGCACTCGTGCTCCACGAAGTGCCGACACAATTTGTGCCTTCCATAGGAGGTGGTTTGATAGGGTGAGTTTTTCAGCTGGAGGATTTCCAATGGATGGAGAATTGGAGGAGGTAGCCATGGATTTTTGGGGAAGGGAGTTCTTCGTCGGGAGGAGGATGCCGACGGGATCTTCTTTGTGTTTTTTTTTTCTCGATGTCAGGGAAGAGCCCAGCGCTCTGATACCATCTCAAAAATAAACTAGGAAGGAACGATAGGTTTGTCTCCCCATCGGTTACATGTTTATAGGGCCAAAAGGCAACGTTACAATTATCAGTTTTGGTAAGGGAAAACACCACCAAACGGTCACCGTGGTTGACTCAACCATAATGCGATCGTGGTGGTTAATATCTTGCCTCCTATACCGATCGTGCTTTATTATATTGATAGCCACAATCGGTGCACATTAATAATGGCAAGATTTCCTAATAGGCGTACCCTTCGGAGCGCCCATGCTGGCTGAGGAGCCAGCTGCCGAACGAAGCGTCCACGTGGCCATGGATGGGCGTGGCGAAGCGGCGCACCTTGCCGTCGGCGATGCTCTGGTACGCGCCGTCACCAAGGTTGATGCACGGCATAGCCGGCGGCAGCAGCGTGCGGTGGTGTCGCCCGGCGAGGCGCCATTCGGGGCAGACGGCGGCAAAGCTGAGACGGTCTTCGTGGGATCCGAGACGGGATAAGACGAGGCCGGCGATCTCCGGCGGCAGGTCCGGCCAGCACGCCGAAGGAGAAGTGTCGCCGCCGGGCGTCTTGCCGAGGCAGAGACCCATGTTGATCGACACAGGGTGAGATGAGTCGCGCAAGGATGCGAAAAGAAAGGTTTCCGTTTATAACTAAACGTACTTATCGATCGCGGCTAGCTGCTCCGATCCGTGCGAATGTGCGATATACCTGGAAGAGATAATATGCGATATACTCTTTTTTTTTGCGAAAAAATATGCGATATACTCGCGTACATGCTGAATTTTAGGCAACTTCCATGTGTGAGCACGCAAAATATCGCCTGCCATATACCTCGTGATACATAGAGGAAGACATGAAAATAGTCGATCCATACCAACCTGTTACGGGCGGACACAGCGCCCCTGTCACCCGGCGCTCGCCCGGGCTTCACGCTGGCTAGCCTCGTGCGGGAGATCGTTTTCAGCCAGCAAAATAGGATCGAGCGTGGGCAAAAACTGCTAGCTGTGATGCGTGATGGGCTTTGGTTTTGGGCCACGTAAAGTCCAGGCCAGAAAGGCAGCGCACGCAGCGCCTTCTCTCGTTCAGCGACCGCACTGCTCCACGACCACTTACCACCAGGATTCTCCTCTCCTTCTATCCTCAAAATTCCCCAACCCGGAGCTCCTGAATAGGGTTACGAAGCGGTATCCGATCTAACCTGTTTCGTAGGCAAAAAAATTTAGTCTAGTTCAAACTTTTCTAACAAAATTTGTCTAGTTTGTACTAAATTTTACTTTCGCGGGCTCTCACAGGTTGCCGCTTCGCAACCCTACTCCTGAAACAGTTGCCGCACCCAGCGACTATCCTGCTTCCTGCGTGGATACCTCATTCCCTACCCCTCGACGACCGACAACGGCCATGGACGCCGGAGATCCAGGAGGTGGAGCGTGTGCTGCGGAAGGTGCTGACGGTGATGGCGGGCGACCTAGGCAGAAACGGGCAGGTCCAGGCGCATCTGGTAGCGGCAAGCGCCAGCGAGCACCTCGAGGCGACAATTCGGGCTTGAATTCAGTAGGCAGAGGACAATAGGATTTACTTCATTTGCTCAATTTTGTTCAATTTCGGTTTTCAATTTAATTTAGAACAACGAATTCTCAACTTTGGTTAAATTGCATATGTTGATGAGTTCCTAAATCATGGAATTTGTCCTAAATAGTTAAGATGAAATGGTTTGAAACTTAAAGTATTGATGAATCATTAATAAAATTGTTTCTATTATATTCACCATGTTAGAATCCATGCCTCTTTTTGTACTTGCACAAATTTTGAAAGTTTGGCTACAAAGATGGTTCAAATAGAGAAGAATATGGATACTTCAACTCTTTCTATCGATCATCGGAGTTTTATTAATCTTTTGGGAATTCTTACTAAATCCTGTCATATCTAACATTAGCGCATATGAGCTTTTGAATGTGTTGTAAACTTGTGAATATTCGAGTGTGTTGTGAATTTTTGAACATTGGAATGTGTTGTGAGTGTGCAATGTATTGTATTAGTGTTTTCGCACTAAGATTATTGTGAAAACTATATTTGCTCCATATGATGCTCGTATTTGTCGTTCAATCTAAGTTGTAGATTTAGCACCGGTAGGAAAAAAAATATTAGTGACGTTCGGAAAAAAGAGGCTAGCAGTGTCCAACCCGCACGCTATTAATCTCACGTCACTGGTATCTGATATTGATGGCGTGTAGCTGGAACGCTATTAAGGGCTTGTTTGTTTGGGTCGTGGCTGGCTGGCTGTGGTTGGCTGTGCTGCTGTGCAGAGAAAGCTACTTCTCTGAGTTTGACTGTTTGGCAACTTAGCTGGCTGTCTGGCTATAAACAGATGAATTGTCTCAAATACCCTCTGAGTTATTCGAGTGTATAATTTTGCCGATTTAAGTTAAACAACATACCTATCACATATATTGCCATGGTAAACTATTTGGCATCAAATAAAGTTATTATTTATTTCACAAACTGCAGTCGATGTTGAATTACATTTTGCATACAACAATGATCAATTAGTTTTTGAAAATTAAAATTGATCAAAGAGTGTGTGTGATGTTCATCTAACAGAGTGCCGAGTTCCACCCGTTTCTAAACAGCTAGCTGATCAAAGAGTTCGCATGAATACCTGATGGACCAACAAAATACAAAAATTACAATCGATTGTTTCTTACACGACATGATTAGCATACATGCATATGTCTCAGCTTGTTCCCACTAACCCATTTCATTTTCTTAGCTGGATCCTTCAGAAAGTCTCTCGAGTATCACAAACAGATACGCGACGTACATGCATACACGCATGATGAATCAGGAGGTCGGACACACGGCAGCGTAGAGCGGACAGGCACAGAGCGATGCTGCTCGTGTGCGTATGGGAAGAAGCGGAGATCGCAGGCGGTGAGCTGCGACCTCGACCTGCTCTTCGTCATCGTCTCCGGCTGTCGGGGGCGAGCTTGGGCGGCGGTCTGGGAGGAGGTCTGGCGCGCGACGAGGTCTGGCAGCTCCGGTGGGAACAACTCTGGCAGCTCATGCGACGAGCCCGTCGATCTGGAACAGCGGCCGGCGGGAAGGAGGAGCTCGGCGGCGGGGGATACGGCGGCGGGGAGGAATAGGCAGGGAGTAGCTCGGCAGCGGGGCCAGGTAGAGCAGCGGCGGGAGGAAGGGGTGACGGCGGGAGGAAGCGGTGGCGGCGGCGAGGAAGCGCCAGGCGCGGGTCGGGGAGGTGTGAAGGGCGAACGGGTCGGGTGTTATGGGAGATAAGGTTGCCTTTTTTTTCCAACGTACCAACGATTTTGTGTGCTCTCTCGCGCTGGGCCGGTGGCATTTGGCTAGTAAATTTTGGCAAAGCGGTTCACATCCTCGCGGGAAGCCGTTCCCAGATGGCCTATTCTCACAACCATTTCGGCCGAAGCCCACCACACAGCTATACCGTTTGGCCCTATTTTTTTTGGCCTTTTTCACTAGAAAGCCCCCAAAAACTCAAACAAACAGGCCCTAACTTGGTTATTATTGACGTTTATCTTTTTGAAACGCCATCACTAACTTGATTGCTAGTGGCACTCTTTTTTTTGGAACGCCACAGTAACTTGGATACTCATGGCGTTGCCACAAACATAAACACCACTAGTAACTATATATGGATTAAAAAAATTAAGCTTGTCGTTGTTGTAGATGTCGTCATCAGGGTCGTTATTGTGGCAGCGGCGACAGAAGTCGATGCAGCGAACAGTGGCCGCGCACGCGAGCGAGAGCTTAGCGGCAACCCATAGCTAGGTAAAGCATCAACGCTAGTGGAGCACAACAAGCTGACCAAGAAGAACTTGCAACATGAAATAGTCCAAAGCAGATGGGAGGAGGGGAACTGACCTGCAGTCCGGAACAGTCGAGCGACAGCCAGTGGACGGGGCTGCTCGGTGGCTAGATCTTCTCTCTAGTGTTGGAGGGATATCCGTGTGTTCTCCTCGTCATGGCGGCATGCCATTGGTCCTTCTCCCTGACAGCCGTTGTCGCCAGTAGGAGAATCGACCGGGTAGGCAGCGGGGGTTGGGTGGGTGGCCAACAACGAGGGAGATGGAGAGGAGCCGGTGAGGGTGTCGACCGGTGGAGCAGCGAGGGCTTTGGTGGGTGATCGGCGTGATGGAAATATGCCCTAGAGGCAATAATAAATTATATTATTCTATATTTCTTGTTCATGATTAAGTTTATTATTCCGTGCTATAATTATATTAGTTTCGGATAATGAGTATTTGGAGCAATACCCTAAACATGTGTGGAACCATAAACACCATTTCGATATCCCTAGTCTCACCTCTAAGACTAGTTCATGTATCATTGATAGTCCCGGTTTCCTGACTATGGAAAAAATGTCAATATGTTGTGGAGTTACCGCTGATATATGAGATCAGAGTTATTGGGAGAACAACGATGATGGATAGACCCAATATAATATACCGTGAAATACATCGTTAATATTGTTCTTTTTGGGAAATGGACGCTTTTATTACTTAAAGGTAATGTTTACACTTGGCCTTTGCATAACTAAGATGCACGCAGCCGATCGAACCACACGACTAGAGAACAAAGAGAGTAGTCCAATAATACAAAAACACTATCAGAAATAAACGGCCTCGAGCTATGGAGGATCAATGCGCAGATCACGCGGCCATCCATGCCAGGAGAAAATATCTCTCTTTGTGTCCTCCAATCACATACACCCCTCCACAAACAAGTCACGAAGCTCCATATGTTATAAAGTAGTCCGTGATCGGCGAATAGTTGTGGCCCGATAGATAACTTGAAGGGAAGAAGATACAATGTTATTAAAAACCTTATCATTTCTACATATTCATAGTGACTAAATAATGGCAAGCGCTCCCACTCTAAACAACGTCATGTATTTGTCATCTATCCCATGCAACCAGTTACCAAAAACATTGACAACTGAATGTGGAGGAGATAGACCAGAGGCTACTTGAATGATTGACCATATAAAGCGAGCAAATTTACAATGGAAGAATAAATGTCGGATTGTCTCATCATGATGACAAACAAACACATTGTGTACTTCCATGCCAATTCCTCTTTACAAGATTATCTTTTTTAATAATTACTCCCTTACGAAGATACCATGTGAATATCTTCGTGTTTAGGGGTATTTTCATCTTTCAAATGTTACAATTATCATCGACCGAAATATCAGGCTGAATCAAAGCTCTATACATTGAGTCCACTGAAAAATTACCACTCTCTAGTAATTTTCATTTGAACTCGTCCACACCCTCCGACAGTTGTATTGTGGATAATCATAATAAATGATTGTTCCAAGGTGCCAGTCCAGGGCCTATGAGATTTCTTCTGAAAGACATATTAGAAGGATTAGATTCCATTACAATGGAAAGTATATCTCCTTTATACCTAACAATCGAATATAGAGCCGGATATTGTTCTCGAAGAGAAGTCTGGCCAAACCACTTATCTTTTCAGAATCTAATCTGCGATCCATCCTTAAGATTGAAAACCTCAAAATAGAAGAAATGCTTTTTGGACGCCATTAGTCTAGCCCAAAAGTGTGAATCGATGGGTTTCCAAGCCACTTGAGACATTGCTTTAGAGACAACATATTTTCTCCATAGAATGGTTTGCCAAACACCATCTTCTGTAAGGAGTTTGAAAAGTCATTTACCTAGAAGCGCGATATTTTTAACTTGCAAATAATCAATATTGTTATTGGTTGTTTCTCATGAACAATGTATTTTTACTGAAGATCGTTTGACCGTGAGACACATGTGAACTTGGGTACAATATGGATGTGGAAAGATTCTTCAAATGTTACTCTTAACGGAGTAATCATAAAGTTGATACTTGCTCTTATAGCTGGTATGCCAATTATTCACATGGGTGCTTGCGGGAATTGCTACTCCTGATGATGGCGAGATACACTCTGGGCCCACTCATGTACTATGATGTTCATGATCGTATGGTCGGACATGTGATCAAGTTGTTGAAAACATGAAAATTGATAGTGAGGTATGAGTAAAGAGTATATGCCAGGTAACGAGAATAACCTAGTGTTTCATCTTGGGCAATGTAAAGTATCGACGGAGCAATACGACATGTATCGGACATAATATAATGGTTCACACAATAAAGATCTTCGTGTTAATTGCGGGGGGTTACTACGTGTATCAAGACACCAATAGTAATCATTGTCGCGGAATGAGTTCTGGACATGTCCCTAAATATCCGAACCCATAGGATCACACACTTAAGAGTTCAATGGCATTTAGAATATGAGTCTGAATGAAGATTTAGTAGAGAAGTAATTCCGAAGGTGTTCGGAGTGTCACAGAATATACCGAAGGTGTCCGAAATATTACCGAGAGTGTTCGAAATAAGTTTTGAGCATTAATAAGATGTGAGAAGGGTTCCAAGAGTGTCTCTAAATGGTTTTGAGAGGTCCCAGAGGATCCCGGAAGTGTCCGAAATGGTTCTGGGAGTGTCTGGAATGGTTCCGAACATATATGGAAGGTTTTGGAAGGAGCGAAAGGTTATGTACGGTTCCAGAAGGTACCAGGGTGACCCGGGTCATTTTTGGATGTCCGGAAGGTTCTATAATAGGTGCAGCCATGTTGCTGTAACGAGCAAGGAAAGATACACTAGTCAAATTCGGACTTGCAAAAGAAAGCCGTTTTTGACTAGGTTTGGATTGACCTACACCTAGTGGAACTCGTCCAAACTTTGGGGCCGGGTCAAGGATGACCCAAGGTGCATTGCCACCCATAGAAGGGCACCAAGGGGCACCCAAGAGGCACTCAAGTCGTGCCCTTAGCCACCCAAGCCGCCGCCGCCTCCTCTCGGCCAAAACCATAGCCGGTGCGCCACCCGCCACCGCCACCTTTCTCCTCCATCACCTTGGTGTGGTGCTAAACCCTAGGGTGGTATGCCCTAGGTTTTCTTGTACTACAACGGTAGAGCGCTGCTGAGTTCCACCTCCGTTCAGATCTAATCTAGACGGGACTGTGGAAGCGTTGTCGGATCTTCATCGACATGTTCTCGCTTCGTTTGTGTGTTCTTGATCACACCTCGATGCGGTGCCGCTGATCTTGTATGTGTGGATACCGGTAGAGGTGTGACATTTGGAGCACTTGATCGTGTGGATCTTCCCAAGGAGAAATCTTCTCGCAGCTAATCAACTAGCTGCGGGAATCGACGCACCGACTACTTCGACAACGGCATCTTCATCTATGCATGTTCATGGGAGCCATCTGTGGGATAATACATCCCCTCACGACTTGCTAAGGCTTGTTGCGGGAATCGACGCACGACCATCCTCGTCATCAAACTTCCGCTAGTTCTATCTTCGAGGGTATGATCCACTGCCTCTCTCCTTGCATATGATCCTGGTTATGCGCTAGAATTTTTTGTTTCGCGTAGCACGTTCCCCAACGCTGGGTGATTCCGGGATCTAGTCTCAAAAGGAGAGGATGCGAGTGAGAAGGGACTTAGGATTTTTTTTGGTTTACCTGCATCATTTTGTTGTAAGGAGGAGCTGGGCTAGGAATTTTCAGCGGTAGCATGCACATAAATCGAACGCCACTACTAAATATATACTAGTGTCGTTTCATTATTTTAAAACATTGTACTACTTTTGTCCGAACAGACTGCTGGATCCAATCTACTAGTGGTGTGTGCTACAATTTGAACGCCACTACTTCTAAAATACTAGTGGTGTTTTGTTAGTTTAGCACGCCACTACTATTTTCGTCCGGTCAGACTATTAGGTCCATTTACTAGTGGCTTTTTTTTCCGAACACCACTAGTACTATATAGTGGTGGCGTTCCACCTTTTCGACACGCCACTAGTATCTTAGTACATACTAGTGGCATGTAAATTTTTTAGCATGCTACTATTAAAATGACTGTTATAAGGGTTTTTCCTACTAGTGTAGATGTAACTCACTTGCAAATCAACGACATTACAACTATGAATGGTTTTTTAACTAAAATCAGATTAATAGTTTGGTTTATTGTTCTGTGCTTGATTAGTTCAGGTTGTTATGGGGCGCCTATACCGTTATCGGTTAAGTTTGGGTTGGTTTTACATAGGAAACAGATGGGTATTGTCGTGCGGGCCTAAATGGTTTGGTCCCTAGTAGTTAGAAACCATGGTCTCAAACCGGTTCTCGGATTGGTTGCAGCGACTACCTAAGGCGACAAAGGGCCGCCCTGCGTAAGTTGTGGTGTACGAGTACAACGTGTTCCATAATGGATTCAACTTGTCGAGGCTTCTGCTTGTAACGTCACCCACCTGGCGTGGTGTCACTTGCACGTGGCATGCGTCCTTCCGGCTTACATTGCATTCGTGGGCACGACATATCTTTGATTTGGTTTCGACCCAAAACAACGAACCGGGATGAGGCCATAAACCAATGAGGGGTTTGGTTTTGGGTTGGGTGGACAAATATTATGGTTTAGTTTGGGTTTTTATTTACGAGACGATGGGTAGTGTGGTTTAAATCTAGTTATCAACTCTAGTTGATTGGGTATGGTTTAGTTATGATTCAGTTATAGGACCATTCTCAGGTTTACTTGCAATCTCATTTGTAACTTAAAAATACTCGAAAACTTCACTTGTAACTAAAAATCTCAGTTTAAGGTTTATAACTTGACTAAGATCTAAATTAATTCTCAACCCATTGAAAGGTTTAAGGTTTACCCAATATACTTATATATCCCACTAAAATGGGAAGCACATCTCGTCTCTAATTTTAAGAACATGTACAACTAATGCACATGCACAAACTCCCATAGATCAAAATGAGTGGAACAAGATGATCTTCTTCCCAATGAGTTGGGATTTGTAACTCCCAAGTTTCAGCTCCTTTAAAAAATCGAAAACCATTTTGTAACTTTTACTTTAAAAAAAAATTTGGATGTACTCAATGATGTATCTTACAAATGTTCAACATACCGATTTGAAGTACTTTGTATTGTAAGCTACACTGAAATGAAAAGGTACAGATCCGAGTATAGCGAACAATGCATATTTTCAAAACTCTATAAATTATCAGATTTATCATTTTTGTGTAGTCTAAAATTGAGCCTTCTGCACTTTACTCTTTACATATCAAAGTAGTGTGTACGTGACAAGACATAGCAGCCTGTGATGACCCACAAGTATAGGGGGTGTATCGTAGTATTTTCGAGGGAAGTGAAACCCAATTTATTGATTCGACACGAGGGGAGCCAAAGAATATTTATAAGTCTTAACAACTGAGTTGTCAATTCAGCTGCACCTAGAAACACTCTTGCTCATAGCAGTTTATCAGTAGCAACACTTTTGTAGTAGGAATAGTAAAGTAATAGCAGTAGTAAAGGTAAAGACATCAGTAACAATAGTAGTAAATAGTAGGATTCGAGTGTGGTAGGCATAGGGATGGATGGACGGGCGTTGCATGCACAAGACAATTCACATGGCAATCAGAATATAGGGCAATTGCAGATAAATAAGATAAAGCATCCAAGTACTAAATAATCCTAGGCATGTGTTCCATATATAGTCATACGTGCTCGCAATGAGAACTTGCACAACATCTTTTGTCCTGCCAGCCTGTTTGCAGCGGGGCCTCAAGGGAACTACTGGCAATTAAGGTGCTCCTTTTAATAAAGCACCGGAGCAAAGCATTAACACTTCGTGAACACATGTGATCCTCACATCAAAGCCATTCCCTCCGGTTATCCTGATTTCTATCACTTCGGGGCCATTGGTTCCGGTCAACAACGTGTGTATACAACTTGCAGGTAAGACCAAAAAACAATACTATCATAATGAATCAATAACATGTTCAAATCTGAAATCATGGCACTCGGGCCCTAGTGACAAGCATTAAGCATAACAAGTCGCAACAAAGTTAAAAAGCACTAATAATAGATACTAGGCACCATGCCCTAACAATCTGATGCCATTACACGAACGATCTCATGCAATCCCTACCATCCCCATAGCCTACAGTGGGGATTACTCACTCATAGATGTGGGAAACATGGATGGTCGATGGAGAAGCGATGGTGATGATGATGGCGATGATCTCCTCCAATTCCCCGTCCCAGCAGGGTGCCAGAACGGAGTTTCTGGTTCTGAATCGCAGAATCTGGTGGTGGCAGCGGAGCGAAACTCTTTCTAGAAAAACGTCGAACCCCCCTGAGTTTTTAGGTCAGAAGGCATCTTATAGGCGAAGAGGGAGACCGAGGGGGTGTCTGGGGCAGCCAGACCACCCCCTGGCGCGACCAGGCCTAGCCCGCGCGGCCAGGTGGTGTGGCCTGGGCCCAGCCCCCCTCCGTCTCGTATTCTGGCTCCGGGAGTCTTCTGGTGAAATAGGATTTTTGGCATATTTTCCGGGATTTTTCCTAATAGTTGATTTTCTGCACAAAAACTAAACACCAAGGTAATTCTGCTGAAAACATCGTCAGTCCGTGTTAGTTGCATCCAAATCACACAAGTTTAGAGGAGAAACAATAGCAAAATTGTCCAGGAAAGTAGATACGTTTTGGACGTATCAACTCCTCCCCAAGCTTAGCTTATTGCTTGTCCTCAACCAATTCAGTTGAAAACTAAGTGCGATAAAAAAAAACTTTCACGAACACATTTGTTTCATATGATGTATATATTCTCAGCATGTGATCAACTACTTAGACAATTCATAATTAGGAGTATGCAACTAAGTTTACTTAATAGGCATTGCAAGCTATGAATAGATTCCAACTCAAAAATAATAAGTAGCATAAAACATAAACATAAGCAACATTACAATGCTCATAACAAGGTATGATAGAGTGGTATCTCGTTTGCCTTTTTATTGTGAATGCCAAGGCACCTCTGAAGTTCAGGTGAAGACTAGAAGTAAAGATATCAAAGATACAAACATCAAAGTCATAACACAAATAATCAAGTTTTGAGACAAGCATATTACACTAAGAATGACAACTATGCTCTCAAGAAGGTGCTCATAGAATAAGTGGAGACTCAACAAAGAAATGAAAAAGGTTTTGAAAAGTTTGAAAAGCTTCCGAATGCTGAAAGTATGGTACTCGTTAGCTTTGAGCTCTCATTGCCCCTATCATAAGCATCTTTAAATGGTTAAGGTTAAAGTGACACAACTAAGAGGATATGCTTGACAAGCTATAAGCTAAAGTCTCATGCCCCTTACTTACGAGTACTGGACCTCATGCTACTCAACTTTAGTCACAAGTAAGCTCTTGTCATTGTAAGTACATATGTATCATAGAGAACCGCCAACGGGGTACCCCTTGCACATGATACAGGAGCTATCCCATAATCAAAATGACAAGGCAAGCAGACAATGAGCATCTCAGCGATCTTTTTATTTACTATGTGCATAGATTTTTATTGAGGATGCTTCATAGAATGCTCATTATGGTTATGCTGCAAGTTTCCACCATGATTAGGCATGGCTTAGGCTAGCGGCCCAGGCGTTTCTCTAACACATATACAAACTCCATGATCTTAGAAGTTCTCCTTTTATTTCACACCGCCGGGATCCATAAGCAAAAGAATCATGATATCAACAGGGTACAAAGTGCTCGTGAAATGTTGAAAGCGTTCCCCATGATACATGGTTCTCCTAACTTCAACTTATAAAGCGCAAGCATATACGCAACAAAGATGGACGCAATGATTCAGGTTTATTAAGTGCAAGAAAATAAAGTGTGCCATCAAGTTTATGAGAGCTTTACTAACTAACTTTCTCATAACAAGCAAACATTTTATCCGGAAGAAAACAAGGCATATTGAATATGCACAGAACAACAAATGATGCTAGTAGGTAGGTATGGTGGACACTTTTAGCAATATTTGGTTTTAGGGAGTTGGAACCATGAGTAAAACATACTCAGTGTACGCGAAGGCTAGCAATAGTAAGGGAGCGACAAACGAGAGAGCAGTAGTTGTCATAATCATGCTTGCAAGAAAATAGGACTAATCATGGCATGAAAGTGATTCAAGACGCTCAAGGCAAAATAATTCATCGAGGCTTAACTTATTATTTCAGTCATATACATGCGTGAGCATGTGCCAAATCAATTCAAGTGAAACATTCAGAGGAGGATACCATGGTGCCATACCAAGTTATGAATAGAGTAGTGCAAGCAAACACTCATATAACATGCTACATATTATTAGCAAGCCGGAACTAATCATATGAAAGCAAGAACTAATAAGCATCCATGAATAACATACACCCTACATGAACAGACTAAGCACGCCCACAATGATGAGTATATGTTCAAAAATGAAAACAAATAGAGTTCATTACCAGCCTCTTACCACACCTCAAGTTGTCATTAATCCTCATTACTGCCCTTCACTTGTGTGGCTTGAATAATAATATGAAACCAAATTCCACTAAGGACTGCTGAACCCCTGCAACAAACTCACAAAACCAAAGAAGAACAACAAATATTTTTGGTATTTTTGATTTTTAAAAACAAGAACCAAGAAGGCAGAACAGGCAAAGCAAAATCTTTTTGGGTTTTTAAAATAGTTCAAGTAAAGCAAAAAGAGAAAACCAAGGCCAAAAGAAGAAGCAAACAAAAGAGAAACAACAGAAATATTTTTGGTCTTTTTGTGTTTTAGAAAGCAAAAACAAAGAAAGAACGAAAACTAAAAGGAAAACGAAACATGAATATACAAAGTACCCACACAAAATGATATGGAGATGAGTGCGATGTCGGCGTACCTCCCCCCAAGCTTAGGCTTTTTGGCCTAAGTGGGTATCAATCCCAAGCTAGCCAAGATGAAGTGTCTCCGTGGTACGACGAGGAGGTACCCTCGTCCTGGTGCGAGCTCGAGTACATCCCTCCATAGTGCGCAGAGTAATCGTAGGAGGGCACATCCTCCTGGTGCTGCCCGTGGAACCCCAGCAAATGGAGCTGCTCGTCCACCTCCTCCTTGGAGCGCGGGCACGGTCTCCTGTAAACACTAAACAAATTAGATTGCAGCAAAGGGATATCCCTCTCATCCCCGTCAGTAAACAACATCCTATATACTAGACTGTCCAAATCAGAATCAGCAGTGACAAAGTGATGTGTTTTCAAAGCAGCAAGGTCAAGCCTTTGTGGTGCCAATATAGTATCATTGGGGTCCACTGAAAGCTCTAATGCATTGACCATACGTGAAGCAATGATGCCCCCATAGATGGGCCCCTAGCGGCTAGGCGGCGAGCAATAAGCGAGCCAAGGTTGTACCGAGTATCATTGTTGAGCGCAGCAGCAAGGAAGGCTAAATGATAGTTGGAGATATTACTCGTATTCTCCCTACCAAGAACGCTAGTAGCAAGATAATATGCAAAGTATCTAAGAGCAGGGAGTTGGATGTTTCTTATCTTTCCACGCTGAGCTACGCGGTCATCATCATTGGTCACCCCTCGGTAAAGTTCTAGCAAATCAGCGGGTCGCCCTTGAATCTTCTTCACGGTCCCTGTCATGCTTACACCTACAATACTGCAAAACCTTTCCAATGACATGGTAAAGGGCAGATTATAAATTCTAAAATAGACAGTTCACTGATAGGGCGTGTTAGTAAACACGAAGCTCTCAACAAAAGTCTTGGTGAGCATAGCGTATTGCTCACTCTCATCTTGCATGTATGAGGTCAAACCAACCCTCTGAATCAGTAGTAAGAAATCATCAAGAATCCCTACAGCTTGTAAGAAAGTAAAACAAGGAAAAATAGATGGGTGAGCATCCCCATCATCTCCTTCATTACCAATATGAGGTGCAATGAGATCCTCGTTGTATGATGACCTGAACTAAGAGGATGATCTTGAGGGCCTTGACCTCCTAGGTGCATCCCTCTCAAATATTTCTCCAAAGGTACGGTTGTTCATGTTTGATATTCTGAAATTTAAACATCTATTAAACAAGTGATTGCAAAGTGAATATACAATGAAGGGCACTACTCATAGGGACTTGTATGAGGCCTAAACATGCATCAAAACTATATTCTAAGCATCAAACAAGCTTACAAGCTCTCATAACCTGTCACCTACAGCAGCAAAATACTCAAGATATAAACCACTAAACACAAATCTACTTGTACAAGCGGAGGAGTCACATACCGGAGAACAAATGCTCCAAATTTCAGCAGCAAAGATGGGCTGAGCAAGGAGATTGAAAAATCGAGGGCAAGCACAACAAGAACGCGATTTTGAGCAATGGACTGGTGTTTGCTCGGGAGAGAGAAGAAAGTGGCTAGTGAGAGAGTGAGTGGAGGGACAGGGGTGGCCCACACCATAGGTAGGCGCGCCCCAGGGGTGGCCGTGCCACCAGGTGGTGTGCCTGCCTGGTGGGCCCCCTGGTACCTCCCAGGCACTCCTCTGCACCTTTTTTCACGTAAAAATTTAATATGAATTTTCTGGAATTTTTCGAGACACTTTATTTTTGAGCAATTTTCAGGTATAGATGAATGATTTTCTGACAGAAAGATTTTTTTGGAATGATGCAATGAAAAAACAAGGCTAGAACTACAGAAGTTCTAAGACACTCTAACATGCAAGCAACTAACAATAGAAAAGAAAACTAAACTAAAGCAAAAACTAAACGGATAGAATAGAAGTAAGCAGAGATAATCATGGTGAAAACATTGTTTTGTTCAATGAAATCCTTTTGTTAACAAGGTTGATCAGGTCTTGTTACCAAAACAATCTCATATGAGATAAAACTTTGTATTGCACTAATGATTATGTTACCTCAACTTTGATAGCAATGGTCACAATCATAATAGTTTCAAATTTTTCTCTTGGTATGGGACAATATATTTCTCCAACTTGAATGCCCTCAACATGTTCAATTGAATTCAAACCATAAGTCCTATCAATCTTCTTGGGGAAATAGACAATATGTTCCTTGTCATTAACATTGAAGGTCACCTTTCCTTGATTACAATTAATAACAGCTCCTGCAGTATTAAGAAAAGGTCTCCCAAGAATAATAGACATATTATCATCTTCAGGCATTTCAAGCACAACAAAATCAGTTAATATCAAGAAATTATGAGCCACTTGAACAGGTACATCCTCACATATACCAACATGAATAGTGATAGATTTATTAGCCATTTGCAAAGATATATCAGTTGGTATTAATTTTTCCAGTTGAAGTCTCTTATATAGAGAGAAAGGCATAACACTAACTCCAGCTCCCAAATCACACAAAGCAGTTCTAACATAACTATTCTTAATAGAGCAAGGGATAGTTGGAATCCCTGGGTCTCCAAGTTTCTTAGGAACCTTACCTTTAAAGGAATAATTAGCAAGCAAAGTAGAAATTTCTTCATTAGGGATCTTCCTTTTATTCGAGACAATATCGTTCATATACTTTGAGTAAGGAGGCAATTTAATAGCATCAGTCAAAGGAATTTGCAAGAATAAAGGTTTCATCCACTCACAAAACTTATTATAGTGTTCATCTTCCTTTGACTTGTGTTTCTTATCAGGGAAAGGCATAGGCTTTTGGACCCAAGGTTCTCTTTCACTACCATGTTTCTTAGCAATAAAATCTTCTTTAGTGTATTTAGTATTCTTAGTGTGCTTTTCAGGTTCTTCTTCAACTTTTTCTTTATCAGGAACATCATTTTCTTCATTACCACTTTCAGTTTCAACATTAGAGATAGATATACTATTAGGATCTTTAGCAGGTTCAGAGGGTTCTACAATAGTTTTATGTTTCTTTTTTCTTTTCTTATGAGTAGTACCACTATTTTCAGCTTGTTGAGAATCCTGCTCAATTCTTTTGGAATGCCCCTCAGGATATAGAGGATCCTGGGTAGCAGCACCACTTCTAGTTCTAATTTCATAAGCATGTCTTTCTTTTACAGCATTACCTAGCAAGTCTTTTTGCACTTTAATAAGTTGATCTATTTGAGTTTGAACCATTTGAAAATGTTTAACAATCATTTTAACATCATTAGAGGTTCTTTCCACAATATCTTTTAACTCAACAATAGCTCTAGTGTTTTCCATTAGATGATTTTGCACCCTTTTATTAAAATTATCTTGCTTAACAATGAAAATATCGAATTCTTCTAAACATTGATCGGGAGGTTTAGAGTAAGGGATATCACCTTCATCAAAATGTTGAAGAGAGTGTACCTCAATAGTGGATGAGTGGGGAATTGGCTTACATAATTCTTTTATAGGAGGTAAATTCTTGACATCTGCAGCTTTAATTCCCTTCTCCTTAAGACATTTTCTTAGCTTCCTTCATCGCTTCATCATTCAATTCAATAACTCCCCTCTTCTTAGATAATGGTATAGGTGCCGGTATAGCTGGTTCAGGTATAATTGTTTCGGGTATAGCTAGTTCAGGAGGAGTCCAATCTTCATAGTTATTGCTTATTTTAGCCATTAATTCCTCAGCTTCCTTGGGAGTCCTATTCCTGAAAACACAATCAGCACAACTATCCAGGTATGTCCTAGATTCTTTAGTTAGTCCATTATAAAATATATCAAGAAGCTCATTCTTAGGTAATGGACATCCAGCTTGTGCATGAATCAAAGCACAAAACCTTGCCCATGATTCAGGCAATATCTCTTTTTCTCCCTGTTTAAAATCAAAAAGTTCCTGCAAAATAGCATGTCTAGCACTAGGAGGAAAATATTTCTGCAGGAAGGTACTAATCAAGCAATCAGGGCTATTAATAGATCCAGGAGGTAAATTCTTAAACCAAGTTTTAGCTTCCCCTTTTAGTGAAAAGGGGAAAATCTTAGCAACAAAGTAAGTACGCATCTTAATATCATCAGAAAACAAGCCACTCATGGTAGAAAGCTTAGTCATATGTGCTACCGCACTTTCATTCTTAGTCCCACAAAAAGGTTCTTTCTCAACAATAGCTATGTAAGATAGATCAAGAGAGAAATCATAAATCTTTATCTTTAATGTTTATGGGAGAAGCAGCAAACTTAGCAATAGGAGACAATCTGGGTCTAATAGTACGCCTCTCAAGGAGACTCTTAGCAGCGCTCCTATCATGGGTGTTTTTACATTCTTTAATAAATTCATCGGTCATCTCAACATAACCATCTTCAATATCATAACTCTCACTAGACTCAGGTGAACTAACAGGTGTAGTAGTGTCTTCATTAGGAGTTTCAGTATTTCCATCTATAGTTCTAGCAATCGTAGCATCTAGGAAAGGACCCAATGAACCACTCTTATCAAGCACAGTAGAAGCAGTATCATAAGTATCAGATTCAGCAGTAGTAGCAGCGTGTGTAGCATGTGTATGTGGTGGTGTAACGAGCTTACTCATAACAGATGGTGAATCAAGAGCAACAGAGGTGTTCAGAACCGTACCTCTTCTTGTAGTGGATGGTAAAATAGGAACCTTGCCATCATGAGACTTACCCATGATGGATGGATGGCAGCGAACAATAATGAATCCAAGTGCACTTGATAAATAAAGCTATGCTCCCCGGCAACTGTGCCAGAAAATAGTCTTGATGACCCACAAGTATAGGGGGTGTCTTGCAGTATTTTCGAGGGAAGTGAAACCCAATTTATTGTTTCGACATGAGGGGAGCCAAAGAACATTTATAAGCCTTAACAACTAAGTTGTCAATTCAGCTGCACCTGGAAACACTCTTGCTCACAGCAGTTTATCAGTAGCAACAGTTTTGTAGTAGGAATAGTAAAGTAATAGCAGTAGTAAAGGTAAAGACAATAGTAACAATAGCAGTAAACAGTAGGATTCAAGTGCGGTAGGCATAGGGATGGATGGACGGGCGTTGCACGGACAAGACAATTCATATGGCAATCAGAACATAGGGCAATTGCAGATAAATAAGATAAAACATCCAAGTACTAAATAATCCTAGGCATGTGTTCCATATATAGTCATACGTGCTCGCAATGAGAACTTGCACAACATCTTTTGTCCCTCCAGCCCGTTTGCAGCGGGGCCTCAAGGGAACTACTGGAAATTAAGGTGCTCCTTTTAATAAAGCACCGGAGCAAAGCATTAACACTCCGTGAACACATGTGATCCTCACATCAAAGCCATTCCCCCCGGTTATCCCGATTTCTGTCACTTCGGGGTCATTGGTTCCGGTCAACAATGTGTGTATACAACTTGCAGGTAAGACCAAAAAACAATACTATCATAATGAATCAATAACATGTTCATATCTGAAATCATGGCACTCGGGCCCTAGTGACAAGCATTAAGCATAACAAGTCGCAACAAAGTCAAAAAGCACTAATAATAGATACTAGGCACCATGCCCTAACAATCTGATGCCATTACATGAACGATCTCATCCAATCCCTACCATCCCCATAGCCTACAACGGGGGATTACTCACTCATAGATGTGGGGAACATGGATGGTCGATGGAGAAGAAATGGTGATGATGATGGCAATGATCTCCTCCAATTCCCCGTCCCGGCAGAGTGCCAGAACGGAGTTTCTGGTTCCGAATCGCGGAATCTGGTGGTGGCGGCGGAGCGGAACTCTTTCTGGAAAAACATCGAACCCCCTGAGTTTTTAGGTCAGAAGGCATCTTATAGGCGAAGAGGGAGACCGAGGGGGTGTCTGGGGCGGCCAGATGATACATTGCAAATGTATCTATAAGTTTTGATGTTCCATGCTTGGTTTTATCCACTTTCTTGTGTTTTGTTCCAACTTTGGAGTACATTTCATATGATTTCTTGGACTAACCTATTAACAAGAGCCACAGTGCCAGCTGCCTGTTTTCTGCTGTTTTTGGTTCCAGGAAAGTCAGAAAATGAATATTCTCGGAATTGGACGGGACAAAAGCCAAAGTGCCTATTTTTCCGGAAGGGATCAAGTGCCAGAATACGAGACGGAGAGGGGCCAGGGGCCGGCCACACCACCTGGCCGTGCGGCCAGGCCTGGCCCGCGCCAGGGGGTGGTGTGGTGGCTCCCGGCACCCCCTCGGCCTCTCCTTCCGCCTATAAGTTTCCCTCGGGACGAAAACCCTAAGTACCCGATCAAAAATCCACGAAAGAGTCTGTAGCCGTCGTCATCTCCATCCCTAGATCGGGAGGGATCTGAAGCTCTTCCCGGCACCCTGCCGGAGAGGGGAATTCACCCTGGAGGCCTTCTTCATCACCATGCAAGCCTCCGGTGTGATGCGTGAGTAGTTCATCCTTGGACTACAGATCCATGTAGTAGCTAGATGGCTGGTTTCTCCTCCTTTGTGCTTTCATGTTTAGATCTTGTGAGCTCCGTTCATGATCAAGATCATCTATTTGTAATTCATACATGTTGTGTTTGCAGGGATCCGATGGATATTGAGATGCTATTTCAGATTGATTATTGATTCTATCATGTCTTTGTTATTTGTGATCTTGCATGCTTTCCGTTGTTAGTAGCTATCTTGGCCAAGTAGATGCTAGCAACTCCAAGAGTTAGTATTTATGCTCGATAGTGGGTTCATGCCTCTGGTAATCTAGGGAAGTGACAGAAATCTCTAAGGTACTAGATGTGCTGTTGCTACTAGGGAAAAAACAACAATCCTTTGTTCATAGAACAATCGTATTGTTTACTTTACACGCAGTTCGTAAAGCAATAATCTGTTGCTTGCAACTTAATACTGGAGGGGGTTCGGATGATAACTTGAAGGTGGATTATTAGTCATAGATGCCGTTGGATGGCGGTCTATGTATTATGTTGTAATGCCCAATCAAGTCTCAAAGGAGTCAAGATGATTAGTATATGCATGTAATGCTTTCTCGGTGTTTGTCAATTGCCCCGCTGTAATTTGTTTACCCAGCATGTTATCTATCTAAGGAGAGCCACCTCTAGTGAACTATTGATCCTGGTCCTTTTTCTTTACATACAATCTATAATCTGTTTCTGCTTTGTGTTTACTTTCTGCAAACTTTTACTTCTTTCCATTCAATACGTTTAATCCTTTGTTTTCCGCAAAACACGGTGAGATTGACAACCTCATCGCAAATTGGGGACAAAGTTCTGTGGTTGTGTTGTGCAGGTCTCCACGTTGCTACTAGCACCGGTAGTGCGCCCTGCCAAAGCTCAGCTAGTAACACCTTTGGGGTGTTTCCTTGCTCCTACTGGTTCGATTAAACCTTGGTTTCATAACTGAGGGAAAACTTACTGCTGTGCTCATTGTACCTTCCTCTTGGGGTTCCCAACAAGCTCTACGTTGAAAGTCGAGCGCATCAAGATTTTTCTGGCGCCGTTGCCGGGGAGTCAAGGACATCTTCACAAGAGGAGTCCCTCATAACCAATCTCTTTACTTTGTTGTTTTTGTTTTGCTTAGTTTCTTTTTGCTTTGTTTGCTTGTTTTGTTCTTCAAAAAACACAAAAAATTAGTTTTACCAGTTTGCTTTCTTATTTCAAAAACACAAAAAAATTAGTTCCTATCTTGAGTTGCCACTATGTCTAGCCTTGCTCCAATCACTATGTCACCCGAGGAATTGATTTTCACTTTTAAACAGGGAATTGAGGAAAGTTTTAAGGAAGCTTGGTCTAGAATCTCTGATCTACATGAAAAAAACTGAGCCTAAAATGACTCAAAGCTTGTTCCTTAGCAGTTTTTACCTTGGGATTGCTCTTTGCTATAGATATGCTTTAGATGCTATTGTGGGAGGAGATTTCCTCCATTGTAATGACGATGATGCCATTAATGCTATAAAGAAATTGATCCTCACTTACACTATGCCTAGCCAAACTGATATTTCTTTCGCAAAAATATTTGCTAGGTTGAACACTCTTGAGGCTAGCACTACTAGCTTAGAAAGTTGCTATAATACGCTTAGGGAGCATCACAATTATGTTCCAATAAATTCTGAACCATCAAAGTGGCTCCCTACAGTAATGATTGAGATAAACACTGAAACTTTCCAAGCCCGCTGCGATATCATGTCTGAATTTTGTCTAATGCCCAAAGATATTTATGAATCTTTGAATCTTTGGGGGCTTACTGAAGGAGGAAAATAAATATCTCTTGCTAATAATGATACCTTATTTCCTATTGGAATATCTGAAGGAGTGTTTACAAAGATCCTTGGGAAAATGATTTCTACTGATTATCTTGTTATTGAATGTGCAGGAAAAGGACAAATTACACTTGGAAGGTCCCTATTAGAACTCCTTAGAGCAAAAATAGATGTGAGAAAGGGGACCATGCACCTTTCTTCTCCACCAAACAATCAAATTTTCCCAAAGGTTAAGAATAAAGATAAGAGAGGTAAGGGCAAGAAAGTTGGTTTTAATGCTTCTTCACTTGAGAACACTTGATTCTTTCTTTGCTTCTTATGCCTAACTTAAAGGCGTTAAAGAAAAGTACTTGTTGGGAGATAACCCAAAAGTTTTAGTTGAGTCTTGGAAGTTATTACCTCTGTAATAACCTCTCCTTATCCTTTTTATTTGCTTTTTGTGCCAAGCGTAACCTCTAATGAGAGTGAAGTAATGATTGGGAAAGTTGCTGTCCCGAAACAGATTTTTGTGCTTCACCGTAAAAATTCCAGAGAGATCTCTATATGTCGGATTGATCTGTAATTGTTTGTGCTTCTGCCCCAGGTTGTTGTCTAACTTTTGTTAGTTCAACACTTTTTGATTTGAGCAACATAAGGTCTTCGAAAAATTCTCTTTACCTGCTGGTCTGTTTTGACAGATTTCTGCCATTTTCTGCATTTGCTTCTTGTTAGTTCCTTCTTGAGTTCCTTTGGGGAATTGAGATTTTTGAGGGAAGTGCTACAGTAGCTAGTGTTCTAATGGAAGTTTATTTGGTGTTATAACTGAACCTTGAGACTTATTTATCTTAAGTGCACTAATGTTGCTAATGAGATTGTGTGAAGTTTTGTATGAAGGAAAAAATTTCAGGTGTATGGAAGGAATGAGTAATGAGATGAAGGATGGACTAAAGCTCAAGCTTGGGGATGAAACGCGTGTCACCCCAAGAAATATCCAATAAGTACAAGCGTCAAAGATTGGGGATGCCCAAGGCATCCCCTTCTTCATCAATAAAAATTCCAGGTTTCTTCCAAACACTTCATTTTTATTGTTTCATGCACAGTTGTGTTTTTCTTGGAGCGTCTTCCTTTTCATTTTCGTTTTGGTTTTTAGTTTACTTGGTTTGCTTAGTTTTCTGAATAAGTTGGTTGGAACCCCTCTTTCATACTTTGGTTTGCAATTAGTTTGGTTTGGTTTGGAAAAGAGTAGGAAAGTTCATGCTTATGTGGTAAAAAGAGCTCGTTTTTGACTATGGCCTATGCTTTGTCATGCCATGCTTGATATTGTTTTGGCTTTATGCTTAGTATTCTTTGCTGTAGCATGACTTCTTACAAACAATTGAGATTGCTTAATGTGCCTTGGATGAATCATGCGTTGTTTTAGCATATTAAAGCATAGTATAGTGGTATTCTCCTTTGATGCTTTATTTGGGTTGACTTGGCACATGCTCACACCATGTTATGACTGTCACAAGTCACCATAGCCTTTATGATCCTCTAGTTTTCAACTTGTAGTATCACTTTATGCTTTGATCAATGATATTTTGTCGCTCTGCATTATTATGGCCATTATTGCTCTCTTAGTTTGTCGCTCCCAGTCTTTTGCTAGCCTCCACAACAAGGTATGAGTTCCACTCATGCATACAACTCCCTAAACCAAGTTATTCCAAAGAGTCCACCATACCTACCTACTAGCTTATGCTATTCCAAGTATATTCATGCTTTTGTTTACCTTCCACTTGTTATGAGAAAACTAGTGATTAAAGCTCTCATGAACTTGATGACACACTTTACTTTTTGCCTCTAATAAGCTTGAACCATTGGGTCCTTCTTTGTTGCGTATATGCTTGCACTTTATAAGTTGAAATTAGCAGAACCATGTTTCATGGGGAAGGCTTTCAACATTGCACTTGTAATTTGTACCCCGTTGATATCATGTTCTTTTGCTTACGGATCCCGGCGGTGTGAAATAAAAGTGGAACTTGTAAGATCATGGAGTTTGTATGTGTGTTAGAGAAACGCCTGGGCCGCTAGACTAAGCCATGCCTAATCATGGTGGAAACTTGCAGCATCACCATAATGAGCACTCTATGAAGCATCCTCAATAAAAACCTATGCGAATAGCAAATAAAAAGATCGCTGAGATGCTCATTGTCTGCTTGCCTTGTCATTTTGATTATGGGAAAGCTCCCGTATCATGTGCAAGGGGTACCCCGTTGGCGGTTCTTAATGATACACATGTACTTACAATGACAAGAGCTTACTCGTGACCTAAGTTGAGTAGCATGAGGATCGGTCTTCGTAAGTAAGGGGCATGAGATTTCGGTTTATAACTTGTCAAGCATATCCTCTTAGTTGTGTCACTTTAACCTTAATCACCTTAAAGATGCTTATGATAGGGGCAATGAGAGCTGAAAGCTATATGTACCATAATTTTTGGAAGCTCTTTATGAGACTTGAATCCCTACTTCCTTTTACAAAAGGCTTTTCTTCCACCATTATATTGAGTCTCCACCTTCTATCTTTATGCACCTACTTTGAGAGCATAGTGGCCATTCTTAGTTCTATGTGCATTATCCCAAGACTAGTTGATTGATGCATAACTTGTTATTGCTTGTTTGAAACTATTGTATCTAGTCACTCTTATGAACTTTGAAGGTGTCCTATTCATTTATATTTGCTACTCTATTGAGGGACAAGCTGAATACTATTATGCTATGTTTTCTTTATGTGAAACAAACAAACGTCTTGCAAAGCATTGTTATTCATGAATCTTTTGTTTGTGCCTTTTCATGTTGCATCATAGTTTCTTTGCTTATTGCTAGAACTTTGTCTTTCATGTTATGATTGAAGTACTATGATCCCAGCTTTGAATGTTTTGCAAATACTTTGATCAAGTCTTTGATGGTGCATGTCACCTCAAAAATTATTTCTTTTTATCACTTACCTACTCGAGGACGAGCAGGAGTTAAGCTTGGGGATGTTGATACATTGCAAATGTATCTATAATTTTTGATGTTCCATGCTTGGTTTTATCCACTTTCTTGTGTTTTGTTCCAACTTTGGAGTACTTTTCATATGATTTCTTGGACTAACCTATTAACAAGAGCCATAGTGCCAGCTGCCTGTTTTCTGCTGTTTTTGGTTCCAGGAAAGTCAGAAAATGAATATTCTCGAAATTGGACGGGACAAAAGCCAAAGTGGCTATTTTTCCGGAAGGGATCAAGTGCCAGAATACGAGACGGAGAGGGGCCAGGGGACGGCCACACCACCTGGCCGCGCGGCTAGGCCTGGCCCGCGCCAGGGGGTGGTGTGGTGGCTCCTGGCACCCCCTCGGCCTCTCCTTCCGCCTATAAGTTGCCCTCGGGACGAAAACCCTAAGTACCCGATCAAAAATCCACGAAAGAGACTGTAGCCTCCGTCATCTCCATAACTAGATCGGGAGGGATCTGAAGCTCTTCCCGACACCCTGCCAGAGAGGGGAATTTACCCTGGAGGCCTTCTTCATCACCATGCAAGCCTCCGGTGTGATGCGTGAGTAGTTCATCCTTGGACTACGGATCCATGTAGTAGCTAGATGGCTGGTTTCTCCTCCTTTGTGCTTTCATGTTTAGATCTTGTGAGCTCCGTTCATGATCAAGATCATCTATTTGTAATTCATACATGTTGTGTTTGCGGGGATCCGATGGATATAGAGATGATATTTCAGATTGATTATTGATTCTATCATGTCTTTGTTATTTGTGATCTTGCATGCTTTCCGTTGTTAGTAGCTATCTTGGCCAAGTAGATGCTAGCAACTCCAAGAGTTAGTATTTATGCTCGATAGTGGGTTCATACCTCTGGTAATCTAGGGAAGTGACAGAAATCTCTAAGGTACTAGATGTGCTGTTGCTACTAGGGAGAAAACAACAATCCTTTGTTCATAGAACAATCGTATTGTTTACTTTACACGTAGTTCGTAAAGCAATAATCTGTTGCTTGCAACTTAATACTGGAGGGGGTTCGGATGATAACCTGAAGGTGGATTATTAGTCATAGATGCCGTTGGATGGCGGTCTATGTATTATGTTGTAATGCCCAATCAAGTCTCAAAGGAGTCAAGATGATTAGTATATGCATGTAATGCTTTCTCGGTGTTTGTCAATTGCCCCGCTGTAATTTGTTTACCCAGCATGTTATCTATCTAAGGATAGCCACCTCTAGTGAACTATGGATCCCGGTCCTTTTTCTTTACATACAATCTATAAATTGTTTCTGCTTTGTGTTTACTTTCTGCAAACTTTTACTTCTTTCCATTCGATACGTTTAATCCTTTGTTTTCCGCAAAACACGGTGAGATTGACAACCTCATCGCAAGTTGGGGACAAAGTTTTGTGGTTGTGTTGTGCAGGTCTCCACGTTGCTACTAGCACCGGTAGTGCGCACTGCCAAAGCTCAGCTAGTAACACCTTTGGGGTGTTTCCTTGCTCCTACTGGTTCGATTAAACCTTGGTTTCATAACTGAGGGAAAACTTACTGCTGTGCTCATCGTACCTTCCTCTTGGGGTTCCCAACGAGCTCTACGTTGAAAGTCGAGTGCATCACCAGACCACCCCCTGGTGTGGCCAGGCCTAGTCTGCGCGGCCAGGTGGTGTGGCCTGGGCCCAGCCCCCTCCGTCTCGTATTCTGGCTCCGGGAGTCTTCCGGTGAAATAGGATTTTTGGCATATTTTCCGAGATATTTCCTGATAGTTTATTTTCTGCACAAAAACTAAACACCAAGGTAATTCTGCTGAAAACAGCGTCAGTCCGTGTTAGTTGTATCCAAATCACACAAGTTTAGAGGAGAAACAATAGCAAAAGTGTTCGGGAAAGTAGATACGTTTTGGATGTATCAGCCTGTCATAAGATAGGAAGGTGACATAGACATAACATGAAACACACTGACCCCTCCCCTCATATATGCATGGGACTCCCATTCATGCTATACGAGAGACTCTCAAGCATATGGATGACGCCAAAGACCTACCGAAAACAATAAAAGGAGGGCCACACGCTCTTCTGGAAGCCTAAGAAATTCAGAATAATTCAAGACTTATGCAAGCATGGCACCACCATCATCATTAAGTTCACCCATAAGACATATCGATTTAGGACACATTCATTTATTTCGACCACCTTGATACCTCATCGAGACCATCATCTAATCTCCTCAAGTTGACCACATTGTAGTCCCTTCATATTTTCGTCCATATAATGCAATCAAGGTAAGAATACAACGTTTACTCCTAGACGAGGGCATGGGCCTGGGTACATGCCTACGGAGATCATAGGGTGCCAGGGACTTTATCCCTCAACACCTAACACAAACAAAACATACCTTTGGGAGGAACATGACGTTGAACGTTAGATTTGCGAGTTAATTAAATGTGAGGAGATGATGACACGACAACACTCAAGTGTGGAGTGGTGATAATCCCCAAGGGAAGGGAATCACAATAGCATAATTCAGATAAATATTTGAGTGTCAAACCCACAAGAAGATGAAGGTATATTATCTATCTCTAAAGCTCTATAATCCACTTATATGGCCTTTTCGTGCAATGCAATAAACTAAAAGGTGTAAGGTGATTTTTACCTCTAACTAGAAAATTGTAAAGTGATGAAAGTAAATACAGAAAGTAAAACTACTACAGGTTAAGGTAAAAGCAAGTAAAAGTAAAAGAAGATAACTCAAGGGAGCAAGTGTTCTGGCAACTTGTTATTTTATTCATTTGGTTGTCACAATTAGTGCAACATATTGATAGTCTCAATTGATTCTTCTAGAGAGGAGCCATAAATGGGTGCACCCATGTAACTGTGCAATTACATCTCTAGTGATTGATCCCAAGACCAGTTTCGTGCAAAAAAGGGAGTTATTAAGACATAAAGTCCAACCACCACAGTAAATTCCAAGGTCCCTATAATTTATCCCCCGTTAATTAACCATGAATTAATATAGCATGCATATTTAAAACTTTGGACACGGTTTCTGTCAACTGCCTCTGGCCATCTCTCCTCCTAGAAACATGCAACAGTGACAATCTTATGCATCCCCCAACATATGTGTGCACTCATATATCAGTACATAAGACCATCATAGCAAATAACATACTTGTATGCACCCAACAACGAGCTATTGCACAATTGCCATAAACAGATCACTACTCAAACTTAGACACAAAGACACAATAGATCGGGGGGAAATAATATATTGCATCACACATCATGTTTGAAAAGAGATTACAATTGAGAGATGATGGAAAGGTTTTGTAGACGGTGATGGAGAGGTGCCTTTCCAAAGAGTAGAGGTGGCCACAACGAGGGAGAGGCGGCACCACGATGGCAACACATATCAGGGGGCGTCGACGGCTTCTCGAGGGCGACGACCCTTGCCCGCTTATTCTTTGAAGCTTCTTGGTGCTATAGAGTAGCCCTTTTGGGAAAAGGTAAAATTAAACTAAAGACCTTATTTTAACATAGAAGAAAAGTTCAAAACCAAAAAATTAAGAATAAGAAAAAAGAACCAAATAAGAATCAAGAGAGACAAAAGAATAAATAAAATCTTTTTGTTGTTTTTGTTTTATCAAATAGGTAAAAAGAAGAAGAAAAAAGAACCAAGAAAGAAAATATTTTTGTGTATTTTGTGTTTTATCAAAAAGGTAAAAAGAAGAAGCAAAAAAGAACCAAGAAAGAAAATATTTTTTTTGTTTTATCAAAAAGGTATAAAGAGGAAGCAAAAAAGAACTAAGAAATAAAATATTTGGTCGTTTTTTATCAAAAAGAAGAAGAAAACAAGAACCAAAAAAGAAAATCTTGTTTTTGTTTTATCAAAAAGAAGAAGCAAACAAGAACCAAATAAAGAAACATAAAATCTTTTTGGTATTTTGTTTTATCAAAAATAAGAAGCATGATCATATTTTGTTATTGATGAGGGAATGTCTCTCACGCTCCCCACGTCCTCACCGGCGGTTGCACCGACCTCACCGGCGGTGACTGAGTGGAGGCAGGCGATTTCAGATGCACAGGTACGGGGGATCTGGCTCCACGTAGATCAGGTGCGCTCGAGGTAGTTGGCGCGCATATCGCGTTGTTCGATGAAACGGGGCAGCGTCTCACTTCCCCGATCCAGATTGTCCCGCCTGTCACGTACGGTGATTGTGTGCGGTGTGGTATATGGCATGCTCTGGTCGGCCCGCGGAGAGATGTGCGGAGGCACCGACATGATCGTGCCGGTGTGCCGCCCTATGCGCGGGCGTGTCGGATGATCGTGGTCGGCGGTTGTGCGCGGCGTATCTCTGGAGGTGGACCACCCGTACGCGAGGGACACCCAGCAGAGGATATAGCTCCAGGGGGTGCGGCTGCGGCGGTGAGTCAGAATCTGAGAGGGGAATCCAGATCGACGGGCGGTTCGGGGATTTCTCTCAACCCTAGTTTGGAGGGGGTGGGCAGAGTTGTGTTTGTTCAGCCGCCTCCTTCGTCGCCTCCCATGATCCCTCAAACCGCAAATCCAGTCGCGTGGAGAGCCACCAGATCTGGAGATAACAGATTGTTTGCGCAGGTTGTAGTAGATCCGCCACCGATGATGGATCGCCGTTACCAGGGCTCGAGGATATCTCCTTTGCGTCGTCAAAATCGACTTGTTCCCTATGCGAACAGATCGAGATTTGATGACGATGCAGGTCGTCAGTTAGGGGATAGGTGTCTTCCAGATGCTCATCGCCGTGATGGGGGGTGGATCAGAGAACAGGAGCGACGCAGGGAAGAGGAACACCGGTGGGAGGAGGACCGCCTGGAAGATGAACGAAGGCAGGTGGAGATGAGGCAAGGGCGGAGAATCGGCGGCGTGATGAAGCCGCTAGGGTTGCGAGGGCTGAGGATCAACGGCGTGAGGATCTGGCAAGGGAGAGGGCTTTGGCGGAGGCTCGCCGTAGAGAGGATGAACATGCCAGAAATCGAAGCAGATGGAGTCATCGCCCGGAGATGCACAGAGATTCACAATCCACGGCGTCAGATTCGTCATTCAGGGGGAGAACAGGTAATTCTACAGACATTTCCTCTCGTCTTCCTGCTCTGGTGTTTGCACGAACTATTGAGCAACCGAATGTGGTCAGAAATCCTACGTCGGCGTCTGTCACTGTCAGTAGATCTGCTGCACCAGATGTAATTCCTCCTGTTTATGCTAATCCTTCTGTGAGTATTCCTAGCTTGATTCCGGTGAGCGCACCATCTGTTGTTGCCAATTTCTCTTCTGTTTTGCCTCTGGTTGGTCAATCTGAGGCTGTAGCCACGACACTGATGGGGTCCTCTGTACCTGCACCGGTTGTCGATGTGCCTGCAAATCAACAGAGGGTAGTGGAGGTCAGTAATTTCCCACTAACGAACATAGAGAATGTGGAAGTGCAGGAATGTGAAAACTGTGGGAAGAATCACAAAATTTTGGTCTGTCAAGAGAGAAAGCCGTGGGAGTATGTACCTTTATTTTTTGGGAGCACTGATTTTGATCAAGGGTTTTATTCGATTCTAGTAACTGAATCATCCATCCAGTCTCTAGATAATCTGAACTTGGCTCATATCACTGTTGTTAGAGGGGATGTTACTGGGAGAGACCTGGAGAGGGAATTTCAGGCTTGGGCAGATTCAGTTGGCTCTGGCTGGAGATTCACTGCAAGACCAATTAATGATGTGGAATTTTTGATGAGATTTCCCTCGGTGAAATCCATTGATGATTTCCACTTTGGGAAGGTTTTTATGAAAACAATCCCTGATGCTGTGATTGAGTTGTCAAAATGGACTGGAGACCTGGATCCTTTGGAGTGGATGGAGGAAGCCTTGTTCAGAATAGTGGGCATCCCTATGAAATACAGGGAGAGATCAACTGTTTTCTATGTTGCTTCTTTGATAGGTAAACCCTTGGGAATGGACAGAAACAGTCTCAGGAATCTGGCATATGTTAGGGTTAGAGTTGCATGTCTGGATATCACTTTGGTGCCTAATACAAGGAGAGGGGAGATGAAAGGTGGATTATATGAATTCAAATACACCAGGGAGATTTTTGCTCCTGGAGAAGTGCCAGCTATACCTACCTCTGTCAATGTAGGTGGGGGAGATGCTCAACCTGCTGTTAATGCTCATGAAGAAAGTAGCAGACCTGTGCTCACAGTGACTAATGTTGATAGGGTTGAATCTAGTCTGGGGACAAATGCTGCTGCAACTGGTGCATCTGGTGAGGGGGGTCAGACCAACAGGGATCTTCCACAATGTGCTGATTGGGAGAAGGGGAAGGGCCCTAGGGAGGAGGATAGGGAGTCTACAGATATAGGGGACATGTCCTTTGGTGCTAGGGTGGCTCAAGTTTGGCCAAGTGGTAATCCTGCAAGGGGTATTGTGATTAGTGATAATAGTGGGACAATTGGTGTTAGTTAGAATCAACAGGTGGAGGGAGGTGCTGGTAGTAATATGCAACAGAGAGCTGTGACTAAACCAGTTCAGAACCAGGGAATGGGAGAAGTGCACCTAGAAGTTACTCAGGCCCTGGCTCCTCGGGAAATAGGGGCAGTGGTTAACCCTGACGATCCTACTGGTAGAGGTTAATCGTTTTAGGACTTTGTGCAAGATCTGCTGCAAAATAAGAGTAGTGATAAGTATTATGAGCATAAGAAAATGTATGGCCATCTGTTGGAACAAATTGAGGAGGAACATGGAGGTGCTGGGGAAGATGATGATAACAGTGTAGATGGGTATAATGAGCATGATACTTCTTCTGCTGAAAGTGGTGCTAATGTGGAGAATAATCCACCTACTATTTAGGCACCAAATGTTGGGGTAGGGGTGGAATAGGTGCAGGAGCAGGTGGGGCTGCAGGTGGGGGCTTCACAACCTGAAAACTTGACTCTGAGCAGGTGGAGCTGCAGGTGGGGGCTTCACAACCTGAAAACTTGACTCAGGAGAGTCAGAGTTCTCAGCAGGAGTCTCAGGGGAAGGATGTTGAAAAAATTGAAACAAATGTGGAGGATCCTTTGGTAAGAAGGAGTGAAAGGCTGGCTACTCAGGGTGGGAATTTGAATATGAATGAAAGCTCCATGGCTCAAGCTTCACAGAGGGATCTGTCAGGTACTAACTTGTCCCTCTTTAATTCCTTTGCTGTGTTGGATGATGAAGATATTATTGGTAGAGCTTTAGAAATGGGGGTAGAACATTCTTCTCTGAGTTTTGAGTTTGTTAATTCTATTAAAGACTTAGAGATATGTAGACATAAACTAGCTGATAAGGAAAAAGGGGAGGGTGATGAGGTTGTTGATCAGATGGGTCAAGTAGAATATCTTGAGCGGAGAGATGGTGAGGAAGAGGATGTTGAATTTACCCCTGTGATTTCTAGGAAGAATAAAAAAATAGAAAGTCAGGTGGGAATTTGAAGATTGGGCAAGGTAAGTTAAAGGCAGCTGTTGTGAAGGTTAACAACTATCACCCTATGAGTGGTGTTGTAACTGGAACAAGGGAGAGGAAAAAAGTATCATGATAGGTGCCATTATAAATTATAGGGGGTGGGTAAAAAAGGTATGAGTTCCTATCTAAACAATTTGATGCAGAGGGAACGGTTGGATTTTGTTGGTCTACAGGAGACAATGAAGAAAGATTATTCTGATGGGTTTTTCAAGAAAATTGATCCTATGAATCAATTTTCTGCCTTCTGTGGGGAAATCTGGTGGTATCCTGGGGGGCCTATGTTCCTCCAGGTTTGACAAGTGTGATTCTTCAGTGGGGAAGTTCCATGTCAAGTTGAAAGTATATGACCTGGATAAGCAGACTCATTGGCATCTAGTGGTGGTGTATGGGGCTGCACAAAATGAACATGAGGAATTTTTGATTGAATTGGCTGATATTTGCAGGGATCAGAATATTCCTCTGCTAGTTGAAGGGGACTTTAACATCATGAGATTTGTCTCTGATAAAAATAAGGCCCATGTCCTAAGTACATGGAGTCACATGTTCAATTCTATAATAAATACTTATGGTATGAGGGAGCTGCAGATGTCAGGGGAACAATTCACCTGGACCAACAATCAAGCTGTTCCTACTTTGGAAAAGCTGGATAGGATTCTTGTTTGTCAAAAGTGGGAAAGCTTTTTCCCTTTGACAACAGTGCATAAGTTGTCTAGAGAGATCTCTGATCACAGTCCTTTGCTTCTGGATACGATGGAAGGGCAAGCAGGTGGTAAGAAAGAGTTTAGATTCGAGAAAAGTTGGCTGGGAAATGCTGAGTTTCTGGATAGGATAAAAAAGGTGTGGAGTAAACCTGTCAGAAGCAAAAATAGTTTGGATAGGCTGCAGAAAAAACTGAAGAATGTTAGGAATGATCTGAAAGGATGGGGTGTGCATATCAGAGGCCAGGAGAAAAAACATAGAAAGCAGCTGGATGAAGAGCTAAAGGAATTAGAAGAGATTGAGGAACTCATTCTGCTTAATAAAGAGCAACAGATAAGGAATGCTCAAATTCAGAAGGAACTTTTAGAAGTGTATGAGAAGGAAGAGCAGTATTGGCAACAGAGATCAAGAGATATTTGGTTCTGAAGGGGGATAGTAATACTGAATATTTTCACAGAGTGGCAAATGGAGTCAGGAGAAAAAATGATCTTTTCTATGAAGGATGGGGAAAGGAAGATTCATGGGACCTATGATCTCTTGAAACATGCCACTGATTATTATAAAAAATTGTTTGGCCCTGCTGATGGTTTTGCTATTAGGCTGGCAGACAACAACTGGACTGCTGAGGAAAAGCTTAATGAAGCAGATAGAGAGAATATGGGGAGACCTTTCTCAGAGGAGGAAATTAAAGATGTAATTGAACAGATGGAAAAAATAAGGCTGCTGGCCCTGATGGTTTGCCTGTAGAATTCTATCAATTCTGTTGGCAAATTATCAAACATGACATTATGGAGGTTTTTGATGATTTTCATTCTCACAAAATTGATCTGGCAAAAATCAATTATGGGATCATTACTTTGCTGCCTAAGAGTGAGGAGGCTGACATTATACAAAAATTTAGACCTATTTGTTTGCTACAGGTTATTTTCAAAAAAATTACGAAGGCTTTGACAGTTAGAGTTGAACCTGTGATGCAGAAATTGATTGAAACTTGTCAGACAGCTTTCATTAAAGGAAGGTATATATCTGATGGGGTCACCCTGTTGCATGAAATTTTGAAAGAGGCTACATTTCAGAAGCAACAGGGGGTGGTTCTGAAGTTGGACTTTGAAAAAGCATATGACAAAATTAACTAGGATTTCTTGTTTCATTGTTGTAAATAGAAAGGGTTTGATGATGATTGGCTGATTTGGTTAAAAAGTGCTATTACTCAAGGGACTCTCAGTGTGAAAATCAATGATGAAGTTGGGCCTTATTTTGGGAGTTATAAAGGTGTGAGACAGGGTGATCCTTTTTCTCCTTTCCTGTTTAATATGGCAGGGGATTGTCTAGCCAAGATGGTAATGAATGCACAAGCAGGGGATTTGTTTACAGGGCTTGCTGATAATCTATTTGTAAAAGGAATAGCCATTCTGCAGTGTGTTGATGATACCATTTTATTCATTAAGGATGATGTGGAGGGTGCCAGGAATTTGAAACTGTTGTTATACCTGTTTGAAGCAATGTCTGGGCTCAAGATCAATTTTGAGAAAAGTGAATTGATGATGGTCCTGGAAGATGATACAAAGCAGGAGATGTATGCTACTTTGTTTAACTGTCAGACAGGGGAATGGCCTATCAAATATCTGGGTCTTCCTGTGGGTAGTAGGAAATGTTCTGTATGTGATATGAGATTCATTGGAGATAAACTGGCTAAAAAGATGGATGGATGGATGGGAGGTGCACTTTCTGTGGGTGGTAGATATATCAAAATTACTTCCTATATTTCCAGTGTGGCAGTGTATCCCATGTCTATGTTCCTTTTGCATAAGAAAAATGTGGAGGAAGTGGAAAAACATACCAGATCTTTCTTCTGGTATGGTAAAGCAGGAAAAAAGAAATATTAGCTTGTTAAGTGGAAATATGTGTGCAGACCTAAGAGAAAAGGGGGACTAGGGATAAAGAACATTAGAATTTTTAATATTAGTTTGTTGTGCAAGTGGTGGTGGAGGTTAGAATCTGAATATGGTCCATGGCAAATGTTTGTGAGGAAGAAATACCTTGGCAGTGGAGGAATCTTCTCTATCAAACATAAACAAAGAGACTCTGCTTGCTGGGCTGATCTGTTGAAGGTCAAAGAAATCTACATGTCTGGGAGAAGAATGGTGGTGGGGAATGGGGTGCGAACAGATTTCTGGGGGGACGCATGGTGTCTGGATATACCTCTGAAAAAGAAATTTCCTGAGCTGTTTCAGATTTGTCGACAGCAAAGTGTGACTGTTTCTGAGATGGCTAGAAGAAATTGGCATTGTTCTTTTAGAAGATGGTTGGACATGGATAAGCAGGTGTAGTACAGAAGTATGTAGAGGATGATGACTGGCACTTTGTTGACTGATGATGATGATAAACCAAGATGGTTGTGGACAATGTCAGAGGTGTTTAGTGTTAAATCGATGTATAATCATCTGGCAAATGGGGGTGTGGATAGGAGCTTTAAACACCTGTGGAAGGCAAATATTCCTTTGAAGATTAAAATTTGGTTGTGGCTGATCTGGCATAATGTAATTCCTTCCAAAGATAATATGAAAAGAAGGAAATGGGAGGGGGACACAACATGCAGATTTTGTGACCAGGAGGAGTCTATAGGGCATCTATTTTTCTCCTGTCCTGCGGCCAAATATGTTTGGAGTGTGGTAGCAAAATCTGTGGGTGCTGATACCAGGCCTGGGTCCTTTTCTCAATATTTTCGGTGGATAATCAAGTTTTTGGCTGTGAGTCGTAATATTCAGATAACAACTATTGCTGCTATCTGTTGGGCTATATGGAAGCTTAGAAACAGAGCTTGTTTTGAACACAAACTAATCAAGTCCCCTGTGGATCTAGTGATGTATGCTTGTGTCTTTTTGAAACATTGGGCAGGTCTTCATGATGCCGAGGAAGGGGAGATGCTATGAGAAGAAGCAGAGATTTTGCAGAGAAATGCGCTGGGTGACGCAGAAGACATGTATAGGGCAAGGGTGCCTCTGCTGGGGCTGCCATCAGTTAGCCGCAAACGTCCCAGGTCTCCAACTGATGAGCAGGAAGAAGATTGAGGAAAAAAGGGGACTCAACAGCCATTTGCAGAGTTCCTTGTGGTTTCAGGCTGGAGTTTCCTTTTGGCATATGTTTGCCTTGCTTTGGTCCTGGTAGCTGTGGTGCTTAGTCGTGATAGCTTAAAAACACTAGCCTTCGTCTGTGGTGGTGATCTTGCGTCTCTCTCTATGTCTACATCTTCTATTTTGGGTAGCTAGTTGTAGAAAAACATCTTTGTTTGGTTGGCAGATATAGCTCCCAGGAGCTTGAACCTGAGGTCGTGGATTATGGTGTGTGATGTTTGTTCCGTTATCGGTTGATAGTGGAACCCGACCCTTATGTGATGGGGGTTGTATGGAAAAAAATCAAAAAGAAGAAGAAAACAAGAACCAAATAAAGAAACATAAACTCTTTTTGGTATTTCGTTTTATAAAAAAGAAGATGCAAACAATAACCGAATAAAGAAACATAAAGTAATTTTGGTATTTTGTTTTATAAAAAAGAAGAAGCAAAGAAGAACCAAATAAATAAACAATTTTTTATATTTTTTTATAAAGAATATTCAAAATAAAAACAAAATAAAACTAAAGGCAAATAAAAACATTGTCTCCACAAATATACAAAAGAAAGCATGAAGGTAAAACTAAAACATGAGTTTTCAATGATATTGGTTGAGGTTTATTCAAAGAAGAGGGGGATGCATGGGCATCCCCAAGCTTGTGGTTTTGCTAGTTCTTGTCCTCTACTCCTTTCTCATCATATCATGTTTCATCTCAAACAAAGAAATAATTTCATCTCCATGATACTTTAATGCCTACAAAATGGTTAGTTCTCCAAAAAAGATGATATAACAATTTCAACCATGATATAAACTCACTTATTATTAGGAAACCAATTTATTGAAGAAGCAAATATATTCAAGGAAACACTCTTTTTATTTTGTTTTGTTATGGGAAAGTTTTAATGATATAGACTTTGTAATGGTTCCATTGGCATGAATAACACATGTTCAAAGTCGACCCCAACTTCTCCATTACTCATCCTTCTCATTTACTTTCCAAAATTTTATTTTTGGTTGAACCCCTAAACTAATGATTATAAAACAGTAGAAGTTATTTTACATGTTACAAATGTGTGCTCAAACTGAATAGTATTGGAAAACATATGGAGCGCACCACAAAACATAAAACCATTGTGACACCCCAGGGATCAGGGTTAAACAAATCCTAGACCTTAGCCTAACATAAGCCTAACTTAGAGCTCGAAGATATCTAGTGAAAAATCGGTAGCACAATAGTGACCTGCGATACAAAAATATTACAGCAAGCTCATAACTGAGCAGAGAATCAAAATATTATAAGCTATGGTCACTAACCACAAACATCAAACAATGGAAGGCAAATTATGGTATTAAGTATAGCAAACTTAAAAAATGGCCTAAGAGGCCTGAAGCATAATGATGACGTCCTAGCCCATAGATTCCAGGCTGCCGACTAGGAATCCCAAGCTACTCGTCGGTGTTGATGTCGTGTAGAACTCATCTTTAGGGAACACTTACTCTGCTACAAAAAGTATCAACAAAGCAAGGGTGAGTACAGGGTGTACTCATAAGACTTATGGCTGGTGATGTTATTTTTCATAAAGCCATCTTTGTTTATAAAACAAGAGGGAGAGGAAGCTTGTCTAATCAGAACATTTTAAAAGGGGATAAGAGAGCGACTTTCCAAAGTATTGATCATCATCTTTGATATCCACCAAATCATCATCATCTCCTAAACTAGGATCACTCCCTCGTACCCATGAGGAAGCATCCTTAAGCACACGTTGATCTACCAAGTTTTATGATTAGTTAAAGTTATCTATGATCTTCACGTCCATTCCCAAGTCGTTCATAACTGTGAACATGGATTTTCGAAAATATTAATACCCTGCAGGGGTGTACAACTTTACCCACACGTACCAACCGACTCTTAGCACCACTTGACACACTTACTTGGTGTGCTGGCAGTGTTTGGCTGACCACGACCTTTACCTTTCTTTCACCGAGACCATGAGTCACACCCTAAGGAGGGTTCTGCCATAATGGGTCAAATCCTAAAGACGGTCCCTAGATATGTGCGTCGAGGTTGGTTTATTAGGGGCTCTATCCACCCCAAGCAACCTCGGCAACACTTCCCTACCTGTTATGGTGCACCTCCTTCTCCTCCTCTTTTCAAAATGTTTTCAATGCATATTCCAAATAGAAAACCCAAACTATGTGACTCATGGAATCTACTAGGCAAGTTAGTTAGTCGAGGGGTTGTCCAGGCCCCATGTGGTTGTATGCTCATCTTGGTTTAAGAGGCAAGAAATCGGTTCCTAGTGGTGGCGAGCATGGGACTACAAAAACCACATCCCACTATGGCCTCCCATACAAGCCTTAGCATGTTTAACTGTTACCACTGATCTCACCTCATCAGTACATCTCATACTCCTGTCATACTAGATTCTCTGCATCTGATACATCATCTGGATGAACCAACACTGACAGTGAAGCATGGCTAATCAAGACACAGATATAAGCTCTAGCAGTGCACACAAGCTAGACCTAGTTATGCTAGGAGTAGTGGATCAGCTAATATAAGCTCAAAGGGAGTAATGCAATAGATAGGATACTCTACATATTGATAAAATACCACCGTAGAATCGTATGCATCACGAAAATAATTGAAATGCTTTCGAAACCATATAGGATTGCATAATGGTGGGGCTATGCTTGCCTTGCCTCGTTGATAACCAATAAGTAGATCTTTAGATATCTTTTACTTGACTTGGATACAGCTGGTCAAGTATTGATCTTTGAGCCTCGATGGTGTTGATCTCGGTCTTCAATCTCGAAATCGATATCGTATTCTACCGGAAAGAAGGAGAAATAATCAACACATGGCATGGATGCAATTCTCAAGCAAGGATGATGATATGATAAGTTAAAGGGTGCTTAACGTGCTCATCAATTTAATTAGAGTCAAAACGCCCTAGAAATGCCATTTCTAGAAGAACCCCAAATGCACCTACGAAGTTACTATTGTTACTATGACAAACTTCTTAGTTGAAGTTGTTTAACATTGCATGATTTTGATTATATAAGATCGATCTCATTTTTCTAAATGTTTTGATATATTATTCATATTTTCTGATTTAAAATGAATTAGTTATGAATTTTCCCAATTTAAATCCATTTTTAAAACAATTAAACATTTTTTGATTATATTAAATATTTAACCACCTGGCCCCACATGTCAGATTTTTATTCAGTTCTGAAAATGATTTAGGAAATTATTAAAATGCTGACAATAGGGACCCACCTGTCAGGTATTTCTTATTTTCAGAAAATGATTACAGGAATATATAAAGAAAAGGTATTATGACACATGCATGATGTCATGCTAATGTCATCCATGGCCAAACCTTACAAATCGTCGATCGATCCAGAGCTCACGGGGATGCGTGGTTGCGTGTGTTTGACTCAGCGCAATGCGGGCAACCATATAGTGGTGGCGCCGCCACTTATTGGCCACCAGAACTTGGGCGGTGAGGATGAATAGCGGCATCGGTGGCAGCTAGACATCGGGGAGGTGAACCAGAGGAAGAGGGAGGAATCGGAAAGGGCCATGAGGACCAAAGACTCACCTTGTGCATGAAGATGGCGTCGGTGAAGCTGGGGAGGCTGAAATCTATGGCTACAGCAGCGACCAAAGCTCGAGGCAGAGATACCAATTGCAGCTACTGAGGCATCTCCATCTTGCGCGAGTTGGGGGAGGAGAATGAGGGGACTATGGTGGTCATGTCAGTGGCCTCAGATGGGCGAGGGGAGGCCAGGGACGAAAGGTCAGCGGCAAGGTCTGCGCCTAGGGTTAGGTTATCTCTGCGCGAGGAGAAGAGGAAGGGGAGATAGACGTTGATACCTTCAATTCGGCTTCACGAATGTAGTATGATGACTACAAGAGCATATATCGTTTGTAGCTAGTTTTGAAATAAAGATATCGATCCCACAGGGAGCAGGAGTCTGAAGTCTAATAACTCTTGAATTAAATACTACAATAGAAATGCTAACTAAAGTTCTAAGTAACAAGATAAAATGCGAGTATTGTGTAAAAAGGTGTTTTGGGGTTTTTTTTGGTATAAGAGAACAATAAGTAAAGTAAAACAACTGAACACAGAAAGTATGTATCGCGTATGTAAAAGAGATTTGAAACTGCAATGGGAAAAATGCGTTCTTAGGGAGTAGCGGATACACCTCTAGCATTATAAAGAACTAAGGTAAAGATTATTATCATGAACATTCTCAACTATGTATGTGTGGGAGGAACTCCGTATTTGGACAAATAGGCAGCAACCACTGCTCACATCATCCCCATAACCACAACAGTCAATAATCGACATCAATCGAATTACTATGCTATTAAGGGACTTAATCCCGTAAGATGTCTCCCATGGCATGGATAGTGTTTCGTGAGTTTCCTTGGTTCCCAAGTTGATACTTGAGGGGCGCCAACAACTTTATAGTCACTGTAAGTGCTAACACACCTCCATCTACCAACAAGTAGTTCCCTCCATCAAGTCCCCACAAGAGGCAAATATTGATAGGTCGACTTCTCCCAACATCAAGATGAAGACAATCTAACACATGGTCACAACGATGAATATCATAATAAACTTTATCTTATTTCAATATCATACTAGGGTTTATCCATCTCCCCAAGAACTAATGATCTACTCAGACATGGAGGCAATCAACATCATGGAAATAATAATGGAATCTATCATAGATGAATAGTACTAGTATAAATCCACAATGAGTATGGAAATTACAACAAGATCTAGACAATATGTAGATGGGATGGAGATGGTGGTGATGCAGCGGTTGATGATGCAGATCAATGTCTTAGCCTCCTGGATCTGCGCAGGGCGAATATGGATCCCTGGTGGATGAGTTCCCCCTCCAGATGCCTTCCAGAGGTGAGGTTTCGGCGATTTCTGGTTGTTCTGTATGTCGTCTCTCTGATCTAGTTGCACGGGGTGAAACTATTTGAGGAGGCGGTGGCAACGCCAACTATACGACCGGAACTATACGGCTATAAAATTAATTCCCGTCGTATAGTTGGTCGTTAAATCGTCTGGATGCCTTGATTGCTTCGAGTTTTCTTCTGGTGTTATTGATATTCCCAAATAAGTGATTTACGTTATTTTTGACTCCTTTTCTCCCCAATACAACTGTTCCAAGAATTGTGTCCATTGTATCCATCATATGTCCTGATCCTGGTGAAAATAGACATAAGATGTATGCGCGAACACCATAAAATACCAAGATCCTATAACTACAGTGCAAAATAATAATATAAAACATGAAGTAAATATGCACTCATCAACTTCCCCAAGCTTAGACTCTTGCTCGTCCCAAGCAAGTTTAGCTTAATGGATGTAATCCTCATATTCATGAAGCTGAGTCGATAAAATAAATGAGGCAGTTGCAGCATGTATTTATCATATATGATAGATAGGAATAAGTTCATGAGTAGTACCTTACTCGAACCATCCGAATAATATTAGAAGTATTCCACACCTTAGTGATCAACAGTTCACAAAAGATGAATCTCAACACGTCTCTTTGTCTTACTACAATATAGTATTCGGTTCAACCGAATGAGTTAGCGAGGTAGTCCCAAGTGTTTTAGGATTAACATATTCACTTGGTATTCAAAATCTCAAAACGTCTCTTTGTCTTACTACAATATAGTGGTGTATGCCTATTTGCTCTTTGCACATTCGCTCTTTTTCTTCTCTCTTTTCTTCTTCTTCTTCTTCTTCTTCTTCTTTATATATATATGCTCACACTTTTGTTTAAGTGTTATGCAAAGGAGCTAGCCATACATTCCACTTCATGTATGAATTCAAAGTTTAATGATCTCAATTACCAAATTCCAATTGTATATGAAGCAATCTTTATAGCTTGAATATTCTACCTCATCTTGTTCTCACTCTAATTTGATAGCACTTTTAATTTCCCTTTGTTCAAGGTTTATTTTTCAACTTAACTGATTAGATAATTTTTCTTTGTAAATCAAACCATGAACTTACAACATATTGACCAAATTATCTTTGTATGTTCCATTAATACCAATAGTGTGGAAGACTCCTATTGCTATCATCAAGTGCAAGTAAAATTATACTCAAGCCATTCATATATCCCATAGGACAAACACAAACTCAATATTGCTCCATATATGATAATAAACTCGGAATTTCATAAAATGGATTGACTATTCCTGAAGGGAATTCTAATGATGCTAACTTTATTTCTAATTTGAACTAATGCAAAACTAAAATAGTAATGTAAAACTTATAAGATAGATTACAAGGTTTTAAAGATCTCCCCAAGCTTGGAATGAAGCCAGGCGGGATCAAATAATCCCTTCCGATTATTTGATACCGTGATTATTTTAGATCACTGTGGCGCCATGGCACGCGGTATCTTCTCTTCACGGGCTAGCCTAAGGCGGAGGGATTGGTTAACAACCTCTAATTCTTTAACACACAGCTTGTAGAAAATATTATTCCTCTCTAACACTTTCACTTGTTCTTTAATGAGCTCATTATTATATTGAAGGGTTTGTATCTCCTTAAGACTCATCGAAAAACCTAATTCGGTTGTCTGCTTAATATCTTCATCAAGTTTATCAAGATAAAGTCGCAGCAACCGAAGATGTTTCGGTGTCCCTGGTGTCTCCTTGTCCATCTCTTCAATCTTCAGCTTGAGGGCTTTCAACTCCCTCTTCCGATGTTCATTGTGGGCGTCGAGGAACTCCATAGGGACGATCTTGATCTCCTTGCCTTGCTCGCTATTGCTCCCGATCTCCATAGGAACTTCTCTCCTTGGCTTCTGTCCCTTGGTTTGCGTGTCATCATGTATGAAGAGGTAGATTGGTTTCTGGAGACTATGATTAGAGAGAAACACAATGGCAGTATATAACAGGGGTCAGAGGTCGGTAAAATTTGCGAGAAACACCAAATTCACGCCCAAGAAAATAATCTTAACGAAACAGGGAAAGAAATCGCGGATTTGGAGGAATCCTGCCACGTAACGACCAACTATACGGGCGCGACCCGTATAGCTCTGGCCGTATAGTTGGTTCCGGGCAGATATTTCCAAATATCTCGAGTCCAGGTCGATTAAGTTACCGACTCGGAACCGACAAAACCGTCTTCTTTTTTCATAATAACAATAACGAAAAAGTAATCGAAAATGTCTGATAGTTTAACGACCAACTATACGGCGGGAGGATTGTCTCTGGCCGTATATTTTCATACACTTAAATCAAAAATGCCTAAGAGTTTAACGACCAACTATACGGCGGGAGGACTTTCTCCGACTGTATATTTGCGACTGTATAGTTTTCAGACAAGAAAAACAATTTCGCAAAGAAGATACAGAAGGTTTAACGACCAACTATACGGCGGGATATTTTTCTATGGTCGTATAGTTGCGACCATATAGTTGGTAAAAACCTTCAGAAACTTCAGAAAAACACGAGGAATTCAAAGGCAAAAATTTCAGGAGTAATTGTTTTGAAAACAAATCACTTATTTGAGTAAGAACACTTACCTTGCGCTTACCATTTACTTATTCGGGGATGACAAGCTCCTCCAACAATAAAGACTTCTTTTCTTTTGGAGGAATTGACCTTAGTTCATTTAATAATTCTCGTAAACGAAAATCACCAGGACTAAAGTTCCTCTCAATAAGATTGGTGTCTTGCTGGGAAAATATGAACACTGCATCCAACATCTTTATTTCTTGCCTCTACATAATCTGCAACTCAAATTCTTGAAGTAAAAGGATCCAAGGGATCAGTCTTGTCTTATGATTTTTCCTCTCAAGGAGTTCTTTTAAACCATCATGATCCATATGAACTCTTACTTTTGCATCAGCTATATAAGAACGAAATTTATCGCAAGAGAAAAATACAGCAAAAAGTTCCCTTTCTTCCTTAGGATAATTCTTTTAAGCACTATTAAGAGTTCTACTAGCATGATGTGTAATATTAAATCTGCGACCTATATGTTGTCCCAGAGTTACTCCTACAACATCATCACTAGCTTCACATATTAAGTTAAAAGTCATATCCTAGCTAGGTGGTTTAATGATAGGAGCATGGGATAAATCATATTTAAGTTTATTATAGGCTACAAGACATTTATCATCAAAATTAAATCTTACTCCCTTTTGTAGAAGGTTAGTTAAAGGTTTAGATATTCCAGAGAGAAATTCCTAATGAACCTTCTATAAAAACCCACATGACCAAGGAAACTTCTTATACCTTGTATATCCCTAGGTTGTGGCATTCTCTCTATGGCCTCAACCTTAGCTCTATCCACTTCAATTCCCTTACCTGATACCTTATGTCCAAGGAATATACCTTCTTTGACTATAAAATGGTACTTCTCCCAGTTTAGAACAAGATTGGTTTCTTTGCAACACTGCAAAACTCTTTTGAGATTATCCAAGCAACTAGTAAACAAAGTTCCATAGACATAAAAGTCATCCATAAATACTTCTATTATCAGTTCTATAAAATCCATAAAAATAGCAGTCATGCATCTTTGAAAAGTAGCTGGAGCATTACATAAACCAAAAGGCATACGATGGTAAGCATGTAAACTATAAGGACTAATGAAAGTTGTTTTAAGTTGGTCATCAGATGAACAGTTATTTGAGAAAAACCAGAATATCCATCCAAGTAGCAAAAATGAGTGTAGTTTTCTAACCTCTCTAAAGTTTGATCTATGAACAGTAAAGGATAGTGATCTTTCGTAGTTTCTTTATTCAATTTCCTAAAATATATACACATCCTATGTCCAACAATAGTTCTAGTAGGTATCAATTCATTGTTTTCATTTGGAACAACAGTAAAACCGCCCTTCTTAGGGACACAATGAACAGGACTTACCCATTCACTTTCTTTTACATGATAGATTATACCTGCATCCAATAGGCGTACTATTTCTTTTCTTACAACTTCCTTCATTTCTGGCTTTGGTCGTCTATTAAATTCCGCAACTGGTTTAGCACCTTCCTCTATGAATATTCGATGGACGGTTATCATGGGACTAATGCCCTTCAAATCATCCATTGAGTACCCTAAAGGCCTTGCGATGCTCCTTAAGTATTTTCATGAGTTCTTCTTCTTCATCCCCTGAACATTTAGCACTAATAATAACAGGAAATTTATTTGTATCATCTAAAATCTGTATTTAAGATTATATGGTAGAGTCTTCAACTCTGGGGGTGGTAATTCCTCGTCCCTTCTCTTTTCTGGCTCTTCGAAAGCCTCATTAGTTGGAGGCCCTATAATGGGAAGTGAATCGAATTCACCTTCTAATTCTTCTAGGGACTTGTCCTCCATAACTATTTCTTCATAATTTAAGTCTTCATTTATTTCTTCTTTTTGAACATTAAAGAAGAGAGCTGCCATTTCCTTAATAGTTTTCTCTTTCTCTTCTTCTTGTATTAGTAGAGGTCTATCTTTAATTTGGAAAAGTGGAATTCTTTTTCCGCTTCCCCAAGATTAAGAGACATAATCTCCTATTAGAAATCAACTTTGGCACCTACATCACTCAAAATGTTTCTTCCAAATATAATTGGGCAAAGAGTGTCAGCTGGCATATCAACAACTACAAAATTGATAGGAATTTTTTTATTGCCAATTGTGACAGTTGCATCTTCAACTAGTCCCATTGGAATTCTAAGAGTTTTATTGGCTAACATGGTCGTCATATCAGTATTTTCAATTGTAGCCGGTTCTATTTCTTCTTTTATTTCTAAATAGAAATCATAAGATATAACATTAACTTTGGTGCCAAGATCGCATAAACCATAATGTGAGGTTTTCTTAAATATGCAGGGAAGAATAGGCTTACCCACATCTTTTACCTTTGTTTTACCTTCAACCAATACAGAAGTCTCTTTATCAAGTTCAACTATGTTACAATGTCCATACATAGCCATAATTGCTTCCTTGGTTACCTCTTCATCTTTGGTTTCTTCTGGATGTTCCTTAACTTCTGGCATACTTTCCTCTTCCTTCTTCTCATGTACTGCTTTGACCTGTTCATATTCAAAAATATGCTTCTATGCAGCGTTAGGATAAGGTATCTCATATATTGGTTCTAGGGAGGCTAGTGTTGCTTTAACTTCTGTTTTCTTCTCAGGTTCGGGTTGTGGATCATACTTGACCAAACCCTCTTTTCGAGCTTTCATGTGTTCTGTTAGAGCTTTAACAACATGCAACACAAGATCTGAATCCAAATATAGTTCTTTAGATAATTCGTTAACATGGCCCTTTTTATTATAGTCATGAATACAATCATAATCTATTTCTATGCCTCCTTCGCTTCCTAGACAAAAATTCCATGAAACTCTATGATTGCGAATTCTGTTAAGTAAAGCCAAAGCTTTAGTTATAGGAAGATTCATAAAGGCTCCTTTCACGAAAGAGTCTAGTTCAATTTTATTAGGTTCAATTAAACTGCCATAAAAGATATGCAATAAATACCATTCAGGCAAATCATGATGAGGACATAGATTAAGTAAATCTTCAAATCTGATATAAGCTCTTACTAGTCCTTCATTAGGACGGTTGCTCCAAGTCATTATAAGACGCCTGATTCCAAAAGATTTTGATAATGGATAATATTTTGCTAGAAACTAATAGGCTAAATTATCCCAAGTAGTAGTGGGTTCTAGGGGTAGAGATCTATACCATAAGAGAGTCATACTAGTCAAAGTCTAACTAAAAAGTTTAACCCTTACCTCATTAGCAGTAGATCCCGGTAATTGTAAAGTGCCACATATATCTTTGAAACATGCAATATGCTCGTATGGATCAGGATCATCTTCATCTCCAGTAAATTGCTTCTTGTGTAGAATACCAAGTAGTAGAGGATTTATTTCAAACCCCCTTGTCTTTTTGTTGGAGTTGTCTCTTTTAATATCATAAGGCTTCCCAAAGCGGCTGAGTGGGTTAGCACTAGCCATATGCTCAAACTCCATCATGTTTGTGGAAACCTATAACTCAAAACAAAACTTAGCAAGACAAAATTAAATAAGCAAAAACTAAAAGACCTACGGTGCTTAGCTCCCCAGCAACGGTGCCAGAAAATAACTTGATGACTGCAAGTGCACAGATCATTTGTAGCTAGTTTCAAAATAAAGATATCGATCCCACAGGGAGCAGGAGTCTGAAGTCTAATAAATATTGAATTAAATACTACAATAGAAAAGCTAAATAAAGTTCTAAGTAACAAGATAAAATGCGAGTATTGTGTAAAAAGGTGTTTTTGGGGTTTTGGTATAAGAGAACCATAAGTAAAGTAAAACAACTGAACACAGAAAGTAAGTATCGCGTATGTAAAAGAGATTTGAAATTGCAATGGAAAAGGGTGTTCTCAAGGAGTAGCGGATACACCTCTAGCATTATAAAGAACTAAGGTAAAGATTATCATCATGAACATTCTAAACTATGTATGTGTGGGAGGAACTCCGTATTTGGACAAATAGCCAGCAACCACTGCTCACATCATCCTCATAACTATAGCAGTCAGCAATCAACATCAATCGAAGTACTGCGCTATTAAGGGACTTAATCCCATAGGACGTATCCCATGGCATGGATAGTGTTCCATGAGTTTCCTCGGTTCCCAAGTTGATACGTAAGGGATGCCAATAGCTTTATAGTCACTGTAAGTGCTAACACACCTCCGTCTACCAATAAGTAGTTCCCTCCATCAAGTCCCCCACAAGAGGCAAATATTGAGAGGTCGACTTCTCCCAACGTCAAGATGAAGACAATCTAACACATGGTCACAGTGATGAATATCATAATAAACTTTATCTTATTTCAATCTCATACTAGGGTTTCTCCATCTCCCCAAGAACTAATGATCTACTCATACATAGAGGCAATCAACATCATGGAAATAACAATGGAATCTATCATAGATGAATAGTACTTGTATAAATCCACAATGAGTATGGAAATTACAAAAAGATCTAGACAAGATGTAGATGTGATGGATGGGGATGGTGGTGATGCAGCGGTTGATGATGAAGATCGATGCCTTAGCCTCTCGGATCTATGCAGGGTGAAGATGGATCCCCGGTGGACGAGTTCCCCCTCCAGATGCCTTCTAGAGGTGAGGTTTCGGTGATTTCTGGTTGTTCTGTATGTCGTCTCTCCAATTCAGTTGCACGGGGTGAAACTATTTGAGGAGGCGGTGGCGGCACCAACTATACGACCGGAACTATACGGCCGGAAAATTAATTCCCGCCGTATAGTTGGTCGTTAAACCGTCTGGATGCCTCGATCGCTTCGGGTTTTCTTCTGGTGTCATTGATATTTCCCAAATAAGATATTTACGTTGTTTTTGACTCCTTTTCTCCCCAATACAAGTGCTCCAAGAATTGTGTCCATTGTATCCATCATATGTCCTGATCCTGGTGAAAATAGACATAAAATGTGTGCGCGAACACCATAAAATACCAAGATCCTACAACTATAGTGCAAAATAATAATATAAAACATGATGCAAATATGCACTCATCATAGTATAATAGTCTTTTTCCCTAATAGGCCTAGGTTTAATCGAACATTGGGAAACAACGCTAAAAGGAAATAAAAGGACACGTCTACAAGACTTTGTTTCTTTGTTTTACCTTCGTTTACTAGACCAATCTAGTTTACTTTTATCGTGGGTTGATTCGATGAATGGATATATGCCAGGGTTGAAGATCCACCTGCAGCTACACATCACATGGGATAAAAGATAATAATAAGCATAGTCATGTGTAATGTTTTAATAGAGATAATCTCGTGTCGGCAACACATGCTAATATACAAGAGCCCCTGAGAGGTAACAAGCATAGCAATAGTCTTTTGATCCAACCGAGTGCACCACGAAGCACCGGGCTACAAACGACTATTATGTGTAAAACATAGATTAAAGTCTTAAGTGGTGATGTTGCTGTGATCCCGAATGGGTCATTAAGCAAAGACTGTACATCCCTTTCTGTCACTGGGTTTCCTATGAGATCGCCACTATCCAAGTATCTCACCTCAAGCCTTTATTGATCTCAGGGGGGTCTTGGGTACCTACAAGTCCAAAGATCGAGGCAAGAGACAAAGAAACAAAAGATAAAAATCTCTCTTTCAAACAATACACAATGCTCCCATAGATTAGATGCACATAATCGCTGCGAGGTTTCTCCCCAACCCACAGCCCGCGAGGACTACTCACTCATAACAATAATATCAAGGATATAAAACATTATGCAAAATACTTAGATTGAAATGAATTTCTTACAATGCTCACCGAATCACAAGGAGATCGCAAGTGCAAAGTAATGGATATGGCTAATGGAGGGGATGGAAGGGATGAACTATGGTGTGGGTCTCCTTTGGTGGTGCTGTGATGCAATCTAAGAATGTTGGCCTTCTGCGCGGTGGCTGAGGGCTCAAAATATATAGGCGTCTTCACGAAAGTTGTAGGGTTTGATGAGACAAAGCCGCCGCCACATGGTACGGGTGGAAGATACGGGTGGACCCTACCCGTACCAGTGGTCATTAGGGTTGCAGACGCCTGGCAATGGCTCCAGAATTACTTGGTCGTGTGGACTTCTTCAAAAACCTTCATTATAACTCCTAATTTCGCATTAAAAAATGTGATTTCCTGCATAATACAAATCAAAGCAATGGTTTTCATATCTTTGCAATTATTAGTCATTAGTGGCAAGGCTAGAGAGTTTCTTGTCAATTGCTTGACTAAAAATAATGTTTAGACACGGTGGAAGATGGCTATTTTTGGAGCCATCAGATGTGCTAGGGTTCGTTCAGTGGCTCGAGGGGATACTTGTAGACGTCGGTGCATCGGTAGCATGTATCGTGGCACCGACAGGGATCATGGCGCAAACGGGTGGCGAAGGCACGGCCACCGAGCTGCTTCGGCAGCGGGAGGAAGACGACGACGTGGCGGATGGTCAAAGCGGTATGAGGCCATGGTTGGGACGAGGATGGGCCAAAGTGGGCTGCTACTGGGTCGCGCCAAAGGTAGAGAGGAATGCCACAGAAAATAGAGAGGAAGGGAGATGGGCTACGACCTAGTTAGGTTTAAAAACTATTTTATGTCCAAAATCCTTTTCTATTTTTGTTCTCCCTTTTTGTCTTTTGTATTTTCAATTTCAAATCTGTTTTTATATATTTAAAAAATACCAGAACATTTTTAAGTATTCAAATACTGCAAGGACCCCTTGTAAACAATTTGGGCTCCTTACATTTGGATTTTTCAAATATTTTCAAAACCACCTTTTGAATAAGTTTCAAAGAGAGAGGGGAATATAGGGTTAGGGTTTTTCATATTGCTTTCTTGCTTGCATTTTAGGTTAGCAAAAATAGATGATGCTCATGAATGCACAATCAAACCCTAATACAGGATTATTAAAACTAGGGGTGTTACAACCATTAACTTTTAAGTCCAACTTTCTTCCTACGTGTTGGCATTTTGTATATGAATAAATAGAAGAAACTTTGTGGTAGCCAATGCATATAATAATCAATATCTTGCATTTAAAAAATTGGAAACATAAAGAGGGCTCTTATATCTTCGTCTTTCATAATATTTGCAAGCATCAAAAGTAAACTTAACAATATAGTTTTGAATAGAGTCACCACATAAATACAAGTCATATAATGAGGATAATGGATCATCTAACTCAACTATATCACTTTTATCCTCCCATATATTAGATACAATTATTCCACATAGAGGACTATCAGGGAATAAATAATCACCATAATTTGCAATTATGTAAGAAGGGTTGTTCATGGGAATTTGTGTGTTACCATTGTTAGGAGTAGGAGATGGGTAACTACTCCATTCTTCCTCCACTTGTTCTTCCTTATACTCTTCTTGTGGTTACATGGGCATCCTCAAGCTTATGCTTCTATCATCCTTTTCCTTTGAAACATTAGTGCTCTTTATTTGAACCCTTTAACAGTAGGAGAGCTTACTACTGCCTTTTTAAATTATATGCCCCAAAAGGGGTGTGAAGTAATACAAGGGTTACATGATGTACATGGGAGTCGGGGACAGATGATGTCTAAATAGAGTTACAGATAAGAGAAATAAAAGGATGCAACTCTAGCTTAATCATATGAAGTAGTGGGCTAAAATCTTCCTTGAATCTTCCTCTCTAAGAATCAACCTGGGGTCTGATAGCATTAAAATAGAGGTTGTTCCTTTCATTCCAAATACTCCAGGACACAACGGTGAATATCTTCATAAACATAGCTTTTTTCGATTGTCTTTTCCCTTGCTCCAATATCTGTAATCTGTTATTGTGTTGCGACCAATGCAAACATAGAAGCTGCCAACACTGTGTGCTAAAGGCACAAAAATAGGTGCTCAATTGTTTCTTCAACCCCCTCATTATAAATTTGACAATCAAACTCAGTAATAGAGTTATAATGTATCCTATTTAACATATTTTGTGTGTTAATCTATCAGATAATAATAGCCAATAGAAGAACTTCAGTTTGGGGTGGTTTTGCTCTTCCACAACCATTTGAATGAGATATGGGGGGTCAATGTTTCTATAGTAGAATTGGTAAAACTTACTAGAAGTGTATTGTTCTAACCCCCAAGCATAACTCCAAACATCCATCGACTGAGTATCTATAGTGACATCAATGACTAGATCTTCTAGTGGTCTGAGCTTGTTCATTGCTTGTGTAGATACAGGAAGGGAAAAATTAGTTGCCAAATCAGGGGATGTAAGGAATTCTTTAACAGAAGCATCCTCTTTTGTAACAAAAGAGAATGCTCGGGGGAAAAGTTCAGAAGCAATCTTTCCAAACGAGTTATCTTTCCACATCAGGATAGTAGTACCAGATACATGTTGAGATTCATGTGTAAACATGCATTAGTTTAGTCACATCTCTCCACCAAAAATATCCAGTTGCTCATGTAGCATGTGGAACTTTCCTTATGTAATAAAATTCTAGATCAAATGAACCCAGGGTTGTCCTCCTTATTATAGAATTTATGCAAGTATTTGAGAAGCAAGGCTTCATTCTGAACTTTAAGATTCAGTACTCCCATTCCTCCTTTTTTCTTTGGCCTGCAAACCTTATCCCGAGTAATAAGAACAATGCTCCCCATTTCGATCTTTCTTATTCCATAAGCAATGTCTTCTTACTGTATCCACATATTCAATGAGTTTAGGTGGCATTTTGAGTGAGCACATTGGAAACATTATAATTGATGTTAATAATGAATTAATTAGAGTAGTTCTACCACTGTATGACATCATCATGTAATTAGCAGTAAGATTCCTCTCAATTTTGTCAACTAAAGGCATAAGTTTAGTCATTGTTGGCTCAGTTGTACCAAGGGGTAATCCAAGGTAGGTTAAATGCATATTACCAATATCACATCCAAGCAAAGTAGCAATATGTTGACTTAAGTCATCTCTAGTATTAATTGGTATCATGACTGATTTATTGTAATTAATACATAAGCCAGTGGAGGTATCATATCCACCAAAGATTCCTTTCATAATTAGCACTTGATCAGTTCTTGCAGGCATAATAATTATTGTATCATCTACATAATGCACTATGGGATAGTCTATCCAAAAATATAGGAAGAAAGGGCTTGATCAAATTATCTCTAAAATCTTTGTTAATGGCAAATTGTAATAAATCAACAGCTAACACAAAAATGAGAGGAGATAATGGGTCTCCCTATCTACCCCTCTTCTGCAAAAAAAATTGTCTACCAAGCACCCCTTTAAGCAGAACTGCAGATTTTACTAAGTTGAATATCATTTCAATCCATTTGACTCATCTGTCATCAAAGCCCATTTGTCTCATAATTTTGACCATAGCATTATGATCAATGGTGTCAAAAGCCTTTGCAAAATCAAGCCTGAGCAAAATAATTTCTTTTTTGGAGGTCTCACACTGGTGGATAAATTCAAAGGCCCATGCAAGACAGTCTTGAATTGTACTACCTTTTAGGAAACCATATTGGTTCTTATGAACAATCTTAAGCACCACTTGTTGCAGTCCGGTTGCCAAAATTTTAGTAATAATTTCGAGGTAGCAATTCAAAAGAGTAATGGGTCCATAATCATTTATTGATTCAGGTGTTCCTTTCTTAGGTAGCAGAGTGATATGGCCCATGTTAAGGCTCTCCATATTTAATTGACCTGTATATAACCCATTGCATAGCTTATAGATATCCTCTTTAATTATATTCCAATGGGTTTTCAAAAAATGTCCATTAAACTCATCAGGGCCTAGAGCTTTATCTGGAGGCATTTTCTTGACCACCAGATCAATTTCCTCAGTGGTAAATGGCACAGATAATTCACTTAGTCCTTCTATGGGGGTGATCAACGCATTCAGGTATAGAATCATTTCAGGATTTTAGTTGTACCTAGCCTCTCTTTGTATGCTAGGAAAATTACATTTTCCTTGTCATTATGAGAGGACATAGTGGATCCATCAGTCGGGGTGAGTTGTGCAATATTATTCCTTTTTTACCATTCAGTGGCCATGGAGTGATAGAATTTTGAGTTTTCATCTCCAAATTTTGTCCAACGTATAGTAAATCTTTTTCTAGTATTTTCGATAATATTCAAGCAAATTCAGCAAATGTTGTTTAAGAATTTTCCTAAAATCTTCTCTAGAATTGCTAATGTCCTTTTTTTCCTCCATAATATCCAACTACAGGAAGGCCTTATTGGAGTTTCCAATGCATATGGATAGTCTAGAAATGGATTTTCTCCAATATTTCAAATCATATCCTAGCCTTTTGAATTTTGCATTCGGTATAGCGGTAGAATTTACTTTGTGTATTGGTTTTTCCCAAATTTGGTTTATAGTTTCAAAGAAGCTAGCATGAGTAGTCCAAAAAAAATTCAAATCAAAAAAGTTTCCTCCTAAGAATCGTTGTTTAAATTTCCACAATGCAAGGGCTATGGTCAGATGTGGGTTTTCCTTGAATATGTACTAAAGTGTCAGGATAAGAAGTATTCCAATGTAAAGAGGGAAAACACTAGTCCAACTGCTCAAGGAGTGGGTCATCTTGCATGTTACTCCATGTGTACTTCCTTCTTTTAATAGGGACTTTAGTGAGATTTTTTGTCCTAATAAAATCATTAAAGGTAAACATATCATGTATATTTCCTCATGGTTTTTTCCTATTTTCTTGTGATCTGATAAATTTGAAATCGCCAAGAATTAACCAATCTTACTCATCAGGGATATTTAAATTCAGCAGCCAGTCAATGTATTGTCCTCTTGCCTCACCAGTACAGGGGCCATAAATGTTCACTATTGTTCAAGACATTGCAGATTGGGTAGAAGTGAAATACAGAGAAATAGAAAATGTCTCACAATGAATTACCATTCCATAAAATATAGAGCTATTACAAGTAATAATTAGGCCACCAGAAGCTCCATTAGAGGGAATGTAAACATAATCAGCAAATCTCTTAGGGCAGCAGGATTTAATAAATGCCATTTTGTCACTTGCAAGCATACAATAGCACAACCATTGGAGTTTATAGCATCCAAAAGAGCTAGTTGTTTGTCCTGAGCATTTAAACATCTGATGTTCCAACATAACAAAATCCCATTGTTTTAATTTATTCATTATAATAAAAGACTAGAGTATTTATGTTCCTCCTAAAGGGAGGTCATGAGATTCTTTGGAGATAACTCCTTCACTAGAACTCCACACATCTCCACTCCAATGCATTGCAGAATAGCAATTGGTGTTGGTGGAATATCTGCAACTCCTTCTTTAGCTGGAATAGTCTACTACACCTTCCCTTCAGGAATCTCCATGTCCTTGTCATCAAGAATAGTAGGAATTTTCCTTGGCTTGACCTTGGATTTTGTTTTCTTGACATTAGTAGGCTGATTCACCTTGAAGCCATCATACTTGTTATTTCTAGAGCTTTTGTGCACCTGAGATGTTTCAAGTGGAACCTTGTATTTATCACAGTCAGTATCTTTCTGCAGAAAACCTAAAACTGAGGGAATATTATCTATGCCAATTTAAAAAGTATCAGGAGTAACAGATACAAGTGTCACCTCATCCAGAGAGGAGACATCCATGTAGATGTCACATTCAGTTTCAAGATCATTATCTAGGACCTCAATGTGAGTGGATTGATGAAGAGACATATTCCTAGCAACATGTCTAGTAAATGGTGCCTCTAGTAGCCTTTCACCAGAAATAATCATCATATTATTAAACATTGGGAAATTCAAATGAATGCTTTTATCAGTCCAAGGGGATGGCATCATGCTCTGTTTAAATAGATGTTCAATGACAGATAATTGACTGTAACACCCCAAAACTTCTAATCAAGATTATCAAGTTCTAATCACCCAATTTAGGGTTAACAAAAACTTCTACTAATAAAATGTTTATGAATGCATGTTAGTTTGCATTAATGTGTGATTGTTTGAAAATGCCATGCTTGATTGTGACAAATGATGTGAAATGGTTTAAAGGTGAATGCCACATCATCTAGGCCATTTACAAGCAAAATCAAAAGAAAAAAGAAATCAAATATGAACAAATAAAGCAAATGGTCATTTTGACAAAAGTTAACCACTAGGTCACTTTGAGTGTTCCTAGAAGAGAAATTCTAATAGAAACATTTCTATTTCTTTCCACCCCTTGCTAGACCAAGTAAAAGTGAATCAAGGCCCACCTTACAAACTTACAAAAACATTTGCCAAATCAATTTAATGGATAGTTGAAAATTGAATCTAGTTCATATGTTAAGATCCCACTTTTTCAAAAACCTATCAAACCATTTCCACTTGACCTCTCCAAGCAGACATAGACTCTCAAGCTTATGTTAAGATCACTCAAAAACTTTCACTCAAAAATTCCAAAGTAAAATTCTTTCGGCCATTACAACAAACACCAGGCCTGCACTAAACTAACTCTAGCCTAACTTCACTGTTTCCACAGTAATTATCGACCATTTGGTCTCCCCTTAACTTCCGTGTCCCCTCTAGTGTCGAGCAACACCCAGACCAAGCCCCCTCTTTGTCGTGTGCACAGTAGAGCGTCGCCCATTTTTGGTCATCGCCAGCCGACAGTGGGCAGCATGCTAGGAACCTCGCCGCCCTCTCCCATAACATGCACCAGACACGCCGCACTCCACCGCCAGCCCCTGTCCAAGCCTCGACCATAGACGAGCCCTGGACCACCCTAGAACCGTCGCGCCTTATACATCTACACCATGCCTAGAGCGCGCCAGCTCGCCACGCCCGACCGCCTCGCACAGACCGCGCCTCACCCCCGCCTCGCTTGCACTAGCTCGCCATGATCACCCTAACCCCGCAGATAACCCTGTTCGCCGCCGCGCGACCCGCAGCTGCCGCACGCCGTCGCAAACACATCTTTGTCCGCGTGGAGCGCCCCATGCTCCCGACCAAACCACACCGCCCCACGCCTCGCCATTACGCCCGTGAGAACCGCCAGGGAACCACGCACCGTCCACTAGCCTCCGCCACGCCGATAGCAGCCTGTAGCATCATCACCGACGAGCTCGCACCCGCACCGTTCGGTCCCCTCGTCGTAGTATAAAAGGAGGCCTCCCCTGCCTCATTTCTCCACACCCCAGCACTCACCACTCCTCACTGATCCTTCCCCACTTTTTCCCAGAGCAAGGCAAGCTCTCCTTCGCCGGAATTTGGCTGGAGCCCGCCGCTGCTGGAGGACAAGGGCGCCGTCAAGTTCGACCACCCCAAGACCTGCCGTGACCACGCCTCGACCCACCGTTGTCTACCACGTCGATCGCCCCCGTCACCGACCCTAGCTGGAGCCTAGACGATAGTACCGACCCAAGGTACGAGGAGGAGGAGTTCTACCTAGAAGAAGAGGAGGAAAACTTCAACCACTGCACCAATCAAGGAAAGCTATTATTGGCAAGCTAGAATTATGCAAGTTAACACTTGCCCACTTGATAACTTAAGAAAAATGCATTAGGCATGCTTTGGGTATATACCCTTGATTTATACCCATCCCAAGTTTTACTTGCAAGCTTTATTCATTTACTTTACTAAAGTTCTTTACTTTTTTAATACTTTTTGAGTATTGAAGGAGTAGTATACATAGCATAAAGAGTATAAAACTAGGCCTATACCTAGGTGTCATTCTATGGCATGAGATTGAAGATTAGAACCCCTCATTAGTGCACACTCTTAACTTAGTGGCTAGTGCTAAGCATAAAACTTGATCACTTTAGATGGGAATACTTGGTGAAAATGATTATGAAAACCTTGGAATGATGCTTCATTCTATTGAAATGTTTTGACATGTGTTGAGAAAGACAAATGGGTTTGATGATGAAAATGTTGAGGTATGAGCCTTAACCCTTTATAAAAACTGATGGTTGCTTTCGGATGCGATACCATTCCAATTTTACCGTACAACCACAATACCTGAATTGGGTAGGGCTTAGCCGGAAGTTTATATGCATTAGTATGGGTTCCCTCGTGGAAGAGGTTTGAGATGAGGCTACCTCTTGATGATGTCCACCTATGCAGTGCCCAGGATGGCAGATGGCCATGGCTGGGAGGCCAAGCTCATAGGGGAGGTGCCTATACTAGAGTGTGTAATTGAAAGGTTATGATTGATTATCCGCATACTAAGTATGATGATTCAAGGTTATCCCTGACGGATGTATCAAAGTTTGTGGTGAAAGTGTACCACCTCTGCAGAGTGTCGAACTATTTGAATAGCCGCGTCCGCGGTCATGGACAGTTGGATTGGCCATACTGTTCCGTCATCAGATATTTTCAAAATGACTTGTGAAGTGAACTATGATTTTGACTTGACCACAATAGGGTTGTGAATATGAAAGCTAGTTTCCCGCTTACATGATTCACAACATTAATTTAGTTTTCTTTACTTCTAAACTCAGTTTTAGATAAATCTGGCTTTTTGCAAATAAACCTAGAGCTTAAGATTCCTACTAGAGTTACCTTACTTCTAGTGATAGTTTGTGAGTACTTAAAGAGTACTCATGGCTTTGTCCCTGGCTATTCCCATGGCCAGACTATGAGGAGTACTATTAGGATGATGGACAGCAGGACGCCTACGACAACTAGGATCATCTCCCATCGTCAGCATTGCCTGTGACCCTGAAGATGGAGCACATTACTACGCTTATTATTCCGCTACTTGTTTGTATTAAGACTGGATCATGATATCCTTTATTTGTGTAAGAACTTATTATGGTTTGTAATGGATGATGTACTATGATATCCAATCTGTTATGTCTCGCAAAAATGGTAATCCTGGGATTGCGATGTATGGCATAACAGGCATCTGGGATTAAAAATCAATTTAATGGACAGTTGAAAATTGAATCTAGTTCATATATTAAGATCCCACTTTTTCAAAAACCTATCAAACCATTTCCACTTGACCTCTCCAAGCAGACATAAACTCTCAAGCTTAAGTTAAGATCACACAAAAACTTTCACTCAAAAATTCCAAAGTAAAATTATTTCGGCCATTACAACAAACACCTGGCCTGCACTAAACTAACTCTAGCCTAACTTCACTGTTTCCACAGTAATTCTCGACCATTTGGTCTCCCCTTAACTTCCTTATCCCCTCTAGTGTTGATCAGCACCCAGACCAAGCCCCTCTTTGTCGTGTGCACAGTGGAGCGTCACCCGTTTTTGGTCATCGCCGGCCGACAGTGGGCAGCATGCTAGGAACCTCGCCGCCCTCTCCCACAACACGCACCAGACACGCCGCACTCCACCGCCACCCCCTGTTCAAGCCTCGACCACAGACGAGCCCTGGACCACCCGAGAACCGCCGCGCCCTATACCTCTGCACCATGCCTAGAGCGTGCCAGCTCGCCGCGCCCGACCGCCTCGCACATACCGCGCCTCACCCACATCTCATGTGCACTAGCTTGCCATGATCACCCCAACCACGCAGACAACCATGTTCGCCGCTGCGCGACCCACAGCTGTCGCACGCTGTCGCAAACACCTCTGCGTCCGCACGGAGCGCTGCACGCTCCTGACCAAACCACACCGCCCCACTCCTCGCCATTATGCCCGTGAGAACTGTTAGGGAACCACGCACTGTCCACTAGCCTCTGCCACGCCGATAGCAGCCTGTAGCATCATCACCGACGAGCTTGCACCCGCACCGTTCGGTCCCCTCGCCATAATATAAAAGGAGGCCTCTATTGGGTTCGCAACATAGAAAACAAAACATTTCCTACGATGCGAACTATACGCTAAGATCTATCTACTAGATACAGAGCAACGGGTGGACATACATCCATGGAGAACTTACCCTCGAGATCGTGGTTGATGTAGTCGTACGCTTGACGATCTCAAGATCGTGTGGAAGTCCGAGAGCCACAAATCAGCAGCGTACCCGTCCTCGCACACACGTTCAAGCTACCGGACAACCTCCACCTCCTCGCTCCAGCAAATCAGTGGAAGCAGCAACTTCTTCCAGACCCAAGGCCACCGGGAACATGTATCTCGCTAATCCGAGACCATGGGGGAATATCTAGAGGGGGAGAGAGATCCTTCACGAGGAGGTGTACTTCGTGAGGGAGGAGAGGGGGGCCTTTTATAGGAGAAGGGGGGCTCCTCACCTCCCATGGCTGGCGGCCAAACGGGGGTGCCCCCACCTCTTCCTCATTCATGTGGTGAAGCTCCACTCACATAAATTCAAGCTCCACCCAAAGTTCCACTCACATGCATTAAATTTCCACCAAATTTAATGCAACTCTCAATTAATAAAACTATTTTATTTATTTTATTCAGGATTTTGGTAATTACTTTAATTAACAAACATTCACATAAAACCCCTTGCAACATTTCAATATCACATGCAGAACCACTTTCTGCAATTTCACCCGAAACAATTCCGGTTTCTATCGAAACAATTCCTGTTTCTATCGAAACATTTCCTGCGCTTTGCAAACCTTTTGTCTGAAACATTTGTGCTCCTAAATGGTGTCCGGCAACCCTTAAGTGTGTCACCCTACGGTTCGCGAATAATGCAGACATGATTGAGACTCCTCTCAGATCAATAATCAGAAGCGAGACGTGGAGATCCATACTGACTCCTGCACATTCAACGACGACTTCTGTGATCATGAGAACCTTTAATGCTAGTAACTTAATCCCTTTGTCTCATGATATAATACATGTCCGAGATTCGATCATCAGTATCCAAATACCTAGTTTGATCTCGTTGCTGACATGCACTCTTTTCTCGTTCCCGTGATATAACATTCTAGTGATCACATCACTTGCTTGCAAGCTATATTAATGTGATATCACAGAGAGGGCCCAGAGTATATCTATCCGTCATCGGGATTGACAAATTCCACTCTTGATCCATGAGCCTCAACATAACACCTTCGTAGCACTGAACCCACCTTTATAGTCACCCTGTTACGGTGTGACGTTTGATGTTATCAAGATACTCTTCCGGTGTTAGCAATTAACATGATCTCATGGTCTAAGGATAAAGATTACTTCGTATGATGTTATAGCAATATAAACATAATGACTTGATCGTAATGCTATACTTTGGATGAATGTTCATCACATCATTTCACAAATGCCGTGACCTTGTTATTAACAACATCCAATGTCCATGATCAGGAAACCTTGATCATCTTGTTAATCAACAAGCTAGTCTATAAGAGAGGCATAACTAGGAACCCTTTTTTTTATTAAACACACATGCATTGACGTTTCCTATCAATACAATTATAGCATGCAAAATAAACATCTATCATATACAAGGAATACATAATAACAACTTTATTATTGCCTCTCAGGGCATATTTCCTTCAGTCTCCCACTTGCACTAGAGACAATAATCTAGTTTACATAGTGATAAATCTAACACCCATGGAGTTCTTGTGTTGATCATGTTTTGCCCTAGGGAGAACTTTAGTCAACGGATCTGCTACATTCAGGTTCATGTGCACTTTGCAAATCTTTATATCTCCATCCTTGACATGCTCGTGGATGGAGTGAAACCGGCGCTTAATATGCTTGGAATTCTTGTGAGACCTTGGTTCCTTTGTGTTGGCTATGGCTCCATTGTCGTCACAATAGATCACCATTGGGTCCAATGCACTAGGAACCACACCTAGTTCCGTTATGAACTCCTTCATCCAAACCGCTTCCTGTGCCGCTTCTAAAGCAGGAACATATTCCGCCTCCGTCGTTGATCCAGCCACCATAGGTTGTTTGGAACTCCTCCAACTAACTGCTGCTCCGTTCAAGAGAAATATGTATCCGGATTGAGACTTAGAGTCATCCGGATAGGTGTCAAAACTAGCATCGACATAACACTTAGCGACTAGCTCTTCTTCACCTCCGTATACAAGAAACATATCCTTAGTTCTTCTTAAGTACTTAAGGATATTCTTGACCGCTATCTAGTGTTCCGAACCTGGATCAGATTGGTACCTACTAGTCAAACTAATAGCATGTTCCACATCCGGTCTTGTACATAGCATGGCATACATTATAGAGCCTATGGCTGAGGCATAGGGGATCTTATCCATTATCTCTCTTTCTTCCGCCATAGCCGAACTTTGAGTCTTACTCAATGTCTTGCCTTGCAACATAGGTAAGAACCCCTTCTTACTTCCGTCCATATTAAACTTCTTTAATATCTTATCAAGGTATGTACTCTGCGATAACCCAATTAGGCGCCTTGATCTATCTCTATAGATTTTAATGCCTAATATATATGAAGCTTCACCAAAGTCTTTCATCGAAAATTTGCTGTTTAGATAACTTTTAACACTGTTTAAAAGATCTATATCATTTCCAATCAATAATATGCCATCCACATATAATATTAGAATGCCACATTGCTCCCACTCACTTTCTTGTAAATACAAGCCTCTCCATAAGTTTGGATAAATCCAAACTCTTTGATCACCTCATCAAAGCGGAGATTCCAACTCCGGGATGCTTGCTTCAGTCCATAGATGGATCGCTAAAGCTTGCATACCTTATCAGCATCCTTAGGATCGACAAAACCCTTAGGTTGTATCATATACAACTCTTCTTCAATATTACCATTGAGGAACGCAGTTTTGACATCCATCTGCCATATTTCATAATCAAAATATGTAGCAATTGCTAACATAATCCTAACCGACTTTAGCATCGCTACGAGAGAGAATGTCTCATCGTAGTCAACTCCTTGAATTTGCCGAAACCCCTCTGTGACAAGTCGAGCTTTATAGATGGTCACATTACCATCAGCATCAGTTTTTCTTTTGAAAATCCATTTATTCTCAACAGCCTTTCGATCGTGAGGTAAGTCCACCAAGGTCCAAACCTGGTTTTCGTACATGGATTCCATCTCAGATTTCATGGCTTCTAGGAATTTGTTGGAATCCGGGCTCATCATCGCTTCTTCATACGTCACAAGGTCATTTATTTCATTAATCATGAAATTCATAACAGGATTACCGTACAGTTCAGGAGCTGCACGTGTCCTGCTTGACCTGCGAGGTTTGGTAGTGTCCTCTTTCGGAGTTTCATGATCATTATCATTAGCTCTCTCTTCATTAGGTGAAGTCAACTCCGAAACAACTTCTAGTGCTATGCTACTCACTAGTTCATGAAGAGAAGGTTCAATAACCTCTTCGAGTTCTACCTTCCAACTACTCACACCTTTCACGAGAAACTCCTTCTCAAGAAAGGATCCATTCTTGGCAACAAAAACCTTGCCCTCGGATCTGTGATAGAAGGTATACCCAATCGTTTCCTTAGGGTATCCTATGAAGACGCATTTTTCCACTTTGGGTTTGAGTTTATCTAGCTGAAGTTTCTTCACATAAACATCGCATCCCCAAACTTTAAGAAATGACAGCTTAGGTTTGTTTCCAAACCATAATTCATATGGTGTCGTTTCAACGGATTTAGATGGTGCACGATTTAAAGCGAATGCAGCGGTTTCTAGTGCATAACCCCAAAATGACAGTGGCAAGTCAGTCAGAGACATCATAGATCGAACCATATCCAATAAAGTACGATTACGACGTTCCGACACACCATTACGTTGTGGTGTTCCGGCAGGCGTGAGTTGTGAAACTATTCCACAGTCTTTCATATGTGTGCTAAACTCATAACTAAGATACTCTCCTCCACGGTCGGACCGTAGAAATTTGATCTTTCTGTTACGATGATTTCCCACTTCATTCTGAAATTCCTTGAACTTTTCAAAAGTTTCAGACTTGTGTTTCATCAAATAGATATACCCGTATCTACTCAAAGCATCCGTGAAAGTAACAAAATAACGATATCCACCTCGCGCCGACACACTCATTGGTCCACATACATCAGTATGTATGATTTCCAATAAATCTGTCACCCGTTCCATTGTACCGGAAAACGGCGTTCTAGTCATCTTGCCCATAAGGCACGGCTCACATGTATCAAATGATTCAAAATCAAGTGATTCCAAAAGTCCATCAGAATGGAGTTTCTTCATGCGTTTAACGCCAATATGACCTAGACGACAGTGCCACATATATGCAGATATATCATCATCAAGTTTAATCCTTTTAGCATCAACATTATGAATATGCGTAATACTACTATCGAGATCCAACAGAAATAAACCATTCAACACAGGTGCATTACCATAAAAGATATTATCCATATAAATCGAACAACCATTATTTTCAGACTTAAACAAATAACCACTTTGCATCAAACATGATCCGGATACAATGTTCATGCTCAGTGCAGGCACCAAATAACAATTATTTAGATTTATAACTAATCTTGATGGCATATGGAGAGGCAGCGTTCCGATGGTGATCACATCAACGCTTGATCCATTCTCGACCCGCATCGTGACCTCATCCCTTGCTAGTTGTCGCTTGTTCCGTAGCCCCTGAATCGAGTTACATATATTAGCAACCGATCCTGTATCAAATACCAAGGTGCTACTGCAAGTACTAGTCAAGTACACATCAATAACATGTATATCACATATACCTTTGTTTGCCTTGCCGGCCTTCTGGTCCGCCAAATACTTGGGGCAGTTGCGCTTCCAATGGCCAGTCCCCTTGCAATAGTAGCACTCGGTGTCAGACTTAGGGCCAGCTCGGGGTTTCTTTTCAGGTGCGGCAATAGATTTTCCGCCCTTCTTTCCCTTCTGCTTGCCTTTCTTGTCCTTCTTGAAACCGGTGGTCTTATTGATCATCAACACTTGATGTTCTTTCCTAATCTCCACTTCTGCAGTCTTAAGCATTGACAGAAGCTCGGGAAGAGACTTCTTCATGCCTTGCATGTTATAGTTCATCACGAAGCTCTTGTAGCTAGGTGGCAGAGATTGGAGAACACGATGTATGCCTAAGTCAATAGGAATCGTTATTCCCAAGGACACAAGCTTATCGGTGTACCCAGACATTTTGAGTATGTGCTCACTAACGGAGTTGTTCTCCTCCATCATGCAGCTAAAGAACTTTTCAGAAGCATTATAACTCTCTACGGCAGCATGGGTATCGAAAATCATTTTCAACTCTCCCATGGTATCAAAGGCATTGCCATTTTCAAAACGCTTTCGAAGTTCTGGCTCTAGCCCATACATTATGCCGCAACGAACTAAGTTGTGGTCCTCCTGACGAGTTATATGGACATTCTTTTCCTTGCCAGGGGCATCAGGAGCTGGTGGGGAGCCTAGCGGCGCCTCTAGCACATATTGCTTTTGTGCAGCAGTGAGGAGAATCCTCAAATTCATAGCCCTGTTGGTGAAGTTGCTACCATTCGCAGCAAGTTTCTCTTTCTCCATGAACACATTGAAATTAAAAGCAGGTGGTGCCACCTACAACAGAATTTGTAAAGTTTATTTAGACTAAGTTTATGATAGATTGAGTTCAGCTAATCCAAATTACTAATGAACTCCCACTCAAAAACGACATCCCTCGTGTCTTTTTGGTGATTACATGAACCAAATCCACTACACCAAGTCCGATCATCACGTGAGTCGATGTAGCTTCAAATGCGAGCATCTATATGGGCATCATATCAACTATATGACTCACGCTTAACCTTTCGGTCCGTGTTCCGAGGCCATGTCTGTACATGCTAGGCTCGCCAAGTAAGAACCTTAGTACTCGCGTGTGTAAAACTGTCTTACACCCGTTGTATGAAAGCGTAGAGTCGAGTACACCCGATCATCACGTGATGTCTCGAAACCCGATCATCACTTAAGGAAGAACACATTTTTATCTTGATATCTAAATGAGGGATCATCTTACAATGCTACCAAAAGCACAGAACTAGCAGTATAAGATGCTAACATCTAATGTCTAAAGTGAGATGATATAGTTCATGCATTTGATCTCTATCATTTGCATCGTGGTATGATCTCTATCATTCCTTTGTGTGTAAGGCCAAGGTCTATGGAACTTACACATTGAGTGTGTTGTAAGAGTATCTATCATACATCTACTTACAACAATACCATATCAAGACACTAGCCCAGCAACGATCTAAACTAGACGCCTCTAATTTATCAATTGCAAGTTTTACGTGGCTTAGGGCTTTCGGAGATAGAACCGGTCTTACCTACGAACATGAACCACAACGAGGATAACCAAGTTATTAGCAACTCGTTGTAAATCAGATATTGACTATAGTAGGAGAGACAGACACCCGCCAGCCACTTATGCAAAACTAGTTACATGTCAGTCGTGGAACCGGTCTCATGTACGATGACATGTAAGGTTGGTCCGGGTCGCTTCATCCCACTATGCCACCAATATCCAAAATACATAGAAGATGCAATAACATGATCATCATCGCCCACATATAAACATATGTGTACTACCCGTGCAAAGCACCTACGCATAGATCAGGCTCTGATACCACTGTTGGGTTCGCAGCATAGAAAACAAAAAATTTCCTACGATGAGAACTATACGCCAAGATCTATCTACTAGATACAGAGCAACAGGTGGACATACATCCATGGAGAACTTACCCTCGAAGACAACGAGTTTTGTTAACGAGTAGGAACTCGTGGTTGATGTAGTCGTACGCTTGCCGATCTCAAGATCGTGTGGAAGTCCCAGCGCCGCAAATCAGTAGCGCATCCGTCCTCGCACACACGTTCAAGCTACCAGACAACCTCCACCTCCTCGCTCCAGCGAATCAGCAGAAGCAACAACTCCTTCCAGACGCAAGGCCACCGGGAACATGTATCTCGCTAATCCGAGACCATGGGGGTATATCTAGAGGGGGAGAGAGATCCTTCACGAGGAGGTGTACTTTGTGAGGGAGGAGAGGGGGCCTTTTATAGGAGAGAAGGGCTCCTCCCCTCCCATGGCCGGCGGCCAAAGGGGGTGCCCCCACCTCTTCCTCATTCATGTGGTGAAGCTCCACTCACATAAATTCAAGCTCCACCCAAAGTTCCACTCACATGCATTAAATTTCCACCAAATTTAATGCAACTCTCAATTAATAAAACTCTTTTATTTATTTTATTCAGAATTTTTTAAATTACTTTAATTAACAAACATTCACATAAAACCCCTTGCAACATTTCAATATCACATGCAGAACCACTTTCTGCAATTTCACCCGAAACAGTTCCGGTATCTATCGAAACATTTCCTGCGCTTGGCAAACCTTTTGTCTGAAAAATGTGTGCTCCTAAATGGTGTCCGGCAACCCTTAAGTGTGTCACCCTATGGTTCACAAATAATGCAGACATGATTGAGACTCCTCTCAGATCAATAATCAGAAGCGAGACGTGGAGATCCATACTGACTCCTGCACATTCAACGACGACTTCTGTGATCATGAGAACCTTTAATGCTAGTAACTTAATCCCTTTGTCTCATGATATAATACATGTCCGAGATTCGATCATCGGTATCCAAATACCTAGTTTGATCTTGTTGCTGACATGCACTCTTTTCTCGTTCCCGTGATATAACATTCTAGTGATCACATCACTTGCTTGCAAGCTATATTAATGTGATATCACCGAGAGGGCCTAGAGTATATCTATCCATCATCGGGATTGACAAATTCCACACTTGATCCATGAGCCTCAACATAACACCTTCGTAGCACTGAACCCACCTTTATAGTCACCCTATTACGGTGTGACGTTTGATGTTATCAAGATACTCTTCCGGTGTTAGCAATTAACATGATCTCATGGTCTAAGGATAAATATTACTTCGTATGATGTTATAGAAATATAAACATAATGACTTGATCGTAATGCTATACTTCGGATTAATGTTCATCACATCATTTCACAAACGTTGTGACCTTGTTATTAACAACATCCAATGTCCATGATCAAGAAACCTTCATCATCTTGTTAATCAACAAGCTAGTCTATAAGAGAGGCATAACTAGGAACCCTTTTTTTGTTTATTAAACACACATGTATTTACATTACCTATCAATACAATTATAGCATGCAAAATAAACATCTATCATATACAAGGATTACATAGTAACAACTTTATTATCGCCTCTCAGGGCATATTTCCTTCAGCCTCCCCTGCCTCATTTCTCCACACCCCAACACTCACCACTCCTCACTGATCCTCCCCCACTTCTTCCCAGAGCAAGGCGAGCTCTCCTTCGCCGGAATTTGCCCGGAGCCCACCGCTACTGGAGGAGAAGGGCGCCGTCGATTTCGACCACCCCAAGACCTTCCATGACCACGCCTCAACCCATCGTCGTCTACCACATCGATCTCCTCTGTCATCGACCCTAGATGGAGCCCAGACGATAGTACCAACCCAAGCTACGAGGAGGAGGAGTTCTACCCAGAAGAAGAGGAGGAAAACTTCAACAACTACACCAATCAAGGCAAGCTATTATTGGCAAGCTAGAATTATGCAAGTTAACACTTACCCACTTGATAACTTAAGCAAAATGCATTAGCCATGCTTTGGTTATATACCCTTGATTTATATCCATCCCAAGTTTTACTTACAAGCTTTATTCTTTTACTTTACTAAAGTTCTTTACTTTTTTAATACTTTTTAGTACTGAAGGAGTAGTATACATAGCATAAAGAGTATAAAACTAGGCCTATACCTAGGTGTCATTCTATGGCATGAGATTGAAGATTAGCACCCCTCATTAGTGCACACTCTTAACTTAGTGGCTAGTGCTAAGCATAAAACTTGATCACTTTAGATGGGAATACTTGGTGAAAATGATTATGAAAACCTTGGAATGAGGCTTCATTCTATTGAAATGTTTTGACATGTGGTGAGAAACACAAATGGATTTGATGATGAAAATGTTGAGGCATGAGCCTTGGCCCTTTATAAAAACCGATGGCTGGGTTTGGATGCGATACCTTTCCAATTTTACCGTACAACCACAATATCTGAATTGGGTAGGGCTTAGCCGGAAGTTTATATGCATTAGTATGGGTTCCCTCGCGGAAGAGGTTTGAGATGAGGCTACCTCTTGATGATGTCCACCTATGCAGTGCCCAGGATGGCAGATGTCCATGGCTGGGAGGCCAAGCTCATAGGGGAGGTGCCTATACTAGAGTGTGTAATTGAAAGGTTATGATTGATTATCCACATACTGAGTATGATGATTCAGGGTTATCCCTAACGAATGTATAGAAGTTTGTGGTGAAAGTGTACCACCTCTGCAAAGTGTCAAACTATTCGAATAGCCGCGTCCGCGGTCATGGATAGTTGGAGTGGCCATACTGTTCCATCTTCAGATATTTTCAAAATGACTTGTGAAGTGAACTATGATTTTGACTTGACCATAACAGGGTTATTAATATGAAAGCTAGTTTCCCACTTACGTGATTTAGAACATTAATTTAGTTTTCTTTACTTCTAAACTCAGTTTTAGATAAATCTGGCTTTTTGCAAATAAACCTAGAGCTTAAGATTCCTACTAGAGCTACCTTACTTGTTAGTGATAGTTTGCGAGTACTTAAAGAGTACTCATGGCTTTGTCCCTGGCTATTCCCGTGGCCAGACTATGATGAGGACTATCAGGATGATGGACAGTAGGACGTCTACGACAACTAGGATCATCTCCCATCGTTATCATTTCCTGTGAACCCGAAGATGGATCCCAGTACTACGCTTATTATTCTGCTGCTTGTTTGTATTGAGATTGGATCATGAGATCCTTTATTTGTGTAAGACCTTATTATGGTTTGTAATGGATGATGTACTGTGATATCCAATATGTTATGTCTTGCAAAAATGGTAATCCTGGGATGCGATGTATGGCATAACAGGCATCTGGGATTAAAAATCCAGGTGTTGACAAGTTGGTATCAAGCCATCCTGACCATAGGAGACCCTAGTTAGAATGGACGTCCGAACAAAAAACATAGTTTCAAAACCAAAGAAGTGAGTATTTATGAAAACCTATTCCCACTCCTATCCTTGATTCTTTCAAAAAAATCATGTTCCTCCAAAAATTCTTACATTCCTACATAAAATTTGACACACTTGATCACCTCACTGACTTACTCATCCTAAATTCGTATAGATGGAAGTTCAGTATTGCAAGTTCTACCCGTTGGGCAACGGAGGCCAACTGATCTTTGAGAGGGATCTAGATGCACCGTCTGAGTACCTTGAGCACCCGCATCCAGAATTCTTTGGTGCCCAACTCAACGGTCACATAGGGGGAGATCTACAATGGCTGATAGTTAAGATCTCCGAGGCAAAATGGAAGCACGTACTTCTGAGAAGATCCAATTCACCTTGCGAGAGAACCACTGGCTAGATGGATTAGCCAGGGCTATGCATGAAGCTATTGCCCGTCTGTGTGGGCAAAACATCAACTTGATCCAGGGAACTCGCTTTGCTCACTTTGCAAGGCATGATTCTATGGGAATGCCATTGGAGATGCCAGGACACCCGGAGCTGAAGCACCAGGTGGACAATCTTGACTTCATGTTGTATGATAGGAAGAAGGAATTGGACAACGCCCGAGCCTACGCCAACCATAACCTTGCCATTGCCGTCAAGAAGGAACAGACTATCACCATGCTCGTCAAGGATCACCAATCACTTCGTCGTCAACGCGAGAAGAAGGATCGCACCATCGATCGTCTTCGCAAGAAGGTGGCCGCTCTCGAGAAGACCATCCGTGAACAAGAAGTCTAGCTTGAAGCAAAAGAGGAGGAGGAAGGTGAAGACATCTAGGGAGATCTTCACTCTTACCTCAGTGATGACAACGACTACCTAGAGGATGTTTCCATGGAATTCTACACTGATGATGATGATTCCAACTTCATTGATGATGAGTATATGCACTTTATCACTATCGTAGGAATGAGTTGTATTGGTCCCATTGTATCATAGTTTCACAGAATGGTTCTTAAAACCATCTGTTTTCCATTTGTGTGTGGTGTGTGTTTGTATGGTGTGCTTGAATGAATCAATGAATGAGAACAAGTTGTTCGTTTGCAAACCTGAGTCAAACTCAAAGTTTAAAGCTTTTGAAACAAAACCATGAACCTTAGAAATTTCCCTCTTATCTCATTATCTATCTCAATCTTCAGATGACTCGTGGAAACCCCGGAGGAAGCAGCTCATCCCAAGACCAGATGCTGCAGATTCTGCAGATGCTAGTTTCCGACCGTGAAGCTAGTAGAGACGAACACCAAGCCAATCTAGCCACTCTACAAAAGATCATCCAGATGGCCCATAATAATCAACGCCATGGAAATCAAGATCATCATGGATCCAAGCTCAAGAACTTTCAAAATACCAACCCACCTATCTTCAATAAATCTGAGGATCCCTTAGATGCTGATGACTGGCTGCAAACCATGGAGAATAACCTGGAGCTCGCAGGAGTTGATGCCAATGAGAAAGTACGGTTTGCCACCCACTATCTGGCAGGAGATGCAAGAGCCTGGTGGAATAGCACCCGTACCATGAACAATGGTCAAGTAATGACTTGGGAAGCATTCAAGATCAAGTTCAACCGCACCCATGTGCCACAAGGTTTGGTCACCAGAATGAGAGATGAGTTCAGGGAATTGAAGCAAGGAAGGATGACGGTAGTTGAGTACCGCGCCAAATTTTTGTCCCTAGCTAGATATGCCCCTGATGAGATTAACTCTGAAGCCAAGAAGAAAGAAAGGTTTCCTGAATGGATTGCATGATGAGATGCAGACTGTGTTAGTCAACATCCGTTTTAGAGATCTAGAAGAGCTTGTAGACTCTGCCATCCAGATGGAAGGGAAGATAAACCAAGCCAATGACAACCGCAAGCGCAGGATGATGCACCAGACTAGGTCCCACAATACCCAGAAGTATCACCCCAACCCGTCTACAGGATATGCCCCAAGAGACAACAGACCCCCGATGTCCCGTCCAAGCTACCCCAATTGTAGCGGAGGAAACTTGAAGTCTAGAGGAAACCATAACAACAACCCCGGAAACTCCAACAACTTCAACCGTGCACCACCCAAGTCCAACAACAACAATACTGCCCCAAGGACTGGAAGCAATGATGTGCCTATTGCAGCCAAAGACAAGTCCCAGATCACTTGCTTTGAATGTGGAGTCAAGGGTCACTACTCCAACGAGTGCCCCCAAGAAGCTTGCAGCAACCACCAATGTGAATGCCCTAGCTCAGCAACAACGCCGTGTTCAGCCTGGAAGTAGATTTTCCCCAGGGAATTCACTCAACCGCAACGGCCGTCTGTTCCACATGAATGCTGAAGAAGCTCAAGAAGCGCCCAATGTCGTGCTGGGTATGTTTTCTATTAACTCAGTACTTGCAAGAGTGTTGTTTGATTCTGGAGCATCGCACTCGTTTGTTACAGAAGAATTTGCATGCACTAGTAATATTCAACCAACAAAATAGAAGCATGTTATGATAGTTCAAATACCTTGTTCAACCACCAAAGGTAGAAAATTTTGCAAGGCTGTACCTATCAGAATCCATGGGATAGATTTTTATGCCAATCTAATAGTACTTGGAACCAAAGGTTTGGAAGTAGTACTAGGAATGGATTGGATGTCGAAACATAAAGGATTGATCGACTGTGCCAAGAAAGCCATAACCATGACCAGTAGCTCTGGAGCATCAGTAGAGCATATACCTGAGACCTTGCCCCATCAGTTCAAATGCAACAAGAGTCAAGCCCAACCAACCATAGACCAAGTCAGAGTAGTCTGTGAATACCCCGACATGTTCTCAGATGAATTGCTCGGTATGCCCCCAGATCGGGATATCGAGTTCATCATTAAACTAATTCCTGGAACTGGACCCATAGCTCAGAGACCTTATAATGTGAACCCATCTGAGTTAGTGGAGCTAAAGAAGCAACTTGATGCTATGATGGAGAAAGGTCTAATTCAACCAAGTGCATCACCATGGAGATTGCCTATTTTGTTTGTGGACAAGAAAGATGGAGGTAATCGTTTGTGCACGGATTACCGGAAGCTGAATGATGCCACCATCAAGAACAAGTACCCACTACCAAAGATTGAGGATCTGTTTGATCATTTGACTGGTGCCAGAGTGTTTTCTAAGATTGATCTTAGAACTGGTTATCATCAACTCAAGATTCGTGCAACGGATATTCCAAAGATCGCCTTTACCACCAGATATGGATTGTATGAGTATACGTTCATGTCTTTTGGATTAACCAATGCCCCCGCTTATTTCATGAACCTCATGAATAAGATTTTTATGAACTTTCTAGATAAGTTTGTCGTTGTTTTTATCAACGATATTCTAATCTATTCCAAGTCAGAAGAAGACCATGAGTTATACCTGAGAACCATCCTTGAAACCCTTAGAGAGCATCGGTTGTATGCCAAGTTTAGCAAATGTGAGTTATGGCTAAAGGAAGTAGGATTCCTCGGATATATCGTATCGGCAGGAGGAGTCGCTGTTGATCTCGCCAAGATTAAAGATGTTGAAGAATGGGAAGCCCCAACCACTCAATCCTAAGTCTGTGCATTTCTCGGATTAGCGGGATATTACCGCAAGTTTGTTGAAGGATTTTCGAGCATCGCAAGACCGATGACCCAATTGTTGAAGAAAGATAAGAAGTTTGAATGGACCGATAAATGTGAAGCAAGTTTTCAAGAGCTCAAGAAGAGATTGATTTCAGCCCCAATCTTTGATTATGCCGGATATCAAGAAGCCTTTTGATGTGTATTGTGATGCATCCAAGATTGGTCTCGGATGTGTGTTGATGCAAGAAGGCAAATTCATAGCATATTTGTCAAGAAAACTGAAGCAGCATGAGCAAAACTACCCTACCCATGATCTTGAACTAGCAGCTATAGTTTAGCCTTGAAGACATGGCGTCATTACCTTATGGGTAACCACTGTGAGATTTATTCAGATCACAAGAGCCTGAAGTATATTTTCACTCAGAAGGAGCTAAATATGAGGCAAAGTAGATGGATAGAGTTAATCAAGGATTATGACCTTGACATTCACTATCACCCTGACAAAGCCAATGTGGTAGCGGATGCTCTTAGCAGATTGCCGTGTAGATTAAACACCATGATAAAAGAAGCCCAGCCAAGTTTGCATGAAGAGTTGGAGCAGTTTAGAATGGAGCTAGTTAGCAAAGGATTTTTAGCTAGCATTGAACTTCAACCTACTTTGTTCAGTCAGATCAAGGAGGCGCAGAAAGGAAATGCAAGTATCGACGGAATCAAACATCGTATCAGTACAGGAAAGGTACCTGGATTCACCGAAGACGAAGAAGGAGTTTTGTGGTACAAAGGACGTATCTGTGTGCCAGCAGATTCTGAGCTGAAATAAGTTATCATGCAGGAAGCTCATGATACTCTTTATTCTATCCACCCCGGAGGAACGAAGATGTATCAGGATTTGAAGGAGCAATTTTGGTGGCACAAGATGAAGAGAGAAATTGTAAGCTACATAGCCAAGTGTGATATCTGTCAGAGAGTCAAAGCGGAACATCAGAGACCCATAGGACCTTTGCAACCATTGCAGATTCCGGAGTGGAAATGGGATTCTGTAAGAATGGACTTTATCACCGGTTTGCCTACTTCTAGTAGGGGAAATGACTCTATTTGGGTCATAGTGGATAGACTGTCCAAGGTAGGCCATTTTATACTTGTCAAGACGACCTACCAGAGTTCTAAGCTAGCAGAGTTGTACATTGCTAGAATTGTCAGTTTGCATGGAACCCCTAAGACCATAGTGTCAGATCGAGGAACCCAATTTACCTCAAGATTTTGGCAGAAAGTCCAAGAAGGATTAGGAACCAAGTTGAAATTCAGCACAACTTATCACCCGCAAACCGATGGACAGACTAAAAGAGTCAACCAAATCTTAGAAGATATGTTGAGACCTAGTGTTCTGGAATATGGATCAAAATGGGAAGATTGTCTGCCTTTCGCAGAATTCTCATACAACAATAGTTATCAAGCCAGTTTGCAAATGGCCCCATTTGAATTTCTGCATGGGAGGAAATGTCGCACCCCCTTGAATTGGTCGCAAGTAGGAGAGAGTCAGATTTTTGGACCCGACATCCTACGAGAAGCCGAAGAGAAGGTTCACAAAGTCCATGAACACCTCAAGACCGCCTAATCGAGACAAAAGAGTTATGCTGACAAGAGACGTAGATACCTGACCTTCAATGTCGGAGATTTTGTGTATCTCAAAGTGTCGCCTTTGAAGGGAATGCAATGTTTTCAACTGAAAGGAAAGTTAGCCCCCAGATATATTGGACCCCTCAAGATTCTGAATCGCCGAGGAGAAGTATCTTATCAACTGGAACTGCCAGAGGAGATGTCAGCCATCCATGATGTGTTCCATATCTCGTTACTTCGCAAACGCCTAGAAGTTCCGGAGAAGACCGAAGTTTTCAAGAACATCGATCACCGAGTCGTTGATATCAACAAGGATCTGACATATCGTGAAGTGCCCATTCATATTTTGGAAGAAGCCTTCAGAACCACCAGGATCCGAATTATCAAGTTTCTCAAGATCCAATGAAGCAACCATACCGAAGAATAAGTTACCTGGGAGCAAGAAGATTACATTAGGACTGAGTTCCCAAATCTCTTTAGTTCCTAGTTTTTCGTAAATCTTGGGACGAGATTTTGTTTAAGGAGGGAAGGTTTGTAACACCCCAAAACTTCTAATCAAGATTATCAAGTTCTAATCACCCAATTTAGGGTTATCAAAAACTTCTACTAATAAAATGTTTATGAATGCATGTTAGTTTGCATTAATGTGTGATTGTTTGAAAATGCCATGCTTGATTGTGACAAATGATGTGAAATGGTTTAAAGGTGAATGCCACATCATCTAGGCCATTTACAAGCAAAATCAAAAGAAAAAAGAAATCAAATATGAAAAAATAAAGCAAATGGTCATTTTGACAAAAGTTAACCACTAGGTCACTTTGAGTGTTCCTAGAAGAGAAATTCTAATAGAAACATTTCTATTTCTTTCCACCCCTTGCTATACCAAGTAAAAGTGAATCAAGGACCACCTTACAAACTTACAAAAACATTTGCCAAATCAATTTAATGGACAGTTGAAAATTGAATCTAGTTCATATGTTAAGATCCCACTTTTTCAAAAACCTATCAAACCATTTCCACTTGACCTCTCCAAGCAGACATAGACTCTCAAGCTTAAGTTAAGATCACTCAAAAACTTTCACTCAAAAATTCCAAAGTAAAATTCTTTCGGTCATTACAACAAACACCTGGCCTGCACTAAACTAACTCTAGCCTAACTTCACTGTTTCCACAGTAATTCTCGACCATTTGGTCTCCCCTTAACTTCTGTGTCCCCTCTAGTGTTGATCAGCACCCAGACCAAGCCCCTCTTTGTCGTGTGCACAGTGGAGCGTCACCCGTTTTTGGTCATCACCGGCCGATAGTGGGCAGCACGCTAGGAACCTCGCCGCCCTCTCCCACAACATGCACCAGACACGCCGCGCTCCACCGCCACCCCTGTTCAAGCCTCGACCACAGACGAGCCCTGGACCACCCGAGAACCGCCGCGCCCTATACCTCTGCACCATGCCTAGAGCGCGCCAGCTCGCCGCGCCCGACTGCCTCGCACAGATCGTGCCTCACCCCCGCCTCGTGTCCACTAGCTCGCCATGATCACCCCAACCCCGCAGACAACCCTGTTCGCTGCCGCGCGACCCGCAGCCACCGCATGCCGTCGCAAACACCTTTGCGTTCGCGCGGAGCGCCGCACGCTCCCAACCAAACCACACCGCCCCACGCCTCGCCATTACGCCCATGAGAACCGCCGGGGAACCACGCACCGTCCACTAGCCTCCGCCACGCTGATAGCAGCCTATAGCGTCATCACCGACGAGCTCGCACCCGCACCGTTCGGTCCCCTCGCCGTAGTATAAAAGGAGGCCTCCCCTGCCTCATTTCTCCACACCCTAGCACTCACCACTCCTCACTGATCCTCCCCAACTTCTTCCCGGAGCAAGGCGAGCTCTCCTTCGCCGGAATTTGGCCTGAGCCCGCCGCTGCTGGAGGAGAAGGGCGCCGTCGATTTTGACCACCCCAAGACCTGCCGTGACCGCGCCTTGATCCGCCGTCGTCTACCACGTCGATCGCCCCTGTCACTGACCCTAGCTATAGCCTAGACGATAGTACTGACCCAAGCTACAAGGAGGAGGAGTTCTACCCAGAAGAAGAGGAGGAAAACTTCAACCACTGCACCAATCAAGGAAAGCTATTATTGGCAAGCTAGAATTATGCAAGTTAACACTTGCCCACTTGATAACTTAAGCAAAATGCATTAGGCATGCTTTGGTTATATACCCTTGATTTATACCCATCCCAAGTTTTACTTGCAAGCTTTATTCTTTTACTTTACTAAAGTTCTTTACTTTTTTTAATACTTTTTGAGTATTGAAGGAGTAGTATACATAGCATAAAGAGTATAAAACCAGGCCTATACCTAGGTGTCATTCTATGGCATGAGATTGAAGATTAGAATCCCGCATTAGTGCACACTCTTAACTTAGTGGCTAGTGCTAAGCATAAAACTTGATCACTTTAGATGGGAATACTTGGTGAAAATGATTATGAAAACCTTGGAATGATTCTTCATTCTATTGAAATGTTTTGACATGTGTTGAGAAACACAAATGGGTTTGATGATGAAAATGTTGAGGCATGAGCCTTAACCCTTTATAAAAACTGATGGTTGGATTCGGATGCGATACCATTCCAATTTTACCGTACAACCACAATACCTGAATTGGGTAGGGCTTAGCCGGAAGTTTATATGCATTAGTATGGGTTCCCTCGCGGAAGAGGTTTGATATGAGTCTACCTCTTGATGATGTCCACCTATGCAGTGCCCAGGATGGCAGATGGCCATGGCTGGGAGGCCAAGCTCATAGGGGAGGTGCCTATACTAGAGTGTGTAATTGAAAGGTTATGATTGATTATCCGCATACTAAGTATGATGATTTAGGGTCATCCCTGAGGGATGTATCGAAGTTTGTGGTGAAAGTGTACCACCTCTGCAGAGTGTCAAACTATTCGAATAGCCGCGTCCGCGGTCATGGACAGTTGGAGTGGCCATACTGTTCCGTCGTCAGATATTTTCAAAATGACTTGTGAAGTGAACTATGATTTTGACTTGACCATAACAGGGTTGTTAATATGAAAGCTAGTTTCCCACTTACTTGGAACATTAATTTAGTTTTCTTTACTTCTAAACTCAGTTTTAGATAAATCTGGCTTTTTGCAAATAAACCTAGAGCTTAAGATTCCTACTAGAGCTACCTTACTTGTTAGTGATAGTTTGCGAGTACTTAAAGAGTACTCATGGCTTTGTCCCTGGCTATTCCCGTGGCCAGACTATGAGGAGGACTATCAGGATGATGGACAGTAGGACGTCTACGACAACTAGGATCATCTCCCATCGTTATCATTGCCTGTGAACCCGAAGATGGATCCCACTACTACGCTTATTATTCTGCTGCTTGTTTGTATTAAGACTGGATCATGAGATCCTTTATTTGTGTAAGACCTTATTATGGTTTGTAATGGATGATGTACTATGATATCCAATCTGTTATGTCTCGCAAAAATGGTAATCATGGGATTGTGATCTATGGCATAACAGGCATCTGGGATTAAAAATCCGGGTGTTCACATTGACCAACAGTGGCAAGCTGAAAAGGGATCAAACCAAGCAAAATAGACTTGGCAAAATGCGGACTATCACTCGTAGTTAAATGAATTCCATGTTAAACATTTTAACTTGCTGATAATCTTGGACAGCAATAACATTGGCCCTATCAAGATCCCTATCCACAATATGAATAGAAATAATAATAAGACACTGTTCTTGTAGCATCCCAATTGTCTAACAATTGCAATGCTACTAGCCTAGTCTATATATATGCTACCTCCTACATATAATTGTTGCATCATAATCATATCATGCTCATGTCATCATGCCACCTTGCATTTGAGCATCATATAAAACCCTTTTTGTTTTGGTTCTTATCTCATATGCATTATTAATTGTATTTGCCTCTTGATATTGTATTTGGTTATTGATATATTGTTTAAATGCCCAAGTTGAGTTGGGGGCATATCTTTTATTCAACTCCACCACCTTTCTTGTCATCACCCCATCATTCCACCATTCCCCCATATAGGAGCATTGCAACTTATTTGGTTTTACCTCTAGCTCATGTGGGTTGGGATGGATCCAATTCTTTCTCCACATGCTCTCATATATGCACCATATTGTTTCCACATTATTGGTTTATGAGAGCCACATGGCCACCTTTGCATGCCTTGTGAGTGGGACCCTTTTCTAGCTTCCATATGGGTTATAATGGATTTATGCTCATGTTGGGATATTTTTGGGACTATTAAACATCTAGTGGAATATACACATTAGCAAGTCCCAATTAGAATCAAATATGATCATCTCCATCTACTCCACATGGGGCATCCTTTTAATTCTTTGCTTGGCTTTATTCCATCTTTTGGGAATGCATAAGAATAATGCCATGTTAAAAATACTGTTTTCACAAGATTAAGCATGGTATTAATTATTTATGCATGGCCCATGCAAGAACCACCCCATTCTAGTTTCTGGTTTTTATTTGAATCTTTGAGTGGATCTTCCCCATATCTCCCTCTACCCTTCTTATGCTTGACCTTGCTTGAAGCATGCAAGCATCCAAAACCCTATAACCATCTCCATCCATACCTCACCACCTTTTCTTCTTTTCTCTCTTTTGGCTATATCTTGCTTGAGCTTGTTTTGATCATGCTTGATCTTGTCAAAAGATTACCACACCACATCTCTCCTCTCTCTCTAAACCTCTCTCCTAATCTATACCTAATCTAAACCCATACCCCCTATCTCTAAAACCCTAACCCGAGCTACCCCCTCTCTCTCGGCCTCTCTCCTCTCTCACCTACCTGGCCACCCTCTCTCCCTGGCCACACCCTAGCTACCTCCCACCCCAACCCTTACCAAACCTAACCCTAACCCGACCCTAGTACAAACCCTAACCGAGCCTACCCCCTCTCTCCCTCTAGATCTCTCTCTGCTTGCATGTCCCACCAGCCCGAGCCTCCCCCTGCCTCCCTGGCCTCACCTTGCCCCACCTGGAAGCCTCCCCCTGCACCTACCCTGGCCGAGCCCCACCCGAGCACGTGAAGGAGGAGGAGAAAAGGTGGCCGAGCCACCTTTTCCACCGTCCACTCCCGCACGACACCTCCCTCTCCCTCTCTGCTTTACCACCACCTCACGGCCCCTCCTGCATCTCCCAGATCCGCCCTAGAGCTTGCCTCTCCTCTCCTGCCCCTGCAGCCACCTCTCCACCACCGATCACCAACCATACCGTCGGCCTCCTCTCGACTACACCGTACCAGGTGGCGGGCGCGGCGTCCAGGTGTCGAGGAAGAACGAGTCGACCACCTACACCGCCCCTGTTCCCGCAGACATGAAGGAGGAGCCCCAGGTTGATCTGCACGCCGACGTGTTCCGTCGGAACCCTAGCTACACCCGGCCTCTGCCTCGGCGACGACCCGCTTCTCCTCTGCCCGATCCGACAGCACCAACAACCTCCCGGTGAGCCCACGAGCCTCCCTGACACCTCCTTCCTCGCTGTTGCATTTTATTCGCGTCGGACCGCTTGTCGAGCACCCTCGGTGCACTGGCGAGCGCGTGCGTCTACTCGCTCAGCGCGTCGCGGAACCTCTCCTAGCCGCGTTTCCCTACCCAGCAACAACACCCAGCCTAGCCGCAGTGGTAGCCGCCGTCTACGCGCGCGCCGCGTCGCGAGTTCGAGCCCCGCGTGCCGCGCTCTGCCGCTGACGCGCACCAACCCGTCGTCAGGGTTCAGAGAAGAACAACAGTGCATCGGGCGCTCGTTTTGCAGATAGCCCCTGCATCTTTTTCTGCTTAACCCGCGGACCAGCCTGCCCCACCGTCAGCCTCGGTACCCGTTTTGCAGAAACACCCCTCAGCTCTCCAACCCTCAACCCGCACTCCCACGGATGCCCCACGTGTCACGTCCCCGCTGGCGCGCCCGCGAGTGGGTCCGCGTGGCTGTCGGCCCCACCTGTCATCCTCTGAGGCTAGACTAGCTCGCGGTGAGGCCACTGTTCCAGTGTCACCCACGCAAAGTCTTCGGTAAGGGCAGGTGGTTGCCCGTCTTGTCATCGTACAGGGCGTACCGTTCACTGATATGCACGTCGTCCTGTCTCACTGATTGGGTCCGGCTATGTCACCGTATCCGGCTGTCCCTTGCTGATCCGGCTACCGGGTGATAGCCGGCCCATCTTGCCCTGTCCGGCTGCATCTGGTCAGCCGGACGCGATCCGACTGTCCTGTTTCTTATCCGGATGGGGTACCCGGGGATCATCCCCCTGACACTAGCCCCTGAGCGCGTGTGGATTCCGCCCTTAGGCGAAATGTGCGCGCGTTCCTTCTTGCTTTTTGAATTTTCATCTGGCTGAGCCTGGCGGTTGCGCTACCCGTGACGTCAGTGCTGACGCCAGCCACACGCGCACACGCCATCATTGCTCTGCGGCGGGCAGCGTAATGTCCCGTCGCTCGTCGCCTCGGGAAACTGCTGTCCGGCGCTTCGGTTCTCGCTCCAGGATCTTCTGCGCATCCTGCCCTGGCACACGGGATCTAGGCGGCGGTTGGGGAATGGGTTGCCCGGATGCGCGCCACGTGGCCCTATCGACGGTTGCGCTTCCGGTCCTTTAAAGGGACGCCGCGGGAGAGGCAGTTCCTTTCCTTCGCTCCCCCGCTGTAGTTTCTTTCTCCCTCGCGTGCTCTTGCTCCTGCGCTCTTGCCCTTTGCGCCGCCCGCTCGTTGTCATCGATGCTACGGGCCACCGCCACTCTTCCGTCGCCGCTCCTCTCCACCAGCCGGAAATGGCCGCCGACCGTGGGGCTTGGTGCGGCTCCTCCGTCACCGAAGATCAAATCACGAAGTACCGCGCCACTCGTGTCCTCCCGCTGGCGGAGGAGGTGGCTGTGTGGTTGGCGCCGGTAGGGGAGATGTCGCCGCACCCGGCGAAGGGGGAGCGCGTCATCTTCCTCTCCCACCTGGCGCGCGGGTTCGCCCTTCCGGTGAACCCCTTCGTTCTGACGTTCCTCGCCTTCTTCGACCTCCGTCTTCACCACCTTGGCACCAACGCCATCGGGACGCTGGCGCACTTCATGGCTTTCTGCGAGAGCTATCTCGGCATCCAGCCGGATCTCTGGCTCTTCTGCCGGCTCTTCCGAGTCCGGCCGCAGGTGTAGTACACGAAGGGGCCGCTAGTCGTCTGCGGCGGCGCCTCCATCTACTCCCGCACCCAATCCGGCTACCCCAAATTCTTGCTCCAGGACACGGTATGGATGTGGCAGCAGTCGTACTTCTATGTCAAGAACGTCACCAACGTCGACCGGATAAATCTTTTGGCCTTCCAGGACGTCGAATCTAGTCGGTAGAACTGGGACCTGAAGCTCCACGGCGACAAGGCGGAGACGGACGCGATGCTGGCGCGCATGCGCTCCCTCGTCACCTGCCAGCTAACCGGCCGGGACATCACTCTTAGCTGGATGTCCCGACTGATGATGCCGATGCAGCAGCAGGTGCACAAGATGTGCTATTACTCCGGCCGGCTGGACCCGACCCGGCTATCGGGCCATGATCCCCGCTACCACAACTTGAAGGAGTGGTTGTGGACGATCAACTAGGAGCGGCTGCCGGAGAACTGGAAGTTGAGTCTGGCGCCCTACAACCGGGAGAACCGCGCGCCCCGGGTAAGTTCTCGTAGCCGGAAATTTTGCTCACTCTTTCTATGTTATTTCCTTGTTCTGTCTGATTGACTTCTTGCATTCGGTAGATGTTTGCCTGCATCCTTTGTGAGGTGGGTGAGGCTCCCCTTGAGGCATTCACGCCCGACTTGCCCGAGCCGCGCGCTCGGCGGTCCAGCGAGGAACCGGATGGGGACGGTGACGCCTTCCCCAGCCGGAATGACGAGCCGGCCACCGACCCGCACGCGGAGGTGCACAAGGAGGAGGAGGCCGGGCCGACCATGGAGCCGGTGACGCGCTCCGCGACGGACGGCGAAGCAGGCGGGAGCGGCTCCAGCCGTTCCGGCTCCCGCCGGCCTGCGACGGAGGAGCCGGTCCGGCGCCCTGCCGCCAAGCCGCCTTGGCCGGAAGAAAGGGCCGCCCCCGGTTGTGCCGGGGTATGTTTTTTTTCTCTCCCCCTCTATCTTTCGGCGCTTTCTGTCTACTTGCCCTCTTTCTTGTTTTTCTGACTTTGGCTTATTTTGCTTTTGCCTTTTCCTCCTTCTCTTTAGCGCGTTGGTCTCTTTCGGAGCTGCGAGCCTGGCATGGGCGCCGACCGGGTCGCCGCCCGGTGCCCCTACTGTGCCAACCGGCGCCTCTCCTTCTTCTGAGGTGCAGCCTCCACCTCCCCCCTTGAGCTGAGCTGGCTGCCTCCGCCCAGCCAGAGGGTCCCCAGCCGGAAGCGGAGCCCTCCCAGCCGGAAGGCTCCTCCGCGGGCGCGCGGGGGGCTGCCGGCAAGGAGCTCGTCGTTGTTGGCGATGACAACTCCGACGAGGAGCTCGGGGAGGAGTGGCGAACAACGGTGGTCGCAGCGAAGGAGTCCTTGGCCATCAACGTCGTGGACGACGATGCTTCCTCTGCCGCTTCGCTGTTGGACCTTGCCGCCACGCTCGAGCTGGCGGTGAAGGAGATCCAGCTGTTGGAGGCCGCATCCGGCGGGAACCGGATGCTGGAGCAGAAGCTTGCTGCCGCCAACGGGACTTCCCAGAGTAAGTTCGCTTCACCCAGCTCGCTCTCTCTTTTTTTTTACTAATAGCCGGTTTCATTGCAGCCATCCTCATGTGTGCTCAGCGCGAGATCGAGCGCTTGAAGAAAGTGAACGACCGACTGAGCAAGTCCAACTCCACTCTGCGGCTGCAGAACAAGGATTGGCACACGCGGGTAGACGGTTTGGAGGCCACCGTCAAGGAGCGCGACGCCTCGCTCGCTAGCCGGGCCGAAGCCTTCACCCTTCTCGAGGCCCAGAACAAGGACCAAGAGAAGGAGATCAAACGGCTAGCGGTCAAGGAGAAGGCGCTGGTGGAGGAGCTGGTGCAGGTCAGCCACACTGCCAGAGGTAAGTTCCTTTTCCCATCTTCCTTTCTTTCCGGATCTAGTAGCCAGATCTGACCCTTTTTTCTGACAGCCTTTTACCCCGGCATAGACCTGCTGGCCTACAACCGGCTGCAGGAGAACTGGCCGGGAGCACAGCCGACGGTCCAAGAGCTCGTCGTCCTTCTTGGCGAGGAAGCTGTGAAGCTTCGTCAGGCGGCACGGGACGTATTCTCCTTCATGTGGCCGGAGGCTCCAGTTCCGGAGATGATGGTGCAGCTGGCGGCGAAGGTGGGAGAGGTGCCGGCTGCGGTGGATCGGCTGCGGGACTTGGCGGCACGGGCTGGAGCGGAGATGGCTCTGGCCCTCATGCTCTCCTGGTACAAGGACGCCCGCGTCAAGAATATCGACGGTGGCTTCCGTGCCGGAGCCGACCTTGCCGCCATCTGCCAAGCCCATCCAGAACTCCACGGGTCCGCCATCAAGATCGCCGATTACGTGGATCCCGACGAGGTGCTCACCGACTCTGAGTCCGTCGGTACTCCTGATGCGGAGGGCTCGATGCCGCCGCCCGTAGGCGCAGGAACCGGATCAAGCTTCGCGCCTCCTCCGCCGCCTAAAGATTCTGTCGGCCAAGATCCCCCGCACGGGAAGGGTCCTGCCTTCTAGTTGTTGCCCCGGGATGCCGGGTGTATTTGTCTTGTCTTACATGTTCATGAACCTTGTCCATTTGTACCGGCTGTCTTTGATGCCGGGTAACTTATGGGAGCTTCGTCTCCTTTTTGTTTATTATTGTTGAAATTCTTGAATCTTCCTTGTGTGTTGAGCTTTCCTTTTGCGTATTTTTCCCAGCTAACTTCGTCCGGCTACACACCTTTAGGTGGGTGACCTACACCTCCAGTGGGGGCGCGCAAGCGCACCCACTAGGTGTAGCCCCCGAGATTCGGAGTAGCTGGCGCAGCTAGGTGCTTCGAATCTTTCTTATTTCTCCCAAGTCTTCTATCTTTATCCGACTGGCCTCGTCTCAGTCGGTCGCTTTCGTCAGCTGAACGCCTTCAGCCGGGGGAACTAACATTCCAGTGGGGGCGCGCGAGCGCACCCACTAGGTATAGCCCCCGAGATTCGGAGTAGCTGGCGTAGCCAGGTGCTTTGAATCTTTCTTGTCTTTTCTTGCTCCCGCCCTTGCCCTCACCTAGGCTCCGAACGGCCGGCTAAACGCCCTTAGCCGGTCAGGAACTACAAGATTCCACTGGGGGCGCACGAGCGCACCCAGTGGGTGTAGGCCCCGAGATTCAGAGCGCTTGATGAAGGCAAGGACTTCAAATCTTCTTTCCTTCTCCTGAATTCCGACTCGAGGTAGTCGGACAAGAATGCACATATGCATACACATACATCTTCACAGGTTAATAGGTTAGTCTATCAAATCGTAGCCGGAAAACGGCTTGTTTTTTCGAAAACTGGCTTGCTCCTTTCTAGACACTTAGTCGCCTTCCTGTGTGCTCTGCTGTTTTCGCTGCGTCCTTGCCGGGCAACCGGGTTGCGGTCTGCGGCCGGAATCAAAGGGAGCTGACAGTACATTACGCACGGTACTAGCAACTTAGCAGCTGGATTGGTTCGAGCTAGTTGCAGGGCCGGGATGCCCGATATGTCGCGTCTCCTCCCCGTTTTTCGTGTGGGATGCCTCGGGCTTTTGCTCTTGGTAGCTGGACAACCGGGTTGCGGTCTGTAGCTAAGACGAAGAGTGGGCCTCTGACATCGTCGCACACTACTCAGCCGGCTTGTTGACTTAACAGGCCAGGCCAGCCAGCGAGCCCCCGGGTAGGGGTTGCCGGAGCCGGAAAATTTGAACCGGAAAACAGGTGCACACACATTTCTAGAAGGAGCCCCCGAGATTTTCGTGGGGGTCCGTATTTTCATTCATGGGGCTTTCGGGATACATACACTGCCTGGCGACTAGGTGTAAAACGGGCGCAGCAGGGCCGCGTACCAAGGACGCTCGGTCTCCTTGTCCGATTTGTCCATCTTGTTCATGTGCGGCTGCTGTGCGTCGATGAGGTAATAGGAGTCGTTGGGCAGCGCCCGGCTGATGATGAAGGGGCCCTCCCAGGGTGGTGATAGCTTGTGCATGCCCTTCGTGTCTTGCACCAGTCGGAGAACCAGGTCACCCTCGCAGAATGCGACTGGGCGAATCCGGCTTGAATGGTAGCGACATAGTCCGTTCTGGTACAGGGCAGATCTGGACAGGGCCAGCTCGCGGGCCTCCTCCAGGAGGTCCACCCCGTCCTCCCGCGCCTCCTTGTTGGCTTTTTCGTCGTATAGGAGCTTGCGAGGGGAGTCAAACTCGATGTCGGCGGAGAGGACGGCTTCCGATCCGTAGACCAGGAAGAATGGCGTGTAACCGGTTGACCTATTTGGTGTGGTGCGGAGGCTCCACAGCACAGCCGGGAGTTCTTCGATCCAGCATCCGGGTGACCGCTCCAACGGCTCGATGAGACGTGGCTTGATGCCGGCTAGCACCAAGCCGTTTGCTCGTTCGACCTGCCCGTTGGACTGCGGGTGTGCAACGGAGGCGAGGTCTAGTCGGATGCCCTTGTTGCTGCAGAACCGGGCAAATGCCCCCTTGGCGAAGTTCGCGTCGTTGTCGGTGATGATGCTGTTAGGGTAGCCGAAGCGGTTAATGATGTCGGTGAAGAAGGTGACAACCGTCACTCCATCCAGCTTCCGGATAGGCTTGGCCTCGATCCACTTTGTGAACTTGTCCACCGCTACCAGCAGGTGGGTCATTCCCGCGCGGGCTCGCTTGAAGGGACCGACCATGTCGAGGCCCCAAACTGCAAAGGGCCAGGTGATCGGTATGGTCTTGAGTACCGAGGTTGGCATGTGCCTGAGCTGCCCGAAGCGCTGGCACCCATTGCACGCGTGGACCAGCTGCTCGGCATCTTCGAGGGCGGTGGGCCAATAGAAACCATGGCGGAATGCCTTGGCGACTATCGCCCTTGACGAAGCGTGGTGCCCGCACTCACCCTGGTGGATATCCTTGAGTAGCCGGTAGCCCGGGTCCACATCGACACGTCTTTGGAAGATACCGGATACACTGTGCTTGTACAACTTGCCGTTTATGATGGTGTATGTATGCGCACAGCGCCGAATTTGCCTGGCCTCTACCTCGTCGTCCGGGAGTTCTCCGTTAGCGATGTAGTTCATGAAGGGCTGTGCCCAGGATGGCACTTCCCGGATGACGAGGACGCTTCTGTCCTCTGGCTGACGGATGTCGGGGGGTCGTCCGGGTGGAGTACCCAGGACGGCAGCCCCCGAGCCATTAGGCGAGCCGGTAGCCCCCGGGTCTTGTGAGCCGGAGGGCACTGCCTGGCCGAAATTGGTGTGGGTTTTCTTCTTTGGTGGTTCTGTCGGCTCTGTTTCTGCTATTCCGGCGGCCGGAACGCTTCCCGCCCAGATGATGGAGTCTGACTCCAGCGACGGGTTGATGGATGGCTTGCGCAGATGCGCTCCAAGGAGACCCCTGGCGGGATGGCCTGCCTGGTGGATCCTATCTTGGAGAGCGCATCGGCTGCCTCGTTGTTGGTGCGGGGGACATGGTGAAATTCGCATCCGTCGAAGGAGGCACTGAGCTTCTGGATGTGGAACCGGTAGAGAGCCATGTTTGCATCTCTGGCGTCCCATTCCCCGGACACCTGTTGCACCACCAAGTCCGAATCACCGAAGCACAGGATCCGGTTGACACCGATCTCCTTGGCCAGCCGGAGCCCGTGCGCCAGTGCCTCGTATTCGGCTACATTGTTGGAGGCCTTGAAGTGGATCTGCAACACATACTCCAGCCGGTCTCCTTTGGGCGAGGTGAGCACGATGCCGGCTCCCAAGCCCTCGAGCATCTTCGACCCGTCAAAGTGCATCCGCTAGTGGTCCGAATCCGGAACCGGTGGGAGATACTGGGTCTCGGCCCAGTTGACGAGGAAGTCTGCCAACGCCTGTGACTTGATCGTGAGCTGGGGCTTGTACTGGATGGAGTAAGTGGCGAGCTCGATGGCCCACTTGGCGATTCGGCCAGTGGCGTCCTTGTTGCCGATGATTTCCGAAAGGGGTGTGGTGCACACGACCTTGATGGGGTGCTCCTGGAAGTAGTGCTTGAGCTTCTTGCATGCCAGGTACACACTGTAGCACATCTTTTGGTAGTGGGGGTAGTTCTGCTTGGAGAGGGAGAGAACCTCGCTGAGGTAGTAGACGGGTCTCTGAACCGGCTGAGCCTTGCCTTCCTCGGGGCGCTCCACCACCAGGACGACGCTGACGACCCGGCTGGTGGCTGCTATATAGAGCAACATCGACTCCTTGCTAGCCGGCGTGGCCAGAACCGGTGTTGTAGATAGCATGCGCTTGAGGTCGTGAAACGCGGTGTCAGCTTGCGAAGTCCAGGAGAACTGGTCCGTCTTCTTCATCAGCTGGTATAACAGGAGTGCCTTCTCCCCCAGCCGGCTGACGAAACGACTGAGGGAAGCCAGGCATCCGGTGAACTTCTGGACTCCAAGCAGGTTCTTGGGCGGCTGCATCCTCTCGATGGCCACGATCTTCTCCGGATTCGCCTCGATACCTCGCTGTGATACGAGGAAACCGAGTAGCTGACCGGATGGTACTCCGAAGACGCACTTCTCTGGGTTCAGCTTCATCTGGTACTGGCGGAGGTTGCCAAATGTTTCTCCCAGGTCCTCGAGGAGGGTGCGCTTTTCCTTGGTCTTGATTACCACGTCATCCACGTAAGCGTGCATGTTTCGGCCTATCTGCGAGTGCAAGCATTTCTGCATACATCGCTGATAGGTGGCACCGGCGTTCTTTAGGCCAAAAGGCATGGTTACATAGCAGAAAGCCCCGTAGGGGGTGATAAATGATGTCTTAATCTAATCATCCGAGTTTAGCCGGATCTGATTGTACCCGGAATAACAATCTAGAAAAGACAACAAATCACAGTCGGCCGTTTAATCGATGACTTGATCGATACGGGGCAAGGCGAAGGGGTCTTTCGGGCATGCCTTGTTCAGGCTGGTGTAGTCGATACACATGCGCCAAGTCTTGTTCTTCTTCAACACCAAGACTAGGTTCGCCAACCAGTCCGGGTGGTACACTTCCATGATGAACCCGGCTACAAGGATCCGGGTGATCTCGTCACCGATTATCCTTCTCTTCTCCTCTGCGAACCGGCGCAGAGGTTGCTTGACCGGCTTGGCATCCGGACGCACATGAAGTGAGTGCTCGGCAAACTCCCTCGGCACACCCGGCATGTCCTTGGGAGACCACGCGAAGATGTCCCGATTCTCACGGAGGAAGTCGACGAGCGCGCCTTCCTATTTGCTGTCCAAGCCGGCACCAATGGTGACGAACTTAGTCGGATCGGAGGGGTCGAGCAGGATCCTCTTCGTCTCCTTTGCCGGCTGGAAAGCTCCTTCTCTAGCCGGTTTGCTGCTAGCCGGAACATCCTGCTGGGCCATGGCCACATTGCGCATGATCACGCGTTTTTCTTCGGCTATGATGAGGGCCTCTGCCAGTTTGGAACCGGCTGAGGCGCACTTCATCGATCGCCTGAAGCAGCCGACAATGGTGATCACTCTGTGGGGGTCCCGGCATCTTCGTATTGAGGTATGCGTAGTGGGGGATGGCCATGAACTTGGCGAGGGCGGGGCGCCCGAGGAGAGCATGGTAGGAGCTCGTCAGATTTACCACCTCAAACCAGATTGGCTCGCGGCGGAAATTCTCCTCGGTCCCGAAAATGACGTCCAGCTGGATTTTCCCCAGCGGGGCGCAGGCTGGCCCCGGCAGTACGCCGTGGAACGTCGTGGTAGTCGGGCGCAGGTCGCTTTCGCGAATGCCCAGCTTCTCCAGCGAGGACTGGTAGAGGAGGTTGAGGCTGCTGCCCCCGTCAATGAGGACGCGCGAGAATCGGCAGGTGCGCGCGTTGGAGACGATGAGAGGGTCGAGCACCATGGCGTAGCCCCCGGGAGTCGGCAGATGCTCAGGCTGATCCACATGGCTCCAGGTGATGGGGGTTTCTGACCAGTTCAGGTACTGGGGGACTGGAGAGACGATGGCGTTGACCTCCTTGGAGCGTCGCCTGCGGTTGTGCTTGTCGTCCTGCTTTGTCTCGAAGATGTGGTAGGCGGCGTGCGGTTGGGGGTAGCCGTTGTTGTTGTTGGCGCCGTTGCCGCTGTTACCATCATTACCGGCTCCCCTAGCCGGTGGTGGAGGTCCACCCGGTGGGAGAGGCGGGAGACGAGGCTGGTTGCCCTAGTCCTTTAGCTGGCGGGTCCAGCTGCAGTTCCGGGTGGTGTGCGTAGCCGGTTTGAAGGGACCGCTATGCCACTTGCACGGACCGTCAATCATGTGGTCGAAGGTGAGCCGGGGCTTCTGCCTTCTTGCCTCATTAGCCGGTGCGTCGGGCGCACCCTCCACAACATTGACCTGCCGCGCGTGGTAGCGAGGCTTCTGCTGCCCGGCCTGGCGGTCCCCATGAAACCGGTTGTTGTTGCCGTGGCGTCTGGAGGATCCGGCTTCACCAACCGGGTTGCTCGGACGGTCGCGAGCCGGCTCCGTGGGGGTCGGACGGTCGTCCGCGTTTACTCGGAGGGGTTTCTTCATGGCGGCATCCGCCGTGGCGTATTGGTCTGCAACCGTCATGAGCTCCGCCATGGTTTTCGGCTCGTCACACAGTAGCCGGTGGCGAAGCATGGTGCCCTCTCGACATCCTTCGATGAAGAAGCTGATGGCTTGGCTCTCCAAGATGCCCTCGCAAGTGTTGCGGAGCTCCGTCGACTTGGCGAGGTACTCGCGGTCGGTCTCGCGGTCGCCCTGGATGCACAAGGCCAGGTCGCGCGGCGCCCTGGACGTTTGTACGTGCCGTTGAAGTTGCGGACGAACACCTTCTCAAAGTCAGGCCAGGCGTTGATGCTGTTGGGCGCAAGGCTATTAAGCCATGTCCTTGCCGACCCGGTTAGCATGAGAGGGACATAGCGCACAGCTGTGCGCTTGTTCCCGTGGGCGATGCCGACTGCCGTAGCGTAGTCGGTCAACCAGTCTTCCGGCTTCATGCTGCTGTCGTACTTGGGGGTGTCCCTGGGCAGGGAGAATTTATCCGGAAATGGCTCGTTCCGGATGCGGGGTCCGAAACAAACCGGGCCGGTCGAATCTTCCTCCTCCGTGGCGCGCTCTTTAGCAAGGAGCTCGATGCGGTCGCGGGCATCCGAACAATCCGGGTTGGGCGCTCCCACCCGGCCCGAGAGATGGGAACCGGCTGGTCTGGGCGCTCCGGCTGGCGGTGGGGGAGGTGGCGGGTTGCTGTTCACCGTCTGCTCCTGGCGCGGCTGGCCCCTGTTGCCCGAGCTGCAACGTATGCTGCGGGCCCTGGGCGGCTGAGGGGAGGACGCCTGCTGGGTGTCACGCGGCGCGCCCCTGCTGTTGGCAGGTAGCTTGCTCCCTCTGGAGTAGCTAAGGTCCTCCTGCATCTGCCGGTTGGCATCGACCTGCTCGTCCGCGACACGGAGGAGCTCCTGCACGCGAGCGTGCTGGCGGGCTCGCGCCTCGCCCTCCAGGCTGGGTAGCTCCTCTGCTGCGGCTCGTGCCACGCGCAGGTTCTTGATGGGCGTGCTGTTGGTGGGCCGTGTGAGGGCAGGCGCGGGATCCGGTTCCCCGTCCTTTTCCATCCTACCGCCCAGCTCACCGCCCCGACGCCGTACCTGGCCGCGCCGGCTCGGCTCTGTGGTAGCCGAAGTGAGGCCGTGCGCGCGGTCGTACTCGCGCCGAGTGATCTCAAGTTTCTTGCGGGCTGTTGCCAGCTCCATGGCCTCCTGGAGGAGGATCTGTCTCTCCATGGTGAAGTTGGCCTCCGCTTCCTCCGGGTTATCCCCGAGGTTAACCGGCGTCAGGAGCCGATCAATGGCATCCTCCACCGGGTTCCGAGGCTACGGGGGAGCGGAAGTTCCGACCTCGTCCGCGCCTCGCTCCCGCGGCTGGCGGGGATGTGAGCTGGATCCGGCCACCATGACCTCCACACCGTGGGGTGCGGCGGAGGTGCTGCCGTCTGAGCGCGGCAGCTCCGCGACAGAGACGATTTCCCTAGGGAAACGCTCCGGGACGGTGGCGACGTAGACGGGGAGATCGCCGAATAGCAGGATGGTGCCGTTCGCTGGGAAGGAAGTTCCGGCGAAGCAGGAGGCGTTGTCGATGACGTAGTCGAACTTGCCAAGCGTGACCACCAGGCCGGAGGCCACGCGCTCACCGGCTGAAGTGCGGGGTCCCGTGCGGAACGTGACTCCGGTCGAAGCCATATGCCCCACGGTGGGCGCCAACTATCGTTGTATTGGGAACGGCAGTACCTAAGGAGGTTAGGTAGAGGTGTGGGGACTAGCAGGGAAGCTATCGACGGCGTCCGCATGCGAGATTGGGTACAAGCAAGCGTAGCTGGACGCAGGAAGTACCCAGGTTCGGAGCCCTCGTAATGAGGTAAAGCTCCTACTCCTGCCTGATCTGACTATGAGGGATATACGAACTACAAGTGCTCCTTGAGCTGTGTTCTCTAGCTACTGCCTTAAATGCACTGAGACCAACCCTTTCTACTGAGGCCTTGCCTCTCCTTATATAGGCAGAGAGGCAAAGGTCTCACTGGCTAGTCCGACTGGCGGGCCCCACAGGCGGGTCCCAGTTGACTAGTCATCTATAGTATCCAGTATGGCTTGTCTTATTGGAGTATGAGCGGTATGGCTGTCGTAGGTACAGTGGACGTCGTGCGAGCCCGTCGTCAGCACAAGCCACTGTTCCAGCGTCACCCACGCAAAGTCTTCGGTACGGGCAGGTGGTTGCCCGTCTTGTCATCGTACAGGGCGTACCATGCACTGATACGCATGTCGTCCTGTCTCACTGATTGGGTCCGGCTATGTCGCCGTATCCGGCTGTCCCTTGCTGATCCGGCTACCGGGTGATAGCCAGCCCGTCTTGCCCTGTTCGGCTACATCTGGTCAGCCGGACACGATCCGACTGTCCTGTTTCTTATCCGGATGGGGTACCCAGGGATCATCCCTCTGACACTAGCCCCCGAGCGCGTGTGGATTCCGCCCTTAGGCAAAATGTGCGCGCGCTCCTTCTTGCTTTTTGAATTTTCATCCGGCTGAGCCTGGCGGTTGTGCTACCCGTGACGTCAGTGCTGACGCCGGCCACGCATGCACATGCCATCATTGCTCTGCGGCGGGCAGCGTAACGTCCCGTCGCACGTCGCCTCAGGAAACTGCTGTCCGGCGCTTCGGTTCTCGCTCCAGGATCTTCTGCGCATCCTGCCCTGGCACACGGGATCTAGGCGGCGGTTGGGGAATGGGTTGCCCAGATGCGCGCCACGTCGCCCTGTCGACGGTTGTCCTTCCGGTCCTTTAAAGGGACGCCGCGGGGGAGGCAGTTCCTTTCCTTTGCTCCCCCGCTGCAGTTTCTTTCTCCCTCGCGTGCTCTTGCTCCCGCGCTCTTGCCCTCTGCGCCGCCCGCTCGTCGTCGTCGACGCTACGGGCCACCGCCACTCTTCTATCACCACTCCTCTCCACCAGCCGGAAATGGCTGCTGACCGCGGGGCTTGGTGCGGCTCCTCCTTCACCGAAGATCAAATCACGAAGTACCGTGCCACCCGTGTCCTCCCGCCGGCGGAGGAGGTGGCGGTGCGGTTGGCGCCGGTGGGGGAGATGTCGCCGCACCCGGCAGAGGGGGAGCACGTCATCTTCCTCTCCCACCTGGCACGCGGGTTCGCCCTTCTGGTGAACCTCTTCGTTCTGACGTTCCTCGCCTTCTTCGACCTCCGTCTTCACCACCTTGGCGCCAATGCCATCAGGACGCTGGCGCACTTCATGGCTTTCTGCGAGAGCTATCTCGGGATCCTGCCGGATCTTGGGCTCTTCTGCCGGCTCTTCCGAGTCCGGCCGCAGGTGCAGTACACGAAGGGGCCGCTAGTCGTCTGTGGCGATGCCTCCATCTACTCCCGCACCCAATCCGGCTACCCCAAATTCTTGCTCCAGGACACGGTACGGCTGTGGCAGCAGTCGTACTTCTACGTCAAGAACGTCACCAACGTCGACCGGATAAATTTTCCGGCCTTCCAGGACATCGAATCCAGTCGACAGAACTGGGACCTGAAGCTCCACGGTGACAAGGCGGAGACGGACGTGATGTTGGCGTGCATGCGCTCCCTCGTCACCTGTCAGCTAACTGGCCGGGACATCACTCTTAGCTGGATGTCCCGGCTGATGATGCCAATGCAGCAGCGAGCGCACAAGATGTGCTATTACTCCGGCCGGCTGGACCCAACCCGGCTATCGCGCCGCGATCCCCGCTACCACAACTTGAAGGAGTGGTTGTGGACGATCAGCAAGGAGCGGCTGCCGGAGAACTGGAAGTTCAGTCTGGCGCCCTACAGCCGGGAGAACCGCGCGCCCCGGGTAAGTTCTCGTAGCCGGAAATTTTGCTCACTCTTTCTGTGTTATTTCCTTGTTCTGTCTGATTGACTTCTTGCATTCGGCAGATGTTCGCCTGCATCCTTCGCGAGGAGGGCGAGGCTCCCCTCGTGGCATTCACGCCCGACTTGCCCGAGCCACGCGCTCGGCAGTCCAGCGAGGAATCGGATGGGGACGGCGGCGCCTTCCCCAGCCGGAATGACGAGCCGGCCGCTGACCCGCACGCGGAGGTGCACGAGGAGGAGGAGGCCGGGCCGACCGCGGAGCCGGTGACGCGCTCCATGACGGACGGCGAAGCAGGCGGGAGCGGCTCCAGCCGTTCCGGCTCCCACCGGCCTGCGACGGAGGAGCCGGCTCCCAAGAGGAGCCGGTCCGGCGCCCTGCCGCCGAGCCGCCTTGGCCGGAAGAAAGGGCCGCCCCCGGTTGTGCCGGGGTATGTTTTTTTCTCTCTCCCTCTATCTTTCGGTGCTTTCTGTCTACTTGCCCTCTTTCTTGTTTTTCTAACTTTGGCTTATTTTGCTTTTGCCTTTTCCTCCTTCTCTTTAGCGCGTTGGTCTCTTTCGGAGCTGCGAGCCCGGCACGGGCGCTGACCGGGTCGCCGCCCCGTGCCCCGACTGTGCCAACCGGCGCCTCTCCTTCTTCTGAGGCGCAGCCTCCGCCTCCGCCTCCCCCTCGAGATGAGCCGGCTGCCTCCGCCCAGTCGGAGGGTCCCCAGCCGGAAGCGGAGCCCTCCCAGCCGGAAGGCTCCTCCGCGGGCGCACGGGGGGCTGCCGGCAAGGAGCTCGTCGTTGTTGGCGATGACAACTCTGACGAGGAGCTCGAGGAGGAGTGGCGAACAACGGTGGTCGCAGCGAAGGAATCCTTGGCCGTCAACACCGTGGACGACGATGCTTCCTCTGCCGCTTCGCTGTCGGACCTTGCCGCCATGCTCGAGCTGGCGGTGAAGGAGATCCGCCTGTTGGAGGCCGCAGCCGGCGGGAACCCGACGCTGGAGCAGAAGCTTGTTGCCGCCAACGGGACTTCCCAGAGTAAGTTCGCTTCACGAAGCTCGCTCTCTCTTTTTTTACTGATAGCCGGTTTCATTGCAGCCATCCTCGTGTGCGCTCAGCGCGAGATCGATCGCTTGAAGAAAGCGAACGAACAGCTAAGCAAGTCCAACTCCACTCTGCGGCTGCAGAACAAGGATTGGCACACGCGGGTAGACGATTTGGAGACCACCGTCAAGGAGCACGACGCCTCACTCGCTAGCCGGGCCGAAGTCTTCACCCTTCTCGAGGCCCAGAACAAGGACCAAGAGAAGGAGATCAAACGGCTAGCGGTCAAGGAGAAGGCACTGGTGGAGGAGCTGATGCAGGTCAGCCACACTGCCAAGGGTAAGTTCCTTTTCCCGTCTTCCTTTCTTTCCAGATCCAGTAGCCGGATCTGACACTTTTTTCTGACAGCCTTTTACCCCGGCATAGACCTGCTGTCCTACAACCGGCTGCAGGAGAACTGGCCGAGAGCGTAGCCAACGGTCCAGGAGCTCATCGTCCTTCTTGGCGAGGAAGCTGCGAAGCTTCGTCAGGCGGCACGGGACGTCTTCTCCTTCATGTGGCCGGAGGCTCCGGTTCCGAAGACGATGGCATAGCTAGCGGCGAAGGTGGGAGAGGTGCCGGCTGCGGTGGATCAACTGCGGGACTTGGCGGCACGGGCTGGAGCGGAGATGGCTCTGGCCCTCATGCTCTCCTGGTACAAGGACGCCCACATCGAGAAGATCGATGGTGGCTTCCGTGCTGGAGCCGACCTTGCCGCCATCCGCCAAGCCCATCCGGAACTCCGTGGGTCCACCATCAAGGTTGCCGATTGCGTGGATCCTGACGAGGTGCTCACCGACTCGGAGTCCATCGGTACTCCTGATGCGGAGGGCTCGATGCCGCCGCCCGCAGGCGCAGGAACCGGATCAAGCTTCACGCCTCCTCCGCCGCCTGAAGCTTCTGCCAGCCAAGATCCCCCGCACGGGAAGGGTCCTGCCGTCTAGTTGTTGCCCCGGGATGTCGGGTGTATTTGTCTTGTCTTACATGTTCATGAACCTTGTCCATTTGTACCGGCTGTCTTTGATGCCGGGTAACTTATGGGAGCTTCGTCTCCTTTTTGTTTATTATTGTTGAAATTCTTGAATCTTCCTTGTGCTCTGAGCTTTCCTTTTGCGTATTTTGCCCGGCTAACTTCGTCCGGCTACACACCTTTATCTCAAAGATTAGGCAAAGCAGGTTTTATCTCAAAGAAAGTATTTTCAGCCACAGGTGGAGCAATAGGTGTGCTCATAAAATTATTGTTGTTGGTGCTAGTGATTTCACACAACTTAGTGTTTTCAAGATTAGTCATTTTTTGGATTTTCAAATAAGAAAGCAAACTTGTAAAACTATTTTTTTTGTGTTTTTTGAAGAACAAAACAAGCAAACAAAGCAAAAAGAAACTAAGCAGAACAAAAACAACAAAGTAAAGAGATTGGTTATGAGGGACTCCCCTTGTGAAGATGTCCTTGACTCCCCGGCAATGGCGCCAGAAAAATCTTTGAAGGCGTGTAGTTGACGTGGGAGCTTCTTCTTCATTTCCCGGCAACGGCGCCAGAAAAATGCTTGATGGCTCTGTGTATGGCGCCCAGAAAAGTGCTAGTGCGGTGTTGATGTAGAGCTCGTTGGGAACCCCAAGAGGAAGGTATGATGAGCACAACAACAAGTTTCCCTTAGTATGAAACCAAGGTTTAATCGAACCAGTAGGAGCAAGGAAACACCCCCAAGGTGTTACTAGCTGAGCTTTGGCAGGGCGCACTACCAGTGCTAGTAGCAACGTGGAGACCTGCATAACACAACCACAGAACTTTGTCCCCAACTTGCGATGAGGTTGTCAATCTCACTGTGTTTTGCAGAAAACAAAGGATTAAACGTATCGAATGGAAAGAAGTAAAAGTTTGTAGAAAGTAAACACAAAGAAGAAACAGTTTATAGATTGTATGTAAAGAAAAAGGACCGGGATCCATAGTTCACTAGAGGTGGCTCTCCTTAAGATAGATAACATGCTGGGTGAACAAATTACAGCGGGGCAATTGACAAACACCGAGAAAGCAATACATGCATATACTAATCATCTTGACTCCTTTGAGACTTGATTGGGCATTACAACATAAGACATATACCGCCATCCAACTACATCTATGACTAATAATCCACCTTTAGGTTATCATCCGAACCCCCTCCAGTATTAAGTTGCAAGACACAGATTATTGCTTTACGAACTGCGTGTAAAGTAAACAATACGATTGTTCTGTGAACAAAATATTGTTGTTTTCTCCCTAGTAGCAATAGCACATCTAGTACCTTAGAGATTTCTGTCACTTCCCCAGATTACCAGAGGCATGAACCCACTATCGCGCATAAATACTAACTCTTGGAGTTGCTAGCATCTACTTGGCCAAGATAGCTACTAACAACAGAAAGCATGCAAGATCACAAATAACAAAGACATGATAGAATCAATAATCAATCTGAAATAGCATCTCAATATCCATCGGATCCCCACAAACACAACATGTAGAATTACAAATAGATGATCTTGATCATGAACGGAGCTCACAAGATCTAGACATGAAAGCACAAAGGAGGAGAACCAGCCATCTAGCTACTACATGGATCCGTAGTCCAAGGATGAACTACTCACACATCACACCGGAGGCTTGCATGGTGATGAAGAAGGCCTCCAGGGTGAATTCGCCTCTCCGGCAGGGTGCCGGGAAGAGCTTCAGATCCCTCCCGATCTAGGGATGGATATGACAGCGGTACAGACTCTTTCATGGATTTTTGATCCGGCACTTAGGGTTTTCGTCCCAAGGGCAATATATAGGCGGAAGGAGAGGCCGAGGGGGTGCCGGGAGCCACCACACCACCCCTTGGCACGGGCCCAGCCTGGCCGCATGGCCAGGTGGTGTGGCCGGCCCTTGGCCCTTCTCCGTCTCGTATTCTGGCACTTGATCCCTTCCGGAAAAATAGGCACTTTGGCTTTTGTCCCGTCCAATTCCGAGAATATTCATTTTCTGACTTTCCTGGAACCAAAAACAGCAGAAAACAGGCAGCTGGCACTGTGGCTCTTGTTAATAGGTTAGTCCAAAAAATCATATGAAACGTACTCCAAAGTTGGAACAAAACACAATAAAGTGGATAAAACCAAGCATGGAACATCAAAAATTATAGATACATTTGCAATGTATCAACACTCTGCAGAGCTGGTACACTTTCACCACAAGATTCGATACATCTGTCAGGGATAACCCTGAATCATCATACTTAGTATGCAGATAATCAAACATAACCTTTCCTTTACACACCCTAGTATAAGCACCTCTCCTATGAGCATGGCCTCCCAACCATGACCATCTATCATCTTGGGCACTGCATAGGTGGACAACATTGGGAGGTAGCCTCAGCTCAAACCTCTCCCGCGAGGGAACTAATACTAATGCATATAAATTTCTGGCTAAGCCTTACCCAATTCAGGTATTGTGGTTGTACGGTAAATTTGGAATGGTATCGCATCCGAATCCAACCATCAGTTTTGTAAAGGGGTTAAAGCTCATGCCTCAACATTTTCACCATCATAAACCATTTGTGTTCCCAACACATGTTAAAACATCTCAATAGAATGACTCATCATTCCAAGGTTTTCTCAATTCATTTTCACCAAGTGTTCCCATCTAAAGTGACTTAAGTTTTTATTTAACTCTAAACTACTAAGTTAAGAGTGTTCACTAAGGTGGAAAGATGGGATCAATCTCATGCCATAGAATGACATCTAAGGTTATCTAAATAGGTCAAGTTTTATACTCTTTATGCTACCTTCAAAACAAGTAAGGGACTTTGGTAAAGTAAAGGAAGTAAAGCTTGAAACTAATACTTGGGGTAAGTAATAGTCAAAATGGTGTGACCAAAGCATGCCTAAAGCATCTTTGCTCAATCATCTAGCTTAATTCTAGCTTCCTAAGCATTATACTTGCAAGTGTTAGCTTGCCTTGGTTGGTGCAGTGGTTGAAGTTTTCCTCCTCCTCTTGATAGAACTCCTCCTCCTCGAAAGCTTGGTCGGTACTATCGTCTATAAATACATACGGAGCACACAATCACCAAACAATACTTAACTAGTCTAATTAGCACTCTAAGGCACACATTTGATGATCTATTATCATCACAAGCATCACAAGTTTTATTAATAGCTTCATTCTTTTTATTTAAGAAAAGTAATTTCTACTTATTGAAAATAACTAAGATTTAATATTCACCACTTAAAATATGAGATCATGTGGACACATGTCCTCACCACATATTCTAACATGTGGGAATGTAATTTAAAGGTTGGTTCATAATTACTTTGGTTTAAGTTTAATATTTAATGATTTAAAGTGACTAGAAATGCCTATATAGCATTATTTTGGTACTAGTCCAAAGTCACTGCATGTAAACCTTAATATTATTACATATTCAGATAGGTATGGTTAAATGTGATTTTTGAGAGTTGGAATCAACTCAAAAGCTATCATGGTTGATTTTATAAAAATGTTTGAATGTGCAAAAGCTTCTGTCTTGTTATTTTTACTTGGATAGATCTCTAACTCTAATTGAATTAAATCCAACAGGCTTGGATAGATCTTTTCAGTAGCTTTCTAACAAAAGGAATCACTCCATTTGGATTTGTAGATCTCTCTGAATTGATTTTCAAACTAGGGGACAAAACTAAGTTCAAACTAAAAAGAAAAATTCTAGATTTGAATTAAATGGGTCGCGCAGGAAGCTAACCGGCCGGCCCAGTGACACTCCGTGGCACGGGGCTCAGCTGACAGGGGGGTCCACCGGTCAGCGGCTCATAACATGTGAAGCGGTACGTGGCGATGTGGGCCATTAGATTAGAACTAGGATCAACGGCTGGAGCTCGTTGTCACGGACGGACAAGTCGGCGGCGAGGACAAACCCTAGCGGCTCGGTGGGGGTGCTCATGGGGCATACCAGGGCTCCAGCGACAACGGCGAGGCGGGCAAACGAACTGGCTATCGACGGCGGGCTCAGGGGTGGTCGAGGCAGCTCCGGGGGTGGACGAAATCGACGTCGCCTTCTCCTCCTCTGTAGCGGGCTCCTCCGGCGAGGGCTGCACAACATGCTAGCGGCATGGCTCAAGGTAGGGGACGGTGGCCTGCCTCCTGGCGGTGCTCTACGACTTAAATGCGGGTTTAGGGGCGGTGGCGTTTGGTCGGGCGGTGCTCACGCTCTGAGCGGCAAAGGCGGCAGTCTTCATGGCGTGCGGTGGTTGTGGTTCGAACAGCGCCGAACGGGCATGTCTGGGAGGCTCCCTGGGTCGTGGCGAAGCGGTAAGCACGGGCTGTGGTTGAGGGGCGGCGTGTGCACGCGTGTCGGGCGCGGCGCCCTTTTGCGCGTGCTCGGCATGGCGCAGACACTCTGGGCGCGGCGTGCTGCGGGTGGTCCACGACTCGGCTGTGCTCGGGGAGGGGACAGAGGGTGGCGGTGAGGTCTGGGCTAGCTCATAGACATGGCGAGAGAGAGAGGAGCGGTCTGCTGCGGCGTGGGCAAGTTAGGCCGGCGACATGGTGCTCGGGGTGGCAAGGCACTGCTGCTAGGGACAAAGGGGTGAGGTGCTTAGGCTTTGGTTAGATCATTTGGAGACAGAGGGAGTAAATGGAGATCAAATGGGGGCAAAACCCTGTTGAAAACAGTGAGCTAGGTTTAGAGTTTGATTCCTGCCTACCAAGTGTTTGTGAAAATGACCGCAAGAAATTTACTTTTGAATTTTGAAAAGATTTTTGGTGGGTGTGTTAGTATAAGCTTGAGACTCTGTGGTTTCTTGGGTTTTGAAAATAAAGCTCATTTGAGTGGTTTTTGAAATAGTGGGATCTTCCCATATGAACTAGATTCAATTTTCAAATGCCATTTAAATTTAGTGTTTGAAAGTTTTTGGCAGATCACAAAGTGGGCCTTGGTACATCATTACATGTACTAGCAAGGGGTGCAAAGATCCATATTTATCTATGTTAAGAATTGAGTCCTAGGAATAGCCAAAGTAGGCATGGTAGTTAAAATGGCACAAATGACCATTTCTTTCTTTTATTCGTTTTTGATTTGTTTTTCTTTGTGGTTTGTTTGGGAATGATCTAGATGATGTTTATTTCATCTAAGAATCATTTTACAAGCAATGGATCACTTAATCATGGCAATTCAAAACAACTCCTATTTAAATGCACACACATATGAATGCTTTAATAATTTAGTGTAACATAAACCAAATGCTTCAAAACAACTTAGTGTAACATAAAACAAATGCTACTAGTAAATATACGAGTAGCGTTCCCTAGAGAATAAACACTACTAGTAAGTTGGTCCGAGTCACACAAGTGGGTCCAACTTAGTGGTAGCATGTGATGCTGATGCATGTGAAATGCATCCATGAACTTTGTAGTTTATTGTGTTAAAATACATATTATTTTGCAACTTTATTATATTTATTGGGACTAACCTTCTAATAGTTGCAAAAGTGCAGAATTTCTTGGTTTACACTTTATTGTGTAGGAATTGTACAAATATGTAAGGATATCACTCATTATGGTGAAATTTAGAGTTTCCTGAAATCTATCCCTCTAGACCAGTTTTCGAAGATTACCCCAGAAGTCCCTAAATATGATGTGAAACGAAAAAGTCAAAATATTGAAGTTGCTGCAATTTTTTTGTTAATATCGATTGATATAAAATTCACTCCAAACGACTCTGGACACAACCTGATGACCGATTACGGGGGGTACAAGTAGTTTAGGGATTTTCAAAGTTTGGGATGTGATTGACTCAAACTCTTTCCATACCTGAGGGATTCGGTCAAGGCATGACTTGATGGACTCATAAAGGACCCATGGGAGTCGTAGGAAGGTTCTAGAAGTGCCCAAGAGCCCTTAGATCAAAAGGTTATTCATCTAATGGCCTAGATTGCATTTCTACTTCTATATATTGAGATTAAACCCTACTTTTGGAGGTATCCATCCATTGAGATGAAAGTCCTTCCTCTTGGTAATCGCCAAGGAGGGGTAGGAGCTCCTCCATACCAGCATCATCTCCAAGGAAGAAGGGGGCCAGGGGGTCACCGTTCCCATGGGTAGCCACCTCCTCACCTCACGTGGCTGCCTCTCCCCCTTGGGGAGGCACATATCTATCACCATCTACAACAACTATCCATCATCTCCTACTGCAATCTATTGTTTTCCCATGATCTATTATATCTCTATGACTATGTTTGAGTAGTGATCTGTTTATGGCAATTGTGAAATAATTCGTTGCTGGTTGCATACAAGTGTATGTTATCTTTTATGATGGTCGTATGTACTAATATATGAGTGCACACATATGTTGGGAGATGGATAAGGTTGTCACCATTGCATGTTGATAGGACGAGGGTGGTCAGAGATTGAAAGAAGCCGTGTCCCAAGACTTGAAGGAAAATCAAAAGGGAACCGAAAGGTGTTTCAGGTCAAATCGGATTTTGTAATATGTATTTACATATTAATTAATATAATTAATATTAAATATAATATTAAAATCTAATTTCAAGGGATATTCCACTAATGGGCCAAACTTCCTAGGGAAAAAGGGCCCGTGAGGGAAAACCGAAGGAGGGAAGGGCCAAGGCCTAGGTGCCTCAAGGGGGCCCACCCCTGGCCGGCTGGCCCATGAGGCCCATGCGCCTCCCCCTCTCTCCCTTGTTTAGTCCCACATGGGAAACCCAAAGAGGAGGGTACACCCTCTCTCCCTATATAAAGGGGTGCCCATGGGTGGGATTTCACACAGCAATATTTGGAGAAGTCCTTTGGTTGACTTTCTTCTTCCCTCTCTCTCTCTCATCTCCATGCGTTGGCACGGTCCCAAGTAAGGACTATCCATGCAAGAGACACCGCACCTGCAACACGCCGTTGCACTGCAGGGATTCCAAGCCGGAGATCTACTTCCGCACTCTCGGCAGGGATCAAGGAGTCGGAGGTCATCATCATACACCATATGTGCATGAAACCATGAGGGGCCTCACTTGAGGCACCTTGGATGTTGTGAGCCGGAGTTGCTGCACGATGAAGAAGGAGGAAGGGTGACCTGCGAGGAGCTTCGTGACCTTGAGGTCAGCTATGAGTTCGACTACTTCAACCGCGTTCCCCTCAGAACATTAATCGCGTACGGTCTACAAGGGTATGTATTCTATATGCTCGGCCATTACCGCATTACTACATAGATAGATCTTGGAAGTATTAGGTAGTTCCAACGTAGGAATTTTTTTGTTTTCTGCTGCGGAACCCTTCAGTGGTATTAGAGCCGATCTATGCGTAGGAGTGCTGTACGGCCAGTACACACATGTATTGTATGGGCATTGATCCCTTAGTTGTTGTCCTCTAACGTGTACTTGTTTATATCGCGGTATTGTTTGATGAAGAGGCCCGGACCGACCTTACGCGTATTCGTACGCGAGACTGGTTCCACACTCAACATACGGCTTGTACCGTATACATGGCTAGCGGGTGTATGTCTCTCATTCAATAGTTGATATAGCATTTACAACGGAGGGGCCCGAAAGGGGTGTAGTTAGAGACAACTGTTGGATCCATCTTGTGGTGGGAAAGTTCGTAGTTTAGAAACGGTTCTATTGCAAAAGCCCTAACAACCATGTAAACTTGCAAAATATAAAGTAGAGGCGGCTAACTTTATTTTGCAAGAGGGCTTGTGTTATGATATGGTATTGGTCGTTACGAAGGTAAAGTAGTTTACTTTTATGTTACTAAGTTAAGTAGTAATGGCCATCGTTCCGATGGACGACCGGGTGGTGGCTTTTCGTGGACTTGGCGTCAAACCAAGGGCAAGATGGAGATCATGCCGGAGCACTCGATGGAGATCAAGCGTAAGAAGGACCATATCATATCACAATACACATGTGATGTTGATACCTGCTTTATATCTTACTATATTCTAGTATTAGATACTCAACGGTAGCAAATAAGATAATCCCTATATAATTCCAATGATAGTGTTCCTCTTGTGTGTGCACCACCAAGAAAGTTTGCCGTTATGAAGTCGATCGTGACGATCGGGGTCTAGATATATCTACATTCACATATAGTGGGTGTAAGACATGTTGCATAGCGAATACACACAAGTTAGATTTGGTGAGCCTAGCTGTTGGGTCCGCAGCATAGAAACCAAAAATTTTCCTACGGTGTGAACTACACGCCAAGATCTATCTACTAGGTACAAAGCAAACGGGTGGACATACATCCATAGAGAACTTACCCTCGTAGACAACGAGCTTTGTTAACGAGTAGGAACTCGTGGTTGATGTAGTCGTACACTTGCCGATCTCAAGATCGTGAGGAAGTCCGAGCGCCACAACTCAGCAGCGCATCCGCACTCGCACACACGTTCAAGCCACCGGACAACCTCCACCTCTTCGCTCCAGCGATCCAGCGGAAGCAGCAACTCCTTCCAGACGAAATGCCACCGGGAACATGTATCTCGCTAATCCGAGACCATGGGGGAATAATTCTAGAGGGGGAGAGAGATCCTTCACAAGGAGGTGTGAGGAATAAGGAGGGAATGGGTGGCCTTTTATAGGAGGAGGGGGGTGCCCCCTCTCTCCATGGCTGGCGCATGGGGGGGGTGACCCCTCACCTCCCCCATTCATGTGGTGGTAACTCCTCCACATTAAAATGCCTCTTCACATTCCCTTTTAAAGTCTCCACTTTAAATGCATTAAGTTTCTCCAAATTTAATGCTCTCTCATTTAATAAAACCCTTTTATTAAATTTATTCAGAATTTTGTTAATTACTTTAATTAACAAACATTCACATATAGCCCCTTGCAATATTTCAATATCACATGCAGAACCACCTTCTGCAATTTCACCCGAAACAATTTCCGGTTTCTATTGAAACAATTCCTGCGCTTTGCAATTCTTTCGTCTGAAACATATGTGCTCCAAAATGGTGTCCGGTAACTCTTAAGTGTGCCACCCTACGGTTCGCGAATAATGCAGACATGATCGAGACCCTTCTCCGATCAATAATCAGCAGCGAGACCTGGAGATCCGTACTGACTCCTACACATTCAACGATGACTCCTGTGATCGTGAGAACCTTTAACACTTGTAACTAAATCCCTTTGTCTCTCGATATATTACATGTCCAATATTCGATCATCGGTATCTCCATACCTAGTTTGATCTCGTTATCGACATGCACTCTTTTCTCGTTCCCGTGATATAACATTCTAGTGATCACATCACTTGCTTGCAAGCTATCCTAATGTGATATCACCGAGAGGACCCAGAGTATATCTATCCGTCATCTGGATTGACAAATTCCACTCTTGATCCATGAGCCTCAACATAACACCTTCGTAGCACTGAACCCATCTTTATAGTCACCCTGTTACGGTGTGACGTTTGATGTTATCAAGATACTCTTCCGGTGTTAGCAATTAACATGATCTCATGGTCTAAGGATAAAGATTACTTCGTATGATGTTATAGCAATATAAACACAATGACTTGATCGTAATGCTATACTTCGGATGAATGTTCATCACATCATTCCACCAATGGTGTGACCTTGTTATTAACAACATCCAATGTCCATGATCAGGAAACCTCGATCATCCTGTTAATCAACAAGCTAGTCTATAAGAGAGGCATGACTAGGAACCCTTTTTGTTTATTAAACACACATGTATTGATGTTTCCTATCAATACAATTATAGCATGTAAAATAAACATCTATCATATATAAGGAATACATAATAACAACTTTATTATTGCCTCTCAGGGCATATTTCCTTCAGTCTTCCACTTGCACTAGAGACAATAATCTAGTTCACATAGTGATAAATCTAACACCCATGGAGTTCTGGTGTTGATCATGTTTTGCCCTAGGGAGTACTTTAGTCAACGGATCTGCTACATTCAGGTCCGTGTGCACTTTACAAATCTTTATATCTCCATCCTTGACATGCTCGCGGATGGAGTGAAACCGGCGCTTAATATGCTTGGAATTCTTGTGAGACCTTGGTTCCTTTGCGTTGGCTATGGCTCCATTGTTGTCGTGGTGGTGTCACGGCAGATGCCATGGATAGGCTAAAGGTGGGGACTAATATGCGCTAGGGGAATCTAGGGAGGGATAGTAGAGTGATTTTCTACACAGAAGCTTTGTATTGATGTTCAATCTCCAAGATTACAAGTGCTCCTCGAGCTGTATTGACAAGAGGAGGAAGAAGAAACTCTCTTACTCTTGCCTATGAACTAGCCCAAGAACCCTAGATCCACTAGTGTTCTCCTTGCTATCTATCTCCAAAGACCCAAACCCCCCTTACCAGAACCCCAACCCCCCCTTATATAGAGGTGGTTCGGTCCTGGCCTAGGGCATACGTGGAGGCATATTCCTAAGAATATGCCCCCTCCCAAAGTAGTAACCCGACAGGGGTGCTTTTCCCCCGCGTCACTCTTGCTTTAGCGACGTAGCCTCTGCGGCGCCTGCGTCAGCCGACGTGAGCGTCGTCACCCTTGTCGACCATGATCCGGTGGTCCTGCCCTTGCTTTATTCGCTCATCCAGTACGCACCGAGCCTTCTTTTTGACCAGAGAGATTCCTTCCTTCTCCTAGAAGCCAAACGAGGATCCGGATCATAGTTGATCCGGCCACACCTGTTCCTGCATATAAGCTAGACAAGTACCTCCGACTTACTCCTTGAGTCAGACAAGACTGGGTTAGGCGACCCCCTGGTCCGGGTTACTCCGTGATCCGGTCTGCCTTGAGGTGACTTGGCCAGTATCCGCTTTGAGTTTGCCGAACCTCGGCTAACTCGACCCTTATACCCCGGAGTGACCCTACCTAGGGTTATCCCCCCAACATTAGTCCCCGAAGCTGGTGCGGCCTTAGCGGCCTTGGTCGCTAAGGCTACATCAGGTTCATTCATATCTAAGCTTCGGACGCTTAATTCCGGGTTAGCTTCTTGTCTCAGATTATATGGATTTACGTTCCCTTCGCACGTTCCAAGTTTTCACTTGCTGGCCGGGTTACCATTTTGGCTCGGATCCTATGGTTTTACTTTCCCTATGCACATTTCAAGTTTTCACTTGCCGGCCAGGTTACCATCGTGGCTCGGATCCGGGCCTTGCTTCCTTCTCTCGTACGCCAACCCACGTAAAGGTTAATCATTACATTGCCTTGTTTTAAGGGCCTGCGCAGTAACCGCCGCAGTAAATGTTAGTGATTACTGTGCGGGGGTTACGTCACGTCTGTCTCCTCGTTTACCGCAACGGCACGTCGTGTCATGGGATCACTTTTACTCTATGGCCCCCGGTGTGGCTTCTCTTTGATTGGTCGATGCTGGTGATACACGGCCACACCGTGTGGTTTTCCGGCGCAGCACGATCCCACTCGTTGATGACTGGGGGCGGTTAAATAGGGGAGGGGCACGCTCCTTAGCATTTTTCCATCTCCGCGCCCCCTCGCCCGTTCCTCTTCTTCTTCCTCGCGACCGCGCCGCCGCCAGTGCCCGTTGTAGCAGCGCCGCCGCCGCACCCTCTCCATGCCCCCGCACCGCAGTTACTGCTGCATCACCGTTTAGCCACGGGTCCTCGTCAGTCTAGACCGCAGAGCGCCGCCGCCGCCAGCTCCAGCGAGGACAGCGGAATCAGGATGACGGAGGAGGAACTCATCGTCATTGAGCAGGAGATGGAGGAGGACGCCGGCGCGGCAGACCGCGGCGCGTGGGCCGACTAGTGGGTCTGCGAGGACGACATCGACTGGCTCTACCGGACCCGGCGCATTCCCGTCGGCGTCGCCGCTCGTCTCCCCTCCTCGGAGTTGGCCCCCTCACCCAATCCGGGTGAGTTCGTTGTTTTCCTATCCCATTTCCAACGGGGATTTGGGCTTCCAGTGAGTGATTTCTTCCGGGACTAGATCCGGACCTATCACCTGCAACCACATCATCTCCCGGCGAACGCCATCACCTCTCTGTCCGCTTTCGTTTCTTCGATCGAGGGCTACACTGGGCTATGGCCTACGAAGGAGCTGTGGATCCGGTTCTTCAGCCTCTGCCGCAACGTCGTCCCCAACATCCACGTCGAGTCGGAGGACAAGCAGCTAACTCAGTTCGGAGCTGCCTCGATCTCGCCTCGGAGGTATTCAATCTTTCCCAGGGTCACCGGGCTTGACTCCTGCAAAGGATGGGCCCGGACCTTCTTCTACGTCCGAAATGAAGGCACGGAAGATTTGATCCGGTTGCTGCCCTACGCTCCGGGTCCCCCTGACACGGATTTCTGGGAGGAGGTTGCCAAGAAACCTACGGCTCTGGCCAACCAAGTGAACAAAACGTTTGCGGAGCTGAAGAAGCTCGGATTGCGCAACGAGGATGCCATGATCACATTCGTGCGCAAATGAATCTCTCCCCTTCAGCGGCGCACTCACAAGTTGTGCCATATAAGCTTTAGTCGCGACCCCAACCGAACCTCCTCGTTCGAATTGAGCAATACGGAGATCTTCCGCCGGGTCAAGGCTCTTTTCACCACCCATAAGGACTTCTCCGCCGAATGGACGTGGGGAATCGAGCATTACTGCCGTGACAGGCTCCCTCCCGCGGTAAGCTTCGCGGGGTAAACTTATTTCGGATCAATTTCATGTCGGTTCTTATCATATTTTTGACCTTGTTCCTTGTGCTTTTTTCTCAGTTGTTTCTCCAGCAAACCCTCGAGGATGGCCCGGATCCGACCCTTAAGTGGGCCCCGGACCGAGAAATCCCGGATGAGGAGGAGCCGGACCAGGAGATGTTCCTCCCCACACCCGATGCCACCAAACGACCCAGCAGTAAATTCTCTTCTCTTAGAGATTGGCCCGACGATGAGGATGACTCGGATATCGATGTGATTGAACCCGTTGAGGCTGTCCCTCTTTCTTTTGCCTTCCCGGCATCAGCTAACCCTGGTGGGCACATCCACGAGGATTCTCCACTTGCCACGGGCGAGCCTGTTCCGGTGGCGCCAAAGAAGAAGCGCGGATCCGTGTCAAGTTCTTCTTCCGAACCTTCTCAGCCTTCCAAAAGGCAAAAGAAGGACGGAGACAAGACTACCTCCAAACGGGCAGGCAAAGCCCCGGCACGGAGGGCCCGGAAACCTAAGGAGGCCGAGACCTCGGATGCATAAGTTCTTTTTCATTGCGCAACACACTTCTCCCTGCATCTGGGTAATTTCACTCCTGACATTATTTTCTCTTGCAGGGCTCCTGTGGAGGTCCCTCAGAGCGGATCGAGCATCTCCTCTCCTCTTCGGTCTAGTCCTTCCCCTTCCCGTGACAACGAGTCACGCCCGCTGAGCCCTATTCCGGAGGGCTCTGCGGCCGCTCCGGGTTCCATAGTACCTCCTTCAGAGGGACGCGACCTCGGATCGGGAGGGGTCGGATCAGCCGAGGCAACGGCGTCCGGCACTTCGGCATTGCCGCAACCAGCAACCACCAAGTCTACCGCAACTCCAGCACCAGCAGCAGCTCCAGCACCAGCCACCGAACCAACGCCTGTCCCGGCTTCGAGGAAACCAACAGCGGCTCCAGCACCGGCCACCAAAGCTCCCGTGCCAAGTTCATCTGCCTCGTCCGAGTCATCTCAAGCTCGGCGAGGACCCACTCCAGCGGCTTCCAAGGGCAAATATACTGTGGTCACTTCCTCCCAGCAAGCCAAAGGCAAGTCTACGTCCGTCGAGGCTGGGCAGCGAACTTTGTCGTCAATGCGTCCAAAGAAGTCACCAGCAGCGACGGATCCTCCTGCCGAGCCAGCCGATTCGCAGCAGATGGTTCTTCACACTAGCCCAGCTCTTGCCCTGATTGAAAGGAAAGAAGCTCACGCCAAGGGCTTGGTGGCGCCCCACATGCCCACTGGCGAGCGGTACCCTCCGAGCCTCATCGAGTTCGTCATGAACTGGAATAAGGCGGAGTTCGTCTATAATGACGATCTCCCGAAAAAGTTCAGCCCAGCTGAATTTTCCGCTCAGATGAATACCGCCGCCAAGGCGATTAACCTTGCTGGGCGTATGATGGAGGCACGTCGTTTCTTCTTTACATGCTGTAGATAATAACCATTAGTCCCCGAGCCTCCGGCGGAGTAACTTGTTACTCGGCTGGATGCTCCTTAGAAGATCAACGTAGCCGCATGTAAACTCCGAATATGCACACACCTAGAGCCGGGTTAAGTTCCGCTTGGCCCGGATCTTGTACACTTTGAATATGCACACACCTAGAGCCAGGTTAAGTTCCGCTTGGCCCGGATCTTGTACACTTCGAATATGCACACACCCTAGAGCCGGGTTAAGTTCTGCTTGGCCCGGATCTTGTACACTTCGAATATGCACACACCCTAGAGCTGGGTTAAGTTCCGCTTGGCCCGGATCTTGTACACTTCGAATATGCACACACCCTAGAGCCGGGTTAAGTTCCGCTGGGCCCGGATCTTGGACACTTTGAATATGCACACACCTAGAGCCGGGTTAAGTTCCGCTTGGCCCGGATTTTGTACACTTCGAATATGCACACACCTAGAGCCAGGTTAAGTTCCGCTTGGCCCGGATCTTGTACACTTCGAATATGCACACACCCTAGAGCCGGGTTAAGTTCCGCTTGGCCCGGATCTTGTACACTTCGAATATGCGCCGAACTAATTTTACACGCCTGTGCCTTTGTTAGGTAACCACCAATCGTCGGAGCGCCGAGTTTCAGCGCCTGCTTGATACCCACAAGATCTTGCGTGCAAAACACGTTGCACTTGGTGCGGAGCATGAAAAGAGGGGTAATTTCCTCTCTTAACACCTCACCGTTTCGTTTGTTTCTGGCGGACTAACCTCCTTCTTCGGTTTTTGCAGCTGGGGTGGAGGCTGAAAATAAGATTATGCGGAAGAAGTTGGAGGAAATCCGAGGTATGTCTTCTTTCACTCCTCGGCTTTGCCGGGTCAACACACTATTTCAGCATCGCTTGAGGATAGTGTGCCCGTGCCTGATATGATGCTGCATTTTCTCGAACAAGCAGGACAGCATCAAGCCGAGCTGAAGAAAAAGGATGATGAGCTCGCCCTCCTCCGGACCAAGAACGACAAAATAGCTAAACTCAAGGCCGAGATGGAGAAGATGAAGGCCCAACATAAAACCGAGCTCCAAAAAGTTGGCCAGAACTTCACTGAAGAACGTGAGCGCTTTACCCTCCAGATCTCCAAGGACCAGGACCTGCTTAAGGAATCCGAGGTCCAGCTTGGGTCGGCGCTCGCCGAGCTTGAACAACTTCGCCAGAGACGCGATAGTTGTATCAAGGAGTTGACCCAGATCCATCGCCATATCTCACATAAGTTTCTTCCCCTTGTCCGACCTAGTTTTCTGGGTTAGCTCATATGCCTTTGCTTCAGCATCCTCCCTTTCCTTATTTGCAGATAACTTTCCGGAGGGTACTGCCATCGCCAGTGCTGCCGTTGCCAAATTCCGCCAAGAGAGGGGTACTTCCATCGCTCCTGATGGTGAGAGCATCCCCTTAGACATGGAGGACCTGTTGGTCAGCGTGTCAGCTCGGGTGGAGACTATTAAGAACTATGGGAAAGATCTCCTCGACGTTGCAGTCCGGATCTTCAACACATTCTGGCCAAGCGAGGACGCTCCGGAAAGGATCACGCTCCTCGCCGACAAACTGATGGAGATTGAGACTCAACTTGACCTCTGGAGGGAATCCGCCGGGCGTGCCGCAGCAGATACCCTTCTCCATCATATCCTTTCATGGTACGAGAAAATCGATCTGAGCCTCCTCACCCGCCGGTGCACCGGATCCAAATGGACCGATGATCCGGAGTGGGTAGCTCGGCGCCAGGCTTGCGCCTACAGCCTCGTTGAGTATTCTCCAGTCCACGACTGGGTTGAGGGACCGAGCTTTCTGGAATCCGATGAGGAGGAGCATATGGAGAACGTGGGGGATGGGTCGGGCGATGATCGAGAAGATGCTGCTTCAGATATTGAAGACAGTGATGATGGCGCCGAACTTCCTCCTCCTGCTGCTCCTTAGTTGAAAAAACTTGAAAATTTATCAGATCCCCGGTATGCCGGGTGCAATTGTATGCTGAATACATAATATTTTGCTACTATGCTTGCATGCCGGATTAACTTGGGCGTAGTCCCCGAGTTTCATTTTCTTGTTCGTCCAATTCTCCGGCTCGATCCGTGTCTACCTTGATTCGGTTTTACGACTTACGAATCCGAGCCACAAGAGTCGTTTTAACAATACTAAGAAACTTGGAGGATTGGCTCAAAATAATTCAGCATAATAGCTTGAAAGTAAATACGGGGTTAGTCCGAAAAAACAAACGTTAGCTGGAATAGGATCGTTTCCTTAGTAGTTTTTCATGTGCTACGCAATTCCAAACTTGTTCCCTTGCTCGCCATGAAGCCAATTCTTGTTGGACAGCAGCGAGTCGAAGGGTTGGGTTTTTTGGTGCTCACACATTACTAATCCGGGATAAGCGAGACGAGTCATTCTAGCTAACGCATAAGAAGTAACAACAATCATTTATTAAGGCAGTCCCCGAGTTACTGCTCGAGGCTCCGCTATTTCATTGATAAGCTCATTGCCGACATACATACCGACATATGAGGATGACTCGGGTACATACACTCTTTAGCTAAGTGTAGAAGGGACGAAGTAGCGCTACATTCCACGGTCACTTGGATTCCTCTCCGGACCTGTCCGCCTTGTTCTTTTCCTGTGGCTTTGCATCTATGAGATAATAAGAATCGTTGTGCAATGCTTTGCTCACAATAAATGGTCCTTCCCATGGGGGGATAATTTATGCATGCCAGTGGTACGCTGTACCAACCGGAGCACCAGATCGCCTTCCCGGAAGACTCGGGGGCACACTTTCCGGCTATGATAGTGTCGGAGATTTTGCTGATATATGGCGGATCTCGACAGTGCCAGTTCTCTTGCTTCTTCCAGCAGATCAACATCATTTTGCCGGGCTTCTTGCACTTCGGCTTCTGTGTATTGGGTGACCCTAGGCGAATCGTGCTCTATGTCGGCTGGTAATACAACTTCTGCCCCATATACCAGAAAGAACGGCGTGTAGCCTGTTGATCGATTCGGAGTTGTTCTTAAACTCCACAATACCGCTGGTAGTTCTTCTATCCAGCACCCCGCTGATCTTTGCAGCGGCTCGATGAGCCGGGGTTTTATCCCGGACAATACTAATCCGTTGGATCTTTCCACTTGTCCGTTCGATGCGGGGTGGGCAACCGAGGCTATGTCGAGTCGGATTTTCTTATCTCGGCAGAATCGTGCAAATCCTCCTTCAGCAAAATTTGTTCCATTATCAGTTATAATGCTGTGAGGATAACCGTATCTCAAGATGATGTCTTTGAGAAATGTTACGGCCGTAGCCCCATCACATTTTCTTATAGGTTTCACTTCGATCCATTTTGTAAACTTGTCCACCATGACCAGAATGTGTGTCATGTTTCCTCTTGCCGGTTTGAACGGGCCAACCATATCAAAGCACCACACAGCAAAGGGCCATGTAATTGGGATGGTTTTAAGTTCCGACATAGGCATATGTGTCTTGGTGGCGTACCTTTGACAACCATTGCATTTTCTCACCAGATCTTCTGCTTGCTCCAAGGCACTTGGCCAATAGAATCCATGCCGGAACGCCTTTGCCACTAAGGCCCGGGATGAGGCGTGATGCCCGCATTCTCCTTGGTGTATATCTCGAAGGATGTCAAGTCCTTCTTCGGGATCAACACACCGCTGGAGGACATTGGTTACACTCTGTTTGTACAGTTCGGAATTGATGATCGTGTAAGCTTCGGCTCTTCTCTGAGTTTGCCTGGCTAGCACTTCCTCAGTGGGTAACGTTCCATCTTTCAAGAACTGGTATATAGGCAGTGCCCAAGCTGGTACTGCTCGCGCAGGGAACAGCTCCTCATCAATTTCCATCCGATCCACCGACATAACTCCAACCGGATCACGCTGAACAATCCCCGGGTCTAGCGAGGTAGTCCCCGGGTTCGGCGCACTACCTTCCATGTCAATGTCCATGGGTTCGGCTCCGGATTCCGCGTTTTCCGGGACATAAATTGAATCGGTTCCTGGGGACGGCCTAATAGATGGTTTTCTGAGGTGCTCCAATGCAACACCCGGTGGAATTGCCTGTCGGGTCGATCCGAGCTTCGACAGCATGTTGACAGCTTCGTTTTCCACGCGAGGTACATGATGAAATTCGCATCCCTCAAAGTAACCCGAGATTTTCGGCACATGAAATCTGTATAGTGCCATGTTTGGATCCAGGGCGTCCCACACTCCGGACACTTGCTGTATTACTAGATCCGAGTCGCCAAAGCAGATTATCCGACGTATGCCAATCTCCTTTGCCACTTTGAGACCATGCACAAGAGCCTCGTACTCAGCGACATTGTTCGATGCCGCGAAATGGATCTGCAATACGTACTTGAGCTGATCCTTCTTTGGCGAGGTAAGCACAACCCCGGCACCTAACCCAGTTTTGGTTTTCGATCCGTCAAAGTGCATCCTCCAGTAGTTCGGATCCGGTGGCGGTGGTTCGTATTGTACCTCGGCCCAATCCACGAAAAAGTCCGCCACAGCCTGGGACTTGATCGCTTCTCTCCTATCATACTGGGGCGCGTATGGTGCTAGCTCAATTGCCCATTTTGCAGTTCTGCCATTCGCATCTTTGTTACCCATTATCTCGGATATGGGGGCTTCGCATATCACCTTGATGGGATGCTCCTCAAAGTAGTGCTTTAACTTCTTTGCCGCCATATAAACTCCGTATGCCACCTTTTGAAAATGTGGGTAGTTCTGCTTTGAGGCAGATAATACCTCGCTCAAGTAATACACTGGCCTCTGCACCGACTTGCCCCCCTCATCTCGCTCCACTACAATCACTGCACTTACAACTCGGTTGGTTGCGGCTATGTAGAGCAACATTGGCTCCTTTGACAGTGGAGAAGCTAACACTGGTGCAGTGGCCAACATCTTTTTCAAGTGGGCAAAAGCTTCATCGGCCTGCGGTGTCCAAACGAATTTATCTGATTTTTTCATGAGTTGGTAGAGAGGCAGTGCCTTTTCTCCTAACCGACATACAAAGCGACTCAACGACGCCAGGCATCCAGTGAACTTCTGGACGTTGTTGAGACACTTCGGCATCTCCATTCATTCGATGGCCCGGATCTTAGTTGGATTAACCTCGATACCTCGGCTGGAGACGAGAAATCCGAGTAACTTCCCAGCCGGGACACCGAAGGTACATTTCTCCGGGTTAAGCTTCATCCGGAATCTTCTCAAGTTCGTGAATGTTTGCCTTATGTCGTCAAGGAGCGTTGCGCTTTCCTTGGTCTTAATAACCACATCATCAACGTAGACTTGTACGTTTTGACCTATTTGATCATGCAAACATTTTTGCATACATCTTTGGTACGTTGCTCCTGCATTTCGTAAACCAAACGGCATAGTGCGATAGCAATAAGCCCCATACGGGGTAATAAAGGCAGTTTTTATTTGATCGTCCGTGTTCAGAGGTATCTGGTGGAAACCAGAATAAGCGTCAATGAATGACAACAGTTCACACCCCGCGGTAGCGTCAATGACCTAATCTATCCTCGGCAGCGGGAATGGATATTTTGGACACGCCTTGTTCAAGTTCGTGTAATCGATACACATACGCCAAACCACTGCCACGTTCGGATCATCCTTCTTCTTTTCTACTAGCACCGGATTAGAGAGCCAATCCGGATACATCACTTCCATGATAAATCCTGCTGCTAGCAACCGAGCTATCTCGTCACCAATGACCTTTCTCCTATCCTCGGCGAAGCGTCGGAGAGGCTGCTTCACCGGCCTTGCTTCGGGTCTTACATTCAAAGAGTGCTCGGCCAACTCCCTCGGAACACCTTGCATGTCCTGTGTGGACCAAGCAAAAATATCCTGATTCTCACGGAGGAAGTTGACGAGCTCGCTTTCCTATTTGTCAGTTAACCCGACCCCAATTCTCACGGTACGCTCCGGAAACATGTTATCCACTGGAATTTTCTTGGTGTCCTTCGCGGCTTGAAATGAAACACTTCCATGCGGGTTACTTAACGCCGGCATATACTGCTGCGCGGACTGAGCTAAAGCCGCCACCTCTTGAATTTTTCTTTTCTCTTGGGCAATTACGAGTGACTCGGCTAGGTTAGACCCGGCTGAAGAGCACTTAATAGAACGTCGGAAATCCCCAGTGATAGTAATTGCTCCATTTGGCCCGGGCAACTTCATCTTCAGATAACTAACGTGGCAACTCGCCATGAATTTGCTCAGTGCTGGTCTCCCGAGTAATGCATGATACGCGCTCTCCAAGTTTACCACCTCAAACTCCAGATTTTCGGTTCGGCAGTTATCCCTCGTACCTAATAGCACGTCGACCCGGACTTTGCCTATGGGCTCACAGGATATGCCTGGTACGATCCCATGGAAAGTTGTTCTTGTAGCCTGGAGCATGTTCTCCGAGATGCCCAATTTGCGCATCGTATCCGCATACATGATGTTAATGCTACTGCCATTGTCGATTAGTACCTTGGAGAACCTCACATTAATGTTTGGTCCAATGAACGTCGGATCTAACACCAGTGCATACGAGCCCGGACTTGGCATAAGCTTGGGGTGATCTTTGACGCTCCAGGTAATTTCCTGGTTCGAGCAAGACATGTACCTCGTCACAGCAGGCATAACCGCGTTAACCTCCATATGTCGGCGCTGCAAGCTCTTCCTATCTGTTTCCTCTGTTGTAAGCACACAATAGCTCTGATGATGTTCCCTGTACTCATTCCTTCCCTCGTTTCCGGGGTACCTCTGATCCGGTTGTTGCTGGTTTTCCACCTGATGCACTGCATCCCTTCTCTCGTTGTTGTCGTACCTCGGCGGAGGGAGAGGCAACATCAGTTGCTGCGTGTTTGCTCCGGAAAGCAGTTGCTGCCGGGGTAACTCCTGCCGAGGTTGATCATTCCGGGGTGCCTGAGCATTCCCCAAACCACCTTGTTCTATCTTGCGCATCCACTCACACTGCCTCGTCGTGTGACCCACCGGGCTGTTCGGATTTGGCGTGTGAAACTTACACGGCTGGTCCAACATCGACTCATAGGTATACCTCGGACGATCTTTCTTTTCCTGCCATTGCTTCTTCTGCTCCGGAGTCCACGTCTTCTTGCCATCGTTTCGAGGAGTCCATTGCCCTCCCGTTTTCTGGCGTTGGTGCTCCCTGCCCCGGGCTGATCTTGATTCACGGCCGCAACTTGTTGCGAACCATATCGATGGTCCGGTCTATCGTCTCTCCCTTTTTCCCTTGTAATCGTTCCTCCGGGATGACCCGGCTCCGTCCCTCGGATAGTACTCCTCATTTGACTCGTTTGACGCGATCCTAGGTTGAGTCGGATCACCCAAAGCATAAGAATCCGCGATCCGGATCATCTCTGCCAATGTGACTAGCATTTTCCTTTGCAATTTCATCCACAACTCGCTGCCATATCTGCACCCTTGCGCGAACCACGCTATAGCCTGTGACTCTATGACTCCCTCACACAAGTTTCTCACGGTACACCACCGGGTCAAGAATTCACGGTTCGTTTCATTAGATCTCTGCTTGCACATCGCCAGGGTCTGCGGTCTGTTCGGTCTCTGATACGTACTTGAGAAGTTGCTGATAAACATTTCTTCGAAATCTATCCAGCAATTGATGCTTCCGGGTGGCAAATTATTCAGCCAAACCCTAGCTGGACCTTCCAACATTTGGGGTACATATCGTACAGCCCATCTCAAGTTGCCTATTGCAATTTTCACAGCTGTTGCGTAGTTTATCAACCAATCCTCTGGCTTTGTACTGCCGTCATACGTCTTCGTGCCCCTAGATAATTGGAAATTTGGTACCGGCGGTTCCTTCATGATCCGGGGTCCGAAGCACGCTGGACCCGGAGGACCTTGACATTCGATCTGTTCCGACCTATACAGGCGATCCAGTTTTAGCCTGGCGTCATCTGGCATCAAATCTCTGCTTCCCAATCTCGACCCTATCACATGATAGTCTGGTCTTGCGTATCCCGCATTCATCATCTCCGAGTCTCCGTCATTGTATCGGTCATGCTCTCGCTGTGCTCCTCTCTGTTGCATACCTCGGCCGGCACTTTGCTCTTGCCTTGGTGCATTCCGCTGCTGCGGTTGACCCGCTCCTGCCGAGTTTCGCTGCCCGGCATTGTCGTTGGCAGCATTCCCTTGACCGGCCTTGCCTTGGTCATGGTTACCTCGGCCAGCTTCACCTCGGCTCACACTTTGTCGATCATCGTTTTTTCGCACCTCTTTTTCTTTTCCCGCACGCATTGGGTCGTACGGAACGATCTGCTTGTTCCCTCTGGCCGAGGTGACCACCTCCTCTCTCCTAGGGCCACCATGAGGAGATGATGCGGCTCCAGCAGATCTCTCCGGGTTACCCATCACCGAATGGACGATCCTTGAAGCTCCAACTCTCTCCTGGTTACCTCTCAACAGCTCCTCGTTCTGCCTGTTCGCAATCCAAACCAGCTCGTTAACCCGGTCTTGATGTCTTTGACGGGCTTCACCCGTCAGACCCTCTAGCTCGGATGTCGCGGCATCTGCTGCTCTGAGGTTCTTCGCGGGGGTACTATACTTCGGCAACCCTACAGACAGATAGTTTTCCGACCCTTCTGGTCCATCATCACCTTCTCTGTTCATCTCACTTATGAGATTTTTCCCTTTTACCCTTACGGCATCAACCTTGTTTGCCTTTGCGTACTCACGCAGCGTCATGTTCAACGACTGCTGAGCCGCTGCTATTTTCTTTGCGCCCTCCAGTATCTTTCGCCGGGTCTCCTCTAGTTCGGCCTATGCCTGAGCCGGATCTATCACTGCTGCCACCGGGTTAGCCAAGCTATCCATAGCTTCCCTCAGCACGTTTTCAGGCCTCTCTAGTGGAGGACCCCTAGCTTTCCTCGGTGCCTTGGGTGTTACCTCCGGATCTGGCGCTGGATCCTTGCTCATGCCCGCGCCTGGCACAGTCATCATCACCTCTGCATGGTCCGGGGAGCGAGCGATACGCGCCCCGCGAGCCACAGTGAGGGGTGGTTCTCCTGCATCGACGACGCGACGCGGATGAATGCAAGACACGTCCACAGCAACATAGACCTTGTGCGCGCCGAGCTTGACGAAGATGCCGTTGCGCGGGAGGGGGCAGCGTGCCGAAGCATCCAGCATTGTCACTGACGTAGTCCAGCGCTCCAAAGCGCTGAACAAGCCCGGAGACGATGCGTTCGCCGGTGCCGATGAAGTTTCCCGTCCGAATCTTCACCCCTGCTAGCGCCGCTAGCCCCACGGTGGGCGCCAACTGTCGTGGTGGTGTCACGGCAGATGCCATGGATAGGCTAAAGGTGGGGACTAATATGCGCTAGGGGAATCTAGGGAGGGATAGTAGAGTGATTTTCTACACAGAAGCTTTGTATTGATGTTCAATCTCCAAGATTACAAGTGCTCCTCGAGCTGTATTGACAAGAGGAGGAAGAAGAAACTCTCTTACTCTTGCCTATGAACTAGCCCAAGAACCCTAGATCCACTAGTGTTCTCCTTGCTATCTATCTCCAAAGACCCAAACCCCCCTTACCAGAACCCCACCCCCCCCCCTTATATAGAGGTGGTTCGATCCTGGCCTAGGGCATACGTGGAGGCATATTCCTAAGAATATGCCTCCTCCCAAAGTAGTAACCCGACAGGGGTGCTTTTCCCCCGCGTCACTCTTGCTTTAGCGACATAGCCTCTGCGGCGCCTGCATCAGCCGACGTGAGCGTCGTCACCCTTGTCGGCCATGATTCGGTGGTCCTGCCCTTGCTTTATTCGCTCATCCAGTATGCACCGGGCCTTCTTTTTGACCAGAGGGATTCCTTCCTTCTCCTAGAAGCCAAACGAGGATCCGGATCATAGTTGATCCGGCCACACCTATTCCTGCATATAAGCTAGACAAGTACCTCCGACTTACTCCTTGAGTCGGACGAGACTGGGTTAGGTGACCCCCTGGTCCGGGTTACTCCGTGATCCGGTCTGCCTTGAGGTGACTTGGCCAGTATCCGCTTTGAGTTTGCCGAACCTCGGCTAACTCGGCCCTTATACCTCGGAGTGACCCTACCTGGGGTTATCCCCCCAACAATTGTTGTCACAATAGATCACCATCGGGTCCAACGCACTGGGAACCACACCCAGTTCCGTTATGAACTCCTTCATCCAAACCGCTTCCTGCGCTGCTTCTGATGTAGCAACATATTCCGCCTCCATTGTTGATCCAGCCACCACAGGTTGTTTGGAGCTCCTCCAACTAACTGCTGCTCCGTTCAAGAGAAATACGTATCCGGATTGAGACTTAGAGTCATCCGGATCAGTGTCAAAGCTAGCATCGACATAACACTTAGCGACTAGCTCTTATTCACCTCCGTATATAAGAAACATATCCTTAGTTCTTCTTAAGTACTTGAGGATGTTCTTTACCGCTATCCAGTGTTCCGAACCGGTCAAACTAGTCATGGCATACATAATATAGCATCAGATTGGTACCTACTAGTCAAACTAATAGCATGTGTCACATCCGGTCTTGTACATAGCATGGCATACATAATAGAGCCTATGGCCGAGGCATAGGGGATCTTATCCATCATCTTTCTTTCTTCCGCCGTAGCCGGACTTTGAGTCTTACTCAATGTCTTGCCTTGCAACATAGGTAAGAACCCCTTCTTACTTTCGTCCATATTAAACTTCTTTAATATCTTATCAAGGTATGTACTCTGCGATAGCCCAATTAGGCATCTTGATCTATCTCTATAGATTTTAATGCCTAATATATATGAAGCTTCACCAAGGTCTTTCATCGAAAATTTGTTGTTTAGATAACTTTTAACACTGTTTAAAAGATCTAAATCATTTCCAATCAATAATATGTCATCCACATATAATATCAGAAATGCCACATTGCTCCCACTCACTTTCTTGTAAATACAAGCCTCTCCATAAGTTTGGACAAATCCAAACTCTTTGATCACCTCATCAAAGCGGAGATTCCAACTTCGTGATGCTTGCTTCAGTCCATAGATGGATCGCTGAAGTTTGCACACCTTATTAGCATCCTTAGGATCGACAAAACCCTTAGGTTGTATCATATACAACTCTTATTCAATCTTACCATTGAGGAACGCAGTTTTGACATCCATCTGCCATATTTCATAATCGAAATATGCAGCAATTGCTAACATAATCCTAACCGACTTAAGCATCGCTACGGGAGAAAATGTCTCATCGTAGTCAACTCCTTGAATTTGTCGAAACCCCTTTGCGACAAGTCGAGCCTTATAGATGGTCACATTACCATCAGCATCAGTTTTCCTTTTGAAAATCCATTTATTCTCAACGGCCTTTCGGTCGTGAGGTAAGTCCACCAAGTTCCAAACTTGGTTCTCGTACATGGATTCCATCTCGGATTTCATGGCTTCTAGCCATTTGTTGGAATCCGGGATCATCATTGCTTCTTCATACGTCGCAGGGTCATCCATTTCATCAACCATGAAATTCACAACAGGATTGCCGTACAGTTCAGGAGCTGCACATGTCCTGCTTGACCTGCGAGGTTCGGTAGTGTCCTCTTTCGGAGTTTCATGATCATTATCATTAGCTCTCTCTTCATCAGGTGAAGTCAACTCCGAAACAACTTCCGGTGCTGCGCCACTCACCATTCCATGAAGAGAAGGTTTAATAACCTCTTCGAGTTCTACCTTCCGACTACTCACACCTTTTGCGAGAAACTCCTTCTTAAGAAAGGATCCATTCTTGGCAAGAAAAACCTTGCCCTCGGATCTGTGATAGAAGGTATACCCAATTGTTTCCTTAGGGTATCCTATGAAGACGCATTTTTCCGCTTTGGGTTCGAGTTTATCCGGTTGAAGTTTCTTCACATAAACATCGCATCCCCAAACCTTAAGAAATGACAGCTTAGGTTTGTTTCCAAACCATAATTCATACGGTGTCTTTTCAACGGATTTAGATGGTGCCCGATTTAAAGTGAATGCAGCTGTTTCCAGTGCATAACCCCAAAATGACAGAGGTAAGTCAGTCAGAGACATCATAGATCGAACCATATCCAATAAGGTACCATTACGATGTTCCGACACACCATTATGTTGTGGTGTTCCGGCAGGCGTGAGTTGTGAAACTATTCCACAGTCTTTCATATGTGTGCTAAACTCGTAACTAAGATACTCTCCTCCACGGTCGGACCGCGGAAATTTGATCTTTCTGTTACAATGATTTTCCACTTCATTCTGAAATTCCTTGAACTTTTCAAAAGTTTCAGACTTGTGTTTCATCAAATAGATATACCCATATCTACTCAAATCATCCGTGAAAGTAACAAAATAACGATATCCACTTCGCGCCGACACACTCATTGGTCCACATACATCAGTATGTATGATTTCCAATAGATCTGTCGCCCGTTCCATTGAACCGAAAAACGGTGTTCTAGTCATCTTGCCCATAAGGCATGGCTCACATGTATCAAATGATTCAAAATCAAGTGATTCCAAAAGTCCATCAGAATGGAGTTTGTTCATGCGCTTAACGCCAATATGACCTAGACGGCAGTGCCACATATATGTAGATATATCATTATCAAGTTTAATCCTTTTAGCATCAACATTATGAATATGCGTAATACTGCTATCGAGATCCAACAGAAATAAACCATTCACATAGGTGCATGACCATAAAATATATTATTCATATAAATCGAACAACCATTGTTTTCAGACTTAAATGAATAACCACTTTGCATCAAACACGATCCAAATACAATGTTCATGCTCAGTGCAGGCACCAAATAACAATTATTTAGGTTTATAACTAATCCTGATGGCATATGGAGAGGCAGCGTTCCGACGGCGATCACATCAACTCTTGATCCATTGCCGACCCGCATCGTGACCTCATCCCTCGCTAGTTGTCGCTTGTTCCGCAGCCCCTGAACCGAGTTACATATATTAGCAACTGATCCGGTATCAAATACCCAGGTGCTACTGCGAGTACTAGTCAAGTACACATCAATAACATGTATATCACATATACCTTTGTTTGCCTTGCCGTACTTCTTGTCCGCCCAATACTTGGGGCAGTTGTGCTTCCAATAGCCAGTCCCCTTGCAATAGTAGCACTCGGTGTCAGACTTAGGGCCAGCTCGGGGTTTCTTTTCAGGCGTGGCAATAGACTTTCCACCCTTCTTTCCCTTGTGTTTGCCTTTCTTGTCCTTCTTGAAACCGGTGGTCCTATTGATCATCAACACTTGATGTTCTTTCCTAATCTCCACTTCTGCAGTCTTAAGCATTGACAGAAGCTCGGGAAGAGACTTCTTCATGCCCTGCATATTATTGTTCATCACAAAGCTCTTGTAGCTAGGTGGCAGAGATTGGAGAACATGATGTATGCCTAAGTCAATGGGAATCGTTATTCCCAAGGACACAAGCTTATCGGCGTACCTAGACATTTTGAGTACGTGCTCACTAACGGAGCTGTTTTCCTCCATCATGCAGCTAAAGAACTTTTCTGTAGCATTATAACTCTCTACGGCAGCATGGGTATCGAAAATCATTTCCAATTCTCCCATGGTATCAAAGGCATTGCCATTTTCAAAACGCTTTCGAAGTTCTGGCTCTAGCCCATATAGTATGCCGCAATGAACTAAGTTGTGGTCCTCCTGATGAGTTATATAGACGTTCTTTTCCTCGTCAGGGGCATCAGGAGCTGGTGGGGGGCCTAGCGGCGCATCTAGCACATATTGCTTTTGTGCAGCAGTGAGGAGAATCCTCAAATTCATAGGCCAGTTGGTGAAGTTGCTACCATTCGCAGCAAGTTTCTCTTTCTCCATGAACACATTGAAATTAAAAGCAGGTGGTGCCATCTACAACAGAATTTGTAAAGTATATTTAGACTAATTTTATGATAGATTGAGTTCAACTAATCCAAATTACTACTGAACTCCCACTCAAAAACGACATCCCTCGTGTCCTTTTGGTGATTACATGAACCAAATCCACTACACCAAGTCCGATCATCACGTGAGTCGGTGTAGCTTCAAAGGCGAGCATCTATATGGGCATCATATCAACTATATGACTCATGCTTAACCTTTCGGTCCGTGTTCCGAGGCCATGTCTGTACATGCTAGGCTCGTCAAGTAAGAACCTTAGTATTTGCGTGTGTAAAACTGTCTTACACCCGTTGTATGAAAGCGTAGAGTTGAAAACACCCGATCATCACGTGATGCCTCAAAACACGATCCACAAAACGGTGCATACTTAAGGAAGAACACATTTTATCTTGATATCTAAATGAGGTATCATCTTATAATGCTATCAAACGTGCCAAACTAGCAGTATAAGATGCTAACATCTAATGTGTGGAGTGAGATGATATGGTTCATGCATTTGATCTCTATCATTTGCATCGTGGTATGATCTCTATCATTCCTTTGTGTGTAAGGACAAGTCTATGGAACTTACACGTTAAGTGAGTTGTAAGAGTATCTACCATACATCTACTTACAACAATACCATATCAAAACACTAGCCCAGCAACGATCTAAACTAGACGCCTCTAATTTATCAATTGCAAGTTTTACGTGGCTTAGGGCTTTCGGAGATATAACCTGTCTAACCTACGAACATGAACCACAACGAGGATAACCAAGTTATTAGCAACTCGTTGTAAATCAGATATTGACTATAGTAGGAGAGACAGACACCCGCCAGCCACTTATGCAAAACAAGTTGCATGTCAGTCGTGGAACCGGTCTCATGTACGATGACATGTAAGGTTGGTCCGGGCCGCTTCATCCCACTATGCCACCAATATCCAAAGTACATAGAAGATGCAATAACATGATCATCATCGCCCACATATCAACCATATGTGTACTACCCGTGCAAAGCACCTACGCATAGATCAGGCTCTGATACCACTGTTGGGTCCGCAGCATAGAAAACAAAAAATTTCCTACGGTGTGAACTACACGCCAAGATCTATCTACTAGCTACAAAGCAAACGGGTGGACATACATCCATAGAGAACTTACCCTCATAGACAACGAGCTTTGTTAACGAGTAGGAACTCATGGTTGATGTAGTCGTACACTTGCCGATCTCAAGATCGTGAGGAAGTCCGAGCGCCGCAACTCAGCAGCGCATCCGCACTCGCACACATGTTCAAGCCACCAGACAACCTCCACCTCCTCGCTCCAGCGATCCAGCGGAAGCAGCAACTCCTTCCAGACGAAATGCCACCCGGAACATGTATCTCGCTAATCCGAGACCATGGGGGAATAATTCTAGAGGGAGAGAGAGATCCTTCACAAGGAGGTGTGAGGAAGAAGGAGGGAATGGGTGGCCTTTTATAGGAGGAGGGGGGGTGCCCCCTCTCTCCATGGCCGGCGCATGGGGGGGTGACCCCTCACCTCCCCCATTCATGTGGTGGTAACTCCTCCACATTAAAATGCCTCTTCACATTCCCTTTTAAAGTCTCCACTTTAAATGCATTAAGTTTCTCCAAATTTAATGCTCTCTCATTTAATAAAACCCTTTTATTAAATTTATTCAGAATTTTGTTAATTACTTTAATTAACAAACATTCACATATAGCCCCTTGCAATATTTCAATATCACATGCAAAACCACCTTCTGCAATTTCACCCGAAACAATTTCCGGTTTCTATTGAAACAATTCCTGTGCTTTGCAATTCTTTCGTCTGAAACATATGTGCTCCAAAATGGTGTCCGGTAACTCTTAAGTGTGCCACCCTACGGTTCGCGAATAATGCAGACATGATCGAGACCCTTCTCTGATCAATAATCAGCAGCGGGACCTGGAGATCTGTACTGACTCCTACACATTCAACGATGACTCCTGTGATCGTGAGAACCTTTAACGCTTGTAACTAAATACCTTTGTCTCTCGATATATTACATGTCCGAGATTCGATCATCGGTATCTCCATACCTAGTTTGATCTCGTTACCGACATGCACTCTTTTCTCGTTCCCGTGATATAACATTCTAGTGATCACATCACTTGCTTGCAAGCTATCCTAATGTGATATCACCGAGAGGGCCCAGAGTATATCTATCCGTCATCTGGATTGACAAATTCCACTCTTGATCCATGAGCCTCAACATAACACCTTCGTAGCACTGAACCCATCTTTATAGTCACCCTGTTACGGTGTGACGTTTGATGTTATCAAGATACTCTTCCGGTGTTAGCAATTAACATGATCTCATGGTCTAAGGATAAAGATTACTTCGTATGATGTTATAGCAATATAAACACAATGACTTGATCGTAATGCTATACTTCGGATGAATGTTCATCACATCATTCCACCAATGGTGTGACCTTGTTATTAACAACATCCAATGTCCATGATCAGGAAACCTTGATCATCCTGTTAATCAACAAGCTAGTCTATAAGAGAGGCATGACTAGGAACCCTTTTTGTCTATTAAACACACATGTATTGATGTTTCCTATCAATACAATTATAGCATGTAAAATAAACATCTATCATATATAAGGAATACATAATAACAACTTTATTATTGCCTCTCAGGGCATATTTCCTTCACTAGCATGTGTAGACATGGCCTCGGAACACAAGAGATTGAAATATCGAGCATGAGTCACATGGTTGATGTGATTGACATTAGGGAATGTCTACCTTTGATGTTGCACTGATGGCCGTGACGATCAGGGGAGGTGCAGAGGATTGGGATCATGTGATCACTAAAATCGTCCAGGGGATGACAATTTTAGTGGGAGCTCAATTAGGATTGAACTCATATTATGAACTTAGTCTAGATGTCTATTTGCAAATATCTTAGTAGATCATGGCCTATCCCATTGAGCTCCTTTGTGACCATGGGAAATTTATTGCTTGATATGGAACTTAGCGAAAGGGTCCAACTTCATAGATTAATACCCACACCTGAGGAATCCTCGTAAAAGGTGATCTTCTCTTATTGATACAATGACCATTAGGAGATAATACGATGACTCCGCAATGTTTGTGTGTTCTCTGTAATCATCCAACAATCCACTCTCCATTTGATGGAGAGTTGGATTACAATTGCAAGATCAGGCACATAAAGTATGAGCCGTTGGATGAGTTTTCTTCCATGATGGATGAAAAAGGGAATATCTGGAGAAACACTTAGCAATCTTGCATTAGAGTTATGAACTCTCAGAAGGGCTTGATTGCAATGGAGGTCATGGATGAAAAAGGGTATATGTTAGATATACAAAGTTATAAATGTAATTCTTGCAAAACTCGTTGTAGTTTATATAAGTATTGGATACTTGTCCCGTTTTGTGAAAACAGGATGGTCTGCTTGAGAATCACTGGGATTGAGGCAATGTGGCTTGATGACGGCAAGCAAAACAGTTAATGGCCGACATCATCCCTTTCCTCAAAGGTTTATCATTTGGATTAGTGGACTTGAATATAATTTGTAATCCTTGTTTGTGTGTCTTGCTTTTGGCGAGACGATTGTTCATATGAATGAGTTACAAGATAGTTGTACTATTCTTATGAACAATACCGTTATGGTCACATTACGATTATAAATGAGTTATTCTCATCACTATGTTAATGATAATAGTTTAAACATTTATAAAGGATTAGAATGCTAAAAGATATCCAAATTCTTAGGAATGACATGCCACTATAGTTTAAGTCATTTTGGTTACTGCATGTTCTTCATTCTAAATGGAGATCAGGGTCCTAGATGCTTAATCTAGAGACTTTGCAAAACCATGCCTCTTGGGCAGAATGACCAAAACTCCGCATTCTGGTAACGGTGATATGCGAAGAAACGTTGAACTTCATACATAATGACGTATCGTATTTTCAACAAGATAGTGGAAATCATTATTTATACTTAATGTTGAATCTTATACATAGTGATGTATTGTATTTTCAACAAATAGTGGAAATCATTATTTCATACTACATTGTGGATTTAAGTGAATATAAATATTTACTTAATGAAACATAAGTTTGAAACTGTTTTGAATTGTTCAAAAGATTTCAAAGTAAAGGAGGATATTGAATTAACAAGAATACAAAAGTCTCTTTGATTTGATTGACATGACTAAAGTATTTAAGTTAATTTTGGCATAAAAGGACACGTGAAAGAGGTTTCACAAATTATGATAAACATCATAATCATTATGTATTAAGATACATATGATATTATATTATCTCTTATCGGGGTTACAGTTATCGTTTAGAGTTAGAGATCGAAATGAGCAAACACTCGTTTGACATACAATGGAACATCTAAAGATTCGTGGCGAATAAACAAGTCTTTGTACAACGTTCTTAGGAAGCTATGAATGCATCTTCCACAAGGGGAAAATCTAATATTGTTCAAAGTTGATGTGTCTTGATGAAGATATAGGTGGAAGAAAGTAAAAGATCAAAACAAGGTATTTGACCTTACCTCCAAATTGTTGAGTGGCGCAGCGGAATTTGTTTCATGAAACCGAACTCTTCAAATAGAGGAGAAACTATTGATAACGATCATAAAGTTTCAGACTTTTACTAAGAAAATAGGATTCAATGATATATTCTGCAAGTTTGTGGAATTGTATTATTGATTCACTTGTCATGTTATTTGAACAAGACATACCTACGAACTACAAAGAAGCGTGATGGACCTAAGTACGAGAAATGACTAGGAGTCATAAAATCCTATATTAAGTTACATTTAAGATTGCAAAGTGATATGTTACTTGATCTTATCAAGTAAAGAAGTTTACTTGATATTTTTTGAATGACTTCAAAGTCATAAGATGGAAATGAAACTTAATGGAGACGTACAGCTTGTTTTTCACAAAGTATGGACAAATTCAAGGAGTTGACTACAATGTAGCGATGCTTGAGTCTATTGGATTTACACCATCAATATATCGATATTGGAATCTCGTAGCTGGAATTCTCAATTTGACGATGATCAAAGAATTTTGGAATTTCAAAGATTATCGAGAGGACCTGCATTTGAGTGGGAGCTAATTAGCTTTCCCAAATCTTAATATGTAGGAGACATATTTTGAGTGGGAGCTAAGTAGCTTGGCCATATCTTAATATGTAGTAGACATATTTTGAGTGGGAGCTAAGTGAAATCCCTGGATCTCAAATATGGATGCCATGTTTGAGTGGGAGCGTGAAATCATTCTAGGATATGTGGACGACATATGTGAATGATGTGATTGGTGTTAATAACATTTAAGTAGATAAATAAGGATGAAGTTGAAGTTATTAAACAATGAGATCTATCGAGATAGATTGGTAAGTTTAATAAAAATCAAATGTTGAATGCTTCTTGGACTTGATTCTGAAGATGTTCAAAATGTCCTAAGCAAGATTCTGAAGAAGTTTAGAATGGAACAAGGTAAGAAAGAAGTTCTTACTATATGAAGCATTGTCTTAGTGTTACAACGATGGTTATAAAGTAAGAAAGGGATGTGTTGCATCTCCTATGTCTCATTCATAGGTTCTTCCATACAACCATATTGTATACTCGACGTAATGTGACCCAAAGTTTTGATTGGAATGACAAGCTCTTAACTGTAAGAACATGTCTTGAAGTGATTCTTGAGTTAATCACTGGACCAGAATTAAGTTTGTACTTAAATGGTAAGAAGCAAAGTAAGTGGTATAGTTGCATTTCATGCACTAGGATCTACATAGATATAGAAGTATAAAGTCTCCATCTGATGTGATGTATATTGTTATGGCGGGGCTAGTTCGCTTTTAACGTAGAATGATGTATCCAGGGCATAATGCCCATGAAAAAGCCCTCGAGGTTGATCTAAAGTCACTGTAGGCTCCTAGAATCCGGCCTCGTTCTACTGCCATAACTGTCGTATATACACAAAGGATTGCAAAGTGTGTTCTGAAGTTTAGATGACAACAGTGAAAACGACCATCATTATAAACACTAGAAACAAAGTCTCACTTTGTCACCGAACGAATACTTCAACCCATTATGAGATAATGGTATGAATGCCAAAGTTAGGAAGACATTAACGATTTCTAGAGACATAATGATCTGGTAAAATAGAACATGGACAGGATGTTTTCCATAAGCATGCATGATCAATAAACGCATATGTGATATGGTTTATGATGAGTAAAATGCGAGCTAGATTATTTGTACTCTAGTGCAAGTGGGAGACTGAAGGAGATATGCCCTAGAGGCAAATAATAAATAGGTTTTTATTGTCATATCTCAATTAGTTCGTAATAGTTTCATACTGTGCTATAACTGTATTAATACGAAACGTCAATACAAGTGTGGTATGTAAACAAACCGTGTCTCTAGTTGCCTCTAGCGAACTAGTTCATTGGTCATGAGGATGATCTAGGGTTTCGAGATCATGGGCATTTATGCTAATTGACAATGAGGTCACGTCATTAGTTGAATGATGTGATAGACAAACAACCCAACCAGTTGTATCTTAATGAGATCTAGTTATAAAGTTCACCATTAATGATAAAATCAGGAAACCTCGCAACCTGATCCTTAGACTGTGAGATAATGCAAATCACCGTTCTGGAGGGAGCTTAGATGGTTATCAAGTATCACACCGTGACTGGGTGATCGAAAAGGTGCTACTCAGGTTTCCCAAAGGGGCACGTAGAGGAGTACATATCAAGATCAGGATTTGCCAATCCATGTAATGGATAGATACATATGTGGCCATCTCGGTGGCGTTGCATTAACGAAGCTTGAAAGCATGTGACTGGGTCACGGAATGCAACAACACGGAAATGAGAAAACAAGTTCATCGGTAATGAGATCGAACGAACGTATGGAGATACCGTAGATCAAATTTCAGGTGAAGTAGGTATCAAGTGGCAAAGGGAATGGGAACCGGCTGTTTACGGTTCAAATGACATTATCATCGTGGAATCCACAAGGGTCATTATGGGCATCCTAGTACCGCTATTGATCATTGATGGAGATCATGTTTGTGCCATTCCTGAGCCGTGGGGAAATACACTTAAGGGTACGATGAGCTAGAGATCCTCTGTAAGTTGGAATCACCATATGAAAGAGAAAAGGAAACCAGAAAATTTCCGTGAGAGAACCGGAATCGTTCCGGGAAAGATCCAAACTCGCTTGGAGGAAATCGAAAGGGAACCGAAATGTGTTTCGGGTCAAATCGGATTTTGTAATATGTATTTACATATTAATTAATGTAATTAATATTAAATATAATATTAAAATCTAATTTGAAGGGGTATTCCACTAATGGGCCAAACTTCCTAGGGAAAAAGGGCCCATGAGGGAAAACCGAAGGAGGGAAGGGCCAAGGGCCAAAGGGCCAAGGCCTAGGAGCCTCAAGGGGGCCCACCCGGCCAGCCTAGGGTTGTGCGCGGGGTGGGGCGCACCCCTGGCCGGCTGGCCCATGAGGCCCATCTGGCTCCCCCTCTCTCCCTTGTTTAGTCCCACATGGGAAACCCAAAGGGGAGGGCACACCCCCTCCCCCTATATAAAGGGGTGCCCATGGGTGGGATTTCACACACCAATATTTGGAGAAGTCCTTTGGTTGACTTTCTTCTTCCCTCTCTCTCGTCTCCATTCGTTGGCACGGTCCCAAGTAAGGACTGTCCATGCAAGAGACACCGCACCTGCAGCACGCCGTTGCGCTGCAGGGATTCCAAGCCGGAGATCTACTTCCGCACTCCCGGTAGGGATCAAGGAGTCGGAGGTCATCATCATACACCGTATGTGTATGAAACCACGAGGGGCCTCCTTGAGGCACTTGGATGTCGTGAGCCAGAGTTGCTGCACGATGAAGAAGGAGCAAGGGATGACCTACGAGGAGATTCGCGACCTTGAGGTCGGCTACAAGTTCAACTACTTCAACCACGTTCCCCTCGGAACATTAACCGCGTAGGGTCTACAAGGGTATGTATTCTATACGCTCGGCCGTTACCGCATTACTACATAGATAGATCTTGGCAGTATTAGGCGGTTCCAACGTAGGAATTTTTTAGTTTTCTGCTGCGGAACCCTTCAATAAGTTATGGGGACCTTAAAACTTATAGTAGTGATTAGACTCTATGTCTTAATAACTCCCTTGCTTTCTCTTAACCGGCATTGGGATCAATCACTAGTGGTACATTTGCTCAGTAACTTGGCTACACCTATTTATGGCTCCTCTCTAGAAGAAACAATAAAAAGACTATACATGTGCTTCACTAATTCTGACAACCAAACGAGTGAATTAACTATTTGCCTAAACACTTGATCCCTTGAGTTACTTCCTTTTACTTTACTTGCAATAGTTTACTTCTTGTTATTACTTTCAGCACTTAACTGTTTTCTAGTTAGAAGTAAAAAGTACCTTACACCTCTATTTTATTGCTTTGCATAGAAGACAACATACATAAGTGGGTTATAGGGATTTAGAGAATAGATAATTTACCTTTTAGCTCCTTATGGGTTCGACACTCAAATACTTATCAAATTGTACTAAAGTGGTTCCCTAACCTTGGGGATTATCAAGTTCTTTTTTGGCCCCATTGCAAGGGACCATTGTGCTAGGCTTTTATTCTTGTTTGTAATGCTAGTTTATTTTCAGCAACTAAAATATAAAACTCAAAATCAAAAAAATTAGAAAATCGAGACTATGAAAATACTCCTGTTATGAGGACAAATATGGATATAAATGACACTTCGCTGATGTACTTGAATGTTGATAAGATTGCTAAGAAATATAGAAAATCAAGAGAAGGGATAAGACTTATTTCATGAAAAACTAAATTCTATTGCTAGTGAGTTACTTGAATATTATGATCAAACTTTTTGCTCTATACAGTGTGGTAGAAACTTTGAATTTCAATGTATGTTCCATGAAGGATATGTTATAGCATCTTACCATAGAGGTGATTATGCTCATTTCGGGATGGAACAAGCAGAGGAATTTGTTACTTTTATGGTAGCTTATGAATTAGAAACCTTCATTGATTAGCATGAAAATATCACTATAGCTAGTAAATTTAAATGTGTGATCACTCTTATCATTGATAAATGCATAACCAACTTCATAAAAAATATTTATGATGTTGACTTCCATAAGAGGGGCATTTTTGCTCGAGAGAGCACTAATATTTGGTGAGTTGGCTCTCTTCTCTCCTCTCCCACCACCACCCCTCCCACCTCACCGACCAGCGGCAACCATGAGATATAGATCTAAGGAATCATGCAAGGGATCCTCCATTGGGATTTATATCCGGGGCTGGCCCTGGAGAATCAGGTGCGTCATCGATTTGGGTCTTAGGTTCACTTCAATACTTTAACTCTTGCCAAGGAATTCTTTCTGGTGGTGTCTTTTTTGTCGGCCTCGTTTGATCTTAATGAGGACTCAGTGGGTCTTGCACTCAAATGTTGTATTGGGGGAGATGGACTTGGTTTCAATGTGTTCTATCTTAGTGATCGGCGTTTACAATTTTCAGTTGCATGCAACAAAGTTGGTCATTTTATTTATGGCCTCAAGGATAGAATTTGGCCGGATTTTATATGTCTTTTCTCTCTCTTTCATGGGGAACATCCTGCAAGATCTACTTTTGTGAATCAACAAACATGTTAGAACTCTTATGAGGAGATTTTGGAGATTTCATAGTGTTGTTTAGTTCATTCAAAGTTTAACACGAAGTTCCTTGAGAAAAGTTCAACTATGGATCAGAGATCTCATTCTGCTAAAGGATTAGCCAAATTTGGTGTTCATATTGGTAATGGTATTGAGGAATCATCAGGTGGTAATCAACAGAGTACAAATGAGATGATGTATTTTGGTCTTTTCGAAGATCCAGTATTCTTGGATCAATCAGTGGTTTGTCACGTCCAAAATTTGAAACTTTTCAATAATAATTTCCTTCGCAAATTGTGTGGCAGCCTTCCTATTATGTTGCTAAAGCATTTGGAAGATCTAAAGTATGCAAGCTATTCAGAGAAGGAAATCCTTGAGGTGATCAATATCCCAATTATCCTGCCTTCGGATATGGTTTTTGAATTTCTAGGCTATTGCTCGCGATGCGGTTTGAAAGATCATTTGAGGTCTAGTTGCCCAGGAATATCCTTGGGCTGTAGAAAGTTGGGCCACAAATGCTCACACTATGTGATGATGAGTGGTCCTATCTGTGGGCTATGCCTTGAGGAAGGACATTTGTCTAGGACTTGCTCAGTGGGCCTCCGCTGCCGAATCTACAAACAGCTGGGTCATTGGGCCAAATCCTGTGGTAAACGATTTGCGATTCGACAAGTATGGAAACCAAAGCAGAATCATATTGGGTGCCATCAGACCGCTTTAATAGGTTGTAAAACCTAGATAGTTAAGGAACTAAAAAGTGCAGGCGCTAAAATATCTCAAGAATAAAGTACCACGTTTTACTCATTTAGATGTTAAGGTTGTTAAACATGTTTGGAGTCACAAATTCTTGCATGCTACTGTTTAAGGTATAATTTTCTTATTGTTTCTGTAACTCCAATTGAGCTAATTTTTTTGTTGTAGTTACAACTTTTCATCCTCTATATGTACAAAAACTGGCTTAATTTTTTGATGCTCCTAAGTCGGTCAAATATGCATGTTTTCCAGCTATTTTTTTTGCAAATTCTTCCTTTTGTTGCAATAGTGGCTATTTTGAGCTTTGGTTTGATTATTTTTGAGTATTCTGATATTCTGTTGATGTTAACCACTTAAGAAACTCTGTGTACATTTAGAACCAAAATTTATTTGGGAGTTATAGCATCTTGCAATATATCAGTACAAGAAATGTTTGCATCCACAATGATTTGGCTCGTCAGTCGTCGTAGAAGGCGCGTCTTCCTCGACAAATTTCTTCACTCAACCGTGCTGAAGGAAAACTTTTCCCCTAGTTTCGCGACCCTCTACTACGATGAAACCGCTAAAAACATGGACAAAGCTTGGTCGCCGCGTGGCAGAAGTAAGATTTTTGGTTCCTCCTGCGATGTTAGTCGAACAAAATCTTTTGAGGCGTGTGGGTTCCGGATGTCAGTGTCTCTAGTGGACCATACTTTTCAGTCGTGCCTCCATGATTTGAACTCGATAACATTGCTCGATGCATCTGCCGTTTAGTTAGGCTGCTGGGTCCCCCCATGTCAGCCTCTCATTAGAAGAATTGTGTGTATGATGGAAAAAATTTCTTCGCTCGTGCTAGCCTGTTCTGAACTTGATAGCGATGCTCGATGCATCCACTGTTTAGTCAGGCTGCTGGGTCCCACATGCCAGACTCTCATTAGAAGAAACATGCGTATGATGGAATTTTTTTCTCACGCTTCCCTATTTCGAACTCGATAACGTTGGTCAATGCATCTGTCGTTTGATCATGCGACTGGGTCCCACATGTCAGTCTCTATTTAAATGAAGCATGTGTATGGACTTATTTTTTCGGTATGCGATGTTGACACCTTTGCAATGTTGCTCAATGCAACAACCATTTAAGGTCTGCATGCTAGGTCCCAAATGTCAGACTCTCTTTGAAAGAAACATGTGTATGTTGGACTATTTTTTCAGGTCGAGTCTGACATTTTGACCTTGGCATCGTTGCTCATTGCAGCCGTGTATATATGGTCTGGCTGCTGGGTCCCCAATGCCAAGATCATGTTTGGGATGGGTAGTTTTACCTTCTTAGATCCATTGGTTGCCGATGGTGTTGTGGGCAGAACACTAGAAATAAATGAGCAAACTTCTATCACTTTTGTTAAGCATGGACAGGCTGGGAATAGAAGACTTTCTTCCTTTGGCCGTTAGACTTGGGTGTTGTTTTTAGGATTCCCTGCAGATTACCAAACCCAATCTTACATTAGTAGTGTTGTTGAGGACTTTGGACTTCTGATTTTATGACACATACCTAGAGAGAATCTAAAGTATGTTCTAGTTAAGGTGGTAATTGCACACCCTAAGTTCATCCCTAAAAGCCATGTAGTGTCTCAGCTTCGTGGAAGTAGGAATTCATGGATAGTGTTAGTTTACATACTTAGAAGTAGTGATTGGAATGCCCATGTACATGACTTTCCTCCTCCTCATGAAGATCCAGAGACAAAGGATGGTAATCCTCATCCCTTCTATGGTCTGGAATAGACTGCAGAACAAATTTATCAAAAATAGCTAGATGCCTGGTTGCAACAAAATGGATATCCTAGGGCATAAGGGAATCAACATGGACATCAGCATGGACAAGGTCATGGACATCAACATTTTTCCACCATAATGCTCAGTTGGAAAATTTTGAGTTAGTTGCTCCTAATGCACATGCTCCTCCTCCTCTGTACAACTTCCAGGCTATGTTGTGGGAATACAGAGTTTTTGTGGAATGTGGCATTCACCCACCAGCCTCAAACATAACTGATAGCCCAATGCAGGCTTGGACTGACAATGTTGACAACCCAATGTCTAAAGAACTGTAACTACCTCGGTGAATTACGCTCCTAGTTACAAGCCTGGATGAGCAGAAATGGTTGAAATAGTACGGTGGGGCCCAAATGCCACTCACAGGTAGACCTTTCGGCCGTCCCAACCATTTCCAAACATCGGGACAAGAACGGGCGGCGTAATCGGCAGGCGAAGGGATCAACTACATACACAAATGAGTATGTATGCAAGCCACCATACAATGGTTCTCAGAGTCATTCCATCTAAAAAGAAAGGAAATATTGCAACGCCATACGGCAAGATCCAAATATCCTAGATAGATATAATAGTTTAGGATATCTCCTCATACATCAAACATCAGAGTATCAGGCGGAAGCGGAAGACAAAATCCGAGTACGGATAAGAAGCAAATCGGCATAAGATGCCCCATAAATAAACACATCCCGCCCACAGATCTCACGGATCCACGTTCCCGGAATCTCTACACCGAATGATCGTTGCCCACATCATCCGTCTCCTCCACCCAGTATCCATCTTGCGAGTTTACCTGTTCATCTGAATCAAACAATTTATCGTGTGAGACCCTAGGGGTACTCAGCAAGTCTTTATGCCTCTAAAGGGGACACAACCTGGGGTGATGCAATTGCAGCAAAAGATAAACCCTAACAATTCTATAGATACTCGCTAACCATCCGCCTAACCAAAGATAGACGGATGTCCGTGAATTAATAACAACAGTTATAACGGTAATCTCCACAGATCCATCCTCCTCCTCGCATACCGACGAGAAAGCGGACGAACAACCCCCCCATCCGTTGGCAGTTTTATTATCCATTCCATGAGTAGTGTACTATTTACTAGTCAGGTACTTAGTCAAATTAAAAGCGGTACTTTAGTTATACTTGTCTATGATCGAGAAACTGTGCTCCAAGTCGTCCATAACCGCGGACACGGCTTTCAGAAAGTTTTACCCTGCAGGGGTGCACAAATAGCAACACACACTCGATCAACCTCGGAAAAACCAAATCAAAACCCAACGAGGCAGTCACGACAAAGCGATCACAGGATTCAGAAATATTTTAGGGGGCCACCCCATTAAGCTACCCGCAACGAAGCTGGCCGGCTACGAGACGGACTCAAGGTTTGTGGGGACGGCTGTAAACGACTGGGAACCCGAAAGTGTGACTGGGCTTGTCGATACAGCGAAAACGTGTCATGGCCCTAAACAGTACAGGTGCAGTACCTCGCACAATGTAAATAAAGCAGTAAAGCATGGCATAAGTACAGGATAGTAAATAAAACCTCAAACTAGTTTGTGGCCCCAAGAAATAAGAATGAATCAAGCTCTGGCTCAGGGGGGTTCATAAGCCTCCTGGATGTGGATAGCGCGAATATTCAAGGAACAGGAATCAAGTACTCGGGGTCCTACGGGACACAAGTGAGCCTGAAAAACCAAATAGCGAATATGGCTCACCGATGCCACTTTCATTAGTTATCCCATTACTACTCAGGTTAAGTTGTTTAGGTACCTCGTTATCCATCCGACACTCACATACCCTACACATGATGTTCTACGACTCGCATGGCTCAAATAACTCCTGTAGTAATGGCTCATGGGATGGAGGAACAAGCTTCGGTGGGGTTTAAAAGTAAAGGCTATGCAATACTTGGGATTCAATTTGATGCAATCACGACTCAATGATGCAAGAATAAGATAGAGGCAGTAGGTACTATATGTATGCAAGCATGTGGTGGTGCTTGCCTGGCAGCTCAGTTGAAGCGAGAGAAGGACCTGGGTAGTGCTCCTGGGTCTCTTGATATATCCCCTGCTCAGCGTCTATTCGAAGAAGAACCAAACAAACAAGGGCTAACATAAATAAAGTGCACAAGCATATGAATAAAATGCGACAAGCAAACAATCATGCCATGATGAATGATGCACAATTTGCATGGCGTTAATGTAGCATGGCATGGATGAGGTGTGGAATACAAGAAATAAGCATTTTATTGAGCTTTGGTCACATTTTAACCTCATATAAGTTGCTGTATACTTTATATTTATATGATGCATGCTGCAAAACAGAACATGGAATGCATAAACAGAAAGGTCTCGTCGAGCTAATCATTTTAGACATATTATTTGTTAAATTTGGAGTTATAAAACAAAAGTTATTAATTAATTAAGGAAAAAGGGCATTTTATTGTAATTTTGATCAACTCGAAAAATAAAGTGTTTAAAATATATTTTGGATAGCATATTTGAAATCCTCACATTTTTCTGACTTGAAAACATATATTATTTGTATTATTTGGGTTTATAAATTAAAAGTTATTTGAAAACAGATTTGAAATTTGAATCTGAATTAATTTGAAAAGATTTGAATTAAAACAGAAATAAACAGAAACTTTTTGTACTCAAGCAGATCCAGACCCAGACGCTGACGGGTGGGGCTCACTGCTGACTGGGACAACACGCGCACAGAAATCCTGTGCTGACGACGGGCTCGCACGGCGTCCACTGTACCTACGACAGCCATACCGCTCATACTCCGATAAGACAAGCCATACTAGATACTGTAGATGACTAGTCGGCTAGGACCCGCCTGTGGGGCCCGTCAGTCGGACTAGCCAGTGAGACCTTTGCCTCTCTGCCTATATAAGGGGAGGCAAGGCCTCAGTAGAAAGGGTTGGTCTCGGTGCATTTAAGGCAGTAGCTAGAGAACACAGCTCAAGGAACACTTGTAGTTCGTATATCCCTCATTGTCAGATCAGGAAGGAGTAGGAGCTTTACCTCATCACGAGGGCTCCGAACCTAGGTACTTCCTGCATCCAGCTACGCTTGCTTGTACCCAATCTCGCATGCGGACGCCGTCGATAGCTTCCCTGCTAGTCCCCACACCTCTATCTAACCTCCTTAGGTACTGCCGTTCCCAATACAACGACAGAAAGAGCCACTAAAAACTTCATGCAAATGCAATATGAGCAAAATAAACTATTCACCAAAACTATGGAGGAACAATCTATCATCTTGAAGAACATTAGCCATCAACTTGAGAGTCTAAATAGGGAAATTCCTAGTTTACAATTGAAACTCTCTAATGTTGAAAGAAATATATCATCTTTGTCTAAAGCTCAATATTCATTGATTAATAAAATGGCTGCTAAACCTAAAACTAATGGCAATCCCTTTGCAGCTACTAATGCCATACAAGTAAGAATTGATGAAAATGTTAGACTATTAGCTGAATTACATGCTAAGTGGGAAAGAGAAGATGAAATTGATAGAAACATTAGTGTTTCTACTATCACCACCACTAGTGTTGAGGCTAGTAATAGTTCTACTACTTTTGATATTGATGGTTGTAACATCTCTGAAGTTATTAAGTTCCTACAAAAGCTTGCTAAAAGTCCTAATGCTAGTGCTATGAACATGACTTTTACAAAACACATTACTGATGCTCTCATAAAGATTAAAGAAGAAAAGATGAAACATAAAGCTTCTATTCCTATAAAACAAGAGGATGGTTCGGAACCCATCATTAACATGAAAGTGAATGACTTTGATTTCAAAGCTTTGTGTGATCTTGATAGTAGTGTTTCTATTATGCCTAGAAGGATTTATGATATGCTTGATTTGCCTCCTCTTGAAGATTGTTATTTGAATGTCCCACTTGATGCTAATGCTAAAAAGAAACTCATGGGGAGTCTTAATGATGTTCTTATTATGGTTAACGATTCCTATGTCCCCGTTGATTTCTATGTTTTGGATGTTGAATACAATGCTTCTTGTCCTATTACTTTGGGAAGACCTTTTCTTAGAACTGTTGGTGCCATCATTGATATGAAAGAAGGCACCATTAAATATCAACTCCCACTCAAGAAAGGTATAGAACACTTCCCTAAAAAGAGAGAAAAGATTTCTTTTGCTTCTCCTATGAAAACAAAATTTGGTCTTAATGCTTCTTCATTTGAGAACACTTGATTCTTTCTTTGCTTCTTATGCCTAACTTAAAGGCGTTAAAGAAAAGTACTTATTGGGAGATAACCCAAAAGTTTTAGATGAGTCTTGGAAGTTATTACTAACCGCTCCTTATCCTTTTTATTTGCTTATTGTGCCAAGAGTAACCTCTAATGAGAGTGAAGTAATGATTGGGAAACTTGCTGTCCTGAAACAGATTCTTGTGCTTCACCGTAAAAATTCGTGAGAGAGCTCTGTATGTAGGATTGAGCTGTAATTTTTTGTGCTTCTGCCCCAGGTGGTTACCTAACTTTCGTGAGTTCAACACTTTTTGATTTGATCAACAGAAGGTCTTCGAAAAAATTCGTCTTTATCTGCTGGTCTGTTTTGACAGATTTCTGCCATTTTCTGCATTTGCTTCTTGTTGGTTCCTTTTTGAGTTCTTTTGGGGAATTGAGCATTTTTAGGGAAGTGCTACAGTAGCTAGTGTTCTAATGGAAGTTTATTTGGTGTTAGAACTGAACCTTGAGACTTATTTATCTTAAGTGCACTAATGTTGCTAATAAAGATTGTGTGAAGTTTTGTATGAAGGAAAAATTTCAGGTGTATGGAAGGAATGAGTAATGAGATGAAGGATGGACTAAAGCTCAAGCTTGGGGATGCCACGCGTGTCACCCTAATAAATATCCAAGAAGTACAAGCGTCAAATCTTGGGGATTCCCAAGGCATCCCCTTCTTCATCAATAAAAATTCCAGGTTCCTTCCAAACGCTTCATTTTTATTGTTTCATGCACAGTTGTGTTTTTCTTGGAGCGTCTTCTTTTTAGTTTTTCTTTTGGTTTTTAGTTTGCTTGGTTTGCTTAGTTTTCTGAATAAATTGTTTGGACCCCCTCTTTCATACATTGGTTTGCAAATAGTTTGGTTTGGTTTGGAAAAGAGTAGGAAAGTTCATGCTTATGTGGTAAAAAGAGCTCGTTTTTGACTGTGGCCTATGCTTTGTCATGCCATGCTTGATATTGTTTTGGCTTTATTCTTAGTATTCTTTGTTGTAGCATGACTTGTTATAAACAATTGAGATTGCTTAATGTGCCTTGGATGAATCATGCGTTGTTTTAGCATATTAAAGCATAGTATAGTGGTATTCTCCTTTGATGCTTTATTTGGGTTGACTTGGCACATGCTCACACCATGTTATGACTGTCTCAAGTCACCATAGCCTTTATGATCCTTTAGTTTTCAACTTGTAGTATCACTTTATGCTTTGATCAATGATGTTTTGTCGCTCTGCATGATTATGGCCATTATTGCTCTCTTAGTTTGTCGCTCCCAGTCTTTTGCTAGCCTCCACAACCAAGTATGAGTTCCACTCATGCATCCAACTCCCTAAACCAAGTTATTCCAAAGAGTCCACCATACCTACCCACTAGCTTATGCTATTCCAAGTATATCCATGCTTTTGTTTACCTTCTAAATTAAACTTGTTATGAGAAAACTAGTGATTAAAGCTCTCACGAACTTGATGGCATACTTTACTTTTTGCCTCTAATAAACTTGAACCATTGGGTCCTTCTTTGTTGCGTATATGCTTGTGCTTTATAAGTTGAAATTAGCAGAACCATGTTTCATGGGGAACGCTTTCAATATTGCACTTGTACTTTGTACCCCGTTGATATCATGTTCTTTTGCTTACAGATCCTGGCGGTGTGAAATAAAAGTGGAACTTGTAAGATCATGGAGTTTGTATTTGTGTTAGAGAAACGCCTGGGCAGCTAGCCTAAGCCATGCCTAATCATGGTGGAAACTTGCAGCATCACCATAATGAGCACTCTATGAAGCATCCTCAATAAAAACCTATGCAAACAGCAAATAAAAAGATCGCTGAGATGCTCATTGTCTGCTTGCCTTGTCATTTTGATTATGGGAAAGCTCCTGTATCATGTGCAAGGGGTACCCCGTTGGCGGTTCTTAATGATACACATATACTTACAATGACAAGAGCTTACTCGTGACTGAAGTTGAGTAGCATGAGGATCGGTCTTCGTAAGTAAGGGGCATGAGATTTCGGTTTATAACTTGTCAAGCATATCCTCTTAGTTGTGTCACTTTAACCTTAATCACCTTCAAGATGCTTATGATAGGGGCAATGAGAGCTGAAAACTACAAGTACCATAATTTTTAGAAGCTCTTTATGAGACATGAATCCCTACTTTACAAAAGGCCTTTTTTCCACCATTATATTGAGTCTCCACCTTCTACCTTTATGCACCTACTTTGAGAGCATAGTGGCCATTCTTAGTTCTATGTGCATTGTCCCAAGACTAGTTGATTGATGCGTACTTTGATATTTCTTGTTTTAAATTATTGTATCTAGTCACTCTTATGAACTTTGAAGATGTCCTATGCATTTATATTTGCTACTCTATTGAGGGACAAGCTGAATACTTTTATGCTATGTTTTCTTTATGTGAAACAAACAAACGTCTTGCAAAGCATTGTTATTCATGAATCTTTTGTTTGTGCCTTTTCATGTTTCATCATAGTTTCTTTGCTTATTGCTAGAACTTTGTCTTTCATGTTATGATTGAAGTACTATGATCCCAGCTTTGAATGTTTTGCAAATACTTTGATCAAGTCTTTGATGGTGCATGTCACCTCAAAAATTATTCTTTCTTTTTATCACTTACCTACTCGAGGACGAGCAGGAGTTAAGCTTGGGGATGTTGATACATTGCAAATGTATCTATAATTTTTGATGTTCCATGCTTGGTTTTATCCACTTTCTTGTGTTTTGTTCCAACTTTGGAGTACTTTTCATATGATTTCTTGGACTAACCTATTAACAAGAGCCACAGTGCCAGCTGCCTGTTTTCTGCTGTTTTTGGTTCCAGGAAAGTCAGAAAATGAATATTCTCGGAATTGGACGGGACAAAAGCCAAAGTGCCTATTTTTCTGGAAGGGATCAAGTGCCAGAATACCAGACGGAGAAGGGCCAGGGGCCGGCCACACCACCTGGCCTGGCGGCCAGGCTGGGCCCGCGCCAGGGGTGGTGTGGTGGCTCCCGGCACCCCCTCGGCCTCTCCTTCCTCCTATATATTGCCCTCAGGATGAAAACCCTAAGTGCCGGATCAAAAATCCACGAAAGAGTCTGTAGCCGCCGTCATCTCCATCCCTAGATCGGGAGGGATCTGAAGCTCTTCCCGGCACCCTGCCGGAGAGGGGAATTCACCCTGGAGGCCTTCTTCATCACCATGCAAGCCTCCGGTGTGATGCATGAGTAGTTCATCCTTGGACTACAGATCCATGTAGTAGCTAGATGGCTGGTTCTCCTCCTTTGTGCTTTCATGTCTAGATCTTGTGAGCTCCGTTCATGGTCAAGATCATCTATTTATAATTATGCATGTTGTGTTTGCGGGGATCCGATGGATATTGAGATGCTATTTTAGATTGATTATTGATTCTATCATGTCTTTGTTATTTGTGATCTTGCATGCTTTCTGTTGTTAGTAGCTATCTTGGCCAAGTAGATGCTAGCAACTCCAAGAGTTAGTATTTATGCTCGATAGTGGGTTCATGCCTCTGGTAATATAGGGAAGTGACAGAAATCTCTAAGGTACTAGATGTGTTGTTGCTACTAGGGAGAAAACAACAATCTTTTGTTCATAGAACAATTGTATTGTTTACTTTACACGCAGATCGTAAAGTAATAATCTGTTGCTTGCAACTTAATACTGGAGGGGGTTCGGAAGATAAGCTGAAGGTGGATTATTAGTCATAGATGTAGTTGGATGGTGGTCTATGTATTATGTTGTAATGCCCAATCAAGTCTCAAATGAGTCAAGATGATTAGTATATGCATGTATTGCTTTCTCGGTGTTTGTCAATTGCCCGCTGTAATTTGTTCACCCAGCATGTTATCTATCTTAAGGAGAGCCACCTCTAGTGAACTATGGATCCCGGTCATTTTTCTTTACATACAATCTATAAATTGTTTCTTCTTTGTGTTTACTTTCTACAAACTTTTACTTCTTTCCATTCGATACGTTTAATCCTTTGTTTTCCGCAAAACACGGTGAGATTGACAACCTCATCGCAAGTTGGGGACAAAGTTCTGTGGTTGTGTTCTGCAGGTCTCCACGTTGCTACTAGCACCGATAGTGCGCCCTGCCAAAGCTCAGCTAGTAACACCTTTGGGGTGTTTCGTTGCTCCTACTGGTTCGATTAAACCTTGGTTTCGTACTGAGGGAAACTTGCTGTTGTGCTCATCATACCTTCCTCTTGGGGTTCCCAACAAGCTCTACATCAACACCGCACCAGCACTTTTCTGGGCGCCATACAAAGACCCATCAAGTGTCAAACTATTCGAATAGCCACGTCCGCGGTTATGGACAGTTGGAATGGCCATACTGTTTCGTTGTCAGATGTTTTCAAAATAACTTATGAAATGAATGATGAATCTTGACTTGACCACAACAGGGTTGTGTTTATGACACTAGCTTCCCAACTTAAGTGATTCTAGAACTTTATTTTATCTTTCTTTGTTTCAGAACTCAGCTTAGGTTTCAAACTTAACTTTATAGTTAAACTTAGAGTTAGCACTTTACATTAGAACTATACTACTTGTTAGTGGTAGTTTGTGAGTACTTCAAGAGTACTCATGGCTTTTGTCCCTGGCTATTCTCATGGCCAGACTATGAAGGAGACTACCAAGATGATGGCCAGCAGGACGACTATGATAACTAGGACTATCTGCCTTCGTCAGCATTGCCTGTGCCCCTGAAGATGGACCCCACCGCTACGCTTATCTTTTATTCTAGTGCTTGTTGTATTAAGACTGGATCATGAGATTCTTATTTGTGTAAGACCTTATGTATGGTTTGTAATGGATGATGTACTGTGATATCCAATCTATTATGTCTCGCAAAAATGGTAATCCTGGGATTGTGATGAATGACATAACAGGCATCTGGGATTAAAAATCCGGGTGTTGACAAGTTGGTATCAGAGCCATCCTGAATATAGGAGACCCTAGTTAGAATGGACGTCCAAACAAAAACTTAGTTTCAAAACTAAAGTGAATATTTATGAAAAACTATTTCCTCTCTTATCCTTGGGAATTCATTCTTTCTCAAAAAAATACATGTTCCTCAAAACTCTTACATTTACTACTTAAAATTTGACACACTTGATCACTTCACTAATTTCCTCATCCTTCATTCTTATAGATCTAACCAAAGCCTAAGCACCTCTAAACCTAGCTCACTGTTTTCAACAGGGTTTTGCCCCCATTTGATCTCCATTCACTCCCTCTGTCTCCAAATGATCTAACCAAAGCCTAAGCACCTCACCCCTTTGTTCCTAGCAGTAGTGCCATGCCACCCCGAGCACCATGTCGCCGACCTAACTTGCCCACGCTGCAGCAGACCGCCCCTCTCTCTCGCCATGTCTATGAGCTAGCCCAGACCTCACCGCCACCCTCTGTCCCCTCCCCGAGCACAGCCGAGCCGTGGACCACCTGCAGTGCGTCGCGCCTAGAGTGTCTGCGCCATGCCGAGCATGCGCTAGAGCACCGCGCACGACACGCATGCACACGCCGCCCCTCGACCGCAACCCGTGCTCACCGCTTCGCCATGACCCAGGGAGCCCCCCAGACATGCCCGTTTGGCGTCGTTCGAACCACAGCCACCGCATGCCGTGAAGATCGCCACCTCTGCCGCTCAGAGCGTGAGCACCACCCGACCAAACGCCACCACCCCTAAGCCCGCATTTAAGCCATAGCGCACAGCCAGGAGGCAGGCCACCGTCCCCTACCTCGAGCCACGCCGATAGCACACTGTGCAGCCCTTGCCGGAGTCGCCCGCCCATCCCTCTCGGTCGCCTCGTCGAGCTATAAATAGAGGCCACCCCAGCACAAACCACTCACACCATTCCACTCCCCTCACCTCACTGGTCCTTCCCCACCTCTAGCCGGAGCAGCACAAGCACTTGTTCGCCGGAATTTGGCCGGAGGAGCCCGTTGCAGAGGAGGAGAAGGCGACGTCGATTTCGTCCACCCCCGGAGCTGCCTCGACCACCCCTGAGACCGCCGTCGATAGCCAGTTCATTTGCCTGCCTTGCCGTCGTTGCTGGAGCCCTAGTATGCCCCCTGAGCACCCCCACCGAGCTGCTAGGGTTTGTCCTCGCTGGTGACCTGTCCGTCGTCAACGACGAGCCCCAGCCGTTGATCCTAGTTCTAATCTAACGGCCCACATCGCCCCGTACAGCTTCGTGTGTTATGAGCCGCTGACCGGTGGACCCCCCTGTCAGCTGAGCCCCACGCCGTGGAGTGTCACTGGGCCGGCCCGCTAGCTTTCCCGCACGACCCATTTAATTCAAATCTAGATTTTTTCTTTTTAGTTTGAACTTAGTTCTGTCCCCTAGTTTGAAAATCAATTCAGAGAGATCTACAAATCCAAATGGAGTGATTCCAATTTTGTTAGAAAGCTACTGAAAATATCTATCCAAGCCCGTTGGATTTAATTCAATTAGTGTTAGAGATCTCTCCTAGTAAAAATCACAAGACAGAAGCTTTTGCACATTCAAACATTTTTATAAAATCAACCATGATAGCTTTTGAGTTGATTCCAACTCTGAAAAATCACATTTAACCATACCTATCAGAATATGTAATAATATTAAAGTTTACATGCAGTGACTTTGGACTAGTACCAAAATAATGCTATATAGGCATTTCTAGTCACTTTAAATCATTAATTATTAAACTTAAACCAAAGTAATTATGAACCGACCTTTAAATTACATTCCCACATGTTAGAATATGTGGTGAGGACATGTGTCCACATGATCTCATATTTTAAGTGGTGAATATTAAATCTTAGTTATTTTCAATGAGTAGAAATTACTTTTCTTAAATAAAAAGAATGAAGGTATTAATAAAACTTGTGATGCTTGTGATGATAATATATCATCAAATGTGTGCCTTAGAGTTCTAATTAGACTAGTTAAGTATTGTTTGGTGATTGTGTACCCCGTATGTATTTATAGACGATAGTACCGACCAAGCTTTCGAGGAGGAGGAGTTCTATCAAGAGGAGGAAGAAAACTTCAACCACTGCACCAACCAAGGCAAGCTAACACTTGCAAGTATAATGCTTAGGAAGCTAGAATTAAGCTAGATGATTGAGCAAAGATGCTTTAGGCATGCTTTGGTCACACCATTTTGACTATTACTTACCCCAAGTATTAGTTTCAAGCTTTACTTCCTTTACTTTACCAAAGTCCCTTACTTGTTTTGAAGGTAGCATAAAGAGTATAAAACTTGACCTATTTAGATAACCTTAGATGTCATTCTATGGCATGAGATTGATCCCATCTTTCCACCTTAGTGAACACTCTTAACTTAGTAGTTTAGAGTTAAATAAAAACTTGAGTCACTTTAGATGGGAACACTTGGTGAAAATGAATTGAGAAAACCTTGGAATGATGAGTCATTCTATTGAGATGTTTTGACATGTGTTGGGAACACAAATGGTTTATGATGGTGAAAATGTTGAGGCATGAGCTTTAACCCCTTTACAAAACTGATGGTTGGATTCGGATGCGATACCATTCCAAATTTATCGTACAACCACAATACCCGAATTGGGTAAGGCTTAGCCAGAAATTTATATGCATTAGTATTAGTTCCCTCGCGGGAGAGGTTTGAGCTGAGGCTACCTCTAAATGTTGTCCACCTATGCAGTGCCCAAGATGACAGATGGTCATGGTTGGGAGGCCATGCTCATAGGAGAGGTGCTTATACTAGGGTGTGTAAAGGAAAGGTTATGTTTGATTATCTGTATACTAAGTATGATGATTCAGGGTTATCCCTGATAGATGTATTGAATCTTGTGGTGAAAGTGTACCACCTCTGTAGAGTGTCAAACTATTCGAATAGCCGTGTCCGCGGTTATGGACAGTTGGAATGGCCATACTGTTTCGTTGTCAGATGTTTTCAAAATAACTTATGAAATAAATGATGAATCTTGACTTGACCACAACAGGGTTGTGTTTATGACACTAGCTTCCCAACTTAAGTGATTCTAGAACTTTATTTTATCTTTCTTTGTTTCAGAACTCAGCTTAGGTTTCAAACTTAACTTTATAGTTAAACTTAGAGTTAGCACTTTACATTAGAACTATACTACTTGTTAGTGGTAGTTTGTGAGTACTTAAAGAGTACTCATGGCTTTTGTCCCTGGCTATTCTCATGGCCAGACTATGAAGGAGACTACCAAGATGATGGCCAGTAGGACGACTATGATAACTAGGACTATCTGCCTTCGTCAGCATTGCCTGTGCCCCTGAAGATGGACCCCACCACTACGCTTATCTTTTATTCTAGTGCTTGTTGTATTAAGACTGGATCATGAGATTCTTATTTGTGTAAGACCTTATGTATGGTTTGTAATGGATGATGTACTGTGATATCCAATCTATTATGTCTCGCAAAAATGGTAATCCTGGGATTGTGATGAATGACATAATAGGCATCTGGGATTAAAAATCCGGGTGTTGACAAGTTGGTATCAGAGCCATCCTGACTATAGGAGACCCTAGTTAGAATGGACGTCCAAACAAAAACTTAGTTTCAAAACCAAAGTGAATATTTATGAAAAACTATTTCCTCTCTTATCCTTGGGAATTCATTCTTTCTCAAAAAAATACATGTTCCTCAAAACTCTTACATTTACTACTTAAAATTTGACACACTTGATCACTTCACTAATTTCCTCATCCTTAATTCTTATAGATGGAGAAAAACTTCAGTAAGTTCTACCAGTTGGGAAACGGAGGTCAACTGATCTTTGAGAGGGATCTGGATTCACTATCGGAGTTATTGGGACGCCCGCATCCGGAGTTTCTTGGAGCTCAACTTCCAGGACCCCCAGGAGGAGATTTACAGTGGCTAGTCACCGCTGATCTTAGAGGAAGCATCGGAGCACCAACATCCGGGAGAATCCAGTTCTTTGTGAGAGTGAACAACTGGCTAGATGGATTTGCCAGGGCAATGCATGAAGCTCTCGCATGTCTATGTGCCCTCAGCGTCAACCAACTCCAGGGAACCCGTTTTGCTCACTATGCAAGAGCTGACTTCATGGGGATGCCAATGGAGATGCCAAGTCACCCAGAGCTGAAGCGTCAAGTGGAGAACCTTGACTTCCTATTGTACGATCGTCAGAAGGAGTTGGACAATGCTAGGGAGTTTTCCAACCACAACCATGCCATTGCAGCCCAGAAGGCCTAGACTTTCTCACTTCTCGTCAAGGACCGTCAGTCTCTTCGCCTCCAGCGCGAGAAGAAGGATCGCACCATCGCCCGTCTTTGCAAGAAGGTGGCCGACCTCGAGAAGACCGTCAAGGAGCAGGAAGCTTAGCTTGCAGCAAAGGAGGAAGAAGAGGAGGGTGAAGACATCCAGGGAGACATGGATTCTTACCTCAGCAATGATGATGACTTTCTGGAGGAGGATGCCGTGGACTTCTACACTGACGGTGAGGACTCCGACTTCATCGACGATGAGTAGATGCACTAGAGCACTATCGTAGCATGAGATGTATCGGTCTCACTTTATCGTAGCTTGCAGAATGGTTCTTCAAACCATCTGTTTTCCTTTGATTGTTGTGGTGTGTGTTTGTATCGTGTGCTTGTTTGCATGAATGAAATGAAGTTAGTTGCAAAACCTGAGTCAAACTCAAAGTTTTAGCTTTGAAACCAAAACCATGAACCTTAGAACTTCCCTCTTACCCCTTTATTTACCTCAATCTTCAGATGACTCGTGGGAACCAAGGAGGGAGTAGCTCCTCGCAAGACCCAATGCTGCAGATCTTGCAAAATCTCATCGCAGACAGAGAAGCAAGCAGGGCAGAACGCTAAGCAAATCTAGTAACACTGCAACAGATCGCCCAAATGGCTCTCAACAACCAAGGGCATGGAAATCAACATCACCATGGACCCAAACTCAAAAACTTCCAGAATACCAATCCCCCAATCTTCAACCAAGCTGAAAACCCACTAGATGCTGATGACTGGTTATAGACAATGGAAAATAACTTAGAAGTTGTAGGAGTTGATGACAACGAGAAAGTTCTCTTCACCACCATCTACCTGGCGGGAGATGCAGGAGCTTGGTGGACTAGTACCCACAACATGAACCATGGTCAAGTGATGACATGTGAAGCCTTCAAGACCAAGTCCAGCCGCACCCACGTGCCGCAAGGTCTAGTCACCATACTAAGAGATGAGTTTCGCGACTTGAAGCAAGGTAGAATGACTGTGGTGGAATACCATGACAGATTCCTGTCACTAGCAAGATATGCCCCTGATGAGATCAACACAGAGGTCAAGAAGAAAGAGAGATTCCTGAAAGGACTGCATGATGAGATGCAGACTGTCCTCGTCAACATCCGCTTTGAGGATCTCGAAGAGCTAGTCGACTCTGCCATTCAGATGGAAGGGAAGATTAACCAGGCAAACGACAACCGCAAACGTCATATGATGCAGCAATCTGGATCCAGCAGTCACCAGAAGTACCGCCCCAACCCTTCACCGGGATATGCACCAAGGAACAACCGACCCCTAATGTCTCGCCCCAGCTACCCCAACCGTAGCGGAGGCAATGTGAAGTCCGGAGGAAACAATCACAACTCCGGCAACACCAACAATTTCAACCGTGCCCCTCCCAAGAACAACAACAACACTGCACCCAGAAGTGGCAGCAATGTTGTGCCCGTCGCAGCAAAGGACAAGTCCCAGATCACCTGTTTCGAGTGTGGAGTGAAGGGTCACTATTCCAATGAGTGTCCCAAGAAGACTGCCGCCACTGCCAATGTGAATGCCCTAGCTCAACAGCAGCGTCATGTTCAACCAGGGAGAAGATTTGCCCTAGGGAACCCTCACAACCGCAACGGTCGTCTCTTCCACATGAACGCCGAAGAAGCCCAAGAAGCGCCAGATGTAGTGTTGGGTATGTTTTCTGTCAACTCAGTTTTAGCAAGGGTATTGTATGATTCGGGAGCATCGCATTCATTTGTCACCGAAGAATTTGCATGCACTAGTAAGATTCACCTAACCAACCTGAAGCATGTCATGATAGTTCAAATCCCCGGATCAACTACAAAAGCTAGAAAAATTTGCAAAGCTATACCTATCAGAATACATGGGATAGATTTTTATGCCAACCTTATAGTACTCGGAACCAAAGGATTGGAAGTAGTACTAGGTATGGACTAGATGTCAAGGCATAAAGGAATGATAGACTGTGCTAAGAAGGCCATCACCATGACCAGTAGCTCTGGAGTAACAGTAGAGCATATATCTGAAACCTTACCTCGTCAATTCAAGTGCAACAAGAGTCTAGCCCTACCCACCATAGACCAAGTAAGAGTAGTCTGTGAATACCCTGACGTATTCCCAGATGAATTGTCAAGTTTGCCCCCGAATAGGGATATTGAGTTCATTATCGAACTAATCCCCGGAACCGGACCCATAGCCCAGAGACCCTATAGCATGAACCCCTCAGAGTTAGTGGAACTAAAGAAGCAGTTGGATGCCATGTTAGCAACAGGCTTGATTCAACCAAGCGCTTCGCCATGGAGATCACCAGTGTTATTCGTCGACAAGAAAGATGGAGGCAATCACTTGTGCACAGATTACAGGAAGCTGAATGACATCACCATCAAAAACAAGTATCCCTTGCCAAAGATAGAAGATCTATTTGATCAGTTGACTGGAGCTCAGGTATTCTCAAAGATTGATCTTAGGACTGGTTATCACCAACTTAAGATTCGTGCAACGGATATTCCGAAGACCGCCTTTACTACTCGCTATGGTTTATACGAGTATACGGTTATGTCTTTAGGATTAACCAATGCCCCTGCTTATTTCATGAATCTCATGAATAAGATCTTTATGAATTTCCTAGATAAGTTTGTAGTTGTGTTCATCGACGATATCCTTATCTACTCCAAGTCAGAAGAAGAGCATGAGCAGCATCTGAGAATCATCCTAGAAACCCTGAGAGAACATCGGTTGTATGCCAACTTCAGCAAGTGTGAGTTTTGGCTAAAAGAAGTAGGATTCCTAGGACATATTGTGTCTGCCGGAGGAGTCTCTGTTGATCCCACCAAGATCAGAGATGTCGAAGCATGGGAAGCCCCAACCACTCAAACCCAAGTCCGTGCATTCCTCGGATTAGCGGAATACTACCGCAAGTTCGTCGAAGGATTTTCAAGCATCGCTAGACCCATGACCCAATTATTGAAGAAGGACAAGAAGTTTGAATGGACCGACAAGTGTGAAGCCAGTTTTCAGGAGCTAAAGAAGAGATTGATAGCAGCCCCAATATTGATCATGCCAGATATCAAGAAGCCGTTTGATGTGTATTGTGATGCATCCAATATTGGTCTCGGATGTGTATTGATGCAAGAAGGCAAAGTCATCGCCTATCTGTCTCGACAACTGAAGAAGCATGAGCAGAATTATCTGACCCATGATCTTGAACTAGCAGCCGTAGTTTTGGCATTGAAGACATGGTGTCATTATCTGATGGGTAATCGCTGTGAGATTTACTCAGATCACAAAAGCTTGAAGTATATTTTCACTCAGAAGGAGCTGAATATGAGGCAAAGGAGATGGACAGAGTTAATCAAGGATTATGACCTTGACATTCACTATCACCCCGGCAAAGCCAATGTGGTAGCGGATGCTCTTAGCAGATTGCCGTGTAGGCTAAACACCATGTTCAAGGAGAAGCAACCAAGTTTGTATGAGGAGTTGGAGCAGTTTAGAACTGAGCTAGTTAGCAAAGGATTTTTAGCTAGCATTGAACTTCAGCCCACTTTGATTAGCCAAATCAAGGAAGCCCAGAAGGGAAATGAAAGTATCGACGGAATCAAATGTCGTATTGGTATAGGAAAGGTACCTGGATTCACTGAAGAGGAAGAAGGAGTTCTGTGGTACAAAGGACGTATCTGTGTGCTAGCAGATTCGGAGCTGAAGCAAGTTATCATGAAGGAAGCTCATGATACTCTTTATTCTATCCACCACGGAGGAACGAAGATGTATCAAGACCTGAAAGAGAAATTTTGGTGGCACAAGATGAAGAGAGAGATCGAAAGCTACATTGCCAAGTGTGACATCTGTCAAAGAGTCAAAGCAGAGCATCAGAGACCCGCAGGACTGTTGCAACCATTGCAGATTCCGGAATGGAAATGGGATTCTGTCGGAATGGACTTTATCACCGGTTTGCCTACTTCAAGTAGGGGAAATGACTCAATCTGGGTCATAGTTGATAGACTGTCCAAGGTAGCTCACTCCATACCTGTCAAGACTACCTACCAGAGTGCGAAGCTAGCCGAGCTGTATATTGCTAGGATTGTTAGTCTGCATGGAACCCCCAAGACCATAGTATCAGATCGAGGAACCCAGTTTACCTCGAGATTTTGGCAGAAAGTCTAGGAAGGATTAGGCACCAAGTTGAACTTCAGCACCGCGTATCACCCGCAAACTGATGGACAGACTGGGAGAGTCAACCAGATCCTAGAGGATATGCTTAGAGCTTGTGTGTTAGAGTACGGATCAAAATGGGAAGACTGCCTGCCTTTCGCAGAATTCTCATATAACAACAGTTATCAAGCTAGTTTGCAGATGGCACCATTTGAATTCCTATACGAAAGAAAGTGTTGCACCCCTTTTAATTGGTCGCAAGTAGGAGAGAGTCAGATCTTTGGACCCGACATTCTCCGAGAAACCGAAGAGAAGGTTCACAAAGTCCGTGAGCACCTCAAGACCGCCCAATCTAGACAGAAGAGTTATGCTGACAAGAGAAGGAGAGACCTGACTTTCAATGTCAGAGATTTTTTATATCTCAAGGTTTCGCCATTGAAAGGAACCCAACGCTTTAGTCTGAAAGGAAAGTTAGCCCCTAGATATATCGGACCCTTCAAGATTCTAAACCATCGAGGAGAAGTATCGTATCAACTAGAACTACCTGAAGAGATGTCAGCCATCCATAATGTGTTCCATATATCATTACTTCGCAAATGCCTGGAAGTGCCGGAAAAGACGAAAGTTTTCAAAAACATCGATCACAGAGCTGTGGAGACCAACAATGACCTGACATATCGGGAAGTGCCCATCCGTATCCTAGAAGAAATAAACATCATCTAGATCATTCCCAAACAAATCCCAAAGAAAAACAAATCAAAAACGAATAAAAGAAAGAAATGGTCATTTGTGCCATTTTAACTACCATGCCTACTTTGGCTATTCCTAGGACTCAATTCTTAACAGAGATAAATATGGACATTTGCACCCCTTGCTAGTACATGTAATGATGTACCAAGGCCCACTTTGTGATCTGCCAAAAACTTTCAAACACTAAATTTAAATGGCATTTGAAAATTGAATCTAGTTCATATGGGAAGATCCCACTATTTCAAAAACCACTCAAATGAGCTTTATTTTCAAAACCCAAGCAACCACAGAGTCTCAAGCTTATTACTAACACACCCACCAAAAATCTTTTCAAAATTCAAAAATAAATTTCTTGTGCCCATTTTCACAAACACTTGGCAGGCAGGAATCAAACTCTAAACCTAGCTCACTGTTTTCAACAGGGTTTTGCCCCCATTTGATATCCATTCACTCCCTCTGTCTCCAAATGATCTAACCAAAGCCTAAGCACCTCACCCCTTTGTTCCTAGCAGTAGTGCCATGCCACCCCGAGCACCATGTCGCCGACCTAACTTGCCCACGCTGCAGCAGACCGCCCCTCTCTCTCGCCATGTCTATGAGCTAGCCCAGACCTCACCGCCACCCTCTGTCCCCTCCCCGAGCACAGCCGAGCCGTGGACCACCTGCAGCGCGTCGCGCCTAGAGTGTCTGCGCCATGCCGAGCACGCGCTAGAGCACCGCGCACGACACGCATGCACACGCCGCCCCTCGACCGCAGCCCGTGCTCACCGCTTCGCCATGACCCAGGGAGCCCCCCAGACATGCCCGTTTGGCGCCGTTCGAACCACAGCCACCGCATGCCGTGAAGACCGCCACCTCTGCCGCTCAGAGCGTGAGCACCACCCGACCAAACGCCACCACCCCTAAGCCCGCATTTAAGCCGTAGCGCACAGCCAGGAAGCAGGCCACCGTCCCCTACCTCGAGCCACGCCGATAGCACACTGTGCAGCCCTTGCCGGAGTCGCCCGCCCATCCCTCTCGGTCGCCTCGTCGAGCTATAAATAGAGGCCACCCCAGCACAAACCACTCACACCATTCCACTCCCCTCACCTCACTGGTCCTTCCCCACCTCTAGCCGGAGCAGCGCAAGCACTTGTTCGCCGGAATTTGGCCGGAGGAGCCCGTTGCAGAGGAGGAGAAGGCGACGTCGATTTCGTCCACCCCCGGAGCTGCCTCGACCACCCCTGAGACCGCCGTCGATAGCCAGTTCGTTTGCCTGCCTTGCCGTCGTTGCTGGAGCCCTAGTATGCCCCCTGAGCACCCCCACCGAGCTGCTAGGGTTTGTCCTCGCTGGTGACCTGTCCGTCGTCAACGACGAGCCCCAGCCGTTGATCCTAGTTCTAATCTAACGGCCCACATCGCCCCGTACCGCTTCGTGTGTTATGAGCCGCTGACCGGTGGACCCCCCTGTTAGCTGAGCCCCACGCCGTGGAGTGTCACTGGGCCGGCCCGCTAGCTTTCCCGCACGACCCATTTAATTCAAATCTAGATTTTTTCTTTTTAGTTTGAACTTAGTTCTGTCCCCTAGTTTGAAAATCAATTCAGAGAGATCTACAAATCCAAATGGAGTGATTCCAATTTTGTTAGAAAGCTACTGAAAAGATCTATCCAAGCCTGTTGGATTTAATTCAATTAGTGTTAGAGATCTCTCCTAGTAAAAATCACAAGACAAAAGCTTTTGCACATTCAAACATTTTTATAAAATCAACCATGATAGCTTTTGAGTTGATTCCAACTCTCAAAAATCACATTTAACCATACCTATCAGAATATGTAATAATATTAAAGTTTACATGCAGTGACTTTGGACTAGTACCAAAATAATGCTATATAGGCATTTCTAGTCACTTTAAATCATTAATTATTAAACTTAAACCAAAGTAATTATGAACCGACCTTTAAATTGCATTCCCACATGTTAGAATATGTGGTGAGGACATGTGTCCACATGATCTCATATTTTAAGTGGTGAATATTAAATCTTAGTTATTTTCAATGAGTAGAAATTACTTTTCTTAAATAAAAAGAATGAAGGTATTAATAAAACTTGTGATGCTTGTGATGATAATATATCATCAAATGTGTGCCTTAGAGTGCTAATTAGACTAGTTAAGTATTGTTTGGTGATTGTGTACCCCGTATGTATTTATAGACGATAGTACCGACCAAGCTTTCGAGGAGGAGGAGTTCTATCAAGAGGAGGAAGAAAACTTCAACCACTTCACAAACCAAGGCAAGCTAACACTTGCAAGTATAATGCTTAGGAAGCTAGAATTAAGCTAGATGATTGAGCAAAGATGCTTTAGGCATGCTTTGGTCACACCATTTTGACTATTACTTACCCCAAGTATTAGTTTCAAGCTTTACTTCCTTTACTTTACCAAAGTCCCTTACTTGTTTTGAAGGTAGCATAAAGAGTATAAAACTTGACCTATTTAGATAACCTTAGATGTCATTCTATGGCATGAGATTGATCCCATCTTTCCACCTTAGTGAACACTCTTAACTTAGTAGTTTAGAGTTAAATAAAAACTTGAGTCACTTTAGATGGGAACACTTGGTGAAAATGAATTGAGAAAACCTTGGAATGATGAGTCATTCTATTGAGATGTTTTGACATGTGTTGGGAACACAAATGGTTTATGATGGTGAAAATGTTGAGGCATGAGCTTTAACCCCTTTACAAAACTGATGGTTGGATTCGGATGCGATACCATTCCAAATTTATCGTACAACCACAATACCCGAATTGGGTAAGGCTTAGCCGGAAATTTATATGCATTAGTATTAGTTCCCTCGCGGGAGAGGTTTGAGCTGAGGCTACCTCTAAATGTTGTCCACCTATGCAGTGCCCAAGATGACAGATGGTCATGGTTGGGAGGCCATGCTCATAGGAGAGGTGCTTATACTAGGGTGTGTAAAGGAAAGGTTATGTTTGATTATCTGTATACTAAGTATGATGATTCAGGGTTATCCCTGATAGATGTATTGAATCTTGTGGTGAAAGTGTACCACCTCTATGGAGTGTCAAACTATTCGAATAGCCGCGTCCGCGGTTATGGACAGTTGGAATGGCCATACTGTTTCGTTGTCAGATGTTTTCAAAATAACTTATGAAATAAATGATGAATCTTGACTTGACCACAACAGGGTTGTGTTTATGACACTAGCTTCCCAACTTAAGTGATTCTAGAACTTTATTTTATCTTTCTTTGTTTCAGAACTCAGCTTAGGTTTCAAACTTAACTTTATAGTTAAACTTAGAGTTAGCACTTTACATTAGAACTATACTACTTGTTAGTGGTAGTTTGTGAGTACTTCAAGAGTACTCATGGCTTTTGTCCCTGGCTATTCTCATGGCCAGACTATGAAGGAGACTACCAAGATGATGGCCAGCAGGACGACTATGATAACTAGGACTATCTGCCTTCGTCAGCATTGCCTGTGCCCCTAAAGATGGACCCCACCACTACGCTTATCTTTTATTCTAGTGCTTGTTGTATTAAGACTGGATCATGAGATTCTTATTTGTGTAAGACCTTATGTATGGTTTGTAATGGATGATGTACTGTGATATCCAATCTATTATGTCTCGCAAAAATGGTAATCCTGGGATTGTGATGAATGACATAACAGGCATCTGGGATTAAAAATCCGGGTGTTGACAAGTTGGTATCAGAGCCATCCTGACTATAGGAGACCCTAGTTAGAATGGACGTCCAAACAAAAACTTAGTTTCAAAACCAAAGTGAATATTTATGAAAAACTATTTCCTCTCTTATCCTTGGGAATTCATTCTTTCTCAAAAAAATACATGTTCCTCAAAACTCTTACATTTACTACTTAAAATTTGACACACTTGATCACTTCACTAATTTCCTCATCCTTAATTCTTATAGATGGAGAAAAACTTCAGTAAGTTCTACCAGTTGGGAAACGGAGGTCAACTGATCTTTGAGAGGGATCTGGATTCACTATCGGAGTTATTGGGACGCCCGCATCCGGAGTTTCTTGGAGCTCAACTTCCAGGACCCCCAGGAGGAGATTTACAGTGGCTAGTCACCGCTGATCTTAGAGGAAGCATCGGAGCACCAACATCCGGGAGAATCCAGTTCTTTGTGAGAGTGAACAACTGGCTAGATGGATTTGCCAGGGCAATGCATGAAGCTCTCGCACGTCTATGTGCCCTCAGCGTCAACCAACTCCAGGGAACCCGTTTTGCTCACTATGCAAGAGCTGACTTCATGGGGATGCCAATGGAGATGCCAAGTCACCCAGAGCTGAAGCGTCAAGTGGAGAACCTTGACTTCCTATTGTACGATCGTCAGAAGGAGTTGGACAATGCTAGGGAGTTTGCCAACCACAACCGTGCCATTGCAGCCCAGAAGGCCTAGACTTTCTCACTTCTCGTCAAGGACCGTCAGTCTCTTCGCCTCCAGCGCGAGAAGAAGGATCGCACCATCGCCCGTCTTTGCAAGAAGGTGCCCGACCTCGAGAAGACCGTCAAGGAGCAGGAAGCTTAGCTTGCAGCAAAGGAGGAAGAAGAGGAGGGTGAAGACATCCAGGGAGACATGGATTCTTACCTCAGCAATGATGATGACTTTCTGGAGGAGGATGTCGTGGACTTCTACACTGACGGTGAGGACTCCGACTTCATCGACGATGAGTAGATGCACTAGAGCACTATCGTAGCATGAGATGTATTGGTCTCACTTTATCGTAGCTTGCAGAATGGTTCTTCAAACCATCTGTTTTCCTTTGATTGTTGTGGTGTGTGTTTGTATCGTGTGCTTGTTTGCATGAATGAAATGAAGTTAGTTGCAAAACCTGAGTCAAACTCAAAGTTTTAGCTTTGAAACAAAAACCATGAACCTTAGAACTTCCCTCTTACCCCTTTATTTACCTCAATCTTCAGATGACTCGTGGGAACCAAGGAGGGAGTAGCTCGTCGCAAGACCCAATGCTGCAGATCTTGCAAAATCTCATCGCAGACAGAGAAGCAAGCAGGGCAGAACGCTAAGCAAATCTAGTAACACTGCAACAGATCGCCCAAATGGCTCTCAACAACCAAGGGCATGGAAATCAACATCACCATGGACCCAAACTCAAAAACTTCCAGAATACCAATCCCCCAATCTTCAACCAAGCTGAAAACCCACTAGATGCTGATGACTGGTTATAGACAATGGAAAATAACTTAGAAGTTGCAGGAGTTGATGACAACGAGAAAGTTCTCTTCACCACCATCTACCTGGCGGGAGATGCAGGAGCTTGGTGGACTAGTACCCACAACATGAACCATGGTCAAGTGATGACATGTGAAGCCTTCAAGACCAAGTTCAGCCGCACCCACATGCCGCAAGGTCTAGTCACCATACTAAGAGATGAGTTTCGCGACTTGAAGCAAGGCAGAATGACTGTGGTGGAATACCATGACAGATTCCTGTCACTAGCAAGATATGCCCCTGATGAGATCAACACAGAGGTCAAGAAGAAAGAGAGATTCCTGAAAGGACTGCATGATGAGATGCAGACTGTCCTCGTCAACATCCGCTTTGAGGATCTCGAAGAGCTAGTCGACTCTGCCATTCAGATGGAAGGGAAGATTAACCAGGCAAACGACAACCGCAAACGTCATATGATGCAGCAATCTGGATCCAGCAGTCACCAGAAGTACCGCCCCAACCCTTCACCGGGATATGCACCAAGGAACAACCGACCCCTAATGTCTCGCCCCAGCTACCCCAACCGTAGCGGAGGCAATGTGAAGTCCGGAGGAAACAATCACAACTCCGGCAACACCAACAATTTCAACCGTGCCCCTCCCAAGAACAACAACAACACTGCACCCAGAAGTGGCAGCAATGTTGTGCCCGTCGCAGCAAAGGACAAGTCCCAGATCACCTGTTTCGAGTGTGGAGTGAAGGGTCACTATTCCAATGAGTGTCCCAAGAAGACTGCCGCCACTGCCAATGTGAATGCCCTAGCTCAACAGCAGCGTCGTGTTCAACCAGGGAGAAGATTTGCCCTAGGGAACCCTCACAACCGCAACGGTCGTCTCTTCCACATGAACGCCGAAGAAGCCCAAGAAGCGCCAGATGTAGTGTTGGGTATGTTTTCTGTCAACTCAGTTTTAGCAAGGGTATTGTTTGATTCGGGAGAATCGCATTCATTTGTCACCGAAGAATTTGCATGCACTAGTAAGATTCACCCAACCAACCTGAAGCATGTCATGATAGTTTAAATCCCCGGATCAACTACAAAAGCTAGAAAAATTTGCAAAGTTGTACCTATCAGAATACATGGGATAGATTTTTATGCCAACCTTATAGTACTCGGAACCAAAGGATTGGAAGTAGTACTAGGTATGGACTAGATGTCAAGGCATATAGGAATGATAGACTGTGCTAAGAAGGCCATCACCATGACCAGTAGCTCTGGAGTAACAGTAGAGCATATATCTGAAACCTTACCTCGTCAATTCAAGTGCAACAAGAGTCTAGCCCTACCCACCATAGACCAAGTAAGAGTAGTCTGTGAATACCCCGACGTATTCCTAGATGAATTTCCAGGTATGCCCCCGGATAGGGATATTGAGTTCATTATCGAACTAATCCCCAGAACCAGACCCATAGCCCAGAGACCCTATAGCATGAACCCCTCAGAGTTAGTGGAACTAAAGAAGCAGTTGGATGCCATGTTAGCAACAAGCTTGATTCAACCAAGCGCTTCGCCATGGAGATCACCAGTGTTATTCGTCGACAAGAAAGATGGAGGCAACCGCTTGTGCACATATTACATGAAGCTGAATGACGTCACCATCAAAAACAAGTATCCCTTGCCAAAGATAGAGGATCTATTTGATCAGTTGACTGGAGCTCAGGTATTCTCAAAGATTGATCTTAGGACTGGTTATCACCAACTTAAGATTCGTGCAACGGATATTCCGAAGACCGCCTTTACTACTCGTTATGGTTTATACGAGTATACGGTTATGTCTTTTGGATTAACCAATGCCCCTGCTTATTTCATGAATCTCATGAATAAGATCTTTATGAATTTCCTAGATAAGTTTGTAGTTGTGTTCATCGATGATATCCTTATCTACTCCAAGTCAGAAGAAGAGCATGAGCAGCATCTAAGAATCATCCTAGAAACCCTGAGAGAACATCGGTTGTATGCCAAGTTCGGCAAGTGTGAGTTTTGGCTAAAAGAAGTAGGATTCCTAGGACATACTGTGTCTGCCGGAGGAGTCTCTGTTGATCCCACCAAGATCAGAGATGTCGAAGCATTGGAAGCCCCAACCACTCAAACCCAAGTCCGTGCATTCCTCGGATTAGCGGGATACTACCGCAAGTTCGTCGAAGGATTTTCAAGCATCGCCAGACCCATGACCCAATTATTGAAGAAGGACAAGAAGTTTGAATGGACCGACAAGTGTGACGGCAGTTTTCAGGAGCTGAAGAAGAGATTGATATCAGCCCCAATATTGATCATGCCAGATATCAAGAAGTCGTTTGATGTGTACTGGGATGCATCCAAGATTGGTCTCGGATGTGTATTGATGCAAGAAGGCAAAGTCATCGCCTATCTATCTCGACAACTGAAGCAGCATGAGCAGAACTATCCGACCCATGATCTTGAACTAGCAGCCGTAGTTTTGGCATTGAAGACATGGCGTCATTAGCTGATGGGTAATCGCTGTGAGATTTACTCAGATCACAAAATCTTGAAGTATATTTTCACTCAGAACGAGCTGAATATGAGGCAAAGGAGATGGATAGAGTTAATCAAGGATTATGACCTTGACATTCACTATCACCCCGGCAAAGCCAATGTGGTAGCGGATGCTCTAAGCAGATTGCCGTGTAGGCTAAACACCATGATCAAGGAGAAGCAACCAAGTTTGTATGAGGACTTGGAGCAGTTCAGAACTGAGATAGTTAGCCAAGGATTTTTAGCTAGCATTGAACTTCAGCCCACTTTGATTAGCCAAATCAAGGAAGCTCAGAAGGGAAATGAAAGTATCGACGGAATCAAACATCGTATTGGTATAGGAAAGGTACCTGGATTCACTGAAGAGGAAGAAGGAGTTATGTGGTACAAAGGACGTATCTGTGTGCCAGCAGATTCGGAGCTGAAGCAAGTTATCATGAAGGAAGCTCATGATACTCTTTATTCTATCCACCCCGAAGGAACGAAGATGTATCAAGACTTGAAAGAGCAATTTTGGTGGCACAAGATGAAGACAGAGATCGGAAGCTACATCGCCAAGTGTGACATCTGTCAAAGAGTCAAAGCAGAGCATCAGAGACCCGCAGGACTATTGCAACCATTGTAGATTTCGGAATGGAAATGGGATTCCATCGGAATGGACTTTATCACCGGTTTGCCTACTTCCAGTAGGGGAAATGACTCAGTCTGGGTCATAGTTGATAGACTGTCCAAGGTAGCTCACTCCATACCTGTCAAGACTACCTACCAGAGTGCGAAGCTAGCCGAGCTGTATATTGCTAGGATTGTTAGTCTACATGGAACCCCCAAGACCATAGTATCAGATCGAGGAACCTAGTTTACCTCGAGATTTTGGTAGGAAGTCCAGGAAAGATTAGGCACCAAGTTGAACTTCAGCACCGCGTATCACCCGCAAACTGATGGACACACTGAGAGAGTCAACCAGATCCTAGAGGATATGCTCAGAGCTTGTGTGTTAGAGTACGGATCAAAATGGGAAGACTGCCTGCCTTTCGCAGAATTCTCATATAACAACAGTTATCAAGCTAGTTTGCAGATGGCACCATTTGAATTCCTATACGGAAGAAAGTGATGCACCCCTTTGAATTGGTCGCAAGTAGGAGAGAGTCAGATCTTTGGACCCGACATTCTCCGAGAAGCTGAAGAGAAGGTTCACAAAGTCCGTGACCACCTCAAGACCCCCCAATCCAGACAGAAGAGTTATGCTGACAAGAGAAGGAGAGACCTGACTTTCAATGTCGGAGATTTTGTATATCTCAAGGTTTCGCCATTGAAAGGAACCCAACGCTTTAGTCTGAAAGGAAAGTTAGCCCCCAGATATATCGGGCCCTTCAAGATTCGAAACCGTCGAGGAGAAGTATCGTATCAACTAGAACTACCTGAAGAGATGTCAGCCATCCATAATGTGTTCCATATATCGTTACTTCGCAAATGCCTGGAAGTGCCGAAAAAGACGAAAGTTTTCAAAAACATCGATCACAGAGCTGTGGAGATCAACAATGGCCTGACATATCATGAAGTGCCCATCCGTATCATAGAAGAAATAAACATCATCTAGATCATTCCTAAACAAATCCCAAAGAAAAACAAATAAAAAATGAATAAAAGAAAGAAATGGTCATTTGTGCCATTTTAACTACCATGCCTACTTTGACTATTCCTAGGACTCAATTCTTAACAGAGATAAATTTGGATCTTTGCACCCCTTGCTAGTACATGTAATGATGTACCAAGGCCCACTTTGTGATCTGCCAAAAACTTTCAAACACTAAATTTAAATGGCATTTCAAAATTGAATTTAGTTCATATGGGAAGATCCCACTATTTCAAAAACCACTCAAATGAGCTTTATTTTCAAAACCCAAGCAATCACAGAGTCTCAAGCTTATTACTAACACACCCACCAAAAATCTTTTCAAAATTCAAAAGTACATTTCTTGCGGCCATTTTCACAAACACTTGGCAGGCAAGAATCAAACTCTAAACCTAGCTCGCTATTTTCAACAGGGTTTTGCCCCCATTTGATCTCCATTTACTCCCTCTGTCTCCAAATGATCTAACCAAAGCCTAAGCACCTCACCCCTTTGTCCCTAGCAGCAGTGCCATGCCACCCTGAGCACCATGTCGTCAGCCTAACTTGCCCATGCCGCAGCAGACCGCCCCTCTCTCTCGCCATGTCTATGAGCTAGCCCAGACCTCACCGCCACCCTCTGTCCCCTCCCCGAGCACAGCCAAGCCGTGGACCACCCGCAGCGCGCCGCGCCCAGAGTGTCTGCGCCATGCTGAGCACGCGCCAGAGCGCCGCGCCCGACACGCGTGCACACGCCGCCCCTTGACCGCAGCCCGTGCTCACCGCTTCGCCACGACCTAGGGAGCCCCCCATACATGTCCTTTTGGCACCGTTCGAACCACAGCCACCGCACGCTGTGAAGACCGTCGCCTCTGCCGCTCAGAGCGTGAGAACCGCCCGACCAAATGCCACCACCCCTAAGACCGCATTTAAGCCGTAGCGCACCTCCAGGAGGCAGGCCACCGTCCCCTACCTCGAGCCACGCCGCTAGCACGTTGTGCAGCCCTCGCCGGAGTCGCCCGCCCATCCCTCTCGGTCGCCTCGTCGAGCTGTAAATAGAGGCCACCCCAGCACAAACCACTCACACCATTCCACTCCCCTCAACTCACTGGTCCTTCCCCACCTCTAGCCGGAGCAGCGCAAGCACTTGTTCGCCGGAATTTGGCCGAAGGAGCCCGCTGCAGAGGAGGAGAAGGCAACGTCGATTTTGTCCACCCCCGGAGCTGCCTCGACCACCCCTGCGCTCGCCGTCGATAGCCAGTTCGTTTACCCGCCTCGCCATTGTCGCTGGAGCCCTGGTATGCCCCCTGAGCACCCCAACGAGCTGCTAGGGTTTGTCCTCGCCGGCAACCTGTCCGTCGTCGACGACGAGCCCCAGCCGTTGATCCTAGTTCTAATCTAACGGCCCACATCGCCCCGTACCGCTTCGCGTGTTATGAGCCACTGACCGGTGGACCCCCCTGTCAGCTGAGCCCCGCGCCGCGGAGTGTCACTAGGACGACCCGTTAGCTTTCCCGCGCGACCCATTTAATTCAAATCTAGATTTTTTTCTTTTTAGTTTGAACTTAGTTCTGTCCCCTAGTTTGAAAATCAATTCAGAGAGATCTACAAATCCAAATGGAGTGATTCCAATTTTTTTAGAAAGCTACTGAAAAGACCTATCCAAGCCCGTTGGATTTAATTCAATTAGAGTTAGAGATCTCTCCTAGTAAAAATAACAAGACATAAGCTTTTGCACATTCAAACATTTTTATAAAATCGACCATGATAGCTTTTGAGTTGATTCCAACTCTCAAAAATCACATTGAACCATACCTATCTGCATATGTAATAATATTAAAGTTTACATGCAATGACTTTGGACTAGTACCAAAATAATGCTATATAGGCATTTCTAGTCACTTTAAATCATTAAATATTAAACTTAAACCAAAGTAATTATGAACCAACGTTTAAATTACATTCCCACATGTTAGAATATGTGGTGAGGAGATGTGTCCACATGATCTCATATTTTAAGTGGTGAATATTAAATCTTAGTTATTTTCAATGAGTAGAAATTACTTTTCTTAAATAAAAAGAATGAATCTATTAATAAAACTTGTGATGCTTGTGATGATAATAGATCATCAAATGTGTGCCTTAGAGTGCTAATTAGACTAGTTAAGTATCGTTTGGTGATTGTGTACTCCGTATGTATTTATAGACGATAGTGCCGACCAAGCTTTCGAGGAGGAGGAGTTCTATCAAGAGGAGGAAGAAAACTTCAACCACTACACCAACCAAGGCAAGCTAACACTTGCAAGTATAATGCTTAGGAAGCTAGAATTAAGCTAGATGATTGATCAAAGATGCTTTAGGCATGCTTTGGTCACACCATTTTGACTATTACTTACCCCAAGTATTAGTTTCAAGCTTTACTTTTTTTACTTTACCAAAGTCCCTTACTTGTCTTGAAGGTAGCATAAAGAGTATAAAACTTGACCTATTTAGATAACCTTAGATCTCATTCTATGGCATTAGATTGATCCCATCTTTCCACCTTAGTGAACACTCTTAACTTAGTAGTTTAGAGTTAAATAAAAACTTGAGTCACTTTAGATGGGAACACTTGGTGAAAATGAATTGAGAAAACCTTGGAACGATGAGTCATTCTATTGAGATGTTTTGACATGTGTTGGGAACACAAATGGTTTATGATGGTGAAAATGTTGAGGCATGAGCTTTAACTCCTTTACAAAACTGATGGTTGGATTCGGATGTGATACCATTCCAAATTTATCGTACAACCACAATACCTGAATTGGGTAAGGCTTAGCTGGAAATTTATATGCATTAGTATTAGTTCCCTCGCAGGAGAGGTTTGAGCTGAGGCTACCTCTCAATGTTGTCCACCTATGCAGTGCCCAAGATGACAGATGATCATGGTTGGGAGGCCATGCTCATAGGAGAGGTGCTTATACTAGGGTGTGTAAAGGAAAGGTTATGTTTGATTATCTGCATACTAAGTATGATGATTCAGGGTTAGCCCTGACAGATGTATCGAATCTTGTGGTGAAAGTGTACCATCTCTGCAGAGTGTCAAACTATTCGAATAGTCATGTCCGCGGTTATGGACAGTTGGAATGGCCATACTGTTTCGTTGTCAGATGTTTTCAAAATAACTTATGAAATGAATGATGAATCTTGACTTGACCACAACAAGGTTGTGTTTATGACACTAGCTTCCCAACTTAAGTAATTCTAGAACTTTACTTTATCTTTCTTTGTTTCAGAACTCAGCTTAGGTTTCAAACTTAACTTTATAGTTAAACTTAGAGTTAGCACTTTACATTAGAACTATACTACTTATTAGTGGTAGTTTGTGAGTACTTAAAGAGTACTCATGGCTTTTGTCCCTGGCTATTCTCATGGCCAGACTATGAAGGAGACTACCAAGATGATGGCCAGCAGTATGACTATGATAACTAGGACTATCTGCCTTCGTCAGCATTGCCTGTGCCCCTGAAGATGGACCCCACCTCTACGCTTATCTTTTATTCCACTACTTGTTGTATTAAGACTGGATCATGAGATCCTTATTTGTGTAAGACCTTATGTATGGTTTATAATGGATGATGTACTGTGATATCCAATCTATTATGTCTCGCAAAAATGGTAATCCTGGGATTGCGATGAATGACATAACAGGCATCTGGGATTAAAAATCCGGGTGTTGACAAGTTGGTATCAGAGCCATCCTGACCATAGGAGACCCTAGTTAGAATGGACGTCCAAACAAAAACTTAGTTTCAAAACCAAAGTGAGTATTTATGAAAAACTATTTCCTCTCTTATCCTTGGGAATTCATTCTTTCTCAAAAAATACATTTAGTGTAGATTATTTATATATTGATTTTAGATGGTTTATATTTAGATTTAGTGTAGATGATTTAGTGTAGCCGATTTATATGTTGATTTAGTGTAGATGATTTAGTCTAGCTGATTTATATGTTGGTTTAGTGTAAATCATTTAGTCTTCGGTCCCTAGGATTTTTTGGAATAACATACACATGTGTATTTTATTTATACACCTATTCATATAATAGTGATGATAATAAAATAGCTATATTTTCCTATAGACAACATGGCACCGTGTCATGTTTGTTTCACGGACTATAGCGATGGAAGTGTGTCAGGCTCACTATTCAGTGTCTGTCTTGTAGAAGGTCACTTTGAGCATTCTTTGGTATGTATAATATTTTATATGTGAATTCATGCAATCTTCCTTTTATGTTATTGTCGTTTATTTAATTTATTATTTTCGTGTACAGACTATCCTATGTAATGTAAGGAGGCAATTTAATGTAAAAACATGACATAGCTAGCATGGAATTTCAAGCTCTTGGGTGAACATATGTTGTTTCCGTGCACAAATATTGAGGAATGACTCGCCTTGCAGGTTCGGCATGGAGAAGGTTCATGATGATGGCCTGCAAGTGCACAAGTTTGTCAGAGCATGTTTTCATGGAAGTATTAATTACAGTTTTTATATCGATCCCAATAAGAAGCTTCGGTAAATGTTTTTATGCGGCATTTCTGTCGCACCCAAGGTGTCACGATTCTTGAATGAATTGACTGCAAGTGTTGGAGGTGGAAAGTGGTGAGTTAATAATAGGAGAAACCTGAGTAAAGGTAGATGCTGAAAGTAAATAACATAAAATTAGAAAGACAATAAAAGTGTTCGGAGTTCCTACAAATGAGAAGCTAGGCACGGAGAGAAACAGTTCATGGTGATAGTGAATGTGCTGAATGGATAAAATGAGATAAGTGATTGTGATACTTCATATTACTAAGTGAGTACGTAGGCAAGCAACCCGTATACCGGCTAGGGGTCCTCATAGAAAATTTCTCCTTGTCCCAATGATCCATCTACCTGTTACCACAATAATGGTCAGCACATTAATTAAGGTCTTTCGACCGGATCAAGGCTTTAATCTTGATGTTTCCTTGTTGATACTCGAGTAGTACTAGCTTCTCATTGATATCGGTCGTGTCACTCGGGGGTAGACGATTCGCTAGTAAACAAGTTCATATCTATGAGATCTCGAGATCATGTTATCTGGGCCCTTAACTTAGACAACAAGCATTAGGCAAACATAGATATTCAATCTCACATTATAATAATCACGATAACAATCACAATGAATGGAAATAAGAGAGGCACATCACATCTCACCAATCCCCTACATCTTCCATGCCTATGGGGGTTTACTCGGACATGAGAGGAAGATAGATCAAAGCCATAATAATATTGCAAAGGGAAATCATCTCAATTTTACCGTAGCAAGCCACAATACCGTTTTGAGATCAAATCAAATACAAATCTGGACAAGATCAAAGTGTCAAACCCTAATATTACAAGTGCCAATCTCTCTCTTTCTCTCTACCATTGGGAATGATGGTGGAGTGGATGGATTAGATGCTAGAGATCTTTGGTGAATGAGGCGATGTTCTTCTCCTCCTTCAGATCTGATCTCTCCTCTTCTAGAATAATTCGCGGCGGCTGTGTTTTCTTTTCGTCCCTCTTCTCGTCTCACCCCCAATACAGAAGTTTCTTGTATTGATATAACGAAGGAGCTGGAGGGTCATACGGCCGGACGGTACAAGCGTGTTCCGACCATACTAGTGGTCGTTACAGCACCTGGACGCCTCTAATGAAGGGGGCTTTAATTGAGGATTTTCTTCTTTGGTTGTAAATATCTCATAAATTCTCCAAGATCTTCCAGAAATATTGATTACCTGAAACTTATCACAAGAAACCAAGGTTTCTCTAATTTCGTGATGTTAACATTAGTTCAAAGATAAAATTCAAAGAAACCCAGAAAAAACTAGAGGAAAATCATAGGTAAAAGGTGTCAAGATTTGGAGCTATCAGTTCATTTTCCAAAATCATATCTCCACAGGTTTGTACCTATGTTTTGCAATGGGAGATCCTGGACCGAGAATCAATGTCCTCTATCTCAAATAGGAGGGTGGAGATGAAGAGCGTGGCGATGAGGAGGAGCAAGGCCCATTGGATTCTATAATTATCGCACAAAGATGCAAGCTTACCGATAGTGGGGAGAAGTACCCCGTAGACAATTTTTATCCAATGAATTCCTTCACTAGGTTAGCCTTTACCACTTGCTTGATAATGACACATATTGAGATACACAATTCTTCTTCATTTCTTATTGTATATGTGATTTGTGATGGTGCTCTATTTAACATTGATATCTAACTTTTGCATCTTAGAAACTACCGGCAAGGATGGTTTCTTCTCTTGATATTCATAAAGAAGGCTTGGTTGGAGTACAGTTGGAGAAAGAGATGGTGTTAGCACTGTTTCATACAATACAATGATAGATGGACGCATCGTCTTCAACAAGAAGGGGTGGAACCTTCAAGCTGAAGATCTGCATGTTGGGCAAGCCATTCTTCTCACCGACAGGACCACCTCTCACGATGTAACCTTCAGATGATGTTCTTCATCGACATCATCATTCCTAATAACCAATTGATGTCAAATTTGGAGTAGTACTCCGAGTGATAATTTATCTCAAGATGTTTTGTGAAAGACATCATGTAGTGATGCAACTTGCTAGTATGATTATTTTTAAACTGTTTGTTAATAACATGTGGTGAACCAACTTGTTTATTTCCTGTTGTTTCTCAAAATTTTGATTTGTGACATATATATTGTTGCTAATTCAATAAAAATACCAGTTTTATTTTTTTTAAATTCAAAAAATTATTAGTAGAGTGTTGTCCACAAGCTACCAGTAGCATCACTTAGTGGTAGCTACCAGTATGGTGCTACTGGTAGCATGCTTCTCCCATGCTACCAGTAAGTCATGGTAGTGGTAGAGTGCTACCCTCACTCTACCAGTAATCATTAGTAGTGGCGCGACACTAGTAGCGTGCAGGAAAAACTCTACTAACCTCCAAAGGTGCACGCTACCCATGAGCTTTTTCCTAGTAGTGACAAAATCTATCTAGAAAAATAGCAACATCAAAACATAATTATTTCAACCATTTAAATATGTCAGGAATCTTTGCCAATTTTTGTGCATATATAATATGGAAAGTTATAACTATAGTAGAATTTTGAGCTCAACCAGACTTATAGAAAAAACACAAAATTATTTTCATGAACAACAACATGTAGGAATCTCTAGCTCCGCATATGTGTTATCAACTTTATCATCCAGAATAGGTAAAATTGGTACTTTATTTTTGGGAAATATAAACTTAAACTAAAAACTTATTCTAATAGATAAAAATATTAATAAATCAAGTCAAATGAACACATGGTTTCCACAAATGTACAGAAGACATGGTGATAAAACTGGAACATGAGTCTAGAAGAGTAAAATCAGAGATCACTTGAAAGAAGAGGGGGATGCATGGGCATACCCGAGCTTGTGGTTTTGTTAGTTTTTGTCCTCTACTTCTTTCTTATCATATAATGTTTTATATCAAACAAACAAAAATATTCTCATCTCCATGATACTTTTGGTGCCTGTAAAATGGTTTGTTCTCCAAAAAATGATATAATAGTTTCAACCAAGATGCAAACTCTAGTAATTATGGGAAAACCATTCAAGAAGAAAATATGTACAATAAAAAAATTATGTTGTTTTATTATGGGAAAAGTGTTAGTGATATAGACTTTGCAATGGTTCCATTGGCTTGAATAACACATGCTCAAGGTTAACCCCAACTTCTACATTGCTCATCCTTCTCATTTTTCTTTCCAAATTTTTTGTTTTTAGTTAAAATCCTAGATTCATTGTTAGAAAACAGTGGTTAAAGTTATTTTACATGTTACAAGGATACAAAGGTGTGCTCAAATTGAATAGTATTAGAAAACATATCAAGCACACCATAAAATAAAAAACCATTAACTTTTAAATCTAACTATCTTCCTATTCATTAGCATTTTATATATAAATAGCATCGACCTTTTGATTACCAATGCATATAATGATCAGTAGCTTGCATTTTGAATAAAGTGTAAACATAGAGAGGGATCTTATATCTTCCCCTTTCATAATATTTGTAAGCATTAAAGGTAAACTCAAACACATATTTTTAATAGAATCACCACATAAAGACTTGTCATCTAATGAGCATAAGGGATTATATAACTCAGCTATACCAATCTCGTCCTCCTATATATGAGAAACAATTGTTCCACATAGAGGACTATTAGGAAATAAAAGATCATCATCATTTGCAATTATATAAGATGGGGTTTTCATGGGAATTCATGCATTACCATTGCTGGGAATAGAAGATCGGTAGCTAGCCCATTCTTCCTCCACATGTTCTTCATTGTCCTATTCTTGGAGTTGCATGGGAATCCCCAAGCTTATGATTTTATCATCCTCTTCCTACAAAACATTAGTGCTCTTTAGGGCAACAATTGCCCTCTTATTAAAGTCAACAATATAGAAATTTTCCATGAAGTTGGTTATATAATAATTAATGATAGGATTGATCACACTTATATATTTAGCAGCTACTACAAGACTAGTTTCATGTTCATTAATGAAGGTTTATAATTCATAAGCTTCCATAAAATTAACAAATTCCTCTACTTGTTCCATTCCTAAAGCAGCATAATCACATTTATGGTAAGATGCTATAACATATCCTTCATGGAACATACATTGAAATTCAAAGTGTCTACCATATTGTTTAAAGCAACAAGTATTATCATATTGTTGAAGCAAATCAATACAAATAGAAGTCAGTTTTTCATGGAACATTCTAGTTTTATCCCTTCTTTTGATTTTGTATGTTTCTTAGAAATTTTGGTAGTATTCAAGTACATAAACAAAGTGTCATTTTTATCCATACTTGTGCACATAACATGACTATTTTTGGTATTTTCCTTTTTTTTGAGTTTTAGTTTTATATATTAGTATCAATGCAAACAAGAATAGAAGCTCGACATTATGCTCTCTGACAATGGTGCCAGAAAAGTACTTGATAATCCCCAAGGACAGGAAACCACTATAGCACAATTCAATAAGTATTGAGTGTTAAACCCACAAGGAAATGAAGATAAACTATCTGAAGGGATTTTGCGCCAGAAAACAAAAAAATCTACGGTGCAAACACACCTAGCCAAGATCTATCTATGCAGATGTAAAGTAATGAGTAGGGATTTGGTGTTCATACCTTTGAAGAACGAAAGTGGTTAACCTTTCGAGGGGAACGCGGATGACGTAGTCGAACTCGCCCAACCTCAAGGTTGCGAAGCTCCTCGCAAGTCACCCCTTATCCTTTTGCAACGTATCCGACCTCATGGTCTTGTCAACGTCCATGCTCCAAGCTCCAAGTAAAGCACCACAAGTGGTAGTGCCTCATACCTTACACACATACGATGTAGAAACGTCTCCCGGGATCCGGTCTAGCAAAGCAGCGGAAGAAGATTGACCCGGACCGAGTCTAGCAGCACGACGTCGTGCGTATGGTGGAGAAACCCCTATCCCCGTATGCAATTCCAATCTTGATAACCACACGTGAGGGGGAGAGAGAGAGAGAGAGGAAAATGCCAATTGATAGGATGGATTTGGGGAGAGGGGTTCCCCTTTTATATAGGTGGAAGGGAGGTACTACCTCCCTCAGAGTCCTAGGGTGGGACTAATCAAGAGGAGGAGGTGGAGAGGAGGCACGCCGACCAACCCCTACCATGGGCCCCACGTGGGAGGAAATACTAGTAGGGACGTCGGCCCCCTTGGCCCTTCCTATGGTGCGGCCCCCTCTTGGGTCTCCTCCGATGAGGCCCATTAGGTGGGTTGCCCCATCAATCTAGTTAAAAAAAATATTTTCAATATTAATTGATTTAATTATTATTAAATGCATATTATTTAATACCTGTCATTCCGAAACACCTTTCGAACCCCTTCGATCATCATCAGATATCCCGGAACCATTCTGGTATTACTCTGGAACTATTCTGAAGTATTCTCTCTTTTCTCCTATGATCTTGGATCAATCCCTAACCGTCTCTACCCTTAAGTGTGAGACCCTAAGACTCGAGAATACATAGATATGATCGAGACACCTCTTCGATCAATGACCAATAGTGGTATCTAGAAACACATAATGGCCCCCATGCATTCCACGGATAACTTGATCGCTTAAACCTTGAACCATCGAGTCTCATTCCCTTTGTTATACGATACCTAGTTTGTCCAAGATCTTATCTTCGGTATATACATACATGTATGATATTGTTACAGACAAACACATTTGCTTGTTCCCGTGATATTACATCCTCGTGACCTAGTCACATGTTTGCAAACTTGTAGATATAATCTCACCAAGTGGGCCTAGGGTATCTATCCGTCACTCGGATGGGAAAATCCTGATCTTGATACATAGGCCTAAAAATTTCATCTAGAATACCTAACGCACACCTTTATAGTCACCCAGTTACGATCATGCATGACGGTTGATGTGATCAAAGCAGCCTCGGGAGACAGTGATTAAATTGATCTCACGATCGAAGGACTGCATCACTATGCTTTCCTAGATATCGCAATATTGAACATTGCGAATGGATCAATTGCAATACTAGGGGTTGGGTGTTGTCCATCACTTCATAAGTGACCTTGTTATCAGTTGACCGTGGTAAAGTCCTTGATCGGCAAACCTCGATCATCAGGTGCCCAATGAACTAGTCTAGAGGTTTCTAGGGACCTGGTTTGTTTATATACCACACATGTATTAATGTTCCCACTTAATACAGTTATAGCATGATACAAAACTATTACGAACTAATGAGATATGTCAAAAAAACATCTTTATTTTGTCCTCTAAGGCATATCTCCTTCAGTCTCCCACTTGCACTAGAGTCAATAATCTAGTTATTGCTTCACACATTTTTTTAACACATGTGGCATTCTGGTGTTATCCACATGCATTGCTTATGGTAGACCCAATCTCCATAACTGAAACTTTCATCTCTGTGTGTATTTGCATGTCTATGCATCACTATGCATCACTCATTCTACAATGAGATGGCATTGTACAAATTAAGTCTTCTGGTGAGACTTTAATTCCTTAAGCCAAAACTATGTCGATACTATTATCGTACAATAGATCTTCATAGTGTAGCTCATTTGGAATTGTACCTAGTTTTGATGACAAAACTATTTTATACAAAAACTCTCTATATGCTGCTTCTAAAGTAGTCATATACTCAACCATCATTCTAGTATCCGTCACAATATTGTAACTTTGGAAATTAGTCCAAATCCATCATGGAACTTTGTTCCATTACATTGTGCCACCTTCTTCATAGATAGCCTAAGTGAGATAAACTTTATTTGTATATGTGACAAAAACTCGCATCAATGTAACAAATTACATTGAAACTATTTTGTGACTTCTGCATACATTGCATATTCTTGTTTCTTCCAAAGTACATAAGAATATCATCACTATTGTCCAATGATCATCTTATGAATCACTCTGGTGTATGCTCATAACTCTTAGAGCATATGACTTAACTATATATGTACATATCACGGCATTCATGATTAATTAAATCATGAGGTTTCACTTATCAATTGTCAACACAATTGATCTTGCTACCATGTGGCAAGTACTTTTCTTCTCAAACATTGACTAGGAAACTCACATAGCTCCCACACAAATATGCCACATATTGAACTGATTCAAAATTTCATATATGTACCTTAGCATAACCATATTAGCATTTCAATCTATTTTTATAGACTTTGATGTCTAATATTCGGGTTTTGCCTAAGTATTTCGTCAAATCCAATTTCAATGAAATTCTTAAAGATACATAATTTCCAATCAACACAAAGCATTGGAAATATTTCTTAACGCTCCCACTTAGTTTCTTGTAAACACAAGCATCTTCATCGTTTCTGATGAACTTAAACTCTTTAAAGTTTCATCATGGTGAAGATTCCAACTCCTCATAGCTTATTTCAACCATTGAAATTTGCATATATTTTAGCACCCTTTGAATTAACAAAACCCTTTGGAATGTATCATGTACATAGCCTAGGTAACCATTCTATTAGAAGAATATTGTTTTGTTTATTCAACTGCCATATATTAATATGTAGTGGTTGCTACAATAATCTATACAGACTAAATATCGATGTGGAAGATCCAATCTTGTCATAGTCTACTTTTGAAATTTGCAGTAAACTGTTTCTGACAAGTCGAATATTTCACAGATGTAAACATCTTGTATTTGTTTGTTTATAGATCCATTTATGCTTTGAAAATATTCACTCCTTCCTTAGGGTCTACCAAGTTCATAACTTGATTTTCATATATGGATACTATCACAAATTCTTATGGCCTCTAGCCATTTAACGGAGTCAGGGCTCATCATCGCTTCTTTGCATGTAGTCGGTATATCATTGTCCAACAATGACACTTTGTTCTCAAACTCACTATTTGGTTATTAACTAATCCATATGGTTCAATAGGAACTTAGATTTCTGAAACATACAACATTTGTAGAAACAGTAGCCATGAGCATTGTAGCAGCCTCCATAACACTTTCCTGCGTTGTGCTACTCTGATCATGTCACTTATGTTCAAAAAACCTTATCAAAAAAATTATTGTTCCCCCACTTCACTTTTGACCAAAAGTTCCTTCTCAAAGAACTCACCATTTTAGCGACAAACACTTTTGTCTTTAGTGTTACGGTGGAGGAATTCCCAACAATTACTTTGGGATAAACTACAAAGACTTGCATATCCTACTATGGTTTTGTAAACATTTTACATATGCCTTGCATACCAAAATTTAAGAAAAGACAAACTGGGTTTTATCCCTTGCCATTTCAATGGATCATGATTTTGCTCTTTTCAGGGTAAACGCGGTATATATGTCACTATAGGATAATCTTTTAAATCATAATGGCAATTTTATATTTTGATCTCACCAAGTCAAACTAGGTTCTATTATATTCTCAAAACATTCCATATTACTATGCTGTTTTGGGAAACTTAAGTTTAAGAAACAATTTCTCAACTTTCAGATGTTTGCTAAATTTTGTAACTAAAATCTCTTCATTTAGATCCAATCATAAAACTATTGATTTTCTTGTTATGATGATTTATTTACTCGCCACGACTTTACAAAGTCTCTAGAAACTTGAACGTGCCATAACTATTATGGTGTTGTTTCTGCAAATCTGGATGATTTCTTCTTCACGCTAAAACCTTTGAACATGTTTCAAATGTCTTATACTTTTCCTCATTAAACAGATATACTCATATTTCTATTCAAGTCCACGGTGGAAGTATATGAAGTAGAATAATCCACCACACACGGTTTTACATAATGGATCTCCTACATCAATATGTATTATTTCTACTAAGTTACCCGTCTATTCAATTTTTTCATGTGAATAGAGTTTTAGTTATATATAGGAAAGTCTTACAAATGTCAATTTGTTCAAAATAAATTGACTCCAAAATTCCATCAAGATGGAGTTTTTTCATGTCTTTCTTTCCAATATAACTTAAACGATGGTGTCCATGAAATTTCAATCATTTCGTCTTGCGACGCCTTTAGCATTTAGTTTTATGAATATTATTTCACTAACAAGATTTATAATGGTTCATCCATCATCTATGGAATATAACAATTATTTGAACAACTGCTTGTTCTCACAATATAGGAACTAGATAATAGTTATCAGAATAAATCTTCGTGGTGTGGTTGTCGATGTAGATGATAAACATAATAACATCTTATTTGTTTATCGATGAACACCATTACCATATTCTCTTGCTAGTTATTTACCAATGTATTTATTATATTGTGTTGCTTTGTATGACACTTCATACCAACCAATCCAGTTTCTAATATCGAAGAATTACATTGTTTTAACAAGCAAATAATATATTCATAACATGTATATCTTATATATACCTGAGCTGGACAATCTAGTCCTTTAAATTCTTCCAATTACATTAATTGATTCTCTTTTGAAGTTCTCCTCTCTTTCAGAAGAGTCACCCATTATCAAAAGTGGCACCAATCACATGGTACTTGGTTCAAGTGTATTAGTTAAACACCAATACTCTCAAACTTACACTTTGAAGTGGATCACAATCATCACATGATTCGTGTTCTTCCAGATTCATTAATTACTGATCTTTTAGTATAGTAAATATTTTACCTATACCTCATGTTCATCCTATCATGACAATTTTCACGAATGAACTATATAGTTCATCAAGACGAACATTTGTATAAATTTAGATCCCAAGCTACTTGTGATGGGTATGCCTAGCATCACCATCATTTGCAGATGCTCATCCAATATGAGACTGTTTCCAACTAAATTATACTTTGTCATGTTGCAATCAAACAGTGTTTCAGATATCAAAATATCTTTTACACAAAATGATTTATGAACATCCTAGATAATCTTGATGTAAAGAACTTTATTTCTAATATCAAGTATCACGGAGGCAAGGATGATCTTTTATACACTAATTTCAGAATATGTTACTCTAGGATTAATACACTATTAAAACTTATGGAGTAAGTGAGGTTTACTTGAAAGTATGATTTAAGAATTTTATCTATAATTGTACATATAAACAATACAGTACTAGTCCGTAAAGTAAGTATCTACAATACTATAGTTATATTATCTCAATTACAACCAAGGTAGTCTATAGCGATGCCAACTACAATAACTATGCAAATTCATTTAGATTGTTTAGTTCATAATATGAGTTCATTACAAAAACTCCCACTCAAACGAACATCCGCAACGCTCGTTTAGTGATTACATGATCCCTTTACAATGTATCATCCCCGATCATCACGAACTTTGATATAGCTACCAGGGTAGATATGAACATATCGATCACATCTCCATGTGACTCATGCTTAACCTTTCGGTCATATGTATTCTGAGGCCATGTCTATACATGCTAGTCTCATCAACATTAAACTTTAGTGTATTTGCACTGCATACATGGCTTACACCCACTGTATGCAAACGTCGATGTGTTTGCACCCGATCATCACGGCCTGCTCCACAGCAACAGACTTTCTTGGTGGTGCACACTAAAGATAGAACACGCATATTGGAATTATGTTGAGGAATTGTATTATAATTCTACCTTCGTAAGTCTAATACTAGCATAATAAGATGCACAACCAATTCACATCAAATGCAAACAGTTTATGTGATATGATATGGTCGTCATGCCTTGATCTCCATCGAGTGCGCCAACATTGCATAGGTTCACGGTGCCTCCATGCCGTCGGCAGTACATTTCATAAATACTTACCTTGACCATACATATCATAAGCCCTTGTAAAATAAAGTTAGACGCCTCTACTTTATCTTTGCATGTTTTATGTGGTTGTTTGGGCTTTCGCAAGAGAACCGTTTCTACCTATGAACTTATAACCATAACATGGATTGACTAGTTGCTGCTTTAAGTCCCTTCTCTGAGTCATCCTTTGTAAATTCCATATCAACTAATGTTGGAGAGACATACACCTGCTGACCACTTATATGGTACAAACCATATGTCAGCCATGAAACCAGTCTCGCGTAAGGTTACGTGTAAGGTTGGTCTGGGCCGCTTCATCCGACATTTTCGCGATATGAACAAGTACATGTGGGAGGGTAGAAGCTAGAGAATCAATTCCCACACAATCAACATGTGTTCTACTTGTACCAAACATCTACACATAGATCGCCTTTGATACCACTAAAGGGGTTCTGCGGCAGAAAACAAAAAAATTCCTACGGGGCGAACACACACCTAGCCAATATCTATCTATGTAGATGTAAAGTAATGAGTGGGGATTCGGTGTTCATACTTTTGAATACCGATAGTAGTTAACATTCCGAGGGGAACATGGATGACGTAGTCGAACTCGCCTGACCTCAAGGTCGTGAAGCTCCTCCCAAGTCACCCCTTGTCCTTGTGCAATGTAGACGACCTCATGGTCGTGTCGATGTCCAAGCGCCAAGCTCCAAGAAAAGCACCACAAGTGGCAGTTCCTCATAGACTTACACACATATGGTGTAGAAACGTCTCACGGGCTCCAGTCCAGTAAAGCAGCGGAAGAAGATTGATCCGGACTGAGTCTAGCAGCACGACGACGTGCGTATGCATATACAATTCCAATCTTAGGAACCACACATGAGGGAGGGTAGAGAGAAAGGCAAAGGCCAATTGATAGGATGGATTTGGGGAGAGGGGTGCCCCCTTTATATAGGTGGAAGGGAGGTACTACCTTCCTCAAAGTCCTGAGGTGGGACTAATCAAGGGGAGGAGGCACACTGGCCAGCCCCTACCATGCATGGTCCCAACATGGGGGGAACCCCACTAGGGCCACCAACCCCCCTTGGCCCTTCCTAGGGCGCGGCCCCCTCTTGGGCCTTCTCCGGTGAGGCCCATTAGGTGGGCTGCCCCATAAATCCGGTTAAAAAAATATTATTAATTCATTTAATTAATATAAAATACATATTATTTAATACCTATCATTTCAAAACACCTTCCACACCCCTCCGATCATCATCGGATATCCCCTGAACCATTTTGGTATTACTCCAGAACTATTCTAGAGTTCTCTATCTTTTCTCCTACGATCCTGGATCAATCCCTAAGCAACTCTACTTTTAAGTGTGACACCCTACAGCCTGGGAATACATAGACATGATCGAGACACCTCTTCGATCAATGACCAATATGAAGGGAATATGCCCGAGAGGCAATAATAAAGTGGTTATTATCTTATTCCATGTTTATGATAAATGTTTATTTTGCATGCTATAATTGTATTAATTGGAAACATTAATACATGTGTGTTTAATAAAAAAATACAAAGTTCCTAGTACTGCCTCTCATATAAACTAGCTTGTTGATTAACAAGATGATCAAGGTTTCCTGATCATGGACATTGTATGTTGTTAATAACGAGGTCACAACATTGGTGGAATGATGTGATGAACATTCATCCGAAGTATAGCATTACGATCAAAGTCATTATGTTTATATTGCTATAACATCATACGAAGTAATCTTAGTCCTTATACCATGAGATCATGTTAATTGCTAACACCAGAAGAGTATCTTGATAACATCAAACATCACACCGTAACAGGGTGACTATAAAGGTGGGTTCAGTACTACGAAGGTGTTATGTTGAGGCTCATGGATCAAGAGTGGGATTTGTCCATCCCGATGACGGATATATATACTCTGGGCCCTCTCGGTGATATCACATTAAGATAGCTTGCAAGCAAGTGATGTGATCACTAGAATGTTATATCACGGGAACGAGAAAAGAGTGCATGTCGGCAACGAGATCAAACTAGGTATGGAGATACCAATGATCGAATCTCGGACATGTAATATATCGCGAGACAAAGGGATTTAGTTACTAGCGTTAAAGGTTCTCACGATCACAGAAGTCATCGTTGAATGTGTAGGAGTCAGTATGGATCTCCAGGTCCCGCTTCTGATTATTGATCTGAGAGGGGTCTCGATCATGTATACATTATTCGCGAACCGTAGGGTGACACACTTAAGGGATACCGACACCATTTGGAGCAAATATGTTTCATATAAAGATTTAAGAAAGCGCTGGAATTATTTCAATAGACACCGAAACTGTTTCGGGTGAAATTGCTGAAATTGGTTCTACATGTAATATTGAAATGTTGCATGGGGGTTTTATGTGAATGTTTGTTAATTAAAGTAATTAACAAAATTCTGAATAAAATTAATAAAAGAGTTTTATTAAATGAGAGAGCATTAAATTTGGAGAAATTTAATGCATTTAAAGTGGAGACTTTAAAAGAGAATGTGAAGGGGCAAATTTATGTGGAGGGAGTTACCACCACATGAATGAGAAGGTGAGGGGTCACCCTTGGGGCGCCGGCCATGGGGAGGGGTACCCTCCCCTCCTCCTATAAAAGGCCCCCCTCTCACACCTTCATACTCACACATCCTCGTGAAGGATCTCTCTCCCCCTCTAGTTATTCCCCATGGTCTCGGATTAGCGAGATACATGTTCTCGGTGGCTTTATCTGGAAAGGAGTTGCTGCTTCCGCTGCTTTTCTGGAGCGAGGGACGGAGGTTGTCGAGGTACCGAACGTGTGTGCGATCACGGATGTACCGCTGCTTTGCGGTGCTGGACTTGGTGGTACTAGACTTGCTGGAGCTGGATCTGATGGACGTGCTGGAGCCGGACCTGCTGGAGTTCATCACGATCTTGAGATCGGCAAGTGTACGACTACATCATCCACGAGTTCCAACTCGTTAACAAAGCTTTATTGTCTTCGAGGGTAAGTTCTCTATGGATTTATATCCACCTGTTGCTTGTATCTAGTAGATAGATCTTGGCGTATAGTTCCCATCGTAGGATTTTTTTTGTTTTCTATGCTGCGAACCCAACACAATAGTGGTATCTGGAAACACATAATGCCCCCCATGCATTCCACGAATAACTTGATCGATGGAATCTTGAACATCGAGTCTCATTCCCTTTGCTCTATGATACCTAGTTTGTCCAAGAGATCTTCGGTATCTACATACCTAGTTCGATCTTGTTACCTACAAACACATTTACTCATTCCCGTGATATTACATCCTCATGACCTAGTCACATGTTTGCGAACTTGTAGATGTAATCTCACTGAGTGGGCCTAGGGTATCTATTCGTCACTTGGATAGGCAAATCCCGATCTTGATACATAGGCCTCAAAAGTTCCTTTGGAATACATGACACACACTTTTATAGTCACCCAGTTATAGTCATGATGGTTGATGTGATCAAAGCAGCTTCGGGAGACAGTGATTAATATGATCTCGTGGTCGAAGGACTAAATCACTATGTTTTGCTAGATATAGTAATGTTGAACTTTGTGACTGGCTCATATTGCAATACTAGGATTTGGGTGTTGTCCATCACTTCATAAGTGACCTTGTTGTCCGTTGACGTGGTAAAGTCCATGATCAGGAAACCTCGATCATTAGCTGCCCAACAAACTAGTCTAGAGGATACTAGGGACCTGGTTTATTTATATAACACACATGTACCGGACGTGTGTGCGATCACGGATGTACCGCTGCTTTGCGGTGCTGGACTTGGTGGTGCTAGACTTGCTGGAGCTGGATCTGATGGACGTGCTGGAGCCGGACCTGCTGGACTTCATCACGATCTTGAGATCGGCAAGTGTACGACTACATCATCCACGAGTTCCAACTTGTTAACAAAGCTTTGTTGTCTTCGAGGGTAAGTTCTCTATGGAGGTATATCCACTCGTTGCTTGTATCTAGTAGATAGATCTTGGCGTATAGTTCCCATCGTAGGAATTTTTTTGTTTTCTATGTTGCGAACCCAACAGTGGTATCAGAGCCTGATCTATGCATAGGTGCTTTGCACGGGTAGTACACATATGTTTATATGTGGGCGATGATGATTATGTTATTGCATCTTCTATGTATTTTGGATATTGGTGGCATAGTGGGATGAAGCGGCCCGGACCAACCTTACATGTCATCGCACATGAGACCGGTTCCATGACTGACATGCAACTAGTTTTGCATAAGTGGCTGGCGGGTGTCTGTCTCTCCTACTATAGTCAATATCTGATTTACAACGAGTTGCTAATAACTTAGTTATCATCATTGTGGTTCCATGTTCGTAGGTAAGACCGGTTCTATCTTCGAAAGCCCTAAGCCACATAAAACTTGCAATGGATAAATTAGAGGCGTCTAGTTTAGATTGTTGTTGGGCTAGTGTCATGATATGGTAATGTTGTAAGTAGATGTATGGTAGATACCCTTACAACATACCTAACGTGTAAGTTCCATAGACCTTGGCCTTACACACAAAGGAATGATAGAGATCATACCTTGATGCATATGATAGGGATAAAATGCATGGACCATGTCATCTCACTTTACACATTAGATGTTTGCATCTTATATTGCTAGTTTGGCGTTTTAGTAGCATTTTAAGATGATCCATCATTTAGATATCAAGATAAAAATGTGTTCTTCCTTAAGTATGCACCGTTCTATGGATCGTGTTTCGAGACATCACGTGATGATCAGGTGTACTCGACTCTACGCTTTCATACAATGGGTGTAAGACAGTTTTACACACACGAGTACTAAGGTTCTTACTTGGCGAGCCTAGCATGTACAGACATGGCCTCGGAACACGGACCGAAAGGTTAAGCATGAGTCATATAGTTGATATGATGCCCATATTGATGCTCACCTTTGAAGCTACACCGAATCATGTGATGATCGGACTTGGTGTAGTGGATTTGGTTCATGTAATCACCAAAAAGGCACGAGGGATGTCGTTTTTGAGTGGGAGTTCATTTCTAATTTGGATTAGTCGAACTCAATTTGTCATAAACTAAATCGAAGTGAATTTTCATAATTTGTTGTAGTCATTGGCGTCTGTTCACTACCTTATGCTTAGTTTTAATTGAGATAATAGAACTATAGAATTCTAGATATTTACTTTACGAACTGGTATCGTATTGTTTTGAATGTCAATTTAATGTTTATAAGTCCTATTGCAAACTTTCAGCAAACTCTATTTACTCCATCAAGTTTAATAAGTAGTATTAAATCAAGAGTAAGAATTCCAATGTTAGTATCTAAAGTATCATGTTTGCCTCCATGATTATTGATATTCAAAAGTTGTTTTAATATCAAGATTATATAGGAGCTGGAAATTGTTTCAGAAACCATCATGTGTGAAAGATATTGTGATATCTCAAAAAATGTTTTTGGTTGCATTATGATAGAGTATAATTTAGCAAAGTACATGTTCTCATATTGTATGAGAATTTGTGAAGGATGGAGATGCTAGGCATCCGAATCTCCCAAAAGGTTTCGGGAACAAAAATTATACTCATCATTCTTCCTTATAGGCTATAGTAGCTTGATCATGAAAGTTGTCATGATAAGGATGAATAGAAGATGTAAGTAAAATGTTTACTACACTAAAAGATTACTAAAGAATGGATTTTTGAAAGAACACCAAACACTTGATGATGGTGATCCACTTCAAAGTGCAAGTCCAAAGGTATTAGTATTTGACTATATACACTTTGTACTATGTGTCATGTGAATGACACCACTATTGATGTTGATAGATTCTTTTAAAAGAAAAGGAATTGCTGAAAGAGAATCTATAAAATATTTGGCAGAAAATAAAAGGTTGGAGATGTCCAACTTAGGTATATAAAAGATATACACGTTATGGCTGTATTCCTTGCTTGTTAAACAATGTGGTTCTTAGGTATTGGATACCGAATTGGTTGGTATGAAGTGTCATGCAGCACAACGCAATTCATGAACTGCAATGGCCTAAGTAACTAGCAAGAGAATAAGTGATGATGTTCATCAAAAACAAATAAAGTGTTATTGTGTTCTTCGTTGTCGTCAAACCTAGCCTTCAAGATTTGTTTTAATAATTGTTATTTTGTTCCGGTATTACGAGAACAATGGTTGTTCAAATAATTACCGTATTCCATAAAGGATGGATGAACTTTTACAAGTCTAGTGGGAGAAATCACACCCATAAACACTATTGCTAAAATGTCGCAAGACAAATGATTAAAAGGTCACTTATGAAGTGACATCGTTGTTTAAATTATATTGGAAAGAAAACATGAAGAAACTCCATGTTTATGGATTTTTGGAGTCTTTTGATTTTGATCAATTGACGCTGGTGAAATTTTCCTCGAGATAATTGAAACTCCTTTCATAGGCCAAAGAGGAAAGGATGACTAACTTATTGGATATTATGCATGTTGATGTATATAGTCCATTATGTGTAGCCATATGCGATGGATCCTTTTGCTTCATATGCTTTCTCTAGAAATTTAAGTGAATATATCTATATATTTACTTAATAAGGAAGAAGTATGAAACATTTGAAAATTGTTCAAAGACTTTCAAGATGAAGTGGAAAATCATTGTAACAAGAAAATAAAGAGTTTATGATTCGATCATAAAGGAAGATATTTGAGTTACATGTTTAGCAAAACACCTAAGATTTGAGGAATTGTTCCATGATTTGTGTTTTTCCCGATAAACCATAGGAGTATGGCATATTCGAGAGATGAAATCAAACCATGTTTGACATGGTAAGATCAAAGGTGTCATTTATAAAACTGCCATTATGTTTTAAGGATTGAATCTTTAGAGACTACCACTTTTACACTGAAAAGAGCACCATCGTGATCCGTTGAAATGACATCATATAAGTTATGGTTTGGGATAAAACCCGAATTGTCTTTTCTTAAATTTTGGTATGCTATGCATAAGTAAAATATTTACAACCGAAGTCGGATAAGCACGTCTTTGTAGGTTATCCCAAAGAATTTGTTGGGAATTTCTCCATAACACTAAGGACAAAAGAGTTTGTTACTTGGAACGTCAAGTTTCTTGAGAAGGAATTTTTCACGAAAAGTTAAGTGGGAGGACAATAGAACTTTGATAAGGTTGTTGAACTTTAGCTATATGTACTAAGTAGCACAGCGCCGGAGAGTGTCCCGGTGGCGGCCACAATGCTCATGGCTCCCGTGATTACAAAGGTTGTGATCTCGGAGATTAGAGTTCCTATTGAACCGTGTGGGTCGGTAAGAATCAAATAGTGTGATTTGATAAGAAAGTCGTTATTGTTTTGACAATGATGAACCGACTACATGCAAAGAAGCGATGATGGGCCCTGACTCCATAAAATGACTAGAAGTCATAGAATCCGTGATAGTATCCATACACGAGAAATCAAGTTTTTGAACTTGGAAGACCCTCCGGAAAGGCGTGAAGCCTATCGGTCGTGTTTGGATCTATAAACAAATAGACATGGATGTTCATCATCTATGAAATAGTCGACATGTCGGAAAGAAGTTTACGACAATGTTCAAGGAGTTGACTATGACAAGATTTGATCTTTCATAGCGATATTTAGTCTTGACGGATTAATGTAGCAACCACTACATATAATTTGGTATATGGTAGTTGAATAAACAAAACAAGGTTCTTCTAATAGAATGGTTACCTAGGACGTGTACATGACACGGTCCGAAGGGTTTTGTTAATTCAAAGGGTGCTAAAAGGGCATGCAAACTTCAATAGTTGAAGTAAGCATAGTGGAGTTGGAATCTTCACCATGATGAAACTATTAAAAGAGTTTAAATTCATCGGAGATGATGAAGATGCTTGCATTTGCAAGAAATTAAGTGGGAGCGCTGAGACATATTTCTAATACATTATGTATAGGACATATTGTTGATTGGAAATGATGTATCTTGTATTGACACAAGTTAAGAATTTCATTAAAATAAGATTTCGATGAAAGACTTGGGCAAAACCAGAATATTTGGCATCAATATCTATATGGATAGATTGAGGTGCTAATATGGTTATGCAAGACATACATATATGAGATATTGAAAGGGTTCAATATAGAAACAACAAGAAAGGTTCTTGCTACATGGAAAGGATTGTATCAAGATTCAAGTGTTTCAACACTTGGTGAATAAAATCACATGAAGATTTTGATCGATTATACCATGATATGTATATATCCAGAATGTCCTATGCTCTAAATGTTATGAGCACATACCAGAATGATTCATAATATGATCATTGGACAATAGTAAAGATATCCTTATGAACTTTGGAAGAACTAAGAATATATCATGTATAAGTGACAAATAGTTAAAGGTAGTTCATTGTAAAGTGTTACATTGATACTAGTTTTGTCACAAGATACAAATTAAATTTATCTCAATTTAGACTATGGGTGGCACAATGTAATGGAAAGATTGTTCCATGATGGATTTGGATTAGTTCCAAAGTTGAAACATTGTAATGGATACTACAACAAAAGGCTAAGTATATAACTGCTATAGTAGCAGCAAAGGAGGGCATTTGTGTTAAGTAGTTTGTTAACAAACTAGGTGTGGTTCAAAGTGGGCTAATACTATGAAGATATATTGTAAGACAATAATATCAACATATTTTAACCTGAACAAACTAAAGGTCTCACCAAAGGACCAAATTTATACAATGCCATCTCATTTGAGAATGAGTGATGCGTAGAGACGCAAAGACATGCAAATACACACGGACCTAAAAGTGCCAGATCCGGAGATAATGTTAACCACTAGAAAACGCGTATATTCAACACCTAGGTGTTGTATATACAAGTTTACAAACTAGATTATTGACTCTAGTGCAAGTGGGAGACTGGAGGGAATATGCCCGAGAGGCAATAATAAAGTGGTTATTATCTTATTCCATGTTTATGATAAATGTTTATTTTGCATGCTATAATTGTATTAATTGGAAACATTAATACATGTGTGTTTAATAAACAAAATACAAAGTTCCTAGTACTGCCTCTCATATAAACTAGCTTGTTGATTAACAAGATGATCAAGGTTTTTCTGATCATGGACATTGGATGTTGTTAATAACGAGGTCACAACATTGGTCGAATGATGTGATGAACATTCATCTGAAGTATAGCATTACGATCAAAGTCATTATGTTTATATTGCTATAACATCATACGAAGTAATCTTAGTCCTTATACCATGAGATCATGTTAATTGCTAACACCGGAGGAGTATCTTGATAACATCAAACGTCACACCGTAACAGGGTGACTATAAAGGTGGGTTCAGTACTACGAAGGTGTTATGTTGAGGCTCATGGATCAAGAGTGGGATTTGTCCATCCCAATGACGGATATATATACTCTGGGCCCTCTCGGTGATATCACATTAAGATAGCTTGTAAGCAAGTGATGTGATCACTAGAATGTTATATCACGGGAACGAGAAAAGAGTGCATGTCGGCAACGAGATCAAACTAGGTATGGAGATACCGATGATCGAATCTCGGACATGTAATATATCGCGAGACAAAGGGATTTAGTTACTAGCGTTAAACGTTCTCACGATCACAGAAGTCATCGTTGAATGTGTAGGAGTCAGTATGGATCTCTAGGTCCCGCTTCTGATTATTGATCTGAGAGGGGTCTCGATCATGTCTGCATTATTCGCGAACCGTAGGGTGACACACTTAAGGGATACCGACACCATTTGGAGCAAATATGTTTCAGATAAAGATTTAAGAAAGCGCTGGAATTATTTCAATAGACACCGAAATTGTTTCGGGTGAAATTGCTGAAATTGATTCTGCATGTAATATTGAAATGTTGCATGGGGGTTTTATGTGAATGTTTGTTAATTAAAATAATTAACAAAATTCTGAATAAAATTAATAAAAGAGTTTTATTAAATGAGAGAGCATTAAATTTGGAGAAATTTAATGCATTTAAAGTGGAGACTTTAAAAGAGAATGTGAAGGGGCAAATTTATGTGGAGGGAGTTACCACCACATGAATGAGAAGGTGAGGGGTCACCCTTGGGGCGCCGTCCATGGGGAGGGGTACCCTCCCCTCCTCCTATAAAAGGCCCCCCTCTCACACCTTCATACTCACACATCCTCGTGAAGGATCTCTCTCCCCCTCTAGTTATTCCCCATGGTCTCGGATTAGCGAGATACATGTTCTCGGTGGCTTTATCTAGAAAGGAGTTGCTGCTTCCGCTGCTTTGCTGGAGCGAGGGACGGAGGTTGTCGGGGTACCGGACGTGTGTGCGATCACGGATGTACCGCTGCTTTGTGGTGCTGGGCTTGGTGGTGCTAGACTTGCTGGAGCTGGATATGATGGACGTGCTGGAGCCGGACCTGCTGGACTTCATCACGATCTTGAGATCAGCAAGTGTACGACTACATCATCCACGAGTTCCAACTCGTTAACAAAGCTTTGTTGTCTTCGAGGGTAAGTTCTCTATGGATGTATATCCACCCGTTGCTTGTATCTAGTAGATAGATCTTGGCGTATAGTTCCCATCGTAGGAATTTTTTTTGTTTTCTATGCTGCGAATCCAACACAATAGTGGTATCTAGAAACACATAATGCCCCCCATGCATTCCACGAATAACTTGATCGATGGAATCTTGAACATCGAGTCTCATTCCATTTGCTCTATGATACCTAGTTTGTCCAAGAGATCTTCGGTATCTACATACCTAGTTCGATCTTGTTACCTACAAACACATTTACTCATTCCCGTGATATTACATCCTCATGACCTAGTCACATGTTTGCGAACTTGTAGATGTAATCTCACTGAGTGGGCCTAGGGTATCTATTCGTCACTTGGATAGGCAAATCCCGATCTTGATACATAGGCCTCAAAAGTTCCTTTGGAATACATGACACACACTTTTATAGTCACCCAGTTATAGTCATGATGGTTGATGTGATCAAAGCAGCTTCGGGAGACAGTGATTAATATGATCTCGCGGTCGAAGGACTAAATCACTATGTTTTGCTAGATATAGTAATGTTGAACTTTGTGACTGGCTCATATTGCAATACTAGGATTTGGGTGTTGTCCATCACTTCATAAGTGACCTTGTTGTCCGTTGACGTGGTAAAGTCCATGATCAGGAAACCTCGATCATTAGCTTCCCAACAAACTAGTCTAGAGGATACTAGGGACCTGGTTTATTTATATAACACACATGTATTTATGTTTCCACTTAATACAGTTCTAGCATGATAAAAAACTATTACGAACTAATGAGATATGTCAATAAAAACATCTTTATTATTAGCCTCTAGGGCATATCTCCTTCACTATCTATTCTCTAAAACCATATAACCCACTTATATGATCTATTGTGCAATCCAATAAACTAAAAGATGTAAGGTGCTTTTTACTTCTAACTAAAAAACTATAAAGTGTTGAAAGTAAATATAGAAAGTAAAACTACTATAGGTAAGTTAAAACTAAGTAAAGGTAAAAGCAAGTAAAAGTAAAAGTAGGTAACTCAGGGGAGCAAGTGTTCTGGCAAGTTGTTAGTTCATTCGTTTGGTTGTCACAATTAGTGAAGCACATGGATAGTCTTGATTGTTTCTTCTAGAGAGGGTCCATAAATAGGTGTAGCCATGTAATCGTGCAATTACACCCCTAGTGATTGATCCCAAGGCCATTTTCGTGCAAGCAAGGGAGTTATTAAGACATAAATTCCAACTACCGCTGTAAGTTTTAAGGTCCCCATAATTTATCCCCATTAATTAACCATGAATTAATACATCATGCATATTTAATATAGCATGAATTAATATAGCATCCCTCCTCCTAGCAACATGCTATAGTGACAACCTTATGCACCCCAACATATGTGTGCACTCATATATCAGTATATAAGACCATCATAGAAAATAACATACTTGCATGCAACCAACAACGAACTACACATTGCCATGAACATGTCACTACTCAAACATAGACATAAAGACACAATAGATCATGAGAAAATAATAGATTGCATCACACATCATGTTTGACAAGAGATTACAATAGAGATATGATGGAGAGGTGTTATAGATGGTGATGGGGAGGTGCCTCCCCAAAGAGGAGAGGCGGCCACAACGAGGGATATGCGGCACCACGGTGGCAGCCCATAGTAGGGGCGCCTAAGGCCTCTCGAGGGCGGCAACCGACCTTGGGTGCGGCAGACCTTGCCCCCTTATTCCTTGAACTTCTTAGTGTTGTAGAGTAGCTCTCCCCTTGTAGATGGGATCCAAGGGGAGGCAAATTCGTGGATCGTGCTGTATTGGCTTAAAACTAGGTTTTCCCTCTTTATATAGACTTTTGCAATGCATCCTGGCCATAGGATGAATGCCCCTTTGATCCAAGGGTTCTTGGGCACCTCTAGAACCTTCATAGGCTTCCCCTATTGTACCTCATGAGTCCATAGAGTCGTGGATTGGCCGAATACATCATGTATTGAATGAGTTTGAGTCAATCACGTCACAAACTTTCGGACTCCTGAAACTACTTATGTACCCTTCGGTAAAATGTTTTTGTAGGTTCCATACATACTCCATTTTGGACGTATTTTATATCAATATTCATTAGCACAAAATTTCCAAGAACTTTCATGTTGAACGGTTTTATATTAGACGTAATATTAGGGTCGCGATCTTGGCATCTGTTTTGAGAGATAAATTTCAAAAAATGCCGAATTTCACCATAAAAAGCGATCTCCTTCCATATTTGTGAAATTACTACACAACAAGGTGTAAAAAAGGAATTTTGCACTTTTCAACTATTAGTAGGTTAGTTCCAATAAATATAATAAATTTGCTACATAATAAGGATTTTAACACAATAAACTACAAAGTTCATATATGCATTTTACATGCATTGAGTGGTTAAAAGAGGGAGACTGGTGAGTATAAGATTAAAGCATATTTATCTCCTATTTTTGCATAAGTAGAGTAGGATTTTGGTATTTTACTGCGCACGTGCGCACTCTTTTGTCTTTGCTTCAACAGGATCTCGAATTACTAAGTCTTATGTGAATGTATCAATTGGGAATGTCATATTATGTAGTAATATGATATTTTTAAGTGATAAAAGTCATTTATTTGATTTATCCTTGCACCTAGGAGAATAGAAAATGTGGTGGAAGCCTATAGAGGCCTTAACGAGCACTGGTATGGGTGGATCTTGCCTGTAACATCCGCCCATACCATGTGTCAGGGCGTCCTCCTCATCAAATAATTTCACCTCGCGAAGACAAATCTGAGATCTGACATTCCCAGAAACCACCAGGCTCAAAATACTATGCCAGAGAGGGATCTAGAGGAGGAACTAAGAGAATGGCAAATCCTTGCTGCTCCGCGGATCATCGGAGGACATCACATCATCCCCTGCATCATTAACCGTTGCATCTCCATCACCATTACCATTCTCCTCTTCCATACTTTAGATCTTGTTATAATTTCAGATTCAATTGTGGTTTGCACTAGATTTATCACCATACTTTTATCCATCCATTTGAATATGATGATGTTGATTTCTTACATGTGTGAGTAGTTTCCTTTGTTCTTGGGAGATGGATAAACCCTAGCATTATTATGGAATGAAATAAAGATGATATATTACTTTGGTCCATGATCCGTTGATCTATGATATTGTGTTTGATATCTCTCTCTAGATGGTATGTGTAGTCAACCATATATCATTTTCCTGTGGGACTAAAGAGAGCGTGATACCCTTTGGACGTGTATGGGAGTATGTCCAGTGCTAAGCGGTGACGGTAAACATTGGCTTATAACCTACACAGTCAAAAATGGGGAATTAAGAGAGACTCACTAAGCTTATTACGATATCCATGGGGAAACCCTTATGGTGGTATGTATGAGTGATTTGTCTCAGGCATCGTAGTGGCTATTTAGAGATGACCTCATTACCTGACTCAACAAAGCGACTGCCCACGAGTCTTGTAGTGAACATCTTATTATTGAGCTCTCTCCACACACGTCATGACGAAATGAATAGATTATCCTAATTATGATTAATTATCCCATGCTAGTGGTGTATCCTGAATCCCCGAGAACACTTTCACCTTATTGAGTTCCAACACCATTTTCAATGCATTTGTTACTTGGTTTCGTTTACTTGCTTTATTTACTTTCTTGCACACAAACATAAAACCTTCTAAACACCCTTACTTAAAATCAAAGGCAGCTTACAAGTATCCTTTGGTAGATAGTGACGAGGGGCATAAAGACCTTAACCAAATAGCTCTTTGTGGTTAGATACTCTTATTTCGAAACTAGATATGATCGATCTATGCACAGTCATCAGAGACTATACAACTTCCTTTTCCATACTCGTGCGTTAGCCCGACGACGTAAAAATAACATCTGTACACTCACACGTGATGTTGCTCCAAGTGTGAATCATAAGGAGAGATTAAAGGTTTGGTACATGAATTTATGAAAATCTTTTATCCTCTAAACTGTGTGATTCTGTTGATGCATTACTGTGTGATTCTGTTGATGCATTCCTTATGCAATCCCATCTAGGGTCACTCCTAATATGAATGCCTATTTGTGCAAACCATATACTGATGAGAAAATTGAGACTGCTTTGTTCCAAATTGGACCGACTAAGGTGCCTAGACCTGATGGTTTCTCGATGCTTTTTTACCAGACTCACTGGGAATTCTTTAAATATGAGATATATTCTGCATTGAGGAGTTTTCTATGTGGAGGTGAAATTCCAAAAGTGTTTTGTGATTCGGTGATAATGTTGATTCCAAAGGTTGCCAAGCTAAAGCAGTTGAAGGATTTTAGGCCTATAAACATCCCTTACAAGATTGCCTCCAAGGTTTTAGCAAACATGTTGAAAGTGGTCTTACAAATAATTATCACTAAACACCAAAGTGCCTTTGTCCCTAGAAGGTTGATCATTGACAATGCTATGATTGCTTTTGAATGCTTGCACACTATTCGCAACCAAAAGTCCAAGCGATTTTTCTTCACCCTAAAAATCAATATTATGAAGGCATGTGATAGAGTGGAGTGGAATTATATTTATGGTTGCCTTTGCAAGCTTGGTTTTGATCATGGGTGGAAAAACTCGGTGGTGAGATGTGTTACTGTGTGAGATATGTTGTTCGTGTTAATGGAAAGCTCACAGAACCAGTTATTCCATCTAGAGGTATTTGGCAGGGAGATCCAACCATCCCTTATTTATTTTTCTTATGCACAAAGGGTTTTATAGCTTGTTGTAGTAATGAGAGGACCGAAGTGAGCTCTATGGTATTCTCATCAACTTGGTCCTCCTACATCCCATATTTTGTTTGCATATGATAACATCTTCTTTGCTAGAAGTTATAATAAGAGTGTGGTCACTCTCAAGGATATTCTTAGGATTTATTGTGAAGGGCCTAGACAGAAAATCAACCTTGAATCCTTAGTCATTTTTGTACTCACTGTACCAATCCAGTGAAAGGAGAAGTGAAGAATATTTTGGGGGTTCATAGTGAAGTGCTTAATGACCTTTACTTGGGTATGCCCACGGTTGGGATTAGTGCTTTAGAGGCAATAATAATAATGATTATTATCTAATCCATGTTCAATATATAGGTTCATCGCACTATGATATAACTTCTGTGAATCTTGATTGTGAGAATCAAAGGAAATCTCAAATGTAGGTGTATGTAGTAAAGATGAACTAACCAAGACGTTCCTAGTATATCCTCTAGGACTAGCCCATGTGTTGTGTGATGATCAAGTTTCATGATCATGGTATAGAAGTTATTGTAACTAAGGATACCACGAACAATAGGAGTATCTTATTAAGAGTAACAAGGGTACGAAATAGATCTAATCGATGATTTACTATGAGTTAGTATTGTGTAGTTAGTAGTCAAATCATCAGATCATTATGTTATGCCTATGTCCTTAAGACATGACAATATCAAGTACCCTCATGCCGAAAGGCTCATATTTGTGATTGTCCCAACCCCATATACAAAGGTGGCCATACTAGTGATTCCAAGATGATTACGAAAGTATATGTAGGAACTTGGATAGTTCAAAAAGTGAGATATCGCTCCCCCTGGTCAACTATGGAGAGATATTCTCTATGCTCGCTCGGTATTACGATGTCACCTAGTCATCTACACATGCATAATTATGATAGAGATCATAAAGGACATCATAATACATATACGAGTTAAACAAAGTGAAATCATAACGAGGATAACCGGTATAATGATCAAGGAGTTGATTCACGAGGATACCAAGATCTCTCCTCGGACTGTCACACAGATATTGCAAAGAGAAAGGATTAGTATATGTATAATGAACGAGTTCACTCAATGTGATCTTCATGTAGTGAAGTAGGAACAATCATGGGCATCCATGATCCGTTGTTGGTTAGTGATCCAAAGATGTTCGGAATCATGTCTACTTACTATTGAACCCGAATGGGTCACACACTTAAGGTTTACTAATCAAGTTATGCTAGTCACCTTTATTTTAGATAGCCAAAAGAGGTGTCTGGAATAGTTTCCAGACACATCGAAATAGTTCCGGGATTTGCTGAATCACTTCAGAGAGGAATCGAAATAGTTCTGGTGACATAACCTATTTAGGGAAAGTAGTTCAGAGATCGTCGGTGATTTTGAGGTTCATCGTAATCATCTTGAGATGGTTAAAGTGTCGAAGAGCTTTCAAAAAGGTTCCAGAGTATATAGGTTCGAGGTACCGGGATTATTGGAAAGTAACCGGAGAAGGAAAGAGCATCAGAATGGGTTCTAGTGGGGAATTGATTAGAGAGGGGCATGCCCACCCTAGGGGTGGTGCATGGGACACCAGGGCCCACCCATGGCCGACGCCCAGCCTCCCAAGGCTAACACATGGCCTTGTGAGTCCTCCCCATACATTTCCATATATGCTTGTGTTCGCTTGTGGAAAGGATCTGATCACATCTCTCTTTTATGGAAGGTTTCAATCATATCTTGAAATTAGGAATATATTGATATTACTTGATTATCAAGATGGGAAATCTCCTAAAGAAGGAAGGAGAATATTTGCGGGATCAAGGGGATCGGGCACCTACCATATGGGGGAGGCGCCACCTCCTATCCCCACCATGGCCGCTGACCCTAGGGAGGAACCCTAGGGCGCACTCCTCCCCCTCCAGCTATATATACCTCCGCGTGGGGCAACCTATAGAAAAAACTTCCTCCTCTCCTCCGTGTGTCAGAACACATACACACACTCTATCCTTCTGTCTACCATAGAAATATGCTAAGAGGCTCCCAAACTAGTGTCATCATCGCTGAGCTCTATACGACGAAACACTATCGGATCATCGGACCAGACGCATGCAACCTGTGGAAAGATCGTCACTTTGATACTTGCATCAAGTGGATCCATCTCGTCATGGCTGGGAGGGATACACCTAGCTGTAGAGATCGACGCTCTTCAGCAACATCTACTCCGATGTTTTCTTTCGCACCAACGTTCGTGAGTTATATAGATCTTATGTCGTTCACATCTTCATGGATTGATCTTGGTTATTCGTGTAGGGTGATTTTTTTATTTTTGCTTGTACAAACCCCATCACCCACTTATGTGAGCCGGTCACCAATATCAACCTTTAACTTCCTTCTTGAAAGAATTTCGAAATGCATTAAGGGAGTGACTGATAGACCACTATCGAGGTTGGGTAATGAAGCTTTTCTCAAGGCGGTAATTCAGGTTGTTCCAATATTTTTTATGAGTTGTTTCCAACTTACCATGTCCACATGTGATTATATGAGAGCAGTGATTGCAAACTGTTGGTGGGGATTGCAGGATGGGAAAAGGAAATGCACTAGAGATCGTGGGAGTGGCTATCAACACCGAAGGCTTTGGGGGTTGGGATTTCGTGATATCACTCTCTTCAACCAATCAATGCTAGTGAAGCAAGGGTGGCGGCTACTTACTGAACCAAATTCTCTATGTGCTCGTGTTTTGAAGGGTAGGTATTTCTTTGAGTCGGATTTTTGGCATGCAACCATGCCTAGATATTCATCCTATACCCGGAGGATTATTCTTCATGGCGTGAGTTGCTGATCAATGGTATTAGGTGGGGTATTGGAGATGGGCGATTGGTAAAGATCCTCACAGAAAATTGGATCCCTCGGTTCCCACTGGAGATCCCTAAACCCACCTCATCGATACCAACTACTATCACTGTCCAATGTTTGATTGTTGAGGAAGCTGGTGCATGGAATGAGGAAAATGTGAACGCCTTCTTCTCCCCAGCGATAACATCCCAGATTCTGTAGGTCCTGATATCTTGGCATGCAGGTGAGGATTTCGTATGCTGGCCCCACACTAGACATGGCACTTCCATTGTCCGTTCGGCTTAAAACTTGGCTCAATCAAGCAAATTTCTTCAAGATCAGAGTAGGAGTGACCGAGGTATGAGTTCAAACTGGATATGAAATAAGAAGGAATGGAAAGCGGTGTGGAAATTTAAGGTGCCTGGAAAGATCATCTATGGCATTTAGCTCATGACTGTTTGCCTAGTGGTGTGAAACTTCAAAGGCAGCATATTCCAACGAACGACAACTGCAATTTCTGTGGGCGAAGGGTGGGCATCGATCATGCGATGTTGTTCTGTCAGTTCGCTCATGTCGTTTGGCGTAAGTTAAGAAACATATCCATCTAAAGGTAGATCGAAAGAACTTCACATCTGCTAAGAGTTGGCTCTTTGATTTTTTAGCCTAGTCAAATGATCTTTAAACTACGGTCCTAGCGGTGGCTTTCTAGCATATTTGGGAAGCACGTAATGAGGCAAGGAACTTGGACATCAAGCCTAATCCTAGTCATACGATAATGAAGATCATCGCTTATGTTGATCTGATCATACAACATCTTTACAAACCATGCCTCCAACACAGGTGTGTGTCCAACCCTACAACACCAGTTTGGGAACCTCTGCCGCTAGGTACAATGATTATTGACTTCGTTGTTGTGATCTCTGAGGCTACCGGATGCATGTATGCATGGGTGATTATACGTGATCAATGAGGCTTCTATTTGGTTTCTTGTCGACAACATATTGAGGGGCTCCAACCACCTGAGCATGCGGAGGCTCTGCCTCTTCGTCGTGCTATTCAGCTTGCTCTTGATGAAGGAAGGAGCAAAGTGATCTTTGTCTCTCTCTCAACGTCTAAACTCACCGTGCATGGATTGATCATCAGTGGGTTTGGTGGTTTCTGGCATAAAAATATGGTGAGAAGCTTCACGTCGGTCTCCTTCTGCCATGTGCGTGTTTTTAATGAAACGACGCATATCTTAACTAAATCATGTCGGGATGTAAAATCTAGCTGTGTATCCGAGGAACGTTTTGTAGTGATGTTATTTAATAAATAAAGCACCGAATTTCATAAAGGAAGGCACATCTCTACAGTTCTGATAGATGGACCAACCACTGACCATCAATAGATTTCTGTAGCACCTTTCCCTTTCACCGCTGCGGGAGAAGAAAGAGAGAGCTGAGGATGTGACCGAGAGGTACCCGCAGGCTGTCGTCAAGCCGTGAACTCACCACCATCACATACCCGGCTCCCGGTAGGTCCCACCGGCCAGAAGGCACGGACAAAGAAGCAAACACCCATACCCACCAGCGCCGTCAGATCATGTATCGCACGGCCCAGATCGCCCTCCGCGGAAGCCCGGACAGCCACCAGCCCAACCACTGGATAGCATTTCCCCCCTCCCCTTTCCCGCCTCGCTTCTTCTCCCCCTCTCCACCTCGCCATTGCCGTCGCCCTCCGAGACAGCCCCAAAAATACAGGGGCCCGCTTGATGCCCCCGCGGAGCGCCCGCGCATGGCGTCCGTGTCCTCCTCCCCGTGCTCGCCGCAGGTCGTCCTGCTCCTCCCTGTGCCGCTCCAGCCCCAGCCCCGCTGCCGCTTGCCCAGGCTGCCTCTCCCGCCGCTAGGGCTCTCCGCCGGCACGCGGAGGGGAGGAGGGCTCGTTTTTCCGCTCCCACTTCCGGCGCCGCGGGCGGCAGAAGGGAATGATGGGCGGACCGTTGCCAAGGAGGAGGAGGAGGAGGAGGTGGAAGATGAGGAGGATGGGGAGGAGAGGGGAGGACACGACGGGTCTCGAGACGCAGAGGGCCCGGGGGCGCCGAGGGGTTCGGGGCGGTTCGCCGCGGACTACATCTCGCTCGGCATCAGGGAGCCCGTCTACGAGGTAGGTCCCGAGCTAACTCCGGCCGGGTTGGCTTTGTGTCGTTGCGACTACATGAACACCTAACGAAATTTACAACCATGAACCAACGTTGCAAGATGCATGATTTGTCAGTTGTGACATCAAAATTTCATTTCCATGCACAGCCCTTGTGAGAGATTCCAGAGCCATTGTGAGCAACTTGTGCTCTATACGAACAACCAGCATCATAAATAGGAAACTCGAATTAGCATACAGCCATTTAAGCATGTACTGTGATAGTTTTTATGCTGCCATGAAGAAGTATGTACCCTTGTATTTCTCTTGTAAGGTGTTGGGGAAAACTGAATTTCGATGCTTCTGTCCTCCAACGCGAAACGCCTTTTGACGTATAGCCTTGTTGCCTCTGCATGCCGTGATCGAAATCAATGGTCTGTTATGCCTAACCTCACGTAGTTCCCAGTGGTACTAAGTACGTAGTAAGCTAGAGAAAACCGTCACAAGAGGGGGTGAGGGAATTAGGAATGCTTAATCTACACTCAATCAGAACAAAGGCTTTGCAGCGGTCATGTTCTTAGGTTTTAATGTCTTATTATAAACTGTTTTTATGTGATGAAGTCGAATGGAGAGAAACGAAAGGAAGTTGGGGGGGATAGCCATTATCTGTTGACACAGAGTTTGAGACTGCAACAGCATTGGAGTAATCCATTCAAAAAGCATACGCCTCTAGAAGGAAACACTGCAATGTGGTCACTCTGACTACAAATATTATGAAGAAGCAATGTGTACTTTTATATTCCTATATAGCTCAAATCAAGAGATGCTGGCTAGTTTGAGGACATTTTCTACAAGGGTGGGTGGGCTTGGGGAGAATATGCCCCTTAAAACTTCTGCAGCTTACCACCTTGCAAGATGCGAATTAACCTTCACCTCAATATGGAACTATACTCAGGTCATAGAAGTGAAGTCTAATGGAAGGGTGTCTACCAAAAAGATAAGCCGGCGGCAGCTATTGAAATCAAGTGGTATGCTGAACCAATTTATTTCCAATGCACAGTCCTTTGCTCAGCCACAACTTTTGCAGTGCGGATTTCTCAATACAGTTATTTTAGTTTTTTTTTTGTGGTTTTGAAGTGCTTGCATACTTTTGATTTTCAACTCTTGTGCTGCTAGGCCTCCGTCTACGAGATACCAGAAGCGTTGACCCATCGCTATGGCTAATGAATTCAATGCCTTCGCTTCTGGTAATAACAGAAAACTTTTCACTGCTTAACTGTATACTTTTTTCCTCCGTTTGTCGTAGTAATTTCCTCTAAATATTTTCAGCTGCAAAACTAATGGATGCTGTGCCACGATCCTAGTCCTGTTCTTAGACAGTAATTTTTTTCCTGTTTGTCAAAGTGAAAAAACCACATTGTGTTTTTGTAATAGATCATGGAGTCCAAATAGTTGCACTTGAAAAGATTGGAAATAAAAAATAAAGTTAATTGACTACTACAACATTTGTGTCATTGAGTCGTAATTTCAGCTCAGTATTTGCTTACATCTGTGTTTCAGGAACCTTCACTATGATTGAGTTACATCTTAGAAATGTTGCTATGGGTTGATGGCCAGTACTTTTCTTTTTTTACCTTCCCTGCAAACTTCACTTATGAATTTATTTTAGCTATTCTATGTGTTGTCTACTTACATGATCATCCATGTACCTTTTCTCTTAACCATCTTGCTCTCTATAGCAGATGGTCATGATGATTTTGTATGTAGCATGTAAGCTCCTCTTTCACCATTTGTTGTAGGTGCGTGAACAAGCCATATTACTTAATCTTGGTTCACTGAGAGCAATTGCTATGCATGAACGTGTCCTTATATTCAACTATAACAGGTCAGTTTATATGTTTGATTGGGAAAACCTACTGGTATTGGTGAACTTCCCATCATTTGCAAAACAAACCTATTGATATTTTCTCTAACTTGAGCAGCTCAGGAGGGAAGGTCTTTTTAGAGTTATTACTACCTCGATTAAATCCGAGGAATATCAATGGTGGGCCTGCAATGCCTTTTCAACTTGAGGTAATGGATATGTGATCATTGTAATTCATCTGCTCTCTCACTAAAAAGGGCATTCGTTTGTATTTGCAGTCCGTGGACGGTCTTAATTTTACATCATGTTGCCCTGGAAATATGTTTCTTTCCTATTTATGTCCATGGAAACTTGTGAACTTTTATTTCTCTTGAGGTTTAGTGCTTTTATTGTGGACAAAGGTTTACTAATTTTAACTCACCTTGGATTCTAGAGCCTCAGCATTGCTCAAATAGCTGCTTATTCTGTTTGTATCTACATTGTACTTCGACAATGAACCATGTTGAACAGTCACATGTCCTTTTAATTATGTAATAACATACGCCACTTGATTACCCATCCTTGATTTTCCAGAGTTCTCTAGTCATCAAGTCAACCTTGAAGAACAGCAATGCAGACATGCCCGATTTTCTGTATTATCCATGATCGTACTTTACCTGTTTAACCTTCATACGTTCAATTTTGGTAGTAAAACATGCTTTTTTGTGGCCCTTCCGTTTGAATTTGGTATTTGCGCAGTTTGAGAGTACCAGTGTATCCAATATTGGGCAAAATGATCTAATATTTCTTTGTTTTCTACTGTTCTTATTATGCTTAGGTTGTCGAAGCCGCACTTCTTTCGAGAATACAAAGGCTGGAGCGAAGATTAATGCATGTTGAACCTCGTGTGAGTACTCGAAAAGTCATTCCTCCATGAGGTTTTTCTGGTTTACACATCACAGTTCTGCTTCTACAGAACTATTTCTGAAGCTGCTGCTTGTTTTTCTTCTGTTGGTTGTATTCTTTTTAGGGGTAATCTCTGGTTTGTTCTCAGTAGATAACTTCAGGCACTTTTGGACTGTTATTCCCCTTCCATATTTCCTCAATTCTGTTCACACAACTTCATGCCAAGTACATACATCAGTGTGCAAACAATAATGCTGCCACTTCTTTCCTTCTTTGTGCCTTAGCACTTTAGTGCCTTCTGCTGTCCTCTTATAAGTGCACGACTTTGCTGCAAATTGTTCTCTCTATAACACCTTTGCCAACTGAACTAATGGATGATTACTTGGCCCTGGGCTTTCATCTCAGGTAGATGCATTGCTTGAAGTTCTACCAAATCGATTGACAGGTGATGTTTTGGAGCAGCTTCGTCTAAGCAAACAATCACTGGTATTAAATCTTCCTTCAGAATCATTTCCTGGACTCATTTGTCAAATTGGTTTGATTTTGATTCTATATTCATGTTTCAAGGTCGAGCTGGGTTCACGAGCAGGTGCTCTCAAGCAAATGCTCATCGATCTCCTAGAAGATCCTCATGAAATTCGTCGAATATGTATTATGGGGAGAAATTGTACACTAGATAAACAGAGCGATGATGTGGAATGTTCTGTTCCTTTAGAGAAGCATATCGCTGAAGGTACAGCTGAATTTTTTTTTTTGCCAGGAAGGTACAGCTGAATTTTATCATTGCAACCTTGCACCTTCTGTTCCTTCAATATGTCCTTCTGCCATCTAATTGCTAGGTCAATATCGTGTCCTCAAACATAGAATTGATGGGTTAGTTTTTTAGCATACGGAGGTAGTTTTAGGTGGTAATTACAATAGCACAAATGCATCCATGATATTTCTTATGAAGAAATGAAACAATGACAGGGAAGCAATTGAAAATATTTTGTTTATGATAACGTGGAGTGTCTGGGAGTTCTGAGAAATAAATAAAAATAAAATAATTTTATTAGGTGGCCAGGGGTATGTTATTTGTATTACCAGATGATTGGTTCTTAACTTTTGGTCTCAACAGAAGAAGAGGAAGAAATTGAAATGCTATTGGAAAATTATCTTCAAAGGTGAGCCCTGCAATAGATTATTGTGTTTCTTGTTTCTTCCTTGCGCTTTTGCGTTTTCACTAAGTTTTCCATTCTTACTGTCAGATGTGAATCATGCCATGGTCAGGCAGAGAGACTTCTTGATTCTGCAAGAGAAATGGAAGATTCAATTGCAGTGAACTTAAGGTCTGTCCATTCTCGCCACATGAGCTTAAAAATTATTTGATTATGTGCACATTTTTTGACCTTTTTGTTCCCAATATAATTGGATAATTAAAAATGATTATGGTAATTAGTAGGAGTAATATTACGTAATGTAAATAAAGACTCCTTTATCGTACATTCAAATCAATAGAGTCTACAAATAGACTCCAACAGATTCCTGATAAATTTTTTTGGATGAAAACACCTGATAACTTCATAGAACAGTAAGCATAATACCATACAGGAAACTGAATCCACGTCAACATAGAATTCCTACATTTTGTTAGCCAACGGAGGACATTGTCTAGACGCCACAAAAGATACTGATCCAGAGCATTGAAACAATAACTTAAAGCTGTCTTCTCGGTGCAACCAGATCAGCATCTCTAAAATCAGCTCACCTGAATTCTTTGCATTAGGATTTCAATGATGGCTTGGTTCAAGGCTTGCATTGAAACCAGAAGCACATAGAGCAGCATGCCAAATGAAGAACAGGAAAATAGTTCATTGATATTCCATTTGAACCATATGCTGGCATTTCTATTAACTCCTCACTCCCAACCTGGCAGGATCCTCTTTTTTGTGTGACAATAAGTTTCTGTAGCCAAGTTGGAGTATATCATAAAATAATGCTTCTCCTTACCATATACCTTTGGACATTCTTACAGTTCCCGGAGACTAGAGGTGAGCAGGGTGGAGCTGCTTCTTCAGGTTGGAACATTTTGCGTTGCTGTAGGAGCATTAATTGCAGGTATTTTTCTTATTCACCAGAAGCTAGTTTGTTAGAGTTTAATTGCTAGTACATGGCACTCCTGAGTAGCAGCCTTTAAAAACTTGGCTAATCCTCCGTATTCTTCTCTGTCATGTAGGAATATTTGGCATGAACCTTACATCGTACCTCGAGACGAACGCGGTATAGCACTGAACTCCTCAGATTTTATTCCGTGTCAGTGCCGCCTACCTGCACTAGCTGTCAGTCGATATAGCATTGCTCCCTTTCGTTTGACTGACGACGAGTTTGTTTTGGAGCAGTGGGCATTTTGGGCAACGACTGGTGGAATCGCAGTCGGGGCAGTAGCTGGGTTTTTCCTCATGTACCGGTATCTAAAGGCTAGGAAGATATTGTAAACCAGTGCACCAATTTGTACACCTAGAACTGTAAATATAGCGGTTTTGATCTCGTCCGGAGGCAAGCACGTATGGATTCTTGAGATTGCTGTGGTGCGCCTGATGTATGTATGCATGCATAGCGGCATGGGCTGCCGGTATTGAGCGAGCATTCTTTTGCTGCAACTCAGGGGCCATATGAGCGAGGTAGCACCAGAACCTGTTCTGCTACTATTTGCTGGGAATGTTTTTCCTGATTGAGCTGAGAAATGTAAATCTGAAACTTATCGATGATATTGATGACCCTGAAATCCATGTAACATGTTCATACCCATTTTTTGCCGCCTTGAACGTTTTTTCTTTTTATTGTGCTCACAGCTTCCATTCTTTTTATTGTGCTCAGAGCTTCCATTCACAGTGCATAATGTAAATTTTGTCATCGAAACGCTGCTACACTGTACCCCTCTAAAATTTGGCAAAAAATATAAAATTTGTCATGTTGCCACACGGCGCCGTGGGGAAGAGACCAATATGTTCCGTTCAAAAAATAAAACATTCGAATCCTGGTCTATTTTAAACCTTCACGCCATTTGATCTGGAATTGGCAGATAAAACCCGGGTTGTTGACTTGGGGCCACATGACAGATCCATATGTTATCGGAGCTCAAGGTTTGCTCAGAGGTTGCTGCTAGGTCGCAATGGCTTTAAAAGAGGGTATAATATTTCTTCTGAAAAGGGTCATGAGTAGATTAAATATTAATGTGTGCTCTACTATGCAAATATTCGGTAGTTCTCTTTCTTTACCGAATCTTGACATGTTCCATGGATGTAATCAATGAGCAACGTTATATCATGGTCCCTGCTCTTCACAGTCCACAGCTACCTCTCGTCCCTTTTCGATTCTTTGCATCCCCACCATATATATGTAAATTTGATATGCGAAACGGAAGAAATGATAGAGACGACCATAGGCAAGGATAGTGTGAGCGAAGACTGAGGGCTGAGGACCACGTACTAGCACTGGAGCGTCTATTGTTTCTTGACATTGGCCTTCTCAGTTTTCATAGTATTAATGAGTATGAGAAGCATCAGGATAGAACAATGCACAACAGTTCATTACATGCGTATGTCGGTGCTGGAGCTAATCAGCATCCAGCGACTCTGGGCATGAGCTTAGGCGTGTGAAGTTCTAGAGCGAGCATGACTTCACCGAGTGATTTAGGTCCATCGTAGCCTTGATTTGCCTCGACGGATATGTTTCTGTGCAAGCATCCGGGGTTCTTCTTCCCAGGTGCAGAAGGCGATAGTTTTGTTGCAAGGTGTCACAAGGTTAGTCCTAAGTTGTCATGTGCCGGGAAAAAGGCCACCACCACCACGCCTCTACCTGGCTATTCTTGTGATCCCACAAGTAACTCTAGGAGGGAGAGACTATCTACTAGTACTACTTCCTCCTTCACATGTATGGTTTCTGGTCAAAGTCAAATTTATAAAAATTTGACCAACTATATTGATAAAAACATCATCATCCGTAATGCAAAACTGCTATTATTAGGATCATCATGATTTTTTTTTGATATTTGATTACGAAAAGCAACGAAAAACTATGAACACTTTTTATGTACACAATATATATCTATCTACCTCAACCTAAAAATAGTCAAACCTAACTCCCTCTTTGAGAAAAGAGAGAAAACCCATTGTTAACAATAGATTAATCCACTTTCACAACGGATTTTTAGTTAGCTACTCTTCACTATATAATTTTTTTCATTTTTTTCTTTATGTACACATAAAATTTAGATTTGAAATTTTGTGGTATGTTAGATGCATATTGTGTCGATATTATCATTTTCCTGTAGAACTTTTCACAGCCTTTGAATTTTCAATTCATTTGTTGTTAGTATGGTATCCCTAGATACTTGCTCCTACAACAGTGACCAGGGACAGAACTAGGGAACTCCATCCTGCAAATACACCAGGGAACTCCAAGTTTTGAAGTAACTTCTAGTTTTGTCATTGATCTTTGTTATATCGTTTTGTTCCAGATTGATATATCTAATAAAATTTATTTAATAAATCAATGAATGATGATTTTCTCGAAAGAAAATAATAAACTCTTGGAAATGTCTAGAGCTTTCTCTATGGCATGTCCCTAGCGTCCCAGCCGGTTGGTGTGTCTTAGATCAAATTCTCACGCTAGTGCGCGTCCAAACTTGTTCTCACTAGTGTAGATGAACCATAATATCGAAGCGATGGTGTGTTATATTTTGTAATCACAATGCACACAAATTGTTCGACAGAATAATAACACACAAACGACAATGCGATCTCCAGCGGACTGCCATTGTACACGTGTCGGTGAGTTGCAATCGGCGCCAGGAAGGCTAGTGTTAGTGGCAAGGTTAGTGACTTAATTATTCCTTGACTTGTGTGTGTGCCTCCCCGTTCCATGCTCCTTATGTGCTTAAGTAAAGACCTTGACCTACCTTTTGTTCCACCCTTCACATCCTTCCTCCCTCATTTAGCCTTCTCTTCCAACCTCATCCTTGTAGCCGTTGATTCCTCCTTCCCCCGACGATGTATCCGCTGATGACCCGGTCTGGTGTGAAGAGGAAGAACAAGACAAAGGCGAGAACTGAGGCCACGGAAACAAGCTCCTCGAGCTTAGTTCACGTGTTGTGCCTCCTTTATCTCCTCAATTGCCTTCACTTCTTCTAGATCCGATTCGTCATTGTTTATCTTTCAATCATCCTTTGGTATCATTGTATCTCCTTCTTTGTATCGATGACATTGTCTTAGCGACCTCCTCCAAAGCTTTTCTTCAGAACATCATCTTTATCCCAACACCGAATTTTTCTGTGACCGGCCTTAGTCCTCTTAGTCATTTTCTCGGTATATCCGTCACTCGATCCTCTCACGACCTTCACTTCCTTGACACCAATATGTTCTTGAGTTCATCCAACGCGTCGGTTTGCATGATTGCAACTCAGTTAAAACCCCATCGACTTTGGTTCCAAAATTTCTGTTAACAATGTCGATCTACTCGATAATCATATGCACTTCCGTATCTTACCTTGAATCGTCCTGAAATTTCTTATGTCATTTAGCAAGCATGTCTCGTCGTGCATGCTCCTCGCACCGCTCATCTAAACCTTGTGACGAGTATCATAAGCTACATCAAGGGGACTCTCGATCTCGGCATTCACATCACTCCTAATACTTCTCTCGTTGCCTACTTTGATGTGGATTGGGCATGTTGTCCCGATACTATTCTCCCATTGCCTACTTCAACGTCGATTGGGCTTGCACCTCTAGAAAATTTCTAGGCCTTCCCTCTGTCCCACATGAGCCCATAGAGTCATGGTTTGGACGAATATGTCAAATGTGGAAAGAGTTTGAGTCAATCTCGTCACATACTTTCGGACTCCCGAAACTGCTTTTGGACTCTTTATGAAAACGTGCGCCACAGTCGCATACAAACTCCGCTTTGAATGTTCTTTATATAAAATTGAAGGTCTGGAAATTCCCCACAACATTCATCACTTAAGTTTTTCCATTTGACATCATCTTCGGGTCCAGAAATTTCAATCTCTGAAAACATTCCTGCACGCATAGATTTCTGAAAACTCGGAATTTCACCATAACGAGGGATCTATTTCCCTATTCATGCAATTTCTACTCAATAAAGTGTAAAACAATAAATTGTGTACTTTTACAACTATTAGTAGGTTAGTCCAAATAAATATAATAGAGTTGCTAAAGATTAATAATTTTAACATAATAAACTACAAAGTTTATGTACGCATTTTATATGCATCACCCGTACATCCCTTTGTAACCTCTCGAGCACCTCATACACTCAATATAATAAAGTCGACAAGGAACGTAGGGTTGTTACCGGGTTGATAATCGGAGTATGAACCTGTATAAATCTTGCGTGCCTTGAGGTTGATCGTGATCACATGCCCTTACACCTATATTGTTGAAAATATGCCCTAGAGACAAATAGTTATAAGGACTACTAGATCATAAAAGCGCGCGTTGCCGCGCGCCCGTCAATATAAAGAAGTACTGATAAAAGTTTTGAAAATAACTGAGTAGATGCAGTAGTGGGACATATTTGTTTACAAAATCGAAGCACCGGATTCATCTTTACCATCATTATAAATATTTCTGACTGCAACTAGTACATGTTGAAAAACATAAATTACGAATTGTTTAATTAACAACATATTAACAAATCTCGCCGATGCTATCATATGAAACAATGATATGGTAACACTCGCATAGTTCCAACAATCAGGCGTTTAAATGCATAATTTTACTCTCAGTCAAAATGCAAATTATTTTGATGTTTAGAATACATAATGCAATGAAATTATAATGCATTTTGTTGTTTTGGTTTTAGTTCTAACGCTCATCCATATTCTCAATCCTCATATACGAAAATAGGGTTTATACATATTTTTATAAATCATTGTAACATGCAGTCTTACTTGTTTTAGAACATGCCGTGTACATCTGCACAATACAAGTATATGTTCTAATCGCGTAGTATGTCACCATTTCTGGAATAAGACTATCATTTTATTTAACTTATTTACTATAGATACAGAAAAGGGAACTCGTAACATTAGGGGAATTCAGCTCTAGACATAAAGTAGACACGGACGCACCTAGTAGGTAACCAATATATCTAATTCATGGTCATGCATCAGAACTTAATAATATAGATAAAGTCAATTGCTGCAATCCTGAGAACACTAAACTGGTACGATTCTCTGCATAAATAAATAAGTAAAAGGGTAGTGTCTCTAGTCTTGAAATACAATGTTTGCCCAATCGCTGAGTAATTCTTGGATCCTCCACTGAGCACAAACAGTGAAACAGTACAACCCTATGATTGAGATAGATAGCAAGGAAACAGACTGCTGCCATGTCAAAGCTCTCATTCTTAGAAGCGCTCGTGACACATCCGACCGGCGACCAGGCAAGTCAACAACCAAGCAGCCTCCAAGTACTTAATACATGATCGGATAATGAGCTTCACAACAATTAGTCAGCCGCCTGTACAAAGTGAGGAAAGAAGTTGCAGACAATTTTTCTGAAACTATTCTGTAAAATGGGCTAATTACCAAATTTCACTCTAATTACCCAAAATATTCTACTTTTTTGTACCAAGCTCTGGAAGATGCTAATTGCCAGAATTCATGTCAAAGCAGTCTAACCCACATGGAGAACTGCAAAAGAACAAATAGAAAGAACAAAGGTATGGAAATAAGAGAGAGAAAAATGAAGAAGGAAAAGATAATACTTGCCGTGATCTGTCGCATGAGCCGGCGGATCCCTTGCCGCTTGCCGGCCTTTGGCTGTGACATGAGAGCTTCACCGCTGGACTCATCTCCCACAGAAACGATACAACGGCAGTGTGCCTGCACATGTCAATATGTCATCTCCCTCAGGTCTCCTTCATCGTGCTCCCTCGTGAATATAATGTGACATCCTGAAATCGACATGCATCGGTGAGTTGAGAGCTATAATCAAGAATTTACAAGGAAAAGTGATCCAAGCTGGAAAAGGAATAGATCAACACTTCTCGCAACTCCAAATCTTAATTGCCAAGCATATATAGAATCGGACTGTTGATTAGGTTGAACTTGAGAAGGGTGATGTTATGTGTGTCGACCAAGCCGTCCACATCCCAGGCTCCCAGTGGCCACCAGCCGTGGCAAGCAGGCGCCTGGGCTAAAATAGAGCCGCCATCAGACGACATGTGGAAGGATTAGCGGTCGACGCCTAGACGAGAGGCACGTAGAAAAATTAGTATACCGAGCTTATATGAGGAACTGAAGAGAGGAACTGGGCAGACACGAAACGGAAGTGCGTCACCGCACGAATTAATGAAGAAAAGGAAACGGATGGCGGCACAATAAATATGCATTTACTCGCACGATTAAATAGCGGCAACGCCTCCATGGCCTCCACGGACGAGAGAGAGAAGAACCACAGAAGGAGCCTCGCGTGCATAGTTTGTCAGCCCATTTAAGAGTTTTATTGATTGATAGTTGGCCCAATTAACCTAATAGTACACAGAACGGCCTGCAGAGTAGCAGCCCAGATATGTATAGCCAGTCTGGTAGTGCGAGCTGCCCCTGGAAACGAGCCGAAGCAAAGTTATGGAACGAGGAAACAATCCTGTGCGTCAGTACACTTGATCCAACGGCCAACGAACTAAAAACGCTGTGGGAGGCCGTAGGTAGTTGCATTTTACTGTTTCTTAATTATCATATTTCATATAGTTTATGATTAAGTTTTATATCATGCTATAACTGTATTGAGTGGAAACATCAATACACGTGTGATATATAAACAACCAAGGGTTCCTAGTGAAACTCTAGTCACCGATTCATTGGCCAACAGATGATCATGTTTCCTGATCATGTGGCATTTATGCCAGTTGGAAATGGAGTCAACTCATTCTGTGAATGAGATGATGAACCAATACCCAACATAAACATCGTGACCCGATCATGTCACGAAGTTCAAGTTACGATGATTAGAAATGGATCCTCGTAGACTATTCCTTAGACCGTGAGGCTATATCAATCACTGTCTCCCGAGAGTGGTTAGATAGCATCAAGCGCCACTGGTAATACAGTGGTTATAAAGGTGTGTTCAGGTACTCAGAGGAAACTGTAGAGGCAATATATGTCAAGAGCGGGATTTGTCCGTCCATATGACGGAAAGATACTCAAGGGCTCACTCGAAGAGGTTATATCCAATAGTTGCGTATCGTGTGATTTGATCACAGGGATATCACTTGTCGGAACGAGTCAAGTAGAATTGTTCGGTAACGAGATTGAACACGACATGGTGATGTCATTGATCATATCTCGGGCAATGCAAGTATCGAGAGACAAATGGAATAAGACACGACTGTCCCGGTTCAAACGACGAAAGATCTTCGTGGAACGCGCAGGGGTCACATGGCCATCCAGGTCCCTCTGTTGATCATTGGTGCGGGAGTGTCCCGACCATGTCTGGAGTGTTCCCGAACCGTGGGGTATCACGCTTAAGGGCTTGATGATGCTTAGAGAGTGTTTATAGAATCGGTAGAATCGCCAAAGAATTGTAGAGAGAAAACCAGAAGGGTTTCGGTAAGTCCGGAGGATGTCCGGAGTGGAGGTGGAAGTGTTCCATAGCCATGGAGATTGAATAATATATGAATGAATGTTAAGTATTGATTTAATCATTTATTCATAATTATTTAATAAAGAGAAAATCAATTTAAAAGGTCAAAAGGCTTAATGGGCCAATTCCCGGATGGGAGAGGGCCCATTAGGGAAAGGAGAGAGGGAGAAAGGGAAAGGGGGTGGCCGGCTGGGCCAAGCCCCTCGCGCGGGGCCCACTAGGGCTGGCCGGCGGCTGCCCCTCCCCCTCCTCTCCTTTGGTCCCACCCCGGGACTTTGAGGGAGGTAGTACCTCCCCTCCCCCTATATATAGTGGGGGTATTTGGCCAGATAAATACACCCAATAATCAATAAAGGTCTTCTCACTTTTGGGAGGACCTCTAATTGATATTTTCTCTCTCTCCCTCTCTCTCTCGTGACCGTGGTCCCAAGTTCGGACTGCGCGATCGAGAGACATCTTCGCCGCAGAGCACCGTCGCGCTGCGGGATTCGGATCGAGGAGCTCTACTTCCGCAACTGCTGCTGGATCGGGAAAGCGGGAGTCATCGTCAGGCACCGGACGTGTGTAACTCCCTGTGAGGTGTCGCACTTGAGGCACTCAAGTCGTTGGAGCCACACGAGCGCAAGGACTTCATCACGACCTTGAGGTTGGCTTCGGCTCGTCTACATCAACCACGCTCTCCTGAGCGTTGAGAATGATTTTCAGTATTCAATGGTAAGTTCGCGAAAAGCCCCTCTTGTTACTGTATTACTAATAGATAGGTCCAGGCAACATAAGGGGTTCAGGGGCGTAGGGTAAAATTTTATTGTTTTCATACGCGGAACCCCTACATATAATTCTACGATCGGGAATCGAAACCCTGACACAAAGGCAACATCCGGTTATTGACATCGTTATATATTGCAACCAAGAGTGTGACCTTGAATTGGCCGGTCAAGAAGGTGCCATAGACCGTGATCACATGCCTAAAATATTAAAATGCTCTTTTGCATGGCTCGAAAGCCTAGAACGCACGGCCAAATACTCGGACAATTGCACCTTTGTAAATTGTAGTTTTCTGGCCAAAAGGCTCCACCACTTGATACATGCATGGATTACTTACCGCCATCACTCCTAATAACCGAGGGAGTTGGTTGTATGTTTTCTCCCAATCACCGTACAACATCTTAAATGTGACTTTCTTGGACTTCTATACCTCTCCGTACTTCACCTTGTATCTGAAGAGGGCAAACACCATATCCATGACTTGCTTAATCATAAATGTTGGGAGTACATGAATGGATATTGGAAAGTCTATAAACAACGACGGTGATGGTACTTCACATCCTTGCCATCAATCTTCTTGCCACCACACATGTGGGTTGCCACGCAACTAGATATGTACCATTGGAGGCCTCCTTTCCATGGTATCCCACGCACAATCCATGGACATCCATCATCGTCACATTTAACCGTGTAATGCTTATTTGCCTCCGAACCACTGTGTATGGTAGAAAATACTTAATTGCGAACTACTTAATCCATGTCTCGAATTCCAACAAGATTCCAAACTTCACCCTAGCACAAATCCCATACTCTTTGTGGTTCATATCTCGATGCAAAGTCGACCTTGGTCAAATCATTATACCCTTTCCACCATCAACCACAGCTTCATCGGCAGACTAAGATCATGAAACAATGGTGTGAAATGATCCCTCCCCACTACCATCTCGAAACCTTCAACTTCTTTGGTCGGGAATCCATCCTCATCAACATCTTCATTATGACTATCGTCATATGATTTCTATGCATAGCATCGGTTATAATGAATGCCATGGTCTTTGTCCTCTTGCACACACTATGCATCCACATCACCACCATTATTTTCATGGAGATCACCCTCCATCTCATTGCCCTCGTCTTCTTGGTTCTCCTCTTCCCATGTTTCGTATTGGTCATTTTGAATCGGACTCGATGGTTTCCTCATTTCATGTTGAGTCATTGTAGGTTGGCTCATTTCATATTGGGTCATGGGTGGTGGACTCATTATTGTGTTGCTTGCATTGGGGTCAATATGTGGCTCACTTCGAACCGAACTCCTAGTATAAAATGGGAAGGCATGTCGGTTCAAGTCAAAGTGCAAACTATAATCGACATTTGTTGTGGAAAATAACTCAAGAGTCTTGCCTTGTGATTTAGCCACCATCTACTTGTATGCAACCCAATGTTTCTCAAAGTAGATACACATTTTCTTCCAACGAATGTGCATTCCAAACCCAATATTATTTCTTCTCTCCAACTCAACTATCACTTGGGTCCATCCAATTCAAATCAACTCACTTTTTTTCAAAACCTCAACATAGTTAGGACTATGACAAACACCAAGTCAATCTCATCCGAGACCGGCCCGATATTACCTTTCAAAAAGGTGTCCTTATCCACATGATGAACATGAACAATTCTCGCCATGCTAGCTAGGGTAGCGTCCCTCTCCACGATGCTACCTAACTGAGCCATGGGCCCAACGAGACCCATGTTGCCATGCTGGCAGGAGGGCAGCGCCTGTTCGAGAGGCTACCATGTTGAGGGTAGCATCTCGGTGACCGACTATATTCGAAATGGTTAGATTTGTGAAATTCTTTTGAGGTGGGTTTATTATTTAAATTACTTTAGGCCAAATTTTGTTTTTGTCGTCTTCCACCAACAGAATAGAGGCACCCTGCAGCGCAAAAAAGGGAACATATAATCCCTTTTGCACAAAAATTCAAAAAATAAACCCTTGACAAAAGGATTTCATGAAACTGACCCTTTCGTGTGGCGCATGTCGTGCCACACTACACAGTGCAACGCCTTACACCAGGGCGCCACATAGGCTACTAGAGTGATGGCATCGATCCATGTGGGTCCCAAACCAGCTAGTGCAACGCCATGCACCACAGTGCCGCTCTATTCAATGTCGCGCCCTGGCGGAAGGCACCGTGCATTGACTTGTATAAAAACCGGCGCGGCCACCCAAGCCCGAGCCTATTCCTCCCACCAAAATGCGGGCTTTTGTGCAAGTTAAAGTGGGCGCCTTACCCCACGACACGACACTACACAATGTGGTGCCACCATGTATGACGTCGTACTTACCGGCGTGGGCCCCACGCCGTCACGCTAGCAGCTGAAAGATCGCGGATGTCGTCTAGAGAGGAGGGTGAATAGGCGATTAAAAACTTCTACGAGATGGGCTTAACAATGGCGGAATAAAACTAGCGTTTTCTTTTATTAAGCACAAAGCCTAGATATACTAAGGTTCACTTATGTGCACAAACAACTTATGCTAAGAAAGACAAGCAACAATGTGATAGCAATATAGAATACTTCAAGCACGAAGGTTATCACAATGTAAAGTGCATAAGTAAAGATCTCGGGTATAGAGATAACCGAGGCACTGATACGTCCATTTTGCATCACTATTCTATATCATAATTCACTGTTATTCATTGATATATTTCATATTAAGAGATGATACTTATGTTATTTCATCTGTTTTTGCATGGTTGATGACTTTTGGAGCATGGACCGCTGTAGTCAGGATTCTGATGGAAAATGTGTTGTTTGGAGGAAAAATTCACGAAGATCAAAAAATCCGGGAAAATATATGGAAAATCCTATTTTTTCAGAAGACGAAGGCTGCTAGAAGAGGGAGTGGAGATGGGCCACATGGGGCCCACACCACCCCCTGGCGCGGGCCACCCTAGGCCACGCCACCAGGTGGTGTGGCTGCCCTGGCCCACCTCTAGCTCTCCCCACTGGCGTATATATTCCTCCCGAAACCCTAAGACTCGGGGAGCGACCACAGAAAGATTCCGCCGCCTCTGCGGGGCGGAAAACACAGAGAGAGAAAGATCTCTCCGGCAGACATATTTCTGTCAGGGGAATTCCTTCCCGAAGAGGGGAGATCGTCGCCATCAACACGACCATCAAGCTGGACTTCATCGGGATCATAATCATCATCACCACCATCATCACCATCAGCACCCTCATCACCATCTCCATATTGCTGTAACAATTGGGTTGAATCTTGCATAGTTCTTAGGGGAACTTTCCCGGTGTTGATTACTCTTTGTAGTTGATGCTATTCAGTGAACCATTGAATTATTGTTTATGTTCAGATTGTTATACATCATTATTCCATCTCTGATCATGATCCATATGATGTCTTGTGAGTAGTTCGTTTTGTTCTTGAGGACATGGGAGAAGTCGTGTTGTTAGTAGTGGAGTTGTGTTGAGAAAGATTCAATAGTTTGATATTTAAGTTGTGGTGTACTTCTTCTAGTAGTGACATGTGAACATCGACTACATGACACTTCACCTATATGGGCCTAGGGGAATGCATTGTGTATTTGGCTACTAATCGTAGGGGTTGCCGGAGTGACAGAAACCTGAACCCCCGTTAGGAAACCATTGCACAAGGGACATAAGGGTCTTAGAGTTTAAAGCTGTGGTTAGGTTTCTACCTTAATTACTTTCTTGTACTTACGGATGTTTGCAAGGGGTATAATCACAAGTATGTATTAGTCCTAGGAAGGTCGGTATATTGGCATAGGTTCACCCACACAACACTTAGCAAGCTAAAGAAGATTAATCAACTATATGAAGCGAAAGCACTTGACAGTCTTCCCATGTGTCCTTGAGAACATTTGGTCATCTTAAGTAATACAACCGGCTTGTCCTTTGCTGCATAAAGGATTGGGCCACTTGCTGCATTTATTCCTACTGTCTTTTATTTACTCGTACTTTGTTTACTTGCTTTATCAAAAAACCCTAAAAATCCATTTGCTAAGTATTTGCAGAGAATTCCTGATCCATACCACCATCCAGCACCTTCTGCTCCTCGTTGGGTTCGACACTCTTACTTATCAAAAATACTGCGATACACCCCCTATATTTGTGGGTCATCAAGACTATTTTCTGGCGCCGTTGCCGGGGAGTGAAGCGCTATTGGAGAGTGGAACTGGTAAAGGAAACTTTTACTGTGAGTATTGTTTACTTCTGTTAGTTGCTTTATTTTCATTATGGATAATTCGCTGAGTTTCTTATTTGGTAATGCTACTACCGCTGCTAAGGTAGTAGATGAACCACCACCTGCTAAGAATGATACTTTTAAAATACCTACAAGAATTATTGATCGTGTTATGGATAACTACTATGTTGGGGATGGAACTGTCCATCCCGGTGATCATTTACTCTTTATACACGAGTTATTTGGTTGTTCAAGTGTGCAGGTATTACTACAGATCAAGTTAAGGAGAAGTTATTCACATTATCACTAAAAGGAAGAGCTAAGGAATGGTATAAGCTGCTGAGGAATGGTCAAACTCTGGAATGGGAGGAAATAGTACCTCTCTTTTATTCAAAGTTTTATCCTCCTAGTGAGATTCATAAAGATAGAATCAAATATACAACTTTTGGCCTCTTAATGGAGAGAGTACAGCTCAAGCTTGGGGGAGATTGAAGTTACTAATGCTCAAATGTCCCATTCATGAGCTCCCCAACAATATTATTATCAATAACTTTTATGCAAGGCTTTCTCTTCATGATAAGGATTTATTGGATGCTTCTTGTGCTGGATCATTCACTCGCATGGGAGAAGAAGCTAAATGGGATCTTCTGGACCGTATTCAAGACAATGCTGAAGCATGGGAGAATGACGAAGGTAGAAAGTCAGGTATAAATTATGATTATGAATGCATTGAATCTTTTATGGGAACTGATAACTTTCAAAACATTAGTAATGCTTATGGTCTTGATTTACAAGTCATTACAAATTGCTTTAAGGCTTTTGCTTCTTATATTGAAATTCTAAAAAGGGGATGGAACAAATACCATGCACCTTATAAAGATATTGTTGACTGTGTTCCTGTTGGGAGTACTGAGTATTGCACTATTGATCACATCTTACCTGAACCTTATATCAAGAAGATTCCATTCCCAGATAAGGTAAAGGATCATTCTATGATAAGTAATGTAATCACTAAAAGTGAAAAGAGAACTGTAAAACCTGATGAATAAATAAATATTGAACCTGTGGTAGCAATTGTGAAAGACATTGTCACTAAAAGCATAGAAGATGGACACATAGTCTTTTGTGAGGATGCTTCTAATATTGTTTCACATCCTAATAGAACTAAAAAGGCTAGTGTCCCTGTGCTTTCCGTTAGAATTGGTGATCATTGCTATTATGGTTTATGTGATATTGGTGCAAGTTCCAGTGTTATTCCTTATGAGCTCTACAGAGAAATTATGCATGAAATTAGTCCCTGCGAATTGGAAGAGATTGGTGTGGTTATTCACCTTGCTAATAGAGAGACCATCTCTCCAATTGGTATTGTACGAGATGTGGAAGTTCTTTGTGGTAAGTTAAGTACCCTCCTGATTTTCTAGTACTTGCTTCAGCTGCTAGTAAAACTTATCCTATCATTTTTGGTAGACCTTTCTTGAGTACTTGTGGAGCTATTATAGATTGCAAGAGGGAGAAAATCTTGACTAAGTTTGATGGGGAATCTTATGAGTTTAATTTTTCGAAATTTACTAAAGAACCTTGTGAAGAGGAAACCCATAATGAGGATTTTAGAGTTGAACAACTTGCTTCTATTTCTCTTGCTCCTAACAATGCTTTGCAGCAATTTATGGAAGATCACGAAAGTGAGATCTTCATGGAAGAAAGGAATGAGATTGACGAGATTCTTCATCGTCAACCCAAAATGCTTAAGCATGACTTGCCTGTAGAAGACTTGGGTACCACGTTGCCACCTAAAAAGGATCCGATCTTCAATTTAAAACCTCTCCCTGATGATCTTAAATATGTTTATATTGATGATAAAAAGATATATCCTATTATTATTAGCTCTAAACTTTCAGGGAAGGAAGAAGAAAGGTTATTGGAGGTTTTGAAGAAACACCGAGGAGCTATGGGCTATACTCTAGATGATTTAAAAGGGATTTCACCTACTATATGTCAGCATTCTATCAATATAGAACCAGATGCAAAGCCAGTAGTAGAGCACCAACGACGTCTAAATCCTAAGATGAAGGAAGTGGCAAGAAATGAGGTATTGAAACTCCTTGATGCTGGTATTATTTACCCTATTACTGATAGTGAATGGGTTAGTCATGTCCATTGTGTTCCTAAAAAGGAGGAATTACCGTTGGTCCTAATGATAATGATGAGCTTATTCCCCAAAGAATAGTAGTAGGCTATAGGATGTGTATTGATTTTAGGAAAGTCAACAAAGTTACTAAGAAAGATCATTACCCGCTTCCTTTTATTGATCAAATGTTGGAAAGGTTGTCTAAAAAGACTCGTTTTTGTTTTCTTGATGGTTATTCTGGTTTCTCTCAAATTGTTGTTAAACAACAAGATCAAGAAAAAACTACTTTTACTTGCCCTTACGGAACGTATGCTTATAGACGTATGCCTTTTGGTTTATGTAATGCTCCTGCTACCTTTCAAAGATGCATGTCTGCTATCTTTCATGGTTTTTGAGAGGCTTTAACTACAGCTCCTATCGTTCAACCACCTGATTGGAGTTTACCCTTTGAAATAATGTGTGATGCTAGTGATTTTGCTGTAGGTGCTGTCCTTGGGCAACGAATTGATAAAAAGCTAAATGTTATTCATTATGCTAGTAAGACTCTAGACGCTGCTCAAAGGAATTATGCTACCACGGAAAAAGAATTTCTAGCTGTCGTCTTCGCTTGTGATAAGTTTAGACCCTACATTGTAGACTCAAAAGTCACCATTCATACTGATCATGCTGCTATTAAATACCTTATGACGAAGAAGGACGCTAAGCTTAGGCTTATTAGATGGGTGCTGCTTTTACAGGAGTTTGATCTACATATAGTAGATAGGAAAGGTGTTGAAAACCCTGTAGCTGATAATTTATCTCGATTGGAAAACATCTCTTTTGACCCTATGCCTATTAATGATAGTTTTCCAAATGAACAGTTGGCTGCGGTAGGGGTAAGCTCGCGAAGGAGCCCTTGGTACGCTGATTATGCTAACTTTATTGTCTCCAAGTATTTGACTCCAACTTTTACAACTCAGCAAAGAAGGAAGTTCTTCTATGATTTGAGGCATTATTTTTGGGATGACCCACACTTATATAAAGAAGGAGTGGATGGTATTATGCGAAGATGTGTTCCAGAATATGAACAAAAGGAGATATTGCGTAAATGTCATGGTAGTGCTTATGGAGGACATCATGTAGGAGATAGAACTGCACAAAAGGTACTACAATTAGGTTTCTACTGGCCTACCCCTTTTAAAGATGCAAGAAAATTTGTTTTATCTTGTGACGAATGTCAGCGTGTTGGTAATATTTCTAGATGCAATGAAATGCCTATGAACTACTCTCTAGTTATTGAACCCTTTGATTGCTGGGGATTTGACTTTATGGGTCCTTTTCCTCCCTCGAAAGGTTATACTCATATTCTTGTTGTCGTTGATTATGTTACTAAGTGGGTAGAAGCCATTCCTACGAAGAGTGCTGACGGGGAGACTTCTCTAAAAATGCTTAAGGATGTTATATTTCCTAGGTTTGGAGTGCCTAGGTATCTCATGACTGATGGAGGTTCTCATTTTATTCATGGTGGTTTTAGAAAGACCCTTGCTAAATATGATGTTAATCATAGAATTGCTTCAGCTTATCACCCCCAAACTAGTGGGCAAGTAGAATTATCAAATAGAGAAATTAAATCCATCTTGCAAAAGACTGTTAATAGATTTAGAAAACACTGGGCTAAAAAGTTGAATGATGCTTTAGGGGCTTATAGGACCGCCTACAAAAACCCTATGGGGATGTCTCCTTATAAAATGGTTTATGGGAAAGCTTGTCACCTACCTTTAGAATTAGAACACAAAGCTACTGGGCAGTTAAAGAACTAAATAGAGATTGTAAGCTCGTTGGTGAGAAAAGACTATTTGACTTAAGTTCTTTAGATGAATGGAGGAGTGAAGCCTATGAAAATGCTAGGCTCTTTAAGGAAAAAGTTAAAAGATGGCATGACAAGTGAATACTTAAGAGAGAATTTCATGTTGGTGAGAAGGTTCTATTGTATAGGTCTCATCTCAGGTTTTTTGCAGGAAAACTAATGTCAAAATGGGAAAGACCTTTCATTATTGAAGAAGTGTACTGTTCGGGAGCAATAAAAATTTCTTCTTTAAAAGATAACACTACGCAAGTAGTGAATGGGCAGCGACTCAAGCACTATATTGCTGGAGATTCTTACAATGAAGATGTTGATGCCTTTCAAGTTATAACTCCAGAAAAATTTATCAAGGACCAAATTCAGAGACCTGCAGAGTCCGTTTTCAAATAGGTAACAGTTCTGGTAAGAAAAGTTCCACGGAAATACTATCCAACTATATTTTTGCAGTTTCTAGCCAATCAGAAAAGTTATGAAGCGAAAAAGGGATGGAAATGGAGCCAGGGTGGCTCACACCACCCTGTGGCATGGGCCCACCCCTGGCCGCACCACCAGGTGGTGTGGCCACTCAGGACTCCGTCTCCAACTCGTTTTCTCCCAGTACCTTCCTTTTGTTGTGAAACTTCGTAATATATAATCCCCCGGATCTCCCGAGGTTCGTATATCATGTTTTCGTCATGTTTTTTTTTCGATCTATTTCTGACAGGTAGAGTCCCAGATTTGGAGCCACAATGTCTTCCTCTAGATCAGCCAAGGAAGATTCTTTAGAGGATATCATCAACCCATACATGAGAGAGTTGAAGATTCATCCCAAGGAGTTGTTGCTTGAAGATGGGGAGGTCCGGATAAAAGAGGTTCAAGGCCCTAAGGGTGAAGGAGGTCTGGAGGACAGGATGGAAGCACTGGAGCAAGAAGTCTTTAGGTACAAGAAGGTGGCGGAACGCGAAGTGGATATCATCCATAAGATTTGTTCCGAACTTATCATCGAGCACCAAAAGGAGACTGCTGAGCTCAAGGATGAAGTCCTCTCACTCCGCCAAACAACCAACAAACTGCAAGCACAGCTCTACGACGTTCAAAATCAAAACTGTGAGAATGAGGTTAGGTTTAAACGCATAAGTGCTGCTGCAAGTTTCAGGATTTTGGAGACCACGATGTCCTTTGTTGATGGGGAGCCCTTACCCTGGAAGTCAGACGATGATGAGAAGATACCACCACCACCGAAGGAGTAATTCGTCATCAGGTTTGGCATCCCCTTGGTTTGTTCCAAGCTTGGGGGAGTGCCGCGGTATCACATCACTATCTTCTATCTTTTTACCTTTTCAGTAGAGTCATATCTGTTGGGTCCACAACATAGAAAACAAAAAATTTCCTACGATGAGAACTATATGCCAAGATCTATCTACTAGATACAGAGCAACAGGTGGACATACATCCAGGGAGAACTTACCCTCGAAGACAACGTGTTTTGTTAACGAGTAGGAACTCGTGGTTGATGTAGTCGTACGCTTGCCGATCTCAAGATCGTGTGGAAGTCCGAGCGCCGCAAATCAGCAACGCATCCGTCCTCGCACACACGTCCAAGCTACCGGACAACCTCCACCTCCTCGCTCTAGCGAATCAGCGGAAGCAGCAACTCCTTCCAGATGCAAGGCCACCGAGAACATGTATCTCGCTAATCCGAGACCATGGGGGAATATCTAGAGGGGGAGAGAGATCCTTCACGAGGAGGTGTGGTTTGTGAGAGGGGAGAGGGGGGCTTTATATAGGAGGGAGGGAGACCCCTCCCCTCCCATAGCTGGCACATGGGGGGGGACTCCTCCCCTCCTTCATTCATGTGGTGAACATCCACTCACATAAACATGGCCTCCACACAAAATCCCACTCACATGTATTTAATTTCCACCAAATTAAATGCAACTCTCAATTAATAAAACTATTTTATTTATTTTATTCACAATTTTGTTAATTACTTTAATTAACAATTCACATAAACCCCTTGCAACATTTCAATATCACATGCAGAACCACTTTCTGCAATTTCACCCGAAACAATTCCGGTTTCTATCGAAACAATTCCTGTTTCTATCAAAACATTTCCTGCGCTTTGCAAACCTTTTGTCTGAAACATATGTGCTCCTAAATGGTGTCTGGCAACCCTTAAGTGTGTCACCCTAAGGTTCACGAATAATGCAGACATGATTGAGACCTCTCAGATCAATAATCAGAAGCGGGACTTGGAGATCCATACTGACTCCTGCACATTCAACAACGACTTCTGTGATCGTGAGAACCTTTAACGCTAGTAATTTAATCCCTTTGTCTCATGATATAATACATGTCCGAGATTCGATCATCGGTATCCAAATACCTAGTTTGATCTCGTTACCGACATGCACTCTTTTCTCGTTCCCGTGATATAACATTCTAGTGATCACATTACTTTCTTGCAAGCTATCTTAATGTGATATCATCGAGAGGGCCTAGAGTATATCTATCCGTCATCAGGATTGACAAATTCCACTCTTGATCCATGAGCCTCAACATAACACCTTCATAGCACTGAACCCACCTTTATAGTCACCCTGTTATGGTGTGACGTTTGATGTTATCAAGATACTCTTCCGGTGTTAGCAATTAACACGATCTCATGGTCTAAGGACTAAGACTACTTCGTATGATGTTATAGCAATATAAACATAATGACTTGATCGTAATGCTATACTTCAGATGAATGTTCATCACATCATTTCACAAATGTTGTGACCTTGTTATTAACAACATCCAATGTCCATGATCAGGAAACCTTGATCATCTTGTTAATCAACAAGCTAGTCTATAAGAGAGGCATAACTAGGAACCCTTTTTGTTTATTAAACACACATGTATTGACGTTTCCTATCAATACAATTATAGCATGCAAAATAAACATCTATCATATACAAGGAATACATAATAACAACTTTATTATTGCCTCTCAGGGCATATTTCCTCCAATATCATGAATAGAGAAGTTATTATGTAGGATGGTTTGCATTAAAGAAGTGTCCCCTCTCTCGTTAGATATGTATCCCTTGGTGTGAGTTGCCGTTATGGATTATTAATGAGAAGTTCTATCATTTACTCTTTTGCATATCTTATATTAGTTTTCAATTTGTGGTTATATGATTGATCTTGTTGTTAGTATTGGTATCACTTTGGGATCATTGAGTTAATTTAGTTGGTTTTGGCAAACTTGGCTCGGTCAGTAGCAACACTATTTTTGAGAGTTGAATAAAAAGATAAAAGTACTCTAAAGAAAAATAATTTCATCATCTTTCTTTCTTGATTTGCTCATAAGTCTAGTATTCTCTAGTTAAGATCTTTTGTGCTTCCAAGGAAGAATGCATGTTTGTTTTTATCACTTGTATGTTCGTTTGTTTCCTTCAACTCTTATACTTGCTACCCAACCTTGCTAGCCAAAAACCTATACTGAGAGGGAATTCTTCTCGTGCATCCAATCCTTTAAACCAAACCCATGCCATTTGTGTCCACCATACCTACCTATTAGCATTATTGCTATTCCAAGTAAATTCATGTTTTATCTACCTTCCAAATTAAACTTGTTATGTGAAAATTAGTGATTAAAGCTCTCACGAACTTGATGGCACACTTTACTTTCTTGCACTTAATAAACTTGAACCATTGTGCCCATCTATGTTGCGTATATGCTTGCGCTTTGTAAGTTGTGGATTAGCAGAACCATGCTGTCATGGGGAACGCTTTCAACATTGCATTGGTACTTAGTACCTAGTTAATATCATGTTCTTTTGTCTATGGATGTCGTCGGTGTGAAATGAAAGGGGAGTTTGTAAGTCCATGGAGTTATGTATATGTGTTAGAGAAACGCCTGGGCCGCTGGTCTAATCCATGCTGACATGGTGGAAACCTGCAGCGTAACCATAATGAGCATCTATGAAGCATTCTTCTTATAAAAAAAAGAAAGTCCGATATTGATAAAAAAGAGAAAAAGAAAAAAAAGAGATTATGAAAAGAGGAAAGAGAGAAAAAAGCACCATATTCCCATGGTAAATAAGAAGATTGCTGAGATGTTTGTTGTCTGCTTACCTTGTCATTTTGATATGGGGATTCTTCCGTATCATCGGGCAAGGGGTACCCCGTTGGCGGTTCTCTATGATACACATGTGCTTACGATGACAAGAACTTACCGGTGACTAAACTTGAGTAGCATGAGGAGCGGCCCTCGTATTCAAGGGACATGAGATTCTCAATTTACAACTTGTCAATGCATATCCTCATATTTGATCACATTAACCTTAATCACCTAAAGATGCCTATGATAGGGGCAATGAGAGCTGAAAGCTAATAGTATCATAATTTTGGGAGCTCTTTATGAAACTTGCAATCCCTGCTTCCCTTTGCGAAGGGCCTTTCTTTTACCTTTTAGTTGAGTCAGTAAACCTATTCCCTTCTATCTTAGCAAGTATTTTGAGTTGTTGTGTTTCATTCACTCATATGATGATTTATTCAATCATGTTTCTTATGTTCCTTGTTTTGCATATTGCTCTTATCTTGGTGATTACTACTTTGAAAGCTATCATTGAAAAACCAGTTATTTGTGAACTCCAGCAAATTATCAACAATTCTTCGACCAAGAGCTAAGTTTGCCATTACCAATTATGATTCACTTTATGTATCTCTATTGTGTTTTCTTTACTTATTACAAGTTAAGTTATATAATAGTGAGTTGTCTTCTATTATGATCTATGTATTGATGAATGTGATGCTTCTTGTCCGTATTCTTTTATAGACTCTTCACTCCATAAACCCGAGGCCATGTTTATTGAGCTCAGTTTCGCTTGGGGACAAGCGAAGTCTAAGCTTAGGGGAGTTGATACGTCCATTTTGCATCACTATTCTATATCATAATTCACTGTTATTCATTGATATATTTCATATTAAGAGATGATACTTATGTTATTTCATCTGTTTTTGCATGGTTGATGACTTTTGGAGCATGGACCGCTGCAGTCAGGATTCTGATAGAAAATGTGCTGTTTGGAGGGAAAATTCGCGAAGATCAGAAAATCCGGGAAAATATATGGAAAATCCTATTTTTCCAGAAGACGAAGGCTGCCAGAAGAGGGAGTGGAGATGGGCCACAGGGGGCCCACACCACCCCCTGGCGCGGGCCACCCTAGGCCGCACCACTAGGTGGTGTGGCCGTCCTGGCCTACCTCTAGCTCTCCCCTCTGGCGTATATATTCCTCCCAAACCCTAAGACTCGGGGAGCGACCACAGAAAGATTTTGCCGCCTCTGCGGGGCGGAAAACACCAAGAGAGAAAGATCTCTTCGGCAGACAGATTTCTGCCGGGGGAATTCCTTCCCGGAGAGGGGAGATCGTCGCCATCAACACCACCATCAAGCTGGACTTCATCGGGATCATCATCATCATCATCATCACCATCATCACCATCATCACCATCAGCACCCTCATCACCATCTCCATATTGCTGTAACAATTGGGTTGAATCTTGCATAGTTCTTAGGGGAAACTTTCCCGGTGTTGATTACTCTTTGTAGTTGATGCTATTGAGTGAAACATTGAATTATTGTTTATGTTCAGATTGTTATACATCATTATTCCATCTCTGATCATGATCCATATGATGTCTTGTGAGTAGTTTGATTTGTTCTTGAGGACATGGGAGAAGTCATGTTGTTAGTAGTGGAGTTGTGTTGAGAAAGATTCAATAGTTTAATATTTAAGTTGTGGTGTACTTCTTCTAGTGGTGTCATGTGAACGTCGACTACATGACACTTCACCTATATGGGCCTAGGGGAATGCATTGTGTATTTGGCTACTAATCGTAGGGGTTGCCGGAGTGACAGAAACCTGAACCCCCGTTAGGAAACCATTGCACAAGGAACGTAAGGGTCTTAGAGTTTAAAGTTGTGGTTAGGTTTTTACCTTAATTACTTTCTTGTACTTACGGATGTTACAAGGGGTGTAATCAAAAGTATGTATTAGTCCTAGGAAGGTCGGTACATTAGCACAGGTTCACCCACACAACACTTAGCAAGCTAAAGAAGATTAATCAACTATATGAAGCGAAAGCACTTGACAGTCTTCCCATATGTCCTCGAGAACGTTTGGTCATCTTAAGTAATACAACCGGCTTGTCCTTTGCTGCATAAAGGATTGGGCCACTTGCTGCATTTATTCCTACTGTCTTTTATTTACTCGTACTTTGTTTACTTGCTTTATCAAAAACCCCTAAAAATCCATTTGTAAGTATTTGTAGAGAATTCCTGATCCATACCACCATCCAGCACCTTCTGCTCCTCGTTGGGTTCGACACTCTTACTTATCGAAAATACTGTGATACAACCCCTATACTTGTGGGTCATCAGGCACATGGGGACGACGATATTTTACCGAGTTCCTCCCAACAAGGGAGTACGTCTCGTTAGAGGGGTGAGTGGTACTAAGACCACCAACGCCAAAAGAGGCCCCACCCTATTCTCCTGAGCACCTACTACGCGGGCAAGCACCCGTTCCACTATGGGACACTTGAGGGTGGTCACCAAACCCGTACAAGATTGGGGCTATCTCCACAACTCAATTGGAGGCTCCCAATAATCGCCACCAAGACCTCAATCTTGGGGGAGCTTCACAACTTAATTGAAGACCCGAAGGACATGCCGCAAAGGCCTCACAACCGCCTAGGGTTCCGAGAACCCAAGAGGGACAAGCTTCAATGAATATCACCGAACAAATCCTCCGGAGAGAACACAAACTGATGCACCTAATGCAAATGGCAAGAACACCACAAATATACCCCAAATCTTCACTCTCAAGTTCCAACAAGGCTACTAAAGCAATTGGGGGAACAAGAGAGGAAGAACACAAAAGGGAAACACAAAATGCCCCAAAGATATAGATCCCAAAGATTCACTCACAAAGCGGTGATTTGGTTTGGTCAAATTGTAGATCTAGATCCCCTCAAGTATTGGCAAGAATCATTGGAGGGGGAGGAAGAAATCAAGCCAAGAGATTAATTCAAAGAGGCAAAGGCTTGAAGAAATTAAGAAACAGTAAAACTAACCTAGCTAGGAGCCACCACAGCTATTTAGACCCTAAACCGTCTGATTTGCTTGTTTAGTGGCTGAGATCACTCCGTCATCAATATCACGCACCTGGCGACATTCCCACGGGAGCCTAGTCCTTCCGGCTAAGCCAACGTTTGAGGACTGCTACTCTGAAAATTGAGTTGGGTGCCCTCTGGTGAATCGAGCTGAAGGGCCAAAAGAAAAATAGTAAACTGCTTTAGCTTCTACGACCCACTTTAATATCCCTCGTGCAGCTTCTCTGTGCTCCCGATCCTAGCCCACTGTTGGCCTCTCTCCGTCTGTATAACAGAGGCTGGCCCAGCGGCCGTGGAATGAGGGCGAAGAAGCTCGGCAATGAATATAGACGGAAGCAATGTGTTCATGTGGAAAGGCAGAGTCATATACAACATCAAGGCTGATCATCATTCGGCACCAGTTGACATCACGCTTACTCACTTGTTTGTTGATACTTCGGCTTTAAGCACGTTTTGCATCATAACATCGTTTTCACATGTTCTCTGATTGTAGCCTTGTAGGTTCTTCGTTCTTGTTAGAGAGGAGTTGTTTCTTGCTGCTGCTGCTTGGTTCATATGCTATTCTTTTTCATTTTAAGAGTTGTACGGGCTTCACAAAGTTGATGGGATTTGGGAGCTTTGCACTGATTCTAGAGGAACCAAATAGTCAAGGAGCATTATTGCTTGAATAATATTGTGCACAGCGCGCGCTCTGATGTTCTAGAAAAAAATTCCGTTCATATTGTCTTAGAATTTTTTTCCGTTCATATATTTTGAAATATTTATACTTCCTTCGTCTCAAAATAAATATCACAAAGTTGTCTAAATTTAAATATATTTAAACACTATTTAGTACTGATACATCCAAACTTACATCTATTTTGAGACGGAGTGAGTATTATTCTTCCAACAAGAAGGACGGGCGCGGCAACGCGCGCTTTGTTGTTCTAGTAAGAGAGGAAGAAGCAACCCAAAAGAATAAGGGGGAAATGCTATTTAAAGGGGAGGCAGTTTTATGCCTATTGTTCCCGACCTGGGCCGGTAGTACCGGATTGGGCCGGTACTACCGGACCCAATCTCCCAGCAGCGCCAGGCCCAGGCAGCGAGCAACAAACACAGCAGGCGAGCGAGAGAAGCGGCGCGCGCGCATGGGAGCGGGGGAGAGAGCAGCGCGCGAGCGAGGTGGGGCACGTGATAGCGAGAGTGTGCGCGAGGCGAGCCGGGAATGATGCGCGTGCGCGGGGCTGGGTGAGCAGCGAGGCGAGCGGCGGCCTGGGAAGATGGAGTTGGGCGGCCAGGCCCGGTACTACCGGACCATCCGGGCGGTACTACCAGTTGGGCCCGATAGTGCCGGCCTGGGCTATCGGCCGACACATAGAAGGGGAGGGCGCGCGCAGGTCGGGCCGGTAGTACCCAGCGGTACTACCACCCGGCCCAAAAACCAGATATTTCCTTTTTCTTTTTTCAAACAAAAAGGCAAATACACAAACAGACATAACTTTGGCTAGGAGACTCCGATTGACCCGAATCCAATTATGTTGGAAAGAGGACGACAAGAGCGACAAGAGTGACCCAATAAAATATCAGTTATCACCAAGTGATACTGTATCAAGTATTATATTGTGAGATACCTCACTTGGTGAGAAACCGGAAAACCGCTAAGATCAAAATCGCAACAAGATATAAAAGGCAAATCCGATTTTGATGAACAAGAGTTTGTTATGAAGATTACCACAAGCTCTACATCCTTACATGGATAAGACAAATAAACAACCAAATACGATTATGCAAGTATGCAAAGGTTTGAGCTCTCTCCGAATGATATGATCGAGATACTCACTCGAGAGCCCCTCTTAATAGTACAGCTATCTATTCTAAACCTGGTCTCCCAACTAACAACATGAGACCAGCAAAAGGGAAAACCTATCAAGATTACCTTTGCCTTGAGCATACTTCGACCTTGTCTTCATTGATCCATAAACACCGAGGATGGCAAGCATCAAATATGAGATCTTCTAGAGAGGGCGCATTTTGAGCTTGCACAACGCATCTTCTTCTTTATTTCATCGACCTTGAAGCCAACACATGCTCCAAGCGATGCTAATGGATAATGCCTACAAGTACAACTTAATACACACATTAGTCCATAAAGATTGTTATTAATTACCAAAACCAAACATGGGGGTCCACATGCTCTTTCAGCAGCCGGTGCGACACCTATCAGTATGGCGTTGCACTGTAGTTCAGCTCCTCGGTGACAGGTGCTGCACAAATGTTTAGTTTCATGAAATACTTACACGGAGTGTGTATTTTTAATTTGCATAAAGGATTATTTTTGTCACTTTGCTGCTTGCACAGCTACCCACAGCTTCTTCGTGCGAAACGTCACGGAACCGAACTAGGGAGAGAAAAGCGCACCCGACGCTTTCCATCTCTAACCGCCCACATATGTTGTCGTCCTTGTGTGCAGCGCCGATGCCCCTACCATTCCCTGCCCTCTACAACCACCTACCTCTGTGTCGCGGTCACGCTTCTCCCCCTCGTCGTGGCGGCCTTCTCCCGCGCCATCATCCCTAGCTTCCCGCACCTGCCCGCCACTCGCCGATGCCACCCCGGCGCGAAGGGCTCCTGGTCCGCCGGTGTCTTCTTGGTGACCCCCTTCACCCTCAAACCTATCGAACACATAATTCCACCCCGTCCTCTGCTCGAGAGTGGCACGTCCTTCTCGGTGTTTACACCGCTGAGAATGGAACCCAGGCAACACCCCACTCTACAAGGCTAGGCCGCTGGTGCTGCGGTGCTGCGACAACATTCATCTTTTTTTTGAACAGGTCATCGTTGCTACAAGCGGCAACCTCTGTTGATACAAAGGTACAGCGGCGGTGCTACCAACGGGCTTGCTGATGCTTCAAGTGCTGGTACGACGATGGGGCAGTGTTGCCATCTTTTTAGGATTTGCTACATAGTTAATTTTTTTGCTACATTGATGCTTCTGAGATGCTACGATGTGTTTTGTACTTTTAATAACTCACCACAGAACAATTAATGTAACAATGCTACAATAGCATAAATATTTTGCTACAATAGTTATGTGATTCTGCTACAATAGTACACAATTTTTGATACAAGGTCTCCAGCGAGAGTCTTGGACGATGCCGATTTTTGCTACAACAACACAATCTTCTGCTATGAGGTCTCGCTGTACTTTTTTTGTCCAACTGGTCTTTTCTTTTGTCTATGGTTGAATTTTCCCTACTCCATGCGTTTATAAAATATAAGATGTTTTAGTTTTATGAAGAAAAAATCTAACCCCTTTTAGTGTGTACCGCGTAGGTTTAGAGTGAACCTACACATTAAAATGGGTCTAGATACACTGCTTTTGTAAAGATAAAACATCTTATATTTTGAAAATGAGGAAGTATAATATAGCGAAAGCGGGATTAGGAGGCTAGTTAGACATCGTGTCGACATGAGGACCGGTTGATCGCTGATCGGGAGTTTTGATCATGGCGACGCTCAGCATCGTCCTAACGGAAATTTCTTCATCTAAACGTGCTACAAGGTACTACACGGTCTCCGTGGGGAAGAGACTAACATGTTCCGTTAAAAAAAAACATGTTTCTGCAGGCAGCAGGCTACAATAGCCGTCAGATAGGCCATCGACGTCCTAGATTTTTTCCGGCAACCGTCTTGATCCAGAGGGCAGCAGAACAGAGGCGCCGCGCCGCGCACCGCAGCTGTGCACTGCTTCTTCGTGCGACACGTCACGGAACCAAACTGGGGAGAGTAAAGGCGCACCTGACACTTCCCATCTCTAACCGCCGATGTCGTCGTCCCCGCGGCTGGCGACGGCGGCGCAGCGCCGGCGCCCCCACCACCCCCCTCCCTCCTCTGTCGCCTACCTCTGCGCCACGATCACGCTCCTCGCGCTCGTCGCCGCGGCCTTCTCCCGCGCCATCGCCCCCCGCTTCCCGCACCCGCCCGCCACCCGCCGCTGCGGCGCCGACGCCGAGGGCTCCTGGTCCGCCGGCGTCTTCCTCGGCGACTCCCCCTTCACCCTCAAGCCCATCGAACACGTAATTCCACCTCCCTCCTCTGCTCGAGATTGGCTCGTCTTTCGTGGCGTTTAACTTGGCTTTTCCGTGGACCGCAGTGGGGGATCTCGAACGACGAAGGCGCGGCGTGGCCGGTGGCGAACCCGGTGGTGAAGTGCGCGGACGTGGCGGAGGACGGATTCCCAAGCAGCTTCGTCGCCAACCCCTTCCTCTTCCTCCAGGTCCGAACCTTTAATTTCGTCGCGTTTCGATTTGGATACTCGTTCGCAGCTCTTTGGTGGCGGCAATCGGCATGTAGTTATGGTCAGGTAGGGCGACGGACACTGCATCGATGATGCCATATATTGTGTGCTAACCGAAGTACGGATAACACAGCAATGCCACAGCTATATTACTAAAGTGACACTGAATCTGAATATTTTAGTACCAACTAGGGGCACTTGTCGAATGCTTGATGCTCCAAATTAGTGCCCTGCTCTGAACATCAGCATTGTACATTTGGAGACCTGGAGGCGCAAGTAGTTGTTGTCGTGATCCTGTTTCATCACAACTTTTAAGATCGTCATGATATGTTCTTGTTCCGTCGTGGCTTGTACCTTGAACAGATGAATGTGAAACTGAATTTTCCTCAGGGTGATGCCATCTACATGTTTTTTGAGACGAAGAACTCAATTACATCACAAGGCGACATTGCTGCTGCTGTGAGCAAGGATGCCGGTGCAACATGGCAACAGTTGGGCGTGGTGCTAGATGAGGAATGGCATCTTTCATACCCATACGTGTTCAGCTACAATGACATGGTAAAAATATCCCATCAAAGCCACTTATTCGCGATCGAGAAGTTTCAGTTCTATTCATTCTCACATGTGCTTTTTTACTTGCCTCACTCCGCAGATATATATGATACCTGAAAGTAGTAAGCATGGAGATCTTCGGTTGTACCATGCGTTAGATTTTCCCCTTACCTGGAAATTGGAAAAGGTCCTTATGGACAGGCCACTTGTAGATTCAGTCATCATAAATTTCCAGGGTTCCTATTGGCTCATTGGATCAGATTTAAGCTCTTATGGTGCAAAACAGAATGGAGAGCTCAGTATCTGGTATAGCAGCTCTCCTCTTGCTCCTTGGAATCCACACAGGCATAACCCAATTCGTAGCATGGACAACAGGTCGAGTTTCAGAAACGGAGGCAGACCATTCATTTATGACGACGATCTTTATCGTATAGGCAAAGATAGTGATGCTATATCTGGCCATAGCGTCAGAATCTTCAGAGTTGAAATCCTAACAGAAAATGAATACAAGGAAGTTGAGGTTCCATTTGTCATTGACAAGCCCCTCAAGGATCAAAATGCATGGAATGGTGCACGATCCCATCATCTTGATCTTCAATGGCTTCAATCAAGTCGACTCTGGATTGGGGTAATGGATGGTGATAGAGTGCCCTCAAGTGATTCAGTTCACCGCCTGACCATAGGGTACATGCTTTATGGAGTCACTCTTGTACTAGTTCTGCTGCTTGGTGGGCTTATTGGTGCGATTAAATGTACGGTACCACTCAGATGGTGTGCTCCACAAACTGAAAAACGGGATGATTTCTTCCATGCAAAGCAGCAGTTCTTTCTACAATATAAGCTAAGCTTGCTGATTTCCAGTTTGAACAAGTTGGGTTCTCTTGTTGGTGGGAGAATTAACTACAGAACTTGGAAGGGCCGAGTTTATGTAGCAGTACTAATACTATTTTTAGCTTTTCTAACTTGTCTTGGAACTCACTACATATATGATGGCAGTGGTGCTGAAGGGCCATACCCAATCAAGGGTAGGTACTCACAGTTCACGCTGTTAACTATGACATATGATGCCCGACTTTGGAATCTGAAGATGTTTGTGGAGCATTACTCCAAGTGTTCGTCAGTGCGGGAGATTGTAGTTGTCTGGAATAAGGGCCAGCCCCCAGCACAAAATGAATTGAAGTCAGCTGTTCCTGTCAGGGTCAGAGTTGAAGATAAGAACAGTCTGAACAACAGATTCAACATAGACGAAGAAATTAGGACGAGAGCTGTTATGGAGCTGGATGATGATATCATGATGCCATGTGATGACTTAGAGCGTGGGTTTAAAGTATGGAGGGAGCACCCTGATAGGATCGTCGGGTTCTATCCACGCCTTGCTGAAGGTACTCCACTGGAATACCGCAATGAGAGGTATGCTCGGCAACAAGGAGGTTATAACATGATACTGACTGGAGCAGCATTTATGGATCATGGCTTGGCCTTTAGGAGGTATTGGAGCAAGAAGGCTGAGGTAGGAAGGAATACTGTAGACAGTTTCTTCAATTGTGAGGATGTCCTTCTAAATTTCTTGTTTGCAAATGCAAGCTCGATGAGCACAGTGGAGTATGTGAAGCCAGCTTGGGCAATTGATATGTCTAAGTTTTCAGGAGTAGCCATTAGTCGAAACACACAAGCACATTATCATGTTAGGAGCAAATGCCTTGCTAAGTTTTCAGAGATCTACGGGAACTTAACTGCTAAGAGGTTCTTTAGCAGTCGAGGTGATGACTGGGATGTATAGTAACACATACAACTAAGTGTCTCAGTTCAGGAGACTTAACCAGCCTGATTAGCTAACTTTATAAGTTGGTAAAGCAGGGGAGCAGTAGTTCCTGCTACCCACTTTGTATATGTTTTAGCATATTATTATCCCCTTTCCAGACATATTCTTTTTTTATGTGTTGCATCCTGTGTTCCCATCCCACCTATATTCCATTACTGAATTCATTTTTTACCTTAAAATTGTTATTACTACTACCGTGCAAGCGTGCATGCAACTGCAACCATGTTTGAGTGAATGCTATGTTTTCTACTTTCAGTTTTCCAGAGGTTATTGGAAATGTTCTATTTCTTATTTGCAGTTGCAAAACTATATTACATGAAAAATGCTATTGGGAAACATAAAGGCAGGAATATTGTATATATCTACCACACTCCATTCTGATCGCTATATATGTACTTTACATTTGCATGGTTTTTACCATGATCAATGACAATTAGCAAGCAAAATAAGCTTTTATTTTCCTACTATTTTTTCCATTGGCAAATGAGCCAAGGAAACTAAATCTACATTTGTCAACTTCCAAATGCTGGACTGCCAATTTATGGAACATGTTGGATAATAATCCAACCATGGTTCAAGAAGTCATGAAATGATGGTGCTTGAGTCAAAACTTGTAGTTCTTCTTCAGGTAAACCACCACTTCTTGCTGCAACAAGGGCATTCAAGGGTCAATGGTTCAGTTCTCATTCTAACAGTTCGTCTGTACTTTCAGGAGGGTCAGATGGACAGTGAACTTACAATCAAGCAAAGAATGGCGCAGCCTGCTGCTCCGGGGAAAAGTGCATACCAAAATTGCAAGTTGTGAAACTTTGGACCATCAATAAACAAGAGAGGCAAGCTTGCAGCTGCAATCATCATGAAAGAGGTGACGTTAGACTATTTCTTCACTGCATTTCGTAGCAGAAAAACAAATAACAAATAAATAAGAGTTCTGTAAAACACAGTGAAATACCACATATGCATATATTTGGGTAAACATACCAGATGGAATATTTATGTTGGGTGTTTACCTGGAGGGTGTGAAGAACCGGTGATGGTCATGAAAGCTATGGATGCAGAAAGAGCTGCACCCCTTGCTAACCAGCCAGGCCCAAACAACGAAAGGGCAAGCACACCGATTGCCGCACAACCTATCTGGGCGACGAACATATTATATTTCTGCAAGTTTTTGCTACCTGTTAGTGTTAGTATTGGTTATCAAGATTTGCTAGATTCTCTATTATGGCGAATTGAAAATCTATTGGGTAACATGACAGTTACTACACTGAAAATGACGGGAAAGAATAAAGTTTGATGGTTTGTTGATGTATTAACAAAGCAAGTACAGTAGCGTTGCTTCAGCCAGTTCTCTACATGCATACTACAATATTGATCCCTCTAAACCAGATGATACTCCAGAAGTCTTTGCCAACTTCGAAGTGTTCTAATACTACTGGGTAGTAAGTAACTGCCTGTGGATGGAGGGGTTAGAAGAATATTATTTTGCAGAAGTCGTAGAAGAAGAGGGTAGATGCATTATGCACATATATGATTCCTTTCGAAGCTAATCAATGCAATAGGTCATTCTAAATCTGCCCTAGGTTCCTAGCTGTGTTACAAATATAAAAATTGCCAATGCTAAGTTTTTGCTGTTGACCACGAACCTTGGCAGATGGCGAGTCTGGAGCGGTGAAGAGCACAGCGGAGACAGCTCCCAGTGGTGCGATTGTCAACGATACTCCCTTGAACGCCATCATCTGATCTATTCTTCCCAGCACTGCCATTGCCAAGAACGCACCTGCATGGAGAGCAAAATATGTCGAGATGGAAGCATATTATTTTTCTGGAAGCTTTACTGGTAAGATGATGAAGCTGATGTTTTTAAATAAATAGACTAAAATAGCTGCCATCGTCTGACTGACAGGTACCGTTGGACGGATCAAGAACCCAACTGTGTCTCTTTGACCATGGAACTGCCGGGAAAGAACATGAAGATCCGGAGAAAGCAGGAGAGGGTAAAGAATCATCTCAAAAGCTTCCGAGTTCAGACTCACCAGCCGAAGGCCAGAGGACGTCGCTGGCGCTGACGCCACTAGGCAACGCCGGCGTGGCGCTGGCCGTCGACGCCGCGACGACGCATAGGTCTCGTCTCCTGCTCCTCTCGCTCAAGGCGTTGCCGGTCTTACGCGACACGACGAGATGGGCCTGCCTGCTGCCGCCATTGACGCGCAGGAGGACAGGTAAACTGGGGGCGTGGGACGCCGCTGCCAGACATTGTGATCTTGCTCGTGACCAGATGTCGCCGCAGCCAATGCCGGGCATCCTTTGGTGCTGCAGCGACGCCATGTTTTTTGTCTCTTCTCTGTTTCTCTTCCTTTCTTTCTCTACCCTCTCACTACTCTCTCTCCGCCCGAGAAGGCACAAGGTATTTAAATGGGTAGGATAAGGTGCGAGAGGAGGATGGGGTGGAGAGAAAGGTGGATCGCCTCTTGGGTGGGCGAGGAGAGGGAGGGAAACAGTGAATAGGCAGGAGAGGGAGTCGGCTTAGCCCTTGGCTGCCGCGGGGAGTCGCTCGCTGTCGCTGCTGTGGAGAAGAAATGCCAAATACTGTTAGAGTGTTAGGCGTGCGCTCGCGCCTCTCTTATCTTATTATTCCCATGTTGATCTCCCCAGTACGCTGCCGATTGGATCACCATGCCAGGTCTGGGATCCGCTGGTACTCGGCTGTTTCTTGCTCATCGCTATCTGCCCACGGCAGTGCTACCAAAATTATTGTGTCCTATGCCAATGGTAGGTTCTCGGTGGCGGCATACTTCCACGTGTGGCACGCACCGGCCAATCCAAATTCAGCCTATTTTTATTATGGATCTGCTCTGGAGATACTTATACTTTGGGGAAAAGGTGGTGATTGGTGAGTGCTGTGTTTGTTCGTTAAATGGTCAGGAAGATTCTTAAAGAAAAATATTGGAGGGCTTTTAAGATTTTCTTACTATTGTGTTCCACTCAAGAACGAGAAACATGAACGGAATATCTGCGGTATTTTGGCAGGTGCCAAAGCTCTACAGTTGTGGCCTTGCATGATTGCATTGCATCTGCAACAGGAATATTGATGGCGATAGCATCAATGGATGCTAAGAAGCCAGAACATGCACCATTTGCATTCTTTTATTGGAGTTGTTAAGCGAGAAGCAATCGAGAGGGCTTCTTAGCGAGCGTCTCAGCATGGCCCCCTCGTCTCCAGCTGCTGCCAATCCATCAGCGGGAGCTAGGAGAATTGACAACGGTGGCTGATTGACTGTTCTTGATTGATCGGATGGATGGTTGTCCGGGGTGCCTCGGCCTATCTTGGTACCGGTGGGGCTTCGTTGATTTTTAAGCCTGGTCTTGGTTGATTTGTTCTTTTGTGATCTTGCCCCCCGTCTCTGATGATTTGGCTACGAATTAGAAGCTTAATACTATTACCTCTGATCCATAATAAGTATCGCTAGTTTAGTACTCCCTCTGTTCTAGAATATAAGACTCTTTAGCAAACCGATTAGCTTTCTAAAAAAGTTTATATTATGGAACGGAGGTAGTATAAAGTTGTACTAAATTAATGACACTTATTATGGATCGGAGGGAGTATCATTTCTGGTCATGGTTGTTGGGTTATGGTAGCTTTTCATAAGGTCAATATTTGTACTACTTAATCAATAGACCTAAAAAAAATACTACCTCACCGGCGGAGGTCGTCGCGCGCGCTGGGCCGATCTGAAGCCAACCTCACCGGCGATGCCGGTCGAGGGAGGTGGAGGAGAGGCGCCGGCGCCTGTAGAGTAGATGGTAGTTGTAGGGTTCGGCTTCTTGCCGGTAGTTGGAGTAGGGGCCGAGATCTCTACGGCCGGATCTTGGTCAGCTCGTGCTGGCTCGCCGGCGGCGGCGCTCGAGCTGGAGTGTGCGGCGGCGGCACTCGAGCTGGAGTGTGCGGCGGCGGACCAGGTCGCGAGGATCTCCGCAATAAGGTTGCTGGGTGGGTGCTTCTCCTCCTGGATGTCTCCATGCCTCCTCTGCTTCCTCCGGCCTGCCTTGGTGGCAGGGGGAAGATGGGGAGCTCGCGGAAGCTTCCCTTCGAGGATCCCTGCGCTTGGGTGGTCGGTGTGATGTTGCTTGTCTCCGACCTGGTTCTTGCTCTGGCCGGCTGTGGCGGCGGGGGGAGTGGACCAGGTCTTGATGAGCGGCGGGTTCGCTTGCCACCCCCCAGTTACTCATGCGTGCGTGTGAGCGGCAGCAGGAGGTCGCCAGGTCCCCCCCTTCTTCTTTCTCCAGTGGTTGGAGCTAGTAGAAGTGGGTGCGGGTCCTTGCGGCTCAATCTACATAAAGCTCGCCGGCCTCTTCGTTGAGTCTAAGGCGACCGGCTCTTCTTCCGTCTTTCGGCCTGCCGTGGTGGCGAGGGACAGAGTGGGGATGGGCCAACTGTCGATGACGATGCGGGGGTCGAAGGTTCCTGAAGCTGCGCCCGCGAGTTCTTCTTCGCAGTGGTCCATTGGTGGCGACGAGGCTGCTGGGCCGCTGCCCGTTCTAGTCGAAAGGCGACCCTGGGGTTCAACCTCCATCAGAGGCACTTCTTCGAAGCATTGCGTCGGTGCTCGACACCTCGCCATCAGCAAGTGGTTCGTCCCCGTGGATTGCAAGGTGGCCGGCGGAGCTGTTTCTTCTCCGGATAGTGGAGCGTCACGATCAAGAGCCTCCCATGACCTCGCCGTTGGCTGGAGGTCGCCGGAGTTTGGTGGCGGAGGCACGCGAGGGCTCGATTGCTTTTTATCTTCTAGTCCTAGGGTGTCTTTTGTAAGTGAGAGGCCCTTTTCAGTTTTATCTAGTTTTGCTAGGGTGCTTTATGCAAAGGGTCTCTCTGTAATTTGTACCCGCCACGTGTTTTAATCTGCAGCTTCTAGGGTCTTCTGGCCCCTGTTCCCGTTAAAAAAAATAGACCTCAAAATCAATGGTCTAAAGAAAGTAGTGTCTTTTAAGATAAAATTAGTGGGTTTTTTACATGATTAGTTGTTCTTATTATTGACAAGACACAAGAGTACTTTGCTTGTGCAACTCAGGGTACCCGAAGCCTAGTTATGGTTCAACGGACCTAACTAAAGTCTTTGCCATTCAAAACCGAGGGTCAAAAAGAAAAGTACTAGAAAAATAATCGAACAACAGAAGCAGCACAGTGTCAACCCCAAGAAGGACGGCTCTTGGTACCAATCAAAGATCCAAGCCGCCAGCTAGATAAACAAGTCGACAGTGGGTATCCCAGAAACATCGTACCCAGTGAGCAACGGCAATCAGTCAGGACCGGTTCGCGCGTAATAACGCCGCTAGTTAAAAAATAAAAAGACTCCTCAGCTTGCCCAGGCTACCGAGTTTTAGAAGAAAAACGCCACAGGTGCGGTAGTTGATTCAATAACTCTGACCAGATCCGGTACCTGTGAACAAATCATTCTGGAGATGCTGCGAATCGGATGCAGAAACACGCCTCTGCTCAATCACGTTGTTATTCCAAATTCCGATCACCAATCTCTAGTTTACCCCTTCCCCATTACTTCGGAAAGAGAGCCCGGAAGGCAAATTGGCTTGAAGGCATGAGACCAAAAGGCATTGTCCCTCTAATCTCCGAGAGATAAAAAAGAAGAAATACTTAGTACAAAAAGGCCTTGCAAAACGACTTTTGGGTATCGCAAATCAATGTTCAAGGAGGCCTCTCCTTGAAACACATCGAACAATTCTACAAGCTACAGGAGAAGCTCTCCAACACAAACCTTGGCCCGCAAAGAATGGATGATATTAAGTGGAAATTCACATGTGACGGTTGCTACTCTGCTAAGTCGGCCTACAAGATGCAATTCTTGGGGCAAACATTGTCTTCGATGCCCACTCTAGTATGGCAATCTTGGGCAACTCCTAAATGCAAGTTCTTTTCTTGGTTTGCCCTACAAAATAGAGTTTGGACGGCGGATAGACTAGCTCATAGAGGATGGCCAAATTGTGGCCTTTGCAAGATTTGCAACCAAAGACAAGAGATGGCTCCCTGCCTTCTTTTCAAATGTCGTTACTCCATGAGGGTTTGGAAAAGCTTGAAGGATTGGCTAGGCATACAAAATCTTGACACGGCAAGTTGGCACCAATATCGATCCGTCAATGAGTGGTGGAAGGAGGCGATTCATAAAAGAGGAGCGCAAAGAAAGGCTCTAGCTCCTTGGCAATGTTGGTCACTTGGGAAATTTGGGAAGAAAGGAATGTTAGGGTCTTCTGAAGCCATTACGTAACTGTTGATATGCTTGTAGCTAAAATTATGGAGGAAGCTCACTTGTGGTGCCTTGCAGGCGCTAAGGCCCATAATAGTGTAATTCATCGCGAGTAAGTGCTTAGTATTGGTCTTGGCTTTTGCCGAGACATGGTTTGTAGGACTTCTAAAAACTTTCCCTTAATCAATAAAATGGCAAATCTTTTGCCTTGTTTCAAAAAAAAAAAGAAATCCGTGACAGATCGAGAACTCATGTATGCCTCCGCTCACCTCAAGTCTCTTGTTGTCGACATTCTAATAGCTTCCACTCAAGTTATGCATATGTATATGCAACACAACCCATTCACTTTGAGACATTTATCAAAGTCATGTTAGGTTGCCACACGTTCTCAGTTGCACGTTATAAAATGAAATACAATTAACAAATTGATTTTTTGTTCCATATTTCAGTTTATGTTGGACATCCTATATATGTATATCAAACCTCTTGTTGTCTTCCAAACTCAATTCAACACAAAAACATGAAGCTCATATAAAGGTTGTTTGAAAATTATCCGTACATGAAACATGTGAGTGATTTTCTTTCCTATAATTACTGTACTTGCTCATCCTTGTAATTTATGTCATGAACATGGGTTCCATTGTAAAATATCGTGTGAAGGACCAACCATAATTTAATATTCTTATATTGTTTGACATCCTCATCCCAAATCATATGATTAACCTGTATCATATAGAAATTGGTTCTTATAAGGCGTGTCCCCATATGAGGATGTGCAATGAATCTGAGTTACTTAGAAGATATACGAGACATACAATAGTAATGTATGTTGGCAGTGGTTAATTTGATGCGATGAACAATTTACCAGAGCCATCAATTTTTTTGTCATTTTTTCTTTGTTTTGGTTGTTTGATGTCTACAATAATAAATGGAGGTTTTCGCACTTCAACAATTTGGCGAGTGGAGAATCAAGTAGATATATTGACATCTTCTGCATTGTCTTGACTCAATTAACACATTTTACTAATAGGAACTAATGCTTTCCAATGCTACAACACCTGTGTTTTCGTACTTGCATACTTTGGATGATGCTGAAGTAACTACGACTAAGGAGATCACTGCATAGCGACAATCATTCCCTTGCTCTACCTTTTCCTTTTTAAGCCATTCTTTCACAAAAAAGCAATGGCTAGAAAAGGTACTAAACCCAAAGAGTTTCCAATTGTTGGATTTGCATCAGTTTGCATGACATTTTGGAACATGATGCTCTACACATCAATCTAATTGCCCACAACACTATACAGATATTATTGTTGTTCACCCCATATTTACCGGGATAGTTAGGTTACAAAAATTTTTATAAGAAAGGAATATGGTCGATCTCGCGTAAACAACAACAATAATGTTTAATCTAAAAAATGTTTTGCCTTGTGCTAATTATGCTTTACATGGTCCCCACTTCAGCGTACTGGAAGACCTACTATGGATGTAAACCATTGGAGATGGTAGTACAAGTTTTGTTTAACCGATTTGGCTGGCAATTTAGCAACACGGTTAGGGTTGTCTAATTGTTACAAGTAATTTTTTGGGTGCAATGAAGCATGCTACCTTCTTTTTTATCTTTTTGTATTTGACTTAAGACTTTGCCATAACATGGGGGGAGGAGGCAATTGGTGTAGAACCTAGGGGAATTGCCTCCATACAAGAAAAAAAACTATGATCCCTAGTGGAGTAGGGTTTGGAGAAAATGGCAATGAGATTCCAGGAAATTGCTACGAGATTGGATGAATTACTGGAGTTGTTAGCATTTAGGCATCCTTACTTTTCTCAAGTGTATCGACTATTATATCTAAACCAAGTCTCACATTTTTCTTGCTCTCTTTAATTTTTCTTTAGATAAACATGCTCGTTTTTTATCACATTTGAATGTTTAAAGGGATGCAAAGAACATGACACAAGCCAAATGGGGTGTCCTTAATCTAAGCGCTACGAACTAGGATGAACATGTTGACAATCTGATGTCACTTCGATGAGATGGGATTGCAGATTGGTAGCTACGACCAAGGCTTCACGACACAACAAAGCTTCTTGATCCTGCATCCGTGGTACATGCCCTAGTGCTGATTGCTCAATTTTCACCACTCATACCGAAACTGTTTCTGGATTGAACTACAAAAGTTTGAAGTTTCATGGTTGGCTGCGTCCAACACGGGAGTCCACACCAATCCACGCAGCAATTATTGGTTCTGACGTGGAGAATAAATCATGATCGTCTCACTTGATAGTTCCTCCAATAGGATTGCTTCTTCTTGATGCCTCTGATTCTCAAGAGAGATTTTGCGTACGGCACTACATGCTATAATTTGTTTTGTTTGGTCGGGAAAAAACATCCGGAACAGGAGACTAACTAGATCAACACATGTAGTAGAGTTTTGAATTCTAAATGAAAGCCAACTCTCATCTTCCGTTGGTTTTGCCACTTTATATAGACATATATTCAAATTGTACGGGCATGAAACTGAGCTCATGCATGCCCAACGTTCTACTACTAATAAAGCCATATTGTGGGGTCATATATAGTTTAGGTTTGGCATCAATAGTTACTCCTCTGCATGGTAGGTTCATCCTTTTTTTTGACTACCCGAACTGATAAATATATATATGCATGTGACATATATGGTGCAGGTATAAAGCAATGTCCCGTGTTTACAACCTGAGTGATATACCTACATAATTGTGTGTGTATATATGAACCGGCCGTCGGTGGCTGCATACTTAAAATCTACAAACATATATGACAAGACTTCACATCAAACTTGTATACACATGTCCATGACTAACTCCAAAGGTCCCAAGTTCTTTCCAGCTTGCTTCCTAGCGTTTCTTTCGGAAAATGAATGAACAGTGACGAAGAACGAATATGATTTGCAAGAACGAGATATTTCTTTTACTCAAACAATACACTCAAAATCAATGGTCTAAAGAAAGCATTAGAGTTATTATTTACAAGACACATGAGTACTTTGCGTGTGCAATTCAGGGTACCTAAAGCCTAATTATTATGGTTCAGCTGACCCAACTAAAAGTCTTTGCCATTCAAAACCAAGGGTCAAAAAGAAAAGCACGAGAAAAATAATGGAACAACAGAAGCAACATAGTGTCAACCCCAAGATGGGTGGATCTTGGTACCGATCAAAGATCCAACGGCGATCAGTCAGCAGGGCTGGTTCCCGCGTCAATAACGCCACTAGTTAAAAAAAAATACTCCTCATCTTTCTCGAAATAGGCTCGCGCCCATCTTTATAGATAAAGCAACAGTCATACAAGATCCAAGACAACCACGCGGCACACTGCCAGCATACAACACCCACACAAGTCCAAGTCCACGCACACAAAGGACAACCTCGGCAAACGATACAACTCCCTCCAGGAGTACCACTCAGCCGCTCCTGCGAGCCGCCACTATCAAGTGCTCCATCATGACGTCCAGCCGCTCCTTGTCCCGCTGTCTACACAACGGGTACCACTGCTGCAAAAAAGCTAGGAATTTGAAGATCGAGTCAGAGGCACGGCGCAGGAAGACACGCTCGATGACCATTTTATTGCGAATGTTCCATAGGGTCCAGGTCATTGCCGCGAACACTAGCCAGAAGAGGCGCCTCCTCCTACCGGTCTGGTTTGCATTGGCTTCCAGGAATTCCCCAAGGTCAGAGGCCCGCCAGGCAAGCCCTAAGGCCTCATGGATAAAGTTCCATAGGAAACGAGCCGTAGGACAGGAGAACAAAATATGGGTGCCCGACTCCGGGACCGCACACAGGGGACACAGGCCATCGCCAGGGTCATGCCGCTTGGCCACCTCCATCCCTGAGGGAAGCCGGTCACGTAGTAGCTGCCACACGAAGATCTTAATCTTTAGTGGTAAGGGGGCCTTCCAGAGGGGGGAGGTCCAGGTAAGGGAGGGCCCGCCAAACAGGGCCATGTACGCCGACCTAACACTAAAGGCCCCCGAGGGGGCCAGACGCCAAGACAAGCTATCTGGCGATAGGGATAGGGACAGCGGGAGGCTGTCCCGAAGCCCCTCCCAGGCAGCTGTCTCAGCCTGGCTAAGATACCGTCTGAACTCGATCGCCCAAGACCCGTTCTGGAAAGCGTCCGCCACCAGGGTCATAGGGTCCGAACAGATTGCGAACAGCCCGGGGGCCTCGTGCCGCAATGGCCGGTCCCCCATCCAGGGATCCAACCAGAAAAGGGTATCCCTACCATCGCCTATGGAAATGGACAGCCCCTTCCGTACTGCTGGCTTGATGTCCTGGATGGCTCTCCAAAACTGAGAGCCCTCCCGGCGTTCACAAGCCAACAACGGTCTTCCCCGAAGGTACTTAGCCTTAATTAATTGGAGCCACAGGCCACCATCATCCTTTAGGATCCGCCACACCCATCGCAACAACAACACCACATTCATGTGGCGGGAGGAAATAATACCAATGCCCCCCGGAAGAAAACGGCGCAGGTTTCCGAGTTTCAGAAGAAAACGGCACAGGTGCTATACTTGATTCAGTAACTCTCACCGAAACACGCTACCTGTGAACAAATCGTTCTGGACATGCTGCAAATCGGAAGCAGGAACACGCTTCTTCTGCCGAGTCACGTTGTTATTCCTAATTCCGATCACCATAAACTGGCCCCGGTGATTATACTGTTAGATTAGAAAAACATAAGGATCTTTTTAACTTTACAGGATTTTTATAGTATAGAAAAGTACAGGAGAGATTGAGAAGGAGGACCAAGGGGGAACTACACGATGATACGACAGCGTTGTGGTCATGTATGTTACATTGATCAATTGCTTTAAAATAAAATCTGATGAGCACCTTGCCCGACTTTCGAATTAAAAAATGTGCATTGTTACACCAACCCTGTTATATATTTGCAGTTTTCCTTTGAGATGTTTATATTTACTATATGGCTTGTTTGGGTGCCAGACTGGACTTAAAAATTTCAAATGCAAAATACAAAACAAAATAAGGAAAATGCCAAGACCTAGTTTGGCAACAAAGTTTTTCTAAAACTGAAGTACATCAATACCATAATATTTTAATGCTAGCAAAGCAATACTTTAGTTTTTCTGTTTTCCCAGTTTTAGAAAAAAGAGGGTCCGACCTCTTTCTCAAATACTTCAAAAAAGCATAATTTTAGAGAATACTTCAGTTTTAAAACCATATTATTTGTTGGATCCAAACACCCCAAAATATTTAATACTTCAGTTTTTTTCACAAATCAAAGTATTCCCTTAATACTTTAAAAATACTTTGATGCCAAACAGGGCCCCCGTCAAAAGTATCGTAGCAATTATCCCATGCATTAACATTGACACATAACTAATATAGATTAATAATATTGTCCAAACATGCGTCTTAAAAGAGAATTATTTGATTTCAGTAGGGATATGCCCAATGTGCATCTGGCCACACTTTGGCATGGCAAAATGTGCGTGTGACCAAACATGCCCTCACTATTGGACTATTGGTAAAGGAACAATCAGTCTCGATTTTCGAATAAAAAATACGCATTGTTATAACAACCCTGTTATATATTTACGGTTTAGCTTTGAGATGTTTATATTTACCATATGGCTTGTTTGGGTGCCAGACTGGACTTAAAAATTTCAAGAAAACTTGCAAACAAAATACAGAATAAAACAAACCATGTAATAGGGAAAGGTCAAGTCATCTGCCCCGCCAAAAGTATCGTAGTAATTGTCCCATGCATTAACAATGACATAGAACTAATATAGATTAATAATATTATCCAAACATACGTCTTAGGAGAACATTATTTGACTTAAGTAGGAATATGTCCGCCTGATGTGTCTAGCCATACTTTGGTTTGACAAAATGTGGCTGTGAACCAAAGATGCCCCCAGTGTTGGACTATTGGTAAGGATCGTGTGTATGACAACGAAAGACCAGTATCGGTCCCGTTCATGACCCATGACGTGAAACCATATAGACAGTCAAACCAATCTCTAGTTCATCGCCCTCTATTACTTTAGGTTGTTGCGAAATCCATGACTAACCGACAACTCATGTATTCCTCTGTTCACCCCAAGTTTCTTATTGTCCACATTCTAATAGTTCGACCCAAATCTTGCATATGTATATGAAATACAACCCATTCACTCTGAGACATTTATCTAAGGCATGTTAGGTTGCCACACGTCCTCAGTTGCATGTTACAAAATGAAATACAATTAACATTTTTTGTTCCAAATTATCAAACATCTTATTGCCTTCCAAAATCAATTCAAAACAGACACATGAACCTCATATAAAAGATGCATAAAAATTATCCGTACACGAAACATGTGAGTGATTGCTTTTCCTATAATTATTGTACTTGCTCATCCTTGTAATTTATGTCATGAACGTGGGTTCCATTGTAAAATATCGTGTGAAGGACCAACTATAATTTAATATTCTTATATTGTCTGATATCCTCATCCAAATTATATGATTAACTTGTATCATATATGAATTGGTTTTTATAAGGTGCGTCCACCTAGACTTCTTTCAAATTATTGGAGAGTATATGAGGACGGACAATGAATCTGAGTTGCTTAGAAGAGATATACGAGACATACAATAGTAATGTGTGTTGGCAGTGGTTAATTTGATGAGATAAACAATTTACTCGAGCTATCAATTTTGATGTCATTTTTCCTTTTCTTTTTTTCTTCGTTTTGGTTATTTGATGTCTACAATAATCATTGGAGGTTTACGCACTTCAACAATTTGGCAGGTAGAGAACCAAGTAAATATACTGACATCTTCTTCATTGTCTTGACTCAATTAAAGCATTTTACTGCTAGGAACTAATGCTTTCTCAATGCTGCAACACTTGTGTTTTTGTACTCGCATGCTTTGGATGATGCTAACATAACTACGACTAAGGATACCACTTCATAGCGACAATCATTCCCTTGATCTACCTTTTTCTTTCTAAGTCATTCTTTCGAAAAACAATGGCTAGAAAAGGTACTCATCAACATACAAAAAAACTCACTAACACAAAACTAAATAGAGTTTCCAATTGTTGGATTTGCATCAGTTTGCACGACGTTCTGGAACATGATTCTCTACACATCAATCTAATTTCCCATAACACTATATAGACATTACCCTTGTTCACCCCATATTTATCAGGATAGTTAAGTTACAATTTTTTTATAAGAAAGGAATATGGTCGATTTCATGTAAACAGTAACAATATTTTTCCTTGTGCGAACTACGATGCTTCCCACTTCAGCATACTGAAAGGCAAAACCTTCTGGACTACTATGGGTGTAAACCACTGGAAATGGTAGCACAAGTTTTGTTCAACCGTTTTGGATGATAGTTTAGCAGCACGGTTAGGGTTGCCTAATCGGTACATGTAATTTTCAGGGTGCAATGAAGCATGCTACTTATTTTTTTATCCTTTTATATTTGACTTAGACTTTTTCGTAACATGGCTGGATGTTAGATTCCTGACAAGCAAATAACAAAAAACGAAAAAGAAATCGCAGCAAGGGGACACGGATTTAAAATGGAAAAACCTCTCCAACAAAGAGATGAAAAAACCACGGGCGTCAGCCAGCAAAACTTCACTATAACAGGGTGTTTTACGCAACACCGGGGATTTTCACAGATACAACTTATCCCAGTCGGCGGCTTACAATAGGTATATATAACGGTGGAAACCTAGGCCTTCAACAATTGGCCCAAGCCTCCGGCGACGGGTCTCGCTCCGCTCCGTCAGAAATTATCCTCCTTAACTGAATTTGGATCATACTTCAACACCGGAGGCATCAATTGGCGCAGAACCAGGGGAATTGCCTCCATACAATAACAAAAACTATTATCCCGGGTGAATTAGGGTTTGGAGAGAATGGCAATGAGATTCTGGGTAATCGCTACGAGATTGGATGAATTGCTAGAGTTGTTAGCATTTAGGTATCCTTACTTTTCTTAAGTGTATAGACTTTTACATCTAAACCAAGTATCACGTTTTTCTTGCTCTCTTTAATTTTTCTCTAGATCAACATGCTTGTTTTTATCACATTTGAATGTTCAAAGGGACGCAAACAACATTAGACAAGCCAAATAAAACTAAGCGCTAATAGTTAGGATGAACGTGTAGACAATCTGATGTCACTCTGATGAGGCAGAGATGGAGACTGGTAGCTACGACACATTAAACGTTCTTGCCTAAGCCTGCATCTCCCGGGTACATGTGTTAGTGTTGATTGCTGAATTTTCACTACTCATACCAAAATTGTTTCTAGATGGAACTAGAGAAGTTTGAAGTTTCGTGGTTGGCTGCGTCCAACACGGGAGTCCACACCAATCCACGCAACAACTATTGGTTATGATGTGGAGAATAAATCACGATCAACTGACTTGATAGTTCCTTTAATAGGATTGCTTCTTCTTGATGTCTCTGGTTCCCAAGCAAGATTTTCCCTACCACACTACATGCTATAATTTGTTTTGAAACATCTGAAAGAGGGAACTAACTAGATCAACATATGTAGTAGAGTTTTGAATTATAAATGAAATTCAACTCATGCTATGGCCTCATCTTCTGTTGGTTTTGCCACTTTATATAGACAAATATTCAAATTGACAGGCATGAAACCGAGCTCATACATGCACAACACATTCTACTACTGATAAAGCCACATTGTGGGGTCATATATAATTTGGGTTTGGCATCAATAGTTACTCCTCTGCATGGTAAGTTCATCCTTTTTTATGTATTGACTAGCCGAACTGATAAATAGATATGCATGTGCATATATGGTTGTATAAAGCCATGTCATGTGTTTACAACCCGAGTGATATACCTACATAATTGTGTATGTATGAACCGACCGTCGGTATGCATACTTAAAATCTACATACATGTATGCTTAAGAAGACTTCACACCAAACTTGAATTCACTTGACCATGACCAACTCCAAAGTTCACGAGTTCTTTCCTAGCTTGCTTCCTAGCGTTTCTCTCAGAAAATGGATGAACAATGATGAAGAACGAATATGATTTACATGAACGAGACATTTCTTTCTTTTAGTCAATCAAGACTCAAAGGAGAATGGTCTAAGAAAACCATTAGTGTTATTACTGACAAGACACAAGTACTTTTTGTGTGCAACTCAGGGTACACAAATCCTAGTTATTATGGTTCAACATACCTAACTAAAGTCTTTGCCATTCAAAACCGAGGGTCAAAAGGAAAAGTACGAGAAAAATAAAGGACAACAGAAGCAACACAGTGTCAACTCCAAAAAGGGCGGCTCCCGGTTCCAATCAAAGATCCAACCATAGTGCCGCCAGCTAGATCATAAACAAGCCGGCAATCGGTATCCCAGAACATCGTACCTCAGCTAGCAACGACAACTAGTTAGGGCTAGTTCACACGTCAATAACACCACAAGCTCAAAGAATATTGGCGTATTGCCTCAACTTGGTGCATGTTTCTAAGGTTTCTGAAGGAAATGGCACATGCCTGACACTTGGTTTAGTAACTTTGACTAGATTCAGTATCTATGAACAACTTTTGTGGTCATGTGGTATTACATTGATCAATTATTATTAAAAAATTCTATCAAACTTTAAGCTACATGGTGAGTACCTTGCTTGACTTTCAAACAAAACCAAAATAGACATTGAAATAACAACCCCTATTATATTTGCAATTTAGTTTTGAGATGCTTATGTTATACTGTATGGCTTTTTTGGGTTTCCAAACTATAGCCTTTCAAAATTTTAAGAAAACTTGTATACAAAATATAGAACAAAATAAACCATGCATGTCAAAACAAAAGGTTAAATCATCTACCCCACCATAATTGTAATTCTCCCATGTATTAACATTCACATATCATTAATATAGATTAATAATATGGTCCAAACATCCTTGTCCCTTAAGGGAACATTATTTGAATTTGGTAGGAATATGTCCGCCAAATGTTCGTAAAGATCATATGTATGTCAACGAAAGACCTGTATCAATCCCGGTTTATGTCCAACGATGTGAAACCAAATACATTCAAACCAATATCTAGTTTATAGATCCACCATTGCTTCCGGTTGTTGTGAAATCCATGACTCATCACTAATTAATGTAATCCATTGTCCTCGAGTTTCCTGTTGTTGATATCCTAATAGCTCCACTCAAATCATGCAGTTGGATATGCAACACAAACCATTCACTTTGAGACATCAATCTAAGACACTTTGAAATAACAAAAATAATTTTTGCCTTGTGCTAACTGCACTTTACATGGCACTCACTTCAACGTATGGAAAACTGGAACCTCTTCTAGACTACTATGGGTGTAACCATTAGAGATGGTACCACGAGCTTTGCTAAAATGATTTGACTGATGGTGTAGCAACATGATTAGTGTTGCATAGTTGTTAAACGTAATTTTTGCGTGCAAGAAGCATGCATGTACCTTCTTTTAGAGCCCGGGGAAATTTCCTCCTTACAACAAAAAGCTACGATCCCTGCTGGAGTAGGGTTTGGAGAGAATGGAAATATGATCCAGGGAAATTGCTATGATATTGGATGAATTGCACGAGTTGTTAGCGCTTAGGCATCAACTACTACTCTTTTCAAATGTACCAACTATTACAATCAAACCAAGTCACACATTGTGTCTTGCTCATTTAAGTTTTCATTTGGATCAACATGCTCATTTTTATGAGATTTGAATATTACAAGGGATACAAATAACTTCACATGAGCCAAATAGAGTGTGCTTAAGCTAAGCGCCATGAGCTAGGTTGAACATCTCCTGGAGCAAATTGCTGAACTTATTTTTGGAGGGAACTGCAAAAATTTGATGCATCTTGGTTGGCTGCGTCCAACACGAGAATCCACATCAATCCACATGGCAACTAGTCTTTCAAACACCGGGAATAAATCAGAACCAATTGACTTGATAGTTCCTCTAATATGCCCCCTCCTTCTTGATGACTCCTATTCGCAAGGAAATATTTTATCTAAAGGACTGCAAGCTATAATATGTTTTGTTCGGTCGAGAAGAAACATCCCGAAAAGAAAAATTAAATGAAAGTCAACTCAAAATATATCCTTATCTTCCGTCGGTACTGCCACTTAATGTGGACATCATGCAAACTAAGTTCATGCATCTCCAACGTCCTACTAGTGATAAAGCCACATTGTGTGATCATATGTAATTTGGGTTTGGCACCAGTAATGACTCTTCCACATGGTAGGTTCATCATTTTTATATATTAACTGACCGAACGGACAAGTATATATGCACGTGACATATATGGCACTACAATGACATGTCCGGTGTTTACAACCCGAGTGATGTACCTATATAATTGCTTGTTTGTAGGAACTCATGGTCAATTCATGTTGGTGGGTGCATACTATAAATATACATGTATGCTTGAGAAGACTTCAACAAACTTGAATCCACTTGTCCATGAACAATTCCAAAGATTAATGTGTTCTTTCCTAGCTTGTTGTAAATTTTCCCTTTTAAGATCCTATACATGCATTCTTCAGTTTTATTATGGCTATAAAAGTTACTCACCCATGGACAAAAACGAATGATGTAACATAATTATGAACCCATAATAGTTTCTAGTGGTTGGATTTGCATCATCTTGTTGGAAGTACCAAAACATGATGCTCTACACATCGATCTGATTTCTCAGAACACTACAAAAATATACTACTACTATTCATTTACTACTTTAACATGAAACATGGGTTATAGTTGTTTTGTAAAGAATATGGTTAGTCTTATGTAAATAATAACAACAATAACATTTTTCCTCGTGTTAACTAAACTCTAAATGGTCCTCACGTCAACGCAAGGAAGCATAGGAGGTTCTAGACTATAGGTGCAACCACTTGGAAGTGATAGCGCATGCTTTGTTGAAATGATTCGACTGCTGTTTAAAAACGCGGTTAGTGTTGCATAAGTGGCTACATGTAATATATATCAGTGCGTAATGAAGCCCGTGTGTATATTTTTTGTCTTTCTGTCTTTCCCTTTAGACTTTGCAATAAAATGATTGCATACGTCAATTAATGCAGAGGCCAAAGCATTGCCTCCTTTTGAAAAATGAATACTCTATGGTGGAGTAGGGTTTGAAGACAATGATAGTAGGATCATGGATAATTGCTACGAGATCAGATGATTTCTCAAGTTGTTCGTCACTGCAAGCCGTTAGACATCAATCGTTACTTTATCAAGTGTATCAGCTATTACATCTAAACAAAGTGGAACATTTTTTTCTTGCTCTCGTTATTTGTGTAATCAACATGATAGTTTTAACCAGATTTGAAATAATATTCGAAGGGATACAAAACACATCGGACGAGCTAAACATGGATTTGTTAATCTAAGCGCTCTGAGCAAGGTTGGAGTTGTCTATGTTGGAGATATGCCCAAGAGGCAATAATAAAAGTGGTTATTATTATATCTTTGTGTTTATGATGAATGTTTGCATTCCATGCTATAATTGTATTATAAGGAAACACTAATACATGTGTGTTTTGTAAACATAAAAGGGTCCCTAGTAAGCCTCTTGTTAAACTAGCTTGTTGATTAATTGATGATCATGGTTTCCTGATCATGGACATTGGATGTCATTAATAACAAGGTTGTATCATTAGGAGAATGATGTAATGGACACACACACACCCATAGTAAGCGTAGCATTAGATCAAGTCATTAAGTTCACATTGCTACAAGTTTTCGATACATAGTAACCTAATCCTTCGACCATGAGGTTGTGTTAATCACCATCACCGGATGAGTACTTTGATGACATCAAACACCACTTCGTAACTGGGTGGTTATAAAGGTGTCATTAGGTATTCTGAAAGTATGTGTTGAAGCGCATGGACCAAGATTGGGATTTGTCCATCCATATGACGGATAGATATGCTCTGGGCCCTCTCGGTGGAATGTCATCTAGTTAGCTTGCAAGCATGTGACTAGGTCACAAGGGATGGCATAACACGGAATGAGTAAAGAGTATTTATCAGTAACGAGGTAGAACTAGGTATGGAGATACCGATGATCAAACCTCGGATAAGTAGAGTATCGCGTGACAAAGGGAATTGGTTTCGTATGTTAATGGTTCTATTGATCACGAAGTCATCGTTGAGTATGTGGGAGCCGTTATGGATCTCCAGATCCCGCTGATGGTTATTGATCGGAGAGGTGTCTTCATCATGTCTGCATATTCACGAACCGTAGGGTGACACACTTAAGGTTCGAAGTTGTTTTAAGTAGATATTGAATGTGCGTTGGAGACTGAATGTTGTTCGGAGTTTCGGATTGGATCCGGGACATCACGAGGAGATCCGGAACTGTCCGGAGAATAAGATTCATATAATGGGGATCATTTTCTAAGTTAGGAAATGTTCCAGAGTGTTTGTATGGGGATTCTAGAAGGTTTCGGAATGTTCCGGAAGGTTCTAGAAGATATCTTGGAGTTTATTTGAAAACCGAGATAAGATAAGATAAGATAAGGAGAGTTTAAAGGGGAAACTTGGGGGGGAAGGACTCTCCCCCAAGCTCCCTAGTGCGTCGGCCCTAAGGGGTGGGCCTAGGGGTGGGAACCCTAGGCCACACCCCTCCCTCTATATATAGAGGGGTGGAGGCGCCATCCCTCCTTGCCCCTTCCCACTCCAAACCCTAGCCGCCTCTCTCTTCCTCCTTCCATGTGCTCCGGCTTAGGCGAAGCCCTGCAGAATTCTCTCCACCACCACCACCACCACGCCGTCGTGCTGCTGGGATTGCGTGGAGAAGATCTACTACCTCCGCTGCTCGCTGGAACGGGGAGAGGAAGGTCTGCTTCGACTCCGCACGTGTGACCGTCTGCGGAAGCGCTGCCGAAACGCGGCGCCGGAAGGATCATCTACTCGATCTTGAGATCGGCAAGTGATCGACTACATCATCCACGAGATCTAATCTCGTTAACGCTTTCGGTTCTACGAGGGTTAGTACCGATCTATCTCGTTGCTCATGTCTAGCAGACTAGATCTTGGCTTTTATCTAGATTAGATCTGGGTTTTGTTCGTTCTTGCGGTAGAAATTTTTTGTTGTCCATGCTACGAACCCATCAGTCTAGTACATCAGCCACACCACCCTAACAGTCGGATGTCACTGCAATGGATGTTGAACATGTAGATCAATAGCTAGGGCCAAGGCTTCACAGTACGCCACAACTTCCTTGTTGGGTCCTTCTCCCCGCGATACATGTCCTAGTGTTGAACGATTGCTGAATTTCCACAATTCATGCCAAAACTTCTGAAACTATTTTTTCGATGGCAATACCACACTTTGGCACAACTCGGTTAGCTGCGTCCAAGACGGGAATCCACACCAATCCATGCAGCGATATTTCACCCTGTTGAGAATAAATCACAACCAGCTGACTTGATAGTTCCTCTAATAAGCTAGCTCATTCTCTATGCCTCCAATTCTCATGGGAAGATCTTAGCTACGGCAATGTGGGCTATAACTTATTTTTTGTTGTTGAGATGGAATATATGGAATGATAAACTAACTAGATCAATACATGCAAATTTTTGAATAACAAATGACCACTCAAATTTTGTATTCATCTTTCGTTGATACTGGCACTTCATATAGACAAATCTAAATTAATTAGCATGAATTCATCTCATGAATGCCGAGCTTTCTACTAGATATAAGGCCACACATAATGTAGAGTAACATAGACTAGTATATATAATTTGGGTTTCCCATAGTAATTGCCCCTCCCATATATAGTAGGTCCACATTTTTTCTGTATTGACCAACCCAACTAACAAACTGCTATATATGCATTGCAACATAATTGGAGGTATAAAGATATGTTCGGTGTTTAGAACTCTAGTGATATACCTACATGATTGCATACATGTATCCCCGCAAAAAAAAAGATTGCATACATGTACATCAATTCACGTTAGTAGGTGCATACTTTAAATATATACACATATTTTCTTGAGAAGATAGTTACTTCCCATCAAACTTGAACCCACTTTTCCATGATCAGAACTCCAAAGGCTCTTGTGTTCTTTCCCAGCTTGCTTCCTAAGTTCTTTTAAAAAACTGTCCGTCAATTCACGAGTTGGTTGGTGCATATAATACTTTAGACATGCAAATGATGCATGCTTGAGAAGATCAATTTCATATCAAACTTGAACCCACTTTTCCATGACTAACTCCAAAGGTTTCTGAGTTCTTTTCCAACTTGGTTCCTAAGTTCTATCATAAAATGTGTATGAACCGGCCACCAATTCATGTTGGTTAGTACGAAAATTGTATACACAGCAGAAATGTTGATGTATATGTAGTTTTTAACTTATATAACACTAAATAGGTAAAATATAAATTTATTTTAAATTAAATCTAATAATACTACTCCCTCCTTAGTTTATTGGGCTTATTAAAAGATTAGAAAAATCTCGAAAGTTAGGCTCATATCTACCACTAATTAGTATTTACTATGACATGCAACCAATAAATGTCCTCCGAAAACTATCCCACCAATTCTAGAGATTAGGCTAGTCCTAGTGAGAGTATCATAACTAGTAATGCATGCCATGTTGGCAAAAATCTGATTTGGCATAACAATTAATAAAAAAAAAGATGGTTAGAGTATCATAGAACGTAAAACTAGAAATCCTAATGCATGTAAATCTTGTACACGGTTTTACATTGAGATTCTATAAATCATTAAATATAATATTACTATGATATTACCACATGATATCATGCACTATAGAGATAGTATCCTACACTAGTATCATATTGTCACATCCCAAGATTTTCCAAATCTTGTAATGTGAAAAATAAATAAACAAAACATATTTTTGTTGAAAATCAGGGTGAAAAGAAACTTTTGTTTCTAAAAGGAAACTTAAAATCCCATCCTGAACAAACTTTGGATAAAGTTTGAATTCAACAAATCCAAATCAAGAGAAATGCATTCCTCAATGAATGTATCTGGAAATTTGAACACTTGGAAAATAAATCCAAAACCCTAAGCCCTAATGGAATAAAAACCATTTCCAAGTTATCTCCAAATCCATGGATTTGATCCATACAAAAATTGATCAACAAGTATTCACAAAGGATCAAGTAAGACTATAGAGATTGGTTTCACTTAGTTTGGAACCATAAATAAAATCTTATGAATATAATAAGATAAGGAAATTGAATTTCCAAAGCTAATAAAGCCCTTACCAAAAACCCATACCAATTGGATCAAATAAAATCCTAAAGAGATTTAAAAAGATAAACATTTATTAAAGGAAAATAAAATGTTTTGGAAATACTATTTTGGATCTTTTTAACAAAAGACTTTGTTTTCAAATGAAAAGGTGGATTTTTAAATAAAGATTATTTTATAAAGCCAAATTAAACCTTGGCCAAGACTTTGGAAACAAAAGGTTTTGCTTTGATTAAAAATAGTAAAGGTTTATTTAAAATGAAATAAAAGGATTTAAATATCCAAGTTTTATTAATAAAGGTTTTGCTATTTTCAAAACATCAAAACTTATTTATTCTTTTTAAAACAAGTTTTCCAAAGTATTTTGTTTGCTCAAATAAAACCTTGCTTTGGTTTTGAAAATATTTGGTTTTCAAATGGAAATTTTATTAAATAAAACAAACCCTATTTTGAATAAATAACTAGAGGGCTATTTTATTTAAATATTAAATAGATCCTAAAATGAATAAAAATATTATTTTATTTTGAGATTTGGATTATGTTGATAAACAGAACCAAATTCAAAGTACAAAGTTGGGTGATTGTTTGAATTGTTTGAATTTGTTTGAATGCTTGGATAATTGGTTGAAATTCAAAACAGAAAAATAGAAATAGAAAAGGAAAAAGAATTTAGACAGAAAAAAATAGAACAGCCCACCATCTAGCCCAACTAGCCCAACAGCAGCCCACCTAACCCACCTGTTCTCTTCCCCGAAGCATTCTTTTCTCACTCATAAACTTACCCGCACAGAGAGTGACAATTGGACCCCACCCCACTCCCTTTCTTTCACTGCCAAGCGGACCCACTCGCCTCCGAACCGTTTTTCTTTACCGCGGACAGAACCCACGCAGTCAATGACTGCCGGGACCCACTCCTCCTCTCTCCCTATCGCTGACAAGACGACCCCACTATCCCTGTTCATCGTCTTCAACGAGACCCCGTCGCGCTGCCGTTACAGTGAGTTTACTCCGGCGTTGAATTCGCGTTCAATCCTGCGTTAACTCCTCCGATGCCCACGCACACTTAAGAGCACGCCCCTCCTCCGCCTTTCCCCTCCGTCTCCTCCCCCAAGCTCGCCCCCAGGCCGCTCCAATTTCTCCCCGAGTCGCTCCGTCTCCGACGAGCCTCCCTCTCGATTCCGGCCACACCCCGCCGCCTCTCGCCTACCTCTGCACGCGAACACGCTCACCGCATCCTGGCGCATCCTCCTGTGCCAGTCATTCATCCGCGGGTGCCCGGTAAGCTCGACTTCGACGACGACCTGCAGCACCGCCGTCTGCCTCTTTCTCCGACGACGGCCACCGTCGCCACCGTCTGCTTCCTCTCCGGCGAAGCCCACAGGTAGTTTCCGGCCGCCCCTCTACCTCTCGATCACGCACACAACTTTGTTATAATACTGCACGTCTAACCGCGTCATCATTTTGTCTCGAGGTGATCCACAGCACCGTACCCAACCACAACCAGAGCACGCCGTCGTCAGACGCAACTCCGACGAAGAATTCCGACGACACCCGTGCGCCCCTTCACCAACCAGTACCAGGTTGAGCACCCCCGTGCCTAGGCGATCACTGTGAGCCACTCCTCCCTCTCTCTCGCTTCCTGTGTTAACCGGAACTCCATCGCCAGAGCGCCGCCGCCGCCTGCCGCCGCGCAGCGCCGCCCATCTGTGACCAGGCAACAGCAACCATATGATCTAGTTTGAGCGAACAGGATTAGATCACTTAACCGCGAAGAGGTACGAGTCCTGCGCCGCACGATCTAAATAGATCCAATGCTCCACGATGCCGATCCGGCCGAACCGGTATCAGCCAATGAGACAGCGACGCGTGGCCATGTCTGTTTTAAAGCAGAATTTGAAAACAGATTTTGATGCCATTTTCAAACCCTTGTAACTCTGGATCCACACGTCCAAAAATTACAAATTTTATGTCGTAGGATTCAGGAGAGCAAGACCTAACCAACCCTGCCCTTGGTTTAGTAAATAGTATCTGTTAGTTTGCTTGTTTTTGCAGATTCTTTTGTGAGCTTGTTTAGAGTAGAAAAATTGTTTAAAAATGATTTTAGGGTTAAAACCTTTGCAAAAATGGATTGTTGTGACCTTACTGACCCTAGGAACCAACCTATGTTTTGGAAAATGAATTTGGAAAAGTTTAGAATGGATTACTTGGTTTAGTCCATTTCTAGCTAATTAAAACTATTGTTTAGTTTATGAAAATTGGTTTTGAGTAAAAACTTTGGAGAAAATGTTTTGGACCAAACCTACTGACCCAAACACCAAGTTTTGCAATAGCAACTCATTTGGTGAAACAAATAATGATTCTTTGATTTAAAACCATTTCTAGTCAAATAGAAATGTGGTTATTTTATTAAAAATGGTTTTGGAAGAAAACCTTTGGAAAATGTTTTGTTTTAAACTCACTAACCCCAAAACCCAAGTTTTGTGAATTGAAAACATACTTGGTGAACCCTATAGGTTAATGCCTTAGTAAAAGTATTTCTACACCACATAAAATGACACTTTGTTTTAAATGGTTTATAAAATGAAACCTTTTTGCAAATGATTTTGCCACTTGACAAAGTGACCATTAGATGTACCCAAATGTCTATGACCCACTAGGAACCACTTTTTCAAAACAAAACAAAGTTTGGCATGCTTGCATGCATTACTTGACTTTGTTATTTTTGTGTGTGTTATTTTGCTTGATTGGTAGATTGAGTTTGTGCCTTGCTTGATTGAATTGTAGTGACTTGAAGAGTGTGATTGTGGCAAGGATAAGGAGTGAACCTATACCCTATACCAAAAAGGCAAGTGATGCTTCATACTTTTGTCCCATTATTTTCACTATGCATTAGTGATATTTCTAAGTAGGACTTGCATGGAATTTTGCTAAGTATAGACCTTGCTATGGGAAAACCTAGTAGATGAAACCTTAGTGAAAATTTCCTAAGTCAGGATTCCTATTACTATCATGCTTAGCTTAGCTAATAGAAAACAAGGGTGGAATATATATTCATGCTATGGAAAAATTTCTAAGTCTGTGGACTTATGTTTTGTTTAATAAAACAACTAAGTGAATGAATCACCTGGGTGGAATGGAAGGATTGGTTTGTGTTGAGTGGTTACTCAGGGCCCATTTCAATGGACTACCCTGGTGTATCACACTTGTGGATGGCCACCCAGGAACAAAGAGATTTGAGATGTCAAATGTTGAGAAGCTTCAAGTGCAGCCACTTGGCAATATGGGCTCTGCCTGGATCATATAGGTTGCAATAACTTAGCCAAATGGACAGTTGGTGGTAGGGGATTGATAGGTTGGAACGCGTCCATGTTGGTCTAAGGGAAGGCTTCTGAAAGATCTTGTCTTGGTGAAACCAAGTCTTGTGGGGAAAGTGCACCACCTCTGCAGAGTGTAAAACCTAAGTACTTAGCCATGTCCCTGGTAAAGGACAATTTGAGCATCAAGACATGGAAGCTATCAAGAATCTCATCACTCCAATTTCTAAATAAAACTTGTGGGTGAACAAGGGTTAAAAGGATCTTCAGTCTTTGATTGGTAGATGCCCTGAGTGGATCTTCAGTCTTTGATTGGTAGATGCCTTGGGTGATTTGTGCCAAACAAAAATTTAGTGTTTTCAAATGATAAGGAAAAATCTATTTTGAGCAATGCAAGCCTCAACTCCACCTAGCCAAATGCATATAGATGATAGACTCCACCATACTACCAAAGTATCACTTGCCAATACAATTCAAATGTATTGACCCTTGTGGCTGTAACTTGTAATGTTGCAGGTTTGATTGATTTTAGTGAAGATTGATTGATTAGGATTACAAAGTCTACAACCAACATCTGCCTGTGGCACTTTGAAGAAGAAGGACCCCATGCTTATAGTTATTCCGCTGCAATGTAATGTAAATAGCCAATGAGCTATGTTTGATGTAATAAAATTATTTTATTCCTGGTTATAAAGTTGTATTATGACATTTGTTTCTTGATATTACATCTAAACTGTGGATGCTAGCTATTGATCCAGGGACTAGCATTGTAAACACAGGGGGCTCAATCTTATTAAAGGTTGGGGACCCTACACATATGCATCATATTAGTAGTATGATACTACCACTATGACCAGACTTAGCATGCAGCCAATCCCTAATCACCTAAATCATAGTGTCATTTGTGTTGTAAGCCTAATAAACTGAGAAGGGAGTAATTTAATGTCATTAATATTATCACATTTTTCGATAAAATTGATCAAATATTAAATTAATTGAGTTAAGAGACTGCTAAAAGTAGTCGCGCGTGTCGTGGACCGACCCAGTTCGGTAAGATCCTCCTTTTTCTATTTTTTATTTTCTGTTATTTTTTACTTTACTGTTTCTTTATTTTTCTATTATTTTATTTTTCCATGTGTGTTCAGATTCAAAAATGTTAAAAATTAAAAAGTTCATATTAAAAAATGATCAAAATTCAAAGAAGTTCAAATTTAAAACTGTTCATATTAAAAAATGTTTAAATTTTTAAAATTTCAAATTTAATAATTGCTCAAATTTTAAAATATGTTTGAACATTTTTCCAAAACCGAAAATAAGACCAGAAAACCAAAAACCGATATAAAAAGAATAGGATAGTACTCCCCTGGGATCAAACTAAACGATCCCCCGGATCGCCCGCTCCTGCAGTGTCACGCACGCCTTCCTTCCTTCTAACTTCTTCCGTCCCGCATGCACCCCAATGTTGTCTTAGCACCACATATCCCATATCCTCCACCCCTCCTATGGTGTCGCCCATGGATCTGTGCTCCTCCCCAATGTTGGGCTGTATGGGAGCTCCGGCTAGTCGCGCGGTCGCCATGGTCGCCTCCATCGACGAGGACGGCCGTCTTCCCACAGCCCAGCTGCTTTGCTCCCTCCCGTGGCGCCCGTCCTTGGACAGCGATGCTGCTAGCCTCGGACGGTGCTGCTACTGGTGGGTTCGCTTTTGGGTTTGCTGGGAACAATTTCCTACTTACTCATAATATTTATGCTAGAATTATTTTGCGGTTTTGGGCCATAAGAAAAAAATTGCTACAAAGATTTTGTATCGTAAGAGAGTTTGTTGGCTGATTTTTCGCTACAGTGACATAAATTTTGCGCGCAACTGCTATACAATTTTTCTACAATAGTACAAAGCGTCTGTTATAAATTCTCCGGCGATGTCAAAAGTGAAGTCTGTTTTGCTACATTAGCACAAAAAAATTGCTACCACCATTTTGTGCTTTTGCTACAATCACGCTATGAGTTCTCCAGTGAGGTCTCCTAGCGAAAGTCCCGGCAAGATCGGGTTTACTACATTAGCACAACTTTTTTGCTATAGAGTCTCCGGCGACACAATCTTTTTTGTTTTATTTTTAGAGCGAACCATTTTTTGCTACATATAGCAAAAGCAACACAATTTGTAAAACATGTTGTTTGTAGTAAAAGTGGGATGAAGGGAGGGAGAAGGAGATCTGGACCGTCGGGCTGCCTTGATCGAACAGCTAGGGACCGGGGATGGAAAGTTTTCATCGCGAGGAGACACCTAGATCTTTCCCATCTAAAAAAACAAAAAAACTACAAAGATAACCAGAACTGTGATATGGCCCGATGGGCCGATATACACCGACCAGATCGGCGTGTAGGAGCACCAGCTAAGGCCATCTCCAACGCCCCCTCCCCCGCAAACGGACCTCGCAGGTCCGAACTTGTCCTCCTGGACCAAGGCCACAACCTAACGTGCACCCGCACACGAGGAGGAGGCCCCAGACACGTCCATTTTGGCGCAAACCGGGCCGAAAGATGAGCTTGATTTGCGGGGGCTCGGACTGCCCGCGCGTCCGGGTGGTGTCCTGCACGACCCCACCAGCCAAAGACTCATCGACATTAGTCTCCACTCTTCACCACCAAATCCCTAGCACACACTACCATGCACATGTCGCCGCTGCCCTCCATCACACCTGCCCTCCCCGGTCATGGCCCGTTCGTGCCTCCAGGAGCTTCTCTGGCTCCATCTCCGGCCGCCTCTGCTCAGGCCTCTGATCTACCACCACCGGCCGTTGTTCTGCCTGCTCCGGCCGCTGTTGGTCCTTCAAAAGCAGCCGGCAAAGCTGCTTCTGCCGCAAGCATCATCTGTGTGAAGAAAGAACTAACGGATGACCATCAGAAGGAGGAGTCAAGGAAGCGGGCTGACCGGCGAGAGAAGGCTCGGCAGCGCTGATACGTTGGAAGCGTATCTATAATATTTGATGTTCCATGCTTGTTTTATATCTACTTTCTTATGCTTTGTCCACACTTTGGAGTATTTTTACACATTTTCTGGAACTAACCTATTAACAAGATGCCACAGTGCCAGTTGCCTGTTTTCTTCTGTTTTTGGTTTCAGAAAAGCTAGTAAAAAAATATTCTCGGAATTGGACCGGACAAAAGCCCAAGTCAATATTTCACTAGAAGGAATACGGAGTCTAGAGGGGAGACGAAGTGGGGAACCAGGGCAGCCACACCTGGTGGTGGCGCGGCCAGCCCTAGCCACGCCACCAGGGGTGTGGGCCCCCTGGAGCTCCACCGACCTTGTCCCTTCGCCTATATATTGCCTCCGGGACAAAAACCCTAAGGACCCGATCAAAATTTCACGAAAGAGTCTGTAGCCGCCGCCATCTCCATCCCTAGACTGGGAGGGATCTGAATCTCTTCCCAGCACCCTACCGGAGGAGAGAGATCACCCTGGAGGACTTCTTCATCACCATGCCTGCCACCGGTGTGATGCGTGAGTAGTTCATCCCTGGACTATGGGTCCATGTAGTAGCTAGATGGTTGGTTCTCCTCCTTTTTGCTACCATGTTTAGATCTTGTGAGCTCCGTTCATGATCAAGATCATCTATTTGTAATCTTACATGTTGTGTTTGCGGGGATCCGATGGATATTGAGATGTTATTTCAGATTGATTATTGATTCTATCATGTCTATGTTATTTGTGATCTTGCATGCTTTTCGTTGTTAGTAGCTATCTTGGCCTAGTAGATGCTAGCAACTCCAAGAGGGAGTATTTATGCTCGATAGTGGGTTCATGCCTCTAGGAATCTAGGGAAGTGACAGAAATCTCTAAGGTACTAGATGTGCTATTGCTACTAGGGAGAAAACAGCAATCCTTTGTTCATAGAACAATCGTATTGTTTACTTTATACACTTTGCTTAATGCAATTATCTGTTGCTTGCAACTTAATACTGGAGGGGGTTTGGATGATAACCTGAAGGTGGATTATTAGTCATAGATGCAGTTGGATTATGGTCTATGTATAATGTTGTAATGCCCAATCAAATCTCATAGGAGTCAAGATGATTAGTATATGCATGTATGCTTTCTCGGTGTCTGTCAGTTGCCCCGTTGTAATTTGTTCACCCAACATGTCAACTGTCTTAAGGAAAATCACCTCTAGTGAACTATGGACCCTGGTCCATTCTTTTACCATGAATCTACAATCTACTATTTACTGTTTTCTGTTTACTTTCTGCAAGCAATTACTATCTTCCACACAATATGTTTAATCCTTTGTTTCAGCAAAACCGATGAGATTGACAACCTCACTTTAAGTTGGGAAAAAGTTATGTGGTTGTGTTATGCAGGATTCCAATTTGGAAGACAACACCTTGGGTTGTTTCCTTGCTCCTACTGGTTCGATAATCTTGGTTTCATCACTGAGGGAAAATTTGTTGTTGTGCTCATCATACCTTCCTCTTGGGGTTCCCAACGAGCTCATTACTTTTTGAGCCATCAAGCCTATTTTCTGGCGCCGTTGCCGGGGAGTCAAGGACAGCTTTACAGGGGAGTCCTTCATATCCAATCTCTTTACTTTATTTTTAGTTTTGCTTAGTTTATTTTTTATTTGTTTGCTTGTTTCTTTATCAAAAACACAAAAAATTAGTTGTACTAGTTTGCTTCTTTATATTGAAAACACAAAAAATGACTACTCTTGAAAATACTAAGTTGTGTGACTTCACTAGCACCAACAACAATGATTTTATGTGCACACCTATTGCCCCACCTCTTCCCGAAGCTACTTTCTTTGAAATTAAACCTGCCTTGCTTAATCTTGTTATGAAAGAACAATTCTCTAGTGTTGGTACTAAAGATGCTGTTGCTCACCTTAATAACTTTGTTAAACTTTGTGAGATGCAAAAACATAGGGATATAGATGGAGATATTATTAAGCTTAAATTGTTTCCTTTCTCTTTGAGAGGAAAAGCTAAAGAATGGTTGCTATCCCTAACTAGAAATAGTATTGATTCTTGGACTAAATGCAAAGATGCTTTCATTGGAAAATACTATCCTCTTGCTAAGATTATATCTATGAGAAGTGAAATAATGAAATTTAAACAATCTGATAATGAACATGTTGCTCAAGCTTGGGAAAGAATGAAATCTTTGGTAAATAATTGTCCCACTCATGGACTGACTGCTTGGATGATTGTCCAAACCTTTTATGCAGGACTAAATTATTCTTCAAGAAATCTGCTAGATTCTGCTACTGGAGGTACCTTTATGACCATTACTTTCGGTGTTGCAACAAAGCTTTTGGATAATATGATGGTTAACTATTCTGAATGGCACACTGAGAGAGCTCCACAAGGTAAGAAGGTAAATTCTGTTGAAGAAACCTCCTCCTTGAGTGATAAAATTGATGTTATTATGTCTATGCTTGTTAATGGGAAAGGTCATATTGATCCAAATCATGTTCCCTTAGCTTCTTTGGTTACTCAAGAAGAGCAAGTTGATGTGAACTTTATTAGAAATAACAATTTTAGCAACAATGCCTACATGAACAATTTTGGTAATAATAATTATAGGCCATATCCTTCCAATAATGGTAATGCTTATGGAAATTCCTACAACAATAATAGAAGTACACCCTCTGAACTTGAAGTCATGCTCAAAGATTTTATTAGTAAACAAACTGCTTTCAATAAAACTATTGAGGAAAAACTCTCTAATGCTAAAAGAAATATAGCATCATGTCTGAAGCACAGTCTTCTTTGAATAAAATGGCTGCTAATCCTGAAACTATTGAAAATCCCTTTGCTGCTACTAATGCCATACAAGTTAGAATTGATGAAAATGTTAGACTGTTAGCCGAATTGCATGCTAAGTGGGAAAGAGAAGATGAAATTGCTAGAAATATTAGTATTTCTACTATCACTACCACTAATGTTGAAGCTAGTAAACCCAATGGAACCTTTTCTAATAAAAACGCTGAAATTCTTCGAAATATGGGAAACAATAGCTCTACTACTTTAGATGATAATTATGATTTTTATCTTGATGGTTGCAATATCTCTGAAGTAATTATGTTCCTACAAAAGCTTGCTAAAAGTCCTAATGCTAGTGCTATAAATATGGCCTTCACAAAACACATTACTGATGCTCTCATAAAAATTAAAGAAGAAAAGATGAAACATAAAGCTTCTATTCCTATGAAATTAAAAGATGGTTGGGAACCCATCATTAATATGAAAGTGAATGATTTTGATCTCAAAGCTCTATGTGATCTTGATAGTAGTGTTTCTATTATGCCTAGAAAGATTTATGAAATGCTTGATTTGCCACCATTGGAAGATTGTTATTTAAATGTCCAACTTGATGATAATGCTAAAAAGAAACTCATGGGGAGTGTTAATGATGTTCTTATTATGGTTAATAATGCCTATGTACCCGTTGATTTCTATGTTTTGGATGTTGAATGCAATGCTTCTTGTCCTATTATTTTGGGAAGACCTTTTCTTAGAACTGTTGGTGCCATTATTGATATGAAAGAAGGCACCATTAAATATCAATTCCCATTCAAGAAAGGTATAGAACACTTCCCTAAGAAGAGAGAGAAGATTCCTTTTGCCTCTCCTATTAAAACAAAATTTGCTCTTAATGCTTCTTCATTTGAGAATACTTGATTCTTTTCTTGCTTCTTATGCCTAGCTCAAAGGCGTTAAAGAAAAGCACTTATTGGGAGATAACCCAAATTTCGTTAGGAGTCTTTTTTTGAGTCTTGGAAGTTATTGCTTCAATAATAACCTATCCTTATCATTTTTGTGTGGTTTATGTGCCAAGAGTAACCTCTAATGAGAGAGAAGTAAGATTTGGGAAAGTTGTTGTCCCGAATCAGATTTTTGTGCTTCGTTGTAAAAATTCATGGAAAATCTCTGTACGTCGGTTTGAGCTGTAATTTTTGTGCTTCTGCCCCAGGTTGTTATCCAACTTTCGTTAGTTCAACACTTTTCGATTTGAGCAACAGAAGGTCTTCGAAAAAATTGGTTTTTACCAGCTAGTCTATTTTGACAGATTTCTGCCATTATTTGCATTTGCCTCTTAATCGCTTTCTCTTTGAGTTCTCTTTGATCATTTGAACTTTTTAAAGGAAGTGACATCTTGTGTTTTAATGGAAGTTTTACTTGTGTTGAAACTAAACCAAAAGACTTATTATCTTGAGTGCACTAATGTTGCTAATGAAGATTGTGTGAAGTTTTGTATGAAGGAAATTTTAAAGTGTAGGGAAGAGTAATGTGATAAGATGAAGTATGGACAAAAGCTCAAGCTTGGGGATGCCACCCGTGTCACCCCAAGAAATATTCAAGAAGTACAAGCGTCAAAGCTTGGGGATGCCCAGGGCATCCCCTTCTTCAACAATAAAAATCTTAGGTTTCTTCCAAACACTTCATTTTTATTGTTTCATGCATAATTTTGTTGTTCTTGGAGCGTCTTTGTTTTCATTTTTAGTTTTCCTTTGCTTAGTTTGCTTGAATAAGTTGGTTGGACCCCCGCATTCATACATTAGTTTTTAAATAAGTTGATTTGGATTGGAAAAGAGTAGGAAATTTCATGCTTAAGTGGTATAAAAGGACCTTGTTTTTGACTGTGACTTAGGCTTTATCATGTCATGCTTGATATTGATTTGACTTTATGCTTAGTGACTATTGCTGTAGCATGACATATTATAAACAATTGAGATTGCTTAATGTGCCTTGAAAGAATCATGCGTTGTTTTAGCATATTAAAGCATAATATTGTGGTATTCTCCTTTAATGCTTTATTTGGGTTGACTTGGCGCATGCTCACACCATGTTAAGACTATACCAAGTCACCATAGCCTCTATGATCATTTAGTTTTCAAATTGTAATATCACTTTATGCTTTAATTAAAGATGTTTTGTCGCTTTGCATGATTATGGCCATTATTGCTCTCTTAGTTGGTCGCTCCCAGTCTTTTGCTAGCCTCCATACCAAGTATGAGTTCCACTCATGCATCCAACTCTAAATAAAACCAAGTTATTCCAAAGAGTCCACCATACCTACATATTAGCATTTGCTATTCCAAGTATATTCATGTTTTTATCTACCTTCCGAATTAAACTTGTTATGTGAAAATTAGTGATTAAGGCTCTCACGAACTTGATGGCACACTTTACTTTTCTTGCACTTAATAAACTTGAACCATTGTGCCCATCTATGTTGCGTATATGCTTGCATTTTGTAAGTTCTGAATTAGCAGAACCATGCTATCATAGGGAACGCTTTCAACATTGCACTTTATTTAGTTGATATCATGTTCTTTTGCTTATGGATCCCGACGGTGTGAAATGAAAGGGGAGCTTGTAAGGCTCATGGAGTTTGTATATGTGTTAGAGAAACGCCTGGGCGGCTGGTCTAATCCATGCCTAATCATGGTGGAAACCTGCAGCATAACCATAGTGAGCAATCTATGAAGCATCCTCTATAAAAAAAAGAAACCTATGCAAATAGGAAAGAAAAAAAGAGAAAGAAAGAAAGAAAAAAAAGAAAAAACAGAGGCCTATGCAAATAGGAAATAAAAGGATGCTGAGATGCTCATTGTCTACTTGCCTTGTCATTTTGATATGGGGATTCTTCCGTATCATCAAGCAAGGGGTACCCCGTTGGCGGTTCTCTATGATACACATGTACTTACAATGACAAGAACTTACTCGTGACTAAACTTGAGTAACATGAGGAACGGTACTCGTAAGTAAGGGGCATGAGATTTTCAGCTTATAACTGGTCAAGCATATCCTCATATTTGTTCACTTTAACCTTAATCACCTAAAGATGCTTATGATAGGGGCAATGAGAGCTGAAAGCTAATAAGTACCATAATTTTTGGAAGCTCTTTATGAGACTTGAATCCCTACTTCCTTCTATGAAGGCCTTTCTTTTACTTTTATGTTGAGTCTCCATCGTCTATCTTTATGCACCTATTGAGAGAGCATAGTAGCTGATACATTGCAAATGTATCTATAATTTTTGATGTTCCATGTTTGGTTTTATCTACTTTCTTGTGTTTTGTTCCAACTTTGGAGTACTTTTCATATGATTTCTTGGACTAACCTATTAACAAGATGCCACAGTGCCAGTTGCCTGTTTTCTGCTGTTTTTGGTTCCAGGAAAGTCAGAAAATGAATATTCTCGGAATTGGACGGGACAAAAGCCAAAGTGCCTATTTTTCCGGAAGACACACGGAGCCAGAAGGAGAGTTGGAGAGGGGCCATAGGGTTGCCACACCACCCCATGGCGCGGGTCCACCTAGGCCACGCCATGGCATGGTGTGGGCCCCCTAGCCGCCCACCGACCTTGCCTCTTCGCCTATAAGAAGCCTCCCGATGCATAAACCCTGGATTGTCAATCAGAAATCCACGAAAAGTTTTGCAGCGCCGCCGCCACCGAAGGGGAGATTCGGGGGACAGAAAGTCTCTGTTCCGGCACCCTACCGGGACGGGGAAGTGCCCCCGGAGCCATCTCCATCGATCTCCACCGCCATCTCCATCACCATTGCTGATTCCCATGATGAGGAGGGAGTAGATCTCTCTCGAGGCTAAGGGTTCTACCGGTAGCTATGTGTTCATCTCTCTCTCTATGCGTGATCATACTGTGATCATGAGCTTGTAATCTATAGATCTACCTTGCTACTCAAGTGCTTTAATAGATCTCTGCTCTCCCCATGTGTGTGAAAGTGACAGCGTGCACACCATGGTGGCACTTAGGCTAGAGATTACAAATACTTGTTATGAGTTATATTTGGAGTTGGATGTCTTTATGAAATTGTGGTGTTTGTTGGACTCATCTAGTGCTCAAGGTGACAGTGTGGGGTTTTCTAGATGGGAAAGGCTTACTTTGAGGTGTGTTGTTATAGCCCTACCAACGATTAGAGTGTCCAACCGGAGAGTAGTTCAGCGTAGTATCATGAAGATAATATATTTATATCAGAGTGTTCATTAGTGAAAGTATGATCCCTAGGCCTTGCTTCTTAGCATTGAAACACCGTTTGCAATTAGATCTGTTACATGTTTGCTTGCTTCCATCTTTATTTCAGTTTTACTTTAGTCTTTTCCACGCCATCAAGTTATTCTCTATCACCGTTACCACTTATAATTATCCATACCACTTGTATTTCACTATCTCTTCGCCGAACTAGTGCACCTATACACCTGACAAGTGTATTGGGTGTGTTGGGGACACAAGAGACTTCTTGTATCTTGATTGCAGGGTTGCTTGAGAGGGGATACCTTTGACCACTTCCTCCCTGAGTTCGATAAACCTTGGGTGATCCACTTAAGGGAAAACTTGCTGCTGTTCTACAAACCTCTGCACTTGGAGGCCCAACAACTATCTACAAGAATAGAAGTGCGTAGACATCAGTAGCCATTCTTAGTTTAATGTGCATTGTCCCAAAACTTGTTGATTGATTCATAACTTTGATATTGCTTGTCCTTAAACTATTTGTATCTAGTCACCCTTATGAACTTTGAAGGTGTCCTATGCATTTATGTTTTGCTACACTATGAGGGACAAGCTGAATACCATTCTCATTATATTTTCTATATGTGAAACAAACAAATGTCTTGCAAAGCATTGTTATTCATGAATCTTTTGTTTGTACCTTTTCATGTTATAACGTAGTTGCTATGTCTTATTGTTAGAACTATATCATTCATGCTATGTCAAAATACTATGATCCCAGCTATCAATGTTATAAATATCTTGATCAACATTATGATGGTGCATGTCACCTAAAAAATTATTCTTTTTTATCACTTACCTACTCGAGGATGAGCAGGAGTTAAGCTTGGGGATGTTGATATGTTGGAAACGTATCTATAATTTTTGATGTTTCATGCTTGTTTTATATCTACTTTCTTATGTTTTGTCCACACTTTGGAGTATTTTTATACATTTTCTGGAAATAACCTATTAACAAGATGCCATAGTGCCAGTTGCCTGTTTTCTGCTGTTTTTGGTTTCAGAAAAGCTAGTAAGGAAATATTCTCGGAATTGGACCGGACAGAAGCCTAAGTCAATATTTCACCAGAAGGAATACAGAGTCCGGAGGGGAGACGAAGAGGGGAACCAGGGCGGCCACACTTGGTGGTGGCGCGGCTAGCCCTAGCCGCACCATCAGGGGTGTGGGCTCCCTAGCGCTCCACCGACCTTGCCCCTTCGCCTATATATTGCCTCCGGGACGAAAACCCTAAGGACCCGATCAAAATTCCACAAAAGAGTCTGTAGCCACCGCCATCTCCACCCCTAGATTGGGAGGGATCTGAAGCTCTTCCCGGCACCCTGCCAGAGGGGAGAGATCACCCTGGAGGCCTTGTTCATCACCATGCCTGCCTCCGGTGTGATGCATGAGTAGTTCATCCCTGGACTACGGGTCCATGTAGTAGCTAGATGGTTGGTTCTCCTCCTTTGTGCTACCATGTTTAGATCTTGTGAGCTCCATTCATGATCAAGATCATATATTTGTAATCTTACATGTTGTGTTTGCAGGGATCCTATGGATATTGAGATGCTATTTCAGATTGATTGTTGATTCTATCATGTCTATGTTATTTGTGATCTTGCATGCTTTCCGTTGTTAGTAGCTATCTTGGTCGAGTAGATGCTAGCAACTCCAAGAGGGAGTATTTATGCTCGTTAGTGGGTTCATGCCTCTAGGAATCTAGGGAAGTGACAGAAATCTCTAAGGTACTAGATGTGTTGTTGCTAGTAGGGAGAAAACAGCAATCCTTTGTTCATAGAATAATCATATTGTTTACTTTATACACTTTGCTTAATGCAATTATCTGTTGCTTGCAACTTAATACTGGAGGGAGTTCAGATGTTAACCTGAAGGTGGATTATTAGTCATAGATGCAGTTGGATTACGGTCTATGTATAAAGTTGTAATTCCCAATCAAATCTCATAGGAGTCAATATGATTAGTATATGCATGTATGCTTTCTTGGTGTCTGTCAATTGCCCCGCTGTAATTTGTTCACCCAACATGTCAACTATCTTAAGGAGAATCACCTCTAGTGAACTATGGACCACGGTCCATTCTTTTACCATCAATCTACAATCTACTATTTACTGTTTTCTGTTTACTTTCTGCAAGCAATTACTATCTTCCACACAATACGTTTAATCCTTTGTTTCAGCAAAACCGGTGAGATTGACAACCTCACTGTAAGTTGGGGCAAAGTTCTGTGGTTGTGTTGTGCAGGATTCCAAGTTGGAAGACAACACCTTGGGGTTGTTTCCTTGCTCCTACTGGTTCGATAACCTTGGTTTCATCACTGAGGGAAAATTTGCTGTTGTGCTCATCATACCTTCCTCTTGGGATTCCCAACGAGGTCACCAATTTTTGAGCCATCAAGCGCCTTGCCGAAGCCCAAGCCGCCAAGGAAGGGCCGCCGCCCTTGAGCACGCTGCCGCCATCCAAGATAAGTTCACCGTCGAGTCCCTCGCTGCAAATGCTGCCCCTTTGCTCATGATAACAGATTAGCAGATAGTGTCCTTCGTCATGAGCACAGTGACCCCGGGCGCGTCTGCGAACAAACCACTTCATGTCAAAGCGGCAAGTGGGCCGGAGATCATCAGCAACTCTTCGCTGGTAGTGCTTGCCCAAAGCTGGGGAACTAAAAAGATCATTTTCATAAAAACTAGCTTCCCCAAGCTTAGACTTTTCCATAGCATTAGCAATAATGGTGTCCAAAGAATTCATACTAACAACATTGCTATTATCATGCAAATAAAGTTCCATAGGTTTTTTAATTTTCTCTTCAAATACTTCATGTCCTAACTCAAGATAAATACTATAAATCTCTCTAATTTTGTTGTTGTTTTCCATTAAGCCTAACTAGTGAAAATAAGAAACAAAAAGACAAAATTGCAGAATCTAAAGGAAATAACTTCGAGCACTCACATCGGAGGATGTGAGTACCTTTTACCTTACCTCCCCGGCAACGGCGCCAGAAAATAGCTTGATGTCTACGCACTTCTATTCTTGTAGACAGTTGTTGGGCCTCCAAGTGCAGAGGTTTGTAGAACAGCAGCAAATTTTCCCTTAAGTGGATCACCCAAGGTTTATCGAACTCAGGGAGGAAGTGGTCAAAGGTATCCCTCTCAAGCAACCCTGCAATCAAGATACAAGAAGTCTCTTGTGTCCCCAACACACCAATACACTTGTCAGGTGTATAGGTGCACTAGTTCGACAAATAGATAGTGAAATACAAGTGGTATGGATAATTATAAGTGGTAACGGTGATAGAAAATAGCTTGATGGCGTGGAAGAGACTAAACGCAAACTGAAATAAAGATGGAAGCAAGCAAACATATAACAGATCTAGTTGCAAACGGGGTATCAATGTTTAGAAACAAGGCCTAGGAATCATACTTTCACTAGTGAACACTCTCATATAAATATCTTCTCTTTATGATACTACTCTTAACTACTCTCCGGTTGGACACTCTAATCCATGGTAGGGCTATAACAGCACTCCTCAAAGTAAGCCTTTCCCATCTAGATAACCCCACACTGTCACCTTGAGTACTAGATGGTTCCAACAAACACCACAATTTCATAAAGACATCCAACTCCAAATATAACTCATAACAAGTATTTGTAATCTCTAGCCTAAGTGCCACCATGGTGTGCATGTTGTCACTTTCACACACATGGGGAGAGCAGAGATCTATTAAAGCACTTGAGTAGCAAGGTAGATCTGTAGATTACAAGCTCATGATCTCAATAAGATCATGCATAGAGAGAGAGATGAACACATAGCTACCGGTAGAACCCTTAGCCTCGAGAGATAACTACTCCCTCCTCATCATGGGAATTAGCAATTGTGATGGAGATGGCGGTGGAGAATGATGGAGATGGCTCCTGGGGCACTTCCCTGTCCCGGCAGGGTGCCGGAACAGAGACTTTTTGTCCCCCAAATCTCCCCTTCGGGAGCGGCGGCGCTGCGGAACTTTTCGTGGCTGGAGGCTTGATGATTTAGGGTTTATGCATTGGGAGGCTCTTATAGGCGAGAGAGGAGACCGAGGGGGTGACGGAGGGGCCCACACCACCCCCTGGCGCGGCCTGGCCTGGCCCGCGCCACCAGGTGGTGTGGCCACCCTCTGGCCCTTCTCCGTCTTGTATTCTGGCTCCAAGTGTTCCCTGGTAAAATAATAACTTTGGCTTTTGTCCCGTCCAATTCCGAGAATATTCATTTTCTGACTTCCTGGAACCAAAAATAGCAGAAAACAGGCAGCTGGCACTGTGGCTCTTGTTAATAGGTTAGTCCAAGAAATCATATGAAAAGTACTCTAAAGTGTGGACAAAACATAAGAAAGTAGATAAAACCAAGCATGGAACATAAAAAATTATAGATATGTTAGCAACGTATTACCTTGCAGGATTCTTTCCCGGGCCATGGTACCCAGGAAGATGGTATCTCCATTGACCACAAACCAAGGTGGTAGCCGACGGAGCAGGTCGTACACCCCTCAAGGACGAGATGCTTTGCGAGGCATGGATGAAAATTGACAATATCCAATAACCGGGGCAGAAGAAAAGGGTGGGGCATTTCGGAACCGAGTATGGAAGTACTTCCATGAGCACAAATGATGGCTCTGAAATATAGCCATCTCTATCCACATTTAAACTGGATATTATTCATATTTTTGATGAAATATCTATCTAAACCCTGCCACTAAATCCTAATATTCAAAGGGGTATGCAATCCTTTCTTTTTATTTTTCCTGCGCAGATAATGTCGTTTGAAGATGGGAATCACTACATTAAAGTCAAAGATACGAGATTTCCAACAACCAGAAGAAACTAGGAGCCATGAAGGGGAGGTAGACGCTTTAACGACCAACTATACGACCGTAATAAAATGTCGGTTGTATAGTTCTGGTCTTATAGTTGGCACTGCTACCGGTCAAACAGAACAACTTTCGTGAAGGGACCCCTCTATAAAGAAGCCTCGAGAGACGAGAAAAGAGCCCTGCCTCGTCCAAAAGTCTCTGCCCCAGATCATCAGCCGCCTCCAGATCTCAAAACCCTTCTCCATATCCATAGCCATATTCCATCACTTGTAATAGTAGATCTCTTCTTCGATTGGCGACATTGTAAGACTATTGCTATCAATATTATGATTTTCATTAAAATGTTTGTGATTGTTGATCTCATCTCTATGTGTGAGTAATTCTCCTTGGGCTAAGGGCTTTGGCCTAGCCATGTAGCGTTTGTGCATGTTATTTATCATAGATGGGATCATGTATTAGTTTGTATGACATGATGATTATTGTATCCTCTCTTGCCTCGATCTAAGGACTTGTCAGGTACCCAAGAACCCGAGGGTTGAGCCAGGTATAGGGAGTATGAGTAATGATTGATCTGCAGGTTGAGAACCCCAGTGGCAGAAGGGGTAGTACGGTTGTATGTGAGGGGTTTACTTGGGATTGACGGTGACATCACTATGCATATCATTAGTTCTCTTTTTTCTATGGATGAGACTAGTAGGTTATTGCTATAAGCGGTTGCAGATGCAATAGCAATTATGGATGCACTGCTCACATATAATTTATCTTGCTCTAACAATTACATGCATACTTTATCTTTATCTTTTATTCCCATCAGATGTTTTGCACAACTACACGTGAAACCGAACACCCTAGGCCTTGTCTCTCCATCATTGACAACAACAAAAAGACGCGAACTATTGGTCCGGTAAAAACACAAAAAGAATTCTAAAACTCCTGGAGGTCCGTTAAAGTAACTTCACTACGCATCTGCTTCCCGAGGATTCGATAAACCTAGGTCTACCAGGGAAAAAGAAGCTATACTACATCCATAATCCGGATTGAAGGTATCAACAAACATTTTGGTGCTCATCCGTTTGCAAGTGATCGCAATGAGAACTCTCTTACGAAGAGGTGGGCATTCATCTCCGAGCAATGCACAAAGTTTTGTGCCGCTTATGACCATGTTAAGAGTAGTCCTGTGAGCGGCATTGGAGTTGGAGACATGGTATGTTGCTATATGTTCTCATTTGTATGAGATTTGCATTTCTATATAGCATGTAAACATGAACTTCAATTTGTTTGTTTAGATGTGGCAAGCATTGGATCACTTCAACACTTGCCACGAGAAGAACCTTTCATAATGGGCCATTGTTGGATAAAGCTCAAATATTGCGAGAAGTGGAAAGAGCTCTATGAGGGGAGTGCAAAGGGTACAAACACCATCATCATCATCGACGAGGAAGGGCCGACAGCCAAAAGTCCAAGATGGAGGAACAACTCCAAGCTAGAGCTCAAGCATGAAGCTTCGTCAGTTGCCATCCAGGAGACATTGGAAGGGATGATTTACGAGAAGGAGGTGTCCATCGACAAGAGGGAAGAGAGGAAACGCAAGGAGAGAGAACATGCAACGAAGAACTATTATGAAATCCAGTCAAAGCGTCTTGAGATAGAAGAGATCCATGCCCGTTCTAGGAAGGAGAAGGCAGAGCTACAACGACTCGCCGAAGAAAATCAGATCATGACTATGGATCTCACCGACATGACCCCAATTCAATGGGATTGGTTCGAGAAGAAGAGGAAGATGATCTACGAGTGAGATGCATAGATTGCTCTATTTATGTTTACGGACCTGTATAAACCATGTGTCCTATTTTCATACTCCGATGGTCCTTTGGAATTTGGTTCAGTTTGAAAAGGCTGGACAGATGGGACACCGTTGGGTGCATCGGCCATAGTAGGCCGGACATCATCCCGGGGCCTGTTCACCATGCCTTGCAAACGGATCAAAACGGTCAAAAGGCATGTCCATTTTGTCTACGCACGCTTGATGTCCTAAGAGCATTGATGTCTACGCACGCTTCTATTCTTGTAGACAGTGTTGGGCCTCCAAGTGCAGAGGTTTGTAGAACAGCAGCAAGTTTCCCTTAAGTGGATCACCCAAGGTTTATCGAACTCAGGGAGGAAGTGGTCAAAGGTATCCCTCTCAAGCAACCATGCAATCAAGGTACAAGAAGTCTCTTGTGTCCCCAACACACCCAATACACTTGTCAGGTGTATAGGTGCACTAGTTTGGCGAAGAGATAGTGAAATACAAGTAATATGGATGATTATAAGTGGTAATTGCAATCTGAAATAAGAGTGACAGCAAGCAAACATGTAACATGACTGATTGTAAACGGTGTTTCAATGCTTAGAAACAAGGCCTAGGGATCATACTTTCACTAGTGGACACTCTCATATAAATATCTTCTCTTCATTATGCTACCTTGAACTACTCTCCGATTGGACGATATAGGGCTATAACAACATACCTTAAAGTTCGCATTCCCCATCTAGATAACCCCTCACTGTCACCTTGAGCGCTAGATGGTTCCAACAAACACCACAATCTCATAGAGACATCCAACTCAAATTATACTCATGATAAGTATTTCTATAACCTTAGCCTAAGTGCCACACAGTGTGCACACTATCAACTTCACACACGTGGGGACAAGCAGAGATTAATTAAAGCACTTGAGTAGCAGAATAGATCTAATTATTCAACTAGATTACAAATCTCATGATCTCAATAAGATCACGCATAGAGAGAGATGAACACATAGCTACCGGTAGAGCCCTTAGCCTCGAGAGAGAACTACTCCCTCCTCATCATGGGAGTCAGCAACGACGATGGAGATGGATGGAGTCGATGGAGATGGCCCCAAGGGCACTTCCCCGTCCCGGCAGGGTGCTGGGATAGGGACTTCTGTCCCCCGAATCTCCTCTTCGGTGGTGGCAGTGCTGCGGAACTTTTCGTGGAATTCTGATCTGGTCTCTCGGGTTTACATCCCGGGGGGAATATATAGGCAAAGAGGCGATGCGAGAGGTGGGCCAGGGTGTCCACACCACCTGGTGGCGCGGCCAGGGGACCCGCGCTAGGGGTGGTGTAGGCCCCCTGTGGCCCATCTCCACTCCTCCTCCTGGCCTCCTTCGTCTTCTGGAAAAATAGGAATTTTGGCTTTTGTTTCGTCCAATTCCAAGAATATTTCTTTACTAGCTTTTCTAAAACCAAAAACATCAGAAAACAGGCAACTGGCACTATGGCATCTTGTCAATAGGTTAGTTCCAGAAAATGTATAAAAATGCCTCAAAGTATAGACAAAACATAAGATAGTTGATACTCCCTCCGATTCATATTACTTGTCGCTGAAATGGATGTATCTAGACATGTTTTAGTGCTAGATACATCCTCTTGAGCGACAAGTAATATGGATCCGAGGGAGTACAAAACAAGCATGGAGCATCAAAAATTATAGATATGTTTACAGCGTATCAAGCATCCCCAAGCTTAACTCCTGCTCGTCCTCAAGTAGGTAAGTGATAAAAAGAATAATTTTTGAGGTGACATGCACCATCACAATCTTGATCAAGGTATTGTAAAACATTGATAGTTGGGATCATAGTACTCTATCATAAACATGAAAGATATAGTTCTAACAATGAGACAAAGCAACTAAGTTACAACATAAAAAGGTACAAACAAAAGATCATGAATACCAATGCATTGAAAGATGTTTGTTTGTTTCACATATAGAAAACATAATAAGAGTGGTATTCAGCTTGTCCCTCATGGTATAGCAAAACATAAATGCATAAGACACCTTCAAAGTTCATAAGGGTGACTAGATACAAATAATTTAAGAACAAGCAATATCAAAGTTATGAATCAATCAACAAGTCTTGGGACAATGCACATTAAACTAAGAATGACCACTATGCTCTCTCAATTGGTGCATAAAGATAGAAGATGGGGACTCAACATAAAAGTAAAAGAAAGGCCCTTCATAGAGGGAAGCAGGGATTTCAAGTTTCATCAAGAGCTTCCAAAAATTATGGTACTTATTACCTTTCAGCTCTCATTACCCCTATCATAAGCATCTTGAGGTGATTAAGGTTAAAGTGACACAAATATGAGGATATGCTTGACAAGTTATAAGTTGAAAATCTCATGCCCCTTGCTTATGAGTACCGAACCTCATGCTACTCAACTTTAGTCACAAGTAAGTTCTTGTTATTGTAAATACATGTGTATCATGGAGAACCGCCAATGGGGTACCCCTTGCCCCATGACACAGGAGCTTTCCCATATAAAAATAACAAGGCAACAGACAATAAGCATCTCAACGATCTTTTTATTTGCTATTTTCATAGGTTTTTATTGAGGATGCTTCACAGAATTCTCACTATGGTTATGCTGCAAGTTTACACCATGATTAGGCATGGCTTAGGCTAGCCGCCCAGGCATTTCTCTAACACACAAACTCCATGAGCTTACAAGCTCCCCTTTTATTTCACACCACCGGGATCCATAAACAAAAGAACATGATATCAACTGAATAATAAGTGTAATGTTGAAAGCGTTTTCCATGGTAGCATGGTTCTGCTAATTCACAACTTATAAAGTGCAAGCATATAAGCAATATAGATGGACACAATGGTTCAAGTATATTAAGTGCAAGAAAGTAAAGTGTGCCATCAAGTTTATGAGAGTTTTAATCACTAATTTTCATATAACAAGTTTAATTTGGAAGATAGATAAAAACATGAGTATACTTGGAATGGTGTAACACACCATGCATAGAAATTTATAGTGGACTCTTTGGAATAACTTGGTTTTCTTGGAGGTTGGATGCATGAGTGGAACTCATATGTGGTACAGGTGGAGACTAGCAAAAGACTAGTAGCGACCAACTAAGAGAGCAATAATGGCCATAATCATGCAAAGCGACAAAAAATTATTAATTAAAGCATAAAGTGATATTGCAAGTCAAAAACTAAATGATCATAGAGGCTATGGTGACTGGTTCATGGTCTTAACATGGTGTAAGCATGAGCCAAGTCAACCCAAATAAAGCATCAAAGGAGAATACCACAATATTATGCTTTTGTATGCTAAAACAACACATAATTCTTTCAAGGCACATTAAGCAATCTCAATTGTTTGAAACAAGTCATGCTACAATAATAATCACTAAGCATATGGTCAAAGCAACATCTAGCATGCCATGATAAAGTCTAAGTCACAGTCAAAACAAGCTTCCTTTTGTACCACTATAAGCATGAAACTTCCTACTCTTTTCCAACACCAATCGACTTATTTGAAACAACTCTCAAAGATAATAATCAATAAAGACCAGAGAGCATGTATCACCCATATACAAAGATGAACTAAAAAGTTCTAAGCCAAAAGAATAAGAAAACTAAAGCTAAACGCAGTGCTAGCAAAGGAGAACACTCACAGAACAATAAGAGTAAAAACTGGAGTGTTCTAGGCAATGAATAACGGGGTGTGTCTCTCTCCAAAAGAAGTATGTTGGGATCCAACCAACTTATTGAGGTAAATAAAGCAAAATAAAACTAAAAACAAAGACGCTCCAAGAACAACACATAGTGCATAAGGTGATAAAAATAAAGTATCTTGAAAGGAGACCTGAGATTATTGATGAAGAAGGGGATGCCTTGGGCATCCCCAAGCTTTGACGCTTGTACTTCTTGAATATTTCTTGGGGTGACACGGGTGGCATCCCCAAGCTTGAGCTTTTGTCCATACTTCATCTCATCACATTATTCTTCCCTACACTTGAAAATTTCCTTCATACAAAAATTCACAAAATCTTCATTAGCAACATTAGTGTATTCAAAATAATAATCCTTTGGGTCCAGTTTCAACTCAAGTAAATCATCCATTAAAACATAAGCTACTGTAGAAATTTCTTTTAAAAGCTCAAGTGATCCAAGAGAACTCAAAAAGAAATCGATTAAGAGACAAATGCAAATAATGGCAGAAATCTATCAAAACAGACCAACAGGTAAAGACCTATTTTTTCGAAATTCTTCTGTTACTCAAATCGAAAAGTGCAAAACTAAAGAAAGTTGCGTAATAACCTGGGGCATAAGCACAAAAAATTACAGCTCAATCCGGCGTACTGAGATTTTTCACGATTTTTTACAGTGACGCACAAAAATCTGTTTCGGGACAGCAATATCCCCATATCTTACTTCCCTCTCATTAGAGGTTATTCTTGGTACAAAAACCAAACAAAAAGGATAAGGAGAGGTTATTACAGAGACAATAACTTCCAATACTCAACAAAACAAAAATAAACTGAAAGTAAAAATATAATGGGTTGTCTCCCAAAAGCTCTTTCTTTATAGCCATTAAGATAGGCATGATAATTTCGATGATGCTCACATAAGAAATATGAATTGAAGTAAAAGAGAGCATCAAGAAGCAAATATGGAACAAATTTAAGTCTAACCCACTTTATATGAAAAATAATTTTGTAAAGAAACAAGTCATGAAAGCATAAAGCAACAAGCATAGGAAAGCAAAACAAGTGCAACTTCAAAATTTTCAGCATAAAGAGGGGAAACTTAATATTGTTGAGATACATAAAACTATGTTTCCCTCTCTCATAACAACTTTTAGTAGCATCATGAATAAAATTAACAATATAACTATCACAGAAAACATTCTTATCATGAGCCAAATGCATAAAATAATTATTACTCTCCATATAAGCATAGTCATTCTTATTAATCATAGTGGGAAAAAATTCAACAAAATAGCTATCATTATTATTCTCATCACCATAATCATCAAATATAGGAGGCATATTGTAATCATAATTAATTTTCTCCTCAATAGTAGGTGGACTGAAAATATCATATTCATCATTGTAATCATCATATATTGGAGGCATAGTATCATCAAAGTAAATTTTCTCCTCCATGCTTGGAGACTAAAAATATCATGCTCATCAAAACCAGCTTCCCCAAGCTTAAACTTTTCCATAGCATTAGCAATAATGGTGTTCAAAGAATTCATACTAATAACATTGCTATTAGCATGCAAATAATGTACCATAGGTTTTTAATTTGCTCTTCAAACACTTCATGTTCTAACTCAAGATAAATACTATAAAGCTCTCTAATTTTGTTGTTGTTTTCCATTAAGCCTAACTAGTAAAAATAAAAAAAGAAACAAAAAGATATAATTGCAGAATCTAAAGAAAATAACTTCGAGCACTCACGCACCAACAATAGTACTAAAAGATAGCTTATTAGCCAGAGGATGTGAGTACCTTTTACCTTACCTCCCCGGCAACGGCGCCAGAAAATAGCTTGATGTCTACGCATGCTTCTATTCTTGCAGATAGTGTTGGGCCTTCAAGTGCAGAGGTTTGTAGAACAGCAGCAAGTTTCCCTTAAGTGGATCACCCAAGGTTTATCGAACTCAGGGAGGAAGTGGTCAAAGGTATCCCTCTCAAGCAACCATGCAATCAAGGTACAAGAAGTCTCTTGTGTCCCCAACACACCCAATACACTTGTCAGGTGTATAGGTGCACTAGTTCGGCGAAGAGATAGTGAAATACAAGTAATATGGATGATTATAAGTGGTAATTGCAATCTGAAATAAAAGTGGAATCAAGCATACATGTAGCAGGACTGATTGTAAACGTTGTTTCAATGCTTAGAAACAAGGCCTAGGGATCATACTTTCACTAGTGGACACTCTCATGTAAATATCTTCTCTTTATTATGCTACCCTGAACTACTCTCCGGCTGGACGATGTAAGGCTATAACAGCACACCTTAAAGTTCGTATTTCCCATCTAGATAACCCCTCACTGTCACCTTGAGCGCTAGATGGTTCCAACAAACACCATAATCTCATAGAGACATCCAACTCAAATTATACTCATGATAAGTATTTTTGTAACCTTAGCCTAAGTGCCACACGGTGTGCACACTGTCAACTTTACACACGTGGGGATAAGCAGAGATTAATTAAAGCACTTGAGTAGCAGAATAGATCTACTTATTCAACTAGATTACAAAGCTCATGATCTCAATAAGATCACACATAGAGAGAGAGAGATGAACACATAGCTACCGGTAGAGCCCTTAGCCTCGTGAGATAACTACTCCCTCCTCATCATGGGAGTCAACAACGACGATGGATATGGCGGTAGAGTCGATGGAGATGTCCCCAGGGGCACTTCCCTGTCCCGACAGGGTGCCGGGACAGAGACTTCTGTTCCCCGAATCTCCTCTTTGGTGGCAACGGTGCTGTAGAACTTTTCGTGGAATTCTGATCTGGTCTCTCGGGTTTACATCCCGGGGGAATATATAGGCGAAGAGGCGATGCCAGAGGTGGGCCAGGGTGGCCACACCACCTGGTGGCGCGACCTGGGGGACCCGTGCCAGGGGGTGGTGTGGGCCCCCTGTGGCCCATCTCCACTCCTCCTTCTAGCCCCCTTCGTCTTGTGGAAAAATAGGAATTGACTTTTGTTTCGTCCAATTCCGAAAATATTTCTTTACTAGCTTTTCTGAAATAAAAAACAACAGAAAATAGACAACTGACACTGCAGCATCTTGTCAATAGGTTAGTTCCATAAAATGTATAAAAATGCCTCAAAGTGTAGACAAAACATAAGATAGTTGATACAAAAAAAGCATGGAGCATCAAAAATTATAGATATCTTTACGACGTATCAAGCATCTCCACTCGGGTTCCAGCAGGCCGTTCCCAGGGCGTCTTTTTTCGTCCGGACGGTGATTTTTCGCCTAGTCGCATTCCCAGGACGCCAGTTTCGTCCAGATTTGACCCAACATTCATCCGGCGTTCCCAGGCCGATCCCGCGGCGCTGGGAACGACCTGGGAATGCCGGACAAAGCGAATTCGGCTCGAAAAATGGTTCGTCGCGTGGACCCGCCCAGTCAGTGACTGGAGGCCGATCGTCGCCATCCTTCCGCCCCGGCTTCGGGGAAGGATCCCCGGGCAATAACTGCCCGTCTCGTCGACCACATGTCACTGTAATAGCGCGCCACCGCCGCCTCGGCTTCCCGCCATTTCCCCTTTTACCGCCACGCCGCTACACCCATCCCGCCTTCACCGCCGGTCTTGGCCTATAAAATACAGCTCCATCGCCGGTTCACAGCACACTGCCCACGCCCACCCCACTCCACCATGAACTTCGGCGAAAAGAAGCACTTGGCGAAGACAATGGCAGAGAGGTACCTCGGTGACTTCGGCCGGCAGACGCTCCGCGACACTGGCTACATGGCGGCGTCGTACTTCTGCTGCCCGCGCGGGTGGAAGCTCAGCGCCGGCGGCGTGCCGGTGCCGCCGGTCCCTAAAGGCGATGAAATGGTCGAAGAGATCCATGCCGCCATAGCAGCGATGCCGGATCCCTGGCAACCTCGTGCACTTGTAACAGTTCTTCGCCGAGCGCTGGCTCGCCGAACTCACCGCCCACCAAGGACCTCCAGGCTCGCCGCCGAAGCGCAACAACGCGGCGAGCCTCCGCTGGTGGTGGAGTGCGCCTAGCCGGACGCTCAACGCCGTCCTCGAGCACATCCACGCCGGCAACAACCCCCGCCCCGGTCTTTTTTAGTTTTTTCTAGCCTAAATAAATTCAGAATTCGGGTGCCCGTTCGAATACGATGTAATATTTATGAAACGGACCTCTATTAATGAAATCCGTCTATATTCACCCAAAGTTTGCTGAGTTTTGTTAAAATTTGTCCAAACCCAGGAACTCGGCCTAGGATCGCGACTGAAAAACCAATCGTTCCCAGGCCGAAAACTTTCTTGGTCCATCACTATTTAGCTCCGGATTTCAGTCTAGGAACGGTTAGTGGAGGTGCTATAACCCTTGGTTCATCCATTCGCGTATTTTTTTGCCAAATCTGACCCTTTTGCAAAACTTCAACTGAATCTGACCCCTCTCCGAAACTAATTCGGAATCTGACCCCTGTGGTCGGCTCCATTTTAAACGGTGCCGAAGATGTGCTGATCGGCGCCAAGATGAAGCGGTTGGGAGGCAAACTCGGGAGGTCGGCGCCATGTGATACGGCGTCGAACTCAGCTCGACACCGTATCACATGGCGCCGACCTCCCGAGGCTGCCTCCCAGCTGCTTCATCTTGGCGTCGATCTGCACATCTTCAGCGCCATTTTAAACAGCGCCGACCCTAGGGTCAGATTCCGAATTACTCCATCCATTTCAAAATATAAGATGGTTTAGGTTTGTGAAAGGAATGCATCTAGACTCTTTTAGTGTGTAGGTTTATCTAGGTTTGGAGTGAATCTATGTACTAAAAGGGTCTAGATACACTCCTTTTACAGAGGTAAAATGTCTTATATTTTAAAATGGAGGGAGTAGTTTTGAGGAGGGGTCACATTCGGTTGAAGTTTCCAGATTTTGGCAGATTTGGGGGAAAAAAAAAACATTCGCCCACATCCGCCGGCGGGCTGGGCCGATTGAAACATGCTCCGAGAATTCTTCCCGCGCGGGCCCGCGAGTCGGGTCGAGGCAGCACACGCGCCGACTCGTGCGGGCACACGCTGACGCCTGACAACGTCGCCGCCAGCTTGGGTTAACGGCACGGAGCCTCCTCCTGCTCCCCCTTATCCGCTCCAAGCCAATCAGAATTTCGCCGCTCCCGCTCCTCGCCGGCCCGCCGCCTACAGACAGCCCACAGCCAGGATGGCGGCGTGCCCCGCCGCGACCACGTACGCGCACGCACTCCACGCCCCCTTCTTCTTCCCTTAGCGCTCGCTCCTCTCTAGCTGTGTAGCTCACTCACTTGTCCAACCTCTCCCTGCAGGGCTCGCGTGGGCGCGCACGGAGGACCGTGCCGCCTGTGGAGGAGGAGCGAGGGGACCCCGAACGTTCTCGCAGGTTCTCCGTCGTCGCCACTGCCGGGTGGTCGACGGCCGGTCCGCGGCACGAGGGCGCGCGCCTCGGAGCTGCAGCAGGCGCCCGCCGCCGCGGCTGCCACGGCGACTGGCGTCGCGACTCACAAGGTCACCGTCCACGACCGGGAGCGCGGCGTCGTCCACGAGTTCGTCGTGCCCCAGGTATGTGCGCGCGTGTCCGTCCCTCCTTCTTGAGGTGCTGTTGGTCTGATTGGTGTCAGACGGCCCCGTGCAGGACCAGTACATTCTGCACACCGCGGAGGCGCAGGACATCACCCTCCCGTTCGCGTGCCGGCATGGTAGCATCCTTTCTTTGTCGTTCTCGTCGTCTCACATATATTTAGGAACAAAGCAACTGAATTAAGCACGACGATGCATGTAATTCCATTTTTATTGTTGAATTGACCGGAGTAGTTGCTGCATCCTATAAGATTCAGCTGGTATTGAACATTGTAATTCCCCCTCAGACCAGCATAAGATCATTTAATGCTGAATTGACTAGAAACTTACTGAATTAGGAAACTTTGTGCTAACCAGGTTGCTGTACCAGCTGTGCGGTTCGGATAAAATCAGGGCAAATAAGACAGCCTGAAGCACTTGGAATATCTGCTGAACTAAGAGAGAAGGTAAAACCACTTTTAGCGATTTGCTGTATTTCGTCAGTCATTTTGATGCTACTGTTGTCCTGCAAACTGAAAAGCGAAATCTTATTTGTGTCACATTTTGTATTGCTTCATCTTCAGGGGTATGCATTGCTCTGTGTTGGTTACCCATCATCTGATGTTGAAGTTGAAACTCAAGATGAAGATGAGGTAAGCACATCTGCTAAGCTATCTTCTGAAGACATGAGACTGTTGTCTAGTTCGAATGTACAGTAGTAATTAGTAAATATTGTTTGAATACCGATGATCGCGCCGCTAAGGATGATCTGTCTCAATTTATAGGTATACTGGCTCCAGTTTGGAAGATATTTTGCACGGGGACCTATTGTGAGTATTAGCGACTTATTTACAAACTGCGGTTTTTATGTCATGAGACGCCTTGAGCAGAGAAATCTGTGTGACACCAGCACATAACGTGTGCTGATAGCTGTGGTTATCAACCGAATTGTTGTTCATATCCCTCTTAAATGGGCATCTTTCTAACTTTTACTAAGATGACATCGACATGTTTTTTCCCTTGCAGGATAGAGATGATTACGCGCTAGAGCTTGCAATGGGAGATGAATGAAACGTGCATAACAGGTTTGCACCGCCGTAAATTTCATCCCTTGTAATACTGAATCTCCTCTCATTCTTTTTTGGCAAAATATAACTCTATTTCCACCACTTTTTCCAGCAGTACGTTTTATAAGAGATGTTTCTGCAGTTCGTAGGTTATAGAGTTGCAAAGACTTGATCTGCAAGTGGAGAAAAAAAAAGAAAATCCTCTGTTACTATTCTCCATGTTGTGTGCCTTGTATTTATTTGCAATTTTGCATGTACAAATATGCTTCTTGTAGAGATGCTACATCTCATTTTTCGCACCTGGTAGACGAAGAATGCTATGGGCTGCAATGCTGTATGTAAAGCCGCGAACTACTTAGCACGATCAATTCAGTCTTGAGTGCAATGAGTGGATGATTCCAGCAGTGGTTGCCACCGCTGGGTACTGTATTAAATTACGCCCCCTTATGGATACATCAAAATCGGAGACATGGCTGTTGAAATGTAGAGCTGCTGAAACGATGTATGCATGTACTTTGTACACAAGACAATAATTTCTTTGGATGGGTTGGCTGGAAATCGTGGAATATTCAACAAATAGCAGTTACCTGAATTTCAAGTTGTGCATTCGTGCCACATATCACCCCATGTACCAAAAATTCTACCGTAAGCAGCATATCTAAAACGTTTTGAACCTGGTTTTACCTCATTTCATTATTTGGTCCGTTCTTTTTAGATAATATATCGACATGCTGGGTCGATATGGCGCGGCAACGGCATGTAAAGTTCAGGGTTCATCAACGCCATCTAGCCTTCTCTTCTTCGTTAATAAAATTCCGTTCATCCTTCTTATATGCTGGGATCTTGATTATACCAATCACCTCATACCTTACCCAACATTTTTGTTTTGATGGCCATACCTTACCCAACTGAGTTGGATTAGATAGAGAGGGTCCAAAATTTCTTAAATAGAACAAATATGGAAAAATTCCTATTAGATGGGTAATTAGTGCCACGAATACAAAACTAAGGAGTTAAAAAAAATGAAATTCGCCTGTTTTTTAACTGCATACATTGCAGTTTTTTTTTATTTGACAGGTTAGATGCTGTAGTTCATTTGACACCTTGGTTGCAACGAGTAGATAAGACGGGCTCGAAACCCCGACGAGAAGTTTCGAAAGGAGCGACCCACGGAGCGAGGCACACCGCGCCGCAATGCTACTGGCGCGCGCGCCGCCACCGCCATTGCTGCCGGCTTCCAGCTCTCCAGCGCAGTCACTACGCGCCTTCCGCCCTCGACGCGTGCCCGCGCCTCACGCCGCTGCCGACGCCGCGAGGGCCCTGCCAAAGGCGTATTCGCTCCCGGGCGGGCAAAAGCACAAGCAGGTGGCGAGCGTGGCGAACCCCATGGTGAAGCACTGCGTGAAGCTCCGGGACTCCGCCGCGTACCGACGATCCTTCCGCCGCCTCCTCCTCGTCGGCCTCGCTCCCATCCGGTACCCACCCTTCTCCCCGCAGCTCTGGTCACTTGCCACCGTGTCCGACCGTACGTCCCCTGAAGCTTCTTATCTATCCTCTCATTTCTAATCCTACGCCCCTTCCCCTCGGTGTTGTTTGCTGCAGAGAGATTTGTAGGCTTGGGTTCGCCGCCATTGATTGCTTGCTTCTCTTGGACGGTGTGGAGGTCCCGGAGGAATTGCACGAGCTATCTGACGATGTGGTATATGTGAGCGCCACTGTGATGAAGAAGATCTCCGGGATGCGATCAGTTGATTCAACTGAGGCGATTGCTGTCATGCACATGCCTAAGCATTTCTCTGACCTCAGCTGGGACGACGGAGGTGCTGGACTTGATGGGTTGTTCCAGTCTCCAAAGAGGATTCTAGTCCTTGATGGGATTCAGGTGAGGATTTAGTTGTGCATACCACCATTGTTCAGAGTCAGTTGCAATTGGTTGTTTCCTTCTGTGTAGAAAGATGACGCGTAGTAAGGTGCAGATTGGTTTAAAAAAAAATGAAGTGGTTTATTACTAGTACATCTGATTCAGTTTTTCTACAATGCATCTGATTCTAGTCATGATTCCGCTACTTGGCAGGATCCTGGTAACCTTGGAACGTTGATAAGATCGGCTTGTGCTTTCAAATGGGTATGCAATTTTCTGCTTCAACTGTCGTACACGGCTACGTACTTACTACACAATTCAGAATTCACACATCACACGGTTTTGTTAATTATGTATGAAGGTTATTATGAGAGTTATCTACTGTAGATTTTACTGATCATGAAGGTAATATGAAGTGAGAGAATGGGAGCATGAAATTGTTAGGTTTCAGACATTTGTGGTGGGATAGTATAACCCATAGTTCCATTAGTGATATTTTTGAAGTTGATGCATCATCAGGCAAAACGAGTATTGTGATGTGTTAAAATACTAGAAGTGTCATTATACATTTATACTCAAAATATTTGCACATGTGCATTAAGTATCTCTGATACAGGAATTTACGACTCTGCAAAGTGCCATCTATTTCTTTTTCGTTTTTCTCTTTGCAAACTTGTGATTCTTCTAGTAACATGTAAATCCAACAATCAACAGGATGGGGTATTTCTTCTTCCAGCTTGCTGTGACCCTTTCAATGAAAAGGCTCTTCGTGCAGCTCGTGGAGCCACTTTGCAGCTTCCGGTTGTTTGTGGTAACTGGTGTGATCTGCAAGCTTTGGTTGCTAAGTATGACATGAAGATGTTGGCAGGCCATCCAGAAACTAGCACTGATGGATCACAAAGGTCCCACGCGCTGTCCAAAAAGCTCGCAGATTCTCTGATGAGTGAGTCTGTATGCTTAGTGTTAGGAAGCGAGGGCAATGGCCTCTCCAAAGAGACCGTCCAAGCTTGTGAACTTGTAAGCATTCCTATGGAAGGTATTTTTGAATCTCTGAATGTTTCAGTTGCTGGTGGTATATTTTTATTTATGTTACAACTCAAACAGAAAACGTATAATAGAACTTTAGCTCCTTAAGATACCTGCTTGTCCTATTCTTATATCTTTTGTGAATATTTATTCTGACATCGTATTGAAAGTGAAGAAAACATACTATTTTGTTTCTGACACTCATGGTAGTACTAAAGAATCTCTGTAAAGCTGGCTATGGGCCTTTCCAATTACCAGACCAGAATTGGTTTGCCAAAAACAAGCATAAATGATGTCCAAGTATTTCTTCCTCTCAGCCAGACCAGAAGGCCTGGCCCAACAGCCAGCATAAGGGCTTGTTTATTTCTCGTGTACTCACGAGTGTATTTAGGCCTTGTTTATTTCTCTCATATTTTCACTCCCGAGGTGTGTTGGCTCTTCACGCGTTCACATTCCGGTTTGGTAGATGTCTCTGGGCGAAAGCCTCGGGCACGATGGCGGCGTCTTCGACATCGTCCTTCTGTTGGGAGCATTGCGTTCAGAGACACGGCTCAGAGGTCCTATTGTGCGCTCATCTGGTGCTCGTCTCTGTCCAAGGTTGATCTCCAGGGGCGCTATGCACGCCATGGCTGGTGAGTCCAAGACGGTGCCTTCTCGGGACTGACCAACTTTCGCCATCTATCTCCTTTAGATGGTGCGTCAACAAGGAGAATCCTTTTCGAGCTGTTGTTCTTCGGAGGTGTCCGACATCGGTCGAGACGCGGCTTTGTTGGTAAGCTTAGTATATTCACTTCCTTCTCTTCCTCTTCTCCTTCTCCTCCTTCGCGTACTCTCGAAAAAAAAAGTATTACCTTTAGTAGGTTCAATCAAGAATTTTGATCCTTTAACACCTCACACAGAAAAAACTCTGTATAAAGCTGTGTATGAGCCTTCCAAATTAGAGTTCAGGGGGTTTTGTGTCCGATTGGATGGATTTAGGGGCGATCTCTATACTTTTTTCCAGCATAAATGATGCCTTACACTTGCCTACCTGGTCCAAATATTTTGTTCCTTTCAGTCGGACCATAAGTCCTAGCCCAGCAACCAACATAAAAGAGGTATCACTTGCCATAATAATCCTTGCATCCAGTTCACGCGTTTGTTCTGTGGAACTGAAGCAGTAGAAATTGCTTATCAGCTAAAAGTATAATCATTGTCCAACTGTGGTGTAAGATGCTTAGAATTTCTAATAAGGCATTAACCATCTGAATCAAATTTTCCTTCGCTATTGATGTATGGTACCCATGGAGAATAAACTTCAATTATTTGTTTTAGCAACGCAACTAGCTTACTGGCATTGATAAATGAGATCAGCAAAACGCCTGGCAATATGTCTGCACCACAATGACATCTTCCACAGATTTTGTTATGAGATCTTACATGTGATACACCATTACTGAACTGATATGGTGTTGACACTATGGAGTTGCTTCGGTGGCACTTACACAACCTGTTTCAACCTTAATTGTTTTTTAGATCTCGACCTTAATTGTTGGTGTTTCAGTTGAAGACTTGCTTTGTGAACTTTCAAGAGCACCCTGACTCATATGCAAAGTTGCAAACTTTGTTGTTGATTATTTTAATTGGATACGCATGTCTGTCACTCACTGCGATGCTAGGGCACCTTTTCATTCATGTGGATGTGGTTTCTGACACAAGAGCACTAATGTTCAAGGGCTATTGTTTTGCCACATCATAGAGGTTTCTATGAGCAATGCAACATTTCTGCTGCTGTGATAACTGATATGACTGCACCGATGTTTTCCGCCGTATACAGTATCTTGTGATCCGTTGCTTTTGTCTTCTAGAGTACTAGAGTTCTCTGAATCCTTACCACCTTTGATGAGTTGGTGATAATAAAGAAATCTCATGATAACGAGGGTGTTTAAATATTTACAACATCTCATGATAAGAAAAAACTTGACCCATGAAGCCGCATCTTGAGTATTACCTTTAGACTTTAGTACTCCCTCCGACCCATATTAGTTGACTTGGATTTATTTAGATTCGGATGTATCTAGTACTAAAACATGTCTAGATACATCCAAATCTAGAAAAATTCGAGTCAACTAATATGGGTTGGAGGGAGTAGGTTCAATCAAGAACTTTGATCCTTTAACACCTGGAACAGAAAAAACTCTATAAAGCTGGGTATGAGCCTTTCAAATTACCAGACCAGTTGTGCTTCCCCAGAAACCAGCATAAGGTGATGCCTTACACTTGCCTACCTGGTCCAAGTATTTGTTCCTTTTAGCCGGACCATAAGGCATTGCCCAGCAATCAACATAAAAGAGGTACAGTATCACTTTCCATAGTAATCCTTCCATCCAGTTCAAGCGTTGTTCTGTGGAACTGAAGTAGTAGAAAATGTTTATCCGCTAAAAGTATAATCATTGTCAAAACTGTGGATTAAGATGCTTAGAATTTGTAATATGACATTAACCGTCTGAATCAAACTGTAGCCATAGAGAGAGAACTTCAACTACTACCTCCGTTCCACGATATAAGCTTTTTAGCAAGCTAAAACAGCTTTCTAAAAATGCTTATATTATGGAACGGAGGTAGTATTTGTTTTAGCAACTACTCCCTCCGTTTTAAAATATAAGATATTTTAGTTTTTTGAAAGAAGTATATCTAGACCCCTTTTAGTGTGTAGGTTCATGTATGTTTGGAGTGAAACTACACATTAAAAGGGGTCCAGATATACTTCTTTCACAAAGCTAAAACATTTTATATTTTGAAACGAAGGGAGTAGCATTGAATGTGCAAGCTAAGTCATTGACCGATACATAAAAAATAGACAGTATGTGATGCTTGGCAGCATTGTGCCAGTCAGGGCAACATATTTTTGTTCGTTTGCAGACTAGTTATTCACCTTGGCTCAAAGTGCTTGCTAGTGTGGAGTACTTTCGAAGTGGAATCCAACTACTGATAAATGAGATCAGCAAAACGCCTGGCAATATGTCTGCACCACAATGTCATCGTCCACAGATTTTGTATGAGATCTTACATGTGATGCGCCATTACTGAACTGACATGGTGTTGCCATCAAGTAAGACATTATGGAATTGGTACGGTGGTACTTACACAACCTATTTCGACCTTACTTGTTTTTCTTTTCTAAATCTCGACCTTTATTGTTGGTGTTTCAGTTGAAGGCTTGCTCTGTCAACTTTTAAGAGCACCCTGAGTCATATGCAAAGTTGCAAACTTTGTTGTTAATTAGTTTAATTGGATATGCACGTCTGTCACTCACTCGGTTGTTAGTACACCTTTTCATTCATGTGGATATGTGTTCTCTGACACAATAACACTATTTTCAAGGGCTCTTGTTTTGACACTTCATAGAGGATTCTATGAGCAATGCAGCATTTGTGCTCGCTGTGATAACTGATATTACTGCACCAACGTTTTCCACCGTATACAGTATCTTGTGATCCGTTGCTTTTGTCTTCAAGAGTAATAGAGTTGCCAGAATTGGTCTACCTGATAATTTATTTTCCTATTTTTCTTGATGTAACATCTTCTGTTTTTACAAGATCGCCTCATATTTACTTATTTTCATGCACTCCTGCGATGCTTGCTATCTATGGCTGATAACTGGATTCCCCTTAAGACATAATTGTTCATAGTAGGTGTAAAATTGCTCATCTTACACTGAATGTGTATTTTCTGGACAAGTGTAACAAAGTTTTCTTAAACTTTGAGTAAATAATTTATTTCTGCTTCAAGCCAGAGCTATCTATGAAGTGTAAACCACTTACTAACCAGTGAATGCGATTTATGCTGAACCACCCATCCACTTAAGCAAACCTATGAGGGGCACTGTTTTGCCTGACCGCTGGAACTGGAAATAATTGCAGTGTCTACAACGGGCAAATAAGCACGACATAATTGCCTGCATGCTGACTTGGTGAGCAATCACCACTTGTTTTAAATAAATCGAACATAATTCCTCCGTCTGGAAATAAGTGATTTGGATTTGTCTATATTCGCATGTATCTACACGTGTTTTACATGCTAAGTACTCTGAGAGATATGGAGTTAGAACATTAAGAAGTTGGAGAAAATAAGCCAAATTCAAGTACAGTAATAAAGCTGATTTTTCAGTGATTGTTGTCTGGCACTATAGAACATTAATAAGTTGGAGAAAATATTGAAACAACACATGTACTACATAGTATTTAACAAGCAATGCAGGGAATGTGGTCCTATATATCTATACTGTTTGTATTCTAATGTTTGCTTCGGGGTCAAGCGCGATAGCATATAAATCTCTGTGGTATGATGCCCCCCCCCCCTCCCCCCTTCTATTTCTTGAGATGAATGCATTATTAATCCCTTCATGCTGTCAAGCTGAAGTTTGAGATGACTGATGGAAGCAGTAAATAGAGGGAAAAAATATCAGCATGTTCTCAAAGATCTTTATTTATAGGAATGCAGAGTTTCTTCTAGTACTTTGCAGCCTCGGTGTCTTTCCAGGAAGCTGACATTCGTATATGTTTTGAAGATACATAGTACCTAAACCTCTGAAGCAACCATCAAAAGCAATACAAAAACATAGGTATAGCAATTTCAGTAAACGGCCGCCAAGGCGATAGATGCTGACAGCGAGATGGATCAGATCACTAAGCACCAAAGTGGCAACCATGGTAAGCATCTGAACAGGGCAAAGGAGGTAGTATATTGTCTTCGGTGCAGGTGCCTCGTCCATATCCACTGTGAAGCAGTGACTTTCTGGTCCGCTTAATCACAAGCAAACGGAGGTTAGGCCGCCTCATTAAGAGGGGACACATGTGCCGCGTTTCATCTGCTGGTTATTCCCAAAGCCTCTCGTCCCCATGCATTTACCGACATTATGCACACTTAAAACCCCCGGCAAGCATATGCATATGCTCGCAAATAGGCAGAAGACTTTGTTAGCACGTGAGTTCATAGCTACCTCATGTTATAGCACTGCCGCATTGGTTAACTTCTTGAGAACGACTGGTCAGAGTTCTCGCCTAGTCTCTGTTGCTAAGACTATCCTCATCATTTTGGTGTAGTCTGTCTTGTGAGCTAGCTAGAGTGGGTTCCCTTTTCCTTTTTAGAAGAGAGGGTCATATTGCTCATGTTCCCTTTATCAAGCATATATAAGGGAGCTCGGACCACTAAAATGAATTCCCAAAAGTAAAGTAGCTACTCTTTAAATGTCAACCAATGGAAAATAATTTCTTCAGCAGCAGTTTGTACGCTGCTAGTGTCCTGCAAGTTCTAAACTGAGACCAGGTAAAATTAGTCCTCTAAACTCGAAGCGCGGGTAGCTGTGGCTCCTCTTAGCCTATCTGCCATCATATTTGCCTCTACGCTGTTGCCATGGATACGTCTCTCCCGCTGCCTTGTGGCCCTTCCTGGTGGTCTTGTGCGCGTGGACTGCAGCCGGCGTGGGTTCCTACAGCGGTTTCACCACCCATTCCGGCCCACTTCTTTTCGGCTTCTTACATCGGCTTCTAAGAGAAGCTTCTTCTAGAAGCCTAGGCCTGAATTTGTTCAGGTTTATACAGAAGTCTGGATCCAGAATTTGCTCCTGCTTATATTGGACCAAACTAAAATATAAGAAGGAGCAAATTCGGGACCCAAACTTTTGGGAGAAGTTCTTTTAGAAGCCGAAAAAAGTGGGCCTCTATATGTTACTCTTCTGTCTGCTTTCGGCGGAGTAATAAGCCAGCAATTGTTTCTTGGGCTAACGTAGGAAACAATTGCTAGCTAGGCTTGGGACACAGACCAACCAGACCAACCGCAGGCTATAGTCTGCACATGCACTTTTTTTTTGAAGTTTTAGGCAGGCCTCAAACCAAACTAGCTTCTTCGGTTTCCTCCACCTGCTTGATTTGGGTTCGGATCTTGCCTCTGCTAGTCGGGGTCTCTGACCTTTCGGGCAGGGGTGACGTCTTTGTAATCCTCGGTGCTTGCTAAAAAAAAAGTTATAGAACTCGCTTCCTTTCCTTTTTAGCAAAACATGAGTATTTGTTGGCATATACTATTCATTTATATGTTATAATCTAATTGTGGGATAAATTTTACAAAAAGTGTCTTTTGTTCCTGAGCTCCAAGGCTCCCTTCATTTAATAAAAAAATTTAAATTTATAAGTTTTAAAGAAATCTAAAAATAAATTCTAGGCAAAGTCAATGTTATATCCTATACGCATGCAAGATCGCAACCGGAAAGTATTTATATTGTGGACTACAAAAATTACAAAATATGATAAAATTGTAGATTTGAAAATATGCATACCCAGATCTACACATTTGTCATTTTTGTGTAGCTCATATTACAAAGTACATGAAATTGATATTTTGCATCTTTTGGGATACATAATTAGCTATATTCGGATTTTTCCGGAATTATTTAAATCTCAGAAATATAATTTTGATCTTTTTTCTAAAAAAAGATCACAAGTGCCCATGTACACCAACTGCTACTCACAAATTTTATAGGACGATAGATCATTCAAAAGGTTTTCTCCGTCAAAAAGAAATTAGATAATATGGTGGCGGTTGTATTTTTTTCGAGAAGGGGGTCCATACCTCCGCACTCTACATCAAAATGATTCACAAAGGCATTGGTGTTGCGAACCAGTTGCTTGATTTATTCATCAGCATGATTAAACTTGGGCTGAATACAAGAGGCAAAAAATAGGCTGGAATCTAGGAGGACACAGACGCAGTCCGGATTCTCCGCCGAAGATTGGCAGTAAAATTAGCATCCCGCACAAAAGAATAAAGCCCTCACTCAGCTCCTCAGTTCGTCTTATTCCCCTGTTTCAAAATATAAGATGTTTTTCTAAAACACATATATCTAGATACCTTAATATATAGGTTCAGTCATTTTACTGTGAAGCCACGGCCGTCACGCACTAATACACGTCTATGCATACGTTTTAGGAAAAGAGTAAACCATCATATATTTTTGAAACAGAGGGAGTAAATGACAATCTATGGAAGATGCGGTCCCACGGTTGCCTGCACTCCATCAAGGCAAGCGCAACCTCAACAGTCGTGACATTAGGGATGGCCGGGTACAATTTAGACCCCTCCTACCAAAACTAGCTGAGCTTATCGCTTGGACCATAACCAGTACCACCAGCTTTAGATATTTGTTAACTTGTATTTCTGCTAATTTTTTAACCGATCATGTTGCTATTGTGCACGATATATTGATATCCCCTCTGTACCTTTTCTTTAAAAATGATAGGTTTTCTTGTTTTCAAGTTGCATTGTTTCGAGATCAAAGACCATATTCAGCCGTTCATTTTAGAATTCAACTTTGTCCGTTATTTTTATATAAATAAATAGATTAAAAAAATTCATGGCGAATATAATGATTATTTTTATTTGATCGGTCTTAAATTTTTTTTGTACATTGATAGTCAGAGTTATAGAAGTCTGATCCTATGTTTTCTAGGAAATCATTTGAACATTAGCTCAAATCGTAAAAGTGTACATTTAAGTATATTCACAAATAGGTTGTGATGTACTCTTGCCGTTTCAAAATATAAGATGTTTTAGCTTTTGTGAAAGGAATGCACCTAGACGCATTTTTTTGGTGTTTAGGTTTGAGTGAACTTACACATTAAAATGCGTCTAGATACACTTGTTTTACAAACACTAAAACATCTTATATTTTAAAATGGAAGGAGTATTTCTCAAAAAAAAAAGATAATAAGCAATCCATAGCATTACATGCATATAAGTGAGAAGTGGAAAGAAAATCGTAAATGTTTCAGTAATTTGTGTATTTGTGTGAGATCTTCGTAGGCTAGTGGGTTCGAGTATGTTCACTAGCCAAATTTCATGCTATGACTTGAAGAATGGATACAATGATCAATGTGTGATACTAGATAGATGTGAATTTGACATGCCTGAAGAATGTGTCTCACTGCTACATTTTGGTGCCAAGAAAAACAACGGATAGAGACATTTTCCTGGTGTTCTGGGTTAATGAGGAAGCAAGAAAAATAGATAGCGGAATATGCCTTTGAAGAATGTGAAAGAGTTAGCAAGGAGAATATGCGACTGAATGTGAATAAAATAAAAAATAGTTAGCAGAAGGCAATTGTATAGTTATATATAGGTTTAACGTGCATCCACGGAATGTGTGAGGTGGCTCATATTCGCACTACCTAAATTATACAAAGTTACCAGCCCGTATACATGCTATTTATTATGTTTTTATAGGAAATCGTACTATGAGAATCATAGAATTGATTCGATATGACCCGCGGCATCTTTCACCATCACTAACATTAGCATGTCCCCTTCATTATAAATATACCATGCACAGCCAAACTATCTGTTAGTATACACACATCCACTTTATGATGTAATGTAGTTTGAAAAGTCGCCGGAAGAGATATAAGCGGAACAAGTGTTAGACAGGGCATACCAAGAGTCCGAGACTATGATGTGAATTAATTTTATTAGGAATTGCTGGCATTAGGAAAGAGCTCGCTAGAGTTCATGTGCAATAATGTAGTTCCTTGCATGTGCACATTTAGTTTATGAAGAACTCATATAATCATGCTCTTATGCACCATAGCCTTGACCTTCTTTAGAGAACGTAATGTTTTGGGTTTGGCTTGCGGGATCTGTGAACCCTTCTCCTTTCAGCAAGCCACCTCTCTGGCAACATGATTAGAGTGGCATTGAATACACGGTCCATATTTTCGTTGGAAGATTTCTTGGAACTTGGCAGTAAAATGACTAGCCAGATTAGAATCCCACCTTATAAACAAAAGGTGAAAGCCTAGCCATTCCCACCTTATAAACAAAAGGTGAATCCCACCTGCCAGGGGAAGATGTTAGGTTTGGGTCTAGCCCTAGCCCGAGCTCCGGGGGTGGTGGTTTCGGGTCTGGGTGAAAGCCTTGCAGGACCTAGGTCCCTACCGACGACGATGCCGCGCTCTTGCGCCATTCACCTTCTTGGAGACGTCGCCGCAAGACCTTTGGCTCCTCAAGTCCTGCTAGGTGGCTGCCCCGTCGTCGAGCCCCCCGTGGGCTGCTGTCTTGGTGCGGTGGAGGCTTGTTGGTGTGGACTTGATCGGGATTACTCCGGTGCAAGAGAAGACAAGACTCCCTCATCTTGGATCAAGCTGGCACTCCGGCTTGACGTTCTATGTTTTGTCTTTTGTTGTGTTGTGTGGTGGATGCCTTGGACGCGTGTGTGTTGTAACTTGTGTTGTAACTTCTAGCCGGTTGTTGACTTCGTTAATTTAAAGTTGGGCTCATTCAAGCCTTCCGTCTAAATAAACAAAAGATCAAAAGAAATAAAGGCATCACTCAGCTCCCGAGTTCATCGTAAAATCGGTCAGTATTCTTTCCTTGACTTCCGCAGTGAGACGTACAAGCGCCTGCGAATCTGCCCCAGTCTCTCAAATGACAACTCCGGAAGGTGCATGCAGTACCTGCACTCCACTACTACAAGGGTAAGCCTCGGCAGTCATGGCTTGGTACAATTTAGTGCCCTTTTGCCGAAACTAGCCAATATTATTTCTCATAACATAATCAAGATCTTCTTTACCTGTATTTCTGATATTCTCTATTAAGTGATCTTGTTGCCATTGCGCATTATAGCCCTTGGTACCTGCCCTTCTTAAATATTAATTTTACTTGTTTTCAAGCTATATTGTTTCGACATAAAGACCATAACCGACAATTCATTTCAGAATTCAACTTCTTCCATTGTTTTTTTGCAGGGATCTTCTTCCATTGTTATTATATAAATACATTAGTAAATGTATTAGACTTTTTCATGGCGAATATAATGATACTATTTAGTTTGATCGATCATGGTAATCTTATTTATATATGGTTAGTCAGAGTTATATAGAAGCTTGATTGCATGCTTTCTAGCAAATCGCTTTGAGACCGTAACCGGAATTTCGGAGTTAAACTTTCGGAGCACCCTGACTCATATGCAAAGGTGCAAACTTTGTTGTTGATAATTTTAATTGGATTTGCACGTCTGTCACTCACTGCGATGTTAGTGCACCTTTTCATTCAAGTGGATGTGTGGTTTCGGACACTATTTTCAGGGCTCTTGTTCTGTCAGTTCATAGAGGTTTCTATGAGCAATACAACATTTTTGCCGCTGTGATAGCTGATGTGATTGCACTAATGTTTTCCACCCTATGCAGTATCTTGTGATCCGTTGCTTTTATCTTCTAGAGTACTAGAGTTGCCAGGATTGGTCTGTCTGATAATTTATTTTCCTATTTTTTTAATGTAACAGCAGCTGTTTTTTAGTTTTTACAAATCCTCTTATATTTACATACTTTCGTGCATTTCTGCAATGCTTTCTATCTATGGCTGATAAGTGGATTCCTCTTACAACATATTTGTTCATGGTGGTCTAAAATTGCTCATCTTACACTGAATGTGTATTTTATGGACAAGTGTAACAAAGTTTTCTTAAACTTTGAGTATAAATAATTTATTTCTGCTTCAAGCCAGAGCTGTCTATGAAGTGTAAACCGCTGACTAACCAGTGAATGATATTTATGCTGAACCATCCATCCACTTAAGCAAACCTCTGGCTGGCACTATTTTGCTAGAACTGGAAAGAAGTGCAGTGTCTACTGCCGGTATAAGCATGACATAATGTATGGATTGTATGCTGACTTGGTGAGCAATCACCACTTGGTTTAAATAAATCAAACATACTCCCTCCTTCCCAAAATAGGGTGCATATAGTTTTTTTGGTCGAAGTCAAATTTTCTAAATTTTGACCAACTACATAAACAAAATGTGAACCTTTATAATCTAAATTCAATATTGTTAGAACCACAATGAAATATATTTTTTATATTGTGTATGTTCCGTATTGTTGATATTCATATTCTTTTCAATATAGTTGGTCAAAATTTTAAAAGTTTGACTACTTTTTAAAAAACTATATGCATCTTATTTTGGGAAGCAGAGAGAGTACTATGTTTACATGGTCAGCAAAATGTTATGGCTAACTCTATTCTCGAAGTACTTCCATGTAATGACAACTTGACTAGTGACCTATGACAAATTAATTTAAGATAGAAGAAAATTCTGCAGAACCTGATAGGCTGTGCTGACCCATGAATAATGCCAAATTCAAGAGCTAAAGTTGACTTTTCACTGATCGTTGTCTGGCACCGTAGAACATTTAGAAGTTGGAGAAAGTACTGAAACAACGTATGTACATAGTATTTAACAAGCAATGTAGGGAATGCGATTGTACACTGTTGTACTCTAATGCGTGCTTCTGGGTCAAGCGTGATAGCATATGAATCTCCGTGTATGATTTCCCCCCTTCTATTTCTTGAAAAGAATGCAGTAAATGCATTATTAATGCCTCCATGCTGTCAAGCTGAAGTTTGAAATGACTGATGGAAGCAGTAAATAGAGGAAAAAATATCAGCATGTTCTCAAAGCTCTTTATTTATGGGAATGCAGAGTTTCTTTTAGTACTCCTTTGCAGCCTCGGTGTCTTTCCAGGAAGCTAACTTTCGTATGTTATGAAGATAGTACATATAGTATCTAAACCTCTGAAGCGACCATCAACAACTTAGTTATAGGAATTTCAATAAACGGCCGCCAAGGGATAGATGCTGACAGGGAGATTGATCAGATCGCTGAACACCAAGCGGCAACCATATCCACTGCCTTGTCCATATCCACTGTGATTTGCCAGCGGTGACTTTCTTGTCCCCTTAATCACAATCAAGCACAGGTTAGGCCACCTCAACAAGTGGAGAGTCGAGTTCGAAACTCCTCCATTGAGACACATGTGCCGCATTTTACCTGCTGGTTATTCCCAAAGCCTCTCAGCCCCATTTACCGACACTACACACACTCAAAACCCCCGCCAAGCATATGCATGCTCGCAAATACGCAGAAAACTTGGTTAGCATTTGAGTTCATAGCTACCTCATGTTATAGCACTGCCATGTTGGTGAACTTGTTGAGAACGACTAGTCGGAGTTCTCGCCTAGTCTCTGTTGCTAAGATTATCCTCATCATTTTGGTGGCTACATTTTCTCTCCTTGGAGCTAGCTAGAATAATGGTTTTCCTTTTCTTTCTTTAGAAGAGAGAGGGACTTGTTGCTCATGTTCTCTTTATCAAGAACATATAAGGGAGCTAGGACCATTGAAATGAATTCCTAAAAGTAAAGTAGGTACTCTCTTCGTCCAAAAATAAGTGACTCGGATTAGCCTAGATTCGTATGTATCTATATATTAAAACACGTATAGACACATCTGAATTTAAAAAAAATGCAAGTCACTTATTTCCCGACGGAGAAGGAGTACTATGTTAACCGGTGGAAAATAATTTCTCACCAAGCTTACTCAGTTTGTCTTACAAGTTCTAAACTGAGACCATAAAAAATTATTCCTCTAAACTCGAAGCCCGGCTAGCTGAGTCTCCTCTTAGCTTATCTGCCATCATATTTGGCTCTGCCTTGTGGCTAACTATGCAAGCGGCGCGGTAATGGGATATCCCGTCTCCGGACTATTCCGCCTGTCGGACTAAACAGGACTAAGCAGGATTTTAGGAAGCGGGACGCATGCGTCCGGTGGAACCCGCTAAGTAAACACCGGATGTAAAATTCACTAGCTAGACGCTGCCGGATTAAAACCTTGGTCCGCACGGGAGAGCTCTTCCCGGGATTAGTGGGACAGCAGAGCTAATCGCTTTGAGACGGGAGGACACTATTAGATATTGACCTTTTGTTAGATATATTGACCTTTTGTAAAGCGTCTGTCTCTATTATCTACTAAATATGCCACTTACACATAGGCCCAGCAGCCAACGGGAGGACACGAGCTTGGTCCGCGTGCTGTCCGGTCCGACGCATTGGTGCCCCAAGTTTGATGGATCGATAGGTAGGCATGCAGGCGGACGGTCCGGCGGACAATCCACCAGATGCCATGCAATGTTTAGGATACAAATAGGGTGTGTATTAATGAGTTCGTGATTAGAGAGGATTAGATTAGACGGACATGGTTGGATGGTTTCGCGGACGTCCGCCTGCATCCCTATCGATGGGTCAGCCGAATGCGTCGATCTGTCTGGATCACGCCGCTGGAGTGTGTGTGGTCATCATGTCCGTGCAAACCGATTCAGACACGGTAGAACCATTTGGATCGTGGCACTGGAGATGCCTAAGCAAACCTACGGACACCGTTTTGCCTGCCCGCTGAAACCGCAATGGAGTGCAGTGTGTACAGCGGTAAAGAGGCATGCCATATATAAGATGAAATTTTAAAAAACCATCACAATTGGCGTCATGATGACAAAAAACCACCACAATTGAGGTTTATGACAAAAAATCACCAACTTTGGGTAACACTTTTTCAGAAAATACTTACCATCCGGTTTACTCGTTCTAACTTCTAACCATGATTATCGCACGTGGGGCCCCTTGTCAAGCCCACGTGGGTGCCCCACTATGGTAACCGGGTGGATGAAACTGACAGTGAGAATATACTCCACCCGTTTTAAAATATAAGACGTTTTAGCTTTGTGAATGAAGTGTATCTAGACCTCTTTTAGTGTCTAGGTTTATTTAGATTTAAAGTAAACCTATATACTAAAAGGGGTATAGATACACTGCTTTTACAAAGATAAAATATATTATATTTTAAAACGGAGGGAGTAGATCACTATGGTAAGCATTTCAAAATTGAAAAGGAGATGTACAGCGACAGAATCTGTCAGGTATAGGTGTCTTGTCCCGATCCACTCTGATTTGGCAGCGGTGCCTTCTTTGTCCGCTTAGTCAGGAGCTGGTGCAGGTTAGGTCGCCTGGTTGATAGGAAAGTCGAGTCTGAAACGCTTGCCTCCAGGCACAGCTGCCGTGTTTCACCGGCTGGCTATTCCCAAAGCCTCTCAGCCCCATTTACCAACACTGCACACACTCAAAATCCCCGCCAAGCATGTGCATGCTCGCAAATACGCATAAAACTTGGTTAGCATCTGAGTTCATAGCTACCTCGTGTTATAGCACTGCCACGTTGGTTAACCTCTCGAGAACGACTAGTCGGAGTTCTCACCTAGTCTATGTTGCTAATGTTATCTCCTTGGAGCTAGCTAGAATAATAGTTTTCCTTTTCTTTCTTCAGAAGAGGGACTTGTTGCTCATGTTCTCTTTATCAAGCACATATAAGGGAGCTAGGACCACTGAAATGAATTCTCACAAGTAAAGTAGTAGCTAACTCCGTTAAATGTCCACCAATGCAAAATATTTCTTCAGCATGCTTACTTAGTTTGTACTTTGTACGCTGTTAGTGTCTTGCAAGTTCTGAACTGAGACCAGACAAAACTATTCCTCTAAACTCAGAAGTCAGAAGTCCGGCTAGCTGCTGCTCCTCTTAGCCTACCTGCCATCACATTTGACTCTGCCTTGTGGCCCTGCCTGGTGGTCATCTTCGGTTTCCTCCACCTGGTGTGTCAATTTGGGTTCGGATCTTGCCTCTGCCGATGGGGGTCTCTGACCTTTCGGACAGGGGTGACACCTTTGTAATCCTAGGTGCTTGCTAAAAATAAAAATATTGAACTCGTTTCTTTTCATTTTTAAGTAGAAACAGAGTATTTGTTGGCATCAACTGTTCATTTGTATGTTATAATCCAATCAGGGGGCAAATTTTGCGGAAAGTGTCTTTTGTTCCCGATCTCCAGTGCTCCCTTCATTTAATAAAAAAATTCAAGTTTACAAGTTCCAAACGAATCTAAAAATAAATTCTGCATAATGGTCAATGTTATATCCTACAAGCATGCAACATTGCAACCGGAAATTCTTTATATTGCCGGCTACACAAAATAATAAAATCTGATAAAATTGTAGAATTGAAAATATGCATACCCAGATCCACACTTTTTGTCATTTTTGTGTAGCTCACAATAAAAAACTACATGGAATTGATATTTTGCATCTCCGTGGGATACATAATTGGCAATATCCGGATTTTTTCGGTCTCAGAAATATGATTTTGATCTTTTTCTAAAAAAAAATCATTGATGTCAAATGTGCACCAAATCCCCACTCGCAAATTTTGTATTACCATAGATCATTCAAAAGGTTGTCTCCATCAAAAAGAAATTAGATAATATGGAGCTAGTCGTATTAATTATTTTTCTGAAAAGGAGGTCAAACCTCCGCCCTCTATATCAAAATGATGCACAAAGACATTGTTATTGCGAACCAGTAGCTTGTTTACTCATCAACATGATTAAACTTATGCTGAATACGAGAGGCCGAAGCAGGGTGTGCAGACGAGTTTGGATTTTCAGCTGAAGCCTCACTTAGGTCCTGAGTTCGTTGCAAGGTCGCTGCCAGTCGGTCTTAATTAGTCTCTTAGAGACAATCTTCGGAAGATGCGGTCCCAGCGCTGCCTGCACTCCATCACCGGAAGCGTAACCTCGACTATCGTGACATTAGGAATAGCCATGGTACAATTTAGACCCCTCTTACCGAAACTAGCCAAGATTATCGCTTGTAGCATAACCAGTACCACCAGCTTCAGATCTTTGTTAACTTGTATTTCTGCTAATTTCTTAACTGATCATGTTTCCATTGTGCATGAGATATTGATATCTCCTCCGTACCTTTTCTTGAAATATGATAGGTTTTTTTTTTCAAGTTGTATTGCTTCGAAATCAAAGACCATATTCAGCTGTTCATTTTAGAATTCAGCTTTGTCAGTTATTTTCATATAAATAGATTAAAAAATTCATGGCGAATATAATGATTATTTTCATTTGATCGGTCTCAGTAAATATTTTTTTTATACATTGATAGTCAGAGTTATAGAAGTCCGATTGTATGCTTTCTAGGAAATCGTTTGAATGTTAACTAAAATGGTAAAAAAGTGTATATTTAAGCATATTCACAAATAGGTTGTTATGTATTTGTCACAAAAAGATAATAAGTAATCCCTAGCATTACATGCATATAAGTGAGAATTGGAAGGAAAATCCTAAATGTTTCAGTAATTTGTATATTTGTGTGAGATCTTCGTAGGCAAGTGGGTCCGAGTATGTTTACTAGCCAAATTTCATGCTATGACTTGAAGAATGGATACAATGATTAATATGAGATAATAGATAGATGTGAATTTGAGATGCCTGAATAATGTGTCTCACTTCTACATTTTGGTGGCAAGAAAAACAGCGAATAGAGACATTTCCTAGTGTTCTGGGTTAATGAGGAAGCAAGAAAAATAGATAGCGGAATATGCCTTCGAAAAATGTGAATAAAAGAAATAGTTAGCAGGAGGCAATTGTATGGTTATATATAGGTTTAACGTGCATCCACGGAATGTGGGAGGTGACTCATATTCGCACTACCTTAATTATTATACAAAGTTACCGGCCCGTATGCATGCTATTTATTATGTTTTTATAGGAAACCGTACGACTAGAACCATAAAATTGATTCAACATGACCCGCTACATCTTTCACCATCACTAACATTTAGAGCATAGCATGTCCCCTGAGTATCATCCTTCATTATAAATATATACCATGCACAACCAAACTATCTGTTAGTATACACACATCCACCTTATATGATGTAATGTAGTTTGAAAATTCTCTGGAAGAGATATAAGTAGAACAAGTGTTAGACAGGGCATACCAAGAGTCCGAGACTATGATGTGAATTAATTTAATTAGGAATTGGAGGCATTAGGAAAGACCTCGCTAGTGTGCATGTGAGATAAGGTAGTTGTTTGAGGATTCGAAGCACTCCCGTAATCATGCTCATGATGCACTGTAGCCTTGACCTTTATTAGAGAAGGTAATGTCCTGGGTGTGCCTTGCGGGATCTGTGAACCCTTCTCTTTTAGCTAGTCATCCCTCTGGATTGTTTAACTCATGCAACATGATTAGGGTGATATTGAATATACAGTCCAGATTTTCGTCCAGATTTCCTGAAACTGACCGAGATTATTTCTCGTAACATAAACAACACGTCCAGATGCAGATCTTCTGTGACCTGTATTTCTGATATTCTCTGCTATTAAGTGATCCAGTTGCCATTGTGCATTATAGCCCCTTGGTACCTGTTCTTTGAAAATATTAGTTTTACTTGTTTTCAAGCTATATTGTTTCAACATAAAGACCATAATCTATCGACTGTTCATTCATAATTCAAATTCTTCCGTTGTTATTTATGTAAATACATTAGTAAAAAGTATTAGATTTTTTCATGGCTAAAATAGTGACATTTTTTAGTTTGATCGATTACGTATCTTATTTATATATGGCTAGTCGGCGTTATATAGAGGCTTGATTGTATGCTTTCTAGGAAATCGATTTGAGACGGTAACCCAAATGATAATTATCTAAAGGCTGCGAGCTCACTGAGCGATTCACCAACGTCTCGGTGGTCGTGCTATGTGTTTGTGGGCCTTGCAACGCGTTGATGTTGTGCGCTTCGGATTGCTCTGGGTGGACGTCTGTGTGTCCCTTTTTTCCCCTCTGTCTGACATGTGGCCCCGTTTTCCCGGGCCTGTTTTGTCATTCACTTGGTAGGTTGGATGGCCTGGTTGTTTGTGTGTTCGATTGTGGGGTGGGGGAGTGCGTCGCCTGGTTATCTCCGGGGGTTGACTGCTTCCTTTCTTTCTTTTCTTGCCGGTGGAGGATCGGAGACGGTGGGATTGCAGACGGAGGTGCTGTTCTTGGTCGGTGGGATTGGAGACGGTAGTGTTCTTGGTCTGTGTGATTGGAGACGGTGGGATTGGAGGCGGTGGTGGTGTTCTTCGTCTACCGTGGTCTGCCCTGTCCCGGTCTTTCCACCGCCTAGCTGGTTCTACGTCGCCTTTTCCTCCAAGGTTTGCTTGCCTCCCCCTTCTCCTCGGGTTGTTTTTTTCATCTTTCGTCTGGGCGTAGTGGGATGGGGAGAAAGGTGGGTGGGGAATGGCATGGGATTGTTTCCGTTTTGCTTTGCCGAAAGGGGATTCAGCAGTTCGTATTCGTATCCAACTCCATGGCTCCCTAAATCGCTTGATTTTCGTCCAGATTTCCTGAAACTGACCGAGATTATTTCTCGTAACATAAACAACACGTCCAGATGCAGATCTTCTGTGACCTGTATTTCTGATATTCTCTGCTATTAAGTGATCCAGTTGCCATTGTGCATTATAGCCCCTTGGTACCTGTTCTTTGAAAATATTAGTTTTACTTGTTTTCAAGCTATATTGTTTCAACATAAAGACCATAATCTATCGACTGTTCATTCATAATTCAAATTCTTCCGTTGTTATTTATGTAAATACATTAGTAAAAAGTATTAGATTTTTTCATGGCTAAAATAGTGACATTTTTTAGTTTGATCGATTACGTATCTTATTTATATATGGCTAGTCGGCGTTATATAGAGGCTTGATTGTATGCTTTCTAGGAAATCGATTTGAGACGGTAATCCAAATGATAATTATCTAAAGGCTGCGAGCTCACTGAGCGATTCACCAACGTCTCGGTGGTCGTGCTATGTGTTTGTGGGCCTTGCAACGCGTTGATGTTGTGCGCTTCGGATTGCTCTGGGTGGACGTCTGTGTGTCCCTTTTTTCCCCTCTGTCTGACATGTGGCCCCGTTTTCCCGGGCCTGTTTTGTCATTCACTTGGTAGGTTGGATGGCCTGGTTGTTTGTGTGTTCGATTGTGGGGTGGGGGAGTGCGTCGCCTGGTTATCTCCGGGGGTTGACTGCTTCCTTTCTTTCTTTTCTTGCCGGTGGAGGATCGGAGACGGTGGGATTGCAGACAGAGGTGCTGTTCTTGGTCGGTGGGATTGGAGACGGTAGTGTTCTTGGTCTGTGTGATTGGAGACGGTGGGATTGGAGGCGGTGGTGGTGTTCTTCGTCTACCGTGGTCTGCCCTGTCCCGGTCTTTCCACCGCCTAGCTGGTTCTACGTCGCCTTTTCCTCCAAGGTTTGCTTGCCTCCCCCTTCTCCTCGGGTTGTTTTTTTCATCTTTCGTCTGGGCGTAGTGGGATGGGGAGAAAGGTGGGTGGGGAATGACATGGGATTGTTTCCGTTTTGCTTTGCCGAAAGGGGATTCAGCAGTTCGTATTCGTATCCAACTCCATGGCTCCCTAAATCGCTTGATTTTCGTCCAGATTTCCTGAAACTGACCGAGATTATTTCTCGTAACATAAACAACACGTCCAGATGCAGATCTTCTGTGACCTGTATTTCTGATATTCTCTGCTATTAAGTGATCCAGTTGCCATTGTGCATTATAGCCCCTTGGTACCTGTTCTTTGAAAATATTAGTTTTACTTGTTTTCAAGCTATATTGTTTCAACATAAAGACCATAATCTATCGACTGTTCATTCATAATTCAAATTCTTCCGTTGTTATTTATGTAAATACATTAGTAAAAAGTATTAGATTTTTTCATGGCTAAAATAGTGACATTTTTTAGTTTGATCGATTACGTATCTTATTTATATATGGCTAGTCGGCGTTATATAGAGGCTTGATTGTATGCTTTCTAGGAAATCGATTTGAGACGGTAACCCAAATGATAATTATCTAAAGGCTGCGAGCTCACTGAGCGATTCACCAACGTCTCGGTGGTCGTGCTATGTGTTTGTGGGCCTTGCAACGCGTTGATGTTGTGCGCTTCGGATTGCTCTGGGTGGACGTCTGTGTGTCCCTTTTTTCCCCTCTGTCTGACATGTGGCCCCGTTTTCCCGGGCCTGTTTTGTCATTCACTTGGTAGGTTGGATGGCCTGGTTGTTTGTGTGTTCGATTGTGGGGTGGGGGAGTGCGTCGCCTGGTTATCTCCGGGGGTTGACTGCTTCCTTTCTTTCTTTTCTTGCCGGTGGAGGATCGGAGACGGTGGGATTGCAGACGGAGGTGCTGTTCTTGGTCGGTGGGATTGGAGACGGTAGTGTTCTTGGTCTGTGTGATTGGAGACGGTGGGATTGGAGGCGGTGGTGGTGTTCTTCGTCTACCGTGGTCTGCCCTGTCCCGGTCTTTCCACCGCCTAGCTGGTTCTACGTCGCCTTTTCCTCCAAGGTTTGCTTGCCTCTCCCTTCTCCTCGGGTTGTTTTTTTCATCTTTCGTCTGGGCGTAGTGGGATGGGGAGAAAGGTGGGTGGGGAATGGCATGGGATTGTTTCCGTTTTGCTTTGCCGAAAGGGGATTCAGCAGTTCGTATTCGTATCCAACTCCATGGCTCCCTAAATCGCTTGATTTTCGTCCAGATTTCCTGAAACTGACCGAGATTATTTCTCGTAACATAAACAACACGTCCAGATGCAGATCTTCTGTGACCTGTATTTCTGATATTCTCTGCTATTAAGTGATCAATTTGCCATTGTGCATTATAGCCCCTTGGTACCTGTTCTTTGAAAATATTAGTTTTACTTGTTTTCAAGCTATATTGTTTCAACATAAAGACCATAATCTATCGACTGTTCATTCATAATTCAAATTCTTCCGTTGTTATTTATGTAAATACATTAGTAAAAAGTATTAGATTTTTTCATGGCTAAAATAGTGACATTTTTTAGTTTGATCGATTACGTATCTTATTTATATATGGCTAGTCGGCGTTATATAGAGGCTTGATTGTATGCTTTCTAGGAAATCGATTTGAGACGGTAACCCAAATGATAATTATCTAAAGGCTGCGAGCTCACTGAGCGATTCACCAACGTCTCGGTGGTCGTGCTATGTGTTTGTGGGCCTTGCAACGCATTGATGTTGTGCGCTTCGGATTGCTCTGGGTGGACGTCTGTGTGTCCCTTTTTTCCCCTCTGTCTGACATGTGGCCCCGTTTTCCCGGGCCTGTTTTGTCATTCACTTGGTAGGTTGGATGGCCTGGTTGTTTGTGTGTTCGATTGTGGGGTGGGGGAGTGCGTCGCCTGGTTATCTCCGGGGGTTGACTGCTTCCTTTCTTTCTTTTCTTGCCGGTGGAGGATCAGAGACGGTGGGATTGCAGACGGAGGTGCTGTTCTTGGTCGGTGGGATTGGAGACGGTAGTGTTCTTGGTCTGTGTGATTGGAGACGGTGGGATTGGAGGCGGTGGTGGTGTTCTTCGTCTACCGTGGTCTGCCCTGTCCCGGTCTTTCCACCGCCTAGCTGGTTCTACGTCGCCTTTTCCTCCAAGGTTTGCTTGCCTCCCCCTTCTCCTCGGGTTGTTTTTTTCATCTTTCGTCTGGGCGTAGTGGGATGGGGAGAAAGGTGGGTGGGGAATGGCATGGGATTGTTTCCGTTTTGCTTTGCCGAAAGGGGATTCAGCAGTTCGTATTCGTATCCAACTCCATGGCTCCCTAAATCGCTTGATTTTCGTCCAGATTTCCTGAAACTGACCGAGATTATTTCTCGTAACATAAACAACACGTCCAGATGCAGATCTTCTGTGACCTGTATTTCTGATATTCTCTGCTATTAAGTGATCCAGTTGCCATTGTGCATTATAGCCCCTTGGTACCTGTTCTTTGAAAATATTAGTTTTACTTGTTTTCAAGCTATATTGTTTCAACATAAAGACCATAATCTATCGACTGTTCATTCATAATTCAAATTCTTCCGTTGTTATTTATGTAAATACATTAGTAAAAAGTATTAGATTTTTTCATGGCTAAAATAGTGACATTTTTTAGTTTGATCGATTACGTATCTTATTTATATATGGCTAGTCGGCGTTATATAGAGGCTTGATTGTATGCTTTCTAGGAAATCGATTTGAGACGGTAACCCAAATGATAATTATCTAAAGGCTGCGAGCTCACTGAGCGATTCACCAACGTCTCGGTGGTCGTGCTATGTGTTTGTGGGCCTTGCAACGCGTTGATGTTGTGCGCTTCGGATTGCTCTGGGTGGACGTCTGTGTGTCCCTTTTTTCCCCTCTGTCTGACATGTGGCCCCGTTTTCCCGGGCCTGTTTTGTCATTCACTTGGTAGGTTGGATGGCCTGGTTGTTTGTGTGTTCGATTGTGGGGTGGGGGAGTGCGTCGCCTGGTTATCTCCGGGGGTTGACTGCTTCCTTTCTTTCTTTTCTTGCCGGTGGAGGATCGGAGACGGTGGGATTGCAGACGGAGGTGCTGTTCTTGGTCGGTGGGATTGGAGACGGTAGTGTTCTTGGTCTGTGTGATTGGAGACGGTGGGATTGGAGGCGGTGGTGGTGTTCTTCGTCTACCGTGGTCTGCCCTGTCCCGGTCTTTCCACCGCCTAGCTGGTTCTACGTCGCCTTTTCCTCCAAGGTTTGCTTGCCTCCCCCTTCTCCTCGGGTTGTTTTTTTCATCTTTCGTCTGGGCGTAGTGGGATGGGGAGAAAGGTGGGTGGGGAATGGCATGGGATTGTTTCCGTTTTGCTTTGCCGAAAGGGGATTCAGCAGTTCGTATTCGTATCCAACTCCATGGCTCCCTAAATCGCTTGATTTTCGTCCAGATTTTCTGAAACTGACCGAGATTATTTCTCGTAACATAAACAACACGTCCAGATGCAGATCTTCTGTGACCTGTATTTCTGATATTCTCTGCTATTAAGTGATCCAGTTGCCATTGTGCATTATAGCCCCTTGGTACCTGTTCTTTGAAAATATTAGTTTTACTTGTTTTCAAGCTATATTGTTTCAACATAAAGACCATAATCTATCGACTGTTCATTCATAATTCAAATTCTTCCGTTGTTATTTATGTAAATACATTAGTAAAAAGTATTAGATTTTTTCATGGCTAAAATAGTGACATTTTTTAGTTTGATCGATTACGTATCTTATTTATATATGGCTAGTCGGCGTTATATAGAGGCTTGATTGTATGCTTTCTAGGAAATCGATTTGAGACGGTAATCCAAATGATAATTATCTAAAGGCTGCGAGCTCACTGAGCGATTCACCAACGTCTCGGTGGTCGTGCTATGTGTTTGTGGGCCTTGCAACGCGTTGATGTTGTGCGCTTCGGATTGCTCTGGGTGGACGTCTGTGTGTCCCTTTTTTCCCCTCTGTCTGACATGTGGCCCCGTTTTCCCGGGCCTGTTTTGTCATTCACTTGGTAGGTTGGATGGCCTGGTTGTTTGTGTGTTCGATTGTGGGGTGGGGGAGTGCGTCGCCTGGTTATCTCCGGGGGTTGACTGCTTCCTTTCTTTCTTTTCTTGCCGGTGGAGGATCGGAGACGGTGGGATTGCAGACGGAGGTGCTGTTCTTGGTCGGTGGGATTGGAGACGGTAGTGTTCTTGGTCTGTGTGATTGGAGACGGTGGGATTGGAGGCGGTGGTGGTGTTCTTCGTCTACCGTGGTCTGCTCTGTCCCGGTCTTTCCACCGCCTAGCTGGTTCTACGTCGCCTTTTCCTCCAAGGTTTGCTTGCCTCCCCCTTCTCCTCGGGTTGTTTTTTTCATCTTTCGTCTGGGCGTAGTGGGATGGGGAGAAAGGTGGGTGGGGAATGGCATGGGATTGTTTCCGTTTTGCTTTGCCGAAAGGGGATTCAGCAGTTCGTATTCGTATCCAACTCCATGGCTCCCTAAATCGCTTGATTTTCGTCTAGATTTCCTGAAACTGACCGAGATTATTTCTCGTAACATAAACAACACGTCCAGATGCAGATCTTCTGTGACCTGTATTTCTGATATTCTCTGCTATTAAGTGATCCAGTTGCCATTGTGCATTATAGCCCCTTGGTACCTGTTCTTTGAAAATATTAGTTTTACTTGTTTTCAAGCTATATTGTTTCAACATAAAGACCATAATCTATCGACTGTTCATTCATAATTCAAATTCTTCCGTTGTTATTTATGTAAATACATTAGTAAAAAGTATTAGATTTTTTCATGGCTAAAATAGTGACATTTTTTAGTTTGATCGATTACGTATCTTATTTATATATGGCTAGTCGGCGTTATATAGAGGCTTGATTGTATGCTTTCTAGGAAATCGATTTGAGACGGTAACCCAAATGATAATTATCTAAAGGCTGCGAGCTCACTGAGCGATTCACCAACGTCTCGATGGTCGTGCTATGTGTTTGTGGGCCTTGCAACGCGTTGATGTTGTGCGCTTCGGATTGCTCTGGGTGGACGTCTGTGTGTCCCTTTTTTCCCCTCTGTCTGACATGTGGCCCCGTTTTCCCGGGCCTGTTTTGTCATTCACTTGGTAGGTTGGATGGCCTGGTTGTTTGTGTGTTCGATTGTGGGGTGGGGGAGTGCGTCGCCTGGTTATCTCCGGGGGTTGACTGCTTCCTTTCTTTCTTTTCTTGCCGGTGGAGGATCGGAGACGGTGGGATTGCAGACGGAGGTGCTGTTCTTGGTCGGTGGGATTGGAGACGGTAGTGTTCTTGGTCTGTGTGATTGGAGACGGTGGGATTGGAGGCGGTGGTGGTGTTCTTCGTCTACCGTGGTCTGCCCTGTCCCGGTCTTTCCACCGCCTAGCTGGTTCTACGTCGCCTTTTCCTCCAAGGTTTGCTTGCCTCCCCCTTCTCCTCGGGTTGTTTTTTTCATCTTTCGTCTGGGCGTAGTGGGATGGGGAGAAAGGTGGGTGGGGAATGGCATGGGATTGTTTCCGTTTTGCTTTGCCGAAAGGGGATTCAGCAGTTCGTATTCGTATCCAACTCCATGGCTCCCTAAATCGCTTGATTTTCGTCCAGATTTCCTGAAACTGACCGAGATTATTTCTCGTAACATAAACAACACGTCCAGATGCAGATCTTCTGTGACCTGTATTTCTGATATTCTCTGCTATTAAGTGATCCAGTTGCCATTGTGCATTATAGCCCCTTGGTACCTGTTCTTTGAAAATATTAGTTTTACTTGTTTTCAAGCTATATTGTTTCAACATAAAGACCATAATCTATCGACTGTTCATTCATAATTCAAATTCTTCCGTTGTTATTTATGTAAATACATTAGTAAAAAGTATTAGATTTTTTCATGGCTAAAATAGTGACATTTTTTAGTTTGATCGATTACGTATCTTATTTATATATGGCTAGTCGGCGTTATATAGAGGCTTGATTGTATGCTTTCTAGGAAATCGATTTGAGACGGTAACCCAAATGATAATTATCTAAAGGCTGCGAGCTCACTGAGCGATTCACCAACGTCTCGGTGGTCGTGCTATGTGTTTGTGGGCCTTGCAACGCGTTGATGTTGTGCGCTTCGGATTGCTCTGGGTGGACGTCTGTGTGTCCCTTTTTTCCCCTCTGTCTGACATGTGGCCCCGTTTTCCCGGGCCTGTTTTGTCATTCACTTGGTAGGTTGGATGGCCTGGTTGTTTGTGTGTTCGATTGTGGGGTGGGGGAGTGCGTCGCCTGGTTATCTCCGGGGGTTGACTGCTTCCTTTCTTTCTTTTCTTGCCGGTGGAGGATCAGAGACGGTGGGATTGCAGACGGAGGTGCTGTTCTTGGTCGGTGGGATTGGAGACGGTAGTGTTCTTGGTCTGTGTGATTGGAGACGGTGGGATTGGAGGCGGTGGTGGTGTTCTTCGTCTACCGTGGTCTGCCCTGTCCCGGTCTTTCCACCGCCTAGCTGGTTCTACGTCGCCTTTTCCTCCAAGGTTTGCTTGCCTCCCCCTTCTCCTCGGGTTGTTTTTTTCATCTTTCGTCTGGGCGTAGTGGGATGGGGAGAAAGGTGGGTGGGGAATGGCATGGGATTGTTTCCGTTTTGCTTTGCCGAAAGGGGATTCAGCAGTTCGTATTCGTATCCAACTCCATGGCTCCCTAAATCGCTTGATTTTCGTCCAGATTTCCTGAAACTGACCGAGATTATTTCTCGTAACATAAACAACACGTCCAGATGCAGATCTTCTGTGACCTGTATTTCTGATATTCTCTGCTATTAAGTGATCCAGTTGCCATTGTGCATTATAGCCCCTTGGTACCTGTTCTTTGAAAATATTAGTTTTACTTGTTTTCAAGCTATATTGTTTCAACATAAAGACCATAATCTATCGACTGTTCATTCATAATTCAAATTCTTCCGTTGTTATTTATGTAAATACATTAGTAAAAAGTATTAGATTTTTTCATGGCTAAAATAGTGACATTTTTTAGTTTGATCGATTACGTATCTTATTTATATATGGCTAGTCGGCGTTATATAGAGGCTTGATTGTATGCTTTCTAGGAAATCGATTTGAGACGGTAACCCAAATGATAATTATCTAAAGGCTGCGAGCTCACTGAGCGATTCACCAACGTCTCGGTGGTCGTGCTATGTGTTTGTGGGCCTTGCAACGCGTTGATGTTGTGCGCTTCGGATTGCTCTGGGTGGACGTCCGTGTGTCCCTTTTTTCCCCTCTGTCTGACATGTGGCCCCGTTTTCCCGGGCCTGTTTTGTCATTCACTTGGTAGGTTGGATGGCCTGGTTGTTTGTGTGTTCGATTGTGGGGTGGGGGAGTGCGTCGCCTGGTTATCTCCGGGGGTTGACTGCTTCCTTTCTTTCTTTTCTTGCCGGTGGAGGATCGGAGACGGTGGGATTGCAGACGGAGGTGCTGTTCTTGGTCGGTGGGATTGGAGACGGTAGTGTTCTTGGTCTGTGTGATTGGAGACGGTGGGATTGGAGGCGGTGGTGGTGTTCTTCGTCTACCGTGGTCTGCCCTGTCCCGGTCTTTCCACCGCCTAGCTGGTTCTACGTCGCCTTTTCCTCCAAGGTTTGCTTGCCTCCCCCTTCTCCTCGGGTTGTTTTTTTCATCTTTCGTCTGGGCGTAGTGGGATGGGGAGAAAGGTGGGTGGGGAATGGCATGGGATTGTTTCCGTTTTGCTTTGCCGAAAGGGGATTCAGCAGTTCGTATTCGTATCCAACTCCATGGCTCCCTAAATCGCTTGATTTACTTTTAATTTCTGTCTCTTAGTTTGGCCGTCCCCATCTCGCTCGGACGATTTATTCTGCAGTCTTTCACTAATATATATCTTAAATTTTCAAGGGGCTATTAATGTGACGCAAGATGCATGGAGAGAAGACGATTACGTCTCTACTAATTTCGCACAGCAGCAGCAGTATCCTGGATAGCAACTAGAATAGATCTGACAATAGCTCCACAGATTTTTGCTCTACTTTCTTTTTACTGCAGCACGAATAGATTTTGTCTCTACGATTGGTAAATTCCATCTTACAACAATATGGAAAGAAAATATTAACAAACGAAGGCATCCCTACCTTTCTTTGGCGCACATCAAAGTGACTCAAAACATTAGTTGAGACGATATATGTAGGCATGCTTTGCATACGTCTCCTTTTTCCCTAGACACGCGTACAAAGCGTCGTTACATTGCTTGAGACGGCGCATAACAAGACGCTCCTAGAACGCTTTAATAAACGACTTTATGAGCTCCTAAAGATGGTTTATAGCGTCTCTAACAGATAGATTAGGCGTCTCTACATGCATGACTTCATGCGTGTAGGATTAACATTGATATAACCTCACACGGATTCGGTTGCATGCATGGCATGAGCTACTGAGAGTTGTTAATCCAATGCCCTAACTCTCAACTCTTATATCAAAGGAAAATACCAAATAGCTGGGTTAACCTGACTCCAGTATGTATCCTGCGTGCGGTATGTAGATATTGCACCAACGGCCTGCTAGAATCACCATATTCTTCAACTCCGTGAATCTCACGTAGTTTTCACCCTCTTCTATTATTATATATAGTACCTTATAATAGTTACAATCAAAGGGAAAATTCCGCGTATACTATCAATGATAGAACCCCATCACGGTGTAGACGGTCTGCACGATCGTCATGATCACGATTAGGAAGACGGCGGCGGCAAGTGACAACAACGCCCACATGCTCCTGAAGTAGGCGCGGAGGTTAGCGTGCCACATGTTCCACGGCTGGCTGAGGTAGTCGTTCACCTGCTGCTGCACGGCGTCAAGCGCGCTGTCTGGCTCTAGTGCCACGTCCCTCGCGATGCCATTGAACATCTTGGCCACATCCTTGTCGCTGCCGATGGCGTTCTGGATGATCCCCTTGGAGCTCAGTAGCGCCACGTCCTTGGCCGAGTCGATGATGTTTGTCATGAAGAACACGTAAGCGGTCACGTTGTTCCCGGCGCCAACGTGCAGCCGCTCGAACGCCATCATGTTGAGGAAAATGTACTCGGTGGAGTCGTCCACAGGCACCGCCGGCATGCTTAGCACGCCGTGCCGGAAGCGGATGTCGTGTAGGCTGGTGGACTTGCTCCTTTTGAACCGGATACCAGCTTCGTAGAGTTCCGCTGCAGATCGGATGGTGTCGTTGTCCTCCCTGTCCCGAGACCTCGGGATTTCCTGGTATCCACCACCAAAGAGCATGCTCCGGCGAAAAATATCAAGTGGGTGGAGCCCTAGGCCAATGCCCGGTGGCAGTGGCTGGGAAAATGGGGCCAAAAACCTTAGCACCATCCTGTTGACGATGTCATCGTTCTAGCCATCATTCATGCATGCAAGCATCAGTTCAATGTTCAGCCAAAGATATAAAATTCAAAAATAAGATAACTGGTGTTTTAGATATATCTTTGACTTCTTGGGTGATACTTGAAGAATTGTCATTTTTTCCTTGAAGCGATGTATAGTTGGCAATGCACGAGGATGCATGTTACACCCTATTTTACCCCCACTACGGGGGACCTGAATATGGTGACTTCTTGGGTGATACTTGAAGAATTATCATTTTCTCCTTGAAGCGATGTTGTATAGTTGCCAATGCACGAGGATGCATGTTACACCCTATTTTACCCCCACTACGGGGACCTGAATATGGTGCAGCACACGCTTTTCAAAACTTATTTACAAAGATTAATCCAAGTAAATGATGATTATTTGATGACAAATTGATGTCCTTAGAAAGTTCTTTTCAATACAAATCCAGTGCTATTAATTTTATGCAACATAGTCGAGATATAATTGCTCAATTTTTTTTTGTCAATGGCTAATAATCCTGATAAACTCCTCCCACGCCTTATTCATATGAAAGGAGTAATATTTACATTTTCAGTAATAATTGAGTGGGATAACTTGATTATTCTAGACATCAGGCTTTTATAGAGTTCCTTTACTCTTTCTGAACCTCACGTCAATTGCTAACATAAAGCATGATGTTCTGTTTACCCTTTTTCTGTTTTACCTGACGGTTTCTTTTGTGACAAAAAGAATGCAATAATGCTACATCTACAGAGCGAATATTACGAACTCCTACTTACGGGAATGACGTGGGGAGCAACTATACAGAACAACCTGTGAATACCTATGAGTAATGCAGACATATATTTTTTTCTTCGTGGCCATAGCAGAGGCATTTAGCTAGTTGGAATTTGGAAATAGATAACTAGCATAGTGTAAGATTCATGTGGCAGTGTAGTTACCGGAGGCCTTCCAGTCTCAACGGCGTTGAGCTTCTGGAGGAGGAGCAGCGGCAGCTGGTTCTCGAGCATGAGCATGTCTCGCCGGATGTAGGGAACCATGTACAGCATCCCGTGGTGGCTGAAGATCGGGTCGTTGGTGGCGTAGTCGTTGACGTTCTTCCCGGCGGCCGTCCTCATCAACTCGAGCAGGAAGCACCCGTCGAGGATCATCGTCTCCAGGAACCGCTCCCTGCCCCCGCTGCCGATGCCGGCGCCGAGGTCCATGTACGCGCTCTCCAGCTGCTCCGCGGCGTCCTCCACGGCGTTGGCGAAGTCGTGGAGCGGCCGCCCCATGCGCCGGAGCAGGTGCCGCAGCACCCGGCGCTTGTGCTCCTCCATGGGCAGCAGGTTGGGATCTCCGTGGTGGAAGGGGCCGAGGGACACCACCTGAGGCTGGTACGCCTTGCTGTTCATGTCCTTGATGCACACCGGCACGCGGTAGATGCAGGGACGCTCCACCGGCTTGTCGCCTTCCTTCAGCGTCTCCTCCAAGTCCAGCACCCACGTCCTCATCCTCATCTCGCTGCCGCCGGCCGCCGCCATTCTGGTCGAGTCTATGAGATATAGCTAAGATTATAGATACTGATGTATGCATGTGAACATAGCGCTGTTTAGCTAGCTACATACATATAGTCGGTTACTTTACTTGCCTTGCATGCCACATTGTGGAAAAACCTTTTAGAAATCGCCTGTACATGCAGAAGTCCCATCCACAGCCTATTTCTCTTTTAAGAATGGTGCATCCGTTCAGCCTTTTTTCAGTCTGCAGGTGGATAACGTTAAGCTCACGTCACTAATTGAGAAAGAATTGAAACATTTGAAACAGTTCTTGAACGGTACAAAATCTTCATAAGTTTCAGAAAAGTTTCTCAAAATTTTCAGTTTTCCTTCCTGAAAGGCATCGTGGTTACACGTCATCCACTTTGCTCTGCGTGTCAGGAGAAACCCTAGGACCAGTCTCTGATCCGGGCAGCAGCTGTCGCTTTCCCTCTTGAGGGCGTTGCTTGGTGCTTGACGAGTAGGTGCAAAGAGCATGTCGAGACTTCTCTGAAGGACGCAACAGTTGCACTACCTTCGTTTAGTTGATCTGCCTTTGTCTTCATTCTATTTCATCTTTGTTTCTTTCAGACGTGTCTTTGCTGCTGCTCCAGTATTTTCTTTCGTTTCGACTATGTCTTAATTGTACTTTGTGGTTGCTATATTAATATAGCTGGGAAAGTTTTTTTTTTCCGAGAGGTCAAAGCAGAGAAATCAACATGCTATGGGCCGAGGACGTGCCTCCACTTAGCGGGCGATCAACATGCAGTGGGAGCAGCTTGCCGAAGCCACGAGGAAGCGAGGAATATGTGAAATGTGGCCAATCTTGGGAAGGCCGCACGCAAGAGAACATTTTCTATAAATTAAGATGGAGTACAGGGTAGGCGAGGCATTGCATGCATCTGCTTTTTCATAGATTAATTCTAATCTCTCTTTTTAAATTACTAATGGATTCTAATTTGTACAAGAATATATAGATGAGCGGGGTCAAAGCATCAAAGGAAGGAATTAACCCACCATGCACGTAAATCACGTCACACATTATCAATAGGTCATCTAGCTAGCTAACCTTGTACTCCCTCCTTCCTAAAATGTAGTGTATATAATAATTTTTAAGATTCAAATGATGCAAAGTTTGATCAAGTTTGCAGTGAAAAAGTTAACATCTAGAATCTTTGCCTAAATGGTCCAGCTCATATTTCTATTTTAATAATTCATAAAATCCTAGAGACCCATGTGGCCCATTCATGCATGGCAAGAGGTGGGACAAATGTTTAGTCCCACATTGCTAGTTAAAGGAAGGTTTCACCACCTTATAAGGAGGACTCTTCCACCACTTGGGAAACGAATGAGAAGGAGAGAGACATACACGCGCGCTCCTCCTCCTCCGCCGCCCGCCTCGCCTCGTCACGACGCACACGCTGCGAGTTGCGGGAATGCCTCGAGCCGAGAGCTCCTGTTCGTTTCCTCTCCCAACACCGACTGTTCGCCTGCCTACCCGTGCCTATAAGAGTGAGAGGTTGCCCCTCTCCTCAGATACACCAACGCACACCCTTGCGCCTCCAGTTCCAGAGCACTGCGCTACCTAGATCTTCCTCATCATGTCTTGTGATGTGCACCGCGAGCCGGGATAGTAGGCCTCCGAGACTCCGCTGCTCCGAGTCCTGTACGGGAGAAGGGCGATACGGTTTTTGGGGAGCGCTACCAGCGCGACTACTGGCTTCATCATGGACTCCTTCATGGATAGCGACTACGCTGATATCTTCCCTAACGACGATTTCTTTCCCGACATCAACAACCTCTTCCTCGACAACATGGATGATGACGATGCCAACGCCAACACCCGCGGTTCATCTGTTGTGATGTATATCATCTTCCTCAGTCTTGTTCATCTTATTCATATAGTTTGTCGTATCTTCTGGTCTATAGTAGGTTATCTGCTAAATCATTTGTTTAGTTTAATTTCTATTATTATGCCCGTGATTTATCTATCTTTTATTTTGGTTAAATCTCTTGAAAAATTGCTCTTTTACTCAACAATCCAAAAACCTTATTATAGGCAATTTGCTCCAAGTGGTTTCGTTGCTTCTATGAAGCCACCTATCTTTGAGGTTACGCATTATAAGAGATGGCGCGTGAGAGCGGTTCTCTGGTTTCAGAACATGAACTACTATGACGCCACTCTTGGCAAGCCTGAGGGAGAGCTTACTCCTGCTTAGAAACAAGTTTTCCAAAAACCGGAAACCCTGTTCAAGGCTGCTTTACTGTCTATTCTTGGGGAGAACATTGTTAAACCCTATATATCATTTGATAATGGCAAGGACATGTGGCCTATGCTCGAGGCCAAGTTTGGGGTCTCAGGCGCTGGCATTGAACTGTATGTCATGGAGCAACTCCATGACTACAAGATGATTGATGATCGCTCAGTGGTTGAGCAAGCTCATGAAATGCAGTCACTGGCCAAGGAGCTTGAGCACTTCCCTTGTGTGTTACCGGGCAAGTTTATTCCTGGGGGCATTATTGCTAAGCTTCCTCCTTTGTGGAGGAACTTTGCTACTTCCCTAAAACACAAGAGACAAGAGTTTTCCGTATTGGATCTCATTGGAACTCTTGATGTGGAAGAGAAGGCGAGAGCAAAAGACACACGTGCTCGAGGTGCCGAGGGAGGTTCAAGTGTCAACCTGGTACATAAAAAGAACTTCCAGTCTCACAAGTTCAAGAACAAGGGAAAGTTTGATGGAAGAGGAAAGTTCGATGGGAAGAACAAATCCTCACAATCTACCAGTTTCAAGAAGAAGACTGATAATAAGAAAGGTGCTTGTCATGTGTACGGTGATCCCGATCATTGGGCTCCTTCTTGCCCCAACCATTTTGACAAGTGCCAACATGGGAAGGGCAGCAAGACTGCTAATGTTGTCATGGGCGACGTTGAGATGAAGGATGTTGGGTATGGTATCTTACCTACTGTTCTTTTATTATGTTATTCTCCTGATTGGTGGATTAACACGGGTGCTAATCTACATGTTTGTTTTGATATTTCCATGTTTTCTTCATATCAGGTCAGAGGGACTCAATCCATGTTGATGGGGAACAGCTCGCATGCTTATGTTCATGGTGTTGGTACATTCGATCTGAAGTTTACTTCGAGAAATACCGTGCGCCTGAAGAACGTGCATCATGTTCCCGCAATAAATAAAATCTTGTTAGCGGATCTCTTCTTTGTCGGGACGGCTACAAGATTGTATTCAAGTCCAATAAATTTGTAATCTCCAAGTATGGAACCTTTGTTGGCAAAGGTTTGTTATGAGTGTAGAGGCTTGTTCTGCTTATCTGTCAGACGTTTGTAATAAAATCGTTAATCATATTTACACGAATTTTGACTCAAATGTGTGGCATTCTCGTCTGTGTCATATTAATTTTGGCTGTATGACGCGACTAGCCAAAATGAATTTAATCCCTGATTTCACTACTATCAAGGGATCTAAGTGCCAAGTTTGTGTGCAAGCAAAACAACGTCGCAAGTCACATACGACTACAGAGGTGAGAAATTTAACACCACTGGAGCTCACACATTCTGATATTTGTGAGATGAATGGTGTGTTGACAAAAGGTGGAAAGAAATATTTCATGACGTTGATCAATGACTCTACGAGATACTGTCATGTGTATCTTCTAAAATCAAAAGATGAGGCTTTGAGCTTCTTCAAAATCTATAAAACTGAGGCAGAAACCAACTTGATCGAAAGATTAAGAGACTTAGGTCTGATCATGGTGGAGAGTATTTTTCCAATGAGTTTAATTCCTTTTGTGTGGAACAATGCATAATTCATTATAGGACGCCTCCCTACTCACCCCAGTCAAATGGGGTAGCCGAAAGAAAGAACTATACTCTAACAGATTTGGTTAATGCCATGTTAGACACATCGGGTCTCTCCAGTGAATGGTGGGTGGAGGCACTAATGACAGCGTGTCATGTCCTAAACCGAGTTTCCACAAAGAACAAAGAAATTACTCCATTCAAAGAATGGGAAAAGAAAAGGTTAATTAAATCTCTCTTACTTATGAACTTGGGTTTGTTTGGCAAAGGTTAATGTACCAATCCCTAAGAAGCACAAGCTTGGACCAAAAACCATTGATTGTGTTCTTCTGGGATATGCTTTTCATAGCATTGGTTATAGATTCTTGATAGTAAAATCTAAAGTTCCTGGCATACAATTTGGTACAATCATGGAGTCGACTGATGCGACTTTCTCTGAGGATATCTTTCCTATGAAGGATATACCTAACTCATCAAATTCGGAGATACCTAGTTCATCTATTCAGGAATTTGCTACAATTTCTGAACCTACCATTCTAATTGAACACTCTGAAAGTCCTAAGGAAGATGATCATGAAATTCCTAAAAGGAGCAAGAGTCAGAGGACTGCAAAGTCTTTTGGTGATGATTTCATTGTGTACCTTGTGGATGACACTCCCACTTCCATTTCATAAGCCTATGCATCTCCTGATACTGACTACTGGAAGGAAGTCATCCATAATGAGATGGATTCCATCTTAGCTAATGGAACATGGGAGATCACTAGTCACCCTTATGGGTGCAAACCTTTAGGATGCAATTGTGTGTTCAAGAAAAAGCTTAGGCCTGATGGTACTATTGAGAAGTGCAAGGCACGACTTGTGGCCAAGGGATACACTCAAAAAGAAGGTGAAGACTTCTTTGAAACTTACTCACTTGTTGCCAGATTGACCACTATTCAAGTACTACTTTCATTGGCCGCCTCGCATGGTATTCTCGTTCATCAAATGGATGTTAAGACAACTTTCCTAAATGGAGAGTTGGATGAGGAAATTTACATGGATCAGTGATGTCTACGCACTTCTATTCTTGTAGACAGTTGTTGGGCCTCCAAGTGCAGAGGTTTGTAGAACAGCAGCAAGTTTTCCGTTAAGTGGATCACCCAAGGTTATCGAACTCGGGGAGGAAGTGGTCAAAGGTATCCCTCTCAAGCAACCTTGCAATCAAGATACAAGAAGTCTCTTTTGTCCCCAACACACCCAATACACTTGTCAGGTGTATAGGTGCACTAGTTCGGCGAAGAGACAGTGAAATACAAGTGGTATGGATAATTATAAGTGGTAATGGTGCCAGAAAATAGCTTGCTGGCGTGTGGTTGACGTGGGAAAAGACTAAAGGCAAACTGAAATAAAGATGGAAGCAAGCAAACATGTAACAGATCTAATTGCAAACGGTGTATCAATGCTAAGAAACAAGGCCTAGGGATCATACTTTCACTAGTAAACACTCTCATATAAATATCTTCATTTTATGATACTACTCTTAACTACTCTCCAGTTGGACACTCTAATCCATGGTAGGGCTATAACATCACACCTCAAAGTAAGCCTTTCCCATCTAGGTAACCCCACACTATCACCTTGAGCACTAGATGGTTCCAACAAACACCACAATTTCATAAAGACATCCAACTCCAAATATAACTCATAACAAGTATTTGTAATCTCTAGCCTAAGTGCCACCATGGTGTGCACGCTGTCACTTTCACACACATGGGGAGAGCATAGATCTATTAAAGCACTTGAGTAGCAAGGTAGATCTACTTCATTACCAGGCTCATGATCACAATATGATCATGCATAGAGAGAGAGATGAACACATAGCTACCGGTAGAACCCTTAGCCTCGAGGAAGAACTACTCCCTCCTCATCATGGGAATCAGCAACGGTGATGGAGATGGTGGTGGAGTCGATGGAGATGGCTCCGGGGGTACTTCCCCGTCCCGACAGGGTGTCGGAACAGAGACTTTCTGTCCCCTGAATCTCCCCTTCGGTGGCAGCGGCACTGCGGAACTTTTCGTGGCTGGAGGCTTCACGATTTAGGGTTTATGCATCGGGAGGCTCTTATAGGCGAGAGGGGAGACCGAGGGGGTGCCGGAGGGGCCCACACCACCCCCCTGGCGTGGCCTGGCCTGGCCCGTGCCACCAGGTGGTGTGGCCAGCCCCTGGCCCCTCTCCGTCTCGTCTTCTGGCTCCATGAGTCTTCCGGTAAAATATCGACTTTGGCTTTTGTCTGGTCCAATTCTGAGAATATTGATTTTCTGACTTTCCTGGAACCAAAAATAGCAGAAAACAGGCTACTGGCACTGTGGCATCTTGTTAATAGGTTAGTTCAAGAAAGTCTATGAAAAGTACTCCAAAGTTGGAACAAAACACAAGAAAGTAGATAAAACTAAGCATGGAACACCAAAAATTATGGATACGTTAGCAACGTATCAACATCCCCAAGCTTAACTCCTACTCGTCCTCAAGTAGGTAAGTGATAAAAAGAAAGAATAATTTTTGAGGTGACATGCACAATCATAAACTTGATCAAAGTAGTTGTAAAACATTCAAAGCTGGGATCATAGTACTTCAATCATAACATGAAAGACAAAGTTCTAGCAATAAGACAAAGAAACTATGTTGTAACATGAAAGGATACAAACAAAATATTAATGAATAACAATGCTTTGCAAGACGTTTGTTTGTTTCACATAAAGAAAACATCGCATAGTGGCATTCAGCTTGTCCCTCATAGAGTAGCAAACATAAATGCATAGGACACCTTCAAAGTTCATAAGAGTGACTAGATACAAATAGTTTAAAACAAGCAATATCAAAGTTATGCATCAATCAACAAGTCTTGGGACAATGCACATAGAACTAATAATGGCCACTATGCTCTCAAAGTAGGTGCATAAAGATAGAAGGTGGAGACTCAATATATAAGTGGAAGAAAGGCCTTCATAGAAGGAAGCAGAGATTCAAGTTTCATAAAGAGCTTGCAAAAATTATGGTACTTAATAGCTTTCAGCTCTCATTGCCCCTATCATAAGCATCTTGAAGTGATTAAGGTTAAAGTGAACAAACTATGGAGTATATGCTTGACAAAGTATAAGTTGGAAATATCATGTCCCTTGAATACGAGGGCCGCTCCTCATGCTACTCAAGTTTAGTCACCGGTAAGTTCTTGTCATTGTAAGTACATGTGTATCATAGAGAACCGCCAACGGGGTACCCCTTGCCCGATGATACGGAAGAATCCCCATATCAAAACAACAAGGCGAGCAGGCAACAAGCATCTCAGCAATCTTCTTATTTACCATGGGAATATGGTGCTTTTTTCTCTCTTTCCTCTTTTCATAATCTCTTTTTTTCTCTTTTTCTCTTTTTTCTCAATATCGGACTCTTTTTTTTATAAGAAGAATGCTTCATAGACAGCTCATTATGGTTACGCTGCAGGTTTCCACCATGTCAGCATGGATTAGACCAGCGGCCCAGGTGTTTCTCTAACACATATACATAACTCCATGGACTTACAAGCTCCCCTTTCATTTCACACCGACGACATCCATAGACAAAAGAGCATGATATCAACTAGTACAAAGTACCAATGCAATGTTGAAAGCGTTCCCCATGACAACATTGTTCTGCTAATCCCCAACAAATAAGTGCAAGCATATACAACATAGACGACACAATGGTTCAAGTTTATTAAGGGCAAGAAAAGTAAAGTGTGCCATCAAGTTCGTTAGAGCTTTAATTACTAGTTTTCTCATAACAAGTTTAATTCGGAAGGTAAAAAAAAGCATGAACATACTTGGAATAGCATATGCTAGTAGGTAGGTATAGTGGACTCTTCGGAATAACTTGGTTTAGGGAGTTGGATGCATGAGTGGAACTCATACTTGGTTACGGAGGCTGGCAAAAGACTGGGAGCGACAAACTAAGAGAGAAATAATGGTCATAATCATGCAGAGCGATAAAACATCATTGATCAAAGCATAAAGTGATACTACAGGTTGAAAACTAAAGGATCATAAAGGCTATGGTGACTTTGGATAGTCATAACATGGTGTGAGCATGTGCCAAGTCAACCCAAATAAAGCATCAAAGGAGAATACCACTATACTATGCTTCAATATGCTAAAACAACGCATGATTCATCCAAGGCACATTAAGCAATCTCAATTGTTTATAACAAGTCATGCTATAGCAAAGAATACTAAGCATAAAGCCAAAAAAAATATCAAGCATGGCATGACAAAGCATAGGCCACAGTCAAAAACAAGCTCTCTTTACCACTTAAGCATGAGCTTTCCTACTCTTTTCCAAACCAAACAAAACTATTTGAAAACCAATGTATGAAATAGGGGGTCCAACCAATTTATTCAGAAAACTAAGCTAACGAAAAACCAAAATGAAAACGAAAAGAAGACGCTCCAAGAACAACACAACTGTGCATGAAACAATAAAAATGAAGCGTTTGGAAGAAACCTGGGATTTTTATTGATGAAGGGGGGATGCCTTGGGCATCCCCAAGCTTTGACGCTTGTAATTCTTGGATATTTCTTGGGATGACACGCGTGGCATTCCCAAACTTGAGCTTTAGTACATCCTTCATCTCATTACTCATTCTTTCCATACACCTAAATTTTTTCCTTCATACAAAACTTCACACAATCTTTATTAGCAACATTAGTGCACTCAAGATAATAGGTCTTTAGGTTCAGTTCTAACACCAATAAACTTCCATTAAAACACTAGCTACTGTAGCACTTTCCTCAAAAAGCTCAATTCCCCAAAAGAACTCAAAAAGGAACCAACAAGAAGCAAATGCAGAAAATGGCAGAAATCTGTCAAAACAGACCAGCAGGTAAAGACGAATTTTTTCGAAGACCTTCTGTTGCTCAAATCAAAAAGTGTTGAACTAACGAAAGTTAGATAACAACCTGGGGCAGAAGCAAAAAAATTCACGCCTCAAAAGGACGTACAGAGATTTTACACGAATTTTTACGATGAAGCACAGAAATCTGTTTCGGGACAGCAACTTTCCCAATCATTACTTCTCTCTCATTAGAGGTTACTCTTGGCACAAAAAGCAAATAAAAATGATAAGGAGCGGTTATTATAGAAGTTATAACTTCCAAGACTCATCTAAAACTTTTGGGTTATCTCCCAATAAGTACTTTTCTTTAATGCCTTTAAGTTAGGCATGATAGTTTGAGAAGATGCTCACATAAGAAATATGAATTGAAGTAAAAGAGAGCATCAAGAAGCAAATTCAAAGCACATTTAAGTCTAACCCACTTCCTATGCATAGGAATCTTGTAAAGAAACAAGTCATGAAAGCACAAGGAAACAAGCATAGTAAAGCAAAACAAGTGCAACTTCAAGACTTTCAACATAAAGAGGGGAAACTTAATATTGTTGAGACACATAAAACCATGTTTCCCTCTCTCATAATAACTTTCAGTAGCATCATAAATAAAATTAACAATATAACTATCACAAGAAACATTCTTATCATGAGCCACATGCATAAAAGAATTAATACTCCCCACATAAACATAGTCATTCTTATTAATTGTAGTGGGAGCAAATTCAACAAAATAGCTATCATTATTATTCTCATCACCATAATCATCAAATATAGGAGGCATATTGTAATCATAATTAATTTCCTCCTCAATAGTAGGTGGACTGAAAATATCATATTCATCATTGCAATCATCATATATTGGAGGTATAGTATCATCATAAGCAATAGAATAGTTATCTTCCAAAGTGTGTTCATTTGTAAACATATCATCATTGGAAGGAACATGGATAGCACTAATAGTACAACAATTATCATCATTTTCAGAATTGGTACCGAAGAGATTATCAATATCAAAAGTAGTGTGCTTTTCCCAATCATGATCACTACTGTATGTAATAGGCATAGGAACATCATCGAGTTCAGATTCATCAAAAACTATAATAGGAGCAACATGCTTAGGGGAAAATACCATTTCCTCTCTCCTTTTACTCCTCCTCTTCTTCTTTTTCTTCTTCTCTTTAGGAGGGAGAGGCTTGAAAGGAAGCTTCTCCATATAACCTGGTTCATTGTTAGAGACAATAGAAGAAACTTTGGAGGATTCCTCCTTTTCATTAATAAGAACAAAACACATATTAGTCCTGTCATATTTTGGTAAAACCTCATCTTTTATAATATTTTGTACATAAGTATTTGTGCGGCAATTATCAACACAATAAAGATGACAACCATGCAGGATACTATTCATATCAAAAGCACTCGTATCTACCAAAGAGTTTTTTCTTAATAACTCTTCACATCCCAAAAATAATGTAAGTTCATCATGCTGATTAGGAGTGATCATGTCATCACAATACAAACTTGCAGTACTCATTGGATTAGAAGAGCTATTATTATGGCCTGAGCATTGAAAATTGAAATGACCCACTTCAAAGCAAAGTTCACAAATAAAAGGATAAAGGGCACAAACTTTTTTTCCAAGATCATTTAAAGCCCTATACCACATTCTAGTTTTTTCATTCCTGTGGGTGATACAATATTCTTCTTCAATTTGATTATTCTCACAAGGTCTATGTATTCCACAAAAATTAACATGCTTATAAGAAATAGTACTTTCAGAGGTTTGAGCATGTTTATTGCTATCATTAACAACAATTTCATTTTCCATGCAAGTGTCTTTAAAAGGCTGATGATACATGTCCCACTTTTCTTTAGGATCATTAATATGAGAAGCAAAGGTTTTAAAACAATCAATAAGAATTTGAGGATCAAGACCATATTTAGCACTAAGCTCTTGAAAATCAGCAGTTTCAGCGAAAGACTTAATGCAATCATACTCATAGTTTATACCTGGTTCTTTACCTTTGTTGTTATCCCAATCTTCAGTATTGCTTTGAATTGTTTCAAGAAGATCCCACTTAGCTTTGACCTCCTTACTCGTGAAGGATCCCTCTAAACAAGTATCTAGATAGTCCTTGTAATGTCCTGAAAGCCTTGCATAGAAATTATTAATAACAATATTCCTGGGGAGCTCATGAATGGGACATTTGAGCATTAGTGACTTCAGTCTCCCCCATGCTTGGGCAATACTTTCTCCATCATGAGGATGAAAATTATAAATATAATTCCTATCTTTATGAATTTCATGAGGAGGATAAAATTTAGCGTAAAAGAGAGATTCAAGTTCCTTCCACTCCAAATGATGAGGATCATCTAGTAGCTCATACCACTCCCTTGCTTTGCCCTTAAGTGATAAAGAGAATAGCTTCCTCTTAACTTGGTTTATTGAAATACCTGCACACTTGAACAACCCGCATAATTCATGTATAAAGAGTAAATGATCACCAGGATGGACAGTTCCATCTCCAAAATAAGAGTTATTCATAACACATTCAACAATTTTTATAGGTATTTTAAAAGGGATACTTTTAGTATGTGGATCTAAAATATCACAAGTATCATTAGAATTACCACATATGGGAGATAAAGTATCATCAGAGCAAATTTTAAACTGGGGAACTAAAAAGATCATTTTCATAAGGACTAGCTTCCCCAAGCTTAGACTTTTCCATAGCATTAGTAACAAAGGTGTTCAAAAGGTTCATACTAATAACACTGCTATTAGCATGCAAAGAAAGTTCCATGGGTTTTTTAATTTTCTTTTCAGACAATTCAAGTTCTAACTTAGGAAAAATACTAAAAAGCTCTCTAATTTTTGTTGTTGTTTTCCATTCAGCCTAACTAGTGAAAACAAGAAACAAAAAGACAAAATTGCAGAATCTAAAGGAAATAACTTCGAGCACTCACATCGGAGGATGTGAGTACCTTTTACCTTACCTCCCCGGCAACGGCGCCAGAAAATAGCTTGATGTCTACGCACTTCTATTCTTGTAGACAGTTGTTGGGCCTCCAAGTGAAGAGGTTTGTAGAACAGCAGCAATTTTTCCCTTAAGTGGATCACCCAAGGTTTATCGAACTCAGGGAGGAAGTGGTCAAAGGTATTCCTCTCAAGCAACCCTGCAATCAAGATACAAGAAGTCTCTTGTGTCCCCAACACACCCAATACACTTGTTAGGTGTATAGGTGCACTAGTTCGCGAAGAGATGGTGAAATACAAGTGGTATGGATAATTATAAGTGGTAATGGTGCCAAAAAATAGCTTGCTAGCGTGTGGTTGACGTGGGAAAAGACTAAAGGCAAACTGAAATAAAGATGGAAGCAAGCAAACATGTAACAGATCTAATTGCAAACGGTGTATCAATGCTAAGAAACAAGGCCTAGGGATCATACTTTCACTAGTGAACACTCTCATATAAATATCTTCACTTTATGATACTACTCTTAACTAGTCTCCAGTTGGACACTCTAATCCATGGTAGGGCTATAACATCACACCTCAAAGTAAGCCTTTCCCATCTAGGTAACCCCACACTATCACCTTGAGCACTAGATGGTTCCAACAAACACCACAATTTCATAAAGACATCCAACTCCAAATATAACTCATAACAAGTATTTGTAATCTCTAGCCTAAGTGCCACCATGGTGTGCACGCTGTCACTTTCACACACATGGGGAGAGCAGAGATCTATTAAAGCACTTGAGTAGCAAGGTAGATCTACTTGATCACAAAGCTCATGATCACAATATGATCATGCATAGAGAGAGATGAACACATAGCTACCGGTAGAACCCTTAGCCTCGAGGAAGAACTACTCCCCCTCATCATGGGAATCAGCAACGGTGATGGAGATGGTGGTGGAGTCGATGGAGATGGCTCTGGGGGCACTTCCCCATCCCGACATGGTGCCGGAACAGAGACTTTCTGTCCCCCAAATCTCCCCTTCAGCGGCGGTGGCGCTGCAGAACTTTTCATGGCTGGAGGCTTCACGATTTAGGGTTTATGCATCGGGAGGCTCTTATAGGGGAGAGGGGAGACCAAGGGGGTGCCGGAGGGGCCCACACCACTCCCTGGTGCAACCTGGCCTGGCCCGCGCCACCAGGTGGTGTGGCTAGCCCCTGGCCCCTCTCCGTCTCGTCTTCTGGCTCCGTGAGTCTTCCGGTAAAATATCGACTTTGGCTTTTGTCCGGTCCAATTCCGAGAATATTGATTTTCTGACTTTCCTGGAACCAAAAATAGCAGAAAACAGGCAACTGGCACCGTGGCATCTTGTTAATAGGTTAGTCCAAGAAAGTCTATGAAAATTACTCCAAAGTTGGAACAAAACATAAGAAAGTAGATAAAACCAAGCATGGAACATCAAAAATTATGGATACGTTAGCAACGTATCAATCAGCCAGATGGTTTTGTGATAAGTGGTCAAGAAGGAAAGGTATGCAAGTTGTTGAAGTCTTTATATGGCCTAAAACAAGCCCCTAAGCAGTGGCATGAGAAGTTTGAAAGAACTTTAACTGTTGTAGGCTTTTTTGTAAATGAAGCTTACAAATGTGTGTACCATTTCCATGGTGGGGGAAGGAAGTCATCCTTTGTTTGTATGTTGATGACATATTGATTTTCAGAACCAATCTTAATGCAATTAAGGAGGTTAAGGATTTCTTATCTCAATCTTTTGAGATGAAGGATCTGGGATTACCAGATGTTATCCTGAATATCAAGCTATTGAGAGATGATGACGGTGGGATTATGTTGCTTCAGTCTCACTATGTGGAAAAGGTCTTGAGTTGCTTCAGGTATAACGACTACAAGTCTTCTCCTACACTGTATGATCCTAGTGTGTCGCTTTGAAAGAATCGAGGGAATGCTAGAGACCAACTAAGATACTCTCAAATTATTGTCTTGATTACGTATTTAGCTAGCGCCACGAGGCCGGGCATCGCTTTTTCCATAAGTAAACTCAGTCGATTTGTTTCAAATCCAGGAGATGATCACTGGCATGCTCTTGAGAGAGTTATGTGCTATTTAAAAGGCACTGCGAGCTATGGCATTCACTATACAGGGTATCCGAGGGTACTAGAGGTTTATAGTGATTCAAGCTGGATACCTGATGTTGATGAGATAAAGGCTACGAGTGGATATGTATTCACACTTTGTGGTGGCACTGTTTCTTGGAAGTCTTGCAAGCAGACCATCTTAACAAGGTCAACTATGGAAGCAGAACTCACAGCATTAGACACAGCCACTGCTGAAGCGGAGTGGCTTCATGAACTCTTGATGAACTTACATGTGGTTGAAAAAACAATAACCGCAATCCTTATGAACTGCGATAATCCAATTGTGATTTTCAAAGTAAATAGTTCTAAGGATACTATGAATTCATCATCAAGACATGTGAAGAGGAGACTAAAATATGTCAAGAAAATGAGAAACTCTAGAGTTATTGCATTGCATTATATCCAAACATCTAAAAACTTGGCAGATCCTTCACAAAGGGTCTATCACGCAACATGATAGAAAATGCATCGAAGGAGATTGGTATGTGACCCACAATATGAGTTTTCCACAGTGGTAAACCACCCTTTTTGATCGGAGATCCCGTGAATTAGAATTGGGAGACAAGCTATTGGTTAACTGAGAGGAAAGTATCCCTACTTTAATAAACACCACTCCATGATCCATAGCCCCTCCACTATCTCTATTATGCACGATAGGTTGATTTATTATCTTAATGTGTTTAAGTGGCTTATCTTTAGCAGAGATGTTGTCCTACAGAACATCCTTTGAAGAACACACCAAATGAGTCTGACTGTTAAACGTCGCAGTCTATGAGAGTAGGGTGCTCTTTAATACTCATGAAAGGTCATGGAGTATGACGCATAAGCTTCACCCGCGGGGAAATCCCATGGTAGCCTAGTATCGATCAAGACTTTGTGTGAAGCTAGGTTCGTAGCAAACTTGTAGTTCAAGGCATAGTCCACTGTATAAGTTGGAGCCTAGTATAACATAAAGCTCTAGGTGGAAGTTCAACTTAACAGTCTCCACTGCAATATCGGTATATAAACAGTGTTTTGGAACCAAAGGCAAACTTCATGTGCCTCTGGGATCTCGTGGGGGATTGTTGGAATTTTTGCCTAAATGGTCCAGCCCATATTTCCATTTTAATAATTCCTAAAATCCTAGAGGCCCATGTGGCCCATTCATGCATGGCAAGAGGTGGGACAAATGTTTAGTCCCACATTGCTAGTTGAAGGAAGTTTTCACGACCTTATAATGAGGGCTCTTCCACCACTTGGTAAAAGAATGAGAAGGAGAGAGACATACACGCACTCTCCTCCTCCTCCGCCGCCGCCCGCCTCGCCAGGCCTCGCCTCGTCACGACGCACGCGCGCTGCCAATTGCTGCAATGCCTCGAGCCGAGAGCTTCTCTTTCTTTTTGCCATGCTTGAATGGATAATAATCTGAACATTCTGCGTGAGTGTATGTTTAATACGAACTCATCTATTCGGCTTCGGTCGATGCCTGTTCGTTTCCTCTCCCAACGCTGACTGTTTGCCTGCCTACCTATGCCTATAAGAGTGAGAGGTCGCTCCTCTCCTCAGACACACCAACACACACCCTTGTGCCTCCAGTTCTATAACACTGTGCTACCTAGATCTTCCCCATCCCGTCTTGCGGCGTGCACCGCGAGCCGGGACAGTAGGTCTCCGAGACTCCGTTGCTTCGAGTCCTGTACGGGAGAAGGGTGATAAGGTTTTTGGGGAGCGCTACCAACGCGACTACTGGCTTCATCACGAACTCGTTCACGAATAGCGACTGCGTTGACATCTTCCCTAATGACGATTTCTTCCCCGACATCAACAACCTCTTCCTTGACAACATGGTTGACGACGGTGTGAACGCCAACGCCAATACCGGCGGTTCCCCTGCTGTGATGTATATCATCTTCCCCAGTCTTGTTTATCTTATTCATATAGTCTGTCATATCTTCTGGTTTACAGTAGGTTATCTGCTAAATCATATGTTTAGTTTAATTTCTATTATTATGCATGTGTTTTATCTACCTTTTATTTTGGTTAAACATCTTGGAAAATTGCTTTTTTACTCAACAACTTCCACTAACGGGCCATAAACACTCTCGTGTTGGGTTTAATGTTTGTCAGCCGTATATGGGGTTCTTGAAAGTCACGACTTTCACTCACAGGCTGGATCCCTGTTAGTGTAAATGATGTACACGTACCACTCAATGGCAGAGGTTCTGCCCATAAGTGTCAATTGTTGGGTGTTTTTCTTAGGTGCATAGGTACAAGGTTTTTAGGGACTATAATTTATACCACTACACGAGGATCACATCCATCATTATAAACAAGATACCCATGTCCATGCACTCATCACCGTTCTGAATAAATCAAAGAATCACAACCACCATTACATATACAAGTCCCATACAAGATTCACAAACCACCATGATAGATATATGTACTATACAAGAATTACAACCACAATTGCATGTATAACAAAGAAGAATCACAACCACCATTACATACAAGATATCATCTAGAAGTAAAACTTTGGTGAAGGTAAATAGGCTAACAAAGTAATACGTAGTGCCAGCGACCCAAACTTATAGCCTAAATGACAACTCGTAGGGGCAAAAGATGGATATAGCATACTTTAATAACTTGATCACGCCTAGATAGCTCGTCTAGTAGGTATTATCCATGATAAGTGGTTTACTTTAGGATCTTGTTTTCTTATTTACTTAGTTGTATTATATTTATAGTAATACCTAAATAATCTCCAAAAGAATTGAAATCAGAAGGATGTCGATACACGTTATAATAAGATTCTACTAAAATTGGAAATTTGTTTGCTTCACTTGGTTTTCATGTAGGAGAAGATATTTATAGTCACTTTTTAATCTCTAACCAAATTAATTCAAAGAGTATATTTTTGTTTGTACTCCTAAACTTAATATTTGCTTTTCCTTGTGCAATTATATAAATTTTATTGTTTCCTAAAAATGACTAATTAAATCATACAATTAAAAATAATATCAAAATTATTTATAATTTCCAAAATATTTATGCCGATTTGGAACTAAATCTTTTATCTTGTAGAAGAAAATGAAAATTTTCAACCAAATTTGGACTTTTTCAGTTCAAATGGATTCCTACATAGTTACTTGAACTACTTAAAATTTGAGTGACATGTGTATTAAATAATATCTCAAACTTAACAAAATATATATTTGTGTCCATATGTATGTTAAAATGTCTTATGCAAAGTAATGTGAAATTCAAAAATGTTTGATTACTTTAGAATCATGTTCCCTTATTTATTTAATGAAATTTGATTTATAGAAATAATTAAATAAGCTAAAAAATGGAAATTGGTATGATACAAGAATACATAATAATAAGATTATATCAATTAAGTGAGATTGTCAAAATTCATAACTTGTTCGTATCAAACTGTGTTGATCTAAAAGAAGATCATTAAAATCACTTATGTACTCGATAATCAAATTCATGGAAAAAAGTAGTTTTATTTTTCCTTTATGTTTTACAATGTAATTTTAGTTCATGTGTTTATTTCCAATAAATTTGTCACTGACCATTGTCTTATTTAGTTTCTATTAGTGTGATGTCATGTAATCTTTGCACGATTACTCTAAAAATGTTCTCGCAAAGAATCGTGGAAGAAGAAGCATACACAAGGTGTTGATGGTAAAGCGTAGAATGATGGAACACACAAGAGAAACTTCAGATATCTTATAATTAATGATAAAATTGTTTATGAGGTGGATGGGTTCCTCAATGACTAAACATGAAAGTAAATGAGCCATATTCTAGGATCGTTGTATTTAGGATATTATCATAACAGCAAACTCCAGGAGCTCCCTAAAACCATTAGCGTTTGGAGCCATCCAATTTCTTCATTTGTTCGTCTGTAGCCGTCTGATTGGCTTTGTATCCTGCCTAGGCCGAATATCTTAAGGGGTTGCTACTCTGATTATCATTTTTGTGTTCTAGGGTTAATCAGGATGGTATGGGGTTGGTTTTCTGACATGTTGTCGTGGCGGTGTCACGGTAGATGCCATGAGATGGCTAAAGATGGGACCATATGGACGCTAGTGGAATCCGGGGAGAGATAGTGCGGTGATACCGCACATGAAGAACACACACAAAGACACGAAGAACAATTCCTGTGTTGTATAGTATTTTCTCCGATGTTCCCTATCCACTCAAATGCGTCGACTACCCTTAAGTGTGTCTCCCTATAGGCTCATGAGATGAGTGGACATGATCGAGACACTCTCTGATTAATAATCATTAGCGGGAGCTGAAGATCCATATTGACTCATACCATCTCAAACATAAACTAGTGATTGCGTGAACCTTTATTCGCAGTAACCAATTCCTTTTATCTTGTGATATTTTACTTGTCCGAGATCTGATCATTTGGTATTATCTATACCTAGTTTGATCCTGTTACTAACAAGTACCCTTTTCTCATTCCTGTGATATAACATTCTTAGTGATCGTTATCACTTGCTTGCAAGCTATGTTTATGTGATATCACCGAGAGGGCCCTGAGTATATCTCTCCGTCATCAGGATGGACAAATCCCAATCTTGATCCACGAGCCTCAACTGACACTATCCAAGTACCCAATGGCACATTTATAATCACCCAGTTATGAAGTGAGGTTTGATGTAATCAAAGTACTCTTCCTGAGTCAGCAATTGACGTGATCTCATGGTCTAAAGATTAGGGTTACTTTGAGTGACATTATAATAGTGTAAACATAATGGCACGATCGTATTACTATACTTTGGAAGAATATTCATCCCATCATTCTACCAATGTTGTGACCTCGTTATTAACAACTAATATGTTGCTAACGTATCCATAATTTTTGATGTTCCATGCTTGTTTTATATCTACTTTCTTGTGTTTTGTCCACACTTTGGAGTACTTTTACACATTTTTTGGAACTAACCTATTAACAAGATGCCATAGTGCTAGTTGCCTGTTTTCTTCTATTTTTGGTTCCAGAAAAGCCAGAAAATGAATATTCTCGGAATTGGACCGTACAAAAGCCAAAGTCGATATTTTACCGGAAGACTCACGGAGCCAGAAGACGAGACGGAGAGGGGCCAGCGGCTGCCACACCATGTGGTGGCGTGGTCTAGCCCTGGCCGCGCCACCAAGTGGTGTAGGCCCCTGGTCCAGCCACCGACCTTGCCTCTTCGCCTATAAGAAGCCTCCCGATGCAGAAACCCTAAATCAAACAGCCTCCAGCCACGAAAAGTTCCGCAGCGCCGCCACCACCGAAGTGGAGATTCGGGGGACAGAAAGCCTCTGTTCCGGCACCCTGCCAGGACGGGGAAGTGCCCCCGGATCCATCTCCATCGATCTCCACCACCATCTCCATCGCCGTTGCTGATTCCCATGATGATGAGGGAGTAGTTCTTCCTCGAGGCTAAGGGTTCTACCGATAGCTATGCATTCATCTCTCTCTCTCTATGCATGATCATATTGTGATCATGAGCTTTGTAATCAAGTAGATCTACCTTGCTACTCAAGTGCTTTAATAGATCTCTGCTGTCCCCATGTGTGTGAAAGTGACAGCGTGCACACCATAGTGGCACTTAGGCTAGAGATTACAAATACTTGTTATGAGTTATATTTGTAGTAGGATGTCTCTATGAAATTGTTGGAACCATCTAGTGCCCAAGGTGACAGTGTGGGGTTATCTAGATGCGGAAAGCGAACTTTGAGGAGTGCTGTTATAGCCCTACCATGGATTAGAGTGTCCAACCGGAGAGTAGTTCAGAGTAGTATCATAAAGAGAAGATATTTATATGAGAGTGTTTACTAGCGAAAGTATGATCCCTAGGCCTTGTTTCTAAGTATTGACATACCGTTTTCAACTAGATCTGTTACATGTTTGCTTGCTTCCATCTTTATTTCAGTTTGCCTTTAGTCTCTTCCACGCCATCAAAGTATTTTCTGGCACCGTTGTCTTATATCCATACCACTTGTATTTCACTATCTCTTCGCCGAACTAGTGCACCTATACATCTGACAAGTGTATTGGGTGTGTTGGGGACATAAGAGACTTTTTGTATCTTGATTGCAGGGTTGCTTGAGAGGGAATACCTTTGACCACTTCCTCCCTGAGTTCGATAAACCTTGGGTAATCCATTTAAGGGAAACTTGCTGCTATTCTACAAACCTCTGCACTTGGAGGCCCAACAACTGTCTACAAGAATAGAAGTGTATAGACATCAAGCTATTTTTTGGCGCCGTTGCCGGGGAGGTAAGGTAAAAGGTACTCACATCCTCTGGCTACTAAGCTATCTTCTAGTACGGTTGCTGGTGTGTGAGTGCTCGAAGTTATTTTCTTTAGATTTTGCAATTATATCTTTGTGTTTCTTGTTTTTATTTTCACTAGTTAGGCTTAATGAAAAACAACAACAAAATCAGAGAGCTTTATAGTATTTATCTTGAGTTAGGCATGAAGTGTTTGAAGAGAAAATTAAGAAACCTATGGAACTTTATTTGCATGCTAATAGCAATGTTGTTAGTATGAATTCTTTTGACACCATTATTGCTAATGCTATGGAAAATTCTAAGCTTGGGGAAGCTAGTTTTTATGAAAATGATCTTTTTAGTTCCCCAACTTTTGAAGATAGCTATTCTATTGCTTATGATTATACAAAACCTCCAATATATGATAATTACAATGATGAATATGATATTCTCAGTCCACCTTCTATTGAGGAGAAAATTAATTATGATTACAATATGCCTCCTATATTTTATGATTATGGTGATGAGAATAATAATGATAGCTATTTTGTTGAATTTGCTCTCACCACAATTAATAAGAATGACTATGCTTATGTGGAGAGTAACAATCATTATATGCATGTGGCTCATGATAAGAATGTTTTATGTGATAGTTATATTGTTAATTTTATTCATGATGCTACTGAAAGTTATTATGAGAGAGGGAAACATGGTTTTATGCATCTCAATAATATTAAGTTTCCCCTCTTTATGTTGAAAATTTTGAAGTTGCACTTGTTTTGCTTTCCTATGCTTGTTGCTTTGTGCTTCCATGAATTGTTTCTTTACAAGATTCCTATGCATAGGAAGTGGGTTAGACTTAAATTTGTTTTGAATTTGCTTCTTGATGCTCTCTTTTACTTCAATTCATATTTCCTATGTGAGCATCTTGTGAAACTATCATGCCTAACTTAAATGCGTTAAAGAAAAGTACTTATTGGGAGATAACCCAAAAGTTTTAGATGAGTCTTGGAAGTTATTACCTCTGTAATAACTGCCCCTTATCCTTTTTATTTGTTTTTTGTGCCAAGAGTAACCTCTAATGAGAGAGCAGTAATGCTTTGGAAAGTTTCTGCCCCAAAACAAATTTTTGTGCTTCGCTGTAAAAATTCGTGTAAAATCTCTGTACGTCAGTTTGAGCTGCAACTTTTTGTGCTCCTGCCCCAGGTTGTTATCTAACTTTCGTTAGTTCAACGCTTTTCGATTTGAGCAACAGAAGGTCTTCGAAAAATTTGGTCTTTACCTGCTGGTCTGTTTTGATAGATTTCTGCCATTATTTGCATTTGCTTCTTGTTGATTCCTCTTTGGGTTCTTTTTGGGGAATTGAGCTTTTTGACAGAAGTGCTACATTAGCTTGTGTTCTAATGGAAGTTTTACTTGTGTTGAAACTAAACCAAAAGACTTATTATCTTGAGTGCACTAATGTTGCTAATGAAGATTGTGTGAAGTTTTGTATGAAGGAAATTTTCAGGTGTAGGGAAAGAATGATGTAATTAGATGAAGAATGGACAAAAGCTCAAGTTTGGGGATGCCACCCCGTGTCACCCAAGAAATATTCAAGAGGTACAAGCGTCAAAGCTTGGGGATGCCCAAGGCATCCCCTTCTTCATCAATAAAAATCTCAGGTCTTTCTAGACACTTCGTTTTTATTGTTTCATGCACAATTGTGTTGTCCTTGGAGCGTATTTGTTTTAGTTTTTTTGTTTGCTTAAATAAGTTGGTTGGATCCCAACACACTTCTTTTGGAGAGAGATGCACCATGTTATTCATTGTTTAGAACACTCTAGTTTTCATTCTTATTGTTCTGTGAGTGTTCTCTTTTGCTAGCACTGGGTTTAGCCTTAGTTTTCTTGTGCTTTCAGCTTAGAACTTTTTAGTTCTTCCTTTTGGACTTGTGAGACAAGCTCACTGATCTTTATTTTTTATTATCTTTGTGAGTTCTTACAAATAAGTTGGTTTGGATTGGAAAAGAGTTGGAAAGTTTATGCTTATAAGTGGTATAAAAGGAGCTTGTTTTTGACTGTGACTTAGACTTTATCATGTCATTCTTGATATTGTTTTGGCTTTATGCTTAGTGATTTTTGATATAGCATGACATGTTATAAACAATTGAAATTTCTTAATGTGCCTTGAAAGAATCATCCGTTGTTTTAGCATATTAAAGCATAGTATTGTGGTATTCTCCTTTGATGCTTTATTTGGGTTGACTTGGCGCATGCTCACACCATGTTATGACTATACCAAGTCGCTATAGCCTTGATGATCCTTTAGTTTTCGACTTGTAATATCACTTTATGCTTTAATTAATGATGTTTTGTCGCTTTGCATGATTATGGCCATTATTGCTCTCTTAGTTGGTCGCTCCCAGTCTTTTGCTAGCCTCCATAACCAAGTGTGAGTTCCACTCATGCATCCAACTCCAAATAAAACCAAGTTATTCCAAAGAGTCCACCATATCTACCTATTAGCATTTTCTATTCCAAGTATATTCATGTTTTTATCTACCTTCCGAATTAAACTTGTTATGAGAAAACTAGTGATTAAAGCTCTCATGAACTTGATGGCACACTTTACTTTTCTTGCACTTAATAAACTTGAACCATTGTGTCATCTATGTTGTATATGTTTGCACTTATATGTTGGGGATTAGCAGAACCATGCTGTCATGGGGAACGCTTTCAACATTGCACTTGTACATTGTACGTAGTTGATATCATGCTTTTTTGTCTATGGATGTCGTCCGTGTGAAATGAAAGGGGAGCTTGTAAGTCCATGGAGTTATGTATGTGTGTTAGAGAAACGCCTAGGCTGCTGGTCTAATCCATGTTGTCATGGTGGAAACCTGCAGTGTAACCATAATGAGCTGTCTATGAAGCATTCTTCTTATAAAAAAAGAGATATAGATTGAAAAAAAAGAGATATGAGAAAAGAGGAAAGAGAGAAAAAAGCACCATTTTCCCATGGTAAATAAGAAGATTGCTGAGATGCTCGTTGTCTGCTTTCCTTGTCATTTTGATATGGGGATTCTTCCGTATCATCAGGCAAGGGGTACCCCGTTGGCGGTTCTCTATGATACACATGTACTTACTATGACAAGAACTTACCGGTGACTAAACTTGAGTAGCATGAGGAGCGACCCTCGTATTCAGGGGACATGAGATTTCCAACTTATACTTTGTTAAGCATATACTCCATGGTTTGTTCAGTTTAACCTTAATCACCTAAAGATGCTTATGATAGGGACAATGAGATCTAAAAGCTAATAAGTACCATAATTCTTGGAAGCTCTTTATGAGACTTGAATCCCTAATTCCTTCTATGAAGGCCTTTCTTTTACTTTTATGTTGAGTCTCCATCTTCTATCTTTATGCAGCTATTGAGAGAGCATAGTGGTCATTCTTAGTTTAATGTGCATTGTCCCAAAACTTACCGATTGATTCATAATGTTGATATTGCTTGTTCTTGAACTATTTGTATCTAGTCACCCTTCTGAACTTTGAAGGTGTCCTATGCAATTATGATTGGCTACTCTATGAGGGACAAGCTGAATGCCACTATGCTATGTTTTCTTTATGTGAACCAAAAAAACGTCTTTCAATGCATTGTTATTCATGAATCTTTTGTTTGTGCCTTTTCATGTTACAACATAGTTGCTATGTCTTATTTGTTAGAACTATATCTTTCATGCTATGTTGAAGTACTATGATCCCAGCTATCAATGTTTTACAAATACTTTGATCAAGTATATGATGGTGCATGTCACCTCAAAAATTATTCTTTCTTTTTATCACTTACCTACTCGAGGACGAGCAGGAGTTAAGCTTGGGGATGTTGATACGTTGCTAACGTATCTATAATTTTTGATGTTCCATGCTTGTTTTATATCTACGTTCTTGTGTTTTGTCCACACTTTGGAGTACTTTTACACATTTTCTGGAACTAACCTATTAACAAGATGCCACAGTGCCAATTGCCTGTTTTCTTCTGTTTTTGGTTCTAGAAAAGCCAGAAAATGAATATTCTCGAAATTGGACCGGACAAAAGCCAAAGTCGATATTCTACCGGAAGACGAGACGGAGAGGGTCCAGGGGATGGCCACACCATGTGGTGGCGCGGGCTAGCCCTGGCCGCGCCACCAGGTGGTGTGGGCCCCTAGTCCACCCACCGACCTTGCCTCTTCGCTTATAAGAAGCCTCCCGATGCAGAAACCCTAAATCGAATAGCCTCCAGCCACGAAAAGTTCCACAGCTCCGCCGCCATTGAAGGGGAGATTCGGGGGACAGAAAGTCTCTGTTCCAGCACCTTGTCGGGACGGATAAGTGCCCCCGGAGCCATCTCCATCGATCTCCACCACCATCTCTATCGCCGTTGCTGATTCCCATGATGATGAGGGAGTAGTTCTTCCTAGAGGCTAAGGGTTCTACCGGTAGCTACGCGTTCATCTCTCTCTATGCATGATCATATTGTGATCATGAGCTTTGTAATCAAGTAGATCTACCTTGCTACTCAAGTGCTTTAATGGATCTCTGATGTCCCCATGTGTGTGAAAGTGACAGCGTGCACACCATGGTGGCACTTAGGCTAGATATTACAAATACTTGTTATGAGTTATATTTGGAGTTAGATGTCTCTATGAAATTGTGGTGTTTGTTGGAACCATCTAGTGCTCAAGGTGACATTGTGGGGTTATCTAGATGCGGAAAGCGAACTTTGAGGAGTGCTGTTATAGCCCTACCATGGATTAGAGTGTCCAACCGGAGAGTAGTTCAGAGTAGTATCATAAAGAGAAGATATTTATATGAGAGTGTTCACTAGCGAAAGTATGATCCCTAGGCCTTGTTTCTAAGTATTGAAATACCGTTTGCAACTAGATATGTTACATGTTTGATTGCTTCCATCTTTATTTCAGTTTGCCTTTAGTCTCTTCCACGCCATCAAAGTATTTTCTGGCACCGTTGTCTTATATCCATACCACTTGTATTTCACTATCTCTTCGCCGAACTAGTGCACCTATACACCTGACAAGTGTATTGGGTGTGTTGGGGACACAAGAGACTTCTTGTATCTTGATTGCAGGGTTGCTTGAGAGGGAATACCTTTGACCACTTCCTCCCTGAGTTCGATAAACCTTGGGTAATCCACTTAAGGGAAACTTGCTGCTGTTCTACAAACCTCTGCACTTGGAGGCCCAACAACTGTCTACAAGAATAGAAGTGCGTAGACATCAACAACATCCAATTTCATGATCAGGAAACCTTGATCATCTGTTAATCAACAAGCTAGTGTAATGAAAGGCATCACTAGGAACATTTTCTTTGTTTATTAAACACACATGTATTAACGTTTCCGGATAACACAATTATAGCATGAGAAATAAACATTTATAATAAACATAGAATATAATATAATAACCATTTTATTATTGCCTCTCGGGCATATTCCTTTTAGTCTCCCACTTGCACTAGAGTCAATAATCTAGTTTGTAAAACTTGCGCATTCAACACCTATGGCTTTCTGGTGTTGTATATACGCATTTGCTAGTGGCAAACATAATCTCCGGATCTGATGCTTTTAGGTTCGTGTATATTTGCATACATTTGCGTCTCTACGCTTCACTCATTCTCAAATGAGATGGCTGATGACCCACAAGTATAGGGGGTGTATTGCAGTATTTTTGATAAGTAAGATTGTCGAACCTAACGAGGAGCAGAAGGTGTTGACAAGTGGTATGGATCAGGAATTCTCTGTAAATACTTAGCAAACGGATTTTTAGGGTTTTTTATAATGCAGATAAATAAAGTACGAGTAAATAAAAGACAATAATAATAATTGCAGCAAGTGGCCCAATCCTTTCTTAGCAAAGGATAAGCCGGTTATATTACTTAAGATTACCAAACGTTCTCGAGGACACATGGGAATATCGTCAAGTGCTTTCGCTTCATATAGTTGATTAATCTTCTTTGGTTGGACAAGTGTTGTGTGGGTGAACCTATGCTAATGTACTGACCTTCCTAGGACTAATACATACTTGTGATTATACCCCTTGCAAGCATCCGCAACTACAAGAAAGTAATTAAGATAAAAACCTAACCACAACCTTATACTTTGAGATCCTACATTCCTTGTGCAAACGTTTCCTAACGGGGGTTCAGGTTTCTGTCACTCCGGTAACCCCGCGGTTACTAGCCAAATACACAATGCATTCCCCTAGGCCCATAAAGGTGAAGTATCATGTAGTCGACGTTCACATGACACCACTAGAAGAATAACACCACAACTTAAATATCAAACCATTGAATATTTCTCAACATAATTCCACTACTAACAACATGACTTCTCCCATGTCCTCAAGAACTAAAAGAACTACTCACGAGACATCATATGGATCAAGATCAGAGATGAAATAATGTCAAGTAACAATCTGAACATGAACAATAATTCAATGGTTCCACTCAATAGCATCAACTACAACAAGTAATCAACATCGGGAAAGTTTCCCCTAAGAACTATGCAAGATTCAACTCAATTGTTACAGCGGGACGGAGTGGTGATGATGGTGCTGGTGGATATGATGATGGAGATGATGATGATCCCGATGAAGTCCAGCTTGATGACGGTGTTGATGGCAATGATCTCCCCTCTCCGGGAAGGAATTTCCCCGGTAGATTTCTGTCTGCCGAAGAGCTCTTTCTCTCTCTATAGTTTTCGCCCCGCAGGGGCGACAGAACCTTTCTATGGTCGCTCCCCGAGTCTTAGGGTTTCAAGGGAAATATATATGCAGAAGGGCGATGCTAGAGGTGGGCCAGGGTGGCCACACCACCTGGTGGCGCGGCCAGGGTTGGCCAGCGCCAGGGGGTGGTCTGGGCTCCCTGTGGCCCATCTCCACTCCTCCTTCTGGCTTCCTTCGTCTTCTTGAAAAATAGGAATTTCCATATATTTTCTAGGATTTTCTGATCTTCGCCAATTTTACACCTGGGCAGTGCCTTTTCCATCAGAATCCTGACTTTAGTGGTTCATCCTCCAAAAGTCATCAACCATGCAAAAACAGATGAAATAACATAAGTATCATCTCTTAATATGAAATATATCAATGAATAACAGTAAATTATGATATAGAATAGTGATGCAAAATGGACGTATCAACTCCCCCAAGCTTAGACCTCGCTTGTCCCCAAGCGAAAACTGAGCTCAATAAATATGACCACAGGTTTATGGAGTGAAGTGTCGATAAAAAGAATACGGACAAGAAGCATCACATTCATCAATACACAAATCATAATAGAAAACAACTCACTATTATATAACTTAACTTGCAATAAGTAAAGGAAACACAATAAAGATACGCAAAGTAAATCATAATTGGTAATGGCAAACTTTGTTCTTGGTCAAAGAATGATTAACAATTTGCAGGAGTTCAACATAATGGGGTTTTCAATGATAGCTTTCAAAGTAATACTCACTAAGATAAGAGCAGCGTGCAAAACAAGGAACATAAGAAACATGATTGAATAAATCATCATATAAATGGTTGAAACACAACAACTCAAATGCTTGCTTAAGAAAGAAATGAATAGGTTTACTGACTCGACTGAAAAGTAAAAGATAGACCCTTCATAGAGGGAAGCAGGGATTTCAAGTTTCATAAAGAGCTTCCAAAAATTATGGTACTTACTAGCTTTCAGCTCTCATTTCCCTTATCATAAGTATCTTGAGGTGATTAAGGTTAAAGTGACACAAATATGAGGACATGCTTGATAATTTATAAGTTGAAAATCTCATGTCCCTTGCTTACGAGTACCAAACCTCATGCTACTCAACTTTAGTCACCTGTAAGTTTTTGTCATTGTAAGTACATGTGTATCATAGAGAACCGCCAACGGGGTACCCCTTGCCCCATGACACAGGAGCTATCTCATATCAAAATGACAAGGCAACAGATAATCTGCATTTTAGTGATCTTTTTATTTGCTATTTGCATAGGTTTTTATTTAGGATGCTTCACAGATTGCTCACTATGGTTATGCTGCAAGTTTCCACCATGATTAGGCATGGCTTAGGCTAGCTGCCCATGCATTTCTCTAACACATATACAAAATCCATGAGCTTACAAGCTCCCCGTTTATTTCACACTGTCAGGATCCATAGACAAAAGATCATGATATCAACTAAATAAGTGCAACGTTGAAACCATTCTCCATGGTAATATGGTTCTACTAATCCACAACTTATAAAGCGCGAGCATATACACAACATAGATGGACACAATGGTTCAAGTTTATTAAGTGCAAGAAAGTAAAGTGTGCCATCAAGTTTGTGAGAGCTTAAATCACTACTTTTCACATAACAAGTTTAATTAGGAAGGTAGATAAAAACATGAATATACTTGGAATAACAATAATGCTAATAGGTAGGTATGGTGGACACAAATGGCATAGGTTTTTTTAAGGATTGGATGCACGAGAAGAATTCCCTCTCAGTACAGGTTTTTGGCTAGCAAGGCTGGGTAGCAAGCATAACAGTTGAAGGAAACAAAGAAACATACAAGTGATAGAAACGAACATGCAATCTTCCTTGGAAGCGCAAAAGACCTTAACTAGAGAATACTAAACTTATGAGCCAAACAAGAAATAAAGATGATGAAATTATATATCTAAAAGTACTTTTCTCTTTTCCATTCAATTCTCAAATAGTGTTGCTACTAACCAGAGCTAGGTTTGCCAAAACCAATTAAATTTACTTAACGATCCCAAAGTGATACCAATACTAACAACAAGATCAATCATATAATAGAAATTGCAAACTAAAATAAGATGTGCAAAAATTAAATGATAAAACTTCTCATTAATATTCCATAACAGCAACTCAAACCAAGGGATACATAGATATCTAACTAGATGGGAGATACTTCCATAATGCAAACCATCCTATATGATAACTTCTCTATTCATGATATGACTCTACTAAAAAGGTAAAAAGATGAAAGATAATGATATGATACCGCGGCACTCCCCCAAGCTTGGAAATAACCAAGGGGATGCCAAAACCTGATGATGAATTACTCCTTCGGTGGTGGTGGTGTTCTCTCGTCATCGTCCGACTTCCAAGGTAAGGGATCCCCATCAACAAAAGACATATTGGTTTCCAACATCCTGAAACTAGCAGCAGCACTTATGTGTTTACCCCTAGCCTCATACTCACAGTTTTGATTTTGCACGTCGTAGAGCTGTGCTTGTAGTTGGTTGGTTCTTCGATGGAGTGAGAGAATTTCATCCCTAAGCTCAGCAGTATCCTTTTTGTGCTCGGTGATGAGTTCTGAACTAATCTTATGGATGATATCCACTTCGCGTTCCACCATCTTCTTGTACCTAAAGACTTCTTGCTCCGGTGCTTCCATCCTGTCCTCCAGACTACCTTCTCCTTTAGGGCCCTGAACCTCTTTTATCTATACCTTCACATCTTCGAGCGACAACTCCTTGGGGTGCATCTTCAACTCATACATGTACGGGTTGATGATATCCGTGGGGGAATCCTCCTTGGGTGATCCAGAGGAAGACATTGTGGCTCCAAAATCGAGAATCTGCCTATCAGAAACAGATTGAAACCAAAAACACGGCGAGAACACGATATACGAACCTCGGAGGATCCGGAGCATTATATATTACGAAGTTTAACAACAAAAGGAAGGTACTGGGAGAAAATGGGTCGGAGACGGGCTCTGGCGTGGCCACACCCCCTGGTGGCGCGGCCAGGTGGGCCCGCGCCACGGGGTGGTGTGAGCCACCTGGACTCTATTTTCGTCCCTCTTTCAACTCATAATCTTCCATGTTAGATAAAAACTGCAAAAATATAAATTGAAAGGTTTTTCACGGACCTTTTCTTACTAGAACTGTTACCTATTTGAAAATGGACTCTGTAGGTTTCTGAATTTGGTCTTTGATAAATTTTTCCGGAGTCACCACTTGAATAACATCAATATCTTCATCTTCAAAAACATATTGCTTGAGTCTTTTGACCATTCACCACTCACTACACCATTTTCTCCTACCACTTGAAAATTTCTTTCATACAAAACTTCACACAATCTTCAGTAGTAACATTAGGGCATGTAAGATAATAAACCTTTAGGTTCAATTTCAACTGAAATTCATCAAAACATAAGCTACTGAAGCAACTCCTCTCGAAAGCCGAAAAGGAATTCGAAAAGGAAATTGATTAAGAGGCAAATGCAGAAATAGCAGAAATCTGGGGCATGCAGACAAAAAATTACAGATCAGTACAATGTTTTGGGTTTTTTCACGATTTTTTATAGTGAAGCACAAAAATCTATTTTGGGACAGCAACTTCCCCAAATCTTACTTCTCTCTCATTAGAGGTCGGTCTTGACACAAAAACCAAACAAAAAGGATAAGGAGAGGTTATTACAGAAGTAATAACTTCCAAGACTCAAATAAACAAAAATAAACTAGAAGCAAAAATATATTGGGTTGTCTCCCAAAAAGCTCTTTATCATGAAGAGAAAACCTTGCATACAAGTTATTGATAATAATATTGTTAGGGAGCTCGCGAATAGGACATTTGAGCATTAGTAACTTCAGTCTCCCCCAAGCTTGGGTTGTACTCTCTCCATCACGAGGCCAAAAGTTATATATTTGATTCCGATGTTTATGAATTTCACTAGGAGGATAAAATTTGGAATAGAAGAGGTACAATTTCCTCCCATTCGAGAGATTGGCCATTCTTCAGCAGCTTATACCATTCCTCGGCTCTTCTTTTCAATGATAGCGAGAATAACTTCTTCTTGACTTGATCTATAATACCTGCACGCTTGAACAACCCGCATAATTCGTGTATAAAGAGCAAATGATCACCAGGATGGACAATTCCATCTCCAAAATAGTAGTTATCCATAACACGATGAACAATTCTTGTATGTATTTTAAAAGTATCATTTTCAGCAGGTGGTGTTTCATCTACTACCCTAGAAGTGGTAGTAGCATTACGAAATAAGAAGCTAAGTGAATTATCCATATTTAAATAAAGTAACTAATAGAAATAAACAATACTCATAGTAGAAGTTTCCTTTACCAGTTCCACTTTTCAATAACGCTTCACTCCCCGGCAACGACACCAGAAAATAGTCTTGATAACACACAAGTATAGGGGGTGTATCACAGTATTTTTTATAAGTAAGAGTGTTGAACCCAACGAGGAGCAGAAGGTGTTGACAAGTGGTATGGATCAGGAATTCTCTGTAAATACTTAGAAAATAGATTTTTAGGGTTTTTTGATAATGCAGATAAATAAAGTAGGAGTAAATAAAAGACAATAATAATAATTGCAGCAAGTGTCCCAATCCTTTCTTTAGCAAAGGATAAGCCGGTTGTATTACTTAAGATGACCAAACGTTCTCGAGGACACATGGGAATATCGTCAAGTGCTTTCGCTTCATATAGTTGATTAATCTTCTTTGGTTGGACAAGTGTTGTGTGGGTGAACCTATGCTAATGTACTGACCTTCCTAGGACTAATACATACTTGTGATTATACCCCTTACAAGCATCCACAACTACAAGAAAGTAATTAAGATAAAAAACCTAACCACAGCCTTAAACTTTGAGATCCTACACTCCCTTGTGCAAAGGTTTCCTAACGGGGGTTCAGGTTTATGTCACTTCGGCAACCCCGCGATTAGTAGCCAAATACACAATGCATTCCCCTAGGCCATAAAGGTGAAGTATCATGTAGTAGACGTTCACATGACACCACTAGAAGAATAACACCACAACTTAAATATCAAACCATTGAATCTTTCTCAACACAATTCTACTACTAACAACATGACTTCTCCCATGTCCTCAAGAACTAAACGAACTACTCATGAGACATCATATGGATCAAGATCAGAGATGAAATAATGACAAGTAACAATCTGAATATGAACAATAATTCAATGGTTCCACTCAATAGCATCAACTACAACAAGTAATCAACACCAGGAAATTGTCCCCTAAGAACTATGCAAGATTCAACCCAAGTTTTTACAGCGGTACGGAGTGGTGATGATGGTGCTGGTAGAGATGATGATGATGATCCCGATGAAGTCCAGCTTGATGACGGTGTTGATGGCGATGATCTCCCCTCTCTGGGAAGGAATTTCCTCGGTAGATTTCTATCTGCCGGAGAGCTCTTTCTCTTTCTGTAGTTTCTTCCCTGCAGAGGTGGCAGAACCTTTCTGTGGCTGCTCCCCGAGTCTTAGGGTTTCAAGGGGAATATATACGTGGAAGGGTGATGCTGGAGGTGGGCCAGGGTGGCCACACCACCTGGTGGCGTGGCCAGGGCTGGCCCGCGCCAGGGGGTGGTGTGGCCCCCCGTGGCCCATCTCCACTCCTCCTTCTGGCTTCCTTCGTCTTCTGGAAATTTAGGAATTTCCGTATATTTTCTAGGATTTTCTGATCTTTGCCAATTTTCCACCTGGGCAGTGCCTTTTCCATCAGAATCCTGACTTCAGTGGTTCATCCTCCAAAAGTCATAAACCATGCAAAAACATATGAAATAACATAAGTATCATCTCTTAATATGAAATATATCAATGAATAACAGTAAATTATGATATAGAATAGTGATGCAAAATGGACGTATCAATGGCATTGTATAAATTTGGTCCTTTGGTGACACCTTAGTTACTTGAGCTGAAAACGTGTTGACAATATTGTCATACAATAGATCTTCATATTACTAGTCCATGGTGAACCACACCTAGTTCCTTTGCTGCTACTATAGTAGTTTTAGACTTAGCCTTTCATTGTTGTATCCGTCACAATGTCCTTAAATTTGGAACTTACCCAAATCCATCATGGAAATTTCTTCCATTACATTGTGCCACCTTAACCTATAGCCTAAATTGAGATAAACTTAGTTTGTATCTTGTGACAGAACTAGTATCAATGTAACACTTTACAATGAACTATCTGTATAGTGTCAATGTAACACTTTTACAATGAACTATTTGTATAACACCTTACAATGAACTATCTGTCACTTCTACATACCTAATACATATTATTTGTTCTTCCAAAGATCATAAGAATATCCTTGTTATCGTCCAATGATCATCTTATGAGTCACCCTGGTATATGCTCATAACATTTAGAGCATAGGACATATTTGGATATGTACATATCATGGTATGATTAATTAAGATATTCATGTGATTTTACTCACCAAGTGTCAAATCACTTGAATCTCGTTTATCAAGATATTCATGTAATTTTACTCACCAAGTGTCAAAACACTTGATTTTCGTTTATCAAGATATTCATGTGATTTTACTCACCAAGTGTCAAAACACTTGAATCTTGATTCACTTCTCCAAGTGTCAATACACTTGAATCTTGATTCAACCCTTTCCATGTGGCAAGAACCTTTCTCTTTGTTTCCATATTGAACTCACTCAATATTTCATCTATGTACATTTGGCATAACCATATTAGCGTCTCAATCTATCCAAATAGACTTTGATGACAAATATTCTGGTTTTTCCTAGATCTTTCATTTAAATCTAATTTTAATGAAATCCTGAACTTGTGTCAATAAAAGATACATCATTTACAATCAACAATATGTCTTATACACAATATATTAGAAATATGTCTCCGTGCTCCCACTTAATTTTTTTCAAATGCGAGCATCTTTATCGTCTCTAATGAAATTAAACATTTGAAATTTTTTATCACGGTGAAGATTCCAACTCCTTCTATGCTTACTTCAACTATTGAAGTTTGTATGCCTTTTTATCATCCTTTGATTTACCAAAACCCCTCGGACCGTGTCACGTACACGTCCTAGGTAACCATTCTATTAGAAAAATGTTGTTTTGTTTGTTCAACTAGCATATACAATAATTGACATATGTAGTGGTTCCTACACTAATCCGTCCAGACTAAATATCGCTACGAAAGATCGAATCTTGTTGCATTCAACTCCTTGAACATAGTCATAAACTCTTTATCTGACATTTCGACTATTTCATAGATGTGAAACATCCATGTATGTTTTTTATAGATCCAAATACGACTGATAAGTTTTATGTCTTTCATAGGGTCTTCCAAGTTCAGTAACTTGATTTCTCGTGTATGGAACTATCATGGATTTTATGGCTTCAAGCCATTTGACAGAGTCAGTGCCCATCATTACTTCTTTGCATGTAGTCGGTTCATCATTTTCAAACAATAATGATTTAATCTCAAATCTTAGTATTTGATTGTTTACCCGACCTACGTGGTTCAATAGGAACTTAGGTCTCCATGACCATAACCTTTGAGGCACGGGAGCCATGAGCATTATGACTTCCTCCAGGACACTTTCCGGTGTTGTGCAACTCTGCACATATAGCTAAGGTTGAACGACCTTATCAAAGTTCTATTGTCATCCCACTTAATCTTTTCGTGAAAAATTCCTTCTTAAGAAACTTGACGTTCTAAGCGATAAACACTTTTTTATTCCGTGTTATTTAGGAATACCTAACATTTCTTTGAGATAACCTACAAAGACGTGCTTATTTGACTTTGGTTGTAAACATTTTAATTATGCCTAGCATACAAAAATTTAAGAAAAGACAATTTGGGTTTTATCCCAATCCATATCTCATATGGGGTCATTTCAACGGATCACGATGGAGCTCTTTTCAGTATAAAAGTGGTAGTCACTAAAGCTTAATCTTCAAAATATAATGGCAAGTTTATAAATAACACAATTGATCCTACCATGTCAAACAAGGTTTGATTATATCTCTCGAATACTCCATACTTTTATGGTTTATCAGAAAACATAAATCCATGGAACGATTCCTTGAATCTTAGGCGTTTTTCCTAAACTTGTAGCTCAAATATTTTCCTTCATGATCCAACCATAAATTCTTTATTTTCTCATTACAATGATTTTCCACTTCATCTTAAAATCATTTGAACATTTTCAAACGTTTCATACTTCTCCCTGATTAAGTAAATATACATATATTCCCTCAAATCTTTGGTTAAAGTATATGAAGTTTGAATGATCCACCACATACGGCTGCACATAATGGACTATATGCATCAATATGCACAATGTCCAATAAGCACATAATGGACTATATGCATGAATATGCACAATGTCCAATAAGTTAGTCGTTCATTCCCTTTGGCTATGAACGAAATTTAAATCATTTTTTGGAAATTCTCACAAGCGTCAATTGATTTAAAAATCAAATGACTCGAAAATTTCATCAACATGGAGTTTCTTCATGTTTTCTTTCCAATATGATTTAAACTGCAGTGTTACTCATAAGTGATCTTCTAATCATTCGTCTTATGACACTTTTAGCATCAGTGTTTATGGACATAATTTATCCAACTAGATTTTTAAGAGTTCATCCATCTTCAATGGAATACGATGATTATTTGAAGATCATCATTCTCATAATACCGAAACAAAATAATAATTATTAAAAAAATCTTGAAGGCAAGCTTTTGATATCGACGAGAAAGAAAATAACACTTTATTTGTTTTCGATGAACATCATCACATATTATTTTGCTAGTTACTTTGGCCATTGTAGTTCATGAATTGTGTTGCTATGTGTGACATTTCACACCAACTAATTCAGTATCCAATACCTAAGAACCACATTGTTTAATAAGCAAATAATACACCCATAACATGTATATCATTTTTATACCTAAGCTATACATTTCCATTCTTTTCTTTTCCGCCAAATATTTCTAAGATTCTCTTTAAACATTTCATTTTCCTTTTTAAAAGAATCTATCAACATCAATAGTGGTGGCATACACATGACACATAGTCCAAATCCATGTTAGTCAAACACTAATATCTTCAGACTTGTACTTTTGATGTAGATCACCATCATCAAATGTTTGGCGCTCTTCCAAATTTCATTCATTTTAGTAATCCTTTCAATGTAGTAAACATTTTACCTACATATTCTATCCATCCTTATCATGATAACTTTCATGATCAATCTACTATAGCTCATAAGGACGAATCGTGAATATAATGTTAATTCCCAAAACCTTTTGGTTGATCAGGACGCCTAGCGTCTCCAATCTTTGCAAATTCTCATACAATATGAGAATATGCATTTTATTAAATTATATTCTAACATATTGCAACCAAGACATTGTTTCAGATATCATAATATCTTCTACACATGATGGTTTCTAAATAAAAAATCAGCTCCTAGATAACATTGATATTAAAAAAATTAATATCAAGAATCATGGAGGCAAGCATGATACTTAGATACTAATGCTGAAATTTATTACTCTTGATTCAATACTATTTATTGAATTTCAGAGTAAGTGAGGTTTTGCTGAAAGTTTGCAACAATACTTTAAATTTTAGATTGACATTCATAAAACAATATGATACCAGTTCGTAAAGTAAAAATCCAGAATTCTATAGTTCTATTATCTCAATTATAGCTAAAAAACAAGGTAGTAAACGAATGCCACTGACTATAACGAACTATGCAAATTTACTTCAATTTAGTTTGATAAACTGAATTTAAATTAATCCAAATTACTAAATTGAACTCTCACTCAAAAACAACATCCCTTGAGTCATTTTGGTGATTACACGAACTAAATTCACTACACCATGACCGATCAACACGAATGGTGGTGCAGCTCCAATGGCGAGCATCATATGGACATCATATCCTTCATATGACTCGTGCTTTACCTTTCGGTTCATGTTCTGAGGCCATGTCTATACATGCTAGGATCGACAAGTAAGAATCTTAGCATTCGCGTGTGTAAAACTGTCTTACACCCGTTCTATGCGAACGTAGAGTCTATCACACCCGATCAACACGAAGTGCTTCGAAATGACAAACTTTCTTAACATGCATACTAAGGAAGAACATATTATTATCTTGATATTTAGTGAGAGGGATCATCTTATATTGCTACTGCCATGATCTAAACAAGACATACACATAAATAAGATGCAAACAAATATCATATGTATAAAGTGACATGATATGGTTCTTGCACTTGATCACTATCTTGTGTATCATGGTATGTTCTTTGTCATTCCATCTGTGTAATGCCAAGGTATATGGTGCTCTCACTTAATTTATTATAATTCTCGAGAGTATCGTACCATACTAAAATTATAACATTTACCATATCATGACATATGCCCAGCAAAAATAAAACTAGACGTTTCTAATTTGTCTTTTGTATATTTTACATTGCTTTGGGCTTTCGAAGATAGAATCGATCTTACCTACGAACATGAACCACAACAATGATAATCAAATTATCAGCAATCATTTGTAAATTAGATATCAACTATAGTGGGAGAGACAGATATCTGCTAGCCACTTATGCAAAACTAGTTGCATGTCAAGCATAGAATAGGTCTCATGTACGAGGACATATAAAGTTTGTCCGGGCCGCTTCATCCTACTATGCCACCAATATCCAAAATACATGAAGGATGCAAAAACATGATCATCAGCACCCACATATTCATATGTGTTCTAACCGTACAAATCATCTACGCATAGACACGACTCTAATACCACTGATGGGGTTCATTGCATAGACACAAAAAAATCCTATGGTTGCAACTGCCAAGGTCGAATCTAGGCGATACTTGCAACGGTTTCAGATGGACTCACCCTCGAAGACCGTAAAGCGGGGTAACATTCCTGCAAACAAACATGGATGTTGTAGAGTGTACATGACCGTCCTTAAGGACACGATGACAATGCCACAGGTGCAACGTCTCTATAATCGGTCGCACATACGGTGTGCCAAAGACTTTCGTCCCTCGCTCCAGCGTGGCAGCAGAAGTAGTGGATCCTCGGGAACTTCGCCAACACTACGACATGGTGGAGATGGTGGTGGAGAAGATCTTGAGCAGGGCTTTGCCTAAGCGCCATACTCATGAATATGGATTAGGCTAGAGGGGGAGGAAGATGCCAACCAAAGGGCATATGAGAGAAAAGGTGAATGAGTGAGATGAGAGGAGGAGGGAGCCTTTTATAGGTGAGGGGGAAGCCCAAGGGGGCATGGCACACAGCCATGGTGGTGCCCCCACCTCTCCCCCAATTATGTGGGTGGACACTTCACTCACATCAATTTAGCTCCACTCATCTTCCATTTAATTTTCACTAAAAAATCAAAGGTGTTTCCAATAAAGCACTTTAATTCACTTTTTTTAATGCCACTAAATTTAATGAACTCTTCATTTAATGAGTGTACTTCATTTAATGAACACAATAACATTTGATCCCCTTGCAATATTCCGATACACTGAAATTATTCCGGCAGTTTTTATCAGAATAACTCCTGCGTTGTTCAGTATTTTCTCTGGTGTTCCCTATCCACTTAAATGCGTTGACTACCCTTAAATGCGTCTCCCTACAGGCTCACGAGCTGAGTGGACATGATCGAGACACTCTACGATCAATAATCATTAGCAGGACCTGGAGATTGATGTCTACGCACTTCTATTCTTGTAGATAGTTGTTGGGCCTCCAAGTGCAGAGGTTTGTAGAACAGCAGCAAGTTTTCCCTTAATTGGATCACCCAAGGTTTATCGAACTCAGGAAGGAAGTGGTCAAAGGTATTCCCTCTCAAGCAATCCTGCAATCAAGATACAAGAAGTCTCTTGTGTCCCCAACACACCCAATACACTTGTCAGGTGTATAGGTGCACTAGTTCGGTGAAGAGATAGTGAAATACAAGTGGTATGGATAAAAGACAACGGTGCTAGAAAATAGCTTAATGGCGTGGAAGATACTAAAGGCAAACTGAAATAAAGATGGAAGCAAGAAAACATGTAACAGATCTAGTAGCAAACGGTGTTTTAATGCTTAGAAACAAGGCCTAGGGATCATACTTTCACTAGTGATCACTCTCATATAAATATATTATCTTCATGATACTACTCTGAACTACTCTCCGAATGGACACTCTAATCCATGGTAGGGCTATAACAGCACATCTCAAAGTAAGCCTTTCCCATCTAGATAACCCCACACTGTCACCTTGAGCACTAGATGGTTCCAACAAAAACCACAATTTCATAAAGACATCCAACTCCAAATAACTCATAACAAGTATTTGTAGTCTCTAGCCTAAGTGCCACCATAGTGTGCACACTGTCACTTTCACACACATGGGGAGAGAAGAGATCTATTAAAGCACTTGAGTAGCAAGGTAGATATACTTGATTACAAAGCTCATGATCACAATATGATCATGCATAGAGAGACAGATGAACACATAGCTACCGGTAGAACCCTTAGCCTCGAGAGAGAACTACTCCCTCCTCATCATGGGAGTAAGCAACGACGATGAAGATGGTGGTGGAGATCGATGGAGATGGCTCTGGGGGCACTTCCCAGTCCTAACAGGGTGCTGGAACAGAGACTTTCTATCCCCTGAATCTCCCCTTCGGTGGCGGCGGCGCTCCGGAACTTTTCGTGGCTGGAGGCTGTTCGATTTAGGGTTTTTGCATCGGGAGGCATCTTATAGGCGAAGAGGCAAGGCCGGTGGGCGGCCAGGGAGCCCACACCACCAGGTGGCGCGGCCAGGGTGGACCCTCGCCACCACATGGTGTGGCCGCACTGTGGCCCCTCTCCGTCTCGTCTTCTAGCTCCGTGAGTCTTCCGGTAAAATATCGACTTTGGCTTTTGTCCGGTCCAATTCCAAGAATATTCATTATCTGACTTTCCTGGAACCAAAAACAGCAGAAAACATGCAACTGGCACTATGGCATCTTGTCAATAGGTTAGTCCAAGAAAGTGTATAAAAATACTCCAAAGTGTGGGCAAAACATAAGAAAGTAGATAAAAACCAAGCATGGAACATCAAAAATTATAGATACGTTAGCAACGTATCAACATCCCCAAGCTTAACTCCTGCTCGTCCTCGAGTAGGTAAGTGATAAAAAGAAAGAATAATTTTTTAGGTGACATGCACCATCATAAACTTGATCAAAGTATTTGTAAAACATTGAAAGCTGGGATCAAAGTACTTCAACATAACATGAAAGACAAAGTTCTAGCAATTAAGACATAGCAACTATGTTGCAACATGAAAAGGCACAAACAAAAGATTCATGAATAACAATGCTTTGCAAGACGTTTGTTTGTTTCACATAAAGAAAACATAGCATAGTGGCATTCAGCTTGTCCCTCATAGAGTAGCAAACATAAATGCATAGGACACCATTAAAGTTCATAAGAGTGACTAGATACAAATAGTTTAAAACAAGCAATATCAAAGTTATGCATCAATCAACAAGTCTTGGTACAATGCACATTAAACTAAGAATGGCCACTATGCTCTCTCAATAGGTGCATAAAGATAGAAGGTGGAGACTCAACATAAAAGTAAAGGAAAGGCCTTCATAGAAGGAAGCAGGGATTCAAGTCTCATAAAGTGCTTCCAAAAATTATGGTACTTATTAGCTTTCAGCTCTCATTGCCCCTATCATAAGCATCTTGAAGTGATTAAGGTTAAAGTGAACAAACTATGGATTATATGCTTAACAAAGTATAAGTTGGAAATCTCATGTCCCTTGAATACAAGGGCCGCTCCTCATGCTACTCAAGTTTAGTCACCGGTAAGTTCTTGTCATAGTAAGAGCATGTGTATCATAGAGAACCGCCAACGGGGTACCCCTTGTCCGATGATACGGAAGAATCCCCATATCAAAATGATAAGGCAAGCAGACGACGAGCATCTCAGGAATCTTCTTATTTACCATGGGAAAATGGTGCTTTTTTCTCTCTTTCCTGTTTTCTCATATCTCTTTTTTTCTTTTCTTTTTCTCTTTTTTCTCAATATCTGACTCCTTTTTTTATAAGAAGAATGTTTCATAGACAACTCATTATGGTTACGCTACAGGTTTCCACCATGACGACATGGATTAGACCAGCGGCCCAGGCGTTTCTCTAACACATATACATAACTCCATGGACTTACAAGCTCCCCTTTCATTTCACACCGACAACATCCATAGACAAAAGAGCATGATATCAACTAGGTACAAAGTACAAGTGCAATGTTGAAAGCGTTCCCCATGATAGCATGGTTCTGCTAATCCCCAACATATAAGTGCAAGCATATACAACATAGACGACACAATGGTTCAAGTTTATTAAGGGCTAGAAAAGTAAAGTGTGCCATCAAGTTCGTGAGAGCTTTAATCACTAGTTTTTTCATAACAAGTTTAATTCGGAAGGTAAACAAAAACATGAATATACTTGGAATAGCATATGTTAATAGGTAGGTATGGTGGACTCTTTGGAATAACTTGGTTTAAGGAGTTGTATGCATGAGTGGAACTCATACTTGGTTACGGAGGCTAGCAAAAGACTGAGAGCGACAAACTAAGAGAGCAATAATAGCCATAATCATGTAGAGTGACAAAACATCATTAATCAAAGCATAAAGTGATACTACAAGGTGAAAACTAAATGATCATAAAGGCTATGGTGACTTTGGATGGTCATAACATGGTGTGAGCATGCCCAAGTCAACCCAAACAAAGCATCAAAGGAGAATACCACAATACTATGCTTTAATATGCTAAAACAACGCATGATCCTTCCAAGGCACATTAAGCAATCTCAATTGTTTATAACATGTCATGCTACATCAAAGAAATACTAAGCCTAAAGCCAAAACAATATCAAGCATGGCATGACAAAGCATAGGCCACCGTCAAAAACAAGCTCTCTTTACCACTTAAGCATGAGCTTTCCTACTCTTTTCCAATCCAAACCAAACTATTTGAAAACCAATGCATGAAAGAGGGGGTCCAACCAATTTATTCAGCACACTAAGCAAACCAAGCAAACAAAAAACCAAAACGAAAACGAAAAAGAAGACGCTCTAAGAACAACAGAACTATGCATGAAACAAATAAAAATGAAGCGTTTGGAAGAAACCTGGGATTTTTATTGATGAAGAAGGGGATGCCTTTGGAATCCCCAAGCTTTGATGCTTATAATTCTTGGATATTTCTTAGGGTGACACAGGGTGGCATCCCCAAGCTTGAGCTTTAGTCCATTCTTCATCTCATTACATCATTCTCTCCATACACCTGAAATTTTTTCCTTCATACAAAACTTCACACAATCTTTATTAGCAACATTAGTGCACTCAAGATAATAAGTCTTTGGGTTAAGTTTCAACACCAATAAAACTTCCATTAAAACACAAGAAACAGTAACACTTCACTCAAAAATCTCAATTCCCCAAAGAGAACTCAAAAAGGAACCAACAAGAAGCAAATGCAAATAATGGCAGAAATCTGTCAAAACAGACCAACAAGTAAAAACCAATTTTTTCAAATACCTTCTGTTGCTCAAATCAGAAAGTGTTGAACTAACGAAAGTTAGATAACAACCTGGGGAAGAAGCACGAAAAATCACAGCTCAAACCGACGTACATACATTTTACACGAATTTTTACATTGAAGAACAAAAATCTGTTTCGGGATAGCAACTTTCCAAGCATTACTTCTCTCTCATGAGAGGTTACTCTTGGCACAAAAAGAAAATAAAAAGGATAAGGAGCGGTTATTACAGAGGTAATAACTTCAAAGACTCATCTAAAACTTTTTGGTTATCTCCCAATAAGTATTTTTCTTTAACGCCTTTAAGTTAGGCATGATAGTTTGAGAAGATGCTCACATAGGAAATCTGAATTAAAGTAAAATAGAGCATCAAGAAGAAAATTCAAAACAAATTTAAGTCTAACCCACTTCCTATGCATAGGAATCTTATAAAAAAACTAATCATGAAAGCACAAAGCAACAAGCGTAGTAAAGCAAAACAAGTGCAACTTCAAGACTTTCAACATAAAGAGGGGAAACTTAATATTATTGAGATACATAAAACCATGTTTCCCTCTCTCATAATAACTTTCAGTAGCATCATGAATAAATTTAACAATATAAATATCACATAAAACATTCTTATCATGAGTCACATGCATATAATCATTATTACTCTCCACATAAGCATAGTCATTCTTATTAATTGTAGTGGGAGCAAATTCAATAAAATAGCTATCATTATTATTCTCATCACCATAATCATCAAATATAGGAGGCATATTGTAATCATAATTAATTTTCTCCTCAATAGTAGGTGGACTAAAAATATCATATTCATCATTGTAATCATCATATATTGGAGGCATAGTATCATCAAAGTAAATTTTCTCCTTCGTGCTTGGGGGACTAAAAATATCATGCTCATCAAAACCAGTTTCCCCAAGCTTAGACATTTCTATAGCATTAGCAATAATGGTGTCCAAAAAATTCATACTAACAATATTGCTATTAGCATGCAAATAAAGTTCCATAGGTTTTTTAATTTTCTCTTCAAACACTTCATGTCCTAACTCAAGATAAATACTATAAAGCTCTCTAATTTTTTGTTGTTTTCCATTAAGCCTAACTAGTGAAAATAAAAACAAGAAACAAGAAGAAAAAATTGCAGAATCTAAAGGAAATAACTTCGAGCACTCACACCGGAGGATATGAGTACCTTTTACCTTACCTCCCCGGCAACGGCGCCAGAAAATAGCTTGATGTCTACGCACTTCTATTCTTGTAGATAGTTGTTGGGCCTCCAAGTGCAGAGGTTTGTAGAACAGCAGCAAGTTTTCCCTTAAGTGGATCACCCAAGGTTTATCAAACTCAGGGAGGAAGTGGTCAAAGGTATTCCCTCTCAAGCAATCCTGCAATCAAGATACAAGAAGTCTCTTGTGTCCCCAACACACCCAATACACTTGTCAGGTGTATAGGTGCACTAGTTCGGCGAAGAGATAGTGAAATACAAGTGGTATGGATAAAAGGCAACGGTGCTAGAAAATAGCTTGATGGCGTGGAAGAGACTAAAGGCAAACTGAAATAAAGATGGAAGCAAGCAAACATGTAACAGATCTAGTAGCAAACGGTGTTTTAATGCTTAGAAACAAGGCCTAGGGATCATACTTTCACTAGTGAACACTCTCATATAAATATATTATCTTCATGATACTACTCTGAACTACTATCCGGTTGGACACTCTAATCCATGGTAGGGCTATAACAACACACCTCAAAGTAAGCCTTTCCCATCTAGATAACCCCACACTGTCACCTTGAGCACTAGATGGTTCGAACAAACACCACAATTTCATAAAGACATCCAAATCCAAATATAACTCATAACAAGTATTTGTAGTCTCTAGCCTAAGTGCCACCATAGTGTGCACGCTGTCACTTTCACACTCATGGGGAGAGCAGAGATCTATTAAAGCACTTGGGTAGTAAGGTAGATCTACTTGATTACAAAGCTCATGATCACAATATGATCATGCATAGAGAGACAGATGAACACATAGCTACCGGTAGAACCCTTGGCCTCGAGAGAGAACTACTCCCTCCTCATCATGGGAGTCAGCAATGGCGATGAAGATGGTGGTGGAGATCGATGGAGATGTCTTCTGATACATTGCAAATGTATCTATAATTTTTGATGTTCCATGCTTGGTTTTATCCACTTTCTTATGTTTTGTCCACACTTTGGAGTACTTTTCATATGATTTCTTGGACTAACCTATTAACAAGAGCCACAGTGTCAGCTGCCTGTTTTCTGCTGTTTTTGGTTCCAGGAAAGTCAGAAAATGAATATTCTCGGAATTGGACGGGACAAAAGCCCAAGTGCCTATTTTTCGGAAGTCATCAGATGCCAGAATACGAGACGGAGAAGGGCTAGAGGGCGGCCACACCACCTGGCCATGCGGCCAGGCTTGGCCCGCGCCAGGGGGTGGTGTGGCCAGCCCAGGCACCCCCTCGGCCTCTCCTTCCGCCTATAAGATGCCCTCGGGACGAAAACCCTAAGGACCCGATCAAAAATCCATGAAAGAGTTTGTAGCCACCATCGTCTCCATCCCTAGATCGGGAGGGATCTGAAGCTCTTCCCGGCACCCTACCGGAGAGGGGAATTCACCCTGGAGGCCTTCTTCATCATCATGCAAGCCTCCGGTGTGATGCGTGAGTAGTTCATCTCTGGACTACGGGTCCATGTAGTAGCTAGATGGCTGGTTCTCCTCCTTTGTGCTATCATGTCTAGATCTTGTGAGCTCCGTTCATGATCAAGATCATCTATTTGTAATTCTGCATGTTGTGTTTGCGAGGATCCGATGGATATTGAGATGCTGTTTCAGATTGATTATTGATTCTATCATGTCTTTGTTATTTGTGATCTTGCATGCTTTCCGTTGTTAGTATCTATCTTGGCCAAGTAGATGCTAGCAAATCCAAGAGTTAGTATTTATGCTCGATAGTGGGTTCATGCCTCTAGTAATCTGGGGAAGTGACAGAAATCTCTAAGGTACTAAATGTGCTGTTGCTACTAGGGAGAAAACAACAATCCTTTGTTCATTGAACAATCGTATTGTTTACATTACACGCAATTCGTAAATCAATAATCTGTTGCTTGCAACTTAATACTGGAGGGGGTTCGGATGATAACCTGAAGGTGGATTATTAGTCATAGATGCAGTTGGATGGCGGTCTATGTATAATGTTTTAATGCCCAATAAAGTTCCAAAGGAGTCAAGATGATTAGTATATGCATGTATTGCTTTCTCGATGTTTGTCAATTGCCCCGCTGTAATTTGTTCACCCAGCATGTTATTTATCTTAAGGAGAGCCACCTCTAGTGAACTATGGATCCCGGTCCTTTCTTTTACATACAATCTACAAACTATTTACCTCTTTGTGTTTACTTTCACTTCCTTCCATTCGATACGTTTAATCCTTTGTTTTCAGCAAAACCGGTGAGATTGACAACCTCATCGCAAGTTGGGGACAGAGTTCTGTGGTTGTGTTGTGCAGGTCTCCACGTCGCTGCTGGCACCGGTAGTGCGCCCTGCCAACGTTCAGCTAGCAACACCTTTGGGGTGTTTCCTTGCTCCTACTAGATTGATAACCTTGGTTTCGTACTGAGGGAAAACTTGCTGCTGTACTCATTATACCTTCCTCTTGGGGTTCCCCAACGAGCTCGATATATTTTGGGCCATCAAGCATATTTTCTGGCGCCGTTGCCGGGGAGTCAAGGACATCTTCACAAGGGGAGTCCCTCATAACCAATCTCTTTACTTTGTTATTTTTGTTTTGCTTAGTTTCTTTTTTGTTTTGTTTGCTTGTTTCTTTATCAAAAACACAAAAAAATTAGCTTTACTAGTTTGCTTTCTTTATTAAAAACACAAAAAAATTAAGTCTCCTTTAGTTGTCACCTCTTCCTTAGCTCACCATGTTGATCCCTAAATTCCCCCTGAAAGACCTTTCTATTGGTAGTGGTTCTATAATTGGGAAAGATAATATTGAAGAATTCATTAATCATGTTAGTAAACATGAGGATACTGAGGATAGACCCCTTGCAGAACTTGCTCCAAACTATGAGATTATTGCAACTTCTTTAATTCACATGTTAGAAGCTAGGTTTGTTGACCTCAACCCCTTAATGCAAGTAATGTTTCTTAAGCTTAAAGAAATTGAGGACCCTGAAAAGAAGGATTTTATTCTAGAAACTTTGTTTAAGGAGTTCTATGATGTTGCCAAGGAAGCTAGAAAAGTCTTTGAACATTTCAATATGATAGGCTCATGTGTAGATATTGTTGGTACTCGAGAAAAGATGAACAAATACGAACCTAATGGGGAGAAACCTAAGATACCAATACCCTTTAAACTAGCAGCAATACATGATGCCATAGAAAAGAATCTTGATTGGATTGTTCCTGCAAACCCTTTTGATGAGAATAGTGAACCTAAGAGCATTGAGAAAGGATCCTCTAGAACTTATTTGGATGATATACCTTGACTTGTTGAAGATATTTCTGGTATTAGTCTTAATGCTTCTTCATTTGAGAATACTTGATCCTTATTCTTGCTTCTTGTGCCTAACTTAAAGGCGTTAAAGAAAAGTACTTATTGGAAGATAACCCAAAAGTTTTAGATGAGTCTTGGAAGTTATTACTTCAGTAATAACCGCTCCTTATTCTTTTTATTTGCTTTTTGTGCCAAGAGTAACCTCTAATGAGAGAGAAGTAATGATTGGGAAAGTTGCTGTCCCGAAACAGATTTCTGTGCTTCACCGTAAAAATTCTTGTAAAATCTCTGAACGTCTTTTTGAGGCGTAAAGTTTTGTGCTTCTGCCCCAGGTTGTTATCTAACTTTCGTTAGTTCAACACTTTTTGATTTGAGCAACAGAAGGTCTTCAAAAAAATTCGTATTTACCTGCGGGTCTGTTTTGACAGATTTCTTCCATTTTCTGCATTTGCTTCTTGTTGGTTCCTTTTTGAGTTCTTTTGGGGAATTGAGCTTTTTGAGGAAAGTGCTAAAGTAACTAGTGTTCTAATGGAAGTTTATTTGGAGTTAGAACTGAACCTTAAGACTTATTATCTTGAGTGCACTAATGTTGCTAATAAAGATTGTGTGAAGTTTTGTATGAAGAAAAAATTTCAGGTGTATGGAAGGAGTGAGTAATGAGATGAAGGATGGACTAAAGATCAAGCTTGGGGATGCCACGCATGTCACCCCAAGAAATATCCAAGAAGTACAAGCGTCAAAGCTTGGGGATGCCCAAGGCATCCCCTTCTTCATCAATAAAAATCCCAGGTTTCTTCCAAACGCTTCATTTTTATTGTTTCATGCACATTTGTGTTTTTCTTGGAGCGTCTTCTTTTTCATTTTCGTTTGCTTTTGTTTGCTTAGTTTGCTGAATAAATTGGTTGGACTCCCTCTTTCATACATTGGTTTTAAAATAGTTTGTTTTGGTTTGGAAAAGAGTAGGAAAGTTCATCCTTATGTGGTAAAAAGAGCTTGTTTTTGACTGTGGCCTATGCTTTGTCATGCCATGCTTGATATTGTTTTGGCTTTATGCTTAGTATTATTTGCTGTATCATGAATTGTTATAAACAATTGAGATTGCTTAATGTGCCTTGGATGAATCATGCGTTGTTTTAGCATATTAAAGCATAGTATAGTGGTATTCTCCTTTGATGCTTTATTTGGGTTGACTTGGCGCATGATCACACCATGTTATGACTATCTCAAGTCACCATAGCCTTGATGATCCTTTAGTTTTCAACTTGTAGTATCACTTTATTCTTTGATCAATGATGTTTTGTCGCTCTACATGATTATGGCCATTATTGCTCTCTTAGTTTGTTGCTCCCAGTCTTTTGCTAGCCTCCACAACCAAGTATGAGTTCCACTCATGCATCCAACTCCCTAAACCAAGTTATTCCAAAGAGTCCACCATACCTACCTACTAGCTTATGCTATTCCAAGCATATTCATGCTTTTGTTTACCTTCCAAATTAAACTTGTTATGAGAAAACTAGTGATTAAAGCTCTCACGAACTTGATGGCACACTTTACTTTTCTTGCATTTAATAAACTTGAACCATTGGGTCCTTTGTTGCGTATATGATTGCGCTTTATAAGTTGAAGTTAGTAGAACCATGTATCATGGGGAAAGCTTTCAACATTGCACGTGTACTTTGTACCCCGTTGATATCATGTTCTTTTGCTTATGGATCCCGGCGGTGTGAAATAAAGGTGGAACTTGTAAGATCATGGAGTTTGTATGTGTGTTAGAGAAACGCCTGGGCCGCTAGCCTAAGCCATGCCTAATCATGGTGGAAACTTGCAGCATCACCATAATGAGCACTCTATGAAGCATCCTCAATAAAAACCTATGCAAATAGCAAATAAAAAGATCGTTGAGATGCTCATTGTCTGCTTGCCTTGTCATTTTGATTATGGGATAGCTCCTGTGTCATGTGCAAGGGGTACCCCGTTGGCAGTTCTTAATGATACACATGTACTTACAATGACAAGAGCTTACTCATGACTAAAGTTGAGTAGCATGAGGTTCGGTCTTCGTAAGTAAGGGGCATGAGATTTCGGTTTATAACTTGTCAAGCATATCCTCTTAGTTGTATCACTTTAACCTTAATCACCTTAAAGATGCTTATGATAGGGGCAATGAGAGCTGAAAGCTATAAGTACCATAATTTTTGGAAGCTCTTTATGAGACTTGAATCCCTACTTCCTTTTATGAAGGCTTTTCTTCCACTTATATATTGAGTCTCCACCTTCTACCTTTATGCACCTACTTTGAGAGCATAGTGGCCATTCTTAGTTCTATGTGCATTGTCCCAAGACTAGTTGATTGATGCATATCTTGTTGTTGCTTGTTTTAAACTATTTGTATCTAGTCACCCTTATAAACTTTGAAGGTGTCCTATGCATTTATATTTGCTACTCTATGAGGGACAATCTGAATATTATTATGCTATGTTTTCTTTATGTGAAACAAACAAACGTCTTGCAAAGCATTGTTATTCACGAATATTTTGTTTGTGCCTTTTCATGTTGCATCATAGTCTCTTTGTCTTATTGCTAGAACTTTGTCTTTCATGCTATGATTGAAGTACTATGATCCCAGCTTTGAATGTTTTACAAATACTTTGATCAATTCTTTGATGGTGCATGTCACCTCAAAAATTATTCTTTCTTTTTATCACTTACCTACTCGAGGACGAGCAGGAGTTAAGCTTGGGGATGTTGATACATTGCAAATCTATCTATAATTTTTGATGTTCCATGCTTGGTTTTATCCACTTTCTTATGTTTTGTCCACACTTTGGAGTACTTTTCATATGATTTCTTGGACTAACCTATTAACAAGAGCCACAGTGTCAGCTGCCTGTTTTCTGCTGTTTTTGGTTCCAGGAAAGTCAGAAAATGAATATTCTCGGAATTGGACGGGACAAAAGCCAAAGTGCCTATTTTCGGAAGTCATCAGATGCCAGAATACGAGACGGAGAAGGGCTAGAGGGAGGCCACACCACCTGGCCATGCGGCCAGGCTTGGCTCGCGCCAGGGGGTGGTGTGGCCAGCCCAGGCACCCCCTCGGCCTCTCCTTCCGCCTATAAGATGCCCTCGGGACGAAAACCCTAAGGACCCGATCAAAAATCCATGAAAGAGTTTGTAGCCACCACCGTCTCCATCCCTAGATTGGGAGGGATCTGAAGCTCTTCCCGGCACCCTGCCGGAGAGGGGAATTCACCCTGGAGGCCTTCTTCATCATCATGCAAGCCTCCGGTGTGATGCGTGAGTAGTTCATCTCTGGACTACGGGTCCATGTAGTAGCTAGATGGCTGGTTCTCCTTCTTTGTGCTATCATGTCTAGATCTTGTGAGCTCCGTTCATGATCAAGATCATCTATTTGTAATTCTGCATGTTGTGTTTGCGAGGATCCGATGGATATTGAGATGCTGTTTCAGATTGATTATTGATTCTATCATGTCTTTGTTATTTGTGATCTTGCATGCTTTCCGTTGTTAGTAGCTATCTTGGCCAAGTAGATGCTAGCAACTCCAAGAGTTAGTATTTATGCTCGATAGTGGGTTCATGCCTCTAGTAATCTGGGGAAGTGACAGAAATCTCTAAGGTACTAAATGTGCTGTTGCTACTAGGGAGAAAACAACAATCCTTTGTTCATTGAACAATCGTATTGTTTACATTACACGCAATTCGTAAATCAATAATCTGTTGCTTGCAACTTAATACTGGAGGGGGTTCGGATGATAACCTGAAGGTGGATTATTAGTCATAGATGCAGTTGGATGGCGGTCTATGTATAATGTTTTAATGCCCAATCAAGTTCCAAAGGAGTCAAGATGATTAGTATATGCATGTATTGCTTTCTCAATGTTTGTCAATTGCCCCGCTGTAATTTGTTCACCCAGCATGTTATTTATCTTAAGGAGAGCCACCTCTAGTGAACTATGGATCCCGGTCCTTTCTTTTACATACAATCTACAAACTATTTACCGCTTTGTGTTTACTTTCACTTCCTTCCATTCGATACGTTTAATCCTTTGTTTTCAGCAAAACCGGTGAGATTGACAACCTCATCGCAAGTTGGGGACAGAGTTCTGTGGTTGTGTTGTGCAGGTCTCCACGTCGCTGCTGGCACCGGTAGTGCGCCCTGCCAACGTTCAGTTAGCAACAACTTTGGGGTGTTTCCTTGCTCCTACTGGATTGATAACCTTGGTTTCGTACTGAGGGAAAACTTGCTGATGTGCTCATCATACCTTCCTCTTGGGGTTCCCCAACGAGCTCGATATATTTTGGTCCATCAGCTCCGAGGGCACTTCCCCATCCCGGCAGGGTGCCGGAACAGGGACTTTCTGTCCCCCGAATCTCCCCTTCGGTGGCGGCGGCGCTGTGGAACTTTTCGTGGCTGGAGGCTGTTCGATTTAGGGTTTTTGCATCGGAAGGCATCTTATAGGCGAAGAGGCAAGGTCGGTGGGCGGCCAGGGGCGTGGACAGGGTGGTCCCACGCCACCACATGGTGTGGCTGCCCTCTGGCCCCTCTCCATCTCGTCTTCCGGTAAAATATCGACTTTGGCTTTTGTCCGGTCTAATTCTGAGAATATTCATTTTCTGACTTTCCTGGAACCAAAAATAGCAGAAAACAGGCAACTGGCACTGTGGCATCTTGTCAATAGGTTAGTCCAAGAAAGTGTATAAAAATACTCCAGAGTGTGGGCAAAACATAAGAAAGTAGATAAAACCAAGCATGGAACATTAAAAATTATAGATACGTTATCAACGTATCAGAGATCCATAATGACTCCCACCAGCTCAAACGATAAACTAGTGATCACGTGAACCTTTATTCGCTGTAACCAATTCCTTTGTTCTCGCGGTATTTTACTTGTTCGGGATCCAATCATTTAGTATCATCTATACCTAGTTCGATCCTGTTACTGGCAAGTACTATTTTCTCGTTCCTGTGATATAACATTCTTAGTGATTGTTATCACTTGCTTGCAAGCTATGTTAATATGATATCACCAAGAGGGCCATGAGTATATCTCTCCGTTATCAGGATGGACAAATCCCAATCTTAATCCACGAGCCTCCGCTGACACTATCCAAGTACCCAATGACAAATTTATAATCACCCAGTTACGAAGTGATGTTTGATGTAATCAAATACTCTTTCTGAGTCAGCAATTGACGTGATCTCATGGTCTAAGGATTAGGGTTACTTTGAGTGACGTTATAGTAGTGTAAACATAATGGCACGATCATATTGCTATACTTTTGGAGAATGTTCATCACATTATTTTACCAATATTGTGACCTCGTGATTAACAACATCCAATGTCATGATCATGAAACCTTGATCATCTGTTAATCAACAAGCTAGTATAATGAGAGGCATCACTAGGAACAATTTCTTTGTTTATTAAACACACATGTATTAACGTTTCCGGTTAACACTATTATAGCATGAGAAATAAACATTTATCATAAATATGGAATATAATATAATAACCATTTTATTATTGCCTCTCGGACATATTCCTTCAGTTGGTACAACCTCACTGCCACACAACACATTTTTTGTGAAATTTCACTGATCTATTAATAATCATCAACAACAGTACAAAGAGTCCCAAAAGTAATAAAAATTACAAATAGGTCATTGGACCACCTAGCGACGACTACAAACACTAGCACGAGCGGAAGACGTGCTGCCATCCTTGCCCTCCATTACCAGAGTCAGGCAAAGCTTGTCGTAGTAGATCTTATTATAGTAGACAGACATGAAGTCGTCGTGCTAAGGCCCCAAAGGAGCAGCGCACCAGAGCAACAACCATCGACAAATTTGAAATCAATTAATTTGGATTGAAAGGAGTATATTATATAAGAAAGAGGCAGCTTTGACTTTTTTTGTATGGACGTTGTCTTTGAATGAATACTGGTAGTGAAAATATACGTACAGCAGGTTTAACTTGTAAACAAAATGTGGAAAACTAGCTTTTCATGATCATGCACCGCACCACACAATGAGTGGAACTAAAAAAATAAAATTTTGGAACCATTAACTTCTCCAAAGTAAAAAAAGATATTATCTTTTGTGAAATAAAACAATAATTTAAATCACTTGAAACAAATTGTGAGTACTAGAGGAACAACGTTTTAGAGCCCGTGGGAAAAATCGCATCCACACGAGGAACAAAATTTTAAGCTAAATGGACCAAAATCATGACTTTATTTCAAACGAGGATTTCAGGTACATATTTGAACAAGTTTGCAATATGATTACATGTGGAACAAAATGATAGCTCGCTACACAAGAAACAAAAATTTAGGCTAATTGGAACAAAATAACAAGTACGGTTGGGACGCTAATTTTAGTACACATTTGAAGTGGTTTCCAAACACTACATCACTGGGGACAAATGCTAATGCACACGGGAACAAAAAAAGTACATGACAGGGAACAAAAATGTGTGTACCGAGCATAACTAATTTTTGCACAGTATGTGGAACAAATTCTTTTGAAGGAACAAATAATTATACACATGGGAAAAAAGAAATCAGAGGGAACAAAATAAATTCAGGAATAAAAATATTTGTGGTACTAATTTTGAATAGTGAGTGGAATGAATATACAAAGGGAGAACCAAAGGAATATCACAACGCATTCCAGAACAAAACATTTGTGAAAACTAATTTTAGGAAATAAAAAGAACAAATCTTTCGGACTAAAAGAACAAATTGTTATACATTCGAGAATAAAAAAGTACAACACAAAGAACATATAAAACATACTTAAAAAGAAAAAACATGTAAGGAAACCACCTAGGTTGGTTCAGGAGAGGTCGGTGACATGGCAATGGAATCAAGAAAAGAAGTAACAAGACTTCCTGAAGGAAGGAACAAACAATTATACATTGAGAAATAAATTAACAATACAAGAAACTAAAAAGTAAATAGGAATAAAAATTTGTGCAACTAATTTTCCAACATAAGAGTTATAGATCTTTCTAAATAAAAGAACAATTAGTTATACTTATGGGAACAAAAGGTATACATCGGAAGGAACCAAAAGTGAATAGAGGTACTTCAAAAAGGTATAAGAAATAAGAAATAAAAAATGGAAAAATCATAAAAAAAAATAGACCACATCGCGTGGTCTATAAATGTGTTCCAGTTCAAATCGCAAGGAAGAAAAACACGACTAGTAACGGTAAACAATTCTTCGTCAAGTGGAACAAAATGTTAGATATCTAGGAACAAATCATCACTCCATGTGGACAAATTTTTTGGACTTAGGTAAATAAAAGTTTAGTTCATAGACAAATCTAATTTTAGAAGGAATAAAACTTTTGACCCGATGAAACAAAATTTTATATACCGCGGAAGAAAGAAATGCGAGTACATGTGGGGTACGAAATTTAGTGCCGAGAACCAAGGAACAAAAAATTAGTTTCTAAGAACAAAATTTTGGACGAATTAGAACACAAATTTACCATGAGTACAGTTGGAACACCAATTTAGACGTGAAGTACCATTGAACAAAATTTTACTTATCCAGAACACCATTTTGGATAAGGTAAAATAAAACTTACCGGCCGCTGAACAAAAAGACTGCATAAGTAACTCAAGTCCAAAACACAACCGCATGAGGAACAAAATGTATGCTAACTAAAAAAAGAGAATCATGACCACAAATACGACAAGAATTTTAGCACCCTCAAGGAATGAATCATATCTACTGTCGAATAAGAATTTCTTTTGCAAATTGAAATATATCACAACTATATGTGCAAATAAGTTGTAACATTCAGGATCGTTGTAACATGTCCGCACTACAAGGAAACTGATTTTAGGTTAAATAGAAAAAACCAAAAATCACAAAAACATAGGAACCAAACTTAAAAATGGTAAGGAAAAAAGATAGGTAAAACTAGAAATAGATTTTTTTTTTGAAAAAGTAAAGAAGAAACTACAAAGAACAAAAAAGAAATAGAAAAAAAGAAAATAAACATACGTATAGGTTTTTTTTTGCGAATGTATACGTTTTATTTGAGGGAAGAAACATACGTCTACTTTTTTTTTAAGTAAACCATATATTTCATTAGACAATCCAGAGATTACATATATAGTCTAACACCTAAGACAAAAAAAGCTTATCAAGCAACTTTGCACAAAGAACTTCGCAAGTAAAATTATAATTCCACCTCTGGAGAAGCTTATGCCTCGCCGAACCGTCGTCCATCTACCTCTGCCGCCACCATGGTAGCGTCGGAAAAAGAGGCGAACAACCGCCATACGTAGATCTGGGAGAGCACCATCGCATACGAGGATGCTTTTCGAGCCGATGAACCGAGTCGTCGCAAGCGACGAGCCCGAGAATTTGTGGCACGTCGGCCGGGGATCTTCCCCGTGATCACCAGATCCCGACATCGTCGTCTTCATCTGACGCAGTCGAAGAAGAGAGATGTTGTCGCCTGCCGTCATCCACGTGCATAGCTGCAAGCCGTCAAAAACTACTGCAACAGCCGACACGACCGTCACCCGCGAGAGTGATGAACGTCGACCACCAGACACAAATCTCACCGGATTCAGAGACCGGCGAGAAGATCGGGCCACCTGCCCCCCGACATCACCGGTTGGAGTGACGATGAGATGGAGGAAGAACAGGGGCAGATTATTTCGACGCGACGTAGTCTCCTCCATGGAAGCCACGTCTCAAGGAAGAAGAAGGACTACCCTAACTACAGGCCGGAGGCCAGGGTCCCCACCCCCTCACGTCGCCGAAGCGGCGGACGGAGGAGGCAGGAACCGGCGACGACTGTAGATCGGGGCAGATGCGATCGCCTCTTTTTTTTGAGAGAGAGGACGTCGTGTAATCTGATTTGGAAGTGAAACATACGTATACTTGCGAAGTACACCACCTAGCTTTTTATTTTTTTTGAGAAAAACCACCTAGCTGTCTATCGGTGGAGAAGCAGCCCGCATGCATGGGTCCTAGCGTGGTCACCTAACGGCCCAGCAGCCTCTCTTACCGAACATACCAAGCGAACAACGACGCAACGCGCTAAAACAGGCCGGTCCATGTGGAAAATCCTTCAGCGAAACGAACGTACGAAACGCTCGGCCCTACCGAGCAGTTTCCCGTGTCCACGGCTTCAGATCTCATCGTGAGGTCCTACTTGGGTGGACGGGCCATCAAGCCGGCATACCTGGGCCGGTGTTGGACGCGAAAGCCATGGAGAGTACTAAATATTACCTATAAGCAATGCTACATCTATGGGCAGAATTCTTACGGAATTTGCTTACGGACAGACATGTCAGTTGCAGGATTGGTGTGTGCGATATTTTAGCAACTACCTCGCGCAGATTCCTCCAGTAGCATGGTTCCACGTCCGTCTGTATGATGCTTCCGTAAGAGTTCGTCCGTAGCTCTAGGATTATTGATTACCTATCCGATGGCTATGGAGCTCAAAAAAAAAAAACCTATCCGATGGCTATTATTTGACACCGTTATTAATCAGAGGCCGGTGTTTGACGCGAAAGCCATGGAGAGTAACTATTACCTATACCTATCCGATCCATATTAATATTTTTATATTTGTCTAGATTTGGATGTATCTAGTCAAGTTTTAGTGCTAAATATATCCGAATCTATATAAATTAGGAACGCTAATTTGAATTAGAGGGAGTATAATATTAAGAGTCATTTATAACAAAGAACAATATGAGTAATTTCTAGGCTACAATATTTGACACTGTTACTCCTTGCATGGATCTTTTTTCTCGACTAGTATCTCACCGAAAACCGGTGAATCCGGTTACCACATGTAATAAAATATTACCTACCAAAATCTGCCGATGTTTCAATAATTATTTCAAATTTAATGAATTTTGATAAATTTTAGGCGAATTTGTAAACTTGTTTGCACTATTTCAGCTGGTATTTCGACCTGTAATGCCGGTATTTTCGAAAACAGGTAATACCGGTCACCACCGGTATTTTCTCCTAGCCGAGAAAAAAACCTTACTGTCCGACGTCATGCACATTTCCAATTTTATAAAGAAAAAAACTGTGCAAGATTTTATCTTTCGTAAAAAAGAAGACCGCACCAGCGGTGCTAATTTTTTATCGGTACCTTCAGTTTGATCCTAAATTTTTGAAATTGTACATCTGATTCTAAATCTTTTATAAGTGATTCATTCGAGGTCCTATTTTGCTTTGACTTGTTTGACCTGTCTACGTGGCGCTTTGACCACTATCGCATCAGCAATAGGGTCCAATAGAGGTACTAGTTGGACATACAAATTTCTAAAAAGTCCCCTAGACCATAGCAACGGCTGTCGCGATGCGCGTCCGCTAGGGTATGCCTCGCCACCGTCGCCGTCGCTTCCGCGCACCCGGATGCTTGCGTTTCTGACTGCCTCCCCTGCACCCCTACGCTTGCCCGCCTTCCCTTCCGCTGTCGCTTCTACCTCATCCCTGCTGCAGGAGCTATGACCTGTCGGCGCGACCAAAAGGGGTAGTGAGGAGAAGGTGCTAGGCTCCCGGAGCCGCCCCAGTTCCGCGTGTCCAAGAGGTGTGTTGGCGCCGCCCCTCTAGACCATGTCGACTAGGGGATCTGCTGTCGTTGCCCCTCTCTTCGTCATCGACCGTAAGCTTTCCCGTCTGCCTTGTTCGTGATAAAAGTGCCGTTCAGAGCTCCTCTCCATCCAATGTCACCGCTCATTGCTGCAACATGTAGGGACGCCCTGGTGACCATGGCCGCGACGGCGCCACCGCCGCAGCAGCCCTGTGCTCGCTGTACCGGCCTCTGATTTCTCTAAGGAAGAAAAAGGTGGGGCTAAGCAATGGCGCTCTCGCAACGTCGACCGTACAGGATTGACGCGCGTCGTCGTCACATGGATCGCCGCCCCCTGGCCTCTTCCGCCGTCGCAGCGACCGGCATGGGGCTCACCACGACGACCTCTCTTTGTCAAGAAGGTTGCCGATCTCATTCACATTCGACAGTAAAATAGGGCCGTGGTTTGAATGAAATACAACCTCGGGACCTTTTTGTAAATATACACGTTCGATTGGTATCCCTCCTAGATCCTACTGCTGACGTGGCAGTGGTCAAAGCGCCACGTAGATAGGTCAAAGTGGTAAGAGCAAAATAAAACATCGAATGAATACTTACTAAAGATTTAGACCTAGTTGTTTTGGCGCTTCTCCGAGAAGCTGACCGACTCCCAGAATGGAAAGCTGGTTAAAAAAAAAAACCCTCTTCATCCCAAAATAAGTGATTTCGGTTTGTCTAAATTCACATGTATCTAGCGTTAAAACATGTCTAGATACATACGAATCTAGACAAAATCACGTCACTTATTTTGGGACGGAGGGAGTAAGAGACTTTCGTAGTGATGTGGTTAAGACTAAACTAATTTAGAAATCTCACAAAATTTTGAAACGGCCTTTCCAAGACGGTGGGTAGGATAATTTCTCGGAGAAGCCGCCGATAAACTGAGCCTTAGAAGTGGACGTGCAATTTCGAAGATTTATGACCAGAGGCACGAAAAAGAATTAGGACCGTTTGCGCGATTTTCTCTGGCAAAATCAACCGAGCCAGCGCAATGCCACGCCGGCGCTGGCGAACGCAATGCTACTGGCGCGCGCCGCCTCCTCCACATTGCTCCCGGCGTCCGGCTCTCCAGCGCAGTCAGTACGCGCCTTCCGCCCTCGCTGGGTGCCCATGCCCCGCGCCGCCACCGACGCAAGGCGTCTTCTCCCCGGGGTGGGCAAAAACACAAGCAGGTGGCGAGCATGGCCAACCCCCTGGTGAAGCAGAGCCCGAAGCTCTGTGAATCCACCGCATCCCGGATCCTCCCTCCCGTCCCCTTCTCGTCAGACTGGCCCCCTTCCGGTACCCTTCTTTCCCCATTGCTCTGATCCCATTCTCACCGTGCCCACACGTTACCCTAAGCTTCTTAGTGTGTTTTCTCATTTCCAATTCTATGCTCCTCCGTGTCGTTTGCTGCAGAGAGATTTGTTCACTTGGTTTCGCTGCCATTGATTGCTTGCTCCTCATGGACGGCGTAGAAATCCCCGGTGAATTGCATGAGCTCTCTGGCGATGTTGTGTACGTCAGCGCCGCCGTGATGAAGAATATTTCCGGGATGCGATTGCTGTCATGCACATGCCTAAGCATTTCTGTGACCTCGACGGTGACGAGGGCGGAGCTGGACTTGATGGGTTGTTTCAGTCTCCCAAGAGGATTCTAGTCCTTGATGGGATTCAGGTGAAGATACCACCATTTTTCAGAGGCAATCGCTATCATTTTGAATAAAAGAACACATAGTATGGTGTTTAATTGCTTTTAAAACATGAACTGGTTTCTTAGAACATTTCATGGACACGGATTCGAATTTTGTACTATGCATCTGATTCTAGTCATTATTCCACTACTTGGCAGGATCGTGGTAACCTTGGAAGTTGGAACATTGATAAGATCGGCTTGTGCTTTCAAATGGGGATGCACTTTTCTGCTTTAACTGTCATACACGCTTACCAACTTGCAAAATTCATATATCACACGATTTCTGTTAATGTGTATGAAGGTTATTATGAGAGCATTTGCTTATTCTTTAGTAAATTTAGGTTTTATTTGTGGGGATAATATAACCTATACAGCCAATAATGATATTTTTGAACTTGATGCTTCATCAAGGGAAAGAGTATATCATGATGGGTTGAAATAATAGAAGTGTCGTTATACAAAAAAACCCTGCATAGGTGCATTAAGTATCTCTGATTCAGGAATTTACGACTCTGCAAAATGCGGTCTAGGTCTTCTCCGTTCTGTTTTTTGCAAACGTTGATTCTTCTAGTAACATGTGAAACCAACAATCAACAGGATGGGGTATTTCTTCTTCCAGCTTGCTGTGACCCTTTCAATGAAACGGCTCTTCGTGCAGTTCGTGGAGCCTTTTTGCAGCTTCAGGTCGTTTCCAGTAACTTGTGTGATCTGAATGCTTTGGTGGCTAATATGACATGAAGCTGTTGGCAGGCCATCCAGAGAGCAGCAGTGATGGATCTGAAAAGACCCACCCACCGTCCAAAGAGCTAACAGGTTCTCTGGTGAGCAAGTCTCTATGCTTAGTAGTATTAGGAAGTGGACGGCAATGGCCTCTTGGAAGAGACCGTCCAAGCTTGTGAGCTTGTAAGCATTCATTTGGAAGGTGTTTTTTGAATCTCTGAATGTTTCCGTGGCTGGTGGTATATTTTTTGAATCTCTGAAGGTATTTTTCCTTTCGGCCAGAGCAGAAGGCCTGGCCCAGGAGCCAACATAAGCGAGCTCGAACACTTCCTGTAACAATCCTCCAATCCAGTTTCAGTGCTTGTTCTGTGGAAATGAAGTACAGTACTAGAATTTGTTATCAGCTAAAATCTTAATCATTTTACAAATTGTGGTGTCAGATGCATAGACTTTGTAGATATGACATTATCCACCAGAACTATATTCGCCGTCTTTATTGATGTATGGTACCCATGGAGAGAAAACTTCAACATGTTTTTTTAGCAACTAGCACTGAATATTCAAGCTAAGCCATTGACCTATACATAAATAGATATGTGAGTATATGCTACTTGTCGGTCTTGCGCCAGTCAGGGCAGGGTATTTATGTTCTTTCTCGGGCTGGTTATTCACTTTTGGCCTCATTGCTTGCTAGTGCAGAGTACTTTGAAATGGACACCAACTATTGATAAATGAGATAAGTAAAGCCCCTGGTAATATGTCTGCAACATGACATCTTATACAATTTTTATAACGAGATCTTACGTGTGATCCACCATTACTGAATTGACATGGTGTTGTCCTCGAAAAACACACGTTACGAAGTTACTTTGGTGGCATTTCGACGTGTTTCAGCCTTAAAAGTTGGTGCTTCAAAGGTAGGAACGTCTTTTCAGGAGAAGGCTTGCTTTATTTACTTGTAAGAGCATCCTGACTCATGTACTTGTAAGAGCATCCTGACTCATGCAGACTTTGTTACCCGAGTACTGCTATAGACATATGCACATCTGGCACTCACCAGGATGCTAGTGTACCTTTTCATTCATGTTTTTTTTTGAACGGGGAAAGGGTCCGAAGATCCTAGAAGCTGGTAGTATTAATCTGTTAGTGGGTACATATTACATTCAGGTCCCTCAAGGCAAGGGGATTCAAAGATAAGGACCAGAAAACTATAGACCAGACCCCAAAAGGATTGAGAAAAACACGATCGAGTCCTTCACCATCTTCACCGATCTTGCTGGACCTCGCCGACCAGGAACCCGCGCCACCGCCGGGGACTACGCCACTTGGGGTGACACTAGCCATGGAACCCGTGGAGAGGTCGGGGAACTGCTTCCTCCACAGCTGCTGGGCGTAGACATGCGCACAAAGACCAAGGAGGAAGAATACCTCGGTCGAAGCCGAAGGAGTAGCGGCCATCTTGGCCGGAGGATAGCGCCGGTGAAGCCACCGGAGCTCGGATGCTTCATATGCAGCTTTGGTGAGGGGTTAGACACCCCACCACTTCCCAGGGAGCCACCACGGTGAGCCGAAGAGAGGGCTTCACTGCCGCCGTCATGTTGGCGCCATGATGACGCGGAGAAGACAGAGGAACCACCTTCCTCTCACTCCAGTACTCCAACCTATTAGCCCCCACCGCAGGAGGGTCTGGCCACCAGCTCAACATAGAGGCAGCAACAACGAAGCTCCTCTCCCCCTGCCGCCATGGCCGGCCAAAAGAGGAGACCCTTCTCCGCTCGCTGCTCCGCTCCGTCCTTCCTCGTCGCCACCGCGGCCGTCCAGGAAGAGACCAAGCGTGCAACACCTTTGCACCTTGCAGTGACCCGCAACTACTACTTTACTAAAGGATGTGTTGATTCCCTTCTCCGCTCGCCACTCCGACCGCTGGAGCAAGGAAACAAGGAAGAGCAGCCCTACAACACCATAGATCTTGGCACAAAGATCTTGTGCTCCGCTTCCGCTACGTGGCAAAAAGCCCAAAACCGGAACACGGCCGAAACTACACCTAAACCTATCTACTCCGGCGTCCCCCTCCCCCAACTCCGCCGGCGGCTCCGGCTGAGTGGGCTCGGGGGAGACCCGAAACCTTCTTGGTTGTTCTCAAGGGAGGAGGAGAGGACTCACCTTTTCATTCATGTGGCCGTGGTATTTTTCACAATATCACTATTAAGGCTCTCCTTTGCCACTTCATAGAGGTTTTTTTTAGCACATACTACATCTCTGCCTGTGTGATAATTAATGACTGCACCAAGATTTTCCACCATGTACAATATTTTATAATATATTGCTTTGTCTTGTAGGCTACTAATAGAGCTGCAAGAGTTGTTTTACCGAATAACATATTTCATGTTTTGATTGGAGTAACACCTTCAGTTTTGCTCTCTTAGGAAATCCTAATCTTATTTATCTACTGTCATGCACCTGCAATGCTTGCAGTCTATTGATGCCATGTGGATTCCTCTTATGACATACTCCCTCTATTCCACAATATAAACCTTTTTAGCAAGCTGAGGGAGTATTTGTTTATGGTGTTGTGACAATGTTCATCCTACGCCGAATGTGTATTTTCTAGGACGTGTAACTGGTTTGCAAAATAAGCTAACGCATAAGAGATTGTTCTAAATATTTCCATTAAATATTTTATTTCTGTTACCAGACAGTGCTCATAAGTGCATTGTTTTACCTACTCACTGCAACTGAAAAATGCTGCATGTTAAGAGAGGTGACATGCTTTATGGATTGTATGTTGGCTTGCTAAGCAATGATCCACTTGGTGCAAATACGCATAGTATATGTATGCGAGCGGCGAGATAGTACTTTGAGGATTGAGTCAGCTACATTACAACATCATACTATCATAACTTATTCCCACCGAAGTACTAGTGAGTGCTGACAAACCTAAGACGCTAAATATGGTAGTTCACTTTGTAGCAAAGTATGCTTCCAATTCTTGGTCTCAGAAAAAACTTAAAATATAACAAATGTGATGGGGCATGTGCTGATTCATGAAAAAAGACGAAGTAAAGAAAATAAAGTTGAAGTTAGTTCAACGTGCACAGTTTGGCACTGTGGGATATTAAGATGTTGGAGAAAGCAAGGGGTTACATATATTCAGTATTTAGACAATATGTGTTGGAAATGTGGTTATCTACTGTTTTATTGCTCTATTCGTTGACATTGCTAATTAACTTCTCCAGGTTGTAATCTTAGCCTCTTAGGTGCTTTCAAAAAAGCTTAGCCTCTTAGGTGCTTGATGCACTGGTTAGAACTTCTGGAACCAATTAAGAGCTTGGACCAAGGTGCAACCAAACTCCCAGACCAAGGTTCATTCAGGGTAATTTAAACAATTCTTCTCATCCTTCAATACTATTTCTGATTAACATGTTACATTATGTGGTGTATATCTTTTGCATCTACCATACATTGGTGATTTCATTTTTTAACAAAATTCTTCTTCATATGGTATTGCTAGCTTTACAGAATAATTTAGGAAGAAATGAAGATTTTATGAATCATAATTTATCGTTATTGCTCAACATTCATGTTGTCAAGCAGATGTTGAAATGGCCAACATAAGCAAGATGATCAAAGATGAATTATCTTAAAACCTTTATCTTTGAAGAGAAATTCTGATGGTTTGGAACCATTCTATTATCAATTAATTATGTTGAGAGTTTGTAAGACTTGTAATATCATGCACTAATATATTTTTTCTTATGTAAGCAGCATTTGTCAACTCCGTTTCTGCTATTCTTTGTAAGGTGTTCTTTTGTCATTGTGCACGATAGCTCCTTAGACCTCAGATCTTCCTGACATGGATATGCCCTACGGGTACCCCAGATTAGCCTATATAGTTCGGCCCAAGAGAAGCCCATGGTGTAAATGGAGCCTATGAAGATTCAGATGGCCCAAGCCCGTGGAGGCGTGACTCCTTGGAGGATACGACATAGAATAGATAGAAAGTTTAAAAGGAAAAACCCTAATATATAACCGACTTGCCTTGCTATCCTGAGACCTGACCTCCCCATATAAAGGCCAGGAGGGGGCAGCGATAAGGACATCACAAAACCCTAGTTCATACACCGCCAGATTGCATCTACGCACCCTGTAACCCTCGGTTCCATCAATAATCAAGAGCAGACAAGCATGAGTAAGGTTTCCCTCTAGGGGCCCAAACCTGGGTAAACTTTGTGTCCCCGATTTGCTTGCTTGTTAGCCAAACAAAGCTTCCAGCACTACCCTCTTCCTCAAAGCCATGTCGTCCATCAACCATGGGCATTGACGTGTTAACCCCATATTACTTCCCCTTTGGAAGTAATAGGTCCCCACATTTTCAGTCCATGTTTTCCGATTAATTACGATATGGAAAATCACCTGCTCACTTTAGAATTCAAATTTCCTAGTTTTATACTGGCAAACTCCTTGTCCAATACTGTTAGTTTGCCTACACATCTCCATGTGCAACAAAACTAGTCAAGTAATACTTATCAGTTACTATGTACAATATAGCATCTTGCCTATTGTTTTCCATATCTGAACCTGCCCCTTTATTTACACATATCTGCATGTGTTAAACTATTTTTTCTGGCTGACATTATTGATGAGACCATGTGTTCTACTTGGATTTCACATGCTGAGAAATGCTAACACAAACAAGTATTCTACCAATCATGCCCAAACACAAACATGAAATATTAATTTGATGCGGGGCACATGGTGTCACAACACATACTTAATCAAAGGATTACACTAAACCTAGACGCTTCCTATTCTAGTTCATTGTTCATGTCTTTTAGTTCTCGTGATATAAATTACCATTATCAGTATGGCTAAATTAGGCAAAACCGTGGTTCTAGTGGCCAGCGCATCACCACATATATTTCTCAAATTCTGGTCTTTCTTGTCAATGATGATATTGACAGGATAATAGCTATGCCTTTGCTAGTATTAATTATGTTGAATAATTGCGTTTTTTTTGTTCCAGAACTGGTTGACATTTGGCATCTTGGTGTTTGTACCTTGCAATCGTTGGCTTGTTGTATGCTTTCTCTTGATAGATCTATGAGAACTAATAGAAAAATAGCATCAGGAGATCACGTACTGACTGGTGCATCATTGACTCAGTTAAGCACTAATAGGTTGGTCTTAGCCTCTTAGGGAAATAGATAGTGTAAGTTAACCTTTATTGCTTGCAACTTATGTAGGAGTTTGATACATGCATGCGTATTTGCTGTACCTTGCCTTACTGCATCTCCCTTTCTTTCCGTTTACACATGATGGGACATTTCTTTATTTATGTTTTGGAAGGAGCTGCCCATGCCTGATGTAGCTTTTTTTGCTTCAGATCTATCATCTGCAGAAACCTCTCAGACTTGGCACTTTTAATTTTGCAAGATAGGAAAAATATCTAGCTGCAATTACGTCGTGCACATTGTTCAATCAATGATCTAATTTGGATGGACTTGAGGCATTACATGGTGAGAAGACTCAGAATTATACCTTATCATGTTACAGGATTATTTATGAGATGGTCCCAGATTACATTTCCCTTGGGATGGAATAGTTTTGGGATGTTCTCGCGATATTCAACAATAGCACTCACTAGCCCAATGCTCCTATACTATGGTTGTCTTTGGACTGATTGAGTGTTAACCGCGTGCATGTCCAGCCGCTTCACCTACTAGCTAGCGGAGGGAGTAGCACTTGACTCTCTCGTGAATAATTGCAATCCATTTTCAGTTGTTCCTGGCACAAATTTTGACCTTTTCCTACTATAATCTGTAAACTAGCAATAGCCCAATTAATGAATGTTGGTCTTGATTTCCTGTCCTCTTGGAATCATGTCCCAAACAGCCATGTCGGTAGGAGAAAATTGCATAGTTATATATACGATCAACTTGAATCCATAGAAAATGTGTGATATATATGACTTCACATTAATTTGTACAACTCTATTGAAATGTCTACGTAGTATTTATTTTGCTTCTGTATGAAATTGTACTATGAGAACCTCAGAAAATTGATTCAACATCATCTACCAAACCTTGCACCATCACTAACATTTAGTGTATACATGTCCCGACCCCTCATATCGGTCCTTCAGTATATATACCAAACGCATCCACATTGTTTATTAGTTCATGTACATCCACCCTATGATGTGTGTTGTTTGAAAATCATTGGAATAATAGATAGAGATGGATCAAGTGTTGGACGAGGCATACCAAGATGGATGGATCCATCCGGTGCACGTAGAATATGAGATAATTTTATTAGGAATTGTAGACATTGGGAAAAACTAGTTACTTTTTATTAAAAAAACCTAATTACAACTTTTTTACTTTTTATTACAAAAATAATATTTTTAAAGTAGGTATATCACACAATATAAAATTGTCATTGTATGTGATATTAGGAAAACAATGGCGTATTGTTGGACTTCTAAGTAGTTGGCAGACTACACTTCTGGGCCAGAAGTGACCAGCCCATATTCTCCTACACTATGTTTGTCTTCAGACTGATTGAGTGATGCAGGTGGCAAGATCATACCAAAGGAACATAGTTTGGTGTGTTGGGACCTGCAATTCTGAGTCATGTTAGTTAATTTTAAGCATTGTGGAAACCTATGATGGTAGATCTCTTAATGAGCGAGCTCTTTACTAGCTCGTTTATTCATGAAATACTGATGGAACATGTAATGCAGTAAAATCATCCATAGTCAACTTAGACTAACTACAACAATACGTCGAATATAGTTGAATCACATGGACAGGAGTTAGTAAGGATAAGATGCGACTGAATGTGAAGAGAAACAAATAGTTGTAGGAGACACAAAATTACATCAGTGGACATGGCTCTAAGCCAGGCTGAGATCTAATCCATTCATGACTTGGAGTATTTGTTGTTGTATTATGGTGAATCCTACATGTATCTCATTCATATTTATTGGCTCACAATATTGTACATGCATCTCAAAGCTTTGAATTATGGCGTTGATTCATGTCCGCATGGAACCATGTCCATGTTGGAGACAATTGTACAGTTATATATAGGATCAACATGAACCCATGGAAATGTGTGATATACATGAGTTGTATCCACGTTAACTTGTACCACACTATTGAACTGTGTCCATAATACTTATTTTTATGGGTAATTGTACTATGAGAACCTCAGATCAGAATAGATTCGATATCACCCACCACACATTGCACCACCACCAACATTTGGCCCTCATATCAATCCTTCGATATATGTACCAGGCTCGGCCACATTGTCTCTTAGTTTATACACATCCACTCCATGTTGTGCGTTATTTGAAAAATCATTGGAATAATTGAAATTGAGCTACTGCTAGACGAGGCATACCAAGATGAATGAATGCATGTGGTGCAGGTAGAATGTCAATTAATTTTATTAGGAATTGTAGACATTGGGAAATAGCTAGTTAGTCTATCCGGTACAGGTAGTGGCTTGCCTTCATGCATGTAATTCAACGGGTACTTGTGTAAGCATGCTCTGATGCAGTCTAAACCTTATTTAGAGTACACAGGTCCTTAAATCCACCTTGGGGACACGCTTACAATAATCTTTGTACTTTACAATCTTTTGCTTGGTATTCTTGTTTCTTTTGATAGCTCTATGGGAGCTAAATAGAAAAAAACTGATGTTGAAAAAAAGAAGATGTTTTTTGGCTTCTCACCTTTAGTAATGTTGCCAACGATGTGTCCGGAAAGTTTAGTAATTGCAGCTAGACATGTATGGTCCGATCTCACAAAATCTCAATTGTAGAGCCTACGAGCTTGCTTCTGCGCATGATGTGAAGCAACAAAATCTCAATTGTAGCGTCTACGACATGTATGGTAAAAACATTTGGTGCGTCATTGAACCTAGACTGTTGGACGATGTTTATTGTATCTTATCAAATTGTCGGACATAATAATGTATACACACACACACGTCATATACGTGTTTGCAGAACAGTATCGTGCTATTATAACCTTCAATCTAAGGACGTCCTAACTTGAATTCAAAAAAAAAAAAAGGACGTCCTAACTTCTAAGAAGTCTTTTACTTTCCAATTAACCAGTGTACCTGGCCCGGTGCTTGAACTACTTAATCCAAGAATAACCTTACTGTGCCAAGAAGTCCGATGAACACTAGTAGAAAAACTAGCTTTGGTTCGCATCGGCCGAGAGCATTAGTCCCGGTTCCTCCTCGAACCGGGACTAATACAAGCATTTGTCCAGGTTCAAGGGGACCGAGGGACGCACTGGAGCCAGGGGCATACGTCCCGGTTCTTAAGGGCTATTCGTCCCGGTTCGTAATACGAACCGGGACTAAAGGTCCGGCCCCAGACACGTGGCCTGCCGCCGACCTTTAGTCCTGGTTCGTATTACGAACCGGGACGAATAACCCGTCTATAAATGCGCCAATACGAACCGGGACGAATATCCCGCCTATAAATGCGCCCCCCAAGTCAGCGCCCTCTCTCTGTTTTTTCTCTTGGTTGAAGGAGTGAGGTGTGGTGTGCTAGTATTTTTTCCTATGCACATTAGGTGTTCGACGAAATGTCTGAGAGAATGATACGCTTGATTTCACACAAAATAAAAATGATATGAGGTGCCCGAGCCACACTTAAGTCTTTCTCCTCTTTCTTTCCTTTTGATCGAGGTTAGTAACCTTATCCTGCATCTGCCATTGATATAATAATGCATGCGTTGACGTAAAGTGGTCATCTCACTATTCATGATGTTCTGTAATGATGCAGATAAACCGGCGGGGATGGATGTACGGTGACCGACGTGAATCCGTGTACATTCAAGGTGTGGATAAATTTATCGATGTGGCTAAGGCAAACAAAGAGAATGGATTTATGTGTTGTCCATGTGTTCAATGTCGGAACATCAAGGAGTAGTCTTCCTCGAAAATCATTCGCGACCACCTGGTTCGGAGAGGTTTCATGCCCAGCTATAATTGCTGGACCAAGCACGAAGAAAGAGAGGTTATGATGGAAGACAATGAAGAAGAAGAGGATGATGACAACTATTGTCATATGTTCCCTGAATACGATGATACTGCAATGGAAGAGAATGAAGAAGAAGAAGGTGAAGAACGGGCATCAGATGGGCCCGTTGATGATCTTGGTCGTTTCGGATGCAAAGCGAGGCTGTGAAACAGAGAAGTTGAAGTTGAAGTTGGAGAGCATGTTAGAGGATCACAAAAAACTATTGTACCCAAATTGCGAAGATGGTAGCACAAAGATCGGTACCACACTGGAATTGCTGAAATGAAAGGCAGACTCTGGTTTATCTGATAAGGGATTTGAGAAGTTACTGAAAATAATGAAGCCGAAGCTTCCAAAGGATAACGAATTGCCCAAGAGTACTTACGAAGGAAAGAAGATTCTCTGCCCTTTATGATTAGATGTGCAGAAGATACATGCATGCATAAATGACTGCATCCTCTACCGTGGTCAGGAGTACGAGAATTTAGATAAGTGTCTAGTATGCACTGCACTGCGGTATAAGATCAGATGAGATGACCCCGGTGATGTTGATGGTGATGACGAGCCCCCCAGGAAGAGGGTTCCTGCTAAGGTTATGTGGTATGCTCCTATAATACCAAGGTTGAAACGTCTGTTTAGAAACAAAGAGCATGCCAGGTTGTTGCGATGGCACAATGAAGACCGTAAGAAAGACGGGAAGTTGACACACCCCGCTGATGGGTCGTAGTAGAGAAAAATCGAGAGAGAGTTCCCGGACTTTGCAGGTGACACGAGGAACTTATGGTTTGGTCTAAGTACAGATGGCATGAATCCTTTTGGGGAGCAGAGCTGCAGTCACAGCACCTGGCATGTGACTCTATCTATCTACAACCTTCCTCCTTGGCTGTGCATGAAGCGTAAGTTCATTATGATGCCAGTGCTTATCCAAGGCCCGAAGCAACCCAGTAATGACATTAATGTGTACCTAAGGCCATTAGTTGAAGAACTCTTACAGTTGTAGGGAAAACTAGGTGTATGTGTGTGGAATGAGCACAAACAGGAGCCATTTGACCTACGAGCGCTGCTTTTCGTAACCATCAATGATTGGCTTGCTCTTAGTAACCTTTCAAGACAGACAAACAAGGGATACAAGGCATGCACACACTGTTTAGATGATATTGAAGCTACATATTTGCATACATGTCAGAAGGTTGTGTACCAGGGGAATCGTCGATTTCTTCCGATCAATCATCAAGTAAGAAAAAAAGGCAAGCATTTCAAAGGTGAGGCAGATTACCGGAAGAAGCCTGACCTCCCTACAGGTGATGATGTATTTGGTATGGTCAAGGACATAGAAGTAATCTTTGGAAAGGGTCCTGGCGGTCAACCTGTTCCAAACAACGTCGCTACCGGACATGCGCCTATGTGGAAGAAGAAATCTATATTTTGGGAGCTACCCTATTGAAAAGTCCTACGTGTCCGCTCTTCAATCAACGTGATGCACGTGACGAAGAATCTATGCGTGAACCTGCTAGGCTTCCTGGGCATGTATGGGAAGAAAAAAGATACACCAGAAGCACGGGAGAACTAACAACGTATGAAAGACCCATAAAACATTCATCCACATAACAAGATGGATAAAGGGCGTCACTTAAGTCCTTCCAGCTACGCTCTTACAAAAGCAGAGAAGGAAATCTTTTTTGAAGTCCTTTACAATATCAAGGTGCCGTCTGGATTCTCATCTAACATAAAGGGGATAATAAATATGACAGAAAAAATTCCAAAACCTGAAGTCTCATGACTGTCACGTGATTATGATGCAGTTGTTTCCGATTGCATTGAAGGGGCTTGTACCAAAAAATGTTTGAGTACCGATTGTGAAGCTATGTGCATTCCTCAATGCAATATCTCAGAAGGTGATCAATCAAGATATTCTGACAAGGTTACAGAATGATGTGGTCCAATGTCTTGTTAGTTTTGAGTTGGTGTTCCCACCATCCTTCTCCAATATTATGACGCATCTCCTAGTTCACCTAGTCGAAGAGATTTCCATTCTTGATCCTATATTTCTACACAATATGTTCCCCTTTGAGAGGTTCATGGGAGTGTTAAATAAATATGTTCATAACCGTGCTAGGCCATAAGGAAGCATCTCCAAGGGCTATGGAATAGAAGAGGTCATTGAGTTCTGTGTTGACTTTATTCCTGACCTTAAGCCGATTGGTGTTCCTGAATCACGACATGAGGGGAGACTGAGTGGAAAAGGCACACTGCGAAAGAAAGCAATGATATGTAGGGATGGACAATCTTTCACTCAAGCACACTACATGGTTCTACAGAATTCCACATTGGCAGCTCCGTATATCAGGGAACACAAGAATATTGTACGCTCCAACAACCCGGAAAAGCCAGACTCCTGGATTAGAGATGAATACATGAAGACTTTCGGCAATTGGTTGCAAACACATCTAATGAATGACACCACTGTTGGAGATTAGCTCTACTTGTTGGCTAGGTCACCATCTTCTACTATATTGAATTACCAAGGGTACGAGATAAATGGGAATACATTTTACACGATCACCCAAGATAAAAAAGAGCACCAACTAGAACATTGGTGTCTGCTTTGACACAACTGACGAGAATGGCAAAAAGGACACATACTATGCTTACATAGAGGAGATATGAGAACTTGACTATGGAGTTTATTTTAAGGTCCCTTTGTTTCGGTGCAAATGGATCAACCTGAATGGAGAAGGGGTAAAGGTAGACCAGTTGTACAGAATGACAACAGTAGATCTCAACAATCTTGGTTACAGAGATGAACCATTTGTCCTAGCCAATGATGTGGCACAGGTTTTCTATGTAAAGGACATGTCCTCCATACCGAAAAAAAAATAAGCAAACGAATACATCACACGATGAGCCAAAGCGTCACATAGTTCTTCCAGGGAAAAGAAATATCGTGGGAGTCGAGGACAAGACAGACATGTCAGAAGATTATAATAAGTTTGATAAAATTCTGCCCTTCACAGTGAAAACTGACACAAGCATCCCGTTAAGCAAAGAAGATGCTCCATGGTTACGACCGAAGCGACCATAAACAACCATAAACGGGCATAAAAAATTCAAAAACGGTCCAAACAATGTAAATCCTTCGCGTGGTGTCATATTATATGACATAGTTGCTATGAAAAATACCAAACTTGGTAAATTGATTATGTCTCGAAAAAACCTTCACAAAATGACCTATCATGTTCGAGATTTCATGGCTTTCGGTTCAAATGACCAATGTTATGTGTATAATCGATGCATAGTTTGTGATACTGTGCCCATATTGTGCATGCATGTGTATCTTGGGATGGCGAACAATGTTGCAGGAGGAAGTTTTATTTTTCGTCGCATGGAAAAGCAGTTTTCTATTTTCCAAGTGCCAAAATCGGGGCATTTTGTCAAGCAACACCAAACGTTAAATAAAAAATGGTACCACCCAATTTTTCAAAAATACTAGACCACCTTACATGAACAATGCTCTAACTAGGGATTTTAAAACCTTTCCGTCCACCCCTGGAGAAAAAGACAAATGTCTATCAAATCGGTAGGAAGTGGGTCCGGTTTGACCTACAAGTACATGATCTAATGCTCGTGATTTTTTGAAAAAAATCATTTTTAGACTCATAATGTGATGTTTCTTCAGAGATCCAATGCTCGTGGTTTCTTCAAAGATCCATCCCCTATGGCCAGCTTAAGAGAGATGCCTGAGGACTAGATCCTCCAGCATCTCCCTGAAGCTGGCCATAGTATTATCCTTGTTCTCGCACACCATCTTGGAGTTTATAACTTCTCTAGCTAGATCAATATGCTAAGTAGCTAACTAATTTCACATATTAGAGAGTGCCTCTATGGCCAGTTTGTTGGAGATGCCGGAGGACTGGGCTCCACCGGCATCTCCCTCAAACTGGCTGTAGTGGTGTCTCTGCTCTCACACAACATCATGTTTATGTTTGATAACTTCACAAGGATGCCTATTTATAGATTAAGCAGCACAACATAGTGATACGTCCAAAACGTATCTACTTTCCCGAACACTTTTGCTATTGTTTCTCCTCTATACTTGTGTGATTTGGATGCAACTAATGCGAACTGACGTTGTTTTCAGCAGAATTGCCTTGGTGTCTACTTTTTGTGCAGAAAATCAACTATCAGGAAAAATCCCGGAAAATATGCCAAAAATCCTATTTCACCCGAAGACTCCAGGAGCCAGAATACGAGACGGAGAAGAGCCCTGGGGTGGCCACACCACCTGCTGGCGCGGGCCAGGCCAGGCCGCGCCAGGGGGTGGTGTGGGCCCCCAGGCACCCCCTCGGCCTCTCTCTTCGCCTATAAGGAGCCTTATGACCTAAAAACTTCGGGGGGTTCGACGTTTTTTCAGAAGGAGTTCCGCTCCGCCGCCACCACCAGATTCCATGAAATAGCACCAGAAACTCCGTTCTGGCACCCTGCCGGGACGGGGAATTGGAGGAGATCATCGCCATCATCATCACCATCGCTTCTCCATCGACCATCCATGTTTCCCCCATCTATGAGTGAGTAATCCCCCGCTGTAGGCTATGGGGATGGTAGGGATTGGATGAGATCGTTCATGTAATGGCATCAGATTGTTAGGGCATGGTGCCTAGTATCTTTTATTAGTGCTTTATGACTTTGTTGCAACTTGTTGTGCTTAATGCTTGTCACTAGGGCCCGAGTGCCATGATTTCAGATCTGAACTTATTATTGATTCATTATGATAGTATTGTTTTGGGTCTTATCTGCAAGTTGTATACACACGTTGTTGTCCGGAACCTATGACCCCGAAGTGACAGAAATCGGGATAACCGGAAGGGAAAGGCTTTGATGTGAGGATCACGTGTGTTCATGGAGTGTTAATGCTTTGCTCCGGTGCTCTATTAAAAGAAGCACCTTAATTGCCAGTAGTTCCCTAGAGGCCCCGCTGCAAACGGGCTGGCAGGACAAAAGATGTTGTGCAAGTTCTCATTGCGAGCACGTATGACTATATATGGAGCACATGCCTAGGATTGTCTAGTACTTGGATGCTTTATCTTATTTATCTGCAATTGCCCTATGTTCTGATTGTTGTGTGAATTGTCTTGTCCATGCAACGCCCGTCCATCCATCCCTATGCCTACCACACTCGAATCCCACTGTTTACTGCTTTTGTTACTACTGTCTTTGCTTTACTACTGCTGCTGCTTTACTATTCCTACTACAAAACTGTTGCTACTGATAAACTGCTGTGAGCAAGATTGTTTCCAGGTGCAGCTGAATTGACAACTCAGTTGTTAAGGCTAATAAATATCCTTTGGCTCCCCTTGTGTCGAATCAATAAATTGGGTTTCACTTCCCTCGAAAATACTGCGATACACCCCCTATACTTGTGGGTCATCAAGACTATTTTCTGGCGCCGTTGCCGGGGAGCATAGCTTTATTTATCAAGTTCACTTGGATTCTCTATTGTTCGCTGCTATCCATCCATCATGGGTAAGTCTCGTGATGGCAAGGTTCCTATTTTACCATCCACTACAAGAAGAGGTACGGTTCTGAACACCTCTACTGCTCTTGATTCACCGTCTGTTTTGAGTAAGTTCCTTACACCACCACATACACATGCTACACACACTGCTACTACTGCTGAATCTGAAACTTCTGATACTTATGATGCTGCTTCTACTGTGCTTGATAAGAGTGGTTCATTAGGTACTTTCCTAGATGCTACGATTGCTAGAACTATAGCTGGAAATACCGAAACTCCTAATGAAGACACTACCACACCTGTTAGCTCACCTGAGTCTAGTGAGAGTTATGATGCTGAAGAAGATTATGTTGAGATGACTGATGAGTTTATTGAAGAATGTAGGAACACACATGATAGGAGCGCTGCTAAGAATCTCCTTGAGAGGCGTACTATTAGACCCAAATTATCTCCTGATGCTAAGTTTGCTGCTTCTCCCATAAACATTATAGATGAAGATTATGATTTCTCTCTCGATCTATCTTACATAGCTATTGTCGAGAAAGAACCTTTTTGTGGGACTAAGAATGAAAGTGCGGTAGCACATATGAATGAACTTTCTACCATGAGTGGCTTGTTTTCTGATGATATTAAGATGCGTACTTACTTTGTTGCTAAGATTTTCCCTTTTCACTGAAAGGAGAAGCTAAAACTTGGTTTAGTAATTTACCTCCTGGATCTATTGATAGCCCTGAGTGCTTGATTAGTACTTTCCTGCAGAAATATTTTCCTCCCAGTGCTAGACATACTATTTTGCAGGAACTTTTTGATTTTAAACAGGGAGAAAAAGAGGTATTGCCCGAATCTTGGGCAAGGTTTTGTGCTTTGATTCATGCATAGGCTGGAAGTCCATTACCTAAGAATGAGCTTCTTGATATATTTTATAATGGACTAACCGAAGAATCTAGGACATACCTAGATAGTTGTGCTGATTGTGTTTTCAGGAATAGGACTCCAAAGGAAGCTGAGGAATCAATGGCTAAAATAAGCAAGAATTATGAAGATTGGACTCCTCCTAAACAAGCTATACCTGAAGTAATTATACCTGAACCATCTATTCCTGTGCCTATTCCAACATCAAAGAAGACGGGAGTTATTGAATTAAATGATGAAGTGATGAAGGAAGCTAAGAAATGTCTTAAGGAGAAGGGAATTAAAGCTGCAGATATCAAGAATTTACCTCCTATAGAAGAATTGTGTAAGCCTATTCCCTACTCGTCCACTATTGAGGTACACTCTCTCCAACACTTTGATGAAGGTGATATCCCTTACTCTAAACCTCCTGATCAATGCTTAGAAGAATTTGATATCTTTATTGTTAAGCAAGGTAACTTTAATAAAAGGGTGCAAAATCATCTAATGGAAAACACTAGAGCTATTATTGAGTTGAAAGATATTGTGGAAAGAACCTCTAATGATGTTAAAATGATTGTTAAACACTTTCAAATGGTTCAAACTCAAATAGATCAACTCGTTAAAGTTCAAAATGACTTGCTAGTTAATGCTGCTAAAGAAAAACATGCTTATGAAATTAGAACTAGAAGTGGAGCTGCTACCCAGGATCCTCTATATCCTGAGGGGCATCCCAAAAGAATTGAGCAGGATTCTCAACAAGCTGAAAATAGTGGTTCTACTCGTAAGAAAAGGAAAAAGAAACATAAAACTATTGTAGAACCCTCTGAACCTGCTATAGATCCTAATAGTATATCTATCTCTGATGCTGAAACTAAAAGTGGTAATGAAGAAAATGAAGTTCCTAATGAAGAAAAAGTTGAGGAAGAACCTGAAAATCACACTAAGACTACTAAATACACCAAAGAAGATTTTATTGCTAAGAAACATGGTAGTGAAAGAGAACCTTGGGTCCAAAAACCTATGCCTTTCCCTGATAAGAAACACAAGTCAAAGGAAGATGAACACTATAATAAGTTTTGTGAGTGGATGAAGCCTTTATTCTTGCAAATTCCTTTGACTGATGCTATTAAGTTGCCTCCTTACTCAAAGTATCTGAAGGACATTGTCTCGAATAAAAGGAAGATCCCTAATGAAGAAATCTCTACTTTGCTTGCTAATTATTCTTTCAATGGTAAGGTTCCTAAGAAACTTGGAGACCCAGGGATTCCAACTATCCCTTGCTCTATTAAGAACAGTTATGTTAGAACTGCTTTGTGTGATTTGGGAGCTGGAGTTAGTGTTATGCCTTTCTCTCTCTATAAGAGGCTTCAGCTTGAAAAATTGATACCAACTGATATATCTTTGCAAATGGCTGATAAATCTACCACTATTCCTGTGGATATATGTGAGGATGTACATGTTCAGGTGGCTCACAATTTCTTGATATTAACTGATTTTGTTGTGCTTGAAATGCCTGAAGATGATAATATGTCTATTATTCTTGGGAGACCTTTTCTTAATACTGCAGGAGCTGTTATAATCAAGGAAAGGTGACCTTCAATGTTAATGACAAGGAACATACTATCTATTTCCCCAAGAAGATTGAAAGGACTTATGGTTTGAATTCAATTGAACATGTTGAAGGCATTCAAGTTGGAGAAATATATTGTCCCATACCAAGAGAAAAATTTGAAACTATTATGATTGGGACCATTGCTATCAAGGTTGAGGTAACATAATCATTAGTGGAGTACAAAGTTTTGTCTCATATGCAATTGTTTTGGTAGCAAGACTTGATCAACCTTGCTAACAAAAGGATTCCATTGAACAAAACAATGTTTTCATTATGATTATCTCCGTTTATTTCTATCCTTTGCATTTTAGTTTTTGTTTTCGTTTAGTTTTCTTTGTGTTGTTAGTTGCTTGCATGCTAGAACTTCTGTAGTTCTAGCCTTGTTTTGTCCTTGCATCATGTTTCCAAAATAAAAAAATCTGTCTGTCAGAAAATCATTCTTCTATTTCTGAAAAAAGCCCAAAAATAAAGTGTCTCGAAAAATTCCAGAAAATTCATATTAATTTTTTACGTGAAAAAAGGGGCAGAGGAGTACCTGGTAGGTACCAGGGGGGACACCAGGCAGGCACACCATGTGGTGGCGCGGCCAGCCCTGGGTGGCGCCATGCCCTAGTGTGGGCCACCCCTGGCCCCCACTACTTCTCTCACCTGCCACTTTCTTCTCTCTCCCGAGTAAGATCCAGTTCATAGCTCAAAATCGCGTTCTTTCTGTGCTTGCTCTTGATTTCTTCGATCTCTTTGCTCAACCCATCTTTGTTGCTGAAATTTGGAGCAATTGTTCCTTGGTATGTGACTCCTCCCCTTGTCCAAGTAGATTTGTGTTTAGTGGATTATATATTTTGCTGCTATAGGTGACTGGTTATGAGAGCTTGTAAGCTTGTTTGATGCTTAGAGATAAAGTTTTGATGCATGTTTAGGCCTCTTGCAAGTCCCTATGAGTAGAATCCTTTATTATATTTACTTTGCAATCACATGTTTAATAGGTGTTTAAATTTCAGAATACCAAGCATGAACAACCACACTTTTGGAGAGATATTTGAGAATGATGCACCTAGGAGGACAAGGCCCTCAAGAACAGCCTCTCAAGCTAGGCCATCATACAATGAAGACCTCATTGCAACACGCATTGGTAGTGAAAGGGGTGATGGGGCTGCTCACCCATCCTCCTTTCCTTGTTTTACTTTCTTACAAGCTGCAGGTATTCTTGATGATTTCTTGCTACTGATTGAGAGGGTTGGTTTGACCTCTTATTGAAGGAAATATGCCCTGAGAGGCAATAATAAAGTTGTTATTATGTATTCCTTATATATGATAGATGTTTATTTTACATGCTATAATTGTATTGATAGGAAACATCAATACATGTGTGTTTAATAAACAAAAAGGGTTCCTAGTCATGCCTCTCTTATAGACTAGCTTGTTGATTAACAAGATGATCAAGGTTTCCTGATCATGGACATTGGATGTTGTTAATAACAAGGTCACACCATTGGTGGAATGATGTGATGAACATTCATCCGAAGTATAGCATTACGATCAAGTCATTATGTTTATATTGCTATAACAACATACGAAGTAATCTTTATCCTTAGACCATGAGATCATGTTAATTGCTAACACCGGAAGAGTATCTTGATAACATCAAACGTCACGCCGTAATAGGGTGACTATAAAGATGGGTTCATTGATACGAAGGTGTTATGTTGAGGCTCATGGATCAAGAGTGGAATTTGTCAATCCAGATGACGGATAGATATACTCTGGGCACTCTCGGTGATATCACATTAGGATAGCTTGCAAGCAAGTGATGTGATCACTAGAATGTTATATCACGGGAACGAGAAAAGAGTGCATGTCGGTAACGAGATCAAACTAGGTATGGAGATACCGATGATCGAATCTCGGACATGTAATATATCGAGAGACAAAGGGATTTAGTTACAAGCGTTAAAGGTTCTCATGATCACAAGAGTCATCGTTGAATGTGTAGGAGTCAGTACGGATCTCCAGGTCCCGCTGCTGATTATTGATCGGAGAAGGGTCTCGATCATGTCTGTATTATTCGCGAACCGTAGGATGACACACTTAAGAGTTACCGGACACCATTTTGGAGCACATATGTTTCAGACAAAAGAATTGCAAAGCGCAGGAATTGTTTCGATATAAACCGGAAATTGTTTCGGGTGAAATTGCAGAAGGTGGTTCTGCATGTGATATTGAAATATTGCAAGGGGCTATATGTGAATGTTTGTTAATTAAAGTAATTAAAAAAATTCTGAATAAATTTAATAAAAGAGTTTTTATTAAATGAGAGAGCATTAAATTTGGAGAAACTTAATGCATTTAAAGTGGAGACTTTAAAAGGGAATGTGAAGAGGCATTTTAATGTGGAGGAGTTACCACCACATGAATGGGGGAGGTGAGGGGTCACCCCCCCATGCGCCGGCCATGGAGAGAGGGGGCACCCCCTCCTCCTATAAAAGGCCACCCATTCCCTCCTTCATCCACACACCTCCTTGTGAAGGATCTCTCTCCCCCTCTAGAATTATTCCCCATGGTCTCGGATTAGCGAGATACATGTTCCCGGTGGCATTTCGTCTGGAAGGAGTTGCTACTTCCGCTGGATCGCTGGAGCGAGGAGGTGGAGGTTGTCCGGTGGCTTGAACGTGTGTGCGAGTGCGAATGCGCTGCTGAGTTGCGGTGCTCGGACTTCCTCAGGATCTTGAGATCGGCAAGTGTACGACTACATCAACCACGAGTTCCTACTCGTTCACAAAGCTCGTTGTCTTCGAGGGTAAGTTCTCTATGGATGTATGTCCACCCATTTGCTTTGTACCTAGTAGATAGATCCTGGCGTGTAGTTCACACCGTAGGAAATTTTTTGTTTTCTATGCTGCGGACCCAACAGTGGTATCAGAGCCTGATCTATGCGTAGGTGCTTTGCACGGGTAGTACACATATGTTTATATGTGGGTGATGATGATCATGTTATTGCATCTTCTATGTACTTTGGATATTGGTGGCATAGTGGGATGAAGCGGCCCGGACCAACCTTACATGTCATCGTACATGAGACCGGTTCCACGACTGACATGCAACTTGTTTTGCATAAGTGGCTGGCGGGTGTCTGTCTCTCCTACTATAGTCAATATCTGATTTACAACGAGTTGCTAATAACTTGGTTATCCTCGTTGTGGTTCATGTTCGTAGGTTAGACAGGTTCTATCTCCGAAAGCCCTAAGCCACGTAAAACTTGCAATTGATAAATTAGAGGCGTCTAGTTTAGATCGTTGCTGGGCTAGTGTTTTGATATGGTATTGTTGTAAGTAGATGTATAATAGATACTCTTACAACTCACTTAACGTGTAAGTTCCATAGACCTTGGCCTTACACACAAAGGAATGATAGAGATCATACCACGATGCAAATGATAGAGATCAAATGCATGGACCATATCACCTCACTTCACACATTAGATGTTAGCATCTTATATTGCTAGTTTGGCGCGTTTGGTAGTATTATAAGATGATCCCTCATTTAGATATCAAGATAAAATGTGTTCTTCCATAAGTATGCACCATTTTGTGGATCGTGTTTTGAGGCATCACGTGATGATCGGGTGTTCTCAACTCTACGCTTTCATACAACGGGTGTAAGACAGTTTTACACACGCAAATACTAAGGTTCTTACTTGACGAGCCTAGCATGTACAGACATGGCCTTGGAACACGGACCGAAAGGTTAAGCATGAGTCATATAGTTGATATGATGCCCATACAGATGCTCGCCTTTGAAGCTACACCGACTCACGTGATGATCGGACTTGGTGTAGTGGATTTGGTTCATGTAATCACCAAAAGGACACGAGGGATGTCGTTTTTGAGTGGGAGTTCATTAGTAATTTGGATTAGTTGAACTCAATCTATCATAAACTTAGTCTAAATATACTTTACAAATTCTGGTGTAGATGGCACCACTTGCTTTTAATTTCAATGTGTTCATGGAGAAAGAGAAACTTGCTGCGAATGGTAGCAACTTCACCAACTGGGCTATGAATTTGAGGATTCTCCTCACTACTGCACAAAAGCAATATGTGCTAGATGCACCGCTAGGCCCCCCACTAGCTCCTGATGCCCCTGACGAGGAAAAGAATGTCTATATAACTCGTCAGGAGGACCACAACTTAGTTCATTGCGGCATACTGTATGGGCTAGAGCCAGAACTTCGAAAGCGTTTCGAAAATGGCAATGCCTTTGATACCATGGGAGAATTGAAAATGATTTTCGATACCCATGCTGCCATAGAGAGTTATAATGCTACAGAAAAGTTCTTTAGCTGCATGATGGAGGAAAACAACTCTGTTAGTGAGCACGTACTCAAAATGTCTGGGTACACCGATAAGCTTGTGTCCTTGGGAATAACGATTCCCATTGACTTAGGCATACATCATGTTCTCCAATCTCTGCCACCTAGCTACAAGAGCTTCGTGATGAACTATAATATGCAGGGCATGAAGAAGTCTCTTCCTGAGCTTCTGTCAATGCTTAAGACTGTAGAAGTGGAGATTAGGAAAGAACATCAAGTGTTGATGATCAATAGGACCACCGGTTTCAAGAAGGACAAGAAAGGCAAGCACACGGGAAAGAAGGGTGGCAAGTCTGTAGCCACGCCTGAAAAGAAACCCCGAGCTGGCCCTAAGTCTGACACCGAGTGCTACTATTGCAAGGGGACTGGCCATTGGAAGCGCAACTGCCCCAAGTATTTGGCGGACAAGAAGTCCGGCAAGGCAAACAAAGGTATATGTGATATACATGTTATTGATGTGTACTTGACTAGTACTCGCAGTAGCACCTGGGTATTTGATACGGGATCGGTTGCTAATATATGTAACTCGGTTCAGGGGCTACGGAACAAGCGACACTAGCAAGGGATGAGGTCTCGATGCGGGTCGGCAATGGATCAAGAGTTGATGTGATCGCCGTCGGAACGCTGCCTCTCCATATGCCATCGGGATTAGTTATAAACCTAAATAATTGTTATTTGGTGCCTGCACTGAGCATGAACATTGTATCCGAATCATGTTTGATGCAAAGTGGTTATTCATTTAAGTCTGAAAACAATGGTTGTTCGATTTATATGAATAATATCTTTTATGGTCATGCACCTATGTTGAATGGTTTATTTCTGTTGGATCTCGATAGTAGTATTACGCATATTCATAATGTTGATGCTAAAAGGATTAAACTTGATAATGATATATCTACATATATGTGGCACTGCCGTCTAGGTCATATTGGCGTTAAACGCATGAAGAAACTCCATTCTGATGGACTTTTGGAATCACTTGATTTTGAATCATTTGATACATGTGAGCCATGCCTTATGGGCAAGATGACTAGAACGCCGTTTTCCGGTTCAATGGAACGGGCGACAGATCTATTGGAAATCATACATACTGATGTGTGTGGACCAATGAGTGTGTCAGCGCGAGGTGGATATCGTTATTTTGTTACTTTCACGGATGATTTGAGTAGATATGGGTATATCTATTTGATGAAACACAAGTCTGAAACTTTTGAAAAGTTCAAAGAATTTCAGAATGAAGTGGAAAATCATCGTAACAGAAAGATCAAATTTCTGCGGTCCGACCGTGGAGGAGAGTATCTTAGTTACGAGTTTAGCACACATATGAAAGACTGTGGAATAGTTTCACAACTCACGCCTGCCAGAACACCACAACGTAATGGTGTGTCAGAACGTCGTAATCGTACTTTATTGGATATGGTTCGATCCATGATGTCTCTGACTAACTTGCCACTGTCATTTTGGGGTTATGCACTGGAAACCGCTACATTCACTTTAAATAGGGCACCATCTAAATCCGTTGAAAAGACACCGTATGAATTATGGTTTGGAAACAAACCTAAGCTGCCATTTCTTAAAGTTTGGGGATGCGATGTTTATGTGAAGAAACTTCAACCGGATAAACTCGAACCCAAAGCGGAAAAATGCGTCTTCATAGGATACCCTAAGGAAATGATTGGGTATACCTTCTATCACAGATCCGAGGGCAAAGTTTTTTTTTGCCAAGAATGGATCCTTTCTTGAGAAGGAGTTTCTCGCGAAAGGTGTGAGTAGTCGGAAGGTAGAACTCGAAGAGGTTATTGAACCTTCTCTTCATGGAATGGCGAGTGGCGCAGAACCGGAAGTTGTTTCGGAGTTGACTTCACCTAATGAAGAGAGAGCTAATGATATTGATCATGAAACTCCGAAAGAGGACACTACCGAACCTCGCAGGTCAAGCAGGACACGTGCAGCTCCTGAACTGTACGGCAATCCTGTTGTGAATTTCATGGTTGATGAAATGGATGACCCTACGACGTATGAAGAAGCGATGATGAGCCCGGATTCCAACAAATGGCTAGAAGCCATGAAATCCGAGATGGAATCCATGTACGAGAACCAAGTTTGGAACTTGGTGGACTTACCTCACGACCGAAAGGCCGTTGAGAATAAATGGATTTTCAAAATAAAAACTGATGCTGATGGTAATGTGACCATCTATAAGGCTCGACTTGTCGCAAAGGGGTTTCGACAAATTCAAGGAGTTGACTACGATGAGACATTCTCTCCCGTAGCGATGCTTAAGTCGGTTAGGATTATGTTAGCAATTGCTGCATATTTCGATTATGAAATATGGCAGATGGATGTCAAAACTGCGTTTCTCAATGGTAATATTGAAGAAGAGTTGTATATGATACAACCTAGGGTTTTGTCGATCCTAAGGATGCTAATAAGGTGTGCAAACTTCAGCGATCCATCTATGGACTGAAGCAAGTATCACGGAGTTGGAATCTCCGCTTTGATGAGGTGATCAAAGAGTTTGGATTTGTCCAAACTTATGGAGAGGCTTGTATTTACAAGAAAGTGAGTGGGAGCAATGTGGCATTTCTGATATTATATGTGGATGACATATTATTGATTGGAAATGATTTAGATCTTTTAAACAGTGTTAAAAGTTATCTAAACAGCAAATTTTCGATGAAGGACCTTGGTGAAGCTTCATATATATTAGGCATTAAAATCTATAGAGATAGATCAAGACGCCTAATTGGGCTATCACAGAGTACATACCTTGATAAGATATTAAAGAAGTTTAATATGGACGGAAGTAAGAAGGGGTTCTTGCCTATGTTGCAAGGAAAGACATTGAGTAAGACTCAAAGTCCGGCTACGGCGGAAGAAAGAGAGATAATGGATAGGATCCCCTATGCCTCATCCATAGGCTCTATAATGTATGCCATGCTATGTACAAGACCGGATTTGGCACATGCTATTAGTTTGACTAGTAGGTACCAATCTGATCCAGGTTCGGAACACTGGATAGCGGTCAAGAATATCCTTAAGTACTTGAGAAGAACTAAGGATATGTTTCTTGTATACGGAGGTGAAGAAGAGCTAGTCGCTAAGTGTTATGCCGATGCTAGCTTTGACACTGATCCGGATGACTCTAAGTCTCAATTCGGATACGTATTTCTCTTGAACGGAGCAGCAGTTAGTTGGAGGAGCTCCAAACAACCTGTGGTGGCTGGATCAACAACGGATGCGGAATATGTTGCTGCTTCGGAAGCAGCGCAGGAAGCGGTTTGGATGAAAGAGTTCATTATGGAACTGGGTGTGGTTCCCAGTGCGTTGGACCCGATGGTGATCTATTGTGACAACAATGGAGCCATAGCCAACGCCAAGGAACCAAGGTCTTACAAGAATTCCAAGCATATTAAGCGCCGGTTTCACTCCATCCGCGAACATGTCAAGGATGGAGATATAAAGATTTGTAAAGTGCACACGGACCTGAATGTAGCAGATGCGTTGACTAAAGTACTCCCTAGGGCAAAACATGATCAACACCAGAACTCCATGGGTGTTAGATTTATCACTATGTGAACTAGATTATTGTCTCTACTGCAAGTGGGAGACTGAAGGAAATATGCCCTGAGAGGCAATAATAAAGTTGTTATTATGTATTCCTTATATATGATAGATGTTTATTTTACATGCTATAATTGTATTGATAGGAAACATCAATACATGTGTGTTTAATAAACAAAAAGGGTTCCTAGTCATGCCTCTCTTATAGACTAGCTTGTTGATTAACACGATGATCAAGGTTTCTTGATCATGGACATTGGATGTTGTTAATAACAAGGTCACACCATTGGTGGAATGATGTGATGAACATTCATCCGAAGTATAGCATTACGATCAAGTCATTGTGTTTATATTGCTATAACATCATACGAAGTAATCTTTATCCTTAGACCATGAGATCATGTTAATTGCTAACACCGAAAGAGTATCTTGATAACATCAAACGTCACGCCGTAACAGGGTGACTATAAAGATGGGTTCAGTGCTACGAAGGTGTTATGTTGAGGCTCATGGATCAAGAGTGGAATTTGTCAATCCAGATGATGGATAGATATACTCTGGGCCCTCTCGGTGATATCACATTAGGATAGCTTGCAAGCAAGTGATGTGATCACTAGAATGTTATATCACGGGAACGAGAAAAGAGTGCATGTCGGTAACGAGATCAAACTAGGTATGGAGATACCGATGATCGAATCTCAGACATGTAATATATCGAGAGACAAAGGGATTTAGTTACAAGCGTTAAAGGTTCTCACGATCACAAGAGTCATCGTTGAATGTGTAGGAGTCAGTGCGGATCTCCAGGTCCCGCTGCTAATTATTGATTGGAGAAGGGTCTCGATCATGTCTGCATTATTCGCGAACCATAGGGTGACACACTTAAGAGTTACCGGACACCATTTTGGAGCACATATGTTTCAGACGAAAGAATTGCAAAGCGCAGGAATTGTTTCAATAGAAACCGAAAATTGTTTTGGGTGAAATTGCAGAAGGTGGTTCTGCATGTGATATTGAAATATTGCAAGGGGCTATATGTGAATGTTTGTTAATTAAAGTAATTAACAAAATTCTGAATAAATTTAATAAAATAGTTTTTATTAAATGAGAGAGCATTAAATTTGGAGAAACTTAATGCATTTAAAGTGGAGACTTTAAAAGGGAATGTGAAGAGGCATTTTAATGTGGAGGAGTTACCACCACATGAATGGGGGAGGTGAGGGGTCACCCCCCATGCGCCGGCCATGGAGAGAGGGGGCACCCCCCCTCCTATAAAAGGCCACCCATTCCCTCCTTCATCCACACACCTCCTTGTGAAGGATCTCTCTCCCCCTCTAGAATTATTCCCCATGGTCTCGGATTAGCGAGATACATGTTCCCGGTGGCATTTCGTCTGGAAGGAGTTGCTGCTTCTGCTGGATCGCTGGAGCGAGGAGGTGGAGGTTGTCCGGTGGCTTGAACGTGTGTGCGAGTGCGGATGCGCTGCTCAGTTGCGGCGCTCGGACTTCCTCACGATCTTGAGATCGGCAAGTGTACGACTACATCAACCACGAGTTCCTACTCGTTAACAAAGCTCGTTGTCTTCGAGGGTAAGTTCTCTATGGATGTATGTCCACCCGTTTGCTTTGTACCTAGTAGATAGATCCTGGCGTGTAGTTCACACCGTAGGAAATTTTTTGTTTTCTATGCTGCGGACCCAACACTTATATGCAAGATGAGAGTGTACAATATGCTATGCTCACCAAAACTTTTGTTGAGAGCTTCTCATTTACTAACACATCCTATCATTCCACTGTCTCTTTTAAAATCTATGATATGCCCTTCACCATGCCTTTGGAGAGATTTTGCAGTATTGTAGGTGTGTGTATGACAGGGACCGTGAAGACAATTCAAGGGCGACCCGCTGATTTGTTGGAGCTTTACCGAGGGGTGACCAATGATGATGACCGCGTGGCGCAGCGCGGAAAGATAAGAAATATCCAACTCACTGCTCTTAGATACTTTGCATACTATCTTGCCACTAGTGTATTGGGTAGGGAGAACACTAGTAATATCTCCAACTATCACCTAGCTTTCCTTGCTGCTGCGCTCAACAATGATACTCGGTATAATCTTGACTCGCTTATTGCTCGCCACCTAGCTGCTAGGGGGCCTATCTATGGGGGCATCATTGCCTCGCGTATAGTCAATGCATTAGATCTTTCAGTGGCCCCTGATGATGCTATGCTAGCACCACAAAGGCTCGACCTTGTTGCCATGAAAACTCATCACTTTGTCACTGCTACCTCTGATTTGAACAATCTAGTATATAGGATTCTTTTCACTAACGGGGATGAGAGGGAGATCCTCTTGCCACAGCCTGCTTTGTTTAGTGTTGACAGGAGACCGTGGTCGCGCTCCAAGGAGGAGGTGGACGAGCAACTTCGCTTGTTGGGTTTCCACGAGCAGCACCAGGAGGACGTGCCCTCCTATGATTACTCCGCACATTACGGAGGGGTGTACTCGGGCTCGCACCAGGACGAGGGTACCTCCTCGTCATACCCCGGTGACACTTCATCCTGGCCAGCTTGGGATTGATACCCACTTAGGCCAAAAGCCTAAGCTTGGGGGAGGTACGCCGACACCGCACTCATCTCCATATCATGTTGCGTCAGTACTTTGTATATTCATGTTTTCGTTCTCTTTTTAGTTTTCGTTCTTCTTTGCTTTTGCTTTCTAAAAACACAAAAAGACCAAAAATATTTTTGTTGTTTCTCTTTGGTTTGCTTCTTCTTTTTTCCTTGGTTTGCCTTTTCCTTTTTGCTTTGTTTGAACTATTCGAAAAACCCAAAAGATTTTGCTTTGCTTGTTTTTCTCTTTTGGTTCTTATTTAAAAATCGAAAACACCAAAAATATTTGTCGTTCTTCTTTGGTTTTTGCAAGTTTGCTACAGGGTTCGGCAGTTCTCAGTGGATTATTGGTTTCATATTATTATTCAAGCCACACAAGTGAAGAGCAATAATGAGGATCAATGGCAACTTGAGGCATGGTAAGAGGCTGGTAACGAACTCTATTTGTCTTCATTTTTGTACATATACTCATCACTGTGGGCGTGCTTAGTCTGTTCATGTAGAGTGTATGTTTTCTTTGGATGCTTAGTAGTTCTTGCTTTCTTGTGATTAGCTCCAGCCCGCTAATAGTTTGTAGCATGTCTCATGAATGTTTGCTTGCATTACTCTATTCATAAATTGGTATGACACCGTGGTATCCTCCTCTGAATGTTTCATTTGAATTGACTTGGCACATGCTCACGCATGCACATGACTGTAATAATTAGTTGAGCCTCGATGAATTATTTTGCCTTGAGGATCTTGAATCACTTTCATGCCATGAGTAGTCTTGTTTTGTTGCAAGCATGATAATGACAACTATTGCTCTCTCGTTTGTCGCTCCCTTACTATTTCTAGCCTTCACTTCCACTAAGTGTTTTACTCAAGTTTCCAACTCCCTAAACCAAATATTTCCAAAGTGTCCACCATACCTACCCATTAGCATCATTTGCTACTTCCGTTCATATTCAATATGCCTTGTTTTCTCCTGAATAAAATGTTTGCTTGTTATGAGAAAGTTAGTTAGTAAAGCTCTCACGAACTTGATGGCACACTTTATTTTCTTGCACTTAATAAACCTGAACCATTGCGTCCTTCTTTGTTGTGCATATGCTTGCGCTTTATGAGTTGGAGTTAGCAGAACCATGTATCATGGGGACCGCTTTTAACACTTCATTGGTACTTTGTACCTAGTTGACATCATGTTCTTTTGCTTATGGATCCCAGCGGTGTGAAATAAAAGTGGAACTTGTAAGATCATGGTGTTTATATGTATGTTAGAGAAACGCCTGGGCCGCTAGCCTAAGCCATGCCTAATCATGGTGGAAACTTGCAGCATAACCATAATGAGCATTCTATGAAGCATCCTCAATAAAAATATATGCACATAGTAAATAAAAAGATCGCCGAGATGCTCATTGTCTGCTTTCCTTGTATTTTGATTATGGGATAGCTCCCGTGTCATGTGCAAGGGGTACCCCGTTGGCGGTTCTCTATGATACGTATATACTTACAATGACAAGAGCTTACTTGTGACTGAAGTTGAGTAGCATGAGGATCGGTCTTCGTAAGTAAGGGGCATGAGACTTCGATTTATAACTTGTCAAGCATATCCTCTTAGTTGTGTCACTTTCACCTTAACCACATTAAAGATGCCTATGATAGGGGCAATGAGAGCTCAAAGCTAACAAGTACCATACTTTCAGCATTTGGAAGCCTTTCAAATTATTCAAAACCTTTTCTTCTACTTGTTGAGTCTCCACTTATTCTTTGAGCACCTTCTTGAGAGCATAGTTGTCATCCTTTGTGTTTGTTCCAATACTTGATTATTTGTGTTATGACTTTGATGCTTGTATCTTTGATATCTTTACTTCTAGTCATCACTTGAACTTCAGAGGTGCCTTGGCATTCATAATAAAAGGTAAGCGAGATACCACTCAATCATACCTTTTTATGAACATTGTAATGTTGCTTATGTTTGTGCTTCATGCTACTTATTATTCTTGAGTTGGAATCTCTTCATAGCTTGCAATGACTATTAAGTAGACTCAGTTGCATAGTCTTTATTATGAATTGTCTAAGTAGTTGATCACATTGCTGAGAATATTTACATCATATAAAGCAAATGTGTTCGTGAAAGCTCTTTTATCGCACTCAGTTTTCAACTGAATTGCTTGAGGACAAGCAATAAGCTAAGCTTGGGGGGAGTTGATACGTCCAAAACGTATCACTTTCCCAAACACTTTTGCTATTGTTTCTCCTCTATACTTGTGTGATTTGGATGCAGCTAATGCGAACTGATGCTGTTTTCAGCAGAATTGCCTTGGTGTCTACTTTTTGTGCAGAAAATCAACTATCAGGAAAAATCCCGGAAAATATGCCAAAAATCCTATTTCACCCGAAGACTCCAGGAGCCAGAATATGAGACGGAGAAGAGTCCTAGGGTGGCCACACCACCTGCTGGCGCGGGCCAGGCCAGGCCGCGCCAGGGGGTGGTGTGGGCCCCCCAGGCACCCCCTCGGCCTCTCTCTTCGCCTATAAGGAGCCTTCTGACCTAAAAACTTCGGGGGATTCGACGTTTTTCCAGAAGGAGTTCCGCTCTGCCGCCACCACCAGATTCCACGAAACAGCACCAGAAACTCCATTCTGGCACCCTGCCGGGACAGGGAATTGGAGGAGATCATCGCCATCATCATCACCATCACTTCTCCATCGACCATCCATGTTTCCCCCATCTATGAGTGAGTAATCCCCCGCTGTAGGCTATGGGGATGGTAGGGATTGGATGAGATCGTTCATGTAATGGCATCAGATTGTTAGGGCATGGTGCCTAGTATCTTTTATTAGTGCTTTATGACTTTGTTGCAACTTGTTGTGCTTAATGCTTGTCACTAGGGCCCGAGTGCCATGATTTCAGATCTGAACTTATTATTGATTCATTATGATAGTATTGTTTTGGGTCTTATCTGCAAGTTGTATACACACATTCTTGTCCGGAACCTATGGCCCCGAAGTGACAGAAATCGGGATAACCGGAAGGGAAAGGCTTTGATGTGAGGATCATGTGTGTTCACGGAGTGTTAATGCTTTGCTCCGGTGCTCTATTAAAAGGAGCACCTTAATTGCCAGTAGTTCCCTAGAGGCCCCGCTGCAAACGGGCTGGCAGGACAAAAGATGTTGTGCAAGTTCTCATTGCGAGCACGTATGACTATATATGGAGCACATGCCTAGGATTGTCTAGTACTTGGATGCTTTATCTTATTTATCTGCAATTTCCCTATGTTCTGATTGCTATGTGAATTGTCTTGTCCATGCAACGCCCGTCCATCCATCCCTATGCCTACCGCACTCGAATCCCACTGTTTACTGCTTTTGTTACTACTGTCTTTGCTTTACTACTGCTGCTGCTTTACTATTCCTACTACAAAATTGTTGCTACTGATAAACTGCTGTGAGCAAGATTGTTTCCAGGTGCAGCTGAATTGACAACTCAGTTGTTAAGGCTGATAAAATATCCTTTTTCTCCCCTTGTGTCGAATCAATAAATTGGGTTTCACTTCCCTCGAAAATACTGCGATACACCCCCTATACTTGTGGGTCATCACATAGTGTCGAAACTCACAATATAATGTTGACACTCTTGTCGATAGTCCCGGTTGGAGGCACTAACCGGGACTAAAGATATTTCTCGCCATTTCCCACCGCTTCTCGCTATGCTCTCTCGCCCTTTTCCTCTAACCGGGTCTTTTAGTCTCAGTTGGAGCCACTAACTGGGACTAAAGATATTTCCCGCCATTTCCCACCGCTTCCCGCTATGATTTCCCGCCCTTTTCCTCTAACCAGGTCTTTTAGTCCCAGTTGGAGCCACTAACCGGGACTAAAGATATTTTCCGCCATTTCCCACCGCTCCCCGCTATGCTTTTCCGCCCTTTTCCTCTAACCGGGTCTTTTAGTCCCAGTTGGAGCCATTAAGTGGGACTAAAGAAATTTCTCGCCATTTCCCACCGCTTTCCGCAATGCTTTCTCGCCCTTTTCCTCTAACCGGGTCTTTAAGTCCTAGTTGGAGCCACTAAGCGGGACTAAAGATATTTCCCGCCATTTCCCATTGCTTCCCGCTTTGTTTTCCCGCCCTTTACCTCTATATCTAGGCCGACCGTGCCATGGCTATCCACACATCCACACCTTCATCTCTCAACAATGGACACCGCATACTGGGCCATTCTCACACTCGAAGAGACCGAGGCGTTGTGCGCCTCCAGCTACCCATGCCCGCCGGGCTACCGGGTGCCCACTGACTGGATGTTGAGCGTTGGAGGAGTTCCTGTCCCTCCTGTGCCTCAAGGTTCCGCCCGCCAGGCGGCCATCACGAACCACTTCTACCTAGAGCTCACGCCAGAGCAGCGGATGGATCCCCATTGGGATCCTGACAACTACGACACCTGGAATGCCTTCTTCGCTAACCGGCAGGAAAGGGAGCTCGCTAGGTATGAGGGTGACGACCCTCTCCTGGTGAACCACAATGAAACCATTCATCGCCTTTGGTGGGCGAACCGGACTATCGCCGGTGTGATGTGCTGATACATTGCAAATGTATCTATAATTTTTGATGTTCCATGCTTCGTTTTTATCTACTTTCTTGTGTTTTGTTCCAACTTTGGAGTACTTTTCATATGATTTCTTGGACTAACCTATTAACAAGATGCCATAGTGCCAGTTGCCTGTTTTCTGCTGTTTTTGGTTCCAGGAAGTCAGAAAATGAATATTCTCGGAATTGGACGGGACAAAAGCCAAAGTTACTATTTTCCCGGAAGACTCACGGAGCCAGAAGGAGAGTCGGAGAGGGGCCACAGGGTGGCCACACCCCCCTTGGCACGGGCAACCCTAGGTCGTGCTAGGGCATGGTGTGGGCCCCCTGGCCGGCCACCGACCTTGCCTCCTTCGCCTATAAGAGCCCCCAGATGCAGAAACCCTAGATCATCAATCAGAAATCCACGAAAAGTTCCGCAGGTCTGCCGCCACCGAAGGGGAGATTTGGGGGACAGAAAGTCTCTGTTCCGGCACCCTGCCGGGACAGGGAAGTGTCCCCGGAGCCATCTCCATCGATATCCACCACCATCTCCATCACCATTGCTGATTCCCATGATGAGGAGGGAGTAGTTCTCTCTCGAGGCTAAGGGTTCTACCGGTAGCTATGTGTTCATCTCTCTCTATGTATGATCATATTGTGATCATGAGCTTTGTAATCAAGTAGATCTACCTTGCTACTCAAGTGCTTTAATAGATCTCTGCTCTCCCCATGTGTGTGAAAATGACAGCGTACACACCATGGTGGCACTTAGTCTAGAGATTATAAATACTTGTTATGAGTTATATTTGGAGTTGGATGTCTTTATGAAATTGTGGTGTTTGTTGGACTCATCTAGTACTCAAGGTGACAGTGTGGGGTTTTCTAGATGGGAAAGATGGACTTTGAGGAGTGCTGTTATAGCCCTACCATCGATTAGAGTGTTCAATCGGAGAGTAGTTAAGAGTAGTATCATAAAGAGAAGATATTTATATGAGAGTGATCACTAGTGAAAGTATGATCCCTAGGCCTTGTTTCTAAACATTCATACACCATTTGCAATTAGATCTGTTACATGTTTGCTTGCTTCCATCTTTATTTCAGTTTGCCTTTAGTCTTTTCCCACGTCAATCACACGCCATCAAGTTATTTTCTAGCACCGTTACCACTTATAATTATCCATACCACTTGTATTTCACCATCTCTTCGCCGAACTAGTGCACCTATACACCTGACAAGTGTATTGGGTGTGTTGGGGACACAAGAGACTTCTTGTATCTTGACTGCAGGGTTGCTTGAGAGGGAATACCTTTAACCACTTCCTCCCTGAGTTCGATAAACCTTGGGTGATCCACTTAAGGGAAAACTTGCTGTTATTCTACAAACCTCTGCACTTGGAGGCCCAACAACTGTCTACAAGAATAGAAGTGCGTAGACATCAAACTATTTTTTGGCGCCGTTGCCGGGGAGGTAAGGTAAAAGGTACTCACATCCTCTGGTGTGAGTGCTCGAAGTTATTTCCTTTAGATTCTGCAATTTTGTCTTTTTGTTTCTTGTTTTCACTAGTTAGGCTTAATGGAAAACAACAAAAAAATTAGAGAGCTTTATAGTATTTATCTTGAGTTAGGACATGAAGTGTTTGAAGAGAAAATTAAAAAACCTATGGAACTTTATTTGCGTGCTAATAGCAATGTTATTAGTATGAATTGTTTGAACACCATTATTGCTAATGCTATGGAAAAGTCTAATCTTGGGGAAGCTAGTTTTGATGAGCATGATATTTTTAGTCCCCCAAGCACGGAGGAGAAAATTTACTTTGATAATACCAAACCTCCAATATATGATGATTACAATGATGAATATGATGATAATGGTGATGAGAATATGCCTCCTATATTTGATGATAATGGTGACGAGAATAATAATGATAGCTATTTTGTTGAATTTGCTCCCGCTACAATTAATAAGAATGACTATGCTTATGTGGAGAGTAATAATTATTATATGCATTTGGCTCATGATAAGAATGTTTTATGTGATAGTTATATTGTTAATTTTATTCATGATGCTACTGAAAGTTATTATAAGAGAGGGAAACATGGTCTTATGTATCACAACATTATTAAGTTTCCCCTCTTTATGTTGAAAGTCTTGAAGTTGCACTTGTTTTGCTTTACTATGCTTGTTGCTTTGTGCTTTTATGACTTGTTTCTTTACAGATTCCTATGCATAGGAAGTGGGTTAGACTTAAATGTGCTTTGAATTTGCTTCTTGATGCTCTCTTTTACTTCAATTCATATTTCTTATGTGAGCATCTTCTCAAACTATCATGCCTAACTTAAAGGCATTAAAGAAAAGTACTTATTGGGAGATAATCCAAAAGTTTTAGATGAGTCTTGGAAGTTATTACTTCAGTAATAACCGCTCCTTATCCTTTTTATTTGCTTTTTGTGCCAAGAGTAACCTCTAATGAGAGCGAAGTAATGATTGGGAAAGTTGCTGTCCCGAAACAGATTTCTGTGATTCACCGTAAAAATTCATGTAAAATCTCTGTATGTCCTTTTGAGGCGTGAATTTTTGTGCTTCTGCCCCAGGTTGTTATATAACTTTTGTTAGTTCAACACTTTTCGATTTGAGCAATAGAAGGTCTTCGAAAAAATTCGTCTTTACCTGCTGGTCTGTTTTGACAGATTTCTGCCATTATTTGCATTTGCTTCTTGTTGGTTCCTTTTTGAGTTCTTTTGGGGAACTAATCTTTTTGAGGGAAGTGGTACAATAGCTTGTGTTTTAATGGAAGTTTTATTGGCTTTGAAACTGAACCTAAAGACTTATTATCTTGAGTGCACTAATGTTGCTAATAAAGATTGTGTGAAGTTTTGTATGAAGAAAAAATTTCAGGTGTATGGAAGGAATGAGTAATGAGATAAAAGATGGACAAAAGCTCAAGCTTGGGGATGCCACGCGTTTCACCCCAAGAAATATCCAAGAAGTACAAGCGTCAAAGCTTGGGGATGCCCAAGGCATCCCCTTCCTCATCAATAAAAATCCCAAGTTCCTTCCAAACGCTTTATTTTTATTGTTTCATGCATAGTTGTGTTGTTCTTGGAGCATCTTCTTTTTCGTTTTGGTTTTGGTTTTTCGTTTTCTTGGTTTTCTTAGTTTTCTGAATAAATTGTTTGGACCCCCTCTTTCATACATTGGTTTTCAAATAGTTTGGTTTGGATTGGAAAAAGAGTAGGAAAGTTCATGCTTAAGTGGTAAAGAGAGCTTTTTTTACTGTGGCCTATGCTTTGTCATGCCATGCTTGATATTGTTTTGGCTTTATGCTTAGTATTCTTTGCTGTAGCATGACTTGTTATAAACAATTGAGATTGCTTAATGTGCCTTGGATGAATCATGCGTTGTTTTAGCATATTAAAGCATAATATTGTGGTATTCTCCTTTGATGCTTTATTTGGGTTGACTTGGCGCATGCTCACACCATGTTATGACTGTCACAAGTCACCATAGCCTTTATGGTCCTTTAGTTTTCAACTTGTAGTATCACTTTATGCTTTGATCAATGATGTTTTGTCGCTCTGCATGATTATGGCCATTATTGCTCTCTTAGTTTGTTGCTCCCAGTCTTTTGCTAGCCTCTACAACCAAGTATGAGTTCCACTCATGCATCCAACTCCCTAAACTAAGTTATTCCAAAGAGTCCACCATACCTACCTACTAGCTTATGCTATTCCAAGTACATTCATGCTTTTGTTTACCTTCCACTTGTTATGAGAAAACTAGTGATTAAAGCTCTCAGGAACTTGATGGCACACTTTACTTTATTGCCTCTAATAAACTTGAACCATTGGGTCCTTCTTTCTTGCGTATATGCTTGCGCTTTATAAGTTGAAATTAGCAGAACCATGTTTCATGGGGAACACTTTCAACATTGCACTTGTACTTTGTACCCCGTTGATATCTTGTTCTTTTGCTTACGGATCCCGGCAGCGTGAAATAAAAGTGAAACTTGTAAGATCATGGAGTTTGTATGTGTGTTAGAGAAACGCCTAGGCCGCTAGCCTTAGCCATGCCTAATCATGGTGGAAACTTGCAACATCACCATAATGAGCACTCTATGAAGCATCCTCAATAAAAGCCTATGCAAATAGCAAATAAAAAGATCGCTGAGATGTTCATTGTCTGCTTGCCTTGTCATTTTGATTATGGGAAAGCTCCCGTATCATGTGCAAGGGGTACCCCGTTGGCAGTTCTTAATGATACACATATACTTACAATGACAAGAGCTTACTCGTGACTGAAGTTGAGTAGCATGAGGATCGGTCTTCGTAAGTAAGGGGCATGAGATTTCGGTTTATAACTTGTCAAGCATATCCTCTTAGTTTTGTCACTTTAACCTTAATCACATTCAAGATGCTTATGATAGGAGCAATGAGAGCTGAAAACTACAAGTACCATAATTTTTGGAATCTCTTTATGAGACTTGAATCCCTACTTCCTTTTACAAAAGGTCTTTCTTCCACCATTATATTGAGTCTCCACCTTCTAACTTTATGCACCTACTTTGAGAGCATAGTGGCCATTCTTAGTTCTATGTGCATTGTCCCAAGACTAGTTGATTGATGCATAACTTGTTATTGCTTGTTTTTAACTATTGTATCTAGTCACTCTTATGAACTTTGAAGGTGTCATATGCATTTATATTTGCTACTCTATTGAGGGACAAGCTGAATACTTTTATGCTATGTTTACTTTATGTGAAACAAACAAACGTCTTGCAAAGCATTGTTATTCATGATTCTTTTGATTGTGCCTTTTCATGTTGCATCATAGTTTCTTTGCTTATTGCTAGAACTTTGTCTTTCATGTTATGATTCAAGTACTATGATCCCAGCTTCGAATGTTTTGCAAATACTTTGATCAAGTCTTTGATGGTGCATGTCGCCTCAAAAATTATTTCTTTTTATCACTTACCTACTCGAGGACGAGCAGGAGTTAAGCTTGGGGATGTTGATACATTGCAAATGTATCTATAATTTTTGATGTTCCATGCTTGGTTTTATCCACTTTCTTGTGTTTTGTTCCAACTTTGGAGTATTTTTCATATGATTTCTTGGACTAACCTATTAACAAGAGCCACAGTGCCAGCTACCTATTTTCTGCAGTTTTTGGTTCCAGGAAAGTCAGAAAATGAATATTCTCGGAATTGGACGGGACAAAAGCCAAAGTGCCTATTTTTTTGGAAGGGATCAAGTGCCAGAATACGAGACGGAGAGGGCCAGGGGCCGGCCACACCACCTGGCCGCGCGTCTAGGCTTGGCCCGCGCCAGGGGTGGTCTGGCCGACCCCAGCACCCCCTTGGCCTCTCCTTCTGACTATATGTTGCCCTCGGGACGAAAACCCTAGGTACCCGATCAAAAATCCACGAAAGAGTCTGTAGCCGCCGTCATCTCCATCCCTAGATCAAGAGGGATCTGAAGCTCTTTCCGGCACCCTGCCGGAGAGGGGAATTCACCCTGGAGGCCTTCTTCAGCACCATGCAAGCCTCCGGTGTGATGCGTGAGTAGTTCATCCTTGGACTACGGATCCATGTAGTAGCTAGATGGCTGGTTTCTCCTCCTTTGTGCTTTCATGTTTAGATCTTGTGAGCTCCGTTCATGATCAAGATCATCTATTTGTAATTCATACATGTTGTGTTTGCGGGGATCCGATGGATATTGAGATGCTATTTCAGATTGATTATTGATTCTATCATGTCTTTGTTATTTGAGATCTTGCATGCTTTCCGTTGTTAGTAGCTATCTTGGCCAAGTAGATGCTAGCAACTCCAAGAGTTAGTATTTATGCTCGATAGTGGGTTCATGCCTCTGGTAATCTGGGGAAGTGACAGAAATCTCTAAGGTACTAGATGTGCTATTGCTACTAGGGAGAAAACAACGATCCTTTGTTCATAGAACAATTGTATTGTTTACTTTACACGCAATTCGTAAAGCAATAATCTGTTGCTTGCAACTTAATACTGGAGGGGGTTCGGATGATAGCCTGAAGGTGGATTATTAGTCATAGATGCAGTTGGATGGCGGTCTATGTATTATGTTGTATTGCCCAATCAAGTCTCAAAGGAGTCAAGATGATTAGTATATGCATGTATTGCTTTCTCGGTGTTTGTCAATTGCCCTGCTGTAATTTGTTCACCCAGCATGTTATCTACCTAAGGAGAGCCACCTCTAGTGAACTATGTGATGGGTTCGTAGCATGGAAAACAAAAGAATTCTACCGCAAGAACGAACAAAACCCAGATCTAATCTAGATAAAAGCCAAGATCTAATCTATTAGACATGTGCAACGAGATAGATCTGTACTAACCCTCATAGATCCGAAAGCGTTACGAGATTGGATCTCGGGGTTGATGTAGTCGATCACTTGCCGATCTCAAGATCGTGTGGACGATCCTTCCGGCGCCGCGTTCCGGCAGCGCTTCCGCAGTCGGTCACACGTGCGGAGTCGAAGCAGACCTTCCTCTCCCTATTCCAGCGAGCAGCGGAGGTAGTAGATCTTCTCCACGGAATCCTAGCAGCACAACGGTGTGGTGGTAGTGGTGGAGTAGAGAATTCTGCAGGGCTTCGCCTAAGCCTGAGCAGAGGGAAGGAGGAGGAGAGAGGCGGCGGCTAGGGCTTGAAGTGGAGGAGGCAAGGGGGTGGCGCCCCCACCCCTCTATTTAAAGGAGGGAGGCGCCATGGGAGGGGGAGTCCTAGTAGGACTCCCCTCCCTTCCTTGGCCGACGGATTGGGAGGGGGGAGGAGTCCTCCTCCCCCACGACTCCTGGTATTGCCCCACAAGGACTCCTTGATCCTTTCTTGGTTTTCAAGCAAACTCCAAGAAATCTCCTAGAACCTTCCGGAACATTCCGAAACCTTCTAGAATCCCCATACAAATACTCCGGAACATTTCCTAACTTAGAAAATGATCCCCAATATATGAATCTTATTCTCCGGACAATTCCGGATCTCCTCATGATGTCCCGGATCCAATCCGAGACTCCGAACAACATTCGGTTTCCAACGCACATTCCATATCTACTTAAAACAACTTCGAACCTTAAGTGTGTCACCCTATGGTTCGTGAATATGCAGACATGACGAAGACACCTCTCCGATCAATAACCATCAGCGGGATCTAGAGATCCATAATGGCTCCCACATACTCAACGATGACTTCGTGATCGATAGAACCATTAACATACGAAACCAATTCCCTTTGTCACGCGATATTCTACTTATCCGAGGTTTGATCGTTGGTATCTCCATACCTAGTTCTACCTCGTTACTGATAAGTCCTCTTTACTCGTTCCATGTTATGTCATCCCTTGTGACCTAGTCACATGCTTGCAAGCTAACTAGATGACATTCCACCGAGAGGGCCCAGAGCATATCTATCCGTCATATGGATGGACAAATCCCAATCTTGGTCCATGCGCTTCAACACATACTTTCAGAATACCCAATGACACCTTTATAACTACCCAGTTACAAAGCGGTGTTTGATGTCATCAAAGTACCCATCCGGTGATGGTGATTAACATAACCTCATGGTCGAAGGATTAGGTTACTATGCATTTGAAAGCTTATAGCAATACGAACTTAATGACTTGATCTTATGCTACGCTTACTATGGGTGTGTATCCATCACATCATTCTCCTAATGATATAACCTTGTTATTAATGACATCCAATGTCCATGATCAGGAAACCATGATCATCATTTAATCAACAAGCTAGTTCCACAAGAGGCTTACTAGGGACTCTTTTATGTTTACAAAACACACATGTATCAGTGTTTCCTTATAATACAATTATAGCATGGGATGTAAACATTCATCATAAACACAAAGATATAATAATAACCACTTTTATTATTGCCTCTTGGGCATATCTCCAACAGTCTCCCACTTGCACTAGAGTCAATAATCTAGATTACATGGTAATATACCTAACACCCATGGCGTTCTGGTGTTGGTCATGCTTTGCTCTAGGGAGAGGTTTAGTCAACGGATCTTCCACATTCAGATCAGTGTGTACTTTGCAAATCTTTATGTCACCATCTCGGACATACTCGCGAATAGCATGGAAACATAGCTTGATGTGCTTCAGCTTGCTATGTGACCTTGGCTCCTGTGCATTAGCTATGGCACCTGTGTTGTCACAGTAGATGGCCATCGGGTCCAACGCACTGGGAACCACGCCAAGTTCAGTAATGAACTCGTTCATCCATATGGCTTCTTGTGCAGCCTCCGAAGCAGCTATGTATTCCGATTCAGTTGAAGATTTCGCCACAACGCTTTGCTTGGCACTCCTCCAGCTCACTGCAGCACCATTCAAAATAAATACGTATCTAGACTGTGACTTCGAGTCATCTGGATCGGTGTTCCAACTAGCATCAGTGTAACCGTTTACAACAAGCTGTTCATCACCTCCATAAGAAAGAACCATATCCTTAGTCCTATTCAGGTACTTTAGGATATTCTGGACCGCTGTCCAGTGTTCCATTCCAGGATCACTTTGATATCTGCTAGTCAAACTAACAGCATGTGCTATATCTGGTCTTGTACACAACATGGCATACATGATAGAACCTATGGCCGAGGCATAGGGAATATTATTCATCTTTTCTCTATCTTCTGCCGTAGCTGGACTTTGAGTCTTACTCAAGGTCTTACCTGACAACATGGGCACGAACCCTTTCTTGCTCTCTTCCATTCTAAACTTCTTTAGAACTTTGTCTAAGTATGTACTTTGTGAAAGTGCTATTAGGCGTCTTGATCTATCTCTATAAATATTGATGCCTAGAATATATGCCGCTTCGCCAAGATCCTTCATTGAAAAACTATTATTCAAATAGGTTTTGACGCTATTAAGAAGTTCTATATCATTCCCAATCAACAATATGTCATCTACATATAGTACTAGGAATGCTACAGAGCTCCCACTCACTTGTAAATACAAGCTTCTCCATAAGTTTGTATAAATCCAAAGTTTTTGATTACTTTATCAAAACATTGATTCCAACTCCGGGATGGTTGCTTCAGTCCATAAATGGAGCGCTGAAGTTTGCATACCTTGTCAGCATCACTAGGATCGACAAAACCCTTGGGTTGTACCATATACAACTCTTCCTCAATGTCACCATTAAGGAACGCTGTTTTGACATCCATCTGCCAAATTTCATAATCGAAATATGCAGCGATTGCTAACAAAATCCTCACAGACTTTAGCTTCGCTACTGGTGAGAAAGTCTCATCGTAGTCAACTCCTTGAATTTGTCAGAACCCTTTCGCGACAAGTCGAGCTTTATAGACGGTAACATTACCATCAGCATCTGTTTTTCTTTTGAAAATCCATTTGTTCTCGACAGCCTTATGGCCATCCGGTAAGTCCACCAAAGTCCACACTTGGTTTTCGTACATGGATCCCATCTCGGATTTCATGGCTTCTAGCCATTTGTCGGAATCTGGGCTCACCATAGCTTCTTCATACGTCGCAGGGTCATCAGTGTTGTCCACCAAAATGACGTTCAAGGCAGAGTCATACCAATCAGGAGTGGTACGAACCCTCGTTGACCTACGAGGTTCTGCAGTAACTTCGTTCGAAGTTTCATGATCACCATCATTAGCTTCCTCTCCAATTGGTGCAGGCGGCACAAAAACATCTTCCGGTGCTGCGCTACTCTCAACTCCGAGAGAAGGTTCAATAACCTCGTCGAGTTCTACTTTCCATCCAGTCACTTCCTTCAAGAGAAATTCCTTCTCAAGAAAGGATCCATTCTTGGCAACGAAAACTTTGCCTTCGGATCTATGATAGAAGTATACCCAATTGTTTCTTTAGGGTATCCTATGAAGACGCATTTCTCCGCTTTGGGTTCAAGCTTATCAGGTTGTAACTTCTTTACATACGCTTCGCAACCCCAAACTTTAAGGAATGACAACTTAGGTTTCTTACCAACCCACAATTCGTACGGTGTCGTTTCAACGGATTTATATGGTGCCCTATTTAAAGTGAATGCGGCTGTCTCTAATGCATAGCCCCAAAATGATAGCGGTAAATCTGAAGAGACATCATAGACCGAACCATATCTAAGAGAGTTCAATTACAACGTTCGGGCACACCATTACGCTATGGTGTTCCCGGCGGTGTCAACTGCGAAAGTATTCCACATTTCTTTAAATGCATGCCAAACTCATAACTCAGATATTCACCTCCGCGGTTAGAACGCAGAAACTTAATCTTCTTGTTACGATGATTTTCCACTTCACTTTGAAATTCCTTAAACTTCTCGAAAGTTTCGGACTTATGTTTCATAAAGTAGACATACCCATATCTACTTAAGTCATCCGTGAAAGTGAGAACATAACGATATCCACCACGCGATGCTACACTCATTGGACCGCACACATCGGTATGTACTATTTCCAATAAATCTATAGCTCGCTCCATTATTCCAGAGAATGGAGTCTTAGTCATTTTTCCCATCAGACATGCTTCGCATCTTTCAAGTGATTCAAAATCAAGTGATTCAAGAAGTCCATCAGAATGGAGTTTCTTCATACGCTTCACTCCAATGTGACCAAGACGACAGTGCCACATGTATGTAGAATTATCATTCAATTTTATTCGTTTAGCATCTATGTTGTGAACATGTGTATCACTACTATCGAGATTCAATAAGAATAAACCATTCATCTCAGGTGCATTACCATAAAAGATATTACTCATATAAATCGAACAACCTTTATTCTCAGACTTAAAAGAGTAACCGTCTCGCAATAAACAAGATCCAGATATAATGTTCATGCTTAACAAAGGCACCAAATAACAATTATTTAAATTTAAAACTAATCCCGAAGGTAGATGTAGAGGGAGCGTGCCGACGGCGATCACATCAACCTTGGAGCCATTTCCAACGCGCATCGTCACCTCGTCTCTTGCCAGTCTTCGTTTATTCCGCAGCTCCTGTTTCGAGTTACAAATATGAGCAACCGAACCAGTATCAAATACCTAGGAACTACTACGACTACTAGTAAGATACACATCAATAACATGTATATCGAATATACCTTTCTTCTTGATGTTGCCATTCTTCAGATCCGCCAGGTACTTGGGGCAGTTACGCTTCCAGTGACCAACACCCTTGCCGTAGAAGCATTCAGTTTTAGGCTTAGGACCAGCCTTGGGCTTCTTAGCAGGTGCGGCAGCTTTCTTGCCGTCCTTCTTGAAGTTGCCCTTTTTCTTAGGCTTGCCCTGTTTCTTGAAATTGGTGGTCTTATTGACCATCAACACTTGGTGCTCCTTCTTGATCTCCACTTCAGCAGTTTTCAGCATGGACGATAGTTCAGGCAATGTCTTGTTCATGCAGTGCATATTGTAGTTCATCACAAAGTTCTTATAACTCGGTGGCAGTGATTGGAGGACACGGTGAATCCCTAACTCATTAGGAATCATTATCCCCAACTCTTGGAGCTTGTTTGCGTGCCCAGACATGGTGAGCACGTGCTCGCTAATGGAGCTTCCCTCTTCCATCTTGCAGGTAAAGAACTTTTCGGAGGCCTCATAGCTCTCCACGACCGCGTGAGTCTCAAAAATGAGCTTGAGCTCCTTAATGATCTCGAACGGGTTGTGGTGCTCAAAACGCTTCTGGAGCTCCGTTTCTAAACCATACAGGATGGCACACTGAACTGTGGAGTAATGATTTTTCCGAGTGGCGTAAACATTCTTTACGTCATCGGTGGCATCATCTGCAGGTGGGTCACCTAGCGGTGCTTCGAGCACATAGGTCATCTGACCAGCCCTGAGGACAATCTTCAGACCACGGAGCCAGTCCGTGAAGTTGCTTCCATTGTTCTTAAGCTTTTCTTTCTCTAGGAACGCTTTGAAATTGATGGAGAGGTTCGCCATAATCTACAACAAATTTGCAAGTAGTTTAGACTAAGTTTATGATAAATTGAGTTCAATTTTAATTCTTAAATTAACTAGGTGAACTCCCACTCAAAACAACATCCCTCACATTGTCTTAGTGATTACACGAACCAAGTCCACTACACCAAGTCCGATCTACACGAGAGAAGATGTAGTTTCATCGGCGAACAATCTTCATGTTCATCATATCACTTATATGATTCATGCTCTACCTTTCGGTATTCCGTGTTCTAGGATCGTCAAGATTAACCTTAGTTTCCGCACGTGCAAATCTGGCTTGCACCCGTTGTATGCACATGTAGAATCTATCACATCCGATCATCACGAGATGCTTCGAGACGACGAGTCTTAGCAACGGTGCCAACTAAGGATGAACACTTTATTACTTGAAATTTAGTGAGAGGGATCATATTATAATGCTACCGTCGCGATCTAAGCAATACAAGATGCATAAAGGATTAACATCACAGGCAATTCATAATTAGTGTGATATGATATGGCCCTTTCTTCTTATGCCTTTGATCTCCATCTCCAAAGCACGGACATGATCTCCATCATCACCAGCATTGCGTCAAGGTCAGTGGTGCCACTTCATGGTTGTCCATCATCACCAGCAACTATTACAACTACTTGGAATAAAGCTATTACAAGCAGGTCTTAACAGAATTAAAGACAACCATTAGGCTCTTGTCGGTTGCCATATTACAACAAGGATCATTGCGTACATCAAATATAATCACAATCACATGATGGCCATATCACATCACAAAACCCCTGCAAAAACAAGTTAGACGCCTCTAAGCTTTCGAATAAGAACGGATCTTACCTACGAAACTGAACCACAACGTTGATACAAGTGCTATCAAGTGCAAAGTGTAGATTGGATCTATACTATGATGGGAGAGACAGACACCCGCAAAGCCACTTGTGCAAAGCAAGTTACACGTCAAGCGTGGAGCAAGTCTCATGTGCGATGACATGTAAGGTTAGCCCGAGCCGCTTCATCCCACCATACCGCAAGATGCAAAGTACACAAAGCAAAAGACGGCACGAGCACCAACGCCCACAAAACCATTGTGTTCTAATCGTGCAACAGATCTACGCATAGATACGGCTCTGATACCACTGATGGGTTCGTAGCATGGAAAACAAAAAAAATCTACCGCAAGAACGAACAAAACCCAGATCTAATCTAGATAAAAGCCAAGATCTAATCTATTAGACATGTGCAACGAGATAGATCTGTAATAACCCTCGTAGATCTGAAAGCGTTACGAGATTGGATCTCGGGGTTGATGTAGTCGATCACTTGCCGATCTCAAGATCGTGTGGACGATCCTTCCGGCGCCGTGTTCCGGCAGCGCTTCCACAGTCGGTCACACGTGCGGAGTCGAAGCAGACCTTCCTCTCCCTGTTCCAGCAAGCAGCGGAGGTAGTAGATCTTCTCCACGGAATCCCAGCAGCACGACGGTGTGGTGGTGGTGGTGGAGTAGAGAATTCTGCAGGGCTTCGCCTAAGCCTGAGCAGAGGGAAGGAGGAGGAGAGAGGCGGCGGCTAGGGCTTGAAGTGGAGGGGGCAAGGGGGTGGCGCCTCCGCCCCTCTATTTAAAGGAGGGAGGAGCCATGGGAGGGGGAGTCCTAGTAGGACTCCCCTCCCTTCCTTGGCCGGCGGATTGGGAGGGGGGAGGAGTCCTCCTCCCCCACGACTCCTTATCTTGCCCCACAAGGATTCCTTGATCCTTTCTTGGTTTTCAAGCAAAATCCAAGAAATCTCCTAGAACCTTCCGGAACATTCCGAACCCTTCTAGAATCCCCATACAAATACTCCGGAACATTTCCTAACTTAGAAAATGATCCCCAATATATGAATCTTATTCTCCGGACAATTCCGGATCTCCTCGTGATGTCCCGGATCCAATCCGAGACTCCGAACAACATTCGGTTTCCAACGCACATTCCATATCTACTTAAAACAACTTCAAGCCTTAAGTGTGTCACCCTACAGTTCGTGAATATGCAGACATGATGAAGACAACTCTCCGATCAATAACCATCAGCGGGATCTGGAGATCCATAATGGCTCCCACATACTCAACGATGACTTCGTGATCGATAGAACCATTAACATACGAAACCAATTCCCTTTGTCACGCGATATTCTACTTATCCGAGGTTTGATCGTTGGTATCTCCATACCTAGTTCTACCTTATTACTGATAAGTACTCTTTACTCGTTCCATGTTATGTCATCCCTTGTGACCTAGTCACATGCTTGCAAGCTAACTAGATGACATTCCACCGAGAGGGCCCAGAGCATATCTATCCGTCATATGGATGGACAAATCCCAATCTTGGTCCATGCGCTTCAACACATACTTTCAGAATACCCAATGACACCTTTATAACTACCCAGTTACAAAGCGGTGTTTGATGTCATCGAAGTACCCATCCGGTGATGGTGATTAACATAACCTCATGGTCGAAGGATTAGGTTACTATGCATTTGAAAGCTTATAGCAATACGAACTTAATGACTTGATCTTATGCTACGCTTACTATGGGTGTGTATCCATCACATCATTCTCCTAATGATATAACCTTGTTATTAATGACATCCAATGTCCATGATCAGGAAACCATGATCATCATTTAATCAACAAGCTAGTTCCACAAGAGGCTTACTAGGGACTCTTTTATGTTTACAAAACACACATGTATCAGTGTTTCCTTATAATACAATTATAGCATGGGATGTAAACATTCATCATAAACACAAAAATATAATAATAACCACTTTTATTATTGCCTCTTGGGCATATCTCCAACACTATGGATCCTGGTCCTTGTCTTTTATATACAATCTACAATCTTTTATTCTTTATGTTTACTTTCTGCAAACTTTTACTTCTTTCCATTCAATACGTTTAATCCTTTGTTTTCCGCAAAACATGGTGAGATTGACAACCTCATCGCAAGTTGGGGACAAAGTTCTGTGGTTGTGTTGTGCAGGTCTCCATGTTGCTACTAGCACCGGTAGTGCGCCCTGCCAAAGCTCAGTTAGTAACACCTTTGGGGTGTTTCCTTGCTCCTACTGGTTCGATTAAACCTTGGTTTCATAACTGAGGGAAAACTTACTGTTGTGCTCATCATACCTTCCTCTTGGGGTTCCCAACGAGCCTACGTTGAAAGTCGAGTGCATCAAGACCTTTTCTGGCGCCGTTGCTGGGGACTGAAGAAGAAGAAGCTCCTAGGTCAACCTCGCGCCATCACTCCTTTCCCAATCTCTTTCACTCTCATGCCACTACAGATCACCGCTGCCGCCACGAGGAGCTGCTCCGACACCGTCAGGCTGCCCAATTGCCGCCCCGCCGTCGTCCTCCACGCGCCGCCTCGCTGTGTTGATCCTCCTCGCCGAAGGAATCGAAGTCGCGCGATCAGAATCACCGCCACGCCATTGCTCTGATTGAGCTTGTTACGACCGCCGATGACCCCCCCTCCCAAATTTTGCTGAACCCATTCGCCATGTCGCACCGCCCCTTTTTGACCTCTTCTCGTTCCTCTGCAGCCACCAGACCACCCTTCGCCGATGTCGCTGGAGCTCACCGCCGGGTTGCGTCGCTCCAGCCCCCTGTAGCTGCCGACGGAGGATGCGAGTCACCGCGCCGAGGACAGCAGCGACCCCGCCGACAACCCCCGCCTGTCGTTGACCCTCTCGCCACCGTCGAGGATCGCCGGAGCACCAGCCTGCCACCTCGCCGAGCCACCGCCACCGCCTATCGCCGATGAGCTAGGTGAGCTCGATGCTCACGAGCGCCGCCCTCCAAACAACCTCATTAGTTGGACCCCACCTGTCAGCGGAATATTCCTAGGAATATTCCCCGCTTTTTCCTTTTTCTGAAAAATTGATAAAAGGGGCAGAAAACATGTATAACTTCAAAAATTTGTATAAAAAGATTTACCATTCCAAAAATAACAAATAAGGTACCGATGGAAAGCTAATATCATGTAGATTAGTATTAGGCCATTGGTTCAGGCAATTACTGTAAGGTTTTTCTGTAAGTATTTAAATTGATTAATGTCCTTTTTGGAGTAATAAATTCATAAGAAAACAACTACTAGTCAAAAAATTGTAAATAATGTGTCTATGGAATCACTAGAAAGTGTAGAACCTGTTTCTGAATTAAAATGGCAAGTTTAATATATGAATATGGTTGAGTTTAATTAAAGGCATATTGCACTATAAAAATTATAGAAAAAGATCTATATATCCTTTTTGCATGATTCTTGTTGCCCCTGGCTCTAAATCATCTTACCTACGCAGTAGTATTTTTATCTAGATTTTACAGCACTATTTACAGCCGAGGCTTAGTATTTTCCTAAAGGCCTATTAATTGGAATAACAAACTGCATATTTTGGTTTTGATGCATTAAAGGTTTTCCATGAGTGTATTCAGTATGTATAAACATAAGAGAACATACAAGTGCTACTGAAACTTTTATTAAACCATCATGCATGCATGTGTGCATTTGTTTATGATTATTTATGTGTTGCAATTGTATCGTGTAGATTGTGACGAGTGCAACGCTTGTTTCTGCTAGGATTGTACTCCCGACACCTACCGCCAAGGCAAGTATATGCTATTTTGATCATAACTTGTCCTACTATTTTCTCTTATGTATGTGTAGTGTATTTCTATATATGCATGTCCCGGGTTTGGGGCCGGGTCCGGCCCCCGATACCCGTCCCGTTTAATTAGTCGGGTCTCATATTTTACCAGATCCGCGACTCGGCCAGGTTCTAACTTTTTTACCAAACCCTCCCTGTTTAAGGTGGGTACCCGTCGGGTTTGCGGGTTTCGGAGTTACTGCTTTTCCCCTTGGAGTTACATGATCCCGCTGGCGTTTGAGGTTAGGGATGGGCACGACAACGCGCGCCATATAGGGACGATAGACGGGAGCGGCAACGCACGCCATATATTAGGGTTTCTTCGAATTATGGTTTACATCCCTATCCCATCAAACCGCGCCTACCTAACCTCCTCGCTTGGCCGCTTCGATTTATCCGCTTTTCCCCTTCTGTAGAAATATGGAACCCATAGACGAAGAAAAGGAAATGGCGCTTGAGGATATGATCAATGAGGTAGGACATATCGATAACAATGTCACCTCGCTATATCTGAATAACTCCGGTGAGGGAGATCCAGGTTTCGACCGAACAGATGGCTCTGGTGAGAGAGAAGCCAGCGAGGGAGAAGCCGGCGAGGTGCATATATATTAATAAATTAAGCCTTTGTTGTCTATATACATATATATATTAACGCTCTTTCTTCTTTTAGCCCTCCGGATCGAGCAAATCTTCTAAAAAGAATAAACGAGGCCCAGCCAAAAGTTGGGAGACCATGAAAGGTACAGGATCGAAGAAGTTTCTCTAGACGACGAACCGAAGGCTCCCATTGATGCTGCAAATAAATTTATAAGGCAATGCAGAGTTATTGTTAGGGACTACATCCCGATCACCGTCAGAGAATGGAATAGGTCGTCAAAGGATCCAGAGTCTCTATATGTCAGTGACTTAGCCAAAGACACTCTTTGGGAAAAGCTCATGGTTAATTTCACCCTACCGACGTTAGAGGTGTATCCAGATGACTACGCTCTAGATGAGGAGATTCCAACTCAGGAGGAACTACAGAAACACATGGAGCAACAAGTCAAGGAGTACGCTCTTAAGAAGATGGCCCAGCAATTCAACAACTGGAAAAAAAGATTGCACCTTGACTTTGTCGTGAAAGAGAAGACTCTGGATTTCACTACTAGAGTGTATGAGAAGATAAAAGACTACTGGGCTGATTTTGTGGCGTACAAGACATCGGTGCCAGCTAAGAAAATGTCAGAAATGAATAAGCAAAATGCTGCTAAAAAGCAGTATCACCATACTATGGGGCAAGGTGGCTACAAGGCTAGCAAGCCTAAGTGGGAGAAACTCGAGTCCGACCTGATGGCTAAAGGGATCACCCCAGAGCCATACAATTGGATCGAACGGGTAAGGAATTGGTTTTACGGGCATGGGGGCACGTTGGACTCAGAAGGGAAGTGCATATATAACATAAGACATAAAGAAACTCCCATACCCATCGAAGACATTAGAAATGCAGTAAAGGCTGTTGAAGATGGGGAGTCCATTCCCGATAGAGAGAATGACGAGCTCGCACTCGCCCTTGGGAACAAGGAACACGAGGGACAAACACAAGACACAGAAGGCTCCAAACCATGGAACCTTGGTTTTGACGACCATAGGAAGAAATATCCTGATAGAAGCCATCAAAGGAAAAAGGAAAGGGAGGAACTTGAAGTAATGAAGTAAAAAGACCGGATGCGCGAAATAGAACAACAATTAAAGCAGCATCAGAATCAACTTGACAAACTTAGCCAGCAAGCTATCGGGCCATCTCAGCGGCACATGGTAGACAAAGCTACCTTCAAGGCTACCGGCCCATCCACTAATCGAAAAAGCAGCGTGGCTTCCACGGAGCTCCCTAGTGATGATGCTGATGATGCACCGGCGATGGCTCCTCTTCGTTACCCAGTGGATGATATCATGGAGATGACACATTGTGAGCTGCATGTGAAAGTTGTCAACATAACCATGAAGGTGGCGGTCGGCGATGCCTTACCATTAGTTGGACCGATACCAACTTACCATTATTGTCCGGTTTCACAGGGCTACGCTATTGCCAAGGTAGATGAAGTTATGGACGGATTCGCGCAGCTCAAGCTTGACTACCCTGCAGGTGAAGGGGATGTGACTGAGCTAGGAGAAGCAAAAAACATGACAATTCTATGGTGAAAGGAACACATCGTGCTTTCAAATCGGACGCCAAGGCCATCCACTCCTCAGAGCACAACTCCATCTTCGTCGCAGCCTCACCCGTCTCTAGCGCATCAACTGTCTCCTCCACCGCGTCAGCCGTCTCCAGCACGGCCGTCTTCACCACCACGTCAGCCGTCTCCAGCACGACCGTCTTCACCGCCGCGTCAGCCGTCTCCAGCACGGCCGTCTTCGCCGCCGCGTCAGCCGTCTCAGCACCTCCCAAAAGTACAAAAGTGTCAGGGCCAAAAGCGAAAGAGTAACGATCACCGAAGCGTCTACTGGAGCCCCTCCCAAAACTACCAAAGGTTGCTCCCAAGAGAGCTTACGACTATACTGAAGAGGAGAATGCGGTGATCGCAAAGGCCTAAACGCAACTGTGGTTTGATAGCCTCAAGCGGCCGAAAGAGCCACAGTTCCCCTTCACCAACCCGAGCCAAAGCTTTCATCAGACTATAACCGCTCTATTGTCAAGTCACATCAGTCAATGGTGCGGTCTAAGAGCACTAGTGCAAGCGGGAATTCAGTTTCCCAGCTCGGTTTACAGAAAAATAAGGAATGCCCCCCCGCTAAAAGTGATTTCCGATACAATGGTGGAGTCGAGCAAAGCTGCGAACGAGCAGTATGATCCAGAAATTATTACACTGTATGGAGAAGAGGCCGCTGCTCAAGGTATGACTATTGCTCAGTACTTAGACCAATTAGATTTCCCCATGGCTGAGGAAGCATACAAATACGAGTATGGCAAACCTCTCGTCAGACCCGAGGACGTCAAGTATCTACCAACAAAAATGCGACGATTGCATAATTGGTACATTAAAGCCACAAAGAAAGGGACAAACTGGATAGTGATCAGAGTTCGAAACGAGCATTACGGGTATGGAGATGCCCAAATACTAATTGAATTTCTTGAACTACATCAGTTTTTCAATCAAGACACCCTCGACAAATCGATTGTCAGTGCCTATTATCTGTAAGTATTATTTCTCTAATAATTAAGTCTCTAGTTAGCTCACCTCGTTTATATCGCATGTATAATCATACTCACTATATTATGTAGACTGAATATTCTCGAATGCAGAAGAGGATAGATCTATGACATTAGATTCAATGACCCATATTGGGTTCATGAAATTATTGTGAAACTTAATCTCAAGGACACAGAGGATAAAATTGTAACGGCTCTAAGGTTTCAAGAAACCAAAAGGGAAATATTATTACCTTACAACTTCGAGTGAGTGTTATTGTCTTGTACACATTCTATTTTGCTTACTCGATGTTAAGTGTATAATTGATGAGGTATGCATGCGCATATTCCATTATATTCTGCTAATCATTTAACCTGACAATGGAGTAGTATAAGTCATGGCCTCTAAACATAAACCCCTTGAGAAGTGGGAACCCATGCAGGATATGCTCCAGCAGTAATTTCAGTCATTATGACACTATATTGGCAACTTTCCTTCATTTACATGCATCAAGTAATTAATAACTCATTTCATTCATTTTTTTTGCCGGGCAATGCTTGAAAACGATTCACCAACAAGGCTAAGGGTGCCTGGAAAGAGAAGCTTACATTTAAACCACTAAATGTAAGTACTACTAGCTAGATCTGCGCATCTCTTTGATTCTAGTTTTGATACCATTATCATGCTTAATTATTATTATTTTGGTTGAACTTTATTCTCGTAAAGTGTCTGAGGCAGCCAGACGAAAATAACTTATGTGGATACTATGTCTGCGAGTTCATTCGTCAGACGACCTGTGAGAAGGGCAGAAACTTAGAACAACTTCAAGTATGTAAACAATATTCAGAAATTTGTTTTATTACCATCAATTGTGTTTAGTTTCATTCATATATGTTAACTCATTCTTTTAAATTAGATCGAATGGTTGCGGGACAATCTTCTACCAAAGGATCGCATACAAGCAATCCAAGAGGAAATTGCGGGATTCTTAGATGCAGAGGTCCTAGATCCAAAAGGAGAATAGTATCAGAAGATTATTATAATGTAATAGGGATCATAAAACACTTTATATTGTATATATGCATGAATATAATATATTTGATATTTGATGTGTAATATAATCGGGAGATGTTTTGTAATGTAATGTTCCCTTAAGGTAGATGACACTTACCCCAACACTTTGTTATGAGGAATGCTCGTCCTCATAGTAGGTGGTGCGAGGTTGATGTTATCGAAAGTGGATTCGCATAGAGGCATGATGCGGATTTGAGGAGCATTCCTCACAACATAGTGTTGGGGTAAGTGTCACAAAATAAATGCTGCTCAAAACATAAAAAGGAAATAGATAAAGGGGAAACAAAATAAATGAAAAATATACAAAAAAAGTCTCTGCCGCGGCACAAAAAGTGTCCAAAATGCTGCCGCGGCAGAGACGCATAGATTCCGGTTCGTATTACGAACCGGGACAAATGCCCCTTCCTCCTTGCGACAACCAGCGGCCACGTGGACCGCCTTTTTGTCCTGGTTCACAGTCCAACCGGGACTAAAGGGTTGGGCCTTTAGTCCTAATTGCCTTGTCCCGGTTGGGCAATCGGGACTAAAACCCCTTACAAACTGGGACAATATGCCCTGTTTCTACTAGTGGAATGAGCATGTGTTCCACATACAAAACTGAATTCCATTTTGATGGGAGACTTGAAAAAATAATCGAAGGACATAAAAGAAGTCTGGAGGTCCAAGCGACCATGCATGCATCGTGATTTGGTTTGTTTTTTCAAATCCCTGACTAACTTACCGACCACTCAACATAAGCCGGCGTTCGAAAATGAAAATGTAATAATTTCAGGGCTGGAATCGACCAAAATGTTCAATTTCATGAAACATGTGGCCTTACCTCAGCGGTACAATGTCCTGCACGGTCCCAAACATCAAAGAGCTACTATTTGCAGAAGGAAAAAAAGAATAAGGTGCTACCGACCCCTTTGAGTCAAAGGATTTTCAAATGAACTTTGTAGGTTCTGCCTTGTTAAAGGCCAATTTGGATGAAATGAATAAAGGGTCTGCAACATTGTCTTAAATCGTGTTTTTCATGACCTGATGGCAAGGTCAGATATCTAGCTACGGCATCTGTCATGCAAGCTATCCCCAATAGCATTTTAGTATCAAAAGCATAGAAAGCCATGATAAGGAAAAAAAAAGAAATCATGTTCACTTAGGTAAACTAACGTTTTTTCTAGAGTCTAGACAGAAGGCTCGAATTGGGCCCAACTTTGAATTAACGAGGCAATCAACATGCTATGATAATTACAAAGACACAGTACTACAAACGGTAAGAGTAATGGTTTTAAAATAATAATCCATTTTATAACATCAATATTGGTTTTAAAGTAGCTGCACCTCAGGATTTCGATAAAACAAAAAATGTGCACGCCCATTTTGAGTAATTGTCCATTATGAAGTTGAAGTATAGTTTTCTGGCTAAGAAAAGCTTGATTTTGTGAGATTGTACATCTAAAAAGTACCATTGGAAGCTAGTACCGAGTACTAGATGTAGAATTACTCTTTTATGTGAGGCAAAGTACCATATGGAAAAACGTGCCAACCCCTAGATTTTGGAATAGACGATGCAGTTATTTGATAGTGCGTGAACAAAATATATCTCAACAAATTCGCTAGTAGTAGTATTTATGAAGTGGAGACCAGGCTACAGAGTATCACGTAAACATTGAACTAGGAATTCAGTTAGTGATATTCACTTAAATTACCAACCGGTCTTTTTCTGCAAAAAGAATATCAATGTTTATGGTCAATTCTCACCGTATGACTAGGGAGCTCCTTCGCTTGGGTGTGTGCCGTATGTGCTTCTGTGTGTATTTTTTATGTCACCGAGACAAATATTGTTGTAAGAAAGCATCGTACACGACAACAAGACCATCCCAAAATGTCGTTTCTATTTTCTACTTGAAAACGGCACAGCTGTTATCCAATTCCGCGGGTCATACAGTGTTCACAGTTGCAGTATTCAATATTATCGTATCGACAAAAGAAAAATCGATCCCTGCTTGATGTTCCTAGTCTTGGAGACATCAACTGAACCACAATTCAGTACATGCAAAAGCCAGTGGATAAAAACACTGCCGTTTGAATTAAGTTCTTTCATGTTCATTCTATTGGCCTTTGAAGAGCACACTCATGCGTCCACACGACTTGACGAGATTAAAGTACTCTATAACCATATATGGTGTTGTTTATCACTCTATTTGTCGTCTTCTCCTTTTCCAACTATGCATCGATTCTCATGATTAATAGTTGCGGCCCTAATCGGTACTAGCTTCCATCTCTACTTTCTTAAGAAAACATCACTCTAAATATAGTAGTGTCCCGGTGGCGTACACATTGAAAACTTATGGATGGGGACCCTAAGTAGTGCTAGGCTGATAGCAGTACAAATCAAAATGAACGTATCGTACACCAACTTTTATTTCACGAAGGGAAAGGGTTCTAACTCCATTTCGTGAAAAGAAGAGTTGAAACACCAAGCAAGCCAATCAATGGAATCCAAGATCTATCCACATAAATTTTGTGCCAAATTCATGCACTTCAAGACGGGCATAACTTGCATCACATCACTCTACTCTAGTGTAGGAGCTAGGAATTCGGCAATGCACTAGCTACTGTATCCTTAGGGCATGTACAATGGGTAATGTCCGTATTTTCTTATGCTTGCCACGTTAAATTTTTGCTTAGTTGGAGGAGAGAGAAACAAGAAATAGAAGGTTGTCTTTCCTTATTTAAGGGACGATCTCTTAAAAATAAGAGAAGACTATTTTCTCCATTGTACCATATGTTTTCTCTTAGCCAACCAATTTCTTACTAAAAATAGTTAATTCTCATTAATTGCTAGAGATAGCAATAAGAGATAATGCAGTGTACAAGTTATATAGTGTGTCTTCTCTAAATAATGTGGAGAGCTAAGAGAAGGCACATCTTCCCTAAGAGCATCTCTAGCAGATACCGCATATCCCCCGGCCCGCAAAATTTCGGGCCGATATGCGGTATCGCGGCCAAACCCGGCCTTTCTAGATACCGCAAAACGGGCCATACCGCATTTTTTTTGCGGTTTCCCGCATCGAGGCCCATCTATCCCGCATATATTCGATGCGGAGGGCCTTGGATGCGGGAAACCGCATCCATTTCTTCCCACCGAAGCACGCGCAGAAACCCTCCTCCCGCTCGCCGCCACCTCGGATTCTGGCCACCTCCGGCGACGGCTTTCAAATCGCCTCCGCCCCCACCTCCCACCCACCACACTCCTACCCATGGCCGGCCAATCGTGCTGGAATTTGGCTGGCGGAGGCGGCGCTTCGAGCTCCGGCGGACGGGGCTCCGACGGTCTAGCTCCCGCGCCACCGCCTAGTGACGACGAGCTGCGTTGTCGCCGGTCCGAACAGGCCGTCGCCGGCGTGGGCCGGGTTCGGGTTTGGTGGTTCGCGCGCCGCCTCCCGCTCGGGCGCCCGCTCCTGCTCTGGCTCCCGCTCGTTGGGGCCACATCTCCGACATCGAGAGATCGGGGGAGGAGGAGGACTCCGGCTCGAAGGAGGACGAGGCAGTCCGCGAGGCGAAATTTAACTCCCTCGGGACCCTCGTCTCCGACGTGTGGGAGCGAGCAAAGCGTCGCCATGACGAGCGCGTGGGCGAGCAGCGCGAGTTCCGCCATGTCTGCCGCCGCTCCGCACGCGAGCACGCCGCCCGACTCGGAATCTTCGTCGTTGACTACTCCGACGACACCACCGACTCGGACGACGAGTAGGCAAGCATCGACACCGCCGTAGAAGCTCCGGTGAGTAGGTACCACTGGCAGTAGCTAGGGTTCTGGATGTAGGGCGCGGCATCCAATTTTTTATTGTAAATTCCTGTCGATCTTCGTGATCAAACCTTCCCCTATGTATGAATCTGACGCCAACAACTAGTGATAATTTTCAAATATGTAGTTCTGCTTAGCGTATCTGTTCCGCGCTATGAAATTTGGTACTGCAAATCTGGTTTGTGGTTTTTCCGCAAATTACTTTTGCGGTACGCGGTTATGCAGTATCTGGTAGAGACGCTCTAACATTGTACATGCCCTTACTATTAACTCTGTTTTTTATAGGAAATCGTACTGTGAGAACCTCAGGGTTGGTTCGACATGACCCACTACAACATATGCAACCACTAGCATTTAGACCATAGCAAAAGATGTCCCCTGAGTATGGATCCTTCGTTATAAATAAAGCATGCACAAGCACACTATCTATTTGCTGTATAGACACGTCCACTCTTTCATGTATGTATGTTGTTTGGAAAAAATTAAATCACTGTAACTGGTACAGATGGAACAAGTGTTAGAGGGGGCGTGCCGAGATGGATGGATGCATGTGGTGCACGTAGAATGTCAATTGATTTCATTAGAAATTGAAGACATTGGGAACGATCTAGAGAGTGGCACTGGTGCATGAGGTAGTTGCTTGTCTACATGGATGTAATTAAGCGAACGCTCATGTAATCATGCTCTGGTGCACCGTACGCCCTTGGTTTTGCTCGGAAGAGGCGCTGGTATAGCTCCTTGTCATGCACCAGCAGAAGTCAATGCCAACACATAGAGAACAACAACTCCTGAGGACAGAGCACCTTAAGAAGCTGATAATTGTGCGACGAACCAAAAATAGAAGACAGATGAAGCGCACTCGTGCATGCATGAGTGGATCCGTCCAAATTAACCTGGCGACCACGACTTGACGAGATTAAAGAACTCTACGCCATATACAAATTGGCGTTCTCTCCTTTTCTCTTTGGAGCTATGGACGGATTGCATCATTATGCGGTCCTAATAGATTAATAAAGGCCGTATGCATTTTTTCAATATAGAGGCCGGGACTTTTTTCCCCATTTCGAAAAAATACGGTCCTAATAGGTAGCTAGATCTAGATCGACTTATAAACTTGCTAAGAACTATATACATGAAAACGTAGGAAGCTCCAATATGGTGTCTGGCGTATATGCAGAAATTGTAAATGGGGACCCTACATAAGTTAGGAGTGCAGTGCAAAACAAAGGTACTTCTACAGTACTGGTAGCTTTTATTCTCAGGGAGAAACAGGTTCCAACTCTTTTTCGTGCGAAGATGAGCTGAGACTGTGAGACACCAGACCAGCCAATCAGTAGGATCCAAAATCCAATCTCATAGAATATGTAGAGGAGAGGAGTTGTAACACGCGTTGTATTACTGTGGTGCGAACCGCACGTATATATAGCCTCAGACATAAAATAGAGGAGGGGCCTAATCGCTAATATACTATACACAAATATCTACTCAACACTCCCCGCAGTCGAAGCGTCGGCCGAGCGGACGCAAAGGCTGGATCGAAACTCCTCGAAAGACGTCGTAGGCAATCCTTTGGTCATGATATCCGCGAACTGTTGTAAGGTGGGTACGTGTAATACACGTATGCGACCAAGAGCAACCTGTTCGCGAACAAAGTGAATGTCGAGTTCGATATGCTTTGTCCGGTGATGGTGGACGGGGTTGGCGGAGAGATACACGGCGGAGACGTTATCACAGTAGACCACGGTGGCCTTGTCGACAGGACATGAGAGCTCCTGAAGTAGCTGTCGAAGCAAAGAGCACTCAGCGACAGCATTAGCAACAGCCCGATACTCCGCCTCGGCGCTGGAGCGAGAGACCGTGGGCTGCCGCTTGGATGACCACGAGATGAGCGAGGGTCCAAGGTAGACGCAGTACCCCGAAGTGGAGCGCCGCGTGTTGGGGCAGCCGGCCCAGTCCGCGTCCGAATATGCGATGATGTCTGTGTCCGCAGAAGCAAGCAGCAAGAGACCAAGATCCAGAGTGCCTCGGATGTAGCGGAGAATCCGCTTGACTGAAGTCCAATGAGCATCACGGGGAGCATGCATGTGAAGACACACCTGCTGAACAGCATACTGGAGCTCCGGTCTGGTGAGGGTGAGGTACTGAAGCGCACCAACAATGGATCGGTAGAGCGAGGCATCCGGCGCAGGAGAGCCATCTGTGGCAGAGAGCTTGGCCTTCGTGTCGACAGGCGTGGAGACGGGGCTGCAGTTAAGCATCCCAGCACGGCCGAGTAGCTCGTGAGCATACTTCTTCTGATGAAGAAAGAAGCCATCCGGTCGGCGCACAACCTCGATGCCGAGGAAGTACTGTAGAGGCCCCAAGTCCTTGAGCGCGAACTCAGCACGAAGGCGGTCGGTGAGCTGCTGCAAGAGTGCAGAGGTGCTGGCTGTCAAGATGATGTCGTCAACGTAGAGCAGCAGGTATGCCGTGGCGTCTCCCATATGGTAGACGAACAGCGAGGCATCGGAGCGTGTGGAGCGGAAGCCGAGTTGGTGAAGAAACGCTGCGATACGCTAGTACCATGCGCGAGGCGCCTGCTTGAGCCCGTATAATGAGTGCGAAAGCAGGCACACATGATCCGGATGAGCTGAGTCGACGAAGCCGGTGGGTTGCTGGCAGAACACTTGCTCCTCAAGATGACCATGAAGGAAGGCATTGGAGACGACAATCTGGTGAACAGGCCATCTGCGAGACACCGCGAGCTGGAGCACGGTGCGGATGGTGCCGGGCTTGACCACGGGGGCGAAGGTCTCGGTGAAGTCAACACCGGCGCGCTGACGAAAGCCGCGAACGACCCATCGGGCCTTGTGCCGATTGAGGGTGCCATCCGGATGGAACTTGTGCTTGAAGACCCACTTGCCGGTGATGATGTTAGCATGGCGCGGTCGAGGAACGAGCTGCCATGTCTGGTTGCGCTGGAGGGCATTGAACTCGTCCTGCATGGCTGCAAGCCATAGTGGGTCGCGAAGAGCCGCCCGAGCCGAGGCGGGCAGTAGAGATGGCGCCGGAGGTGGCGGAGGCGGCGACGGAGCTGTCGCGGTGTTGCAGACGTATGAGTCCGCAGGGTACCGCGTCGAAGGGCGGAAGACGCTAGCGCGTGCGCGGGTGACCGGACCCAGAGGGGCAGGCGCGGCATCACCCGAGTGCCCACTCGAGGGTGATGCGATCGACGGAGCGGTGCCCGATCTAGAGCTCGAGGGCGACACATGCGATGTCGGCAGGGCGGCACCCGAGCTATGGCTCGAGGGTGCGACAGCTGGGGATGATGGAACGGCACCCGAGCTAGTGCTCGAGGACAACACGGGCGGTGTCGATGATGCGGCACCCGAGCTAGGGCTCGAGGGTGCGGCAGACGGGTCGGCGCCCGAGCGAGGGCTCAAGGGCGACAACGGCGGAGTCGACGAGACGGCGCCCGAGCTCGAGGGCAGGGTCGATGTGACCGGAGCAGGTGCACCAACTGGTGCACGGCACCACGGGGAAGCATCCGTTGAAGGAGAGGAGGACACCACCTGTTCCTGTGCAAATGGGAAGCAACACTCATCAAAGTAAACATGTCTCAAGGTGATGACCCGATGGGATACAGGGTCGTAGCGGCGATAGCCTTTAGTGTTAGCCGGGTAACCGAGGAAGACACACGGGATGGAGCGTGGAGCGAGTTTATGAGGAGTGGTGGCGACGACACTGGGGTAACAACGACAACCAAAAATCTGTAGGCCGTCGTAGGAGGGAGGAGAACCAAAGAGGAGGTGGTGTGGCGCATAGTTCCAGTGAGTACGACATGGTCGGAGGTTGACGAGGAGGGTGGCGGTGGCTAAGGCGTCGGGCCAAAAGGTGGGTGGAACATGATCGTGGAAGAGAAGGGTGCGTACAAAGTCGTTGAGGGTGCGAAGAACGCGCTCGGCACGGCCGTTTTGCTGCGAGGTATACTGACAGGTTAGACGGAAAATAGTGCCATGAGAAGAAAGGAGAGTGCGGATGGCAAGATTGTCGAATTCTTTTCCATTGTCAGTTTGTAAGGCATGTATAGGACGACCGAACTGGGTAGACACATAGGCATAAAAGGAGGTGAGAGTGGTGGCTGATACATTGCAAATGTATCTATAATTTTTGATGTTCCATGCTTGGTTTTATCCACTTTCTTGTGTTTTGTTCCAACTTTGGAGTACTTTTCATATGATTTCTTGGACTAACCTATTAACAAGAGCCGCAGTGCCAGCTGCCTGTTTTCTGCTGTTTTTGGTTCCAGGAAAGTCAGAAAATGAATATTCTCGGAATTGGACGGGACAAAAGCCAAAGTGCCTATTTTTCCGGAAGGGATCAAGTGCCAGAATACAAGACGGAGAAGGGCCAGGGAGCCACCACACCACCTGGCCGCGCAGTCAGGCCTGGCCCGCGCCAGGGGTGGTGTGGCCGCTCCCGGCACCCCCTCGGCCTCTCCTTCTGCCTATATATTTCCCTCGGGACGAAAACCCTAAGTACCCGATCAAAAATCCACGAAAGAGTCTGTAGCCGCCGTCATCTCCATCCCAAGATCGGGAGGGATCTGAAGCTCTTCCCGGCACCCTGCCGGAGAGGGGAATTCACCCTGGAGGCCTTCTTCATCACCATGCAAGCCTCCGGTGTGATGCGTGAGTAGTTCATCCTTGGACTACGGATCCATGTAGTATCTAGATGGCTGGTTCTCCTCCTTTGTGCTTTCATGTTTAGATCTTGTGAGATCCGTTCATGATCAAGATCATCTATTTGTAATACATACATGTTGTGTTTGCGGGGATCCGATGGATATTGAGATGCTATTTCAGATTGATTATTGATTCTATCATGTCTTTGTTATTTGTGATCTTGCATGCTTTCCGTTGTTAGTAGCTATCTTGGCCAAGTAGATGCTAGCAACTCCAAGAGTTAGTATTTATGCTCGATAGTGGGTTCATGCCTCTGGTAATCTGGGGAAGTGACAGAAATCTCTAAGGTACTAGATGTGCTGTTGCTACTAGGGAGAAAACAACAATCCTTTGTTCATAGAACAATCATATTGTTTACTTTACACGCAGTTCGTAAAGCAATAATCTGTTGCTTGCAACTTAATACTAGAGGGGGTTCGGATGATAACCTAAAGGTGGATTATTAGTCATAGATGCAGTTGGATGGCGGTCTATGTATTATGTTGTAATGCCCAATCAAGTCTCAAAGGAGTCAAGATGATTAGTATATACATGTATTGCTTTCTTGGTGTTTGTCAATTGCCCCACTGTAATTTGTTCACCCAGCATGTTATCTATCTAAGGAGAGCCACCTCTAGTGAACTATGGATCCCGGTCCTTTCTCTTTACATACAATCTACAATCTTTTACTGCTTTGTGTTTACTTTCTGCAAACTTTTACTTCTTTCCATTCGATACATTTAATCCTTTGTTTTCCGCAAAACACGGTGACATGGGTATACCCTATAGGTACTCGAGCTTGGTATATACGGTCTAAATACGTATAGGCCCACGGTGTCGCCAAGGCCCAAACGAAGGATTTGAGTTACCTGCGGACTCTCGATTGCTTGAAGAACAAGAAGAAGCTAAAGATAGAAAGTTCAAAGGGAAAACCCTAAGTTGTAACCGACTCGACCTGCTAGCCGGGACCTAGCCTATATATATAAAGGCTGGGAGGGGGCAGCGAGGAGGACACACGCAACCCTAGTTTCCACCACCCTCGCCAGATTGCATCTGCGCACCATTGTAACCTTCGGTTCCTTTGATAATTCCACGAGCAGACAAGAAGGAGTAGGGACCTCTACGAGGCCTGAACCTGGGTAAATCTTTGTCCCCTGTGTGCTTGTTTGTTAAGTGATAGATGTCTCCAGCGCTCCCTCCTTCTCCAAAACCCAAGTCCATAATAATGGGCATTGACGAGTTAAACCCTCGTCAATTGGCGCCGTCTGTGGGAACTGGGAGTGCTGATGTTGCGGCTTCTTCGGCCCCATCAACCGCGATCTACAACTCCGCAACAGCGGAGATTCGCCACCTCTTCGGCGTGTTCGACTTCACCGTCCACACGCCAGCCACTCGCCCGGCCTTCGAGTCTGTGGGCGACGGAATCAGCCTGGCGATCGGGAGCGTCCGCTTCCAATTTGGTCAGATGGGCACGCTTCGCATGCCTGATCAGCCGACAGCACCGACGATTGCCCCAGCATCATGGTTTCCTCCATCGACCGGCACCCTCATCGAGCTCAATGCCCCGACAGCAGTCGAGAACACGGTCAGCGACAACAGTCGCGACTCCGATCTGAGCGATCTGGCCACTGAAGATGGAACCTACGGTTCTGGATCTAAGAGTTGTGGAAGCAGCAGCTTCCCCAATCACTTCATGTGCGCCATCATCAACACAGGCGACACCTCTGCCAACCGCGACAACGGCGGCAATCGCGGCAACGGAACCGACCCGCCTAACGGCGGCAATGGTGGCAATGGCGGCAACGGCGGTAACGGTGGCAATCGCGTCCCCGTTGACAACGGAGGGGCAGTCGAACCTCCAACCATAGTAAATGAGCAAACCGACGAACGCGTCGTAATCAAGCTCAACGAGCAAGAATGGGCTCGCTGCCGCGAGGCCCTGCGAGGCACCCCTCTAGCCTTCGGATCCCCGCAGGAACTGCTGATGGGCTATCACTGGCTCCTGAAGGAAGAATTCAAGCACCAAGTACAAACAATCGCGCAACTCGAGGCACGCAAAAATGCGGCAGATGAGTCGAGCCTTCGTCGGGCTGGACTCTCCTCTTACGGAGGATCCTCCTCAAAGGGAAACGAGCACCTCACCAAGAAGAGGCAGTCTCGGATGGCCCATCTCACCGAGCAGGAACGCATAGAGGCTGCGAAAGTCCTCGACTTCGGCTCTATGACAGTCGACACCAGGGGCAATGTGGTCCCCAAAACGCCATAGGCTGCGGTGACAGCGGCCACCATGTACCTCCTGAACAACCAACCACCAGCTGGAGACCCCCGAGCCGCCATGCACCGATCTATGATCGCGGGCTTGGGATTAATCGAGGCCGCCCTCGACAAGGAACCGACACCGGAACCAAAGAAGGGCAAAGCTCTAGCAAAGCGTTACTCCTCGCCCTCATCCAGCGATGATAGTCACGACTTGTCTTGACGTTGCCGCTCACGACGACACGACCATGACTACGACGCACTTGATGACATCATGCAGCGGAAGATCGACAAATCAAGAGCATGACGTGCTTGGTCGACTGACTCAGAAGAGGAGGACGTGGAGCTCTGTGGCGCCAGATGCTTCAGCAGATACATTAGGTAGAAGTGAATGCCTAAAGGGTTTAAACTCCCGTCGAAAAACCTGAAGTTTGACGGCCTACAGGACCCGAAGATCTGGCTGGAGGACCACATCTCCTCTGTCAGGCTCCACGGAGGGAGTCGAAGTACGACCATGCAATGCTTGCAGCTACAGCTGCAGGGCACCGCCCGAGCATGGCTCAACAACCTCCCACACGGATCCATTCGCAGTTGGGACGAGCTGGTTTACAGCTTCGTGTGCAACTTTAAGGGCACATACAAGCGGCCTGCATCAATCGAAGTTTTGAGATGCTACCAGCAAAGATCTGGCGAATCGCTGCGCTCCTACATCCAAAGGTGGTCCATCACCAAAAACTCCACAGAAAACATCTCGGAGGATTGTGCGATTGACGCAGTCAACGGTGGCGTCCGCCGGTTAGAACTCAGAGAGGAGCTGGGCCGTTCAAAGCCCAAGACCATCGACCACCTGATGGAGATCGCGAATCGGTGGGTCGATGGAGAAGACTCAGTGAAGAATCGCGTTCACTCCGACGAGGAGGCGGAGCTCGAGCGCAGACACGATCGCCGAGGCAAGCGTCGCATGCGCATTTATGATGACCGCGACGACGTCAACATGGTCGCGGCTGGCTACGCCGAAAGACGCGACGACAACTGCAACATCGGATACCGTAGCAGCGGATACCGCGACTCCGTGAAAACCACGCAAGTGTGGCAACGCCGCACTCGCGACGAGGTACCCGCGAGCTCCATCGAGGATAAACTGTCCGGGCCATGTACGGTGCACTTCTACATCGATAAGCATGATGGCAAGAAGAAGTCCAGCCACCTCCTCAAGGATTTCCGCGAGTTCCTCAAGCTACATGAGGGACTGGTTCGGATGAACCGCAACGCAGTCGAAAGAGGCTATGGAGCCGCTCTAGGTGCCGTGGCACATGGCGCTCCACCACCTCCACCTGGGCCACCCCCGAATGTAGCCGCACCAGACCAGCACCATGGAGGCGAGTCGTACCCACGAACTATGGGCACCATGATGATCCAAAAGGGACGCCCCTCCAATAGGGTGCAGAAGGCCATCACTCGCCAAGTCAACTTGGCCACACACTCGCCACCATCCACCACTGAGTACCTCAGTGGAAGGGAGTCCTGCATCACCTTCGTCAAACGCGACCACCCGCCTCAGGTACCCCGTCCAGGCCATTGCCCCTCGTACTCGAGGCGCAAATCAGAGGCTTTGACATGAGCCGCGTCTTCATGGATGGCGGAAGCGGCATCAACCTTATATTCGCGAGTACCTTGCGAGCAATGAGGATCCCCCTAACTTGCCTAGAGGCCTCAGACACAACGTTCCATGGCATCGTCCCAGGGAAAGGCGTCTACCCCCTGGGAAAAATCAACCTCAACGTCATCTTCGGCACGCCTAAAAACTTCCAGCGCGAGCGCATCGACTTTGAGGTCGTCGACTGGCCCTCACAGTACCACTGCATCCTCGGGCGCGTCGCGTTCGCTAGGATCATGGCAGTGCCCCACTACGCCTACCTGCAGATGAAAATGCCAGGTCCCCATGGCGTCATCATGATCAACGGGAGTTTCGAGCGATCTGACAGTTGCGACAGGGAATTCAACAGAATTTCCCAGTCCTTCGGCATGCAGGAGGAAATCGTGAGACTAAAGGAGACGACAGACAACAGTCTACCTCTCTTGAGCCGGCCAAGCTCACCTGATCTCTCCTTCGACTCATTGGTGCACACGAAGAAAGTGCAGGTCGACCCATCGAATCCAGCCAAGACGGCCCTCATCGCCAACAACTTGAGTCCTGCATAGGAACTCGCGCTCGTCGAATTCCTCCATGAGCACTGGGAAATTTTCGCCTGGTGTCCTGCGGACATGCCAGGAGTTCCCAGAGAATTCGCCGAGCACGCACTCAACGTCAACCCGGACGCAGGGCCAGTCAAGCAAACAATTCGGCGATTGTCTGAACCAAGAGCGCATGCAGTTGGAATGGAGATCAACAGACTCCTTGAGGCCAAGTTCATACGCGAGATCAAGGAAAGCACTTGGCTCGCCAACACGGTGCTGGTACCGAAAAAGGACACGGATATCCTGCAGATGTGCGTGGACTTCACTTCTCTGAACAAGCACCGCCCAAAGGATCACTTCCTGTTGCCACGGATCGACCAGATCATCGACTCCACCGTGGGATGCGAGCGCCTCTGCTTCCTCGACGCCTACTCAGGCTATAATCAAATTCGAATGAAGGAAGAAGATCAAGAGAAAACAGCATTTACAACGCCCTTTGGTGTGTTCTGCTACAACACAATGCCCTTCGGGCTAAAGAACACGGGAGCCACCTACCAGCGGTGCATGCAGGCTTGCCTTAAGGAACAACTGGGTCGCAATATTCAAGTCTATGTCGACGACATAGTCATCAAGACCAAGGAGGAAGCTTCTCTAATCGAATTTTTGCGTGAAACCTTCGCCAACCTCGATCGCTACCGGATCAAGCTCAATCCGGACAAATGCGCCTTCGGCGTACCATCTGGGCAGCTGCTCGGGTATCTCATCTCCGCGAGGGGAATCGAGGCAAACCCGAAGAAGATTAAAGCCATACTAGCCATGGAGAAGCCGAAAAGCATAAGGGGCGTCCAGCAGCTGGCTGGACGAATCGCGGCCCTCAGTCGATTCATCAGTCGAATGGGCGAAAAGGCGCTGCCCTTCTACCAGCACCTCCGCAAAACTGAAAGATTCGAGTGGACCACTGAAGCGCAAGAAGCATTCGAAGACCTCAAGCGCCTGCTATCCACTTCGCCAGTACTGGTGACCCCACGAGAAAGGGAACCACTATTGTTGTATATCTCCGCCACCAACCAGGTGGTCAGCACAGTGCTCATCGTCGAGCGAGCCGAGGAAAACAAGGTCCACGGCGTACAACGCCTAGTATACTACCTCAGCGAGGTCCTCACGCCAACAAAACAGCGGTACCCGCACTACCAGAAGCTGGCGTACGTCGTCTTCATGACCGCCCGGCGACTGCGCCACTACTTCCAGGAACACCCAATCGTGGTGGTCAACGACGCCCCCTTGGGGCATATCCTCAATAACCCCGACGCCACGGGACGAGTCGCGCTTTGGGGAATAGAATTGTCTCCACGAGACATCACGTACGAAAAGCGCGGCGCAATCAAGTCGCAAGTTCTCCCGGACTTCCTCGTGCACTGGATGGAAAACCAGCTCCCGAACAAGCCAGATATGTCCTACCTCTGGACAATGCACTTCGATGGGTCCAAGCGAAAAGACGGAGCAGGCGCAGGTGTCATAATAACATCACCTCAAGTGGACAAGCTGAAATATATCCTGCGAATGCAGTTTACAGCCTCAAACAACGAGGCTGAATACGAGGCCCTGTTGCACGGGATGAGGATGGCAAAAGCCTGCGGCGCCAAAAGGCTCATCATATACGGCGACTCCAAGTTGGTCGTCAACCAAACAATGCATGAGTGCGACGCACTGAACGATAACATGATCGTGTACCGCGACCTCTATGACACACTCGAAGGAGACTTTGATGGTTGCGAGCTGCGACACGTAGGTCGCGAAAGCAACGAGGAAGCGGACGCACTTGCCAACATAGGCTCTACCTGCGCCCCCATACCGCCTGGGGTATTTCTCGAGCGCATCTGCGAACGCTCCATGAAGCCAAAGGCCGCAGAGAAGAAAACAAGCGCAGCAACGGACTCGGGGGCTACGCCACCCAATGAGCCAATGGCACTCGATGACCTGGAGCTGGACACAGGACTCGAGGGACCAATGAGCGTCATGATGATCGAGCAATCCTGGACGCAGCCGTATATCACGTACCTCCTCAGCAAGAGGCTACCAGACGATCCGACAGATGCACGACACATCACGCGGCGATCCAAGGCATTCGCTATTATCAACGGCGAACTGTATAAACACAACATCACTGGAGTACTCCAACGATGCGTCTCCATCGCCGATGGAAAAGCAGTTCTCCTAGACATCCATGAAGGGACCTGCGGGCACCATGCCGGCAGTCGCGCCCTCGTTGCCAAAGCTCTACGAGCGGGATTTTACTGGCCTACGGCCATGCGCGACGCCAAGGACATAGTCCAAAAATGCAACGCTTGCCAGCGATTCGCGGACAAGCCACACGCACCAGGCGCAGAGCTACGACCAATTCCATTGGCCTGGCCCTTCGCACAATGGGGGCTCGACATGGTCGGCAAACTTCCAAGGTCCTCGCGAGGAGGCTACGTCTACCTCTTGGTCGCAGTCGACAAATTCACCAAGTGGATTGAGGCCATGCCAGTAACCAACCAATCAGGCAACAACGCAGTCAAATTCTTTGAGTCCATCGTCTACCGCTTCGGGGTGCCGCACAACATCATCACCGCCAACTGGACGAACTTCACATCCAAGGAATTCCAAGAATTCTGCGAGAACTTGGGGATCAACATCATCTACGCCTCAGTAGCGCATCCACAGACCAACGGTCAGGTGGAAAAAGCAAATGGGCTCGTTTGCAGCGGCATCAAGAAGCGACTCCTCCGGCCACTCGAACAAGCTGCGGGTTGCTGGCCGGACGAGCTGCAATCCGTACTCTGGAGCCTACGTACAACTCCAAACAGCTCCACGGGCTACACACCATTCTTTATGGTGCACGGAGCTGAAGCAGTGCTACCCGCCGAGGTATGGTACAAGGCGTCGCGCGTGGTCGCTTACAGCGAGCACGAGTCATCCCTCGCACTAGAAGACTCTGTCGACCTCCTTGACGAGGCAAGGGAAATCGCCGCGGAAAGATCCACGATCTACCAGCAGAACCTGTGCAACGACCACAGTAGAAGGCTTCGCCCCAGATCCTTCATCGAAGGTGACCTGGTCCTGCGACTGAAGCAACAGGGGCATCTCAAGCTCGAGTCCCCCTGGGAAGGACCGTACGTGATTACAGAAGTAATCCCAGGTGGCGCCTATCGCCTTCAAGATTTAGAGACAGGAGTCGCATACTCCAACCCCTCGAACATCGCACAACTGCGACGCTTCTACCCTTAGTAGCTTTTACTTTTCATTACAAATAAGGCTACTCAGCCACGGCTACTTAGCCACACATTGTACCTCGCACTGTTCTTCGAATATATAAAAGCTAAGTGCCCCAAAACTCTGTGTTCCCCTTTACTTTTCAATTTACCTACTCGGGGGTTGCGCCACCCTATACACATCTGTTCTTCGAACCAAAACGCGATATCCTGAGTAGCTGGTACATCAATCGAAACCCTTAAACACAACCTTAATCCAGCTACAATGCACCTGACAGGTTGACAAGGGACTGCGATAAAACATGGCCAGGCTAACGAAAAGGACTCGCATAGTGCAACGCACTCCATGCTAACAAAGCTCTTTATGCACATTCGACAATAAAATATTTACAAGACCTATACGAACTTTACAACACAAGTACACTTATGTGCAGGATACAAACTAGGCTACTACTGCAGAAGGAGAACGTTGGTTTGTTCCTCAAAGAAGTCGACGATCTCTTCTGCTGGGCGATCCACCACCTGGTAGTGCGGCACCATATTCCACGTAGAACCTACTGGTGGGGCAGGCGGCCCAGACGCAATCGCCGCAACATCTATGTCAGGCCTGTGCAGTCGCACCGTTGACAGGGCAGCCTTGACACCAACCACCAATTGTTGCCTCACGCATTCGCGAACCGCGGACAGACCTTGAAACTTGGCAAGCAGGGCCAGCAAGCTTGATGGAGTATCATCCAGTGGGAACATCGCCCGATAAAAGTTCTTCAAGCATGACCGCGACTTCTTCAGAAAAAGCAGCACTCACAACGAACGATCCTGCAGGGTCGCCAGCGCAGTCGCACGACCATGATCTACCCAGAAGTATCCACTCTCTTGAAGTTGCTCCTAGGTAAGATCATGCAGGCGAATGGCAATCCTATCTTTCTCCTCCTGCGGATGACGCGCGCTGACAACTACACGAAGTAGCAACAGCACCATGAGTACAACGTACCAACTGCGAGTAACTACAAGGAAAAGATGAGAACAAGCAAACTAACACTTGAATTGGTCGCCTAGCTGCGTCACCTCGCCAAGTAAATATTGCTCTCGGGCGGCAGCTTTCTCCGCCTTCGACTTCCACATGTCCGCGTTACCGCGGAGCACGGGCAACTCACGCTCCAGCTGCTTCACGCGGTCATGCAGTCGTGAAAGCAAGGACAGCTCATCTACCGTGGAGCGCGGCGGTGCCACGGTATCATCAAGGGTCGGCGAATCCTGAGTTTCCCTCAAAGGATCACTCGATGTACCCTACCACAAGTCAAGATAGAAGCAAATAAGACGACCAAATAAACACAAAGACAAAAGGATCAGATGCATTCAAGACTAGCAAAAGTGTCGTGGTGGTGTCACGACAGATGCCATGGATAGGCTAAAGGTGGGGACTAATATGCGCTAGGGAAATCCAGGGAGGGATGATAGAGTGATTCTCTACATAGAAGCTTTGTATTGATGTTCAATCTCCAAGATTACAAGAGCTCCTCGAGCTGTATTGACAAGTGGAGGAAGAAGAAACTCTCTTACTCTTGCCTACCAACTAGCCCAAGAACCCTAGATCCACTAGAGCTCAACTAACTAGAATTCCCCTTGCTTTGTATCTGAAAAGACCCAACCCCCTTACCAGAACCCCAACCCCCCCTTATATAGAGGTGGTTCGGTCCTGGACTAGGGCATACGTGGAGGCATATTCCTAAGAATATGCCCCCTCCCAAAGTAGTAACCCGACAGGGGTTCTTTTGCCCCCGCGTCATACTTGCTTTAGCGACGTAGCCTCTGCGGCGCCCACGTCAGCCGACGTGAGCGTCGTCACCCTTGTCGGCCACGATCCGGTGGTCCTGCCCTTGCTTTATTCGCTCATCCAGTATGCACCGGCCTTCTTTTTAAACAGAGAGATTCCTTCCTTCTCCTAGAAGCCAAACGAGGATCCGGATCACAGTTGATCCGGCCACACCTGTTCCTGCATATAAGCTAGACAAGTATCTCCGACTTACTCCTTGAGTCGGACGAGACAATGTTAGGCGACCCTCCTGGTCCGGGTTACTCCGTGATCCGGCCTGCCTTGAGGTGACTCGGCCAGCAGCCGCTTTGACCTTGCCGAACCTCGGATAACTCGGCCCTTATACCCCGGAGTGACCCTACCCGGGGTTATCCCCCCAACATTAGTCCCCGAAGCTGGTGCGGCCTTAGCGGCCTCGGTCGCTAAGGCCACATCAGGTTCATTCGTATCTAAGCTTTGGACGTTTAGTTCTAGGTTGACTTCTTGTCTCGGATTATATGGATTTACGTTCCCTTCGCACGTTCCAAGTTTTCACTTGTCGGTCGGGTTACCACTTTGGCTTGGATCCTATGGTTTTACTTTCCCTCTGCACATTTCAAGTTGTCACTTGTCGGCCGGGTTACCATCGTGTCTCGGATCCGAGCCTTGCTTCCTTCTTTCGTACGCCAATCCACATAAAGGTTAATCATTACGTTGCCTCATTTTAAGGGCCTGCACAGTAACCGCCGCAGTAAATGTCAGTGATTACCGTGCGGGGGTTACGTCACGTCTGTCTCCTCGTTTACCGCAACTGCACGTCGTGTCATGGGATTATCTTTACTCTGTGGCCTTCGCTGTGGCTTCTCTCTGATTGGCTAGTGCCAGTGATACACGGCCACAACGCGTGGCTGTTCTGTGTAGCACTATCCCACTTGCTGATTACTGGGGGCAGTTAAATAGGGGAGGGGCACGCTCCTTAGCACTTTTCCATCTCCGCGCACCCTCGCCCATTCCTCTTCTTCTTCCTCGCGACCACGTTGCCGCCAGTTCCCGTTGCAGCTGCGCCGCCGCCGCACCTTCTCCGTGCCTCCGCACCGCAGTCACCGCTGCACCACTGTTTAGCCACGGGTCCTCATCAATCTAGACCGCAGAGCCCCGCTGCCGCCAGCTCCAGCAAGGACAACGGAATCAAGATGACGGAGGAGGAGCTCATTGTCGTCGAGCAGGAGATGGAGGAGGACGCCGGCGCGGCGGACCGCGACGTGTGGGCCGGCTCGTGGGTCTGCGAGGACGACATCGACTGGCTCTACCGGACCCGGCGTATTCCCGCCGGCGTTGCCGCTCGTCTCCCCTCCTCGGAATTGGCCCCCTCACTCAATCCGGGTGAGTTCGTCGTTTTCCTATCCCATTTCCAACGGGGATTTGGTCTTCCGGTGAGTGATTTCTTCCGGGACTGGGTCCGGACCTATCACCTGCAACCACATCATCTCCCGGCGAACGCCATCACCTCTCTGTCCGCTTTCGTTTCTTCGATCGAGGTCTACACCGGACTATGGCCCACGAAGGAGCTGTGGATCCGGTTCTTCGGCCTCCGTCGCAACGTCGTCCCCAACATCCACGTCGAGTCTGAGGACAAGCAGCTCACTCTGTTCGGAGCTGCCTCGATCTTGCTCCAGAGGTATTCAATCTTTCCCCGGGTCACCGGGCTTGACTCCTGCAAAGGATGGGCCCGGACCTTCTTCTACGTCCGGAACGAAGGCACCGAAGACTTGATCCGGTTGCTGCCCTACGCTCCGGGTCCCTCGGACACGAATTTTTGGGAGGAGGTCGCCAAAAAACCTACAATTCTGGCCAACCAAGTCAACAAAAGGTTTGCGGAGCTGAAGAAGCTCGGATTGCGCAACGAGGATGCCATGATCACATTCGTGCGCAACCGAATCTCTCCCCTCCAGCGGCGCACTCACAAATTGCGCCATATGAGCTTCAGTCGCGACCCCAACCGAACCTCCTCGTTCGAGTTGAGCAACACGGAGATCTTCCGCCGGGTCAAGTCTCTTTTCACCACCCATAAGGATTTTTCTGCCGAATGGACGTGGGGAATCGAGCATTACTGCCGTGACAGGCTCCCTCCCGCGGTAATCTTCCTGGAGTAAACTTGTTTCAGATTAATTACATGTCGGTTCTTATCGTATTTTTGACTTTGCTTCTTGTGCGTTTTTTCTCAGCTGTTTCTCCAGCAAACCCTCGAGGATGGTACCGATCCGACCCTTAAGTGGGCCCCGGACCGAGAAATCCCGGACGAGGAGGAGCCGGACCAGGAGATGTTCCTCCCCACAACCGACGACACCAAACGACCCAGCGGTAAATTCTCTTCTCTTAGAGATTGGCCCGACGATGAGGATGACTCGGATACCAATGTGATTGAACCCGTTGAGGCTGTCCCTCTTTCTTTTGCCTTCCCGGCATCAGCTAACCCCGGTGGGCACATCCACGAGGATTCTCCACTTGCCACGGGCGAGCCTGTTCCGGTGGCGTCAAAGAAGAAGCGCGGATCCGCGTAAGTTCTTTTTCACTGCGCAACACACTTCTCCCTGCATCGGGGTAATTTCACTCCTGACATTATTTTCTCTTGCAGGGCTCCTGTGGAGGTCCCTCAGAGCGGATCGAGCATCTCCTCTCCTCTTCGGTCCAGTCCTTCCCCTCCTCATGACGACGAGTCACGCCCGCTGAGCCCTATTCCGGAGGGCTCTGCGGCCGCTCCGGGTACCGCAGTACCTCCTTCAGAGGAACGCGACCTCGGATCGGGAGGGGTCGGATCGGCCGAGGCAACGATGTCCGGCACTTTGGCATTGCCGCAACCAGCAACCACCAAGTCTACCGCAACACCAGCACTAGCAGCAGCTCCAGTACCAGCCACCGAACCAGCGCCTGTCCCGGCTCCGAAGAAACCAACAGCAGCTCCAGCACCAGCCACCAAAGCTCCCCTGCCAAGTTCGTCTGCCTCGTCCGAGTCATCCCAGGCTCGACGAGGAACCACTCCAGCGGCTTCCAAGGGCAAATCCACTGTGGTCACATCCTCCCAGCAAGCCAAAGGCAAGTCCACCTTCGTCGAGGCCGGGCAGCGAACCTTGTCGTCGATGCTTCCAAAGAACTCACCAGCAGCGACGGATCCTCCTGCCGACCCAGCCGATTCGCAGCAGATGGTTCTTCACACTAGCCCAGCTCTTGCCCTGATTGAAAGGAAAGAAGCTCATGCAAAGGGCTTGGTGGCACCTCACATGCCCACTGGCGAACAGTACCCTCCGAGCCTCATCGAGTTTGTCATGAACTGGAATAAGCCGGAGTTTGTCTACAACGACGATCTCCCGGAAAAGTTCGGCCCAGCTGAATTTTCCGCTCAGATGAATACCACCGCCAAGGCCATTAACCTCACTAGGCGTATGATGGAGGTACGCCGTTTCTTCTTTACATGCTGTAGATATTAACCATTAGTCCCCGAGCCTCCGGCGGAGTAACTTGTTACCCAGCCGGATGCTCCTTAGAAGATCAACGTAGCTGCATGTAAACATCAAATATGCACACACCTAGAGCCGGGTTAAGTTCCGCTTGGCCCGGATCTTGTACACTTCGAATATGCACACACCTAGAGCCGGGTTAAGTTCCGCTTGGGCCGGATCTTGTACACTTCGAATATGCACACACCTAGATCCGGGTTAAGTTCCGCTTGGCCCGGATCTTGTACACTTCGAATATGCACACACCTAGAGCCGGGTTAAGTTCCGCTTGGCCCGGATCTAGTACACTTCGAATATGCACACACCTAGAGCCGGTTTAAGTTCCGCTTGGCCCGGAGCTTGTACACTTCGAATATGCACCGAACTAATATTACACGCCTGTGCCTTTGTCAGGTTACCACCAATCGTCGTAGCACCGAGTTTCAGCGCCTGCTTGATACCCACAAGATCTTGCGCACAAAACATGTCGCACTTGGCGTGGAGCATGAAAAGAGGGGTAATTTCCTCTCTTAACACCTCACCGTTTCGTTTGTTTCTGCCGGACTAACCTCCTTATTCGGTTTTTTGCAGCTGGGGTGGAGGCTGAAAACAAGATTATGCAGAAGAACTTGGAGGAAATCCGAGGTATGTCCTCTTTTGGCCAACGTCGTTGTGTTTTCCATTCTTTCTCCTCCTTGGCTCGGCAAACATTCACTCCTCGACTTTGCCAGGTCAACACACTATTTCAGCATCGCTTGAGGATAGTGTGCCCGTGCCTGATATGATGCTGCATTTTCTCGAACAAGCAGGACAGCATCAAGCCGAGCTGAAGAAGAAGAACGATGAGCTTGCCCTCCTCCGGACCAAGGATGACGAAATAGCCAAACTCAAGGCCGAGATGGAGAAGATGAAGGCCCAACACAAAACCGAGCTCCAGAAAGTTGGCCAGAACTTCACCGAAGAGCGTGAGCGCTTTACCCTCCAGATCTCCAAGGAACAGGACCTGCTGAAGGAATCCGAGGTCCGGCTTGGGTCGACGCTCGCTAAGCTTGAACAACTTCGCCAGAGACGCGACAGTTGTATCAAGGAGTTAACCCGGATCCATCGCCATATCTCACGTAAGATTCTTCCCCTTATCCGGCATAGCTTTTCCGGGTTAGCTCATATGCCTTTGCTTCAGCATCTTCCCTTTCCTTATTTTCAGATAACTTTCTGGAGGGGACTGCCATCGCCAGTGCTGCTGTTGCCAAATTCCTCCAAGAGAGGGGTACTCCCATTGCTCCTGATGGTGAGAGAATTCCTTTAGACATGGAGGACCTATTGGTCAGCGTGTCAGCTCGGGTGGAAACTATTAAGAACTATGGGAAAGATCTCCTCGACGTTGCGGTCCGGATCTTCAACACATTCTGGCCAAGCGAGGACGCTCCGGAAAGAATCACGCTCCTTGCCGACAAACTGATGGAGATTGAGACTCAACTTGACCTCTGGAGGGAATCCGCCGGGCGTGCCACAGCAGATACCCTTCTCCATCATATCCTTTCATGGTATGAGAAAATCAATCTGAGCCTGCTCACCCGTCGGTGCACCGGATCCAAATGGACCGATGATCCGGAGTGGGTAGCTCGGCGCCAGGCTTGCGCCTACAGCCTCGTCGAATATTCTCCAGTCCATGACTGGGTTGAGGGGCCGAGCTTTCTGGAATCCGGCGAGGAGGAGCAGATGGAGAACGTGGAGGATGGGTCGGGCGATGATGGAGAAGATGCTGCTTCAGATATTGAAGACATTGATGATGACGCCGAACTTCCTCCTCCTGCCGCTCCTTAGTTGAAAAACTTGAAAATTTATCAGATCCCCGGTATGTCGGGTGCAATTGTATGCTGAATACATGATATTTTGCTACTATGCTTGTATGCCGGATTAACTTGGGCGTAGTCCCCGAGTTTCATTTTCTTGTTCGTCCAACTCTCCGGATCGATCCGTGTCTACCTTGATTCGGTTTTACGACTTACGAATCCGAGCCGCAAGAATCGTTTTAACAATACTGAGAAGCTTTGAGGCTTGGCTCAAAATAATTCAACATAATAGCTTGAAAGTAAATACGGGGTTAGTCCGAAAAACAAACGTTAGCTGGAATAGGATCGTTTCCTTAGTAGTTTTTCATGTGCTACGCAATTCCAAACTTGTTCCCTTGCTTGCCATGAAGCCAATTCTTGTTGGACAGCAGCAAGTCGAAGGGTTGGGTTTTTGGTGCTCACACATTACTAATCCGGGTTAAGCGAAACGAGTCATTCCAGCTAATGCATAAAAAGTAACAACAATCATTTATTAAGGCAGTCCCCGAGTTACTGCTCGAGGCTCCGCTATTTCATTGATAAGCTCATTGCCGACATACATAGCGACATATGAGGATGACTCGGATACATACACTTTTTAGCTAAGTGTAGAAGGGACGAAGTAGTGCTACATTCCACGGTCGCTTGGATTCCTCTCCGGACCTGTCCGCCTTGTTCTTTTCTTGTGGCTTTGCATCTATGAGATAATAAGAGTCATTGTGAAATGCTTTGCTCACAATAAATGGTCCTTCCCATGGGGGGATAATTTATGCATGCCAGTGGTACGCTGTACCAACCGGAGCACCAGATTGCCTTTACGGAAGACTCAGGGGCACACTTTCCGGCTATGATAGCGTCGGAGATTTTGCTGATATATGGCGGATCTGGACAGTGCCAGTTCTCTCGCTTCTTCCAGCAGATCAACATCATTTTGTCGGGCTTCTTGCACTTCGGCTTCTGTGTATTGGGTGACCCTAGGCGAATCATGCTCTATGTCGGCTGGTAATACAGCTTCTGCCCCATATACCAGAAAGAACGGTGTGTAGCCTGTTGATCGATTCGGAGTTGTTCTTAAACTCCACAATACCGTTGGTAGTTCTTCTATCCAGCACCCCGCTGATCTTTGCAGCGGCTCAATGAGCCGGGGTTTTATCCCGGATAGCACTAATCCGTTGGATCTTTCCACTTGTCCGTTCGATGCAGGGTGGGCTACCGAGGCTACGTCGAGTCGGATTTTCTTGTCTCGGCAGAATCGTGCAAATGCTCCTTCAGCAAAATTTGTGTCGTTATCAGTTATAAGGCTATGCGGATAACCGTATCTCAAGATGATGTCCTTGAGAAATGTTATGGCCGTAGCCCCATCACATTTTCTTATAGGCTTCACTTCGATCCATTTTGTAAACTTGTCTACCATGACCAGAATGTGTGTCATGTTTCCTCTTGCTGGTTTAAACGGGCCAACCATATCCAAGCACCACACCGCATATGGCCATGTAATTGGTATGGTTTTAAGTTCCGACATAGGCATATGTGTCTTGGTGGCGTATCTTTGGCAACCATTGCATTTTCTCACCAGATCTTCTGCTTGCTCCAAGGCGCTTGGCCAGTAAAATCCATGCCGGAATGCCTTTGCCACTAAGGCCTGGGATGAGGCATGATGCCCGCATTCTCCTTGGTGTATATCTCGGAGGATGTCAAGCCCTTCTTCCGGGTCAACGCACCGCTGGAGGACATTGGTTACACTCCGTTTGTACAGCTCGGAATTGATGATTGTGTAAGCTTTGGCTCTCCTCTGAGTTTGCCTGGCTAGCACTTCCTCAGTGGGTAACGTTCCATCTTTCAAGAACTGGTATATAGGCAGTGCCCAAGCTGGTACTGCTCGCGCAGGGAACATCTCCTCATCAATTTCCATCCGATCCACCGACATAACTTCAGCCGGATCACGCTGAACAATCCTCGGGTCTAGCGAGGTAGTCCCCGGGTTTGCCAAGGTAGTCCCCGGGTTTGCCGAGGTAGTCCCCAGGTTCGGCGTACTACCTCCCATGTCAATGTCCATGTCCATGGGCTCAGCTCCGGATTCCGCGTTTTTCGGGACATAGATTGAATCGATTCCTAGGGACGGCCTGATAGATGGTTTTCTGAGATGCTCCAATTCTACGCCCAGTGGAATTGCCTATCGGTTCGATCCGAGTTTTGACAGCATGTCGGCAGCTTCGTTTTCCACGCGAGGTACATGGTGAAATTCGCATCCCTCAAAGTAACCCAAGATTTTCTGCACATGAAACCTGTATAGCGCCATGTTTGGATCCAGGGCGTCCCATACTCCAGACACTTGCTGTATTACGAGATCCGAGTCGCCAGAGCATATTATCCGACGTATGCCAATTTCCTTCGCTACTTTCAGACCATGCACAAGGGCCTCATACTCAGCGACATTGTTTGATGCCGCGAAATGGATCTGCAATACGTACTTGAGTTGATCCTTCTTTGGCGAGGTAAGAACAACCCCGACACCTAACCCAGTTTTGGTTTTCGATCCGTCAAAGTGCATCCTCCAGTAGTTCGGATCTGGCGGCGGTGGTTCGTATTGTACCTCGGCCCAATCCACGAAAAAGTCCGCCACAGCCTGGGACTTGATCGCTTCTCGCCTATCATACTGGGGTGCGTAAGGTGCTAGCTCAATTGCCCATTTCGCAATTCTGCCATTCGCATCTTTGTTGCCCATTATCTCGGATATGGGGGCTTCGCATATCACTTTGATGGGATGCTCCTCAAAGTAGTTCTTTAACTTCTTTGCCGCCATATAAACTCCGAATGCCACCTTTTGAAAATGCGGGTAGTTCTGTTTTGAGGCAGACAATACCTTTCTCAAGTAATACACTGGCCTCTGCACCGACTTACCCTCTTCATCCCGCTCCACTACAATCACTGCACTTACAACTCGGTTGGTTGCGGCTATGTAGAGAAACATTGGCTCCTTCGACAGTGGAGAAGCTAACACTGGTGCAGTGGCCAACATCTTTTTCAAGTGGGCAAAAGCTTCATCGGCCTGCAGCGTCCAAACAAATTTATCTGATTTTTTCATGAGTTGGTAGACAGGCAACGCCTTTCCCCCTAACCGACATACAAACCGACTCAACGACGCCAGGCATCCAGTGAACTTCTGGACGTCGTTGAGACACTTCGGCGGCTCCATTCGTTCGATGGCTCGGATCTTAGTTGGATTAACCTCGATACCTCGGCTAGAGACGAGAAAACCGAGTAATTTCCCACCCGGGACACCGAAGGTACATTTCTCCGGGTTAAGCTTCATCCGGAATGTTCTCAAGTCCGCGAATGTTTGCCTTATATCATCAAGGAGCGTTGCACTTTCCTTGGTCTTGATAACCACATCATCCACGTAGACTTGTACATTTTGACCTATTTGATTGTGCAAACATTTTTGCATACATCTTTGGTACGTTGCTCCTGCATTTCGTAAACCGAACGGCATAGTGCGATAGCAATAAGAGAAATCCAGGGAGATGTCACGGATCCTTGCCGACAAACTGATGGAGATTCAGACTCAACTTGACCTCTGGAGGGAATCCGCCGGGCGTACCGCAGCAGATACCCTTCTCCATCATATCCTTTCATGGTACGAGAAAATCAAATCTGAGCCTCCTCACCCATCGGCGCACCGGATCCAAATGGACCGATGATCCGGAGTGGGTAGCTCGGTGCCAGGCTTGCGCCTACAGCCTCGTCGAATATTCTCCAGTCCATGACTGGGTTGAGGGGCCGAGCTTTCTGGAATCCGGCGAGGAGGAGCAGATGGAGAACGTGGAGGATGGGTCGGGCGATGATGGAGAAGATGTTGCTTCAGATATTGAAGACAGTGGTGATGACGCCGAACTTCCTACTCCTGCCGCTCCTTAGTTGAAAAAACTTGAAAATTTATCAGATCCCCGGTATGCCGGGTGCAATTGTATGCTGAATACATGATATTTTCCTACTATGCTTGTATGCCGGATTAACTTGGGCGTAGTCCCCGAGTTTCATTTTCTTGTTCGTCCAACTCTCCGGCTCGATCCGTGTCTACCTTGATTCGGTTTTACGACTTACGAATCCGAGCCACAAGAATCGTTTTAACAATACTGAGAAGCTTTGAGGCTTGGCTCAAAATAATTCAACATAATAGCTTGAAAGTAAATACGGGGTTAGTCCGAATAAACAAACGTTAGCTGGAATAGGATTGTTTCCTTAGTAGTTTTTCATGTGCTACGCAATTCCAAACTTGTTCCCTTGCTTGCCATGAAGCCAATTCCCCACGGTGGGCGCCAACTGTCGTGGTGGTGTCACGGCAGATGCCATGGATAGGCTAAAGGTGGGGACTAATATGCGCTAGGGAAATCCAGGGAGGGATGATAGAGTGATTCTCTACACAGAAGCTTTGTATTGATGTTCAATCTCCAAGATTACAAGAGCTCCTCGAGCTGTATTGACAAGAGGAGGAAGAAGAAACTCACTTACTCTTGCCTACCAACTAGCCCAAGAACCCTAGATCCACTAGAGCTCAACTAACTAGAATTCCCCTTGCTCTGTATCTGAAAAGACCCAACCCCCTTACCAGAACCCCAACCCCCCCTTATATAGAGGTGGTTCGGTCCTGGACTAGGGCATACGTGGAGGCATATTCCTAAGAATATGCCCCCTCCCAAAGTAGTAACCCGACAGGGGTGCTTTTCCCCGCGTCATACTTGCTTTAGCGACGTAGCCTCTGCGGCGCCCGCGTCAGCCGACATGAGCGTCGTCACCCTTGTCGGCCATGATCCGGTGGTCCTGCCCTTGCTTTATTCGCTCATGCAGTATGCACCGGCCTTCTTTTTAACCAGAGAGATTCCTTCCTTCTCCTAGAAGCCAAACGAGGATCCGGATCACAGTTGATCCGGCCACACCTGTTCCTGCATATAAGCTAGACAAGTATCTCCGACTTACTCCTTGAGTCGGACGAGACAATGTTAGGCGACCCTCCTGGTCCGGGTTACTCCGTGATCCGGTCTGCCTTGAGGTGACTCGGCCAGCAGCCGCTTTGACCTTGCCGAACCTCGGGTAACTCGACCCTTATACCCCGGAGTGACCCTACCCGGGGTTATCCCCCCAACATTAGTCCCCGAAGCTGGTGCGGCCTTAGCGGCCTCGGTCGCTAAGGCCACATCAGGTTCATTCGTATATAAGCTTTGGACGTTTAGTTCTGGGTTGACTTCTTGTCTCGGATTATATGGATTTACGTTCCCTTCGCACGTTCCAAGTTTTCACTTGCCGGCCGGGTTACCACTTTGTCTTGGATCCTATGGTTTTACTTTCCCTCTGCACATTTCAAGTTGTCACTTGCCGGCCGGGTTACCATCGTGGTTCGGATCCGGGCCTTGCTTCCTTCTTTCGTACGCCAACCCACATAAAGGTTAATCATTACGTTGCCTCATTTTAAGGGCCTGCACAGTAACCGCCACAGTAAATGTCAGTGATTACCGTGCGGGGGTTACGTCACGTCTGTCTCCTCGTTTACCGCAACTGCACATCATGTCATGGGATCATCTTTACTCCGTGGCCTTCATTGTGGCTTCTCTCTGATTGGCTAGTGCCAGTGATACACGGCCACAGCGCGTGGCTGTTCTGCGTAGCACGATCCCACTCGCTGATTACTGGGGGCAGTTAAATAGGGGAGGGGCACGCTCCTTAGCACTTTTCCATCTCCGCGCCCCCTCGCCCGTTCCTCTTCTTCTTCCTCGCGACCGCGCTGCCGCCAGTGCCCGTTGCAGCTGCGCCGCCGCCGCACCTTCTCCGTGCCTCCGCACCGCAGTCACCGCTGCACCACTGTTTAGCCACGGGTCCTCGTCAATCTAGACCGCAGAGCCCCGCCGCCGCCAGCTCCAGCGAGGACAGCGGAGTCAAGATGACGGAGGAGGAGCTCATCGTCGTCGAGCAGGAGATGGAGGAGGACGCCGGCGCGGCGGACCGCGGCGCGTGGGCCGGCTCGTGGATCTGCGAGGACGACATCGACTGGCTCTACCGGACCCGGTGTATTCCCGCCGGCGTCGCCGCTCGTCTCCCCTCCTCGGAATTGGCCCCCTCACCCAATCCGGGTGAGTTCGTCGTTTTCCTATCCCATTTCCAACGGGGATTTGGTCTTCCAGTGAGTGATTTCTTCCGGGACTGGGTCCGGACCTATCACCTGCAACCACATCATCTCCTAGCGAACGCCATCACCTCTCTGTCCGCTTTCGTTTCTTCGATCGAGGGCTACACCGGACTATGGCCCACAAAGGAGCTGTGGATCCGGTTCTTCGGCCTCCGTCGCAACGTCGTCCCCAACATCCACGTCGAGTCTGAGGACAAGCAGCTCAATCAGTTCGGAGCTGCCTCGATCTCGCCCCAGAGGTATTCAATCTTTCCCCGGGTCACCGGGCTTGACTCCTGCAAAGGATGGGCCCGGACCTTCTTCTACGTCCGGAATGAAGGCACCGAAGACTTGATCCGGTTGCTGCCCTACGCTCCGGGTCCCCCGGACACGAATTTCTGGGAGGAGGTCGCCAAAAAACCTACAGCTCTGGCCAACCAAGTCAACAAAAGGTTTGTGGAGCTGAAGAAGCTCGGATTGCACAACGAGGATGCCATGATCACATTCGTGCGCAACTGAATCTCTCCCCTCCAGCGGCGCACTCACAAATTGTGCCATATGAGCTTCAGTCGCGACCCCAACCGAACCTCCTCGTTCGAGTTGAGCAACATGGAGATCTTCCGCCGGGTCAAGGCTCTTTTCACCACCCATAATGATTTTTCCGCCGAATGGACGTGGGGAATTGAGCATTACTGCCGCGACAGGCTCCCTCCCGCGGTAAGCTTCGCGGAGTAAACTTGTTTCGGATCAATTACATGTCGGTTCTTATCGTATTTTTGACTTTGCTCCTTGTGCATTTTTTTCTCAGCTGTTTCTCCAGCAAACCCTCGAGGATGGTACCGATCCGACCCTTAAGTGGGCCCCGGACCAAGAAATCCCGGATGAGGAGGAGCCGGACCAGGAGATGTTCCTCCCCACAATCGACGCCACCAAACGACCCAGCAGTAAATTCTCTTCTCTTAGAGATTGGCCCGACGATGAGGATGACTCGGATATCGATGTGATTGAACCCGTTGAGGCTGTCCCTCTTTCTTTTGCCTTCCCGGCATCAGCTAACCCCGATGGGCACATCCACGAGGATTCTCCACTTGCCACGGGCGAGCCTGTTCCGGTGGCGTCAAAGAAGAAGCGCGGATCCGCGTCAAGTTCTTCTTCCGAACCTTCTCAGCCTTCCAAAAGGCAAAAGAAGGCCGGAGACAAGACTGCCTCCAAACGGGCAGGCAAAGCCCCGGCACGGAGGGCCCGGAAACCTAAGGAGGCCGAGACCTCGGATGCGTAAGTTCTTTTTCACTGCGCAACACACTTCTCCCTGCATCGGGGTAATTTCACTCCTGACATTATTTTCTCTTGCAGGGCTCCTGTGGAGGTCCCTCAGAGCGGATCGAGCATCTCCTCTCCTCTTCGGTCCAGTCCTTCCCCTCCTCATGACGACGAGTCACGCCTGCTGAGCCCTATTCCGGAGGGCTCTGCGGCCGCTCCGGGTTCCGCAGTACCTCCTTCAGAGGAATGCGACCTCGGATCGGGAGGGGTCGGATCGGCCGAGGCAACGGAGTCCGGCACTTCGGCATTGCCGCAACCAGCAACCACCAAGTCTACCGCAACACCAACACCAGCAGCAGCTCCAGCACCAGCCACCGAACCAGCGCCTGTCCCGGCTCCGAAGAAACCAACAGCAGCTCCAGCACCAGCCACCAAAGCTCCCCTGCCAAGTTCGTCTGCCTCGTCCGAGTCATCCCAGGCTCGACGAGGAACCACTCCAGCGGCTTCCAAGGGCAAATCCACTATGGTCACATCCTGCCAGCAAGCCAAAGGCAAGTCCACCTCCGTCGAGGCCGGGCAGCGAACCTTGTCGTCGATGCTTCCAAAGAACTCACCAGCAGCGATGAATCCTCCTGCCGAGCCAGCCGATTCGCAGCAGATGGTTCTTCACACTAGCCCAGCTCTTGCCCTGATTGAAAGGAAAGAAGCTCACGCAAAGGGCTTGGTGGCACCTCACATGCCCACTGGCGAACGGTACCCTCCGAGCCTCATCGAGTTTGTCATGAACTGGAATAAGGCGGAGTTTGTCTACAACGACGATCTCCTGGAAAAGTTCGGCCCAGCTGAATTTTCCGCTCAGATGAATACCGCCGCCAAGGCCATTAACCTCGCTGGGCGTATGATGGAGGTACGTCGTTTCTTCTTTACATGCTGTAGATAATAACCATTAGTCCCCGAGCCTCCGGCGGAGTAACTTGTTACCCGGCCGGATGCTCCTTAGAAGATCAACGTAGCTGCATGTAAACTTCAAATATCCACACACCTAGAGCCGGGTTAAGTTCCGCTTGGCCCGGATCTTGTAGACTTCGAATATGCACACACCTAGAGCCTGGTTAAGTTCCGCTTGGCCCGGAGCTTGCACACTTCGAATATGCACCGAACTAATATTACACGCCTGTGCCTTTGTCAGGTTACCACCAATCGTCGTAGCGCCGAGTTTCAGCGCCTGCTTGATACCCACAAGATCTTGCGCGCAAAACATGTTGCACTTGGCGTGGAGCATGAAAAGAGGGGTAATTTCCTCTCTTAACACCTCACCGTTTCATTTGTTTCTGCCGGACTAACCTCCTTATTCGGTTTTTTGCAGCTGGGGTGGAGGCTAAAAACAAGATTATGCGGAAGAACTTGGAGGAAATCCGAGGTATGTCCTCTTTTGGCCAACGTCGTTGTGTTTTCCATTCTTTCTTCTCCTTGGCTCGGCAAACATTCACTCCTCGGCTTTGCCGGGTCAACACACTATTTCAGCATCGCTTGAGGATAGTGTGCCCGTGCCTGATATGATGCTGCATTTTCTCGAACAAGCAGGACAGCATCAAGCCGAGCTGAAGAAGAAGAACGATGAGCTTGCCCTCCTCCGGACCAAGGATGACGAAATAGCCAAACTCAAGGCCGAGATGGAGAAGATGAAGGCCCAACACAAAACTGAGCTCCAGAAAGTTGGCCAGAACTTCACCGAAGAGCGTGAGCGCTTTACCCTCCAGATCTCCAAGGATCAGGACCTGCTCAAGGAATCCGAGGTCCAGCTTGGGTCGGCGCTCGCTGAGGTTGAACAACTTCGCCAGAGACGCGACACTTCTATCAAGGAGTTGACCCGGATCCATCGCCATATCTCACGTAAGCTTCTTCCCCTTATCCGGCATAGTTTTTCCGGGTTAGCTCATATGCCTTTGCTTCAGCATCTTCCCTTTCCTTATTTTCAGATAACTTTCCGGAGGGGACTGCAATCGCCAGTGGTGCTGTTGCCAAATTCTGCCAAGAAAGGGGTACTCCCATCGCTCCTGATGGTGAGAGCATTCCTTTAGACATGGAGGACCTATTGGTCAGCGTGTCAGCTCGGGTGGAAACTATTAAGAACTATGGGAAAGATCTCCTCGATGTTGCGGTCCGGATCTTCAACACATTCTGGCCAAGTGAGGATGCTCCGGAAAGGATCACGCTCCTTGCCGACAAACTGATGGAGATTGAGACTCAACTTGACCTCTGGAGCGAATCCGCCGGGCGTGCCGCAGGAGATACCCTTCTCCATCATATCCTTTCATGGTACGAGAAAATCGATCTGAGCCTCCTCACCCGTCGGCGCACCGGATCCAAATGGACCGATGATCCGGAGTGGGTAGCTCGGCTCCAGGCTTGCGCCTACAGCCTCGTCGAATATTCTCCAGTCCATGACTGGGTTGAGGGGCCGAGCTTTCTGGAATCCGGCGAGGAGGAGCAGATGGAGAACATGGAGGATGGGTCGGGCGATGATAGAGAAGATGCTGCTTCAGATATTGAAGACAGTGATGATGACGCCGAACTTCCTCCTCCTGCCGCTCCTTAGTTGGAAAAACTTGAAAATTTATCAGATCACCGGTATGCCGGGTGCAATTGTATGCTGAATACATGATATTTTGCTACTATGCTTGTATGCCGGATTAACTTGGGCGTAGTCCCCGAGTTTAATTTTCTTGTTCGTCCAACTCTCCGGCTCGATCCATGTCTACCTTGATTCGGTTTTACGACTTACGAATCCGAGCCGCAAGAATATTTTTAACAATACTGAGAAGCTTTGAGGCTTGGCTCAAAATAATTCAACATAATAGCTTGAAAGTAAATACGGGGTTAGTCCGAAAAAACAAACGTTAGCTGGAATAGGATTGTTTCATTAGTAGTTTTTCATGTGCTACGCAATTCCAAACTTGTTTCCTTACGTGGTTTGGCGTACAAAAGAAGGAAGCAAGGCCCGGATCCGAGCCACGATAGTAACCCGGCCGGCAAGTGACAACTTGAAATGTGCAGAGGGAAAGTAAAACCATAGGATCCAAGCCAAAGTGGTAACCCGGCCGGCAAGTGAAAAGTTGGAACGTGCGAAGGGAACGTAAATCCATATAATCCGAGACAAGAAGTCAACCCAGAACTAAACGTCCAAAGCTTAGATACGAATGAACCTGATGTGGCCTTAGCGACCGAGGCCGCTAAGTCCGCACCAGCTTCGGGGACTAATGTTGGGGGGATAACCCCGGGTAGGGTCACTCCGGGGTATAAGGCCCGAGTTATCCGAGGTTCGGCAAGGTCAAAGCGGCTGCTGGCCGAGTCACCTCAAGGCAGACCGGATCACGGAGTAACCCGGACCAGGAGGGTCGCCTAACATTGTCTCGTCCGACTCAAGGAGTAAGTCGGAGATACTTGTCTACCTTATATGCAGGAACAGGTGTGGCCAGATCAACTGTGATCCGGATCCTCGTTTGGCTTCTAGGAGAAGGAAGGAATCTCTCTGGTCAAAAAGAAGGCCCGGTGCATACTAGATGAGCGAATAAAGCAAGGGTAGGACCACCAGATCGTGGCCGACAAGGGTGACGATGCTCACGTCGGCTGGCGCGGGCGCCGCAGAGGCTACGTCGCTAAAGCAAGTATGACGCGGGGGAAAAGCACCCCTGTCGGGTTACTACTTTGTGAGGGGGCATATTCTTAGGAATATGCCTCCATGTATGCCCTAGTCCAGGACCGAACCACCTCTATATAAGGGGGGTTGGGGTTCTAGTAAGGGGGTTGGGTCTTTTCAGATACAGAGCAAGGGGAATTCTAGTTAGTTGAGATCTAGTGGATCTAGGGTTCTTGGGCTAGTTGGTAGGCAAGAGTAAGAGAGTTTCTTCTTCCTCCTCTTGTCAATACAGCTCGAGGAGCTCTTGTAATCTTGGAGATTGAACATCAATACAAAGCTTCTGTGTAGAGAATCACTCTATCATCCCTCCCTGGATTTCCCTAGCGCATATTAGTCCCCACCTTTAGCCTATCCATGGCATCTGCCGTGACACCACCACGATAGTTGGCGCCCACCGTGGGGAACTGGCTTCATCAGTTATCTCCATTAGTTATCCCCCCAACAAAAAGTGTCAGCAGATACACTCGCCAGGCAGGCATGTTCTTAAACAAAAGGACACAATCTAACTAACTATTACAAAACTAGCTAAGGAGCAGATGGCTTCTTCGACTTCGACGGCTTCGGGGGCTTCATCAAGTCCGTGGCAGTGTCAGACGTCACTGACTTTCCGCCGGCCCCTGACGCCGAAGCTTTCGCCGCCTTTTTGGCATGTTGGAGCTCCTCAGAGTACTTCACAACAGTGTTTATCAAATGATGCCCATAGTTGCCACAGGCAGTCGCGAAAGGAGCGAAGACTACCTGCTGACCGTCCGCGCCAACAGGCATCGCCTTCGACACCGCGGCAGGATCGATCTCGACTCCGTGGGCCTGCACCATGGCAAGCGACATGGACGCACCAGCCGCGCGGAGTGAGTTCTTGTAGCTGGAGGGCACAACCCCGGTGAGTGACTCCACCAGCTCGTCTATATTATCGATCAGCTCCGCCTTGGGCATCAACTCCTCCCGGAGGCGACTGAGGGCGCCCCTGGCCTTGGAAAGTGTATCCTGGACGGCGGCGCTACGATCCTCAACTGCCGATAGTGCACCCGCTAGAGCGTCATCACGACGAAGGGCCTGCGGGTCGAAGCTTAAATCACCAGCATATGTACATAAATCCACACATGGACAAAAATATCAGCGCCACCGGCAAAAACATTAGAAGCAGAGAAGGGTAACAATATCCGCAAGCAAAAGTACCTGAGAGAGCCTTGGCGATTGAGAACAGTTGTTCTTCGAACAACTTTTCCTTGGCCGCGAAGGAGGCATGCATATCCTCTTCACGCTTCCACGCCTCGTCACGTGTCGTGATTGCCTCGTCGTGACCCTTCACAGCGGCGGCAAGTGTCTTCTCCAAGGTGGCGGCGTTACGCAATAAGGCATTATGTTCAGCTACACGACAAACAAAAGATGATTATCAGTCGACTATATCAAACGGAGAAGACGAAGAAGAATAAGTGTAGAACACTCACTTTCAACCACGCGGTGACGCTTCTCCAGCATTGCATGCTGGCGGCCCATCGCCATCACTTGTTCTGCCAAGTGCGTGGCTTCCTTCACAAGGAGCTGTCGCACAACAAAAGGATCATCGGAAGCAATAGATAACATCGACTGCAACACTACAAAGGAGAAAAGCTACACTTACATGGTCCTCCAGTGACTCCGAAGATGTCTGCTGTACTGTCATCCGGGCAACCATTCGATGCTCCCCTGCATAAGGAGAACTAGAAGAGTTGTGCCTGGAGTGGGCCTCCACTGGAGGAGAAGGAGCGCGCTCGACCTCTTCCTTGGCCTTCGAGGTCACGACTCCTGATTCCTTCAAAAATTGGACGTCGCCAGAAGATGATGACACCTCTTGACTGCAAGATAAAAACCATATCAACAAATGGCAAACCCAGAGACAGGACAACAAGGGCAAAAACAGAAAAGGACAAGTAAGCCAGAAAACTTACCAGTCAAATTTGTCAAAATCAAATGTGGCCTCCTTCGACTCCGACGAAGACTCCTTGGGCAATCGCATCTTCTTGCGAGAAGATGGTGCAACAACGCTCACGGGAACATCAGGAATTGGCGACTCTGCACCAACGCCCGTACCTTCCGGAGTCGAAGGAGATGACGTGTCGGAATCCTCGCCGCGCGAACGCTTGCGAGTGTCCGGACTATCAGACTCGGGGGCTTCCTCCTCCACATCAGAAGGGACGGTTGACTTAGACTCATCCTCTTCCAAGGCTTCGCGAGGAATAATCCCCTCAAGAAGAGGGGGCATACAAGGCGACACCACCCAATCCTGCATACAGACAACGAAATTCAGCAAAAAGCAAGTAAGCAACAGAAAAGCAATCGACAAAATTAGCTACTGCGTAGCACGACTATACCTCAGGAGGAGAGTTCGAAGCATCAAATGGAGGAACAACTGGCTCACTGGGAAGCACATCCTTGACGGTGTACTTGGTGACCAGTCGAACCCTCTTGTCCACCTCACTCGCGGACATGCCATCGGTAGACACGCGAGTGGCATCATCAGCACCAGCCCACTGAAACATGGGGTGGACCCTGGCTTGCAGAGGCTGGACGCGACGGTGCAGCCAAGTGCGAATGAGGGCGCAGCCTCCCTCCTCTTTGCCTATGCGACTCTCGAGGTCACAGACGCGCTGATACAGCACGTCTATCTCCGCGAGCTCGCCAGGCATGACTACGTTCTTCCAGGAGCGCATCCTCCTGCACGGCGTCGCGGGATTGAAGGGCGCGAGTCCAAAGTGCTCACCATTGGCCTTCTGATCGTAGATGTAGAACCATTTGTCCCTCCATCCTTGGACGGACGCCGTGAGCTTGATGTCGAAGTAGGTGGCGGATGGGTCGACGTGGATTCCGCAACCACCTACATCGTAAACTAAAGAGCCAGACATAGACTGGCGCTTCAATTTGAAGATGCGCTTGAAAATGCCGAAGTGTGGCTCGATTCCGAGCCAGCACTCGCAGAGTGTGATGAAGCAAGAGATATGGAGGATCGAATTTGGGGACAACTGATGGAGCTGGAGCCCGTAGAAACAAAGAAGACCCCTAAAGAAGGGCTGAAGAGGCAAGGAGAGACCGCGAATGATGAATGCTAGAAACATCACTCAAAAACCAGCGGGAGGAGCAGGAATGGTCTCACCGCTAGGGACGCGCGTCTCGGCGACTACGGCAGACAATACTTCGTCTTGACGAAGAATACGGAGATCGGACACCTTGATGATGGAAGGGTGCCACGCACCATTCGTGACGCGGGTGCCCGCGACTTTCTTCTTCCCGTCGGCGGCGGTGCTGGTGCCCGCAGCGGCGGAGCCGCCCTTCTTCTTCACCGCGGCAACAGTGGCCACGGAATCAGCAGCAGCGCCTCCCTTCTTCTTCCCCATTGCACGACGGCGATGCGAGCGAAGAAAGTAGCTCAGAAACGAGCGAAGCTGGTCCAACGTCATGGAGGAAACGGGTGCAGAGAAAAGCAGAGGAGCAGCGGCAATGGCGATGGCAGCAAGGATGAATTAGAACAAATGGGAAAATTACCGTCGCATCGCTTCTACTTAACCCCTGGAAGATGCAATCCAACGGCTCAGAAAAACCCTATTAAACACGTGGCACACATCGCGTTAGACACGTGGAGAAGGGAAAGCGCGAACCGTCCCTCCACTACTCCCATTACGCACGGAAATCAAGGAGACGCAGTTAAAATAAAAGATTATGCACGCCCAGTCAAATCAAAGTCAGAAAGTGGGACCCACTGCTCGTCACGTCCCGTCAAACTCGCTCACACGGGCAACTGAGGTCACACAAGCGTCAGCACTGACGTCATCAAAGCTACGCAGCGGAAAACTTCGACTACTTTAGTCCTTGCTGGAGTCTTCGACTCCACCAAGCACTCGGGGGCTACTCCCATAGGGAGCGCTGGCCACGCACCCTAAGATTTTTCTTTTCTTTTTTCAGGAACATGGACAATCAGAAGCAAACCCAAACCACTCGAAATACGATTTGACTATGGACATGGACTACTCCCATAGGGAGCGCTGGAAAAAATTCGACTGAAACAAGCAAGCAAAAGACGACAGCAGTCGCAAAATGATTCTTTAGTCCGTGCCTGAGTCTTCGACTCAACCAGGCACTCGGGGGCTACTCCCATAGGGAGCGCTGGTCGCGCACCTATGATTATTTATGCAAAAACTGTGTGTCGATAACATCCACACTCTAAACTCATGGCAACACCGCCTCATAATTTTTCCCTACAAAGAGATTGCGTCTCCTGGGTCACCCAAATCGTCTCCGCGATGATAAAATTCGGATGCCGCGCTTATAGCGTGAAGATAAGACCTGAACAAGGCCTGACAACGCATTAGCTGCGCACTACCAGAAACATATCCATGCCTGCAGGTACGATGAACATGCCTTGACGGAAGCGTCGAGTGCTCACACCCATATAACTAGAATTCGACTCCTGTAAGACCTCCGCGGCTTGAGTCGAATTACACTAGCACTTTTCCAGATTCGAGTCCGGGGACTCGAGTTCGAGTAGATTGCGTTGTTTCACCCTAAGGTGGTTTAACTGATACTGATGCTTCGGTTATATCAGGCACGTATATCAACAATCCCTATGACACAAATAAAAGCAGTCGAAATATATACTCATTCAGGCACTCGAAAGGCTTCAAAAGTCCCCAGTCGAATCTGCGATTCCACAAGACACTCAGGGGCTACTGACATGGGTATACCCTAGAGGTACTCGAGCTTGGTATATACGGTCTAAATACCTACAGGCCCACGGTGTCGCCAAGGCCCAAACAAAGGATTCGAGTTACCTGCGGACTCTCGATTGCTTGAAGAACAAGAAGAAGCTAAAGATAGAAAGTTCAAAGGGAAAACCCTAAATTGTAACCGACTCGACCTGCTACCCGGAACCTAGCCTATCTATATAAAGGCTAGGAGGGGCGGCGAGGAGGACACACGCAACCCTAGTTTCCACCACCCTCGCCAGATTGCATCTGCGCACCATTGTAACCTTCGATTCCTTCGATAATTCCACGAGCAGACAAGCAGAAGTAGGGACCTCTACGAGGCCTGAACCTGGGTAAATCTTTGTCCCCTGTGTGCTTGTCTGTTAGCCGATAGATGTCTCCAGCGCTCCCTCCTTCTCCAAAACCCAAGTCCATAACAATGGGCATTGACGAGTTAAACCCTCGTCACATGGTGAGATTGACAACTGATACATTGCAAATGTATCTATAATTTTTGATGTTCCATCCTTAGTTTTATCCACTTTCTTGTGTTTTGTTCCAACTTTGGAGTACTTTTATTATGATTTCTTGGACTAACCTATTAACAAGAGCCACAGTGCCAGCTGCCTGTTTTCTGTTGTTTTTGGTTCCAGAAAAGTCAGAAAATGAATATTCTCGGAATTGGACGGGACAAAAGCCAAAGTGCCTATTTTTCCGGAAGGGATCAAGTGCCAAAATACGAGACGGAGAAGGGCTGGGGGCCGGCCACACAACCTGGCCGCGCGGCCAGGCCTGGCCCGCGCCAGGGGGTGGTCTGGCCGCACCCAGCACACCCTCAGCCTCTCCATCCGCCTATAAGTTGCCCTCGAGATGAAAACCCTAGGGACCCGATCAAAAATCCACGAAAGAGTCTGTAGCCACCGTCGTCTCTGTCCCTAGATCGAGGGGATCTGAAGCTCTTCCCAGCACCCTGCCGGAGAGGGGAATTCACCCTGGAGGTCTTCTTCATCACCATGCAAGCCTCCGGTGTGATGCATGAGTAGTTCATCCTTGGACTACGGATCCATGTAGTAGCTAGATGGCTGGTTTCTCCTCCTTTGTGCTTTCATGTTTAGATCTTATGAGCTCCGTTCATGATCAAGATCATCTATTTGTAATTCATACATGTTGTGTTTGCAGGGATCCGATGGATATTGAGATGCAATTTCAGATTGATTATTGATTCTATCATGTCTTTGTTATTTGAGATCTTGCATGCTTTCCATTGTTAGTAGCTATCTTGGCCAAGTAGATGCTAGCAACTCCAAGAATTAGTATTTATGCTCGATAGTGGGTTCATGCCTCTGGTAATCTAGGAAAGTGACAGAAATCTCTAAGGTACTAGATGTGCTATTGCTACTAGGGAGAAAACAACAATCCTTTGTCCATAGAGCAATCGTATTGTTTACCTTACACGCAGTTCGTAAAGCAATAATCTGTTGCTTGCAACTTAATACTGGAGGGGGTTCGGATGATAACCTGAAGGTGGATTATTAGTCATAGATGCAGTTGGATGGCGGTCTATGTATTATGTTGTATTCCCCAATCAAGTCTCAAAGGAGTCAAGATGATTAGTATATGCATGTATTGCTTTCTCGGTGTTTGTCAATTGCCCCGTTGTAATTTGTTCACCCAGCATGTTATCTATCTAAGGAGAGCCACCTCTAGTGAACTATGGATCCCGGACCTTTCTCTTTACATACAATCTACAATCTTTTACTGCTTTGTGTTTACTTTCTGCAAACTTTTACTTCTTTCTATTTGATACGTTTAATCCTTTGTTTTTCGCAAAACACGGTGAGATTGACAACCTCATCGCAAGTTGGGAACAAAGTTCTGTGGTTGTGTTGTGCAGGTCTCCACGTTGCTACTAGCACCGGTAGTGCGCCCTGCCAAAGCTCAGCTAGTAACACCTTTGAGGTGTTTCCTTGCTCCTACTGATTCGATTTAACCTTGGTTTCATAACGGAGGGAAACTTGCTGTTGTGCTCATCATACCTTCCTCTTGGGGTTCCCAACGAGCTCTACATCAACACCGCCATCAAGCATTTTTCTGGGCGCCGTGCATTGAGCCATCAAGCATTTTTCTGGCGCCGTTGCCGGGGAGTCAAGGACATCTTCACAAGGGGAGTCCCTCATAACCAATCTATTTACTTTGTTGTTTTTGTTTTGCTTAGTTTCTTTTTGCTTTGTTTGCTTGTTTTGTTCTTCAAAAATCCAAAAAAAAATAGTTTTACTTGTTTGCTTTCTTTATAAAAAAAACAAAAAAAATTTAAGTCTCCTTTAGTTGTCACCTTTTCCTTAGCTCACCATGTTGATCCCCAAGTTCACCCTAAAAGACCTTCCAATTGGTAGGTCTATTATAATTGGGAAAGATAACATTGAAGAATTCTTTAATCATATTAGCAAACATGAAGATACTGAGGATAGATCTCTTGTAGAACTTGCTCCAAATTATGAGATTGCTGCAGCTTCCTTAATTCACATGTTAGAAGCTAGGTTTGTTAACCTCAACCCCTTAATGCAAGTGATGTTTCTTAAGCTTAAAGAAATTGAGGATCCTGAAAAGAGGGATTTTATTCTAGAAACTTTGTTTAAGGAATTCTATGATGTTGCCAAGGAAGCTAGAAAAGTTTTTGAACATTTCAATATGCTAGGATCATGTGTAGATGTTGTTGGTACGCGAGAAAAGATGAACAAAACCAAACCTAATGGGGAGGAACCTAAGATACCAATACCCTTTAAACTAGTAGCAATACATGATGCCATAGAAAAGAATCTTGATTGGATTGTTCCTGCAAACCCTTTTGATGAGAATAGTGAACCCAAGAGCATTGAGAAAAGGATCCTCTAGAACTTATTTGGATGATATACCTTGCCTTGTTGAAAATATTTCTGGTATTGATCTTAATGCTTCTTCATTTGAGAACACTTGATTCTTTCTTTGCTTCTTATGCCTAACTTAAAGGCGTTAAAGAAAAATACTTGTTGGGAGATAACCCAAGAGTTTTAGTTGAGTCTTGGAACTTATTAACTCTGTAATAACCTCTCCTTATCCTTTTTATTTGCTTTTTGTGCCAAGAGTAACCTCTAATGAGAGTGAAGTAATGATTGGGAAAGTTGCTGTCCCGAAAAAGATTTCTGTGCTTCACCGTAAAAATTCGTGAGAGAGCTCTGTATGTCGGATTGAGCTGTAATTTTTTTTCCTTCTGCCCCAGGTTGTTTTATAACGTTCGTTAGTTCAACACTTTTTGATTTGAGCAACATAAGGTCTTCAAAAAATTCGTCTTTACCTGCTGGTCTGTTTTGACAGATTTCTGCCATTTTCTGCATTTGCTTCTTATTGGTTCCTTCTTGAGTTCCTTAGGGGAATTGAGATTTTTGAGGGAAGTTCTACAGTTCTAGTGTTCTAATGGAAGTTTATTTGGTGTTAGAACTGAACCTTGAGACTTATTTATCTTAAGTACACTAATGTTGCTAATGAGATTGTGTGAAGTTTTGTATGAAGGAAAATTTTCAAGTGTATGGAAAGAATGAGTAATGAGATGAAGGATGGACTAAATCTTAAGCTTGGGGATGCCACGCGTGTCACCCCATTAAATATCCAAGAAGTACAAGCGTCAAAACTTGGGGATGCCCAAGACATCCCCTTCTTCATCAATAAAAATTCCAGGTTTCTTCCAAACGCTTCATTTTTATTGTTTCATGCACAGTTGTGTTTCTCTTGGAGCGTCTTCTCTTTTGTTTTAGTTTTGGTTTTTAGTTTGATTAGTTTTCTGAATAAGTTGGTTGGACCCCCTCTTTCACACTTTGGTTTGCAAATAGTTTGGTTTGGTTTGGAAAAGAGTAGGAAAGTTTATACTTTTGTGGTAAAAAGAGCTCGTTTTTGACTGTGGCTATGCTTTGTCATGCCATGCTTGAAATTGTTTTGGATTTATGCTTAGTATTCTTTGCTGTAGCATGACTTGTTATAAACAATTGAGATTGCTTAATGTGCCTTGGATGAATCATGCGTTGTTTTAGCATATTAAAGCATAGTATAGTGGTATTCTCCTTTGATGCTTTATTTGGGTTGACTTGGCACATGCTCACACCATGTTATAACTGTCACAAGTCACCATAGCCTTTATGATCCTTTAGTTTTCAACTTGTAGTATCACTTTATGCTTTGATCAATGATGTTTTGTCGCTCTCCATGATTATGGCCATTATTGCTCTCTTAGTTTGTCGCTCCCAGTCTTTTGCTAGCCTCCACCACAAAGTATGAGTTCCACTCATGCATCCAACTCTCTAAACCAAGTTATTCCAAAGAGTCCACCATACCTACCTACTAGCTTATGCTATTCCAAGTATATTCATGCTTTTGTTTACCTTCCACTTGTTATGAGAAAACTAGTGATTAAAGCTCTCACGAACTTGATGGCACATTTTACTTTTTGCCTCTAATAAAATTGAACCATTGGGTCCTTCTTTGTTGCGTATATGCTTGCGCTTTATAAGTTGAAATTAGCAGAACCATGTACCATGGGGAACGCTTTCAACATTGCACTTGTACTTTGTACCCCGTTGATATTATGTTCTTTTGCTTACGGATCCCGGCGGTGTGAAATAAATGTGGAACTTGTATGATCATGGAGTTTGTATGTGTGTTAGAGAAACGCCTGGGCCGCTAGCCTAAGACATGCCTAATCATGGTGGAAACTTGCAGCATCACCATAATGAGCACTCTATGAAGCATCCTCAATAAAAACCTATGCAAATAGCAAATAAAAAGATCGCTGAGATGCTCATTGTCTGCTTGCCTTGTTATTTTGATTATGGGAAAGCTCCCGTATCATGTGCAAGGGGTACCCCGTTGGTGGTTCTTAATGATACAAATATACTTACAATGACAAGAGCTTACTCGTGACTGAAGTTGAGTAGCATGAGGATCGGTCTTCGTAAGTAAGGGGCATGAGATTTCGGTTTATAACTTGTCAAGCATATCCTCTTAGTTGTGTCACTTTAACCTTAATCACCTTCAAGATGCTTATGATAGGGGCAATGAGAGCTGAAAGCTTTAAGTACCATAATTTTTGGAAGCTCTTTATGAGACTTGAATCCCTACTTCCTTTTTACAAAAGGCCTTTCTTCCACCATTATATTAAGTCTCCACCTTCTATCTTTATGCACCTACTTTGAGAGCATAGTGGCCATTCTTAGTTCTATGTGCATTGTCCCAAGACTAGTTGATTGATGCATAACTTGTTATTGCTTGTTTTAAACTATTGTATCTAGTCACTCTTCTGAACTTTGAAGGTGTCCTATGCATTTATATTTGCTACTCTATTGAGGGACAAGCTGAATACTAGTATGCTATGTTTTCTTTATGTGAAACAAACAAACGTCATGCAAAGCATTGTTATTCATGAATCTTTTGTTTGTGCCTTTTCATGTTGTATCATAGTTTCCTTGCTTATTGCTAGAACTTTGTCTTTCATGTTATGATTGAAGTACTTTGATCCCAGCCTTGAATGTTTTGCAAATACCTTGATCAAGTCTTTGATGGTGAATGTCACCTCAAAAATTATTTCTTTTTATCACTTACCTACTCGAGGACGAGCAGGAGTTAACTTTGGGGATGTTGATACATTGCAAATGTATCTATAATTTTTGATGTTCCATGCTTAGTTTTATCCACTTTCTTGTGTTTTGTTCCAACTTTGGAGTACTTTTATTATGATTTCTTGGACTAACCTATTAACAAGAGCCACAGTGCCAGCTGCCTTTTTTCTGTTGTTTTTGGTTCTAGAAATGTCAGAAAATGAATATTCTCGGAATTAGACGGGACAAAAGGCAAAGTGCCTATTTTTCCGGAAGGGATCAAGTGCCAGAATACGAGACGGAGAAGGGCTGGGGGCCGGCCACACCACCTGGCCGCGCGGACAGGCCTGGCCCGCGCCAGGGGGTGGTCTGGCCGCCCCCAGCACCCCCGCGGCCTCTCCTTCCGCCTATAAGTTGCCCTCGGGACGAAAACCCTAGGGACCCAGTCAAAAATCCACGAAAGAGTCTGTAGCCACCGTCGTCTCTGTCCCTAGATCAGGGGGGATCTGAAGCTCTTCCCGGCACCCTACCGAGGAGGGGAATTCACCCTGGAGGTCTTCTTCATCACCATGCAAGCCTCCGGTGTGATGCGTGATTAGTTCTTCCTTGGACTACGGATCCATGTAGTAGCTAGATGGCTGGTTTCTCCTCCTTTGTGCTTTCATGTTTAGATCTTGTGAGCTCCGTTCATGATCAAGATCATCTATTTGTAATACATAGACCGCCATCCAACTGCATCTATGACTAATAATCCACCTTCAGGTTATCATCCGAACCCCCTCTAGTATTAAGTTGCAAGCAACCGATTATTGCTTTACGAACTGCGTGTAAGGTAAACAATACGATTGCTCTATGAACAAAGGATTGTTGTTTTCTCCCTAGTAGCAACAGCACATCTAGTACCTTAGAGATTTCTGTCACTTCCCCAGATTACCAGAGGCATGAACCCACTATCGAGCATAAATACTAACTCTTGGAGTTGCTAGCATCTACTTGGCCAATCAAGTCTCAAAGGAGTCAAGATGATTAGTATATGCATGTATTGCTTTCTCGGTGTTTGTCAATTTCCCCGTTGTAATTTGTTCACCCAGCATGTTATCTATCTAAGGAGAGCCACCTCTAGTGAACTATGGATCCCGGTCCTTTACTTTACATACAATCTATAAATTGTTTCTGCTTTGTGTTTACTTTCTGCAAACTTTTACTTCTTTCCATTCGATACGTTTAATCCTTTGTTTTCCGAAAAACACGGTGAGATTGACAACCTCATCGCAAGTTGGGGACAAAGTTCTGTGGTTGTGTTGTGCAGGTCTCCATGTTGCTACTAGCACCGGTAGTGCGCCCTGCCAAAGCTCAGCTAGTAACACCTTTGAGGTGTTTCCTTGTTCCTACTGGTTCGATTTAACCTTGGTTTCATAACTGAGGGAAACTTGCTGCTGTGCTCATCATACCTTCCTCTTGGGGTTCCCAACGAGCTCTACATCAACACTGCCATCAAGCATTTTTCTGGGCGCCGTGCATTGAGCCATCAACAACCTCATCGCAAGTTGGGGACAAAGTTCTGTGGTTGTGTTGTGCAGGTCTCCACGTTGCTACTAGCACCGATAGTGCGCCCTGCCAAAGCTCTGCTAGTAACACCTTTGGGGTGTTTCCTTGCTCCTACTGGTTCGATTAAACCTTGGTTTCATAACTGAGGGAAAACTTGCTGCAGTGCTCATCATACCTTCCTCTTGGGGTTCCCAACGAGCTCTACGTCGAACGACGAGCACATCAAGATCTTTTCTGGCGCCGTTGCCGGGAGTCAAGGACATCTTCACAAGGAGAGTCCCTCATAACCAATCTCTTTACTTTGTTGTTTTTGTTTTGCTTAGTTTTTTTTGCTTTGGTTGCTTGTTTTGTTCTTCAAAAACATAAAAAAGTGCTTTCTTATTTGAAAAACACAAAAAAATTAGTTCCTATCTTAAGTTGCCTTCATGTCTAGCCTTGCTCCAATCACTATGTCACCCGAGGAAATGATTTTCACTTTTAAACAAGGAATTGAGGAAATTTTTAAGGAAGCTTGGTCTAGAATCTCTGATCTACATGAAAAAACTGAGCCTAAAATGACTCAAAGCTTGTTCCTTAGCAGTTTTTATCTTGGGATTGTTGTTTGCTATAGATATGCTTTGGATGCTGTTGTGGGAGGAGATTTCCTCCAATGTAATGAGTATGATGCTATTAATGCTATAAAGAAATTGATCCTCACTTACAACATGCCTAGCCAAACTGATATTTCTCTCGCAAAAATATTTGCTAGGTTGAACACTCTTAAGACTAGCACTACTAGCTTAAAAGATTGCTATAATATGCTTAGGGAGCATCACAATTATGTTCCAATAAATTCTGAACCATCAAAGTGGCTCCCTACAGTAAAGATTGAGATAAACACTGAAACTTTTCAAGTCTGCTGCGATATCATGTCTGAATTTTGTCTTATGCCCAAAGATATTTCTGAATCTTTGAATCTTTGGGGGCTTACTGAAGGAGGAAAAGAAATATCTCTTGCTAATAATGCTACCATATTACCTATTGGAATAGCTGAAGGAGCGTTTACAAAGATCCTTGGGAAAATGATTTCTACTGATTATCTTGTTATTGAATGTGTAGGAAAAGGACAAATTACACTTGGAAGGTCCCTATTAGAACTCCTTGGAGCAATAATAGATGTGGGAAAGGGGACCATGCACCTTTATTCTCCACCAAACAATCACATTTTCCCAAAGGTTAAGAATAAAAATAAGAGAGGTAAGGGCAAGAAAGTTGGTTTTAATGCTTCTTCATTTGAGAATACTTGATTCTTTCTTTGCTTCTTATGCCTAACTTAAAGGCGTTAAAGAAAGTACTTATTGGGAGATAACCCAAAAGTTTTAGATGAGTCTTGGAAGTTATTACCTCTGTAATAACCTCTCCTTATCCTTTTTATTTGCTTTTTGTGCCAAGAGTAACCTCTAATGAGAGTGAAGTAATGGTTGGGAAAGTTGCTGTCCCGAAACAGATTTTTGTGCTTCACCGTAAAAATTTGTGAGAGTGCTCTGTATGTCGGATTTAGCTGTACGTTTTTGTGCTTCTGTCCTAGGTTGTTATATAACTTTCGTTAGTTCAACACTTTTTGATTTGAGCAACAGAAGGTCTTCGAAAAAATTCGTCTTTACATGCTGGTCTGTTTTGACAGATTTCTGCCATTTTCTGCATTTGCTTCTTGTGGATTCCTTTTTGAGTTCTTTTGGGGAATTGAGATTTTTGAGGGAAGTACTACAGTCGCTAGTGTTCTAATGGAAGTTTATTTGGTGTTAGAACTGAACCTTAATACTTATTTATCTTGAGTGCACTAATGTTGCTAATAAAGATTGTGTGAAGTTCTGTATGAAGGAGAATTTGCAGGTGTATGGAAGGAATGAGTAATGAGATGAAGGATGGACTAAAGCTCAAGCTTGGGGATGCCATGCGTGTCACCCCAAGAAATATCCAAGAAGTACAAGCGTCAAAGCTTGGGGATGCCCAAGGCATCCCCTTCTTCATCAATAAAAATTCCAGGTTTCTTCCAAACGCTTCATTTTTATTGTTTCATGCACAGTTGTGTTGTTCTTGGAGCGTCTTCTTTTTCGTTTTCGTTTTGGTTTTTAGTTTGCTTGGTTTGTTTAGTTTTCTGAATAAATTGGTTGGACCCCCTCTTTCATACATTGGTTTGCAAATGGTTTGGTTTGGTTTGGAAAAGAGTAGGAAAGTTCATACTTATGTGGTAAAAAGAGCATGTTTTTGACTGTGGCCTGTGCTTTGTCGTGCCATGCTTGATATTGTGTTGGCTTTATGCTTAGTATTCTTTGCTATAGCATGACTTGTTATAAACAATGGAGATTTCTTAATGTGCCTTGGATGAATCATGCATTGTTTTAGCATATTAAAGCATAGTATAGTGGTATTCTCCTTTGATGCTTTATTTAGGTTGACTTGGCGCATGCTCACACCATGTTATGACTGTCTCAAGTCACCATAGCCTTTATGATCCTTTAGTTTTCAACTTGTAGTATCACTTTATGCTTTGATCATTGATGTTTTGTCGCTCTTCATGATTATGGCCATTATTGCTCTCTTAGTTTGTCGCTCCCAGTCTTTTGCTAGCCTCCACAACCAAGTATGAGTTCCACTCATGCATCCAACTCCCTAAACCAAGTTATCCCAAAGAGTCCACCATACCTACCTACTAGCTTATGCTATTCCAAGTATATTCATGCTTTTGTTTACCTTCCAAATTAAACTTGTTATGAGAAAACTAGTGATTAAAGCTCTCACGAACTTGATGGCACACTTTACTTTTTTCCTCTAATAAACTTGAACCATTGGGTCCTTATTTGTTGTGTATATGCTTGCGCTTTATAAGTTGAAATTAGCAGAACCATGTTTCATGGGGAACGTTTTCAACATTGCACTTGTACTTTGTACCCCGTTGATATCATGTTCTTTTGCTTACGGATCCCGGCAGTGTGAAATAAAAGTGGAACTTGTAAGATCATAGAGTGTGTATGTGTGTTAGAGAAACGACTGGGCCGCTAGCCTAAGCCATGCCTAATCATGGTGGAAACTTTCAGCATCACGATAATGAGCACTCTATGAAGCATCCTCAATAAAAACCTATGCAAATAGCAAATAAAAAGATCGCTGAGATGCTCATTGTCTGCTTGCCTTGTCATTTTGATTATGGGAAAGCTCCTGTATCATGTGCAAGGGGTACCCCGTTGGCGGTTCTTAATGATACACAATACTTACAATGACAAGAGCTTACTTGTGACTGAAGTTGAGTAGCATGAGGATCGGTCTTCATAAGTAAGGGGCATGAGATTTCGGTTTATAGCTTGTCAAGCATATCCTCTAAGTTGTGTCACTTTAACCTTAATCACCTTCAAGATGCTTATGATAGTGGCAACGAGAGCTGAAAGCTATAAGTACCATAATTTTTGGAAGCTCTTTATGAGACTTAAATCCCTACTTCCTTTTACAAAGGCCTTTCTTCCACCATTATATTGATTCTCCACCTTCTACCTTTATGCACCTACTTTGAGAGCATAGTGGCCATTCTTAGTTCTATGTGCATTGTCCCAAGACTAGTTGATTGATGCATAACTTGATATTGCTTGTTTTAAACTATTGTATCTAGTCACTCTTATGAACTTTGAAGGTGTCCTATGCATTTATATTTGCTACTCTATTGAGGGACAAGCTGAATACCATTATGCCATGCTTTCTTTATGTGAAACAAACAAACGTCTTGCAAAGCATGTTATTCATGAATCTTTTGTTTGTGCCTTTTCATGTTGCATCATAGTTTCTTTGCTTATTTCTAGAACTTTGTCTTTCATGTTATGATTGAAGTACTATGATCCCAGCTTTGAATGTTTTACAAATAAAATTATTCTTTCTTTTTATCAGGAGTTAAGCTTGGGGATGTTGATATATTGCAAATGTAATTATAATTTTTGATGTTCCATGCTTGGTTTTATCCACTTTCTTGTGTTTTGTTCCAACTTTGGAGTACTTTTCATATGACTTGGACTAACCTATTAACAAGAGCCACAGTGCCAGCTGCCTATTTTCTGCTGTTTTTGGTTCCAGGAAAGTCAGAAAATGAATATTGTCGGAATTGGACGGGACAAAAGCCAAAGTGCCTATTTTTCTAGAAGGGATCAAGTGCCAGAATACGAGACGGAGAAGGGCCAAGGAGCCACCACATCACCTGGCCACGTGGCCAGGCCTGGCTCGCGCCAGGGAGTGGTTTGGCCGCTCACGGCACCCCCTCGGCCTCTCCTTCCGCCTATATATTGCCCTCGGGACGAAAACCCTAAGTACATGACCAAAAATCCACGAAAGAGTCTGTAGCCGCCGTCATCTCCATCCCTAGATCGGGAGGGATCTGAAGCTCTTCCCGGCACCCTGTCGGAGAGGGGAATTCACCCTAGAGGCCTTCTTCATCACCATGCAAGCCTCCGGTGTGATGCGTGAGTAGTTCATCCCTGGACTACGGATCCATATAGTAGCTAGATGGCTGGTTCTCCTCCTTTGTGCTTTCATGTTTAGATATTGTGAGCTCCGTTCATGATCAAGATCATCTATTTGTAATTCATACATGTTATGTTTGCGGGGATCTGATGGATATTGAGATGCTATTTCATATTGATTATTGATTGTATCATGTCTTTGTTATTTGTGATCTTGCATGCTTTCCGTTGTTAGTAGCTATCTTGGCCAAGTAGATGCTAGCAACTCCAAGAGTTAGTATTTATGCTCGATAGTGGGTGCATGCCTCTGGTAATCTGGGGAAGTGATAGAAATCTCTAAGGTACTAGATGTGATATTGCTACTAGGGAGAAAACAACAATCCTTTGTTCATAGAACAATCGTATTGTTTACTTTACACGCAGTTCGTAAAGCAATAATCTGTTACTTGCAACTTAATACTGGAGGGGGTTCGGATGATAACCTAAAGGTGGATTATTAGTCATAGATGTAGTTGGATGGCGGTCTATGTATTATGTTGTAATGCCCAATCAAGTCTCAAAGGAGTCAAGATGATTAGTATATGCATGTATTTCTTTCTCGGTGTTTGTCAATTGCCCCGCTGTAATTTGTTCACCCAACATGTTATCTATCTAAGGAGAGCCACCTCTAGTGAACTATGGATCCCGGTCCTTTCTCTTTACATACAATCTACAATCTTTTACTGCTTTGTGTTTACTTTCTGCAAACTTTTACTTCTTTCTATTCGATACGTTTAATCCTTTGATTTCCGCAAAACACGGTGAGATTGACAACCTCATCGCAAGTTGGGGACAAAGTTCTATGGTTGTGTTGTGCAGGTCTCCACGTTGCTACTAGCACCAGTAGTGCGCCTGCCAAAGCTCATCTCGTAACACCTTTGGGGTGTTTCCTTGCTCCTACTGGCTCGATTAAACCTTGGTTTCATAACTGAGGGAAAACTTGCTGCTGTGCTCATCATACCTTCCTCTTGGGGTTCCCAACGAGCTCTATGTCGAACGACGAGCACATCAGTGGCGACATCAGACTTTTTACGAAGGGGAAACTTCCACACAAAGTGAGATAAATCATAGAGAATCACTAAGTAGTAAACAAAACTAGAGTTACTTGGAATGGGAGAGGTCCATACATCACTATGAATTAATTCAAACGGAAAAGACGCAACTGTGGAAGAATTGCTAAAAGGAAGACGAACATGTTTGCCGACATCACAAGCTTCACAACTATGCGTAGCCTTTTTATTACAAGAAAACGAAAAACCCCTCGTTATTTGATGGAGCGTGTTGGCGATAGGATGTCCAAGACGAGCATGCCAAAGATCGACGCCAGCGGAGAAAGCACGAGGACCGGCGCCGGGAGTGGAGGACGCCTAGACCGGGTAGAGGTCGCCGGGGCTCTCACATCGGTGGAGTACCATCCGGGTACGGGCGTCCTTAACAGAAAAACCAGAAGCGTCAAATTCCACAGTTATAGAATTGTCACGAGAAAGAGTTTTAACAGAGACCAAATTCTGAATAAGATGGGGAGAAACAATGACATTATTTAGAGACACTGGTTGGAAGAAGAGGGAAAATTAGCAGAACCAATGTGAGAAATAGGAAGACCAACACCGTCACCGACGATGATGCGAGATTCGGTGGAAGTGGGAAAGGAATGAGAGAGGTTACCCGGGTGAGCGGCCATGTGAGACGATGTGCCCGTGTCCATGAACCAATCGCCACCGCCGGCGTAGGAGGCGGCGTTGTCGAGATCTTCGTTGACGCCGGCGATGAGGGTGGAGAGGAGTAGATCTTCCCCGATCGTGAAGCCGAGATCCTGGAGCTCATCGGAGATCGCCTTGAGGCGCAGGCAGTAGACGTCCAGGGTCTGGTCGTTCTGAGGCGAGCCGAAGAGTTCCTGCTGCAGGAACACGATCCGCTAGAGCTTGTTGTCGGTGAAGAGCCCGTTAATCTTCATCCACACCGTGCGAGCATCATCACCCTCGTGGACGACGGTCTTGAAGATGTCTGGCGAGATGGTGAGGAAGAGCCAGCGGATGATGGTGGCGTCGATGGCGAGCCAATCGGGGTCGCGGCTGTTGAATAGATCGACGGAGTCGTCGACGTGATCGCGCAGGTGGTACTCGCGGAAGAGGATGTAGAAGTACGTCCTCCAGGCGTGATGGTTCTTCTCGGCGACGAAGAGCTTGACGGGGACGTGCTCGGTGATGTGGACCTCGCGGATGATCGCGAGGGTCGGCGGAGCGGTGCCGTCGGAGGAGTCGGTGGAGCCGTCGAAGGGATTGGCGGAGGAGAGGGACGACATGGCGGCAGCGCACGGGAGAGGGAGGGCGCGGCGGCGCGGCAGAGGGAGGGCGCGGTGGCGTGGCAGAAGCTGCGGTGGTGGCGCGAGGTGGGGCGGCGGCGACGCACGGGGGAGGTGGCGTGGCGGTGGCTAGGGTTAGGGTCGAGGGGAATCGGATACCATGTAGAGGAGTTGTAACACGCGTTGTATTACTGTGGTGCGAACCGCACGTATATATAGATACAATGGGAGGTCTCTATACCCTCAGACATAAAATAGAGGAGGGGCCTAATCGCTAATATACTATACACAAATATCTACTCAACAGAATCTGATGCCGAAACAATACATTTCAAGATGAGCATAGATGGCATCACATCAGCTAGTACTTCTACTAGGCACTAGATACTTGTGTGCCACTGTGTGTGCCCTTTCAACGGAACCAACAAACTCCACGCATCATCACCCACCTTCGGGTGCGCCTACCCATGGAGAGGAAACTTCAACAATATTGTTTAGCAACTAGCACCGAATGTTTTATCGAAGCCATTGACCTATACATAAATAGATATGTAAGTATATGATGATTGTCAGTCTTCTACTAGGCAGGGCAGCGACAACAAATTTATTTTCTCTCTTGTCCCGGTTATTCACTTCTAGCCTCAGTGCTTGCTAGTGTGGAATACTTTGAAAAGGAATCACAGCTTTTGATAAATGACATCAACAAAACTTCACGCAATATGTGTGCACCACAATGACATTGTCCACAGTTTTATAATGAGATCTTACATGTGATCCACCACCATTACTGAATTGACATGGTGTTGTTCTAAAAAACCACGTTACAAAGTTGCTTTGGTGGCACTTCAGCCGGTTGCAACCTTAAAAGTTGGTGCGTCAAAGGTAGGACCATCTTTTCATGTGAAGGCTTGCTTTGTTAACTTGTAAGAGCATCCTGACTCATGCAGACTTCGTTACCCGATTATTGCAATAGACATATGCACGTCTGTCACTCAACAGGATGCTAGTGTACCTTTTCATTCATGTGGCTGTGATATTTAGCACAATATCACTATTTTTCAAGGGCTCTCATTTTGCCACTTCATAGATTTTTTTAGCACATACAACATCTCTGGCTGTGTGATAATTAATGACTGCACCTATATTTTCCACCTTGTACAATATTTCGTAACTCGTTGTTTTTCCCTGTAGACCACTAATAGAGTAGCGAGAGTTGTTTGACCCAATAACATATTTCATCTTTTCATTGGAGTAACACCTTCAGTTTTGTCTCTCTTAGAAAATCCTAATCTTATTTATCTACTGTCATGCACCTGCAATGCTTGCGGTCTATTGCTGCTAAGTGGATTCCTCTTATATACTCCATCCGTTTAGAAATATAAGACACTTTAGCTTTGTAAATTGAATGTATCTAGACGCTTTTTAGTGTATAGGTTCACTCCAAGATCCTACGAACCAATAAACTAAAAAAGTCTAGATACATTATATTCACAAAGCTAAAACATCTTATATTTTTATAAACGGAAGGAGTATATTTGTATATAGTGGTGTAGAACTGACGCTGAATGTGTATTCTCTGGGACGCGTAAGTGGTTTGCAAAATAAACTTCCATTATTTTTTTTATTTCTGCTACATGGCAGTGCTCATAAACCACTGAACCACCCCTGCTCTTCACGTTAGTGCATTGTTTTACGTGATCACTGCAACTGAAAAAGCTGCAGGTAAAGAGAGATGACATGACTTATGGATTGTATGATGACTTGCTAATCAACGATCCGCTCGGTGCAAATAAACATAATATATGTATGCGAGCGGTGAGACAGTATTTTGAGGATATTGAGTCAGCTACGTTGCAACATCATACTATCATAACATATTGCCACTGAAGTACTAGTGAGTGCTAACAAACATAAGACACTAAATATGGTAGCTCGCTTTGTAGCAAAGTATGCTTTGATTGAGAGGCCAAGGAGGGATTTGGCTGAATGATGTACCTTACTTCCTGATTGACTATTCAACATGACTGTAATCCTGATAACTAATGAAACCGAAATTCTTGGTCTCAGAAAAAACTTAAAATATAATCAAATGTGATGGGGCATGTGCCGATTCATGAAAAAAGACGAAGTAAAGAAAATAAAGTTGAAGTTAGTTCAGCGTGCACGGTTTGGCACTATGGGATATTAAGATGTTGGAGAAGGCAATGAATTACATGTATTCAGTATTTAGACAATATGTGTTGGAAATGTGGTTATCTGATGTTTTATTGCTCTATTCGTTGGCATTGTTAATTAACGTCTCTAAGTTGTAAGCTTAACCTCTTAGGTGCTTGATGCACTGGTTAGAACTTCTAGAACCAATTAAGAGTTTGGACCAAGGTGCCAACCAACTTCCAGACCAAGGTTCATTCATGAGGATTTAAATAATTCTTCTCATCTTCCAATACTATTTCTAATGAACATGTTACAGTATGTGGTGTATATCTTTTTCATCTACCATACCCTGGTGATTTAATTTTTTAACAAGATTATTCTTTTTCATACGGTATTGCTAGCTTTGCAGAATAATTTAGGAAAAAGTGGAGATTTTATGAATCATAATTTCTTGTTATTTATCAAACTTCATGTTGTCAAGAAAATGTTGGACTACAGAAGCAATAGGATAAATGATGGTTTTTTTAAACATGTCTCTTTGAAGAGAAATTCTGATGTTTCGGAACCATTCTATTATCAATAAATTATGTTGAGAGTTTGTCAGACTTATAATAGCAGACACTAATAGATTTTTTCTTATGTAAGCAGTAAGGTGATGAAGCAACATTTGTCAACTATGTTTTTGCTATTCTTTGTAAGGTGTTATTTTGTCATTGTGCATGATATCTCCTCAGACCTCAGATCTTTTCCTTTGGCAGTAATAGGTTCCCTCATTTTAGTCCATGTCTTCTGATCAATTACGATATGGAACATCACCTGCTCACTTTAGAATTGAAATGTCCTAGTTTTCTACTGGAAAACTCCTTGTCTAGTACTGTTAGTTTGCCTACACATATCCATGTGAAGCAAAACGGGGAAAGTAATACCGATCAACTACTGTTTACATATATCGTCTTGCTTGTTGTTTTCTGGCTCTAAACCTGCCCCTTTATTTACAATATTTGCATGTATATGTTAAACTATTTTTTCTGGCTAACATTATTGATGTGACTATGTGTTCTAAGTTGGATTTCACATGCTGAGAAATGCTAACACAAACAAGTTATATACCAATCATGTCGAAACACAAACATATTAATTTGATGTGTGGCACATGGTGTCACAATGAATACTTAATCAAAGGATTACACTGAACCTAGATGATTCCTATTATAGTTCATTGTTCATGTCTTTTAGTTCTCGTGAGATAAATTACCATTATCAGTATGTCTAAATCAGGAAAATTGTGGTTCTAGCGGCCAGTGCATCACCACGCATATTTCGCAAATCATGGTTTCTCTTGTCGATGATGATATTAACATGCTAATAGATATGCCTTTGCCATAATTAATCATGTCGAATGATTGCGTGTGTTTTTGTTCCGGAACTGTGTGCCATTTGACAGCTTGGTGTTTGTACCTTGCAATCTTTGGCATGTTTTCTACTTTCTGTTGATAGGTCTATGAAAACTAATAGAAAAATAGCATCAGGAGATCACTTTGGGAAACAGATAGTGTAAGTTAACCTTTATTGTAAGTTAACCTTTCCGTTGGTGTTATCCTCTTTGGGAAATAGATAGTGTAAGTTAACCTTTATTGTTGGCAGCTTATGTATGATTTTGATACATGCATGCATCTTTACGGTGTACCTTGCCTTGCGGCATCTCCCTTTCTTTCCTTTTACACATGATGGGTCATTTCTTCATTTATTTGTTGGAAGGAGCTGTCCATGCTCGATGTAGCTTTTGTTCTTCAGATCTATCATCTGCAGAACCTCCCTGACTTGGAAATTGCAATTTTTGCAAGGTAGAAAAAATATCTAGCTGCAATTACGTCGTACACATTGTTCAATGAAGGATCTAATTTGGATGGACTTGAGGCATGCCATGGTGAGAAGACCCAGAATTGTACCTTGGCATGTTATATAATTATTACTTATGAGATGGTCCCAGATTACATTTCCCTTGGAATGGAATTGATTTGGGTTGTTTTGGGGATATTCAGCCATAGCACTCACTAGCCCAATGCTCCTACACTATGCTTGTCGTTGGACTGATTGAGTGTTAATTGTGTGCATGTCCAGCCGCTTCGTCTACTAGCTAGCGGAGGGAGTAGCACTTGGCTCTCTCTAGTTGTGAATAATTACAATCTATTTTCAGTTGTTCCCGGCACAAATTTTGACATTTTCCTACCATAATCTGTAAATTAGAAATGTTCTAATTACTGAATGTTGGTCTCGATTTCCTGTCTGCTTGGAACTATGTCCCAAACAATCCATGTCGGTAGGAGAAAATTACATAGTTTTATATACAATCAACTTGAATCCATGGAAAATGTGTGATATATGTGACTTCTATTGAATGGTATCCATAGTATTTATTTTGCTTTTATATGAAACTGTAAGATTAGAACCTCATAAAATTGATTCGACATCATCTACCAAACCTTGCACCATCACTAACATTTAGTGTATACATCAATACATGTCCTGTCCCCTCGTATCAGTCCTTTAATATATATATATACATATATACATATACATATATATATATGTATATGTATATATATATATATGTATATGTATATCTATATATAGAGTGGCGCTATTTGACATCCAGGGTGTAGAATAGTTATTCTTCACCCACCCTCTATCTTTTAAACTGTAAATGATTTTTACGTCATGTAAATTTTCTCTTACCCCGCAAGTTAAGAAGAACATAAGAAAATTTAGATATGTCGTAAAAAAATTGTTTTTATGTCGTATAAATATACGACATAAAATACGTATTTTCTATGTTTTTTACACTATAATGACTCATAAAATGTATTTTTATGTCAATTTTTTTACGTTTGTGTTGAATATGAACATAAGTATTACTATACAAAACATATATTTCTGAGTGTGAGAACATAAAAATATGTGGGGTAACTATTCTACACCCTGGATGCTGAATAGGGTTTCTATATGTATATATATATATATATATATATATATATATATATATATATATATATATGTGTGTGTGTATATATATATGTATATATATATATATGACTCGTCCACATTGTCTATTAGTTCCTGAACATCCACTCTATGATGTGTGTTGTTTGAAAAATAATTGGAAGAATAGATAGAGATGGATCAAGTGTCGGACGAGGCATGCCGGCAGGATGGATGGATGCATGTGGTGCATGTAGAATATCAGATAATTTAGGAATTGTAGACATTGCGGAAAAACTTGTTGCTATACACGTGCATGCATGTCAACCAACAAGTACTCGTGAAATCATGCTCTAATGTAGCATAGTCTAGACCCTATTTAGAGAATGTATCGCTCAAACAAGCCGTTAGTACTGCTATCTACCAGGAGTCACCTCTATACCGGTGTACCCTCTCTTGATCCGTTTTGGTTGCCATTTCTAAACAGCTTGAAGCACTACTTTGTATTCTAATTGTAGTAGTAACTGAATTTTTTTGCTAGAATATGGGGACCGGTGAGAAATCTTGGAAACTCACAACTTCAATATTTTTTAGTTTTTGTTAAAGTAATATATTGAAACCAGGTATATCCCATAATATAAAATTCTCATTGTATGTGATATCAGGAAAACAATGGCGTATAATTTGACTTCTATGTAGTTGGCATACTTCATGGCCAGAAGTCACCAGCCCATATTCTCCTACACTATGCTTGTCTCGAGACCGATTGAGTGATGTCGGTGGTAGGATCCTACCAAAGAAACTGAGTGTTGTGTGTGTTGTGTGCTGGGGCCCACAGTTCTGAGTCATGTTAGTTTAAATCTTAACGATTGTAGAAACATGTGATGATACATCTCTTAATGAGCGAGCTCTTTACTAGCTTGAACTAATGGTGGCTTTACAAACATCAGAGATCCTTATTCGTGAAAGCTAATAGAACATGCAACGTAGTAAAACTATCAATAGATCCATCATCCATAGTGAACTTGAACTGACTACAACAATACATCGAATATAGTCGAATCACGTCGACAAGAGTTAGTAGGGAGAAAATGCGAATGGACATGAAGAGAAACAAAAATACTTTCTAGGATACTCAAAAATACATCGGCAGACATGGTTCTAATATAGGCTTATATAATCCATTTTATGTCTTGGTGTATTTCTTGTTGTATTGATGGTGAACCCTATATTTATCTCATTTGTATTTATTGGCTCACTATGATGCACATGCATCTCAAAGCGTTGAATTATGACATCGATTTCATGTCTGCATGGAACCATGTCCCAAATGTCCACGTTGGAGGTAATTCTGTTGTTATACACCCTACGTCCCAAATTAGTCGACTCAGCTTTGTCCAGATACATATGTATCTAGACTCATTTTAGTGTATGATACATTCATATTTAATCAAACCTAAATCAGTTAATTTGGACAAAGAGAGCATATAGGATCCACATACACTATGCATGGAAATGTGTGATGTACATGACTTATATCCAAGTTAACTTGTACCAGGGGCTCCCCCGCGAAAAAATCTTGTACCAGGGGCAATTAACTGTATCCATAATACTTTTTTATGGGTGATTGTACTATGAGAATCTCAAAGAATTAATTCAATATCATTCACCATACGTTCATCACTAACATTTAGAGAATAGCAACATGGCCGTCATATCAACCCTTCGATGTATATACCAGGCTCACCCACATTCGCTCTTAGTTTATACACATCCACTCTATGTTGTGCGTTGTTTGAAAAATCATCAGAATAATAGAAATTGAACAAGTGCTAGATGAGGCATACCAGGATGAATGGATGTATGTGGTGCACATAGAAAGTCAATTAATTTTATTAGGAATAGTAGAGTTTGGGAAAGAGGTAGTTAGTACGTCCGTGCTACAATGTAGTTGCTTGCCTGCATGCATGAAATTCAATGGGTATTTGTCTAATCATGCTCTGATGCAGTCTGAACCTTATTATGAGTATGTAAGTCCTTCAATTAACATTGGAGATGCACTATTTGTACTTTACAATCTTTGTCTTGGTTTTCTTGTTTCGCTTGATATATCCGTGCGAACTAAATAGTAAAACAGAATTAGGATGTAACCCATTGGTGCACATTTCCTCAATTAAGCACTGCCAGGTTGGTCTTAGCCTCGTTCCAAAGGAGATCATGTAGGTTAACCTTTATTTCTTGCAGCTTATGTCAGAGTCTAATACATGCATATATCTGAGTTTTACCTTGCTTTGTTGCACCCCCCTCCTTTCGTTTTTAGTTCTTACACATGGTTGGCAACATTTCTATCCTTATTTGTTTGGAAGAGATTCACATGCTCTCATATGGATTTTGTTGCTTCATGTCATGAAGAATCAATCTCCTAGAAACCACAATTGCGATTTCGTGAGATTGGAACATACATGTTTTACTGTAATTATATAAATTTTCGGCCAGATTTTCCAGTCAAGGATCCGATTAGGAAGGACTTGAGGCATGCCATTGTGCAAAGACTCTCAGAATTACCCATTGGCATGTTAATTCATGTGCTTTTTCATTGGAGTGATTGAGTGTGATGTCGGGGGGAGAATTCTACCAAACAAACAAACTTGGATCTGCCGGGGCCTATAATTTTGAAAAACAAAATGTTAGTTTCAAACTTAAGCTTTGTACTAGTAACTTGTAATATCAATCTCTTTATGAGTGAGCTGACTACCGTGAACTAATGATGACTACACACATGAGAGATCCTAATTCATGAAAGACTAATGGAACATGTAATGTAGGAAAATCATCCAATAGATCCATCATGAACTTTGAACTACCTACAATAATGAGACGAATATATTTGAATTACATAGACAAGAATATGAATATGATGGGGTTAAATCCGGACAAAAATACTCAAGAACTTGGAAGATCTTTGATGTGATGCATAGTGGCGGAGACATAATTCAAAATCTTGATGTCAAGCTTTATAATGTGACAAAAAGATCTAGAACACACATGTGTAGAAAAATCTTAGAGAAATAATAGTTTATGCTTCCTATTGATGTAAGAGAATATATCACATCATCATAAGGAACAACAATTATGGATTAAACTAAACTAATATACTAAAAATAGAAGCGAAAGAAAATAGAAATCATATACAAATAAAAGGGGAGCAGGGCAGCTTGCAAATACAAGGGGAGTAGGGAGAAGGGCCTTGTCCTGGAATTATCCTGGTGTTGAACTATATGTCGATGGACGAATTGATGAAAAGATGTCAAGCGATCGCTAAGGTGGTCGTGCTTGACCAGCTAACTAAAGATTGCCATGGTGACCGTGCGCCTGATCGCTCAAGGTGAACGTGCCTGACTAATGAATTGCGGGTGGCGGGGCGTACTAGGCCCTCGGTGTCTACTCAACACTAATTTAGATAAACAGAGGTTTATCGATTTGGAAGGGAGTTTTACCGATTTAGAATGGAGTGAATTGGAGATTTCACAGGGTTACATGAAGATGAGACGTCCAGGGGTATGAATCATGGGGATCAGAAAGTTACTAGTGCCTCGTTTTGCTATCTGAACCATCCAAGTTACCCATAGCACATGACATATGTGTTGGAAATATGCCCCAAAGACAATAATAATATTGTTATTATCATATTTCATGTTCATAATAAATGCTCATATTCCATGTTATAATTGTATTAATCAGAAACATTATACATGTGTTGTTTTATAAACAACACCATTTTTCTAGTAAGCCTCTACTTGACTGGTTGATTGATTAATGATGGTTTTGGTTTTCTAATCATGGCATGTGTCGTCAATTAATAACGTGTAATGTTGTTAGGAGAACAACGTGATGGACAAACCCAACTAATAGAAGCAATTAGATCGTGTCACAAAATTTAAATTGCTAAAGTTGTTAAATGTCAAGGATCTTAAATTATTAGACCACGAGATTATGTTATTCACTAGTGCGGGAAGAATGCTTTGGGGATATCAACTGTCACAGTATAATAAGGTGACCATAAATTTGTTTCAGGTATCTTGGAACATGCTTGTTGAGTTGCATGAATCAAGATCATGATTTGTTCCTCCATGTGGCAGACAAATATACTCTAGGCCCACTCGGTAAAACACATCCTATGTCACTTGCAAGCACGTGACTAATGAGTTTGGTCACACAAGATGTTGTATTACGATACGAGTAAAAGACTACCTGGAAGTGATAAGATTGACCAAGGTATAGTGATCAAGGTGTTGATCATGGAGTACCGGTCATCAGATCTCACACAAGTAAAATATTATGAGACAAAGGGAATGGTACACGGGGTTGTTCAATCCTCGATATCATGGTTCAAACCTGCAACCACGTGACTAATGAGTTTGGTCATAGGAGATGTTTTATTATGATACGCATAAAGAGTACCTGCCAGTGACGAGATTGAACCAGGTATAATGATCAAGGTGCTGATCATGGAGTACTGACAATCAGATCTCAGGTAAGTAAAATATCACAAGACAAAGGGAACGGTATACATGATTGTTTCAATCATCAACATTGTGATTTAGCCCGATAACGATATTAGTTAAATATGTGGGAGTCATTATGGACACCCATATCCCACTAATGCTTATTGATCGAATATGTGGCTCGATCATGTTTGCATATTCTCGAACCCGTAGGGTTACACACTTAACGCTCGGTAACTCTAGGGTAGCTTTGGAATAATGATAATGGTGAGACCAAAGTTTCTTCAGAGTCTTGGATATGATCCAGGAGATGATGAGGAGCGTTGGATAAGTCCGGACATAAGGTTTTATATATGGTAAGTGACTTTTAGGGTTTTAGGAAGTTCGAGAATTTTTTGGTAGAGCGAAATGTTCTAGAAGGTTCCACTAAGTTCTATGGTGGGTCCCACCTTCCCTGGATGGTCCACATGGACCTGAAAGGGGCGCCTCAGCCTACATGGGCCAAGACGCCACTCCCTTCTTGGCCCATGCGGGCATGAAGGGGTGAGGGAACCCTACATAGCCAGTATACATAAAGGGAGTGTCTTGGAGGACAAGTCTCCCTACCCCCTCCCTCTAGCCGCCGGCCACAGTCTTGGGTGTGGGGTGTTGTAAGAAAACATCACCTCGTATGCAACGACTAGACCATCACAATGGCCGTCTTTTAACCTAAAAAAAGGGCCGTCTTTTTTTTTCTACGTGGAAATGGCACATGTGTTGTCCAATTCATCAGCAAAGAAAATAGGGGCGCTAAACACTGTGCTTACTGAAACAATGGTCACGGTTGGAGTAATCTATTGTCGTAAAAGACTACTACTAGACTAATTAATCGACCTGGTTGATGGTCCTGGTATTGGAGAACTGAAACCACAATGCGGTAGTTGGGAAAGCCCGCAGAGTTCCCCTTTTCGAAAAAGCCAAACACGACCGCTTGAATTAAGTTATGGCGTGTTCGTTCTGTAATAATCTCTCAAAGAACGTACTCATGGAAGAGCGGATCCATCCAAAGCTGGCGTCCACACGACTTGACGAGATTCAAAGATTGTACGCCATAGATTGGTGTGGTCTATCACTGTATTTGTCGTCTTTCTCTTTTGCACCGGCTATGCATCGGTTGCAGCATTAATTATATTATAATACGGTACGTCGTTTTATCTTGATACATGTATTTAGATAAACTTACGATAGCTAATAATATGGAACAGAGGTACTCTGTCCGTTTTAAAATATAAGATGTTTTAGAACCTACACATTAAAAGTGATCTAGATACACTTCTTTCACAAATTAAAAACATCTTATATTTTAAAACGGAGGACATATTATATATCCTCAATCTCTACTTTCTCAAGAAAACGTGGTTCTCTAAATATAGTAGTGGCCCTGTAGCATATATATATGGAGAAATTATGGATGGGGACCCTAAGTAGTGCTAGGAGTACAATCCAAAATGAAAGTACTCCCTCCGACCCATATTAGTTGACTCCACTTTGTCTAGATTCATATGTATCTAGTCTAGACAAAGTGGAGTCAACTAATATGGGTCGGAGGGAGTACCATACTTTTATTTCACGAAGGGAAAGGGTTCCACCTCCATTTCATGAAAAGAAGACTTGAAACACCAAGCACGCCAATCAATGAAATCCAAGATCTAACCACATAAATCTGGTGCCAAATCCATGCATTTTAAGACGAGCATAACTGGCATCACATCACTCTACTCTCTGCTATAGCGAGCTAGCTAGTCGACAATGCACTAGCTACTACATCCTTACTATTTACTCTGTTTCTATAGGAAATCGTACTACGAGAATCTCAGGGTTGGTTTGACATGACCCACTACATCTTATGCAACCACTAGCGCGCATTTAGACCATAGCAAAGATGTCCCCTGAGTATGGATCCTTCGTCATAAATAAACCATGCACACGCACACTATCTATTTGTATAGACACATCCACTCTTTGATGTATGTATGTTGCTTGAAAAAAAAATCACTATAACTAATACAGATGGAACAAGTGTTAGAGGGGGTGTACGTACCGAGATGGATGGATGTATGTGGTGCACTTAGAGCAAGGGCAATAGTAGAGCCAGCTGTTGGCTATAAGCCATGTCCATGTCATCTAAGTCAATTTAATAGACAACATGTACAATAGTTAGATGTCGAAATATACTACTTTATTAATGTATGACCCACTTTTCACTCTCACATAGTGCCTAGGAGCACGTGCTGCAGCTGGCTCTTAACTAAGCACCCACTCATCTTCTCTCTCCTCTTCTCTCTCATCCAACTAAGCACAAATATACTATCTTAAGTCTTATAGTCTGCTGACTGGACCTTATTGTACTTGCTCTTAGAATGTCAATTTATTTCATTAGGAATTGTAGACATTGGGAAAGATCTAGCGAGTAACCTGGAAGCCTATGGTAGTTGCTTGTTTGCTTGGATGTAATTCAGATAATGCTTGTGTAGTCATGCTTTTGTGCATTGTACTCTTGGATCTTATTGCCGCTCGGACGAGGCATTGGGTCTTGCTCGTTGCTATAAACCTGATGTCAAGGCCAACACGCTGTGAACGACGACGTAGAGAAGAACAAGAACTTCTCAAGAAGCGGAGTTATCGTGGTGTGACGAACCAAGAGGGAGAGAAGACAAGTGGCATGATTCAGTGGGCCTGACTGGACCACTTGAAGCGCACTCTCATGCATGGGTTGATGCGTCCAAATTAACCCGGCGACCACGACCTCACGATCGAGAGTAAAGCATACTCTAGTCTACGCCATATATAGATTGGAGTTATCTTCTCTTCTCTTTGGAGCAATGCATGCACTGATTGCATCATTATGCGGTCCTAATAGATAGCTAGACCGATTTATAAACTTGTTAAGAACTACTCCTTGTCTGGGATTATTAGTTCTAAGAGCTTTTTTATATTGTTTGAGATTATAAGGGCTATCTCATTTATTCGTCTCTCTCGTCCAATGTATTTTCTTCTTTTTCTCTCACTTCTCTCGTGCATGTAAAACTATTGATGCATGCATATATTAATAAAAGAGAGTTATGGCGTGTCTTTGTATTAGCAACTTGATCCTTAGGATTAATAATCCCAAACAGAGGTAATACGTATATAACTCCAATATAGTGTCTGGCTCGTATATTCAGAAATTGTAAATGGGGAACCCTAGCTAAGTTAGGAGTGCATTTTAAAACCAAGATACTCCAGTACTGGTAGCTAGCTTTTGTTCTCACGCGGAAACAGGTTCCAAACTCCTTTTCGTGCCAAGATGAGCTGAGACACCAGGCCGAATCCACAGGATCCAAGATCCAATCTCATAGAATCTGATGCCGAATCCATACATTTCAAGATGAGCATAACTGGCATCACATCAGCTAGTACTGCTACTTTTTTTGAAGGGTCCGTAAAATCCGCAGCCACACTGCAATAGGCCGGTCGAGGACGCAGCAGATCACATCCAAACTAGCCACCGCAATCTGCAGAGCAAATAGAAAAGAACAGGACGGCCCGCCTACTACCCAGATGGGGTCCAAAGGGACCAGACTTAGGCTGCCATGGCGCAGCCATCCCTGCGCCCCGCCTGCCGCTGCCCCGCCGCGCCGCCTCGCCCCAGCCAGCGCTGGACCTTCGCCGCCCCAAGAGCATCGCTGCCGAGTGAAAGGGGCCCTGAACCCGCCCGACTAATCGACGCGGGGGAGAACAAGCCGCCGTCATCGGTGCCACACAGGCAGCGCCCGGCGGCCCTGGCCAGCTGCGACGACGGGAGGGAGGAGGGGAGTTGGGGGTTGCGCCGGGGAGGGTGGCGGCGCCCCCGTCGCCTGGAGGGGGGGAGCACTACTCCGTCTTTCTCTTTTGCACCGGCTATGCATCGTTGCAGCATTAATAATACGGTATGTTGTTTTATCTAGATACATGTATTTCGATAAATTTACGATAGCTAATACGGAACAAAGGTGGCATATATCTTCAATCTCTACTTTCTCAAGAAAACGTCGCTCTCTAAATATGGTAGTGGCCATGTGCCATATATATGGAGAAACTATGGATGGGGACCCTAAATAGTGCTAGGAGTACAATCCAAAATGAAGGTATCATCATACACCAACTTTTATTTCACGAAGGGAAAGGGTTTCAGCAACTCCATTTCGTGAAAGGAAGAGTTGAAACACCAAGCAAGCCAATCAATGAAATTTCAAGACGAGCATAAATGGCATCACATCACTCTACTCTGCTATACGAGCTAGCTAGTCCGCACTAGCTACTGAATCCTTGCTATTTACTCAGTTTTTATAGGAAATCGTACTACGATCGAGAATCTCACCCACTACATCTTATGCAACCGCTAGCATTTAGACCATAGCAGTGATGTCCCCTGAGTATGGATCCTTCGTTATAATCCGATCGGATTATACTAGTCAGTTTTTAGGAGTAGTAAAAGGTACCATGCACAAGCACACTATCTATTTGTATAGACACATCCACTCTTTGATATATGTATGTTGTTTGAAAAAAATCACCGTAACTGGTACAGATGGAACAAGGCGTTAGACGGGTGTACCGAGATGGATGGATGTATGTGGTGCATGTAGAATGTCAATTGATTTCATTAGGAATTGTAGACATTGGGAAAGATCTAAAGAGTGACATCCAAGACATGGGTAGTTGCTTGTTTGCATGGATGTAATTCAGCGAATGCTTGTGTAGTCATGCTTTTCGCACAGTACTCTTCTGGACCGCGTTGCCACTTGGACGACGAGTTGCGCTAACCAATCCGCCACTCACACCAATATGTACGATCAATCCTCTGCAGCCGTCTTCCGCTAGCCCATCTTCAGAAAGATCAAAGTAACGACCTTGTCAGGCCTGCCGTTCGACGCCACCACAACACATAACAGTGCTACTAGGCACTAGCTACTTGTGTGTTATTGCGTGTGCCCTTTCAATGGAACTAACAAACTCCATGCATCAACACCCACATTCCCATGGCCTACCCATGGAGAGGAAACTTCAACAATGAGGCTTGCTCCAGTACAACCTCCTTCTCCCAAACTCGTATAAAACACAGGCAAACTCAAACACAAGTATGGTTGTGATCGCTCGATACCCTTTTGTAATTAATACTAATTGGGTATACACCCGGTAGAAAACCCGTATAGCCCAACCAAATTATACATCTTTCTAGCAAATGTATGTGTACTAGTACGGCTGTATATCGGCTGATCGCTGGCAACGGCCGTGGCCGGCGAGCTGGTGGCGGTTATGTCCGGCGAGCTGGTGGCGGTGACTCCGAGGTGGATCTTGCCAGCACACGCCTTGGTCTGGACTTATAGGTGTGTGCCGGTAGGGCTAGCGGTGGCGTGCAGGCTTGGAGGCAGCACGGAGGCGGCGTGCGGGCTTGGCGGCAACGAGTTGACCAGCCTGACAATCCGGGAACATGTCGAGCGACTTGTTCGGTGACACGACGGACAATCTGGCAACATGTCCGGCGAGCTGGTGGCTGTGAATCCGAGGTGGATCTGGCCAGCACAAGCCTCGGCCTGGCCTTGTAGGTGTGTGCCGGTAGGGCTAGCGGTGGCGTGCAGGCTTGGTGGCAGCACGCAGGCGGCGTGCAAGCTTGGCGGCAGCGAGTTGACCAACCAGACAATCCGGGAACATGTCGAGGCGACTTGTCCGGTGACATGACGGACAGTCTAGCAACATGTCCGGCGACACGACAGACACGGTGGTGGTTGTGGTTGCGACGATGGACGATGGCGGCCTTGATCCTGTGATCCCCTCGGCAGCGGCGGTGACCAGCGTGGGCAAGGTTAGGCGGCTTGGGTCATGTGCGGGAAGCTGCCGTATTCCTATATGTGGGCATACCCCTGTTATGTATGCCTACACGTAGAAATACAGGGTTTTGGAAATGGGTATGGACCAGACTTCTACGTGTTTGGGGTACAGATTATTCTGGAGCAAATCCCATCTTGTTTAGCAACTAGCATTGATTTTTTATCTAATCCATTGACCTATATATAGATAGATATGGGAGTATATGATGATGATTGCCAGTCTTGTACTAGCCAGTGCAGGCACAACATATTTATGTTCTTTCTTGGGCTGGTTATTCACTTTTTACCTTATTGCTTGCTAGTGTGTACTTTGAAAAGAAATCACAGCTATTGAGAAATGACATCAACAAAACTTCTGGCAATATTTCTGCACCACAATGACATCTTCCATAGTTTTTATAATGAGACCTTACATGTGATCCACCACCATTATTGAAATGACATGGTATTTCCCTCACACGTTATGGTTAACGAGATCTTACATGTGATCCACCACCTGTTTCGACCTTAAAAGCTGGTGCTTCAAAGTAGGAACGTATTTTCAGGTGAAGTCTTGCTTTGTTACTTTTAAGAGCATCCTGACTCATCAGACTTTGTTATCCGATTATTGTAATGGACATATGCACGTCTGTCACTCACCAGGATACCAGTGTGACTTTTCATTCATGTGTGGTTGTGGTATTTGGCACAAGATCACTATTTTCCAAGGATTCTCGACTTCTCATTTTGGCACTTCATACGGGATTTAGGAGCATACACAACATTTCTGTCTTGTGAAAATTAATGACCACACCTACATTTTCCACCCTGCACAATATTTTGTAATCCATTGCTTTGTCCTGTATACCACTAATAGAGTTGCACGAATTGCTTTATCAAATAGTACATTTCCTGTTTTCATTGACGTAACACCTTCAGTTTTGTCGCTTTCAGGAAATCCTAATTTTATTTATCTGTTGTCATGCACTCCTGCAGTGCCTGTGGTCTGTTGCTGCCAAATGGATTCCTCTTACGCCATATTTGTTTATTGTGGTCTAAATTTGTTCAGCTTACGGCGCATGTATAACTGGTTTGCAAAACAAACAAACGATATGGGATTATTCTAAGTACTTACATTAGAAGGCAGTGCTCATGGACCGCTGAACTACCCCTGCACTTCTTGTTAGTGCATTGTTTTACCTGCCCACTACACTGAAAATAAATGCAGTGTCTACCGCGGGTAAAGAGAGATGCTATGCTGACTTGCTAAGCAATCACCAACTTGTTGCAAATAAACATAGTATATGTACATGAGCTAGTACTTTGAGGATTTAGAGTCAGCTAGATCACAACATCATGCTATCATAACTTCTTAACACCGAAGTACTAGTGAGTGCTGACAAACCTAAGATAGAATCTGAAATGCGAAGCCAATATGGTAGTAGCACAGTTAGTAGCAAAGTATGCTTTGATTGAGAGGCCAAGAGGGATTTGGCTGAATGATGTAGCTGACTTCCTGAATGACTGTATTTAGCATGACTGTAATCCTGTCAACTAATGAAACTGCAACTCTTGGTCTCAAGGAAAAAACATAAAATATAACAAAATGCTATGGAACCTGTGCTGATGCGTGATCCACGAAAATGCAAAGCAATGGAAATAAAGTTGAAGTCAGTTCTGGCTTGGACCAAGGTGCCAACCAAACTCCCGGACCAAGATTCATTCATGATGATGATTAAAACAATTATGCCCATCTTTCAGTTCAGTAGCATTTCAACTAACATCTTACGTAGTATATATCTTTGAGTTAATAGCATAAAACCACCACATATCTGCAGAAAGTTTGATTAACCACCACTTTACAAAAAAATCGCAAAATGTGACCACTATTCTGCAAATTTGTTGCAATTCGCACTAAGACCAAATTGAGAGCCAATTAACACCAAAACTGATAGCCCGTCATGCTGATGTGGCGACGCGGGTCAACACACTGACTGCTATTTTGCATGTAGGTCCTCGAGTTCTATAAGAAAATTATACAAAGGTCCCTCGCGCCTCGCACTTTTTTTTAAAAATCTATTTATTTCAAACGTTCATAACTTTTGAATACAAATTCAAATGAAAAAACTTTTAATATGAAAAGTGCTTAGAAATATTTGAATATAAACTTGGTTCACTATTTCAGATAACTAAAATATGCAAATAATTAAAAAGGCTTCTATTAATAATGCAAACTCTAAAAATTCATAACTTTAGTTATATAACTCCAAATAATATAAATAATATGTCTAAATTTATTAGAAAAATCGAACAAATCCATTTCTGACATCCTTCATGCATGTATCAGATCCGTTTTTCTTGGATGTTATGATCGATTGATATTGGTATATATATATATATATATATATATATATATATATATATATATATATATATGTACGTACAAAATAGTCTTCCATTTTAAAACTTAAAAATTTATAACTTTAATTATATAACTCCAAATAATATAAATAATATTTCTAAATTTATTATAAAAAATCAACCAATCCATTTCTGACATCCATTATGCATGAATCACATCCGTTTCTTTTAGATGTTATGGTCCATTGATATATGTATATATATGTATGTACAAATACATCCTATCTTAGAGCCTCTTTGTATTTTTTTGCCTGCTCATGTATATATGTCAAGGCTAGCGGGTACGCATAGATCGACAAACAGACTATCAATTTGCAGTCAGAGCACGTACGTTCGGTCTACATAGATCGACAAACAAACTATCGATTTGCAGTTCGAGCACGTACGTCCGGTCTAGCGGACGTCATCATGCGTGCACATGTAAACAAAGAAGTCGTCATCCGAGTCATGCCCTCGATGCGCATGTCACCTGTTTAATTTGCAGCCCGCACATTTAAAAAAAAATCATCCTGCTCGTCTATATATGCTCTCTCGATCAAGATGGACCGACGAAACGATAGCTAGCACGCGACACGTACGAGACATCATGCGCTTGTCTACGTATATGAACAGACAATTATTGATTCAAATACATATTAAGTAATAATGTGATACGTGCTAGTACTGCAAGGTACATTGTTTTGTACGTACGTATATATATATATATATATATATATATATATATATATATATATATATATACCAATATCAATCGATTATAACATCCAAAAGAAACGGACCAGATACATGCACGAAGGATGCTAGATATGGATTCGTTAGATTTTTCTAATAAGTATATAGACATATTATTTATACTGATATCAATGGATCAGAACATCTAAAAAAACGGATGCGATTCGTGCATAATGAATGTCAGAAATGGATTGGTTGATTTTTTCTAATAAATTTAGACATATTATTTATATTATTTGGAGTTATATAACTAAAGTTATGGATTTTTAAAGTTATGAATTTTTAAAGTTACCAATATAGGTACGTACATATATATATACCAATATCAATCGATCATAACATCCAAGAGAAACGGATCTGATACATGCATGAAGGATCTCAGAAATGAATTGGTTGGATTTTTCTAATAAATTTAGACATATTATTTATATTATTTGGAGTCATATAACTAAAGTTATGAATTTTTTAAGTTTACATTATTAATAGAAGCATTTTAAATTGTTTGCATATTTTAGTTATCTGAAATAGTGAACCGAGTTTATAGTCAAAATATTCAAACATTTCTGAGCACTTTTCATATTAAAAGTTTTTTCATTTGAATTTGTATTCAAAAGTTATGGAAGTTTGAAATAAATAGGTTTTTAAAGAAAAATTGCGAGGCGCCAGGGACCTTTGCATAATTTTCTTACAGAACTCGAGGATCCGCATGCATAATAGCAGTCAGTGCATTGACCCGCGTCGCCACGTCAGCCCGACGGGTGGGTCCTACTGTCAGTTTTGGTGTTAACTGCCTCTCAATTCGGTCTTAGTGCGAATTGCAACAAATTTGCAGAATAGTGGTCATATTTTGCGATTTTTTTTGTAAAGTGGTGGTTATTCGAACTTTCTGCAGATATGTGGTGGTTTTATGCTATTAACTCATATATCTTTGGTCATCTGCTTTTAAACAAAATTATGCATAAGCTGTTTCTAGCTTTACAGATCGGTTCTGGAAGAAGCAAAGTATTATGAGTCGCAGTTTCTCATTATTGCTTTACCTTCATGCTGTCAAGCAGACTTTGAAACGACTGACGGAAGCAGTAAGATAAAAGATTACAAATCCTTTTAAAACTTATCTCTTCACAGAGAAATTCCGGTGGTTTGGACCATTATATGATCAGTTAACCATGTCGAGAGTTTCTCAAACTTAGAATAGCATGCACTAGGATATTGTTTCTTATGTAAGAGAATCTCCACTCAGGGGCCTAAAGCCCCCCGCCAAATAGCTATTGAGGGTGTCGGCGCCCAAAATCACCCCCCCCCCCCTCCCACACACACACACAATTCCAAGTTGGCGCCGGCACAACCCATTTTTTTGTCCGGTGCCCCGAGGCCGAATCTAACCCACGGGCCTCTCTCACCCAAGAGGACACGAATCTACACTCTTCTCTCTCACCATGGCCACTCCTCACTAGGTCTATCTCACCCAAGAGGAGACGGAACTACCCATGTCCGTCGGGCTACCGGGTGCCCATGACGGGAGGCTGAGTACCGGAGGTGTGCTAGTCCCTCATGTGCCTCAAGGCGTGGCCCGCCGGGCGGCCATCACGAGCCACTACTAACTCGAGCTCACGGCGGAGCAGCGGATGGATCCCCAATGGGATCCCACCAACACCTCTACCTAGGACGCCTTCTTTGCCAATCGGTGAGAAAGGTAGCTCGCCAGGTACGAGGCGACGACCCGCCTCCTGTGAACAACAACGAGGCCAGCCGACGGCTATGGTGGGCGAGCTGGACTCTCATGGGTAGAGGAGCTCACGGCGGAGCAGCGGATGGATCCCCAATGGGATCCCACCAACACCTCTACCTAGGACGCCTTCTTTGCCAATCGGTGAGAAAGATAGCTCGCAAGGTACAAGGGCGACGACCTGCCTCTTGTTAACAACAACGAGGCCAGCCGACGGCTATGGTGGGTGAGCCGGACTCTCATGAGTGTGATGCGCCACATCGCCAAGAGCGATCACCCTCGCCTATGGTACCCACACTTTTAGTCGTCGTCAAAGAGCTAGAGGAAGGGCAGCAGCAGCCGCGGACATGGCGGCGTCGTCATCTGGGACCTCTCGCCTCCACGCGGTCACCTTCGCCTCGCACAACCGAGGCCTGATTGGTAGGTGCCTCTGGATTACGCCCTGGCCACGCACCAGTTGAGGCGCAGCAGTGACCCGGAGGAGTACCCGGGGCAGCATGTGGCCATGCGCGCCTGCTTAGACCATGCGTCGGCACCGGACGATACCATGGCATGCTAGGATAGGGCGAAGCAAGATCACCGTGAGTGCGGCGGTGACGACGGTGAGGGCTGTAGCCACTATGGCCACTGGTCCCCACAGGATGCGCTGATCGACGGCCTCCGGTTCCCACATGCCCCCTCCGCGGAAGGCCGGATGCTCCAGCCGTGTGTGCCAAGCGACGATGACCGTGTGTGGGGGAGGTGGGGCGAGTGGAGATGCTCTAAGTTAGTGAAGCAACAATTGTCAACTTCTGTTTCTGCAATAGTTTGTGTGATCTTTTTCCATTGTATAATGATTGCCCCTCAGATCGTTTCCTTTCTCAGTAATAGGTTCCTTCATTATCAATCCATGATGTTTTATGATCAAACACGACATGAAACATCACCTGTCCAAATTACAGTTGAATATGTCCGGTGTATTTTACTCGCCAACTCCCTGCTCAGTACCACAACATCGGACAAAACCATAGTGTTCCACCCATCTCGCCACCCACCAACATACGCCACCACGGTCTTGAACCCACCATCGCCGTATCACCATGGCAAACACCGCGATGCCGGTCGGCCTAAGAAGTAGCCATAGACAAGGAGTGGCAACACCACAACCACGCCGGAGGGAACAACCTCCACTCGATGGCGGTAGCCGACCAGACGTAGCGGCAAGAGCAAACCAGGCCATTGGATCCGGAGGTTGGTAGCAGTAGTCACCGGGGGACTTCCTCCACCGCTGGAGGCGGGTGCTGACCGAACGCGGCAGCGGGGACATACCAGGCAGGGATGGCCCGGCCAGGCCCTAAAGGGCCCGTAAAGTCCCCGCTGCCACGCTGTTGCATGTAGACCACTGTCATCGCAACCATCTTGGTCGTCACCATAGGCTTGGCCGGACCGAAACGGGCCCGCAAAGGTCCCGCCGCCATGCTGCAGCAGGCAAGGTGTCGTCGCAGCCACCCTCATCACGAGCCGTATGTTAATCCCATCGGAGGCGGCAGGGCCGAGCCTAGCCTGCCCAGACCCAGATCGGGCCCAAAGGGCCCAAATCTGGGCCGGCAGGGCTCCTCCGGCCAAGCTCTGCCCAGCCACCGTCACCACCAACCGGTGGCTCCACCACACTGCCTCCACCCAGCCGCCGCCGGGAACTCCGCCGTCGAGCCGGACCATCATCGCCGAGGAGCACCTCCGGGTCCTAGCCATCCCCCACGCCGACCAAAACCTAGAGGGGCAAGGCCAGGGCGCCCGCCGCCACCTTTCTCAGTAATAGGTTCCTCATTTTCAATCCATGTTGTTTTATGATCAATCACGACATGAAACATCACCTGTCCAAATTACAGTTGAATATGTCCGGTGTATTTTAGTCGCCAACTCCCTGCTCAGTACTTTAAGTACTACTCCCTCCGTTTTAAAATAAAAGATGTTTTAGCTTTATGAAAGGAGTGAATCTAGACCTCTTCTAGTGAGTAGATTCAAAAGAATCTAGATACACTCCTTTCACAAAGCTAAAACATATTAGGGATATTAAAACTGAAACAAAGAGGAGCATCCTCACGAACCTGACATTGTTGGCCATCCGATCTCGCGGCAGGATGTTTCTGGCCATCCGATTTTCATTAGCTTGTGCACTGGCCCAGTTGTCCCTAGGGGATGCTACTGTCTGCGTCAAATTGGCCTACTCTGGTGACTTGGGCCTGGAACACACGCTTGGGCCCATGTACTAGGATACTGGACCAAGCTGAAAGTCTCGCTGGGCAGCTGAATGCAACACCCAATACGATTGAGAGAAAAAACAAGAGACAAGAGGAAGGAAAGGACTGGGGCAACACGAAGCGACGGGGAAGGTGAAGCCCCGCGATGCTGTGAGCGGCACACTGCACACCCCACACGATGCGGTCGGGCGCCCGACACCATCCGCTCGTGCCTCCGATCAGACGCAGGCCAGTCGATTGAGGGGGGCATCAGTCTCCTATTCGGCAGTGAGCGCGCCTCCGCAACCGATGCGTCGCTGTAATGGATGTTGGTGCGTCTGCTTGCCTCAGATGGATCTGATGCGGCCGGATGATATGTTGGTTATGAAGGTCATCATCACCATCGAGTCCGCACACTTCGCTGTCTTAACTCTCGGCGAACTAGGACTCCTCCAATTGAAAGACGTAAGACCCCTGCCAGCCTGTATGTTACTGGCGCATATTTGATTACATATGTCTTTTCGGTTTGCGTGGAGGATTAGGATGGTAACCGATGTTCTGATGTGAGTTCATGCCTGTTGGTAGGGTCATGCGTTCTCGATTTCCATGCAATCAGTCGAAACTAATCTGGATTTTCTGATGATATGGAGCTGAACTAATTTACGTTGATACAAATGATGAGAAGTTGATGAAAAGTTACAACGGACCTCAACAAGCTGCTGGAGTTCGAAAGGTATAGTTATATATATATATATATATATATATATATATATATATATATTCGAATCTAATGGTATAGCTATCAATATCCATTTGGGTTACAGCTTGATATTATTCCGCACGAAGAAGAAAAATATGCTCTTTAAACGATCATAGTATAACCGTTCGTTCATTCATCTGTACAAAAGGAAAAATAAAGGTCACAATGTTAGATATTTTTGTCTCATGATGACGATTGATAATTATTGTTGAGATGCTTATAGTTTAATATTTCTTTCCAATGCATGTTTAATTTCTGAAGTTAAAGTTACCAATGCTCAAAAGAAACTTATGCAACACCTTCTATATGATATAATGCAGGTTTTGAAAAATACAATTGTCTCATTCTACTCAGGGAAGAGGGTAAAATCCAAAATTCTAAAGATGTGTGAGCTATAATTCTTTTTCTTGAACACCTTGCTAAATGAGCCGCGGCATGCCCCACGCTTGCCCTCGTGCGCAACAAAGCCACGTTCCTCACCGGATCCCATCACCATCTGTGCTGATGCTGCCAGTTTTGCTAGCCTCCTTGCCTGCCGGAAGCTCGTCAAGAGTTTCAAGACATGAGTTGTGAGTTCGTTGACCTTGATATTCCTTTCTAGGAGTTTAACATCGTCTAGCTGGAAGCAAAATTGGATGCAACATTTGCCCCGACCTGTACGAAATATTTAGTTGTTACTTTAATCGTGGGAAAGTCTGAATATAGTATTGTTGGTATTGGTGGCTTTTAATGGAACCGGAAAGCTTGTTTCTTGTTTAATTTTCTCCTTTCTTACCTGGATTTTTGAACTAAACTTCACTTAAAGATCAAAGGACCTCACAGTATGTTATAAAGTTTTTGAATTCTAAACACTATGTGTCAATGCATCATAAGTTACCGCAGAATTTGAAATTGATTATCATATGATTGACTTTGCTATCATTTTAGCTGTGAGAGATTCGGTGAATTATAGTATTGTTGGGATTGACAACTTTGCAACAGATGTTACTTGCCATATCGTGTATGTACAACTTCACATTGTTACTTGCTTCAAATATAACAACTTCTCAAATACATTCAGAATATATTATCATGTATTCATGTATTCCTAATATTCTATTGTTCTAATGAACGGGCGCGGCAACGCGCACCTACATGATCTAGTTATATTTTAAAACGGAGGAGTATAACCTAGGCTGTGTTAACTCCGGCTGCAAATACCTATGTGCAGAAAAATTGGGCAAGTGATACTAATCAGGTACTATGTAAATATATCACCTTTGCCTGTTGTTTTCCTGCCCTAAACCTGCCCCTTTATTTATGATATCTGCATGGATGTGTTAAGCTATTTTTTCCGGCCAACATGATTAAGTGAGCATGTGTTCTAGCTTGGGTTTCACATGCTGAGAAATGCAAACGCAAACAAGTTCTGCACCGATCATGCATGCCCAAACATAAACATGAGATATTAATTTGATGCAGAGACACATAGCGTCACAGTGCATATACTTTTAATCAAAGGGTTACATGGAACCTAGATGCTTCCTATTGTACCTCCATTAATTGTTCCTGTCTTTTAGTTCTATAATGAGATAAGATAATTATCTGTATGGCCATATTAGGCATAACATTGTCCAGTGACTAGTGGCCAGCACATCACCACGCATATTTCTCAAATCATGGTCTATCTTGTCGGTGATGAAATTCAGAGGCCAATAGATATGCCTTTGCCAGTAGTAATCATGTAGACTAATTGCTGGTGTTGGCGTCACTGATTGGTGCATCATTTTCTGAATTAAGCACTGACAGGTTGGCATGCATTAGCCTCTTTGGGAAAGAGATCATAAGGTAACCTTTATCGCTTGCAGCTTACGTGGGAGTTTGATACGTGCATGTATCTTTGCTGTACCCTTGTCTTATTGCATCTCTCGTTCATTCTTCTTCACATGATCGACAAAATTTCCTCATTCATCTGTTTGGAAGAGCTGGTCATGCCCCCCATGTAGCTTTTCTGTTCCAGATCTATATATCATTTGTAAAAGCTGTGTTCCTTTTGGCAACTTGATGTACCTTACAATCTATGGCTTGGTTTTTTTTTCGAAATGGGGGTTTTCCCCGGCCTCTCCATCCTAGGATGCACATAGCCCTTTATTGAAATAACCGAGAAGTATCTCCATAAGGTCTTACAAAAAGAGTGATCTCAGATGATGGTACGCAACCCAAACATCTATAAGAACAATGGGTCTCACAAGAGATAGAAACTACAACCACTAGACCTCAGTCAACTTACTAGAATGACGCCACGAAGCCTGGTTGAAGAAATCCGAAGTAACCGCCACAAGACGGGTGCATCCAGAAACCATGGATTGTCTCTGATGCACAGAGAGAAGGAACGCCCATAGTTGGATCCAATGCACCGTCATAAAAATAACCTGCAAAAAAGAGGGAACTCCGATTTTGTTAAAAATACAATTGTTGCGACATTTTCAAATAGACCAACAAATGGCCGAAATGCCTGTGTGTATTCTCCCTTTGTTTACTTTATCTATTCCATTTAGCCAATTCCCAAACATATTAGTAATATTGGTTGGCGAAAAAAGATTAAAAGTACAAAATACCATACGCCAAATGATTTTTGCAAATGGACAAGAAAGGAATAAATATTCTATTGTTTCGACCTCGTTACAAAAGCAACATTTTTACATCCATTCCAGTTCCTCTTAGTTAGATTATCCTTGGTTAAAAGAACTTTGTTGTTAAGAAACCACATGAAAGTCTTGATTTTCAGAGGAATTTTCAACTTCCACAAATACTTGCTAGGAAAACTTGGATGATCATTTATAAGGTCTTCATACATAGATTTAACTGAGAAAATCCCATTTTCAGTAAATTTCCAAATAAACTTGTCATTCTCATTCGTAAGGTTTACCTCCATCAATCTCTCACATAGGTGTAACCATGCAGCCCATTTATTTCCATTTAAATTACGCCTAAAGGTAATATGTAATGGATATTGAGATAAGATTTCGTGAACCGAGACATTTTTTCTGTGAATAATAGAGTAAAGGGAAGAGTATTGTTGGGCCAAAGGCGACTCTCCTAGCGAAACATCTTCCCAAGATCTTGTGCCTTTTCCGTTTCCAATGTTAAAAGATCCTCGGGCAAAGAACTCAACTTTTACCCCCATTAAACCTTTCCAAAACGGCGAATCAGTTGGTTTAGCTTCAACTTGTGCCAGAGTTTTATTGGCGAGATATTTGTTATGAAGCAACTCATGCCACATACCCTCCTCAGTCAATAATTTATTCAGCCATTTACTTAGTAAGCATTTATTTTTAAATTCCAACACTTCTATGCCCAAACCTCCCTGGTCTTTGGGCCGACAAATAATATTCCACCTAGTTAGCCTATATTTTTTCTTATGCTCATCACTTTGCCAAAAGAATCTTGAGCGATAGAAATCTAATCTTTTCCTAACACCTTTCGGTATTTCCAGAAAAGATAGCATGAACATAGGCAAACTAGTTAGAACCGAATTAATTAGGATAAGTCTATCCCCATATGACAGGAGCTTCCCTTGCCAACAACTGAGTTTTTCATCACATCGATTCTCAACTAGGTTCCATTCTAAATTGCGAAGTCTCCTATGGTGTATAGGTAGCTCAAGGTATCTAAACGGTAAGGATCCCGACTCATAACCAAAAATGTCCCTATAAGTTTGTACCAGCTCGGCAGCCTTATCAAAACAATAGATCTCACTCTGATGAAAATTAATTTTAATTCCCGAAAGTTGCTCAAAAATGCAAAAGATTAACTTCATGTTCATAGCTTTATGGAAATCGTGCTCCATGAATAGAATTATATCGTCGGCATATTGTAAAATGGACACCCCACCCCTCTACTAGATGAGGGATCAGTCCCCCAACCTGACCATTCTCCTTTGCTCTGGCAATCAAAATTGCAAGCATATCAGCGATGATATTAAAAAGCATTGGAGATAGAGGGTCTCCTTGCCTGAGTCATTTTCTAGTCTGAAAATAGTGGCCAATGTTATCATTAACTCTAATGGCCACACTTCTATCCCGTACAAAACTATCAATCCACTTACACCATAGAGGATCAAAGCCTTTCATACGTAGGACCTGTTGTAAGAAGGGCCATCTGACTTTATCATAGACCTTTTCAAAATCAATTTTTTGAAAAGAACACCATCCAATTTCTTTCTATGCAACTCATGAATAGTTTCCTGTAAAACAACATCCCCTTCCAGAATATGCCGGCCAGGCATGAAAGCCGTTTGAGTGGGTTTAATTATTTTGTGAGCAATCACAGAAATATAGTTTGTTGCGATCTTAGTAAAGATTTTAAAGCTAACATTAAGTAAACATATAGGTCTATATTGTTGAATTTGTACATCATTCTCTTTTTTAGATAAAAGGGTGACAAGGATCATGTTATGCAACTGTGCAAAAAGCTCCATCAGATCATGTTTGACTACTGCCCAGAAAGTCTGGTAGAATTCCGTAGGGAACCCATCTGGACCCGGTGCCTTATTATGTTTTATTGAGAAAATAGCGTCGTAAATTTCTTGTTCAGAAAACATACTAGCTAGAATTTCATTCTCCTCTGGTGACACATGTGGTATGTCATCATTTCTTTCTTCCATAAGCGTTAAACTATTGGGAGTCGGCTCCCCAAATAGGCGCTTATAGTATTCAGTAATGAAGACATTCAAGTTGTCATCATCCACTATGGTACCCTCTTCTTGTTCTAGTTGAAAGATCTTCTTCTTCCTATGTTTGCCATTCGCAATAAGGTGGAAATATTTAGTATTATTATCCCCTTCTGAATGTGTTTAGCTTTTGCATGTTGAGCCCACTTAGACTCTTCGTTCCTTCTAGGCTTACACATTCGTTCATTTGCATCACGCAACTCGTTTCTCTCACCTTGGGATAGCGGAGTTTTTTCGGCCTTAATGTCTAAATCATCAATGATGGACAGAAGTCTCTCCTTCTCCAAGTTGTATTTGCCGCTCTGGTTTTTCGCCCACCCATGTAGGAACTGACGTAAATGTCTTATTTTTCGTTGCCACTGCTCAATAGGTGTGCCACCCTGTGTCACTGAATCCCATTCGGTAGCTACTAAATTATAGAAACCCTCCTATTGTAACCATGAGAGCTCAAACAAAAATCTAGGATTGTCCAGATGCGTTTGCACCCCTAAGTCAATCAAGAGAGGTGTATGATTCGAACCTGTTCTAGTGAGAGCTCTAACCGTTACCAAAGAAAATTTTTGTTCTCATTCAATAGTGGATAAGACACGATCATGTTTTTTGTAAGTAGGTGTGCTCCTTCGATTTGCCCAAGTAAATTGTCTGCCGGAGAGAACAATCTCTCGAAGACATAAACTTTCAATGATTGCATTAAACATAAACAGCCAGCGTGTGTTAAATTTGTCATTATTTTTATCTTCCCTTCTCATTAAAATATTAAAGTCGCCCCCAACCAGAATAGGTAAAGTCTCCTTATCACACACACATACCAATTCAGCAAGAAACACATGTTTCAAATTATCTTGAGCAGCCCCATATACAGGCACCAAAATCCATTGGAAGCCATCCTGGCGGCATTTCAAATAAATCTGAACACAAAATTCTCCCGGTTCCACCTTAATAACATGCAGAGTTTTGATATTGATTCCAACTAAAATCCCTCCTGATCTACCATAGGGTGGTAAGCAGAACCATGCAAAATCCTTCCCCTGAGTCAAGTTTTTAAAGAAAGGGCGAAATTTGATCTCCCTATTTCCAACAGCGCAATAAAATCAAGTTTCTGTTCCCTCATAGTTTTAGACACAAAAAGGTGTTTTCCTATATCCCAAAAACCTTCACTATTCCAAATCATCCCTTTTAAGCCCTGCATGTTAAAAAGTTTTCTTTACCCTAAATCTTGTACCTCGACAAACACTAGCGTGATCGTAAACCTTCTTCTTGCAGGCACGCACCTGAGGAGGCTCCTGTGTGAGTTTATCAGCAAGATTATCAAGCCCAGTTACCTCCTCCTCAACTAGATCATCACAAAGATTCGAAATTTTTGACACCGCTAAACAAGCTTCGCCCATATGATTTGTATCTGTAGTTGCAACTTTATTCTCAAGTAAAGTTAATGTTCTATGCATCTCATTATATTTTATTAATTTTGCCGCAGTATTATTCTGTAAAGGTGTTTCCCCGAGTGATACCCCTACAGACTTCGCTCTCTTGATAATATCAATATTGGAAAACGACAAGATAGAAAATGTGGGATTTACGTTTTTACCTTGGAACTCATCGCGACGTTGCACCAGATCCGCTGCACGCTCCAGCTGTGTGGCGTCAGCATTGGGTTGAGCTCGGACACGGTCACTAGACCATAACTCCGTGGCTGCTGTCTTCGCAATACCTCCAAATGCAATAACCTCTGCCAAAGAAGGTTTCTTTCTTTCCATTCTTCCACCGGTCGATAGCAATTCAGCCCCGAAGACCCTCATTCTGTTAACGGGGGTATAAGGTGATCCAACCGTCATCTTAGATTTCTCCCCACCAGCATTCTCTATCGTGGCAGGATAATGGGCCGAAAATGTCTGCTGTATCGCTCAGGCAGACAGATCCAATGCCGCGGCAGCCGGGGCAGGAGCTGCCATGGCAGAAGAAATGGCCTCGTCAGCCTGCCTCCGCACCTCGGCAGGCGAAAACTGTGCCGCGGCAGGCGACAGAGCTGTATCGTCAACCCCCGCATCCAGCCTCCCCTCCTGCACACATAATTCCTGTATCGCGACAGGCACCTCTACTGCGGCAGGGACAATGACCGCGACAGCCTGCCCCTGCTCGAAGCCAAGTGGTATCGGTGCCGCAATAACACCTGGCAGAGTCCTCTCCGCAGCATCAGTGCTGCGAGGCGAGAAAACAAGGGGTAGTTTCACCTCCTGAGTATCCACCAAAGTAACACAACGATCAGGAAAAAAAGAAGTAGAATCAAAAGAATTTATGCAAGTGTTATTATCGGTTTGTGATACCTCTTTCATCTGAAGTTCAAAAGAACCGTTTTTGACACCCGGAGAAGACAACAACATTGCCATCTGAACCCCATCTGACACTGAATTCTTCCCACCATCTTGGTGTTCATCACTTGATTCCTTTGGATTTTTATGAGAGCTTCTATTCTCATCCAAAGTAAAATTGCCATCCTTGTTTCCATCATCATTCCCATCATCTACATCCTTGCTAATATGAGAAACCGAAGATTCCCCAGCCTCATTGGCCGAAGCATCCTCCACCAGGAATTTCAGTCTATAAAAATCTCTCTTAATCCAGACATCAAGGTATCGAGGAATAAAAGCTGGATCAACACAATACACCAATATCCTGACAATGCATTTCTGCCTAGTAAAAGACATGTCCACACTTTTGGTCTTGCTCAAAAGAGACCCAAGTCCCCAAAGAGAAAGAAAATCTCCCCTAACATCTTTGGGCACTCCCTCAATCTGCACATAAGCCTCAGGTAACAAGAACATTGGTTCATCAACCACTCCCCATTCATCAAACTTCAGATAAATAGGAGTGTCAGGTATTTGGTATTGCTTAAGTGATTTCATTCTTTGTATTTCATCCTTTGTAGGAAATTTGACTTTGAACACATTAGGCTGAAACTCAATAACCTCCTAAATGTAGCTAGGTAATAAAACAAGTCTCTTTAAAATTTCAATTACCCGAGCCACCGTTAAAGAACCCCCTTCTACCAAAACTTTGCCCACCCTTGAGTTCTCAACTCTTGGTCTGTATGTCTCGGTAGTTGGAAGCTCCAAAAAGGTGAGCTTGTTGTTGCCAAGTCCATGGACCACCACAGACGGTTTAGGAGCAAGCAAACATAATTGGGTCTGGTGGAGCCTTACAATTCTGAATTATGTTAGTTTGAACCTTAAACTTTGTAGTACTAACTTGTAATCATATATCTCTTGAGAGTGTGCTCTTAACTACCTTGAACTAATGATGGATTCACACATATGAGAGACCCCAATTCATGATAGACTGACAGGATATGCAATGTAGGAAATTCATCAATGGATCGATCATGAAGTTGAACTACCTTCGAATTCAATGGACAAAAATATGAATACGACGGGTTAAACCCGGACAAAGAACACTCAAAAAGGCCAAGAATTTGGAAGATCCTTGATGTGATGCCAAGATTGCCAACTATGCCGATGTGGTTGGATGGGGGAACCAAAGGTGCCGAGCCAGAGATCCTTCTTTCCATACAAGACAATTATCGGACGCATCCCTCGCCAAAGCGAAAGCCAAAGGACGTGGCTGGCTGTTCTTGCTCCTCTGTGCTCGGTGGAAGCCATGTAAAGTACCCATGTGTGAGTGGGACCCCTCTTATCTCTCTATCTCCCTCGTCTACATCAGGCTATTGTGTGGTGCACTGAACACCATTTTTTCCGAGGTGTGTTGCGAACATTTAGTAATTCCCAAGTGTTTCTCTTATTTTTGCTCTTCGACCAAGTGTCTATAGCCTACAGATGAGGCGTTGAATGACCTTGCATAAATGTTAAGTGGCATATATACTGCCAATGTAAGAAATTTGTCCAAGTTGTCTTGCGAGGATGATAAAGATAGACAAAGTTGAACCCAAGACTGACTAGATGATGGTAAGCTGATCAATCCGGGAAAAAGATGCTTCGTGGGTAAGTTTAGTCGGTCTGAACTATCTGTCTATTGTTCACGGTCGAATGGCTAAGCCAGGGTACGAGACCGAACTTTGAAAGTGAAGTGGTGAATGCGAAATAAAAGGAAATTTTACGTGGTCTGACCGGCTCCTTAAACCTGGAATTTTGAACCATATATAGTGAATCTAAGCGCAAATTTTCGGGCATAATAACGTTTATACACGCGTCACATATTTGTTTGCAGAACGGTATATATAGTCTTATAGCCTTCAAACTAATAACGTGCTACATCTCTAATGACAGACCTATATTTCGTTTGCTGCCCAAAAAACTGTCACATAGGGCACAAAACGACCAAAACATGTCTCCGGTGGCATCCATAAACAGCAAGTGCCCTAAAAACAATTTGGGTACGCCCTAAAAAATGGCCACTGCCGCGCTGCCGCAAAGCACCTTGACCGCGCGCGTGATTCTCCCAACCGCTCCGCTGAAAATTCCCATGTGGCCCGCTCGCCTCCCTCCGCCGCAGATTCGTCGTAGAAATCTCGCCGCCGGCCACCGGGGGCCATGGACGACCAACCACCCCCTTCCTCGCCGATACCTCCACTAGTAGAAACAAGGGATTCGGTTTGGTGCAGATTCTGGCTCTAGTCCTGTGAACTCTAGTCCTGGTTCGTCCCAGCTGCAATGGCTAGGAGGTCGGGACAACTCTAGTCCCGGATCGTTCCGGACCTCTAGTCCCGGTTCATGATATGGCGCGGGACAAGAGGGATCGCGTCAGCTAGCCCCATGTGCGGGATCCTATAGTCCCGGATGGTATCACGGTCCGGAACTAGAGGTCAATCACTAGTATCGGTTCGTAATACCAACTGAGACTATTACCAATGGGCAAAAAATTCACGGGTTCTACCGTGGCAGGAAAACGGGCAAAAATCATGTCGCGGCTAGAGAACGGCTATCCACCCCACCCCACCCCACCCCCCCCCCCCCCCCACCCCACCCCTGGCAAGAAATCACCTTTTCTAGTTTCAAAAGCATGCCAAAAATTATAAAAAGAATCCAAAAATAAAATCCTTCGAAGTTTGTTATATTAAGTGATTTAGTTGTTACTAAAATTAACAAACATGAATTTTGACATAATTTGCAAAAAAAATATCATGAAAATTTCAAACGGCCATAACTTCTGCATACGATGTCAAAAAAATGTACAACCTATCAAAACGTGCAAAAAAATTAGTTCGATTTCAACCTCCTTAAGCCGTTTTTGATTCTTTTAGATTTTTAAAATTCAAAAAGGAAAATTAGTTATTTCAAAAACTAAACTTTTTGTAAATTTTTTATGTCATATTTGGATTCCTCACATTTTTTTGGTAATAATGGATATATTATTTGTCGAATTTCGGTTTACAGATTTTAAGATATCCATATTAAATGAATAAATGGCAAAAATGAATAAAATATTATTTTAATTTAGAAATTAATCTTTTTAGTAAAAAATTATGTCAGATTTGGATTTCTCACATTTTTTATAATAATGGATATATTATTTGTCGAATTTTAATTTATAGATTTAAAGATATCCATATTAAATGAATAAAATATTATTTTATTTAGCTATTTTGTTTTCCTTTGAGTAAAATATTATCATTACTTATTTATTGTTGTTTATTTAAATAATTTTTTGTAATTTCAAAAAATAAAAATGTGTGACATATTGATATGAGTTAATAGGATTGATATGATAGTGTTGACCACAAGGTACAATTTCCCTCGCGCAAGGTCATCCTGATGGAACAGAGAAGTTAAGCATGCTCGGGGTGGAGTAGGTGTTAGGATGGGTGATCGACCAGAAAGTTTAACCACGAGTATAGGTTGACCTAAGATTAAGTGTACGTAGTGTTGAAAATGTTCCAAGTGAGAGATTAACGAGTTGGTGTTACCAAGTGAGAGTCAAACAATTCAAAAAAAATTCTAAAAAAAATTCAAAAAAATTCTTTAGTCCCGGGTGGTGTTACGGCTCGGGACTAGAGGTCCTCCAGCCCCCGCCGCATTGCCGCTGCCACATGGTCGCCTCTAGTCCCGGTTCGCAGCAAACCGAGACTAGAGATAGGGACCTCTAGTCCCGAATTCGTAGTCCCGGGTGCGAAACCGGGACTAGAGCCCGTTACGGTCCGGGACTATAGCCCCTTTTTCCACTAGTGCTCCACGGCTGTAGCCAATTCTGGCCTTCCCCCGCCCCCGGCAGGAGCCGCCGTCGCTCTGCCAAACCCTATGCCGCCACCCCAACACCGGGCAAGTTTTGCGGTGTCGTGGCCCGTCGTCGGCGCCGGGAAATCGAGTGTTGATCCCGCCACTCCCGCAGCCCCTGCCAAACCAGCCCCCAAGGCCAAGAAGGTGGTCGACATGAAGCAGCAGGCTGCCGGTGCGGGCGCCAGCGGAAGGAAGAAGCCAGTCATCGCCCGTGCAACAGAGACTCCGCGCGCGGCCGAGAACGCGGCTCGTCCGCAGTCGGATCTCGAGGGAGCCGTCGTTCGCGGTAGAGGAGCAGCCACCGCCGATCAAGAGTGAAAGACGTCTATGATCTTCACAAAGAGAAAGATTGCAACGAAAGAACCACCGCCTCTCTTCGTCATCGTTGGCAAACAATCTCCACCGATTGTTAAAAGTGGTCGGCGTGCCTTACTAATGTGAAGATCATGAACCCAAGTGGCACCAATGATGTTGATGTTGATAGGCTAAGTGATTTGTGTAGTTTGTCTTGATAAGGTTAGTGATTTGTGTACTTTGTCTTGTTTGCCGGGATACAAGTGGAATGAGTGAAAAACAAAGACAATATGTAGAGCTTTGTCGCGATGAACTATTGAAGAAGAAGGAACAAGCTTTGCACAACATGAGAGGCTACATGCCTCCGTTTGGAGGTTTCATGGGAGGCTACATGGGGAGTTTCATGGGTAGCATGGAAGGAGGCATGGGTTACATGGGAGGAGGTGTTGGTGGTTCAATGGGAGGCATGGGAGGAAGGGCAATGATCCAGTACTATTCCCTCCAGCTAAACTCGTATAATGTCAAACAAAAGGACTGCTCAGCTCGCTTGATATCCATTCGTAATTAGTATATACATGTATATATAACCCTGTATAAAACCCCATATAACTTAACTAAATAATATGTTTTTCTAGCCGTACTTGTATTAGTACGAGCTCTATGCAAAGGAAGAAAGAAGTATGGTTGTACGCTGGATCATCGCCAGCAACGGCCGTATCTGCGCGCGGTGGTAATGGTGGCGGTTGAGTCCGGCGAGCCAGTGACTCGGCCTGGGCAGCGCACGCCTCGGCTTGGCCCGTAGGTGTGTGTCGACAGGGCTGACATGGCGGTAGCGGCGCGCGCAAAGGCGGCGGCGCGGTAGAGCTTGGCGGCGGTGGTCGGACTGTCAAGCAACTCGCCGGACTGTTCGGCAACTTGTCCGGCGACTTGTCGAGCGACTTGTCCGTCTTCTGGCCGGACTGTCTGGTGCCTTGTCCGGTGGCTTGCCAGACTATCCGGCGACTTGTCCGGCGGCTCGCCGGACTGTCCGGCGGAGGCGGCGCAGGAGAGCTTGGCGGCGGTCGTGATGATGGCCGGCGCGGCTGTGACGGTCGCGATGATGGCCGACGGCGGGGGCAGGCCGGATCATGTGTGTGGGGAAATTGCGTATAACTACAGATCCTGATATGTATACCTCTATGAGGGTAATACTCTATTTAAATACGGGTTTAATATATATGTAGATATGTTTGTACGAGTTTAACGGGGAGGGGTAGTACTGGATGGAATGGCAAACATGGGGCCATGGAGACCTGTACCACAATCCGGTGAATGTAAAAGCCAACGGATACGGGAGTGATTGAAGTTGTTTCGTCTCTTCTCTGTGGTCTTTGTAGAAACGCACTACTCATCCATGATTGGATCTGTCAAAACCTTGCGTCCACAGGACCTGACGAGATTAAAGTACTATGCACCATAGATTGGCGTCATTTTCTTTTCTTTTTGGAGCCATGCATCGATTGCATCATTGTGCGGTCCTAATAGGTAGCTCGGTCGCGTGTAAAAAAAAGTATAGCTCGATCGATCTCTAATTTTGTAAAGATCTACATACTTGAAAATTGAAAATGTAGGAAGCTTGCCGATCTGGCATACATGCAGAACTTGTAGATGGGGACCCTTTTATAAGTAGGATGCAGTCCAAAGGGAAGGCATCGATCGACGTATTTGCTCTCACACGGAAATAGGTTCCAACTTCTTTTCGTGAAAAGAATAGTTGAAACACCAGACCAGGCAATCCATAGCATCCAAGACCCAATCACATAGAAATCTGATGCCAAATCCATACATTTCAAGAAGAGCCTCTCTGGCATCACATCGCTCACTCTACTCTGCTATGAGTAGGCACTAGCTACCGCCCACAAGTAACCACTTCCCAGCTATTTTCGTGTCATTGTGTGTGCCTGCACGCAAACCCCGCATACGTGATACATGGCCCTTTCAAGATAACCGAAGCTGCTGGCCATCACCTTCGCAAACTGCATATATATTGTAACTACTCAAAATATGGTTAGAATTGGAATAATCTACACAGTATTATCGTAAAAAAATAGTGTCATCAAATAATAGACTAATCAATCTGCTTCATGGTTCTGGTCTTTGGGACCTCGAACCATAATTCGATAACTACAAAGGATAGCGGATACACGACCGCTTGAAGGTCTTTAATTCATGTTTGTCATGTTGTCTTTCAAAGAGCGCACTCATCCATGAGTGGATCCATACAAACCTGCCATCCATACGACTTGAAGAGGTTAAAGTACTCCCTCCGTTCGGGTTTATTAGACTTGGGTGTATTTGAAAACAAAAAATGACCGTAAGTTTGAACAAGAAAAAAATATATTAAGTCGAAAAAGGTACTCCTAGTAACACTTTATAAAACATGACCAACTTTCAGAAAGAGTAGCAACATATATATGATCCATCAATCAGTATATTATAAAACAAAATTTCAGGATGGATCTCGTGATACCAATTTTGGTGTCATAATGCTCTACATTTTCCTATAAATTTGGTTAAATTTTATAAAGTTCTACTTAGAACAAAAGGTAGAAGTACACTTATTCGTGATTAGAGGGAATAGATTGGTGTGGTCTACCACTCTATTTGTCATCTTTTCTTTTTGCAGCTATGCATTGATTGCATCATTATGTGGTCCTAAAAGGTAGCTTCAATCTCTCTATTTTGTTAAGAAGTACATTACATGAAAATGTAGTTGTGCCCGGGAGGCATACGTACGTAGAAACTATGCGTGGACAGTCCAGACCGAAGGTATCGTACACCAACTTTTACTTCGCGAAGAACAAAGTTCCAACTCTTCGTGAAAGAAAGAGGGAAACACAAGACCGGCCAATATATAGAATCCAAGATATAATCACATAAAATTGATGTCAAATCCATACATTTCAAGAAGAGCATAATTGGCATCACATTTGCTCTCCTGCTACAAGCAAGCTACTCGACAATGCACTAGCTACTGCCTACTAGTGACCACTTCCCCGCTATTTGAGTATCATTGTGTGTGCCCGCACGCAAACCCGCATGTATATGTGGTCCTCTCAACGAAACCAACCGACTCCACACATCACCATCCACCTTCGCCTTCCTTTTACACGAACAAATCTGAGTTCTCTTTCTTGAGGCCACAGCAAACCGCTTGATATGATCTGAAGTTTTAGTAATCCGTCCATTTTTGTGAAGGCGGAATGAATTGGTCTCCGTAAGCAAGTGGATCCACGTATGTTCAACAGTCAAATTTGATGTTAAATTAGACTCGCATGATGAATACAATGATTAATACATGGTAATGAATAGAAGTAAATTTGATGTTCTTGGAGAATGTGTGTCTCAATGCTACATTTTGGAGTTAAAAAACAAAAAGAATAGAGGCATTTTCATGGTGATCTGGTTTAATATGGAGGTGAGAAAATAAGATAGTAAAAGATAACTTCGAGTAATGTGGAAGAGTTAGTAAGGAGAAGAAATGACTATATGTGAAGAAGAGCATACATAGTTAGTAGGAGACAATTGTATAGTTTTATATACAGGATTAACATGCATCCATGGAATGGATGGTATCTTGTCTTCTCATTAACTTGTACAAGGCCAATGAACCGTATGCATGCTATTTATTCTATTTTATAGGAAATCATACTACTATGCAAACCTCATAATTGATTTGGCATGACCCACCATGCCTTACGCCATCACTAACATTTAGAGCATAGCAAGATGTTCCCTCGATTTCTATCATTTATTCATATACCACCCACAGTCACACAATATATTAATATCCTCACATCCACTCTATGATGCATGTTGGTTTGAAAAATCATCGGAGGAATAGATACAGATGGAACAAGTGTTAGAGGGGGTACTGAGATGGATGGATGCATGTGGTGCACATAGAATGTTAATCAGTGACTCTGTTAGGAATTGTGGACATGGTGAAAGAGCTTGATAGTATATACGAAGCTGAAGGTAGTTGCTTGCATGCATGGACATAGTTCAACGAACTATCGTGTAAACATGCTCAGATACACCGTAGTTTGGACTTCATTTAGAGAACATAGATCTTTTTGGCAGCTCAAACGAGGCATCGGTTTGTCTACTTGCCGCAAGTCAGGTTTCTACCGTTATATCCTTTGTTGCACCGGTTGACCAACCAAGTCCGCTGCAGAAAAAGTTGATGGTCCTAAGAAATACAATCATGTGTACATCTTATTTACTTTCTATTCCAATTGTAGTAACTATACTTTTTACCAGAATGATGGAGACATGTGCGAACTCCACCAGAATCACAACTTTCATGTAAACACTACTTTTATTTCTATGGAAACAATAATATTTAAAAAAATAGGAATATCTAGTAATAGGAAATAATGTATGCATGTGGTACCAGTAAAAGAATGGAATTTTTATTGTGTATTGTGCAGTGGGGCACAATGGTTCAGTGTCTCACCATCTGGTGTGTCTATCAATAGCAAAAGAAAAATAGTGGGACATGGAATAAATTGACTTCTAAGTACTTCCTCCGTTCCAAAGAATAGGTGTATTTTTCTTTTGAAAAGTCAAACTATGTAAAGTTAGCCCAAACTTTTATAAGGAATATCAACAAATATAATATTAGCTAATATGAAATTAATTTCATGAAGTATGTAATGGTATTACTTTTGTATTGTGCATGTTTATAATTTATTCTAAAAACTTAGTCAAACTTTCTGAAGTTTGACTTTTATATTATATAGTTCGTATTCATTGTAAGCATGTTGTGGTTGGCAGGTTGCACTTCAAGGCTGCAAGTCAAATACTAATCAACTAAATGAAGTGCAGGTGACAAAGATGAGCGCATTTCCCTGAGAATAAAGATGAGCGCACGCAATGTACAGTCTACATTTAGTAGAAAAGAATAGAAACGTTGGATATTGAATGAGTGGTAATGAGATATATATTTTTGGTGTCAGATTGGTTGAGATACTCCCTTTGAGTAACAAGGAAAGTGGTTTAGGGCATCTCACAAAATTCGATGCCAAATCCATAACATCTCATAAAGTATTCTGCTACTACGAGCTAGCTAGTAGTAGTACTTTCGTCCCTTGTGTGGTCTTGTACCGAAGAACGCACTCGCGCATGCATGAGTGGATTCGTTCGTCAAAACCTTTCGTCCACAGGACTTGACAAGGTTAAAGTACTCCACACCGTAGATAGATTTGTGTGGTCTATCACTCTATTTGTCGTCTTTTCTTGTTGCCGCGTGCATCTGCTGGTCCTAGTAGGTGGCTTTTGATCGATCTCTAATTTTGTTAAGAGTTACATGCACGAAAACGTAGGAAGCTCTAATGTAGTGTGCATATATGTGAATGGGGACCTTAGCCAAGTTAGGAGTACAACCCAAAACCAAGGTACCCGTGCACTAGCTTTTATTTTTCACATAGAAATATAGGTCCCAACTTCTTTTCGTGAAACACCAGACGAGGCAATCCATAGAATCCAAGATCCAATCTCATCAAATTTCACGCTAAATCCATATGTATGTACTCCTACATTTCAAGACGAGCATAACTGGCATCACATCACTATCGTACTACTGTACGAGCAAGCTGCTACTAGTAGTACTAGTCGACAATGCATGCACTAGCAAACCAGTAACCACCTCCCCGCTATTTGCGTGTCATTGCGTGTGCCCGAGCGCATACGTGATACGTGGCCCTTCCAACGGAACCAACAGACTCCACACATCATCGTCACCTTTTGACGCAAAAAAACAAAGGAGTTCTCTTTCTTGAAGCCATATATAGCGTACGTACCGCTAGACATGGTTTCGTCTCCCGCACAAATGGACCGATCTGGGTTTGCGCTGCGCTGTATATAATCGGTAAGTTGCCTGCTGGCTGGAGCGCACCAGCTAGCTAGCTAGTGAGACGGCAGGGACAGGCAGCCGGCCGGTCGAGTCGATGACGAGTCATCTTACCCTGTTCCGCCTTCCGTGTGCGACAGTGAAGCGTGTGCCGGGTTCCTGCCTAACCGCGCGCCTCTTTTTCAGCTAGCCATAGGACAACGGTTTGGTCCCCTCTTCGTCTGCTAAGCATATGGCCAGACAGTACGACGTGTAGATGTGTATGCCTCATGAACTAGCCAGCAAAACTGGCTAGCTAGTATTAGTAGTGTGTTAACCAACTTGCTTGTTTGGATACCAAGCAATTAGGCAACCTATATACTTCCACCACCGATTCATAATAAGTGTCACTGATTTTTTAGTACTCCCTCTGTTTTCGTTTACAAGTCCTGCGCGTACTTCTATGTCGCCAAATTGAGCAACTTAGTAGTATGAGGTATATATCACAAAAAAAATATCACCGAAAACTTTAAACTTGTATTTTTTTAATGATATATTTTTTATATTATATAGGTTAAATTGATAACCTAGATATACGCGTAGGACTAGTAAAATGAATTTCGGAGGGATAGTAGTACTTATTTTGGCTAAGAACAACTTCCTACGTTTTTGGACATCTATAAAATCATTGGTTCGGAACTGGTATGCATAGCATTAAGTAGTTAAACCCGATAACTATAATTAAACCCAATAATTAAAATAAAATAAAATGGCGTGTTATCTTCTACTAGTACTACTAGTAATAAAAGACTATAAAGGACGTGTTTCCCGTGGTTGAAATTATTTTGGAGATGGCTGACACGCACATGTACCAGAAAACCGAGATCACAAAGCTAATGCAAAAATAGGACATATTTTCGTGCTGCTTTCTCCTACAGCTTACGCATGCCAAGGTGGGAAATGCAACTTTAATTTAGACAATAGTACAAGAGTGTAGACAAACCTTATCTCTCTGTTTTAATATATAAGATATAGGTTACAACTAAAAGTCGTCTACAAACATACATGTCTTTTAGAAAGAAGAAAAAAGCTAAAACATGACACAGAGGGAGTATACGAGTTCCCCTGGCTACCACGTCCGACCCGACCGGCAGTGTTTTCCTCGAGTTTTCTGCAAGGGCAACAGCGCGTAGCCTAGATGTTTTGCTTGAAAAAAAAAAACAGTTTGCCCAGTCTCGTTCGTTTCCTAGAAATATCCTGCAGATAAGGGGGGTCGTTCACTATACAGAGAGAAGAAGAAAAAAAACTCCGTATCAGACAAGGAGGGGATCTATCCGTATCGCCGGCGTCGGTCACGTGCCGCCAGCGGCCAGCCACATGCGGTCCTCCCGTCTCGGTTTCCTCCCGGGAGTGGTGTAGCCTCTACGTTCGTGCACGCATGCATGTGCACTCTGCTGGCTGCAGCTACATTACGACACACGCGTAAATTAACTGGTACTTGTACAGTATACTAGCGGTGGCTAGAACAGACCGTAGAAAATGCTCTGTTTTTAAAATATGAGATGTTTTAACTTTGTGAAAAGACTATATCTAAATATTTAGATTCACTTCAAATCTAGATGAAACTAGAGATTAAAAGAGGTCTAGATATGCTTTATTCGTAAAACTAAAACGTCATATATTTTAGAACGGAGTGAGTACAGTATAAAACGGAACATACAGACCATTTCTCGAGCTAGTGAAAACAAAGCGTCCTCGCCTCTGTGCAAAACTATGACAATATATACAGGTTACTGTAGCTTGGCGACTCTGAATGTCTACATACGTATGTACATACCCGGTATACGAGATCGGTGGACCGTACGAGCCGGCTCTGGCTGGATCGCGCATGTGGCCGTATGACACCACGTACGCAACACATGCACCATGCCGACCCAACGTGCGCGCGTAGTGGCACGTGACAAGGAGCGCGGCAGGGGTCGAGATCCATCCTGCCTTTTTTTCACGTATTAGTTACTGCTAACACGGAACCGGCAGGCCGGCTGGGTCCTATCCTACACAAAAATCTACTCATAGCTGCACGCGCGTGTGGTTGTCGACGCTGTTGCAATTCGGAAAGACTGCCGCGCTGTTCTCCACTAGTAGCTCAAAAACTTACGGTTTAGAGCTCTTTGCCATTGCATGTTGCCACGATCCGGGGATTAGAGACGATAAGTGGTTTTTTGCTTTTGTTTTAAGGAGATTATAGGGAGAGTGGTCATGTTTTGGACACTTCACATTGTATTTTCCTGGTCACTCCTCCTCCTCCACCACCACCTTTCTCTCTATCGCTGGTACAGCTCACGTCAGAGATCGACCTCGCACGTACTGGCTGGGTCGGAAGTGGTGGTGGCGTCCTCTCCTCGCTCGACGTGACGGCGAGATTATTGCGCGCCAACAGCGCCCGGGTGTGGTGGTCGCTTTGTCCGAGCCGGACAGGGGTTGAGTGAGCGAGTAGGCCGCGTGACAGAGCACAAGGATACAGTGACGCCTAGTACGTGACAGGATGAAACAACGGCGCAGCATTCGCGGTTGACGGGATACATTGGAAAGAGACGAGAGCGTGTAGTGCGGCTCAGGTGCTAGTTTCTCCCAGCAGATATACAGATGGACGTTTCTCATATGTGTAGCGTTGCACTATTTCTCTTGTGCTCCTTTCCTTCTGAAAAATATGTCACGGATTTGTCAAAATCTATACATGCTTTAGTACCTCCCTCAGCCTGAAAATGGATGTAGTAGGTTTAACAAAATTTGGATGAATCTATACACTAGTTAGTACTCCCTTCGATTCAAATTAATGTCCTTTGATTTGTCTAGATTCAGACGTACCTAGCACTAAAACATGACTAGATACATCTACATCTACAAATCTAAGAACATTAATTTGGATCGGCGAGACTATATAGATACATACAAATTTTGGTAAATTCCCTATTTTGAGACCTAGGGAGTAGATAGATACATCCAATTTTTCATAAATTGAAGACATCATTTTCAGAGAATCTCTAGCAGATACCGCAAAAGTCGTTTGCAGTATACCACAAATCTGTTTTGCGATAAGAATTGTCCCGACAGAACAGATCCCGTATATCTATACGGTAAAACGGAATATTTCATCGTCTCATTCGCGGGGTCGTCTTCCTCACAGACGTGCAGGTCCCTCGTGCACATTCTCGGCTCGTCCTTCGCGCATAGTCCCTGCCCCTACATGCACGCGGCCGGCGACGAGCTGCTGTAGCCGGTTCCAGCAGGCTGGCGAGCTGCCGCATGCGAGCTGCCAGATTGGCACCATAGAGACTCTCCGCCATGAAATCGACCTTCAGAAACGGTGGCACCGTCGACAGCGAGAGCAGTTGGTGTTAAAATATGTGCCCCGTCGAGCGTTGACCGGTTTGCGATTTACCCTAAAAACTAGATATATTCGGTACGCAGAAACTACAAAAAATTACGGTTTTAACCACTTTTGCGGTATCTATTATGTCCATTTTTTTCTACCAAAACTGCAAAATCTTGCAAAATTTGCCGGGTTGACAACTTTTGCGGTATCTGTTAGAGATGCTCTTAGGACTTACGAGTATAAGAAGTGTATCATTCGATTCCACTAGTAGAAACAAGGGCTCTAGTCCCGGTCCGTAAAAGGCACTAGTTCCGGTTTCACAAGAGGGACTGGCAAATCGGGACTAGAGACCCCTATATCTAGTCCGGGTTTGCCACGGACCGGGACAAGAGGCCACCACGTGGCAGCGGCAACGCGGCTAGGCTGGAGAATCTCTAGTCCCATGCTGTAACACGACCTGGGACTAAAGAGTTCCTGCCGAGGCACGATTTTTTGTTTTCCTTTTCGTTTTGTTTTTTCCATTTCGTTCCTTTTTCAATTGTGTTTCATTATAATTTCCAACATGTTTTCGTACACATATTCTACATATTCTACGCTACTATATGCACAGTACACGTTGATACAGATATAATTAATATTTGATCTCTTGCGAGCCATCATCGCAATCAAAACTCGTTGGCGCTTCGTTTATTTGTTCTATCTCCATTCTTACACCGAACTCATTCAAAAGCTGTGAGCCATCTTTGGCTCCATCGTCTCCACCCTGATATACTCCACCATCTTCTACTCCACCAAGGGATTTCGTATTACGTGTTCTCCTCATCTTCTCTGCCATTGAAGTCCATAGATTCACTAATACAGAAGATAAAACAGTACTAATGAAATAATAAGTAAAGTTATTACATCTCAAATAATCCGGTTAATGCAACAATAATATCAGATCCCAAAAAACAATAAGTAAATTAATACATCTCGAATAAGATATCACTAATACATATCTATATTGGGCGTTGATTTCCCGGGTCCTGAGCCGTGGGCGGTGAACACCCAAAAAGAAGGAACCATCACAGGAGCATAGCTCGGGTGAGATCCCTGAATAATCTGCCAGGTAATGGAGACCCTGGCGTCCAACACAGTCATATAGCGACGGACATGCTCGTCCTCCTCCCTCACACGACGATGTACCACATCCTCGGGAGCCGGCTCCCTCTGCACCCCTAGTGGACCATGCGGCTGCCACCAAAGAAGCTCTGGGTCGATGACGGGACCTGAATTCCTCACCAAGTTACGCATCCCGGAAGGTAGCACCTCCCAGTGCCAGCCTGGCGGAGCCTGATGGATCGGTGTTGATGTAGAGCTTGTTGGAAACCCCAAGAGGAAGGTATGATTAGCACAGCAGCAAGTTTCCCTCAGTTATGAAACCAAGGTTTAATCGAACCAGTAGGAGCAAGGAAACACCCCAAAGGTGTTGCTAGCTGAGCCTTGGCAGGGCGCACTATCGGTGCTAGTAGCAACGTGGAGACCTGCACAACACAACCACAGAACTCTGTCCCCAACTTGCGATGAGGTTGTCAATCTCACCGTGTTTTGCTAAAAACAAAGGATTAAACGTATCGAATGGAAAGAAGTAAAAGTTTGCAGAAAGTAAACACAAAGCAGTAACAGATCATAGATTGTATGTTAAGAAAAAGGACCGGGATCCATAGTTCACTAGAGGTGGCTCTCCTTGATAGATAACATGCTGAGTGAACAAATTACAGCGGGGCAATTGACAAACATCGAAAAAGCATACAAGCATATACTAATCATCTTGACTCCTTTGGAACTTGATTGGGCATTACAACATTATACATAGACCGCCATCCAACTGCATCTATAACTAATAATCCACCTTTAGGTTATCATCCGAACCCCCTCCAGTATTAAGTTGCAAGCAACAGATTATTGCTTTACGAATTGCATGTAAAGTAAACAATACGATTGTTCTATGAACAAAGGATTGTTGTTTTCTCCCCAGTAGCAACAACACATCTAGTACCTTAGAGATTTCTGTCACTTCCCCAGATTACCAGAGGCATGAACCCACTATCGAGCATAAATACTAACTCTTGGAGTTGCTAGCATCTACTTGGCCAAGATAGCTACTAACAACGGAAAGCATGCAAGATCACAAATAACAAAGACATGATAGAATCAATAATCAATCTGAAATAGCATCTCAATATGCATCGGATCCCCACAAACACAACATGCAGAATTACAAATAGATGATCTTGATCATGAACGGAGCTCACAAGATCTAGACATGAAAGCACAAAGAAGGAGAACCAGCCATCTAGCTACTACATGGATCTGTAGTCCAAGGATGAACTACTCACGCATCACACCGGAGGCTTGCATGTTAATGAACAAGGCCTCCAGGGTGAATTCCCCTCTCCGGCAAGGTGCCGGGAAGAGCTTCAGATCCCTCCCGATCTAGGGATGGATATGATAGCGGCTACAGACTCTTTCGTGGATTTTTGATCGGGTACTTAGGGTTTTCGTCCCGAGGGCATCTTATAGGCGGAACGAGAGGCCGAGGGGGTGCTTGGGCTGGCCACACCAGCCCCTGGCGCGGCCGGGCCTGGCCTACGCAGCCAGGTGGTGTGTTGGCCCCCTGGATCCTCTTCGTCTCGTATTCTGGCATCTGAAGACTTCCGGAAAAATAGGCCCTTTGGCTTTTGTCCCGTCCAATTCCGAGAATATTCATTTTCTGAGTTTCCTGGAACCAAAAACAGCAGAAAACAGGCAGCTGACACTGTGGCTCTTGTTAATAGGTTAGTCTAAGAAATCATATGAAAAGTACTCCAAAGTGTAGACAAAACACAAGAAAGTGGATAAAACCAAGCATGGAACATCAAAAATTATAGATACATTTGCAATATATCAACATTCCCAAGCTTAACTCCTGCTCGTCCTCGAGTAGGTAAGTGATAAAAAGAAAGAATAATTTTTGAGGTGACATGCACCATCAAAGACTTGATCAAAGTATTTGTAAAACATTCAAAGCTGGGATCATAGTACTTCAATCATAACATGAAATACAAAGTTCTAGCAATAAAATAAAAAAACTATGATGCAACATGAAAAGGCACAAACAAAAGATTCATGAATAACAATGCTTTGCAAGACGTTTGTTTGTTTCACGTAAAGAAAACATAGCATACCAGTATTCAGCTTGTCCCTCATAGAGTAGCAAATATAAATGCATAGGACACATTCAAAGTTCGTAAGAGTGACTATATACAAATAGTTTAAAACAAGCAATATCAAGTTATGCATCAATCAACTAGTCTTGGGACAATGCACATAGAACTAAGAATGGCCACTATGCTCTCAAAGTAGGTGCATAAAGGTAGAAGGAGGAGACTCAATACAATGGTGAAAGAAAGTCCTTCATAGAAGGAAGTAGGGATTCAAGTCTCATAAAGAGCTTCCAAAAATTATGGTACTTATAGCTTTCACCTCTCATTGCCCCTATCATAAGCATCTTGAAGTGATTAAGGTTAAAGTGAACAAACTATGGTGTACATGCTTGACGAAATATAAGTTAGGAATCTCATGTCCCTTGTATACAAGGGCCGCTCCTCATGCTACTCAAGTTTAGTCACCGGTAAGTTCTTGTCATCGTAAGTACATGTGTATCATAGAAAACCGCCAACGGGGTACCCCTTGCCCGATGATACAGAAGAATCCCCATATCAAAATGACAAGGCAAGTAGACAACGAGCATCTCAGCAACCTTCTTATTTACCATGGGAATATGGTGCTTTTTTCTCTCTTTCCTCTTTTCATAATCTCTTTTTTTTCTCTTTTTCTCTTTTTTCTCAATATAGGACTCTTTTTTTATAAGAAGAATGCTTCATAGACAGCTCATTATGGTTACGCTGCAAGTTTCTACCATGTCAGCATGGATTAGACCAGCGGCCCATGCGTTTCTCTAACACATATACATAACTCCATGGACTTACAAGCTCCCCTTTCATTTCACACCGACAACATCCATATACAAAAGAGCATGATATCAACTAGGTACAAGTACCAAGTGCAATGTTCAAAGTGTTCCCCATAAAAGCATGGTTCTGCTAATCCCCAACAAATAAGTGCAAGCATATACAACATAGACGACACAATGGTTCAAGTTTATTAAGGGCAAGAAAAGTAAAGTGTGCCATCAAGTTCGTGAGAGCTTTAATCACTAGTTTTCTCATAACAAGTTTAATTTGGAAGGTAAAAAAAACAAGAATATACTTGGAATAGCATAAGCTAGTAGGTAGGTATGGTGGACTCTTTGGAATAACTTGGTTTAAGGAGTTGGATGCATGAGTGGAACTCATACTTGGTTGTGGAGGCTAGCAAAAGACTGGGAGCAACAAACTAAGAGAGCAATAATGGCCATAATCATGCAGAGCGACAAAACATCATTGATCAAAGCATAAAGTGATACTACAAGTTGAAAAATAAAGGATCATAAAGGCTATGGTGACTTGAGATAGTCATAACATGGTGTGAGCATGCGCCAAGTCAACCCAAATAAAGCATCAAAGGAGAATACCACTATACTATGCTTTAATATGCTAAAACAACGCATGATTCATCCAAGGCACATTAAGCAATCTCAATTGTTTATAACAAGTCATGCTATAGCAAAGAATACTAAGCATAAAGCCAAAACAATATCAAGCATGGCATGGCAGAGCATAGGCCACAATCAAAAACAAGCTCTTTTTACCACATAAGCATGAACTTTCCTACTCTTTTCTAAACCAAACCAAACTATTTGCAAACCAATGTATGAAAGAGGGGGTCCAACCAATTTATTCAGAAAACTAAGCAAACCAAGCAAATGAAAAAACAAAACGAAAAAGAAAAAGAAGACGCTCCAAGAACAACACAACTGTGCATGAAACAATAAAAATGAAGCGTTTGGAAGAAATTTGGGATTTTTATTGATGAAGAAGGGGATGCCTTGGGCATCCCCAAGCTTTGACGCTTGTACTTCTTGGATATTTCTTGGGGTGACACGCGTGGAATCCCCAAGCTTGATCTTTAGTCCATCCTTCATCTCATTACTCATTCCTTCCATACACCTGAAAATTTTCCTTCATACAAAACATCACACAATCTTTATTAGCAACATTAGTGCACTCAAGATAAAAGTTCTTAAGGTTCCGTTCTAACACCAAATAAACTTCTATTAGTATACTAGCTACTGTAGCACTTCCCTCAAAAATCTCAATTCTCCAAAAGAACTCAAAAAGGAACCAACAAGAAGCAAATGCAGAAAATGGCAGAAATCTGTCAAAACAGACCAGCAGGTAAAGACGAATTTTTTCAAAGACCTTCTGTTGCTCAAATAAAAAAGTGTTGATCTAACGAAAGTTATATAACAACCTGGGGCAGAAGCACAAAAATTCACGCCTCAAAAAGACGTTCATATATTTTACAGAAATTTTTACGGTGAAGCACAGAAATCTGTTTCGGGACAGCAACTTTCCCAATCATTACTTCTCTCTCATTAGAGGTTACTCTTGGCACAAAAAGCAAATAAAAAGGATAAGGAGCGGTTATTATAGAAGTAATAACTTCCAAGACTCATCTAAAACTTTGGGTTATCTCCCAATAAGTACTTTTCTTTAACGCCTTTAAGTTAGGCATAAGAAGCAAGAAAAAGGATCAAGTGTTCTCAAATGAAGAAGCATTAAGACCAAATTTTGTTTTCATAGGAGAAGCAAAAGAAATCTTCCCTCTCTTATTAGGGAAGTGTTCTATACCTTTCTTGAGTGGGAGTTGATATTTAATGGTGCCTTCTTTTATATCAATGATGGCACCAACAATTCTAAGAAAAGGTCTTCCCAAAGTAATAGGACAAGAAGCATTGTATTCAACATCCAAAACATAGAAATCAACGGGGACATAGGCATTGTTAACCATAATAAGAACATCATTAAGACTCCCCATGAGTTTCTTTTTAGCATTATCATCAAGTGGGACATTCAAATAACAATCTTCAAGTGGAGGCAAATTAAGCATATCATAAATCCTTCTAGGCATAATAGAAACACTGCTATCAAGATAACATAAAGCTTTTAAATCAAAGTCATTTTCTTTCATATTAATGATGGGTTCCCAACCATCTTCTTGTTTTATAGGAATAGAAGCTTTATGTTTCATCTTTTGTTCTTTAATCTTTATGAGAGCATCAGTAATGTGTTTTGTAAAGGCCATGTTCATAGCACTAGCATTAGGACTTTTAGCAAGCTTTTGTAGGAACTTAATAACTTCAGAGATATTGCAACCATCAAGATCAAAATCAAATTTATCATCTAGAGTAGTAGAACTATTACTAGCCTCAACACTAGTGGTGGTGATAGTAGAAACACTAATGTTTCTAGCAATTTCATCTTCTCTTTCCCACTTAGCATGTAATTTAGCTAATAGTCTAACATTTTTATCAATTCTTACTTGTATAGCATTAGTAGATGCAAAGGGATTATCATTAGTTTCAGGTTTAGCAGCCATTTTATTCAAAGAAGATTGAGCTACAGCCAAAGATGCTATATTTCTTTCAGCATTAGAGAGTTTTTCCTCAATAGTTTTATTGAAAGCAGTTTGCTTACTAATAAAGTCTTTAAGCATAACTTCAAGTTCAGAGGGAGCACTCCTATTATTGTTGTAGTAACTTCCATAAGCATTACCATTGTTGGGAGGATATGGCTTATAATTGTTCTTACCAAAATTACTCCTATAAGCATTATTGCCAAAGTTGTTATTTCTTATGAAGTTCACATCAAGTTGCTCTTCTTGAGCAACCAAAGAGGCTAAAGGAACAGTATTTGGATCAATATGTGCTTTCCCATTAACAAGCATAGACATAATAATATCAATCTTATCACTCAAGGAGGAGGTTTCCTCAACAGAATTTACCTTCCTACCTTGTGGAGCTCTCTCAGTATGCCATTCAGAATAATTAACCATCATATTGTCTAGAAGTTTTGTTGCAGCACCCAAAGTGATGGTCATAAAGGTACCTCCAGCAGCCGAGTCCAATAGGTTCCTTGAAGAATAGTTCAATCCTGCATAAAAAGTTTGGATGATCATCCAAGCAGTCAGTCCATGAGTGGGACAATTATTTACCAAAGATTTCATTCTTTCCCAAGCTTGAGCAACATGCTCATTATCAGATTGTTTAAACTTCATTATTTCACTTCTCATAGATATAATCTTAGCAGGAGGATAGTATTTTCCAATGAAAGCATCTTTACATTTAGTCCAAGAATCAATACTATTCCTAGTTAAGGAATTCAACCATTCTTTAGCTTTTCCTCTTAAAGAGAAAGGAAACAATTTCATCTTAATAATATCACCATCTACATCCCTATGCTTTTGCATCTCACAAAGTCAACAAATTTATTTAGATGGGCAGCAGCATCTTCAATACCAATACCAGAAAATTGTTCTCTCATAACAAGATTGAGTAAAGCAGGTTTTATCTCAAAGAAAGTATCTTCAGGCATAGGTGGAGCAATAAGTGTGCTCATAAAATCATTGTTGTTGGTGCTAGTGAAGTCACACAACTTAGTGTTTTCAAGAGTAGTCATTTTTTTGTGTTTTCAAATAAGAAAGCAAACTAGTAAAACTAATTTTTTTGTGTTTTTGATAAAGAAACAAGCAAACAAAACAAAAAGAAACTAAGCAAAACAAAAATAACAAAGTAAAGAGATTGGTTATGAGGGACTCCCCTTGTGAAGATGTCCTTGACTCCCCAGCAATGGCGCTAGAAAAATGCTTGATGGCTCGGTGTCGATGTAGCAAGTTTCCCTCAGTTATGAAACCAAGGTTTAATCGAACCAGTAGGAGAAAGGAAACACCCCAAAGGTGTTGCTAGCTGAGCCTTGGCAGGGCGCACTACCGGTGCTAGTAGCAACATGGAGACCTGCACAACACAACGACATAACTCTATGCCCAACTTGCGATGAGGTTGTCAATCTCACCGTGTTTTGCTGAAAACAAAGGATTAAACATATCGAATGGAAAGAAGTAAAAGTTTGCAAAAAGTAAACACAAAGCAGTAACAGATTGTAGATTGTACGTAAAGAAAAAGGACCGGGATCCATAGTTCACTAGAGGTGGCTCTCCTTGATAGATAACATGATGGGTGAACAAATTACAGCGGGGCAATTGACAAACATCGAGAAAGCATACACGCATATACTAATCATCTTGACTCTTTTGGAACTTGATTGGGCATTACAATATTATACATAGACCGCCATCCAACTGCATCTATGACTAATAATCCACCTTCAGGTTATCATCCGAACCCCCTCCAGTATTAAGTTGCAAGCAACAGATTATTGCTTTACGAATTGCGTGTAAAGTAAACAATACGATTGTTCTATGAACAAAGGATTGTTGTTTTCTCCCTAGTAGCAACAACACATCTAGTACCTTAGAGATTTCTGTCACTTCCCCAGATTACCAGAGGCATGAACCCACTATCGAGCATAAATACTAACTCTTGGAGTTGCTAGCATCTACTTGGCCAAGATAGCTACTAACAATGGAAAGCATGCAAGATCACAAATAACAAAGACATGATAGAATCAATAATGAATCTGAAATAGCATCTCAATATCCATCAGATCCCCGCAAACACAACATGCAGAATGACAAATAGATGATCTTGATCATGGACGGAGCTTACAAGATCTAGACATGAAAGCACAAAGAAGGAGAACTAGCCATCTAGCTACTACATGGACCCGTAGTCCAGAGATGAACTACTCACGCATCACACCGGAGGCTTGCATGGTGATGAAGAAGGCCTCCAGGGTGAATTCCCCTCTTCGGCAGGGTGCCGGGAAGAGCTTCAGATCCCTCTCGATCTAGGGATGGAGATAACGGCGGCTACAGACTCTTTCGTGGATTTTTGATCGGGTACTTAGGGTTTTCGTCCCGAGGGCATCTTATAGGCGGAAGGAGAGGCCAAGGGGTGCCTGGGCTGGCCACACCACCCCCTGGCGCGGCCAGGCCTGGCCCACATGGCTAGGTGGTGTGGTGGCCCCCTGGCTCCTCTCCGTCTCGTATTCTGGCATCTGATGACTTCCGGAAAAATAGGCACTTTGGCTTTTGTCCCGTACAATTCCGAGAATATTTATTTTCTGACTTTGTTGGAACCAAAAACAGCAGAAAACAGGTAGCTGGCACTGTGGCTCTTGTTAATAGGTTAGTCCAAGAAATCGTATGAAAAGTACTCCAAAGTATGGACAAAACACAAGAAAGTGGATAAAACCAAGCATGGAACATCAAAAATTATAGATACATTTCCAATGTATCAGAGCCCAGTCTCGGACATCCCCGGTGGAGCCCAGTACTCTGTCGTTGCCCTCGAGTCGACGACGAGGATGCGAGATGGGTATTGCCGACGATAACAAATTCCTATCAAAATAAAATCAAATTTGTACTAAATAATCCATAAAGTAAGTAAAATAACTAAGTACAATAACTAAGTAACTAAACAACTAACTAACTAAAATAACTAAGTAACTAAGATAACTAAGTAACTAAAATAACTAAATAACTAAACAACTAAGAAAATAACTAAACAACTAATTAAACATATGGAAGAAAATAACTAAATAAACAAAAAAATAATTGCCCCTACACTTTTTTATGTATACATATATTTTGTTATATACTTACACTTTCTTATGTATACACACAGTACAATAAATACACTTTATAATAAAAAAATTGTTCATACACAAAAATATGTACATACACTTTTTACAATCATTTCTTTTGTTAAATCAATAAATATGCCTAGCCACTGCGTGTCACTACTAATATTACTAATACTACTAGTAATATGACTATAATACTACTACTAATATTCCTACTACTATTACTATCACTAATACTACTATACCACTATCAATATACTAATACTACGTTTTTAAGGGGATGTACTAATACTATTAACCTAGACTAATTATCTAACTAATTACCTAGCTAATTGGCTATCTAATACAACTATTAACCATAGGGTGAGAGATCGAGAGCACCTACCCGCTGGGGCCAGCGGCGGCGGTGGTGACGGCGGTGGTGGGGTGGCACGACGGACAGCGACTACGGACGGCGACAGAGAGGAGGACGGCGCGGCGGAGTTAGCAGCCTGCCGGCGTCGATCGATCTTCGGTGGCGCCTCCTGCGCATGCGAAATTGAGATATGGGGGTGATGAAAAAGGAGCAGGGCGCGCGCGAAATATATAGCGCCACGTCCTTTAGTCCCGGATCGTGGAATGACCCGGGACTAATGATCCTTTTGTCGCGGGTCGTGGAACAAATAGGGACTAAAGGTTAGTCCTTTAGTCCCGGGTCATGCCACGACCCAGGACTAAAGGTTTTTGGCAGTAGCCTATGGCGCCAAAATCGTCGCCCTTTTTGTCCCGGTTTCTGGAATGAACCGGGTCTAAGGTCCTTTTGGAAAAAAATTGATTTTTTTTCCTATAAACTATATATATATGGTTCCCGCCTTATATATAATGTTATATAAAAGATATCAAAATATAAATATCATATCAAAATGTTTAGTAAAAAAATATCTATCTAATAAAAGTATTATTTAAGGGTTTTGTGGGTTTAATATGGGAGTAATTTTTGCAGTAATAATATGAGATGAACTTGTATTAATTTGGATTCTATCTATCTTGTATTAATGTGATAAACTCCAAGCTCAGTATCATTTTTAATATATGTGGATACTATCTATATCTTGTTTTGGCATATTAAAAATGTGGATTCTATCCATCTAACTATTAAAACTATTAACCATTTTTCCATTTTAAATTAAAAATTCATTAAATCATATCTTTTGCATACTTCTGAATCTAATAAACTTTCAACATAAAAAGCTAGTTGCAACTACACTAACATTGCAACAAAAATAAGAACTAAATAGGATGCCCAATATGTCACTATGAGCTTCTAGAGCATTAAATGAGCTTCTAGAGCATTAAATGAGCAACACTATTTAAAGAAATACCCTATTCCCTCACTTCATTTATTTGTTGAAATCTAAAAATTTGAATTTTGAAAATTTTACATGCATCAATTTTTAAATTGGACAAAACAATTAACATGAAAAATGTGGAGTTTTTAATTATTGATCTACCAGTAAAAACCTTATTCCATTCTGAGCTATGAAACTCTAAAATTACACATTTCAATTTTTAGTAACTTTTTGCCTAATCAAAATTTGCCTAAATTTACACATCTAAAATTCCCTCTACTTCTAGAGCATGAAACACCTTTCTACTTATAGAGCATTGAGATAAAATAACAATGTGAGATGAAAGGATTAAGTTTGCTAACCTTTCAAAACCTTGAATTTAGGGGTTGCCAGCAAATCTTGACAAACGTTGGTGAAAAAATGGGCATGAACTCGATTTGCTTGGAGGAAAAATAGCCATGGGCTCAGGCACGAACGAAGCTAAATTATATAGAGAAACCAATAGTCCCGGTTTGCATTACGAGGCGGGACTAGTGATTGACCTCTAATACCGGTTTGTATTACAAACCGGGACTAGAGGTCCGGAACCTGGTTGGCGCGTGCAGCTGGCTGGCGCGAGACCTCTTGTCCCGGGTTGTATCACGAACCGGGACTAGAGGTCCAGAACAACCCAGGACTAGAGCTGCCCCGGCCTCCTAGACGTTGGAACCGGGACGGACCGGGCTAATGCAAATGCATGTAACGCACCTGGGACTAGACCTAGAATCGGGACGAACCGAAGCCCTTGTTTCTAGTAGTGTTCGTTTCATGCATGCATTAAAGATCAAATAAAAATAGGTTACCTCATTTCAAACACATAAAGAAAAAATGCATTTGCTATAATTCACCAATGTTAGCACTACATCACATTTGGGAAAACCTCGGGTAGGGCTGGTTTTTGGACCAAGCTTGGTAAAGACCAATCTGCAAAAAGTCAAGCCCGAGCCCGGCCTGGCCTCGGGCTTTCAGCTATTTGAGGAGGCGAGGTTTCGGCATTTTTTGGTTGTTTTGTATGTCGTCTCTCTCATCCAGTTGCACGGGGTGAAACTATTTGAGGAGGCGGTGGCGGCGCCAACTATACGGCGGGAACTATACGGCCGAAAAATTAATTCCCGCCGTATAGTTGGTCGTTAAACCTTCTGCATGCCTCGATCACTTTGGATTTTCTTCTAGTGTTATTAATATTTCCCAAATAAGCAATTTACGTTGTTTTTTACTCCTTTTCTCCCAAATACAACTGCTCCAAGGATTGTGTCCATTGTATCCATCATCAGTCCAGATCTTGGTGAAAATTGACATAAAATATGCGCGTGAATGCCGTAAAATACCAAGATCCTACAACTATAGTGCAAAATAATAATATAAAATATGATGCAAATATGCATTCATCGAGCGCCGCCTCCATCTTTGCAGGTTGCCAGCCTGGAGAAGCTCCCGCTTTCCTCCTACTCTGCCCCTTGCTCCGCCTCATCTTACTAGACCACCAGGAGGTGGTGGTGGGCGTCTGTCCCCTCTTGCGGGGCGAACTCATCCGGGATGGCATTGCATCTTGATGCCGGTGCATGGTGTTCGAGTGGGCGCCTCCATCCGGTCGTTCGTGCCGCAGCGGCCACCTTGTAGCTCGCCAAGCCGCGGGGCACCCATATCGTCGCCTGCTAAGGCTCTGACCTTGCCGCTGTCAACCATGGAGGTGGCAAAGCTTGCGGATTTGGGACTAAGACGCGGAGGTCGTATTCGAGGCTGCCGGCGATATTGAGGAGGGGAGGAGGGGGTCAAGATAGCTACGATGGTTTTCGAGCTCCAGTGCCACATGTTGGGGGGTTCCTCCTCCTTGCGGGGACTGGCCAGTATTGAACGCTTCCCGGCCTTCTCGGCTTGCCGTCCTCGGCTCCTCCCCGGTTGCAGGCCGATAGTGGTGATGCTGGATCCCTACGACATAGGGTTGTGTGCATGCGTCCCTCTCCAGGACCAGGACTTCCCCTACAAGATGGGTCGGACCATGACGGCATTGGCACGACATCCTGACCAGCTAACGAACTCAGCGACGGTGGTGAAGCAATTTTGGGGGAGGGGATTCCCTTGTGGGATGTCTCCATCTTGGGCAGCTCATACCAGAGGGGAAGGGAGAGCAGGCGGGCTACTAATGGGCCCTCACAAAGCATGCGTGGGGCCTAGGTGGCCCAAGGCCGGGAAGAGGTGGCCTCCTTGCGTGAGGGCTTGCCACTGTCCCACGGGTATCAGCATTTGGCCGATCAGCGCGACGATGGGGTGGAGCCTTAAGTGGTAGTGCAGAGAAGAAAAGAAAAGCAAGCAAGCAAAAAGAAGAAGACCATGGCGGGTCCATCCATCGTCCCAAGCATCGTCACCACGACGTCACTCGATAGTCCCTCTAGCATGCTTGGGGCTCAGATGGCCCATCTCTGCACCTTGCGTCTGATACGTTGCAAACGTATCTATAATTTTTGATGTTCCATGCTTGTTTTATATCTACTTTCTTATGTTTTGTTCACACTTTGAGATACTTTTATGCATTTTCTAGGACTAACCTATTAACAAGATGCCACAGTGCCAGTTTCATTATTTCTTCTATTTTTGGTTCTAGAAAAGCCAGAAACTAAATATTCTCGGAATTGGACAGGACAAAAGCCAATACCAGAAGACTCACGGAGCCAGAAGACGAGATGGAGAGGGGCCAGAGGCCGGCCACACCACCTGGTCGCGCGGAGCCTGGCCCGCGCCAAGGGGTGGTGTGGCCACCTAGGGCACCCCCCGGTCTCCCCTTTCGCCTATAAGATGCCTCCGATGCAAAAACCCTAAAAAATTGAGCCTCCAGCCACGAAAAGTTCCGCAGCGCCGCCGCCACCGAAGGGGAGATTTGGGGGATAGAAAGTCCCTGTTCTAGCACCCTGCCGGGACAGGGAAGTGCCCCCAGAGCCATCTCCATCGATCTCCACCACCATCTCCATCACCGTTGCTGATTCCCATGATGATGAGGGAGTAGTTCTTCCTCGAGGCTAAGGGTTCTACCGGTAGCTATGTGTACATCTCTCTCTCTCTATGCGTGATCATATTGTGATCATGAACTTTGTAATCAAGTAGATCTACCTTGCTACTCAAGTGCTTTAATAGATCTCTGGCTCTTCCCATGTGTGTGAAAGTGACAGCATGCACACCATGGTGGCACTTAGGCTAGAGGTTAGAAATACTTGTTATGAGTTATATTTGGAGTTGGATGTCTCTATGAAATTGTGATGTTTGTTGGAACCATCTAGCGCTCAAGGTGACAGTGTGGGGTTATCTAGATGGGGAAAGCAAACTTTGAGGAGTGCTGTTATAGCCTTACCATGGATTAGAGTGTCCAACCGGAGAGTAGTTCAGAGTAGTATCATGAAGAGAAGATATTTATATGAGAGTGTTCACTAGTGAAAGTATGATCCCTAGGCCTTGTTTCTAAGCATTGAAACACCGTTTGCAACTAGATCTGTTACATGTTTGCTTGCTTCTATCTTTATTTCAGTTTGCCTTTAGTCTCTTCCATGCCATCAAGCTATTTTCTGGCACCGTTGTCCTATATCCATACCACTTGTATTTTACTATCTCTTCGCCGAACTAGTGCACCTATATACCTGACAAGTGTATTGGGTGTATTGGGGACACAAGAGACTTCTTGTATCTTGATTGCAGGGTTGCTTAAGAGGGATACCTTTGACCACTTCCTCCCTGAGCTCGATAAACCTTGGGTAATCCACTTAAGGGAAACTCGCTGATGTTCTACAAACCTCTGCACTTGGAGGCCCAACAACTGTCTACAAGAATAGAAGTGCATAGACATCAAGCTATTTTCTGGCGCCGTTGCCGGGGAGGTAAGGTAAAAGGTACTCACATCCTCCGGTGTGAGTGCTCGAAGTTATTTCCTTTAGATTCTGCAATTTTGTCTTTTTGTTTCTTATTTTCACTAGTTAGGCTTAATGTAAAATAACAACAAAATTAGAGAGCTTTATAGTATTTATCTTGAGTTAGGACATGAAGTGTTTGAAGAGAAAATTAAAAACCAATGGAACTTTATTTGCATGCTAATAGCAACGTTATTAGTATGAATTCTTTGAATATCATTATTGCTAATGCTATGAAAAAGTCTAAGCTTGGGGAAGCTGGTTTTGATGAGCATGATATTTTTAGTCCCCCAAGCACGGAGGAGAAAAATTACTTTGATGATACTATGCCTCCAATATATGATGATTACAATGATGAATATGATATTTTCCGTCCACCTACTATTGAGGAGAAAATTAATTATGATTACAATATGCCTCCTATATTTGATGATTATGGTGATGAGAATAATAATGATAGCTATTTTGTTGAATTTGCTCCCACTACAATTAATAAGAATGACTATTCTTATAGGGAGAGTAATAATTCTTTTATGCATGTGGCTCATGATAATAATGTTTTATGTGATAGTTATATTGTTAATTTTATTCATGATGCTACTGAAAGTTATTATGAGAGAGGGAAACATGGTTTTATGTATCTCAACAATATTAAGTTTGCCCTCTTTATGTTGAAAATTTTGAAGTTGCACTTGTTTTGTTTTCCTATGCTTGTTGCTTTGTGCTTTCATGACTTGTTTCTTTACAAGATTCCTATGCATAGGAAGTGGGTTAGACTTAAATGTGCTTTGAATATGCTTCTTGATGCTCTCTTTTACTTCAATTCATATTTCTTATGTGAGCATCTTCTCAAACTATCATGCCTAACTTAAAGGCGTTAAAGAAAAGTACTTATTGGGAGATAACCCAAAAGTTTTAGTTGAGTCTTGGAAGTTATTACTTCTGTAATAACCTATCCTTATCATTTTTATTTGCTTTTTGTGCCAAGAGTAACCTCTAATGAGAGAGAAGTAATGCTTGGAAAAGTTGCTATCCCGAGACAGGTTTTTGTGCTTCACTTTAAAAATTTGTGTAAAATCTCTGTACATCCGTTTGAGCTGTGATGTTTTGTGCTTCTGCCCCAGGTTGTTATCCAACTTTCGTTAGTTCAACACTTTTCAATTTGAGCAACAGAAGGTTTTTGAAAAAATCGGGTTTTATCTACTGGTCTATTTTGACAGATTTCTGCCATTATTTGCATTTGCCTCTTAATCTCTTTCTCTTTAAGTTCTCTTTGATCATTTGAACTTTTTAAAGGAAGTGCTACAGTAGCTTTTGTTTTAATGGAAGTTTTATTGGTGTTTAAACTGAACCCAAAGACTTATTATCTTGAGTGCACTAATGTTGCTAATAAGGATTGTGTGAAGTTTTGTATGAAGGAAAAATTTCAGGTGTATGGAGAGAATTGTAATAAGATGAAGAACGGACTAAAGATCAAGCTTGGGATGCCATGCGTGTCACCCCAAGAAATATCCAAGAATTACAAGCGTCAAAGATTGGGGATGCCCAAGGCATCCCCTTCTTCATCAATAAAAATCTCAGGTTTCTTGCAAACACTTCATTTTTATTGTTTCATGCACAGTTGTGTTGTTCTTGGAGCGTCTTCATTTTCGTTTTTGGTTTTTGTTTGCTTGGTTTGCTTAGTTTGCTTAAATAAATTGGTTGGACCCCCTCATTCATACATTAGTTTTCAAATAAGATTGGTTTAGATTGGAAAAGAGTAGGAAAAAGTTCATGCTTAAGTGGTAAAAAAGGAGCTTGTTTTTGACTGTGGCCTATGCTTTGTCATGTCATGCTTGATATTGTTTTGGCTTTATTCTTAGTGATTTTTGTTGTAGCATGACATGTTATAAACAATTGAGATTGCTTAATGTGCCTTATAAGAATCATGCGTTGTTTTAGCATATTAAAGCATAGTACTGTGGTATTTTCCTTTGATGCTTTATTTGGGTTGACTTGGCGCATGCTCATACCATGTTAAGACTATACCAAGTCACCATAGCCTCTATGATCATTTAGTTTTCGACTTATAATATCACTTTATGCTTTAATTAATAATGTTTTGTCCCTTTGCATGATTATGACCATTATTGCTCTCTTAGTTGGTTGCTCCCAGTCTTTTGCTAGCCTCATACCAAGTATGAGTTCCACTCATGCATCCAACTCCAAATAAAACCAAATTATTCCAAAGAGTCCACCATACCTACCTATTAGAATTTGCTATTCCAAGCATATTCATGTTTTTATCTACCTTCCGAATTAAACTTGTTATGAGAAAACTAGTTATTAAAGCTCTCACGAACTTGATGGCACACTTTAATTTTCTTGCCCCTAATAAACTTGAACCATTGTGTCATCTATGTTGTATATGCTTGCACTTATATGTTGGGGATTAGCAGAACCATGCTGTCATGGGGAACGCTTTCAACATTGCACTTGTACATTGTACCTAGTTGATATCATGCTCTTTTGTCTATGGATGTCGTCGGTGTGAAATGAAAGGGGAGCTTGTAAGTCCATGGAGTTATGTATGTGTGTTAGAGAAACGCCTCGGCCGCTGGTCTAATCCATGCCTAATCATGGTGGAAACCTGCAGCGTAACCATAATGAGCAATCTATGAAGCGTTCTTCTTATAAAAAAGAGACAGGGATTGAGAAAAAGAGAAAAAGAAAAAATGATGAGAAAAGAGGAAACAGAGAAAAAATCACCATTTTCCCATGGTAAATAAGAAGATGTTGAGATGCTTATTGTCTGCTTGCCTTGTCATTTTGATATGGGGATTCTTCCGTATCATCAGGCAAGGGGTACCCTGTTGGCGGTTCTCTATGATACACATGTACTTACTATGACAAGAACTTACCGGTAACTAAACTTGAGTAGCATGAGGAGTGGCCCTCGTATTCAAGGGACATGAGATTTCCAACTTATACTTTGTCAAGCATATACTCCATAGTTTGTTCACTTTAACCTTAATCACTTCAAGATGCTTATAATAGGGGCAATGAGAGCTGAAAGCTAATAAGTACCATAATTTTTGGAAGCTCTTTATGAAACTTGAATCCTTGCTTCCTTCTATGAAGGCCTTTCTTTTACTTTTATGTTGAGTCTCCATCTTCTATCTTTATGCACCTATTGAGAGAGCATAGTGGCCATTCTTAGTTTAATGTGCATTATCCCAAGACTTGTTGATTGATGCATAACTTTGATATTGCTTGTTCTTAAACTATTTGTATCTAGTCACCCTTATGAACTTTGTAGGTGTCCTATGCATTTATGTTTTGCTACACTATGAGGGACAAGCTGAATACCATTCTCATTATGTTTTCTATATGTGAAACAAACAAACGTCTTTCAATGCATTGTTATTCCTGATCTTTGTTTGTATCCTTTCATGTTGCATGCATAATCACTATGTCTTATTGTTAGAACAATATCTTTCATGCTCATGTTTAGAGTACTTTGATCCCAGCTTGCAATGCTTGCAAATGGTTTGATCTTGATTGTGATGGTGCATGTCACCTAAAAAATTATTCTTTTTTATCACTTACCTACTCGAGGACGAGCAGGAGTTAAGCTTGGGGATGTTGATATGTTGCAAACGTATCTATAATTTTTGATGTTCCATGCTTGTCTTATATCTACTTTCTTATGTTTTGTTCACACTTTGAGATACTTTTATGCATTTTCTAGGACTAACCTATTAACAAGATGCCACAGTGCCAGTTTCATTATTTCTTCTATTTTTGGTTCTAGAAAAGCCAGAAACTAAATATTCTCGGAATTGGACAGGACAAAAGCCAAAGTCGATATTTTACCGGAAGACTCACGGAGCCAGAAGACGAGATGGAGAGGGGCCAGAGGCCGGCCACACCACCTGGCCGTGCGGCCAGGCCTGACCCGTGCCAGGGGGTGGTGTGGCCGCCTAGGGCACCCCCTCGGCCTCCCCTTTCACCTATAAGATGCCTCTCATGTAGAAACCCTAAAACATCGAGCCTCTAGCCACGAAAAGTTCCGTAGCACCGCTGCCACCGAAGGGGAGATTCAGGGGACAGAAAGTCTCTGTTCCGGCACCCTTCCGGGACGGGGAAGTGCCCCCAGAGCCATCTCCATCGATCTCCACCACCATCTCCATCACCGTTGCTGATTCCCATGATGATGAGGGAGTAGTTCTTCCTCGAGGCTAAGGGTTCTACCGGTAGCTATGTGTTCATCTCTCTCTCTATGTGTGTGATCATATTGTGATCATGAGCTTTGTAATCAAGTAGATCTACCTTGAAGCTCAAGTGCTTTAATAGATCTCTGGCTCTCCCCATGTGTGTGAAAGTGACAGCGTGCACACCATGGTGGCACTTAGGCTAGAGATTAGAAATACTTGTTATGAGTTATATTTGGAGTTGGATGTCTCTATGAAATTGTGGTGTTTGTTGGAACCATCTAGCGCTCAAGGTGACAGTGTGGGGTTATCTAGATGGGGAAGCGAACTTTGAGGATTGTTGTTATAGCCCTACCATGGATTAGAGTATCCAACCGGAGAGTAGTTCAGAGTAGTATCATGAAGAGAAAATATTTATATGAGAGTGTTCACTAGTGAAAGTATGATCCCTAGGCCTTGTTTCTAAGCATTGAAACACCGTTTGCAACTAGATCTGTTACATGTTTGCTTGCTTCTATCTTTATTTCAGTTTTCCTTTAGTCTCTTCCATGCCATCAAGCTATTTTCTGGCACCGTTGTCCTATATCCATACCACTTGTATTTTACTATGTCTTCACCGAACTAGTGCACCTATACACCTGACAAGTGTATTGTGTGTGTTGGGGACACAAGAGACTTCTTGTATCTTGATTGTAGGGTTGCTTGAGAGGGATAACTTTGACCACTTCCTCCCTGAGTTCGATAAACCTTGGGTAATACACTTAAGGGAAACTTGTTGTTGTTCTACAAACCTATGCACTTGGAGGCCCAACAACTGTCTACAAGAATAGAAGTGCGTAGACATCAGTGTCGCACCGTGGGAGGGATTCTCTGGAGTACTATGGGCATGACGTGGATGGGGGCTACTACTTCATTGATATGGGTGGGGTCAAGATGACTGTGCCGGAGACACGGGCGATGGTGGCCGTCCTCGTTGATCAGGACCATCCCCTCACGGTCGCTTCTACTACATTTATATGGGAGGAGTTGATCCACTCCGACTCTGCAAGGTGTTGCCGAGCCACGAGTGGCTGGGTTGGCGAGTTTTGGCCCTGGAGTTTGCGGTGTCGTTCCCTTCGATGGTGATCATGTGCATGTGGCTCATCCTTCACACTATCCATCCACCAGTTGAAGGTCTCGATCAAGACTTCATAGGAAAAACATGAGTCTACTACTTCTCTCTCTAAGGTATGGGTTTGCCTACTGGAGGTGCCGACCGAGGACAAGACAATGGAGATTGTGGCTCTCATATCCCAGCGGGTGGGCAAGTTCCTAGAGGTCGACACTCGCTCTCTCTCTCTCTCTTGGGGGTAGGGCGGTAGTGATGATGATCTTGTGCTTGGACCCCTTGGTGTTCCCTGTCTCGCTTCCACTCTTCTTCTTCGACCACGCGGCCAAGGACCTCTTGGTGGAGTGATAGTTGTGAGATTCGACACATTTTTGATGGCTTTTATTGATGGTTTTCTCCCGGATTTGATTGTTTTCTGGCTTTACCTAACGCTAATACTTCGGTAGCAAAGAAAACTTGGTTTTTAATATGTGTTTCAGGTTCTGAATATCAACATGAGGTTTTAACTAGACTAACACAATATTCTGGAGAAATCAAGCAAGTCTCGCTTTGGAAGCACTCAAGGGGAACTCACAAAATCTTTAATGAGCAACTATACGCGGGAATATGTTTCCGGTCGTATAGTTACTGCCGTATAGTTATCGACACCTCTGTCTTGTCAAAAGGGACAACTTCCATGAAGGGACGAAGGACGTGGGAGATGTAGGGGATTGGTGAGATGTGATGTGCCTTCATATATTTTCCATTAGTTTGTAATTGATTCTAATTACTATATTATGTGTGCTTAACTATCTGTGGGATGCCTAATGCTTGTTGTCCAATTAAGGGCCTAAACAACATGTTGCTTTGTTCTACATAGATAATATCTTGTTCTCTAGTGGACCGGTGACCCCCCGGGTGACACGGGGATATCAATGGAAAACTAGTAGACTCAAGGATAACGAAGAACCACTGTGCTTATTGCATTAGTCCGATCGAAGGAGCTTAATTGCTAAGCGACCTGAAGGGTCTTAATCGTCTAGTGTCTGACCATGGTTTTGGTAACAGGCTAGTAGTATTATTGAAGTTGGAATGAAATCTACCAAGAGGAGTTCCGGCTAATTATGGGTTGCTCGCCTACACATATATTTATAAGATTATAATTGTTACATTCATCATTCGTCCACCTAGCTGAAGGAAATATGCCCTGAGAGGCAATAATAAAATTGTTATTATGTATTCCTTGTATATGATAGATGTTTGTTTTGCATGCTATAATTGTATTGATAGGAAACATCAATACATGTGTGTTTAATAAACAAAAAGGGTTCCTAGTTATGCCTCTCTTATAGACTAGCTTCTTGATTAACAAGATGATCAAGCTTTCCTGATCATGGACATTGGATGTTGTTAATAACAAGGTCACAACATTTGTGAAATGATGTGATGAACATTCATCTGAAGTATAGAATTACGATCAAGTCATTATGTTTATATTGCTATAACATCATACGAAGTAATCTTTATCCTTAGACCATGAGATCATGTTAATTGCTAACACCTGAAGAGTATCTTGATAACATCAAATGTCACACCGTAACAGGGTGACTATAAAGATGGGTTCAGTACTACAAAGGTGTTATGTTGAGGCTCATGGATCAAGAGTGGAATTTGTCAATCCAGATGACGGATAGATATACTCTGGGCCCTCTCGGTGATATCACATTAGGATAGCTTGCAAGCAAGTGATGTGATCACTAGAATGTTATATCACGGGAACGAGAAAAGAGTGCATGTCGGTAACGAGATCAAACTAGGTATGGAGATACCAATGATCGAATCTCGGACATGTAATATATCGAGAGACAAAGGGATTTAGTTACAAGCGTTAAAGGTTCTCACGATCACATGAGTCATCGTTGAATGTGTAGGAGTTAGTACGGATCTCCAGGTCCCGCTGCTGATTATTGATCAGAGAAGGGTCTCGATCATGTCTGCATTATTCGCGAACCGTAGGGTGGCACACTTAAGAGTTACCGGACACCATTTTGGAACACATATGTTTCAGACGAAAGAATTGCAAAGCGCAGGAATTGTTTCAATAGAAACCGGAAATTGTTTTGGGTGAAATTGCAGAAGGTGGTTCTGCATGTGATATTGAAATATTGCAAGGGGCTATATGTGAATGTTTGTTAATTAAAGTAATTAACAAAATTCTGAATAAATTTAATAAAAAGAGTTTTATTAAATGAGAGAGCATTAAATTTGGAGAAATTTAATGCATTTAAAGTGGAGACTTTAAAAGGGAATGTGAAGAGGCATTTTAATGTGGAGGAGTTACCACCGCATGAATGGGGGAGGTGAGGGGTCACCCCCCCCATGCGCCGGCCATGGAGAGAGGGGGCACCCCCTCCTCCTATAAAAGGCCACCCATTCCCTCCTTCATCCACACACCTCCTTGTGAAGGATCTCTCTCCCCCTCTAGAATTATTCCCCCATGGTCTCGGATTAGCGAGATACATGTTCCCGGTGGCATTTCGTCTGGAAGGAGTTGCTGCTTCCGCTGGATCGCTGGAGCAAGGAGGTGGAGGTTGTCCGGTGGCTTGAACGTGTGTGCGAGTGCGGATGCGCTGCTGAGTTGCGGCGCTCGGACTTCCTCACGATCTTGAGATCGGCAAGTGTACGACTACATCAACCACGAGTTCCTACTCGTTAACAAAGCTCGTTGTCTTAGAGGGTAAGTTCTCCATGGATGTATGTCCACCCGTTGCTCTGTATCTAGTAGATAGATCTTGGCGTATAGTTCTCATCGTAGGAATTTTTTTGTTTTCTATGCTGCGAACCCAACAGTGGTATCAGAGCCTGATCTATGCGTAGGTGCTTTGCACGGGTAGTACACATATGTTTATATGTGGTCGATGATAATCATGTTATTGCATCTTCTATGTACTTTGGATATTGGTGGCATAGTGGGATGAAGCGGCCCGGACCAACCTTACATGTCATCGTACATGAGACCGGTTCCACGACTGACATGCAACTAGTTTTGCATAAGTGGCTAGCGGGTGTCTGTCTCTCCTACTATAGTCAATATCTGATTTACAACGAGTTGCTAATAACTTGGTTATCCTCGTTGTGGTTCATGTTCGTAGGTTAGACCGGTTCTATCTCCGAAAGCCCTAAGCCACGTAAAAGTTGCAATTGATAAATTAGAGGCGTCTAGTTTAGATCGTTGCTGGGCTAGTGTTTTGATATGGTATTGTTGTAAGTAGATGTATGGTAGATACTCTTACAACTCACTTAACGTGTAAGTTCCATAGACCTTGGCCTTACACACAAAGGAATGATAGAGATCATACCACGATGCAAATGACAGAGATCAAATGCATGGACCATATCATCTCACTTCACACATTAGATGTTAGCATCTTATACTGCTAGTTTGGCGCGTTTGATAGCATTATAAGATGATCCCTCATTTAGATATCAAGATAAAATATGTTCTTCCTTAAGTATGCACCGTTTTGTGGATCGTGTTTTGAGACATCACGTGATGATCGGGTGTTTTCAACTCTACGCTTTCATACAGCGGGTGTAAGACAGTTTTACACACGCAAATACTAAGGTTCTTACTTGACGAGCCTAGCATGTACAGACATGGCCTCGGAACACGGACCGAAAGGTTAAGCATGAGTCATATAGTTGATATGATGCCCATATAGATGTTCGCCTTTGAAGCTACATCGACTCGCGTGATGATCGGACTTGGTGTAGTGGATTTGGTTCATGTAATCACCAAAAGGACACGAGGGATGTCGTTTTTGAGTGGGAGTTCATTAGTAATTTGGATTAGTTGAACTCAATCTATCATAAAATTAGTCTAAATATACTTTACAAATTCTGTTGTAGATGGCACCACCTGCTTTTAATTTCAATGTGTTCATGGAGAAAGAGAAACTTGCTGCGAATGGTAGCAACTTCACCAACTGGGCTATGAATTTGAGGATTCTCCTCATTGCTGCACAAAAGCAATATGTGCTAGATGCGCCGCTAGGCCCCCCACCAGCTCCTGATGCCCCTGACAAGGAAAAGAATGTCTATATAACTCGTCAGGAGGACCACAACTTAGTTCATTGCGGCATACTGTATGGGCTAGAGCCAGAACTTTGAAAGCGTTTCGAAAATGGCAATGCCTTTGATACCATGGGAGAATTGAAAATGATTTTCGATACCCATGCTGCCGTAGAGAGTTATAATGCTACAGAAAAGTTCTTTAGCTACATGATGGAGGAAAACAGCTCCGTTAGTGAGCACGTACTCAAAATGTCTGGGTACGCCGATAAGCTTGTGTCCTTGGGAATAACGATTCCCATTGACTTAGGCATACATCGTGTTCTCCAATCTCTGCCACCAAGCTACAAGAGCTTCGTGATGAACTATAATATGCAGGGCATGAAGAAGTCTCTTCCCGATCTTCTGTCAATGCTTAAGACTTTAGAAGTGGAGATTAGGAAAGAACATCAAGTGTTGATGATCAATAAGACCACCGGTTTCAAGAAGGACAAGAAAGGCAAGTAGAAGGGAAAGAAGGGAGGCAAATCTGTTGTCGCGCCTGAAAAGAAACCCCGAGCTGGCCCTAAGTCTAACACCGAGTGCTACTATTGCAAGGGGACTGGCCATTGGAAGCGCAACTGCCCCAAGTATTTGGCGGACAAGAAGGCCGGCAAGGCAAACAAAGGTATATGTGATATACATGTTATTGATGTGTACTTGACTAGTACTCGCAGTAGCACATGGGTATTTGATACGGGATCGGTTGCTAATATATGTAACTCGGTTCAGGGGCTGCGGAACAAATGACAACTAGCAAGGTATGAGGTCACGATGCGGGTCGGCAATGGATCAAGAGTTGATGTGATCGCCGTCGGAACGCTACCTCTCCATATGCCATCGGGATTAGTTATAAACCTGAATAATTGTTATTTGGTGCCTGCACTGAGCATAAACATTGTATCCGGACCATGTTTGATGCAAAGTGGTTATTCGTTTAAATCTGAAAACAATGGTTGTTCGATTTATATGAATAATATCTTTTATGGTCATGCACCTGTGTTGAATGGTTTATTTCTGTTGGATCTCGATAGTAGTATTACGCATATTCATAATGTTGATGCTAAAAGGATTAAACGTGATAATGATATATCTACATATAGGTGGCACTGCCGTCTAGGTCATATTGGCGTTAAACGCATGAAGAAACTCCATTCTGATGGACTTTTGGAATCACTTGATTTTGAATCATTTGATACATGTGAGCCATGCCTTATGGGCAAGATGACTACAACGCCGTTTTCCGATTCAATGGAACGGGCAACAGATTTATTGGAAATCATACATACTGATGTGTGTGGACCAATGAGTGTGTCGGCGCGAGGTGGATATCGTTATTTTGTTACTTTCACGGATGATTTGAGTAGGTACGGGTATATCTATTTGATGAAACATAAGTCTGAAACCTTTAAAAGGTTCAAAGAATTTCAGAATGAAGTGGAAAATCATCATAACAAAAAGATCAAATTTCTGCGGTCCGACCGGGGAGGAGAGTATCTTAGTTACGAGTTTAGCACACATATGAAAGACTGTGGAATAGTTTCACAACTCACGCCTGCCGGAACACCACAACGTAATGGTGTGTCAGAACGTCGTAATCGTACTTTATTGGATATGGTTCGATCTATGATGTCTCTGACTGACTTGCCACTGTCATTTTGGGGTTATGCACTGGAAACCGCTGCATTCACTTTAAATAGGGCACCATCTAAATCCGTTGAAAAGACACTGTATGAATTATGGTTTGGAAACAAACCTAAGCTGTCATTTCTTAAAGTTTGGGGATGCGATGTTTATGTGAAGAAACTTCAACCGGATAAACTCGAGCCCAAAGCGGAAAAATGCGTCTTCATAGGATACACTAAGGAAACGATTGGGTATACCTTCTATCACAGATCTGAGGGCAAGGTCTTTGTTGCCAAGAATGGATCCTTTCTTGAGAAGGAGTTTCTCGCGAAAGGTGTGAGTAGTCGGAAGGTAGAACTCGAAGAGGTTATTGAACCTTCTCTTCATGAAATGGCGAGTAGTGCAGCTCCAGAAGTTGTTTCGGAGTTGACTTCGCCTAATGAAGAGAGAGCTAATGATATTGATCATGAAACTCCGAAAGAGGACACTACCAAACCTCGCAGGTCAAGCAGGACACGTGCAGCTCCTGAACTGTACGGCAATCCTGTTATGAATTTCATGATTGATGAAATAGATGACCCTGCGACGTATGAAGAAGCGATGATGAGCCCTGATTCCAACAAATGGCTAGAAGCCATGAAATCGGAGATGGAATCCATGTACGAAATCCAGGTTTGGACCTTGGTGGACTTACCTCACGATCAAAAGGCCGTTGAGAATAAATGCATTTTCAAAAGAAAAACTGATGCTGATGGTAATGTAACCATCTATAAGGCTCGACTTGTCGCAAAGGGGTTTAGACAAATTCAAGGAGTTGACTACGATGAGACATTCTCTCCCGTAGCGATGCTTAAGTCGGTTAGGATTATGTTAGCAATTGCTGTTCGATTATGAAATATGGCAAATGGATGTCAAAACTGCGTTCCTCAATGGTAATATTGAAGAAGAGTTGTATATGATACAACCTAAGGGTTTTGTTGATCCTAAGGATGCTGATAAGGTGTGCAAACTTCAGCGATCCATCTATGGACTGAAGCAAGCATCCTGGAGTTGGAATCTCCGCTTTGATGAGGTGATCAAAGTGTTGGAGATATGCCCTAGAGGCAATAATAAATATAGTTATTATTATATATCTTTGTGTTTATGATAAATGTTTGCATTCATGCTATAATAGTATTAACAAGGAAACCATTAATACTTGTGTGATTTGTAAACTTAATTTGAAGTCCCTAGTATAGCCTCTATACTTCACTAGCTTGTTGGTTGATTGATGATGTGGTTTCTTTGTCATGAACATTGAGATGTTATCAACAACAAGATCATATCGTTAGGAGAATGATATGGTGGACATACTCCTATAGACAAGCGTAGCATAAAGATCAAGTCATTTCAATAGTTCAATTGCTATATGCTTTCTGATACATAGTAACCTAATTCCTTCGACCATGAGATCATGCATATCACCTTTACCAGATGGATGCTTTGATATCATCAAAACACCACACCGTAACAGGGTGGCTATAAAGGTGGCATTGAGTGTTCGGAAAGTATTGGTTGAAACACATGGATCAAGAGTGGGATTTGTCCATCCACATGACGGATAGATATTCTCTGGGCCCTCTCGGTGAAATGTCATCCAATTAGCTTGCAAGCATGTGACTTGGTCACAAGGGATCACATATCACGGGAACGAGAAAAGAGTACTTATCAGTAACGAGGTTGAACTAGGTATGCAGAGATACCGACGATCATAACCTCGGATAAGTAACATATCGTGAGACAAAGGGAAATTGGTATCGTATGTAAGTGGTTCATTCGATCGCAAAGTAATCGTAGAAATATGTGGGAGCCATATGAATTTCCAGATTCCTCTATTGGTTATTGTTCGGAGAAGTGTCTCGATCATGTCCGCATAATTCACGAACCGTAGGGAGACACACTTAAGGATTCGACGTTGTTTGAGTAGTTATGGTATTATGAGAAAGAGACCGAATGTTGTTCGGAGTCTCGGATGGGATCCGGGATATCACGAGGTGATCCGGAATGGTCCGGAGAATAAGATTCATATAAGGAAAGTCCCGTTTCGGAGTTCGGGAATGGTTCCGGTGTTTTCATCGGGAACATTCTAGAAGGTCCCGGAATGTCCGGCACTCCGGAGGGGGAAGGGTACATGAATGTGTCATTGCATGTTGGAATGATTGCATCATGTACTAAGTGTTCTCGCTGTCCGAAATAAAGGGTTAATTCAAATCCTAATTGGAAAAGTCAAACTGCCAGTTTTCGGTCAAACTGCCAGTTTTCGGAAAGAGGAGAAAGAGGAGGAGAGGTGGAGGCCGAGTTGGAGGAGGGTTCCTCCCCTTGGCCGGCGCACCTCCCAAGGCCGAGTTGGGGAGGAACTCCTCCCCTTGGCCGCCGGCCCTCCCACCTATAAAGGGAGGGGCAGGGCTCCCCTCTCTAGACACACTAGTTCCTACCCCTCTAAACTAAACCCTAGATCTAAACCCCGGTTTAGAGCTATTTTGGTTTAGAGCCTTCTAATTGGTTTAGAGCCCTCTAATTGGTGTGTCTAATTACTAGACCACTAATAGCCTCTCTCATAAGCTCCACCATACTCGCACCGGCTTAAGGCGAAGCCCTGCGGGATCTCCCCTCTACCTCCGGTACCACGCCGTTGTGCTGCCGGAATCACGAGGAGAGTACTACAACCTCCGCTGCCTGCTGGAACAAGGGAGAGGAAGGTCTTCGTCGAGTACCGAACGTGTGACCGACTACGGGAGCGCTGCCGGAACGTGGCGCCGGAAGGATCGTCTACGCGATCTTGAGATCGGAAAGAGTACGACTACATCACCCACGAGAATCTGCTCTCGTTAAACACTTTGGAATCTTCGAGGGTGAGTTATTCCATCGACTCGTTGCTACAATCTAGTAGATAGATCTTGGCTTGTTTGTTTGTATGCGATAGAAAATTTTTGTTTTCCATGCTACGAACCCCTACAGTGGTATCAGAGCCGTGTCTATATGTAGATCTGTTGCACGAGTAGAACACAATGGTCATTGTGGGCGTTGATGCTTTTATTGTAGATTGCTTTTTGTGTACTTTGCATCTTGCGGTATGTTGGGATGAAGCGGCCCGGGCTAACCTTACATGACATCGTTCATGAGACTTGCTCCACGCTTGACATGCAACTCGTTTTGCATAAGTGGCTTTGCGGGTGCCTGTTTCTCCTAGCATAGTAAAGATCCAATTTACAACGGGTGATCAACAATGCTAGTATCAATGTTGTGGTTATTGTTCGTAAGTTAGAACGACACTTATGGAAAGCCCCAAACCACGTAAAATATGCAAAGAAAGTAGAAGCGTCTAACTTTGTTTTGCAGGGGTGTGCAGTGATGTGATATGGCCATGATTGTGATTATATTTGATGTATGCAATGTTCCTTATTGTAAGTTGGCAACCGGCAGGAGCCATATGGTTGTCTTTAATTTCTGTTAAGACCTGCGTGTCTATTCAAAATAGTTGTAATAGTTGAAGCTGGTGGACGACAACCATGAAGAAGCGTCATTGATCTTGATGCTATGCCGGTGATGATGGAGATCATGTTCGTGCTTGAAGATGGAGATCGGAAGCACAAAGAAGAAAGGCCATATCATATCACATATTATGAATTGCATGTGATGTTAATCCTTTATGCATCTTGTATTGCTTAGTAGACGACGGTAGCATTATAAGATGATCCCTCATGCACATAAATTTCAAGTTCTAAAGTGTTCGCCCTTAGTTAGCACCGTTGCTAAAGCTTGTTGCTTCGAAGCACCACGTGATGATCGGGTGTCTTTGATTCCACGGGTGAATACAACGTAAGCAAGCCAGATTTGCTTATGCGGTAGCTAAGGTTTGATCTTGACGAGCCTAGCATGTACAGACATGGCCTCAGGAACACGGATCGCCGAAAGGCAAAGCATGAATCATATAGTAGATATGATGAACATGATGATTGTTCGCCATTAAAACTATATCAGCTCTCGTGATGATCGGTGTTGATGTAGTGGATTTGGTTCGTGTGATCACTAAAACAATGTGAGGGATGTTGTTTTGAGTGGGAGTTCACCTAGTTTAATTTCATTAATTAATTTGAACTCAATTTGTCATAAACTTAGTCTAAACTATTGCAAATATGTTGTAGATCAATGGCAGCCCCTACCATCAATTTTAATGCGTTCCTAGAGAAAGAAAAGTTGAAAAACAATGGAAGCAACTTCGCGGATTGGTTCCGCAATTTGAGGATTGTCCTCACAGCTGGTAATTTGACCTATGTGCTGGATGCACCGCTAGGTGACCCACCTGCAGCTGATGCTTCCGATGAAGTAAAGAATGTTTACCTCGCTCGGAAGAATCAGTACTCCATAGATCAGTGTGCTATCTTGTATGGTTTAGAATCGGAGCTTCAGAAAAGGTTTGAGAATTCAGACCCATATGATATTGTCGAGGATCTCAAATTAATTTTTGAGACTCATGCGGCAATTGAAAGCTATGAGGCTTCTGAAAAGTTCTTTAACTGCAAGATGGAAGAGGGTAGCTCCGTCAGTGAGCATGTGCTTAAAATGTCTGGGCACGCGAATAAACTTCAAAGCTTGGGTATAGTGATTCCTAATACTTTGGGAGTTTACCGCATCCTCCAATCACTACCACCAAGTTACAAGAACTTTGTGATGAACTACAACATGCAGAACATGAACAAAGAGTTGCCAGAACTATTTGCTATGTTAAAATCTGCAGAAGTGGAGATCAAGAAAGAGCACCAAGTGTTGATGGTCAATAAGACCACCAAATTCAAGAAAGGCAAGTCTAAGCAAAAGGGACACTTCAAGAAGGGTGGTAAGAAAGTTACCACGCCGACGAAGAAGACCAAGGCTGGACCTAAACCTGAAACTGAGTGCTTTTACTGCAAGGGAGAAGGTCACTGGAAGCGGAATTGCCCAAGGTACTTGGCGGATTTGAAGAACGGCAACATCAAGAAGAAAGGTATATCTGATATACATGTTATTGATGTGTATCTCACTAGTACTCGTAGTAGTGCCTGGGTATTTGATACTGGTTCGGTTGCTCATATTTGTAACTCGAAACAGGAGCTGCAGAATAAACGGAAGCTAGTGAAGAACGAGGTGACGATGCGCGTAGGAAACGGATCAAAGGTTGATGTGATCGCGGTCGGCACGCTACCTCTTCATCTACCATCGGGATTAGTTTTATACTTAAATAATTGTTATTTGGTGCCTGCGTTGAGCATGAACATTATATCGGGATCTTGTTTATTGCGAGACGGTTACTTGTTTAAATCCGAGAATAATGGTTGTTCGATTTATATGAGTAATATGTTTTATGCACATGCACCTTTGATAGATGGTCTATTCATATTGAATCTCGATAGTGGAAATACACATATTAATAACATTGAAGCTAAACGTTTGAAATCAAGCGATAACTTAACCTATATGTGGCACTGTCGTCTTGGTCACATTGGAGTGAAGCGTATGAAGAAACTCCATTCCGATGGACTTCTTGAATCACTTGATTTTGAATCACTTGAAAGATGCGAAGCATGTCTGATGGGTAAAATGACTAAGACTCCATTTTCTGGTATGATGGAGCGAGCTACGGACTTATTGGAAATCATACATACCGATGTGTGTGGTCCAATGAGTGTAGCATCGCGCGGTGGTTATCGTTATGTTCTTACCTTCACGGATGACTTGAGTAGATATGGGTATATCTATTTCATGAAACATAAGTCCGAAACTTTCGAGAAGTTTAAGGAGTTTCAAAGTGAGGTAGAGAATCAACGTAACAAGAAGATTAAATTTCTACGTTCTGATCGTGGAGGTGAATATCTAAGTTACGAGTTTGGCGAGCATTTGAAGAAATGTGGAATACTTTCGCAGTTGACACCGCCGGGAACACCACAGCGTAATGGTGTGTCTGAACGTCGTAATCGAACTCTCTTAGATATGGTTCGTTCTATGATGTCACTTACAAATTTACCGCTATCATTTTGGGGTTATGCATTAGAAACAGCCGCATTCACTTTAAATAGGGCACCATCTAAATCCGTTGAAATGACACCGTATGAATTATGGTTTGGGAAGAAACCTAAATTGTCGTTCCTTAAAATTTGGGGGTGCGAAGCCTATGTAAAGAAGTTACAGCCGGACAAGCTTGAACCCAAAGCGGAAAAATGCGTCTTCATAGGATACCCGAAGGAAACTATTGGGTATACCTTCTATCATAGATCCGAAGGCAAAATCTTTGTTGCCAAGAATGGATCCTTTCTAGAGAAGGAATTTCTCTCGAAAGAAGTGACTGGAAGGAAAGTAGAACTCGACGAGGTTGTCGAACCTTCTCTCGAAATTGCGAGTAGCGCAGCACCGGAAGAAGTTCCTGTGGTGCCTGCACCAATGAGGGAGGAAGCTAATGATAGTGATCATGAAACTTCGGTTGAGGTTGCTACAGAGCCTCGGAGGTCAACGAGAACTCGTACCACTCCAGATTGGTATGATTCCGTTATGAATGTCATGTTGGTGGACAACACCGATGATCCCGAGACATATGAGGAAGCGATGATGAGCCCAGATTCCAATAAATGGCAAGAAGCCATGAAATCCGAGATTGGATCCATGTACGAAAACCAAGTATGGACTTTGGTGGACTTACCGGATGGCCGGAAGGCTGTCGAGAACAAATGGATTTTCAAGAAGAAAACAGATGCTGATGGTAATGTTACTGTCTATAAAGCTCGACTTGTCGCAAAAGGGTTTCGACAAATTCAAGGAGTTGACTACGATGAGACTTTCTCACCAGTAGCGAAGCTAAAGTCTGTGAGGATTATGTTAGCAATCGCTGCATATTATGATTATGAGATATGGCAGATGGATGTCAAAACAGCATTCCTCAATGGAGACATTGATGAAGAATTGTATATGATGCAACCCAAAGGTTTTGTCGATCCTAAAGATGCTAACAAGGTATGCAAACTTCAACGGTCCATCTATGGATTGAAGCAAGCATCCCGAAGTTGGAATCAACGTTTTGATAAGGTAATCAAAAGTTTTGGTTTTATACAAACTTATGGAGAAGCTTGTATTTACAAGAAAGTGAGTGGGAGCTCTGTAGCGTTCTTAATACTATATGTGGATGACATATTATTGATTGGGAATGATGTAGACCTTCTTAATAGTGTCAAAGAATATTTGAATAATAGTTTTTCAATGAAGGATCTTGGCGAAGCAGCTTACATATTAGGCATAACGATTTATAGAGATAGATCGAAACGCCAAATATCATTGTCACAAAGTACATATTTGGACAAAGTTCTAAAGAAGTTTGGAATGGAAGAAAGCAAGAAAGGGTTCTTGCCCATGTTGCCCAATACGACCTTGAGTAAAACTCAAAGTCCGACATCGGCAGAAGATAGAGAAAGGATGAGTAAGACTCCCTATGCCTCAGCCATAGGATCTCTAATGTATGCCATGCTATGTACTAGACCCGACATCGCATATGCTGTTAGTCTAACTAGCAGATATCAAAGTGATCCAGGAGTGGATCATTGGACAGCGGTCAAAAACATCCTTAAGTACTTGAGAAGAACTAAGGATATGGTTCTTTCTTATGGAGGTGATGAACAGCTCGTTGTTAATGGTTACACCGATGCTAGTTGGAACACCGATCCGGATGATTCTAAATCACAATCTGGATACGTATTTATTTTGAATGGTGCAGCAGTTAGCTGGAGGAGTGCAAAGCAAAGCGTTGTGGCGAGATCTTCAACTGAATCGGAATACATGGCTGCTTCGGAGGCTTCACAAGAAGCGATATGGATGAAAGAGTTCATTACAGAGCTGGGTGTGGTTCCTAGTGCGCTGGACCCAATGTCTATCTACTGTGATAACATGGGCGCCATAGCCAATGCGCAAGAACCAAGGTCACACAAGAAGCTGAAGCATATCAAGCTGCGTTTTCACGCTATTCGAGAACATATCCAGGATGGGGATATAAAGATTTGCAAAGTACACACAGATCTGAATGTGGCGGATCCGTTGACTAAACCTCTCCCGAGGGCAAAACATGACCAACACCAAACTGCCATGGGTGTTCGGTATATTACCATGTAATCTAGATTAGATGACTCTAGTGCAAGTGGGAGACTGTTGGAGATATGCCCTAGAGGCAATAATAAATATAGTTATTATTATATATCTTTGTGTTTATGATAAATGTTTGCATTCATGCTATAATAGTATTAACAAGGAAACCATTAATACTTGTGTGATTTGTAAACTTAATTTGAAGTCCCTAGTATAGCCTCTATACTTCACTAGCTTGTTGGTTGATTGATGATGTGGTTTCTTTGTCATGAACATTGAGATGTTATCAACAACAAGATCATATCGTTAGGAGAATGATATGGTGGACATACTCCTATAGACAAGCGTAGCATAAAGATCAAGTCATTTCAATAGTTCAATTGCTATATGCTTTCTGATACATAGTAACCTAATTCCTTCGACCATGAGATCATGCATATCACCTTTACCAGATGGATGCTTTGATATCATCAAAACACCACACCGTAACAGGGTGGCTATAAAGGTGGCATTGAGTGTTCGGAAAGTATTGGTTGAAACACATGGATCAAGAGTGGGATTTGTCCATCCACATGACGGATAGATATTCTCTGGGCCCTCTCGGTGAAATGTCATCCAATTAGCTTGCAAGCATGTGACTTGGTCACAAGGGATCACATATCACGGGAACGAGAAAAGAGTACTTATCAGTAACGAGGTTGAACTAGGTATGCAGAGATACCGACGATCATAACCTCGGATAAGTAACATATCGTGAGACAAAGGGAAATTGGTATCGTATGTAAGTGGTTCATTCGATCGCAAAGTAATCGTAGAAATATGTGGGAGCCATATGAATTTCCAGATTCCTCTATTGGTTATTGTTCGGAGAAGTGTCTCGATCATGTCCGCATAATTCACGAACCGTAGGGAGACACACTTAAGGATTCGACGTTGTTTGAGTAGTTATGGTATTATGAGAAAGAGACCGAATGTTGTTCGGAGTCTCGGATGGGATCCGGGATATCACGAGGTGATCCGGAATGGTCCGGAGAATAAGATTCATATAAGGAAAGTCCCGTTTCGGAGTTCGGGAATGGTTCCGGTGTTTTCATCGGGAACATTCTAGAAGGTCCCGGAATGTCCGGCACTCCGGAGGGGGAAGGGTACATGAATGTGTCATTGCATGTTGGAATGATTGCATCATGTACTAAGTGTTCTCGCTGTCCGAAATAAAGGGTTAATTCAAATCCTAATTGGAAAAGTCAAACTGCCAGTTTTCGGTCAAACTGCCAGTTTTCGGAAAGAGGAGAAAGAGGAGGAGAGGTGGAGGCCGAGTTGGAGGAGGGTTCCTCCCCTTGGCCGGCGCACCTCCCAAGGCCGAGTTGGGGAGGAACTCCTCCCCTTGGCCGCCGGCCCTCCCACCTATAAAGGGAGGGGCAGGGCTCCCCTCTCTAGACACACTAGTTCCTACCCCTCTAAACTAAACCCTAGATCTAAACCCCGGTTTAGAGCTATTTTGGTTTAGAGCCTTCTAATTGGTTTAGAGCCCTCTAATTGGTGTGTCTAATTACTAGACCACTAATAGCCTCTCTCATAAGCTCCACCATACTCGCACCGGCTTAAGGCGAAGCCCTGCGGGATCTCCCCTCTACCTCCGGTACCACGCCGTTGTGCTGCCGGAATCACGAGGAGAGTACTACAACCTCCGCTGCCTGCTGGAACAAGGGAGAGGAAGGTCTTCGTCGAGTACCGAACGTGTGACCGACTACGGGAGCGCTGCCGGAACGTGGCGCCGGAAGGATCGTCTACGCGATCTTGAGATCGGAAAGAGTACGACTACATCACCCACGAGAATCTGCTCTCGTTAAACACTTTGGAATCTTCGAGGGTGAGTTATTCCATCGACTCGTTGCTACAATCTAGTAGATAGATCTTGGCTTGTTTGTTTGTATGCGATAGAAAATTTTTGTTTTCCATGCTACGAACCCCTACACAAAGAGTTTGGATTTGTCCAAACTTATGGAGAGGCTTGTATTTACAAGAAAGTGAGTGGGAGCAATGTGGCATTTCTGATATTATATGTGGATGACATATTATTGATTGGAAATGATATAGATCTTTTAAACAGTGTTAAAAGTTATCTAAACAGCAAATTTTCGATGAAGGACCTTGGTGAAGCTTCATATATATTAGGCATTAAAATCTATAGAGATAGATCAAGACGCCTAATTGGGCTATCGCAGAGTACATACCTTGATAAGATATTAAAGAAGTTTAATATGGACGGAAGTAAGAAGGGATACTTACCTATGTTGCAAGGCAAGACATTGAGTAAGACTCAAAGTCCGTCTACGGCGGAAGAAAGAGAGATAATGGATAAGATCCCCTATGCCTCAGCCATAGGCTCTATAATGTATGCCATGCTATGTACAAGACCAGATGTGGCACATGCTATTATTTTTCCTAGTAGGTACCAATCTGATCCAGGTTCGGAACACTGGATAGCGGTCAAGAATATCCTTAAGTACTTGAGAAGAACTAAGGATATGTTTCTTGTATACGGAGGTGAAGAAGAGCTAGTCGCTAAGTGTTATGTCGATGCTAGTTTTGACACAGATCCGGATGACTCTAAGTCTCAATCCGGATACGTATTTCTCTTGAATGGAGCAGCAGTTAGTTGGAGGAGCTCCAAACAACCTGTGGTGGCTGGATCAACGACGGAGGCGGAATATGTTGCTGCTTCAGAAGCAGCGCAGGAAGCGGTTTGGATGAAGGAGTTCATAACGGAACTAGGTGTGGTTCCTAGTGCGTTGGACCCAATGGTGATCTATTGTGACAATAATGGAGCCATAGCCAACGCCAAGGAACCAAGGTCTCACAAGAATTCCAAGCATATTAAGCACCGGTTTCACTCCATTCGCGAGCAAGTCAAGGATGGAGATATAAAGATTTGTAAAGTACACACGGACCTGAATGTAGCAGATCCGTTGACTAAAGTACTCCCTAGGGCAAAACATGATCAACACCAGAACTCCATGGGTGTTAGATTTATCACTATATAAACTAGATTATTGTCTCTAGTGCAAGTGGGAGACTGAAGGAAATACGCCCTGAGAGGCAATAATAAAGTTGTTATTATGTATTCCTTGTATATGATAGATGTTTATTTTGCATGCTATAATTGTATTGATAGGAAACATCAATACATGTGTGTTTAATAAACAAAAAGGGTTCCTAGTTATGCCTCTCTTATAGACTAGCTTGTTTATTAACAAGATGATCAAGGTTTCCTGATCATGGACATTGGATGTTGTTAATAACAAGGTCACAACATTTGTGAAATGATGTGATGAACATTCATCTGAAGTATAGCATTACGATCAAGTCATTATGTTTATATTGCTATAACATCATACGAAGTAATCTTTATCCTTAGACCATGAGATCATGTTAATTGCTAACACCTGAAGAGTATCTTGATAACATCAAACGTCACACCGTAACAGGGTGACTATAAAGATGGGTTCAGTACTACGAAGGTGTTATGTTGAGGCTCATGGATCAAGAGTGGAATTTTTCAATCCAGATGACGGATAGATATACTCTGGGTCCTCTCGGTGATATCACATTAGGATAGCTTGCAAGCAAGTGATGTGATCACTAGAATGTTATATCACGTGAACGAGAAAAGAGTGCATGTCGGTAACGAGATCAAACTAGGTATGGAGATACCGATGATCGAATATCGGACATGTAATATATCGAGATACAAAGGGATTTAGTTACAAGCGTTAAAGGTTCTCACGATCACATGAGTCATCGTTGAATGTGTAGGAGTCAGTACGGATCTCCAGGTCCCGTTGCTGATTATTGATCAGAGAAGGGTCTCGATCATGTCTGCATTATTCGCGAACCGTAGGGTGGCACACTTAAGAGTTACCGGACACCATTTTGGAGCACATATGTTTTAGACGAAAGAATTGCAAAGCGCAGGAATTGTTTCAATAGAAACCGGAAATTGTTTCGGGTGAAATTGCAGAAGGTGGTTCTGCATGTGATATTGAAATATTGCAAGGGGCTATATGTGAATGTTTGTTAATTAAAGTAATTAACAAAATTCTGAATAAATTTAATAAAAGAGTTTTTATTAAATGAGAGAGCATTAAATTTGGAGAAACTTAATGCATTTAAAGTGGAGACTTTAAAAGGGGATGTGAAGAGGCATTTTAATGTGGAGGAGTTACCACCACATGAATGGGGGAGGTGAGGGGTCACCCCCCCATGCGCCGGCCATGGAGAGAGGGGGCACCCCCCTCCTCCTATAAAAGGCCACCCATTCCCTCCTTCATCCACACACCTCCTTGTGAAGGATCTCTCTCCCCCTCTAGAATTATTCCCCCATGGTCTCAGATTAGCGAGATACATGTTCCCGGTGGCATTTCGTCTGGAAGGAGTTGCTGCTTCCGCTGGATCGCTGGAGCGAGGAGGTGGAGGTTGTCCGGTGGCTTGAACGTGTGTGCGAGTGTGGATGCGCTGCTGAGTTGTGACGCTCGGACTTCCTCACGATCTTGAGATCGGCAAGTGTACGACTACATCAACCACGAGTTCCTACTCGTTAACAAAGCTCGTTGTCTTCGAGGGTAAGTTCTCCATGGATGTATGTCCACCTGTTGCTCTATATCTAGTAGATAGATCTTGGCGTATAGTTCTCATCGTAGGAAAACTTTTGTTTTCTATGCTGCGGACCCAACACTAGCATAGTCACTATCACCATGAACTGAATCTCCCCGCGCCTTCTTTCGCCATCTGCAGGAAACAATAAACAACCAAGTTGTTCTTTACTTTATGCTTTATATTTCTGAAGTTTACATTTTAGTTCTATTTAAATACATCTAATTTAATCAAAACCTCATTCTTATTTCAAAACTTTCAATCAATTCACTCCAAGACTTGTGACAACTTCGGTTGTGACAGAGACTTCACCCATAAACACTTACCTTTGGGCTTCCTATGGGATCGATATCTATACTTCAAAACTAGATACAAACAATCTATGCACTTGCATACATCAAGCTATTTTCTGGCGCTGTTGCCGGGGAGCTAAGCACTAAGTGTTTGTCTTTTGACATTTCAGGTGTTGCTACTACAAAATGTTCTCCTTAGGAGACAAAGGGTCTACACGCTCTGGTAGGACCTACCTGCCGGATTATATCGAGCGTGTGCCTGTTCACAGGTGCGAAGAAATTACTGAAAAACTTTTAAGATCAAATAAAGTTAAAGTTGAAAACCTGAGTGATATATGGAAATCATGTCTATTTACAGGACAACTCCTATGAAACCTGAGAAAACTCTTAGGGAATACAGTGCTCCAAGTTCTAAATTTCTTAAACAACCAATAGAGTTCCCTAATCCTGGAGTTAGAGAATATCGATTTGATGGTGGAATTATTAAAATTTTGTAGGAGAAAGCTTTCAGTGGAAGGGAAGATGAAGACCCAGGAAGCCATATTAGAGAATTCGACAATGTGATAACATCGCTCGAACCAAAAGGTTTGCCAAGAGACTTCTCTTGTCTGATATTATTTTGTTAGTCTCTTAAAGGTAAAGCTCTAGACTGGTTATATTCTCTCCCTCACCATTACATTAAATGTTGGGAAAACTGCATTATTAAATTCATAAATAGGTTTAATCCTTTTAAAATGGTAACTGAACTAAGAAAGAACATAGGCAACTTTAGTCAGAACGTGGGAGAAAACTACCCACAAGCCTGGGAAAGATTGTTTGGAATGATCAATAGTATTCCTAATCATGGCTATTCTGAACTAAAAATTTGCCATTTATTTTACCATGGTCTTAGTACTCAATGTAGAGAGTTGCTTGACTTCTCAGCAGGAGGATCAATAAATACTTTAACTATTAAAGAGTGTTTGGAGTTGATGTATACTAGGGCTAAGAATGATTCTTTATATAATCCTGATTTTGGCACTAAGCCAGAAAAAGGGATACTTTAGATAACTCCTGATCTTATGCCTGAGGTACGCAAAACTATGAAAGAAAAAGGTATACCTTCTTAACTTGATAAGGAAAACAAAGTAGATTTGTTACAAGTTTTAACTGAAGAATATGAAACTAGAATTTTTTTTCAAGAATTAAAACATCGACAAGTAAAATCTCATAATAACTTGCATAAGAATTTCCAAAAACACAAAAAGATTTTGGCAGAACTCACGGAAAATTATGATGAGATTGGCCAAGAAATAAAATTATTTCACAAGTATCTTAGTATGATTGAAACCCAGCGTGAACAAATAGCATCTAGTTATCAAATTTTTCTTCTTGAAGATAAAGATATTTCTGTTTCTACTAATGTTGTCACAAGAAGGGGTGCAGTTGTTACAGGACCCTTAGGACCACCAGAGTATGAAGCTGAAAAAGAGCAAAAGGAAAAAGCCTTGCTCGAAGTAAGCCAAGAAGATGATACATTGGTGGATCCTCAAGATGAAACTGAGACACAATATCGACCCAAGGAGGATTAAAATGATGCACAAGATGACTATTATGACTTTGATACAGAGACGGTTGATCCAAGAGAAGATAAAGAAATAAGCAAAGAAGATGAAGTTGTTGTAGTATAAAAGAAGAAAAGCCATAAGCAAAAACAAAAGAAAGCAACAAAAGAGCCTGACCCCCCACAAAAGGTAAAAGATAAGAGTAAGTCAGGTGAGAAAAAGCTTCCTTATCCAGATCGAAAAAAGAAAGCACCGGATCAGGTAATTTATAATTCTTTTACAAAGGCACTTAGTGACCTTCATCTAGAAATTCCATTTGCGGATGCAATCAAAGTTCCTACTTATAGTAAATTCCTCCATGATATTCTTAGTAGAAAAAAATAAATAATTGAAACTGTTGCCATGGTAACTAGCTATCCTGCCAATGGGAAGCTGTTGTCTAAGTCTGGAGATCCCGGAATACCAACTATTTCATGCTCAATAGGTAAAACTGATATTCATAATGCCTTGTGTGATCTAGGAGCAGGAGTTAGTGTAATGACATACTCCCTCTATAAAAGGTTAGGATTAGGGGAGTATTCTCCTACTACTATCACTTTACAGATGGCTGACAAGTCGACTAAACAACCCGTTGGTATGATCGAGGATGTTTTACTTAGAATAGATGAGCATGTTATTCCCACTGATTTTATTATTCTTGAGATGCCTGAAGATGAAAAATTATCCATAATACTTGGAAGACCTTTCCTTGGTATTGTAGGGACATCAGTTGATTGTGTTGAAGGGAAGATAATCTTCAATGTTTATGATGCTGAAATCTTCTGGTATTTTCCAAAGAAGCTAGAAGCAGAAGAAAGATATATTCCACCGGCAAAACGAGTTCATGTGGTAAGTGCCTTTGATAAGGGGCAACCTAAGGTAAGAATTCGAGAAGAGAGAAGAGGTTGAGTTACTCAACCATTCTTAATAAATGCTTAGTGGGAGTCCACCCATCTTGTTAATAAAGTAGATTAGAGAATAAGAAGTTCATCGTATTCCTACCACTTTTCACAGACATTCTTGCGGAAGCGCGCCCGTGAAGATGCAGCTGTCAAAAAGTAGTAGAAACATCGATTGAATGAGTATAGAATAATAATAAGAATAAAAGTTTGAGTTTTCCATTTACAGAAGCTAAAATTTTGCTTTTAATATGCTAATGTTGGTCGACAGTTTTTACTATTAATTTTCTATTAAAAATAAGGTATTTCGCTAAGTTTTGGGATAAGAAGGTATCCTCGAAGAAATAGATTTTCTTTGATGATTACTGATGGTTTAACGACCAACTATACGGCGGGAATAAAAATTCCGGCCGTATAGTTTCGGTCGTATAGATATCTTTGTCATCAACAAATTTTCCTCGAAGACACAGAGAATTTAACGACCAACTATACGACAGGAATACAAATTTTGCCTGTATAGCTCCGGTCTTAGTTATATTGATGCCTTCGTACAAAATTTTATGAAAGGTACTGAGAGTTTAACGACCAACTATACGGCGGGAATAAAAATTTCGACTGCATAGTTCTGGTCGTATAGATATCGATGCTAGTTTTAGAAATTTATCTCGAGAGGCAGAGAGTTTAACGACCAACTATACGGCGGGATCATTGTGATCCGAATATATAGTTGTGTCCGTATAGCTGTTTTCTGCATAAAAAACCCTAGTTGGCGGCGCCGCCGCAACTATACGGGCGGAACAACATCACCTGCCTATATAGTTCCAGCCGTATAGTTTGGTGCGACCATAAAATCGCACCGGGGCGGCTAGGTCTTCCTCCTCTCCTCATTATTTCTCTCATATTCTATCTCCAAACCTCTCAAAATCCACCTAGAACTCTTGATTCTTCGCGGATTTCATTCGTTTTAGTGGGGGAATCAACAGATCGGTATGTTTCTCTCCCTATCCATGCTTTATTTTCAGATTTCCATGGTTGAAACTCTCACATTGATCTAGTGGATGAACTCAAGCTTATTTTGTTTTTCCTATTAATTTCTCACGTGAGGATTGAATTTTTCCACATAGAATCGTTCATATATCATGTAGAAACTATATACCTAAGGTTTTATGGTGAAATTTTTCAGTGCATCACGATGAACAAGATCGGTAACCTCTTTCGTTTGAGCAAGCGCCAATGGGGTGAGGGCTCGAGCTCGGGATCCCGAGCCCCACACAACTCCAAGTTGGACATTGTCTCATCAAGGAGGGTGCTGCCCACACGTTGGGTCGACCACAACTGTCTCACCGTGAAAGGGTTGAAGGAGGATTTCGACATCATGTGCAGCAGGACGGGGTTGGCGGTACTTGGCTTTGCAAGCCACGATACCTATGCCAAGCTTACCCATGAGTTCATTGCCTCCTTCTACGACGGCCATAGGGAGAAAGGTAATATGTGCACGATAAGCTTCACCATGAACCGGCAGCACTATGACATAAATTTCGAACAATTTTGCAATGGTTTCAGCTTCCCTCATACTGGGGAGCCCATTATTACTAACCTCTATAGCGTCACAAGTGGAGAGACTTGGGAGGTTATTTCTGTTAATGGTGGTAGGAAATTTTATCAGAAGAAGATGTCCACCATTCAGAACCCAACCATCCACTACTATGCTTTGTTTCTCGCCAACACACTACTGGGAAGAGGTGACACTGGTTCCATGGCCAATGTATACATGGCAATGATCACCAAGGCTCTCTTCCCCACTTCACCGCAAAGCCTCAGTCCTGCAGCTCTACTCATCCAACACTTTCGCCACCAAAGAAACAAGACCAAAGGTGATATTCACATTGGTGGATTGGTAACCCACCTTTCCTATGTATTGAATATTGACTACCTATTATGGAACCTTTTGACGAATCCAAACTCATGGACGTCAAGTATTTGACTGCTTGTGGCTTCCTTGGTGTTTACCATGCTAACCGGAGGCTCCGAACATATCAATTCAATTATCTTGGTGATGCACAGGGTGAGCAGGTTCAGTTGCCCTGCCCCCAAGCCTTCTCAATTGTGGAGAAGGACACTTGGATCCTCACCAAGGACCAAGTGACGGAGATCATGGCCGAGCTCTAGCCCGAGGAAGAGGAAGATGAAGAAGGAGGGCAACAGGATGAGGAGGAGCAGGAGCAGGAGTAAGAGTAAGAGCAGGGACACAACCCTACTTGGGAGGGACAGTAGCAGTAACAAGGGGGAGCTTGGGGCCAATGGCCCAACCAGCCACAACAGGGGTACATCTACGTCCCCTATCAGGAGTTCCAGCAGCTCAACCAGCGCGTTGGGGAGATCGACCACACTCTTCAGGAAGTGAATGAAGATGTTAATACTTTGACTCACAACTTCAGTCACTTCATGACCCACTTCCCCGAATATTACCAGCAGTATCCGCACCAGCCGCCAAATGACGGCAACAATTCAGCCTGTCAATAGCCTAAGCTTGGGGGAGGTTTGAAAACCTCCAAACTTTGCATTCATATTTTTATTTCTTATTTTGATTTATTTTATTTCTTCAAATTTGCATGTTTATTTTCAGCTTTGCATGTCTAAACCTAAAATACAAAAAACATTAGTTGTAACTTTAATTGCAAGTTCGTTTCTTTGTTTCTCTCGGAGATTGCTTAATTTCAGGTGACTTGGCAATAGGAAAATATAGAGGGGGTTCAACTCAAATACGAGAATGAAGCAAGCAAGAAGAGGTATCACATTCCTTTCACCATCCTTTCTGCAACCTTAAATTTATCCTACAATTATTTACTCGCTTGCACTGGAGTCACTCTCCACTTAGCTTGTTATCCTATAAATTCTATTCCTTTGCTAGTGTCTCCTTTTTAGCTTTGAAACAATGAGCAAAGAACTTGGTTAAAAATACTTCCTACATTTTCAAAACAAGAAAAAGCATCTGAAAGATGACTTGAGTCCATGTTTAGTCCAAAGAATTTAATTTTAGAACTACTTCGTCCCATTTGAGCTTAATATAAATATACTTGATAGTACCCTTGATTGAAATTGTTTGATAAAATGCATGCTTCGAAGTTGTAGAAATTATGCCACTACTTTTTTCTAATAATTACCGTAAGATATTGCTTTATGCGTGTCATTACAACTCGGTCGTGCTCCATGGGAAACTATTAACTTCGCTGGCCAACGAACAATCTAAATGTGGGAAACCACTTGATTTCGGCTATTGAGTTATGTAAATGTTTGTAGCAGCAATGCTATGACGGGTAAAAAATTTAGTCTCCTCATGGTTTCACGTTCCAAGTAAAGTTGTAGTACTCATCTGGCCCATTATTTCTCAATAATTATTTATTAGCATGGTCACAAGTGCACAACACAGCCCCAATTAAACATGATAAAAATAGTGGCATGATTTCTCTATGAAAGAGCTAAAGTTGTTGAAAGGCAAAAGAAAAGAAAGAGGTGCTTTGATAGTCTTGAAATTTTGACATGCGAGTAGATGAGTTGTTCTTAAATTAAATGGTTTGATGCCAACTTGAGTACTCTTAATTGGTTAAACAAACAAGAACAAAAAGTTTTCATCTCTCCACAAAGAGAGGCACCAAAATAATTTGTCTCACTTTCCTAGCTAAAATTTCGACACTCGCTTTGGCATATGATTTATTTGCTAACAAGATATACGTGGTTAGGAAGTGGACTCAGTGCAATCTTGTGAATACTTCTATGATCATATTTAAGATTGCAGGGATTGTGAAGAAAGGAATTTGACACCAATTCAAACTTGTGAGTTCCTTTATTTTTAGTCTTGAATCTCCGCTATTCTTCCTTATGTCCTTGCCACTCGAGGGCGAGCAACATCTAAGCTTGGGAGAGTTCATAGCTATGAGATTCGACACATTTTTTATGGCTTTTATTGATGGTTTTCTCCCGGATTTGATCATTTTCTGGATTTACCTAACGCTAATACTTCGGTAGCAAAGAAAACTTGGGTTTTAATGTGTGTTTCAGGTTCTGAATATCAACAAGAGGTTTTAACTAGAGAAACACAATATTCTTGATAAAACAAGCAAGTCTCGCTTTGGAAGCACTCGAGGGGAACTCATAGAAGCTTTAACGAGCAACTATATGGCAGGAATATTTTTTTGGCCGTATAGTTCCCGCTGTATAGTTGCCGCCGCCTCTGTCTTGTCAAAAGAGACAACTTCCATGAAAAAAAGGAGGAGGAAGAAAACACAACACAACAGCCGCCACACCATCCAGAATGGAGAAAGAAGAGATCCGGAGAAGGGGAAGACGTTCTTCATCTCGCTCCATGATCTTCGACCTCCTAGCCAACACACACCCACAACCACCACGTGTACTTGAGAGAGAGAGGGATCTCCACCTTGCAAGACTAGGGTTTGAGATTGTTTCTTCCCATTTTGAATTGTGTTGGATATTTTTCTATTTCTTATTGTGGATCTCCACGGTAATACAAAGACGAATTCCCTTTATTTGATTATATTGATGATCCGTTCTTCTCTCATGTGTGAGTAATTCCCTTGGGCATGGGAGATGTAGGTGAGATGTGATGTGCCTTCATATATTTTCCATTAGTTTGTAATTGATTCTAATTACTATATTATGTGTGCTTGACTATCTGTGGGATACCTAATGCTTGTTTTGTCCAATTAAGGACCCAAATAACGTGATGCTTTGTTCTACATAGATAAGATCTTGTTCGCTAGTGGACCGGTGGCCCCTGGGTGACACGGGGATATCAATGGAAAACTAGTAGACTCGAGGATAACGAGGAAACACTGTGCTTATTGCATTAGTCTGATCCAAGGAGCTTAATCGCTAAGCGGCCTGAAGGGTCTTAATCGTCTAGTGTCTGACCATGGTTTTGGTAATAGGCTAGTAGGATTATTGAAGTTGGAATGAAATCTACCAAGAGGAGTTCCGGCTAATTATGGGTTGCTCGCCTACACATATATTTATAAGATTATAATTGTTACATTCATCATTCATCCACCTGGCATAGTCACTATCACCATGAACTGAATCTCCCCGCGCCTTCTTTCGCCATCTACAGGAAACAATAAACAACCTTTACTTTTATGCTTTATATTTCTAAAGTTTACACTTTAGTTCTATTTAAATACATCTCATTAATCAAAACCTCATTCTTATTTCAACACTTGTAGTCAATTCACTCGAAGACCTGTGAAAACTTCGGCTGTGACAGAGACTTCACCCATAAACACTTACCTTTGAGATCCCTGTGGGATCGATATCTATACTTCGAAACTAGCTACAAACGATTTGTGCACTTGCAGACATCATGGAGCTCGATGAGACTATGGGGCACTCTAGAACTCGGTCACCATCCCCCTCCCATCCCTCGGCTGATGGTGGCCCGAGGATGGGATGGGGAGCTTCAGAGGATGAGTCCTTTTTTTGACCTTGGACTGTGAGGCAACAGCCCCACTTCATAATTTTATTTATCAACCAAAAACAATTTATATACAAAATAGAGAAACAAAATAACTACCTATATACAAATAGACAAATCAAGGCAAAGCCTCCTTTGGTGAGAACCAAGTCCCCTGTTGCGGCTGAGCCCGCTCCGCCACCATCGCAACCTTACCACCGTAAGGGAGGGGGTCAGACTCACTCGACCAGCCTGCCTCTGGCCTCGGTATGTTCCATGTTCTTCTCAAAGTGGAGGCCCCTCTCTCGGAGTGTGCTGGCCAAGTTGGCCCCGATGGACCTCCCGTGTTGCTACCGCCCGAACCCTGAGGTGACCGTTGACTTCGAAATCACCCAGTACAACACCAACCTCCGCCCCAAACAGGTGAGGGGGACAGCAGCCAAACCTCCCCCGACTACCTAATCATCGCTGGAGGAGACCCTGGGCAGTATGGGGTTGGACGTGTTTTCCCAGTCCTCACCATGGTCCCTAGGGGTGGTGTGCTACATGATGGCACCGGACACCCCCGACCACAACGCCATGCGGACAAACACGGTCGACACCGATCTCTCTGTGACTGACACCAAGGCACGCTGCACCCGAGCCACGCGCCAGGCCCCACCTCCTGAAGGAGATATGCCCTAGAGGCAAATACTAAATTGCTTTTATTATCATATCTGAATTACTTCATAATAGTTTTATACCGCACTATAACTGCAAAGTGAATTGCACATAGCACCAACCTTTCATGATGTTGTTGCAGAGAACACAGAAATAAAACGGAAGTTGCAGCTGACCCAACTTATTCTCTAATCCATTGCACCTAGCACAAATCGAGTATATGGTGTCTTAAGAACGTATCTGACACGTTGGACTGTATTTTTGTACCGTATACCACAATTACACAGTAAATTAAGAAAAATATAGTAAATTAAAAAAATGGGCAGCATAGTGGTAGAAAATATATACTCTACATATATTTGTATCTGGTAGTACTCCAACATGATACGTTTCAAACAAAGCTAGTATAAAAGAAGGGACTGGGACACGCATACAAAAGCAGGGCCAAACAAGCTTCCTTTTTCAGTCTAATTCAAATCATTTAAGCCAGCGCAAAACATTATAATTCAGTCTAATACAGGCCACTGGAACGTACATGCATACAAGAGCTACTACACAACTACATGCTCTACCTCTTGCATTTCTTCCTCCTGGATTTCTTCCTCTTGGCGTTGCCCATCACGACCTGCTGTGAAGTAGCCATACAACCTAGAGGTTGGGGATCCAGGTTGATGTTGTCTTGGTTGTCGTTGTGGTGGTGGAGCTGCTGCAGGATGTTGTCGTGGTGGTGGAGCTGCTGTTGGAGGTTGTCGATGTGGTGGTGGAGTTGTTGAAGGATGTTGTCGTGGTGGTGGAGTTGTTGTAGGTGTTGTAGGATGGTGTCGTGATGTAGGCGCAGACGCTGCAGGAGTAGAAGTATGTGCTGCAGGTGTAGGAGTAGGCGTTGTACGAGTGGCATCGGCCCGAGTTTGATTGCTCTGAAACAACAAAACAATATGATGATCTTCGACATAATGCAATGCAATAGAGAAAAATGAGATAACGTTTGTTAAAAAGAGAGAATTACCTTATGTTCTGCCTTTATAATTGCGAGATGAGGTGTCAGAGGTTGGGTACACGTGGTGTATCTGTGTCCTTTTAGCTTACAGTTTGAGAAAGTAATGGTAGCAGTTTTGCCACTTCCATCTTGACCTTCGCCTACACTTGGCCTTCTCTTTTTATTTTTCCTCCCAGGTTTTGTTGCAAAGTGAGGAGGTTCTATGTCTACCATGTCTATTCTAACCCAGTCATGTGGTCCTGGAACAGGATATATCATTGGCATGTAGGTAGCTTCATACATTGGTTTCTTGAAGAAATCGCTAATATGATCTTCTGTAAACTCTCTCGCTATATAGATAGATGCTATTGCATGTTTGCAGGGCAATCCTGTCAAGTCCCATTTGAAGCAGCCATATGTCTTGTTGGGAAGATTCACAACATATATATATTTGGCACTTGTCTCCACTCGCCAAACGCTGTTTCCTGCGTTGACTGCTGTTGGACACCTAGCCCATATCTTTTCTGTTTCTAGTTGTTCTACGTAGTGTGGTGTAATTTCCATTGAGCAACAACAAGACCATCTCTTCTAACTTGAAATTTAGACATCAGCTTGGTAAAAATTTGTTCCAGCATAGTGACTACGGGTTTCTCTCGCTGTTCTACGATGAAGCTATTGAATACCTTGCTAAGATTGTTCACAACTAAGTCTGTCTTACATGTTGTATCCATAGCATGGCGTGCCCAGTGCTTTGTTAGAATTTTACTAAGCCATGTCCATGCAGCTATACTCTCTTCTTTAAGTTTATTCATTGCAACCATATTGTCAGAGTGCGAGAAGGCATAAGCGGCAGCATCTACAATCTTTTTAAGGTCATCTCCCCTAAACCCAGCTAGTTTGAAATTAGCAAGGATGTGTCTAAGACAGAAGCGATGCTCACATTCTGGAAATATTTGGTTTACTGCATTCAATAGCTCCTTTTGGCGGTCTGACATGAAAGTAAATGGCTCATACTTGTTCCGCCACCTAGAGCAGATCTCAGCTGAAACAGAAACCAACACCATGTTGATGTCTCCTCTTTTCCAACTACTCCAAAGGCAAGAGGGAACATGTTATTTTCCCGTCCCTTGTAGTTGCAGCAAGTATTTGGAACCCATTGCCCAACTTTAGAAAACACCTATCGACACCTGCGATAATACAATGGTAAGCCATACACCCATCAACAATTTACAACAAAGAAATGAACAATCGAGTGAGTTTAGTTAACATCTTACCAATAAATGGTCTACAACCTTGTAAGAATCCTTCCACTTACGCATGCAAGCAATAGAACAGGCCATGGAATCGAGGATTCTTCTGTGGGTCTGGATTAACTATAGTGTTGACAATGCAGCGACTACTAGGGTTTGTGTTTAGCACGGTCTGAAGGTAATCTCTCAACCTAAAGTATTGTTCCTTATGATGTCCATGGATTGACTCCAGTGCTTTGTCCCTGTAAGCCATATCCTTAGATATTGATACACCATAGTCCTTCCTAACCATCTCCCTGAGTGCTGATATCTTCATATCATGGTTACTTCTTATTTGCTCTTCATAATTTCCGCTTACCCATACACTATTAATTCTTGAACTTTCATTAGTCTTGCCACATGTGTGAGGTGAGACAAGTTGCTGAATCACATGTCTAGTCTCTCCCACAATGGTTGACGTTATAACTACAAATGGGCATGTGGTGTTGGACTTGCAACAAATTGTGATCCTGTCCTTGTCATTTCTCAAATATTTCCAATCCCTTTGATGAATGACATGATAATTTAAGAGTGCCCTTCTAAACTGATGGACATCTTCAAAGCACATATTAGGAAGGAATTGATAATCTTCATTCAATCTTGACTCATCATAATAAGCTCTTTTCGCTTCTTTTGTAGCTGTGCTCTTTCTCTTTGTTATGGACACATCATTTCCGTCCACGGCATGATCATCATCACTTGAATCCATTAACTCCTTGCAGTCATCACTATCTTGGTCACTAAATATTATGCCCTGATCTTTTGCCAATCCTTCTATTGCCCTTCTCTTTGATTTTCTTTCCTTCTCTGCCTTATACTTGGCATCTTTAACTCTACCTTTGTTCTGCAATTCTACCATAGAACTTACTTTATCTAGAACAGCTTCTTGGTTATGTATTGGAAAACAGTCCTCAACATCAGTGTCACCTTTGCGGCGTACAAGGAAGTCATCATAATTGTCGCAATCTGAATGAACATCTTCGCCTTCTTCCATGTTACTTTCCATCTGGCTCTCTTGATTCCAACTATATTGTGTGTGACCTGACTGTGAATCCACAAAGAACTCCAACCTACATAGTTAAATAACAAGGTGTATAACATATTTGCAATTGACAAAAAATCTCCAAAATTAATATGCATCCTGAAACAAAAAACTCTTCCAATCGGGACACATTCTTTCATCTCATTGCACAATCATATAACATCTCTTGCAGCCGACAAAATCGAATCACAATACTGAGAATGTCACTGCACTTATGCGTCGATCAGAACCTGAAATTATTGGGGAGCAACCTAGGGTTCTTCATCCATAGCTAACCCTAGCAGAGACAATCCAATTCCCCAAAAAATCAGAAATTGAGAGGGGAAATTACCCATTAGAGGAGAAAATATCCTTGGGATCCTCTCTCGCTCATGCGGCCGTACCTCCGCCACTGTCGTCGCCGTCCATGCCGCCGCCTCCTTCATCTCCGGCTAGCAGCAGCGGGGGGCAATGCTCCAGTATGGCCGTGAAGGAGATGTGGTCCTCCACTTCGATCTTTGTCGTCCCCAGCGCAGCACCTCTGCCGCTAGCACCGCCGCCGCCTTCATCATCAGGGTTCATCTTCCTCTGCCTCGAGTGGAGAAACAACGCTCTATGTTCTGTCGAGTTCTCGTTTTCTTTCTCGCATCAAAACAAGAGTGAGCCAAAGGTACATATAGGAGACCACCGGTTGTGTCTCTACGGTTTAGGGTTTGGATTTCTACACTGGGCCCATACATGTGTACGTTGTTAGGGGCTTAAAACACCTCGTTTGGGCTGGCTGCAATGGACCAAGACCTGGGGTGGGCTGCAACTTCCGTTTTGTTTTTGTGTTCTCTACAACAACAACACGAAAGGTTGGTGTTATATGCAATTCTCTCATAGCTGCATGAAGCGGAAACATTGATATAGGTGTGGTATATAAACAAATCAAGTTCCTAGTAGCCTCTATACAACTAGTTCATTGGGCAACCGATGATCAAGGTTTCCTGATCATGGAAAATTTATGCTAGTTAACAATAAAGTCATATCATTGGTGAATGATGTGATGAACATTACCCATATAAGTATTGCGACATGATCAAGTTATATGGTTTATCGTTGCAATAGTTAGAAACTAAGGGCATTCGCAATGTGTGACACAAGCTGACCATAAGGCAAAAAGTGCACCTAATGTTTATCCACATACATTGTGGAACCAACCCACAAGCAAAATATCTTAGAACCAACACATAAGCTTGTGAGATACCCAGAAGGAATAAAATATTACTACTTTTATAACATTAGGGACATAAACCAATGAACTACCATATCTGGTTATAAAGCCTTGGCTTTTTTCTAACGTGTGGGTCCGACCTTATGGTCTGCTTTTGACCATTTACACTATGGTGGAGAGAAATTGCTATAAGCCTTGTCACTAGGTCCCACCTTATTGAAAATTTGACCACATACACTACGGATGCCCTAAGTGACTTTCTCCTCAGACCATGAGATCATATCTAATAACTATCACCCGCGGATGCTTAGAGTGCATCAACTGTCACACCGTAACAGGGTGATCATTGATAGCTCCAAATATTGACACTTTTTATCGATGATTTTCCGACAGTTTTCACCAGGTTTTGCTGGTTCTGATCTTTCTACTAACGATAACATCACAAATTAGCAAAACCGTGGTTTCTTATGTTGGCTTTCAGGTATTAAACATTTTTGTAATATATGAGAGCATTTATGAGCTAATTACATCTGACTGAGCAAATCCCCAATTGAAGCCCCTCTCATTCGAGGCGTCCAGGGGCCGTAACGACCACTGGTATGGTCCGAGGCTACCCGTACCACCTAGCTTTGCCTTCGTTATATCAATACAAGCAACTTTCTTGAAGGAGGGGGACGAGAAGACGAACATAGTCACCGCAAACAATTCCAGAAGAGAGGAGATCGGATCTGGAGAAGGAGAAGAACACTGTCTCATCCTTCCATGATCCCTAACCTCTCAATCATCCACTCCACCATCATGCCCACTTGTACTGAGAGAGAGAGAGAGAGAGAGAGAGAGAGAGAGAGAGAGAGACTCACACTTGTAAGATTAGGGTTTGAACCTTTGATCAACCTTGGTTTGTATTTGATTTGATCTTCAACCGATATTGTGCCTTGCTACTATAAAGTCGAGATGATTTCTGTTTGCAATATTATTATGTCGTTCATCTGTCTTTCTCTCATGTTTGAGTAAATCCCTATAGGCGTGGGAGATGTAGGGATTGGTAAGATGTGTTCTGCCTTCTTTATTTCCATCCATTTGTGATTGTTCTTGTGATTATTATAATGTGAGAATGAATATCTATGTTTGCCAAATGCTTGTTGTCTAATTTAAGGGCCTAGATAACATGATCCTGAGATCTCATAGGTATGAACTTGTTTCACCCCAACCCGCAGCCCGTGAGGACTACTCACTCATAACAATAAAATCAAGGATAGAAAACATTGTACAAAATAATTAGATTGAAATCAAATATTCTTACGATGGTCGCCGAATCACAAGGAGATCTCAAGTATAAGGTAATGGCTATGGCTATGGAGAGGATGGAGGATGGAGAGGATGAACTATGGTGGTGGATCTCCTTTGGTGGTGTTATGATGCAATCTAAGACTGGTGGACCTCTACGTGACGGCTGGGACCTCAAAATATATAGCCTCATTTACGAAAGTTGTAGGGTTTGACCACGGCACCGAAATCCTCTGGTACCCTGTGTGCCCAGGTGTATAATTGGCTGCCGCGAAAAAATGGTGCCATGATTGCTCATCCTCCGTGTATCCAACTACTGCAGGTACTTTTTGCTTATGTCGCCCCAAATATCTGTCGGGTATGGGGGTATTTTTATAGTGATCGTGAAATGCATCGCGGAATGCACATGGCTCGAATACCGATGTCGGATAATTTAGATTATCCACTACTAGTTCCCACCCCTAGTTTTCATAGCATATTGGACCAACAAAATGTCCCCAGTCAGAAATGTAGGAGCGAAGGGATGGAGCAAGCTTCTGGATTTGGCATGATCTTCATGATGGGAACGATAATGTTGGTGTGTGTTGAATTGATTGCCAACAATACACACTAATTTGATAGCCTTTTACAACAAACCTAGCCAACAAAGACACTTGATGGAAACTCGATTTACAAAGATATGCTCTTTGGTTAATGCATACACAAGAAAATGTAAGGAATATGGTGGAGGGGATCTCCCATTCCTATGGTGTCTTAGAAGCTCAAACCCTGGGTAAGAAGCAAAACTCTTGTATAACATTAGAAAGGAGGTTGTCACCACAATTGTATATATGTCTTTAACTAGGATAAGCCCATTACATAAGCCCACGTAGAAACAAAATGTAATGGAACTCAACACAAGACAAAAGCATGCTCAGTGTTTCGCCCTCAAGGTGTAAAATTTTGGGGTGGGGTGGTGTAAATTTCCATCTGGTATTGAAAAATGTATGGAGAGAAAAGTGGCAATCACATAACAGATGGAGAATAGTCTTCTCTTTGTTAGAAAATGTGTATTCGTTGTCAGTTCTCATTTTAGATAAATTGCCATTGGTTAAAATAACCCCTCAATATACGCTTCACATAATATTTTATTCATAAATAAAATAAACTATGATAATATATTCATTACCACAAGGAATGTTGACCTAGTGACGACAGCCTTAGGCATGGAGCTAGCTAATTATTGGCCCAACTTGCAAATATCCCACCTCCACATAACATCGTTGCCATGCGCAACTATCCTATTTTGTATGAATGAAGACTTTTATAACACTACGTTTGTTCCTAAACATGAGACATTTGGGGAGTTTAAATTGAACTTCTAAGACATCTTATATTTAAGGAATGGAGGGTGTAGTTGATTATTGCATGCATTTTGTATGCTAGAGAATGAGAGTTCCCATGGCATGTAGACAAAGGCGTGTAGTCTAGATGAGTTTTTTGTGCTCCATTTTGATCCCCGGTGTTTGGTTTGACTCATTGCACTGGAGCACTAACGGGCAATACTTTAAAAGTAGAAAATATAATGATATCTACTACTCCGTATAAGTTATACAGCTCACGTATGTGTTCGACTTCTGTGCATCAAAGCTTTCTAGTGGCGAGTCGTAAAATATGTGGATGCTCCAAACTAGATTAACGGAATTGATATTTGCAATGCAATATTATACTAGTCAACATTTATCTAAATAATCGCTAATAAAAAATCAACAAGGGTGCTGTGCTCATGAAAATTTGACTAGAGGATATAGCTAAAGAAGAAATATTCAACGTTACGGTGACAACCGAGTAATGATGATCACGACCGATGAAGAGAAACCCTTACATATGAGGAATAATCGAGGATATAAACAGAACCTCGTCAACTTTATTTCCAATAAATAGTGGAATGTTCTTTTTGCTGGGCAACAAATTTGTCAAGACATTATTCTCATGACGTCGACGAATCTACTTCGCGATTGGGACGAATCAATATTTCGCTATTGAAGCCCGCCCGTTCATGAAAGATGAGAGTGAAGGCAGTATATCCCCATTGAGGATCATGGGACTTGATGCCCTCACATTAACCGACGTGCTATGCAGAGATCCTGCGCCAAGGTTCATCGAACCTGGACACTTGAACCTAGACGCATGTTGAGCATCTCCAAACCACGTCCAGGTCCATTCGAAAACCGGCCAAGAAATCCTGCGCGTCAGTTATGCCTTTGAGCCTTTGACACGGTATGCTTTTAATTCCTCCGGATTCCGGGATAAAGAAAGTGGCTTTGTGCAGCCGATCGTCTCGATCGTACGCCTCGGATAGCGTGCATAGGCCATTGTTTTGTACTGGCGCCCAAGGGGGCTCAGCTCGTATCACGCGGAGTCCGATTCAGCAACTGGCCAGCAGGACAGGGAGTATCCGAGCAGAATCGTTTGGTGGCAGCCAAGTCGGGGTGGCTCGCTAGATCCAACGCACAACTTGCGAGGCAGTGTGGCTCACGCTAGCACTGTACGTACAGATTGCAGGGCTTGTAAGCTGGGTGAGAATTTAGCACTCCACTATTAGCAGAACACACGAGTTAGTATTAATCGAACTTAATCAGGGGATGCATGGTATCCGAATATTCTCTTTTGCCGATGCTAGTTTCTGGCACCAACATTGTCTCACACTTAGTAGTTTGCGTATCGGCCGAACCTGCATTCACGACGAGCAGGCAGACTGGAAGGAAATTAGCTCCTTGCCTGGAGAGAAATGGAAGGAGATCGTGTGTTGCAATCGGCGAAATGCAGAAGGAGAAAAAAAAAAACGAAATGCAGGATCCGAACCGAGCTGAGCTGCATGCGAGTGCCAGCCCACAACACTAGTCTGCTCGCCACTGCCCGAATCGGCCCGTGATAATTAATACGAGTAACTCGGAAAAAAAAGGGTAAGGGATCGCGCGGTAAAGTAAATCTGCATTTACTAGTTGTCACTTTTTGGAGGAGGAAAAGAAAACGCCTTTAAATACGGCCGTGTGGCCTCGCTGCCCATCATCCTCGTCTCCTCCCGAACCCGAATTTGCGACCCGAGAAACACAATCCCTAGCCCCGCTCGCCGTTCCCCCTGTCTCTCCGCTCCCATTCCCCCGGCCCGATCGTCGCTCGCGCTGACGCCATGGGAATGGGGCCCCAGCTGGAGAACGCCGCCGTCGCGGTCGTGGAGGGAGCGCCGGCGCCGCAGGCCACGGCGATGATCCCGGCGGCAGCGGGGTCGTACGCGGTGCTGCAGTGCGGGGAGGACTCGGCGTACGTGCGCGACGCGTACGGGGGCTACTTCAACGTGTTCCGGGCCCTGCTGGAGGAGGACGGGGAGCGGTGGCGCGTGTACCGCGCCGTGCGCGGGGAGCTCCCCACGGACGCCGAGGCGGCGGCGCTGGACGGGTTCGTCATCTCGGGCAGCTGCAGCGACGCGCACGGCGACGAGCCGTGGATCCTCGCGCTCGTCGACCTCATCCGCCGAGCGCACGCCGCCGGCAAGCGCATCCTCGGCGTCTGCTTCGGCCACCAGGTGCGGTTCCTTGGGTTCATCGGGCTCCGTTGGGTTCTTGGTTGGTCTGGTCTGGTCCGGGGGGTAGAATCGTCATCTGCAAATCGAGCTTGAGAGCTTGGGGCGCTGGCCGGCCTTGGTTCTTTCTGCGCGTGAGAGCTTGGCGGGTTCCGATGTTGGCGGGTCGTACATGGACACGACGCATCAGCTGAGAGGAGTGGCGTCGTTCTAGGGTCTTCGCCCCTTTCTCTTCTTAACCGCTTCTCCTCTTTTCTCTCTACCATGCATTTCAGCTGGTAAAAACATGCTACTGGTACTTTAATCTGAATGAAACAGGGCTGCATTCGGAGGGAAATAAATAAACGAGAACCGAAACCTAGTTGCGCTAATGGCCGGCATGTGAAACACTGGAGCTTCGTCAGGTGAAGCTGCATCTAGTCAGGGCGTAAAAATATTTTTTTTGTTAGACGGTGTTACAGTGATTTTGTTACTCCTAAGTAAGGAGAATCATGTGCAGGTAGCAGGTCTGTTGTCTACTGCCAATGAAATCAGTAAAAAAACAGCACTCCTATGCCGAACATGAGCCCGTGGGACCCACTACACCAAAGCTTGTGGCCAGGAATTACCCTGGAGCTAGCTCTTGGAGCCCACCCCCTGTATCACCGTCCAGTAACATACATTTGCTAGTTTCTGACCCATGTAGTCCAAATCACCGTACTGTATTACTCGTACTAGTATACATTTGCTAGGAGTAGCTTCTGACCACAGGACGTGGTTGCTTAAGGAGGGTAATAATCTAGTTTAGGGACACCACACGACGCCCTGTCCCCTGCTGCCAGCGCCCGTTCACGTGAGCCGACGTGGCTCTGCCGGTTCCGTGACGAGCCGGCCTCGGCCTCTTCTTCGAGATCCCCGTACGGCTGCCCCTGCCTGCCCACTTGCCGCTAATCAGGCTTCGCCGGTCAGCCAGCGCGCCAAACAAACTGGCTTGTGGGCTGAAGATTGCTTGTTTGAACATTTGAATCCCGTAAGCAAGCTTGGCGCCGTGCGCGCACGCCGACGGCGTGATGCATCTAACCGAACTCAACCGAACCGGTGGCTTCCCAGCCCAGAGGATGCCACCACCGTCAGGCGCCCAAAGAGTGTGCGTCGGTGCCGTCTCGATCTGGTGGTGTGTGTCTGACGAGGTTTGAAACTGGTCATGCGTGCAAGCAAACGCGGGAAGCCACGTAGGTACGTCGTCACCGCGTGACCAGACTGACGGTGGTCGTACCTCTCTCTGGCTGCCCCTGGCTTGACCGAGGAGGCAATCGGTCCATGGTGTACAGAAGCTCGATTTGGCTTGGTGTTCTTGGACATGTTAATTAGTCGTCGATCAGCTCTTCCAACCTGGATGATCGATCCTGTTAATATTCTTTAACGACTAGTATAATCCTAGGATGAGCTCTGACCCCCATCGCACACAGGCTCCAGATATTGTTATTTTGGTACTAGAAAGATAATGATGGAGGTTCAGAAAAGTCAGAGCTCTCCGTGCAGGACTTGACTTCTTCCTCCCGAAATATGTACTAGAACGAACGAGGAGGCGCGCAGGTACATAGGATGCCCAAGTACCCATGCTTCTCGGTGGCTCGACGTCCGAAGAAAAGGACTTTAGTACCCAGTCAGGTCGATGCCGGGGCTGGCTGTTGTCTGCACTCTGAAAATGGCATCGATCCCATCATCGTGCCAGCGTGTGTGCGTGTCGGCCGTCGGGAGCTTCTTCCGCCCGCACATGGCCTCGCCGATTCCCTTTCGGTTGGAATCGAATGATCTAACCGGTTGGACGTGATGTGCCGCTGGCCCCAGCGGCGGTGATGGCTTAATGGCACTAATGACGGCCGGGAATTGGATCGGCTGTCGGAACCGTGTGGCCCGTCAAGACCAACCGAGCTGACTGCTGACCTGGTCCATGTTTGAGTGCGATGCAAGACAGCTGCCTGCTACTCCCTCCATTCACAATTACCTCGCATCCTGAGTTTAGTCAAAGTCAAAATTTATAAACTTTAACCATATATTTAAGAAAAAGTATTAATTTTAATAATAAAAAAATTATTGTATTAGAATTTTCATAAACTATATTTTTATATTATATGCATTAGAAATCATGGATGTTGATGTTTTTTCTTATATTGTTGGTCAAAGTTTGTAAAGTTTGACTTTGACTAAACCCAGAACGCGAGGTAATTGTGAACCGAGGGAGTATGTTATTACTCCGGCACCCACTCCTGTTCATAGGAAATGGTCTGCTCTGAAACTGTATTTAATTTACCTTGAGAAATTTCGTGACCTCTGAAACAACCTGGAAAACGCCAAGAGATGTTCATCACCTCACACAGTACAGTACAGTACAGTGTTTGAATCTTGCAAACGATCGCGAGTGCCTAACGGTGGTACGGGAATGTATTTGCAGATCCTGTGCCGTGCGCTGGGAGGAAGGACCGGGAGGTCAACCAAGGGCTGGGACATCGGCGTCAGCTGCATGCACCCCACCGCCGCCGCGGCCAGGCTCTTCGCGCCACTCAAGCTGCCGGTCCACATGCCCATCATCGAGTTCCATCAGGACGAGGTATGCACTGATCCCCTTTTTCGCTGCTCGTCGTCAGGTTCAGATCACAGTTTCATGAGAGTGCTAATAATGTTTACTCTGAACTGTGTTTGACACAGGTGTGGGATCTGCCCCCTCACGCCGAGGTGCTTGCCCGGTCCGACAAGACCGGCGTGGAGATGTTCAGGCTCGGCGACCGCGCCATGGGCGTCCAGGGCCACCCCGAGTACAGCAAGGACATCCTCATGAGCATCGCGGACCGCCTCCTCCAGCACAACCTCATCCTGGTAAGCCCCCTCTGCTCCACTTCTGAAGATTCTCTTGGCTGCAGCTGCAATGTACTACATGTTCTGGATACTAAAATTGTGCCCTTGCGTTAACCAGGACTGCCAGGTGGATGTGGCCAAGGCGAGCTTCGACGTGCGGACGCCGGACAAGGAGCTATGGAAGAAGGTGTGCAGGGGTTTCCTCAAGGGCAGGCTCCAGTCGCAGCAGCACCCGCAGCAGCAGAAGCAACATAAGATGCTATAGTGGGGAGGACAGAGGGGCATTCAACCAGCGGCAACTGATAGCATTACTGAGTGGGGGGGGGGGTGTGTTTATGAGCCTAGAATTAATCCTTTATTTTTCTGCTTCGGGCACCTTAACCATCTTGTACAGAGATATTTATCCCGAGCATTAATAAAGAGGAAGTGGGTACTAATTTGCTAGTAGTCTCATCTCGTTTCAGTCAGTTTTTTTCTTTTTGGTTTCAGTCATCAGTTAACTGTAGTTTTCCCTTCGCCTGAACTTGAATCACCCCCGCATGTTCTTCCCCATGGCGTTTCCGAGAGGAGGCCCAAAAAGAAGGGTACCACGTATCCCAGCCGTGCACGATGCACTCACCAACCTGAGCCAGTGAGCTGTCCGTGCCTACTTGTAGCTGTTCAAGAGGTTCGGTGTGCTGGTGAGATTGGACAAAGGTGACGCCCTAACCGATTCTCCAAAAGGAAGTCTGGCCTACAGGGTCCAGGCTATCTCACATGTACATGATGCCGTGCGAGATCAAAAATCTAGGATTATGCCATGGATCAAAATCTTAGAGGTCGTTCGTATCCATTATTTGGGTCTAGAATCTGGAATTCGTTTTGCAATTTTATCTCTATGCTGTTTGGTTGGCATGGAATTGGCCTGTCATTTTATTTAGCAAATTCATCAAAATATTCCCACGTGTAAATCCGATTCCTTTCTTAGACCTGTCGTTTCCAAATTCCGATGGCAGCTAAACATGTGGGTGTTTTTGGAATCATAATATAAATGAAACGAATCCATGTATTTATTTTATTTCTACTAAATGAAATGAATCCATGTATTCATTTCATTTCTACTGAGCTCGTTTGGTATCCATCATTTGTACCTAGAATCCTGGAATTCATTTTGCAATTTCATCCCTATGTTGTTTGGTTAGCATGAAATTGGACTGCCATTTCATTTGGCAAATCCATGAAAATATCCTCATGTGTAAACTCAAATCCTATCTCAGACCCGTCATTTGCAAATTCCGATGGCAACCAAATGTGTGGGTGTTTTTGAATCATAATATAAATAAAATAAATCCATGTATTCATGCCAAACGACCTCAAAATGAAATGAATACTTGTGTGCCGAACGAGCTCGGTATTCCATCTAGAATTGATCTGGTTATCCTGTCTAACTGATACATTGCCTAACATTGTAGTTCAATCGGTACAATTTTTCGGTGCCCACGCTTTGCACGAGCGGCTATCTGAAAATGGCTCCAGAGTTCTGCGACCAAAACCGTGCCCACTTCCTGCCTACCTGCCACTGCCAGCCACACTACTTGGAGCATGATAAGAAGACCGTCTAGGTTCAATGAACCGCAGGCAACAGTAGGCGATGCCGATTGAGCCGATTCGGGATAGAGGGTAGCCATCCCGCCAGTCGTGGAGCTGCCTGCTTGCTATGCTATCTAGGGAGTACTCCGGGACGTACCACTACGTACAGGACCACACCTCGGAGTGGTACTAGTACAGTACAGCGACCATTCGCTAGCTTCGATTTGAGATTCATGATGTGACGGATGCGGGGCTGGTTGTCTCGTGACTAAACCACTCGTTTGAAACCCGGAAGGACCATTTAGCAGTGACGTTTGTACCGCGACACGAGCACCAGCCGAGAACACAATTTAGACCTACTTTGCTCACTTAGTACAAAATAAGCGACACTTATTATGGGATCTAAGAGAGTTTTTTTTAATTTCACTGTTATATTATTAATCATCGATAATAGTATAAAGAGTTTAAAAGTAATAAAAAATTAAATATGGCATTGTGTTACCTAGCGACAGCTATATAACTAGCATGAGAAAAGGTGAAAACACCCTAGCATTTAGGACCCAATAAAGGGTAGAAATAAAGATTGCGCATCTGCATTCATGCATTTGAAAATGTGGCTAAATTTCTCGCGAAACTTTAAAACACAAAGTGATCGAAGTTTCTCTTAGACTGGTGACTAGGATTGTATCATCAGGTGAGTGCTATGAGTTTTAACATGACCTTTGTTGATTTTCTTGCTTTGGGGCAAACAATTTTAATGCATAATTCAAATACGAGTTCGTAGAATTCAAATAATATTTGACTTTGCATTTAAATCTCCAATAATTGTACAAAATTCTATAAATAAATAGAATACAGAAATGGATAAATAATAATATTCTTTATTACAAATAAATGAGTTGATATTTTACAAGCCCCAAATAATGAGATAAAATTACAAAAATGAAATAAATATAAGAATCAAATAATACAAATTATTATATACACAAAGGATTTTTTACAACATTTATTGGGATGTATAATAAACAAAAGGAAATAAAGGAAGATTACAAAAATAATAAAGAAAATCCTAATATAAATCTTGATCTCAACCTTCTTATTGCTCTTCCTTGCAAGCAAAAGTAACAAAGACAAAGAAAAGAAAATAGGAATGTTTTGGGTTAGGAATACTCTCAGATTAGGCATATAGATGAGATGCTACAATTATTATTGAGTTAAATAAGGGGTCATGTCTAGAATATGTTCTTATCAATGGTTTTTCCTCGGTCTTTTTGCATCATAGGCTGGGACAAAATCACACTTGGCAACATAAAGAAAATAGCTAGATTAAGATAATATCATCACCTAGACGATCCAATCCATATGAAGCAAGTTTCCAACTATGGAACCTTGACCTTGTAGGTCCCACTTGATAGCAACTTGGTCACACATGCAAAAAAAGTTGTGTTGTCAACACTGTAGAGAACCGATCTACCACATAAAAGAGAAGTTCAACTATAGCGCACCATCTAGCAAACATCAGACGCACACTTCCTTCTCATATCACCATCTACCACTAGTTCTTCCAAGAACACCACCACAACCACCAACTTAGAGGAGACAGGAAGCAGGTCAAGCAGCAAGGTGGAGAAGGCTTACTAGAAGGGGGTAAGCTACCCACCAGGAGGAGCACACTCATCAAGATCAGGCAGAAGCTAGAAGGAGAAGGTTGGGACAAGCAACTGATCAAGATCAGCAGCAAGACCACAATCACAACCAAACATCAAAAGTAGATCATTCTCCAATAGCAGGTTGATTGAAGTTAGTCTAGCTTTAATTCTTGTCAGTTAATTGGGAATGATCACAAGGATCTGTCCCAAGTATATTTGCATGATTAATTAAGATCAAGCATCCATAGGAGCTAAAGATGGCAATTTTACCCACGGGTACATACTTGCATGGGCAGGGTATGAGCATACTTTTATACCCCATGGGTAATACCCACAACCTACTCGATAAGTCACGGGTACAGACACGGTATAGGCTTGTACCCATGGGTATACCCTTACCCTACCCATTTATACCGACATGCAAAATTTACTTGTAAAATTTCAACATATGAGACGGAGCAATCTAGGGACGAGTATGAGATTTTGATTTCTAAATTTCGATACTTGTCATATACTCGTATACCTATTATTGAGTAGAGATAGTTTTTTTGGTCAAATATGCTATTGATAAATGTAAATTTGTCAATAACTTGTGTACTATTGGATCTACCCGCTGGATACCCAACGGGTACGGGTACCTGTAAGGTATGGACATGGGTAAAGTTTTATACACGTGGATACGAGTATGGGTAAAGTATTCTACACATTGACTACATGAGTATGGGTATGGTATTTCTTTACCCTATCCATACCCTGCCCATTGTCATCCTTAATAGGAGCTTGCTTGGGGGTTTTAACATCATCTGATCATACTAGTATGATCTGAGCCTAACTAAATCACTACACAAAAATACCCACAATACCAAACCCTGCTAAGCATGATGGGAATTTGTGCACTCTTTTATAAGGCACCACGGAGCCACTTAGAACTAGCAGATGGCACATACGTATCTGTGCAAGCAAAGAAAATGGCATCAAAGATCATAATATATATATTTTTTGACCAATTACTGTGAGGCAAAAGCCCCACAGCTTCACTTTATTTAAAGCCAAAACTTATATACAAATACAAAAAGGTTGAAAAAGAAACCAACTTACGGTAAGCTATCTAACCACGACTTTACCCAGTCAGCTTTCTTACTAGGGAACCTATGTACATGGAGAGTCATATCATGAATGAAGTTGCTGCGCCAAGTATAGAACTTGGGTCTCTCGTTCCTGAAGATTTTACCGTTTCGGATTTTCCAAATATGCCAATAGGCTATAAATGCCACCTCTGCAAAGAATGGTTTACCAAAACTCTTTCTGGCATTAGAAGCCACCTGCAGCAGATCATCGCCTGGTTCCCATTGAATTTGAAGATAGTTCCATACCCTTTGGCTAAACATGCACTCAAAGAATAGATGTTGCCGATCCTCGTAAATCCTTCCCGTGCACAACTCACAATGCTCATCGTTAGTCACTCTCCAATTCCTCATTTTCAAAAGATCCCTTGTATTGAGATGGTCACTAATTAGTAGCCAAGCAAACATTTTGATTCTCATAATATACTTATTGTTCCAAATCCATTTTTATACCGGACAGACCACAAGAGATTGATGAAACCATTCATAATATTGTGAAACAATATAATCACCATTTTGCCAAGGACATTTCCACACGTCTCTTTGTTGAACATAATCGAAGACTATGTAGCCAATCTGAATTTTGGAGGAACTCTTCATATACTTGAGTGGAAAAAGGAAGATAGAAAAAATCTGAAAGATCTTGAGCTTCCCACATTGCCTTTACAAATGTCGTGTCCTCAATTGCAAAAGAAAAAAGGCGAGCAAACCTTGTTTTCAGCGGAGTTGTATCATCACCCAACTCCCACTTATCATACCAGAATAAAATCGAATCACCTGCCTTCACTAAAGGTTGAGCAAAAATACGGTATTTGTCCATCAGCTTTGAAATGTCACGCCACCAAAAAGAACCCACAACGTAGCTAGCTTGAGGAACCATATCATCATAGTATGCCTCCCAAATAAGGTTCACCTAGGGTAGATCAGTTTTATTGAAAAATTTATGGAGATGCTTCATCAGGAGAGCTTCATTCTTGATATGAAAATTAACAATTCCCAATCCATCTTTCATTTTAGGCTTACAAATCATGTCCCATGCCGCCAATGATTGCTTTGGCGTGTCCATATTATCCCTCCATAAACACTGTCGAATAGTCCGATTAAGCTAAGTCACAATCCCAGGAGGAATTTGTAGAGAATTTAGGAAATGGATAGGCATGGAAGAGAGTGCCGAATTTATTAACTATAGCCTTTGTCCCTAGATAAGAAACTAGAAGTAGCACATAGGCGCCTCTCAAGTCTTGTGACAATAGGAGTCAAATCACGTAAATTTGGTCTCATAGTTCCAATTGGCAGCCCAAGATAAGTGAAGGGCAACACTCCAACTTGACAACCAAAACATTGCGCCAACTGCACCATCTGATCATTGTCCACATTTATTGGCAAAGTCGAGGACTTATGATAATTAATACTCAAACCCGTTGACTGCGAAAAACAATTTAATAGATCCTTCAAAGCTAATAAATGTGTCTCCTCAGCCGGCAAAATAAGCAATGTGTCATCCGCGTATTGAATTATAGGAAAATCTGGATCAGATGTGATAATGGGCATCTGAATTCTACCTTGAGAAAAGAGATCATTAACTGGTGATTGTAATAAGTTCGAGCCAATAGTATAAACCAACGGTGACAGTGGACCCCCTGTCTCACCCCCCTTTTACACAAGAATTGTTTTCCAGTAACGCCGTTAAGTAGAACCGAGGAGGTACCCATGGTTAATAACTCACGAACCAAACCAATAAAAATCTTGTCAAAACCTTTGCACTCCATGATCTTTAATAAAGCCTCATGCTCAATGGAGTCAAACGCTTTTTCGGAATCCAATTTCAGAATTATGATTGGTCTCTTAGAAGCCTGACATAAATGCAAATATTCGCACGTCCAAGCAATACAATCTTGAATTGTTCTATTCCGTAAGAAACCATACTGGTTTTTGTGTATGCAGCGAAGAATCTGATCCTGAAGACGATTAGCTGCCAGCTTTGTAAGGAATTTGAGACAAACATTAGTCAAGGATATCGGCCTATAGTCATTGACCGTCTCAGGAGAGGCTGTTTTCGAAATAAAAGTAATAAACGAGCTGTTTATGTTGAGTAGACCTGTTGTACTAGCATGAAAATCATGACCCAGCCGATAGAAATCTTCACAGACCACACTCCAACATTTCTTTAAAAATAAATCGTTAAATCCATCCGGTCCATGGGCCCCATCATGAGGCATGTTTTTTATCACAACATCTATTGCTTCCTTTGTAAAAGGTTGAGATAATACTTCCAAGCCATCCACTCTTTGTATTAGATTATGCAAACTGAGACTCGAATCAATGCCTCTAGTCTGCCCCATTCTTGACTTAAAAGTCTCCCAGAACTTCCCAACCATTTGATGATGATCTACAATAATAGTACCATCTTCCAACTTCAAATTAGACACAGAGTTCCTTCTAATGCGTTGGTTGGCCATGGCATGAAAGTATTTTGAATTTTCTTCCCCCACTTTGATCCATCTGACCGTGCATCTGTTCCTCCAATACTTGCTTTGAGCTGATAATAACTTTTCAAGATGCAATTTAACAAGTTTCCTGAAATTAAATTCAGGCCTTGAAAGAACTCTGTACTCTTCAATTTCGTCCAAGAAAAAATGGCTTTATTGCAGCAATCAATCAAAAACTTGATTTGCGAGAATTCGTATGCCACTGCTTTAAGTCATATCTCAAAGTCTTCAATTTATCCGCAATCCTTGTTGCACTAGACACCTTACGGGAGGGCTTATCCCAAGATTTCTTAACACATTCTATAAAACCTTTTTGGTCGACCCAATAATTTTCGAAGCGAAAGATCCTTGCTTTAGGTATGGACGTACCAATTGTGACTACGCACGGTAAATGATCAGATGAGGATTTTGCTAGAGGCATAACCACCGTATTTGGATAAGTAAGCGTCCAATTAACAGTTGTAAAGAACCAGTCTAGCTGAACTAATAAGGGGTCAGCCTGCATATTAGACCAAGTATATAAACGACCCTTAATAGGCAGCTCGATTAGCCCAAGATGACCTATGATCTCATTGAAGATAAACATATCGATGACATCTCCTCCCAACCGATTTCTGTTGTCCATACTTCTGATGAAATTAAAGTCCCCTAAAATCAACCAATTCGCATCAGTTGGTATTTGAAGATGATAGAGCCAGTCAGTGAAATTCTTCCTCTCTTCGCCTTGACATGGGCCGTATATAGTTACCAGACGCCAACATTCGGTGTTATGCACAGAAATAAAATCAATAACTATTCCAAAGCGCTTAGTTTCAACAAGAGTGCCTTTAAACACTGAAGAATTCCATATCACAATGATGCCACCCGAAGCACCTACGGATGGTGAATAAGCAAAGCAGTCATAACGCTTTGGAAAAAATTTGCGTATCATGCGATGCTTAAAATACTCGATCTTTGTCTCTTGTAAACAAATAATGGTAGCTTGGCTCTCTTCAATTTTAGCTCGGACATCATGCTATCTATCATCACCGTTCAAACCTCTCACATTTAAATTGAGCACCTTCCAGACTCTTGAAATTTTGTGATCCATTAATAAACCATAGAAAAGTCAAACAGCATTTTGACTGATATAATCAAACCAAAGAACAAACCAGCAAAACTACACTGATAGAACCGTCGAACCAGCATCAAAATACAGTTCAAGATAACCAGACATAAGAACCGCATATGTCTAGCATGATTAGGGCCATGCCATCCCTTGGAATCTTCACGTGAACTAATCATCATTAGTAGTTGGTTTATCCTGCGGAACGGACGCAGGTTCAGACATAAGCTTCTGCGTCGTCAGTTCTGATTCATCAATGCCTATGTTAGCATCCACTTGGCTCAGTCCAGCACTTAGCCTACGTTGGATGTTCATGCGCTCACGGCCCAACTATAAGAAGAGAGTCCACTCCATCCCAAAAGCACGAACTGAAAGGAGGAAGAAATCTCTCCCTTATAAGGTGGGTGTGGCCTCCTCCCGTAGGCGAGGTGGGAATAAACTTCGTGTAGACTCACCGATCAACAACAGCCTAACATCCCATCCCCCTGAGAAGCCCCTCAGGAAGGCATGGCGATCGCTAGCTCTGATACCAGATGTTAGCGTCCATGAAACCTACGTATAGATGTCTATTCTCTAGGGTTTCCACGTACCGCTCTGGCGATAGGCGACTCCTAGGGTTTTGGGCTGTTTCTGGTGCGACAGAGATCTTTCTCAACCTCGCATCTTCCTTTGATCTTCCTCCTATCCTGTGATCTCTCTCTCCGTATTGGCGCGCTTCTGATCTAGGTTCTTCACACTCGTTCGGGGTGACTAAGGGGCAAACCTGGTTTGTTTCCCACCCTTGGCGGCGTGTTTTTTAACCAGATCGGTTGTATTGCTCTGATGGCGGATGATCGGATCTTGAAGGAGAAGGGTGGTTTGGCGGCTGGATGGGAGTCTGTTCCGGTGATCCCGTCAGCGGCAGGGGAAAGAGCCTCAAGGGGAGTTTCGCCCACGCAAGATCCATCCTTGAGTGCTACTGATGGTGTGGTGGCCATGATGGGTCGTCTCAATCTCACCTCAAAGTAGTCAAAAAAGTTTGTTCTTGATGATTCGGCTGAGGAGATGATCAACTGCCCGGAGTGGGCGCTAGTGGGTAAGGTTTTGGCTCCCAACACTCACTCTGCATGTGGAAACGATCAAGGCTGTGTTGAGGCCGGCTTGGGGAAACCCACAAGGTATGATGGTGCACCCAATGGGGCCAAATCTTTTTTGGCAGAATTTGAGTCGAAGAATGATATGCAGCTAGTCATCAATGGCTCGCCTTGGGTGATCAATCGGCATGCAATCCTTCTGAAAAGGTTTGATACGAAGGTGATGCCAGCTGATATTGTTTTTGACACACTTCTGCTGTGGGTGAGGATCTATGGTCTGCCTTTTCCTCTGATGAATTCAGAGCGAGGTGGTCCGCTTGCTGGCATGATCGACAAGGTGGATAGAATTGATGTGGATGAGAAAGGACGTGCTTGGGGTGAGTTTCTGCGTGCAAGGATTAACGTGGATGTGACTGAACCACTGATGCGGTGGGTGGCAGTGGAATCTTTGAGCCTGAGGCGTACTATCTACTATGAGGTCAGGTATGAGAAGCTGCCAGTGTTCTGTTTCTCCTGTGGTTTGCTGGGGCATTCGTCAATCACATGCCCTACACCTACGGGGAGAGATGAATTGGGTAAATTACCCTGGGATGGAGAAAGAGTAGGCCTTCCTGATCCTAGATGGAAGGAGACACGTTCAATGTCGGTGCAGGGCTCTAACTCGGGACAGGGTTCTGGTACGCAACGCTTTGGGGGTTTTAAAAAACAAGGGGAGGTTACCTCTCCTGCTAAACCTCGCAAGACGCGGGCCAAGAAGCAGGCGGCTGCAGGTGGGGCTGAGAAGCAGGCTGCTGCGGGTACAGAGAAAGGGGCTGATGATGAGAAGGCTCGGACAACGGGGATGAAGAGGAAACAAGTGTACCAACCTAAGACCCCTGTCCTAGCGATTACCAATACTCCGGATAATGGGCCGATGATGTTCAGCATCAGTCTGAGAATGGTGTTTTGAGAAACAATGTATCCTGTAAAAAGCAGAGGAGCTCTGAATCTGTGGATTGATCGGCGGAGGCTGTCGAGCAGCCCCGCCAAGCGCAATGAGTATCCTTGTGTGGAACTGTCGCGGTCTTGGGTCGGACGCGACGGTGGGCGAGCTACGCTGGCTCGTCAAGTACAGACCTAAGCTCCTTTTTCTTTCAGAAACAAAGATGAAGGAGACTCGTGCCCAGAGGTTTATGTGGTCGTTGGGCTATACTAGTAGTGTGGGCGTCAGTAGAGAGGGCCAGAGTGGAGGCCTCGTTCTGTTCTGGATGCAACCTTATTCAGTTTCGTTGAGAGGATCAAACAAAAACTGCATTGATGTGATCGTAACTGCTGAATCCAGCCAATCGTGGCATGTATCCTGTGTGTATGGAGAGCCTCGGAGAGAAAAAAGGCATGAGTTCTGGCAGCTTATGCGTAACATGAGTAATCTGTGGATGGGTCCTTGGATCTGCTGCGGGGATTTCAACGAGGTTCTCTCTCAAGATGAGCACATTGGCTCTAGTAATCGGTCTGATACTCAGATGCGTATGTTTAGAGAGTGTTTGGATGATTGCGACTTGTCCGACATGGGCTACTCCGGCCCAGCGTTCACATGGACTAACAAGCAGGAGAAGGATAGTAATGTTCGCGTTTGTCTTGATAGAGGGGTGGCGAATGGAGAGTTTGTGCAACTGTTTGATGATTTCAGTGTGGAGAATATCATTACCACCACTTCTGACCATTTAGATGTCTTCATTGATCTGAAGAAAAGTTCGTACGAGGGGTCTGTTCGACCTGTGAAGGCGGGCTTCCGGTACGAGGCGACCTGGTTGAGGTCACCTGATTACAAACCGATGCTGGAGCGGACCTGGACGGACAATTCGGCAGAGAGTTTTTCGCTGCAGAACACTTGGACCAAGCTACAAAGGGTCGGAGTATCTCTTTCCCAGTGGAGTGTGGACTCATTCGGCTCTGTTCGGAAGGAAATAAAGCGATTAGAAAGTCGGTTGAAATTTCTCCAGTTGTCGCCATGGGGCCATGATGCGGAGGAGATTAAGGACATTGAACGCAACTTGTGTGAGATGTTCGAAAGAGAAGAGATCATGGCGAGACAAAGATCTCGTGTTGATTGGTTGAAGGAAGGGGATCGCAACACCTCCTTTTTCATGCACGTGCCTCGGCTAGGAGGCGAACTAACAAAATCAAAGGGCTGATCCGAGAGGATGGCTCGTGATGTTCAGATATTGCCGAGATTAAGGTCAGAGTTCAGAAGTTCTATGACGACCTTTTCTCAGCTGAACCTTGTGTTGGTACTGATCTGGTGTTGAATGCGATCAAGGGCAAAGTCACCGATGATATGAACGATGATTTGTGTAAGCCCTACATGGATGATGAGATCAGAACAAAAAAATTTCAGATGGGTCCCACCAAGGCACCTGGTCCTGACGGTTTCTCGGCGCTCTTCTATCAGACTCATTGGGATCTCGTTAAAATGGAGATCTGTATGGCAGTTAGAGGTTTTGAAGGAAATATGCCCTGAGAGGCAATAATAAAGTTGTTATTATGTATTCCTTATATATGATAGATGTTTATTTTACATGCTATAATTGTATTGATAGGAAACATCAATACATGTGTGTTTAATAAACAAAAAGGGTTCCTAGTCATGCCTCTCTTATAGACTAGCTTGTTGATTAACAGGATGATCAAGGTTTCCTGATCATGGACATTGGATGTTGTTAATAACAAGGTCACACCATTGTTGGAATGATGTGATGAACATTCATCCGAAGTATAGCATTACGATCAAGTCATTGTGTTTATATTGCTATAACATCATACGAAGTAATCTTTATCCTTAGACCATGAGATCATGTTAATTGCTAACACCGGAAGAGTATCTTGATAACATCAAACGTCACACCGTAACAGGGTGACTATAAAGATGGGTTCAGTGCTACGAAGGTGTTATGTTGAGGCTCATGGATCAAGAGTGGAATTTGTCAATCCAGATGACGGATAGATATACTCTGGGCCCTCTGGTGATATCACATTAGGATAGCTTGCAAGCAAGTGATTTAATCACTAGAATGTTATATCACGGGAACAAGAAAAGAGTGCATGTCGGTAACGAGATCAAACTAGGTATGGAGATACCGATGATCGAATCTCGGACATGTAATATATCGAGAGACAAAGGGATTTAGTTACAAGCGTTAAAGGTTCTCACGATCACAGGAGTCATCGTTGAATGTGTAGGAGTCAGTACGGATCTCTAGGTCCCGCTGCTGATTATTGATCGGAGAAGGGTCTCGATCATGTCTGCATTATTCGCGAACCGTAGGGTGGCACACTTAAGAGTTACCGGACACCATTTTAGAGCACATATGTTTCAGACGAAAGAATCGCAAAGCGCAGGAATTGTTTCAATAGAAACCGGAAATTATTTCGGGTGAAATTGCAGAAGGTGGTTCTGCATGTGATATTGAAATATTGCAAGGGGCTATATGTGAATATTTGTTAATTAAAGTAATTAACAAAATTCTGAATAAATTTAATAAAAGGAGTTTTTTATTAAATGAGAGAGCATTAAATTTGGAGAAACTTAATGCATTTAAAGTGGAGACTTTAAAAGGGAATGTGAAGAGGCATTTTAATGTGGAGGAATTACCACCACATGAATGGGGGAGGTGAGGGGTCACCCCCCCATGCGCCGGCCATGGAGAGAGGGGGCACCCCCCCTCCTCCTATAAAAGGCCACCCATTCCCTCCTTCTTCCACACACCTCCTTGTGAAGGATCTCTCTCCCCCTCTAGAATTATTCCTCCATGGTCTCGGATTAGCGAGATACATGTTTCCGGTGGCATTTCGTCTGGAAGGAGTTGCTGCTTCCGCTGGATCGCTGGAGCGAGGAGGTGGAGGTTGTCCGGTGGCTTGAAGGTGTGTGCGAGTGCGGATGCGCTGCTGAGTTGCGGCGCTCGGACTTCCTCACGATCTTGAGATCGGCAAGTGTACGACTACATCAACCACGAGTTCCTACTCGTTAACAAAGCTTGTTGTCTACGAGGGTAAGTTCTCTATGGATGTATGTCCACCCGTTTGCTTTGTACCTAGTAGATAGATCTTGGCGTGTAGTTCACACCGTAGGAAATTTTTTGTTTTCTATGCTGCGGACCCAACAGGTTTTCTCAACAGGGAGGTTATTCTCGAGGGGCTTTGTGACTCTGTTGTTGTCCTAATTCCGAAGGTAAACAATCCTGAAAACCTCAAGAACTTCCGTCCTATAAGCCTATGCAACGTTCTTTACAAGCTTGCTTCTAAGGTGCTTGCTAACCGTCTGAAATTTTTTCTCGCAAGTATCATCTCGGAACACCAGAGTGCGTTCGTTCCTGGGAGGCTTATTACGGATAAGGATTGCTCACGAATGCCTTCATACTATCCGAAAGCAACGGATGAAGAAACCCTTTTTTGCGCTGAAGATCGATATGATGAAAGCGTACGATAGAGTTGAATGGAGTTATCTCTAGGCCTGTCTACTGAAGCTGGGTTTTGCATCCCCCTGGATTGAGTCGGTGATGAGGTGTGTCACCCGAGTACGCTATGCGGTCAAGGTAAATGGTGAACTAACACGGCCAGTGATCCCTACCAGAGGCATTCGACAAGGGGACCCCATTAGCCCCTATTTGTTCCTGTTATACAAAGAGGGCTTGTCTTGCTTATTGCTCGACAGAGAAGTGTCTGGACAGCTGCAAGGCATCCGCAATGGCTGCCTTAGCCCTCTGATTTCACACCTACTCTTTGCAGATGATAGCATTTTTTTCGCCAAGAGTGATCAGAGTAGTGTGGATGCTCTGGTTTCTACCCTAAAGGTTTATTGTGATGGGTCGGGGCAAAAGATTAACCATGCAAAATCCACTATTTTCTTTGGAAACAGTTGCGAGCTGCTACTGAAGAAATGTGTCATGGACCGGCTTGGGGTTCACAATTAATCCCTACAGGATTCATATCTTGGGCTGCCGACTGATGTGGGGCGGTCTCCGATCGGGTGTTTCCAATTTCTTCCTGAGAGAGCTTGGAAACGCATTAAGTCTTGCTCAGATAGACCACTCTCTCGAGCCGGTAAAGAAGTGTTCCTCAAAGCTGTTGTGCAAGCCATAGCCACATATGTTATGAGTTGTTTCATTCTTCCTGTGGCCACCTATACATCACTTCGGAGATCGATGGGTGACTTCTGGTGGGGAGTCGAAGATGGACATAAAAAATTGCATTGGAGATCGTGGGAATGGCTCTCCACTCCAAAATCTTTGGGGGGGATGGGCTTTCGCGACCTTCTCCTGTTCAACAAAGCTATGCTGGGTCGTCAGTGTTGGAGGTTACTGACAGAGCCGGATTCCCTTTGCGCCCGAGTGCTGAAGGGACGTTATTATCCTGATGGTAGCTTCTGGACTGCGTCTCGCCCTCGCTCATCATCTTACACTTGGCGAAGCATTCTGTTTGGGAGGGAGCTGCTACAACAGGGGATAAGGTGGGGCATCGGCAATGGTGAGACTACTCATATTCTCAGAGATAACTGGATCCCGGGCTTGCCACCAGAGAGAATCCAGCCCTTGCATGCTCTACCCCAGGATGCATGTGCTAGTATGTTGATTGCCGATACTGGCTGCTGGGATGAAGAAGTGATCAGACATTTCTTTGACAAGGCTACTACATCCAAAATTCTCCAGATTCCCTTACTAGACATGGAGGTGCAGAATTTCCCTCCTGACCTCTCGAGAAACATGGTACGTATTCTGTTAAGTCTGTGTATAATTTTGCAAGAGTGCAAGAGTTTGTTTAGCGTTGTAGCCTGTCTAATCGAGGCATGCAGTCTGATTTGTACAAGGAGACGAAAGTGTGGAATAAGTTGTGGAATATTAAAGCCCCGGGGAAAATGAGAATTACATTGTGGAGATTTGCTCATGACTGTCTACCGAGTGGTACCCAGCTTCGACTCCGCAATATACCGGCCGCGGATGACTGCAACTTCTGTCAGAGGGAGGAACAGGCGGCGCACGTTATCCTTTTCTGTTCTTATGTAGTGGAGGTTTGGAGAGCTGTGAAGAAGGCTTTCCCTGTTCATCTCAAACGAAAGTGGTTCACTGATCCAAAATCCTAGGTTCTGAACTTCCTTGAGAAGGCTACCGATCGCGAGGCGATCTCTCTGACTATTACGGTGTGGCATCTTCGGGAGGCGCGGAATGGCGTCAGACATGGAGAAGAGAGGAAACACCCTAACAACCTTGCTGAGCAGATAAAGGCATACATCGAGCTGATTCTGTTGCATCTACTGAAACCACCGTCCGCCCAAAGGCGTGAGATCTCTCCTCCTCGACAATGGTCTCCGCCGCCAATTGGAACGGTTGTCGTTAATGTTGATGCAGCTTTGTTCGTGTCTTCGTCCAGAATGGGGATAGGCATCATGATCAGGAACCACAATGGTGATTTTCTTGCTGCACGTAGTGAGTTAGCTGATCCGGTCACGGAGCCGGAAATTGCTGAAGCACTTGCTATTAGAAGTGCAGTCATCCTCGCTCGGGAAGAAAACTTGGACAACTTCATCTTGGTTTCGGATTGTCTTTCTGTTCTTCAGCGCATTGGCTCCTCCTCATGGGATAGATCGCTGGTTGGGGTCGTTATTGAGGATATTAAATCCATTGTGGGATCAGTTTCTTTGGTGACTTTTCGTCACGTTAATCGTCTCTGTAATAATTCAGCCCATTGCTTGGCTCGTCGAGCTGAACGTTTTGGTAGTTGCTGCTTTCGTGTTGTTGCTCCGGATTTTATCCAGGACAAACTCTGTATTGACTATATTTGATCAATAAAGTGGCTGGATTCTTAAAAAAAAGATGTTAGCGTCCACTTGGCCCAGCCCAGCACTCAGCCTACGTTCTGAAGGTTTATGCGCTCACGGCCCAACTATAAGAAGAGAGCCCACTCCATCCCAAAAGCCTGGACTGAAAGGAGGAAGGAATCTCTCCCTTATAAGGTGGGTGTGGCCTCCTTCCGTAGACGAGGTGGGACTAAACTAGTGTAGCCTTCACCGGTCAATAGCAGCCTAACATCCCATCCCCCTAAGAAGCCCCTCAGGAAGGCATGACGATCACTAGCTCAGATACCAGTTATTAGCGTCCACTTGGCCCAACCTAGCACTCAGCCTACGTTCTGGACGTTCATGCGCTCACGGCCCAACTATAAGAAGAGAGCCCACTCCATCCCAAAAGTACGGACTGAAATGAGGAAGGAATCTCTCTCTTATAAGGTGGGTGGGGTCTCCTTCCGTAGGCGAGGTGGGGCTAAACTTCGTGTAGCTTCACCGGTCAACAACAACCTAATAACCTAGCCCTAAACCCACTGCTTGTAGGGTTTTAATTGGCGTCAATGGCACCACCTTCTCCTTGTCTTTCTGCTGAGGCTGATTATCAGCCCCCTTTCTCTCACCCACATCCGAAATCTGCAGGTTGTTGTCCGAGTTGATCACCCTAGGCTGCTTCTTGGCACGCTTGCGAACCACAGGTTGTAGAATCTGGAGTGGCGAGTGTCTATAACCATCTCGCATGGCACTTTGACGGGCACTACGTCTCACTCCTTTCTTAACCAGCACCTTTTTCTTTGGTTGCACACCACGCTTTTTCTTAAGAGATATAGGAGATGTGACGAAGACTGGTGGAAGTTCATCTGCTTGCTCATGAGGATCATCAAAAGATAAGACACGAGCCACCCTATGGTAACCACCAGAATGGATCCTCCTGACTGGTTCATTTGATTTATGGCCAACAAAAACATTCACCTTGCTAATTACATCACAATCAAAAGCTTGTGACCAGTCTCTTTTAGAAAGCAGAACAGGGGCCCAAGGTTGAAATATTAAAGGCTTAGCAATCTCCTTTGTTAAAAGAAGGGGCAGCATTTCAAAAAATAGTTGTTCCCATTGCCTCTCCGGGGGTAGAGTCGGACCAAAAACTGGAAATACAAAGTTCTCTTGCAGAACATTGTCCTTAGTTCAAATGTTCTCAGTTCAAAGAGATCTTCTGGAGATCAAAGAGATTGCCGGTGAAGAAGACCCTAGGGTTTAGGTGGAGGAGACACCGGATCTTCCATCCTCCTTAAAGCTTCTATTTTCATCGTGGATTGTGATTTTTTTTAAATCAGTTGATGATTATATATTTCCAGTTTAGGTGGAGGAGAACATTTGAACTAAGGACAAGTAAATTTCATTAGTTTGAGTAGATGATTGTGATTTCTATTAAATCAGTTGATGATTATATATTTTGGATCTGAGAGAAATACTTCTCGTAACTCCACCTCTATGCAGAACATTGTTTTTAAAAATCTCGAAGATCATGGTTGATGACATACACAGCGTCAGATCAATCCGATGAAGCGCCGCACAGGCAGCACCACCATGGTATCCACACGCCCGGCTTGATGTCGTGTCCTCCTCCTTGATCCCGCAAGCGAGGGATAAGAGCTCCGTAATATTTCGGTGGCACAACGACAATGCTTGATATTGTGGAGAGCATCTGCACAGCGGAGGGAGAGTATTTGGAAGAGAGGGGAGAAGGCGGATAGATATTCATATGGTTGAGCCCCTATCCCCTCCTGACATAGGTATGATTACTTCGGTATCTATGATTTGCTACCCAGGCCTAAAGAAAGGTTTACGGCCCATGAAGAGTCAAGATGATAACCCAAAAGGAGCAACCAACAAAGGCTATAGTTATATTAGGAAAGATGAAAAAGCACCGACATCGAGTTGGTATTGTAATCATGTATATATAACATATCCGCATACAGCTTTGAGACCCGACCTATTATATATAGGATGGGAGAGGCTTAGGCGAGGACACCAACAAAACAATCCCCATGTGATTTGTAATAGTGTGATTCACTAAATATGCAGGCGACTTTGATTCCATTGTTCTACTGACATCCAACGAAATCCCCAGCGTTCTCTTTCCGCGAAACCCCAAGTCCTTCTTCATGGACATTGTCGGGGTTACCCCTCGTCAATTCGTGCCGTCTGCGGGAAACTTGAACGTTGGAACCATGGATTCAACGGAACCCTTTTTTTCAATGAGGAACCCAACAAAAGCGGTTCCACACCCGCCCACCCCTGTGATAGTACCAGCCGAATTCAACGACGGATCCGATCTAATCATCGGAAGCTTCCACTTCCAAGTAGAAGACCCCCAAGAATCACACCCTTCGGCATTGATTACATCAGAACCGTCGGTAGAAAAGACTACGCTTACAGCAATACCAGCATCATCTGTCGGATCCTCAATATAGGTGACGGTAGAAATTGAGGCACCAGAAGAAAACAAGCAAGATGAGGCAGATCTAGGGGACCTTGATGGTCTTTACGAGAATCTTTCCTTCAAATCAGAGTCCTGACTAACTCCACCACATGAAACAAGCCCACCAAACTCTGAACCCGACGAAAGCGGCGAAAACATCGACTTTGGGATAAGGATGGCAGAAATCTAGCCAGAACAGAAAATAATGGACTTCACTGATCCACCTGACAGTGTCTCCATCAATTCAGATGACAACGTCGCCAGTTCATATGTTACTCAGCACCAAGTGTGCGTGATCATCGGAGATGCAACAACTCAGCAAGACTCCAACAGTAATCCTATTTTTAACCCTGACGATATACTTGGCCTATCTCACCCAAGAGGAGATGGAGGCGCTCCACGTCTCGAACTACCCATGTCCGCCGGGCTACCGGATGCCCCCGACGGGAGGCTGAGCGCCGGAGGTGTGCCAGTCCCTCATGTGCCTCAAGGCATGGCCTAACGGGCGGCCATCACGAGCCACTACTACCTCAAGCTCATGGTGGAGCAGCAGATGGATCCCCAATGGGATCCCGCCAACACTGCTACCTAGGATGCCTTTGTTACCAACCGGTGAGAGAGGGAGCTCGTCAGGTATGAGGGCGACGACCCACCTCTAGTGAACAACAACGAGGCCGGCCGACGGCTATGGTGGGCGAGACGGACTCTCGTGGGTGTGATGCGCCACATTGCCAAGGGCGATCACCCACGCCTACGCACACTTTTAGTCGTCGTCGAAGAGCTAGAGGAAGGGCGGCAGCAGTCGCGGGCACGTCGTGTCGTGACCCAGCATACCATTGCATGATGTAGTACACTATAGTCGTTGACATAACACTAATGAAACACCATTCACTAGTATTACATCCCTTAGAGTGGTACAACATAAATACAGCAGGTTCAAGACATGACTATAGATTACAACTCGATTCTTTACAAAAGATCTAGAGAACACTCTATGTTAAAGAGAGAGAAAGAACTTCTTACAAAGAAGAACCAGAAATAATAACTCAGAATTATCTAGTAACTAAGACTAGTATCTAAACTATTTGTCTTGACATTGCTGCTATTGCAATGCTCTACAGAAGTAGGTTTTATGGCTAGAGAATCTACTCCTATTTACTTAAGAACTTTGTCTTCGGTTCGGTTGATGTATATGTTGACTGTATTGAAGAACTTGAGCTGCCGATGATGGTTTCTTGTGCAGAAATTGATGTTGACGTCGTCTTCAATGACTTAGAACCTAACAAGGGTTAATAAGGTACGGCTGAGTACGAGTGTACTCAACAAGTTCACTAAAAAGGAGTGTATGATGTACTATCTCTATAGCCACAGACCAAAGGTCGTAGGCAATGCAGTTTTTCGTAAACATTTCTTCAAAGGTTGCTTTTATTTTGACAACTATGTCCGACAGCCTTCACAGGTTGACCAGAACTTTCATGGAGTTCCTTTCCTACCACGTTCGTAGCTCCTTCCCGGAATAGGGAGTAACAAGTCACAGTTTTACACTCTGCAGAGGTGCATTGCTTTACCCATGAGAGACCTTAGCTTTGTTGCACATCCGAGTTATAGGCTCGTTCACACTTCCTTGGTATGCGACCCCGCATGAAGACACAATCCCCCAAGAGCTCTACCACGAGTACAGTCCGGGTAGCCCCTCGAAGACTCGGTAAGAAGCTCTGCCTGGCAGCCACCATCAACTATGGTAAACCTCCACGAAGATAGCTATGCATAGATAATCTAGACACCTATGTCGCGGGGTACTAAGGGGTCCCACCCATGTGCTGGATTCTCTAGACTCTCCACGAGAAATCTACAACTTCACGATAAGGTCATCCATCCATGCAAAAGGAAGAAGATCCAGCTGACTTCTCCGTCCCATTCCAAATCTTATGGTTAACGCGTAATATACGGCGCTAGAATCACTAGCGACAATGGTTATTAAGTCCTAGATATTATGTTCCTTTACCACTGGAACTGCATCAGTAGATTATTACCTCTCGGTAAATAATCCATAATCATATTATGAAGAAAATAGTGTTTTCTGACCTTTTTGAAATGCAGGTGATGACAACATTTGAGTTACAAGTATTTGATAGAAAATAACCAAAGGACATGAGCAAGTGTGAACTTGCCTTTTGTGATTGCAAGATTATGCATTCATGTTCTTCAAGACACTAGAAGATCCAAAATCTGGAAATAGCATCATTGGTCCGAGAAGGAATAATGTTTAAAGAAGCAAGATGCAACTATGCATAAGTAATGTAATGCAATTTGATAAACGCGTATCGCCGGGATAATCATATTTGATCTAGGGTTTGGAGTTTGTGATGAGTTCTTTGGAATATGTTGCACTTTTATACCAGCTTCACACATGTGCTTCTTGTTAAGGCTTGTGAGAGTGTGTGAAACAATGTGTAAATATAACAAGTAACATACAGTACTAAAGCACACAAATGGGGCATAGTATCTAAAAGATTTCTTAAGCAAGATTATTAATCAAATAGAGCCTTTATATAAATGTTGAAGGATTATTTTTTAATTTTTCTTAAAAGAATAACCTTTTAGGAAAAGATTACTTTACAAGGTAAAAGCATCTAAGTGTTTAACATGCAAAGTATATAAGTGGAGTATAATAACATTCTAAGATTGAGGTGAATTGCTATCTGGTAATTATGATGGGACTTATTATGTTAAGTTGTTAAGACTGAAAGAATTTATTATAAGATTGTTGTTTGAGGTGGCAAGATGAATATTTTTTGAAGAAAAGATTTCTTTTACAGGATTAAACAATTCTTATGGTTAATAGAATGTGATTGATGTTGTTTGCGCTTATTCCGTAAGCTTGGACTTAAAATGCCTTACGACTTAATTTGGAACCGACAAAAGTTAACTATAAAAACATATATATACCTTAAGTATTATGCATGACTTGGTGTACCAAAGTTAACTTTAAAACATAAGTAGATCTAGGGTGTGATGTGTTCAAAAGTATTAATAAGTTTTAAACCTTGCAAAAAGCATGTTTAAAGGTATGGGATCATTCACTTTTATTATGATGTTTAAAATTTACTTAAAATTGTTGGTTTAGTTTGGATTTATGATCTTAAAAGAATTTTATAAAGTTAATAAGTTACACTTAAATTTTATTATAGATTCAAGTTATGGATTTGGAATTAGTATTCAGTTATAAGAGAGTTAAGATTTAGTACCAAATTGTGATTATTTCTTATTTAAGAAATGTTTCTATAGAATTTGCAAAATAGGTATTTTATAAAATAGATAAGGATTATTACTTTTAAAATCTTAAAAACTTTTGGAATAATATATTTAGTATTTTTCTAGTAAAATATAGTTATTCAAGTTCTTAAAAGTGATCCTTATTTATTTTTAAGTTTTATCCTTATTTTTATAAAATTCCACAAAGGATTACATGTTTTTAAATATTTGCTTCAAATGTTATTTGTAAAAAAATTAAGTTAGTATTTTTATAAAAGGGTAGATTTAGTTTCATATGCAAAAAATATTTTTATTCATTTGTACTTCTTCTTATTTGATGAAATTTCATTTAGGATTTTCATGGTGTTAAGAGTTATTTGCATTTTATTTAACTCAAACAAGCCATGTTATATTTTCCTAGGTATACATTATTTTTGTGATCATTTTGATATATCACATATATTTTTAGGATTTTCTATATTTTTCTAAGGCTAAAACGAATTTAGGGGTATTTTAGTAATTTCCATATTTGTGATAATAATTGATTTTGTAATAATTTTCTGGAATTGGGCCTGGCCCATAGATTGGCCTATCCTAGGCCCAACTTGGCCCAACTGGCTCGGGGTCAAACCCCACCCCGGCCCCTCTCTCTCACACACCACATGCACGACACACAACACTTCCCTCTCACGCGTGTCGGTGACGCCGCCAGCGCCGCCGCCCGCCACTCCGGCCATCACCGACCGCCTCCACCGTGTCATGGTGGTGGCACGTCAGATGTCATGGATAGGCTAAAGATGGGGCCAATGAGTGCTAGGGGAATCCAGGGAGGGAGAGCGTGGTGATTCCATGCACGGAAGTTCTTGTATATTCTTTATCAATGGTGTTTATAAGTGCTCCTCAGGCTCTCAACAAGAAGGAGACAATATCTCTTACCCCTCATCCACTAGCACTAGAGTTCTACCTTAGACAGAGAATGACTCATCTATCGCCCATCCCTCTCTATGGAGGCCCTGGTGCTCCTTATATAGGGGAGCCCAGGTTACAATTCTAGGGCACAGGTGGCAGCATATTCTACGAATATGCTCCTTCCCTAAAGCAAATGCTTATTTATTCCCTTTAACGGCTTGTCCGGGCTTTGGACATAACCCATGGCGTAATCCTTGTCTTTTCGCAGCACCAGACATGGGCTACGTCATCCGGCTTTGCCCGCGTCACCTTGGTCGGCCCTGACCCGCTGGTCCTCTTCTTTACTTTACTTTGCTCATGCTACAGCTAACAAAGCCACCTTTTGACCAGCGGAGGATTCCTTCTCTTGGAAGCTAAGATAATCTGGCTAGCATATAGCTAATCCGGCTTACCCATTTACCTGCAAAACAGATAGACATGGCCGGCATAAATCTTATGCCAACCGGACCATTGTCATGGAGATGCTCCATGGGTCGGGTCACACCGTGATTCGGCCTGCCTTGAGGTGACCCAGTCAGCACTTTGCTTTGACCGCGCCGTACCCCGGCTAACTCGGCCCTTATACCCCGGGGGTATCCTCCCAACATTAGTCCCCGAAGCTGGTGCGGTCTTAGCAACTTTTAGTTGCTAAGGCCACAACAGGTTCCCATATCCGGATCTTTTGCTCCTTAAGCCGAGTTACCTCGTAACCCGGAGTTTCTCATCTTGCAACCCTTTTGCTCTTTCTGAGTTATTCCTTATTGGCCAGGTCTTTTGCTTGCTTATCCGGGTTACCTTTCCTTCTCTTGTACGCTTCTCCACATCCTACATGGAGGGTAATCATCATTTTGCCTCATTTTAAGGGCCACGCGCATTTAATGCGTCGGTTACTGTCACAATGTCATGAATAACTGTTGTAAACATCTCTTCACTACAGTGCCTTGTTAACTGTAACATTGCTTCACATCATGGGGTTATCTGCTCCTGTAGCCCCTCCTGTGGCCTTGCTCTGATTGGTTGTTCTGGCCTCATACACGCTAGTTGCACATGGCACGTTGCCCGCAAAAGATCCCATGACGCGCGTGTTGCGCGGTTAAGTAGGAGGCCTGGGGCGATTTCAAGGGAAGTTCCCCCATTTCCTCTGCGCTTCCCAACCTCTCTCTCTCTTTCACAGCGACTCCGCCACCGCCGCCAGTTTTCTGCTCCACGAGCGCCACCATGACCGTGTTCCGACATCATTTCGCGCCGTCGCCACCGTTCCCAGTGCTAATTTCCACCACGGGGCCTTGCGCTTCCCGCTTCTCTTCTTCCGGCTACCTCTACTCCGATTACTCCCTGGAAGATCTTGAATCCACCATGTCTGAGGCGGAGGCAGCGGTGGTGGCGCAGCAGGAAGAAGGAGCGGAGGGCCGCGAGCGCGGCGGCTGGGACGGCTCCATCGTCCGTGAGGAGGACCTTGATTGGCTCCGTGCCACGCGGCGCATCCCTGCCGGCATCGCCTGCCGCCTCGCGTCCGGTGATGTCTTTCCTGTTGTGGTCCGCAGCATAGAAAACAAAAAATTTCCTACGATGAGAACTATACGCCAAGATCTATCTACTAGATACAGAGCAACGGGTGGACATACATCCATGGAGAACTTACCCTTGAAGACAACGAGCTTTGTTAACGAGTAGGAACTCGTGGTTGATGTAGTCGTACACTTGCCGATCTCAAGATCGTGAGGAAGTCCGAGCGCCGCAACTCAGCAGCGCATCCGCACTTGCACACACCTTCAAGCCACCGGACAACCTCCACCTCCTTGCTCCAGCGATCCAGCGGAAGCAGCAACTCCTTCCAGACGAAATGCCACCGGGAACATGTATCTCGCTAATCCGAGACCATGGGGGAATAATTCTAGAGGGGGAGAGAGATCCTTCACAAGGAGGTGTGAGGATGAAGGAGGGAATGGGTGGCCTTTTATAGGAGGAGGGGGGTGCCCCTATCTCCATGGCCGGCGCATGGGGGGTGACCCCTCACCTCCTCCATTCATGTGGTGGTAACGCCTCCACATTAAAATGCCTCTTCACATTCCCTTTTAAAGTCTCCACTTTAAATGCATTAAATTTCTCCAAATTTAATGCTCTCTCATTTAATAAAAAACTCCTTTTATTAAATTTATTCAGAATTTTGTTAATTACTTTAATTAACAAAAATTCACATATAGCCCCTTGCAATATTTCAATATCACATGCAGAAACACCTTCTGCAATTTCACCCGAAACAATTTCCGGTTTCTATTGAAACAATTCCTGCGCTTTGCAATTCTTTCGTGTGAAACATATGTGCTCCAAAATGGTGTCCGGTAACTCTTAAGTGTGCCACCCTACGGTTCGCGAATAATGCAGACATGATCGAGACCCTTCTCCGATCAATAATCAGCAGCGGGACCTGGAGATCTGTACTGACTCCCACACATTCAACGATGACTCCTGTGATCGTGAGAACCTTTAACGCTTGTAACTAAATCCCTTTGTCTCTCGATATATTACATGTCCGAGATTCGATCATTGGTATCTCCATACCTAGTTTGATCTCGTTACCGACATGCACTCTTTTCTCGTTCCCGTGATATAACATTCTAGTGATCACATCACTTGCTTGCAAGCTATCCTAATGTGATATCACCGAGAGGGCCCAGAGTATATCTATCCGTCATCTGGATTGACAAATTCCACTTTTGATCCATGGGCCTCAACATAACACCTTCGTAGCACTGAACCCATCTTTATAGTCACCCTGTTACGGTGTGACGTTTGATGTTATCAAGATACTCTTCCGGTGTTAGCAATTAACATGATCTCATGGTCTAAGGATAAAGATTACTTCGTATGATGTTATAGCAATATAAACACAATGACTTGATCGTAATGCTATACTTCGGATGAATGTTCATCACATCATTCCAACAATGGTGTGAACTTGTTATTAACAACATCCAATGTCCATGATCAGGAAACCTTGATCATCCTGTTAATCAACAAGCTAGTCTATAAGAGAGGCATGACTAGGAACCCTTTTTGTTTATTAAACACACATGTATTGATGTTTCCTATCAATACAATTATAGCATGTAAAATAAACATCTATCATATATAAGGAATACATAATAACAACTTTATTATTGCCTCTCAGGGCATATTTCCTTCAGTCTCCCACTTGCACTAGAGACAATAATCTAGTTCACATAGTGATAAATCTAACAGCAACATATTCCGCCTCCGTTGTTGATCTAGCCACCACAGGTTGTTTGGAGCTCCTCCAACTAACTGCTGCTCCGTTCAAGAGAAATACGTATCCGGATTGAGACTTAGCGTCATCCGGATCAGTGTCAAAGCTAGCATCGACATAACACTTAGCGACTAGCTCTTCTTCACCTCCGTATATAAGAAACATATCCTTAGTTCTTCTCAAGTACTTAAGGATATTCTTGACCGCTATCCAGTGTTCCGAACCTGGATCAGATTGGTACCTACTAGTCAAACTAATAGCATGTGCCACATCCAGTCTTGTACATAGCATGGCATACATTATAGAGCCTATGGCTGAGGCATAGGGGATCTTATCCATTATCTCTCTTTCTTCCACCGTAGCCGGACTTTGAGTCTTACTTAATGTCTTGCCTTGCAACATAGGTAAGAACCCCTTCTTACTTCCGTCCATATTAAACTTCTTTAATATCTTATCAAGGTATGTACTCTGCGATAGCCCAATTAGGCGTATTGATCTATCTCTATAGATTTTAATGCCTAATATATATGAAGCTTCACCAAGGTCCTTCATCAAAAATTTGCTGTTTAGATAACTTTTAACACTGTTTAAAAGATCTAAATCATTTCCAATCAATAATATGTCATCCACATATAATATCAGAAATGCCACATTGCTCCCACTCACTTTCTTGTAAATACAAGCCTCTCCATAAGTTTGGACAAATCCAAACTCTTTGATCACCTCATCAAAGCAGAGATTCCAACTTCGTGATGCTTGCTTTAGTCCATAGATGGATCGCTGAAGTTTGCACACCTTATTAGCATCCTTAGGATCGACAAAACCCTTAGGTTGTATCATATACAACTCTTCTTCAATCTTACCGTTGAGGAACGCAGTTTTGACATCCATTTGCCATATTTCATAATCGAAATATGCAGCAATTGCTAACATAATCCTAACCGACTTAAGCATCGCTATGAGAGAATGTCTCAACGTAGTCAACTCCTTGAATTTGTCGAAACCCCTTTGCGACAAGTCGAGCCTTATAGATGGTCACATTACCATCAGCATCAGTTTTCCTTTTGAAAATCCATTTATTCTCAACGGCCTTTCGGTCGTGAGGTAAGTCCACCAAGTTCCAAACTTGGTTCTCGTACATGGATTCCATCTCGGATTTCATGGCTTCTAGCCATTTGTTGGAATCCGGGCTCATCATCGCTTCTTCATACGTCGCAGGGTCATCCATTTCATCAACCATGAAATTCACAATAGGATTGATGTACAGTTCAGGAGCTGCACGTGTCCTGCTTGACCTGCGAGGTTCGGTAGTGTCCTCTTTCGGAGTTTCATGATCATTATCATTAGCTCTCTCTTCATCAGATGAAGTCAACTCCGAAACAACTTCCGGTGCTGCGCCACTCGCCATTCCATGAAGAGAAGGTTCAATAACCTCTTCGAGTTCTACCTTCCGACTACTCACACCTTTCGCGAGAAACTCCTTCTCAAGAAAGGATCCATTCTTGGCAACAAAGATCTTGCCCTCGGATCTATGATAGAAGGTATACCCAATCGTTTCCTTAGGGTATCCTATGAAGACGCATTTTTCCGCTTTGGGTTCGAGTTTATCCGGTTGAAGTTTCTTCACATAAACATCGCATCCCCAAACTTTAAGAAATGACAGCTTAGGTTTGTTTCCAAACCATAATTCATACGGTGTCTTTTCAACGGATTTAGATGGTGCCCTATTTAAAGTGAATGCAGCGGTTTCCAGTGCATAACCCCAAAATGACAGTGGCAAGTCAGTCAGAGACATCATAGATCGAACCATATTCAATAAAGTACGATTACAACGTTCTGACACACCATTACATTGTGGTGTTCCGGCAGGCGTGAGTTGTGAAACTATTCCACAGTCTTTCATATGTGTGCTAAACTCGTAACTAAGATACTCTCCTCCATGGTCGGGCCGCAGAAATTTGATCCTTTTGTTCTGATGATTTTCCACTTCATTCTGAAATTCTTTGAACCTTTCAAAGGTTTCAGACTTATGTTTCATCAAATAGATATACCCGTATCTACTCAAATCATCCGTGAAAGTAACAAAATAACGATATCCACCTCGCGCCGACACACTCATTGGTCCACACACATCAGTATGTATGATTTCCAATAAATCTGTCGCCCGTTCCATTGAACCGGAAAACGGCGTTCTAGTCATCTTGCCCTCAAGGCATGGCTCACATGTATCAAATGATTCAAAATCAAGTGATTCCAAAAGTCCATCAGAATGGAGTTTCTTCATGCGTTTAACGCCAATATGACCTAGACGGCAGTGCCACATATATGTAGATATATCATTATCAAGTTTAATCCTTTTAGCATCAACATTATGAATATGCGTAATACTACTATCGAGATCCAACAGAAATAAACCATTCAACATAGGTGCATGACCATAAAAGATATTATTCATATAAATCAAACAACCATTGTTTTTAGACTTAAACGAATAACCACTTTGCATCAAACACGATCCGGATACAATGTTCATGCTCAGTGCAGGCACCAAATAACAATTATTCAGGTTTATAACTAATCCCGACGGCATATGGAGAGGCAGCGTTCCGACGGCGATCACATCAACTCTTGATCCATTGCCGACCCGCATCGTGACCTCATCCCTTGCTAGTTGTCGCTTGTTCTGTAGCCCCTGAACCAAGTTACATATATTAGCAACCGATACCGTATCAAATACCTAGGTCCTACTGCGAGTACTAGTCAAGTACACATCAATAACATGTATATCACATATACCTTTGTTTGCCTTGCCGGCCTTATTGTCCGCCAAATACTTGGGGCAGTTGCGCTTCCAATGGCCAGTCCCCTTGCAATAGTAGCACTCGGTGTCAGACTTAGGGCCAGCTCGGGGTTTCTTTTTAGGCGCGGCAACAGATTTGCTGCCCTTCTTTCCCTTCTGCTTGCCTTTCTTGTCCTTCTTGAAACCGGTGGTCTTATTGATCATCAACACTTGATGTTCTTTCCTAATCTCCACTTCTCCGGTCTTAAACATTGACAGAAGCTCGGGAAGAGACTTCTTCATGCCCTGCATATTATAGTTCATCACGAAGCTCTTGTATCTAGGTGGCAGAGATTGGAGAACACGATGTATGCCTAAGTCAATGGGAATCGTCATTCTCAAGGACACAAGCTTATCGGCGTACCCAGACATTTTGAGTACGTGCTCACTAACGGAGCTGTTTTCTTCCATCATGCAGCTAAAGAACTTTTTTGTAGCATTATAACTCTCTATGGCAGCATGGGTATCGAAAATCATTTTCAATTCTCCCATGGTATCAAAGGCATTGCCATTTTCGAAATGTTTTCGAAGTTCTGGCTCTAGCCCATACAGTATGCCGCAATGAACTAAGTTGTGGTCCTCCTGACGAGTTATATAGACGTCCTTTTCCTCGTCAGGGGCATCAGGAGCTGGTGGGGGTCCTAGCGGCGCATCTAGCACATATTGCTTTTGTGCAGAAGTGAGGAGAATCCTCAAATTCATAGCCCAGTTGGTGAAGTTGCTACCATTCGCAGCAAGTTTCTCTTTCTCCATGAACACATTGAAATTAAAAGCAGGTGGTGCCATCTACAACAGAATTTGTAAAATATATTTAGACTAAGTTTATGATAGATTGAGTTCAACTAATCCAAATTACTAATGAACTCCCACTCAAAAACGACATCCCTCGTGTCCTTTTGGTGATTACATGAACCAAATCCACTACACCTAGTCCGATCATCATGTGAGTCGGTGTAGCTTCAAAGGCGAGCATCTATATGGGCATCATATCAACTATATGACTCATGCTTAACCTTTCGGTCCGTGTTCTGAGGCCATGTCTGTACATGCTAGGCTCGTCAAGTAAGAACCTTAGTATTTGCGTGTGTAAAACTGTCTTACACCCGTTGTATGAAAGCGTAGAGTCGAGAACACCCGATCATCACGTGATGCCTCAAAACACGATCCACAAAACGGTGCATACTCAAGGAAGAACACATTTTTATCTTGATATCTAAATGAGGGATCATCTTATAATGCTACCAAAAGCACCAAACTAGCAATATAAGAGGCTAATGTGTGAAGTGAGGTGATATGGTCCATGCATTTGATCTCTATCATTTGCATCGTGGTATGATCTCTATCATTCCTTTGTGTGTAAGGCCAAGGTCTATGGAACTTACACGTTAAGTGAGTTGTAAGAGTATCTATCATACATCTACTTACAACAATACCATATCAAAACACTAGCCCAGCAACGATCTAAACTAGACGCCTCTAATTTACCAATTGCAAGTCTTACGTGGCTTAGGGCTTTCGGAGATAGAACCGGTCTAACCTACGAACATGAACCACAACAAGGATAACCAAGTTATCAGCAACTCGTTGTAAATCAGATATTGACTATAGTAGGAGAGACAGAAACCCGCTAGCCACTTATGCAAAATTAGTTGCATGTCAGTCGTGGAACCGGTCTCATGTACGATGACATGTAAGGTTGGTCCGGGCCGCTTCATCCCACTATGCCACCAATATCCAAAGTACATAGAAGATGCAATAACATGATCATCATCGCCCACATATAAACATATGTGTACTACTCGTGCAAAGCACCTACGCATAGATCAGGCTCTGATACCACTGTTGGGGTCCGCAGCATAGAAAACAAAAAATTCCTACGATGAGAACTATACGCCAAGATCTATCTACTAGATACAGAGCAACGGGTGGACATACATCCATGGAGAACTTACCCTCGAAGACAACGAGCTTTGTTAACGAGTAGGAACTCGTGGTTGATGTAGTCGTACACTTGCCGATCTCAAGATCGTGAGGAAGTCCGAGCGCCACAACTCAGCAGCGCATCCGCACTCGCACACACGTTCAAGCCACCGGACAATCTCCACCTCCTCGCTCCAGCGATCCAGCGGAAGCATCAACTCCTTCCAGACGAAATGCCACCGGGAACATGTATCTCGCTAATCCGAGACCATGGGGGAATAATTCTAGAGGGGAAGAGAGATCCTTCATAAGGAGGTGTGAGGATGAAGGAGGGAATGGGTGGCCTTTTATAGGAGGAGGGGGTGTGCCCCCTCTCTCCATGGCCGGCGCATGGGGAGGTGACCCCTCACCTCCCCCATTCATGTGGTGGTAACCCCTCCACATTAAAATGCCTCTTCACATTCCCTTTTAAAGTCTCCACTTTAAATGCATTAAATTTCTCCAAATTTAATGCTCTCTCATTTAATAAAAAACTCCTTTTATTAAATTTATTCAGAATTTTGTTAATTACTTTAATTAACAAACATTCACATATAGCCCCTTGCAATATTTCAATATCACATGCAGAAACACCTTCTGCAATTTCACCCGAAACAATTTTCGGTTTCTATTGAAACAATTCCTGCGCTTTGCAATTCTTTCGTCTGAAACATATGTGCTCCAAAATGGTGTCCGGTAACTCTTAAGTGTGCCACCCTACGGTTCACGAATAACACAGACATGATCGAGACCCTTCTCCGATCAATAATCAGCAGCGGGACCTAGAGATCCGTACTGACTCCCACACATTTAACGATGACTCCTGTGATCGTGAGAACCTTTAACGCTTGTAACTAAATCCCTTTGTCTCTCGATATAATACATGTCCGAGATTCGATCATCGGTATCTCCATACCTAGTTTGATCTCATTACCGACAAGCTATCCTAATGTGATATCACCGAGAGGGCCTAGAGTATATATATTCGTCATTTGGATTGACAAATTCCACTCTTGATCCATGAGCCTCAACATAACACCTTCGTAGTACTGAACCCATCTTTATAGTCACCCTGTTACGGTGTGACGTTTGATGTTATCAAGATACTCTTCCGGTGTTAGCAATTAACATGATCTCATGGTCTAAGGATAAAGATTACTTCGTATGATGTTATAGCAATATAAACATAATGACTTGATCGTAATGCTATACTTCGGATGAATGTTCATCACATCATTTCACAAATACTGTGACCTTGTTATTAACAACATCCAATGTCCATGATCAGGAAACCTTGATCATCTTGTTAATCAACAAGCTAGTCTATAAGAGAGGCATAACTAGGAACCCTTTTTGTTTATTAAACACACATGTATTGATGTTACCTATCAATAAAATTATAGCATGGAAAATAAACATCTATCATATACAAGGAATACATAATAACAACTTTATTATTGCCTCTTAGGGCATATTTCCTTCATTTCCTTCCCCCAAATCTGGGGAATATGTAGTTTTTCTATCGCATTTCTAGCATGGCTTCGTCCTTCCCACTTCTGATTTCTTCTTTGATTTTGTTTCCACATACAAGTTGCAACCACATCACCTCCCTGCAAACGCCATTACTTCTCTGTCCTCCTTTGCTTCTGGCATCGAGGGGTACATTGGCCTCTGGCCAACCAAAGAACTTTGGATCAAGTTCTTTGGCCTGCGGAGGAATGTGATTCCGGATAAGGAGCGCACCCCGGAGAACAAGCAGTTGACCCAATGTGGCGCCGCCTCCATCTCTCCCCGAAAACAGTCTGTGTTCCCCCGGTTACGAGACTCTAATCTTGCAAAGGCTAGGCCCGAACTTTCTTTTATGTCTAGAACACCACCAAGGAGGACCTGATCCGGTTGCTCCCCTTCAAACTTGGCCCTCCTGATACCTCGCATTGGGAGAGCATTCCGAGGCGGCCCACGACCCTGGCGAACCAAGTGGAGTGCCAGATCAAGGAGCTTCTCAAGGAGAAACTCCAGGGGGAGGACATCATGATCACTTTCCTCCATAGCCGGGTCTCCCCCCTCCAGAAGCGAGCCCACAAGATCTGCTATCTCAGCGGCCCTCTTGACCCTCACTGGACCTCTTCCTTCGAGCTGGATAACTCGGCGGTTTACCATCGGGTTAAGTCCATATTCAATGTGGAGAAGGAGTTCTCCGAGGATTGGGAGTGGGGACTCGAGCCCTTCACCCGTGCCAACCCCCCTCCAAAGGTAAATTAACCCTTCTCTGTTTTCCGAATCTTCTTTGTATGTTAGTTTCCCTTTGTAACTTGGCAATTATTCTCTCAGAAATTCCTCCAACAACCACTAGAGGATGGCGAGGTGCTGGCAAGCAAATGGTTGGAGGACTGCACTGAGGAGGACGAGGTGGAGCCTGATCCGGAGGCCTTCCTGCCTTCCCCGGACGCTGTCAGACGCAGCGCTGGTAAGGCCTCTTCTCTAAGGGATTGGCCAGACGATGATGACTCAGATGTTGAGGTCCTTGAGGTATTTGATTCGGTTCTCATCCCTTACGCGCACTCGGCTATGTTCGAATGTTCAACTAACCCGGACGATCAGGTCGACGAGGTTACTCCCCTTGCAACTGGTGGCCCGGCCCCGGCTCTGTCCCAGAAGCGTGCATCTACCTCGGCCGCAGCTTCGGAGGTGCCGCCGCCCAAGAAGAGGCAAAAGAAGTCCGGGGTTAAACCCTCAGCCAAGCCTGCCGCTAATAGCACGGTTCGGAGGGCGCCCAAACCCCGGGCTCCTCCTACCGCGAATGAGTAAGTTCTCTAGTACTTCTTGGTATTTTTTCCTTTGCTTGCCTTTGTTTCTTACTGAATCTTCTTTTTAACTTGGTGCCTTACCTTTTATTCAGAGCTCCTAGGGATATCCCTCAGAGTGGCCCCGGCATTGCCTCCCCACTCCGGGACAGTCCCTCCCCCCCCCCCCCCCCCCGCAACGATGATTATCGCCCGCTCAACCCTATTCAGGAGGGCTCCGCGGCTGCGCCTGACCAGAGCCCACCTCGCCAAGAGGAGGGCAATGTCGGTGCGGGGGGTAGTGGACCGGATCAGGATACGGTGATGCCGGATCTCCCCGGTTCCTCGGCCTCAATGCCAGATCCTGAGGTGCCAGCTTCATCGGTGCCGCCTCCAGCGTCTCCAGTACCAGCTCCAGCACCAGCATCAGCACTAGCAGCACCAACACCAGCACCAACAACATCAAGAGCCTCCAAGCCTCCCAAGGGAAAAGCTCCATCGGATCCCTCCGGATCTACCCCTTCTGTGGCAGACATCTTTCAGTCAATTCCTCCACCCTCATCCAGCAAAGCCAAGAAAACCTCCGGGTCAGCCAATGTAACTTCATCCGGGTCTACTGCCTCCGGATCAGAGGGCAGCCAACAACTGGTTTTGCACACCAGCCCCGCTACAGCTCAATCCGCCAGGCGGGAGGCCCATGTGAAGGGCTTTGTGGCGGGCCATTCTCTGAGCGACGAAAGCTACAGTCCACTACTCCTTGAGTATGTGAAGAACTGGAATAACGCAGAATTTGTCGACCCTCAAGACGATCTGCCAGAGAAGTTCGGCCCAGCCGAGTTCAGCGCCCAGATGAACTCCGCTACCAAGGCCATCTCCTTGGCTGGCCGGATGATGGAGGTAATCCTTTTTCTCTGCTGCTGATGTTTTACACACCTGAACACTTGTAGATATAGCCCCTAGTCCCCAAGCCTCCGAGGGAATAACTTGTTATTCGGTCGGATGCTCCTCATAGAGCTTAGCTTTTGTTCATAATGACATCAAATTTTTAGTAGATTTTGAGCCGGGTCTAGTTCCCTTGGCCCATATCTGATGTACTTCAAATATCCACACACCTAGAGCCGAGTTAAGTTTCACTTGGCCCGGGTCTTGTAGACTTCGAATATCCACACACCTAGAGCCGGGTTAAGTTCCACTTGTCCCGGGTCCTGTAGACTTCGAATATCCACACACCTAGAGCCAGGTTAAGTTCCACTTGGCCCGGATCTTGTAGACTTCGAATATCCACACACCTAGAGCCGGGTTAAGTTCCACTTGGCCCGGGTCTTGTAGACTTCGAATATCCACACACCTAGAGCCGGGTTAAATTCTACTTGGCCCGGGTCTTGTAGACTTCGAATTATCCACACACCTAGAGCCGGGTTAAGTTCCACTTGGCCCGGGTCTTGTAGACTTCGAATATCCACACACCTAAAGCCGGGTTAAGTTCCACTTGGCCCGGGTCTTGTAGACTTCAAATTATCCACACACCTAGAGCCGGGTTAAGTTCCACTTGGCCCGGGTCTTGTGGAATTCGAATATCCACACACCTAGAGCCGGGTTAAGTTCCACTTGGCCCGGGTCTTGTAGACTTTGAATATCCACACACCTAGAGCCGGGTTAAGTTCCACTTGGCCCAGATCTTGTAGACTTCGAATATCCACACACACCTAGAGCCGGGTTAAGTTCCACTTGGCCCGGGTCTTGTAGACTTCGAATTATTTTTATCTTGCCTTTGAACTTTTGTCTTTTCCTCGCTTGTTTCAGATTACCACTAACCGCCGAACCACGGAGTTCCAGCGCCTGCTGGACTCCTACAAAGACATTCGCTCGCGTTATGGTAAAGTCCTGGTGGAGGACCAGAAGAGGCGTAAATTTCCATTCTTGCTCTTCCTTGTTCCTTCAAGCTTCTTAGGACCTATATGAATTTGTTGTCCGAATCATGCAGCCGAGGTTGAAGCCGAGAATATAATCATAAGGAAAAATCTTGCGGAAATCAAAGGTAAACTTATCCCCTTCACATGATCGTTGTATTTTCCTTGCTTTATCCGGTGGACACTCATACTTTGGGTCCCCCGGATCATTGTGCTGTTACAGTTGCTCTTGAGGATAGTGTCACCATTCCTAAAATGATGACTCACTTCCTCGAACAAGCAGGAAATCATGAGGCTAAGCTGAAAAAAAAGACGCAGAGATAGCTCGGCTCCAACAGCAGGACTCAGAGATCACTCGGTTGAATGCCGAAATTCAAAAGCTTAAGAGCTCCCATCAGTCCAAGCTGGAGAAAGCCGACCAGAAGTTTGCCAAGGAGAACGAGCGTTTAACCATGCAAATCTCCAAGGACAAGAGCCTATTGGAGGAAGCCGACGTCAAGCTTACGTCGGTGACCACCGAATACGAGAAACTCCGGGTCCATAATGCCAATGTTGATTCCGAGCTTCAGCGACTCCTCTTCCAAATTGCGCGTAAGTTTTCTGCCCTTGCTTGATCTTCTACCACCCGGATCTGGTCCTTTTGTTCACTATTTTTCTTCTTACCCTTAGGCAAATTTCCGGAGAGCGATACGCTCGCTGCCTCTGTTGTACGCTAGTCCTGCGAACAACATGGAATTCCTGCTGCCCTTGATGCCGAGCCAATCCCTTATACCACAGAGGATATCCTGGCGAGTCTCGCCGCTCGCCTTGAGGTAGTGAAGAATTATGGTGCGGACATCATCCCGGCAGCAACACGGATGTTCAGCTGCCTCTGGCCCAGTGAACCCATTCCCAATAAAGGTTTGGCTTTCATAGCCAAGCTAATGGAGTGTGACACGCAGCTGCATCTATGGCGCGAATCTGCCGCACGGGCTGGGGCCGACCTTGCTTTGCAATATGCGCTCTCATGGTATGAAGGAATTGACTTGGCATTGCTCACTCGCATGCGCACCAAGTCTAAGTGGTGCGAGGATCCGGAGTGGATCACGCGCCGCCAAGCCTATGTCAACAAGCTCATCCAGTACTCCTTCTGCCATGCTTGGAATGAGGGGCCGAGTTATCTTGATACTGCTGACGAAGAAATTGTCTCTGGAGCTAAAGAGCAAGGGAGCGAAAGCGAGGGATCCGAACTAGGTGACGAGGTTGAAGACCCGGAGGATAACGAAGTTAACCTGGAGGATGAAGCCAAAGCTAACGCTCCTCCCCCACACTCCAGAGTACCTCCCTCCTCGACAGATGATTCGTCTGTTGCTCCTGCCCCTTGAAAAACACTTGTCACATTTATCAGATCCCCATAATGCCGGGCGCAGATGTATTTAAATACTTTGGTTTGTTTGTGCTACAACTTTAAGTTCTGAACTAAGTTTTATTGCCAGATTATCGTGGGCGAAGTCCCCAAGTTTCATTTTCTTGTTCCCCCAATTTCTGACTCGGCTCGCGTCTACCTTGATTCGGTTTTTCGACTTACGAGTCCGAGGTTCAAAAAATTGACTTAACAATACTTGAAACCTTGATATTAGCTCAAAATGATTCGGCATATTAGTGAATAAAATAAACTAAGGGTTAGCCCCAAAAAAACAATGTTGGCTCGCTTAAGTTCTTTCCCTTAGTCGTTTTTCATGTGCCTTGCCATTCCAAACTTGTTCTCTTGCTTGCCATGAAGCCAATTCTTGTTGGACAACAGCAAAGTTGAAGAGTTAGGTTTTTGGTGCTCACACATTACTAACCTGACTAAGATATAAGCGTCTTAACCCAGCCGACACAAAAATACGAAAACAAGAGACAAGTGTTATAGCAGTCCCCGAGTCTCTGCTCGGGGTAGCAAAGTTTTTATTGATAAGCTCATTGCCGACATACATACCGACATACGAGAAGCTCGGATACATTCACCTCTTAGGTGTAGAAAGGACAAAGCAGTGCTATGTTCCATGGTCTTTTGGATTCTTCTCCGGACCTGTCCACCCTGTTCTTTTGCTGGGGCTGTGCATCAATAAGATAGTAGGAATCATTGTGCAAAGCTTTGCTCACAATGAAAGGTCCTTCCCATGGAGGGGATAACTTATGCTTGCCAGCAGTGTGCTGTATTAGCCTTAGCACCAAATCACCTTCCCGGAAAACTCGGGGGTTTACTTTTCGGCTATGATAGCGTCGGAGATTTTGCTGATATATGGCGAATCTGGACAAGGCCAGTTCTCTCGCTTCTTCCAGCAGATCAACATCATTTTGCCGGGCTTCGTGCACTTCGGCTTCTGTGTATTGGGTGACCCGTGGCGAATCATGCTCTATGTCGGCTGGTAATACAGCTTCTGCCCCATATACCAGAAAGAATGGCGTATAGACTGTTGATCGATTCGGAGTTGTTCTTAAACTCCACAGTACCGTTGGTAGTTCTTCTATCCAGCACCCCGCTGATCTTTGCAGCGGCTCTATGAGCCGGGGTTTTATCCCGGACAATACCAGTCCGTTGGATCTTTCCACTTGCCCGTTCGATGCGGGGTGGGCGACTGAGGCGACATCTAACCGGATCTTCTTTTCCTGGCAGAATCTCGCAAACGCTCCTTCAGCGAAATTTGTTCCATTATCAGTTATGATGCTATGGGGGTAGCCGTACCTTAGGATTATATCCTTGAGGAATCTTACTGATGTTGTCCCATCACATTTCCGAATCGGTTTCACTTCAATCCATTTCGTGAATTTGTCAACCATGACCAGAATATGGCCATCCATCCTTTGGCCGGCTTAAATGGTCCTACCATGTCTAGGCACCATACAACAAATGGCCATGTAATGGGGATAGTTTTCAGCTCCGACATTGGTAGGTGAGTTTTTGTGGTGTATCTTTGACAACCATTGCATTTTCTCACCAAGCCCTCTACTTGCTCCAAAGCACTGGGCCAATAAAACCCATGTCGGAAAGCTTTTTCTACTAAGGCCCTTGAGGAGGCATGGTGGCCACATTCTCCTAGGTGAATATCCCGGAGTATTTCAAGTCCTTCCTCCAGATCAACACATCGTTGTAGTACTGACGTCACACTTCTTTTGTATAGTTCGGAGTTGATAATTGTATAGGCCTTTGCCCTTCTCTGAATTTGCCTTGAATTTATTTCATCATCCGGCAAGATTCCCTCTTTCAGGAAATCAAAAATTGGCTTTGCCCAAGTTGGTATAGTTCGGACGGGAAATGGTTCCTCATCAACTTCCATCACATCAACCGACATAACTCCTGCCGGATCAAGCTGAACAGTCCTGGGTTTGCTGAGGCAGTCCCTGGGTTTGCTGAAGCAGTCCCCGGGTTTGCGGAGGTGCTCCCCCATTCTATCTCCATAGGTGTAGCTCCTGATCCGGGAAGTGACGGGATATAAATTGAATCTGATTCGGGTGACGGTGTGATAGATGGTTTTCTCAAGTGCTCCAAAGCCACGTTTGGTGGAATTGGTTGCCAGGATGAGCCCAGCTTGGACAGCGTATCTGCTGCCTCGTTTTCAATCTGAGGTATGTGATGGAACTCACATCCTTCGAAAAACCCGCTTATCTTCTGAACATGGAACCTATATAACACCATGTTAGCATCTAGGGCATCCCAATTTCCAGATACTTGTTGTACCACCAAATCCGAGTCTCCAAAGCATTGTATCCGACGTATTCCCACTTCTTTTGCCACTTTGAGACCATGCACCAATGCTTCGTACTCCGCCACGTTATTCGAGGCACTGAAGTGGATTTGAAGGACATACCTCAGTTGATCCTTCTTGGGCGAGGTAAGTACCACTCCGACACCCAACCCATCTTTGAGTTTTGATCCATCGAAATGCATTCGCCAATAATTGGAGTTCGGTAGGGGTGGCTCGTATTGCATTTCAGCCCAGTCCACGAAGAAATCCGCCACAGCTTGTGACTTGATCGCATCCCTTATGTCGAACTGTGGCGCGTATGGAGCTAACTCGATAGCCTACTTTGCTATTCGGCCGCTTGCGTCTTTGTTATTCATGATCTCTAAAATGGGTGCCTCACATATCACCTTGATGGGGTGTTCCTCAAAATAGTGTTTGAGTTTCTTGGCCGACATATATACGCCGTATGCCATCTTTTGATAATGAGGGTAGTTCTGATTTGAGGTTGATAATACTTCGCTCAGATAATACACCGGCCTTTGTACCGACTTTCCTTCCTCCTCTCGCTCCACTATGATCACTGCACTTACGACTCGGTTGGTCGCGGCTACGTAGAGCAACATTGGCTCTTTAGATAGTGGCGCAGCTAGGATTGGCGCGGTAGATAACACCTTTTTCAATTCTCGAAATTCAAGATCCACCTGTGGCGTCCATGTGAACTTGTCTGCCTTTTTCATTAGCTGATAGAGGGCAAGGCCTTCTCTCCCAACCGACAGAAGAACCGACTTAACGATGCCAGGCAACCAGTGAACTTCTGCACATCGTTAAGACATTTTGGCAGTTCCATTCTTTCTATGGCCCGGATTTTTGTCGGGTTAGCTTCAATGCCACGGCTAGATACCAAAAAACCGAGTAACTTTCCAGCGGGTACGCGAAAAGTGCATTTCCCCGGGTTCAGTTTCACTCGGAACCTTGTCAAGTTCGCGAATGTCTGCCGGATATCCTCGAGGAGTGTATTGCTTTCCTTGGTTTTTATTACCACATCATCCACATAAACTTGCACATTCCAACCTATCTGATCATGTAGGCATTTTTGCATGCATCTCTGGTACGTTGCTCCTGCATTACGTAACCCAAACGGCATAGTTCGATAGCAATAAGCCACGTACAGGGTAATAAATGCAGTCTTTATTTGATCATCCGGAGTCAGAGGTATCTGGTGGAAACCAGAATACGCGTCAATGAATGACAGTAGCTCACATACGGCTGTTGAGTCTATGACTTGATCTATTCTAGGGAGTGGAAATGGATCTTTTGGACACGCCTTGCTCAGGTTCGTGTAGTCGATACACATGTGCCATACCACATCCACGTTTGGATCATCCTTCTTTTTCTCCACCAGCACCGGATTAGAGAGCCAATCCGGATAGAGTACCTCCATGATAAACCCGGCTGCTAGTAACCTTGCTATCTCATCTCCCATAACTTTCCTTCTATCTTCTGCGAAACGCCTGAGAGGCTGCTTTACCGTCTTAGCCTGGGGTCTTACATTTAATGAGTGCTCAGCCAACTCCCTCGGTACACCTTGCAGATCTTGCGTAGACCAAGCAAAGATATCCCAATTCTCACGGAGGAAGTTGACGAGCTCGCTTTCCTATTTGCTGCTTAATCCAGCACCAATGGTCACGGTGCGCTCTGGGAACTGATCATCGATTGGCACTTTCTTCGTGTCCTTAATTGCTTGGAACGATACGCTCCTATGCGGGTTGGTCAGGGCCAGCATATGTTGTTGCGCGGATTGAGCCAATGCCGCCACTTCTAGTATCTTCCTTTTTTCTTGAGCTATCACGAGTGACTCGGCTAAATTGGATCTAGCTGAGGCGCACTCGATCGAACGCCGGAAGTCCCCTGATACAGTTATCATGCCCCTTGGTCCGGGTAACTTCATCTTAAGGTAACTGATGTGGGTAGTTGCCATGAATTTGTTTAGCGCTGGCCTGCCGAGTAACGCGTGATAAGCGCTCTCCAAATTTACCACTTCAAATTCCAAGTTCTCAGTGCGGCAGTTGTCTCTTGTGCTGAATAACACGTCAAACCGGACTTTACTAATTGGTTCACAAGAAATACCCGGCACAATGCCATGAAAGGTGGTCCTTGTTGCTTGCAACATGTTCTCTGTTATCCCCAACTTGTGCATGGTATCCTTGTACATAATATTGATACTGCTGCCATTGTTAATCAATACCTTGGAAAGTCTCACATTGAGATTTGGCCCGATGAACGTTGGATCCAAGACTAGAGCGTAGGTTCCTGGGCTTGGCATGATCTTTGGGTGATCCTTGACGCTCCATGTAATCTCCTGATCCGCCCAAGGCATATACCTCCCCACCGCTGGCATTACTGCGTTTACCTCCTTATGCCGGTGCTGCAAGCTTTTCCGGTCATTCTCTTCCGTGGTGAACACACAGTAGCTTTGATGATGTTCCCTGTACTCATTTCGTCCCTCATTCTCGTTGTAACCTTGGCCTTGTTGTTGGTTATTGCCTACCTGATGTACCGCATCCCTTCTTTCCGGATTCTCATACCTCGGAGGAGGTGGTGGTAGCATCAGTTGCTGTCCATTTCCCCTGTTAGTAACGGTGGCCGAGGGATTTCATTTCTAGGTGCTTTGTTCCGAGGTGCCTGAGCATTCCCCGAACTCCCCTGTTCTAATTTCCTCATCCATTCACATTGCCGGGTCGTATGATTCCCCAGACTGTTCGGACTTGGCGTATGAAATTTGCAAGGTTGATCTAACATAGACTCGAAAGTGTACCTCGGCCTATCCTTATGTTCCTGCCATTGCTTTTTCTGCTCCGGGGTCCAAGGCTTTCTCCCTTCGTTTTTCTGTTGCCAGCTCTGCCCTCCAGTTTTTTGGCGTTGACTGGCTCCGGCATTGGGTTGATCCCGGTCCACTACTGTGACCTGCTGCGAGTTATACCGATAATCCGGATGCTCATCCCTTCTTTTTCCTCGAAAATCATTCCTCCTTGACGACCCGGGGCCATCTCGGCCGTAATACTCTTCGTTTCCTTCGCTAGACATTAACCGGGGTTGCGTTGGATCTCCCAAGGCATACGAATCTGCGATCTGGATTGTCTCAGACAAGGTAGTTAGCATATCTCGCTGTAATCTTTGCCACAACATACTTCCATATCTGCATCCCTGAGCAAACCATGCAATCGCTTGTGATTCAATTACTCCTTCGCATGAGTTTTGCACATTGCACCACCGAGTCAGGAAATCTCTATCTGGCTCATTCGGTCTCTGCCGGCATAACGCAAGGGTTTGTGGTCTGTTGGGTCTCTTGTAAGTGCTTGAGAAATTGCTAACGAATAGCTCCTGGAAATCCAACCAACAGTTGATGCTTCCTGGTGGCAAATTGTTCAGCCAAACCCGCGATGGTCCTTCCAACATTTGTGGTACATACCTCATCGCCCATCTCAAATTTCCTGTTGCGATCTTGACTGTTGTGGCATAGTCAATCAGCTAATCCTCTGGCCTGGTACTACCATCATAAGTTCGTGTTCCTCTAGCCAGCTGAAAGTTTGGCACTGGTGGCTCGTTCATGATCCGGGGCCCGAAACATGCTGGACCCAGGGGACCTTGTATCTCGATTTGCTCCGACCTATAAATCCTATCCAACTTCAACTTGGCATCATCTGGCTACAAGTTCCTGCTTCCCAGCCGTGATCCAATCACGTGGTGATCCGGTCTGGGGTATCCATCATTGACCATGGCCGACTAACCATTGTTGTACCTTTCCTGATCCGGATGTGCATGAGGCTGTTGTGTTGCTTGTCCCACACTCCCCTCTTGCCGAGGTACGTGATGTTGCTGTGTCCGAGGTAAATTTTGCCCTGCTCCCACGGGATCGTGCTGTCCGGCATTGCCGTTGGCAGCATTTCTTTGACCGGCATTGCCTTGGTCACGGTTACCTCGGGCAGCCACACCTCGGCTGGTACTGTGCCTGTCCTCATCAACTTGCACTGCTTTGCCTTTTCCAGCCCTTACCGAGTCATAAGGAACCATTTGCTTGTCTCTTGTTCCGGAGTCCACTACCTCTTCTCTCCGGGGATTATGACCCGGAGATGACGCGGCTCCTTTGGATCTTGTCGGGTTATTCCTGGCCGAATGTACCACCTGTGAGGCTCCTGGTGGTGTCGGGTTAGCCTTGTTTATTTCTTCATTTTGTTGGCACGCAACTCTCGACAGGTGATTTACCCTCTCTTGCTGCCTTTGTCGGGCCTCTCCGATTAAACCTTCTAACTCAAATGCAGCCGCATTTGCTGCTCTAAGGTTCTTTGCCGGGGTACTGTACCGATCCAACCCTCCTGTTACTACCGTAGCTATCTGAACCAGCCTAGGCTCGTACTCCTTGTCAATATCATTGATCAGGTTCCTGTCCCCGGATTTTCACTCCATCGATATGGTTTTCCTTAGCATACTCTCTCAAGGTGATGTTCAGCGGCTGATGTAGCTCTGCTACTTTCTTTGCTCCATCTAACATTTTCCGCCTAGTTTCCTCTAACTCAACTTCTGCCTGAGCCGGATCTACCACAGGCGCTATTGGTGTTGCTAAGCTATCTATCACTTGCTGGAGCACATTCTCTAGCCTTTCTAGTGGAGGAAACCTAGACCTAGTCTGTTTTAGTGTTACCTCTGGCTCTCGAGCCGGATCTTTGCTTGGTCCTGCGTCTGGCATGGTCATCAGGACCTCAACGCTGCTAGTAGGGCGAGCAATTCGCACTCCACGATCTGCGCTGAGAGGTGGCTCGCCTCCCTCGACGATGTGCTATGGGTGAACGCAGGACTCGTACACGCTGACGTAGATCTTGTGCGTGCCAAGCTTGAGGAAAACACCATTGCACGGTGGAGGGTGTCTGCCGAAGCTTCACGCATTATCGTTGACGTAGTCCAGCGCTCCAAAGCGCTGAACCAAGCCTGAGACGATACGCTCGCCGGTGCTTGAGAAGTTTCCCGTCTGAATTTTCACCCCTGCTAGCACCGCTAGGCCCACAGTGGGCGCCCACTGTCGTAGTGGTGGCACGGCAGATGCCATGGATAGGCTAAAGATGGGGCCAATGAGTGCTAGGGGAATCCAGGGAGGGAGAGCGTGGTGATTCCACGCAGGGAAGTTCTTGTATATTCTCTATCAATGGTGTTTATAAGTGCTCCTCAGGCTCTCAGCAAGAAGGAGACAATGTCTCTTACCCCTCGTCCACTAGCCCTAGAGTTCTACCTTAGACAGAGAATGACTCATCTATCGGTCGTCCCTCTCTATGGAGGCCCCGGTTCTCCTTATATAGGGGAGCCAGGGTTACAATTCTAGGGCACAGGTGGCAGCATATTCTATGAATATGCTCCTTTCCTAAAGCAGATGCTTCTTTATTCCCTTTAACAGCTCGTCCGGGCTTTGGACGTAACCCATGGCGTAATCCTTGTCTTTTGGCAGCACCAGACACGGGCTACGTCATCCGGCTTTGTCCGTGTCACCTTGGTCGCCCCTGACCCGCTAGTCCTCTTCTTTACTTTACTTTACTTTGCTCATGCTATAGCTAACAAAGCCACCTTTTGACCAGCGGAGGATTCCTTCTCTTGGAAGCTAAGATAATCCGGCTAGCATATAGCTAATCCGGCTTACCCATTTACCTGCAAAACAGATAGACATGGCTGGCATAAATCTTATGCCAGCCGGACCATTGTCAAGGAGATGCTCCATGGGTCGGGTCACACCATGATTCGGCATGCCTTAAGGTGACCCGGTCAGCACTTTGCTTTGACCGCGCCGTACCCCGGCTAACTCGGCCCTTATACCCCGGTGTTACCCTACCCGGGGGTATCCCCCAACATTAGTCCCCGAAGCTGTTGCGGTCTTAGAAACTTTTAGTTGCTAAGGCCACAGCAGGTTCCCATATCCGGATCTTTTGCTCCTGAAGCCGAGTTACCTCGTAACCCGGAGTTTCTCATCTTGCAACCCTTTTGCTCTTTACGAGTTATTCCTCGTTGGCCAGGTCTTTTGCTTGCTTATCCGGGTTACCTTTCCTTCTCTTGTACGCTTCTCCACATCCTACGTGGAGGGTAATCATCATTTTGCCTCATTTTAAGGGCCACGCGCATTTAATGCGTCGGTTACTATCGCAATGTCAGGAATAACTGCTGTAAACACCTCTTCACCGCAGCGCCTCGTTAACCGTAACGTTGCTTCACATCATGGGGTTATCTGCTCATGTAGCCCCTCCTATGGCCTTGCTCTGATTGGTTGTTCTGGCCTCATACACGCTAGTTGCGCATGACGCGTTGCCCGCAAAAGATCCCACGACGCGCGTGCTGCGCAATAAAGTAGGTGGCCTGGGGCAATTTCAGGGGAAGTTCCCCCATTTCCTCCGCGCTTCCCAGCCTCTCTCTCTTTCACAGCGACTCCGTCGCCGCCGCTAGTTTTATGCTCCATGAGCGCCACCGCGACCGTGTTCCGACAGCATTTCGCGCCGTCGCCACCGTTCCCAGTGCTAATTTCCACCACGAGGCCTTGAGCTTCCCGCTTCTCTTCTTCTGGCTACCTCTACTCCGATTACTCCCTGGAAGATCTTGAATCCACCATGTCTGAGGCGGAGGCAAAGGTGCTGGTGCGGCAGGAAGAAGGAGCGGAGGGCCGCGAGCGCGGCGGATGGGATGGCTCCATCGTCCGTGAGGAGGACCTTGATTGGCTTCGCGCCACGCGGCGCATCCCCGCCGGCATCGCCTGCCGCCTCGCCTCCGGTGATGTCTTTCCTTCCCCCAAATCTGGGGAATATGTAGTTTTTCTATCGCATTTCTAGCGTGGCTTCGGCCTTCCCACTTCCGATTTCTTCTTTGATTTTGTTTCCACGTACAAGTTGCAACCGCATCACCTCCCCGCAAACGCCATTACTTCTTTGTCCTCCTTTGCTTCTGGCATCGAGGGGTACATTGGCCTCTGGCGAACCAAAGAACTTTGGATCAAGTTCTTTGGCCTGCGGAGGAATGTGATTCCGAATAAGGAGCGCACCCTGGAGAACAAGCAGTTGACCCAGTGTGGCGCTGCCTCCATCTCTCCCCAGAAACAGTATGTGTTCACCTGGGTTACAGGACTCGAATCTTGCAAAGGCTAGGCCCGAACTTTCTTTTATGTCCGGAACACCACCAAAGAGGACCTGATACGGTTGCTCCCCTTCAAACTTGGCCCTCCTGATACCTCGCGTTGGGAGAGCATTCTGAGGCGGCCCACGGCCCTGGCGAACCAAGTGGAGCGCCAAATCAAGGAGCTTCTCAAGGAGAAACTCTGGGGGGAGGACATCATGATCACTTTCCTCCGTAGCTGGGTCTCCCCCCTCCAGAAGCGAGCCCACAAGATCTGCTATCTCAGCGTCCCTCTTGACCCTCACCGGACCTCTTCCTTCGAGCTGGATAACTCGGCGGTTTACCGTCGGGTTAAGTCCATATTCAATGTGGAGAAGGAGTTCTCCAAGGATTGGGAGTGGGGACTCGAGCCCTTCACCCGTGCCAACCCCCCTTCAAAGGTAAATTAACCCTTCTCTGTTTTCCGAATCTTCTTTGTATGTTAGTTTCCCTTTGTAACTTGGCAATTATTCTCTCAGAAATTCCTCCAGCAACCACTGGAGGATGGTGAGGTGCTAGCAAGCAAATGGTTGGAGGACCGCACCGAGGAGGATGAGGTGGAGCCTGATCCGGAGGCCTTCCTACCTACCCCGGACACCGTCAGACGCAGCGCTGGCAAGGCCTCTTCTCTAAGGGATTGGCCAGACGATGATGACTCGGATGTTGAGGTCCATGAGGTATTTGATTCGGTTCTCATCCCTTACACGCACCTGGTTATGTTCGAATGTTCAGCTAACCCGGATGATCAGGTCCACAAGGTTACTCCCCTTGCAACTGGTGGCCCGGCCCTGGCTCCGTCCCAGAAGCGCGTAGCTACCTCGGCTGCAGCTTCGGAGGCGCCGCCGCCCAAGAAGAGGCAAAAGAAGTCCAGGGTTAAACCCTCGGCCAAGCCTGCCGCCAAGAGCACGGTTCGGAGGGCACCCAAACCCCAGGCTCCTCCTACCGCGGATGAGTAAGTTTTCTAGTACTCCTTGGGATTTTTTCCTTTGCTTGCCTTTATTTCTTACTGAATCTTCTTTTTAACTTGGTGCCTTATCTTTTATTCAGAGCTCCTAGGGATATCCCTCAGAGTGGCCCCGACATTGCCTTCCCACTCCGGGACAGTCCCTCTCCCCCCACACAACAATGATTCTCGCTCGCTTAGCCCTATTCAGGAGGGCTCCACGGCTGCGCCTGACCAGAGCCCACCTTGCCAAGAGGAGGGCAATGTCGGTGCGGGGGGTAGTGGGCCGGATCAGGATACGGCGATGCTGGATCTCCCTGGTTCCTCGGCCTCAATGCCAGATCCTGAGGTGCCAACTTCATCGGCGCCGCCTCCAGCATCTCCAGTACCAGCGGCAGCAGCAGCACCAGCACCAGCACCAGCACCAAACACATCAAGAGCCTCCAAGCCTCCCAAGGGAAAAGCTCCATCGACTCCCTCCGGATCTACCCCTTCTGTGGCGGACATCTTTCAGTCAATTCCTCCACCTTCATACAGCAAAGCCAAGAAAACCTCTGGGTCAGCCAATGTAACTTCATCCGGGTATACTGCCTTCGGATCAGAGGGCAGCCAACAACTGGTTTTGCACACTAGCCCCGCTGCAGCTCAATCCGCCAGGCGGGAGGCCCACATGAAGGGCCTTGTGGCAGGCCATTCTCTGAGCGGCGAAAGCTACAGTCCACTACTCCTTGAGTATGTGAAGAACTGGAATAACGCATAATTTGTTGACCCTCAAGACGATCTGCCAGAGAAGTTCGGCCTAGCCGAGTTCAGCGCCCAGATGAACTCCGCTACCAAGGCCATCTCCTTGGCTGGCCAGATGATGGAGGTAATCTTTTTTCTCTGATGCTGATGTTTTACACACCTGAACACTTGTAGATATAGCCCCTAGTCCCCGAGCCTCCGAGGGAATAACTTGTTATTCCCTCGGATGCTCCCCATAGAGCTTAGCTTTTGTTCATAATGACATCAAATTTTTAGTAGATTTTGAGCCGGGTCTAGTTCCCTCAGCCCGTATCTGATGTACTTCAAATATCCCCATGGATAGGCTAAAGATGGGGCCAAGGAGTGCTAGGGGAATCCAGGGAGGGAGAGCGTGGTGATTCCACGCACGGAAGTTCTTGTATATTCTCTATCAATGGTGTTTATAGGTGCTCCTCAGGCTCTCAACAAGAAGGAGACAATGTCTCTTACCCCTCGTCCACTATCCCTATTGTTCTACCTTAGACAGAGAATGACTCATCTATCGGCTGTCCCTCTCTATGGAGGCCCCGGTGCTCCTTATATAGGGGAGCCCGGGTTACAATTCTAGGGCACAGGTGGCAGCATATTCTATCAATATGCTCCTTTCCTAAAGCAGATGCTTCTTTATTCCCTTTAACGGCTCGTCCGGGCTTTGGACGTAACCCATGGCGTAATCCTTGTCTTTTGGCGTCACCAGACACGGGCTACGTCATCCGGCTTTGCCTGCGTCACCTTGGTCGCCCCTGACCCGCTGGTCCTCTTCTTTACTTTACTTTGCTCATGTTACAGCTAACAAAGCCACCTTTTGACCAGCGGAGGATTCCTTCTCTTAGAAGCTAAGATAATCCGGCTAGCATATAGCTAATCTGGCTTACCCATTTACCTGCAAAACAGATAGACATGGCCGGCATAAATCTTATGCCAGCCAGACCATTGTCAAGGAGATGCTCCATTGGTCAGGTCACACCGTGATTCGGCCTGCCTTGAGGTGACCCGGTTAGCACTTTGCTTTGACCGCGCCGTACCCCGGCTAACTTGGCCCTTATATCCCGGTGTTACCCTACCCGGGGGTATCCCCCCCAACACACTGCGACCGCTTGTCGACCAAACTTCACCTCAGGCGCCTCCTTCGATCCCTCTATGCCTCGGCGTCGTCCTACTTTTCTACGCAAGCCCCCGTGAAACCCTAGCCGTGTGGCTTGGGTCTGCCGGCGTGGCACCAACTCCCCAATGCCTCCTTGTTGCGCATGACCTCCTCCGCCACAAGCTCCCGCTGCTTCTCCTCCATCTACCTCAACCCCCATCTCCACCTCGAGATCCTTCTCAAGGCTCGTCACCGACTCGGCCTACATGACCTCCACATTGACCGCCTCCTCTCCAGTGGTGCCGCTGCTACTACTACCATGGGCTGATTGTGGTCTTCTACTAATCCTCCAGGTTGCATTCTCCAACCCCAACGCCTAAGGGACGGCAGCTTGGGCTGCAACCCCGGTGCCCTTCGATGTGCCGCTGTACTGCCTCACTATGGGGGTGACATACTGGTGCTGTTGCAAGGATATGCCGTGTCACCAACTTCCACCTTGATGCCGGCGGGACGGTGCTGCTGCGGATTGATACGTTGCTAACGTATCCATAATTTTTGATGTTCCATGCTTGGTTTTATCCACTTTCTTGTGTTTTGTCCACACTTTGGAGTACTTTTCATATGATTTCTTGGACTAACCTATTAACAAGAGCCACAGTGCCAGCTGCCTGTTTTCTGCTATTTTTGGTTCCAGGAAAGTCAGAAAATGAATATTATCGGAATTGGACGGGACAAAAGCCAAAGTCATTACCGAGGGACACCTAGAGCCAGAATACGAGACAGAGAAGGGCCAGTGGGCGGCCACACCACCTGGCCGTGCGGCCAGGCCTGGCCCGTGCCAGGGGGTGGTGTGGCCAGCCCAGGCACCCCCTCGGCCTCTCCTTCTGCCTATATATTGCCTCTGATACGGAAACCCTAAGTACCCGATCAAAAAATCCACGAAAGAGTCTATAGCCACCGTCATCTCCATCCCTAGATCGGGAGGGATCTGAAGCTCTTCCCGGCACCCTGCCGGAGAGGGGAATTCACCCTAGATGCCTTCTTCATCATCATGCAAGCCTCCGGTGTGATGCGTGAATAGTTCATCTCTGGACTACGGGTCCATGTTCTCCTCCTTTGTGCTTTCATGTTTAGATCTTGTGAGCTCCGCTCATGATCAAGATCATCTATTTGTAATTCTGCATGTTGTGTTTGCGGGGATCCGATGGATATTGAGATGCTATTTCAGATTGATTATTGATTCTATCATGTCTTTGTTATATGTGATCTTCCATGCTTTCCGTCGTTAGTAGCTATCTTGGCCAAGTAGATGCTAGCAACTCCAAGAGTTAGTATTTATGCTTGATAGTGGGTGCATGCCTCTGGTAATCTGGGGAAGTGACAGAAATCTCTAAGGTACTAGATGTGTTGTTGCTACTAGGGATAAAACAACAATTGTTTGTTCATAGAACAATCATATTGTTTACTTTACACGCAATTTGTAATGAAATTATCCGTTGTTTGCAACTTAATACTGGAGGGGGTTCGGATGATAACCTGAAGGTGGATTAATTTCTTTAGATTCAGTCGTCCGTTTGTTTTGTTAAGTCATAGATGCAGTTGGATGGCGGTCTATGTATAATGTTGTAATGCCCAATCGAATCTCAAAGGAGTCAAGATGATTAGTATATGCTTGTATGCTTTCTCGATGTTTGTCAATTTCCCCGCTGTAATTTGTTCACCCAGCATGTTATCTATCTTAAGGAGAGCCACCTCTAGTGAACTATGGACCCCGATCCTTTCTTTTACTTTCAATCTACAATCAATTGTTTACTGCTTTGTGTTTACTTTCTGCAAACTATTACTTTCTTCCACTCGATATGTTTAATCCCTTGTTTTTAGCAAAGCCGGTGAGATTGACAACCTCATCGCAAGTTGGGGACAGAGTTCTGTGGTTGTGTTGTGCAGGTCTCCACGTTGCTACTAGCACCGGTAGTGCGCCCTGCCAAGGCTCAGCTAGCAACACCTTTGGGGTGTTTCCTTGCTCCTACTGGTTCGATTAAACCTTAGTTTCATACTGAGGGAAAACTTGCTGCTGTGCTCATCATACCTTCCTCTTGGGGTTCCCCAACGAGCTCGATATATTTTGGGCCATCACGGATGCGCAACCCCGACATCTACTGCCATAACAACGTCACCTCTGGTTCAGGTATTTTCCTTTGTGACCATCCTTTGACCCGATGCACTCGTTTAGGTGTATAATGTAGGTTTAGGTTCTAGAAATCTTGGAATTGATCTATGGTACTAATTAGATTAGAGTCTGGTAGTATATCTGTTGGTTCTAGGGATCATTTGTGATCATGTAGTGTTACTGGACATGTACTACTCCTATGATGGAGATAACTAATTTATCTCCAATAGTCAGACCCTAAAGCATGAACTATTTTTGTGGTGACTTCTGGTTAACAAATGACTGTACTACACAGTTTTCTATTAGACATGTTTATAGACATGCTATTGGGTGTCACTGGATAAACACTAGTTTATGGTAGGTTTTGGAAACCTAGACTCTATTGGTTTCTGGTATGTATCTTGCGTTCATTCTAATATGAACATTCAAGTGGAGTTAATTTGACAAGTTTTCACTTACTAAATTTTGGTGAATTACTAGTGTTTGGTTGTCTGATGATCTTATGATCATTAGGTGATCTGTATTGTCAAATCCTCACTCTATTTTACCTACAGGATAGTAATTTCTTGTATCTGTTCTATGTGTACTAATCAGACAAATGTTGATTGTCTATACTTACTAGAAATGTAAATTATAAAGATAGATAGATATACTCTATCTGTTCTATTTCCAATTTTCTTCTTTATTGGTGTTCATTTTCTTGAAATAGATGTGATGTTAGAGGTATAAATATATTTTCTAAATATGCTATCTTGATGTAGTTTACTTCCGGTTATGTTCTTGAGTTACTTTAGTAATTACTTGATTACATAGAGGTATGGAATACATATTTAGATCAATTATAAAAATCCTTGCTTCTATCTAATACTTGATATTCTACATCAACATTTCTGGATGGAGCATAGCTGCTGCCCAATTTTGCTTGGTGCTACTGCAGCTCCTGATTCCCAATATCTCCAATATTCTCTCCCTACATCTGATCAGAATAGCTACGCTATGTACTTGAACCTCTAAAACTTTCTCTTATGTATTTGTTCTTCTAAAATTCAATAGTAGCTTTGCAGATGCTTTTGAATAGACAAACAATTATATGATCATGTACAGGAATGATCTTGAGCAGGTATGTGTTTGTGTAGTTCAAGTGACCTCCTTTGATCTCCTGGAAATCCTCTAGTTGCAGATCAATGGAATTTGGTGGCTTATACCATTGTGCACAATTATTTGTGTGGCTATCAGTTTTTGTGAGATACGACTTGACAAGATCAGATGTTGTACTTGTATATAGGCTCTGCCGATGATGCTAAGGCTGAGGTTGGGATCTGTAGTAAGAAGAGATACTACACTTGCCTTACGAGCTCTATGATGAGGCTAGCATAGCTTTCCTATGCTAGACTGAGAGGTCCTTTTCTTTCCAAATCCTTTTATAAAATGAATTGATAGGAACAAAGGCTATATTTGGTTATGATAATCACCTGTACTTGTGTGGGGGCTGTACTTGATAGAGATCCAGTTCAGCTGTTGCTGTATCTTGATATCCTGCTTCCCTCTCCTTCTACTACTTCATCCACTACAGCAGCCATAGCCTGGCCTTCTCCACCTTGTCCTTGCCCTTGGATGGCTCCTCGAAGCAACCATGGTTAGAGATATGGTGTTCACCTAAATGAGTGATCTTGTGGTGATGAGTAAGAACAGGTGTTGTTCTTGGTGATGAGCTAGTGATCTGAGGGTAGTTCTTGGCTAAGTGTGGTGACCAGGGAATATCTAGCTTTGCTGCTATGGTTGGTTCCTTCCTTTTCTATAGTTGGTGCCTTCCCTGATGTGTACAAGAGTTGCCTCCTTCTTGTTTACTTCCTGGTGTTGACAGCACACCAGCATGCAGCGGTGTGTGAGCTGCCTGCCTCTTCCAAATCCTTTGTCTCATTGGAAAATATTTTCTTAGCCTAGAAGTTATTCCATTGTGGATGTGCTCAGCTGGTTTGGGTATTATCTTGGACTAGCCTTTATTTTTGGCTATCAAAAGTTAATTTGCCTCTCAAGCTAATGATGCATAGGCTGAAGCAACTTTGATAAGAATAGATCCTACATTTGGCCCTTATTTTTAATACTCAGTGATGAATTTGGCATATCACTTGTATGCCCAATCTAAGAGTAATATAACCCCAAAACTAACCCTTTATTTTATTATATGTTTGTCTATTTATTTTGTTTTGTGTTACATAGATTAAAGTGAAGAAGAAAAGATCAGGAAGACAAAAGATGTAGATAGGAAATTTAGTCTATCTTTTATTCTGTGTACTTGTAATTTTCTTTATCCCTGATGTAAACTTAGTATTATTCTTATTGTAATTTATTTATTCATTATTATCTGTAAAGACAATGTAATATTATTTATTTTAAATAATAAAGTTAATGTTTTCCTTCAATTGCAAATTTTGCACATTGTAATCTTTACTAAATGTTGTATAACGTTCTTTGGAGAATAAGTACTAGTGATATTTAATTCTTATGGTGGGCTCTCTCATGTATTAGTATTATTAAACACTATGGAATTGTGATATTATTTTTTTGAATAATAATTCCAATGTCTTGTTTAAATCCAACATAATCTGGTGATCTATTCTTACTTCCTAGGCCTTACTTTATTTCAACTTCACTTTTCTTTTGGTACAATAAATCTTGTAATATTTATATAACATTAATGAATTCAATAACTCACTTCTTTATTGTTAAACCAATTTCAAATTTCTTTTAAATTCAAATAAATCATTTGAATCTCTAGATTTAAAATGATTCCCCCCCAAACTGTAAGATACAATAGAGGTCATGTCAAAATCTGTCGCACTCGCCCGGATGTTTCCATCGGAACAAGAGAGATCCCGATCCCTCACTAGCTTCTTTAGTTTGCGCTAAAATTATCCAGATTTTCTATGCATGAATGCAATGCACACACCTCATCTCAACTTATCTCTAAGCTCTAATGCTGGGATGTTACAGACTCTCCCCCTTAAAATAAACATTGTCCCCGAAGTTCGTACTCTCTTATGTTTTGGAATGAGGAGTTGACTTGTATTGATCACAACCTTTCCTAACTCCATTGTGATCACAAATGGGGATAATTGCAGTATCCCGTATCCAGATCTTTTTCCTTGAATACTCTTCATTCCGACAATATCCACTATCGTTTCTAATTTACCATATAGTTCTTTTTACTATATCTCTTTGGTTTATGCCCTTATACTCCTATTTAGAATTGGTTGTGGACACATTTTGTCCCTTCCAATAAGGTATTCCTACTACTATACCCTAGACTATTTTAGTAGGCTCTCCTCCTTCTTAAGGGCAACTTACGAGTTGTTTCTTTTTAGAACTAGTCCACTAGAGTTAATCTATTATATCTCCTTTGATCTTTCATCCAAACATATTCTAGAGTACTCTTATACAGATGACTTCTTATAACCTTATGAGAATAAGGCTTAATCTCATCATAACTTTGTACTTATTCTCCAACCTTTAGTTAGAAAGTTAGACAACAACACTTTAGTGTTTATTGTTTACTCTCCCCTTGGGGTTTCCTAATGGTCTCTAAACTGTATGTAGAATATCCATTAACTCAATAGTAAGGATATTGGTCTCCATCTAGCTTATACCTTACCTATATAAGGTCTCACGAAATAATCTGTGGTACACCCACACAATTGTGGATCTCCGAAATGAATCTTCCAACGCTACTTTTTTTACTTTTATCTTCTTAGACATTATTTCTCACTGATAAACCCGATTTCACGAAACGTCTCGAAAACCATTTGCTTAAATTTTATACTTCTTTATGTCTCTCTTAACTTAGGCCAAGTTTTATGCTCTTTAAATTACACAAAGATGACCTGGTTAGCTAAACTGATAGGGTACTGGCTACGGATACCAGCTACGGATACCCACTACGGATCCTCCTAGGTGTATGAATTACCCTATGGGTTTTCAACTTACTTCTGGCATTCTTTATAGGTTGTCAGAGCTTGAATACCACTTTTGTTTCAAAACTTCTTCTTTGCACTGATTCATGATACTTCCATGAACTTGGTACAACTACTTCATTAGCTTCTTTGCAACATCACTTATTTTGAGTGAACTTATGTTCATTTCTTCATGTTGCTCCACACCTTTTTTTCACTAATATTCCTTCTTGTTTCCAACTAATAATAAGTTGGGATTGATCCATCCTTCAAAATAGTGTTGATACACCTTATATTTAGCTTCCTTCTACGTGCAAGTCTTCATCTTGATCTTCATAACTCGTCACTCCCTTACACGAATTCCCTTATCTATCTAGGTCTATAACATCAAGTAATAACTGGGAGGTGCAACATGCATTTGCACACCAAGTCCAACTTCATGTACAGATCTAGTCAATCAAGAAAATCCAAGAAAAATCAAGAAATCCAAATGTGGTACATATAACTCACATTATTCTAAGCCCGTAATATAGTAGTTGAGTAAAACATCTCGAAAATACAGGCTTAGTTGTGTAGTATATGACACCTCCTAGTATAGGTTTACTTTGTGATACTTAGAACTTAGGGTTCAACTACTCTTTGTCTCATTGTTTACCCAAATTGCTTAGTTGCAATAGGATAATTTTGAGCAAAGTGGTCTCACTTCGGTCTTAACTATCTTCTTACCTTTCCTTTGGGACTACTAAAGACTACCAATTTTCCATTCTATCATAAACTATCCTCACAAGATCTCTCAAAACTACTAACAAAATTGGAGTTACTACCTTAATAAAAAAAAATCATAATATTATAATACTTATGATTTCTATCATAGGCCTACACTCTTGTTTACTTACTGTTGTTACCAGATTATTAGCTAAGTACTAGTCCTAATTACACACTTATCATGGTCTCAGAGCTATTCCCACCATGAACTTGTTAAGATTTACCTAGTCATCATGATTGAAGAGCTAATCTCACCATGACAACTGTTCTTCTTAGCTTACTATTAATGATTCTTAACAGAATTCTTCTCCCTGACATGGAATTCTCAAGTTAATGCCACATGATTTACTTTCAATTGTATCTATACATACTCTAATGGTCTACCCTATATAGTATATTGGTATCAACTAGTGGTAAGATTCTGCTGCTTCATAGGGATTCTAACTATAGACTCCATCACTAATACTACTCCACATGATATCTTAATCCTAGTAGTAATCTTCTTTGATATTTTAACTTACTTAAGATATCTTAGTAGTGTTATACCTATTTATATCTATACTAAAATGGCATTTCTCTAGAGAAGACATATATCTAATCCTTAAGAAAGATGACAAGAACATCTAACTTAAGTGTGACAAGGTTTATCCTCAAGTGGATATCCATCACAAGTCTTGGTTTAGATAAGATGGCTCCTATAGTCACTATCCAACCTACAGATCTTCCTAAAAGGGTTTTAATCCTATGGTCAAAGCATATGCTCTGATACCAGCTGTGGTGACCCAACATACCAATGCATGATGTAGTACACTATAGTCATTGACATAACACCAATGAAACACCATTCACTAGTATTACATCCCTCAGAGTGGTACAACAGAAACACAACAGGTCCAAGACATGACTATAGATTACAACTTGACTCTTTACAAAAGATCCAGAGAACACTCTAGGTTAAAGAGAGAGAAAGAACTTCTTACAAAGAAGAACCAGAAATAATAACTCAGAACTATCTAGTAACTAAGACTAGTATCTAAACTATTTGGCTTGTCATTGCTGCTATTGCAATGCTCTACAGAAGTAGGTTTTATGGCTCGAGAATCTACTCCTAGTTACTTAAGAACTTTGTCTTCACTTCGGTTGATGTATATGTTGACTTCATTAACTTTATTGAAGAACTTGAGCTGTCGATGATGGTTTCTTGAGCAGAAATTGATGTTGACATCGTCTTCAACGGCTTAGAACCTAGCAAGGGTTAAGAGGGTACGGTTGAGTATGAGTGTACTCAGCAAGTTCACTTAAAAGGAGTGTATGATGCACTATCTCTACAGCCACAGACCAAAAGTCGTAGGCAATGCAGGTTTTCGTAAACATTTCTTCAAAGGTTGTTTTCATTCTGAAAACTATGTCTGATAGCCTTCACAGGTTAACCAGAACTTTCTTGGAGTTCCTTTCCTGCCGTGTTCGTAGCTCCTTCTCGGAACAGGGAGTAACAAGTCACAGTTCTTACACTCTTCAGAGGTGCGTTGCTTTACCCATGAGAGACCTTAGCTTTGTTGCACATCTAAGTTATAGGTTCGTTCACACTTCCTTGGTATGAGGCCCAGACTAAGATCCAAACCAATCAATTCCCTTCTCTGCGACCCCGCATGAAGACATGATCCCCCAAGAGCTCTACCATGAGTACAGTCCGGGTAGCCCCTCGAAGACTCTGTAAGCAGCTCTGTCTGGCAGCCACCATCAGCTATGGTGAACCTCCACCAAGACAGCTATGCACAGATAATCTAGATACCTATATCGCGGGGCAATAAGGGGTCCCACCCATGTGCTGGATTCTCTGGACTCTCCACGAGAAATCTGCAGCTTCACTATAAGGTCAACCGTCCATGCGAATGGAAGAAGATCCAGCTGACTTCTCTGTCGCATTCCAAATCTTATGGTTAACGCATAATATACGGTGCTAGAATCACTGGCAACACTGGTTGTTAAGTCCTAGATATTATGTTCCTTTACCACTGGAACTATATTAGTAGATTATTACCTCTTGGTAAATAATCCATAATCATATTATTAAGAAAATAGTGTTTTCTGACCTTTTTGAAATGCAGGTGATGACAACATTTGAGTTACAAGTATTTGATAGAAAATAACCAAAGGACATGACAAAGTGTGAACTTGCCTTTTGTGATTGCAAGATTATGCACTCACGGTCTTCAAGACACTAGAAGATCCAAAATCTAGAAATAGCATCATTGGTCCGGTAAGGACTAATGTTTAAAGAAGCAAGATGCAATTATGCATAAGTAATGTAATGCAATTTGATAAACGTGAATCCTCGAAATAATCATATCTGATCAAGGGTTTGGAGTTTGTGATGAGTTCTTTGGAATGTGTTGCACTTCTATACCAGCTTCACACATGTGCTTCTTGTTAAGTCTTGTGATAGTGTGTGAAACAATATGTAAATACAACAAGTAGCATACAATACTAAAGCACTCAAATGGGGCATAGTATCTAAAAGATTCCTTAAGAAAGATTGGAAATGCTGAAGGATTATTTTTTAATGTTTCTTAAAAGAATAACCTTTTAGGAAAAGATTACTTTACGAGGTAAAAGCATCTAAGTGTTTAACATGCAAAGTATATAAGTGGAGTATAATAACATTCTAAGATTCAGGTGAATTGCTATCTGGTAATTATGATGGGACTTATTATGTTCAGTTGTTAAGAGTGAAAGAATTTATTATAAGATTGTTGTTTGAGGCGGCAAGATGAATATTTTTTGAAGAAACGATTTCTTTTACAGGATTAAACAATACTTATGGTTAATAGAATGTGATTGATGTTGTTTGCGCTTATTCCGTAAGCTTGGACTTCAAATACCTTACGACTTAATTTGGAACCGACAAAATTTAACTATAAAAACATAAATATACCTTAGGTATTATGCATGACTTGGTGTACCAAAGTTAACTTTAAAACATAAGTAGATCTAGGGTGTGATGTGTTCAAAAGTATTAATAAGTTTTAAATCTTGCAACAAGCATGTTTAAAGGTATGGGATCATTCACTTTTATTATGATGTTTAAAATTTACTTAAAATTGTTGGTTTAGTTTGGATTTATGATCTTAAAAGAATTTTATAAAGTTAATAAGTTACACTTAAATTTTATTATAGATTCAAGTTATGCCTTTGGAATTAGTATTCAGTTATAGGAGGTTAAGGTTTAGTACCAAATTGTGATTATTTCTTATTTAAGAAATGTTTCTATAGAATTTGCAAAATAGGTATTTTATAAAATATATAAGGATTATTACTTTTAAAATCTTCAAAACTTTTGGAATAATATATTTAGTATTTTTCTAGTAAAATATAGTTACTCAAGTTCTTAAAAATGATTCTTATTTATTTTTAAGTATTATCCTTATTTTTATAAAATTCCACAAAGGATTACATGTTTTTAAATATTTGCATCAAATGTTATTTGTAAAAAAATTAAGTTAGTATTTTTATAAAAGGGCAGATTTATTTTCATATGCAAAAATTATTATTATTCATTCTTTTGTACTTCTTCTTATTTTATGAAATTTCATTTAGGATTTTAATGGTGCTAAGAGTTATTTGCATTTTATTTAACTCAAACAAGCAATGTTATATTTTTTCCTAGGTATACATTATTTTTGTGATCATTTTGATATGTCACATATATTTTAAGGATTTTTCTATATTTTTCTAAGGCTAAAACGAATTCAGGGGTATTTTAGTAATTTCCATATTTGTGATAATAATTGATTTAGTAATAATTTTCTGGAATTAGGCCTGGCCCATAGATTGGCCTATCCTAGGCCCAACTTGGCCCAACTGGCTCAGGGTCAAACCCCACCCCGGCCCCTCTCTCTCACACACCAAACGCACGACACACATCGCTTACCCCTCACGCGCATCGGCCCCACCGCCACCGCCGATGCCCGCCACTCCGGCCATCACCGACCACCTCCGCCGCGACCGCTCGCCGACCAAACTTCACCTCAGGCGCCCCCTTTGATCCCTCTACGCCTCGGTGCCACCCTACTTTCATGTGCAAGCCCCCGTGAAACCCTAGCTGTGCGGCTTGGGTCTGCCGGCGTGGCACCAGCACCCCAGCGCCTCCTTGTCGCGCGTGGCCTCCTCCGCCACAGCTCCTGCTCCTCCTCCTCCATCTACCTCAACCCCCATCTCCACCTCGAGATCCTCCTCAAGGCTCGGCTTCATCGACTCGGCCTACATGACCTCCACATTGACCGCCTCCTCTCTGGTAGTGCCGCTGCTGCTACTACTACCATGGGTTGACCGTGGTCTTCTATTAATCCTCCAGGTTGCATTCTCCAACCCCAACGCCTGAGGGATGACAACTTGGGCTACAACCCTGGTGCCCTTTGATGTGCCCCTGTGCTGCCTCACTGTGGGGGTGACGTACTGGTGTTGTTGCAAGGATATGCCGTGTCACCAACTTCCACCTCGACACCGGTGGGACGGTGCTGTTGCGGCTGCGCAACCCCGACATCTACTGCCATAAAATTTCGCCTCCGATTCAGGTATTTTCCTTTGTGATCGGCCTTTGAGCTGATGCACTCGTTTAGGTGTATAATGTAGGTTTAGGTTCTAGAAATCTTGGAATTGATCTATGGTACTAATTAGATTAGGGTCTGGTAGTATATCTGTTGGTTCTAGGGATCATTTGTGATCATGTAGTGTTACTGGACATGTACTACTCCTATGATGGAGATAATTAATTGATCTCCAATAGTCCGACCCTAACGCCTGAACTATTGTTGTGGTGACTTCTGGTTAACAAATGACTCTACTACACAATTTTCTATTAGACATGTTTATAGACATGCTATTGGGTGTCACTAGATAAACACAAGTTGACGGTATGTTTTGGAAACCTAGACTCTATTGGTTTATGGTATGTATCTTGCGCTCATTCTAATATGAATATTCAAGTGGAGTTAATTTGACAAGTTTTCACTTACTAAATTTTGGTGAATTACTAGTGTTTGGTTGTCTGATGATCTTATGATCATTAGGTGATCTGTATTGGCAAATCCTCACTCTATTTTACCTACAGGATAGTAATTTCTTGTATCTGTTCTATGTGTACTAATCAGATAAATGTTGACTGTCTATACTTACTAGAAATGTAAATTATAAAGATAGATAGATATACTCTATTTGTTCTATTTCCAATTTTCTTCTTTATTGGTGTTCATTTTCTTGAAATAGATGTGTTGTTAGAGGTATAAATCTATTTTATAAACATGCTATCTTGATGTAATTTACTTCTGGTTGTGTTCTTGAGTTACTTTAGTAATTACTTGATTACATAGAGGTATGGAATACATATTTATATCAATTATAAAAATCCTTGCTTGTATCTAATACTTGATATTCTACATCAACATTTCTGGACAGAGCATAGCTGCTATCCAATTTTGCTTGGTGCTGCTACTGCTCTAGATTCCCAATATCTCCAATATTCACTCCCTACATCTGATCAGAATAGCTACGCTATGTACTTGATCCTCTAAAACTTTCTCTTATGTCTTTGTTCTTATGAAATTCAATAGTAGCTTTGCATATGCTTTTGAATAGACAAACAATTATATGATCATGTACAGGCATGATCTTGAGCAAGTATGTGTTTGTGTGGTTCAAGTGGCCTCCTCAGATCTCCTAGAAATCCGCTAGTTGCAGATTAGTGGAATTTAGTTACTTAAACCATTATGCACAATTATTTGTGTGGCTATCAATCTTTGTGAGATATGACTTGACAAGATCAGATGTTGTACTTGTATATAGGCTCTGCCGATGATGCTAAGGATGAGGTTGGGATCTGTAGTAAGAACAGATACTACAATTGCCTTACAAGCTCTATGATGAGGCTAGCATAGCTTTCCTATGCTAGATTGAGAGCTCCTTTTCTTTGCAAATCCTTTTATCAAATGAATTGATAGGAACAAAGGCTATATTTGGTTATGATAATCACCTGTACTTGTGTGGAGGTTGTACTTGATAGATATCTAGTTCAGCTGATGTTGTATCTCGATATCCTGCTTCCCTCTCCTTGTACTACTTCATCCACTACAACAGCCATAGCCTGGCCTTCTCCACCTTGTCCTTGCCCTTGGATGGCTCCTCGAAGCAACCATGGTTAGAGATATGGTGTTCACCTAAATGAGTGATCTTGTGGCGATGAGTAAGAACAGGTGTTGTTCTTGGTGATGAGCTAGAGATCTGAGGGTCGTCCTTGGCTAAGTGTGGTGACCAGGGAATATCTAGCTTTGCTGCTATGGTTGGTTCCTTCCTTTTCTATAGCTGGTGCCTTCCCTGATGTGTACAAGATTTGCCTCCTTCTTGTTTACTTCCTGATGTTGACAGCACACCATCATGCAGCGGTGTGTGAGCTGCCTGCCTCTTCCAAATGCTTTGTCTCATTGGAAGATATTTGCTTAGCCTAGAAGCTATTCCATTGTGGATGTGCTCGGCTGGTTTGGGTATTATCTTGGACTAGCCTTTATTTTTGGCTTTCAAAAGTTAATTTGCCTCTCAAGCTAATGATACATAGGCTGAAGAAACTTTGATAAGAACAGATCCTATATTTGTCCCTTATTTTTAATACTTGGTGATGAATTTGGCATATCGCTTGTATGCCCAATCTAAGAGTAATCTAACCCCAAAACTAACCCTTTATTTTATTATATGTTTGTATATTTCTTTCGTTTTGTGTTATAGAGATTAAAGTGAAGAAGAACAGATCAAGAAGATTAAAGATGTAGATAGGAAATTTAGTCTATCTTTTATTCTGTGTACTTATAATTTTCTTTATCCCTGATGTAAATTTTGTATTATTCTTATTGTAATTTATTTATTCATTATTATCTATAAAGACAATGTAATATTGTTTATTTTAAATAATAAAGTTAATGTTTTCCTTCAATTGCAAATTTTGCACATTGTAATCTTTACTAAATGATGTATAACATTCTTTGGAGAATAAGTACTAGTGATATTTAATTCTTATGGTGGGGTCTCTCATGTATTAGTATTATTAAACATTAGGGAATTGTGATATTCTTTTTCTGAATAATAATTCCAATGCCTTGTTTAAATCCAACATAATCTGGTGATCTATTATTACTTCCTAGGCCTTACTTTATTTCAACTTCACTTTTCTTTTGGTACAATAAATATTGTAATATTTATATAACATTAATGAATTCAATAACTCACTTCTTTATTGTTAAACCAATTTCAAATTTCTTTTGAATTCAAATAAATCATTTGAAACTCTAAATTTAAAATGATTCCCCCTTAAAACTGAAAGATACAGTACAGGTCATGTCGAAATCTGTCGCACTCGCCCGGATGTTTCTATCGGAACAAGAGAGTTCCCGATCCCTCACTAGCTTCTTTATTTTGTGCAAAAATTATCCAGATTTTCTATGCATAAATGCAATGCACACACCTCATCTCAGCTTATTTCTAAGCTCTAATGTTGGGATGTTACATAGCCGCACAAACATACCTGATCACAACTCAACCTTCACCCGACGATCCTCGTGCAGCCCTCCACCACTCCGCCCTGATGAACCTCGCATGGTAGGAGAATCCCTCGCGCAGGCAGAGCAAAGGATCACGCACCAACCCGATAGATACCCACGTTGTCACGACAGTTGATGACCCACAAGTATAGGGGGTGTATCGTAGTACTTTCGATAAATAAGAGTGTCGAACCCAACGAGGAGCAGAAGGTGTTTACAAGTGGTTTGGATCAAGAATTCTCTATAAATACTTAGAAAACGGATTTTTAGTTTTTTTTGATAATGCACATAAATAAAGTACGAGTAAATAAAAGACAATAATAATAATTGCAGCAAGTGGCCCAAACCTTTCTTTAGCAGAGGATAAGCCGGTTGTTTTAGTTAAGATGACCAAATTTTCTCGAGGACACATGGGAATATTGTCAAGTGCTTTCGCTTCATATAGTTGATTAATCTTCTCTGGTTGGATAAGTGTTGTGTGGGTGAACCTATGCTAATGTACTGACCTTACTAGGACTAATACATACTTGTGGTTATACCCCTTGCAAGTATCCGCAACTACAAGAGAGTAATTAAGATAAAAACCTAACCACAGCCTTAAACTCTGAGACCCTACACTCCCTTATGCAAAGGTTTCCTAACGGGGGTTTAGGTTTATGTCACTCTGGCAACCCCACGATTAGTAGCAAAATACACAATGCATTCCCCTAGGCCCATAAAGGTGAAGTATCATGTAGTCGACGTTCACATGACACCACTAGAAGAATAGCACCACAACTTAAATATCAAACCATTAAATCTTTCTCAACACAATTCCACTACTAACAACTTGATTTCTCCCATGTCCTCAAGAACTAAACGAACTACTCACGAGACATCATATGGATCAAGATCAGAGATGAAATAATGAAAGTTAACAATCTAAACATGAACAATAATTCAATGGTTACACTCAATAGCATCAACTACAACAAGTAATCAACACCGGGAAAGTTTCCCCTAAGAACTATGCAAGATTCAACCCAATTGTTATAGCGGTACGGAGTGGTGGTGATTGTGCTGGTGGAGATGATGGTGGAGATGATGATGATAATGATCCCTATGAAGTATAGCTTGATGATGGTGTTGATGGCAACAATCTCCCCTCTCCGGGAAGGAATTTCCTCGGCAGATTTCTGCCTGCCGGAGAGCTCTTTCTCTCTCTGTAGTTGCCGCCCCGCAGAGGCGACGGAATCTTTCTGTGGTTGCTCCCCGAACTTTAGGTTTCCGAGGGGAATATATACGTGGAAGGGCGATGCCGGAGGTGGGCCAAGGTGGCCACACTACCTGGTGGTGCGGCCCAGGGGGCACACCAGGGGGTGGTGTGGGGCCCCTGTGGCCCATCTCCACCTCCCCTTCTGGGATTCTTCATCTTCTGGAAAAATAGGATTTTCCGTATATTTTCTGGGATTTTCTGATCTTCGCAAATATTGCATCTAGACAGTGCTTTTTCCATCAGAATCCTGACAAAGGTGGTTCATCCTCCAAAAGTCATCAATCATGCAAAAATAGATGAAATAACATAAGTATCATCTCTTAATATGAAATATATCAATTAATAACAGTAAATTATGATATAAAATAGTGATTCAAAATGGACGTATCAACTCCCCCCAAGCTTAGACCTCGCTTGTCCCCAAGCGAAAACTGAGCTCAATAAACATGACCACAGGTTTATGGAGTGAAGTGTCGATAAAGAGAATACGGACAAGAAGCATCACATTCATCAATACACAAATCATAGTAGAAAACAACTCACTATTATATAACTTTACTTGCAATTAGTAAGGGAAACACAATAAACATACACAAAGTAAATCATAATTGGTAAGGGCAAACTTTGTTCTTCGTCAAAGAACGGTTAACAAATTGCATGAGTCAAACATAATGGGGTTTTCAATGATAGCTTTCAAAGTAATATTCACTCAGATAAGAGCAGTGTGCAAAACAAGGAACATAAGAAACATGATTAAATAAATCATCATATGGATGATTGAATCACAACAACTCAAATGCTTGCTTGAGATAGTAAGGAATAGGTTTACTAACTCAACTAAAAAGTAAAAGATAGGCCCTTCACGGAGGGAAGCAGGGATTTCAAGTTTCATAAAGAACTTCCAAAAATTATGGTACTTACTAGCTTTGAGCCCTCATTGCCCCTATCATAGGCATCTTGAAGTGATTAAAGTTAATGTGAGGGAAAATATGAGTTATATGCTTGACAAATTATAAGTTGATAATCTCATGCCCCTTGAGTACGAGTACCAGACCTCATGCTACTCAACTTTGGTCTCTGGTAAGTTCTTGTCATTATAAGTGTATGTGTATCATAGAGAACCGTCAATGGGGTACCCCTTGCCCCATGACACAGGAGCTATCCCATATCAAAATGACAAGGCAACAGACAGTGAGCATCTCAACGATCTTTTTATTTGCTATTTGCATAGGTTTTTATTGAGGATGCTGATACGTCCATTTTGCATCACTATTCTATATCATAATTTACTGTTCTTCGTTGATATATTTCATATTAAGGGATGATACTTATGTTATTTCATCTATTTTTACATGGTTGATGACTTTTGGAGCATGGACCACTGCAGTCAGGATTCTGATGGAAAAGGTGCTGTTTGGAGGCAAAATTCGCGAAGATCAGAAAATCCGGGAAAATACATGAAAAATCCTATTTTTCCAGAAGACGAAGGAAGCCAGAAGGGGAGGCTGAGATGGGCCATAGGGGTCCCACACTAACCCCTGGCGCGGGATAGCCTAGGCCACGCCACCAGGTGGTGTGGCCGCCCTGGCCCACCCTGGCTCTCCCCTCTGGCGTATATTATCCTCCCGAAATCCTAAGACTCGGGGAGCGACCGCAGAAAGATTCCACCGCCTCTGCGGGGCGAAAAACACCGAGAGAAAAAGATCTCTCCGGCGGACAGAATTCTGCCCAGGGAATTCCTTCCCGGAGAGGGGAGATCGTCGCCATCAACACCACCATCAAGCTGGACTTCATCGGGATCATCATCATCATCACCACCATCATCTCCACCATCACCCTCATCACCATCTCCATACCGATGTAACAATTGGGTTGAATCTTGCATAGTTCTTAGGGGAAACTTTCCTGGTGTTGATTACTCTTTGTAGTTGATGCTATTGTGTGAACCATTGAATTAACGTTTATGTTCAGATTGTTACACATCATTATTCCATCTCTGATCATGATCCATATGATGCCTTGTGAGTAGTTCGTTTTGTTCTTGAGGACATGGGAGAAGTCATGTTGTTAGTAGTGGAATTGTGTTGAGAAAGATTCAATGGTTTGATATTTAAGTTGTGGTGTACTTCTTCTAGTGGTTTCATGTGAACGTAGACTACATGACACTTCACCTATATGGGCCTAGGGCAATGCATTATGTATTTGGCTACTAATCGTAGGTGTTTCTGGAGTCACAGAAACCTGAACCCCCGTTAGGAAACCATTACACAAGGGACGTCAGGGTCTTAGAGTTTAAAGTTGTGGTTAGCTTTCTACCTTAATTACTTTCTTGTACTTGCGGATGCTTGCAAGGGGTATAATCACAAGTATGTATTAGTCCTAGGAAGGTCGGTACATTAGCACAGGTTCACCCACACAACACTTAGCAAACTAAAGAAGATTAATCAACTATATGAAGCGAAAGCACTTAACGGTATTCCCATGTGTCCTCGAGAATGTTTGGTCATCTTAAGTAATACAACCGGCTTGTCCTTTGCTAAAGAAAGGATTGGGCCACTCGCTGCATTTATTCTTGTTGTCTTTTATTTACTCGTACTTTATTTTCCTGCATTATCAAAAACCCCTAAAAATCCGTTTGCTAAGTATTTACAGAGAATTCCTCCTCCTAGCCACTAGCCATCACCTTCTTCTCCTTGTTGGGTTCGACACTCTTACTTATCCAAAATACTGCGATACACCCCCTATACTTGTGGGTCATCAAGACTATTTCCTGGTGTTGTTGCCGGGGAGTGAAGCGCTATTGGAGAGTGGAACTAGTAAAGGAAACTTCTACTGTAAGTATTGTTTACTTCTATTAGTTGCTTTATTTTCATTATGGATAATTCGCTGAGTTTCTTATTTCGTAATGCTACTACCACTGCTTAGGGAGTAGATGAACCACCACCTATTGAGAATGATACTTTTAAAATACCTACAAGAATTATTGATCGTGTTATGGATAACTACTATGTTGGGGATGGAACTGTCCACCCCGGTGATCATTTACTCTTTATACACGAATTATGCGGGTTGTTCAAGTGTGCAGGTATTACTACAGATCAAGTCAAGAAGAAGTTATTCTCATTATCACTGAAAGGAAGAGCTGAAGAATGGTATAAGCTGCTGAAGAATGGTCAAGCTCTTGAATGGGACGAAATAGTACCTCTCTTTTATTCAAACTTTTATCCTCCTAGTGAGATTCATAAAGATCGGAATCAAATATACAAGTTTTGGCCTCCTGATGGAGAGAGTACAACTCAAGCTTGGGGGAGATTGAAGTTACTAATGCTCAAATGTCCCATTCATGAGCTCCCCAACAATATTATTATCAATAACTTTTATGCAAGGATTTGTCTTCATGATAAGGATTTATTGGATGCTTCTTGTGTTGGATCATTCACTCGCATGGAAGAAGAAGCTAAATGGGATCTTCTGGACCGTATTCCAGATAATGTTGTAGCATGGGAGAATGATAAAGGAATAAAGTTAGGTAATATGAATGCACTGAATCTTTTATGGGAACTGATGACTTTCAAAATATTAAAAATGCCTATGGTCTAGACTCTCAAGCTATTGCAACTTATTTTAAGGCTTTTGCTTCCTACATTGAAGTGCCTAAAAAGAAGTGGAATAAGTATCATGAACCTTATAAATATACTGCTAAGAGTGTTCCTACAAGAAATACTGAAGTTTATACTGCCAATCATGTTTCATCTGAACCTTACATTGAGAAAATGCCTTTCCCAGTTAAGATAAAGGAACATTCTATGATAGCTAGTATGGTTAATGAAAGTACAAATAAAGCTATTGAACCTGATAAACAAATGGATGATGAACCTATAATAGCAAATGTGAAAGACTTTGTCACTAAATATGTAGAATAGGGACACACTATCCTTTGTAAGGATACCTCTAATATTGTTTCACAAAGTAGTGTTATAAGAACTAGTATTCTTGTGTTTTCTGTTAGAATAAGTGATCATTGTTACGATGGTTCTTGTGATAGCTATATCATTAAATTTATGCATGATACTGAAAGTTACTATGAGAGAGGGAAAAGTGTTCTTATTTATCTCAATAATATCAAGTTTCCTCATTTTATGCTGAAAGTTTTTAAGTTGCATTTCTTTTGCCTTCCTATGCTAGTAGCCTCTGATTTCAACAACTTGTTTGTTTACAAAATTCCCTTGCATAGGAAGTGGGTTAGACTTAAACGTGTGTATTTTTGCTTCTTAATGCTCTCTTTCACTACAATTCATATTCTTGTGTGAGCATCATCAAAATTATCATGCCCATCTTAATGGCTATAAAGAAAGAGCTTTTTGGGAGACAACCCAATTTATTTGTGTTTTCGGTTTGATTTTGAGTCTTGGAAGTTATTACTTTGGTAATAACCTCTCCTTATCCTTTTTGTTTGGTTTTTGTGTCAAGATCAACCTCTAATGAGAGAGAAGTAAGATTTGGGGAAGTTGTTGTCTTGAAACAGATTTTTGTGCTTCACCGTAAAAATTCGTGAGAGATCTCTGTGTGTCGGATTGATCTGTAATTTTTTGTGCTTCTGCCCCAGGTTGTTATTTAACTTTCTTTTGTTTTGCACTTTTTGATTTGAGCAACATAAGATTTTCGAAAAAATTGATATTTACCTGCTGGTCTGTTTTGATAGATTTTGCCACTCTTGCATTTGCTTCTTTAATCGATTTCCTTTTTGAATTTTTTTTGGGTTTTCGGAAGGAGTTGCTACAGTAGCTTAAGTTTTGATGGTTTTCAGTTGAAATTGGACTCAAAAGGTTTTATCACTTTACTTATACTAATGTTGCTAATGAGAACTGTGTGAAGTTTTGTGTGAAAGAAATTTCCAGGTTAGTGGAGATAATGGTGTAATAAGGAAGTGAAAGGTTTCATGACTCAAGCAATAAGTGTATGAATATGAAGATATTGATATTATTCAAGTGGTGACTCCAGAAAAATTTATCAAAAACCAAATTCAGAGACTTGCAGAGTCCGTTTTCAAATAGGTAACAGTTCTGGTAAGAAAAGTTCCGCGAAAGATCTATCTAGTTATATTTTTGCAGTTTTTATCCAACAAGGAAAGTTACGAAGCGAAAGAGGGATGGAAACGGAGCCAGGGTGGCTCACACCACCCCCTGGCGTGGCCCCCCTGGCCGCGCCAGCAGGTGGTGTGGCCACCTCGGCCTCCGTCTCCGACCCGTTTTCTCCCAGTACCTTCCTTTTGTTATGAAACTTAGTAATATATAATCCCCCGGATCCCCCGAGGTTCGTATATCGTGTTCTCATCATGTTTTCGTTTCGATCTGTTTCTGACAGGTAGAGTCCTAGATTTGGAGCCACAGTATCTTCCTCTGGATCAGCCAAGGAAGATTCCTCTGCGGATATCATCAACCCATACATGAGAGAGTTGAAGATTCATCCCAAGGAGTTGTTGCTTGAAGATGGAGAGGTACGGATAAAGGAAGTTCAAGGACCTAAAGGTGAAGGAAGTCTGGAAGACAGGATAGAAGCACTGGAGCAAGAAGTCTTTAGGTACAAGAAGATGGCGGAGAGCGAAGTGGATATCATCCATAAGATTTGTTCCGAACTCATCGCCGAGCACCAAAAGGAGACTGCTGAGCTCAAGGATGAAGTCCTCTCACTCCGCCAAACAACCAACCAACTGCAAGCATAGCTCTACGGCGTTCAAAATCAAAACTGTGAGTACGAGGTTAGGTTTAAACGCGTAAGTGCTGCTGCAAGTTTCAGGATGCTGGAGACCACGATGTCCTTTGTTGATGGGGAGCCCTTACCCTGGAAGTCGGACGATGACGAGAGGATACCACCACCACCGAAGGAGTAATTCGTCATCAGGTTTGGCATCCCCTTGGTTTGTTCCAAGCATGGGGAGTGTCGCGGTATCACATCACTATCATCTATCTTTTTACCTTTTTAGTAGAGTCATATCATGAATAGAGAAGTTATCATGTAGGATGGTTTGCATTATGGAAGTGTCCCCTCTCTCGTTAGATATGTATCCCTTGGTGTGAGTAGCCGTTATGGAATATTAATGAGAAGTTCTATCATTTACTCTTTTGCATATCTTATATTAGTTTTCAATTCGTGGTTATATGATTGATCTTGTTGTTAGTATTGGTATCACTTTGGGATCATTGAGTTAATTTAGTTGGTTTTGGCAAACCTGGCTTGGTCAGTAGCAACACTATTTTTGAGGGTTGAATGAAAAAGATAGAAGTACTCTTAAAGAAATATAATTTCATCATCTTTCTTTCTTGATTTGCTCATAAGTTTAGTATTCTCTAGTTAAGATCTTTTGTGCTTCTAAGGAAGATTTCATGTTTGTTTTTATCGCTTGTATGTTTGTTTGTTTCCTTGACTCTTATACTTGCTACCCAGCCTTGCTAGCCAAAAACCTGTACTGAGAGGGAATTCTTCTCGTGCATCCAATCCTTGAACCAAAACCTATGCCATTTGTGTCCACCATACCTACCTATTCGCACTATTGCTATTCCAAGTAAATTCATGTTTTTATCTACCTTCCAAATTAAACTTGTTATGTGAAAATTAGTGATTAAAGCTCTCACGAACTTGATGGCATACTTTACTTTCTTGCATTTAATAAACTTGAACCATTGTGCCCATTTATGTTGCGTATATGCTTGCGCTTTGTAATTTGTGAATTAGCAGAACCATGCTGTCATGGGGAACGCTTTCAACATTGCATCGGTACTTTGTACCTAGTTGATATCATGTTCTTTTATCTATGGATGTCGTTGGTGTGAAATGAAAGGGGAGCTTGTAAGTCCATGGAGTTATGTATATGTGTTAGAGAAACGTCTGGGCCGCCGGTCTAATCCATGCCGTCATGGTGGAAACCTGCAGCGTAACCATAATGAGCATCTATGAAGCATTCTTCTTATAAAAAAAGAGAAAAGAGATAGAGATTGAGAAAAAGGAAAAAAAGAGATGAGAAAAGAGGAAAGAGAGAAAAAAGCACCATATTCCCATGGTAAATAAGAAGATTGCTGAGATGCTTATTGTCCACTTGCCTTGTCATTTTGATATGGGGATTCTTCCGTATCATCGGGCAAGGGGTACCATGTTGGCGGTTCTCTATGATACACATGTACTTACTTTGACAAGAACTTACCGGTGACTAAACTTGAGTAGCATGAGGAGCGGCCCTCGTATTCAAGGGACATGAGATTTTCAATTTGCAACTTGTCAAGCATATCCTCATATTTGATCACTTTAACCTTAATCACCTAAAGATGCCAATGATAGGGGCAACGAGAGCTGAAAACTAATAAGTACCATAATTTTTGGGAGCTCTTTATGAAACTTGAAATCCCTGCTTCCCTCTGCGAAGGGCCTTTCTTCTACTTTTTAGTTGAGTCGGTAAACCTATTCCCTTCTTTCTCAGCAAGTATTTTGAGTTGTTGTGTTTCATTCATTCATATGATGATTTATTCAATCATGTTTCTTATGTTCCTTGTTTTGCACTTTGCTCTTATCTTGGTGTTTACTACTTTGAAAGCTATCATTGAAAATCAGTTATTTGTGAACTCCAGCAAATTGTCAACTATTCTTCGACCAAGAGCTAAGTTTGCCATTACCAATTATGATTCACTTTATGAATCTTTATTGTGTTTCCTTTACTTATTGCAAGTTAAGTTATATAATAGTGAGTTGTCTTCTATTATGACTTATGTATTGATGAATGTGATGCTTCATGTCCGTATTATTTTATCGACTCTTCACTCCATAAACCTGAGTCCATGTTTATTGAGCTCAGTTTCGCTTGGGGACAAGCGAAGTCTAAGCTTGGGGGGAGTTGATACGTCCATTTTGCATCACTATTCTATATCATAATTTACTATTATTCATTGATATATTTCATATTAAGGGATGATACTTATGTTATTTCATCTGTTTTTGCATGGTTGATGACTTTTGGAGCATGGACCGCTGCAGTCAGGATTCTGATGGAAAAGGTGCTGTTTGGAGGCAAAATTTGCGAAGATCAGAAAATATAGGAAAATACATAAAAAATCCTATTTTTCCAGAAGATGAAGGAAGCCAGAATGGGAGGCTGAGATGGGCCACAGAAGGCCCACACCACCCCCTGGCACGGGCCAGCCTAGGTCGCACCACCAGGTGGTGTGGCCACCCTGGCTCTCCCCTCTGGCGTATATTATCCTCCCGAAACCCTAAGACTCGGGGAGCGACCACAGAAAGATTTCGCCGCCTCTGCGGGGCGGAAAACACCGAAAGAAAAAGATCTCTCCGGCAGACAGAATTCTGCCGGGGGAATTCCTTCCCGGAGAAGGGAGATCATCGCCATCAACACCACCATCAAGCTGGACTTCATCGGGATCATCATCATCATCACCACCACCATCATCTACACCATCACCCTCATCACCATCTCCATACCGCTGTAACAATTGGGTTGAATCTTGCATAGTTCTTAGGATAAACTTTCCCGGTGTTGATTACTCTTTGTAGTTGATGCTATTGAGTGAACCATTGAACTATCATTTATGTTCAGATTGTTACACATCATTATTCCATTTCTGATCATGATCCATATGATGTCTTGTGAGTAGTTCGTTTTGTTCTTGAGGACATGGGAGAAGTCATGTTGTTAGTAGTGGAATTGTGTTGAGAAAGATTCAATGGTTTGATATTTAAGTTGTGGTGTACTTCTTCTAGTGGTGTCATGTGAACGTCGACTACATGACACTTCACCTATATGGGCCTAGGGGAATGCATTGTGTATTTGGCTACTAATCGTAGGGGTTGCCGGAGTGACAGAAACCTGAACCCTCGTTAGGAAACCATTGCACAAGGGACGTCAGGGTCTTAGAGTTTAAAGCGGTGGTTAGGTTTCTACCTTAATTACTTTCTTGTACTTGTGGATGCTTGCAAGGGGTATAATCGCAAGTATCTATTAGTCCTGGGAAGGTCGGTACATTAGCACAGGTTCACCTACACAACACTTAGCGAACTAAAGAAGATTAATCAACTATATGAAGCGAAAGCACTTGACGGTATTCCCATGTGTCCTCGAGAACATTTGGTCATCTTAAGTAATACAACCAGCTTGTCCTTTGCTAAAGAAAGGATTGGGCCACTCGCTGCATTTATTCTTATTGTCTTTTATTTACTCGTACTTTATTTTCCTGCATTATCAAAAACTCCTAAAAATTCGTTTGCTAAGTATTTACAGAGAATTCCTGCTCCTAGCCACTAGCCAGCACCTTCTGCTCCTCGTTGGGTTCGACACTCTTACTTATCCAAAATACTGTGATACACCCCCTATACTTGTGGGTCATCAGATGCTTCATAGAATGCCACTATGGTTATGTTGGAAGTTTCCACCATGATTAGGCACGGCTTAGGCTAGCCGCCCATGCGTTTCTCTAACACATATACAAACTCCATGAGCTTACAAGCTCCCCTTTTATTTCACACTGTCGTCATCCATAAACAAAAGAACATGATATCAACTAAATAATAAGTGTAATGTTGAAAGCAGACCCCATGATAACATGGTTTTGCTAACTCCCAACTTATAATTTGCAAGCATACAAGCTTCATAAGATAGTCACAATGGTTCAAATTTATTAAGTACAAGAAAATAAAGTGTGCCATCAAGTTTGTGAGAGCTTTAATCACTAATTTTCACATAACAAGTTTAATTTGGAAGATAGATAAAACTCGAGAATTTACTTGAAATAGCAATAATGCTAATAGCTAGATATGGTGGACATAAATGGCATAGGTTTTAGTTCAAGGATTGGATGCACGAGAAGCATTCCCTCTCAGTACAGGTTTTTGGCTAGCAAGGCTGGGTAGCAAGCATAAGAGTTGAAGGAAACAAACATACAAGTGATAGAAACAATCATGCAATCTTCCTTGGAAACACAAAAGATCTTAACTAGAGAATACTAAGCTTATGAGCCAATCAAGAAAGAAAGATAATGAAATTATATTTCTAAAAGTACTTTTCTCTTTTCCATTCAATCCTCAAATAGTGTTGCTACTGACCAGAGCTAGGTTTGCCAAAACCAACTAAATTTACTTAATGATCCCAAAGTGATACCAATACTAACAACAAGATCAATCATATAATAGAAATTTCAAACTAAAATAAGATGTGCAAAAAGTAAATGATAGAACTTCTCATTAATATTCCATAACGGCAACTCACACAAAGGGATGCATAGATAACTAACTAGAGGAGAGATACGTCCACAATGCAAACCATCCTATATGATAACTTCTCTATCCATGATATGACTCTACTAAAAAGGTAAAAAGATGAAAGATAATGATGTGATACCGTGGCACTCCCCTAAGCTTGGAACAAACCAAGGGGATGCCAAAACCTTATGACGAATTACTCCTTCGGTGGTGGTGGTGTTGTCTCGTCATCATCAGACTTCCAAGGAAAAGGCTCCCCGTCAACAAAGGACGTCTTGGTTTCCAATATCCTAAAACTAGCAGCAGAACTTATGTGTTTAAACCTAGCCTCATACTCACAGTTTTGATTTTGCATGTCGTAGAGCTATCCTTGTAGTTGGTTGGTTGTTCGATGGAGTGAGAGAATATCATCCCTAAGCTCAGCAATCTCCTTCTTGTGCTCGGCGATGAGTTCTAAACTTATCTTATGGATGATATCCACTTCGCGTTCTGCCATTTTCTTGTACCTAAAGACTTCTTGCTCCAGTGCTTCCATCCTGTCCTCCAGACTACCTTCTCCTTTAGGGCCCTGAACCTCTTTTATCTTTACCTTCCCATCTTTGAGCAACAACTCCTTAGGGTGAATATTCAACTCATACATGTACGGGTTGATGATGTCCGTGGAGGAATCCTCCTTGGGTGATCCAGAGGAAGACATTGTGGCTCCAAAACTGAGAATCTGCCTGTCAGAAACAGATCGAAACAAAAACATGACCAGAACACGATATGTGGACCTCTGGGGATCCGGGGGATTATATATCACGAAGTTTAACAATAAAAGGAAGGTATTGGGAGAAAATAGGTCAAAGACGGGCTCCGGGGTGGCCACACCCCCTGGTGGCGTAGCTAGGTGGGCCCACGCCACGGGGTGGTGTGAGCCCCCGGGCTCCGTTTCCGTCCCTTTTTTGACTCATTATCTTCCATGTTAGATAAAAACTGCAAAATATAAATTGAAAAGTTTTTCGCGGACCTTTTCTTACCAGAACTGTTACCTGTTCAAAAACGGATTCTGTAGGTTTCTGAATTTGGTCTTTAATAAATTCTTCCAGAATCACCACTTGAATAATATCAATATCTTCATTGTAAGAATCTTCAAAAATATAATTTTTGAGTCTTTTGAGCATTCTTCATCTCATTACATCATTCTCTCCTATCACTTGAAAATTTCTTTCATACAAAACTTCACACAATCTTCATTAGCAACATTAGTGCATGCAAGATAATAAACCTTTGGGTTCAATTTCAACTGAAGTCCATCAAAACATAAGCTACTGTAGCAACTCCTTTCAAAACCTCAAAAGAATTCAAAAAGGAAATTGATGTAAGAGGCAATGCAAAAATGGCAGAAATCTATCAAAATAGACCAGAAGGTAAAGATCAATTTTTTCGAAAATCTTTTGTTGCTCAAATAAAAAAGTGTAAAACAAATGAAAGTTAAATAATAACCTAGGGCATGCACACAAAAAATAAAGATCAGTACGACATTCTGAGATTTTTCACGATTGTTAACAATGAAGCACAAAAAACTGTTTCAGGACAGCAACTTCCCCAAATCTTACTTCTCTCTCATTAGAGGCTAATCTTGACACAAAAACCAACAAAAATGATAAGGAGAGGTTATTACAGAAGCAATAACTTCCAAGACTCAAATAAACAAAAATAAACTGAAAGCAAAAATATAATGGGATGTCTCCCAAAAAGCTCTTTCTTTATAGCCATTAAGATAGGCATGATAATTTCAATGATGCTCACATAAGAATATGAATTGAAGTAAAAGAGAGCACCAAGAAGCAAATATACACATATTTAAGTCTAACCCACTTCCTATGCAAGGGGATTTTGTAAGAAAATAAATTATTGAAACAAGACGCTACTAGCATAGAAAGGCAAAACAAGTGCAACATAAAGACTTTCAGCATAAAGCGAGGAAACTTAATATTATTGAGATGCATAAAAACATTTTTCCCTCTCTCATAATAACTTTCAGCATCATGAATAAATTTAACGACACTATCACATGAACCATAGTAGCAATGATCACTTATTCTGACAGAAAACACAGGGACACTATCTTTCCTAGTTCTACTAGGATGTGAAACAATATTAGAAGTATCCTTACAAAGGATAATGTGTCCATCTTCTAAATTTTTAGTGACAAGGTCTTTCACATTTGCTACTGCAGGTTCAACATCTATTTGTTCATCAGGTTCTACAGCTTTCTTTGTACTTTTGTTAACCATACTAGCTATCATAGAATGTTCCTTTACCTTAACAGGGAAAGGTATTTTCTCGATGTAAGGTTCAGGTAAAATACGATCAGCAGTATAAACTTCAGTATTTCTAGCAGGAACACAATTAACAATATCTTTATATGGCTCATGATACTTGTTCCATTTATTTTTAGGAATTTCAATATAAGAGGCAAAGGCCTTAAAACAATTTGCAATACTTTGAGAATCAAGACCATAAGCAACACTAATATTATGAAAGTCATTAGTTCCCATAAAATATTTAATGCATTCATAATCATAATTTATACCTGACTTTCTTCCTTTATCATTCTCCCATGCTCCAGCATTGTCTTGAATACGGTCTAGAAGATCCCATTTAGCTTCTTCTTTCATACGTGTAAATGATCCAGCACAAGAAGCATCCAATAAATCCTTATCATGAAGAGAAAGCCTTGCATAAAAGTTATTGATAATAATATTATTGGGGAGCTCATGAATAGCACATTTGAGCATTAGTAACTTCAATCTCCCCCAAGCTTGGGTGGTACTCTCTCCATCACGAGGCCAAAAGTTATATATTTGATTCCGATCTTTTTGAATCTCACTAGGAGGATAAAATTTGGAATAAAAGAGAGGTACAATTTCCTCCCATTCAAGAGATTGGCCATTCTTTAGCAGCTTATACCATTCCTCAGCTCTGCCTTTCAGTGATAATGAGAATAACTTTTTCTTAACTTGATATGTTGCAATACCTGCACACTTGAACAATCCGCATAATTCATGTATAAAAAGCAAATGATCACCAGGATGGACAGTTCCATCTCCAAAATAGTAGTTATCCATAACATGATCAACAATTTTTGTAGGTATTTTAAAAGGATCAATTTCAGCAGGTGGGGGTTCATATACTACCTTAGCAGTGGTAGTAGCATTCTGAAATAAGAAACTAAGTGAATTATCCATATTGAAATAAAGTAACAAACAGAAATAAACAATACTCAAAGTAGAAGTTTCATTTACCAGTTCCACTCTTCAATAGCTCTTCACTCCCCGGCAACGGCGCCAGAAAATAGTCTTGATGACCCACAAGTATAGGGGGTGTATCGTAGTACTTTCGATAAATAAGAGTGTCGAACCCAACGAGGAGCACAAGGTGTTGACAAGTGGTTTGGATCAGGAATTCTCTGTAAATATTTAGCAAACGGATATTTAGGTTTTTTTTGATAATGCACATAAATAAAGTACGAGCAAATAAAAGACAATAATAATAATTGCAGCAAGTGTCCTAATCCTTTCTTTAGCAAAGGACAAGCCGGTTGTATTACTTAAGATGACCAAACGTTCTCGAGGACACATGGGAATGTTGTCAAGTGCTTTTGCTTCATATAGTTGATTAATCTTCTCTGGTTGGATAAGTGTTGTGTGGGTGAACCTATGCTAATGTACTGACCTTACTAGGACTAATACATACTTGTGATTATACCCCTTGCAAGCATCCGCAACTACAAGAAAGTAATTAAGATAAAAACCTAACCACATCCTTAAACTCTGAGATCCTACACTCCCTTATGCAAAGGTTTCCTAATGGGGTTCATGTTTCTATCACTCCGGCAACCCCACGATTAGTAGCCAAATACACAATGCATTCACCTAGGCCCATAAAGGTGAAGTATCATGTAGTTGATGTTCACATGGCACCACTAGGAGAATAGCACCACAACTTAAATAGCAAACCATTAAATCTTTCTCAAAACAATTCCACTACTAACAACTTGACTTCTCCCATGTCCTCAAGAACTAAACGAACTACTCACGAGACATCATATGGATCAAGCTCAGAGATTTAATAATGATAAGTAACAATCTGAATATGAACAATAATTCAATGGTTCCACTCAATAGCATCAACTACAACAAGTAATCAACACCGAGAAAGTTTCCCCTAAGAACTATGCAAGATTCAACCCAATTGTTACAGCAGTACGGAGTGGTGGTTATGGTGCTGGTGGAGATGATGACGATGATGATCCCGATGAAGTCTAGCTTGATGACAGTGTTGCTGGCGATTATCTCCCCTCTCCGAGTAGGAATTTCCCTGGCAGATTTCTGCCTGCCGGAGAGCTCTTTCTCTCTTTGTAGTTTCTGCCCCGCAGAGGCGGCAGAATCTTTCTGTGGTTTCTCCCCGAACTTTAGGTTTCTGAGGGGAATATATACGCGGAAGGGCGATGCCGGAGTGGGCCAGGGTGGCCACACCACCTGGTGGCGCGGCCCAGGGGGCCCGCGCTAGGGGTTGGTGTGGGGCCCTGTGGCCCATCTCCAGCTCCCCTTCTGGCATTCTTCATCTTCTGGAAAAATAGGATTTTCCATATATTTTCTGGGAATATTGCATCTGGACAGTGCTTTTTCCATCAGAATCCTGACTCCGGTGGTTCATCCTCCAAAAGTCATCAATCATGCAAAAATAGATGAAATAACATAAGTATCATCTCTTAATATGAAATATATCAATGAATAACAGTAAATTATGATATAAAATAGTGATGCAAAATGGACGTATCAACAATCCTCGGCAAATAGGGCATACTCGACGATCACGATAGCCACATCGGGTCCACTTCTTAGGATCAGAGTCGCGAAATGATGCAAGCAACGACATCACACAATGAAGGATCAACAGATCTAGGGAAGAGTGCAGCGGCTGAAGGTACTATGACGGTGAGAGCGAGGAAGAGTAAGAACTATGCGGAGCCAGTTGCTTTACCCGACGGATTCGCGAGACTCCAATACCAAAAGATTTCAAATTACCTCACGATCATTAAAAATACAACGGCCTCCAAGAGCCCGAAGCTTGGTTGACAGATTATCTGGCCACGGTTAAGCTACAAGGTGGCTCCAAGGCTACTACAATGCAAAGTTTGTAGCTATACTTAACCGGCGTAGCTCGCTCCTGGTTGAGACAACTACCCGAAGATTCCATCAGCAGCTGGAATGACCTGGAGGACAAATTCATTCGAAATTTCCAGTCCACCTTCAAGCGACCCATGTCTCTAGAACAATTGAGAGCTTGTAAACAGAAACCAGGAGAATCAATACAAGATTTCGTTCAGCGGTGGAACATCATCAAAAACTCGGCTAAAACCATATCTGATGAAAGAGCAATTGATGCTTTCAACGACGGACTTCGACGGCAAGAATTCATTGAAGAGCTGGGGAAAATCAAACCAAAGACAATTTCATAGCTGATGGATATAGCCAATCGTTGGGCCGGTGGAGAAGACGCATTAGACAACAAAAGAGCTTGCTCACCCGAAGAAGACTGGGATAGGTGCAATAACGATAGAAGGCAACAAAACAATGATGGGTACAACACACCAAGTTACGTTGCAGCTAGCTTCTCTGGAGGGGACAACAAACGAAGCGATGATTACAGCAATGGGTACTGCAGTAGCAAGGACAGCGCTGGTGGGACCCAGCTGCGGCAATGGTACCAGCCAATAAATCGAGACCCACCCATGTCAGCAGGACAGATGTTGGAAGGACCATGCAATATGCACTTTTACGTCGACTCAATAGGGAAAAGGCGACCCAATCACCTCCTAAAGGATTGGCAAACATTCTTAAAAATGCAAGAGCTATGCAACGCAAGGGCAACTGAAGCAGCAAACCGAGGCTACACTACTACACCCGGCGCTTTTGCTATTGGTGCACCACCACCACCACCGGGGCATACGCTAGCAAGACAGCCACAAAACATAACAAACCAAGAAGATGAGTACCCCAGATCAAAAGGAGCAATGTCGATGATCCAGAAGGGGCAACCCTCCAATAGGACACAGAAGCTGATCACTAGACAAGTGAACATGGAAGAAATAACACCACCTCCTACATCCGAGTATCTTCATTGGTCAGAGCAAGAAATAACATTCAATAGAGATGACCACCCACTTCGGGTCCCACGACCTGGTCAATCAGCACTAATAGTAGAGGCACAAATCAGTGGGTTCGACATGAGCAAGGTCTTCTTGGATGCGGGGAGCAGCATCAACCTCATTTATGCCAAAACTCTACGGGCAATGAATTGGTCCCTAACAAACTTAGCACCAAAGGACACAACTTTTCACGAAATAGTTAGAAGCAAAGCCGAAACTCCTTTGGGCAAAGTGCACCTTGATGTGGTCTTCGGATCAAGGAGTAACTTCAGGCGTGAAAAAATAGAGTTCGAAGTCATGGAGTGGTCATCACAGTATCACATGATCCTGGGACGACCAACCTTTGCTAGATTCATGGCAGTACCCCACTAAGCATACCTAGTGCTAAAAATGCCAGCCCCAATGGAGTCATAATAGTAAAAGGAAGCTTCAGCCATTCGGATAGTTGTGATCGAGAATTCAACAAAATATCAGAATCATTTAGGATGGAGACGTAATTTGGTCAGATGAAAATAGCGGATAAAGAGCTACTACACGAAGGACGCAGCAAGCAAACCCCAGAAAATCAGGAGCACCACGCATCCGCAAAATCTACCTATTCGGCCTCCACCTCCGGTCCCGCATAAGAAGGCGTACTCGACGGTTTTTCCTAGTACAAGAGACAGAGCAAACAAACTCTTTCTTCCTCTGGTTCGTCGTACAGATATGGCGCTTCTAGTCGAGAAAATCAAGTCTACATCAAGCTAACAAGGAACATGATGGAGCACCTAAAGACAGAAGCCGCGGTTTTAGGAAAGATCATTACTTTTATATTCAATAAGGCCAATGGCTAGGCGATTACGCCCATGCAATGTACCATTTATACTTATCAGTAAATAAAGAAAGTATTTCTCGGCATAAAAATTTATAAGGCACATGAAGGCAGTTACGCAAAAAGACATCAGTTCGTCAAATTCTCAACAAAAATAAAATAAACAGTCAAAATCTCGTATAAAGCATACGACCTTTTTTACAAGTATAGATTAGCTCTATACAGTTGTCCTTCTGAAAAGTATAAAGCTACCCAATGGAAGCAGAGACAATCAGAGAGTAAAGTTCATAAAAAATTCATTGTCTGCCTCTAGGCACCTTCGAACAATCCTAATCACAGGTCTACAAGTGGCGGCATAGTACGGCGCCATATGAACAAGACCACCACCAGAAGGAGAAGGCAGCCCTGCTTGCTCAATATGTAGAGCTTGTTGGGGAACCCTAAAGGAAGGTATGATGAGCACAGCAACAAGTTTTCCCTCAGTTATGAAACCAAGGTTATTGAACCAGTAGGAGCAAGGAAACACCTCCAAGGTGTTGTTTCCAACTTGGAATCTTGCACAACACAACCATAGAAATTTGCCCCCAACTTACAGTGAGGTTGTCAATCTCACCGGTTTTGGTGAAAACAAAGGATTAAACGTATTGTGTGGAAGATAGTAATTGCTTTGCAGAAAGTAAACAGAAAACAGTAAATAGCTTTGTAGATTGATGGTAAAAGAATGTACCGGGGTCCATAGTTCACTAGTGGTGATTATCTTGAAGATAGATGACATGCTGGGTGAACAAATTATAGCGGGGCAATTGACAAACATCGAGAAAGCATACATGCATATACTAATCATCTTGACTCCTATGAGATTTGATTGGGCATTACAACATTATACATAGACCATAATCCAACTGCATCTATGACTAATATTCCATCTTCAGGTTATCATCCGAACCCTCTCCAGTATTAAGTTGCAAGCAATAGATAATTGCATTAAGCAGAGTGTGTAAAGTAAACAATATGATTGTTCTATGAACAAAGGATTGTTGTTTTCTCCCTAGTAGCAACAGCACATCTAGTACCTTAGAGATTTCTGTCACTTCCCCAGATTCCTAGAGGCATGAACCCACTATCGAGCATAAATACTCCCTCTTGGAGTTGCTAGCATCTACTCGGCCAAGATAGCTACAAACAACAGAGAGCATGCAAGATCACAAATAACAAAGACATGATAGAATCAATAATCAATCTAAAATAGCATATCAATATCCATCGGATCCCTGCAAACACAACATGTAGGATTACAAATAGATGATCTTGATCATGAACGGAGCTCACAAGATCTAAACATGGTAGCACAAAGGAGAAGAACCAACCATCTAGCTACTACATGGACCCATAGTCCAGGGATGAACTACTCACGCATCACACCGGAGGCAGGCATGGTGATGAAGAAGGCCTCCAGGGTGATCTCTCCCCTCCGGCAGGGTGCCAAGAAGAGCTTCAGATTCCTCCCAATCTAGGGATGGAGATGACGGCGGCTACAGACTCTTTCGTGGAATTTTGATCGGGTACTTAGGGTTTTCGTCCCGAGGGCAAAACATAGGCGAAGGGGAAAGGTCGGTGGAGTGCCAGGGGCCCACACCCCCTGGTGGCGCGGCTAGGGCTGGTTGCGCCACCACTAGGTGTGGCCGGCCTGGTTCCCCTCTTCGTATCCCCTCCGGACTCCGTGTTCCTTCTGGTGAAATATTGACTTGGGATTTTGTCCGGTCCAATTCCGAGAATATTTCCTTACTAGCTTTTCTAAAACCAAAAACAGCAGAAAACAGGCAACTAGCATTGTGGCATCTTGTTAATAGGTTAGTTCCAGAAAATGTGTAAAAATACTCCAAAGTGTGGACAAAACATAAGAAAGTAGATATAAAACAAGCATGGAACATCAAAAATTATAGATACGTTTGCAACGTATCAACATCCCCAAGCTTAACTCCTGCTCGTCCTCGAGTAGGTAAGTGATAAAAAGAAAAGAATAATTTTTGAGGTGACATGCACCATCACAATCTTGATCAAGGCATTTATAAAACATTGATAGCTGGGATCATAGTACTTTAACATAGCATGAAAGAGATAGTTCTATCAAAAGATTCATGAATAACAATGCTTTGAAAGACGTTTGTTTGTTTCACATAAAGAAAACATAATGAGAATGGTATTCAGCTTGTCCCTCATAGTGTAGCAAAACATAAATGCATAGGACACCTGCAAAGTTCATAAGGGTGACTAGATACAAATATTTTAAGAACAAGCAATATCAAAGTTATGCATCACTCAACAAGTCTTGGGACAATGCACATTAAACTAAGAATGGCCACTATGCTCTCTTAATAGGTGCATAAGGATAGAAGATGGAGACTCAACATAAAAGTAAAAGAAAGGCCTTCATAGAAGGAAGCAGGGATTTAAGCCTCATAAAGAACTTCCAAAAATTATGGTACTTATTAGCTTTCAGCTCTCATTGCCCCTATCATAAGCATCTTGAAGTGATTAAGGTTAAAGTGAACAAACTATGGAGTATATGCTTGACAAAGTATAAGTTGGCAATCTCATGTCCCTTGAATACAAGGGTCGTTCCTCATGCTACTCAAATTTAGTTACCGGTAAGTTCTTGTCATAGTAAGTACATGTGTATCATAGAGAACCGCCAACGGGGTACCCCTTACCCGATGATACGGAAGAATCCCCATATCAAAATGATAAGGCAAGCAGACAATAAGCATCTCAGCATCTTCTTATTTACCATGGGAAATGGTGCTTTTTTCTCTCTTTCCTCTTTTCTCATCTTTTTTTCTTTTTTTCTCAATCTCTATCTCTTTTTTTATAAGAAGCATGCTTCATAGATTTCTCATTATGGTTACGCTGCAGGTTTCCACCATGATTAGGCATGGATTAGACCAGCCGCCCAGGGATTTCTATAACACACATACATAACTCCATGGACTTACAAGCTCCCCTTTCATTTCACACCGACGACATCCATAAACAAAAGAGCATGATATCAACTAAATAAAGTGCAATGTTGAAAGCGTTCCCCATGACAGCATGGTTCTGCTAATCCCAAGATATAAGTGCAAGCATATACAACATAGATGACACAATGGTTCAGGTTTATTAGGGGCAAGAAAAGTAAAGTGTGCCATCAAGTTCGTGAGAGCTTTAATCACTAATTTTCACATAACAAGTTTAATTCGGAAGGTAGATAAAAACATGAATATACTTGGAATAGCAAATGATAATAGGTAGGTATGGTGGACTCTTTGGAATAACTTGGTTTTATTTGGAGTTGGATGCATGAGTGTAACTCATACTTGGTATGGAGGCTAGCAAAAGACTAGGAGCGGCCAACTAAGAGAGCAATAATGGCCACAATCATGCAAAGCGACAAAACATCATTAATTAAAGCATAAAGTGATATTACAAGTCGAAAACTAAAGGATAATAGAGGCTATGGTGACTTGGTATAGTCTTAACATGGTGTGAGCATGCGCCAAGTCAACCCAAATAAAGCATCAAAGGAGAATACCACAATACTATGCTTTAATATGCTAAAACAATGCATGATTCTTTCAAGGCACATTAAGAAATCTCAATTGTTTATAACATGTCATGATATAGCAAAAATCACTAAGCATAAATCCAAAACAATATCAAGCATGACATGACAAAGCATAGGCCACAGTCAAAAACAAGCTCCTTTTTACCACTTAAGCATGAACTTTTCCTACTCTTTTCCAATCCAAACCAACTTATTTGAAAACTAATGTATGAATGAGGGGGTCCAACCAATTTATTAAAGCAAACTAAGCAAACAAAAACCAAAAGCAAAAAAAAACGAAGACGCTCCAAGAACAACACAACTGTGGATGAAACAATAAAAATGAAGTGTTTGGAAGAAACCTGAGATTTTTATTGATGAAGAAGGGGATGCCTTGGGCATCCCCAAGCTTTGACGCTTTTACTTCTTGAATATTTCTTGGGGTGACACAGGTAGAATCCCGAAGCTTGAGCTTTTGTCCATACTTCATCTTATCACATTACTCTTCCCTACACTTTAAAATTTTCCTTCATACAAAACTTCACACAATCTTCATTAGCAACATTAGTGTACTCAAGATAATAAGTCTTTTTGGTTCAGTTCCAACACAAATAAAACTTCCATTAAAACAAAATCTACTGTAGCACTTCCTTTAAAAAGTTCAAATGATCAAAGAGAACTCAAAGGGAAAGAGATTAAGAGGCAAATGTAAATAATGGCAGAAATCTGTCAAAACAGACCAGCAGGTAAAAAACGATTTTTTCAAAGACATTCTGTTGCTCAAATAGAAAAGTGTTGAACTAACGAAAGTTGGATAACAACCTGGGGCAGAAGCACAAACAATTACAGCTCAAACCTACATACAGAGATTTTTTGCAAATTTTTACAGTGAAGTACAAAAATTTGTTTCGGGACAGCAACTTTCCCAAGCCTTACTTCTCTCTCATTAGAGGTTACTCTTGGCACAAAAACCACACAAAAATGATAAGGAGAGGTTATTACTGAAGCAATAACTTCCAAGACTCAATAAAAGACTCCTAACAAAATTTGGGTTATCTCCCAATAAGTGCTTTTCTTTAACGCCTTTGAGCTAGGCATAAGAATTTCGATGATGCTCACATAAGAAATATGAATTGAAGTAAAAGAGAGCACCAAGAAGCAAATTCAAAACACATTTAATTCTAACCCACTTCCTATGCATAGGAATCTTATATGCAAATAAATTCCCAAAGAACAAAGTGACAGGCATAGGAAGAAAAAATGAGAGTAACTTCAAAACTTTCAGCAAATAGAGAGGTGTTTCAGTACCATGAAAACTTTTACAACCATATTTTCCTCTCTCATAATAATTTTCAGTAGCCTCATGAATAAACTCAACAATATAACTATCACATAAAGCATGTTTTTCATGATCTACAAACACATAATTTTTATCAAGCTCAAAAATAGTGGGATTAAAACCTTCAGACCCACTTTTAACAATTTTATAACAAGATGACTGATCAATCTCATTTTCAATAGTAGTACAATTAATATTATCAACCAATATAGGACCATAATCTAGAGCTTTATTATAAAAAAATTCAAAAGAATCCATGGGAACATAACATTCATCCTCCTTTGGTAAGCATGGAGGACAATCAAATAATGTAATGGGTAAAGAGTTACTCTCATTAGAAGGTAGGAATGGGTAGATCCATTCTTCCTCCTCTTGATCATCACTCTCCTCCTCTTTTTCATCCAGTGAGCTTCCAGCTTCAGCAATTTCTTCTTCCATAGGCTCCTGCAAGGTATTAGTCTCTTCCGTTGGTGGAGAGCATCTATTAAGATATTCAAGAATATATCCATTCTCTACCTTGTAATTATCAAAGAAAAATTTAAGTATATCATAAACCTCATATTTATAAGGTGCATCATCAGTATTTTCAAGCAAATAAGCAAGTTCGAATGCACCCTTCCAAGAAATAAATTTTTCAATTTGTTCCACATCATAAAAGTCATAATTTCCCTTAACATAAGAAGATATGGTAACATCATCATTATACTCACATTGAAAAGGGAGGTGTTTATACCTCTTACAGCAACAAGATTTATCAAAGTAATAAGTAACATTATAAGTAGAGAACATGTTTCTAGCAATGGTATACAATTTATCAATTTGTTACCATAAGTGTTTCCCTTTTTGTGACAAGCGGTGTTCCTTATAATAATATTTTTTTATTCCATGAACCCACCTTGCCACTTAGATTCAGCTTCAAAGAAACCAACCATTGATAGAAAGCATGATAAAGCAAGACAATAACAGACCAACGAAAATAACAACTATAGTAGAAACTAATTATTTTTATATTTTTGATAAAAAGAACAAGAAAACAAAGCAGAAATAAACTAAGCAAAACAAAGTAAATAGATTGGTTATGAGGGACTCCCCTTGTGAATATGTCCTTGACTCGCCGGCAACAGCGCCAGAAAAAGTCTTGCTTGCTCAATATGTAGAGCTTGTTGGGGAACCCCAAGAGGAAGGTATGATGAGCATAGCAACAAGTTTTCCCTCAGTTATGAAACCAAGGTTATCGAACCAGTAGGAGCAAGGAAACACCTCCAAGGTGTTGTTTCCAACTTGGAATCCTGCACAACACAACCACAGAACTTTGCCCCCAACTTACAGTGAGGTTGTCAATCTCACCGGTTTTGCTGAAAACAAAGGATTAAACGTATTGTGTGGAAGATAGTAATTGCTTGCAAAAGGTAAATAGAAAATAGTAAATAGCTTGTAGATTGATGGTAAAAGAATGGACCGGGGTCCATAGTTCACCAGAGGTGATTCTCCTTAAGATAGATGACATGTTGGGTGAACAAATTACAGCGAGGCAATTAATAGACACCAAGAAAGCATACATGCATATACTAATCATCTTGACTCCTACGAGATTTGATTGGGCATTACAACATTATACATAGACCGTAGTCCAACTGCATCTATGACTAATAATCTACCTTCAGGTTATCAACCGAATCCCCTCCAATATTCAGTTGCAAGCAACAGATAATTGCATTAAGCAAAGTGTGTAAAGTAAACAATACGATTGTTCTATGAACAAAGGATTGTTGTTTTCTCCCTAGTAGCAACAGCACATCTAGTACCTTAGAGATTTCTGTCACTTCCCCAGATTCCTAGAGGCATGAACCCACTATCGAGCATAAATACTCCCTCTTAGAGTTGCTAGCATCTACTCGGCCAAGATAGCTACTACAACGGAGAGCATGCAAGATCACAAATAACAAACACATGATAGAATCAATAATCAATCTGAAATAGCATCTCAATATCCATCGGATCCCCGCAAACACAACATGTAGGATTACAAATAGATGATCTTGATCATGAACGGAGCTCACAAGATCTAAACGTGGTAGCACAAAGGAGAAGAACCAACCATCTAGCTACTACATGGACCCGTAGTCTAGGGATGAACTACTCACGCATCACACCGGAGGCAGGCATGGTGATGAAGAAGGCCTCCAGGGTGATCTCTCCCCTCTGGCAGGGTGCCAAGAAGAGCTTCAGATCCCTCCTGATCTAGGGATGGAGATGACGGTGGCTACAGACTCGTTCATGGAATTTTAATCGAGTACTTAGGGTTTTCGTCCCGAGGGAAATATATAGGCGAAGGGGCAAGGTCGGTGGAGTGCCAGGGGAACCACACCCCCTGGTGGCGTGGCTAGGGCTGGTCGCGCCACCACCAGGTGTGGCTAGCCTGGTTCCCTTCTTCGTCTCCCCTCCGGACTCTGTGTTCCTTCTGGTGAAATATTGACTTGGGATTTTGTCCGGTCCAATTCCGAGAATATTTCCTTACTAGCTTTTCTGAAACCAAAAACAGCAGAAAACAGGCAACTAGCACTATGGCATCTTGTTAATAGGTTAGTTCTGGAAAATGTGTAAAAATACTCAAAAGTGTGGACAAAACATAAGAAAGTAGATATAAAACAAGCATGGAACATCAAAAATTATATATACGTTTGCAATGTATCAAGCCCCGACGATATAATGTCCAAGTCCAACATCGGATGATGAGCATGCACCCAAGACATAGCAAGTTTAGCACCCGCCACAAGCTGAAGTTTCAGAAAATGATGGATTTGTTCACCCTGTCAAAACTTTGCCATCAAATCAGCCAAAGTCTGAGGCTAAGGGTCCCGGGGAAACATGGCACCGTAAATAATGGTCAGTGATCTATGACAGCACTCGACAAATTGCTCCACCTCAGATACGTGATCCTGAAGTAGAGTAAATTGGTCCAACTAATGGTCTTAACATTAGTTGGTTGACCTAATTTTGTTAGTGTATTTCAATATTCACAATTATATGAATGGGTATATATTTTGTAGAGTAAATACAAATGAGGGTTTTAGAGATTTGTTTTTTTATATGAAGATCTTATAAAAAAGGTTTATGTTTTCACTTTTATAATTGTACTGGTAATGATTTAAGATGGTGAATAGTATGCATGAAATATATTCACACTTAGCATCATTCAACTATCATATTATATGGTAGTTTAAATTCTAAGGTTCTAAAAGTTTGGAATTTTCCTTTATTCAAATTCCTCTTGATTGCTGTTCAAAACCTTCCTACTTATATTCAAATTAAACATGGATGATTTCTTAACTAGGTGCTCACTATCTTCTAAAATATGGCTGATGTTTAAATACAATTCGAGGATATAATGGTTAAGGTGAATTATCATTTATGTGATACATATGATCTTTATGCCAGGTAACATTCTTTAGGTTTTCTAATACCCCACTTACTTTGAGCCCTAGAGGATACACTATCCTCATGTGTATTTGTGAATGTGACTAGGAAGCAAGGTTTAAGGACTTATCTCTAAATTGATGATCATGGTGGATATCTCAACTTAGAGTGAGATATAAAGATTACATCTTAATGTGATCTTGAAGGTCCTATGAGACTGGGTATTATTAGAGTTTAAGATAATAAGGTAGACAAGTCTCTCATCAATACACTCTCAACTGGCATTCTAATTATCTCTTAGAAACTTCATTTGACTAAGAGATACTATTATTTGGCTGCCAAAAAATAGGAATTGGTTTTACTACCATTTTGATTCTAGGGTTTTAAACAAAGAGGTAGACATAGGTCTTGTCCTGGTTGATATGATCTTGGCTAAGGCTTCTAAAGAATCCTTACCTTAATACCTCACTAAGGTTATCTTTAGATAAGGAATTCCTTTCCTCAATGTACTCTATAAATCTCTCGCATCTTATTCACAAAGATCACATCTTCCTGAATAAGTCAATCATATGACTCCACCATATCCATCATCATATGATGACATGGTCATGCCACATCAACATTACTCCTTCATTCATCTCCTAGTATATATGACTTACATTTCTAAATTACCTTTGAGGAAGTCATTCATCTAATTAGTTCTAACTTCACTGATCCACTCTTGTAACATCCTTCCTTTACTACACAACTTGCACTTCTTAACTACCCTTGATAAATCCATCAATCTAGTTACTTCTAACTCCCTCCATAAACTCCTTTATATTAGCCTTCCATCTACTTCCAAGGCTTGCAAGATTACAAGTCTCTCTCTATTACATGTGATATTAATCCTCTAGAAGATATATGGTACTACTCCCATAATACAAGTTTGTTCTTGTATTGTCTTGGTTAAACTACTATGCCTTCAACTACTCCATACAACTTATGTTATATACTTCATCATACTCTAGCTTGACTTCTCATGATCAAGCTAGATGATTCATCTTACTAGGGCTTTACCTAATTTGGTATACTCACAACTCTTCTTCAATACCTAATCATCTATTCTTAAATGACTTGAGAATAATGACCACCATCTTTAATCATACAAAGCTTAGGCTTCTACTTATCTGATCAAGATCTATAATCAACTAAGTAATAGGCTTTTACTAGTCTCTTTACAAGACTTATCTTGTTAAGGAAACTTACTTTAGGTTTATACCTACTAGGCTTAACAAGGTTATTACTTGATACTCTAATACTACTCACTTTCTCATAGCTCCATAATTACTAACTTAACTCTTGGGTTTAGGTGCATCTTCCAGTTTACTCATGAATGAGCTATCTCCTCCAACATCAGATGGTTTGATCTCCACTAAGGATCACATTCCACTGATGATGGCACATTCTACCATCTCTAGTTCCTTCTTCTTATTAATTTACTTAAGGTCTTTGGGAAGGTTAATATAATAGGTCGAAGGCTAAGAGTCAATAAGTTCTAGGTCAGGAATTGATCACTCAATCATTGATGATCAATAGACACTAGGGCTTAGCTATTAAGGAATGCCATAGGTTAATATGACAACAAAGGTATGTGACGAATGGTCTTGGCTTGACTCCCTTCCTACTCTTTTTGTGATAAGAGTTAAATCTTAGGAACTACCATGATTCTCATGGTAGAAATAACTATAGTAAACATGCGTACCGAGATTTACTTATTAAGTTTCTTTGCTTAACTTATAAACTTAATTGAGTATTCAAGAGTTGTTATAATGAATACCCAGATATGATCTCTATAAGATCCTTCATAAATGTGTGGTGGGTTTAGCTTAGTTCTATTTGATATACCCATAGATCAAATTATATTACCCAAAGATAAGGATTTAGCAAAGACCATATTGAAACTTATCACAGTCAACTTGATGATCTACTACAGTTCCACCAAGTTAAGAGAAGCTTAATCACTTTGACAAGTTTTATTTAAAAGCGTGAAAATTATCCAATTTTTCTATGCATAAATGCAATGCACACACCTGAGCTCAGCTTATTTCTAAGCTCTAATGCTGGGATGTTACAGGTGTCTTCCCTCTCGCACAATCGAATACCTACAAAACAAGAAGAGAAAACATTGGCACCCTGCAAGAAGGGGCAGCAGGAAGAAAAGGGGGACTTACACAACATCTTCTCACTTGCACCAGAAATCTTGTCCAAGAAGTACGCCTCGCGATCAAGGGCCTGGTCCGTTTTCGACTAGGCGACATCTACCATTGATTGAACAACCTGGAGTTTTCTCTCAAGCTTCTTCACCTGTTCAATTTTTCGACATACAATGGCGGATCCACTATACGGACAAGGGTAGTCTCGGTTGCACCCGTCCCAAAGGTGGACGGGGTTGCATCTGATATTTGCGTAGGCGGAGGAGGAACGGTAGAATCACTCAGAATATGGCAAAAGCACACGAAAGTTAAGAAACCTTCAGAAAACAGAGAGCCACTCATATGCATATGTATAGAAGTTTTCTCCTCGACAAAAGGAAGCATTCCAGCAACAGGACAAGTTCAATATTCATTACAAAAGTACCACAAAGCACGAAAAACTACGAAACAAAGCTACGGAGCTGATTTCTCCAAAGACAAAGTCACAATAGCAGAAGGAGCACTAGCTATAGCAGGGGCATTAGCCAAAGAGGGAGCACCAGTCAAAGAAGGGGTGGTTGTTTTCTCCGGCCCTGAGCTTATGCCCAGAAGAAGCCAGGATTATTTCTTGGCCCTCTTAATGAAAGGCTTCAAATCAACTGCTTGGCCTTTGGAGTTGATCAGGATAGAGAAGCTAACCTTCTCCCAGTTGACTTGCTCGCCGTGCGCCATCGCCAATGCCATTGAAGCTTCGGCACCGCTTTTTGACTCCGTCACACTATAGCCAACCAGGGGGCTTGGATCAGCACCAAAAATAGCGACAAGGTCATTCAAAAATAGCATCCGTTAAAGGATCGACCTTTTTATCTTTGTCAAGCAACAAATTTTGGCCTGACAGCTCTACACATACAAAAAGGAGGGATGGTAAGAACATAGAGGAAATCAGGACTAAAACAAAAATCTTCCCTTGCCAAATGAAAACTTACGAGTCAAGGAAGTGTTGATAGTCTCCAAGCGCTTCCGAAGATTTTCATCTTTGGTGGCGGCTTGTTTGGCTCTTTCTTCGGCATCAGCACTGGCTTTCCGATTGGCCTCCTCCAAAGCTTTTTTAGCAATCCGAAGTTTGGCCTCCAGATCATCGGCACGCTCCAACGCCTCGTCTCGGATGACTTCGGACTCCTTGACAGGGGCTGAAGAAATCAGAAAGTAATGCAAAATGTCAGAAAAATGGGAGCAAACGCAGAAATCACAAAAAAATGACAGTATACCTTTCAGACCTTCGGCTTCATTACGAATCTTAATGAAGTGAGAGGCCATATCAACCATTTCACGCATCACAGGATGCAAAGAAGAGCATTAGGAAAGACAAGTAAAGGAGGGTCCATGGTGAAATTAAAAAATAATGGGTGTACTTACATCTTGCATATCCACCTCGGCAGGGCTCTCAGATATCACCACGCCTTTGCCAAACGATTTCCTTTTCTTCGGTGGTGGGGATTTCGGTGAAGCAGCAACATCCTTCTGGACAAGTGGATCCGCAGAAGACGCGAGCAAATCTTTTGGGCCCACAGTAGCAGGAGCAAAAGAAGTGCCAAGAGGAGACAACATCGGGTCCTCCGCATCATCACCACTACAAGAGCAAGGACAAAGAATAAATAAGCATCAGTAACTAAGTCATCCGACAAAATAGTAGAGAGAACAAAAGCACTTACGAAGATAAGTCCTGCACAAAGCGTAACAGGTTCTTCTGAGGAGGAGCCGAAATATAATGGAATGGCACCCAAAGGTTTTGAGGTCGTAGAATCATCTGAGTCCTCGATGGTTTCCGCTGCGTCAGGACGTTTCTGCTTTATGCCAACAGGCACAATGCGAAAATCTTCAGAGCGAGCCGATGGAAGCGACAGCATCCTCGATGGAGATTCTGCGGTAGATGTCTCCATCTCCTCATCAGCGGTAGTCCTAGTCATGGGGAGATCATCGGAAGCATAAGGACTGGAGGGAAGTTCACCGCTCTCGGGATGAGGAGGAAGGCAGGACAGATGATCATAATCCTATGCAAACATAAAACCAGTGATCACAAAAGAGAACAATTGCAAAAGGAACAAAAAATGGTGAACAAAGAGAAAAGAATTAACCTCAGGAAGGTGGTTCTTCTTGCCAAAAGTCTCTACACAACAATTAGATGGAATCGCACTCTTCGCTGTAAGGGTCGTAAAACTACGAACCCTTTTTTCGTAAATCTTGAGGGTCAGGTCATCCCGAGAAATCCTTATTGGATCCTTTTTTCTGGTATATGCCCACATACCAGAAAGATGGGCCTGCATTGGTTGCACGCGGATCCACAATAAATACACCAGAACCTAAAGACCAGATAATTCCTTGCCAACCTCATGTCGCAGTTTTGAAATACGGTCTAAGATGGGGTTGGATCTCCACCATTTCTTTGGCAGAAGGATGTTGATCCCAGGAGTCAAGTTTGCGGCAAGTTTTTTAGGGTCAAGGGGGCTAACCCGAAAGATTAACCCTCGAATGATTGATCCTTGATATAAAACCACTTGGCTTTCCATCCTTGGATGGAATAATCGGGATTAAAATCAAAGTAATCTACATCGGAGTGAACAGAGAAAATGGCGCTGCTAATGTCATGGACGATGGTGTCGGTGGCATTGCGGCGAACATAAAAAATACTTCACCGGGCCCTAATGGGGATGAATCCCGAGAAAGCATTCACAGAGAGTAACAAAACAAGCAACATGAAGGATAGAGTTCGGCGTGAGATGATATAACTGAACGCCATAGACGAAAAGAAGACCATGAAGAAATCCGTGGATAGGAAAGAAAGGCCACGGAAAAGAAATGAGAGAAACACTACCCTCCAGCCAGGTTTGGGGATTGGAGCAGCTTCGTCCCCGGGAAGCTTGAAGGTACCCTTCGCCAGATGGCCGGAGTTCCTCGCCTCATAGAGCTCCCGTGTCGTACATTTGGAAGGGGCCCAGCCGACGGCCCTCTTCATGGTGGCCTTCGCAGCCGTAGTGGAAGTCCCCACCTTGGTTTTACCCATGGCAAAGAAAAGAGCGACACTAGCACGAAGTAGGAGTTCGCAAGAGGGCAAGGAGTGCAAGGAAGAACATGAAGCCAGCAAAGGAGAGGTAAAAAGCAGTAAAAGGGATTCCTCCCCTTTATAAAGAACCATGGTACGCAGTTAAAACCGTTCGATGTAAAATCGAACGGTCGCAAGCACACGCGATGGTGACACGTGTCAATAGATTCCGTAAAGGAAAATATCTTAAGAAGTTATTGTTGTGGTAAAAACACAGCGCATGATGCCTCGATCTCTGCGCAAAAAAGGGGACGTGTAGTCAGGAAACTACGCTGCATACGCCACCACGCGTCATCATTACTGTTGCACGGTCCCACGTTCAAAACGTCTCGTCAAGGGCATATTTTTTAAATCAACAGCAATAAAATTCATCATCAATGATGTCACAGCAGAAAACGGTTCAGTGGAAAGGACACACATCCGAACAAAAATAGGGAGTCCAAGTAAATTTCTCCATGAAAAAGATTGAGACTACAATTAAAAAATTCGACTATAGCCCCGGGGGCTACTCCTATCAGGAGCACTGGTCGCGCACCCAATAAAAAAATTAATGTGATTATAAAAAGATTCTTCGAGCCTATGTCCTGATGAATACATCCGAACATAGCCTCGAGGGCTACTCCTATCAGGAGCGCTGGTGCGCACCTGATAAAATAAGAAAACAAAAGATCCTATCGGGAGGGTCTATGAGAAACAAAAATGAAAGCATCATACAAAAATTAAATATATCTTGGATCGCATCCAGACGCGATAAAATTCTGAATGCCATGTTCAAAAACATGAAGGTAAGACCTCAGGATTCGTCCTGTGTGGCCTGGTAATCGTACAAGAATACGCTCTGTCAGTAATATATCCGTATCTACGATGCGATGAAAAATCCCAACAGATGCGTTGGGTACCCGATAAAATAGAACTGGGATTCAATATTTGGTAAGACCTCAGCGGCCCAAACTGAATTACGCTAGTAATAAATTCCGAGTTCGGGCATGGGGACTTGAATTTGATGTAGGACAACCTTGCTTTTGTCCAGACGCAATTAACTGATTCCCTATCCGTCGGATGCATCAGGCTCGTTGTACCAAATCCCTATGAAATCAAAATTAGTAAAAACAAAGGAAAAGAACTAAACATATCTTTGAGACTCAACCTGACTCTGTGATTCAAGTAGAGTCTCGGGGACTACTGACATAGGTATGATTACTTGAGTACCTATGATTTGCTACCTAGGTCTGAAGAAAGGTTTACGGCCCATGAAGAGTCAAGATGATAGCCTGAAAGGATAAACCGACAAAGCCTATAGTTATATTAGGAAAGATGAAAAAGCACCGACATCGAGTTGGTATTGTAATCATGTATATGTAACCTATCCGCATACAACTTTGAGACCTGGCCTACTATATATAGGACGGGAGAGGCTTAGGCGAGGACACCAAAAAACAATCCCCAAGCGATATGTAATAGTGCCATTCACCAAATATTTAGGCGACTTTGATTCCATTGTTCTCCTGACATCCGATGAAATCCCCAGCGTTCTCTTTCCATGAAACCCCAAGTCCTTCTTCATGGACATTGCCGAGGTTACCCCTCGTCACCTCCCCTCTCTTATATAGGCGTGAAGACGGCAACCTTGCCTTGTCCACACTCCAAGTAGATGGGGCGGCAGTGGCCAAAGAGGAAGGGGAAACCCTCCCCTCCTTTAGGGTTTGCCCCCTTGGTCGCATGGGTCTTGGGATGATGTGGCGCCCTAGCCTAATAGGGGTAGGGTGACCCTTATTAGGCGCATGTGGTCCCTCCTCGCAGGTGGACCACACATGTGGACCCCTAGGAACCTTTTAGAACATTCTGGTCTCATACACGAATATTCTAAACTTTTCATGGAATCCTAAATTAAACTTGTCATATACTTTTCTTTACCTTCGGACCATTCCAAAGCTCCTTGTGATATCAAGTATCTCATCCGAGGCTCTGAATAAACACTTGATCACAACATCTATAATCTCAACAAAACCTAGTGACACTGAAGCGTTAAATGTGTGACCCTACGGGTTCGAGAACATGCAGACATGATCAAGGCACCTCTCCAATCCATAACCAGTAGCGGGACCGGGGATGTACATTAGGGATATAGGCAGACATCCTCCTAAACATCTAGTCATGTCTGTTAGTTTTCAAACATCTACTGTACACGACACAAACTAAAATAATTTGTTTCTGATGAAATTAAACTCTTTAACAATTTCATTATGGTGAAGATTCCAACTCCATGATGCTTACTTCAAGCATTGAAGTTCGCATGCCTTTTAGCACACTTCAAATTAACAAAACCCTTTGGATTGTGTTATGTACACATCCTAGGTAACCATTCTATTTGAAGAATGTTGTTTTTTTGTTCAACTACCATACCTCAAAACTAAAATATGTAGTGGTTTCTATAATAATCCGTACATACTAAAGATCGCTCCAAAAGCTCAAATCTTGTCATAGTCAACTCTTTGAATATTGTTGTAAACTTCTTTTCAACACGTCGACCATTTCGCAGATATGAACATCCACGTCTGTTTATTTATAGATCCACCTATGCTTGCAAGACTTCATGCCTTCCAGAGGGTCTACCACGTTCACAACTTGACTTTCGTACATGCATACCACCATGGATTTTTATGTTTCTAGACATTTAATGGAGTAAGGGCCCATCATTGCTTCTTCGTATATAATCGGTCCATTATTGTCCAACAATAATATTTCGTCCTCAAATCTTGCTATTTGATTACTACAAGACCCACGTGGTTCAATAGGAACTTAGATCTCCACGACTATAACATTTGTAGGCACGGGATCCATGAGCAGTGTAGCTGCTTCCAGGACACCTTTTAGCGATGCGCTATTTAGCACATGTTGCTCAGGTTCAACAACCTCATCAAAATTCTATTATCCTCTGACTTAACTTTTCACGAAAAATTTCTTCTCAAGGAACTTTCCGTTTTCAGCAACAAACACTTTTGTCTTCAGTGTTACGGTGGAGGAATATCCAATGTTTTCTTTGGGATAACCTATAAAGACGTGATTACCCGACTTTGGTTATAAATATTTTACATATGACTTGCATACCAAAATTTAATAAAAGACAACCCGCGTTTTATACCTTTCCATAACTAATATGGTGTCATTTTATTGGATTATGATGGTCCTCTTTTCAGTGTAAAAGGGGTAGTCACTATAGCATAATTTTTGAAATTATAATGGTAGTTTTATCTTTGATCTTACCAACTCCAACTAGGTTCGATTACATTCACAAACACTCCACACTACTATGGGGTTTTGGGAAATGCAAGTCTACAAAACAATTTCTCAACTCTTAGATGTTTTCTAAACTTGTACCCCAAATATATTCCTTTATGATCCAATCATAAATACTTAATTTCTCTTGTTACAATTATTTCTACTTCATATTGAAACCTTTGAACATTTTTTTAAATGTCTCATACTTGTTTCTCATTAAATAGATATACTCATATATCTACTTAAGTCCTCGGTGAAAGTATATAAAGTAAAATAATCCACCACACACGGCTTCACATAATGGACTACATGCATTAACATATATAACTTACAATAAATTGGCCGTCCATTTCTATTTTTGGACCATGAACGGAGTTTAAGTCATCTATAGAAAAGTCTTACAAGCATCAATTTACTTGAAAATAAATGACTCCAAAAGTCCATCAACATGGAGTTTCTTCATGTATTTCTTTCCAACATGACCTAAACGGCGGTGTCACAAAAAAGTGAATTTATAATCATTTGTCTTGTGACATTTTAGCATCAGTGTTATGAATGTTATTTCACCAACATTATAATGGTCCATCTATCGACTGGGTCTTACAACCAATTTGATTGGAAAGTACAATGGCAAAAGTAATCATTTTAACAACAATTGTTCGCATAATACTAGAACAAAATAACAATTACCGAAATAAATCTTGATGGCTAGGTATTTGATGCAGATGACAAACACAATAACACTTTTGTTTCTTGATACTTCATACCAACCAATGCAGTATCCAATACAAAATAATTGCATCATTTTAACAAGCAAAGAATTTATCCATAACATGTATATCTTCTATATATACCTGAGCTGGATATTTTCAGTCTTTTATTTTCTGCCAAATTCATTTGCAGATCCTCTTTCAACCTTTTCCTCTCTTTGAGAAGAATCTATCAACATCAAAAGTGGCACCAATTTCATGGTACATAATCCCAAGTGTGTTAGTCAAATACTAATGCCCTTGAATTCACACTTTGAAGTGGATCACCGTCGTCACATGATTTGTGTTCTTACGGATTCTACTTTTAGTGATTTTTGAGTAAAAAAAATACCTATACCTTTCATCTATCCTATTATGGCAACTTTCATGATGAAACTACTATAGCTCATAAGGACAAATGTTATTATAATATTAGTTCCCAAACCTGTTGGGTGATTCGTACGCAAAGCGTCACCATAATTTGCAAATGCTCATACAATATGAGAATTTGTTTCTTACTAAATTACACTTTATCATATTGCAACCAAACAATATTTTAGATATCAGAATATATTTCACACAAGATGATTTGTAAAATGATTCTTTCAGCTCTTAGATAACCTTGATATTAAAACTACTTTTGAATATCAAGTATCATGGAGGCAAGCGTGATCTTTAGATACTAACTTTGGAATCTTACTCATGGACTAATACAACTTTTTAAACTATATGGAGTAAGTGAGGTTTTCTTAAAGTTCGCATTAGAACTTTATGTTTAATTGGCACACACACGTTACGGTACCAGTTATTATGTTTTCCAGCGGCACTAGCGGGCCGAGGCCGGTCCACGGGGGCGCAGGCGCAGCACACAGGTATGAAGCCGTTGGGCTGCAGCGCGAGGTGCTAGTGGGTCGCGGTTGGGCTCACCTGGCCAGCCTCTGCCAGGCCGTGGGCTGGGCTGGCGCGTGGGCTGGCCCACCCGGCCACCAGCTGCTCCCCTCTTCCTCCTTTTTCCTTTAGTTCTAACCCGGGACTTTAGGGGTGGGAGTCCTCCCTTTTCGCCAATATATAGAGATCTATGTTGATGCGAAAAATAACAATAACAAAATAAAAGGGATTTCCTAAGGTTGTTTTCCTTACGGAATTTCCCTCTCTCTTCCTCTGTTGAAACTCACGAGTGTAGTTCCATGAAGAACTATGCACGAGAGAGTCAACAACATCGGCATGCTGTCGCGCTGTTGGATCCCAGTTCTAGAGGATCTACTTCCGCTTCCCGGCTAGATCAAGGAGAACGGGAGTCGTCGTCAGCCACCGTACGTGTACGATACCTCGGGGGCACTGTCACTTGTGGCGCTGGGCTGTTGTACAAGGACTAGGAGGTGACGAGAAATGAGCTTCGCGACCTTGAGGTCAGATAAGTTCAACTACATCATCCACGTTCCCCGCGGGACGTTAACCTCGTTGCGGTCTACAAGGGTATGTAACCGAAACTCTATCCCTGTTATTGATTAACTCGTAGATAGATCCTGGGCATATGGGTTGTTCTACCGTAGATTCTTTGGTTTTCTGCGCACACGTCTGTACACCTAGTGTCGGTACATGTGCCATGCCATATCCACTCTAGGCCGCACACGTCATGTTCCACATGTCCCTCCATTGACCCGCACACGCCTGTGTAACCGCGAGGATCGGCTCTGATACCACTTGTAACACCCTGTCCAACAACAGGCCCCGGGGGTGTCACTCCTTGCAGCTCTCTATACTGACTCCATAAACCAACACTTGTATTTTCTGCGCACTTTATCCTCACTTGTGCGCACCCGGAAACAACACTACAAAAAAAACCATACCTGGCCGATTTTTGGGGGAAACATAAGCAAAAAGAACCAGGAAAAATTGGTTACGCAACGGATGAGCTATCACGGTACCATTTTGTTGTGGCGGCCAATTATACGTCGTGGTACACAGGGTATCGGAGGATTTTGGTGGCGTGGTACGTGGCACGTAAGAGCGGCGATTTTGCATGCCGCACTTTGGCAACGGTGGCATTCTCTCGGTACATCATCCAAAGCAAGCACCGTTAATTGGGTAATTGATAGGTGTGGTCCGCCATTGCCCATGTGAGCATTGCCTTTTATGTATGGTCCTATTGTGCAATTCAGCCCACATGGCTGGCCGCACTGGTTCTACACCCCAAGTAACAAACCCTAGATCTCACCAATCCCTATCCCCATATAATACAGGTTCCCTTAGTCCCCACACTCCATGAACCTCTCTTCGTCTGGCGTCGTGCTCCCACTCTCTACAGTAATTAGAAACTCTCATAAACCCTAAATCTCACAAACTACTTAGGCCAGTTTCATATGTTGCAATGCCTTGGAAGCTGGAGACCTATAGGCTGCGTACTTGTGACCTATCTGACGTAGCCTCCGCGCTGAACTCCTCTCAGCATAGGGTATCGTCATCTAATCGATCTTGTTCTTGGTTTTTTTCCACCATCTTGAATCTTGTGCTTTCTCTAATGGATCTGTTGTCTCTTTCAAATCCATGTCGCGGTGATCGTCGAAGTGAGACACCTGGAGGATAGCAGCCATGCCGCTACGGCCTTTAGAGTGAGGCGCCGGAGGCTATTGGTTGCGTCGTTGCGGCCATCGGAGTGAGGCGCGCGGAGCTTAGCGGTTGTGTCGCTGTGACCGTTGGAGTAAGGTGCATGGAGGCTAGCGGCCACGCTGCTACGGCCGTCGGAGTTAGGTGCGGAGGAGGACCGTCCCGTCAGAGTACCCGTCATGTAGGATGGCAAGCGTGTTAGGATAATGGCATGCACGGGTGGCATGTCGCTGCGGTCGCCTCCCTATTGCGAGTAGAATAGAGATGCGCTCAAGATTAAGGAGTAGGATTAAGGATAAACGCAGAAAAGTTTGTCCACTTATCCTTAATTAGTTTAGTTTTAATTATTTTTTTCCTTTGGAATAAAGTCCAAAGGAATCTACTGGAAAGAGAGGGACTCAAGAAATTTTGTAACGGAAATGTGATTATATCTTAATGTTATAGTAGTTTTTGATTTGTTGAATTACAATAGATTATTAGCAACCTAAATCAGTTATTGTTAAGGTAATTAATTTCCGCCGATGCTAGAAGGTGTAACATGGAAAATAATTCATGGATACATGGCACTGAAGTTCAGCCGTCTTCAGTAATGTAACGAGGCGCATCCTCTGTTGCACCGCGAAAGCGCTAGGTCGGCGGATCACGTTGTGCCGAGCCAAAAAATCCACCGCGGTGCACTTTCCCCGACGCAGTTATCTCTGGGCCTTTTTTGCCGCGGCAGCGCGAGCGTGATGATTAGGGATGTGTCTCGGTGTCTATAAGCGCTAGGGAGCGAGCTCCATATTGTAGTGCAACTTCCCGGTCGGTCACCCATCCTCATATTGCTCTAGGCCAAGCACGTTTAACCTCAAAGTTCTTTTCAGATGAGCTTTCAAAAAAGAAGTTACAACGTGTTAGTATAGGTATTCTATCAATCCTATTAAGTCATGTGCTCGGATCTCACAACATTTCATTAGATCAAAATGGTAAGAAGATACCACTACAAATAAAGTTAAAATAAAACAAGAGGTTTTCTTAAAACCCATAGTTGTCTTTAAGAATATAGTCTTTTGCAAGAACATGATCTTAACACCGCACAAACATTATGACTTATTTCCTCATGAATGCAAATCATTCATCTAAATGAAATCAATCCAAAATGACTCAACCTTACAAGAAATTACTTAACCTTAAACTGAAAGGATAGAGATGTTGCCTAGAGGGGTGAATAGACAATTTAAAAACTATTACAGTTTTGTCTTGAAGAAATGCAGAATTAAACTAATATTTATTTTACAAGTAAAAAACCTAAATAATCTATGCTCAACTAAGTGCACCAATAACATGTTAAGCTAAGAAAGATAGAATAAGGTATAAATTCAACACAAGTGAAAAAAAATATAATAAGTACTTCGAGATCGATGGCTATCACATGTAAAATAAACTCGGTATAGAGATAACCGAGCCAAGCAGAGCCAAAGATGTATTCTCGTGTTTCCTTCCTTGGGGGAAGGTACATCACGTTATAGAGGTGTGAGATTCCACGGAGGATTCCTCCACACCATGAAGGGCACCTTATTCTCCGAGGCTATCCCGTTGAAGGAATAGACACTTTTCTTATGGCTAGTTTTTCCTCCACTCCGGAGATGGAACGCGCCTCCTTCCTGCCTCATAATGTTTCTAGAACTTCTCCATTCAGAATGTTTGCCGTGAAACTAAGACCACGACAAGTATTTTGGAACGGAAAGAGTAACAAATAGCACAAGTTAGTAATACCAAAGGGAGAGCGGATGTTGTAGAACAACAGTCACGAAAACAATCGCCGCCTAAGAAACCCCCGTCTTCGTCCTCCATAGATCGGTTCCCTCTCCTCCGGCCGACCTCGCCGGTGTTGGAGAGGGGTAGGAAACCCGATATATGAGTGCAATTTTCTAATAAGAGTAGTGATTTCAATAGATTAAGTTAGGGTTTTGCTAGCCATCTTCCTCTTGACATCTGCGTGAATGGAGATGCCATCGTCTACAATAAGTTATCTTCATCCCTTTGTTCAACAATAAAATCTACTTCTTGTGGTGTTGGAAGATTGCTTGGTATTCACATCTTGCTTTGCCAGATCGATCTTGGTTTTTCTCATGGTTGTTGCGAGGAGGTTCGTCCTCGCAATATTTGTCCCAACTGCTACATCCTCGACAATGGTGATTCTCGCTTTGCCAGCGACATCAACCAAGCTGTTTGGTTACTTTTGACTAGAATATTGATGTTCGTACTTTTGCCGATATTGATTGATTACTCTGCACGTAGCTCTGTCACTATGGCTCAAATCAAAATTATGGGAGAATCCTCGTTGGTATTCACATGTTATGGTTTGATATCTGTTAGCTTTCGATGCTTTTAGAAAAATACAAGATGGTGTCTTGGATGAAAAAGAGTTTGAAGATCTCGATGACTTGCTAGTTTCTTTTAGACTTTATTTTATAATCGCTGAAGACAGCTTTCGTATCTCTACCATATACTGTTTGCTATTATGAATATAAATATATCGGTATCGATTATCGGAGCTGCTCTTTCAATAATATGGGTATCAATTATCGGAGCTGCTCTTTCAACCTCACAGTCTGCATCGTGGTGAATGTCTTCTAGGATTTGCTGCAAACCCATGTTTTTTGCTGCATTATTCTTACCAAAGTGTTGCTATGTCTTGTACGAGGCCTTTTGTATTAGTTTAGATTAATTTACGACAAAATGCTGTGCCAAAAGTTGTAATACTACAACAAATTTGTTGCGCATAGAGCTGTGGCAACAAACACAAACGAGACCACAAGTCTGACAGCATGCCAAAGCTACCCCAAGCAGCAGAGAGCCATTTAGAGCATCTCCACTCGGGGGGCCTCAAAGCCCTCCCCCCCCCCCCCCCCCTCCCAAGCGTTTTGGGGGCGTCGGCGCGAAATTTTGAGCCCAGCCGCGCGTTCCAATTTTTTTTAGCGCCGGCGCGGCCCAGTTATTTACCCGGTGGCCCCAGGCCAAACCCAATGTATAGGGAGGCGAGCGGGGGCGCCGGATGGACGCGTGGCAGGGCGGGAAGAGAACGCGGGAGCGCGCGCCAAACCCGCCCGGTCAAAGCTGGCCCGCATGGCAGCCGCATAGAGCCGGTCTTCTTCCTCGGCATCAGCGTCGCGTAATGCCGCTGCTCGCCGCAGCCTTTCCAGCGAACGGCAGCGGGCGGTGCAGTCGACGTGTCCCGTCAATGGGGCACGGGCGGCGTTAATGCCCACTGCTCGCCTCCCCCTCCTCCCCCATTATAAAAACCCGTGGCGGTTTCCATTGCCTCGACGGCGAGCTCCACCATCTCCTCCCCAAACCTCCCCCAAGCTCTTCATCTTCTTCTCCCTCGACGATGGCAGACTACAACGGCGCGGCGGCCAACGGCTTTGGCCGCCTCTGGCTCCACGTCGACAAGGCACGGGCGCTATGGAGCGCCGGCTACCCCGTCCCGCCGGCCTTTCGGCTTCCAACGGGGTGGGCGGTGAGCCGTGGCGGCCTCCCTGTGCCGCCCATCCCCACCGGCGCGGCCCGCAGAGCCACGATCTACGAGCACTACTGGGGGTCATTCACCGATGAGGAGCGCAACGACATCCAGTGGGATCCCGACAACCTCCAGGCGTGGGCGACCTTCTTCGCGCGGCAGCGCAAGGAACGCACCGAGGCCTACGACGGCGTTGGCCCGCCGTCGGCAAACTTCCACAGCGAAGACCGGAAACGATGATGGAGCGCTCCGAGACACACCCTCTCCTGGGTCCTGGACCACATTGCCAACGGCAACAACCCGCCGTTGGTGATGCCGCCGCGTCTCCCGCGCAATCGCCAGCAGGCCGCCAGCAACTGCTGGGGGCCTCGCCGCGCGTCGTCGGCGTCCGCGCTCCACGCTACCAGGGGTTACTCGCGCCGGTGAAGGACGAGCAGACGAGCCCACCGCGCAGGTGCCGCGCGCCTCCCTCGCCGCCTCCGCTTGGGCAAGCCCAAGCCCGAGCCCAAGGAGTGAACGCCACCGTCGGAGTACAAGGCGGCAGCGCTCCACCTGGCGGATGGCGAGGACCCGGAAGAATTTCCAGGCCAGAGGATGCTGGCCCGCCGGACACCGACGAGTCCGCGGCCAGGTGGTCCGCGCAGGACTGACGGCAGGAGCAGACCGAGCGCGCCAGTCGCCACGGCCTCGTCATCCACATCGACAGCAACGAGGGGGCGGCTGGTCCTTCCACGAGGCCGGCGCGCAGGACCAGCAGCGAGGGGTGCAGCCGCCGACCGCCGGCGAAGGACGAGCCGCCTAGCGACAACGACGATGAGGACGATGTTCGACTACACCGCGGCGATGTACCGCCAGCTCGGGACCGACCGCGGCCACCATTAGATGACGTTTTTTTTCTTGTAAATTTAAACTGTTCGTCTAAGTTTCGAGGAATTTAAACGAGCCGCGTTGGAGCCCGTTTGGGGGTTACGAGTGGAGATGTTCTTATTATCTAGTAAATTCTATATTTTATAAATGATGTAATCCTTAAAATATCTTTATTTTTACTCTTATTAAATAATGATAATGGTAAAGTATTCTAATTTAAAAAGGATTTCACGGGCAAATATTTACTCTTTTCTATCTTATTTGTTAATTTATAACCTTACCAAATAAGACATTTTTTTTGTTTTGTTTGTTCCGCCATCCTACCCAATGAAGTATTCGGATTCTTTTCAATAAAATCCTATGGAATCAGTTTCAAGATGCATCACAAGAGCAGCCATTGTGGCTAGTATGTAGTACCTTCTCTGAATTGCCAATTCCAAAGTTAACAGTCCAATATAACAAAGTACCCACTCCATCAAAAAATAATTGACTTGAATTTCTTTAGATTCATAGAACACCTATAAATACGAATCTAGACAGCCACTTATTTTGAATTTGTTAAGATTCATATGTATTTACACATACATGTGAGTTGTACAATACAAACATTGACTTATTACCAGCCGAAGGGAGTAAATGCCAATCTTTTAGCAGTAATTGGTGCGTTCTCGTTTGCCATTAGTACAAATTTGGATATCAAGATACCACGAGCCACAAGGGAAATTCCACTTATGCCCCAGATATCACAAACTATGCGATCTGTGAAGCTCTCAGAAATTGAAAAACATTACTAGTAAAAATAAGAGTACCATATATTCAACTCTACCAGGACACAATGATTGAACTCCATATTTATAATCCCACTGCCATGCAGGTAGTTCCAACATCAATACAAGGAAATACTCCCAAGACAACAGTGCATACCACAAACTAGTAAAGACCATAAGCTGTGGCACAAGTTCATTTAGCCAATAGATTATTTCTAATATCATCATCATCATGCTGAGTGAAACAAGTTCCGATCAATCAATCAAACCATTCAGGCAATGTAGCAGCTTAAAGAGTTGAACCAACTCCTGCTCCTCCACGGCGGCACTCGTTGAGTATGTCGAGGTAGAACTGGCACTTGCTGATGTCGCTTCCATAGTGGTTGATGCACTGCATTGTCAATGAAGGAACAGTTAGTACAAAGTATCAGCAAAGATGTGCACCAACTGAATATGAACTGGAAAAATAGCAATAGAGTGCTACAATGAACTACTTCCTCTGTTCAACAATATAAGCTTTACATTGTGGAACAGAATATAAGCCTTATATTGTGGAACAGAGGGAGTGGTATTTTTTATCAAGAAAACTAATCCCTGATGCTGATGTAAGCGCTATTACCAACAACTAGTATGCTACTACTAAGATACTTGAAATTCTGTCATTCTGGCAGAAGTGCTAATTTTGAGAGGCCTTTTAGGGTACTCAGTTATTATGGAGACACTATGCCAAAGAATAAAGATAGGTAGCACAATCAGAAGTCTAAATCAAAAATAAAAATAATGACAGGAGAAGTAAGCAACATGTGGAGAGAGAGGGGAGGGGGGCATACATCTTGGAAAGCCTTGGAAGAGTTGTCGCATGAATCAGATCCAGTAGTGTTGCCCATTGGAGTCATAGATGAAGCAGCTTCAGAGACAACGGTCTCATGCTGAATGGTACGTGGACCCATCACAGCATCAACAGCCCTGTGTGCAACAGCACTGCCGGTACCAAAAGCCATACCTGAGAGTAGTGTAAAAGGAGATATTAATACCAACATTGTGAACATACAGCACCAGTAGCACATAGATGCAAAGACATACCCTGAGCAATAGTGGACCCAATTCCGCTCATGATGCCACCACCACCACTCTGGGTTGCAGGAGCAGGAGGAGGAGCTGGACGGGCTGCAAAATTGTATTTGCAAATGTCAGTCATGGAGTCACAAAACTTTAGAAAATAGATGAGCAACGGAATTTAATTATCAATATGATCATCTTATAACAAACCATGGATACAAACAAAGAATAAGAAGATAGATGTTCATATCAAATAAATGTGTGTACCAAAATACTAAATTAGAGACCTATATGGAAAAGAACATTGTAAATTGATGGAGCAGCTTTGTCAGTTCAGATCATGATCAATGAAGCAGCAAAAAGTACCTGGCTGAGGTGGGTTCCTTACTGGAGCAGCACGGGGAGCAGCACGGGGAGCAGGGCGTGCAGACCTTCCTGTTAAGACCATGGAAAAATGAGTACACCTTCGCCAACAACATATGCTTTCAATGATAGCAATTGTCACTTCAGCATCAACCAATGGATACACACAACCAAAATTTACAGGAGAATAAATGGCATATCAAGTTCATCTAGGATGACAGCAGAACATTGACAGGAGCAACACAGGACTCAGGGATATATCTTAGAGCAAATGATCAACATGAAACAACACAGATCATCATGCAGAAGCCACTGTAACTAACAGCATACAACTAGAATATTTGTAACAGGCCATAAATAGTAAGTTAATATCAGAATCAGTCTAAGAAGGGATGTGAACAGAAAATAACATCCATTCCCTCAAAAGATTACATTTTACTATGTGCCCCTGTCTGAACCAAATGCAGATACACTAATAACAACAGATGGTTATTCGAGAGGCACATCAGTTTCATTAATAATCTGAAGAAATGTGTAACAAAAAATATTGCAATTGATGGAGAAAATGAACTATTGGAGAATTTGCTACATAAACTATGAATATGGCCACTACATAAACTCTATGAATATGTCACTACATAAACTCTTATGAATATATCCACAAAAAGATAAATGTTATTAGCTTGTGAGCAGTTTAATGGACTGAAAAGGAAGAGCTGGAGTAAACAATGCAATGTGCAAGGCTGCTCAATGGAACATGTTTTAAAAGACTATTGTTCTATTAGAGACATCCTACGGGACTAGGTCACAGCATTTCTATATGCCCCTAACTAAACCAAAATAGTATGCATAACTATAATGGCTACTCAAGAAGGCAATTTGCAGAGAAGCTAAGCAATAAAATAACAAACAGTTGTACAGCTTCAAGACAAGTTGGAGACTAGCTTGCTAGATAACCAACTGTGATCACAAAAGTTAACAAGTCTGGAACTTAGGACATCAACGAATATTGGATGGACTGTTTGTGACCACTTATGCTTATAATAGATGAGGATCCCATAACACAGTCCACCAGAAACGTCTCTATTTGCCCCTTAACTAAACCAAGATAGTATGTATGACCATAATGGCTACTCAAAAAGGCAAGAACCATACACAAAGCAATCACAAAATTTTGTTAAAGAACCTAGATGTAGGTCATGCCTATAAAGTAGAACTCAAAATGTAACATCTATAGCATACAAAAATAGGATACAGTCATGAAATGTCTCAGGCTGCTTGGGGAGCACATCTAATTAACACAGATGAACTGCAGATGACTTGCCCCCTCAAGAGGCCTGGATGAGCATGAGATGCTTATTTCATATGTGCCTCCTAACTAAGCCAAGACAGTATCAAGGACGGTAATGGCTACTCAAAGAGGCAAAGGTTAAAGACCCCGATGGCCACACAGAAGAAAGAACATGCAACATACATGAAACACATAAAATTGGACAGATTACTTACTAAACCAAACAAAGCAAGCATAAACAAGTAACTATGTGAAGGTTTATGAATCCATCTAAGAAAGGACGATAGAAGACACCATCCTTTTCAATAAAAGGAGAAGGATTCAAATTTGGTATATGCCCCTGTCTGAACCGAATGAGAATGAGAATCTGCAGTCGATTATTCGAGAAGCAATATGTCAACTAATGAATGGAAAGAGCTACAAGTGAGGCTATATGAAATCCATCAAAATTAAGGATCGATAGAAATCAGACCCCCTAATTTTAAAAATAGGGTTTCAGTTTGTTCTATGCCCCTGTCTGAACCGCCTGGAAATGGGAAAATGTCCGCAACCGGTTATTCGAGAAGCAATCCCTTTCTACGCTGACCAAAGAAATGGTCCGTATTCACAAATCCACAAATAGCCCGAGCGGCGTAAGATCAACGATGGATCCAATCATGCTTGCGCCTCGATGCGTCAAATCGTACTCAGCTAAACACAAGAAATCGCTCGGATAAACTACACCAGATGCGCAGATTTAATCGGTTCGAACTAAGGACCAAATCTACACGCCCAAATCCAGATCCGAGGTAAACATTGGTAGGTCGTGCAAGCAGAAAGATAAGGAGGGCATGGACGGGATTTATACCTCCTCCTCCGCTGCGGCGAGGCATGGCGGCGGCTGGGGCGGACGGCGGAGGAAACCCTAGGGAGAGGCGGCGCCTGGAGGGGAAACGGATGAACAGGGAGCCAACGGATCAGAATGGTGAGACGCTGAGACAGCCCGCGACCTAGGGTTGGAATTTATAGCCAGAGAGGGACCTCTAGTGAGGGTTTTTTTTTATCGTCCCATCTTCTTGCGAGGCAAGTAAGCTGACAGGTGGGGCATATTTTGTGATAACGCTCGATGACCAGTGGGACCATCTCGTAAGCGGTGGTGAGAATTTCCTTTATTTTTCTAGGAGACTGGTATCATTATCCAGAACGAGGGGTATATGCTTCGAACACTCTAGATCCCAGCAGTTCATTCGGGTCGTTTAGGCACGAGAACTTGAGCGATTTTTTTCCCCGAAACAAGAGACAAGGATCCCGTGAGACCGACGGTTACAGGGAGTTCAAAATATTCGAAAAATTGAAATGGGGTACATAAGAGTTTTAAAATTTCTAAATTTCTAAAAATCATGAATACGTTGACAAGTTTGTCGTGGTGCTCCTTTTTCTTGCTCGTGATTAAGAAGGTGCAACACTTGGGGGACAGCCATACAAAATAAGGTAGTTTGATGGTTTGTTTGTTTGATTCGTAGGGTAGAAAAAATGGAGGGATAGAAAAAATAAAGGTGCGGTATGCCCCATTGAAATCCTAGGGGAATGAAAACCATGAAAATTAGCATAAGAGGGTGTTTGATGTCAGCATGGGAAAGCCACGGGAATTTGATTGAAGTTTGAGCTTTCAAACAAGTGGATTTACTCACAAAGCTAGCCATAAGAATTTTTTCAAGAGTTCAATCCTAATGGAAATTTTTCTACGAAATAGATCAGGCAAAGTTCCATAGGGAATAATCCCTAAGGTTCTATTCTTTTTCTTTTTTTTTGAAATGGGGAGTGAAGCCCCGGCCTCTGCATCAAGCGATGCACACAGCTTTCATTTATTATTAGAGCAACAAAGTGTGGCAAAAGCCATTGCAAATATCATACAAACCAAAACCATCAAACTAAAACACCGACCAAACGATAACCCTATTGCCAGCTCAAAGAAATTCAAACTGCAAATGGAGAAAAAATGTGGCTGATCTTGCCAATTGATATTCAAAGATAAAAGGTAGTAAGGAAATAGTGTTCAGTGATTTTCCTTCCTCCTAACATAAAGTAACAAAACATAATGTATAATCAGTTTTTTCCTCCTAACATAGATTGTGGTCTTGGACTGAAAAGGCTTAGATATTACCCTGATAGAATAACAGAGAGCTAAGGACATATTCGGCAGCCCTCTGGCTTCACCAAATCTTCAAAACAACTCTCCAAATCCCAATGCACGATGAGGAAGGCATCCAGAAGGAAGCAAGAGAGGATCCGCTGTAGGGTTCGAACTGGAGATGTGCCCTAGAGAAACCAGGAGTCCAGGATTGCCTTGGTCCGCAAAATTAGCCTAGGCCGCCCTCCATTCAGGGCATACATAGGGAGGTTTTTCTAAGATCAGGAGCAGATGTACTCATCCAGCTAAACCCTCAGAAAATAAAACCTTTCGATCAGGAAATAAGTCCGTTTCAGTGAGGTAAGGAGATGGGTATTATCCAGGATGGCTCATATCCTCAAACTAAGGACCATAATGTTACATTAAAACTGACATAGTGCCTTCACAAAGGAGAGAAAAAAAAACTTGGATACACGATGTTGAAATGCTTGAAATATCACTTTTAGCCTAGTTGGATGTTGATTTTCGTAAGCCTTTGGATTAGCCAAGTGGTGCTACAGTAGGTTTCTCCGCCCCAGCTATGGTTGTATCGATGTTGGTAGGCATCAACACGTTGAAGCCATCAGCTGCTGTCGACAGGATCATCCCAGGTATCTGTGGGTGCCAGTGCAATTCTTTCAAATCTTTCTGGCCCTGCAACATATAGAAAAAATGATGATATGTAGATTTTGTTTCAACAGAAGTCTTTGGCCGCAAAAAGATGACAAAATGGAAATAAAAGCCATCTTATGTAACTTTTTCAGAAGAAATTTGATACGTACCTGATGAACAAAGAGAAGTTGTGGGGGCAAATCTTCAGGAGCATTTGCCTGCTCTTTCATCTTTGCTCTGAATTCAGCTTCCTCTTCTGCATCTTTTTCCAATGAAAGATCCCAAATGCTGAAGACAAACAATTTAGTATAGGTTATTACACAGCAAAAGAATTCAAGATGTGTAAGCACAACATTTCGACAATTTGCAGAACTTAAAAACATAAAATGAGGGGAGGGGGAGAGGGCAGCTACGTGAGTTGATGATCAGCAGATGATACAGCCAGTGTTGATGCTTCATGTGGACTCCATTCCACAGATGTAATCGGGTGCTTGTGGTACTCAAAATGCGCTACCAATGAGTCATCCTGCCAATACAATAGAAACACAGCGCACAAAGAGCTTACGTGAGTATACCACTCTTGAGGAATAAGCTATTATATTAGTAGTATAGATAGCAAAATATATTTAATACGATCAAAAAAATGGCAATAGAATATACTAGGTGGTAGTCTAGCTGCAGCAATTTTGGCACAAGTGGGTACTATATATATCAAGGAGGGTGGGTGGGTGTAGAATAACTATTCTACACCCTGGGGGTCAAACAGCGTCACTCTATATATATATCAAATTGATAATTCTAGTACCAAGGACATGCCAAGTTTATTCGTCTTCTATTTTCTCCAGAATGCCATTTCACTTATATTTTTCGTTCTGAATATTGAGTACATAGAAAGGAAAACAGAAGCCTAACTCAAAAGTAAATCATAACAAAAATCAGAGAAAAACGCCATTTAAGCTGATAGTCTGAAACAGACAAGAATACAAAATTGTACTTTCTCAAGAGAAAGGTACCTTGATTAATCTAAGATCGTGAATTGAGAAACTGCCATCATCACATCCTGAAGCTATCATACAGCTAGCAAGCCTGATAATGGAGGCCACAACATAAACGTAATATTATATATAAGAAATAGTAGTGCTCAACTGCTCGTGAATGCAAAAATCCTACTAGATATACCGATTCCAGGAGATAACGTTCACATCAGCATTGTGGGCCTTAACAGAAATACAGGGTTGCTTCCCTGTCCTTATATCCCAAATACATATCTTTCCATCCACTGAACAAGAGACAAAAATGTCGGCTTCTGTGGGACTCCACTGCAAGAATATAATCATAATATTTGAGGCAATCAACATTTTTAGAGCACATAGGAGTAGATATATGATTAATCATTCAGCAGCATGCCTGCAGATCCTCAATGCTGGCTGAGTGTCCAATAAAAGGTTTTGTATCTACTTCCCAAGTGTTCGAAGATGGCTCCCAGAGGTGAATGCACTTGTTGCAATCGCCTGTTTTGAAAAAACATTAAATTGGTTATGCCAAATTAATGGCACTGCATCTATGCGTACATGGCAGAGAGAGCGCCATTTTAAAATTCAAGACACTGTAGCAGAGGGCAAACATTCTAACATGGAGTAGATCTATTACATACCAGAAACAAGTCTCCCAGTAACAAGTGGACTCCAATCAATCGCGTAGCCTTCATCTTTATGGCCACTAAATACTTTCAGAGGTACGTGATTATGGATTTTGTCGTCTTCTTTGTGTACAACAGGTCCTGAATCTGCTAGTGAATTTAGGAAGGATTTGAAGTCCCACACCTGCATATGTAGCAAAGGAACACACAGTTAACAATTATGCACAAAGAAGTATTTGGCTCAATATATATTGTGTTCCATGTAAAGTTTCTTGGAGGAAAATAAGATGCATATAAACGGAGACAGAACTGGGTCGTGGAGCCCTATACTCGTAATTAATATTGTGCACAGATTATACTATATGTTCTTGGTTAAATGGGGCTGAAGATTGACCTAAAACGTTGAGCAGGCCAACCATGAGTAAAAATAAAAGGAAACAAAGGACAAAATAAATTACCTGAACATGACCTGTGTCTCCCCATGTAGCACATATGTGTGGTTGTTGAGTCATTGAGCGTATTCGGTTTACACCTCCTGCATGGGCCACTTTTTTAAGCTGGTACATACAACATCGGTACATCAACAAATGAAGGATTATACCAATGGAGCACGCTGAATTGTGGAATAGAACAATTGATGTCAAAGCAAAATTTGGATTCGTGCACTCGGAGAAAATACATACATGTAGGATGGGCTTTATATCTTCATTGGTTTCCTCCTCTTCTTCGTCTTCATCACTGCTGCTGCCACTATCCACATCGGTGTCAGCATCAAGCGTTGAAGATGGTATAGGTTCCCGCTTCTTCCCCTTTATGTTGGAAAGCTTGAAAAGGGCGACATAATTCCATGCAGCCTTTTCGGCCTGAAATGTGATCAGAGGTTCTTGTTATGGACTAGTTAATTAATTTAGATAGGAGAGCTGCATGGAAACATATTGGTTGAAAGAATGAAACAGATATGGTAAACAAGTAACAAAAGTTTCTTGTCATGGACTAGTTACTTGAGATTCCATCAATAACATTTTTTTTCAAGAGCAAAATCCAGCACAAGACCAATCGTTTTAGTTAAATTTGATTGTTGAACTTCAACAAACCACGTTGAAGCAGTAACACAAATAACGATGAAACAAGAACCATAGCATTCACACTAAGTTCTGCTATGGTTCATCTGTACTAAACATTAGCAGCTGTATGACATTCCAATGAGAAACTAATGCAAAGATGTAAACATATAGCACATTCCAAAGAGATAGGCACCGACAATAAAACAAGATAGTTGAATATGACCTTCCGAATTGAATTCTAGACTATCAAAGGCGTCTGTATGCTGCAGAAATGAACTGCAGTCTCAGTTTTGCTAGTAATACACAGCATGAATTGAAATACATGGAAAGTATGTAGTAGTATTTTCTGTGTCTATTTTGGAAATAAAATTAGTAAATACAGAACACACCTGAGTACCAGCAACGCCATACAATGTGTGTGGGAACTCTGATCGTACAAGCCCAAGTTGATCACGCACAATATCAAAGCTACAATAGGAAGTGAATTGTTGAGAACAGAGCATCTTAGTCTGAAATTAAGACACATACAATGCCCCCTGCGGGGGAATTAATTTTACCTCAAGCAAGGCCACCCAGTACTAAATCCTCGGAGATAGTTGTAAGCCTCTGGATCAAACTGGAGCTCCTCCCCCTCCTCTAGTTCATCTACACCTGGTTGCCATACCTACCAACAAAATCCACCATTTAAGTGTAATTCTACACACGCTTTTTAACATCATTCTTACAATCAGAACAGATAAGAAAAACAATACAATTAATCGCATGAGTTACTAACCTCGGCAGCCATCTATACGAACCAATAAATAAAAAGACTAGTGTCCCCTCACCTTTGCCGGGCCAGAAGCCACCGCAGGGTTAGCAGAAGATGAAGCTTCAGGTTTCTTCGACCCCTAAACAAGCAAACATCGACCAATAAAGCACGAAAATTAGGGAGACAGAGCTAGGATTATGGATGAGAAGAACAAAAGCCACTATGGACTCGCGTGCCTTGGTCTTCTTGGACTTGCCGGCCTTCTTGATTGTGCGACCCATGAGCCCACCAACGGTGAGTGGTCTGCCGGATAGGGAGGGAGGAGGAGAGCGGCTAGGCGGTGGTGGTCCGAGTTTGAGGAGGCAGAGGCAGGGGCAGCGGGGAATTAATCGGCCGCGGCAACTCCTTGGCTCCAGCCCAGGGTTCTAAGGCCCAGTTCTTTTCGACTACAGCTTGTGCATAAGCCACCCTGCCAAGAGCTGTCCAGAGAAACAACAGTGAAAATAAGCTAACCAGAAACTGTAGTCCAGTTCTTTTCAGCTTCTCTTGTCCTAGCTTATTGCATGAAAAGTCTGTAACGCCCTTGGGATGAATTTGTGTTTTGACTTAGTGTTTTGGAGTCGATCTGTACTGTTTTTCGCATATGTGATAACAACATTAATTTTTTTAACATGATAAAGCGCAAAATATTACAATAAAAATAGTAGGTTACTGTTTAGTTCATTACAGCTCAAATAGAAGGATGGGCATTGCAACCTTTTGTTTCCAAAAAAAGGTACAAATAGAGTCTTATAATTCTAAGGAAAGACACTCTTAGCGATTTCATCGTGGATCCTTTTCATGTAAGTACCATCCTCTTCAGGCGGCGCACTAGGATATGAAGCACTCTCCTCTAGAACATACCCTCCATTATCGAACATGTCCAAAACGTTGATCACTGAGGATGCTATCACGAATGTAGTTGTGCAGACACATGCAAGCAGTAATTATCATATTTTGGCGATCATGTGTGTAACAATAATGTACAATAAGGTGCTGGCCACATGTAAAGAATATAGGAATTTATTTTACACTGTACTGAAATCTATGTACAATATTTTTTTGTATTCTACTGGGCATACAATCAAATGTTTTACATCCATGTACTGAAATCTATGTACAAAATCTATGGGAAAAACATGGATGCTGGGCGTACAATCAAATTTGTTTTACATGAGAGAGAGAGAGAGAGAGAGAGAGAGAGAGAGAGAGAGAGAGAGAGAGAGAGAGAGAGAGAGAGAGAGAGAGAGAGAGAGATGTTACCTTCGGTGTGGTAGAGCAGCACAGCAGCAGGGCAACCTTCGCTCGTGGTAGAGCAGCACAGCAGCAAAAGGGAGGCGCGCTGGAGGGGAGCAGCGGGAGAGCCGGATGAGACACCGCCGGTCGACGGCCGCAGCAGAGGGATACCGGATATTCGCTCCGCCGGTGGACGGGACAGCGATTTGGCGGCGAGGGGGCGTGCGGAAGGCGGTGGCCGGAGTTGCCAGGGGCGGGATGGGGGGCGGCGGCAGAGGTGTTGGGGACGAACCCTAGGCTCTGTTCTGCTCGAGAGGAGGCAGGTCGGATGGGGATGTGAGCTGAGAAAAAAAAAGGATTGGATGGTTTGAATCTGGCCATCGGGCAGGCCCGGTACGGCCCAGGCCCAAATAGAAGTGACCCGATCTTTTTCGTGCCGGGACGGACCGACCCAGGTGCCTGAAGTCTGAAAAGGCACGGCCCGCCTTAACTTCGGGCCTGGCACGGCGGCCTGAAATCCCAGAAAGCTCCCGCCCGTTGCCGGCCTCCAGCGCTTGAAAATATCGAAATTCGCGCGCGTCGGTGCTGCCAGGTTTTGTCCAGTTTAGACAGAAAATCAGAAAAAAAAACAAGGAAAATCGAAAAGGACAGAAATAGGCGTCCCTGTTTTGTGTCGTTCCGGACCGTGCTCTGTCGTGCCAAGCACGATATTTTTCGGGCCGTGCTCAGGCCGGCCCACGGGCCTATTTTCTGAAAAAGCCCGGCTTGCTTCGGGGTTCGGGCCTATCCTAGCCCGTTTTAGGCTGTGCCGGATGTGTTTCGTTCCGAGCCATTTTGTCGTGCCCCGTGCCAGGCCAAAAAAGCCCGGCCCGATGGTCAGCTTTATGTTTGACCACAGGCTGTGTGGTGGCATTTCAACGTAAATACTATAAAACAAAGGGGCGCCTTATACCATATCGGTCATCCCGAGAAGCTAGAGGTACCGAGCTTATCCTAAGGAAGGATGGGAGCATCCGCTTATACCGGCCGAGTCGGACCGCCAGCGGCATGGACCCTAACTATACATTGATGAGAATTTTTTATGAAGTTGACTCGGGCATCTCCCGGCGGGAGACCCATTTCGGACATCAAAAGTGTCCATTTTTGTCTGAAATGGGTTAGCCAGACAATATGGGTTAACTTGTCCATCCCTGATTCTGCGATGTCCCAACGAGGCAACCCATTTTATCCGCTAGTCTCTCGCGACACCGCTTGTGTTGCACCTTGACAACAACATCGTCGCTGATGTAGCCCGACCTACGGTCGTTACCACATCAAGGTCTCCAACTTATGTCAAGTCATCATGGACTCCAAAGGTAAATATGTTCCTCTATGCGAGCCCAATTCCTACCATGTTGAATGGTGTGCTATTTCATACTCCGTCCTATGACCATGATAGGTTCACACCGCCAAGTACAGAGATAGGGAGGAAGCCCGAGGACTCACGCCCGACAAGACGAAGGCTTGGAAGAGGAGACGGAGGAGACAGAGCCAAACCGGTGGCAGAACCGGTGAACCGGATTCCATGCTGGACTGCTCGGTGCTAGCTTCAGTGGACCGGATCCCGCGCCAGCCGAATCGGCGACCAAACCGGCGGACCAGAAGTCCAGCCGGAGTCATGTATAGAAGACTATTCCGGCGCCGACCGAAATTACCGGTGCCGACCAAAACTTCCGGCGTCAGATCCGGCACCGCCAGACTTATTGCCAGAAATGCCCGTCTATGCACGGATTTGGGTTTGATGCCCTGAAATATTCCCTTTACTTGTCACATTTGCCTAAACTAACCCCATTCTAGTGGCTGGACTATAAATAGAGCCCTCACCCCTCATGTATCCCTTAGGCATACATGATAGACTAAAGACAACCCCCTTGTGGAATCTCTAGTTTTGCCACATCCCCTTCTACCAAAGGGGATCGGCTATCGTTACCACCTCGTTGGAGTTTGCATAGCGCCTCCCTCATTATACAAGGCCTATGTTTTCGAGTGCGTGAGCGTAGTTGTCAAGACCCTCTCCAAGGTGTTCTTCCCTCTCCGTGTGGGATCAAGAGAGCACGTTGACCGATCTTTCCTTGCGACGATCCTATCGGACCGGTGGCCACCGACGGGAGCAATCGGCCTTGTATCGTGTGAGTTTTACGTGTGTTCATCATGTTCTTCAAAAGATGTGTGTCCGCTTCCGCTATCTTCTCCCTTTCCCCTCGCTTTTTCATCGATTTGACCACGAGAACCGTGAAGATCGGGCCACCCACGAGGTTACCCCTCAAAATCTGGCATCAGAACCCAAGTTGCCACGGATTTCTCCTCGTTCTTCTCCACCAAATTTTTTCTTGAAAAAACACAAAAATAGCTACAATTTCGAGTAGATCTTGTGTCAACCCTCAACATCTGGTATCAGTAGCTTTTGGTTGCCACGGATTTCTCATCGATTTGGTCTTTTCCCCATAAATTCAAAAAAATTCACCAAAAATAGCCCCAATTTATGTTTTGGACTGATATGTTATTTGAGCGTGTTTTGGTAGGTTTTGATCCGTGGATTACTTGCTAAACTTGCTGATCTACCTTCCCATGCGTTCTCATGGCCTAATTCCTTGATTTCCTCCTCATATCTGAAGTTTTCCATCAAGTTTTTCTGTAGAAATCGAGTTTTTTCTCGTCCGGAACTCGTTCCGGCGCTAGGTCCGGTCGACCGGTTGAGCCGCTGAAATTTCCGATCAGATTTCCGGTGTCGTCGACTCCAACGCCGGAATTTCCGGCTCTAGTTTCGGTCCGCCGGTTTGGCCGCCAACAGCTTGAGCTCTGCACCATTTTAAGCATAACTTTTGCATACGAACTCAGATTTTGGTGTTCATTAGCTCGTTTTAAAGAGGAGAAATAGCTCTACAACATCATCCAAGTGGTTCATGATATCTACTCCATCCAAATTCCGTGAGAAAGGCGGAATTCACCAATAAAGGGTGAAGATCAGTGAGGAAAGGTATATACATTTCGCGACTTATCCCCACTTGCATCCCTTTGTGAGCTACACTATCTTTGCGAACAACAAACACTATTGAGACTAGTTCCTCCTATGATTGCTTGGGATATGCACATTTGATACTTGTAGAATTCTGAGCAAAAGTTGTGAGCGTTATCTCATGTAGTTATCTTGTATAGTTGTTGGCACAAGGAAGAGGCAAGTGAAAAGAAAAGAAAAAGAGTGATACAAAAAGAAAAAGGAAATATAGAAAAAGAAAAAGAAAAGAAAGAAAGTAACAAGTGCATCATAGAATAGGAAGCGCAAGCTCGATGAACATCATATAGGTGGTACTTATTGTGCATATCTTGTAGCCCATCAATTTTGTTGCAATCGAACTAGCATCTCTCCTTGCACTTGTGCGACACGAGCTTATAGTCTTCGCTAGGTAATCATTTGTTTGTTAGCTCACTTTCTTCGTCGCACAAGTCCCATTTATCCCACCGTGTGTGTTTCCTTATACATAATTTCTATCTTGTGGATTGACTTGTTTTGCTTTGTGATCATCGTGGTTCTTTACTTGCCATTACAATATCTTGATTTCGGATTGGTTCTTAACATGCCACCTTCCATACCAATACACCATAAGCTTTGTGTGTGTGTGTGTTTAGTGGTTAGTTGATTTTGGTGTTCCGCGTGAACTTGACTTTACTTGGTTTTGATTGCTCTCAGGTGTGGCCACTGATACGTTGCAAACGTATCTATAATTTTTTATGTTCCATACTTGTTTAGTATCTACTTTGCTTTGCTTTGTCAACATTTTGAGGTATTTTTATATGTTTTCTGGGACTAACCTATTAACAAGATGCCACAGTGCCAATTGCATGTTTTCTTCTATTTTTGGTTCTAGAAAAGCTAGAAAATGAATATTCTCGAAATTGGACCGGACAAAAGCCAAAGTCGATATTTTACCGGAAGACTCACGGAGCTAGAAGATGAGACGGAGAGGGGCCAGGGGCTGGCCACACCATGTGGTGGTGCGGGTCCCCTGGCCGCGCCACCAGGTGGTGTGGTCCCCTGGTCCACCCTCTAGCATCGCCCTTTCGCCTATAAGAAGCCTCCGATGTAGAAACCCTAAATAATCCATCCTCCAGCCATGAAAAGTTCCGCAGCGCCGCCGCCACCAAAGGGGAGATTCGGGGGACAGAAAGTCTCTGTTCCGGCACCCCGCCGGGACGGGGAAGTGCCCCCGGAGCCATCTCCATCGATCTCCACCACCATCTCCATCGCCGTTGCTGATTCCCATGATGATGAGGGAGTAGTTCTTCCTCGAGGCTAAGGGCTCTACCGGTAGCTATGTGTTCATCTCTCTCTCTATGCGTGATCATATTGTGATCATGAGCTTTGTAATCAAGTAGATCTACCTTGCTACTCAAGTGCTTTAATAGATCTCTAGCTCTCCTCACGTGTGTGAAAGTGATAGTGTGTACACCATGGTGGCACTTAGGCTAGAGATTACAAATATTTGTTATGAGTTATATTTGGATTTACATGTCTCTATGAAATTGTGGTGTTTGTTGGAACCATCTAGCGCTCAAGGTGACAGTGTGGGGTTATCTAGATGGGGAAAGCGGACTTTGAGGAGTGTTGTTATAGCCCTACCATGGATTAGAGTGTCCAACCGGAGAGTAGTTCAGAGTAGTATCATGAAGAAAAGATATTTATATGAGAGTGTTCACTAGTGAAAGTATGATCCCTAGGCCTTGTTTCTAAGCATTGAAACACCATTTGCAACTAGATCTATTACATGTTTGCTTGTTGCCATCTTTATTTCAGTTTGCCTTTAGTCTCTTCCATGCCATTGATACGTCCATTTTGCATCACTATTCTATGCCATAATTCATTGTTATTCATTGATATATTTCGTATTGAGAGGTGATACTTATGTTATTTCATCTGTTTTTGCATGGTTGATGACTTTTGGAGCATGGATCGCTGCAGTCAGGATTCTGATGAAAAAGGTGTTGTTTGGAGGCAAAATTCGTGAAGATCAGAAAATCCGGGAAAATATACGGAAAATCCTATTTTTCCATAAGACGAAGGAAGCCACAAGGGGGCGGAGATGGGCCACAGGGGGCCCATACCACCCCCTGGCGCGGGCCACCCTAGGCCACGCCACCAGGTGGTGTGGCCGCCCTGGTCCACCCCTGGCACTCCCCTCTGGCGTATATTATCCTCCTGAAACTCTAAGACTCGGGGAGCGACCACAGAAAGATTATGCCGCCTCTGCGGGGCGGGAAACACCGAGAGAGAAAGATCTCTCCGGCAGACAGATTTCTGCCGGGGGGAATTCCTTCCCGGAGGGGGGAGATCATCGCCATCAACACCACCATCAAGCTGGACTTCATCGGGATCATCATCATCATCATCACCACCACCATCAGCACCCTCATCACCACCTCCATATTGCTGTAACAATTGCGTTGAATCTTGCATAGTTCATAGGGGAAACTTTCCCGGTGTTGATTACTCTTTGTAGTTGATGTTGTTGAGTGAACCATTGAATTATTGTTTATGTTCAGATTGTTATACATCATTATTCCATCTCTGATCATGATCCATATGATGTCTTGTGGGTAGTTCGTTTTGTTCTTGAGGACATGGGAGAAGTCATGTTGTTAGTAGTGGAGTTGTGTTGAGAAAGATTCAATAGTTTGATATTTAAGTTGTGGTGTACTTCTTCTAGTGGTGTCATGTGAACGTCATGACACTTCACCTATATGGGCCTAGGGGAATGCATTGTGTATTTGGCTACTAATCGTAGGGGTTGCCGGAGTGACAGAAACTTGAACCCCCGTTAGGAAACCATTGCACAAGGGACGTAAGGGTCTTAGAGTTTAAAGTTGTGGTTAGGTTTCTACCTTAATTACTTTCTTATACTTACGGATGTTTGCAAGGGGTATAATCACAAGTATGTATTAGTCCTAGGAAGGTCGGTACATTAGCACAGGTTCACCCACACAACACTTAGCAAGCTAAAGAAGATTAATCAACTATATGAAGCGAAAGCACTTGACAGTCTTCCCATGTGTCCTCGAGAACGTTTGGTCATCTTAAGTAATACAATCAGCTTGTCCTTCACTGCATAAAGGATTGGGCCACTTGCTTCATTTATTCCTACTGTCTTTTGTTTACTCGTACTTTATTTACTTGCTTTATCAAAAAAACCTAAAAATCCGTTTGCTAAGTATTTGTAGAGAATTCCTAATCCATACCACTAGCCAGCACCTTCTGCTCCTCGTTGGGTTTGACACTCTTACTTATCGAAAATACTACGATACACCCCCTATACTTGTGGGTCATCAGCCATTAGAGTATTTCCTGGCACCGTTGTCTTATATCTATACCACTTGTATTTTACTATCTCTGCGCCGAACTAGTGCACCTATACACCTTACAAGTATATTGGGTGTGTTGGGGACACAAGAGACTTCTTGTATCTTGATTGCAGGGTTGCTTGAGAGGGATACCTTTGACCACTTCCTCCCTGAATTCGATAAACATTGGGTGATCCACTTAAGGGAAACTTGCTGCTGTTCTACAAACCCCTGCACTTGGAGGCCCAACAACTTTCTACAAGAATAGAAGTGCGTAGACATCAAGCTATTTTTTGGCGCCGTGGCTAGGGAGGTAAGGTAAAAGGTACTCACATCTTCTGGCTACTAAGTTATCTTCTAGTACTGTAGCTGGTGTGTGAGTGCTTGAAGTTATTTCCTTTAGATTCTGCATTTATATCTTTTTGTTTCTTTTTTTTATTTTCACTAGTTAGGCTTAATGGAAAACAACAACAAAATTAGAAAGCTTTATAGTATTTATCTTGAGTTAGGACATGAAGTGTTTGAAGAGAAAATTAAAAAACCTATGGAACTTTATTTGCGTGCTAATAGCAATATTATTAGTATGAATTCTTTGAACACCATTATTGCTAATGCTATGGAAAAGTATAAGCTTGGGGAAGCTAGTTTTTATGAAAATGATCTTTTTAGTTCCCCAGCTTTGGAAGATAGCTATTCTATTGCTTATGATAATACCAAACCTCCAATATATGATGATTACAATGATGAATATGATATTTTCAGTCCACCTACTATTGAGGAGAAAATTAATGATTACAATATGCCTACTATATTTGATGATTATGGTGATGAGAATAATAATGATAGCTATTTTGTTAAATTTTCTCCCACTACAATTAATAAGAATGACTATGTTTATGTGGAGAGTATTAATTCTTTTATGCATGTGGCTCATGATAAGAATGTTTTATGTGATAGTTATATTGTTAATTTTATTCATGATGCTACTGAAAGTTAGTATGAGAGAGGGAAACATGGTTTTATGCATCTCAATAATATTAAGTTTCCCCTCTTTATGTTGAAAGTCTTGAAGTTACACTTGTTTTGCTTTCCTATGCTTGTTGCTTTGTGATTTCATGACTTGTTTCTTTACAAGATTCCTATGCATAGGAAGTGGGTTAGAATTAAATGTGTTTTGAATTTGCTTCTTGATGATCTCTTTTACTTCAATTCATAATTCTTATGTGAGCATCTTCTCAAACTATCATGCCTAGCTCAAAGGCGTTAAAGAAAGGCACTTATTGGGAGATAACCCAAAAGTTTTAGTTGAGTCTTGGAAGTTATTGCCTTTGTAATAACCTCTCCTTATCATTTTTGTGTGGTTTTTGTGCCAAGAGTAACCTCTAATGAGAGAGAAGTAATGCCTGGGAAAGTTCCTGCCCCGAAACAGATTTGTGTGCTTTGTTGTAAAAATTTGTGTAAAATCTCTGTATGTCGGTTTTGAGCTGTGATTTTTTGTGCTTCTGCCCCAGGTTGTTATCCAACTTACGTTAGTTCAACACTTTTCGATTTGAGAAACAGAAGGTCTTCAAAAAAATTGTTTTTTACCTGTTGGTCTGTTTTTACAGATTTCTGCCATTATTTGCATTTGCCTCTTAATCTCTTTATGTTTGAGTTCTCTTTGATCATTTGAACTTTTTAAAGGAAGTGATACAATAGCTTGTGTTTTAATGGAAGTTTTGCTTGTGTTGAGACTGAACCAAAAGACTTATTATCTTGAGTACACTAATGTTGCTAATGAAGATTGTGTGAAGTTTTGTATGAAGGAAATTTTCAGGTGTAGGGAAAGAATGATGTAATGAGATGAAGAATGGACAAAAGCTCAAGCTTGGGGATGTGATAACCCACAAGTATAGGGGATCGTGTGTAGCTTTTTCGATAACTAAGAGTGTCGAACCCAACGAGGAGCTAAAGGTAGGATAAATATTCTCTCAAGTTCTATCAACCACTGATACAACTCTACGCACACTAAACGTTTGTATTATCTAGAAAATAAAACTAGAGCAACAATACGAGTAATAGAGATAGCTTTGCATGATAATAAATAACAGGAAAGTAAAGCTAGTTGCTGCAGCAATAAAATACACTAAACTATCAGAACCATGAATGTGGAATAGTGATGGTAATTGTGGTGGCTTTGTCCAAGTTTAAATAGCGAATAGATCAGGTTCATTATCTTTGATGCAGTTTTCTATGTGGGAGAGGCTAAATATACATGCGCTTCACTACTTGGATTTACATGTACTATATGATTGGATTGTTAGCAAACATCCGTAAGTACAAATCAATGCATTAAGGTTTTCCCAACCATAGCCTTAAGTTTAATGGTCCTCTTACTCCCATACGTGCAACGTTCTGGTTTGCGTCCTCAGGTTTCTGTCACTCCGGTAGAACTCCCCCCTTCCTTTTACACATACTACAAATCCTATGATATTTAAAACATGCGCGCACAAATATAATGGACACCAAAGGACTGTACCATATCAACATACAACTCTAATGAACCAAAGACGTTCAACCATTCAATCTAAGAATAAAGAAACTACGCAAACATGACATAGATCATAGAATTATAACTTATAACATCAAACACCATGTTTACATAGGACGGTACAGAGGTGTGTGAGAGGATGAACCACTGCATACTAGGAGGATTAGGTGTGGAGATGGCGGTGAAGATGGTGAAGAAGCAGGTGGCGGCACGGGAGACTCCTTCCCCGCCGCCGGTATCATGGGGGAGCACCGCCCCTTAGCCCCCTTCCTTCATGGCTTCTTGGGATCCCTCCCCCATGGAGATGGGATCCATGGGGGAGGCAAAAACGTGGCTTTGGTGGCTGCAAATTCGTGGGTGGAGATGCCCTGGGCGAATTAGGTTTCCTCCCTTTATATAGCTTCTCGGATTCCTATCACCCCATCTTGAGCTGCAGTAAATCGGGCCTAGAAAGCCCGTCTAGACTCGGAATCAGCTAAATTTTATGTCCAGAACGTTTGTCGCAAAATTTCTAATAACTTTGTAGTTGAAGAGTTTTCCGTTTGATGCCATATTCGACCAGAAACGTGACCATCTTCAAAAAGAGTTCTGAGACAGATTTCTAAAAAAATCCCAATTTGACTCCAACAAGGTTTCTACTTGTATTCTTGATAATTCCTACACATCAAAGTGTAAAACAAGAACATTTTGCACTTTTGCAACTATTAGTAGGTTAGTCCAAATAAATCATAAACTTTATAAAAAAGGAGTGTCAAAAGCATATTATTAGCATAAAACCATCAAAAATTATAGATACGTTATGGACGTATCAACATCCCCAAACTTAGTTTCTGCTCATCCCCGAGTAGGTAAACGATCAAAACGATATAATTTTTGAGGTGACATGCAAACAACACAATCTTGATCATCATTATTGTAAAAGCATTGATAGATGGGATTAAGGTATTCTAAACATGAATCATGAAAGATAGAGTTCTAACAATAAGACATAACAACTATGTTGTAACATGAAAAGGCATAAACAAAAGATTCATTAATAACAATGCTTTGCAAGACGTTTGTTTGTTTCACATAAAGAAAGCATAATGAGAATGGTATTCAGCTTGTCCCTCATAGAGTAGCAAAACATAAATGCATAGGACACCTTCAAAGTTCATAAGGGTGACTAGATACAAATAGTTTAGGAACAAGAAATATCAAAGTTATGCATCAATCAACAAGTCTTGGGACAATGCACATAGAACTAAGAATGGCCACTATGATCTCTTAATTGATGCATAAAGATAGAAGATGGAGACTCAACATAAAAGTAAAAGAAAGGCCTTCATAGAAGGAAGTAGGGATTCAAGTCTCATAAAGAGCTTACAAAAATTATGGTACTTATTAGCTTTCAGCTCTCATTGCCCCTTTCATAAGCATCTTGAAGTGATTAAGGTTAAGTGAATAAAACTATGGAGTACATGCTTGACAAAGTATAAGTTGGAAATCTCATGTACCTTGAATACGAGGGTCGCTACTCAAGTTTAGTTACCACTAAGTTCTTGTCATAGTAAGTACATGTGTATCATAGAGAACCGCCAACGGGGTACCCCTTTCCCGATGATACGGAAGAATCCCCATATCAAAATGACAAGGCAAGCAGACAACGAGCATCTCAGCAATCTTCTTATTTACCATGGGAAAATGGTGCTTTTTTTCTCTCTATCCTCTTTTCTCATCTTTTTTTCTTTTTTCTCAATCTCTATCTCTTTTTTTATAAGAAGAATGCTTCATAGATTGCTCACCATGGTTATGATGCAGGTTTCTACCATGATTAGGCATGGATTAGACCGGCGGCCCAGGCGTTTCTCTAACACACATACATAACTCCATGGACTTACAAGCTCCCCTTTCATTTCACATCGACGACATCCATAGACAAAAGAGCATGATATCAACTAGGTACAATGTACAAGTGCAATGTTGAAACGTTCCCCATGACAACATGGTTCTGCTAATCCCCAACATATAAGTGCAAGTATATACAACATAGATGACACAATGGTTCAAGTTTGTTAGAGGCAAGAAAAGTAAAGTGTGCCATCAAGTTCGTGAGAGCTTTAATCACTAGTTTTCTCATAACAAGTTTAATTCATAAGGTAGATAAAAGCATGAATATACTTGAAATAGCAAATGCTAATAGGTAGGTATGGTGGACTCTTTAGGATAACTTGGTTTTATTTAGAGTTGGATGCATGAGTGGAACTCATACTTGGTTATGGAGGCTAGCAAAAGACTGGGAGCGACCAACTAAAAGAGCAATAATGGCCATAATCATGCAAAGCGACAAAACATCATTAATTAAAGCATAAAGTGATATTATAAGTCGAAAACTAAAAGATCATAAAGGCTATGGTGACTTGGGATAGTCATAACATGGTATGAGCATTCGCCAAGTCAACCCAAATAAACATCAAAGGAGAATACCAGAATACTATGCTTTAATATGCTAAAACAACACATGATTCTTTCAAGACACATTAAGCAATCTCAATTGTTTATAACATGTCATGCTACAACAAAAATCACTAAGCATAAAGCCAAAACAATATCAAGCATGACATGACAAAGCATAGGCCATCGTAAAAAACGAGCTCCTTTTACCACTTAAGCATGAACTTTTCCTACTCTTTTCCAATCAAAACCACACTTATTTGAAAACTAATGTATGAAAGAGGGGGTCCAACCAATTTATTCAAGCAAACTAAGCAAACCAAGCAAACAAAAACCAAAAATGAAAACGAAGACGCTCCAAGAACAACACAATTGTGCATGAAACAATAAAAATGAAGTGTTTGGAAGAACCTGAGATTTTTATTGATAAAGAAGGGGATGCCTTGGGCATCCCCAAGCTTTGACGCTTGTACTTCTTGGATATTTTTTGGGGTGACACGGGGTGGCATCTCCAAGCTTGAGCTTTAGTCCATTCTTCATCTCATTACATCATTCTTTCCTTAACACCTGAATTTTTTCCTTCATACAAAACTTCACATAATCTTCATTAGCAACATTAGTGTACTCAAGATAATAAGTCTTTGGGTTCAGTTTCAACACCAATAAAACTTCCATTAAAATACAAGATACTATAGCACTTCCATTAAAAATCTCAATTTCCCAAAGAGAACCCAAAAAGGAATCAACAAGAAGCAAATGCAAATAATGGCAGAAATCTGTCAAAAAAGACCAGCAGATAGAAACCAATTTTTTAGAAGACCTTCTGTTGCTCAAATCGAAAAGTGTTGAACTAACGAAAGTTGTATAACAACCTAGGGCAGAAGCACAAAACATTACAGCTCAAACCGACGTACAGAGATTTTACACAAATTTTTATAGCGAAGCACAAAATTCTGTTTCGGGACAGCAACTTTCCCAAGCATTACTTCTCTCTAATTAGAGGTTACTCTTGACACAAAAAGCAAATAAAAAGGATAAGGAGCGGTTGCTACAGAGATAACAACTTCCAAGACTCAAAGAAAACAAATGTAACTGGTGTTTGATGCTAAGACAAATAAATAAAAAGATACAAACGTTCCAAATTTATTCAAGTTTCTATGCTGCTCAAAAAACAAAGTTTAAAGGTTTGCAAACCGAGGTATTGTTGAAGAAACTTTTGGCCATTCTTCAATTTCTCTGTTTGGTGTTCCTTATTCTCTGTGAAAAAACTTCAACACAAAAACTTTTACCATTCTTTCCTGTGGTTTTTAACTAAAAAGCTTCCATGGGAAGATTTGTTTTGGTTTCATAGGCATGAACACAAGTGTTCAAGGTCGACCCCCACTTAACCATTACTCATCTTTCCAATCACTTTTCTTTTTGAAAATGTTTTTGGTAACAAGTACAACTAATTTTTTTTGTAATTCGTATTCCCTGTCCATATTAAGATAGAGAACAACTTAAAACTGAAAGTAAAACCTAATTAGAGATAAAGCAAACAAGTGCACACAAGAATATTCATCCACACGCTATTGCTCCCTGGCAACAACGCCAGAAAAGGTCTTGATAACCCACAAGTATAGGGGATCGTGTGTAGCCTTTTCGATAAGTAAGAGTGTCGAACCCAACGAGGAGCTAAAGGTAGGATAAATATTCTCTCAACTTCTATCAACCACTGATACAACTCTAAGCACACTAAACGTTTGCATTATCTAGGAAATAAAACTAGAGCAATAATACGAGTAATAGAGATAGCTTTGCATGATAATAAATAACAAGAAAGTAAAGCTAGTTGCTGTAGAAATAAAATACACTAAACTAACAGAACCATGAGTGTGGAATAGTGGTGGTAATTGTGGTGGCTTTGTCCAAGTTCAAATAGCGAATAGATCCGGTTCATTGTCTTCGATGCAGTTTTCTATGTAGGAGAGGCTAAATATACATGCGCTTCACTACTTGGATTTATATGTACTATATGATTGGATTGTTAGCAAACATTCGTAAGTACTAATCAATGTATTAAGGTTTCCCCAACCATAGCCTTAAGTTTAATGGTCCTCTTACTCCCATACGTGCAACGTTCTGGTTCGCGTCCTCAGGTTTCTGTCACTCCGGTAGAACTCCCCCTTCCTTTTACACATACTACAAACCCTATGATATTTAATCCATGCATACACAAATATAATGGACACCAAAGGACTGTACCATATCATCATACAACTCTAATGAACCAAAGACGTTCAACCATTCAATCTATAAACAAAGAAACTACGCAAACATGACATATATTATAGGATTATAACTTATAGCATCAAACACCATGTTTACATAGGACGATACAAAGGTGTGTGGGAGGATGAACCACTGCATACTAGGAGGATTAGGTGATGGAGATGGCGGTGAAGATGGTGAAGAAGCCGACGGTGGCGCGGGGGACTCCTTCCCCGCCGCTGGTATCATGGGACAGCACCGCCCCTTAGCCCCCTTCCTTCATGGCTTCTTGGGAGCCCTCCCCCATGAACATGGGATCCATGGGGGAGGCAAAAACGTGGCTTTGGTGGCTGTAAATTCGTGGGTGGAGATGCCCTGGGCGAATTAGGTTTCCTCCCTTTATATAGCTTCTCGGATTCCCGTCACCCCATCTTAGGGTATAGTACATCGGGCCTAGAAAGCCCGTCCGGACTCAGAATCAGCTAAATTTTATGTCCAGAACGTTTGTCACGAAATTTTCAATAACTTTGTATTTGAAGAGTTTTCTGTTTGACGCCGTCTTCGACCAGAAACGTGACAATCTTCAAAAAGAGTTCTAAGACAGATTTCTAGAAAAATCCCAATTTAACTCCAACAAGGTTTCCACTTGTATTCTTGGTAATTCCTACACATCAAAGTGTAAAACAAGAACATTATGCACTTGTGCAACTATTAGTAGGTTAGTCCAAATAAATCATAAACTATAAAAAAAGGAGTGTCGAAAGCATATTATTAGTATAAAACCATCAAAAATTATAGATATGTTATGGACGTATCAGGATACCGCCCGTGTCACCCCAAAAATATCGAAGAAGTACAAGCGTCAAAGCTTGGGATGCCCAAGGCATCCCCTTCTTCATCAATAAAAATCTTAGGTCTTTCTAGACACTTCGTTTTTATTGTTTCATGCACTTTTGTGTTATTCTTTGAGCATCTTTGTTTTTGTTTTTAGTTTTATTTTGTTTGGTTTGCTTAAATAAGTTGGTTGGATCCCAACACACTTCTTTTGGAGAGAGACACACCCCGTTATTCATTGCCTATAACACTCTAGTTTTCATTCTTATTGTTTTGTGAGTGTTCTCTTTTACTAGCACTGTGTTTAGCCTTAGTTTTCTTGTGCTTTCAGCTTAGAACTTGTTAGTTCTTCTTTTTGGATTTGTGAGACAAGCTCACTGATCTTTATTTATTATTATCTTTGTGAGTTCTTTCAAATAAGTTTGGTTTGGATTGGAAAAGAGTAGGAAAGTTCATGCTTAAGTGGTATAAAAAGGAGCTTGTTTTTTACTGTGGCCTAGGCTTTATCATGTCATGCTTGATATTGTTTTGGCTTTATGCTTAGTGATTATTGTTGTAGCATGACATGTTATAAACAATGGAGATTGCTTAATGTGCCTTGAAAGAATCATGCGTTGCTTTAGCATATTAAAAGCATAATATTATGATATTCTCCTTTGATGCTTTATTTGGGTTGACTTGGCGCATGCTCACACCATGTTATGACTATCCCAAGTCACCATAGCCTTTATGATCCTTTAGTTTTTGACTTGTAATATCACTTTATGCTTTAATTAATAATGTTTTGTCGCTTTGCATGATTATGGCCATTATTGCTCTCTTAGTTGGTCACTCCCAGTCTTTTGCTACCCTCCATAACCAAGTATGAGTTCCACTCATGCATCCAACTCCAAATAAAACCAAGTTATTCCAAAGAGTCCACCATACCTACCTATTAGCATTTGCTATTCCAAGTATATTCATGTTTTTATCTACCTTCTGAATTAAACTTGTTATGAGAAAACTAGTGATTAAAGCTCTCACGAACTTGATGGCACACTTTACTTTTCTTGCCCTTAATAAACTTGAACCATTGTGTCATCTATGTTGTATATGCTTGCACTTATACGTTGGGAATTAGTAGAACCATGCTGTCATGGGGAACGCTTTCAACATTGCACTTGTACATTGTACCTTGTTGATATCATGCTCTTTTGTCTATGGATGTTGTCGGTGTGAAATGAAAGGGGGGCTTGTAAGTCCATGGAGTTATGTATGTGTGTTAGAGAAACACATGGGCCGCTAGTCTAATGCATGCCTAATCATGGTGGAAACCTGCAGCGTAACCATAATGAGCAATCTATGAAGCACTCTTCTTATAAAAAAGAGATAGAGATTGAAAAAAAGAAAAAAAAGATGAGAAAAGAGGAACGAGAGAAAAAGGCACTATTTTCCCATGGTAAATAAGAAGATTGTTGAGATGCTTATTGTCTGCTTTCCTTGTAATTTTGATATGGGGATTCTTCTGTATCATCGGGCAAGGGGTACCCCGTTGGCGGTTCTATATGATACACATGTACTTACTATGACAAGAACTTACCGGTAACTAAACTTGAGTAGCATGAGGAGCGGCCCACATATTCAAGGGATATGAGATTGCCAACTTATACTTTGTCAATCATATACTCCATACTTTGTTCACTTTAACCTTAATCACTTCAAGATGCTTATGATAGGGGCAATGAGAGCTGAAAGCTAATAAGTACCATAATTTTTGTAAGCTCTTTATGAGACTTAAATCCCTACTTCCTTCTATGAAGGCCTTTCTTTTACTTTTATGTTGAGTCTCCATCTTCTATCTTTATGCACCTTTTGAGAGATCATAGTGGACATTCTTAGTTCTATGTGCATTGTCCAAGACTTGTTGATTGATGCATAACTTTAATATTGCTTGTTCTTAAACTATCTGTATCTAGTCACCCTTATGAACTTTGAAGGTGTCCTATGCATTTATGTTTGCTACACTATGAGGGACAAGCTGAATACCATTCTCATTATGCTTTCTTTATGTGAAACACACAAACGTCTTGCAAAGCATTGTTATTCATGAATCTTTTGTTTGTGCCTTTTCATGTTACAACATAGTTGCTATGTCTTATTGTTAGAACTATATCTTTCATGCTATGTTGAAGTACTATGATCCCAGCTATCAATGTTTTACAAATACTTTGATCAAGTTTATGATGGTGCATGTCACCTAAAAAAATATTCTTTCTTTTTATCACTTGCCTACTCGAGGACGAGCAGGAGTTAAGCTTGGGGATGTTGATACGTTGCTAACGTATCTATAATTTTTGATGTTCCATGCTTGTTTTATATCTACTTTCTTATGTTTTGTCCACACTTTGGAGTATTTTATACACGTTCTTGGACGAAACTATTAACAAGATGCCATAGTGACAGCTGCCTATTTTCTGCTATTTTTGGTTCCAGGAAAGTCAGAAAATGAATATTCTCGGAATAGGACGGGACAAAAGCCAAAGTCGATATTTCACCGAGGGGGACACAGAGCCAGAATACGAGACGGAGAGGGGCCAGAGGCCGGCCACACCACCTGGCCGCACGGCCAGGCTTGGCCCGCGCCAGGGGGTGGTGTGGCCGCCTAGGGCACCCCCTCGGCCTCCCCTTTGGCCTATAAGATGCCTCCGATACATAAACCCTAAGTACCCGATCAAAATTCCATGAAAGAGACTGTAGCCGTCGTCATCTCTATCCCTAGATCGGGAAGGATCTGAAGCTCTTCTCAGCACCCTGCCGGAGGGGAGAATTCACCCTGGAGGCCTTCTTCATCACCATGCAAGCCTCCGGTGTGATGCGTGAGTAGTTCATCCCTAGACTACAGGTCCATGTAGTAGCTAGATGGTTGGTTCTTCTCCTTTGTGCTACCATGTTTAGATCTTGTGAGCTCCGTTCATGATCAAGATCATCTATTTGTAATCACACATGTTGTGTTTGCGGGGATCCGATGGATATTGAGATGCTATTTCAGATTAATTATTGATTCTATCATGTCTTTGTTATTTGTGATCTTTCACGCTCTCTGTTATTAGTAGATATCTTGGCCGAGTATTTGCTAGCAACTCCAAGAGGGAGTATTTATGCTCGATAGTGGGTTCATGCCTCTAGTAATCTGGGGAAGTGACATAAATCTCTAAGGTACTAGATGTGTTGTTGCTACTAGGGAGAAAACAACAATCCTTTGTTCATAGAACAATCATATTGTTTACTTTACATGCTATGCTTAATGCAATTATCTGTTGCCTGCAACTTAATACTGGAGGGGGTTCGGATGATAACCTGAAGGTGGATTATTAGTCATAGATGCAGTTGGATGGCGGTCTATGTATAATGTTGTAATGCCCAATCAAATCTCATAGGAGTCAAGATGATTAGTATATGCATGTATGCTTTCTCGGCGTCTGTCAATTGCCCCGCTGTAATTTGTTCACCCAACATGTCATCTATCTTAAGGAGAATCACCACTAGTGAACTATGGACCCCGGTCCTTTCTTTTACTATCAATCTACAATCTACTATTTACTGTTTTCTGTTTACTTTCTGCAAACTATTACTATCTTCCACACAATACGTTTAATCCCTTGTTTTCAGCAAGACCGGTGAGATTGAGAACCTCACTGTAAGTTGGGGGCAAAGTTCTGTGGTTGTGTTGTGCAGGATTCCAAATTGGAAACAACACCTTGGAGGTGTTTCCTTGCTCCTACTGGTTCGATAACCTTAGTTTCATAACTGAGGGAAAACTTGCTGCTGTGCTCATCATACCTTCCTCTTGGGGTTCTCCAACGAGCTCGATATATTTTGGGCCATCAACCACTTGCACGATACTATCTTCCAAGGTAAAGTAAGCTTTGATGTTGCATCGCTAACCCCCTACCACTACCATATACACCACTTGGTCTTGTGACGCACGTCTAGGGACTCCGGAACCGAGGATGATATCTATGAAGAAACCATGATGAGCCACCATGACTACGACTCCACAATTATAGAGGACATGATGGAGCACTACACCGACAATGGCTCCACATGCTTTGAGGACCCATAGCACTACACCTATAACAGCTCCACATGTGTGGAATACATGGACGACGATTTCAAGTATGGCTCCTCAAGCATGGAGGAATTGGAGCTCTACGTCGACAATGGCTCCTCATGCATGGAGTACTACACCAACAATGGCTCCACATGCTTGGGTGATATGGAGTACTACATAAACAACGACTCCCCAAGCATGGACGACTTCGAGTGCTACAACAACGACGCCTCACTAAGCATGGAGGACATGGCGAACTTCCCCAACTTCGAGAGCTCTTCCATGAGGCATGAAGAATACATCCACCGCTTGCAGATGGAGGACTACTATGCCAAGCAAGAGGAGACGCATCATCAAGAAATCATGACCTTCAAGGCCAAGCGTGCCACACCAAAGGGAACCACCTACTTCGATGGTCCACCTCCAAGGCGTCAAGCGCCACCACTGATACCTTCGATCCGGATTATGGATGTAGTATAGCTTCTTTTTTCCTAGTAGACTTAGGTTATCGAATCCTCGGGAAGCGAATGTGTAGTGAAGTTACTTTAACGGACCTTCAGGAGTTTTAGAATTCCTTTTGTGTTTTTACCGGACCAATAGCTTGCGTCTTTTTGTTGTTGTTGATGATGGAGAGAGAGGGCCTAGGGCGTTCAGTTTCACCTGTAGCTGTGCAAAACATCTAATGGGAATAAAAGATAGAAATAAAGTATGCATGTACTTGTTAGAGCAAGATAAATTATATGTGGGCATTGCATCCATAATTGCTATTGCCTTTGCAACCGCTTATAGCAATATCCTACTAGTCTCATCCATAGAAGAAAGAGAACTAATGATATGCATAGTGATGTCACCGTTAATCCCAAGTAAATCCCTCACATACAGCCGTACTACCCCTTCTGTCACTAGGGTTCCCAACCTGCAGATCAGTCATTACTCATACTCCTTATACCTAGCTCAACCCTCGGGGTCTTGGGTAGATGACAAGTCCTTGGATTGAGGCAAGAGAGGATACAATAATCATCATGTCGTACAAATGAATACACGATCCCATCTATGATAAATAACATGCACAAACGCTACATGGTAGGCCGAAGCCCTTAGCCCAAGGAGAATTACTCACACATAGAGATGAGATCAACAATCATAAACATTGTAATGAAAATCATAAGATTGATAGCAATAGTCTTACAAAGTCGCCAATCGGAGAAGAGATCTACTATTACAAGTGGTGGAATATGGCTATGGAGATGGAGAAGGGTTTTGAGATTTGGAGGCGGCTGGTGATCTGTGGCAGAGACTTTTGGCGAGGTATGGCTTGTTTTCTCATCGCTCGAGGCTTCTTTATATAGGGGTCCCTTCCCGAAATTTGTTCTATTTGACCTAACGGTGTTGGCGCCAGCTATACGACCGAAGATATACGGCCGAAATTTTGCTCCGGTCGTATAGTTTGTCGTTAAAGCGTCTGCCTCTACTTCACGGCTCCTGGTTTCTTTTGGTTGTTGGAAATCTTGTATCTTTGACTTTAATGTAGTGATTCCCTTCTTTGAACGACATTATCTACGCAGGAAAAATATAAAAGAAAGGATTGCATACCCCTTTAAATATTAGGCATTAGTGGCATGATTTAGAGAGATATTTCATCAAAAATATGAATAATATCTAGTTTAAATGTGGACATCGATGGCTATATTTCAGAGCCATCAACCTCCCCAAGCTTAAACTTGATCGTCCCCAAGCAAGAAAACCAAAATCAAAAACGAACTCGACATTTAAACTGAAATAACGAGATGGTGATCTTACTCATGATTAGTAGTCTCATGTTTCCCCCACTTCATAAATCTAAAAAACTTCAACATAGATAGAGTAATGGCAAGCATATCATACGGGTTTTATGCATCCTTATAGTGTAGCAAAATTATTGTCAACATGGATAATTCAAATGAGTAAACTTTATTACATGTCTTGTAGTCAACTCATAGGCTTGCCTTTGAATGATAAAATATAATCATGTAAATTAAGAGTGTGAGAGTTGTCATGAAAATCATATACACTAAAGTATCTAAATTCTCCCACATCAATAAATCAAGACTTTTCAAGCACTACTTTTCTATTCATTGTCCTTCAAGAATTTTAGTTTTTGAGTAAATGAGAGCATGCCAAAGATTTTTATTAGTTTATCGGGCTGTGATGGACACTCGTGGCATCACTAAGGTTTTTGTTCCTTTTGAATAATGATTTCTCATAACAGCCAAAGGAGTGATTCCATCATGATTATAGCTACCCGGGAGTGCCAAGAATCTTACCCACTATAGCATTGCTGCTACAAGTGTTTAATCAACTCATAGCCGAAATCTAGGTGTTTCCTCCATGAAGATCGTTTGTAGGCCAGCGGAGTTGTTGGCATCCCATGAAGTTTGACACGCATAAAGCTATATCATTCTTATGATTAACAAGTCAAACTTTGGCATGCTCACAAAAACCACTAAACATTAATTCAACCGAACAAATCCTTTCAAAGAGATCCGTCAAGTCAATCAACATTTTCAGTGGTGTTGAGTGTCTCTAGAAATAAACCTTCAAGACTAAGCACTACAACACACAAGCCTTCAATTGTGAGACTTTTTCTTATTACAATTATTTAGCAATTTTAGGCAAGACTTGGTTAATTACGAGAACTAGAACAAAATTTACCCAATTAAATACCCATGCAAACGAAAATCTTACTACAATACAAAGACTCACTCCACCAATATAATATCTCAACATTTACTACTAACTAGCATGGGTTTCTCAAACTTCAAAAGTGGGGAGTCATAAGGCATACCTCTCATGTTTGGTTCCACTTATCTCTTCCTTTTTTATTTGTTTCTTGGAAAATCGAAGTCGATCACTCTCCTGCAAATACATGAAAACCTCGAGGCGGAAAGAAAAGAAAGAGGGAAAATAAGGAAAAATGGGTAAATATTTTTGTAGTTTTTAAGAGAGGGAGTTTAAAGAATAGAAAATTGGCGGCAAAGCTCGGCTAGAAAATCTCGAAAGCAAATAGAAAGAACTAAAAAAAACGGTGTTGGGGAAACCAACACGAGTGCTTATAAACTCAAATAAAAACACAACCTCGAAATAAATAAATAAATAAATAAAAGCAAATGAACACCAAATAAATATACATGAGGAAACTTCCCCAAGCTTAGGCTTTTGCAAGCCCTTCAAATCATTGTGGTGGTGGGAAAAATTCGTTACTCCAGTTCGCAAATTGAGTTGAGAGGTTACTAGTTGATTCTAGGTTATGCATCCTCTCCATAGTCCCTCCAAGTCCTTGGAAGTCTTGGTATGTAGCGAACCGGGTTTGTGGCTGCTTCTCTTGATAAGGAACTTCTTGCTCATTCTCTTGGTCCTCATCCTACTCCAGAATCTCTTCCTCGGGTTGTTGTTTCTCAATCTGCAAGTCATATAGCAAACATCCTTCCTCGATAGAGAAAAGACCATTAGGTATAGGAGCGGGGTAGAGACGCCCAGCTCCAGCAATATGCAGGTAATAAACACTATAGGGGTTCGCATAAGAAAACGATAAAATTTTACCCTACACCCCTGAACCTCGGATGCTGCTAGGACATATCTATTAGTAATGCAGTAACAGGAGGGGCTTTTCGCGAACTTACCCTGGAAGACCAAAAAGCGTTGTCAACGCTCAGGAGAGCGTGGTTGATGTAGACGAGTCGAAGCCGACCTCAAGGTCGTGATGAAGTCCTTGCGCTCCTGTGGCTCCAACGACTTGAGTGCCTCAAATGTGACACTTGTGCATCCTGTGCCTAGTGATGACTCCCGCTTCCCCGATCCAGCAGCAGTTGTGGAAGTAGAGCTCCTGGATCCAAATCCCGCAACGCGACGGCGCTCCGCGATGAAGATGTATCTCGTTCGCGCAGTCCGAACTTGGGACCACACTCACGGGAGAGAGAGGGACAATATCAATTGGAGGTCTCCCCAAAAGTGAGGAAACCTTTATTGAATATTGATTGTTTATTTTTCGTTCAAAATACCCCACTATATATAGGGGGAGGTACTACCTCCCTCAAAGTCCCCGGGTGGGACTAAAGGAGGGGGAGGGGGAGGCGCCGCCGGCCAGCCCTAGTGGGCCCTACGCGAGGGGGGGCTTGGCCCAGCCGGACACCCCCTTGCCTCCTCTCTCCACTTGCCTTTCCCTCATGGGCCCTTCTCCCTCCGGAATTGGCCCATTAAGCCTTTTTTACCTTTAATTGATTTCTCTTTTATTGATTAATCATGAATAAATGGTTCAATCAATATTTAACATTCATTCACATATTATTAAATCTCCGTGGCTATGGAACACCTTCCACCTCCACTCCGGACTTACCGAAACCCTTCCGGTTTTCTCTCTTCTCTTCTTTGGTGATTCTACTGATCCTATAAACACCCTCTAAGCATCATCAAGCCCTTAAGTGTGATACCCCACGGTTCGGGAACACTCCAGACATGGTCGGGACACTCCCGGACCAATGATCAACAGAGAGACCTGGATGGCCATGTGACCCCTATGCATTCCATGAAGATCTTTTGTCGTTTGAACCAGGACGGTCGTGTCCTATTCCTTTTGTATCTCGATACTTACATTGCCCGAGATCTAATCAATGACATCACCATGTCGTGTTCAATCTCGTTACCGAACAATGCTACTTGACTCGTTTTGACAAGTGATATCCCTGTGATCAAATCATACGCTACGCAACTATTGGATATAACTTCTCCGAGTGGGCCCTCGAGTATCTTTCCGTCATGCGGATGGACAAATCCTGCTCTTGACATATATTGCCTCTACGGTTCCTCCGAATACCTGAACACACCTTTATTGTCACTATATTACCAAGTGACGTTTGATGTTATCTAAGTATTCTCGAGAGACAATGATTGATATAGCCTCACCGTCTAAGGAATAGTCTACGAGGTCTATTCTAATCATCGTAACTTGAACTTCATGACATGATTGGGTCATGATGTTTAGGTTGGGTATTGGTTCATCATCTCATTCTCAGAATGAGTTGACTCCATTACCAACTGGCATAAATGCCACATGATCAGGAAACCTTGATCATCTGTTGACCAATGAACCAGTGACTAGAGTTTCACCGGGAACCCCTGGTTGTTTATATATCACACGTGTATTGATGTTTCCTTTCAATATAGTTATAGCATGATATAAAACTTAATCATAAATTTTATGAAATATGATAATAATCCTTATTATTATTTGTCTCTAGGGCATGTTTCCAACAGTCTCCCACTTGCACTAGAGTACAAATACACTAGTTGGATTTGTTCTTAATCATTGGCACCATATATCCCGGTACCCTGAACATGCTTGCTCATGGAAGAGGTTGAGTCTTGGGCCTGTACTTTATAGTCCCAAATCCTTTGCACTTACTAATGTCACTTTGATTGACATTAATACTTTATCATCACATGATAACATCTTTGTGTATGCATCATGGCTATGGCAGCAGAACAAGGCCGGATTCCAGGAGCCTACAATGACTTTAGATCAACCTCGAGGGCTTTCTCATGGGCACTGTGCCCTAGGACACATCATTATATGTTAAAAGCGAACTAGCCCCACCATAACATTATACATCACTTTAGATGGTACCCTTGTCTATTATTATAAATGTAATCATCGAAACACGAGTGCACCCTATGCAACTTTCGATGTTTTGTTCACCTCGCTTCCTACTTGACTTTAGTCGGTATTATAGGAGTTTCCAACATATTCCCTTATAAGATAACCCTTTATGCTTTAAGATATGTCATCCTTTATGGATTTGGAAAACATGTCTATAGTTCTCTATTAGACACCACGGACAAACTTAGCTCAACGTTCCGTGATTTGAACTTAATCACTTTTCAAACGTTCCTTCTTGGATCATATATTATGTTAAGTTGTCATCATGGTTTTCTAAGATAGAACCTATGTCTCAACATAGTGGATGATGATCATCCTTTTTTCTTTCAACCATTGATGTTAAACTTAATACTATTCCTAACTTGAGTTATTAAGGACCAGTTTCTTAATTAACTTTTATTCCAGAACTCTTTTTAGAATCCCTCAAGGAATACTACACAATATCATGATATACTTATTATCAACTTCTACTACCTATAAATCTTTATTTATCGGTACTTGCGCTTTTATTCTTAATGTCTCGTGTACACACTTAAGAATCACTCATTTAAGCTCCCACTCAAAATAGGTTCCCAACATATTTGGGTATGAGTCACTACTCTTACTCAACATATGTTCCTACATATTTGAATTTGAGACTTATTTTGCTCCCACTCAAAAATATGTCATTCACATATTGTTTTAGTAAGACTTTCATAGCTCCCACTCAATTTCATGCAAATTGCATATCCACTCACTATTTTTAATGACTTCAAAATCCTTTGATCAAATATCAAACTGGGAGATTTACTATGAGACACTAGTAATTTACTAGTATTAAATCCACCAGACTTTCAGCACACTTGAATCAAATTCATTTGAATTTGTCCAATACTTGACAAATTGTGCTTTTGTCATTCACCCCCTTTTCCACTATGGATTTGCAGTCATTTGGGAAAATCCAAGTAACCCCTTTACTTGTAAGATTCAGCAACAAATTGCTTTCTAATCTCAAGTGAATTTTGCATTTGGATTTCTTATATATTTAGCTTACCATTATTTACTTAGTAGTTTGTAGGTATGTCACATTCCGGTAATCATGACAAACGATTCACAAATGTCTCCATACAAGATATGGGCTGCATTTTGAATCCTACTTCATGTAGTGAAAATATTAGTGGGGAAAACACAATGATCACTATCATTGATTCTTTCCTTTGTGAAGAGTATCATTCAGGAATGTTTTCCGTTGCGCTTCTCAACACTCTGATGCAGGGTTTTGAATCCTCATCATGTTTTTCACTATCTTCCATTTGCTCCGTAATCGAGAAATATCACTAAATGTGAACTTTCTCGAGAATGCACCCAAATCCAAGCAATACAAATTTTGCTTTCCTTTTGGTTTTAGCTATGGCTACTGTATCACTGAATGGAAATGATCAATGACATGGAAACATGTTTGGTTCATAGCTACCCAAATAGATATTTGACCTGTCCTAAATGTGACTGTCCTAAATCTGCACCTTTGTAACATTCTCAGTATTCAGTTTCAAGTGCACTTTCTTGCTTGCGCAATTTCCTTGTTGTAGATTTACCAAAAATGTGAATCTCCTTTGATGTAGCTATTGTTATATATGTATTGTACTATCAATGAATTTGGACAAAATTATGTACATGTCCATTCAGAAATAGTCCTCGAACCACTCGGCTCCGTCTCCGACCGCGCGACCTCTGATGTCTACGCACTTCTATTCTTGTAGGCAGTTGTTGGGCCTCCAAGTGTAGAGGTTTGTAGAACAGCAGCAAGTTTTCCCTTAAGTGGATCACCCAAGGTTTATCGAACTCGGGGAGGAAGTGGTCAAAGGTATCCCCTCTCAAGCAACCCTTCAATCAAGATACAAGAAGTCTCTTGTGTCCCCAACACACCCAATACAAATGTCAGGTGTATAGGTGCACTAGTTCGACGAAGAGATAGTGAAATACAAGTGGTATAGATAATTATAAGTGGTAACAGTGCCAGAAAATAGCTTTATGGCGTGGAAAAGACTAAAGGCAAAAATATGGAAGCAAGCAAACATGTAACAGATCTAATTGCAAAACAGTGTTTCAATGCTTAGAAACAAGGCCTAGGGATCATACTTTCACTAGTGAACACTCTCATATAAATATCTTTTCTTCATGATACTACTCTGAACTACTCTCCGGTTGGACACTCTAATCCATGGTAGGGCTATAACAACACTCCTCAAAGTCCGCTTTCCCCATCTAGATAACCCCACACAGTCACCTTGAGCGCTAGATGGTTCCAACAAACACCACAATTTCATAGAGACATGTAAATCCAAATATAACTCATAACAAATATTTGTAATCTCTAGCCTAAGTGCCACCATGGTGTACACGCTATCACTTTCACACACGTGAGGAGAGCTAGAGATCTATTAAAGCACTTGAGTAGCAAGGTAGATCTACTTGATTACAATGCTCATGATCACAATATGATCATGCATAGAGAGAGAGAGATGAACACATAGCTACCGGTAGAGCCCTTAGCCTCGAGAGAGAACTATTCCCTCCTCATCATGGGAATCAGCAATGTTGATGGAGATGGTGGTGGAGATCGATGGAGATGGCTCCGGGGGCACTTCCCTGTCCCGGCAGGGTGCCGGAATAGAGACTTTCTGTCCCCCGAATCTCCCCTTAGGTGGCGACGGTGCTGCGGAACTTTTCGTGGCTGGAGGCTTGACGATCTAGGGTTTTTGCATCAGGAGGCATCTTATAGGCGAAGAGGCAAGGTTGGTGGGCGGCCAGGGGGCCCACACCATGCCCTAGCACGACCTAGGGCTGCCCGCGCCAAGGGGTGGTGTGGCCACCCTGTGGCCCCTCTCCGTCTTGTCTTCTAGCTCCGTGAGTCTTCCGGGAAAATAATGACTTTGGCTTTTGTCCGGTCCAATTCCGAGAATATTGATTTTCTGACTTTCCTGGAACCAAAAACAGCAGAAAACAAGCAATTGGCACTGTGGCATCTTGTTAATAGGTTAGTCCCAGAAAGTGTATAAAAATACTCCAAAGTGTGGACAAAACATAAGAAAGTAGATAAAACCAAGCATGGAACATCAAAAATTATAGATACATTTGCAATGTATCAACCTCCCTCTTCCAGCACACGCAGTTCCCATCGGCCCATGCTTGACCTCCTGTCTGTTCACCACCCGGAGTGCAGACCTAACAGTTGATGTTGTTCTCTATTCCCGATAACCCCAGCTCGTGAAGATTGCCGGCCACCGTCGTCTTTCAACTTGTCGTCCAGCACCTCCCTTCTGAGCGTTCCTGCTCTCGGACGACGAGGAGTCATGCACCCCCAATCACTGGAGCACCTTGGGAAGGGGACTCGGCCGAGAGAGGACCAGGAGCTCGGGGGCGAAGAGCTTTGGGGTCTTCGTGGCCCCGTTCCTATGGAGGAGAATATAGTGGTCACATGTGGCGGCTAGATTTGGTCGACAGGCAAGACGTTTAGTGAGACAGGAGGGGTATCGTTCGGGTGGCAGAAGATAACGCACGACCTGTTTCTTTTCTCATCGAGTCGTTTTTTCCACTAATCAGTGGCTTTGGTGGGTAATTGCTTATTTGCTGGAGGGGCAAAACCAGAAAATTGAGGCCACGAACAACACAAATATTTTTAATAGTATAGACTAGAAAAGTGTAAAGTTTTGAAAGTAAATACATAAAGTAAATTAGTGCAGGTAAAAGTAAAAGTAAGTAAAATTAAATGCGGGTAGATGCATAAGTGTTCTGGTAAGTTGTTATTTCATTCTTTTTATTGTCACAATTAGTGAAGCGCATCATGTTTTATACCAGCTAGATGTATAAGTACCAAATACTGTGAAGTATAAAGAACCCGATGATTAAAACCCGAGGCCTAGACAATAGTGCACAATGGGTTATTTAAGTAAAACTATCTAGCATCAACACACATAACCATCACTATCATGGGAATGACCACGGCAGTCGCTACCAGGGGTAGCGATTGGATGGTTTTGGGGCAAGAGCGAGTCACCATCTATGGTGCAAGATTGAGGGCAAGGACACAGGGATTTACCTAGGTTCTCCCCCCGTAGGGTAAATACCTACTCCTGCTAGATTGTATTATCGGTGAATGAGTTACAAAAGTGACGAGCTAGGCAGGGAGTCGCTTGGATGGGGTGTATGATGGAACATGAGCATACAGTGTACCCTATAGAGGTTTATATAGGGGGTACCTTGATGTCTGCAAGTGCACAGATCATTTGTAGCTAGTTTTGAAGTATAGATATCGATCCCACACGGAGCCAAAGGTAAGTGTTTATGAGTGAAGTCTCTGTCACACTCGAAGTTGTCATAGGTCTTCGAGTGAATTGACTACAAGTGTTTAAATAAGAATGGGGTTTTGATTAAATGAAATGTATTTAAATAGAACTAAAATGTAAAGTTTAGAAATATAAAGCATAAAAGTAAAGAACGACTTTGTTGTTTGTTGTTTTCTATAGATTGCAAAAGAAGGCGCGGGGAGATTAAGTTCATGGTGATAGTGACTGTGCCAAGTGGACAAATGATAAATGTAACAATTATAATCTTATAAGTATATGTGTAGGCGAGCAACCCATAATTATCCGGAACTCCTCTTGGTAGATTTCATCCCAACTTCAATAATTCTACTAGCTTGTTACCAAAACCATGGTCAGACACTAGACGATTAAGACCCTTCAGGCCGCTTAGTGATTAAGCTCCTTGGATCGGACTAATGCAATAAGCACAGTGGTTCCTCGTCATCCTCGAGTCTATTAGTTTTCTATTGATATCCCCATTCACCCGGGGTTCGCTGATGAGTGCATATTTGCATCATGTTTTACATTATTATTTTGCATTATAGATGTAGGATCTTGGTATCTTACGACGCTCGCGTGCATGTTTTATGTATGTTTTCACTAGGATCAGGACAGATGATGGATCTAATGGATACAATTCTTGGAGCAGTTGTATTGAGGAGAAAAGGAGTCAAAAACAACATAAATCGCTTATTTGGGAAATATTAATAATACCAGAAGAAAACCAGAAGCGAACAAAGGGGACAGAGGGTTTAACGACCAACTATATGATCGGAATAAAATTTTCGGACGTATAGTTCCGGCCGTATAGTTGGCGACATCTCCGCCTCCTCAAATAGTTTCACCCCGTGCAACTGGTTCAGAGAGACGACATACAGAACACCCATAAATCGAAACCTCACCTCCAGAAGGCATCTGGAGGAGCAACTCATCCACCGGGGATCCATCTTCGTTCTGCGCAGATCCGGGAGGCTAAGGCATCGATCTTCATCATCCACCACTGCATCACCTCCATCTCCATCCATCCCATCTACTACTTTTCTAGATCTTGTTGTAATCTCCGTACTCATTGTGGATTTATACAGGTACTATTCATTTATTATAGATTCCATTGTTATTGCCATGGTGTTGATTGCCTCCATGTCTGAGTAGATCATTAGTTCTTGGAGAGATGGAGAAACCCTAGTATGATATTGAAATAAGATAAAGTCTATTATGATATTCATCGTTGTGACCATGTGTTAGATTTTCTACATCTTGATGTTGAGAGAATTCGACCTCTCAATATTTGCCTCTCATGGGGACTTGATGGAGGGAACTACTTGTTGGTAGACGGAGGTGTGTTAGCACTTACAGTGACTATAAAGTTGTTGGCATCCCTTACGTATCAACTTGGGAAACCGAGGAAACTCACGGAATACTATCCATGCCATGGGATACGTCCTACGGGATTATGTCCCTTAATAGCGCAATAATTCGATTGATGTCGATTGCTGATTGTTGTGGTTATGAGGATGATGTGAGCAACGGTTGCTGCCTATTTGTCCAAATACGGAGTTCCTCCTACACAAACATAGTTCAGAATGTTCATGATGATAATGTTCATCTTAGATCCTTATAACGCTAGTGGTGTATCCGCTACTCCCTGAGAACGGTTTCCCTATTGCAGTTCCAATCTCTCTTACATACGTGATACTTACTTTCTATATTCAATTGTTTTACTTTACTTTATTGTTGATCTTATACCAAAAACCCCAAAACACCTTTTTACACAATAATCGCATTTTATCTTGTCACTTAGAACTTTATTTAGCATTTCTATCGCAATATTTATTTCAAGAGTTATTAGACTTCAGACTCCTGCTCCCTGTGGGATCGATATCTTTATTTCGAAACTAGCTACAAACGATCTGTGCACTTGCAGTCATCAGTCGCCGGTTTGCTAGCGAACAAGATCCTATCTATGTAGAACAAAGCATCATGTTGTTTGGGCCCTTAATTGGACAACAAGCATTAGGCATCCCACATATAGTCAAGCACACATAATATAGTAATTAGAATCAATCACAAACTAATGGAAAATATATGAAGGCACATCACATCTCACCAATCCCCTACATCTCCCACGCCTAAGGAACTTACTCACACATGAGAGAAGAACGGATCATCGATATAATTAAATAAAAGGAATTCGTCTTTATATTACCATGGAGATCCATAATAAGAATAGAAAAATATCCAACACAATTCAAGATGGGAAGACACAATCTTAAACCCTAGTCTTGCAAGGTGAAGATCCCTCTCTCTCTCAAGTACAAGTAGTGGCTATGGGGGTGTATTTGTTAGGAGGTCGAAGATCGTGGATAGAGATGGATAACGTCTTCCCCTTCTTCTCCCAATCTCCTCTTTCTCCCTTCTGGATGGTATGGCGGTCGTTATGTTGTGTTTTCGCGTATGGCCTCTTCACGGAAGTTGTCCCTTTTGACAAGACAGAGGTGGCGTCAGCTATACGGCGGGAACTATATGGCCGGAAAAATATTTCTGCCGTATAGTTGCTCGTTAAAGCCTCTGTATGCTCCTCTCGAGTGCTTCCAAAGAGAGAATTGCTTGTTTTCGCCTGAATATTGTGTTTCTCTAGTTAAAACCTTCTATTGATGTTCATAACCTGAAACACACATTAAAAACCAAGTTTTCTTTGCTACCAAAGTATTAGCGTTAGGTAAAGCTAGAAAACGATCAAATCCAGGGGAAAGCCATCAATAAAAGCCATAAAAATGTGTCGAATCTCACAGTTATCATACCTCGCTAGGGTTTACAAGATTACAACCGAGTCAGTTAATGATTCGGAGGATTTAACCTAATCTGACTCGGCCTATCTACGCTTCTAGACCTCCAGCGTCTAGTCGCTAGGCTCCTGTCTCAGTCGCTTTCTAGTCGCCGTCCTGCAGGCCCACTCGCAACAGGCATGGATGGCTGCATTAATGGGCCACGTCAAACAGTACACATCAAAATAGTAAAGGGCCGTAATTTTATCGGGCTCTCCTCATGGGCTGACCCACTTAACAATTAGCAGGCCTTGTGTAGGCCAGGCTTCTACCACAGTTTTTGTGACCGTTAACGGCGGTACTGGCTGTTAACGGCGGGTGCCATGTGGCATTTTGCATGATGTCAGCAGTCAACGCGATTGGCAAACAGATCTATGACGGAACAAGTTTTTGTGACTGAAGGGTGCGATCCACCATGGTCAAAAAACTTGTGGTAGATTCTTTTGTGACGGGGATTTTACCCCGAAGGGCATCCATCGTAGAAGACTATTTAGCCACGAAAAACAGGCCTTCAGCCATGAAAATCGTCCGTTGTAAAAGCTAACTTTTTTGTAGTGAGAGCAAGATCCATGACATGAACCATAGTGTATTTGACTGTGACGAAGGTGTCACGTCCGGCACGATAAGCATGGGAAATCCAGAAAATCCCACGGGAAAATCTCCTAGCGGTTCTCGTAGCACATAGAATAGATCATGGAAGATGAGGAGGTTCCTTGGGTGTTGATACCAGTCTATGAAGTTGGACCCATCTACTTTGAGTTTCTCACTCGTCATGAATCCCTCAAAACTAAACAGAGACTTGGGTTTTGACACGATCTACAAAAGTTTCACAAAGACATTTAGACTAAGTTCATAATACGAGTTTATAATCACATTATATTAGACGAGCTCCCACTATAACAAACATCCCTAAAGAAGGTTTAGTGATAACGTGATCCCTATTCACAATGTCACCCCCGATCACCACGGTCGGCAACATAGCTACAAAGGTAGACATTCTCCAATGTCAATCACATCATTCATGTGACTCATGCTCGATTGTCGTGGTGGTGTCACGGCAGATGCCATGGATAGGCTAAAGGTGGGGACTAATACACGCTAGGGGAATCCAGGGAGGGATAGTGAAGTGATTCTCCACACAGAAGTTTATATTTGCTTTGCCTCCAAGGTTACAAGTGCTCCTAGAGCTGTATTGGCGAGAGGAGGAAGAAGGAGCTCTCTTACTCTCACTCACAGATCACACTTAAAACCCTAGCTCAATCAGAAAAACCGGAACCCCCTCTATAGAATCCCTAGCCCTCCTTATATAGGGGGGCTAGGTCTCCACTTAGGGCATACGTGGAGACATATTCCTAAGAATATGCCATCTCCCAAAGTAGTAAGCCGACCAGGTTACTTTTCCCTCGCGTCACACATGCAGAGGCTACGTGAGCCTCTGCGGCGCCCGCGTCAGCCGACATGGGTATCGTCACCCTTGTCGGCCACGCCTCGGTGGTCCTGCCCTTGTCTGCTTCGCTCAGGCAGTGTGTACCGGGGCTTCTTTTGACCAGCGAGATTCCTTCCTTCTCCTAGAAGCTGGATCTGACCCGAATCATAGTTGATCTGGCCACGCCCGTTCCTGCATACAAGTTAAACATGCATTTCCGACTTACTGCTTAAGTCGGTTGAGACATAGTTAGGCGAACGCCCCCTGGTCCGGGTTACCCCGTGATTCGACCTGCCTTGAGGTGACCCGGCCATCATCCGCTTTGGCCTTGCCGAACCTCGGCTAACTCGGCCTTTATACCCCGGCGTGACCCTACCCGGGGGTATCCCCCCAACATTAGTCCCCGAAGCTGGTGCGGTCTTAGCTGCCTTAGCCGCTAAGGCCACAGCAGGTTCAATTCCACCGAGCTTTGTGCTCCTTCTCCGGGTTCCCTCCTTGTCTCGGATTCTCTGGATTTACTTTCCCTTGGCACGTTCCAAGCTCTCACTTGCTGGCCGGGTTACCACCCTAACTCGGACCTCATGGTTTTACTTTCCCTTGGCACATTCTAAGTTTTCACTTGCTGGCCGGGTTACCACGGTCCTATCCGGGTCTTGCTTCCTTCTCTCGTACGCCAACCCACGTGGAGGGTACTCATTATGTTGTCTCATTTTAAGGGCCAGCATAGTAACCGCCGCAGTAATTGTCAGTCATCACTGTGCGCGGGTCATGTCACGCCTGCCTCCTCGTTTACCGCATCAACACGTCACGTCATGGGACCAACTCCACTCCGTGGCCTTCCGTGTGGCTCCTTGCTGATTGGTCGATGCGGGTGATACACGGCCACTGCGTGTGGCGTGCCCGCAGGACGCGATCCCATTTTCTCCTCGTGGGAGAGGTTAAATAGGGGAGGGGCGCATCCCTTAGGCTTTTTCCCCTTACCGCGCCCCTCTGCCCTTTGCTCTTATTCTTCGTCTTCCTCGTGACCGCGCCGCCTCCAGTGCTCCCAAGCAGCAGCGCCGCCGCTGAATCTTTTCCCCCACATTTCTACGTCGTCGCCACCGCTACGCGCCTCCTCCACCATAGGTCGCTGCCAATCTAGGCCTTTGCCCCCCGCCGCCACTAGCGCCAGCGAGGGCAGCGATCATCAGATGACGGAGGAGGAGCTCGTCGTTGCTGAGCAAGAGATGGAGGAGGACTCCGCCGCTGCGGACCGTGGTGCGTGGGCTGGGTCCTGGGTCTGCCAAGATGACCTGGACTGGCTCTACCGGACGAGACGCATCCCCGCCGGAGTCATCGCGCGCCTTGCCTCCGCCGAACTCTCCCCCTCACCCAATCCGGGTGAGTATGTTGTGTTCTTGTCGCACTTCCAACGGGGGTTTGGCTTGCCGGTCAGTGATTTCTTTCATGACTGGTTAAGCACATACGAACTCTAGCCGCACCACCTTCCTGCCAACGCAATCACTTCTCTTTCTGCTTTTGCCTCTATGATCGAGGGCTACGCCGGCTTATGGCCCACGAAGGAGCTATGGATCCGGTTTTTCGGCCTTCGTCGTAATGTCATTCCGAATATTCAACTCGATCCGGAGGACAATCAGCTCACTCAATTCGGAGTTGCATCCATCTCACCCTGGAGGCTATCCATTTTCCCTCGAGTCATCGGGCTGGACTCCTGCAAAGGATGGGCCCAGACTTTCTTTTATGTCCGGAACAAGGGCACTGAAGACTTGATCCGGCTGCTTCCCTATGCTCCGGGTCCACCTAACCCGGAGTTGTGGGACGTTGTCCCCAAGAAGCCCACAGCCTTGGCCAACCAGGTCAACAAGAGGTTTGCGGAGCTGAAGAAGCTCGGGTTGCGCAACGAGGATGCTATGATCACGTTCGTGCGCAACCGAATCCCCCCCCTCCAGAGGCGCACCCACAAGGTGTGCCACATGAGCTTCGGCCGCGACCCCAACCGGACCTCATCCTTGAGTTGAGCAACTCGGAGATCTATCGCGGGGTCAAGGCTCTCTTCACCACCCATAAGGACTTCTCCTCTGAGTGGACGTGGGGAATTGAGCATTTCTGCCGAGATAGGCCTCCTCCCTTGGTAAGCTTCATGGCGCAAATTTACTCCGGGTTAATTATATGTCGGTCATTGTTCCGTTTTTGACTCCGTTGTTCATTCTTTTCCTCAGCTATTCCTTCAGCAGACCCTCGAGGACGGCACCGATCCGACCCTTAAATGGGCGCCCGACCGGGAGACCCTGGACAAGGAAGAGTCGGACCAGGAGATGTTCCTCCCGATGACCGACGCTACGAAGCGACCCACCGGTAAACCCTCTTCTATTAGAGATTGGCCCGATGATGAAGGTGACTCGGATATCGAGGTGATTGAACCTGTTGATGTTGTACCCCTTTATTTTGCCTTTCCGGCATCAGCTAACCGTGATGGGCAGATCCACGAGGACCCTCCCCTTGCCACGGGTGAACCTGTTCCGGGTGCGCCGAAGAAGAGGCGTGGAGCTGCATCAAGTTCCTCCTCCGGACCTTCTCAGCCCTCCAAAAGGCGAAAGCAGTCCGGAGAAAAAACTGCTTCCAAGCCTGCAGGCAAGGCCCCAGCACGAAGGGCCCGGAAACCCAAGGAGCCCCTGACCTTGGATGTGTAAGCCTTTTTTCCCTCTGCAACTTATTCTTCCTTGCATTGTTTTAGTCTCTCTTCTGACATTGTTTGATTTGGCAGTGCTGCGGAGGATGTTCCCCAGAGTGGATCTAGCATCTCTTCACCGCTCCGACCTAGTCCTTCTCCCCCTCATGATGATGAGTCACGCCCGCTGAGCCCTATTCCGGAGGGTTCTGCGGCTGCTCCGGGTTCCAGCCCACCTCGTCAAGAGGGGGGCAACCCCGGAGCGGGGGAGACGGACCCAACCGAGGCAGCGGCATCCACCACTTTGGCCCCGCCGCAACCAGCAACTACCGAGACTACCTCTGTACCAGCATCGACACCAGCACCAGCACCAGCACCAATTCCGGCACCAGCACCAACTCCGGCAGCCAGAACATTAGCAGCAGCACCAGCTCCAGCAACAAGGGCACCAGCGCCAAGCTCCTCCGCCTCGTCCGAGTCTTCTCAGTCTTGGCGAGGAAGTACCCAGGCAGCTCCTAAGGGGAAATCTGTCGCAACCACTTCCTCCTCTCAGCAAGCCAAAGGCAAGAAAGCCCCTGACGTCACCAGGGCAGCATCCACCGGGTCTGGACAGCGCACCCTCGCGTCCATGCTTGTCCAGAAGGCTCCAACACCGAAGGACGCCCCTGTCGAGCCAACTAGTGCGCAGCAACTTGTTTTGCACACCAGTCCGGCCCTTGCTCAGGTTGAGAGGAGAGAGGCACATGCGAGGGGCTTGGTGGCGCCCCACATGCTCAGCGGTGAGCGATATCCTCCGACCTTGATCGAGTTTATGAACAACTAGAACAAGGCGGAGTTCGTCTATAACGACGATCTCCCGGAGAAGTTCGGTCCCGCCGAATTCGCTGCTCAGATGAACACAGCCTCTAAGGCGATTAACCTCGCGGGCCGGATGATGGAGGTACGTTACTTCACCTTTTCCTTAGCATGCACTAGCGATATAACCATTAGTCCCCGAGCCTTCGGGGGAGTAACTTGTTACTCGGCCGGATGCTCCTTAGAAAACTAACATAGCTCCCTGACAACTTCAAATATGCACCCACCTAGAGCCGGGTTAAGTTCCACTTGGCCTGGATCTTGCACACTTCGAATATGCACACACCTAGAGCCGGGTTAAGTTCCACTTGGCCCGGATCTTGCACACTTCGAATATGCACACACCTAGAGCCGGGTTAAGTTCCACTTGGCCTGGATCTTGCACACTTCGAATATGCACACACCTAGAGCCGGGTTAAGTTCCACTTGGCCCGGATCTTGTACACTTTGAATATGCACACACCTAGAGCCGTGTTAAGTTCCACTTGGCCCGGATCTTGTACACTTCGAATATGCACAAGGCTTAAGCCAATTTTTTGTATTCTTTTCAGGTGACCACCAACCGCTGGAGTGCTGAGTTCCAGCATCTTCTGGATACCCACAAGATGCTGCTCGCAAAGCACAATGCACATCTCACTGAGCATGAGAAAAGGGGTAAGTTTCTCCCTTGGTGCTTCTCCATTTTCCTTCATCTTCCTCTGCCGAACTAATCTCATTATTTGGTTTCCGCAGCTGGGGTGGAGGCTGAGAACAAGATTATGCGAAAGAACCTGGAGCAGATCAAGGGTAAGTCCTTTTTGTCCGACCCTGCTTTGCTTTCCATCTTCTTTTCTTCTTGGCTCGGCAAACATTCATACCTCGGCTCTGCCGGGTCAACACGCTATTTCAGCATCTCTTGAAGATAGTGTTCCCGTGCCTGACATGATGCTGCATTTTCTCGAACAAGCAGGGGAGCATCAGGCCGAGCTCAAAAAGAAAGACGATGAGCTTGCCCTCCTCCGAACCAAGAACGACGAGATTGCCAAGCTAAAAGCAGAAATGAAGAAGATGAAGGCGTAACATCAAACCGAGCTTGAAAAGGCTGGCCAGGACTACACCTAAGAGCACGAGCGCCTCAACCTCCAAATTGCTAAGGACCGCGAACTTCTCCAGGAGGCCGACGTCAAACTCGAGTCGGCGAACGCTGAACTGGTGCAGCTCCGCCAAAGACGTGATAATTGCATCAATGAATTGACCCGGATCCACAGCCACATTTTACGTAAGTTCCTTTTCCTTATCCGGCATATTTCTTTGGGTTATCTCACATGTCTTTTCATTACTTGCTTCTCTCATCCCGTTTTTAGGCAAATTTCTAGGGGGTACTCCCATTGCGAGCGCCGCTGTTGCCAATTTCCGCCGAGAGAGGGGTACTCCTGTTGCTCCTGACAGTGAGAACATTCCCTTTGACATGGAGGACCTATTGGTCAGCCTGTCATCTCGCGTGGAAATCATCAAGAACTACGGCAAGGATCTCCTCAACGTTTTAGTCCGAGTCTTCAACATGTTCTGGCCCGGCGAGGACGCTCTGAAGAGAATCGCAATTCTTGCTAAAAACCTGACGGAGATCGAGACCCAGCTCGACCTTTGGAGGGAGTCCGCTGGACGTGCTGCAGCTAAGACCGTTCTTCACCACATACTCATGTGGTATGAGAAGATCGATCTCAGCCTCCTGACGCGCCTGCGCACCGGATCCAAGTGGACCAATGACCCGGAATGGATAGCTCGGCGCCAGGCTTGTGCCCATAGCCTCATTGAATATGCTCCCATTCACGAGTGGACTGAGGGTCCGAGCTTCCTGGAAGCCGATGGCGACGAAGAGGTCGAGAATGTTGAAGATGGTTCAGACGAGGATGGAGAGGACGATGCCTTGGATATTGAAGAAGGCGAAGATGACATCGAACTTCCTCCTCCTGCTGCTCCTTAAGTAAAAACACTTGAAAACTTATCAGATCCCCGGTATGCCGGGTGGAATTGTATCCCGTACTTATGTGATATTTTGCTAATAAGTTTGTATGTCGGATTAACTTGGGCGTAGTCCCCGAGTTTCATTTTCTTGTTCGTCCAATCTTCTGGCTCGGTTCGTGTCTACCTTGATTCGGTTTTACGACTTATGAATCTGAGCTTCAAAAATTGTTTTAACAATACTTAGAAACTTTTAGGCTTAGCTCAAAATAATTTAGCATAATAGTTTGAAAGTAGATACAAGGTTAGTCCAGAAAACAAACGTCGGCTTGATTAAGTTCTTTTCCTTAGTCGTTTTTCATGTGTTACGCAATTCCAAACTTAATCTCTTGCTTGCCATGAAGCCAATTCTTGTTGGACAACAGCAAGTCGAAGAGTTGGGTTTTTGGTGCTCACACACTACTAATCCGAGTTAAGGAGAACAACTTACTGCAACTGACGTAAAAATAATAGAAAACAACAAATATTATTAAGGCAGTCCCCGAGTTACTGGTCGAGGTGCCAACATTTCATTCATAAGCTCATTGCCGGCATACATACCGACATATGAGAAGACTCAGATACATACACTTCTCTGCTAAGTGTAGAAAGGACGAAGTAGAGCTACATTCCATGGGCGCTTAGATTCCTCGCCGGACCTGTCCGCCTTGTTCTTTTCCTGTGGCTTTGCATCTATGAGATAATAAGAGTCATTGTGCAATGCTTTGCTCACGATGAACGGCCCTTCCCATGGGAGGGATAATTTATGCATGCCGGCAGTACGCTGTACCAACCGGAGCACTATATCGCCTTCCCAAAAGACTCGGGGGCTTACTTTCCGGCTATGATAGCGTCGGAGATTTTGCTGATATATGGCGGATCTGGACAATGCCAGTTCTCTCGCTTCTTCCAGCAGATCAACATCATTTTGCCGGGCTTCTTGCACTTCGGCTTCTGTGTATTGGGTGACCCTAGGCGAATCATGCTCTATGTCGGCTGGTAATACAGCTTCTGCCCCATATACCAGAAAAAACGGCGTATAGCCTGTTGATCGATTCGGAGTTGTTCTTAAACTCCATAGTACCGTTGGTAGTTCTTCTATCCAGCACCCCGCTGATCTTTGCAGCGGCTCAATGAGCCGGGGTTTTATCCCGGATAATACTAATCCGTTGGATCTTTCCACTTGTCCGTTCGATGCGGGGTGGGCTACCGAGGCTACGTCGAGTCGGATCTTCTTATCCCGGTAGAAACGCACAAATGCTCCTTCCGCAAAATTTGTGCCATTATCAGTTATGATACTGTGTGGGTAACCGTACCTCAAGATTATATCCTTGAGAAATGTTACGGCCGTAGCCCCATCACATTTCCTGATAGGCTTTACTTCGATCCACTTCGTAAACTTGTCCACCATGACCAAAATGTGAGTCATATTTCCCCTTGCTGGTTTGAACGGGCTGACCATATCCAAGCACCATACGGCAAATGGCCATGTAATTGGTATGGTCTTGAGTTCCGACATTGGCATATGCGTCTTGGTAGCATACCTCTGACAACCATTGCATTTTCTCACCAGATCTTCTGCTTGTTCTAAGGCACTTGGCCAGTAGAATCCATGCCGGAACGCTTTTGCCACCAAGGCTCGGGACGAGGCATGATGCCCACACTCCCCTTGATGTATATCTCGGAGGATGTCAAGCCCTTCTTCCGGGTCAACACATCGCTGGAGGACATTGGTTACACTCCTTTTGTATAGCTCGGAATTAATGACCATGTACGCCTTTGCCCTCCTCTGTGTTTGCCTGGACAGCACTTCCTCAGTGGGTAACGTTCCATCCTTCAGGAATCGAAATATAGGTAGTGCCCAAGCTAGTATCGCTCGCACAGGGAACACCTCCTCATCAATTTCCATTAGATCCACCGGCATAACTGCAACCGGATCAGGCTGAGCAGTCCCCGGATCTTGCGAAGTAGTCCTCGGGTTCGCCGAGACAGTCCCCGGGTTTGCTGATGCAGTCCCCGGGTTTCGCGCACCACCTCCTATGTCAATGTCCATGGGTTCAGCTTCGGATTATGTATCTTCCGGGACATAGATTGAGTCGGTTCCTGGGGACGGCCTGATAGATGGTTTTCTGAGGTGTTCCAATGCTACACCCGGTGGAATTGCTTGTCGGGTTGATCCGAGCTTCAACAGCATGTCGGCGGCCTCATTTTCCACCCGGGGTACATGGTGAAATTCACACCCCTCAAAGTAACCAGATATCTTCTGCACATGAAATCTGTACAGAGCCATGTTTGGATCTAGGGCATCCCACAACCCCGACACTTGCTATATTACCAAATCCGAGTCGCCAAAGCATAATATCCGACGTATCCCAATCTCTTTTGCCACTTTGAGCCCATGCACAAGTGCTTCATTCTCAGCGACATTGTTCGATGCCGCGAAATGGATTTGCAGCACATATTTCAGCTGGTCCTTCTTTGGTGAGGTAAGCACAACTCCGGTGCCTAGCCCAGTTTTTGTTTTTGACCTGTCAAAGTGCATCCTCCAGTAGTTCGGATCTGGTGGCGGTGGTTCATATTGTACCTCGGCCCAATCCACAAAAAAGTCCGCCACAGCTTGAGACTTGATTGCTTCTCTTCTGTCATATTGTGGTGCATAAGGATCTAGTTCGATTGCCCATTTTGCGATTCGACCACTTGCATCCTTGTTACTCATTATCTCAGATATGGGAGTTGCACATATTACTTTGATGGGGTGCTTCTCAAAGTAATGCTTTAACTTCTTAGCTGCCATATAGACACCATATGCCACCTTTTGATAGTGTGGGTAATTCTGCTTTGAGGCAGATAATACCTTGCTCAGGTAATACACTGGCCTCTGCACCGACTTACCCTCTTCGTCGCGCTCCACCACTATCACTGCACTTACAACTCGGTTGGTTGCGGCTATGTAGAGCAACATTGGCTCCTTTGATAGTGGAGAGGCTAACATTGGTGTAGTGGCTAACATCTTCTTTAAGTGGGCAAAGGCTTCATCGGCTTGTGGCGTCCAAACAAACTTATCCGACTTTTTCATAAGTTGGTAGAGAGGCAATGCCTTTTCTCCCAACCGACATACAAACCGACCTGGACATCGTTAAGACACTTCGGCAGCTCCATTCGTTCAATGGCCCGGATCTTAGTTGGATTAACTTCGATACCTCGGCTGGAGACGAGGAATCCGAGTAACTTTCTAGCCGGGACACCAAAGGTACATTTTTCCGGGTTAAGCTTCATTCGGAACCTTCTTAAGTTCGCGAATGTCTGCCTGATGTCGTCATGGAGCGTTTTGCTTTCCTTGGTCTTGATAACCACATCATCCACATATACTTGTACATTTTGACCTATTTGGTCGTGCAAACATTTTTGCATACATCTTTGGTACGTTGCACCTGCATTACGTAAACCAAACGGCATGGTGCGATAGCAATAAGCCCCATACGAGGTGATAAATGCGGTCTTTGTTTGATCATCCGGATTCAGAGGTATCTGGTGGAAACCAGAATATGCATCAATGAATGACAACAGTTCACATCCCGCGGTTGAGTCTATGACCTGATCTATCCTCGGCAGTGGAAATGGATCTTTTGGACACGCCTTGTTCAGGTTCGTGTAATCGATACACATACGCCAAACCACTGCTACGTTCGGGTCATCCTTCTTCTTCTCCACCAGCACCGGATTAGAGAGCCAATCCGGATAGAGTACTTCCATGATAAATCATGCTGCTAGCAACCGAGCTATCTCGTCTCCAATGACTTTTCTCCTATCCTCGGTGAAGCAGTGGAGAGGTTGCTTCACCGGCCTCGCTCCGGGTCTCACGTTCAAAGAGTGCTCGGCCAACTCCCTCGGAACACCTTGTAAGTCCTGTGTAGACCAAGCAAAAATATCCCGATTCTCACGGAGGAAGTTGACGAGCTCGCTTTCCTATTTATCATTCAACCCGGCACCAATTATTACGGTGCGCTCTGAGAACATATCATCAATAGGCACTTTCTTAGTATCCTTTGCGGCTTGGAATGAAATGCTACCATGCGGGTTACTCAACACTGGCATATACTGCTGCGCGGACTGAGCTAATGCCGCCACCTCTTGGATTTTTCTTTTCTCTTGCATAATCACGAGTGACTTGGCTAGGTTAGACCCGGCTGAGGCACACTCAATGGAATGTCGGAAATCTCCAGCAATGGTAATCACTCCATTTGGCCCGGGCAACTTCATCTTCAGATAACTGATGTGGCAGCTTGCCATGAACTTGTTCAATGCTGGTCTTCCGAGTAACGCGTGATACACACTTTCCAAGTTCACCACCTCAACCTCCAGATTCTCAGTTCGACAATTATCTCTCGTGCCGAATAACACGTCAACCCGGACTTTGCCTATGGGCTCACAAGAAATGCCTGGTACAATACCATGGAAAGTTGTCCTTGTAGCCTGGAGCATGTTCTCTGAGATACCCAACTTACGCATTGTATCGGCATACATGATGTTAATGCTACTGCATTGTTAATCAGTATCTTGGAGAACCTCACATTGATGTTAGGCCCAATGAATGTCGGGTCCAGCACTAACGCATACGAACCAAGACTCGGCATAAGCTTGGGGTGATCTTTGATGTTCCAGGTGATTTCCTGGTCCGACCAAGGCATGTACCTCGTCACCGCTGGCATTACCGCATTGACCTCCATATGTCGGCGCTGCAAGCTTTTCCTATCTGTTTCCTCGGTGGTAAATACATAGTAACTCTGATGATGCTCCCTGTACTCATTCCTCCCCTCATTTCCGGGGTACCTTTGATCCGGCTGATGCTGGTTTTCTACTTGATGCACTGCATCCCTTCTCTCATGGTTATCATACCTCGGCGGAGGGGGAGGCAGCATTAGCTGTTGCGTGTTCGCTCCAGAGAGCAATTGCTGCCGGGGTAACTCCTGCCGAGGTTGATCATTCCGGGGTGCCTGAGCATTCCCCGAACCACCTTGTTCTATCTTACGCATCCACTCACATTGCCTCGTTGTATGACCCGCTGGGTTACTCGGATTTGGCGTGTGAAATTTACACGGCTGATCCAACATCGACTCATAAGTGTACCTCGGACGGTCCTTCTTTTCATGCCATTGTTTCTTTTGTTCTAGCGTCCAAGTTTTCTTGCCATCATTCCTTGGTGTCCATTGTTGCCCTCCAGTTTTCTGACGTTGATTGCTCCCTGTTCCGGGCTGATCTTGATTCACAGCAGCAACTTGTTGCGAACTGTACCGGTGATCCGGTCTATCATCTCTCCTTTTACCTCTGTAATCATTCCTCCGGGATGATCCGGCTCCATCTCTCTGGTAGTACTCCTCATTCGACTCGTTGGACACGAGCCTAGGTTGAGTTGGATCGCCCAAGGGATACGAATCTGCAATCCGGATCATCTCTGCCAACATAGTTGGCATTTTCCTTTGCAACTTTTGCCACAGTTTGCTTGCATATCTGCATCCTTGCGCAAACCACGCTATGGCCTGTGACTCTATCACGCCCTCACACGGGTTTCTCACGGTACACCACCGGGTCAAAAACTCCCGGTCCGTCTCATTCGGTCTTTGCTTGCACATAGCTAGGGTCTATGGCCTATTTGGCCTCTGATACGTACTCGAGAAATTGCTGATGAACATTTCCTCAAAATCGATCCAGCAATTAATACTTCCGGGCGGCAAATTGTTCAACCATACCCTTGCTGGCCCCTCCAACATCTGGGGTACGTACCTCACAGCCCATCCCAAGTTACCTGTAGCAATTTTCACAGCCGTAGCATAATTTATCAGCCAATCCTCCGGCTTAGTGCTGCCGTCATACGTCTTCATGCCTCTGGGTAACTAGAAGTTAGGTACCGGTGGCTCTTTCATGATCCGGGGTCCAAAACACGCAGGACCCGGAGGACCTTGAATTTCAATCTGCTCCGACCTATACAGTCGATCCAGTTTCAACCTGGCATCATCCGGCATCAAATCCCTGCTTCCCAATCTCGACCCTATCACGTGATAGTCCGGCCTTGGGTATCCTGCATTTACCATTTCCGAATCTCCGTCATTGTACCGGTCTCGCTCTCGTGGCGCATATCTCTGTTGCATACCTCGGCCGGCACTCTGCTCTTGCCTTGGTATATTTCACTGCTGTAGTTGTCCTGTAGAGTTGCGCTGTCCGGCATTGCCGTTAACAGCGTTTCCTTGATCGGCATTGCCTTGGTCACGGTTACCTTGGCCAGCTTCACCTCGGCTTACACTCCATCGATCGTCGTTTCTTTTTACCTCTTTTTCCTTTCCTGCCCTTGTCGGGTCATACGGAACAATCTGCTTGTTTCTCCTGGCCGAGGTTACTACCTCCTCTCTCCTTGGGCCGCCATGAGGAGACGATGCGGCTCCAGCAGATTTCTCCAGGTTACCCACCGCCGAATGAACAATCTTGGAGGCCCCAGCTCTCTCCGGGTTTGCACTGAGCAGTTCCTCATTTTGCCTGTTCGCGATCCGAACCAACTCATTGACCCGATCTTGCTGTCTCTGACGGGCCACACCCGTCTGACCCTCTAGCTTGGATGCAGCTGCATCCGCTGCTCTGAGGTTTTTCGCCGGGGTACTGTACTTCGGCAGCGCCACGGACAAACAGTTTTCTGACTCCTCAATCCGAGTATCACCTTCTTTGTTCATTTCACTCATGAGATTTCTCCCCTTCACTTTTATAGCATCTACTTTGTTACCTTTGCGTACTCACGCAGCGTCATGTTCAACGACTGCTGAGCCGCAACAATCTTTTTCGCTCCCTCTAGAATTTTCTGCCTAGTTTCCTCTAGCTCGGCCTGTGCCTGAGCCGGATCTACCACTGCTGCTATCGGGTTTGCCAAGCTATCCATAGCTTCTCTCAGTACATTCTCAGGCCTCTCTAGTGGAGGTCCTCTACCTTTCCTCGGTGCCTTAGGTGTTACCTCTGGATCTGGTGCCGGATCCTTGCTTGCGCCTGCACCTGGCGCAGTCATCATTACTTCAGCACGGTCCGGGGAGCGAGTGATACGCGCCCCGTGAACCACGCTAAGGGGTGGCTCCCCTGCCTCGACGACGTGCCATGGATGAACGCATGATACGTCCACAACAACGTATTGTGTGCACCCAACTTGATGAAGAGGCCGTTGCGCGGAAGTGGGCGCGTGCCGAAGCAGCCAGCGTTGTCGCTGACAAAGTCCAGCGCTCCAAAGCGCTGAACGAGCCGAGAGACGATGCGTTCGCCGGTGCCGATGAGGTTTCCCGTCCGGATCTTCACCCCTGCTAGCGCCGCTATCCCCACGGTGGGCGCCAACTGTCGTGGTGGTGTCACGGCAGATGCCATGGATAGGCTAAAGGTGGGGACTAATACACACTAGGGGAATCCAGGGAGGGATAGTGAAGTGATTCTCCACACAGAAGTTTATATTTGCTTTGCCTCCAAGGTTACAAGTGCTCCTAGAGCTGTATTGGCGAGAGGAGGAAGAAGGAGCTCTCTTACTCTCACTCACAGATCACACTTAAAACCCTAGCTCAATCAGAAAAACCGGAACCCCCTCTACAGAAGCCCTAGCCCTCCTTATATGGGGGGGGGGGGGGCTAGGTCTCCACTTAGGGCATACGTGGAGGCATATTCCTAAGAACAGGCCATCTCCCAAAGTAGTAAGCCGACCGGGTTACTTTTTCCTCGCGTCACACATGTAGAGGCTACGTGAGCCTCTACGGCGCCCGCGTCGGCCGACATGGGTATCGTCACCCTTGTCGGCCACGCCTCGGTGGTCCTGCCCTTGTCTGCTTCGCTCAGGCAGTGCGTACCGGGGCTTCTTTTGACCAGCGAGATTCCTTCCTTCTCCTAGAAGCTAGATGTGACCCGCATGATAGTTGATCCAACCACGCCCATTCCTGCATACAAGTTAAACATGCATTTTCGACTTACTGATTATGGTTGAGACTTAGTTAGGCGAACGCCCCCTGGTCCGGGTTACCCCGTGATTCGGCCTGCCTTGAGGTGACCCGACCATCATCCGCTTTGGCCTTGCCGAACCTCAGCTAACTCGGCCTTTATACCCCGGCGTGACCCTACCCGGGGGTATCCCTCCAACATCGATCTTTCGATTATCCATGTTCCGAGGCCATGTATGTACATGCTAGCCTCACCAATTCAACATTTACGTGTTTTTTGTTGTGCAACATGTCTTACACCCACCGTATGCTAACGCAAATATGTCTGACACCCGATTGTCACGGCGTGCCTCATATCGGAGAACTTTCTTGGTGGTGCACACTAAGAGAGAACACAATATTGGTATTATATTAAGGGATCATCCTATTAATGCTACCATCGAGTATCTCATACTAGCATAAACAAGATGCACACAATTAAACTTCAAATGTAAATAAGTTGACATGACATGGTCGTTGATCGTCGCGTCATGATCTCCATCATGCACTCCGGTGTGTGTGGCACCAAGTGCTGACTCGTGTACTAACGAGCTCGTTGGGGAACCCCAAGAGGAAGGTATGATGAGCACAGTAGTAAGTTTCCCTCAGTTATGAAACCAAGGTTATCAATCCAATAGAAGCAAGGAAACACCCCAAAGGTGTAGCTAGCTGAACTTTGGCAGGGCGCACTACCGGTGCCAGCAACAACGTGGAGACCTGCACAACACAACCTCAGAACTCTGTCCCCAACTTGCGATGAGGTTGTCAATATCACCGGTTTTGCTGAAAACAAAGGATTAAACATATCGAGTGGAAGAAAGTAATAGTTTACAGAAAGTAAACACAAAACAGTAAACAGTTGTAGATTGATGGTAAAAGAAAGGACCGGGGTCCATAGTTCACTAGAGGTGTCTCTCCTTAAGATAGATAACATGCTAGGTGAACAAATTATAGTGGGGCAATTGACAAACATCGAGAAAGCATACAAGCATATACTACTCATCTTGACTCCTTTGAGATTCGATTGGGCATTACAACATTATACATAAACCGCCATCCAACTGCATCTATGACTAATAATCCACCTTCACGTTATCATCCGAACCCCCTCCAGTATTATGTTGCAAGCAACAGATAATTGCATTACGAATTGTGTGTAATGTAAACAATACGATTGTTCTATGAACAAAGGATTGTTATTTTCTCCCTAGTAGCAACAACACGTCTAGTACCTTAGAGATTTCTGTCACTTCCCCAGATTACCAAAGGCATGAACCCACTATCGAGCATAAATACTAACTCTTGGAGTTGCTAGCATCTACTTGGCCAAGATAGCTACTAACAACGGAAAGCATGCAAGATCACAAATAACAAAGACATGATAGAATCAATAATCAATCTGAAATAGCATCTCAATATCCATCGGATCCCCGCAAACACAACATGTATGATTACAAATAGATGATCTTGATCATGAATGGAGCTCACAAGATCTAAACATGAAAGCACAAAGAAGGAGAAACCAGCCATCTAGCTACTACATGGATCCGTAGTCCAAGGATGAACTATTCACGCATCACACCGGAGGTTTGCATGGTGATGAAGAAGGCCTCTAGGGTGAATTCCTCTCTCCGGCAGGGTGCCAGGAAGAGCTTCAGATCCCTCCCGATCTAGGGATGGAGATGGCGGCAGCTATAGACTCTTTCGTAGAATTTTGATCGGGTACTTAGGGTTTCCGTCCTGAGGGCAACTTATAGGCGGAAGGAGAGGCCGAGGGGGTGCCGGGAGCGGCCACACCACCCCCTGGCGCGGGCCAAGCCTGGTCGCGTGGCCAGGTGGTGTGGCCGCCCTCTGGCCCTTCTCCGTCTCGTATTCTGGCTCCAAGTGTCCCCCGGTAAAATAATGACTTTGGCTTTTGTCTCGTCCAATTCCGAGAATATTCATTTTCTGACTTTCCTGGAACCAAAAACAGCAAAAAAAAAACAAGCAGTTGGCACTGCGGCTCTTGTTAATAGGTTAGTCCAAGAAATCATATGAAAAGTACTCCAAAGTGTGGACAAAACATAAGAAAGTAGATAAAACCAAGCATGGAACATCAAAAATTATAGATACATTTGCAATGTATCAACATCCCCAAGCTTAACTCCTGCTCGTCCTCGAGTAGGTAAGTGATAAAAAAGAAAGAATAATTTTTGAGGTCACATGCACCATCAAAGACTTGATCAAAGTATTTGTAAAACATTCAAAGCTGGGATCATAGTACTTCAATCATAACTTGAAAGACAAAGTTCTACAATAAGGCAAATCAACTGGAACTTGGAGCATCTGGATTTGCAGAAATAATGAAATTTTCAACAATCAGCATGCATCGATGGAGACCTGGAAGGCTATTGTAGCCCAGGAATTAAGATGGGTCCTTTATAGAATTAAGAAGAAGTATTATCAGGGCCTTAAGATTTGGATTGAAACCAATTTAGACAGGAGATAGTTGATTAACATGTTATCCCTCTTTTTTGAGGTGGAATATGGTTGTAAATATCCTTTTGTAACTCTATATAATCTATAAAAGTTGAAGTGGGTTTTTTTGCCCTACTGTTTTACCCTCAAGAAAAAAAAGGCAAATCAACTATGTTGCAACATGAAAAGGCACAAACAAAAGATTAATGAATAACAATGCTTTGCAAGACGTTTGTTTGTTTCACATAAAGAAAACATAGCATAGTGGCATTCAGCTTGTCCCTCATAGAGTAGCAAACATAAATGCATAGGACACCTTCAAAGTTCATAAGAGTGACTAGATACAAATAGTTTAAAACAAGCAATATCAAAGGTATGCATCAATCAATAAGTCTTGGGACAATGCACATAGAACTAAGAATGGCCACTATGCTCTCAAAGTAGGTGCATAAAGATAGAAGGTGGAGACTCAATATATAAGTGGAAGAAAGGACTTCATAGAAGGAAGTAGGGATTCAAGTCTCATAAAGAGCTTCCAAAAATTATGGTACTTAATAGCTTTCAGCTCTCATTGCCCCTACCATAAGCATCTTGAAGTGATTAAGGTTAAAGTGAACAAACTATGGTGTACATGCTTGACGAAGTATAAGTTAGAAATCTCATGTCCCTTGAATACGAGGGCCACTCCTCATGCTACTCAAGTTTAGTCACCGGTAAGTTCTTGTCATCGCAAGTACATGTGTATCATAGAGAACCGCCAACGGGGCACCCCTTGCCCGATGATACGGAACAATCCCCATATCAAAATGACAAGGCAAGCAGACAACGAGTATCTTAGCAATCTTCTTATTTACCATGGGAATATGGTGATTTTTTCTCTCTTTCCTCTTTCTATCAGACTCTTTTTTTATAAGAAGAATGCTTCATAGACAGCTCATTATGGTTACGCTGCAGGTTTCCACCATGTCAGCATGGATTAGACCAGCGACCCACGCGTTTCTCTAACACATATACATAACTCCATGGACTTATAAGCTCCCCTTTCATTTCACACTGACGACATCCATAGACAAAAGAGCATTGTATCAACTAGTTACAAAGTACCAGTGCATTGTTGAAAGCGTTCCCCATGACATCATGGTTCTGCTAATCCCCAACAAATAAGTGCAAGCATATATAACATAGATGACACAATGGTTCAAGTTTATTAAGGGCGAGAAAAGTAAAGTGTGCCATCAAGTTCGTGAGAGCTTTAATCACTAGTTTTCTCATAACAAGTTTAATTTTGAAGGTAAACAAAAAACATGAATATACTTGGACTAGCATATGCTAATAGGTATGTATGGTGGACTCTTTGGAATAACTTGGTTTAGAGAATTGGATGCATGAGTGGAACTCATACTTGGTTGCGGAGGCTAGCAAAAGACTGGGAGCGACAAACTAAGAGAGCAATAATGGCCATAATCATGTAGAGCGACAAAACATCATTGATCAAAGCATAAAGTGATACTACAAGTTGAAAACTAAAGGATCATAAAGGCTTATGGTGACTTGGGATAGTCATAACATGGTGTGAGCATGTGCCAAGTCAACCCAAATAAAGCATCAAAGGAGAATATCATAAATACTATGCTTTAATATGCTAAAAACAACACATGATTCTTTCAAAGGCACATTAAGCAATCTCAATTGTTTATAACAAGTCATGCTACATCAAAGAATACTGAGCATAAAGCCAAAACAATATCAAGCATGGCATGACAAAGCATAGGCCACAGTCAAAAACAAGCTCTCTTTACCACTTAAGCATGGACTTTCCTACTCTTTTCCAATCCAAACCAAACTATTTGAAAACCAATGTATGAAAGAGGGGGTCCAACCAATTTATTCAGAAAACTAAGCAAACAAAGCAAATGAAACACCAAAACAAAAACGAAAAAGAAGACGCTCCAAGAACAACACAACTGTGCATGAAACAATAAAAATGAAGTGTTTGGAAGAAACCTAGGATTTTTATTGATGAAGAAGGGGATGCCTTGGGCATCCCCAAGCTTTGACGCTTGTACTTATTGGATATTTATTGGGGTGACACGCGTGGCATCCCCAAGCTTGAGCTTTAGTCCATCCTTCATCTCATTACTCATTCCTTCCATACACCTGAAAATTTTCCTTCATACAAAACTTCACACAATCTTTATTAACAACATTAGTGTACTCAAGATAATAAGTCTTTAGGTTCAGTTCTAACACCAATAAAACTTCCAATACTAGCTACTGTAGCACTTCCCTCAAAAAGCTCAATTCCCCAAAAGGACTCAAAAAGGAACCAACAAGAAGCAAATGTAGAAAATGGCAGAAATCTGTTAAAACAGACCAGCAGGTAAAGACAAAAAAATCGAAGACCTTCTGTTGCTCAAATCAAAAAGTGTTGAACTAACTAAAGTTAGATAACAACCTGGGTCAGAAGCACAAAAATTCATGCCTCAAAAGGACGTACAGAGATTTTACACGAAATTTTACGGTGAAGCACAGAAATCTGTTTCAGGACAACAACTTTCCCAATCATTACTTCTCTCTCATTAGAGGTTACTCTTGGAACAAAAAGTAAATAAAAAGGATAAGGAGAGGTTATTACTTAAGTAATAACTTCCAAGACTAATCAAAAACTTTTGGGTTATCTCCCAATAAGTACTTTTCTTTAACGCCTTTAAGTTAGGCATAAGAAGTAAGAAAGAATCAAGTGTTCTCGAATGAAGAAGCATTAAGAGCAAATTTTGTTTTCATAAGAGAGGCAAAAGAAATCTTCTCTCTCTTCTTAGGGAAGTGTTCTATACCTTTCTTGAGTGGGAGTTGATATTTAATGGTGCCTTCTTTCATATCAATAATGGCACCAATAGTTCTAAGAAAAGGTCTTCCCAAAGTAATAGGACAAGAAGCATTGCATTCAACATCCGAAACATAGAAATCAATGGGGACATAGGCATTGTTAACCATAATAAGAGCATCATTAATACTCCCCATGAGTTTCTTTTTAGCATTATCATCAAGTGGGACATTCAAATAACAATCTTCAAGTGGTGGCAAATCAAGCATATCATAATCCTTCTAGGCATAATAGAAACACTACTATCAAGATCACATAAAGCTTTGAAATCAAAATCATTCACTTTCATATTAATGATGGGTTCCCAACCATCTTCTTGTTTTATAAGAATAGAAGCTTTATGTTTCATCTTTTCTTCTTTAATCTTTATGAGAGCATCAGTAGTGTGTTTTGTAAAGGCCATGTTCGTAGCACTAGCATTAGGACTTTTAGCAAGCTTTTGTAGGAACTTAATAACTTCAGAGATATTGCAACCGTCAAGATCAAAATCATAATTATCATCTAAGGTAGTAGGGCTATTACTATCCTCAACACTAGTGGTAGTGATAGTAGAAACACTAATGTTTCTAGCAATTTCATCTTCTCTTTCCCACTTAGCATGCAATTCAGCTAATAGTCTAACATTTTCATCAATTCTTACTTGTATGGCATTAGTAGCTGCAAAGGGATTATCAATAGTTTCAGGTTTAGCATCCATTTTATTCAAAGAAGATTGAGCTTCAGCCAGTGATGATATATTTCTTTCAGCATTAGAGAGTTTTTCCTCAATAGTTTTATTGAAAGCAGTTTGTTTACTAATAAAGTCCTTAAGCATAACTTCAAGTTCAGAGGGAGCACTCCTATTGTTGTTGTAGGAATTTCCATAAGCATTACCATTGTTGGGAGGATATGGCTTATAATTGTTGTTACCAAAATTATTCCTGTAGGCATTGTTGCTAAAATTGTTATTTCTTATGAAGTTCACATCAACTTGCTCTTCTTGAGCAACCAAAGAGGATAAGGGAATATGATTTGGATCAATATGAGCTTTCCCATTAACAAGCATAGAGATAATAATATCAATCTTATCACTCAAGGAGGAGGTTTCCTCAACATAATTTACCTTCTTACCTTGTTGAGCTCTTTCAGTATGCCATTCGGAGTAGTTAACCATCATATTATCCAGAAGCTTTGTTGTAGCACCCAAAGTAATGGTCATAAAGGTACCTCCAGCAGCAAAATCCAATAGGTTCCTTGAGGAATAGTTCAATCCTGCATAAAATTTTTGGATGATCATCCAAGTAGTCAGTCCATGAGTGGGACAATTCTTTACCAAAGATTTCATTCTTTCCCAAGCTTGAGCAACATGTTCATTATCAGATTGTTTAAACTTCATTATTTCACTTCTCATATATATAATCTTAGTAGGAGGATAGTATTTTCCAATGAAATCATCTTTGCATTTAGTCCAAGAATCAATACTATTCCTAGTTAAGGAATTCAGCCATTCTTTAGCTTTTCCTCTCAAAGAGAAAGGAAACAATTTAAGCTTAATAATATCTCCATCTACATCCTTATGCTTTTGCATCTCACAAAGTTCAACAAAGTTATTTAGATGAGCAGCAACATCTTCATTACCAATACCAGAAAATTGTTCTCTCATAACAAGATTGAGTAAAGTAGGTTTTATTTCAAAGAAAGTAGCTTCAGGAACAGGTGGAGCAATAGGTGTGCTCATAAAATCATTGTTGTTGGTGCTAGTGAAGTCACACAACTTAGTATTTTCAAGAGTAGTCATTTTTTGTGTTTTTGATAAAGAAAGCAAACTTGTAAAACTATTTTTTTATGTTTTTGATAAAGAAACAAGCAAACAAAACAAAAGTAAACTAAGCAAAACAAAAATAATAAAGTAAAGAGATTGGTTATGAGGGACTCCCCTTGTGAAGATGTCCTTGACTCCCCGTCAACGGCGCCAGAAAAATACTTGCTGACTCGTGTACTAACGAGCTCGTTGGGGAACCCCAAGAGGAAGGTATGATGAGCACAGCAGTAAGTTTCCCTCAGTTATGAAACCAAGGTTATCAATTCAGTAGGAGCAAGGAAACACCCCAAAGGTGTAGCTAGCTGAACTTGGGCAGGGCGCACTACCGGTGCCAGCAGCAACATGGAGGCATGCATAACACAACCACATAACTATGTCCCCAACTTGCGATGAGGTTGTCAATCTCACTGGTTTTGCTGAAAACAAAGGATTAAACGTATCGAGTGGAAGAAAGTAATAGTTTGCAGAAAGTAAACACGGAACAGTAAACATTTGTAGATTGATGGTAAAAGAAAGGATCGGGGTCCATAATTCACTAGAGGTGGCTCTCCTTAAGATAGATAACATGCTGGGTGAACAAATTACAGCGGGGCAATTGACAAACATCAAGAAAGCATACATGCATATACTACTCATCTTGACTCCTTTGAGATTCGATTGGGCATTACAACATTATACATAGACCGCCATCCAACTGCATCTATGACTAATAATCCACCTTCAGGTTATCATCCGAACCCCCTCCAGTATTAAGTTGCAAGCAACAGATAATTGCATTACGAATTGCGTGTAATGTAAACAATACGATTGTTCTATGAACAAAAGATCGTTGTTTTCTCCCTAGTAGCAACAACACATCTAGTACCTTAGAGATTTCTGTCACTTCCCCAGATTACCAGAGGCATGAACCCACTATCGAGCATAAATACTAACTCTTGGAGTTGCTAGCATCTACTTGGCCAAGATAGCTACTAACAACGGAAAGCATGCAAGATCACAAATAACAAAGACATGATAGAATCAATAATCAATCTGAAATAGCATCTCAATATCCATCGGATCCCCGCAAACACAACATGCAGAATTACAAATAAATGATCTTGATCATGAACGGAGCTCACAAGATCTAGACATGAAAGCACAAAGGAGGAGAACCAGCCAACTAGCTACTACATGGATCCGTAGTCCAAGGATGAACTACTCACGCATCACACCGGAGGCTTGCATGGTGATGAAGAAGGCCTCGAGGGTGAATTCCCCTCTCCGGCAGGGTGCCGGGAAGAGCTTCAGATCCCTCCCGATCTAGGGATGGAGATGACGGTAGCTACAAACTCTTTCGTGAATTTTTGATCGGGTGCCTAGGGTTTTCGTCCCAAGGGCAACTTATAGGCGGAAGGAGAGGCCAAGGGGGTGCTGGGGTTGGCCAGACCACCCCCTGGCGCGGGTCAGGCCTGGCCGCGCGGCCAGGTGGTGTGGCCGACCCCTAGCCCCTCTCCGTCTCGTATTCTGGCACTTGATCCCTTCCATAAAAATAGGCACTTTGGCTTTTGTCCCGTCCAATTCCGAGAATATTCATTTTCTGACTTTTCTGGAACCAAAAACAACAGAAAACAGGCAGCTGGCACTGTGGCTCTTGTTAATAGGTTAGTCCAAGAAATCATAATAAAAGTACTCCAAAGTTGGAACAAAACACAAGAAAGTGGATAAAACTAAGCATGTAACATCAAAAATTATAGATACATTTGCAATGTATCAGATATCACTTCCGCACTCCCGACGGGATCGGGGAGCCGGAGGTCTCATCGTGCACCGGATGTGTACGAAGACACGAGGCGCAACACTTGGGGCACTTAAATGTCGTGAGCTGGAGCCGTTGCATGATAAAGATGATGAAGATCAAGAAGGAGCAAGGGGTGACCTGCGAGGAGCTTCGCGACCTTGAGGTCGGCTATGAGTACGGCTACATCAACCATGTTCCTCGCAGAATGTTAACCGCGTACGGTCTACAAGGGTATGTATTCTCTACGCATTGGCCGTTACCGCATTACTACATAGATAGATCCTAGGCAAGTTTTGGGGTTTCATTCGTAGGATTTTTTTTGTTTTCCGCGCCGATCCCCAACAGTGGTATCAGAGCCAATCCATGCGTAGGAGTGCTATACGGCCAGTACGCACAAGTATTGTGTGCGTATTGATCCCTTAGTTGTTATCCTCTAACGTGTACTTGTTTATATCGCGGTATTGTTTGATGAAGCGGCCCGGACCGACCTTACGCGTATTCATACGCGAGACTGGTTCCACGCTCAACATACGGCTTGTACCGTATAAGTGGCTAGCGGGTGTCTGTCTCTCATTCGATAGTTGATATAGCATTTACAACGGAGGGCCCCGAAAGGGGTGTAGTAGAGACAACTGTCGGATCCATGTTGTGGTTGGAAAGTTCGTAGTTTAGAAACGGTTCTAGTGCGAAAGCCCTAACAACCACGTAAAACTTGCAATAGATAAAGTAGAGGCGTCTAACTTTATTTTGCAGGGGGCATGTGATTATGATATGGCATTGGTCGATACGAAGGTAAAGTAGTTTACTTTTATGTTACTAAGTAGTATAGTAATAGTCATCGTTCCGATGGACGACCTAGTGGCGGCGTCGTGGACTTGGCGTCAAACCAAGGGCACGCTGGAGATCATGCCGGAGCGCTCGATGGAGATCAAGGCACAAGAAGACCATATCATATCACATTATACATATGATGTTGATACCTAGTTTTTACATATTATTGTGTGCTAGTATTTAGGTACTCAACGGTAGCAAATAAGATAATCTCTATTGAATTCCAACGTTCTATGTTCCCCTTGTGTGTGCACCACCAAGAAAGTTCTTCAGTATGAGGCGATCCAGGGTGATAGGCCTGGGTGTCAGACATATCTGCGTGCGCATAGAGTGGGTGTAAGCCATGTTGCACAGCGAATACACACAAGTTAGATTTGGCGAGCCTAGCACGCTAGAGAAGCGTGGCCTCGGAACACAAGAGATCGAAAGATCGAGCATGAGTCACATGGATGATGTGATTGGCATTATTGAATGTCTACCTTTGATAATGCACTGATGGCCGTGATGATCGGGGGAGGTGTAGAGGATAGGGATCATGCGATCACTAAAATCGTCTAGGGGATGACCGTTTTAGTGGAGACCAATTATAAATTGATCTCTTATTATAAACTTAGTCTAGATGTCTATTTGCAAATATCTTAGTAGACCTTAGCCTGTCCCATTGAGGTCCTTTGTGACCATGGGAATATATTGTTTAATATGGAACTTAGCAAAAGGGTCCAACTTCTTAGATTAATACCCACACATGAAGGATATCCTCGTAAAAGGTGATCTTCTCTTCTTGATACAATAACCATTAGGAGATAATTCGATGACTCCAGAATGTTTGGAAAAACACTTAGCAATCTTACATTAGAGTTGAGAACTCTTGGAAGGGCTTGATTGTAAGTGGAGATCATGGATGAAAAGGTATATATAAGATATACAAATTATAAATGTGGTTCTTGCAGAACTCATTGCAGTTTACAAAGTATTTGATACTTGTCCCGATTTGTGAAAACGGGAGGATCTGCTTGAGAATTACTGGATTTAAGGCAACATTACTTGATGGCGGCAAGCAAAACAGTTGATGGCCGACATCACCTCTTCCCTCAAAGTTTATCATTTGGATTAGTGGACTTGAATATAAATTTGTAATCCATGTCTATGTGTCTTGCTTTTGGCGAGACGATTATTCATATGAACAAGTTACAAACCAGTTTGTACTATTCTTATGAACAATACCTTATGGTCACATTACGATTACAAATAAGTTATTCTTATCACTATATTAATGATAATAGTTTAAACATTTATAAAAGGATTAGAATGCTAAAAGATATCCAAAGCTTAACAATGAAAAGACACTATAGTTTAAGTCATTTTGGTTATTGCATGTTCTTTATAAAAGATCGGGGTCCTAGATGCATAATCTAGAGACTTTGCAAAACCATGCCTCTCAGGCAGAATGACTAAAACTCCGCATTCTGGTAAAACGGTGATATGCGAAGAAATGTTGAATCTTATACATAGGATGTATCGTATTTTCAACAAGTAGTGGAAATCATTTATTGTGGACTTAAGTGAATAAGTGTATTTACTTAATGAAACATGAAGTTTGAAATGATTTGAATTGTTCAAATGAGTTCATGGGATATTGAAGTTAACAAGAATATGAAGTCTCTTCGATTTGATCGACATGACTAAAGTATTCAAGTTAAGTTTAGCATAAAAGGGACTTGTGAAAGATGTTTCACAAATTATGATAATTGGATGAGTTGAAACTTTGTTGAAATGTCTAAACATCATAATCATTATGTATTAAGATACATATGGTATAGTATTATCTCTTATAGGGGTTATAGTTGTCATTTAGAGTTAAAGATCATAATAAGCAAACACTCATTTGAAATACAAAGGAACATCTAAAGATTCGTGGAAACAACACCATAAGTGTTATGGCACGTTCGAGTTTCTGGAGATTTCGACAAGTCGAAGTCATGGCGAATAAACAAGTCTTTGTAGAGCATTCTTAGGAAGCTATGAATGCATCTTCCACAAAGGAGCAAACCTGTTGTTTTCCAAAGTTGACGTGTCTTGATGAAGATACAAGTGGAAGAAAGTAAAAGATCAAAACAAGGTATTTGACCTTGCCTTCAGATTGTTGACTGGCGCAGCGGAATTTGTTTCGTGAATCCAAACTCTGCAAATAGAGGAGAAACTTTTGATAATGATCATAAAGTTTCAGGGAATACTTTTACTAAAAGAAGTAGGATTCAACCATATATTCTACAAGTTTGTGGAATTATATTGTTGATTCACTTGTCATGTTTTGAACAAGACATACCTACAAAATACAAAGAAGCGTGATGGACCTAAGTGCGAGAAATGAATAATCATTGAAATCTCGCTAGTGGAATTCTCGAATTGATGATGATCAAAGAATTTTGGAATGTCCAAGATTATTGAGAGGACCTAGATTTGAGTGGGAGCAAATCAGCTTGGCGAATTCATAATATGTAACTGACATATTTTGAGTGGGAGCTAAGTGAAATCCCTGGATCTCAAACATGAATGTCATATTCGAGTGGGAGCGTGAAATCATTCTAGGATATGTGGACGACATATGTGAATGATATGATTGGTGTTAATAACGTTTAAGTTAGTTAAATAAGGATGAAGTTGAAGTTATTAAACAAAGAGATCTATCAGGATAGATTGGTGAGTTTAATAAAACACTGAATGTCAAATGCTTCCTGGACTTGATTCTGAAAGATGTTCAAAAAATCCTAAGACAAGATTCTGAAGAAGTTTAGAATAGAACAAGGTAAGAAATAAGTTCTTACTGTGTGAAGCATTGGGTATTGAAACTATGGTTGAAAGAAAGAGATGCGTTGCATCTCCTATGCCTCAGTCATAGGTTACTAGCTTTTAACTGTAAGAACATGGCCTTAAGTGATTCCTGAGTTGATCACTGAACCAGAATTAAGTTTGTACTTAAGTAGCAAGAAGCAATGTAAGTGACATAGTTGCATTCCATGCACTAGGATCTACATAGATATAGAAGTATAAAGGCTACATCTAATGTGCTGTATAATGTTGTGGCGGGGCTAATTCGCTTTTAACATAGAATGATATGTCCTAGGGCCCAGGGCCCATGAGAAAGCCCTCGAGGTTGATCTAAAGTCACTGTAAGCTCCTAGAATCTGGCCTCGTTCTGCTGCCATGACTATAGTATATACACAAAGGATAACAAAGTGCGTTTCGAAGTTTAGATGGAAACAGTGAATAACGACCTTCATCATAAACACTAGAAACAAAAGTCTCACTTTGTTGCCAAACAAATACTTTGACCCACTATAAGATAATGGTGTGAATGTCAAAATTAGGAAGACATTAACGATTTGCAAAAGACATAATGGTCTGGTAAAACAGAACATAGGCATGACGTTTCCCATGAGCATGCATGATCTGTAAACGCATATGGCATATGGTTTATATGAGTAAAATGCCGGAATCACAGTAGAGAAAGAGAGAAAACCGGAATCGTTCCGCGAAGAGATCCGTAGTTGTTTGGAGAAAGAATAAAGGAAAAGTCCCGAAAAGTGTTTTCGGGTAAATGAGAATTTAAATATATATTTATTATATGTTAATTATGAATTAATATATTGTAAATAATATTTAGATTAAGATTTATAAAGTCAACTTTTATATTAGGCCAAATCCCGGAGGGAAATAGTCTAGAAATAAAACTGCACGAAATAAAAGGAAAAAGGCAAAATAGCCAGCCCTATGGGCGGCGGATAACCGCCACCGCACAGGGCGGCGGATAGTTGGGCAACGCCGCGGGCCGCCGCTGCCAGCCGGCCCACCCGGGCGGGGCTGGGCAGCTGGCTACCGCTGCCGCCTCTGGCAGGCCGCACGGGCTGGCCGGCCCACCCGGGTCGCCTCCCCTGGCCGCCGCTGCTGGCCGCTGGTGCAGCTGGGCCGAGGTGCTGGCGCCGGCCCACTCGGCCGTTGTGCTCCTGGCTGGCGAGCTGGGCCCCGCGGGGAAGGTGGCCGACCCACCCGGTTGGCTGCAGCCTGCTGCTTTTTATTTTTGTTTCTATTTAGTATTTTCTGTTTGCTTTTTGGGCTGAATGCTTTTGGCCCATTCGACAAGTCCAAAAATCTGCTGTCTTTTCTTTTATAAATAGTCCCACATGGCTAACCCAATGGGGAAGGCACACCCCCCTCCGCCTATATAAAGGGGTGCCTATGGGTGGGATTAAATACACAATTTAGAGAAGTCCTTTGGTTGAGTTCCTCCTTCTCTCTCTCCCTCTATACCTCGTGACCATGGCCCCATGTCTGGGCTGTGCGATCGAGGCACACCTGCAGTACATTGTTGCGCTGCAGGGATTCCTAGCCGGATATCACTTCCGCACTCCCGGTGGGATCGGGGAGCCGGAGGTCTCATCGTGCACCGGATGTGTACGAAGACACGAGTCGCAACACTTGGGGCGCTTAAATGTCGTGAGCCGGAGCCGTTGCATGATGAAGATGATGAAGATCAAGAAGGATCAAGGGGTAACCTGCGAGGAGCTTCGTGACCTTGAGGTCGGCTACGAGTACGACTACATCAACCACGTTCCTCATGGAACGTTAACCGCGTACAGTCTACAAGGGTATGTATTCTCTACGCATTGGCCATTACCGCATTACTACATAGAAATATCCTAGGCAAGTTTCGGGGTTTCATTCGTAGGATTTTTTTTGTTTTCCGCGCCGATCCCCAACAGGCATAGCCTCCCACTTCCACTGAGACCCAATGAAACATCTCATGACAATTTATTTCTCAACCACATACATAGAAACCGCCTGACCAGAGACTTGCACAAGAGCAATATGTGATTGACTTAGCGCAAGATGCTCACAAACCACACTGTTAGGGATTTGTGTAAATAAAGTCTCTTCAGACCCATTACCAATCATGTAGGCTATAGTGCGTGGTTGCTTCAAAACACGGTGTTTCGGTCGCATGCAACCATTTTTGTTGTCCGTTTGGTTTTAGATGGGGCGTTGTGATGCTCTGCACTCTGTTGCCATTATGGGACATGCCTTGGTTCCACAGTGAAGTCATACGCGGAGAATAGCATGAAAGCCAGGAATTGAAGACTGACAATAAAAGTTTGAGTCCTGGGGGTATAGGGATTCTGGCTTGGTGTTTTGTGGCTTAGAGCAACAGAATTGGCAAGTGGTGGCGATAAACATGAGGAATTTAGTGTCTAAACTTGTAGGGTGAAAACCCAAGGATCTTAACTGGTTGTGTCTGGCAATGACCTTGTTGAAGGTATTGTTTTGTGAGTGCAGACTTTCTCCAGGGTGAAAACCGATCAGGGCGATGATGATGCTTGAGCACCGTGCCCTTCTTGGAGACATCACTTTTGGAGTTATTGGATTTCTGGTGTTATTTTGGTGGTGTTTGGTCCATGGTTTTCAGGAGCTGATCACTCTAGCGGGATGATATATTGCAAACATATCCATAATTTTTTGATGTTCCATGCTTGGTTTTATCTACTTTCTTATGTTTTGTCCACACATTGGAGTACTTTTCATATGATTTATTGGACTAACCTATTAACAAGAGCCACAGTGCCAGTTGCATGTTTTCTGCTGTTTTTGGTTCTAGGAAAGTCAAAAAATGAATATTCTCGGAATTGGACGGGATAAAAGCCAAAGTCAGTTTTTCACCGAGGGACACCTGGAGCCAGAAGACGAGATGGAGAGGGGCTGGGGCCTGGCCGCACGGCCAGGCCTGGCCCGCGCCAGGGGGTGGTCTGGCTGCCCCAGGCACCCCCTCGGCCTCTCCTTCCGCCTATATATTCCCCTTGATACGGAAACCCTAAGTACCCGATCAAAAATCCACGAAAGAGTCTATAGCCGTCGTCATCTCCATCCCTAGATCGAGAGGGATCTAAAGCTCTTCCCGGCACCCTGCCGGAGAGGGGAATTCACCTTGGAGACCTTCTTCATCATCATGTAAGCCTCCGGTGTGATGCGTGAGTAGTTCATCTCTGGACTACGGGTCCATGTAGTAGTTAGATGGCTGGTTCTCCTCCTTTGTGCTATCATGTTTAGATCTTGTGAGCTCCGTTCATGATTAAGATCATCTATTTGTAATTCTGCATGTTGTGTTTGCGGGGATCCGATGGATATTGAGATGCTATTTTAGATTGATTATTGATTCTATCATGTCTTTGTTATTTGCGATCTTGCATGCTTTCTATTGTTATAGCTATCTTGGCCAAGTAGATGCTAGCAACTCCAAGAGTTAGTATTTATGCTCGATAGTGGGTTCATGCCTCTGATAATCTAGGGAAGTGACAGAAATCTCTAAGGTACTAGATGTGCTATTGCTACTAGGGAGAAAACAACAATTATTTGTTCATAGAACAATCGTATTGTTTACTTTACACGCAATGCGTAATGCAATTATCCGTTGCTTGCAACTTAATACTGGAGGGGGTTCGGATGATAACCTGAAGGTGGATTATTAGTCATAGATGCAGTTGGATGGCGGTCTATGTATAATGTTGTAATGTCCAATCGAATCTCAAAGGAGTCAAGATGAGTAGTATATGCATGTATGTTTTCTCGATGTTTGTCAATTGCCCCGCTATAATTTGTTCACCCAACATGTTATCTATCTTAAGGAGAGACACCTCTAGTGAACTATGGACCCTGGTCCTTTCTTTTTACTATCAATCTACAATGAACTGTTTACTGCTTTGTGTTTACTTTCTACAAACTATTACTTTCTTCCACTTGATACGTTTAATTTTTTGTTTTCAGCAAAATCGGTAAGATTGACGACCTCATCGCAAGTTGGGGACAAAGTTTCGTGGTTGTGTTGTGCAGGTCTCCACGTTGCTGTTGGCACCGGTAGTGCGCCCTGCCAAAGTTCAGCTAGCTACACCTTTGAGATGTTTTTTTGCTCCTACTGGATTGATAACCTTGGTTTCAATACTGAGAGAAAACTTACTGTTGTGCTCTCATACGTTTCTCTTGGGGTTGCCCAACGAGCTCGTTAATAGGCGAGTCAGCACGGGACTTTTCTTTTATGTAATTTTTTTTTTCGGCTATGCGCATCTGTAATGCCAATAGGTAATGCATTGTTGCAAAAGTTGAGTGTAATTTCTATCTCGTGATATTAATATATGCTCCTTTCTAAAAGAAAATAACCAGATAGTGGGGTAACTAAACTCTACAAGATATTCTGCACCCACTACAAAATCTTTCTACCATCATATGGACGAGCAATGCCATCATCTTATGTCACTATTCATTTTATTTTACTCCCTCCTTTAAGAAATAATTGACTTGAGTTTGTCTATATTCAAATGTATCTAGACGCATGTTAGTGTATAAATATATTCGAATCTAGATAAAGCTAAGCTGTTATTTTTTGGACGGAGGGAGTATTATTTTTTCTCTAACAAATGGAACACAAAACATAGGACATGGTGTCGCCCACCAAGATGTCGGCTTAGTGAAGAAATGGCTAAGGGTCTATTTGGCAACACGTTTTTTCTCAGTATTTGGAAGATACCACAATTTATTAAAATACTATAGTTTGCAATACTTTGATATGTTTGGCTACAATAAAATACCATGATTTTAAAACTATGGTAGTCCAAAAACAGTGTTATTTTTGCCTTATAAAAAAAGAGATATTGGCTTTTTTCCTCGAAAATTATGGTTTTGTTAAAACTGAAGTTTCTCGCGACGAGGCGTAACGGTGTTATGATTTTGTAATACTTTGGTTTTACAAACATCAAATTCTCAGACGGAGGCTAAGATCGTAATTCTTCCTTTGTTCCAATATAAGACGCCGAAGGATTAGTCAAAAGTTAATGTTTTTTAACGAAATCAATATCGATAGATTCACCATAAAGTATATTTTAGTAATATGTCCATTCAGTATTATAGATGTAGATATTTTTTCCTAAATATTTGGTAAAAGTTAACATGATTTGATTTTTGACTAATCCTTAGGCGTATTATATTTTGAGATGGAGCGAGTATGTTTTTATATGTCCAATAGCCAATTAAGATACTTAGGGGCGCGTTTGGTAGGCTGCATTCAGTCTAGACAGGCCAGCTCACGCAGAAAACGACCTATTTGGGTACCTGGGCGACCCCTGTGTTGTGTCCAGCACGAGTATTAAAGCAGCCCATAGCCTGGACCAGGGACAACAGCCGAATTGGCCATTTTCGTGGAGTCAGCCTCGGTTGGGCGCAAAATGGGCTACCGCCGCCCAGTGGTTGCACGTGTGGGGAACCGCGAGAGACGCGAATAACTCCCTCCCACTTTGCCTCACTTCCTGTCACCGCCCCACTCCGCCGGTTAGAGTAGCCCCGTCCCGTCCCATCGGAGAGACCAATGGCCTCCTCCTCCGGCCATCCTCCCCGCCAACAAGGTAGTGCCCCGGGTCAAGCACACATCCCGCAAGCAGTTGGGCCGCCCCGTTCATGACGCCGTACATCGTGCCATCGCCGAGTACACGGCGGGGGGATTTAGGAGCGAGGCGGCTCTAGCTGACCCCATCATAGTCCCCTCTCTACGACGGCCGTCACCACTTTCAAGTGTGCCGCGTGAGGCGCCGGTCGGGGTGATGCGATCCATGGGATAACATCGGGGTTTTTTCCCGTCCCAACATGCTTCAACAACGACCCCTCCGCCAGCGCATTGAGGATGACGGCCATGATGGAGGGGGCGCCGAGGTGGAGCGGCGACATGGCCGGGCCATCCGCCTTCATGGTCGTGCCACCGAGGCGGGACATGACGTTCCCTTCAGGGTTCAGTCCGATCCCGGTAGGATTTCCTGCCATGCCCTCGACATTTCTGCAAGGATTAGCCGCGGCTGTAGCGTGCCCTCCGGGCAGGACACACCCAGCACGACCGCTCCAGTAGCCATCGCTATGGCCCGATCCGCCGCTGCTTCACTAGCACCTCCGGCGATTAGGCCGTCCACTGCTCCGCCATAGGTAATGGTTCTCTTTTCCCTATCTGTTATTGTTTCCTGTATACAAATTGATATGCTTGCTTGATATAATGTGTTACATACGAGTGCTGGCAATGTAGATTACAATATGTTGCTTCATATGTGACCATTGTGCATGTGTAGATCAAATTTTGCATGTGGAGTCACTACCGATCTAGATGCTTGGCAGCAACATTATGCATGTGTAGATGAATGTCATTGCCATGTTTGCTTGTCTAGATGCTTGTCATCACCATTAAGCATATGTAGATGAATGGCATTGCCATTTTTCTTGTGTACATGCTTGACATGACCATTAAGCATGTGTAGAAGAATGTCATTGCCTTTTTTGCTTGTCTACATGCTTAGCAGCAACATTATGCATGTGTAGATGAATGCTATTGCCATGTTTTCTTGTCTAGATGCTTGGCATTACCATTAATCATGTGTAGATGAATGACATTGTCATTTTGCATGTGTACATGCTTGACATGACCATTAAGCATGTGTACATGAATGCCATTGTCTTTTTTGCTTGTCTACATGCTTGGCAGTAGCTTGCATGGGTAGATGAATGTCATTACTATATTTGCTTGTCTACATGCTTGGCATTACCATTAAGCATGTGTAGATGAATGTCATTGCCATTTTGCTTGTGTACATACTTGGCAGCAGCATTATGCATGTGTAGATGAATGTCATTGCCATGTTTGCTTGTCTAGATGTTTGTCATCACCATTAGGCATGTGTAGATAAATGACATTGCCTTTTTTGCTTGTCTACATGCTTGGCAGCACCATTATGCATGTGTAGATGAATGGCATTGCCATGTTTGCTTGTCTTCATGCTTGGCATCACCATTAAGCATGTGAGATAAATGACATTGTCATTTTGCTTGTGTACATGCTTGGCAGCAGCATTTTGCATGTGTAGATTGATACGTCCAAAACGTATCTACTTTCCTAAACACTTTTGCTACTGTTTTTCCTCTAAACTTGTGTGATTTGGATACAACTAACACAGACTAACGCTGTTTTCAGCAGAATTACCTTGGTGTCTAGTTTTTGTGCAGAAAATCAACTATCAGGAAAAATCTCAAAAAATATACCAAAAATCCTATTTCACCAGAAGACTCACAGAACCAGAAGACGAGACGGAGTAGGGCCACGAGGGGCCCACACCACCTGGCAGCGCGGGCCAGGCCAGGCCGCGTCTAGGGGTGGTGTGTCCGCCTCGGCTGCCCCCTCAGCCTCCCTCTTTGCCTATAAGTTGCCTCTTGACCTAAAAACCAAGGGGGTTCGATGTTTTTCTAGAAAGAGTTCCGCTGCGTCGTCGCCACCAGATTCTGTGATTCAAAACCAGAAACTCCATTTTAGCACCCTGTCGGGACGGGGAATTGGAGGAGATCATCGCCATCATCATCACCATCGCTTCTCTATCAACCATCCATGTTTCCCCAATCTATGAGTGAGTAATCCCCCGCTGTAGGCTATGGGGATGGTAGGGATTAGATGAGATCGTTTATGTAATGGCATCAGATTGTTAGGGCATGGTGCCTAGTATCTATTATTAGTGCTTTTTGACTCTGTTGCAACTTGTTATGCTTAATGCTTGTCACTAGGGCCCGAGTGCCATGATTTCAAATCTGAACTTGTTATTGATTCATTATGATAGTATTGTTTTTGGTCTTACCTGCAAGTTGTATACACATATTATTGTCCGGAACCAAAGGCCCTGGAGTGACAGAAATCGGGATAACCGGAGGAAATGGCTTTGATGTGAGGATCACATGTGTTTACGGAGTGTTAATGCTTTACTCTGGTGCTCTATTAAAAGGAGCGCCTTAATTGCCAGTAGTTCCCTTGAGGCCCCGTTGCAAACGGGCTGGCAGGACAAAAGATGTTGTGCAAGTTCTCATTGCGAGCACGTATGACTATATATGGAATACATGCCTATGATTATTTAGTACTTAGATGCTTTATCTTATTTATCTACAAATGTCCTATGTCTTGATTTCTATATGAGTTGTCTTGTCTATGCAACGCCCGTCCGTCCATCCCTATGCTTACCGCGCTTTAATCCTACTGTTTACTACAATTGTTACTATTGTCTTTACTTTTACTACTGCTATTACTTTGCTATTGCTACTAATAAACTGATGTGAGCAAGATTGTTTCCAGGTGCAGCTGAATTGACAACTCAGTTGTTAAGGCTTATAAATATTCTTTGGCTCCCCTTGTGTCGAATCAATAAATTGGGTTTCATTTCCCTCGAAAATACTGCAGTACACCCTCTATACTTGTGGGTCATCAAGACTATTTTCTTAGATGAAGCAATTGCAATGTACCAATCTTTATACAACTGTTATTTATCTATTTAATTTGCACAATGCATTTGTTAGTGTTTTCTGATCAGTTTCGATTAGCAAGGTACCCAAGAAGGACTGGAACACCTTGTTGAGGAACACAATTCCTCCTATGCCTAGGTACGAGGACTTCATCCGAGACCTCCCTCCTCAACGGCTAGACCAGCCCTCAACAGCTTGCTGACGGAAGTGCCGACGAGGAAGAAGAAGGATCATCAAGGCCGCAAGCCGCGCCTTAGTCACCACATAAATGAGGACCTCCCTCATCGCTTCTATGTCTAGATCAAGGCCACGAACCTGACTGCACTCCAGCTCCCGAAAAGCATGAAGGCGGTAGTGCTGAAGCAACTGCAGATAAGGCAGCATGTCTGCACTCTCCCCTGAAGACCTCCTCCTTCCGTGAGTACGGTGTGCAGCTGTAGATGTTCGAGCGACAGATGTACTTCATGAAGGGTTGGAGTGAATTTGTGTCAAAGATCAAGCTTTAGGTTGGGTACGTCCTCGCCTTCAAGTACATCAACAAGCAAAAGGGCTTCAAGGTGACTCTCTTTAGAGCTTTCAACAACACAGAGGAGTTGATCACCTACGATAAGCTCATTTGATCGCCCTATCTGTTGTTGATCGTATATTTAATCTAGTTTGTCTACTGGATGCTATGTTGAACCACTGTCTTCTACGTGTCTTCTGGGTCAGAGGTATGTACCCTTGACATGAACAACCTCTCAGGTGCCATGGGATACACCTGACTATGAACTAAAATGGCTAGTCTAGTTTCTATGTTCTGTTCTTGTGTGACCTGTTCGAATGTGTGTTGTGTTCTTGTGTTGGTAAGATCACCATATTTGAATGTGATGAGTATATCAGCATGTGTGTGCAAAGAGAAGGAACCAGGCTAGGCATCAAACAACCCTTTTTTTTACATCTGCTGGAAAAAGGGCAATCAAACGGGCTGCAATCTCAATTAAAAAATACGACCCAGACTACCAAACGGGCTGCAGAAGCTGACCCAGCGCTCGGGCTGGGCCGAAAATCAGGTGCAGGCTACCGCCCTAGTAGATAGACATTTATAACTAGTTATCTCGACCTTCCATCCTGTATCCGACGATAGATTGGCCATAAGCCGGAGCCACGATTCTGTACAAAACCAAATCGAGAGGAAAAAAAAACCCTAGCAAAGCCGTTACTATTGTCAGAATCCTCTTTCCCGGCGGCGACCACGGCTCGCTGCCGGAACCATCGTCGCCGGCGGACCCCGTGCGGCCGCCTCCTCCGCGACGCCGGCCATGGTGAGATCCGTACAACCCTCGCAGCACCTGTCGGTTCATTTTTCTGATTCCGTGTTACTCACTCTCTCTCCGCCCTCTGCCCCTCGCCTTCTCAGTTCTCCATCGCGGCCATCAACGAGAGCGACACCGTCGGCAAGTGGGAGCCGCTCGCGCCGACCAAGGAAGCACAGGTACGGATTCTCTTCTCCTTCCTCCCACCCTTTTCTCTCTGAGTATTCTATGTCCCCAATTCCAAAAATCCCAGCGCGTTGATTATGTAGCTGGCATCTCGGGTTAGGGTTTTCGATTTCTCGAGTGCACTGTGATGGGTTAAATGGGTTTTATGTGATTAAAGCGTGTCGTGATGTTGTGGCAAGCACCAAAAGCCGTCACCTGGTGGTGTCATTGACGAGCTGAGTGCTTCAATTGCGGTTTTACTAGATGGTTTCTAGTTCAGCACCGAGGAGAGTTCAAAGCGGTTATTTTTTCCTTTAGTGCTTCCTTTTTGTACCATCCCCAAAATATGAAACTGCATGAGATTCCAGTGCTTGCATTGTGAGGATTGCAGGCGTATGAGGACAATAATGTAGTAAAATCTTTCAGGTTTGAGGTAGTACTCTTAATGTTGAGTTATGCAGCGGACATAGTATATTGTTGAACAAAATACATTAGCATGGAACTGATATTTCTTTCTTTTTAATGAAAACTTATGCAAGGAAGTTAATGGTAAAAAGTGTTGGCATCAAAGAATTTCATGGACTGAAGGAAATTTAGTTGGCTGAAATATGTGGTTTTATGGATACCAGTGTTTCTTAAAACATGTTAGAATTGTAAAATTAACATGAAGCAATGTTTCGTGACGAGCTTAGACCTGAAAAAATGAAGGATCACTAATTTACTATGCAGAATATTGCACAATTCATGAATGCACTATCACCACAACACCACCCAATAAGTTTTGGCCTTGAATGGGTTTGTGTCCTCGTAGGATAGTACAAGAATACGTTTCTCTAGTGATTTTAAGTGCTCCAATCAAACCATTGTAGGAGTATTTATGATTTAAATGCTTAATCCAAGTGCCGCTTCTGTATGTGGTAGAAGAGATATGCAGAAGAGCTTGGTTTGTTGCACAAGAATTTTTGATTAATTGCCTGAGAAGGATCCCTCAAGGACTAATTTCAGCGATTGAATGTATCATGTGGATTTTTATTACCACTGTATTTCTTGTGAACAAAAAATTATTTGGATTCTTTCAGGAAACATTCTATCCTTTAATCTTGATCTTTAGATGAATACTAGTGATGCATAGTTAGTGTAAAATGTAATTAAGGATTATTTGTCGCCAAACTGATTATCCTAATGTAACTGTGCTGGTCTCAGATCACAGTGCAATATGAGTGATAGTTCATAGTTTAATAAGATGAACTGTTCTTTGATTATTACATGTTGTCATATGATTTTCGGCCACATATATAACAGCTCATCCCAGGCTTACTGCAAATGGGAGTGTGTGTGTGCTTGTAGGCAGGGGCGGAGCTGCATGGTGGGTTGAACAGGCAGCCCGGTTCAATTTTTGTCCCTAGCAATTAGTCTAAAAAATGGGTCTGTTCACATACTCTCTTGTGATTGTGAATCCCTGTCGATCTTTGTATAGCTCCTCCTTCCTATAGGGGCACCTAAACTACATCAATCATAATATTCCAGCACCTGCTTGGTTTTTGGTTTGTTAAGCTAGAAGGCCTAGCTTTCACATGAGAAGAGACACCACATAGAGATTATTGCTGTCAAGGGAACTGCGTTAGGGGTTTCATTTCTATGTCACCACTGGATTAGAGCGTTCAAGTCTTTAAGAACTGTTGGGTTAGGAAGCATTTTCAGTGGGGCACAGCTGTACATGTTACTATTATTATTGTTTATTATTAGTGTAGATTGATACAAGAATACGCCGAATAGTGAGTATCATGTTACTGAATATACTTGTTCATTTTTACATCTATGTACGTCAGCATATTATATTGATCCTTATTTAATCCAATAGAAGGACTTCCTGTAGTTATATATGCAGATAACTTTTATTTGCCACCTAGGTGCTAGAGCTTGAAAGAGTATCCCAAAGCTTGCAATAGATTTTGATCAAAGTCTTTGGCTGATTTCACTCTTTTAATTCCCTTCTCGTGGAAACGCTGAACTTTTGAATTTTGGATGCTCTGAATATGGTTGTCAGGATATATTGTTATTGAAACAAACTTTAAATGCTGTCAGGAGTCTGCACTTTCTCATAAGTACCATGAGGGGCTCCTTAAGTTGCAAGAAAAAGACTACGCAAAAGCTTGTGAACTTTTGGAGGATGTTCTGAAGGATCCACTTATATCTGAAATACAGGTAATCTCACTAAGAATATTTTCGCATGTTCTTTTCTCTGCCTCCTCCATAACAGCAGGTCGTTTATTTCAACAGGTCGAGAACATTGGCAGTGATCAACATTTGCTGCAGCTAAGGTTTTTTTTCTCACCTTTTTGCAATGTTCATGTTATATGTACTGCTTTTTATTTGCCATTCTAAAGGATTATTTGTCGGTCGAACTCCTGGACTAACATGGATGTTAAATGCAAAATTGGGTAAAACCAATGTAGTCACTGACTCACTATTCGCAAACAAATGTTATTTCAAAAAGTTATGCTCACTTCTATAAAGATGTCAATTGGTAGTGGTGGTCCGTTCACCTTTTGCTTCACCAAATGTTGGATCTTGCATATATGGCTGGGATGTGGGACAGTCTGAATTGTTTGATCAGGCACAGGTGGTATATTTTCTTTAGTTTTATAGTATTTTTTTATCTGTAACATGGTATTGTGCTAAGTATTTCAAATTTACAAATACTGTCGTTCTTAATGGTCACTTCTGCTATATGAGGAATCAAAATGGTGTATCATTTATAGTAAGTAGCTGATAATACTAGCGTTCGTAATAAAATCATAATGCACTTCTTGCATGTCATAACATGCTGAAGCCTGAAGGTTTATGGTAAAACGCATCACATAGTTGATCTTTGTCTGGACATAGCAAGCTGATTCCCTATGGCCTACTGATTTGAAATGTATGATATTATTATTTGCTGTTCAAAATGCTGACGTGCCTTCTTAATTGCTCAGGTTCTTGACACTGAAAAACCTTGCATCTGTTTTCCTTCAACAAGGATCAAAGTTCCATGATAATGCTCTACGCTGTTACCTACAAGCTGTGGAGCTTGATACACATGATTCAGTTGTATGGAATCATCTGGGAACACTGTCTTGCACCATGGGTTTGCTGAGCACATCAAGATGGGCATTTGAGCAAGGGCTTCTATGCAGTCCAAACAACTGTATGATGCCCTTTTCTTTCATTTTTATTTTTATTTAATCTGCTACTTTGTTGTTCAACTATCATATTCATATCTTAAACTTGTGATACCTAATTTTGGATTCTCATTAGCTTTGGATGCTTTATAGGGAACTGCATGGAGAAACTCTTGGAGGTCCTTATAGCGATTCGTGATGAAGTTGCATGCCTTTCTGTAGCAAATTTAATACTTCGGAACTGGCCATCACATCATCGCGCATTACATGTAAAGAAGACCATTGAGGATCCTGAACCAGTGCCTTTTGCACCACGGGGTGTCGACATACTTGAACCCAGGCATGTCAAACTTGATTTTTCCAATAAAAGAAAAAGTGCTGCTGATGAAATAAATCAAGAAACAAAGAAGATTAAACAGAATGCTACATTGCAACTCAGTGAAGCCAAATGGACTGCCCTTTTAGATGGCATCATAAGTCTTTTAACTGCAAATAATGGGCTTGCTAATATCTCGGTGGATGTTGTCTTGTCTATAGATACATCCAAACCTTTGGAACCTGCTGGTGGAAGTGGAAATGATTTGTGTGATGGTGAAAGTTTGCCATCTCATGATAGCAAGACCACAGTTAAAGAGAAAGATGTTAACTCAGATAGAGAACATCCTCGCGAAAGGCGAAGCAGACGCCTCGAGAGACTGCAGAGTCGCAAATCTGGAAAAGATGAAGATGAATCCAATGGCAAAGATATATCACATGCGATAACTCAGTTTCTAGATTCATTCATCCTGAACCGGGCAAGCACTGCAGATAAGACTGATCATTCTGTAAATGCTGATACTTCTAATCTGGAAACTCTCACATATACATCCGACCGTGAGGCAGATGATGTTAAGCATTTTCTGTTAAAGATATGCAAGAACTATGGTCCTTTCCATATTGGCTATATGTTGTTGGAGGAAATAGCTCATCTTAACATACCTTTTCAAGATTACTTTGTTAACATCATTGAACTAGACAAACTTACTAGAGTCTGGTCTCAAGATAGATCTGCACTGTGCTGTTTATTTCTTGCTGAACTATACTATGATCAAGCTATATGTTCTGGAAGCTCATCAACATCCTTGGAGCTGTCTGATTCTTCTTACCATCTTTGCAAAATCATTGAGTTAGTAGCTCTGGAATTACCATTCAGCACAGATGTTGAGAAAATGAACTCCACCAGCTTCAGTTTGGATACAGAAAGCAGTAGGGCAGAAGTATGTTCAAGTGATAAAACAGAGAGAAATGTTTCAGATATGTCCAAAATCTCTGCAAAGGCTAAAGAATCAATTTTCAATAACATGCTTTGTGACGAAACATCTGAACAAGATTCTTTGTTAGACACTGATCGTGTGAACTGGATTCGTTTCTTCTGGCTGAGTGGTTGCGTGTTCCTTTCAAGAGACTGCAAAGAAAGAGCTTATAAGGAGTTCAATGCTGCTCTGTCACTCCTAACTAGCAACAAAGCCAAAAGCAATAGAGAGTTTATACTTCTACCTCACACCAAGCTTGTAAAATTTCTGACAGCTGATAGGATTCTGCGTGAAGTTAACTTGATCAAGCTTGATTCGTTACTTTGGAAGAATGATGAAAATATCAAGAACATAACTCATACAGAGTTCAAAGAATTGCTTCCTCCACTTTTGCTTTCCACCAGTGATGTCTATGTTGGCAGTGCATATGGTTCGCTGAGCGAAAGTGAGAGGGTGATTTCACTTGAGTTATCTGCCTTGGATGTCTTAATATCAGCATGTGAAAAAGCTCAACCAATGGATGTGAAGATCTATCTTGATTCTCACCGAAGGAAAATACATGTTCTAACTGTGGCAGCTGGCATGGTAGGAGCTATTGGCACCCCCAAGGGAAATATTTCAAGTGATGCGGACTTTGTGAAAGCAATGAACAGAAATTGGCTAGAAAATGTTATGGAAGCAGTCAAGGACGTATCTCGAAGTGCCAGTATAGCAAAGGATGTTATTGATCAGTCTGATACTTCTGTAAGTGGTCTCTTCATTTGTGTATCGATCTCCCTACCAGTCATTTTAGTTCAGACCTTACCATGGTTGGACTTCTATCTGCAAGATTTCACTTATGTATTAATGCAATATAAGCACGCCAGCGTTCTCCACTAAGAAATTTATAACTTTTTAACATGAGTGAAAAGCCATTGTTAAATCCTTGGGATTTCTGTAGCTTTTTGTGATGTTAAATGCTATTTGTTAAATATTACTTGTAGCTCTATCTAGGCTGCTGTAGCTGCATTGATGGGAACTTGAAGTTTCAAAATATTGGTGCATTTATGACAGTTATTCTAACTTTGGCCACTTGTATATCAATATAAAAATCTTGAATCGCCACGGAGGAAAATAAATGAGCATATTTGTTGTAAACATACACTACTTAACATATAGTTACATTTTTCACTATCATATTAATATCAGTGGTCAAACTACCGGCCATAGTAGATTGGCTGTTCAGATAAGAAGCGTGAAGTTTTCCACACTTGCAGCTACAATAAGTTACATATATGAGCATAGTAAACTCGCCATTTATCCTGATTTTCTGTAAAAGCTTTGTAAGACTGTAATTAGATCTAATAGAAAATTAGGGTTATTTAGAATGTTTGAGAAGCATTGGATTTGTTAATTTCTTGTGTGGTGTAAGAAGCTTATCTGAGCTGTATGCCATTTAGTATTATACAATCTAAACATTACTGCTGGGGTTTGGGAAATTTGTCAAGGTTCAAAGAAGCAATAGTAATTTAATATATCCAGTAACAAGGGAATCTTGGTAATGGACTTTGAGTAATAGACATTGTAAACAACACAATGCATTTCGTGATAATTGCTTCCAGGTGTTGGCCTTGTTCTAGTTAAATGCACTACCTGGAATTACGTATCTTTCTAGATTACCTGTATCAATTATATTGATTCATTGGACCAAACGTCTATGCAATCTTTCTAGTCAGGGAAAAATCTTGTTATGGATTAAAATACCTCTAATAGCACAAGGAAAGTAACTGTTTGATATTCATATTTGTAGGATGGGCAAGATGGTCTGAGTTCGCTAGTTTATATCATCAGTGGTATTCAATCATTGCTCCTGAAAATCATGTGCGCTGCTGTCAAGATGATAGTATGGAGAAAACTCTCGTGCTCTGGAACTTCGGATCAGGCTGACCAGTTGGACAGTTCTTGCCTTATAGATGCAGCTATTGCATTTTGCAAACTTCAGCATCTTGATCCTACGATATCAGACAAAACTCAGGTACATGTTACCCTTCATATTACTAATACAATTTATGGCATTGATTTTTCTATTCAGTATCCACTTACTTTTGTTCACCTCTGCAGGTTGATTTAATTGTCGCTCTCCATGATTTGCTTGCTGAGTATGGGCTCTGCTGTGCCGGAGGGGATGGTGAAGGGGGGGAAGGGACTTGCCTCAAGTTTGGAATAAAACATCTCATGGCTCTAGACGTGAAGCTAAAATCTCAACTCAGTATGCTTTTCTAGCAAAATTATTCTGGTAGACATGTTTCTTTGGCAATTTATAACTAGCATTCACCGGCCTTCTCTTTCTTATATAGATCCATGTGGGATGGAAGGATCACTTCCAGAAAATGGCAGAACACAAGATACTGTAACTGATGAGCACTGTGCTGGTGAAGATAAACATAGCTCTGAGGATGAGGAAGAATCGGGTAGGCGATTATCCTGACCGATTTCATGTTATTTTGTGCTCGAGAAGTAGAGATCTTGCATAATGCCAGATAATGCTTGAAGCTGCAGGGAAAGTAGAACTGTGAGGAAATTCCTTATTTGACACTAGATTAAAATTTACTTCCCTATTTGACCCTGTAAACTTTTTTCTTCCCTATCGACACTGGTTCTGAATTTTGTTCCTTATATGACACTCCGTCCATTTTGACTACTAGCGGTGGTAAATGACTCCTGAAAAGACGCTTTTGCCCCTGGTGCAGTATGTGATTTTTTTTTAACGGGATCTAAACAACATATACACGAGGACAAGTCCACTCATACATCCCCTTTTTTTGGGCAAAGGTCCCTGAATATATTAGAACAGATTACACATGGAAACCTAGTAGTTTCCACTGCTGATTACAACCTGGTACACAAAATAAGGTAACAAGAAAAAAGAAAATGTAAAACAGCCTCTGAGGGACACATGACGAACAAACACAGAAGAAGCACACGCTTGTCTTGGATGTAACCACAGGTTGCCTTGGGAAGCTCGAACGCGTTGTCACCGCTGACCAACACCAGACTTGCCGCTGACGAGATGAATTGTCGGCTGCCACCAGCGGACCAAGTTAGCTAGGGAGCATAGGCCTCCAATCGATCCAAAAAAGATCTGGAGGAGATGGAGCTCTTTGCTGCCGAAGATATTTGAGGGTGCTCAAGGCATCAGCCAAGTTAAAGGGCCCCACGAACGGGCAGGCATCTCTGACATGATGCCCAAGCCTTGCCACTGTCAATGCCAGTTAGACCATCAGTCCCAAGAACCGCATCGTGGGCCTCTGGAGTGGAGGCTGAAGAGGGACAACGGTGACACTGAGAAGAGAGCTGCCAGAGGGGGGGAGGGGGTGCAGGTCCGTCGTGGCGAGCGGCGCCGTCCTGCGAATCAGCAGCTGGGGAACTCCTCATTGAGCCACTCCATCGCGACCTGCAGCACCTCCTAGATGCGTGGGCCTACCTCTCCCACGAGGCAGGCGGCCGCGGCCGCGGCGAGGTAGTCCTGGTCGTCCTCTGGTGACTCGAAGACCAGCCTGTCCTCCTCCTCCCCTGTAGGCGGTTGCCTTGTCACCCTCCTAGATGGACCCTGCCGTGATGTTGGGGGACAGCTAGGAGTCGGGAGAGATTGGGCCTCACGCTGCCACCACCGTACCAGCTATGGTTCGAGACCGGGATGGGAGAGAAAGATAGTTCGATTGGGACGATGAATGGGATGGACAGTTCTGTATCTTTTTTTACCTTCGTATAGGAAGGGGTAATTTGGTCCATGAAACAAAACACTGACATGTCAAATTGGGGACCTTGATGGTAAAGCGTAACGGAGTTGACGGCAGTGTTGTATTAGTATCAAAAGTTAGGCCTAGTGTCAAGTAGGGAAGAAAAAGTTTCCAGGGCCAAATAAGGAAGCACATTTTAATCTATTGTCAAATAAGGAGTTTCCTCAACAAACATGTAGCTTTTTGTTGGTGTGTACCCTGATAAATGCTCTGTCAATGCAGAATTGGAGGAACTACAATCAAGTATTGATAGCGCCTTGGACCAGGCTTTTTTCTGCTTATATGGTCTGAAGATAAACCCGGACTCTTGCAGCGAAGATGATCTAGCAGTACATAAAAATACAAGCCGTGGTGACTATCAAACAAAAGAACAATGTGCTGAAGTGTTTCAGTATGTCCTACCATATGCAAAAGAGCTCTCTGTGAGTTTCTTAATGAGGCATTAGTTTTCATTTTGATACGAAGCATGAAGTACAACGAATAATGTATTTTCCATTCCGTATTTATCATTTCAGAAAACTGGGTTGGTTAAGCTACGAAGAGTGCTGCGGGCTATACGTAAACACTTTCCACAACCACCGTACGACGTATTAGTTAATAATCCTCTTGACAATTTCTTGGATGGACCTGATTCATGTGAAAAGACGCTCTGTGAAATTTATGAATCTGATGGATCTAGGGACGCAATATTAAATGTACTGTTCCCAGGTGAAAGGGGCTATGAAGCATTCAAAAAACTTTCCACTGACAGGTTACATTTCTGCTAGATTTCATTTTCGTGTGCACCGAAACATAATTAGTAGAGGATATACGCTAACGATCTATTTGACTTATTCTTGCAGCTCCGAGTCTTACTCAGATGTTTATGGAAACCTGTATCACTACATCGCACAAGCTGAAGATATAAGTGCTAGTGACAAGTACACGGGTTTTGTGTTGAAAAAGGAAGGAGGAGAATTTGTTGAACAGAGTGCAAATCTTTTCAAGTATGATCTGTTGTATAACCCATTGCGGTTTGAAAGCTGGCAAAAGCTTGCAAATCTATATGACGAGGTAATATTTATTACTTTCTCCATCCAAGTTTATTAGGCCCTGATCCAAATTTGGGCTTTCCTGGATTCTAAGGCCAATTTCGAGCTCCCCTCTCTTAATCTGCGAGTCTCCTGGGTCCCAAATCCGCATTAATTGCGATGAGTGCATGCGTACCATTCCAAATCTGCATTAATTGAAATTTGCAAGTCTGGTTCCAAATCTATTGGCCAAAACGAAAAAAAAAAATGAAAACCTCTCCAAAGTGCTCGTGCTCTTTGCCTTGGTACCGGATATGTCCAAACGGACCAAATAAACTTGGATGGAGTAGATATACTATTTGGTTGAAGTTGTTCCTTGTATCTTAATTCTGTTGCATAACAAGTGTTTTTCCGCTACTATAGGAAGTTGACCTGTTGCTGAACGATGGTAGTAAACATATAAGCATCTTGGATTGGCGAACAAATACAACTTTGACTCAAAGGGTTGAGGTGGGTCGTAGACATAGTCGACGCTGCCTATTGATGAGTTTAACATTGGCCAAAACTGTTCCAGACAAGGTATGTTCATCAGTCTGTTTTTATTCTGTACTCACCCATTAGATGCCTCTGTGTTAACTATTATTTGTCTTCCATTTTCTTGATTAAGCTTGGACACTGTTGGAGATGACATCTAATCTCCTTTTCAGGTTGAAATACATGAACTGTTAGCCCTAGTTTACTATGACAGCGTTCAAAATGTGGTGCCCTTTTATGATCAAAGAGCTACTTTACCCGTGAAGGATTCAACATGGGATATGTTCTGCCAAAATTCTCTGAAGCACTTCGAGAAAGCTTTTGAACTCAAGTAATCTAACACACCTAACCTGTACTCTTCATTGTTTTGCTTGCCTCACATGGAACATTGTGTTGCTTATTTACTTTGCAGGGCTCAGTGGCTCCATGCATTTTACCTTGGAAAGCTGTGTGAAAAACTGGAGCACTCCCCTGCTAAGGCTTTTTCATACTACAGCATAGCCATCACGTTGAATCCAACTGCAGTTGACCCGGTTTACAGGATGCATGCATCACGCATGAAGTTACTTTATACTCGAGGGAAACATAATCTTGATATTATACAGGTTTGTTAAGATGATATTCATCAATTTATAAACAGCTTGAAAGAAAAATGATAGGAAAAAAAAGCTAGTTTAGCACATTGGTGAAGTGGTCTCCATTTATAATTGTAACTTTGGGCTAGATCTGGCATGCTGATAGCAATCAGGTGGTTATGTTTGGTCACTGGTTTTTAGGGGCTATACGAATAGGCAGGGGCCTGCTACAGCACAAATCAGCATCAACAACACATAAAGACTCTAAAAAAATAAGGCATTTTAATATAATAAATAATGGTTCCAAACATAGCATACAAATAATTAAAGTTAGTTCAGCGACCATGAATCAAGTTTCTCATAGATAAATAAGTCGATACATAAGGTCTTGCTCAAAATGCGAACCAAAAAAGTGTATGATATGATAGACTACTTGTGGGTTGGGCTCTAGGTGAAACGAGCTAATGAGCAGCTCGTGAACTAGCCTGGTAGCCGAGCCACTAACAAATGAGCCTGAGCGGGCTTGCGAGCTTCGAGTTTTTTGCCAGCCCTACTGGCCACAATCTAGCTTTCCTGTCTTTTTGGAAACTTGCCTGGGTACCAAGAGCTCAGTTTTAAATATTTTTAATGCTAAAGTGTGAAGTTCCTTACTTTATCGTACATCCAGCATTCTGAATTTTCCAGTCAGAAGTTCATTTTTGTTGGCAGTTACTTTTTCATTTATGACATACTACTTTAGCAATAGGCAATTAGATATTAACTTCGTGGATTGTTTGCTTGCTAGGTGGTTGCTGATTACACATACAACCAGTCGACAAAGGAAAAGGTCTTGAGCATGCTGGGGTCCATAACTAATGCCAAGCATTCATCCTCTGAACAGAACTATAATACTCTGGATAGTACAGAGGAAAATGAGTCTGTTGAGCCCGGTTTACTTGAGAAAGTATGGCGAATCCTTTATGATGACTGTCTGTATGCCCTTGGTACTTGTGTGGAAGGGGAGCTAAAGCATTTCCACAAGGCAAGGTACAAGCTTGCACAAGGATTATATAGAAGAGGTGAAGCAGGGGACCTAGAGCGGGCTAAGGAAGAGCTCTCATTTTGTTTCAAATCCACTCGGTCTTCCTTTACAGTGAACATGTGGGAAATTGATGGTGCTGTTAGGAAAGGAAGGTGAGGTTTCTTTTGTTATATAACTTACACACTGATGTTGTCGATTGCTACTACTTTTGTTATAAATAGTTTCCCAAAGAACTCTTATTATCCGCTGTTTCTTCCAGGAGGAAAAATCCAAGTATTGGTGCATCGAGAAAGAATCTGGAGGTCAGTTTATCAGAAAGTTCACGAAAATTCATTACATGCATCAGGAAGTATATGATACTATACCTGAACCTGTTGGAGAAGAACTTGGACTTGTGGACTCTTGAGAGGGCATACACATATTTGCGAACTGACAAGAGGGTACCTCCTAATTGCCAAGCATAATGATTCTAATATATACCTCTTTCTGGGCATACTATAACTATTTGTTCTCTTTTGCAGTTTGCTCTATGTTTGGGTGATATTGTTCCTGTCGGTCTTGGGAAGTACCTTCAAGTTCTAACAGCAGCAATCCGTGATCCTGTGACCCGTCGAGTTTGTGGTGATGCTTCTGTTGAGCAGCTATATGAGAAGATGTTTGGTATATTCATGGACCATGCGAACTTGTGGGCTGATATAAGCACTATACCAGAGGTGAACAGTCCAGATTTGTCGGAAAGCAATCTTTACAGGTAAGTACTTGATCAGAGTGCAATACATTATTCTTTAAGCTAGAGCGATGTCATATAGTGCTTCCTTTATGGCAGTCATATCCACCAATATATCCATTTGCTCGAGAGTGATGTCCGAGTAGACGTTCTTGAAGCACTAAACGAGAAGATAAGAAAGCGTTTCAAGACACCTAAATTGTCAAATAGCAACTTTGCGAAGATATGTAAGCATGCTTCTCTGTCATGGTGCCGGTGTATACTCATCAAACTGGCCTCAATTACTCCTCTGCCTGAATATGTGGATACAGCCAAGCAGCCTGTCCCATTATCCAGTGGCCTTCTACTTTATGTTGATTTGCAACCTGATGAGCTCCTTATCTCATCCCCTGATGGGCCTGCTCCATTCAAAGGTCTTGATATGAATTTGTTTGAGACACTCAACAGAATTAAAAACATTCCGATCAGACAGACATCTGAAGATAACATGGAGACTGCTGTTACTGTGATGAAGAGCACCTACAACTTTTACCGGGAGAGTTCTTGTGGAACATTTCCCACGGGTATTAATCTCTACACGGTAACCTCATCTCAGGCATCTGTTGGAGGGGTACACCAAGCCCCTGGTATAGTTGACGCTCTTGACCTAAGCATTCCAAGGAAGCTTCTTCTGTGGGTATACACATTAGTTCACGGTCGATACTCCAACATATCCACTGTTGTGAAGTACTGCGATGAGATGAAGGTATGGTCTGCACTTCTCATGATGCCATGTAGCTTGTCATCCTTACATCATTTCATTCTTGTGCAGGCAAGAAATAAAAGAGGAACCCCAGCAGCGGCAGCTTTGTCACAAGTCACTTCTCCAGCACCGCACAGCTCTGTTTCTTCTCATGGTACTTCAGGCAACTCCTGACATCTGGGCATATGCTGAAACAGCAGCTATCTTTGCTCGACCCTGACATGTGTTGTTTGTTGTACAGTTACCTCCAAAGAAAAGAACGTGCATACTGAGTCCTTCGAAGCTCATGAAGCAAATCCTTCTGCTCCAGCAGTGGCCAGCGCTCCTCCTCACCAAGAAGCAGGAGACAACTCCTCACAGATTGCGGCTGAGGCCCAGAAACCCAACAGTGTGGCATCTCAGTTCGCCCGAAGCAGCTCATCCAGGTCAATGGAAAATGCTCAGGATGGTGGTGGTACAGCTTGATTGTACAGCATGCTTGTCTGTCTCCCGCATGAACTCCCTCGGATGGTTCCAGTTTTGGAATACATTGAAGGCTTCTTCCCTTCCAGCAGAAATAAGACGTAATGCAGTTGTAGAAGATCTTCAGCAAATAGAGGAGATATAGAGTTGGTCCTAGGTTTATCCTGGTTGTATATATACTGCATTAGTTTACCAATGTGTAGATCAGAGAAGCTTGGAGTGGCTGAGATAAAAAAAAGTTACTTCTCTTCAGTTTTTGAAGCTGCACCGCTGGAAGGGTGGCTTGGGGTGTTCTTTCTTTGATGTTCTATTCCGGAAACAGTTCAACTCTTGTAGGAAAACTTGTACTACTAGGAAATTTCGGAGTTGTAAATAAATAGGGCTTTAACGTCCGTATGGTGTATAAAGAAATGGAGTTTGCCCTTTTAGCACCCTTTCTCCCACTTTGCAACGATTTAGTCAAACGTTTCGAATGCTATGTCATTATTCGACTTAAGGGTTGTTCTGAGAACAAGTGTAGCAAGCTTTTGAATGTGCTACAACAGGGGTAAAAAGTATCTGCAACAGAGTGAAAAAGAAACATTTGCACAATGCCTTGAACTATTAGATTAGGAACAAAACTAGACAATGCTCAGAATTACTCACCAAATTTAAAATTCCATATATTTATGAGAAATTAAAATTACTTAATAGACCACGAAAAATATGATCCTCACTTTCCTTCAGTCGTCGCTAGGTGGTTCATTGACCTATTTATAATTTTTATTACTTTTGATACTCTTTATACTCTTCAGTCGTCGCTAGGTGATTCATTGACCTATTTATAATTTTTATTATTTTTAATACTCTTTATACTCCTGTTGATTATTACCGGACATCGCAAAAGAAAAAGAGTCGCAAGATCGTAAAAGAAAGGAAAAACAATGAGCGGATTAGCCCCGGATATCGAGCCCACGATTAGGCACTCATAGTTACTGGGCCGGTTCGGGCCGTTCGCCACTTTGACATCGCCGCAGGCAACCGCTCGGCCACCCACCCATGACCCACCATCCCTAGCCACGAGACGCCGACCGCGACCGAGGAGGAGGAAGAACCGAAGAAGACACTCAGATCGATCCGAGAGAGAGAGAGAGAGAGAGAGAGAGAGAGAGAGAGAGAGAGAGAGGAGCAGGAGGAGTGTGGAGTTGAGGTAGTTCGCGATGGGTTTCATCATGGAGTTCGCGGAGAACCTGATCCTGCGCCTGATGGAGGACCCCGACCAGCGGGACGAGGCGCAGCGGGCGCACGTCTACCGGATGAAGGAGCGGTGCGAGCGCACCAAGGCGGCCTGGGCTCTCCCGCTCCGCCCCTACGGCTTCTGGACCTTCGAGCGCTTCAACTCCCAGCTCACCGGGGACGCCCAGATCAGCCAGGCCGCCGGCCGCCGCGACCCCTACGACGACCTCCTCGCCCGCTACGCCGGCCCCACCCCGCCGCCCTCTTCGTCCTGAAACCGAATCCGGTGCGTCACTTTGCCCGGACTTTTCAACCTAGATCTCGCACGCTGTTCGTGCTGTCATCGTTGCTGTGTCTGCGATTGTCTCTACCTAGGGATTTGGTTGGGCAGGTTGATTTGACCGCGGGTAGCTGGTTAGATTTGACTGCTTATTCCAATTCTTGGGAGTTCGTTCGTGCTCCTACGGTTGCTCCAGCTAGGTTTAGTTTAATTTATGCTGTGCGTGAACTCTGCGGAGTTTTGTATTGTAGGTTAATATGCCAGATTTGTGCTGTTGCTGCTTGGGTGAAGGACGAGCAGTTCATATGGCTTACCATTTCGTTCATTTGCGGAACTGTAGTGAGATTCCGGATCTTCATTTCTCATTGTGTATTTGGGCGGAGATACTAGTATATCTCGATCCATTGGCCCCCCCTCGCTTTCAGTAGATTTTGGTACTCCAGTCATTTCTGCCTCACACGTGAACTGCACAAATTAAGACGCTCTTACAATTTGAATATACTAGGGCAAAATTGAGTAATCATGTGAGTAGACTCTAGAAATGTCAGGAGTCAAGAATATCTGACGCTTTGCTTAATCTTTTTCATGTAGACACAAAGGTTCTATTGAACTCCTGTGTAACACGCTTTTGTTTTCCTCCAAAATTCCTATGAAATAGCCTATTTCATAGGAATTTTAAAGGAATCTAGGATTCCTATTCCTTTGACCCAAATGGTACCATAGGATTTTTTCCCCATAGGAATCCTATACTTTAAATTTCCTACATTTTTCCTTTGTTCAAAATGGGGCCTTAGGGTTTTCTGTAAACATCAAAGCAGGTGACAGTTAATTGATAAGTACGTTCTCTTGAAGTTAGCAAATTGTTGTCAATGTGCTAGACTTCTTGTTCATGCACGGTCCATTTAGGCTTTCTTAACATTGGCACCAGCAGCTCTCATGGCGATGGTTGAGACCTTCTTCTAGTTACATATATATTATCATATTAGATAATCTAATTAGCTAATGTATATGGCAATGGTAGCTATTTTGATGTCCATATAGTCGAACCATATACTGATAATACATAGCCAATTTATTTTATGATACAACTTGCTTCCTCCATTCTTAAGTACATGCCATTTTAGAAAGTGGGCAACCGGAGTGTTGGGAACCTATACCACTAATATAGACACATAAGTATCTGGACTTTGTCATATAGAATTTTATTGTTATAGTGTGTATTTGGAGACTGTTTAGAAACAGGGGAAGAAAACGATAATGCTGTTTACCATCTTACTATCAGGTTGCTAATGGATCTATAAGCAACAACCACTGTACTTGATTTACGTGTGTGTATTGAATTAGTTCGTGTGACGTCCATGCATATATGTGCTTATGGTTTGACATCCTCCTTTCTTTTATGACTAGTTAGTTTTGTGCTTTGAACTTACTGTGATTTATATAATCAAGTGGACAAGGAAGAAGCAATTCCAGAGATCAGAAGAATGTCTATTAGGAGGGCATTATGAGCTATTACAGAATCTTACAATTATGTAGTTTTTCCTCTACACTTAGCTCAAGTATGGCCGCTAGTTGATAAGAGTACAGAAGGTTGTGCCCTTGCAAAGAACCAACAAGATTTTAACATAATGTCACACAGCAGTTTTAAATACAGATGGTTGTCAGTCACTTATTAAAATGTTCATTTGTCGCTCGATTAACTCTTTTTGATGAACGTTACAATGGCCTTAAATATGCACGTTTTCTCAAGAAATTATGCCAGTAGGTCGCTAGTGTATTGCAATCTTTCTATATGAAAAGTCATGCTCTAGTGTTCATATATCTCCGTTTGTGCTGCCTGACAAACAGGATGCTGCATAATTCATCTTGGTTTGCAAGCCAGCATTTCAGCAATATATTTTCTTTTTTGCTTAAAGAACAGTTGTGAACTTGTGTTCGTCGGGTTTAATTCCTTTCAGGCTTGAAAATTTAGATGGTTTCATGATCTTTAATTTGTTTCCCTGCAGATATTCTTCATGAAGTATGGTTGCACCGTATCCCCCTGGGCAGCAATAAAGAACTCATTACCATCGAAATGACTGATTGCGTTCTCTTCCGTTTCATTACTTTCATCCTTGAAAGTGTCCTAGTTGATTCATCTGTTGAATGGTCATTTCGACTAACGCAGTTCGGCAAGATACCAGAAGTGTTTTCTACCTGTTGATTTTCTGTCTTGTATGATGCAAGCTTTCTATAATCTCACTATGCTTTTGTTTTGGTAATATGAAAACCATCCTGGTGATGAGACCTTTTGAGTTCTCTTCCTGGGTTGAATGGTTGGTTATCAAATCTTAAATGTATGTTGATGACTTTTAGGCCCCGTTTGGTAGCTAAGCATTTTCTTAGTATTTGACAGATACTTCAGTTTTTAGAAATACCATAGTTTTAGATAATTTGATGTGTTTGGCTCTAATGAAAACTGCAGTTTAAAATACTGCATTAATAGCAAAACTGTGGTATTTTTGCTGTATCTAAAATAGAGCCCTGACCTCTTTTTTCTAGAATTGTGAGAAAGGCTTTCTTCTTCGGTCTCTTTCACCGGTCATGCTCCATCTTCTTCAGCGACCTATCGTTGCTTCCTTGGATCACTAGCTAACCTAACCTGACGCCCACCTCCACAATCGTTGTTAGCTGAAAATCAATCAAAATGCTACTTCCTCTGTCACAATATAAACCTTTTTAGCATGGTAAAACAACATGTGAGCAGAAACTTCCAAGACGACATTCCGTGTTGCGCTCCTTTCACATTAGAGCTTATCCAATAACTAGCGATGAAAATGGTACCCCCCGGGCGCCCAAATGATCAGCCCCCTCAATGAATCGGTGTTGCCGTCGCTGTTAGTACCTCCGTTTCATAACATAAGCCTTTTTAGCAAGCTCAGTAGGGATGAAAATGGTACGCTCCTTTCATTAGAGCTTATCCAATCACTAGCGATGAAAATGGTACTCCCCCCTCCCCCCCCCCCCCCCCCCCCCCCGCGCCGGGGCGCCTCAGCCCCCTCCTCAACGAATCGGTGTTGCCGTCGCTGTTAGTACCTCCGTTTCATAACATAAGCCTTTTTAGCAAGCTCACTAGGGATGAAAATGGCACGCTCCTTTCATTAGAGCTTATCCAATCACTAGCGATACTCCCCCCCCCCCCCCCCCCCCCCGGCGCCCAAAATGATCAGCCCCCTCCTCAATGAATAAAGTGGGGTACCATACAAATACGGTTTAGTATGCACCTAGTAATGGCCGTAGAGATTTAATTAATTAGTATTTAAGCCCAAACCTAGCACATAGTGATGTTGCTCTGTATGTACCTAAACCCAAACCGAGCCCAAGTTTTATTTTCAGGTCGTAAACTGCTCCAGATCTTTCATTAGTTTACATCTAGCGTCGTCATGAACCCTTTAGATCATTATAAACTAGACCTATTCATCATCTGCCGCTGTCATTGTGGCTAGACACCGCCGCGGCACCATGCTAGGAGGGCCGCTGTCTATGCCTCTATTTGATCATGCCGCCACGCCGCCGACCGGTGTGCCGTGTGCCCGTGCAATTGAGTCCGTCTTCCACAAAAATCAAATTAAAGGTACCATGTCGAGTTAGATTTTGTCGAGTGATTGCGTGACAAATAGTCTAATTGATTGGTTCATCTTATATTTGCATATAACACATTTGGTTGATTTACTAATCAGATGCATCATTCGTTGACGGGAGATTTTTTATCACATAATATTGCTTGAAAAATAAAATGCTACAAAGTTAATCTCCAGTAAGATTATCAAATTGTGCGGTGAAGTTTGTACTCGTAAAGTATACTTGATATAACATATATAGAGCTTCTGTTTTGCGTTGCCCATTACATCTCGCTATGTATATGGTCAGATAGACTTGATATATTATGATATTTATATCAATCTTCTAAGAAAATGACATGGGGTGCATCTTCGAGAAAAAAATCTTATATACTTTATTATCATCTTCGTCCCCCTCATCGTCGAATCCTGGCTCCGCCCCTGTTCATCCGCATCCAAAAATATACTGTATTTCACACTTATGTTTGTCAATAATCCAAAAAATATCCGGCACCTAGTACTGCCGCCCAACCTGCATAGCTCCCCCTTACCCTTGCACGTCAATCTCTAGAAATTACAATACATAAAATTCATGTTGAGCATTCACTCGTACTGTTGCAATTATATGATTACTTCATTACAAGCAAGTTGGTCTGAAAAATGTGCCATATTACAGTCCTAATTTCGAAGAGACATTCGGCAAAATGTCTATCCACAACTGAGCCGTATTCGCTCCATATTCATAACTGGAAGGTTCCGATTGTGTATTCGTATCTAGGCACTAACAGCCTCGACTCTAAATTCGAGGAAAATATGGTTACAAACATGATTTCACTACCATTCGACCGTACCACTTCTGTTTCCACCCCTACCAGGAAACTAAATTGTGTTTTTCCTCCGCATGTGATTAACCATGATCCATGTTTAACAATTTGATACCAATTCTCAAAAGCGGTGGCTTTTATTGAGATCTTTTTGATCCGGATGATCCATGTTTAACAATTTGATACCAATTCTCAAAAGCGGTGGCTTTTATTGAGATCTTTTTGATCCGGATGATCCAAAAAAATCCCGATACTCCAAGGAAAGTAATGATCTCCATAAAGAAACGGGTTTGTAATGTACTCTTGAGATAGGATGCTTCATGAACAGAAGGGCCTCTGTTTCGATTTGGACATGTAAGTATGAGCTTAAGAACATGATTGCCGTCGTCACCTCCTCTTTATTTTAAAGAGTTCGACTCCAAATAAAAGGCAAAAGTATAGTAATTCGTGGACGGAGAGAGTATAGTGTAGCCGTGGTGTACATCCTATCACGTTATTTTCTAAGCCATGGTGTTCTCCTTCCGCGAGCTTACACACCTAGAGCTCCATGGCGGCTTCCAGGGTTTTAGCGAGTGCCGCCTGCTATGCGCTCCTCATGGCTTCGAAGGGTTCCCCAACCTCGTCATCCCCGTCCTCCAGGACGTGGTCTTCCCTTTCCATGGCCGTGGGACGCAGCTCGAGCACATGATCTCCTCGGCGCCCCACCTGACGGTGTTGTCCTTGAAAAACATGAAGACCGGCCTCTTCTACAACGTCGGTAGCCCAAGCCAGGAACTTTGTGCCATCCGGGCGCCCAACCTCCGTGTCCTCAAGCTCATCATGGTCTTCGACAACAGGTGTCGGCTTACAGAGGAGCGCCCGTTACTGGAGGAGGCGGCTATCTCCATCGATGATTTATCCAATACCTCACACATCATGGACACTTTCCGAAGGATTTCCAGTGTCAAGATGTGATAAACATATAGTAGCTTGTCCATACAGTAAGGTGTCATGTATAAACAGAGATGTGTCAGCAGTAAATGCATTAAAGCCAAGATCTTGAAGAACAAAACTCAGCTGAGCATGCTAAGCACGAGGGGCTTGTTTCAAGCCATATAGAGCTTTATCTAGCCGACATAGATAGCCAGAATGTGTAGAATCCTCAAAACTAGGAGGTTGTCGCATAAACGCCTCTTCTTCAAGAACTCCATGTAAAAAAAGACATTTTGTATATCTAACTGATGAATATGTCAGTCTTTAGTAAGAACCATAGACAGGAGCAAACAAATAGTAGTTAGTTTGACAGCTGGACTGAAAGTATTCTCATAGTCAAGGCCATTCCCGTTGCTTGAACCCCTTCGCAACTAGACGTGTTGTGTACCTCTTCCGACTGAGCCATCATCCTTCTTTTTAATTTACATTTACACATGTTCTCTTTAAGTATACTTTAATTTTCTAAGGTTGTGAACTGCTTTCTTGCCTAGCCGTGATGACTTTAGAGATGAAATTGTGCATCTGCATTATGACCACGGTTAAAATGGATGTGCCAAGTTGGCAACTGCAGTTCAGAATCTTCATAAACCTTGTTATTGCGTCCTAGGGAATGTCCATCTGACCAAATAGATGTGTCGGGCGAGACGACATACTGTCCCTCCCTCCTAGTGATAACCTGCTGCCTTACAGTTATGAGTGTCCCGTGTAGTCACGTAGGCTTAGAGCATGCGGTATGATATTGTAGGAAAATTATATCCCTTCTAGAAGAACTGAAACCTCACCTTTTCTATTTATTAAGAGCATTGTTGCATTACCATGTTGATTATTGGGCAGTGATATGAGATACTAATGGTAATAGCTTGGTTTTAACTATTTGGTTTGTTTCCCTAGTCATCTGTGGATATAGCGAAGTCATTATATAGCCAGAATGTGTAGAATCCTCAAAACCAGGAGGCTGTCGCATAAACACCTCTTCTTCAAGAACTCCATGTAAAAAGGACATTTTGTATATCTAACTGATGAATATGCCAGTCTTTATTAAGAACCATAGACATGAGCAAACAGATAGTAGTTCGTTTGACAGCTGGACTAAAAGTATTCTCATAGTCAAGGCCATACCGTTGCTTGAACCCCTTCGCAACTAGACGTGTTGTGTACCTCTCCCGACTCAGCCACCATCCTTCTTTTTAATTTACATTTACACCTGTGCTCTTTAAGTATACTTTAATTTTCTAAGGTTGTGAACTGCTTTCTTGCCTGGCCGTGATGACTTTAGAGATAAAATTGTGCATCTGCATTATGACCACGGTTAGAATGGATGTGCCAAGTTGGGAACTGCTGTTCAGAATCTTCATAAACCTTGTTATTGGCATCTCAGGGAATGTCCATCTGACCAAATAGATATGCCGGACGGGACGACATACTGTCCCTCCCTTCTAGTGACAACCTGATGCCTTACAGTTATGAGTGTCCCGTGTAGTCACGTAGGCTTAGAGCATGCGGTATGATACATTGTAGGAAAATTATGTCCCTTTCTAGAAGAATTGAAACCTGACCTTTTCTATTTATTAAGAGCATTGTTGCATTACCACGTTGATTATTGGGCAGTGATCTGAGATGCTAATGGTAATAGCTTGGTTGTAACTATTTGGTTTGTTTCCCTAGTCACCTGTGGATATAGCAAAGTGTTCGGCGCGGAATACTTGATCAGCTCAGCAGCTTCATCACAATCAGTTTCAACAATGAAGTTCATTGTGGACCAGTTCAGAGCAAGTGCATCCCTTCTTCTATAGCCGCTAGTGTGGTAGATGTCGCATTGGCGCATGTATTCCTTGATGTTCTCTCAACACCATGTCTGCACCAGCATCATTAGGTCTCACAAAGGATCCGTCAGTATTTAGTTTAACCATACCCTCCCTTGACGGCTTCCATTGCATGTTCACCCTTTGTTTCCTTCCCAGGTGAGGATTGGCATTGCACATGAAACCTTGATCATATGACAATTGACACCACTGTTTTCCCTTTCGCCGGGTCTGCATCAGGGGCTTGTTTGATCATCATCAGCAGAGAGTCTAGATAGCTAGCAAGGAAACGATTAGATCCTTCCACTGATGGCATAGGTTTATCATGTGTTCTTTCATTATGCACATGCCATATTCTCCAAATTATCATCATCATAAGGACAATTGCACGTTGTATCTTAGCATTGCTAGGAGATGTAGTAGCCATTCCATGCCATTCGGAATAAACATTGCATCCGCTAGTAAGTCCCAAATTGTGCACATAGCAAGTCCCTCGCCGTTGGGCACATTACAAAGACATAGTTTGGCTTCGGTGACCTCCCCTCCTCCCAAAATTAAGAAAATGAAAACAGAAGGATTGTCAGGATTAGCCGATACCCCTTCATGCCCTCTGAATTGAAGGGGTATTGATTAATCCTAGCCGTCCATGTATTTTTCATTTTCTTAATTTTGGGAGTAGGGCGAGGATACAAAGACATGGAAGGTGTCCTCTCTTCCTGTACCACATAATTGACATATCGACACCGTCTCCATGCTCCTCCGATGCATGTTGCTCTGCGTTGCCCACCGCATTGTTGCTTATCTTCCATCGGTGGGATAGGACACTACCATATGTGATGCCAAACCGGTCGCTCACCCAACGGTCCGTTGCTTGTCGCACCAGCACCCTGTGCCACCAGATGTTCCTCAAAAGCCAACTTAAGCACTGCTAACCTAGAAGACCGTTGGTGAATTAGCACACTCAAACATGATCTAAAAATAGGCAACAAAATAAGATGTAAACTACAGATCCAAACATGTACCAAATCCACGAATCGTTGCTTAATCACGGAAGGAAACATATGCATCAAACATATATGGAGGAAATAGACTCTATTCCAATCGAGGACAAGTCCTGTGTGCTCTCACACACAGTGGATGAAATCTACAGGTGGGCAGGACAAGTCTTATGTGCTCTTAGCACATAGAAGCAGCAACAAGCAAATCAACACACATGGGCACCGATCCTTTTTACGTGAAAAACCTCTCAACTTGAGAGGAAAAACCACGGGCTGAAGCCACCCAAATCTTCTTCCACTATTATCAAATGAGGATACAACTTGTTATTCTGTAGAGAGCATTAGAGGATCTCATACATCAAGATTTGGGGGCACAAGAGCTAGGGATCGGAGAAATCTCACCAAAGATGGTGGAACTACAACTTTAAGGAGACAAGGTAGTGGATCTGGACGTCACGACCTTATGAGAAAATCCTAGTGCTTGATTCAGCTTCTTCCTTCAACTTCCCCTCTTTCCCTTCTCTCTTTGTTTTCTTCTCCAATGGAGGCTAACCTGGATTTTCGTCACACTGCCTTGTGGTGGTTAGATGGGAGGCTTATCTTCCCTCTTACCTCATGTGCAATGTCCAAAATGACCCTTGGTCATAACCCTAAAGTTTTGTGGGCTCTTGCACCTGTTTGGGCCGCCTGAAAAGGCTTCATAAAGCCATCTCCTCACAACCCACGTGAGGAGGATACCTAACATTCTCCCTCATATGACTCATGTGGGGGGCACCGCCATGCCCGCTGCCTTGCAACATACAAGCAACTTCTCAGTTGGCAATATCTTGGTCATCATATATGAGCCATCCTTGTCGGTATGGATCTTCTCAAGTTTCAGCAACTTGGAACTCACAACATCTCGAATCCAATGATACCTTACATCAATGTGCTTGGTTTGAGAGTGAAAACTTGGATTCTTGGCAAGATGGATAGCGCTCTGGCTATCACAAAACAGATTGTAATTTTCTTGCTTCATGCCCAACTCTTGCAAGAAGTTCTTCATCCACAACACTTCCTTGTAAGCCTCAACCACTACTATGTACTCAACATCTGTGGTTGATAATGAAATGCATTTCTGCAACCTTGATTGCCATGACCCTGCCCCCTACATAAGTCATCAAGTATCCAGAGGTAGACTTCCTAAAATCTACATCACCAGCATAATCTGCATCTGTATAGCCTTGAAATACAGGATCACCGCTTCCAAAGCACAAGCATAGTCTAGAAGTACCTTTGAGATACCTAAGAATCCACTTCATTGCATTCCAGTGAGCTTCCCCTGGATTTGTCATGAGCCGGATAACAACTCCAGCTGCATAGGCAATATCAGGCCTAGTGCACACCATGACATACATCAAACTACCCACGGAAGATTGGTAAGGTACTTTACTCATTTCTTCTTACTCCTTGCTGCTAGGACATTGTTTTGAACTCAGTTTGTGATGGCCTGCAAGTGGAGAGGTAACATACCTTGTGTCTTTCATGTTGAACCTTTCAAGTACCTTCTCAATGTATCGTTCATGTGAGAGCCAAATCAACTTCTTTTATCTATCACGGGAGATTTTCATGCCAAGTATTTTCTTAGATGTTCTTAAATCCTTCATGGCAAATGATTTACTCAATGCCTTCTTGAGGAGAGCCTCTTTGTGCCATTTCCAACAATCAGCATATCATCAACATATAGCAAGAGAATAATGAAGTCACCCTCAGCATACCTCTTCACAAAGACACAATGATCAGGTTGTGCTTTATGGTGTCCAAGCTTAGTCATGAATGAACTTCTTGTACCATTGTTGAGGAGCTTGTTTCAAGCCATACAAGCTATTCTTCAATCTGCACACTTGGTGCTCCTTGCCCACAACCGCAAATCCTTTCGGTTGCTCCATGTATATCTCCTCCTCTAGGTCACCATGTAAGAATGCTGTCTTCACGTTGCGTTGCTCAATTTATAAGTCCATGGTGTAAGCCATGCCCAACACAACTCGGATCGAAGACATCTTAACCACTAGAGATAATATCTCATTGGAATTCAATACCCTTTTTCTGACGGAAACCTTCTACAACCAATCTAGCCTTGTACCTTGGATGTGAGATATGCTCTTCAGTCTTCACTCTGTACACCCACTTGTTCTTGAGCGCTTTCTTGCCCTTTGGCAAAGACACCAACTCAAAGGTGTCATTCTCATATAGGGATTTCATCTCATCCTGCATGGCTTCCGACCATTCATTCTTGTGCTCATCAGACACTGCCTCCTCATAGCATGAGGGATCACTTGCATCAGTCATCAACACATATTGATGTGGTGGATACCTTGTGGAAGGTACTGGATCTCTTCCACTTCTCCTCAACTGCCGCACCGGTGGTGGGGAATCGGGTGGATTAAGATCACCTTGATCATCATCATCATCATCATCATCTTCATTTGATGGTTGTTCATATTCCTCACTTGTACTGCCTTGTTCAGTTGCATCATCATTGTCTTCAGCATCATCATCTTCCCCGTGATTGTGATGCACGAGAGGAGGGTTAACTGGATCCAAGTCAACCTGAGGTGTGGTGGCCTTCGGCTTCTCCAGTTTCCCAATATCTTGTATTGTTTCATCTTCAATGAAAATCACATCTCAGCTTCTACATGTCTTCTTCTTGATTGCATGCCATAATCGGTATCCAAATTCATCACTTGGACTGTTGAGATAGATGCATTGTTTTGTCTTGCTATCTGATACGTCCATTTTGCATCACTATTCTATGTCATAATTCACTATTATTCATTGATATATTTCATATTAAGAGGTAATACTTATGTTATTTCATATGTTTTTGAATGGTTGATGACTTTTGGAGCATGGACCGCTGCAGTCAGGATTCTGATGGAAAAGGTGTTGTTTAGAGGCAAAATTCGCGAAGATCAGAAAATCTGGGAAAATATACGGAAAATCCTATTTTTCTAGAAGACGAAGGATGCCAGAAGGAGGAGTGGAGATGGGCCACAGGGGGGCCACACCACCCCCTGGCGTGAGCCACCCTAGGCCGCGCCACCAGGTGGTGTGGCCGCCCTGGCCTACCTCTGGCTCTCCCCTCTGACGTATATATTCCTCCCGAAACCCTAAGACTCAGGGAGTGACCATAGAAAGATTCCGCCACCTCTGCGGGGTAGAAAACACCGAGAGAGAAAGATCTCTCCGGTAGACAGATTTCTGCCGGGGGAATTCCTTCCCAGAGAGGAGAGATCGTCGCCATCAACACCACCATCAAACTGGACTTCATCGGGACCATCATGATCATAACCACCACCACCATCATCACCATCAGCACCCTCATCACCATCTCCATATTGTTGTAACAATTGGGTTGAATCTTGCATAATTCTTAGGGGAAATTTTCCCGGTGTTGATTACTCTTTGTAGTTGATGCTATTGAGTGAACCATTGAATTATTGTTTATGTTCAGATTGTTATACATCATTATTCCATCTCTGATCATGATCCATATGATGTCTTGTGAGTAGTTCGCTTTGTTCTTGAGGACATGGGAGAAGTCATGTTGTTAGTAGCGGAGTTGTGTTGAGAAAGATTCAATAGTTTGATATTTAAGTTGTGGTGTACTTCTTCTAGTGGTGTCATGTGAACGTCGACTACATGACACTTCACCTATATGGGCCTAGGGGAATGCATTGTGTATTTGGCTACTAATCGTAGGGGTTGCCGGAGTGACAGAAACCTGAACCCCGTTAGGAAATCATTGCACAAGGGACGTAAGGGTCTTAGAGTTTAAAGCTGTGGTTAGGTTTCTACCTTAATTACTTTCTTGTACTTACGGATGTTTGCAAGGGGTATAATCACAAGTATGTATTAGTCCTAGGAAGGTTGGTACATTAGCACAGGTTCACCCACACAACACTTAGCAAGCAAAAGAAGATTAATCAACTATATGAAGCGAAAGCACTTGACAGTCTTCCCATGTATCCTCGAGAATGTTTGGTCATCTTAAGTAATACAACCGGCTTGTCCTTTGCTGCATAAAGGATTGGGCCACTTGCTGCATTTATTCCTATTGTCTTTTATTTACTCGTACTTCGTATACTTGCTTTATCCAAAAACCCTAAAAATCCGTTTGCTAAGTATTTGTAGAGAATTCTTGATCCATATCACTAGCCAGCACCTTCTGCTCCTTGTTGGGTTCGACACTCTTACTTATCAAAAATACTGCGATACACCCCCTATACTTGTGGGTCATCAAGACTATTTTCTGGCGCCGTTGCCGGGGAGTGAAGCGCTATTGGAGAGTGGAACTGGTAAAGGAAACTTCTACTATGAGTATTGTTTATTTCTGTTAGTTGCTTTATTTTGTTATGGATAATTCGCTAAGTTTCTTATTTAGTAATGCTACTACCACTGCTAAGGTAGTAGATGAACCACCACCTGCTGAGAATGATGCTTTTAAAATACCTATAAGAATTATTGATCGTGTTATGGATAACTATTATGTTGGGGATGGAACTGTCCATCCCGGTGATCATTTACTCTTTATACACGAATTATGCGGGTTGTTCAAGTGTGCAGGTATTACTACAGATCAAGTTAAGAAGAAGTTATTCTCATTGTCACTAAAAGGAAGAGCTGAGGAATGGTATAAGCTGCTGAAGAATGGTCAAGCTCTGGAATGGGAGGAAATAGTGCCTCTCTTTTATTCAAAATTTTATCCTCCTAGTGAGATTCATAAAGATCGAAATCAAATATACAAATTTTTGCCTCTTGATGGAGAGAGTACAACTCAAGCTTGGGGGAGATTGAAGTTACTAATGCTCAAATGTCCCATTCATGAGGTCCTCAACAATATTATTATCAATAACTTTTATGCAAGGCTCCCTCTACATGATAAGGTTTTATTGGATGCTTCTTGTGCTGGATCATTCACTCGCATGGAAGAAGAAGCTAAATGGGATCTTCTGGACCGTATTCAAGACAATGCTGAAGCTTGGGAGAATGACAAAGGAAGAAAGTCAGGTATAAATTATGATTATTAATGCATTGAATCTTTTATGGGAACTGATGACTTTCAAAATATTAAAAATGCTTATGGTCTAGACTCTCAAGTTATTGCTTCTTATTTTAAGGCTTTTGCTTCCTATATTGAAGTGCCTAAAAAGAAGTGAAATAAGTATCATGAACCTTATAAAGATGTTGCTAAGATTGTTCCTGCAATAAATACTGAAGTTTATACTACTACTCATGTTGTACCTGAACCTTACATTGAGAAAACGCCTTTCCCAGTTAAGATAAAGGAACATTCTATGATAGCTAGTATGATTGATGAAAGTATAAGGAAAGCTGTTGAATTTGATAAACAAATGGATGATGAACCTATAATAGCAAATGTGAAAGACTTTGTCACTAAATATGTAGAAGAGGGATACACTATCCTTTGTAGGGATACCTCTAATATTGTTTCACAAAGTAGTGTTATGAGAGCTAGTATTCCTGTGTTTTCTGTTAGAATAAGAGATCATTGTCACGATAGTCCTTGTGATAGTTATATTGTTAAGTTTATGCATGATACTAAAGGTTACTATGAGAGAGGGAAAAGTGTTCTTATGCATCTCAATAATCTCAAGTTTCCTCGTTTTATGCTGAAAGTTTTTATGTTGCACTTCTTTTGCCTTCTTATGCTAGTGGTTTCTGGTTTCAACAACTTATTTGTTTACAAAATTCCCTTGCATAGGAAGTGGGTTAGACTTAAACGTGTATATTTTTTCTTCTTAATGCTCTCTTTTAACTCAATTCATATTCCTATGTGAGCATCCTCAAAATTATCATGCCCATCTTAATGGCTATAAAGAAAGAGCTTTTTGAGAGACAACCCAATTTATTTTTGCTTTCAGTTTTTTTTCTCTTTGAGTCTTGAAAGTTATTACTTCGGTAATAACCTCTACTTATCCTTTTTCTTTGTTTTTTGTGTCAAGATCAACCTCTAATGAGAGAGAAGTAAGATTTGGGGAAGTTGCTGTCCCGAAACAGATTTTTGTGCTTGACCGTAAAAATTCGTGAGAGATCTCTGTATGTCGGATTGAGCTGTAATTTTTTGTGCTTCTGCCCCATGTTGTTATTTAACTTTATTTAATTTTACACTTTTTGATTTGAGGAACAGAAGATTTTCGAAAAAATTGATCTTTACCTTCTGGTTTGTTTTCACAGTTTTTGCCACTTTTGAATTTGCTTCTTTATTCGATTTCTTTTTTGAATTCTTTTTGGGTTTTCGGAAGGAGTTGCTACAGTAGATTATGCTTAGATGGTTTTCAGTTGAAGTGGGACTCAAAAGGTTTTATCACTTCACTTATACTAATGTTGCTAATGAGAACTATGTGAAGTTTTATGTGAAAGAAATTTCCACGTAGTGGAGGTAATGGTGTAATAAGGAAGAGAAAGGTTTCATGACTCAAGTAATATATGTATGAAGATGAAGATATTGATGTTATTCAAGTGGTGACTCTGAAAGAATCTACTAGATACCAAATTCATAGACTTGCAGAGTCTGTTTTCAAATAGGTAACAGTTCTGGTAAGAAAAGTTTCGTGAAAATACTATCCAACTATATTTTTGCAGTTTTTAGCCAATAAGGAAAGTTATGAAGCGAAAGAGGGACGGAAACGGAGCCAGGGTGGCTCACACCACCCTGTGGCGTGGACCCACCCTAGGCCGCGCCACCAGGTGGTGAGGCCACCCCGGACTCCGTCTCCGACCCGTTTTCTCCCAGTACCTTCCTTTTGTTATGAAACTTCGTAATATATAATCCCCCAGATCTCCCGAGGTTCGTATATCGTGTTTTCGCTGTGTTTTTGTTTCGATCTATTTCTGCCAGGAACTATCTTTGAAAGCTTAGAAGCACAATGGTGTCTGCCAAGGATAAAGGAAAGGAGCCTATGGAGGAAGATATCCAAGACCCCGGGAAGGAGAAGGAGATCAAGAGTGAAGATGAAGAGGAGGCAAATCACACCGACACTACCATTGCGAGCATTGGAGTGGTGGAAAACCCTGCCAGAACTATGTCAATTGGAGGGAAACCTCCTCATCACCGTTCAGATCCTTGGTCACTTCCTCCACGCACCAAGAATCCTTTCCATACTCTTATCCATGAGCATCAATACCAGAATATGCCCAAGGGGAAATTACCCTCCAATTGGGATTTGCCCCGTTCTAGCCATGCAGGAAAAGAAAACTTCAAGGAGGTAGAGTGGGGAAAGAACTGCAAGAACTGGGATCCGCAACCCGACATGATCATGAACCGCATTGAGCAAAACTCGGAGTCGATTCGTACTGTCACCTTCGAGATTGAGGACTTGAGAAAATTGATCAAAAAGCTCATTGAGAGAATACCACCAGCATAGACGGAGTAATTTGTCATCAGGTTTGGCATCCCCTTGGTTTGTTCCAAGCTTGGGGGAGTGCCACGGTATCACATTACTATCTTCTATCTTTTTTACCTTTTTAGTAGTCATGTCATGAATAGAGAAGTTATCATGTATGATGGTTTGCATTATGGAAGTGTCCCCTCTCTCGTTAGATATGTATCCCTTGGTGTGAGTTGCCGTTATGGAATATTAATGAGAAGTTCTATCATTTACTCTTTTGCATATCTTATATTAGTTTTCAATTTGTGGTTATATGATTAATCTTGTTGTTAGTATTGGTATCACTTTGGGATCATTGAGTTAATTTAGTTGGTTTTGGCAAACCTGGCTCGGTCAGTAGCAACACTATTTTTGAGAGTTGAATGAAAAAGATTAAAGTACTCTAAGAATTATAATTTCATCATCTTTCTTTCTTGATTTTCTCATAAGTTTAGTATTCTCTGGTTAAGATCTTTTGTGCTTCCAAGGAAGATTGGATGTTTGTCTTTTTCACTTGTATGTTTGTTTGTTTCCTTCAACTCTTATACTTGCTACCCAGCCTTGCTAGCCAAAAAACTTGTACTGAGAGGGAATTCTTCTCATGCATCCAATCCTTAAACCAAAACCTATGTCATTTGTGTCCACCGTACCTACCTATTAGCATTATTGCTATTCCAAGTAAATTCTTGGTTTTATCTACCTTCCAAATTAAACTTCTTATGTGAAAATTAGTGATTAAAGCTCTCACGAACTTGATGGCACACTTTACTTTCTTGCACTTAATAAACTTGAACCATTGTGCTCAACTATGTTGCGTATATGCTTGCGCTTTGTAAGTTGTGAATTAGCAGAACCATGCTGTCATGGGGAACACTTTCAACATTGCACTGGTACTTTGTACCTAGTTGATATCATGTTCTTTTGTCAATGGATGTCGTCGGTGTGAAATGAAAGGGGAGCTTGTAAGTCCATGGAGTTATGCATGTGTGTTAGAGAAACGCCTGGGCCGCTGGTCTAATCCATGCTGATATGGTGGAAACCTGCATCGTAACCATAATGGGCGTCTATGAAGCATTCTTCTTATAAAAAAGAGTCCGATATTGAGAAAAAAGAGAAAAAAGGAGAGATTATTAAAAGAGGAAAGAGAGAAAAAACACCATATTCCCATGGTAAATAAGAAGATTGCTGAGATGCTTGTTGTCTGCTTGCCTTGTCATTTTGATATGGGGATTCTTCCGTATCATCGGGCAAGGGGTACCCCATTGGCGGTTCTCTATGATACACATATGCTTACGATGATAAGAACTTACCAGTGACTAAACTTGAGTAGCATGAGGAGCGACCCTCGTATTCAAGGGACATGAGATTCTCAATTTACAACTTGTCAAGCATATCCTCATATTTGATCACTTTAACCTTAATCACCTAAAGATGCCTATGATAGGGGCAATGAGAGCTGAAAGCTAATAAGTACCATAATTTTTGGGAGCTCTTTATGAAACTTGCAATCCCTGCTTCCCTCTGCGAAGGGCCCTTTCTTTTACTTTGTAGTTGAGTCAGTAAACCTATTCCCTTCTATCTCAGCAAGTATTTTGAGTTGTTGTGTTTCATTCATTCATATGATGATTTATTCAATCATGTTTCTTATGTTCTTTGTTTTGCACATTGCTCTTATCTTGGTGATTACTACTTCGAAAGCTATCATTGAATATCAGTTATTTGTGAACTCCGGCAAATTATCAACTATTCTTCGACCAAGAGCTAAGTTTGCCATTACCAATTATGATTCACTTTATGTATCTTTATTGTGTTTCCTTTACTTATTGCAAGTTAAGTTATATAATAGTGAGTTGTCTTCTATTATGATCTATGTATTGATGAATGTGATGCTTCTTGTCCGTATTCTTCTATCAACTCTTCACTCCATAAACCTGAGTCCATGTTTATTGAGCTCAGTTTCGCTTGGGGACAAGCAAAGTCTAAGCTTGGGGGAGTTGATACGTCCATTTTGCATCACTATTGTATGTCATAATTCACTATTATTCATTGATATATTTCATATTAAGAGATGATACTTATGTTATTTCATCTGTTTTTGCATGGTTGATGACTTTTGGAGCATGGACCGTTGCAGTCAGGATTCTGATGGAAAAGGTGTTGTTTGGAGGCAAAATTCGCGAAGATCAGAAAATCCGGGAAAATATACGGAAAATCCTATTTTTCCAGAAGACGAAGGATGACAGAAGGAGGAGTGGAGATGGGCCACAGGGGGCCCACACCGCCCCCTGGCGCGGGCCACCCTAGGCCGCGCCACCAGGTGGTGTGGCTGCCCTGGCCCACCTCTGGCTCTCCCCTCTGGCGTATATATTCCTCCCGAAACCCTAAGACTCATGGAGCGACCACAGAAAGATACCGCCGCCTCTGCGGGGTGGAAAACACTAAGAGAGAAAGATCTCTCTAGCAGACAGATTTCTACCGGGGGAATTCCTTCTCGGAAAGGGGAGATCGTCGCCATCAACACCACCATCAAGATGGACTTCATCGGGATCATCATCATCAGCAGCACCCTCATCACCATCTCCATATTGCTGTAACAATTGGGTTGAATCTTGCATAATTCTTAGGGGAAACTTTCCCAGTGTTGATTACTCTTTGTAGTTGATGCTATTGAGTGAACCATTGAATTATTGTTTATGTTCAGATTGTTATACATCATTATTGCATCTCTGATCATGATCCATATGATGTCTTGTGAGTAGTTCGTTTTGTTCTTGAGGACATGAGAAAAGTCATGTTGTTAGTAGTGGAGTTGTGTTGAGAAAGATTCAATAGTTTGATATTTAAGTTGTGGTGTACTTCTTCTAGTGGTGTCATGTGAACATCGACTACATGACACTTCACCTATATGGGCCTAGGGGAATGCATTGTGTATTTGGCTACTAATCGTAGGGGTTGCCGGAGTGACAGAAACCTGAACCCCCATTAGGAAATCATTGCACAAGGGACGTAAGGGTCTTAGAGTTTAAAGCTGTGGTTAGGTTTCTACCTTAATTACTTTCTTGTACTTACAGATGTTTGCAAGGGGTATAAGCACAAGTATGTATTAGTCCTAGGAAGGTCGGTACATTAGCACAGGTTCACCCACACAACACTTAGCAAGCTAAAGAAGATTAATCAACTATATGAAGCGAAAGCACTTGACAGTCCTCCCATGTGTCCTCGAGAACGTTTGGTCATCTTAAGTAATACAATCGACTTGTCCTTTGCTGCATAAAAGATTGGGCCACTTGCTACATTTATTCCTACTGTCTTTTATTTACTCGTACTTCGTTTACTTGCTTTATCAAAAAACCCTAAAAATCTGTTTGCTAAGTATTTGCAGAGAATTCCTGATCCATACCACTAGCCAACACCTTCTGCTCCTCGTTGGGTTAGACACTCTTACTTATCAAAAATAGTACGATACACCCCCTATACTTGTGGGTCATCACTATCAAGATTGGATCCCTTGTCCCTCGGGATGTGCACAAACGCGTTGCACCCAAAAACCTTCAATTGCTTGTATGAAACTTCCTTCCCTGACCAAACTCTCTGAGGAATATCACCTTCAAGAGGAACCGAGGGGACATGTTTAGTACATACATATCATGATTTAAAGCTTTAGCCGCAAAAGAATTAGGTAACTTTGCATGAGAGAGCATAGTTGTGACCCTCTCGATAAGAGTCTTGTTCATTATCTCTACTAGTCCATTGAGCTAGGGTGTCTTTGGTGGAGACTTCTCAAGCCTGATGCCAAATTTTCTGCAGTACCTCTCAAAGGGACCGTGGTATTCACCACCATTGTCTGATCTCATGCACTTCAATTTTCTGCCAGTTTCTCTCTCAACCTTGGCATGGAATTCCTTGAAGACGTCGAGCACCTGCCACTTGTTTCTCAACGCATAGAGAAATATCTTACTAGAATGGTCATCAATGAATGTCACAAAGTATAATGATCAACTGAGGGATTTTTCGGTCATGGAGCAAACATCAGTGTTCACAATGTCAAGAACATTCTCCGCATGATGCGGCAAGCATGTAAGAAATGCAACCCTATGTTGTTTGCCAGCAAAACAATGGTCACAGAGTTTCAAGGTTGTACGTTTCAACTTAGGGAGGTAATTCTTGCGAGCAAGAGCCTGCATGCCCTTCTCACTCATATGCCCAAGCCTCTTGTGCCACAACTCAACCGAAGTGTCATTCTCGGTGAAGTTCATCACATCATTGCATAGCTTGGTTTTAGTCACATAGAGACAACCTTACTTGCTTCCTCGAACCATAATCAAAGAGCCTTTGGTGAGTTTCCATTTTGCATCACCAAAATAACTTCCATGGTGAATGTCATCAAGCTTTCCAACTGACAACAAATTCAGCCGTATGTCGGGAATATGTCTCACATCATCGAGCACCAACCTGCAGCCTATGTTTGTCTCAATGCATATAGTGCCCTTGCCAACAATAGTCAACGAACCACTATTCCCCATCCCCAGTTAGCCAGTAATGTCGCTGGTATAGGATGTGAAATACTCCTTGTGTGATGTAGTGTGGAAGGACGCACCTAAATCCACAACCCAACTCATGGCATCATCGCGAACAACACTATAGCATTCTTCATCTTCAATGACTAGGTAATCTTCACCTTGCTCACATTCTGCAGTCATGGCGACACCATTCTCACCCTTTTGCTCGATCTTCTTTTTGACTTTTCCCTCTAGCATATCTCTTTTGTATTTTCTACAATCGCTCTTCTTGTGTCCTGGCTTGCCACAATAATAGCAAGTAACACCTAATCTCTATATTTACTTTGATCTGTCCCTGTACTTTTGGTCTTTTCCATGCTAAGATTTGCCTTGGCCATGTCCACGGTTGTCATTCTTGTCATGGGATTAAGCCACATAGGAATTAGACGAGGAGGCATCACCTTTTCCCCTATTTATAGCTTCTTCATTCAGCATGCTGTTCTTCACCATCTCCAACGTCAGCTTCCCATCAGGAGCTGAATTGCTAATTGACACAACAAGCGTGTTTCAACTATTAGGCATGGAACTCAGCAGCAACAATGCTTGCACCTCATCCTCAAAGTTGATCTTCATGGCAGAGAGTTTCTTTATATGGCACTGGAAGACATTCAAGTGTTTAATAACACTGCTACCATCCCGGTACTCAAGCTCTAATCTTTTGATTACCGAGGCCTTGTTCATGTTGTCTTCCTATCATACATTGACTCCAACTTCTGCCACATCTCATAAGCATTTGTGTCATTTGCAACATGGTGGAATATATTGTGGTTGATGTAGAAACGAACCATACCTACTGCTTTTCTATTTAGCACTCTCCATTCTTCTTTCGTGACACCGGATGTCGGTATCTTGTATTTCACAATTAGCTCATACAAATCCTTGCAATAAAGGATGTCTTCCATCATGGGTTTCCATAATGAGAAATTGGAAGAATCAAGTTTTATCATGCCACTTGTGGTGGCGCCTTCTTCCAAAGTCATTGTAAGCTATCAGCAACCTTAGAGAAAACCTTGAGCTCTGATACCACTTTGTTGGGGAATTAGCACAATCAAATGTGATCTGAAAATACGCAGCAGAATAAGATGTAAACTTCAAGTCCACTCATGTACTAAATCCATGGATCGTTGCTCAGTCACGGAAGGAAACATATATGGAGGAAACATATTTTGTCCCAACCGAGGACAAATCCTGTGTGCTCTCACACACAGTTGCTGAAATCTTAGCACATAGGTGTAGCAATAAGCAAATCAACACATAGGGACACCAATCCTTTTTACGTGGAAAACCTCTCAACTTGAGAGAAAAAAAACACGGGCCGAAGCCACCCAAATCTTCCTCCACTATTATCAAATGGGGATACAACTTGTTCTTCTCTAAAGAGCACTAGAGGATCTCATACATCAAGATTTGGGGCACAAGAGCTAAGGATTGGAGAAATCTCACCAAAGATGGTGGAACTACAGCTTGAAGGAGAGAAGGTCGTGACGTCCAGATCCACTACCTTGTGCTATCCAAAACTGAATTGCTTGAATCATTTGTGGCCAGTTTTGACTATCCGGAAGAAACCAAAACTTATGTTGAAGCATGCAGAGAGTTGTAAACTTGCCAAAAGGCGTCACCCCAAGCAAAGCTCACATTAAAGCATAGAGGAGACGAGCCAGCCCGAAACCTAGAAGACTCATGAGTGCTTTTTTTTTTCAAACTTGTGATCCTTTTGGTAGCTGCCTGCTTAAGCCATGAATGAATAAACGATGTAGTTGCTGCTGACTTTTTCTGGATAAACTGCTCAAGTGTTTTCTTGTTTTGAGGTGGACTACACTGCACCGTTGCCTAGGTGATTGCTTCAAATGTGGGAGTACCATTGAACATTGATATGTCAGGATTTTTTTAAACATTGATATGGCAGAATACTGATATACTCCTAGTTTCTATTCACCGAGGCTAGCTACAGTGTTAATCTTATTTGTTCGAATGCCTTGTATAAGCAGGTAAGCATGTCCCTGTTGCGGGACCATCAGACCTATGGGAGGAACGGCAATTTCAGGTTTGGCAGCACAACCTGAACTGTAGCTTCATGTTCAGGTTTAGGAGGGCCTTGCAAGCAAAAGTCCTTCTTAAATAGGCTTTCGTCCCGCTATATTGATATAGCAACCACATTATACAACCTTCGATAGTTTTGAAACTAAAAAATACTAGAGCAACAGCAAAAGCATGCCCAAAAGATAAAGAAGAGAACAAAATGGAGACTAAAGTTGATCGACCAAGTGATGGTGACCCCGTAGCCGCTACGCCATCTGAAGATGTTCCACCACGTTCCTAGCATCGAAGTGTTAAGTATCAAGCAACACCTTCAGGAAGGAACGCGAGACGTTGCTGCCCGGACCAACTGGTCCTAGGGTTTCCCCCGACACATAGAGGGAAATTGGCACATGGTAGCCACAACGTCCTCCGGGAAGGTATGCTGCCACCCGAAGGAGGCACCATGTCGGTGTCGGTAGAGCCGACAATGATTTCTCCCGAAAAAACTTCATCCACAACCCCCGAAAGATCCAATGCATAGGAGCCCCGCAAGGTCGAAGCCTCACCACCACCAAACTCGCCGCCCACCAGCATGCGCCACTACGGTAACGAAGCGGCCATCATCGTCTCACCGAAGCTCCTGTCACGAGGCTTGCACGACGAAGGCGAGGGGTAGCTAGAATCGGGTTTAGCAGTACTGCGGCCGTACGGAAGGGAACAACCTCCACCCTCGACAAGTACTCGACTGGACGGGACAACATGCACACCAGTGAGCCCGTAAAGCCTCGTGGAGGGACACCAATTTTAAGAGGGTCCGACGGGTCGGGCCATAAAGCATGCCACCACGCTGCAACAGGCCGGCCGCCGTCTTCGCCATCCCCATCTTCGAGGTCACCTCGCTACCATCTCAGAACGCACCACTGTCATCGCGGGCAGGCGGCCCGCCGCAATCCAGATGGAAGCAAAATTCTGCTTTTCTTTTTTCCTAATGTAACCCTAGCTGCGTTAATTTGAAGGTGTAATTTCAGATTGAATGAAATTGCAGATTTAACTACTGTACAACAATCGTAGAAGACTTTCGAGGCAACTTTTCAATGTTTTTTTTTTCCTGAAAGGAGCTGTACATGGTCACGGGACGTCACGCGTTTTGATTCTGATCGTTTAGGATTCTAGCTCGCCTTTCCTCTTTTTTTCCTATGCATATAAGTGGTAGATAGCAGATAGAACGTCGACCAGACATCGCACGTTCGGGCACGCCATGGCTCAACCGATGAAACGTGGACGAGAAAACACGTGCGCGCCGCCGGAAACTCTGAATGCGTGGACACTGCCGGCAGATCTCATTCTCGAGATCGTTGCACGCTCTGACCACCGTACCCTCGTCCGTAGCGCCGCCACCTGCAATCTCCTCCGGTGTGACATCCTTAGCCCATCCTTCATCCATCGTGATAGCCAAGCGGCTCCGCGCATCCTCGCATATCTGTCCATTGGCACAGACAAGCCCCTCGCCCTTGTCCACCCGGCTACGCCTCCCGTTAAATCCTTTTGCCTCGACCACCTCTCGCCCTTCATCTCACGCCACACCGCCGGTATCTTTAACCATTACAGTCCCATGATGTCCCGTCACAATCTCGTCCTCCTCGAGCGTCGAAACATACATATCGGATCCAAGTCTAACCGGTGCTTCCACCTTTGCGTGTATGAACTTATGAGTGGGGCCCGTACATTCTTCTCCACACCACTAGAGATCAAGATCAGTCAGAGCTCCCGCTATAGATACGTCCTGCTCACCGCTGTCGACGGTATCGACGAGCCCTTTCTGTTGCTCGCCGTCGATCTCTACGGACGGGGCATCAAAGTACAGGCTGGATCATCATGTGGGACATGGGGGCCGGTCAAGTATGGGAGCGACCACAACCTCCCGTGGTGGACGCTCAAAACACGCGGCGACCCTGCCATCCTCCGAGGCGGCATCATCCACTGGCTAGCATGCCGCTTTCACAAGCAAATCCTAAGCTATGATTTGGGCACAGGGAGGTCGAGCTCAGTGAAGCTCCCGCCCACCAACTGCGACATTTATCAACTCCACTTGGCGACGTCGTCGGATGGGAAACGACTGAAACTGTTCAGTGTCGAAGGTTTCGTGATATCCGTGTGGCTACAACACCCAATCTCAACATCATGTGTTGGTGGTGGTTGGGTCCTGGAGACTACGATTGACATGGAGGAGAAGCTACCTACGGTCGCTTGACCCTTGTAACCCTTTCGAAGGTACATATAAGTTTATTGTGATCCACTGCGTTGAGAAGAGGAGAGGCGACGTGCTCTTGCTCCGGGTGCATGGACAACGTTATGTGTACCATGCCATCGTGGACTTGGAGACTAAGGATGTGCATAGGCAAGAGTCGGGTCCCTTGTTGTTGGAGATCGACCTAGGGTCTCGTCTGGAGAACATGAAAATCTTTTCATAGCTAGCATAACCATGTAAAGTAGGGCATTCTACATCTGAATATTATCGCTTGGAGCGCGTGCATATATCTATCTCATATACAAGCTTCTTCCATTCCATTAGCCGTGCATATTTTTATTTTTCGAAAATGTTTTTAGACATATATAGTGAACATTTGACGCAAAAGATTTTTTTTTGGGCGACGCAAAGATATAACTGAGTTCGTCTATCTAGTAAAAAGAAAATAAATTGGTGAAGTATAGATGGTGATGACACTACTATTTTGAAACCGGCAGGCAGGAGCGTGTAATCCCAAATTGGCCATCAATTTGTCGGGATGCTACCACATGTCTACGGAAAGACAGGAGAGATCTACTTGAACGATCTCGTCTAATTTCCCAGTAGAATTAACTCGTTGGCCTGCTAGTAATTTGTTTAAGCATGCAGATATATCGATCGGTGTTCGCTTCGGTTCAAAGCAAACACGATGGGTGACGCCACGGAAACAATGATACGACGGGACACGTGCACGTCGGACATAGACATCACGGACTCTCGGGTCTCGGCGGATCTTCGGATCAAATCGTAGCATGTTTTCAATATCGGCTTGTGCCGGAGCAGGCCGTACTTGGTCTTGGCCCCACCTTCCCCACCCAGGGCGGACGCCTTGGTTACAGAGTTCACAATCTAAGAGCATCTGCACTCACGGTCCTCAAAGGGCCTCCCAAAGGCTATGAGCGTCGTCGGCGTCAAAAAACGAGTCCAGCCGTAGCCCTCATTTTAGATTTTTCGCCGGCGCGGTTCAATTATTAATCCGACGGCCCCAGGCGAAACCCTATCTACAGGGAGGCAAGCGGGGCGCCGGAGGGGAATAAAATATTGCCCTGTCAAGCCACGCGTCCTTCGGCGCCACGCGTCAGCCGGAAGTGGATGCCACCGCATCCCCGCAAGTTTCACCGCTTCCCGCCAGTTCCTTCCTGCCAGATCCACCGCTTCCCGCCTCAATTTCCTGCCATTTCCGGCTCAGATCTACACGCAATGTCATCCTCCAACCTCCCCACAATAACATACGCCGAGGCGGAGGCGCTGTGCGCCTCCCACTACCCCTGCCCGCCAGGGTACGGGTGCCCTCCGGGCTAGAGGTTGAGCGTCGGTGGCGTGCCGATCCCGCCCGTCCCTCAAGGTGCTGCCCGCCACCAACCACTACTACGGCGAGCTCACGCCGGAGCAGCGGTTGGACACCAACTGGGACCCCGATAACGCCGCCACCTGGAACGCCTTCTTCGCGAATCGTCGCGAGCGGCAGCTCGGCATGTACGATGGGGACGGTCCGCCGCACGTCAACAACAACAAGGAGGGCCGCAGGCTGTGGTGGGGCGCCCGAACTCTTGCCGGCGTGATGGACCACATAATGGCAGGCGACTATCCCCGCCTCCGGTACCGGCACTTCCAGCGGAAAAAGGGCGGAGGTCGCGTGGTGTTCTGGGATCCTCTTGCCCCGCGCGCGATGCTACGCCTCGACCGGATGTTGGAGGCTCGGCCGGAGCCTCAGCCGGAGCCTCGACCGGAGTGGGTGGTCCCTCTGGAATACGCCGTGGCGGCGCGCCAGCAGAGGCGTCCCGGCGACCCGGAAGAATTTTCGGGCCAGCGTGCGGCCATTCGCGCGTCGCTCGAACCGACGCCGCCGGGGGACACCTGGTGGCGGAAGGAGGAGGAAGCCTATCGTGCGTGCGGCGGAGGCGACGGCGAAGGCTGCAGCCATTGCGGGCGTCGGTCCCCAAAGCGCGATCGCTCTTCGGCGATCGTTCGATGTGGTGCGATCATGGCCGGCCAACACAGCCGAGGCCGGAGCGCGCGCTGACCGACAACGGAGACGACGGCTCCTACGACGACCACGAGGACGAGTACCACAAGGCTAGGCACGATTATGACTAGTTTTCTATTTTTATTATGTAATAAAATTAGGTTTTCCCTATTTAAATATTATTTTATTAAAATATGTGTTTACTTTGGGGGGCATGGCTGGGAAGGCGGCGCGCCCATTTCCGATTTCGCGTCGACAGCCACCCATACGGGCCAAAAACGGGTCGCGCTGGAGCCTGTATGGGGGTTACGAGTGAAGATGCTCTAAGACTAGTCATAATAGGGAGTATCATATAGTAGTATAATGTATATGATACTAGTATATGATATCATCTCTACAATGCATAGTATCACGTAGTAGTATCATGGTATTAGTATATTTATGGTTTTGTAGAATCTCAATGCAAAATTATGTACAAGATTCATTTGAGATTAGTTTTTCTAGTTCTACGTGCTATGATACCAACATAACCTATTTCATCAATTAATTAGCATGTCACGTCAGAATTTTACTAACATGACATGCATGATACTACCTACGATACCCTATATGGGATAGTCTAAACCAGTACTACTAGTAGTATTGTACCCCCTCCATTAGCAAATAAGTGCACATCTAGCACTTAAAATTTATTCCAAAAATAATGTACATCAACAATCAAGGCATTAAATAAATGCAATTAGCTCCTCGTAGTCACTCCCCGTGTCATCCTCCAATATTTATTCTTATCCTCCATATCATCCATCAATCCTCATTCTTCTCTTTTCTTTATAATTGGTAGAGCCTCATAAAAGAAGAGAAAAAACTAATTTGTCTAGTATTTGCCGATGGAGGGAGTAGTACCTCTCGTTGCCATGTTTGGTTCCAAGTTCCACCTGATGGTAAGTCCCAAAACATTGATGAATAATAAGGTGGAGTGATCTAAAAAAATAGTCACTGGTTTATTAGTCAACAGATGATCAAGGTTTCCTGATCATGTGGCATTTATGTCAGTTGGAAAACGAGTCACCTCATTATGAGAATGAGATAATAAACTAATCCCAACCTAAACATCGTGACCCGATCATATCACGAAGTTCAAGTTACGATGATTAGAATAGACCTAGTGTACTATTTCTTAGGCCGTGAGGCTATATCAATCACTATTACCCGGGGGTACTTTGATAGCATCAAACGTCACACGGTTAAAAAGTGATCATAAAGGTGTGTTTAGGTATTCAGAGGAACAGTAGAGACATTATACGTCAAGAGCGGGATTTGTCCATCCGCGTGACGGAAAGATACTCGAGGGCCCACTCGGAGAAGTTATATCCAATAGCTATGCAGCGTGTGATTTGATCACAGGGATATCACTTGTCAGAACGAATTAAGTAGCATTTGTCAGTAACGAGATTGAACCCGCATGGTGATGTCATTGATCAGATCTCAGACAATGCAAGTATCGAGACACAAAAATAATAAGACACGACATTTATGGTTCAAACAACGAAAGATTTCATGGAATATAACTTCTTGGAGTGGGCCCTCGTGGAGTGTTTCTAAACCGTGGGGTATCACGCTTAAGGGCTTGATGATGCTTAGAGAATGTTTATAGGATCGGCAGAATCACCGAAGAAAGAGAAGAGAGAAAACCGGAAGGGTTTCAGAAAGTCTAGAGTGGAGGTGAAAGGTGTTTCATGGCCACGCAGATTGAATAATATGTGAATGAATGTTAAATATTGATTTAATCATTTATTCATAATTATTTAATAAAGAAAAAATCAATTAAAGGACCAATGAGGGAAAGACCAAAGGAGGAAGGAGGAAGGGGATGGCCGGCTGGGCCTTGGCCACCCACGTGGGGCCCACTTGGGCCTCCTTGGCCAGCTAACGGCTATCCCCTCTCTCCCTCTCTTTGTTTAGTCCCACATGGCTAAGCTAGTTAGCCTAGGGGTGGGATTTCTCCTATATATAATGAGGTATTTTGAACAAATAAACACAACCAATATTCAATAAAGGTTTTCTCACTTTTGGGGAGACCTCCAATTGATACTCTCTCTCTCTCTCTCTTCCGTGACCGCGGCCCCAAGTTTGGACTACACGAACGAGAGTCTTCTTCACCACGGAGCGTCGTCGCGCTGCGGGATTCGGATCCAGGAGCTCTACTTCCGCAACTGCTGTTGGATCGAGGAAGCGAGAGTCATCGCCAGGCACCGGATGCATGTAACTCCCTGCGAGGTGCAATATTTGAGGCACTAGGAGTCGTTGGAGCCACGGGACTTCATCGTGACCTTGAGGTCGGCTTCGGCTCGTCTACATCAACCATGCTCTAGAGAGTGTTGACAATGTTTTTCGGTCTTCAAAGGTAAGTTCGCGAAAAGCCCCTCTCGTTACTACATTACTAATAGATAGGTCCTGGCAACAGGGGTTCAGAGGCGCATGGTAAAATTTATTGTTTTCACACGCGAACCCCCTACAATCGCAGCTAAAAAATACGAGGGCAGCTGAAGCTTAAAAAGGAGAAGACCACCATGGCCAAGATGCTAAAGGAGAAGGATGAGCTCGAGAAGATCTCGATGGGGCGTGTTCTTAGCCCCCGTCCGCTTTCGGCAACCATCCTAAAGATGCAGCCTCCATGCTCTGCCTTCGCTACGAACAAGCCACCTACCTAGAGGCAGTGAACACCCTGGGTGAAACCGTACGGAGGGCCAACCGGTCCTTCTTGCCTATAAAGGAGTAGTCCAGATATGTTCCTTTTTTTCCTTCGCTTTGTAAATAGGTTTTTCTCCCCGACCTGGTCCATCTGTAATGAATGCTGTTGGGTTTCACTTTGCTCATGTCTATCATTTTTAGAACCTGGTTGAACCGCCGTTAACTAAGGGCAGAGTTCTTGCATCAACAAAGACAAATTTCGTCTACAATGTTCTCCCTTGTGCGTGTTAATTAGTCCAAAGGCCACCATTCTTCGAGATCTCTCTGGATATCCACTTAAAATTGACATCCTTCTTTTCGAAGAGAGCAATGATTTGGCCCTTATATCTTGATCTTTCCAAGGTGGGCAAAACAACCCGTTCATCGAACAAGTTGAGGCTAGTAACTCAAGCCCTTGGATGTGGGTTTTTTTGCTCATAAAATAGGTTGAGTCTATTAACTTGAGACCTTAGATAGGAATTTCTCACTCGTAAAACGGGCCTAGGCTAGTAACTCCAGCCATTAGATGCGGGATTTTCTCTTGTAAGACAAGTCGAGGTCAAGAACCTTCGGACCCTAAAATGTGAAAGCTCGCAAGCGTCGTAGGTCGAGATTAGTAACTCGATCCTTTAGGTGCGGGTGCCTTCTCTCGTAAAATCATGACCTCTTACTCTCCAATTGTGTTATTTAGACAATCATGGTATGTGCCTGGGTACGGAGGTGTGTATCTCCTGAATGATGCCCATCCCTACTTCATACTATCCATATCAAAGGGAATTCGGGATCCAAGAGAGTATGAAGGTTGTCACCTAGTGTGCTCTCTTCCTGTACCTATATCCTGACAATTTATAAACCGGTTGAGTTACTTATCCCGATCTAGGCGAACTATGGAGGTGAATCTAAGTAACCGCGTAGGGTTTTGGGCTCGATCCCAAAAAGTAAGACGGGCGAATATGGGTTATAGACCGGTCGCGTTTTTTCCCAAATGTGGTTTTTGGTTCTCGCACTTCACGATGTATTGACTAACTATGCATCACATTCATGGCCATCTTTGAGAACCAACCCGTGGTTGGATGGTTAGGAGGACAGTGGTACCCCATCCCACTAGGGGACGCTTTGATGTCTGATTAAAAGGTGGAGTATTTTTTAGTGCGAGACGACTTTCTCATCGATAGCGAGACGCCTATAGTGACTTCGTCAATCTCAAAACCCGCCAGATCAGTCTCTGAGACCGAATCTTTCAGAGGTACTCATAGGGGTAGAGGGTGCATGTGTGCCGTGTGAGTGAATGTTCGTACTCGTGAGCGTCTACGTCGTACTGGGTTTTGCATAAAAAACCATCTTACGAAGGGTTTTCACACGATTTGTGCAGAAATAAAGCTTCGATGAGAAAGAGCAAATACTGAAGGAAAAAAAATCTCTCATCTTGTTTGATCACATATATGGCTGTGGATTAGGAGTTTAAATACTGATGGATAAAAAACGCCGGAACCAGTTATCTGAGAAAATTTCACGCGAATATTTTTCGTGGCGTACACAGTTAGTGCAGAAGAGCGGCCCGAGTAGAGCTGTGTGAGCAAATGTTGCTGAAAATCTGTGGATGGATCGGCGTTGGTAAGCTGGATCTGGAAGACGTGTGGAGGGGCGCACGGAGCACTCCTGCCTCGAGAAGATCCTTCTCCGGGGCCAGGGGCGCGCACGGTTCCCATTTCCGCCCGCATGGTCCAAATCGACGTCGGAGCGCCGGCACCCGTTACTCGTTCTCTTCCTCGTCCTCTTGTCACACCTGCGCGCATTGATGGTTTCCGTTACAGCTTAGCTGGAGCACGGCAACCGGTGGACGGTGGTGGCAGCAGCAGGCCAGCAGTGCAGAGTCACCGTAAACGTACGTTAAGCAGTCAACTAGGCCGACTACACCTGAGGCCGAGACGGGAGAGCAGGCGTTGCGTTGCAGTCTTGCAGATTGCGAACGGGAACAACACACACGTGAGGAGGAGGAGGAGGTGAGGTCGGCACAGCCGCGAGCCGGTGGTGGTGGTCGTCTCTCTTTTCCTTTCCCCCCTCTTTCTCTCCACTCCCGACTCCCGAGTTCCCTCTCCCTCCCGGCTCCCGCCCTCCCTCCCTCGCGCTCGCTCGGGGAGCGGCACAGAAATGCGACCGTGATGCTCCCCTCCTCCTCCTCCCTCCCAGCCCTAACCCTAGCCCTCCCGCCTCCCGCTCCTCGCCGCCGCCGTGTCTCCGCCGCCGCCCCGCTCGCCGCAGTCTACAAGCCCCCACCCCCGCGCCAGCCCTCCCGCCGCCGCTTCTCCGCCTCCTACAAGCCCCCGCCGCGACAGCCCTACCGCCGCCGTCCCGCCCCCGCCCCGGCCCCGGGCCCGCGACCGTCCAATGCGCCGCCGCCTCCCCCGCCCGGCGCCGGGCCACAAGAGGAGCTGGAGGCGGCGATCTTCGACTTCATGCGCAGCTCCGAAAAGCCCGGGGCCTTCCCCACCCGCGCCGAGCTCCTCGCCGCGGGCCGCGCAGACCTCGCCGCCGCCGTCGAGTCCAGCGGAGGGTGGCTCTCCCTCGGCTGGTCCTCCTCTGGCGAAGAGCGGCCGGCCGCGGCGGCAGCCTCGTCGGGCGGACTCGGCGTGCACCCTGACTACCCGCCCGTGGCGGCCGCCTCTGGCCTAGCGCCAGAGGCCGTTGACGCGGCGGCGGCTCCCTCGAGGTTGGTAATTCAGTTACTATCATCAACCGTTCATCATATGTTTGCGCTGTCACGCCCTTATCCGTCTTCAGTTTGCTGAATTCCGCATGTTTCAGGGAGCCAGAAGCATCGCCCTCTGGGGAACAGCCGGAGACGCCGTGGGTGCCTGCTAAATCTCGTATGGTTTATTTGTTCTCTTATTATTGGCTCCTTACTGATTTTGCCTTGTGCTCCAATGTTGTTTGCAGGGAGCTGGGGTCTGGTGCAGGCCTTCAGGGGATGCTCACAAGGCTACAGAGAGAGAGGGAGCGCGCACGCCCGCCGCGACGGAGCAATACACAAGGTGTAAATGGTGGTATGTGTGCTTTCAGTTCTCTGCATATTTTTTTCATGAATCTAGCACAACCCTACCGCGTTATATTGTTTGTGCCTTGCTTGTTATAGTGCTAGTAATTTGTTCTGTTTGGTTCGAACTTGTGTACAAATAGCACATATCTTCGTCTGTGCCATACTTGGGGGATAATTCAGTTTCATCAACTGCCCCATTCTTAACATAATACCACCTAAAAGAATTCAAGAGAGGCCATACCCCTTAGTAGATATGCATAGTTGATTGAATTAGTGCACTCCACTAGTTGCAAAAATATCTTCTAACTAGTTGCTGCTTTAGGATCGACAATGCATGATTTTCTCAGCGCTTTGTCAGGTATCAACAACAGCGGAAGGCTTCTGCCTGGAGGCTTGGAGAGTAAAATCGAAACACTCCCACCTTTTAAAATGTCAATTAAAAATAGTGTTCTGTTTTGTTATTGTTAGACAACTTGTGGAATAATCATGTCTGTGAATGTTCATTTTTTGATGTACTCCTACCATGTAATTCGTTTTCTAGCTTTTCGATTCTTCATTATATATAAACTGATAACATTATACCCGTGTGTTGTACATTTGCAGCTTTGGTGAACCCTAATGGAGCTCCTACTCGCACTAAGACTAGTGGTATGTACACTCGATGGATACCTGAGAACGGAAATATACATAGCTCACATTCTCAAAATGGAATACTAGAGGACAACAAAGCAGGGAGTTCTACCAATGATGCATGGCGAAGATGGTCATTGGACAAGAGTAGGTTTAGTGACTTTCAAGGTTATATGACTAACTTAACTTTCTCTTACTGTGCATCCTATTTGTTACATATTTACCTGCTGACATTTCCAATGTAATTGCAGCTGCTGAGATCCATCCTTCTGAGAGCAGAAGTTTATCGAAACATGTTGAGATCGACACTGCGGTGGTGAAAGATGATGTTCCTGGACCATCTAATGGCGTGGCTATAAGTGATTATCCTAGTGATCATGTAGACCTCGAAAGAGATGAGATACATGCACGTCTTCAAAATTTGGAAGTGGATCTTACTGATGCTCTTAAGACACTAAGATCAAGATTCGACAGTGTTTTGACAGATATGGTGTGTATCTATTCATATCATCTTCTTTTACTTGTCTATCTTTTGTTGTGAATTCTTCACTTGTTCTGCAATCGTAAACTCTGTACTTTGCAATGGACATGGTTCTGCTGTTCCTAACAAAACACACAAGAGGACAAGATTTTGCTTGCTCTATGCACCTAAATGTCTGCCTGCATTGTACCCTCTCCTATCACAAAACAATGTGCCATCACGAGATGCATGCAGTCAAATACTTTAAACTTTGACTAACAGTGCAACAGTATCCACATCAGAATGCAGTACATGAATACGATTTGAGTTCATTTGCCAACACAGCCACTTCCATAAATACTGATATTATATCTGTAAATTTTTGTAGAAATAGGTTTAGCATCATTTCCGCTTGTCTCTTACCTTTTCATGTAATGTTGAACTTTCGCTATGCACGCAAATGATTATAGCTGAGGATCATCTGTTGCAGTGCTGAGTGTAGTTGTCTTAGTCATTTCTACCAGGAATTAGTTACAATAATTTGGTTTACGCATTATTACATGTTCTGAGGTTTATAGAATCATCTTACTATTGGTAATTGGCAATTTGGCATAGTAGGGATTCAGCCTGTATCTTTGTTCTGGTGTAAGTGACAATTGGGTTCAGTGGACCTTGCTATGAATTTGAATGATATTTGGTGATCCTGATGTATCTCACGTTGATCTTTCAAGAGGCATTATATTTGTTCTAAGCATCCAGCTTTGTTGTTTCATTTCCAGTCAAATGGTGATGGATCAAATGTGCTGAATGGGCTTTCTGATGATTGGGAATTTGAAGAGACAAAGGTAATGCATGCCCAGGAAGAACTACGGTCAATCCGTGCCAAAATAGCAGTACTAGAAGGCAAGATGGCACTTGAAATAATGTACGCCCATCTCACGATTGAATATTGATCTGCGCTTTGTATCTCGTATCATTCCCTTTTATTAATTATATCTCATGATATCAGTGAAAGGAACAAAATAATTGAAGAGAAGCAAATGAGGCTTGATGAAGTTGAGAAGGCTCTGAGTGAGCTCCGCACAGTTTGTATTGTGTGGCCCAATCCTGCTTCAGAAGTTCTGTTGACCGGGTCTTTTGATGGGTGGACAAGTCAAGTCAGTGCCTGTTCCAAGTCTCTATTATCATTGTTAAATATATTTGAACTTTACGAAGTAACTACAAAATAGGTGGCAGTTCAAGATTTCATTTTTGGTCATTCTTTGTTAGTTGTCCGTGAATTCCATCAAATTTCTCTATTAAGTTGAGGATTAGTAAACAGATCGAAGCTGACTACTCCCTCCGTTCTAAAATATAAGATGTTTTAGCCTTTTTCTGGAACACATGTATCGAGGCACCTCTTAGTGTGTAGGTTCACTCATTTTGCTCTGAACCTACACACTAAAAGGCGTCTACATACAAGCGTTTCAGAAACATCTTATATTTTGGAACGTAGAGAGTATATTGCTTCACATCTAGGTTTGCAAATGCAATTTATGCCAACACCTTATCATGTTGCTATTAATTCATCTGATACGTTTGCGAAACAAGCATCAGATGAGGTTAGATGCAGTAAAATATATTCTACTCCCTCCGTCTCAAAATAGATGTCGCAAACTTCTCTAAATTTGGATGTATCTAGACACTATTTAGTATCTAGATTCATCCAAATTTTGATAAACTTTCGACATCTATTTTGAGACGGATGGAGTATAGGAAAACCCTGCATCTTGAGGAATTTCCGAGACTATGCATTTGACACACAAGTAACATAATGAGCTACTGCCATTGTAGTCGCAAGCTTATATTAAGTTCAAAACTGAAGCAGTAGTGATGTTAGAAGAGCTTCAGTAGGCAAGGCATAGTAACAAATATGTATCTTTATGGGCTACCTTTAGCCAAGATTTTTCGGTTGCTGGGAGGATAAGGGTCACATGATTGACATATCCAAAACGACGTTTTTCAGTTTGAGCACATATAGGTGGATTACTGTGTAGAGAGGGCTAAAGGGTAGCTGAGATTTTGTTTGCTACTTGATATTTGCATTTCCTGTGAGTACGTAAAATTAGTAGAAGAATCTTAATACACATGACATTTGGCTTTGGAGTAGGAAATGTGAGTTTGTTATGCCATTGTACCGTGATGCCCCCTTTAGTATAACTTAGACTATAAATATCCAATTATGTGAAGTTCATCTGTGAAATATTGTCTTATTTGGGTTGTGTAGTGACGGAAGTCTCCTTGTCGGTATACATAGTTCCTTGCTTGCATGCTTAATAAATAAGTACTCCCTCCATCTCAAAATAGATGTCGCAGATTTGTCAAAATTTAGATGAATCTAGACACTATTTAGTATTAGATCCATCCAAAATTTGAAAAACCTGAGACATCTATTTTGAGACGGAGGGGGTACATGTTTAGATTGGAAACTGGAAAGATAACTGTCATTTATACGTTTTCATTACTATCATCTTAATCCTGAGGACAATCTGACTGTGAACTGCTTCCTTGCTTACAGAGAAGGATGGAAAGATCAGAGAGAGGCATTTTTCCCCTAAACCTGAGGTTGTATCCTGGTAGATATGAGGTAATGGTGCCATATTCTGCTTGCATCGTCACTGCTTTTACATCATCTAATAGTGTTCGTTTGTGGTTCAGATTAAATTTATTGTTGATGGTGTTTGGAAGAATGACCCGCTGCGCCCTACTCTGAACAACCACGGGCATGAAAACAACCTTCTGATTGTCACTTGACTTGAAGCTGCATCGTTGTAGCGATTTTGTAGATGATAGATGGTCGTCAACATGATTGGTGCCAACTGATTGGACAGCTTCCTCCTTGTGTAGCTAATCAGCTTTGCCATCATGTTGTTTCGTAATTCTTTTTAGAGAGCGTTGTACAATGTAATGAGTGTAGGGGTCAGGGTGTTGTCTTCACCACGTTGAGATGGGAGAAGAATATACCGGTGCTGGTGATGGTGGGTAGTTCGCCTTTACTGTGTGTAACAGTGTACATATCTCTGTGATAACAAAGTTGTCCTGGTTGGTTGGTCAAGTTGGTGTTAGTATGATATAGTTTATGATTAGATCACATGCTGGGGACTTACCTGACCAAATAGAGCCTGGCATTGTTGTCAATCCATTGCTTTTGTTTGGTACAACCATGAAGTTTGCCCATGTTTGGGATGGCTGTGTCCCGTGGAGCAGGCTAGCTGCCTGCTGACCGGATGTCAACCAGTCATGATATCCTAAATGAGCTCCGACAGAGTAGACAAAGCAAAATGCGACGGAAATGTGAAGGTATGAGTCTCCATTGGGTCGATCATACAATGCCTGAGCCAGTAGGTACAGAGGAAGGCATTCATTTATCTTTCATCTTAACGACTTACAAGAAATTAACCACCCCATTGTTTTTACTATCTTTCTTCTCTTTCACCACCACCCACTTAAACTATAGGTTGAACTCGATCGTAACAGCAGAGCCACCAGAGAAAAGGGGAAAAAAATGGAAGTAGCTACTGTGGTATAAGACATACTGTAGTGCGAATTAAACATCTTTCCTTGTCACAAATTAAGCCCATATGCATTGCATCTCTTTCCTCAGTTGCTTGCTCCCTTGAACCTGTACCACCTTGCGCAGATGATGAAGTATACGAAGTTGAAGACTCCAATGCCGGCGATGGTCCAGTAGAAGAGGTCGAGCCTGCCCTGGTTGAGGTCCTGCGCCAGCCAGTTCTGCCCGTTCCCGGTTGTGCTGTGCACGATGGTTGTGATGAAGCCGCTGAGGTAGTTGCCGAGCGCGAGGTTGCAGAATGCGAGCGCGCCTGCGACGCTCCTCATGTGCTCGGGGATCTCCTTGTAGTAGAACTCGATCTGGCTGATGAGGTTGAACGCCTCGGCGAGTCCCAGGATCATGAGCTGCGGCACCATCCAGAAGCTGGACATGGCGGAGATGCCGCCGCCGGTCTGCGTCTTGCCGATGGTGGGCTGGCTTAGCGCGATGTCCCTGCGCCGGTCCTCGACGAAGGCCGACATGACCATGGCGAGCGTGGAGAGCGCGATCCCGATGCCCTGGCGCTGGAGCAGCGTGAAGCCCTCGTCCTTGCCCGTGAGCTTCCGGAGGCGCGGCACGAGGAGGCGGTCGTAGATGGGGATCCAGAGCGTCTGCGCCAGCATGGCGAAGACGGTGAAGGACGCGGCGGGCACGTGGAAGCTGCTGCCGAGGCGTCGGTCGGACTGCAGCGCGGAGAAGACGACGTAGGTGGACTGCTGCACGACGGCGACGTAGAAGATGATCCCCGTGGACCAGACGGGGACGATGCGGATGAGGCACTTGACCTCCTCCACCTGCTGCACGGTGCAAAGCCGCCACGGGTTGGCCGCGGCGACCCCACCCGGCCGCACCTCGTCAGGGGAGGCCACCATGGCCGCCTTGTCCAGGCACCGGAACTGGTCCGTGTGCGCCAGCTTGGCGACGATGGCGCTGGTGTGCGGCGGGTCGAAGAGGTCCTGCTTGGGGTCCTTGGCCTGCTTCAGCGACCGCTTCCCGATGGCCGCGGAGAAGACCTGCACGATGGTGGTGAAGGGGGACCCCTCCGGGACGACCCGCACGTAGAGGCGCGTGCCCATGAAGAAGAGCACGCAGGCGAGGAACATGAGCGCCGTGGGGATGCCGAGGCCCAGCGCCCAGTTCACGTTGCTCTGCACGTAGATGATGACCGTGGCGGAGACGAGCATCGCCGAGGTGAAGGTGAAGTAGTACCAGTTGAAGAAGCTGTTGATGCCCCGCTTCCCCGACTCGGTGTGCGGGTCGAACTGGTCCGCCCCGAACGGCATGCTGCATGGCCGGATCCCCGCGGACCCGACCACGAGGAAGGCGAAGGAGATGAAGAGCACCGCGAACTGGTAGGAGCTGGCTTTCTGGCACACCTCGCCCACGGCGCAGTCTGGCGGGTGCAGGCTGTCCGCGCCGGCCGTCAGGGTCAGGAAGAACATGCCCTGGAGGAACAGGCAGAGCAGGCGTCAGTGTTGCTATTGGAGTTAGAAAAAAAATACGTATCAACTAATTTTCTGAACAATGGACGACGGGCCCCTTGTACGTCCAGTCCAGGATGCGCAACGCCCAACCGTGCTGGCCCAGATACACCAGTATCTGGGTCCTGCACATCCATGGGTCCCGCATTGAGCATGCAGCGGCCAGTTTTAATAGGCCCCTTTGGCCCAAACAGGGGCCATGGCCCGCGTGGCGACTCCCGTGCGGTAGCACTGCACTTCACTGGCAAGACCCCCCACGTGCACGTCCAGTCCGTCCAGTATCCCCACTGCACTTTAGCCGGCGGCTACAGCGCTAACCGACAGTGGGACAGAGTCGTTCCCTCCTTCATTCCCACCCGCGCGCGTCGCCATGCCCACGGCCAAATCTCCGTTCAGATCCGAGCATCCGGCCACACCCACGGCGCGCGTCCATAGGCACCGAGCTCGCTCGAGTGGGTGTCGTTGTCAGTCAGGCAGGCGAAGAAGCTTCCAACAGCAGCTAGCTGCTCGGCGCGATCCGGCCAATGGTGCTAGTCTCATGATTCGCTCGCGTTCCGTGGTGGGTGGCCAGCGCTCACAATCTCACGTTTGATGCGGCCGGCAACGTGGGCTGCTTGCTTGGTTTCCGGGTTGGATCGTTCTCGTGGCAACAAGGGGGACGAGGGAGATCTCCGTGTCCTGGAGCTTCCACCGTTTTCCTTCCACGGAACCGGTGAGCCGGTCAATGTTGATGGCGGCCGCCACTCCCGCAGTCAGTCCACTCGCGGGTCGTGCAGCCAGCTAGCTAGTTGGCACTCGCTGCCAACACTGACAGACAGATACGTATGTTTAATAAGTAACTGGATAAGGTGTGAGCATGAATGGATGGATCGATCATTGCGTTCCAAACCATCTGTAAGGCGCGCGTGACGTGCCTCACTCAGTGGTCTGGCCTCGATCGGCGCTGCACGATCGATGCAGATCGCAGGTGCGGTGCGGCGATCCACCTAATTAACCCAAAGGATTTGTATTTGGTCCGCCTTGAGAAAGATTCTGAGATCCGTAACACACGGAACCAGCTTGCTGTATTGTATATATGCAGAGCAGCACAAGTTGGTGGAATCATGGAAGACGAGCGTACCTACTGCAGGTGCCATTATACTAGTACTCCACACTACGACTCTGCATAATGACACACTTCAAAAAATGGTTAGGCACATACTACATGATTGGCGTGGGCCGGGTGGTTAACTAACTGTATCTTAGTAGTGCTCCTACTTGCTGCACTTCTTCTCATTATCCAGGGCTCGGATGCCATCATTGCTGCCATAGTGGGGAGCAACTAGCTTACCTTACCACGGAGTAGTGCTAGGAAGTAGCTTGGGTGTGCTGTGCATGACTCACTTGAGAAAGACAATACTATCTCTTAGTTCCTTAGTACTCCCTCCGTCCCGGTTTAAAGGACACAATTTGCAAACCATGCAATCCCAAAATACTTAGACACAAAAGCATTTAATCTCTGTAATTACTCCTGTGTGAAAGCAATAAAATGCTTGCATGCACATGTGTGAACAAATGTGAACACTTTCTTAACTCTTTTTCTTCTTATGCATGTTCTACTCCATACTATTAAATGGACCAATTAGATGACACCTAGGGCCCAGAGAATTGCAAATTGTGTCCTTTAAACCGGAACGGAGGGAGTAATCCGTTAATTACACATGTAGTATAGGCGAGTAATATGGGTTAGTGGAGCGGCAATCATGAGCTACGCTTGTGAGCGCCGCTTCAAAGCGTGCTACATGTCACGTCTCCCTTTTGTAAAGCGTCATTAATTAGTGTAGACTGCCCAAGGCCCAAGCCAGCTCGCTCGCTCCTAAGCACTTCGTTCACGTAAGCTGAATCTTTTTCCAAGGATAAGCACGGTAGCTGAATTACTCAACAGAGAAGTACTAGAGCAGAGGTAGTACTAGCTAACCACTGCAAATTAACATCAACGACCTATTGGAATGTGTCAATTGCTTTTTTTTTTCTAGATTTCTGTTAGACGGTGTAAGTTTGCTGAATCCTACCTATGCAATTTTTTGGTCAGGAAAACACCAACAACTCCCATGAAAAAAAAATCCGCCCTTTCCCGTACGTTCGTCCCGGTACCAGCCCGATCTATCGCGCCGCTCTGGCCTACCAAGTCAACTACCAAATGACCTGAAACTTGAGCTAGTACTAACCAAGCTCGAAATGTCAGTACGTGTGCCTCGCGCGCCCGCCGTCTCTAGTTGCAAATTCTATAGTGCAAAAGACTGCAAGTCCACATGATCGCATCTACTACATCTACTACCACGACCAGAGAAAAGGAGAAGAATAATCGATTTGCAAGAAGAATCGCACGCGGTTCATCCTCCCATGTGCCCATAATCTCCCACGACGCACAGGCTCGCGCGGTCGGGACTCGGGATAGGCCAGCTCGAAAGTCCAACTCGCATCGCAGGACAGGCCACCAACTCCCATCCCATCTACAGTCCCTATGCACAACACAAGCAAACTGAATCTGAACTGAACCCGAGACGGTAAACCCGCGGTACAGAGCAGCAGCAGTAGCCCCAAAATCCGCCTCAAATTCCGATCCCAGTCCCGAATTCGGAGCGCGTACAGGGTGCTAGCAGAGTGGCAGTTCCCATGGCATGGCAGCAAAGCAAGCGAGAAGCGAAGGCAGAACGAATTCTAGCAGCTGGGAGTTTGAGATGGAAGTGCTGGATCTGCTAGGAGCTACTAGGTGGATTGACTCACGATGAGGGACGCGACGGTGGCGATGGCGAGCGCGAGGTAGCGGCCGAGGTAGGCGTCGGAGAGGAAGGCGCCGATGATGGGGGCGAGGCTGCTGGTGCCGTTGAAGCCGTTGAGGAGCGTCACGGCGTCCACGCTCTGCATGTGGAACACCTGCGTCAGGTACACCAGCAGGTTCGCCGACGTGCCCAGCGTCCCCAGCTTCTCGAACGTCTCGTTCCCTGCAGCCAGCCCACGATCCTCCGCCGGTCAGCCATCGCCATGACAAATTCAGCTCAGATCCCGGAGCGATCCCGTACCTATGATGAAGGGCATGGCCTTCCAGCCGTGGTACTTGACGGGGGGGCGCGGCGCGTGCGGGCTGTCCTCGTCGCTGCTGCCGTTCCCGCCCTTCTCCAGCTTGTTCACGTCCATGCTCTTCAGCTTGTGCGCCGCCTCCTCGTCCTCCCGCTCGCCGCCGCCGCCGCTGCGCATTCTCGCGCTCTGCTCCCCAGCCGCGGAAGCAGCTGCCCTGTCTCTCTCCTTTTTCTCGGGTCGGCCTGTGTGCTTCCTTCGGGCACCAGCAAAATGGGACTGGGGGGAGTGTGTCCTGCCTACCGGCTCTCTTTATACAAAGAGAAGGGGAAGGAACACCGGAACAGTAGTGGTCGTCACGAGGCCAGGGTCGTCTCCACCTCAGCTCCTTCGCCCTGTCTTATTTCAGAAGCAAGTCCCTCCTGGCAGAGGTGTAATTAGCAGTCGGATAATTCCAGCTCCTCAAATAGATTTTTAAAAATAAAAAATACGGAGTACAACCGGGTAACCGAAGAACCAAGTTGCGGAGCTTTAAAATTGATAAAGTCGCCCATAAGAGTCTCCCTATTCACACAAATGGATCTTGTGGTGTTGGAGGTTCGATATCTATTCCAGCATACATCTTGATGGTGCTAGAGTTGGACGGCGGCCGCTGACTTCGATGGTTGCGGGAAAACCTATGGATCGTTTTGTATTTCTCGGTCTCTTAGAATTTTATCTGCATTATTTTTAGGATAATTATTTTATTCCTGTCTTTTAGTTTCTACATGTGTTGCTCTATGTAACTTGATTTTCGATTAATGAAATATGTGGCTGCTCTAAAAAAAATGTCATTCCCACTATAAAAGAAAATGAGAAACATGTTGAACCTTACATCCCTAATGGGTCAAAAGTAAAACCATCTTCCTAACCATCCAACATCCATTACGGTTTACATAAATTGATACATGATGTTATTCGGTATTAGATTCACCTTTGACAAGAATCATATGATATGATAAAAAAAGTGAATGATATCGGCTTGCACCAATGGTTCGGGGTTTTGTATTGAAGACATAAATATATTTGCATATCGGATATTCAAGATAAACTAATTCTTGTCAAGCCCACCGCTCTTACGAGCCTCCCCCAAGGCGCGCTCCACCGGCCCATGCAGTCATGCCCTTTGCCTATTATGTACCTCAACATGTTTATCTTAAAACTTAAACTCAATTGATTTATTTCCAATTTTTTATCAATATTTATATTATATCTAGACTATACATGTCGTGTATTTTTCTTAGTGGCATATTTGTATATCTTAAATATCTATCTTAAATTCTTAATATACCTCAAGTGAAATCCAAGTTTGCTTCTTGAACTGCCATGTAACCCCTTTTAGAAGGAAAAAATCCGGTGAAACTGAGTTAGTAAGGAGGAAGTGCGGACCAAGTGACAAATAGTGTTTCAAAGTTTCTATACATTCTAAATACATACACAATCTATTGAAGAAGTGATGATTTACAATCATGGGAAACACTTCAGGTTCAAAACCAAATTCATTTGGGTGGTATATAAAATTCTAAATTCAACATTGTGTATTAACAAATACTACAAGTTCTGATTTCTTTCAATTGAAGGATTTTTTCATAAGAATTTTAGAGGATTCCAATCAATTCGAATATTTCCTATCGAAGCCTATTGGATCATATGACCGAGTTTCGATTTCCTATTGAAGCCTATCGATTCCTTACCATCAATTTCAAATAAATCTTAACATGAGCCCAACACTCATTTTCTTTTACTTTGAGATGTTCAATGCACTTGCACTCTTGCCCTCTCTCCCGATCCTATAAAGCTTTAGTGTTTGTTTCTGTTGGGGTTTCACATAGGGAATTAAAATTTCCAGTAGTACGAACACACCAAGATCGAGCTATGTAAGACCACGACGTATAAGAGATCTAGTATTCACCAACATTGCAGTGAAGATTTGTTCGTTGACGAAGAAGTTGGTGATGCGCTCAATGTAGGATCAAAGGTATGATTCGTCTGAAGGTATCCACGCGCCCATTGATATTGTCCCGATAGATCTTCGTTGTCCAGGGGTCGACAACGCCAGAGCAGCAGAGCAACCTTCATGGTTTGTATGTGGAGAAGGAGACTCTGGAGGAAGGGAGGCAACCGATGGACTTCTGTGGGATGGATTGGAGGCTTACCCTCACTTAGGTCGAAGTCTCCTTGGTCAGGGAGGCGGAGACTCCTTGGTCTAGGAGGCCGGGACTCCTTGGTATGGGAAGCAGAGACTCCTTCATCATAGAGGCGGAGACTCCTATATCAGGGAGGAGGAGACTCAGGGTGGACATTTGGAACTTGCAGCTGGTCGTTGAGCGAGGGGTAGCAGGAGACTCCAGGGATAGGGCGGCGGAGACTTCGGTCCTAGAGTCGGCTTCTCTTGTCCATCTTCTTGGGTGACTTGGGGACGAGCTTGAGGTTCATAGTTGAGTACACAAAGGTTGTTTGCATGAAGCAGCAAGCCGTTCAAGGGAGTGTCGAAGTCACACATAGATAGGAACAAATTCACCTTAGGAGTCCATGGTGACTTGCAATAGTGGAAGTGCTTGATATGGCAACGACCGTAGGTCAGGCTGTATCACACCCCTTAGAATAATCGTGAATCAAGTCAGCGTAGTTACTATCGTTTTTAGTTGACTTATCTCTTTCTCTAACATGGGGGCCTAATTCAAAGTTTGGATACGGGTCATCTTTATACAACTCAAATGAAATTCACTTTAGAGATTATTCATAGTTGGCAGTACTAGTGTTAAACTAAAGTATGCTCCCACTCAAAACAATATCCTTTGTCTAAGATTTTTGTGATTCAAGATCCAGTAAGAATAGTTACCATTGATGTGGACATCACTGATGATAAAATCGCGTCCCGTTAGGCCACCTTGCCAATTATATCTCTATATAACTCTTGTTCATATTTTGATGGGTGTGCTCTGATGTAATGACTATCAATCCACATTGTTTAAAAGAACCAAGTGATCTAGCAGTAAAGCTCTAATTCAACCTGTCTCATTAAAGATAAGCTTGTCATATCCATGTGGACATGGCGCACCTCTAAATGACAATAGTTATAGATGGTGCCACTCTTGGAATAGCACTAGCAACTTAAATATTTTCAGTGAAGGATCGCCCTATTTAAACGACTATCACAAACAGAGTGCATAGGAAAAAGCATTAACACATCACATGAAATTCAGAATATTATGTGACATGTTATCACCCTTCTTCCTCACGTTGACACATCTTCAATGTCTTGCTCCATTAAGACATAGCACCAAGATCCATGGTGCCGGATCCTCATCTTGATGTCGGTGCAAGAATAAAACTATTTTCTATCTCATAGCTAAAGAATTGAAATTACATCGTATGAACATGGACTCACAGGTCCGAGTGACAATCACATGACACCAACCATCATGCCTTAATTACAAACATATATCACCTCATACAAAAGTTTGAACGAAGAAACTATACCACATCACATGCATTCCCTGTGAAAACGAGTTAGATGCCTCTACTTGTTCTTAGCAAGTTTTACGCGGCTTCTATAGTTTCCGATATAATACGGGAAACTTCCTACGTATATGAAAGTATGATCCATCATATGCTAGTTTAACTTGCGGGTGATAGATGAGTCAGATTCCATGAGAAATCTCCCAACCCTATCTAAAAGTCGTCATTACGCGTGACCCCCATGAAGATTAATTCTTCATTTCCCTAGCTTGTTCGCAATTCTCATAACTTTCTTCACTATAGAGATACCCATCGAACTAAAGCACACCATTGATCAAACAAACCGGATATGCTCAAGAGCAACCATATGGGTCGCAGATAGCCTGTAAAATCTCTCTATGCCACGAAGATCAATGCATGCAAACTCAAGAGTAGCTTATGATCATCAAGTGATAGATCTAATCTAACACCTAGAAAACCAAGTAGTGACATACCCGTACATCTCATGTACTCTATATGGAACGTGATCTATGCATAGACCGCTCTGATACCACTGTCTGGGTTTCGCATAGGGAATTAAAATTTCTATACTATGAACACACTAAGACCAAGTTATGGAACAACACGACTTATAAGAGATCTAGTACACACCAACGTTGCAGCAGAGATTCGTTCATCGATGATGGAGTTGGTGATGCACTCGATGTAGGATAAAAGGTATGATTCCTACAAAGGTATCCATGCGTCCAGTAATCTTGTCCTTGCAGAGCTTCGTCGTCCAGTGGTTAACAATTCTAGAGTAGAAAAGAAGCTGCGGTGACCTTGCATACCACTGCATGATTTAGTACACTATAGTCGTTGACATAACACCAATGAAACATCGTTCACTAGTATTACATCCCTCAGAGTGGTACAACAGAAACACAACAGGTCTAAGACATGACTATAGATTATAACTTGACTCTTTACAAAAGATCCATAGAACACTCTAGTTTAAAGAGGAAGAAAGAAATTTCTTATAAAGAAAAACCAGAAATAACAACTCAGAACTGTAATACTAATAGACTAGTATCTAAAATAAATGATGCTATTGCATTGCTCTACAAAAGTAGGTTCTATGGCTAGATATTTTACTCCTATCTAATCAACAACTTTATCTTCACTTTAGTTGATGTATAAATTAACTTCGTTGAAGAACTTGAGCTTCTGGTGACGATTCCTTTGAGGATTAGTTGGTGTTGACGTCATCTTCATTGGCTTTAGAATCTAGCAAGGGTTAAGAAGGTATGGTTGAGTACGAGCGTACTCAGCAAGTTTACTAAAAAGGAAAGTTTGATGCACTATCTATATCCATATACCATAGGTCGTAGACAATGCAGGTTTTCATAAACATTTCTTCAAATGTTGCTTTTATTCTGAAAAGTTATGTCCGTCAGCCTTCACAGGCTTACCAGAACTTTCGTGGAGTTCCTTTCCTGCCGCGTTCGTAGCTCCTTCCCAGAACAGGGAGTAACATGTCATAATTCTTACACTCTGCAGAGGTGTGTTACTTTATCCATAAGAGATCAAATTCTTGTTGCACAACTAGACGATATTTCCCATCCACACTTCCTTGGTGTAGAGCCCAGTAGATGATCCAAGCTAATCACTGCCCTCTCCATGATCCCGCATGCCCCTTGGTATATGCCATGCCCACATATTGAATTATGGCAATGGTTAGTACAAACCGTTATAGATGCCAGAACTACCGTAGGACGTTGAGGGATCCCACCCATATGATGCATATCCTCTACGAATTACATACTGATGGTACGAGGATAACAGCCAAGGCCTGCGCATCCGAATTCATGCAGAAGGAAGAAGATATAGCTGACTTTCCCGTCCCATTCCAAGTCTTATGGTTAACACGTAATATACAGTGCTAGAATCACTGGCGACATTGGTTATTAAGTCCTAGGTATTATGTTCCTTTACCACTAGAACTATAACAGTAGGTCATTACCATTCGGTAAATAACCTATAATCATATTATTATGAAAATAGTGTTTTCTGACCTTTTTGAAATGCAGGTGATGACAACATTTGAGTTACAAGTATTTGATAGAAAATAATCAAAGGACATGGGCAAGTGTGAACTTGCCTTTTGTGATTGCAAGATTATGCACTCACGGTCTTCAAGACAATAGAAGATCCAAAATCTGTAAATAGCATCATTGGTCCGATAAGGGCTAATGTTTAAAGAAGCAATATGTTGTGATGCATAGTAATGTAATGCATTTTGTAGAATCCCGAGATAATTTCCCAATAATGTGAATGAGTTAAATTTAGGTGATGCTTTTAAGATTTAGTTGTTTATAATGTTTACTTCATATGTAAATATACCTACAAAGCATTTAAGTGTTTAACATGCAAAGTATACAATTGAAGAATCATAACATTTTAAGATTGAGGTGGATTACCATCTAGTAATTATGATTGAAGTTAATGTGTTAGGTTGTTAGGAATTAAAGGACTTACTTGTAAGATTATTGTTTGAAGTAACAAAACGAATAACTTTTGAAGAAAATATTTCTTTGATAAGGTTTAACAATCTTAATGGTTAATAGAATATGATCGGTGTCATTTGTGTTTGTTCGATAAGCTTGGAGTTGAGATGCCTCATGACTTAATTGGAGCAGACCAAAGTTAACTATAAAAATATAAATAAATTTAAGTGTGATGTATCATTATCAAGTTCTAGGGTGATGATAAGGATGATTAAGAGTGTGATATCATTCACTTTCAATTTAAGTGAATGATGAGTTTAAATGTGATTTGCTATTATGGAATACTAGATTATTATTAGAGAAGGCATAGTCAAATGATCTTGTTAATTGGTTAGGGTTTGAAGTCATGTTAAAAATGGTTTAAAAGTTAAGGAGTATTCACCATATCATAGGTGAGTGGTACATACTATTACTTTTAAATTTGTTGATTTAAATTCGAATTTAAGATTTTCAAAGAGTATTATAAAGTTAGTAGTTATACTTAAGCTTTATCATGAATCCAAATTATGGTTTTGGAATTAGTACTTAAACTTAAAGGATTTAAGGTTTTATAAAATAAGTAATTATTCCTTATTTAGGAAGTAGTTTTAAAGAATTTAATAAAACCATTATCTTATTTTAATAAAATAGATGATTGAAGATGTATTATCTAAGAACCTTAAAATGTGTTTGAATGATATACTTAGTATTTTATAATAAAACGTACTTACTTAAGATCTTAGAAATGAATTTTATTTATTTTTAGGACTTTTCCTTGTTTTATGAAATTTCTATATTTTAGGATTTTTCTAGAACCTAAATACTCTTAAGGGTATATTTGTAATTTACACTCTTTATAAAACATTTCTTTAATTAGTTGGTCTGGACTAGACCCATGGGCCAGCCCGACCTAGCTCATACATCCCATTAGGCTCACTAGGTTGGGTTCAACCCTAACCCTTAGGGTTAGGTTGGCCCACCCGGCTCACCTTCTCTCCCAAGCTCATTCTTCCTCCCCCTCTCTCGATTTCTCTCTGGCGACACCATGGCGACACTGTTGTCGCTGCAACCCCGATGAATACCAGCCGTTGTGGCCGTCGCCAATCGTCGCGGATGACGCACTGATCCTCACTCTTCATCTCTACCCTGGCGATTTGCCCATCTCGCCTCGCTGTGTCCAGGCACGAACCCTACTAGTGCTAGGTGAAAAGGATACATATGCCGCCTAGAGGGGGGGAGGGTGAATAGGCGGTTTAAAACTTTTACGATAAGGGCTTAACAAAGGCGGAATAAAACTAGCATTTACTTTGTCAAGCACAAATCTTATATAAACTACGGTTCACCTATGTGCACCAACAACTTATGCTAAGCAATACAAGCAACTATGTGATAGCTAGATATAGGACTTCAAGCATGAAGGCTATCACAAAGTAAAGTGCATAAGTAATAGCTCGGGTATAGAGATAACCAAGGCACACGGAGACGATGATTTATTACCGAGTTCCTCCCATAAAGGAAGTACGTCTCGTTGGAGGGGTGGGCGGTACTAGGACCACCACGCCACAAAAGGTCTCACCCTATTCTCCTATGAACCTCGCCACAAGAGGCATGGTTCACTTCTTCACTATCGGTGCACTTGTCGGTGGCAATCCGTAACCTCTCACAAAGATTGGGGCACTTCTCCACAACTCAATTGGAGGCTCCCAACAAACAAGCTCGGGAAAGCTCCACAACTTAATTGGAGGCCCCAAGTAATCCACAAACCTGCAAAACAACTAAACCGTCTAGGATTCCAAGAACCCAAGAGTAAAAGGCTTCTCAACTTTCACCCAATCAAATTCTCACCGAGAACTCAAACCGATGCACCAAATGCAATGACAAGAACACGAGAAGTGCTCAAGTCCTTCTCTCCCAAATTTCACCAAAGCTACAAAAGCTATTGGGGAAATAAGAGAGGAAGAACACAAGAGGAAATCCACAAAAGAAACCCTAAGATCTAGATCCCAATATGTTCCCCTCACATAGAGGAGAGATGTATTGGTAGAGTTGTAGATCTAGATCCCCCTTTCAAATCCCCAAAAAGATTCAAGAAATATGGGAGGGATTAAGAGTATTTGCAAGCTCTTGAAGGTCAAAACAATGGAGGAGAGAGAGAATGCAAGCAACCAACCTAAGGAGGAAGAAGGGGTCTATTTATACCCCTCCCCAACGAAATATGACCGTTTGGGACCTCCCAGGCCGGATAATCCGCCCCTTCCCCGGATATTCCGGGTTCCCCGGGCCAAAATATGGCTAGGGACTTCGCGGCGCGACCCTCTGTATAGGGGGCGGATATTTGGGCCGGATAATCCGCCCCCGGAGGCCCGGATAATCCGCCCCTGTTACAGAGAGCCATGCCTCAAAGTCCTCAGCCGTTTCCCAAAACTTGGGCCGGATAATCCGCCCCCATGGCCAGATAATCCGCCCCCTGAAAGCTGGCAGAAATAGTAAAACTAAAACAATCATAACTTTTGCATCCGGACTCCGTTTTTGATGATCTTGGGATCGTTTTAAAGAGGACAATGAGCTCTAAAAGATCATCCAGAGAAACATCATAGTCCAGCAAGGTAGGATATAACCAAATGACGAAAGGTTTGACCTCTCCCAAAAAGACGAACCGATAAAACCTCCAACATCGAAAATGCAATAGAGAATGCATATGAAATTTGTTTTTGATGAACTTGAGATTGTCATGGAGATTAACACAAGCTCTAAATACTCACATGAGTAAGACCCAAATAAGAACCAAGAAATATGATGTCAAGTATGCAAAGGTTTGAGCTCTCACCGAGGGATATGATCAAGTTACTCACTCGAGAGCCCCTCTTGATAGTACGGTTATCTATCCTATAAACCGGTCTCCCCAACTAACACCACAAGACTGGTAAGAAAGAAACCCTATCAAGATCACACAATTGCCTTGTGTATATTCCACTTGATGCTGATGATGACGATCTTATACACCTCAAGATGGAACACCTTTCTTGATTGTGCTAGCTTGGTGAAGAATTGGAATTTGCTCGCCCATACTCCACTATGGAAGAGCCTCTATTTTAGGCATATGTTAACATATCCATGATCGCCATAAGGATGGCAAGCTACACTTGAGATCATCTTATTATTCAAGACACACTTGCCATAGGCTCAACTTCTACTTGACCAATCTCCGGATCATTCCTTGAAACCTTGATCACCACTTGATCTTCTTCACTTTCTTCTTCTTCCAACCTTGAAGCCAACATATGGTTCAAGCATTGCCTATGGACAAATCCTACAAGTAAAACTCAATGCAAACATAAGTCCACAAATATTGTCATTAATTACCAAAAACCACACATGGGGCACACATGTTCTTTCAATCTCCCCCATTTTGGTAACTGATGACAATCCCTTTGAGAGGGTTTATATATATATTCAACATGCAAAGCAACAACAAAGATGCAAGAACATGAGAGGAAAATGCATATATTCAACATTCAAAGCAACAACACAGATGCACGAGCATGAGAGGCAAATGCTTAAGAACAAACTCAAAGCATGAAACCAACTTCCCTTAAACCCTCCAAAACTTCTTCCCCATTGGCATCGATTGCCAAAATGGGTGAAAAGCTCTACACGGCCAATAGAGTGATAATTCCTCCAAAATGTGTACATTTCTCATAGTGTGAGTGGAATAAAATGCACGTATCCAATGACGAATACTTAGGAGGAGGTTAAACAATATTGAGGATCAAAAGATTGCAAAAAAAAATTAACAAGGTGAAGAAGCATCAACAAATGAAGCAAGCAATCAAAAGATCCAAAGAACCACTTGACAAAAATAACATACCAAATGAAAGATGGATATTATGGTAAGATTGAAAAGAGAGTGTTCTATATAATATGAGGAGGCTCCCCAAGGTTTGTGCAAAAAAATTTGCATTTGAATACAATATGGACAAACATGGCATCCTCACTCCCTCGATATTATTTAAAACCCAACTATGTACAAAAGAGCAAATACCAAGGCATAAAACTTGCAATAAACAAATGGTTGAGCAACGAGTAAGAGACAACATAATAGTAGGCTCAACCACAAGGATTTGTGAGAGGCATGACAAAGCATAGTATAAGACTAATGCAAGCATAAGTCCATAAAGATTGTCATTAATTACCAGAAACCACACATGGTTCGGATACCATGGTCTTGTTGTGCTCCGGTGATGGGGTGCTATGGTTTCAAGCAAGGTGTTGCTCATCTGCATCGTTGCCTTCCACCGGACGGTGCTGCTGCTGACTCAGGTGCGGCTCAACACGAGTTGAGCGCGGTCGGTGCTCCTTGTGCCGACATGTCGTGGTTGCCGCCTCCTCTACCACGCCAACTCTACTTCCTCTTCTTGCTTAGCAAGGTCACCGGGTAAGTCCTCTTCTCCCCTTCCCGATCTTCTTCCCTTCTACCTTGTAGCCAACCCTGACTAGGGTTTCCTCTCTTTGTGTCTGATATTGGTCAGTGCTTTTCCTAGTGAATGGTTTTGAGCATATGAACCCTAGCTTGATTCAGTGCTCGTGATGTTGGTGCTACATGTTAGATTTGCATGCAGGTGCTTTCTAGACCTGCACCTTTGATGCTAACTATGCTTAGTCAAATAGAGAACTTCCTATCTAATTAAGTGCCACTGTGATGCATCTAATTGAATGATGGTATTTATTATATCCTGAATTACTTGTCCTAGATAATGTCCATATGGTAGTGGAATTACACCTGATCCCTAGGATTGTTGGCTGGGAAATATTCACAAACACGATTCTAGTTCCATCTTAGAATTCTTGGGATTTTTGGATTAATAGTGTACTCCAGCTAAGCTTGCTATACTATGACTATAGGAGATATGCTGCAATGATTCCTAGAAATATGTTCTAGGAATTTGATTTGTTTTCTATCAATTTATGATAGTGTAAATAATATACAACTTGACTTCCTAGAGCCTCTGCTATAAAAATGATGAAGTTGATTTTGTGTATTATTTGTGGGTAGAGATGGTTAACCAACATGATTATTCTGTCAATATGACAGTAACTATTTTAATGATTCTCAACCAGGTGGCTAATAATAATTCTTAGTATTCTGTGATGACTGTTTAACTTGTTTGAATTTGAGGTTGGTCTTGGTTTGGATGGATGCCACTATGAAACCACCTACTGGATGGTACACAGTGGTAACCTCCATATGCTAAAACAAAAAGATATTTTACCTCATGTGGATATGCTGTATAAACATAGCTTGCATGTGCTAATATATCAGCATTTATTCAGGAATTTATAGATGCTTCTATGAAAGGAATATGATATAAATTTATCCTTTGAGTACTTGTAATGATTCCTGGTTGGACTAGCTAGGAAGATGATGAGAAATATCTTTACTTTCATTAGCACATGATCTTAAGTGGCTTTTGTTGTGGGTCAGGCTAGAGCTACTATGCTTGCGACTGTGGTGCCTCTTCTAAGAGAGTGCACAGTGGTAAACCTCTCAAGGACTAGCTACAATATCTCTTGGCTTGGCCTATGGTGCAAAGGCTGAGGCCCTAATGATTTGATTGCTGGAACTTTATTACTGCTTCTCTCAAAAACATATTTAGTGATGATTTAGTACTCCACTTGAGTACAGATCTGATAATTTTCCTAAAGTACACAAAATCATGCATGGAACATGCTATGAACTGATGCTATGAATAACTGATGTTGTAACAACCTTTGGTGGGTAGTGGAATCTTGGCTATGACTTCTAGTTGCTTGTGGATCTTGTTCCTAAATGTTACTTGGCCTTGCTTCACCTTGCTGCTAATCTGTCTTGCTCCTCCTAGTGTTTCTTGAGCTTGCTTAGGTCACCATATTGATTATTTGGCTGAATTGAATGCTAAACATGATGGTTCCTGATGGTGTGCTAGGAACAGTGTGTTCTTGAGGTGGCACTATGGTTAAACACTGTTGTTTGAGAAGAACTAGTGAATGTTGAAGTGTGTAAGTGTAGATGTATACTAGTAGTTGTGCTACGGTCGGCTCCCTTGTGCATTTCCTAGGCTGGCTGTGGTCTTGACAACACACCACTGCATGTTGTTGTGTAAGCTGCTTGCAAGTGGATCCTTTGGGTTCAAGTTTCCATAGCACTGAGATATTAAGTTTGTGAAGATCAACTCAGCTGGTTTGCTCTTATCCAGAGTATGGACATTTTTCCTTTTTCTACTTTTGGTGAAACTTGCCTCATCTTGGCCTATGATGTGGTACTAAGGCATATAAACTGATAAGAATATATTCTAGTTTGGCCCCTTCCAAAAATACTCAATGATGAGAATAGCAAGTGCATCTCACTACTAACCTGAGAGTAAAACTAACACTAACCATTTCTTTGTCTTTGTTGTTTCATTTTGCAGGAATTGCAGATTAAGAAGATATAAAAAATGAAGGAATAACTTAGAAGTTGGTTTTGGACTATTCCATTTTCAATTTGTTGTAATTTTTTATCCACTTGTAATTTAGTCATTTGTTTACTGTAAATACAATGTAATATTACGCATTCTAATTAATAAAGTTGAATTCCCTTGTATTACACTTATTATAATAACAATATATTCTTATGTTATAAATTATTTATTGTATATTCTTTTGTAATTTCCTAATTATGTGTACTCCTATAATATATTGTAATATCATGTATCATGTAATAAAGGCATTCTTATGTGGTTATTGTAATCCTTTCTTTGTATTGAACTATTTCAATTTACTCAATGATAATAGTGATTGTGTTATCCATTATATAATAATTCAAATCCTTTTCTTTTTGCACTTTAAACCTTGTAATATTTATATCATATTAATGAATCCAATTCAATTCTTTATTTATAATTCAATTTGAAACTTCTTCTAATTTCAAATATATCATTTGAATCTTCAAATTTGAAATGATCCCCCTTAAACACAAGGTACACTTGAGGTCTTGCCGAAATCTATCACAGTTGCCCAGATGTCTCCATCGGAGCAAGAGAGATCTCGATCCCTATCTAGCTTCTTTAGTTTTGCGCAAAAATTCCCCAGATTCTCTTATGCATGAGTGCAATGTACACACATGTGTCCTCTCGATTTCTAGGTGCTAATCCTGGGATATTACAGAAGCCTTCGCGGCTTGTATGTGGAAAAGCAGACTTTGGAGGGAGGGAGGCAGCCAATGGCCTTCTATGGTATGGATTGGAGGATGTCCTCCCTCCCTTTATATAGGAGGAGAGGAGGATGGGGGAGGAGGGCATGGTGCACCAAGGTTCCTCCCTGACCGTCGCCACCTCCCCAGTTCTCCCAGATCTCCTCCATCAGTGCTTGATCCCCTCATAATATTTAATATCATATCCTACCTCGAATAGAAGATGTGGTATCTTGCCATTATGACTAGATCAAATCAAATCAAATCACAATTAGCAATTATGATCGAAACCTTCCTAAAATGGATCTCACCATTTTAAGAATATGTGGAGAAGCCTTAGGAGGCCTAGATACCACACCTGGTGGGCCTGGTTTCCCCATGCGCCACCCTACGTCGGCCATGGGTGGCCTAGGCACCATCCCCCTCTTAAGGCTTCACTCCAGCACTCGTTTCCCTCTCGGAAGTATTCCCTGACTCCAAAACTCTTCTGATTTTCTCCCAAGATTTCTCTGATGATCCAAAACTATTCTGGAGCATATCTCACATACATACATGCTCTACACACTCTATAGAACAAGATCCCTTAAGCGTGTGACCCCACCGGTTCGGTGTTATGTGGTTATGTCCATAGAACTCCTTCCGAACAATAATCAATAGATAGATCTAGACATCCATATTGATTCCCACACCATCTTGAAGTAATCTAGCGAACCTATTCATGTCATGTACTATCTGACGTGGGGTGACCAACGGTTTCACGGTACATGCCAATCCCGTGGTAAGACAATTCGGTATTGATGTGTACGCACGCTTTTATTCTTGTAGACAGTGTTGGGCTTCCAAGTGCAGATATTTGTAGACCAGCAGCAAGTTTCCCTTAAGTGGATCACCCAAGGTTTATCGAACTCAGGGAGGAAGTGGTCAAAGGTATCCCTCTCAAGCAACCCTGCAATCAAGATACAAGAAGTCTCTTGTGTCCCCAACACACCCAATACACTTGTCAGGTGTATAGGTGCACTAGTTCGGCGAAGAGATAGTGAAATACAAGTAATATGGATGATTATAAGTGGTAATTGCAATCTGAAATAAGAGTGGCAGCAAGCAAACATGTAACAGAACTGATTGTAAATGGTGTTTCAATGCTTAGAAACAAGGCCTAAGGATCATACTTTCACTAGTGGACACTCTCATATAAATATCTTCTCTTTATGATGCTACCCTAAACTACTCTATGGTTGGACGATGTAGGGCTATAAGAGCACACCTTGAAGTCCGCATTCCCCATCTAGATAACCCCTCACTATCACCTTGAGCGCTAGATGGTTCCAACAAACACCACAATCTCATAGAGACATCCAACTCAAATTATACTCATGATAAGTATTTATGTAACCTTAGCCAAAGTGCCACACGGTGTTCACACTACCAACTTCACACACATGGGGATAAGCAGAGATTAATTAAAACACTTGAGTAGTAGAATAGATCTATAGATTACAAAGCTCATGATCTCAATAAGATCACGCATAGAGAGAGAGATGAACACATAGCTACTTGTAGAGCCCTTAGCCTCGAGAGAGAACTACTTCCTCCTCATCATGGGAATCAACAACGGCGATGGAGATGGCGATGGAGTTGATGGGGATGGATCCGGGGGCACTTCCCCGTCCCGACAGGGTGCCGGAACAGAGACTTCTGTTCCCCAAATCTCGTCTTCGATGGCGGCGGTGCTGTGGAACTTTTCGTGGAATTCTGATCTCATACTTAGGGTTTTTGTCCGGGGAGGCTTTTATAGGCGAAGAGGCAAGGTCGGTGGGCACCCGAGGGGCCCACACCACCCCCTGGCGTGGCCTGGGCTGGCCCACGCCACCAGGTGGTGTGGACACCTCGTGGCCCCTCACTGTCTCGTCTTCTGACTCTGTGAGTCTTCTAGTAAAATATTGACTTTGGCTTTTGTCCTGTTCAATTCCGAGAATATTTCTTTTCTAGCTTTTCTGAAACCAAAAACAGCAGAAAAAACAGGCAACTGGCACTGTGGCATCTTGTTAATAGGTTAGTTTTAGAAAATGTATAAAAATACCTCAAAGTGTGAACAAAACATAAGAAAGTAGATACTAAACAAGCATGGAACATCAAAAATTGTAGATACGTTTACGACGTATCAACATCCCCAAGCTTAACTCCTGCTCGTCCTCGAGTAGGTAAGTGATAAAAAAGAATAATTTTTGAGGTGACATGAACCATCACAATCTTGATCGAGGTATTTGTAAAACATTGATAGCTGGGATCATAGTACTTTAACATAGACATGCAAGATATAGTTCTAATAATAATACATAGCAACTATGTTGTAACATCAAAAGGTACAAACAAAAGATTCATGAATAATAATGCTTTGAAAGACGTTTGTTTGTTTCACATATAGAAAACATAATGAGAATGGTATTCAGCTTGTCCCTCATAGTATAACAAAACATAAATGCATAGGAGACCTTCAAAGTTCATAAGGGTGACTAGATACAAATAGTTTAAGAACAAGCAATATCAAAGTTATGAATCAATCAACAAGTTTTGGGACAATGCACATTAAACTAAGAATGACCACTATGCTCTCTCAATAGGTGCATAAAGATAGAAGATGAAGACTCAACATAAAAGTAAAAGAAAGGCCCTTCTTAGAAGGAAGTAGGGATTCAAGTCTCATAAAGAGCTTCTAAAAATTATGGTTCTTATTAGCTTTCAGCTCTCATTGCCCCTATCATAAGCATCTTTAGGTGACTAAGGTTAAAGTGAACAAATATGAGGATATGCTTGACAAGTTATAAGCTGAAAACCTCATGCCCCTTGCTTACGAGTATCCTTCCTCATGCTACTCAACTTTAGTCACAAGTAAGTTATTGTCATTATAAGTACATGTGTATCATAGAGAACCACCAAAGGGGTACCCCTTGCCCGATGATATAGAAACTTTCCCATATCAAAATGACAAGGCAAGCAGACAATGAGCATCTCAGCGATCTTTTTGTATGCTATTTGCATAGGGTTTCCTTTTTTTTAGGATGCTTCACAGATTGGTCACTATGGTTATGCTGCACGTTTCCACCATGATTAGGCATGGCTTAGACTAGCCGCCCAAGTGTTTCTCTAACACATATGAACTCCATGTGCCTTACAAGCTCCCCTTTCATTTCACACCGCTAGGATCCATAAGCAAAAGAACATGATATCAACTAAATAAAGTGCAATGTTGAAAGCGTTCCCCATGGTAACATGGTTCTGCTAATTCACAACTTACAAAACGCAAGCATATATGCAACATAGATGGGCACAATGGTTCAAGTTTATTAAGTGCAAGAAAGTAAAGTGTGCCATCAAGTTCGTGAGAGCTTTAATCACTAATTTTCACATAACAAGTTTAATTTGTAAGGTAGATAAAAACATGAATATACTTGGAATAGCAATAATGCTAATAGGTAGGTATGGTGGACTCTTTGGAATAACTTAGTTTTATTTGAAGTTGGATGCATGAGTGGAACTCATACTTGGTACATGTGGAGACTAGCAAAAGACTGGGAGCGACCAACTAAGAGAGCAATAATGGCCATAATCATGCAAAGAGACAAAACATTATTAATTAAAGCATAAAGTGATATTACAAGTCGAAAAATAAATGATCATAGAGGCTATGGTGACTTGGTATAGTCTTAACATGGTGTGAGCATGCGTCAAGTCAACCCAAATAAAGCATCAAAGGAGAATACCACAATATTATGCTTTTATATGCTAAAACAACGCATGATTCTTTCAAGGCACATTAAGCAATCTCAATTGTTTATAACAAGTCATGCTACAACAATAATCACTAAGCATAAATTCAAAGTAATATCAAGCATGACATGATAAAGTCTATGTCACAGTCAAAACAAGACTCCTTTGTACCACTTATAAGCATGATCTTTCTTACTCTTTTCTAATCCAAATCAACTTATTTGAAACTATGTATGAATGCGGGGGTCCAACTAATTATTTAAGAAAACTAAGCAAAAGAAAACTAAAAACGAAAACAAAGACGCTCCAAGAACAACACAATTGTGCATGAAACAATAAAAATGAAGTGTTTAGAAGAAAACCTGAGATTTTTATTGATAAAGAAGGGGATGCCTTGTGCATCCCCAAGCTTTGATGCTTGTAATTCTTGAATATTTCTTGGGGTGACACGGGTGGCATCCCCAAGCTTGAGCTTTTATCCATACTTCATCTTATCACATTGTTCTTTCCTACACTTTAAAATTTCCTTCATACAAAACTTCACACAATCTTCATTAGCAATATTAGTGTACTTAAGATAATAAGTCTTTAGGTTCAGTTTCAACACAAGTAAAACTTCCATTAAAACACAAGATACTATAGCAATTCCTTTTAAAAGTTAAAGTGATCAAAGAGAACTCAAAGAGAAAGAGATTAAGAGGCAAATGCAAATAATGGCAGAAATCTGTCAAAACAGACCAGTAGGTAAAAATCGAATTTTCCAAAGACCTTTTGTTGCTCAAATCGAAAAGTTATATAACAACCTGGGGCAGAAGCACAAACAATTACAGCTCAATCCGACGTACAGAGATTTTTCATGAATTTTTACAGCGAAGCACACAAATATGTTTCGCGACAACAACTTCCCCAAGTCTTATTTCTCTCTCATTAGAGGCTATTCTTGGCACAAAAACCACACAAAAAGGATAAGGAGAGGTTATTACTGAAGCAATAACTTCCAAGACTCAACAAAACAAAAATAAACTGAAAGCAAAAATATATTGGGTTGTCTCCCAAAAAGCTCTTTCTTTATAGCCATTAAGATAGGCATGATAAATTTCAATGATGCTCACATAAGGATATAAATTGAAGTAAAAGAGAGCATCAAGAACAAAATATAGAACAAATTTAAGTCTAACCCACTTCCTATGAAAAATAATCTTGTAAAGAAACAAGTCATGAAAGCACAAAGCAACAAGCATAGGAAAGCAAAACAAGTGCAACTTCAAAAATTTCAACATAAAGAGGGGAAACTTAATATTGATGAGATACATAAAACCATGTTTCCCTCTCTCATAATAACTTTCAGTAGCATCATAAATAAAATTAATTATGTAAATATCACATAAAATATTCTTATCATGAGCCACATGCATAAAAGAATTAATACTCTCCACATAAACATAGTCATTCTTATTAATTATAGTGGGAGCAAATTCAACAAAATAGCTATCATTATTATTCTCATCACCATAATCATCAAATATAGGAGGCATATTATAATCATAATTAATTTTCTCCTCAATAGTAGGTGGACTGAAAATATCATACTCATCATTGTAATCATTATATATCGGAGGTATAGTATCATCAAAGTAAATTTTCTCCTTCGTGCTTGGGGGACTAAAAATATCATGCTCATCAAAACCAGCTTCCCCAAGCTTAGACTTTTCCATAGCATTAACAATAATGGTGTTCAAATAATTCATACTAATAACATTGCTATTAGCATCAAATAAAGTTCCATAGGTTTTTTAATTTTCTCTTCAAACACTTCATGTCCTAACTCAAGATAAATACTATAAAACTCTATAATTTTGTTGTTGTTTTCCATTAAGCCTAACTAGTAAAAATAAAAACAAGAAACAAAAAGATATAATTGCAGAATCTAAAGGAAATAACTTCGAGCACTCACACACCAGCAACAATACTAGAAGATACCTTAGTAGCTAGAAGATGTGAGTACCTTTTACCTTACCTCCTCGGCAACGGCGCCAGAAAATAGCTTGATGTCTATGCAGACTTCTATTGTTGTAGACAGTGTTGGGCCTCCAAGTGTAGAGGTTTGTAGAACAGTAGCAAGTTTCCCTTAAGTGGATCACCCAAGGTTTATCGAACTCAAGGAGGAAGTGGTCAAAGGTATCCCTCTCAAGCAACCCTGCAATCATTAATATTCCATAACGATAACTCACACCAAGGGATACATATCTAACGAGAGAGGGGACACTTCCATAATGCAAACCATACTACAAAATAACTCCTCTATTCATGATATGACTCTACTAATAAGGTAAAAAGATAGAAGATAGTGATATGATACCGCGACACTCCCCCAAGCTTGGAACAAACCAAGGAGATGCCAAACCTGATGACGAATTACTCCTTAGGTGGTGGTGGTGGTATCCTCTCAATGATCTCTCTAATCAGTTTCCCCAAGTCCTCAATCTCGAAGGTGAGATTACGAATAAGCTGCGAGTTTTGCTCAATGCGGCTCATGATCATGTCGGGTTGAGAATTCTAGCTCTTGCTATTCTTTCCCCACTCTTCCTCCTTGAAGTCTTATTTTCCTGCATGGCTAGAACGAGGCAAATCCCAATTGGAGGGTAATTTATCCTTGGGCATATTCCGGTATTGATGCTCATGGATAAGGGTATGGAAAGGATTCCTGGTGCATGGAGGAAGTGACCGTGGAGCCAAACTGTGATGAGGAGCTTTCCTCCCAGTCTGCATCCGTGCAGTCCTTCTAATCTTGGCAGGTTTCACCACTCCAATGCTTGCAATGGTGGTGCCGGTATGCAGACGTTGGCCTTGCTCCTCTTCACCTTCACTCTTGATCTCCTTCTCCTTCCCTTTATCCTTGGCGGACACCATTGTGCTTCTAAGCTCTCAAAGAGTATATCCTGACAGAAACAGATCGAAACAAAAACAGGACGAAAACACGATATCCAGACCTCGGGGGATCTGGGGGGTTATATATTACGAAGTTTCACATCAAAAGGAAGGTACTGGGAGAAAACGAGTCGAAGGCGGAGTCCTAGGTGGCCTCACCACCTGGTGGCGCAGCCAGGGGTGGGCCCGCGCCATGGGGTGGTGTGGGCCACCCTGGCTCCGTTTCTGTCTCTTTTTCGCTTCGTAGCTTTCCTTATTGACTGAAAACTACAAAAATATAGTTGGATTGTATTTTCGCAGAACTTTTCTTACCAGAACTATTACCTAGTTGGAAACGGACTCTGCAGGTCTCTGAATTTGGTATCTAGTAGATTCTTCCGGGGTCATCTCTTGAATATCATCGATATCTTCATCTTCATATACTTATTACTCGAGTCATAAAACCTTTCTCTTCCTTATTACACCATTATCTCCACTTCCTGGAAATTTCTTTCTCACAAAACTTCACACAACTCTTATTAGCAACATTAATATAAGTGAAGTGATAGAACCTTTTGAGTCCAACTTCAACTGAAAACCATCAAAACATAATCTACTGTAGCAACTCCTTCCGAAAACCCAAAAAGAATTCAAAAAGGAAATCGAATAAAGAAGCAAATGCAAAAGTGGCAAAATCTGTCAAAACATACCAGCAGGTAAAGATCAATTTTTTCGAAAATCTTCTGTTGCTTAAATCAAAAAGTGCAAAACTAACAAAAGTTAAATAACAACCTGGGGCAGAAGCACAAAAATTACAGCTCAATCCGACAGACAGAGGTCTCTCACGAATTTTTACGGTGAAGCACAAAAATCTGTTTCGGGACAGCAACTTCCCCAAATATTACTTCTCTCTCATTAGAGGTTGATCTTGACACAAAAACCAAACAAACAGATAAGGAGCGGTTATTACCGAAGTAATAACTTCCAAGACTCAAAGAAACAAAAACAAACTGAAAGCAAAACCAAATTGGGTTGTCTCCCATAAAGCTCTTTCTTTATAGCCATTAAGATGGGCATGATAATTTTGAAGAAGCTCTCATAGGGATATGAATTGAAGTGAAAGAGAGCATTAAGAAGCAAAAACACACACATTTAAGTCTAACCCACTTCCTATGCAAGGGAATTTTTTAAACAAACAAGTTATTGAAACCAGAGGCAACTTGCATAAAAAGGCAAAAGAAGTGCAACATAAAAACTTTTAGCATAAAACGAGGAAACTTGATATTATTGAGATACATAAGAACACTTTTCCCTCTCTCATAGTAGCTTTCAGTATCATGCATAAACTTAAGAATATAGCTATCACAAGGACTATCATAGCAATGATCACTTATTCTAACAGAAAACATAGGAATACTAGTTCTCATAACACAACTTTGTGAAACAATATTAGAGGTATCCTTACAAAGGATAGGGTGTCCCTCTTCCTCATACTTAGTGACAAAGTCTTTCACACTTGCTATTATAGGTTCATCAACCATTTGTTTATCAGGTTCAACAGCCTTATTCATACTTTCATTAACCATACTAGCTATCATAGAATGTTCCTTTACCTTAACTGGAAAAGGCATTTTCTCAATATAAGGTTCAGGTAAAACATGATTAGCAGTATAAACTTCAGTATTTCTTGCAGGGACACTCTTAGCAACATATTTATAAGGTTCATGATACTTATTCCACTTCTTTTTAGGCACTTCAATGTAGGAAGCAAAAGCCTTAAAATAAGAAGCAATAGCTTGAGAGTCTAGACCATAAGCATTTTTAATATTTTGAAAGTCATCAGTTCCCATAAAAGATTCAATGCATTCATAATCATAATTTATACCTGACTTTCTACCTTTGTCATTCTCCCAAGCTTCAGCATTGTCTTGAATACGATCCAGAAGATCCCATTTAGCTTCTTCTTCCATGCGAGTGAATGATCCAGCACAAGAAGCATCCAATAAATCTTTGTCATGTAGAGGGAGCCTTGCATAAAAGTTATTGATACTAATATTGTTGGGGAGCTCATGAATGGGACATTTGAGCATTAGTAACTTCAATCTCCCCCAAGCTTGAGCTGTACTCTCTCCATCAAGAGGCCAAAAGTTGTATATTTGATTCCGATCTTCATGAATCTCACTAGGAGGATAAAACTTTGAATAAAATAGAGGCACTATTTCCTCCCATTCCAGAGCTTGACCATTCTTCAGTAGCTTATACCATTCCTCAGCTCTTCCTTTCAGCGATAATGAGAATAACTTCTTCTTAACTTGATCTGTAGTAATACCTGCACACTTGAACAACCCGCATAATTTGTGTATAAAGAGTAAATGATCACCAGGATGGACAGTTCCATCCCCAACATAATAGTTATCCATAACACGATCAATAATTCTTGTAGGTATTTTGAAAACATCTTTCTCAGCAGGTGGTAGCTTATCTACTACCTTAGCAGCGGTAGTAGCATTACCAAATAAGAAACTCAGCGAATTATCCATAACGAAAATAAAGCAACTAGCAAAAGTAAACAATACTCATAGTAGAAGTTTCCTTTACTAGTTACACTCTCCAATAGCGCTTCACTCTCCGGCAACGGCACCAGAAAATAGTCTTGATTACCCACAAGTATAGTGGGTGTATTGCAGTATTTTCAATAAGTAAGAGTGTCGAACCCAACAAGGAGCAGAAGGTGTTAGCTAGTGGTATGGATCAGGAATTCTCTGCAAATACTTAGCAAACAGATTTTTAGGGGTTTTCGATAAAGCAAGTAAACAAAGTACGAGTAAATAAAAGTCAGTAGGAATAAATACAGCAAGTGGCCCAATCCTTTATGCAGCAAAGGACAAGCCGGTTGTATTTCTATAGATGACCAAACATTCTCGAGGACACATGGGAAGACTGTCAAGTGCTTTCGCTTCATATAGTCAATTAATCTTCTTTAGCTTGCTAAGTGTTGTGTGGGTGAACCTGTGCTAATGTACCACCCCATCCAAGACTAATACATACTTGTGATTAAACCCCCTTGCAAACATCCGTAAGTACAAGAAAGTAATTAAGGTAGAAATCTAACCACAACTTTAAACTCTAAGACCCTTACATCCCTTGTGCAATGGTTTCCTAACAGGGGTTCAGGTTTCTGTCACTCCGGCAACCCCTACGATTAGTATCCAAATACACAATGCATTCCCCTAGGCCCATATAGGTGAAGTGTCATATAGTCTACGTTCACATGACACCACTAGAAGAAGTACACCACAACTTAAATAACAATCTATTGAATCTTTCTCAACACAACTCCACTACTAACAACAAGACTTCTCCCATGTCCTCAAGAACAAAACGAACTACTCACAAGACATCATATGGATCATGGTCAGAGATGGGATAATGATGTATAACAATCTGAACATAAACAATAATTCAATGGTTCACTCAATAGCATCAACTACGAAGAGTAATCAACACCGGGAAAGTTTCCCCTATGAACTAATGCAAGATTCAACTCAATTGTTATAGCAATATGGAGATCGTGATGAGGGTGCTGATGGTGATGATGGTGGTGATGATGATGATGATGATCCCGATGAAGTCCAGCTTGATGGTGGTGTTGATGGCGACGATCTCCCCTCTCTGGGAAGGAATTCCCCCGACAGAAATCTGTCTGCCGGAGAGATCTTTCTCTCTCGGTGTTTTCCGCCCCGCAGAGGCGGCGGAATCTTTCTCTGGTCGCTCCCCGAGTCTTAGGATTTCGTGGGGATAATATACGCCAGAGGGGATAGGCTGGAGTGGGCCAGGGCGGCCACACTACTCCCTGGCGTGGCCTAGGCCTGCCCGCGCCATGGGGTGGTGTGGCCCCCCTGTGGCCCACCTCCACTCCATCTTTTGGCATCCTGAGTCTTCTAAAAAAATAGAATTTTCCGTATATTTTCCCGGATTTTCCGATCTTCGCGAATTTTGCCTCCAAACAGCACCTTTTCCATCAGAATCCTGACTATAGCGGTCCATGCTCCAAAAGGCATCAACCACTGCAAAAATAGATGAAATAACATAAGTATCACCTCTGAATACGAAATATATTAATGAATAATAGTGAATTAAGACATAGAATAGTGATGCAAAATGGACGTATCAAGATGCACTAGTTCGGCGAAGAGATAGCGAAATACAAGTAATATGAATGATTATAAGTGCTAATTGCAATCTGAAATAAGAGTGACAGCAAGCAAACATGTAACAGAACTGATTGTAAACGGTGTTTCAATGCTTAAAAACAAGGCCTAGGGATCATACTTTCACTAGTGGACACTCTCATATAAATATCTTCTCTTTATGATGCTACCCTGAACCACTCTCTGGTTGGACGATGTAGGGCTATAACAACACACCTTAAAGTTCGCATTCCCCATCTAGATAACCCCTCACTATCATCTTGAGTGCTAGATGGTTCCAACAGACACCACAATCTCATAAAGACATCCATGATAATTATACTCATGATAAGTATTTATGTAACCTTAGCCGAAGTGCCACACGGTGTGCACACTGTCAACTTCACACACGTGGGGATAAGCAGAGATTAATTAAAGCACTTGAGTAGCAGAATAGATCTATAGATTACAAAGCTCATGATCTCAATAAGATCACGCACACACAGAGAGAGAGAGATAAACATATAGCTACTTGTAGAGCTCTTAGCCTCGAGAAAGAACTACTCCCTCCTCATCATGGGAATCAACAATGGCAATGGAGATGGCAGTGGAGTCGATGGAGATGGATTCAGAGGCACTTCCCCGTCCTGGCAGGGTGCCGGAACAGAGACTTCTGTCCCCCGAATCTCCTCTTCGGTGGCGGCGGCGCTGCAGAACTTTTCTTCGAATTCTGATCTTGTACTTAGGGTTTTCGTCCTGGGAGGCTTTTATAGGCGAAGATGCAAGGTCGGTGGGCGCCCGAGGGGCCCACACCACCCCCTGGCGCGGCCTGGGCTGGCCCACGCCACTAGGTGGTGTGGCCACCTCGTGGCCCCTCACCGTCTCGTCTTCTGGCTCTGTGAGTCTTCTGGTAAAATATTGACTTTGTCTTTTGTCCTGTTCAATTCCGAGAATATTTCTTTTCCAGCTTTTCTGAAACTAAAAACAGTAGAAAACAGGCAACTGACACTGTGGCATCTTGTTAATAGGTTAGTTTTAGAAAATGTATAAAAATACCTCAAAGTATGAACAAAACATAAGAAAGTAGATACTAAACAAGCATGGAATATCGAAAATTGTAGATACGTTTACGACGTATCAGGTATCCTCGTAATACAACTCTTGATTACTATACCATGTGGAGCTCTTTACTCGTTTGTCATTCTTTCTCTTGTTCGTATATTCTGATATCTCGTGAGTCTCATCACCCTGTGTCTGTCTAGATGTATTGGTAATACCGTAATATTGAGAAGGACCCAAGAGTATCTCTGCATCGACAAAGGTGCAAATGCCATCTTGGATTACCTTTTGCCCAATCATAAGTTTCAAACATATCTGAAGACACCCTTTACAATTATCCGGTTAAAGAAGACATTTGGATGCATTCAGGACATGCCTTCCACTATGAAAGAAAACCGATATCCTCATGGTCAAAGGACAAAGTGATATGACAACAACTGAATGAAGATGTTTAACTTTTAGTAGATCGTTTTGACTTCGGTCGTTTCAGCATCATTGTTAAGTCATAACAATACGTCTCATTATTAAATGGTATCCTCGTTACAATAACTATATCATGATATAGGAAACTTGGTCATCTTTGCCAATGAACTAGTCATGTGCTACTGAGTTTTCCTTTGATTCTTACAATCAAAACACATAACAGTTATTATAGCATAAAGAATAAACTACAATTATGAACAAGGGAATAGAAATAAACATTTATTTGCCTTAGGCCATATTCCCAACAGTTTCATGTGCACGATTGTAAGGCACCTCTTATAAAATTTATTATGTTTTGAAATCCTGTAGGAATTCACTATATGAAGCATCTTGATCTTGTATTTCTATTCCTATGTTTTCAATTTCCTGCAATTCAAGGAGGCCCTCGCTATTCATGCACAAATTCTTTCTTCTTACCTTCCAAATGGAATATGAGTTTGAACTTTAAATTTCACGTGTTTATGGAGCATCACCTTTCGATTTTTCCAGACTCAAAAAAGAATCATATTTTCAGCACTCTAAAAACTTCCATACATGATTTATTTCAATGTAGTTTTCATTGCAAGTTGGTCGCCACGGTAGACTTGCTCATTTCCTTGTTGAACTTCTTTATGTACTGTTACAACCGGTTGTGCATGGTTTATGTGTTAATTAAAGAACCAAAAACGACCCCGCTCCTCTGGCTCGTCCCCCGCGGGCGACCAGGGAGCGACCCGCGCCGCCGCTTCGCTCGTCTCCCCTCCCCTCCCCTGCCGTCGCCGGTGCGCGCCGCTGGGCAAAGCCCGTGCGGTGCCGGCGGCGGCAGGCTCTTCCCTACCCACGTGCATGGGGGGATGCGCCGGGCAACCTCGGCCGGCGGAGGTGTGACTTGGTGGGTGGGGCTCGGCCTGGCGGCGCCGACACAGCTGCAGCGACTCCCGACTGGGGTGAAGAACGGTGCGGCGAGGCCTTGTGTCCTGGGTGGTGACGGAGGGTGGTTGTCGGCCGCGCGGCCAGATCTTGGGGCCACGGGCCCCGAACTGGGCCTGTGGGATCCTCCCTGGGCCAGGCGGGCTCTAGGGAGGTCAACACCGGTGACCCCCTGCAGGCGGTTGTGGCCTGGAGGTTGTCAGGTAGCACCGTCGTGGTCATCAATCTGGGCCAGGTGGGCCCAGATCCGGCGGCCCTGGCAGCAGGGTATGTCGTTTACTTCGAAGTCCCGGTTCGGATCGTTGCGTGCCCACTGTTGGTTGCCGTGGTAGAGACGGCTCTGTCCGACAATGGTGTGATGTCGGTGGCGCGGCGTCCCCGGGCGTCGGTGAGCCGTTCTCTGCCTGTGACGGGTACGAGAGTGTGGATGCCGGGGATGCGACCTCGGAAGGTGATCTGTGCGAGCGACCCTCTGGCGAAGGCGGCTCCGGGAGGTGGCTTGCGATGGTGTGTCTCGGTCCGGTGGCGGTCCGTCTAACCCGGGTGAGCACGGTGGCGATGATGCTACTGCTTAGCGGCGGGGATCTGCAGTGGCGGCGGATCCTCTGGTGGACAGGGGAGTAGGGGCTAGTGCTAAGGTTGGTGTTGTCAGCGACACCCTTGCTGCAGTGCGGCGTCGGGGCTTCATGGGTCCATTCAGGTTCGGCCAGTCTAGCGAGGGACTGGTTTACCCATGTTGCTGCATCCGGTCGGTTACCGTCTTACGACGGTGGAGGTAGTTCCCTCCCATGTGTTTCTCAAGCGTCAATCCTCGCTGAAGCCCTCTAATTTCTGTATATCCGGTCTCGCAACGTGGGTCACGGTGAGATGACGGTGGTGGCTGCAAGACCGTTGGCGCGTGCTGGTGGGCGGCGAGAGTGGTGGAGCAATCCAAAGCGTCCGAGAGGGTGGTTTTTTTTAGGGGTCGGGAGAAATCCTTGTCGTTTAGACATCGACTTGGTAACGCCTGCGGGTGTGCCGTCCTTCCAGAAGGACGCCGAGTGTACCTCTTCCCCACCTCCTGCCGCGTATCGGGGGAAACAGCGTCGTAGTCGTCGCTTTCCTTCTTGAAGGTGTTGCTTGGTACGCGTCGCTTTGGAACGCTAGGATAGTGGTGGACATTCTTCAGAGGGCGCAGCGGTGGCGGGCCACCCTCGTTTTCGTCGAGCCACTGTTATCGGCCTTGTTTTCTCTTCTTTTCTTTTTCGTTTTCTTTTCTCTTTCTCTTTGCTTTTGCGTTTAGGCGTTGTGTTATCTGACCCAGCAGCGATCTCATGGTTGGTTGCTATATTAATATAGCTGGCCAAAATGCCTGTTTCGAGGATGTGTTAGTTAAAGCAACATCCGGCTAAACACCAGTTATCAAGATCCTATGTGTTCACCCGCAAAACAAACAAAAATCAAGATCCTATGTGTTTTTTTTTTTGCGGTGAAAGATCCTATGTGTTATAGCACTTTATAAGTTTATATTCACATGGAGTATGTGTATATATATCCGTTATTATCTAGTACTTCCTCCGTTTCAAAATATAAGATGTTTTAGCTTCGTAAATAAAGTGTATTTAAATCTCTTTTAGTGTCCAGGTTCATCTAGTTTTAGAATGAACCTAGACACTAAAAAGTGTCTAGATTCACTCTTTTCACAAAGCTAAAACATTTTATATTTTGAAACGGAGGGAGTATATCATACTTTGGTTGTATTCAACCACGCGGCTTGTTATTGCAATCCTGTGCTTCTATCTTTGGATGCGATTTTGGGCACCAGGCCGGGTCACGAAGGAGAAGCAAGGGTGCCGTAGATAGCTAGAGTCCACCGGAGGCTGATTTCCGGTGAGAAGGAGCTGTTACACCGGTCGGTCATGGGTACAATGTTTTCCTATATATAGCGCCTCGTTCGGTAACCAAATTGTCGGTTTGGTTCTGCGTTTCACGAAATCTGAAAGAAGCCATTGCTGCATTATCCGAAAGGTAAAGCTTGATCCGGATATATAAAGTCGTGCTATAGGTCCTTGATAATTCCCCTGGATCGACCAGACGGCCGTGCTAGTGCTAGTGCTCCCCTTTTTTGCTGGTGAGACGTGAGAAGGAATTTGCCGATCGATGAGCAAAAGCGAAGACGCATTGAGCTTTCCAGCCGAACCAATCGATCGGCGGGAAGGATGTAGTACGTATTTGGTGAGTAGGACCAGCAGAAGCTAACAAAGAGGTTAGGTGCCCGGAGACCGTGGTGTTTGGTGGTTGTTAGAGAGATTGTTTTTTAGACACGAGTTGTTGGCATGGCAGTGTTTAATTTCGAGCTTACATTATTGGCACATGGATACACGCAAAGCGATGGCATTTCTCTTGGCACACTATCCTCTCTCGCTCTCTCTTTCAAATGGTACCACCAAACAGACACAACATGGCCATGCATAGCATTACGGACGGAAGAATCCTTCTTGCCTAACCAGGGCCACCTACCTATAAATGGTTCTCGGGTACCTTTTTCTTTTCCTACAAAAGGTAAAACCTTGTAGCAGGTTTGTTAGTGAGTAATTACTACTACAGTAGTATCAATCACTCAGCAATTTGCTACTAGCTGAATCAATCACTCGAGGCAAGCACAGTGCACTTGACCTTTCGTCCGAATGCCGTTAAGAAGTGCCCACCAAGCATTATGGAAGTTGTTGCAAGTTGCAGCCTGTACTTTCCTTTATCAGTTTCTTTTGTCCATTCAAATATACGTATATAGAAGGAGATGTGTGCGCCATGCGCTAGCTGCTTAATCAGCAAATCAACCCGATCGCCTGAAAAGCCCTCAGAAATTGAACCAAGCATGCATATATTATTGCCACTTTGCACGGACAGGTCGACCACGCCCTACACATGGTTGTTCACGAACCAGAACTATTTTCTCGATGCTATTATCTTCACATGAAGGTTCAGGGCTTATTTTTTTTTTAGGTGGCATGGATGGATATGCATCGGTACGGTGTGTTGTTTATTATTGGTGCTTGCTTTAGTCGTCACGGATCGACCTAACACGATGAAATATGCATAAAATTTTGGAAAGGGGATATTAAAATGGTAATCATGCATGCATGTCTCCTGGATCTAAGATGTGAAGAGGGAAGAAGCAACGTTGACTGGCTAGTTTGTTAGGAGTATCCATCATGCAATTAAGTGTACTGGGAGAACAGTACAGTGTAGAAGAATTGACATTTGAGAGGCCACTTGTTTCAAGAAAAAAAAACATTTGAGAGGCCAGTTCCTGACGGGAGCCGCCTTAACAGTGGAATGGGATAGGACCCGACGATGCTGTGGGGGTAATTAAAATAATAATCATGGATCAGGGCATAATTAACCTCGTATCATGTGAGAGTCCGTGAATCCGCACCCAATAATCACTAGCTAGTGACATGTACTACTCCATCCGATTCAAATCGATGGACTCAGATTTGTGGTGATTTGAATGTATCTAGCACTCAAACATAACCAAATACATCTAAATCTAGATAAATCTAAATCTATTAATTTAGATCGGAGAGAGCATGAAAGAGCAGGGACTATTCTTACCTATCTTGCCAGCGGACCACTCCAATATCATATGTGTGCTTCAGGAGCATTTAAAAAATAAAGCATATAAATATTTTCTAGAGTCAAACGGTGTAAAGTTTGACCAAACTATAGAATTAATTATCAACATTACTAGATAGAATAGATATAATATGAAAGTAATATATATCTGATGATATAGATTTTGTATTATAGATGTTCATAATATTTTCTATAAGCTTGATCAAACTGTATGATGCTTGAATTTTCTTTTAAAAAAAAACTTATACGCATCCATTTAAAGGAACGGTAATAATAATTTGCAGAAAAGGGCCGGCATCCGACGGCTCATCTCTGAATCAAGATTAAACATGTCCTCCTCCAGGTGTGAGCAAGAGTGTAGTACGACGAGCCATATGCCGGCGTTAATTTAGCTAGTTTCACTCTGCCTGAAATCAGTAGTAGCAATCCCGGTCCCAATCGGCGTCGGTGTCAGTTCGTTCGGAGCTTAATTATGCGCTACACTCTCCAGTGATCCTTCGTCCCACGTCACGGCGTTACAAAATCCTGTTCGCGCTGGGTGGGACGGATCCGAGGACAAAACGCGCCTTCTTCTCCCGGTGAACGCGCTTAATTTTCAGTCAAACTCGATCAGGCAGGCGTCGGTGTCAGCTCCTCGAGGGCTTGTGCACGCCAGCCAGATCCTTTTCACGGCATGGCATGGCATCTCTTAGGGACAACGTTGGACGCTTGGACCCGATCGAGTCTCGCCGGTGGGTCCCGGCCGGGGTTAGGTACGAGTAGGAGTCAGTGTAGGACCCGTCCGTCTCCGTCTGGTCTGAGTTGCTTCAAGACCCTGCAATAGTGCGACCTGGATTGGATTAGAAGATGCAACTTGCATGCGTCGATCTTCCTCCTAGAAAATTCGCAGATATTTCTTACGCACTGCATTGCAGCGGCTGCCACTCGAGTACACTAGATAGTGACGATGAGAAGGAGGTAGAAAGATCAAGGCCGAATTGAGCTGGTGGCGGTCTGGTGACGGCAGCACGGAATGATGAGACGGAACGGCCGGCTTTGGCGCGCGCCTCTCGCCATCATCATCCAACGACCCGTCTGACGATGACGATGAGTCTCGCTCTCTCCTGTTCGTCTTCCCCTCCCCTGCACCCATATCCCAACTCGTCTCACTGTCTCGCATAGTGTATGGCAGCTGCGCGATACAAGATCAGGCGGGGCAGTTGGCGGGTTGGTAGCAGCAGCAGCAGCAGCATCTGTGATCTGTCGCGGTCGGTCTCGGCTGTTGCACCGAATCTCAATGCCCTACGCTGCTCGTACCTACGCCTTGGTCTGAACTCGGAGAGTGTACGTATATATACCAGTATACATATGTATGTATGTATGTATGTATGTATTGTGCGCGTCATAGAGCAGATGGCTAGATCATGTTGTGACGGTGGTCTGGCGCTCGATCCGCGGTGTGCCAACCAGCGCCCTTGGACGACGGCATGAGGCGTGCAGAGAGTTGGCTTCGTTTTGTTGCAAGTACGCGTGCCAAGAGGTGACCATGTTGACTCCAAAGTTGGTACTGTAGTACGTGGTTGGTAATTCGGTTCCTTAATTCTGGTAGACTGATAATTGAGCTTAGCAGCCTTGCCTTAACAGGGGCCAGCTTCGCCCATTATAGCTCATTGTTACTTATTACTGGTGCGCGTCGCTTTTTCCACGTGCCTGCGGCACCCAACCTGCAAGTACGTATATGATGCGACTTGGGGGAGGGGATGGATGCTAATTTGGCAGCAGGAACACTATCGCCGGAACCGACAAGCTGGGCACGAGCTCTGCCACTGGGTTATACTATACTCGTGCGGAGGGCGTGGGAGTCAGGGAGAGTGGTGATACAGAATGGCGGATTGACGGGGCCGGCGACTGGCGAGAGCCGCAACTGACAGGCAAATATTCTACGAAGACGTACAGGTGGATATAGTGAGGAGGAGCGGGACAGGAATGGTGACAGATCTGCGCCGACGCATCATGATGCATGCACGCATCGATCAATCTCGCTCAGATAAAATCTCAGAACTTGATGCCGCGCAGCTTGGCAGAAACGAAGAGGATCGGACGTGTTCCGCCCTGCCTGTGCGAAGAGGGGAATCTGAGACGATCATGCACGAATAGTTCGTTTTCAGCAGTGCGTAACGGTATTTCTGACTGACTAGTTTGTTGTTTGGTACGGTGTCCTTGTCGCTTGGGCAAAGCACACGGGACCAGCTCACCCAAAGCAACACTCTCCATCCGTTCTCTCACTCTCTGGAGGGTGGGCATTGGGCAAGCATCAGCAGCATGAGCACAAGGGACGATTCCCTCCCTGTAAACTGAAACTACTGTTCCAGCTCCGGCAATAATGGCCAAAACGAAGGCATTTTGCTAGGCGATCGACCAATCAAAATTCAAAAAGCTGGGCCTCTCCCGCCGCGCGCGGTCCGTGCTGTACCAGGGATTACGGTATGGTACGCACCGGCGCTGTAGGCTCGTCGTCAGAGATCTATGATCTCTCTCTCTCTCTCTCTCTCTCTCTCTCTCTCTCTCTCTCTCTCTCTCTCTCTCTCTCTCTCTCTCTCTCATCTCTCTCTGCTTCACGTACGTACCTAGCTAAGTTGTTGGTTGACGTCTCGTTTTCTCCTTTAGCAGCTCTCGCAAGTTGCGTCCCCGTCGACCTGAAGCTTGCGTGCGTCGCACACTTGGATCAACAGCAGCTTGCTTGCTTGGTTCGTTAGTCATGTGGATCCTATTTGGGCCCATTCATGCAGGTGCTCTAGTTGGCATCGATCCGTGCTCCCACCCAAAGGCCAAAGCGATCAGCATCACGCGCATTCGGCTATTCCCGTTAGTTGTGGTGGAGGATGGTGATCTGAATCATCGGAATGGGGTTCGGGAGGGTGCCGGTGGCGGCGTGCAGCAGCCATGGCACAGGTGCTCCGTTCCGGTGACGACGACAATCGACTGCCAGTGGCGGGAATCTGTCAGTTCAGCTGGTGTTGGGCCACTGGCCCAGTCAGGCCCACTGCGGAGACCGCGGGGGGATGCCACAATTTTTTTTCGACATGTGGACGCCACATTTTGTCTCACGGATTGTATACTGCGTAACGGCGGTAACCGCAAACGACTTTTGCAGTACCAAAATTCGTGGCGCGGAACAGATACGCAAAATAGAGCTATATATTTAAAAATTATCACTAGTTGGCGTCAGATTTATACATAGTGGATGGTTTGATCACGAAGGCCGACCGAAATTTACATCAAAAAACTAGATGCCGCGCCCTATATCCAGAACCCTAGCTACCGCCGGTGGTACCTACTCACCGGACCTTCAACGGCAGCGTCGAAACTCTCCTACTCGTCGTCCGAGTCGGTGGTGTCGTCACAGTAGTCGACGACGAAGATTCCGAGTCGGGCGGCGTGCTCGCATGCGGAGCGGCGGCAGACGCGGCAAAACTCGCGCACGCGCTCGTCGCGGCGGCACTTCGCTCGCTCCCACACATCGGAGACGAGGGTCCTGAGGGAGTTAAACTTTGCCTCGTCCTCCTCCGAGCCAGAGTTGTCCTCCTCCCCCGAGCTGCTAATGTCAGCAATGTGGCCCCAACGAGCGGGAGCGGACGCCGGAGCTAGAGGCGGCGCGCGAACCACCGACGAAGGCGCCTAGAGGTGCTGGCCAGAGCTCGCGGCTGCGCGGGAGCTGCCGCCTCGACATTGTGCGCGCCGGGCCTGAGCCCGAACCTGGCCCACGCCAGCGAGGTAACGCGGGTGCGCCTCGCACGCGCGCCTGTTCGGACCAGTGTCGGCACTGCTCCTCCTCGCTAGGCGGTGGCACGCGAGCTCGGCCGCCGGAGCCCCGTCCGCGGGAGCTTGAAGCGCCGCCTCGGCCGGCCAAATTGAGCCACGATTGGCCGGCCATGGGTAGGAATGGTGGGTGGGTGGAGGTGGGCAGAGGCGATTTGGCGGCCGTCGCCGGAGGAGACCGGAATCTGAGACGGCGGCGGGCGGCGGCAGGGTTTCTGCGCATGGTGCGATAGGGAGAAGGGGATGTGGTTTCTCACATCCAGGGCCCTTGCACCGGATATATGCGGGATGGATGGGCCTCGATGCGGGAAACCGCAAAAAAAATTGCGGTATCTTCAATTTTGCGGTATCTGGAAAGGCCATTTTTTGGCCACGATACCGCATATCGGGCCGAAATTTTGGAGGTCAGGGAATTTGCGGTATCCGCTAGAGATGCTCTAACCATTGGCACGTGGGTGTCTAAAGTAGGTGGCTCTAGATCCGCACCAGCGAAGGGACACGTTTGGTAGGTTGTAAGAGCAACTTCATCAGCTTACCCATAGATGGTTACCCAAAAATTATTTGGATAAGAGGAGAGAGAAGGTTTGGGTAACCAGAAACTTCTTTCATTTCAAGCATGGGTGGTGAGAGACGCGCTATCATTTCAAGCATCTCTTGCATTTGGGCCTCATGGTTTTCACCAAGGTTGTTTCCAACGTCTTGAGATCATCTATGATGACCTTATCCATGGCCTCACTACCATCTCCCTTAATACTCATACTCTCTTAGGCGGTAAATTCCGAATAAAGAGCCGAGGTTCTGATACCAATTGAAATGAATCATATGAGTACCTAGAGGGGAGGGTAAATAGGTGCTACTCCAAATTTTTAGTTCCTTTTCAAATTTAGGCTTAACACAAAGGTAAATTCTCTAGATATGCAACTACAAGAAATTTTCCTATATGTAAATCTAACTACTAAGAAAGTAAAGGCGGAGAGAGTGGAACGAGGTAACCGTAGTGGAGCATGAGAAGACACATGATTTGTTTCACCGTAGTTCCTTCCTTATTAAGGGAAGTACATCTGCGTTGGATGGGTGGAAGGTACTAAGACCACCACGTCACAATAGGCCTCACCCTGTTCTTCGATGAATCTCGCCACCAAAGGCCTGATCCACCTTCTGTTGGGTCCGCAGCATAGAAAACAAAAAAATTCCTACGATGTGAACTACACGCCAAGATCTATCTACTAGGTATAAAGCAACGGGTGGAAATACATCCAACGAGAACTTACCCTCGTAGACAACGAGCTTTGTTAACGAGTAGGAACTCGTGGTTGATGTAGTCGTACACTTGCCGATCTCAAGATCGTGAGGAAGTCCAGCAGGTCCGGCTCCAGCATGTCCATCAGATCCAGCTCCAGCAGCACCAGGTCCAGTACCCCAACAACCTCCATCCCTCGCTCCAGCAAAGCAGCGGAAGCAGCAACTCCTTTCTAGATAAAGCCACCGGAAACATGTATCTCGCTAATCTGAGACCATGGGGAAATTACTCCTATAAACCCTCATGTGCTACCCGCCTCCTCAGGACGTCTCAATGCGCGCGCCTTCGTGGAGCGTCCGATCGGTGTGAACATGATCGTTTTCTTCTTCACCTTTGCCTGCAGCCGTTGGATGCGGTAGAATCTTTTTTCACCTCGTTCTTCCTGAAACAAGTCCATGACGGTTGGGCCCATGAACATGTAGGGCTGGCTGTTGGAGGCAGCGAGGGTGCTGGTGTGCGTCGCCTTTCCTGTGCGCGTGAGGGTCAAAATATCTCAGACCAAACCCCCAATCGGCTCCTTCCTGATTCCCGCATCCTCTCCCTGCCGATATGGCGCCGCCTCCTCTCCTCCCCGCTCCTACTCTCTGCCGCCGTCTCCTCTCCTCCCCGCTTCAGCGCCCCAGCCTCTCCCTCACCCGTCGGCCTCCTCTCGACCAGCAGGACGCGCGGCTGCAGAGAAAGGGCGCCAACGATGAGACGGCAAGAGCGGACGGAGCCGGACAGGTCCACCAAGATGGTGGACGGTAGGAGGCGCTGCAGGCGCACATCTTGGAGTTCCGCGGCGAGCATACGCCGTAGAAGGGGACAGCCGCGGTGGCGGGAGAGATGAGGTGTTGTAGGAGCGCATCTGGGGGACGGCGGCGAGCGGACAGGGACGGCGGCGGTGGAAGGCTGCAGGAGCGCATGGTGAAAAGCTCCCATGCCACCTCTCCTCCCCCAATCCCCGCTCTCTCTCTTCCTCCTCCAATCCACCGGCGGCAGCAGGGCGGCTGACGTGGCCAGCGGCAGGAGCAGCAACGGGCCAGCGGCAGGAGCAGCAACGGTTCGTGGAGGTGGTTGGGGAAGGAGCAGCTCGGCCAGGCGACCATGGGCAGAGGTGGATGTGCCGGAGGAGCCGAAGGAAAGAAGGAGTGGAAACGAGGAAGAGGAGGAGCAGTGGTTGTGGAGGGAAGGACATCCCCGCACGCACCTATGTGAGATCTTCGTCCTGATGCATGTCTCTCCAAATTAATTTCACTTTCACTTTTAGGTTTGATGTCAATAGATTCCCTTGATAATTAAATTATACTCCTATAAACCCTCATGTGCTACCCGCCTCCTCAGGACGTCTCAGCGCGCGCGCCTTCGTGGAGCGTCCGATCTGTGTGAACAGGATCGTTTTCTTCTTCACCTTTGCCTGCAGCCGTTGGATGTGGTAGAATCTTTTTTCACCTCGTTCTTCCCGAAACAAGTCCATGACGGTTGGGCCCATGAACATGTAGGGCTGGCTGTTGGAGGCAGCGACGGTGCTGGTGTGCGTTGCCTTTCCTGTGCGCGTGAGGGTCAAAATATCTCAGACCAAACCCCCAATCGGCTCCTTCCTGATTCCCGCATCCTCTCCCTGCCGATCTGGCGCCGCCTCCTCTCCTCCCCGCTCCTACTCTCTGCCGTCGTCTCCTCTCCTCCCCACTTCAGCGCCCCAGCCTCTCCCTCACCCGTCGGCCTCCTCTCGACCAGCAGGACGCGCGGCTGCAGAGAAAGGACGCCAACGATGACACGGCAAGAGCGGACGGAGCCGGACGGGTCCACCACGGTGGTGGACGGTAGGAGGTGCTGCAGGCGCACATCTTGGAGTTCCGCGGCGAGCATACGCCGTAGAAGGGGACAGTCGCGGTGGCGGGAGAGATGAGGTGTTGTAGGAGCGCATCTGGGGGATGGCGGCGAGCGGACAGGGACGACGGCGGTGGAAGGCTGCAGGAGCGCATGGTGAAAAGCTCCCATGCCACCTCTCCTCCCCCAATCCCCGCTCTCTCTCTTCCTCCTCCAATCCACCGGCGGCAGCAGGGCGGCTGACGTGGCCAGCGGCAGGAGCAGCAACGGGCCAGCGGCAGGAGCAGCAACGGTTCGTGGAGGTGGTTGGGGAAGGAGCAGCTCGGCCAGGCGACCATGGGCAGAGGTGGATGTGCCGGAGGAGCCGAAGGAAAGAAGGAGTGGAAACGAGGAAGAGGTGGAGCAGTGGTTGTGGAGGGAAGGACATCCCCGCACGCACCTATGTGAGATCTTCGTCCTGATGCATGTCTCTCCAAATTAATTTCACTTTCACTTTTAGGTTTGATGTCAATAGATTCCCTTGATAATTAAATTATATTTGGTTTCTAGGGTTTGATGTTAAGTAGATTCCTACAACATTGGTGACAACAACCAGCATTGATGCTCCGTTGCAGGTTTGCTAATCCTCTCCCCTATTGTACTCCGTTGCAGCTCATGGAGTGCTTGATGCTATGTCAAGGAGTTATTTCTGTTCATGGAGTGCTTGATGAATTGGAAGCAGGGCCAATGGATGGGCGATTTTGCAGCTGATGGTTTAATTGTTCAAAATGGAGCTTCACAGGGGTATGTTCTTAATGCACTTACCTTTTAGATTGTTGTATACTTGTATTGTGATCGATACAAAATTAGGTGCAAATTTGGGGACAGACCAATGATATCGTTCTTTCATTTGTGCAGCTCTACGTGGTTATTATAGTTCAGTTGTGAGGATACGACGATTGGCAAGCTTAGGCATGGATCTTGTATATACATCTGCAACGTTGTGTCCCATGTTAAAAACGTCTTGGAGCTAAGTTATACCTTCTCTCTCACTTATTGCTTTACTCTTGGATTTCCTTTTTTTACATCTGGTCATTCGTGTATTTTTTCCACTAAGGAGTTGTAAATAAACCCTGCAATATGTAATTCAGCCAAGCCATGTTTTTCTGTACTGCCTGTACTTGATCAGAAAATTGCATACGTGTTATACTGCATTAGTGGACTCACTTTAGGTAAAATAAGTTTTTGTTTTGTTCTCTACATCTAGCATTGACCTGTGCATGGTGCTGACTGTTTTCTCATATTTCTGAACTTTCAGTTCATAGCTACAACCGTCCTATGCTCTCTTACTTGTAGGTTTATCGTGTTGGTCGTTCCTTGGTTGGCCTGCTATTTCCTAGAAAATGATTCAGTAAGTTTCGATTATAATTGGTGATTCAGACGCAACTTCTGGAATATTTTTTGATAATTGCTTTGGTAACCTGCTATTTCCTAGAAAATGATTCAGTAAGTTTCGATTATAATTGGTGATTCAGACGCAACTTCTGGAATATTTTTTGATAATTGCTTTGGTAAAAGATTATATGATGGATTTCTACGTATAGCTTCTTGCTTTTACTGCATTCCTTCCGATATCATTGTGTATGCCATTTCTTGCAGCTTTGGGATGCAGATAGATTTGTTCATAGCATTATGCGGCACATATATTATTTATACTCCCTGTTGAAACATGGAATTTTTCATATTCATTTCTCTTCCTTTATAATTATCACCATATGCTGGAGCTCTTACTTCTTGTTTCCTACGTACTATAATGCAGAGCATGGTTTAGGTATGTTTCACTTATCTACATGGCCTGCTGCCCCTAACTTTTGTATTCCTAAGAGCACCCATAGCACGGTGATTAGATGCCGATACCAGAGTAAAAATCCTGGTCGATCGGCGATTGTTGGACTAAATCGTGGGCATCCGACACATTGTTTCCCCCAACGCTTCCTCATTTTTTGGCTAGCAGCATGGAAATCGGAGGCATCCGGGGCGCAAGAATACTACTGTTTGTTCGGTCTGAGAAGTGCTGCGACGTGAGACACCATGTGATAAAAGTGATTTTTTGGTATTTTTTTCCACATAAGCGTCCATATTAGCGTCCACCATTGTGGATGCTCTAAGAAGGTTATACTATTACCAAGTTTTGATAGAATTAGTTGTTGTTTAATCAGTATACCTAGGCCCAGCAGACTATAATCTTATTTTTCGGTTGCTCGGAGAATAGATAAAGCTTACAACTAAAGAAAACATTTTCTATACACATGCAAAACATTAGATACAACTTATTAAACAGAGCCTTAATGTGGAAACAAAGTACGAAGCTTACCTTCCAGCAGAAAATAAAGTATTCTATTTTTATTCGCCTCTGACGTGTTGTAGGCATCAGGCTTTTGGGTTTCTGCACTTGCTGGCCTAAATCGAGAGCAGGTCATGGATCTTATATTCTCTCTGCACGCTGTTATGACCCACTCTACTCAGTGGTTGCTCCCTATAAACTTACAGCAATTTTATTTCTTTTTTTGCTAAAGGTTCGTTCTAACCGAAGTAGCTTCAGGACAAATGGCAGGTTTGCTAACAATCTGATCATTTTTGGTGCACTGCAGGTTTTCCACGTAATTTTTAAAAAAATTGTGCTTTTGTAGCACCATCATATATGCATCATTACATGTTCCTTTGCCACTCGAGGTGAGACCTTTTTTGCAGTGACTATTTGAACCCATGCTTTTGTGTATCCATGATGCTACTTGAAATTATGTTTTAGTATAGCATGCTATTTTCTGTGTGTGGATAAGCATGCTAGACTCTAATTTCAAAGGATGAAGAATCATCAGTAGTTTTCTTTAAAAAATGAGATTGAAAAATTAAGTTACCAACGGTTCAATAGCATGTAACCTTTTTGGGTCAAAAACTAGAAATCTAAGTTATCCGCACAAACCAACCGTTCAATAGCATGTATTGATTGGCATGAACTATCATTCGTAGAAATCATTATAAATTTTGTTGTGTATGTTACTGAAGCTGAACTTCTCCTGACCCAGACCATTTATAAGGTGTTCATTGACTTCCATGTCATATTCTGAAATCTTCCATGGGCTGATTTCACGTGTTTCGATTTCTGAAGGTTATTCTGTCAATACTTGCTTGAGCTTACGCCTGATGATGTTACTGGAACCAAATTCAGCAGTTCTTGTTTAACTCAAGACCTGATATGGTAAGGAATATGCCAATATTTGGAGCTGTGGCTCAAATCATCATCCTCACGCACCCACCCCTTGCAAGGTACTAAATCATGTTTCTTCCTTCCATGTTTTTTCTTTAAGCAAGAACGATATCATCGTCGAATTTGGCTGCTTGTGAGCGAACTTCTTACAACCAAGAAGGATCGTGACAGGAACTGGAAATTAACAATTATGACCTCAATGATAAAAATTAAGCTCATCACACAGTACTAAATTTTCCTTATGTGGCCTCGGCTACATAGTTATACTCCCAGTTTCTGAAGCCTCTTTAAATTGATTTGAGAACCTGTTCATTTGTGCCTACATAGTGTTGCTTCGAGATTCTGAAGCCTGTGTAAATTCAGAGTTTCTACTTTTGTTTATGCACTTCTTTGTTTATGCACTTCTTTATTCACTGTAAATTTCTATTGTAATTTTGTTTCACATTCCAATTTTGGCACATCTACATAGTTATACTCCAGAACTGAAACTTGATGTTCATTCATGGCCAGCTTCTGAAGCCTCTTTTGCAAGAACGAGCCAAAAAGAAGATCAAAATCCTGGATCCAGGTCAGGATATACTGATAAAGGACATGCTTATGTTTTTTATGGTAAGAATTCTTGGATGCATGATTGATAGACTGATAGTGAACAGGCTTACATTCTCTATTTCATTTTCATTTCCTTTTCGTTTTGCAATTTAGGAGGTGGATCAACACTCCCCTAGGACCGTGGCAACGCCTGCCAGGTAATAATAGGCGATATTACGATACACTGATTAAATCCTCACGCTAAGATAAATTTGTCTTGCCCTATCCTATAATCAATCCATGCCCGCTTGCCTCCCGAAACAGTTTGCACAATGTGAAAGAAAATACACAAGCTCGACCACCCGCAGGCTGCTGTTCCCACAAGACTGATTCTACCTCTTTAGCATATAAGGTATTATAAACGTTCTCGCTGTCATAATTTCAAGTACCCAGTACACCAGTCAAACTCAGGGTGCCAACGTTACCTTGCTTTTGTTAATTACTTCCTTTGGATTTCAGAATACTCAGCACGGATTCAACATTATTTCACGAAGATGGGCAACGTTTATTGTCCACCCTGTTAGAGCCGCCTATCTGCCTGAATGATGATATATGTTTGTATTTAACAGCTCCTTAGTTTAGGCTGTGCTAGCATAAATATATGCAAAACCCAATTGTTATGTAGCTTCCTAAGACATTCGAAACAAGTACTCTTAGTACCATAAAACATACTTTTGGATGTGGCAGTATGGATGTTATCGATCCGCTAGCAGTATGAATGTTATCGATCTACTACATATGAATTTCTGTTTTTACTTCCTAGTTTCTGGTATATAGAGCTGCTATATCATACTAATTATGTGATTTCGGCAACATGCCGTATATATTAAGGACCGAGAATCAGGCCTTTGTACCTTTTGCATCTATTTCTTCTGCTGTAAGTCCATATGTTATTGTATCTGACCATTTCCAGATTAAAACCCCAGTATGCTATGTATCAACTCAAAGCCTCTGAAACCAAGCATGTTGGCAACATAGAGCGTATTAACTAGCTAGCAGATCGTGGTCGTAAGAGCTTCCACATTTGACTAAGGAAGCCAATCCTTAGAAAACGAAAATACAAGGTCACCGGGTCATCTTATGTAGTTTGCTTAGGGAAAAAAACTTAAGCATAGATACTTGAGTACTTAGATGTAATTGGTCGCGCCACATGCGATATGTGATCTAATTTTACTTGTGGTGTTCTAATATATAGAACATGGTACGACATACTAATAATGTGATTTAGGCATCTTTATGCCATATAAACTAATCTATACTCCACGTCTAACCATATGGCTAAAATATATGTCTCCCTAATGGCCTCGGCGCCGGTGGCGCACCAGGTCATCTAGTAATACTAGAGGGGGAGAGAGATCCTTCAAAAGGAGGTGTGTGTGTGAGAAGTAAGGAGGGGGTGACCTTTTATAGGAGGAGGGGGTGCCCCTCCTTCATGGCCGGCGCATAAATTTTTCCCTTCACATTCTCTTTTAAAGTCTCCACTTTAAATGCATTAAATTTCTCCAAATTTAGTGCTCTCTCATTTAATAAAACTATTTTATTAATTTTATTCAGAAATTTGTTAATTACTTTAATTAACAAACATTCACATAAAACCCCCTGCAACATTTCAATATTACATGCAGAACCAATTTCAGCAATTTCACCCGAAATAGTTTCGGTGTCTATTAAAATAATTCCAGCGCTTTCTTAAATCTTTATCTGAAACATATTTGCTCTAAATGGTGTCGGTATCCCTTAAGTGTGTCACCCTACGGTTCGCGAATAATATAGACATGATCGAGACCCCTCTCCGATCAATAATCAGCAGCGGGACCTAGAGATCCATACTGACTCCTACACATTCAACAATGACTTCTGTGATCGTGAGAACCTTTAACGCTAGTAACTAAATCCCTTTGTCCCGCGATATATTACATGTCCGAGATTCGATCATCGGTATCTCCATACCTAGTTTGATCTCGTTACCGACATGTACTCTTTTCTCGTTCCCGTGATATAACATTCTAGTGATCACATCACTTGCTTGCAAGCTATTTCAATGTGATATCACCGAGAGGGCCTAGAGAATATCTATCCGTCATCTGGATTGACAAATTCCACTCTTGATCCATGAGCCTCAACATAACACCTTCGTAGTACTGAACCCATCTTTATAGTCACCCTGTTACGGTGTGACGTTTGATGTTATCAAGATACTCTTCCGGTGTTAGCAATTAACATGATCTCATGGTCTAAGGATAAAGATTACTTCGTATGATGTTATAGCAATATAAACATAATGACTTGATCGTAATGCTATACTTCGGATGAATGTTCATCACATCATTCCACCAATGGTGTGACCTTGTTATTAACAACATCCAATATCCATGATCAGGAAACCTTGATCATCTTGTTAATCAACAAGCTAGTCTATAAGAGAGGCATGACTAGGAACCCTTTTTGTTTATTAAACACACATGTATTGATGTTTCCGAATCAATAAAATTCTAGCATGTAAAATAAACATTTATCATAAACATGGAATAAGATAATAACCACTTTATTATTGCCTCTCGGGCATATTCCCTTCACCTTCCACTATTAGCACCCTTCTAGGAGGGAAGCAGTGCCTTTACAACTCTAACAGGGCACGCATCCACAACTGAATTGGAGGCCCCCGTGATGACAACAAGCTGCCACAAGAACAAGTTAATCAATAAGCAAAATTAAGACCTAGAGATTTGCAAGAAACACTAGATCAAGAATCCTCCAAGTGAATGGAGGGGAAGTGAAGATCTTGATGGATGCCGATGTAGATCAAAATCTCCTCCTTCGATTCCCCAAAGCCTGGAGCCTTTGAGTGGTTGAAAATGGAGATCGTGCTTGAGATTTTTCGCAGGATCCAAGAGATCTGAAATGGGGATCTGAGGGCTATTTATAGCCCCACTCGAAAAGCTGCCGTTGGACGATTTGGGGGCCAGATTATCCAACCTAAGTGGGGGACGGATTATCCGGCCGGGGCAAACATCCGGCCCTAGCTCGAAAATCTGGAATAAAAGTTTGGCCCCTCCCTGTGTGACGTGCCTTGGTTACCTTTGCCAAAAATCCCGGAGGGGTGGAATATCCGGCCCCCTGGAGGGGCAGATTATCCGGCCTGGGCGAATGCTCCGGCCCTGGTGATACCTTCGATCCGGATTATAGATGTAGTATAGCTTATTTTTCCCTAGTAGACCTAGGTTATCGAATCCTCGGGAAGCGAATGCATAGTGAGGTTACTTTAACGGACCTTCGGAAGTTTTAGAATTCCTTTTGTGTTTCTACCGGACCAATAGTTTGCGTCTTTTTGTTGTTGTCGATGATGGAAAGAGAGGGCCTAGGGCGTTCGTTTTCACCTGTAGTTGTGCAAAACATCTTATGGGAATAAAAGATTGAAATAAAGTATGCATGTACTTGTTAGAGGAAGATAAATTATATGTGGGCTGTGCATAATTGCTATTGCCTCCGCAACCGCTTATAGCAATAACCTACTAGTCTCATCCATAGAAGAAAGATAACTAATGATATGCATAGTGATGTCAACATTAATCCCAAGTAAATCCCTCACATACAACCGTACTACCCCTTTTGTCACTAGGGTTCCCAACCTGCAGATCAGTCATTACTCATACTCCCTATACCTGGCTCAACCCTCGGGGTCTTGGGTACCTGACAAGTCCTTGGATTGAGGCAAGAGAGGATACAATAATCATCATGTCATACAAACTAATACATGATCCCATCTATGATAAATAACATGCACAAACGCTACATGGCTAGGCCGAAGCCCTTAGCCCAAGGAGAATTACTCACACATAAAGATGAGATCAACAATCATAAATATTGTAATGAAAATCATAAGATTGATAGCAATAGTCTTACAATGTCGCCAATCAAAGAAGAGATCTACTATTACAAATGGTGAAATATGGCTATGGAGATGGAGAAGGGTTTTGAGATCTAGAGGCGGCTGGAGATGTCTATGGTCTATGGCGGCTGGAGCTTGTTTTCTCGTTGCCCAAGGCTTCTTTATATAAGGGTCCCTTCACGAAAGTTGTTCTGTTTGACCTAACAGTGGCGGCGCCAAATATACGACCGAAACTATACGGCCAGAATTTTGCTTCGGTCGTATAGTTGGTCATTAAAGCATCTGCCTCCGCTTCACGGCTCCTGGTTTCTTCTGGTTGTTCAAAATCTCGTATCTTTGACTTTAATGTAGTGATTCCCATCTTCAAACGAGATTATCTGTGCAGGAAAAATATAAAAAGAAAGGATTGCATACCCCTCTAAATATTAGGCATTAGTGACAAGGTTTAGAGAGATATTTTATCAAAAATATGAATAATATCCAGTTTAAATATGGATGTAGATGGCTATATTTCAGAGCCATCACCTGGCCGGTCAATCTGGGTGAAATTCCGCCCCCTTACTGTGTGACGCGCCTTGGAGGCATTGGAAACACCCTGGGGGTGGATTATCCGGTCTTGGCGAATGCTTCGGCCCTGGCCGGTTAATCCGGGGAGAAACTCTGCCCCCTTACCGCATGACACGCCTTGTTGGCTTTGGCGAACTTGGTGAGGCGGATAATCCGCCCCCCAAAACTCCGGTTTAGCGTATTTGGGTGGAAACTTTGTTCTGCACACTAAAAACACAATTAAATAATCCTTGGAATTGTTATCTAACACACATAATACTAGGGATCATAAAATGTTCTTTCAACAACTCTTTCCTTGTGGTCATCACAAACAAAGAGACCCGCGGGGAATTCACTCGTTTCAAGAAAGGATTCTACTTTGTTGCTGGTGAGATTAGAGCCATTGTTACTGATTCAACTATAGATGATGTAGCCTTTGAATCGATACTAAGGTGTGGGTGAGAGAATTTGTGATTCCCAAATGGCGAAGAAGGAGAGGGTGGTTAGGAAACTTTCTTTCCATGTGGGTGATCCTCAATATGTGGACAAATCTTCATTACTGAATCCTAATTGGGTCAGGGTTAGAGTGGCATGTTGTGACCCTGCTAGAATCAATGGGGTGAACTATGTTTACATCAATGGATAAGGATATCGTGTCCGCTAGGAAGTCAAGGGGGAGTTTGTTGTGGTGGCTCCTCCCAACCTACCTAGTTGCGGGGATGGGGTGGTGATACCAGTAACAACATTGGTAAGGATCTACGTGATGAAAATCATCTGGGGAAGGAGATAGTGGTGGTGGTGGAGACACTAGGACAGATACAGTGTCACTTAGAAGGGAGGTGTGGATGATGGTGAGGGTGTTGAAGAAGACGAGGATGTGGACTATGGAGACAATTCGCATGACAGTCATTGTGCCAATTCGAGGCTGGTGGAGGATTTTGCTGTTGGACGTTCATTAGCTCTGGGCCACAATCAGTTGTTGAAGCTAGAGATGATTCATGGGTGAAGGCTCTCACAACCTCTATCCTATCAACTCTAGTGGTGGCTATGCCTGATGAAGTGAGTGGAGTTGAAGGAAATAGTTTGGAGCAGGTTGTGCCAGAAGAAAAAGGGGATGATGACAACTAGTTTATGTTTTCATGCAGAAGTGCAAAAAAGCAGAAGGTGTACAAGGAAAAACAACTTGTTGTTGATGTGAGGACTAGTAAAAGAGTGCCTAGAGATGGAGTACCTATGCCCAAGAAAGCGGAAGCTAGAATGATGAAGACGAATGATCTCTCAGGTAACACTTTTGATGTACTTCATACTGTATCTAGAAGTAAGTGGCCTTTGTCTTGTTCCTTCCACATAGGAATATAAAAGAGAGGTTTGAGTGGACCATAAATTTATTACTCCCCTGGTTCATAATATGTGTGGCTGTTCATGATACTTATTATGGATTGGAAGGAGTAGATTTTTTCTATTAAACCCAGTTGCAAAGAAAAATGCCTCGATATTTCTTATGGTCGATTCCTCTAAATCAAATGGATGAATTACCAAAGAAAGAAATTATATTAAAAGGTTTCCTTCCACCTTACCCAATGAACCAAAGAGGCCCTTGATTTGAAGTTTTTTTTAGCATAACCATGAGATTTATTGATTAATATTCATAGGAATTCAACAAAATTCAGAACGATTCTGAAGCCAAATATTAGCAGCCAACAGAAAGAAAAATACAAATATAGGTAAATCACGCGCCCCAATCTTGTGTTACTCATGGGTGAAATTTGAAGTTTTAAACCGTTGTTGCCTGATCCCAATCTCCTTCAATAGAGCTCCATGCAGGGTTGGTCCATAGATTGTAGGGGTCCTAGGGCAACATGACACCAATGTCCCCTTGTTTAAAGTCGCAGAGCTTCCTAGGGTCAAAGGGGGCAATAGCCCTCCAATTCTAGAAATCGTCTTAAAGATATATTTAGTATTTATGCTAAAATTTTAAATATTATCTAAAGTTTAAGCACGCTTATCGTTCTTGGGATTCTAAACAATGTCTGTCAAGCTCCGCCACTTGTTCACACAGACTTAAAAAATATTAATATTCTACAAGAGAAATATTACTTTAAACCAATAGAAAATTAAATAATCCATACATTTGATATATCCATGGTCTTTGAAATCTCGGTGAAGACATTCGAAACTACTTACTTCTATTGATCGAGCAAACTATATAGAATGATACTTATTTCTACTGGTTGATCCTTGTGTACACGTGTATATACATATGTACCTCTAAAATTAATCACAAAATAAAATTATGGGAGTAAAAAATTCATATGCATCTGCCAGAAATGAGTAGAAGAATAGGCATATTAGACACTGTATTAATAATAGGATGGTGTAGTCTCTCGAACATGTATGATGGATACATGTAGAACCGTTGAGAATCGAAGGAGAGCTTATCGGAATAGTAAAATTATGTGATTATGTTATTAGTCTCAAGCAATAAATACTCACAACCTTATAAAGACACATATTATTCTGCAGATTTGGAGAGGCCAGAGAAAATCGTGAAATCGAGAAAAATATCTAGAAACATTGGATTATTTTTGGGAAAAGATGAGTTACAATAGAGGCATAATAGAGGCTACAAATTGAACCATTTATATTTTCTAATATGTTGGGTCTCGAAAGTGGAAAAAATAATAATATAGGTACACAAACAAGTTTTGGGCTGGGCCCCTACCTTACGGGGGTCCGGCCTCTGCCCTGACATATGGCCATCCCTGGCTCCATACCTTGGGTAGAAACCACCGTGCATATAGGGGGCCCGCCCTCTGCCCCGAAATATAGGAGGCCCAACCTCTGCCCCGACATATGGGCCATACCTAGCTCCATACCTTAGGTAGAAACCACCGTGCATATAGGGGGGCCGGCCTCTGCCCCGACATATGGGCCATCCCTGGCTCCATATCTTGGGTAGAAACCACCATGTATATTATTGATATCTTTCGGTAGGGGGCCCGGCCTCGGCCCTGACATATGGGCCACACTGGCTTCATACCTTGGGTAGAAACCACCATGCATATAGGGGGGCCGGCCTCTGCCCCAACATATGGGCCATCCCTTACTCCGTACATTGGGTAGAAACCACCATGCATATTTTTGATCACTCCTAAACAGTCCGTGGATACATTAATATGTTGCTCATTCGCAGTGCCAAAGCTTTCTCCTCGAATTAGGCTTTCGCCCCACTATATTAATATAGCAAACACACGATACAACAATGATTCCACTGCTGAGGCAAGAGCACAAGCAAGCCCAAAAGAAAAAAAAAGGAGAAAAATAAGAAATGCCGACTCTAGTGGATCAATGAAAACGAAGATGACTCGCAACCGCTGCGCCCTCTGGAGTAGTCTCACCACGATCCTAGCACTACGATTCGCCGCGTACCAAGCAACACCTCCATGAAGGAAGCGACGATGATGTTGCTTCCTAGACTAGTCCTAGGGTTTCCCCCGGTACACTACAGTAGTGGAGAAGAGGCACAACCGACGCCCTTCAAGAAGGAGCATCCACACCCGAAAGCGTCGTCGTGCTGGAGTCATGATGACAATGATTTCTCCCGCATCCCAAGGACCACATCACCGGACAAAACCATAGTGCTCCACCAATCTCGCCACCCACCAACATACGCCACCACATACTTGAGCCCACCATTGTTGTATCACCCTGGCAAACACCGTGATGCCGGTCAGACTGAGAACTAGTCATAGACAAGGAGGGACAACACCCCAACCATGCTGGAGGGAGCAGCCTCCATCACAATGGTGGTAGCCGACCAGACGCAGCGGCAAGAGCACACTGGGCCATTGGATCCGGAGGTTGGTAGCAGCAGCCACCTGGAGGACTTCCTCCACCGCCAGGGGTGGGTGCCAACCGGACGCGACAATCAGGACATACCATGCCGGGATGGCCCGGCCAGGCCCCAGAGGACCCGTAAAGTCCCCGCAACCACGCTGTTGCACATAGGCCACCACCGCCATAACCCTCTTGGTCGTCACTATAGACCCGGCCGAACCCAAACGGGCCCGCAAAGGTCCCGTCGCCATGCTGCAGCAGACGAGGTGTCGATGCGGCCACCCTATTCACGAGTCGTTTGTCAATCCCATCGGAGGCGGCGGGGCCGAGCCAGCCCCGCCAAGATCTAGATCGGGCCCAACTGGCCTAGATCTAGGCCGACAGGGCACCTCCGACCAAGCTCCGCCCAACCATCGTCACCACCAATCAGTGGCACCACCACACTGCCTCCACCTAGCCGCCAACGAGATACCCGCCGCCGCACCGGACCACCGCCACTGAAGAAAACCTCCAGGTTCTAGCCGGCCCTCGCGTTGTCCATCAGCAAGAGGGTAGAGGCCAAGGCGCCCGCCACACGACTAAGGGACGGGGCCGCACACCGGTGACGGCGGGAGAGAGGGGGGAGGGAAGCTAAGGGAGGACGAAGAGGGGCACGGCCTGGCCTCCATGGGGGGCGTTGCGGGTCGCGAGAGGAAGGGACGGGTCTCGGAGCCTGAGCTTCCTTCTCACACTGAGGACCACGTACTTCCCGTTTTCACCTTTTACTGTCAAAGCTTCGACACGTGCCAATGTCTCACTCTCCAGGTTTGCAGAATCTACAAAATCCTCGATCACCCTTGCACATGCACCGAGGTATAGCCCATCTTGGCACCTGTTCTAAAGTTTTCTAGTACTCCCTCTGATCCAAATTAATATCTAGATTCAGATGTATCTAGCACTAAAACTGAACTAGATACACCTGACGAGGTTTAATCTCGTCAATGCCCATTGTTATGGACTTGGGTTTTGGAGAAGATGGGGATGCTGGAGATCGTGGCACAGTTAACAGACAAGCAACCAGGGGACACGAGATTTACCCAGGTTCAGGCCCCCGGAGGGAAAACCCTACTCCTGCTTGTCTGCTCTTTTATTACGGCGGAACCGAAGGTTACAGGGTGCACAGATTCGATCTGGCGTGGAGGTGTGTATGTCGTGTGTAATCGCCGTTCTCCTCGTTGGACCCTCCTAGCCTTTATATATGAGGAGGCTAGGTCTCGGGTGCTAATACGAGTAGGTTACAAGTTGTATTCAAACTCTAGTCTTGCTCTCCAAGGATCCGAAGGCGTCATGGGCCTTGGTCACCCGAAAATCTTGATGGGCCAGCGTATGTCTGCCGTGGGCCTTCCTTGGGATGGACTAGGTATGCTGAAGTTATGTACCCGTAGGGTATAACCATGGCAGTAGCCCCCGAGTGATCAGTCGAATCGTAGATTCGGCTGAGGACTCTTCAATCCTTCGGGTGTAACTCTGTATTTCAAGAGAATGTGTAGGGATTGTTGATACATGTGCCTGACTCTCCCGACGGACCAGGGTCAGTTAACTGTCTTAGGACAAAAACAACACGATCTTCTTCAGGTTCGAGTCCCTCAACTCGAAACTGGAACATATGCTGGCGTAATTCGACTCAGGCCGCGGAGGACTTACAGGAGTGGAATTCCAGTGAATTTAATTGTTGTACCCTACGCGTCCGTCGGGATTTTTCATCGTACCTGCTGGTACGGATTCATACTAGCAGAGCGCAGTCAGGTGCGTTGCCAGGCCATCAGATGATATCTGTAGGTCTTATCTTTGCGTCGCAGACGCAACATCCGAATGTTTGTCACCGCGGAGGTGTTTCGGGTGGCCAAGGAGGTTTGTTGCTCACTCAGCATTTTGTTGGGGCAGAGTTGCCAGAAAGTTTTTGCGTGCTGATCCGGAAGATCGCAGTCGAAGATTTCATAGGGTGCACGACCAGCGCTCCCTATGGGAGTAGCCCCCGAGTGTCTGTTCGAGTCGTAGACTCGAGCGGAGACTTTTAGTGCAAGCATTGCTCAGTTGTTTAGTCCGTAGGACTCGAAAATTTTCGGATGCTTAAATCCTTCCTCCCTATGGGAGTAGCCCCCAAGTCCGTAGTGGAGTCGCAGACTCGACGTAGGACTCAGGGAAGTGCTTTGTCTTCATTTTGTCTTTCGGGTGCGCGGCCAGCGCTCCTGATAGGAGTAGCCCCCGAGTATTTAGTCGAATCGTAGATTCGAGTGAGTACTCTTAGCTGTGAAGCCGAAGAATTGTCGGTTGTGCTAGTATAGCTTTTGATGACATCAGTGCTGACGATCGATGACCTCAAGCGTCTGCTACGTCAGAGATGATTTGACTGGACGAAGAGTGGGTCCCACTTGCTGACTTTGAATTGACCGGTCACGCGCGTCGTGGAGATGATTACGGCGTCTCCTCGATTTCCGCGCGTAGTGGACGGCGTGGTAGAGACGGTTTGTTGTGATGCTGACACGTGTACGGCCAGATCTACCGTTGTCGTTAGGTCTTCTCGATGGACGGCTAGCGTGCGTCGTCTTCGCTGTTATAATCCCTGGTGAAATCATGGTTTGTTTTCACCGCACCAGTTCTTGAGTTTCACTGCCTCCTTGCGCTCGAGCGATTCTTGCTTCGCGCTGAGATTTCCTTCCACATTTCCGTCGTCCTTGGTACGTTTTCGCCGCCGGCGCCACCGTAGCGTGATGGGGAAACCAAAGAAGTCCTCCTCTGCAGTTGGGACCAGCGCCGCCGGAGGAAAGAAGGGCGCCGCCGCTACTCGCATCACCGATGGTGGCTGGCGGCGATCAGAGACGCGGGAGAGTGATCTCCGCAAGCTGCGCGAGCGGAGCCTGATTCGTCGGGTGGAGGAGCTCCAATTGATTCCTGAGAAGGAGGTGAACGGTGTTGACATCATCCGGACGTTTCTTGAGCGTCAGGTGCAGCCTCTCCAAGCGAGGGCGCATCCGATGTTTCTTTACTCTGGGCGCCGTGATCCGACGAGGGTTTCGAGTGAGAAAATCTCCAAGGTGGAACTTGATAAAGCTCTTCGCGTGCTGTTGAAGTTCAAGGCCGACGAGAAAATCCCGGGGAAGTCGCTGGCTCCTCCCTTTTCTTCGACGTTGGCTGTGCCAGAGGTGTAGACTTATGCACGTAGTGCTCCCCTTTTGTTGTTGGGTGTTTATTTGTGTCCTTTGTTTGCTAACAAAGTTTTTTCTCATCTCGTAGAGCTTCAAAGTGCCGGGCATGGCACCACCATTGCCCGAGAGGTATCCGAATGCCCCGGATAATGAAGTGGTGGATTCTGTGTCCGAGCTACCGTCAGCGCGATCCCCAGCGGAGGATGCCGACGAGTCGAGTGAGGACCATTCGCGCAAGCGATCACGGAGCTCGAGCGAGTCTTCGGATGCTTCAACTCCACCGACTCCCAGGAATCCTCTGGGCCTTGAGCGTCATGATGATGTTCATGGGGGTTCTTCCTCTCCCCTTCCTGCCATTCCTGTGCGAGCTGTTGCTCCACACCCGCCAGCAAAGCGGAAGAAGGAAGAGAAGGAGGAGAAGAAGGAAGAAAAGAAGGAGGAGAAGAGGGCCCGAAGGGCTTCTCCTATCTTTGACCTGAGCGCGTTGGGCTCGTAAGTGATCTTGTTGCCACTGTTCCCTTGTTATATTTGCGCCTGTGTTGATTGATTCGTATGCAGGCAATCCTCCGACGGCTCTAGTGATGGAGCGCGCGAGATGATGGGGGAATCGAACATTGCGTCGCCTCCTCCTCAGACAGTGGCGACTTCGGGTGGCGCCTGTCTGGATCCTCCTGTGCAGGAGAGGCTGGTGGTTGCGCCTCAGAATTTCGCAGGCGGGCCTACGGGTTCGCCTTCGGAGCACGTAAGTTCATCTGCTTCATGTCACGGGGGGAGCCCCCAAGCGTCTTCGTGTGCTGATGTTGTTGTTGCTGATTTGTTTTGGGCGTAGCCCCCAAGTCCTGTGCTTAATGCTATTGCCTTTTTCTGCAGCCTTTTGTCCAAGAGGCCAAGCGGCTGGTGGAGGAACGCCTAGCGCTGGAGGCGAAACTGCGGCAGCTTCAAGGTATTCGTCTGCCTTGTAGTATTCTCTTGCTTATGCTGGTCCTGTTCTTTGACGCTTGCTTGTTGTAAATGCAGAGGAGCATAATGACTCTCTCTGTGAGGTCGATGCTCTGAAGAAGAGCCTTGGCCAATCGGAGCAAAGGGCCGAAACTGCTGCTGAGGCGAGAAAGCGCCTTGAGCTGGAGCTGACGAAGGCAGCCGAAGCGAAAGAGCGTCTGCAGCAGGAGGCCGCAGATCGTGAGGAACAGCTGGCCACCGTTGCGGCTGCTCGTGAAAAAGGGGTGGCGGAGAAGCTCATGGCTGCTGCCAAGGCTATTTCGGGTGAACGTTAGCTTTTGTACTTGCTCCTTTTTTTCTGCGGATCGTCTTCTATGTTGCCTTTCTTCATGTTTTATTCTTTTTTGTCTCAGATGCCGCAAGCATCGAGTTTGACCGTGGTGCTCTGGAGCACAGGAGTGCTCTAGATGATGCCACTGTAGCGGTCGAAGACCGCTGCATCACCGTCGTCAACTCCCTTGCCAAGGCGAAAGAGGTTCTTGGTCGCTTCTACCAGGAGCTCTTCCCGAAGGGCGCATCCCTTGAAGACGTGGGTGCTCTGGCAGAGGCTCTGTCAGCCGAAGCGCCTGTAGCATACAAGCGCAAGAAGAAGGGCATCGGCGCGTCCGTCGGGCTGGCGATGGCCATGGCGGCTGGGGCGGAGCTGGACCTGCCCCAGATTACTTCTCGGATGCCTACAGCTGCGGATGGATCCGAGATAGCCTTCGCCGCCTACTCCGCTCGCTGCAAACGATATGGGCCCAAGCTCATTGACTTGTTGTCTGAGTACGCACTGCGGCAGCAGGGCGAGGCAAAAGCTAGGCAGTCTGGTTCAGAGGCGACTCAGTGTCCTCCGCCGTAGGCGTAGTAGACGTAGGGTAGCTTGTAGTCTATCTTTGCTGTAAATATCTTTTGTAGTACCATCCTTGTGCCACGTAGTGGCCTTATATACTTGAATGAATTTCTCCGAGCTGTGCTCTATCCTTGGCTGAATGTCTGTATGCCTTCTTTTTTCTTCTGGTATAGGTTCCTTCGGGTGCTGACCCGGTGGATACATCGTCCGAAAGGCCCGTGCGAGCGTCATTGGATGATTCCTCGCAGCTCGCTTTTCTTCGGGATCGCGTGCGCAGCTTGGAGAGAGATTTGCTTGGGTTACGCGGTCGCGCTGACGTTTGGAAGTCCAAAGCAGACCGTGGTGCAGCCAGAGAGGAGTATTTGATGGCGGAGCTGGGTCGGCTGTCCGAGCAGCTGCAATGTAAGTTCATCCTTCTTTCGAGTTGTAGCTCAGTTCTTCGGGTGAGCCTGCTGGCCTTACTCTTGCGTTGTGCGGTTGGTGCAGGTGCCAATCTTGCTCCGAGGGAAGAAAAGGAGCGTATTGCTGTTCGAGTCAATTGCTTGACTCAACAGGACATGGAGGCCGGCGGCTTCTTCTGGATGGATCGTGACCGCGCCATAGTTCTGGCGACTGTGCAGGATCGTGTCTACCAGGTTTCGTGGGTGCTCCGCCAGGTGCAGACATCGCTTTCCTCGGTGCTGCACGTCATGTTTCCATTGGATGGCGTGCCAACGACCCTTGCAGGTCTTCTGACGAAGTTTTGGAGTGCCAGCAATGTCAAGGAGCTGGTGCGGCAGCAGCTCGTGGCAGGGGTGAAGGCTGCCTTGTCTCTTGTGAGGGTGCATCGCCCTGATGTAGATTTGGCTGCTGTGGCGACTGGGCCACCTCCTCGACCATATGGTGGTGAGTGGAATATGCGTCCGCATTACGCGGCTGTAAGGCAGTATGCCGAACAGATTGTAGATTTGTTTGAGCAGCGTGCTTAGGTTATTCTTCAGAATAGGTAGTACCTGAAAATAAACAGATAGATGTAAAATTTGGATATTGCGGCTGGGCGTGTATGTGCCCTTTGTTGTAAAGGTCCGCTTGTTAGCGAGCACGCAGTGCTTTGATGTAGTACGTGCCCTTTTCGTTTGCCTGACGTGGTCAGCTACTCAGGTGTACACGTGTTGTCCTCAGTCGATGAAATCGTGAGGTGGGGGGAGCCCCCGAGTGCTTTGATTTAGTACGTGCCCTTTTCGTTTGCCTGACGTGGTCAGCTACTCAGGTGTACACGTTTTGTCCTCAGTCGATGAAATAGTGAGGTGGGGGGAGCCCCCGAGTGCATTTGTAGCATGTAATAAAGTTGCAGAGAAATAGTCAACCGAAGGTTGGGAGCGAGACACTTAGCTTTATTTGTAGCGTAATGGAGGAGGTACATGGTTCGGCTGAGTAGCCTTGGCTGTAAGCCTTATTGAAGGTAAAAAGGGGGTACATTGCTATGGGTAGAATCGTCGCAGGTGCGAGATGTTCTATGGGTTGGAGTATGCGACTCCAGACTCCACGTGCTTGAGGCGATAGGCGCCACCTGGGATGACTTCGGTGATGGCATAGGGTCCTTCCCATGGCGACTCGAGTTTATTTGGTCGCTTTTGCTTAAGTCGCAAGACGAGGTCTCCTTCGGCGAAGGACCTTGGGCGCAGCCGACGGCTGTGGTAGTTGCGGAGACTCTGCTGGTACACCGCGGATCTAGCTGCTGCTATATCCCGTGCTTCGTCGAGTGTGTCGACGGCATCTTCGAGTGCAGCCGCGGATTCGGCTTCGTTGTAAGCGATGACTCGTGGAGCCTGGTGGCGTACTTCGGCTGGTAGCACGGCCTCAGCTCCGTGCATCATGAAGAATGGTGTGTAGCCGGTGGAGCTGTTTGGCGTAGTACGTAAGCTCCATAGGACAGACGGTAGCTCTTTTGTCCAGTTTCCAGCTTTATGCTCGAGTGAGCTCATGAGGCGCTTCTTGATGCCAGCGCCAATTAGGTCGTTGGCCTTTTCCACTTGTCCGTTTGTTTGTGGGTGCGCCACTGAGGCGTATGTGATATTGATCCCGAGGCCTTCACAGAAGTCCTGGAATTCTTCGGAGATGAAGTTTGATCCGTTGTCGGTGATGATGCTGTGCGGTACGCCAAATCTGTAGACAATGGATTCGAAGAATTTGACGGCGGTTTTGCCCTTCTGGTTGGTGACTGGCATGGCTTCGATCCACTTGGTGAATTTGTCGACTGCGACCAGGAGGAAGACATGTCCTCCCTTCGAGGATTTTGGCAGTTTGCCAATCATGTCGAGGCCCCATTGGGCAAAAGGCCAGGCTATGGGTATGGGTCGAAGTTCAGACCCCGGTGCGTGCGGTTTGTCGGCGAACCGTTGGCACCCGTTGCATCTTCGGACGATGTCTTTCGCGTCGCTCATGGCCATTGGCCAGTAGAATCCTGCTCGCAGAGCTTTGGCGACGAGGGAGCGGCTACCTGCGTGGTGGCCGCAGATGCCCTCGTGGATATCTTGGAGTATGGCTTTGCCGTCGTTGATGGTGACGCACCGTTGTAGTACGACCGTGATGCTGCGTTTGTACAGCTCGCCGTTGATGATGGTGAAGGCTTTTGACCGACGAGATACGCGCCGGGCGTCTGTCGGGATGTCTGCAGTTCTCCATTTATCAGGAACTGGAGGTATGGACGTGTCCAAGTTTCTTCGACTGCCATGACCTGCATCAGGTTGATCATGGCGACTTCGGTATCCAACTTTTCGGGCCCTTCATGACCTTCGGGTAGCATAGCCCCCGAGTGTTCTGCTTCTTCGGGTGATCCCTTGGGGAATTTCCGCTTGATGGATGGCACGCAGATCTGTTCGAGGAACATACCTGGTGGTACCTTTGCACAAGTGGAGCCGATGTTGGCGAGTCTATCGGCCTCCTCGTTGCTCTCTCTTCCAACATGCCGAAGTTCGCAGCCATCGAATTCTCCTTCGAGTGCGTTGTATAGCGCGCGGTACGCGATCATGTTTTCGGCGTGTGCGTCGCACTCATTCATAGTCTGTTGTACGACAAGGTTGGAGTCACCGTAGATGACCAGGCACGTTGCGCTGCATATTTTTGCCATCTTCATGCCATGGATGAGGGCTTCGTATTCGGCCTCGTTGTTGGAGGCTCTGAATTTCATTCGAAGGACGTACTTCATCTTGTCACCTTGCGGGGAGGTCAGTATGACTCCTGCCCCTGCTCCGGCTTCGCGTTTGGAGCCGTCAAAATGCATTGTCCAGGACTGCGACATGTCTGGGGTGTCAGGCAGCTGTAGCTCCATCCAGTGCACCAGGAAGTCCGGAAGGACTTGAGATTTGATTGCGTGTCGCTTCTCGTAGATGATGTCCAGGGGTGATAGTTCAATGCCCCACAGGGCCACGCGTCATGTGGCCTCTGGGTTATTCAGGATGCTGTTTAGGGGTGCCTCGTTGACGACCATCACCTGATGTTCCTGGAAGTAGTGGCTCAGTCGTCGAGCCGTCATGAATACGCCATAGGCCAGCTTCTGGTAGTGCGGGTACCGCTGTTTTGTTGGAGTGAGAACCTTGCTGAGGTAGTAAATTGGGCGTTGTACCCCGTGGGTCTTGCCTTCTTCGGGTCGTTCGACCATGAGTACTGTGCTGACCACCTGGTGTGTGGCTGCTATGTACAACAACAGGGGCTCGCGTTCTTTTGGCGTGACCAAAACTGGCGAGGTGGAGAGGAGCCGCTTGAGGCTTTCGAATGCGTCGTTGGCTTCTGGTGTCCACTCGAACTTGTCTGCCTTGCGCAGCAGCTGGTAAAATGGTAGGGCCTTCTCGCCCATGCGGCTGATGAACCTGCTTAGTGCCGCTACTCGCCCTGCGAGCTGCTGAACGCCCTTGAGGTTTTTCGGCTTCTCCATTGTCATGATAGCTTTGATTTTCTTCGGGTTCGCTTCGATCCCTCGTTGAGAGATGAAGTACCCGAGCAGTTGACCGGAGGGGACGCCGAAGGCGCACTTTTCTGGATTGAGCTTGATCCTGTAGCGATCAAGGTTGTCAAACGTCTCGCGGAGATCGTCGATAAGTGTTCTTGCCTCCTTGGTTTTTATGACTATGTCGTCGACATAGACTTGGACGTTGCGACCGATCTGGTCCTTGAGGCAGGCCTGCATGCATCGCTGGTACGTGGCACCCGCGTTCTTTAGCCCGAAGGTCATTGTGTTGTAGCAGTATACTCCGAATGGTGTGATGAATGCCGTTTTCTCTTGATCTTCGACCTTGAGTCGAATCTGGTTGTAGCCTGAGTAGGCGTCGAGGAAGGAGAGTTTCTCACAACCTGCAGTCGAATCGATGATCTGGTCGATCCGAGGAAGAGGGAAGTGGTCCTTAGGGCAGTGTTTATTTAGTGACGTGAAGTCCACGCACATCCGCAGGATGTCCGTGTCCTTTTTCGGGACCATCACCGTGTTTGCCAGCCACTCGCTTTCCTTGATTTCCCGGATGAAGTCTGCTGCGAGTAATCTGTTGATCTCCTTGCCGATAGCTTCGGCTCGTGGCTCCGACAGTCTTCGGATGGACTGCTTGACGGGCTTGGTGTCTGGGAAGACATTGAGTGCGTGCTCGGCGAATTCCCTGGGAACTCCTGGCATGTCCGCAGGACACCAGGCGAAGATTTCCCAGCGCTCATGGAGGAATTCGACGAGCGCGCCTTCCTATGTGGTTCTGAGGTCGTTGGCGATCAGCGCCGTCTTGGAGGCATCCGTTGGATGGACCTGCACTTTTTTGGTGTTGATGGTGGAGTCGAAAGACATGTCAGGTGCGTTCTGCTTGGTGACTGGGGGTAGCCCATTGTCTGCCACTTCGTGGAGCCTTACAAGCTTGTCTTGCATGCCGAAAGACTGGGAGATTTTGTTGAAATCCCTGTCGCATTGGTCCGATCGGGTGAAGCTCCCGTGGACTGTGATGACGCCCCTTGGTCCTGGCATCTTGAGTAGTAGGTATGCGTAGTGTGGGACGGCCAGGAATCTTGCGAATGCTACGTGTCCCAGGATGGCGTGGTATTGCGATGGCCAGTCCACCACTTCGAATTCTAGGCGCTCCAGTCGAAAGTTGTCTGGCTTCCCGAAGATGACGTCGAGCCCTATTTTGCCCAGGGGAAAGATGCCCTTCCCTGGGACAATGCCGTGGAACGTTATGTCTGATTGTTCCAGGCTGCATTGCGGGATCCGCATAGCTGCTAGAGTGCTTGCGAACATTAGGTTGATGCCGCTGCCGCCGTCCATGAAGACGCGACTCATCTCGAAGCCTCCGATCTACGCCTCCAGCACCAGGGCAGCATGACCTGGGCGAGGGATCTGGCAAGGGTGATCCGCGCGAGTGAATGTGATGCAGGACTCCGATCCGCTGAGGTACTCAGGGATTGCAGGCGGAGTTGCCACGGCCATGTTGATTTGTCGGGTGATTTTCTTCTGCACCCTGTTGGTTGGGCGTCCCTTCTGGATCATATTTAGTGCTCCCTTTGGTGGGGGGTATGCGACCCCGGCGTTGTTTTGCGCTGGTGCGACTGGTTGATGTGGGCCTCCAATAGGCGGCGGTGGAGGAGCTCCGTGTGCTATTTCACCTGGCGCGAGTGCGTTTCCGAATGCAGGAATTGGAGCTTGTTGCCTCATCTGCACCATGCTTTCGCTGAGTTTCTGGAACTCACGGCAGTCCTTGAGCATGTGGCTAGCTTTCTTTTTGCCATCTTGTTTGTCGATGTAGAAGTGGATGGTGCATGGACCCAAAAGTTTGTCGAGTGCTGAGGGTCCGTTGTCACGGTCGCGGCGTTGCCACGACTGCGTTGGTCGTCCGTTGTCGCGGAAGTTTCCGCTGCGGTATCCTCCGCTGTTGCGGTTGTTGTCGTTACGGCGGTCGGCGTAGCCGGCTGCGACCATGTCGGGTCCGTCGCGGTCCTCGTAGACGCGCGATCTCCTCTTGCTGCGGCGTTCGCGTCTTCGGTCGTAGTCGTCCTCTTCATCTGATTGCGCCCACTGGATGCAATCTTCGCCGTCTGCCCAGCTGTTGGCGATTTCCATAAGCTGGTCGAGTGTCTTGGGCTTTACACGTCCAAGTTTCTCCTTGAAGTCTGGGCGTTTGACGCCGTCCTTGAAGGCGTCGATGGCCCGCTCTTCGGAGATGTGTGCTGCGGAGTTCTTGGTCGTAGACCAGCGTAGTATGTACGAGCGAATAGATTCACCCGTTCTCTGAGTCCAGGCTCGCAACTCTTCGATTGAGGCAGGCCTCTTGCTGGTGCCATTGAAATTGCGGATGAAGCTATAAGCGAGCTCCTCCCAGCTTCGGATGGATCCTGATGATAGGCTGCTAAGCCAGACCCGCGCCGCGCCTGTCAGCTGCAGCTGAAGGCATTGCATGGCGGTTTCTTTGTTGCCTCCGTGAAGCTTAACGGATGACAGATGGTCACTGAGCCAGGACTTTGGATCTTGCGTGCCGTTGAATTTCGGAGTATCCGAAGGAAGCTTGAAGTTGCGTGGCATCTGTGTTCGCCGGACTGATCTGCTGAAGCATCGAGCCCCGCAGAGTTCTCCTTCGTCTTCATCCATCTCGGATTCAGACGAGCATGCGCGTTTGGCGCGTGCTTTGTCGATCTTGCGCTGTGTAAGCCTGTCTCTGGCGTCGTAGTCGTGCTTATGGCGGTGCGAGCTCTTCTTTCTTCGAGGAAGATCGTGTTCTTCTTCATCTTCGGATGAGGGGGTGGGGCTCCGGTCGCGCCTGGCCGGAGCTTTCTTCTTCGGCTCCGTAGGAGCGTCTTCGTGGAGCGCAACTCCGATTAGTCCTAGTCCGGTGAGTGCGGACCTATGCATGGCCCTTTTCGGATCTCCCTCCGGAGGTGGGTGAGCCGCGAGATACGCAGTGGCTGCCATGATCGCAGCTTTTGGTGTCTTCGGGGTGATGTTGTCGTCGGCGTCCATATCCATGAACGATGTGGGGAGAGTTCGGGTCACGTCACGCCGCTCCTTCGGGTCCATGTTTTCCACCCGAGAGTGGTGCTTGTTTCCCTGGTTTCCATTTGTGCTAGAGCCGGGTCCCATGGCGGAGAGCGCAGCTCGTCGCGCACTGGACTCAGAGGCTGCCTTCTTGCGTTTGTCGAGCGTCTCCTGCATCTTGACTTGCTTCTTGTGCTCCTCGATGAGGAGGTAGTGGTATGCCATGAGTAGATCACGTGGGGAGTCCAGAGGTAGGACTATTTCGTCTGCGACGGCGCGGCGTGCTTCGGCCCATCCTTCTTTGCTAAGTTGGATGAGGTGGCCCCTGTTTTCCCCGTTTTCGCCGTTTCTGTCCTGCGGATTGGGGTTGGGCGGCGGGTTAGGCGTTTCCTCGTCGGTTTGGATGATCGCGGCGCACAGATAGCGCCTGCAGATTGGTCGGCTGCTGCCGCAGCTTTCGGATCCGGAACCGTAGGTTCCTTCATCCGAAGGTGGATCGCACAGATCGGAGTTGCAGCTGCTGCTGTCGAAAAACTCATCTGTTGATGGTGACGTGCGTAGCACAGGGTGTGGAGCCCATGAAGCGGGCCTGATTGACGGCACGGGCACCCGCTCCGGGAGGCGGAGGGTGCCAGTTTGTCCCACCTGGAAGCAGAAGCTCCCGAACAAGATTTCGAATCCGTCGCCTACGGGCTCGAAATCCTTCATGGTACTCGGCGAGTGGGCGGTGAAGTCGAAAGCGCCAAAGAGGAGGTGATTCTCCGTCGCCGCGGAGTTGTAGATCGATCGGGTCGGAACCGTCACGACCGCACAATCAGCAGTCCCAATTCCCACAGACGGCGCCAATTGACGAGGTTTAATCTCGTCAATGCCCATTGTTATGGACTTGGGTTTTGGAGAAGATGGGGATGCTGGAGATCGTGGCACGGTTAACAGACAAGCAACCAGGGGACACGAGATTTACCCAGGTTTAGGCCCCCGGAGGGAAAACCCTACTCCTGCTTGTCTGCTCTTTTATTACGGCGGAACCGAAGGTTACAGGGTGCGCAGATTCGATCTGGCGTGGAGGTGTGTATGTCGTGTGTAATCGTCGTTCTCCTCGTTGGACCCTTCTAGCCTTTATGTATGAGGAGGCTAGGTCTCAGGTGCTAATACGAGTAGGTTACAAGTTGTATTCAAACTCTAGTCTTGCTCTCCAAGGATCCGAAGGCGTCATGGGCCTTGGTCACCCGAAAATCTTGATGGGCCAGCGTATGTCTGCCGTGGGCCTTCCTTGGGCTGGACTAGGTATGCTGAAGTTATGTACCCGTAGGGTATAACCATGTCAACACCTGAATCTAGATAAATCTGAGAACAGTGATATGGGTCGGAGGGAGTACGAGTATTTGGTGTGGAAGGATTTCTTTTAGTCAACTAGCAAAATAGCCCGTGCGTTGCTATGGGTTGATTTTTATTAAATATTATAGCTTATGTCTTGCTGATGAATTGAAATATGTCATCATTGTATTCGCACATGCTAAGGTGAAAGTGAATCGCAACTTGTTGATACATATGTAATTGTTAATGTGCTCGTGTTGAAAAATCCGGAGGTGCGTCGAGCTTCCCGACGCTTTCGCCATCAAATGCCCGTTCCAGCGTGCCTCTGCTCTCGTCGGTATCGACTACCGGCCGGCGCACCCTAACCCCGTTCACCAGCTAAGTTGCGTGAACGGACCATTCTAAAGAACTACGTCTCCGCCCATCCGTGATCCGTAGGGCCGCGGCACGGATCCAAGGGCTCCCATCTTACACCTCGGATGCATTATCTCTCTTACCAAAAATAAATCACAAATATGATCAGATACTACCTCTGCTGCCGCAATACTCTGCACAAAAACTGAGCATAAAGTTGATGTATTTTTCTTTCCTTGCGTGCAAACACAACGAAATACACAGGATGTGTACTCATCTAACACATGCGTAATCTAAAACCTCTGCTGAATTGTGGTGCTGCAAACAGGAACACATAAAAATATTGTATCCTCGACCTGTACTTACTGCATGAGTCAGAAAGAAAATTTCTGCATTTATAATTCTCCATGGAAGAAGAAGAGGTGAATTATCCAAGCAAAAGTTCCCTGGAGCTAAAGCGATGGAACTGCTTTTCGTTTCTTGTGTCCTGTTGCCATTACGAAGGAGGCTCCATGCGATGATTCCAGACCGGCGCTTGCTGCATTGCTCACTGAAGCCGTCACCATGTCTGTCGCCTCCAGGTCCGGGCGTGCACACTGCCGTGTAGAACATTCAGAAAAAAAGAAAAAAAGGATGCAGATGAATCATCACAGCATGAGCCCTGGCTCCGTCTTACTTGACTTGCAGGCTTTCCATCAAAATCGGCTCTTCTCACCGTCCAGGTCTGCACTTAAGAGATCGGTTGAGTCCTGCCACGTGAAAGACATAGGCAGAGGCTGCACGTCATGTTAAAATATCAGAAAAAAGAAAAAAGAAAAAAGACGAGGAAGAGGTGGATCTAGATCCAAGCCCTTCGACCATTCCCCTGCATCCCGATGGCTGGAGTCGCCCCGAGGCACCAAATCTCGAGCGGAAAGCAGCGCCCCGACCCATCCCTGCATCCTGTTAGACAAACGTTTAGGTAGGAACTGGCTCTTCACATCTGGTGCGTGGCCTATCTCTTTATATATGGGTACCAAGAGGTACGGTACAGATACAGTTACAGAGGCTTATACAGTTGTATACAAATACAGTCTAACACCCTCCCTCAATCTTAACTGTGGTCTGAAGTGTTCAGTAAGTTAAGATTGCGTCTACAGCCTATGAATAAAGGAAGAGACAACGGTTTAGAAACTTCTGTGCAACACGTTCCCTCACAAAATGATAATCAACTTCGATGTGTTTCGTTCGGGCATGAAATACCGGATTCGATGAGAGGTATGTGGCACCGATGTTATCACACCAAAGGATAGGAGGCTGACTGTGAGAGATCTTCAACTCTCGAAGCAAGGACTGGACCCAAATAAGCTCAGCAGTGACATCAGCAACCGCCTTGTACTCAGCTTCAGTGCTACTGCGAGAAACTGTAGCCTGTTTCCGAGCACTCCAGGCGATCAGATTAGGACCAAAGAATACTGCATATCCCCCCGTGGATCACCTGTCATCTGGGTTACCAGCCCAATTCGCATCACTGAAGGCCGACAGCACGCGAGAAGGAGCCGGCCGCAGATGCAGTCCATAAGTAGCAGTGGAGCGAACGTAGCGTAGAATACGCTTGACAGCAGTCAAGTGAGGCTCTCTAGGGGCATGAAGAAATTGGCAGACACGGTTAACTGCATATGAAATATCTGGTCGAGTGATGGTGAGGTATTGAAGAGCCCCAACAAGGCTCTGATACTCGGTAGCACCATCAGCCGAAAGTAGAGCCCCATCAGTAGCAGGGATAGTCTCAGTGGAGGACATGGGAGTAGTAGCAGCCTTGCACTGGAGCATGCCAGCACGTCGCAAGAGATCCTGAGAGTACTTCCGCTGAGAGAGAGCAAGACCATCATGTGGATAGGTGACCTCCAAGCCAAGAAAATAGTGGAGTTTGCCCAGATCCTTGACAGCAAAATCAGAACTGAGAGCCAGAACTAAACGATCAGTCGCCGCAACAGAGGAGCTGACAAGGATGATATCATCAACGTAGACCAGAATGTACATAGTAGCTTCCGGTCGCTGAAGAATGAACAGTGAAGTATCAGCAGTGGAGGGCACAAACTCATGTGCACGAAGCGCAGAACCCAGGCGAGCATGCCAAGCACGAGGAGCCTGTTTGAGACCATAGAGCGCTTTCACCAAGCGACAGAGATCATGAGGACGATCAGAGTCAACAAAACCAGGAGGCTGACGCATGTAGACCTCCTCCTCAAGAACACCATGCAGAAATGCATTCTGAACATCCAACTGACGAAGTGACCAACCTCGTGTGACAGAAAGTGAAAGAAGCAACCGAATCGTGGTTGGTTTAACAACAGGACTGAATGTATCCTCGTAGTCAAGGCCATACCGTTGCTTGAAGCTCTTAGCAACCAACCTGGCCTTGTACCGCTCAATAGAGCCATCCGCATGCCATTTGACCTTGAAGACCCATTTGGAATCAATGACGTTGATACCTGGACGAGGAGGGACCAACTGCCAGGTACCATTCTGACGAAGAGCCTGAATCTCGAGGTCCATGGCAGCACGCCAGTGAGGAATACTCATTGCTGCTTGATAGTGGCGGGGTTCCGCAGTAGGATCGGACCACGCATGAGCTAAGCAGGCAGCAATCCAGGCAACAGTACCATCAGTGCGTTCCTTGGGACGATGAATGCCACTCCGACTGCGCGTATGTGGACGGAGAACCACAGGTGCTGGAGGTGGGTCATCGACCACCTCATCGGTAGAGGCAGGCGATGACGGAGAAGATGGGCTCCCAGGCAGGGAAGCTGCGGGCGACGGAGGCCCACTGGCCGGCGAGGCGGGCGGTGGCAAAGCCGGCCCAGGTGAGGTAGGCGGAGGCGACGCACGCGGTGAGGTAGGCGGAGCTCACCGCGTGCGTCGCCTCCGCCTACCTCACCTGGGCCGGCTTTGCCACCGCCCGCCTCGCCGGCCAGTGGGCCTCCGTCGCCCGCAGCGCGTGCGTCGCCTCCGCCTACCTCACCTGGGCCGGCTTTGCCACCGCCCGCCTCGCCGGCCAGTGGGCCTCCGTCGCCCGCAGCTTCCCTGCCTGGGAGCCCATCTTCTCCGTCATTGCCTGCCTCTACCGATGAGGTGGTCGATGACCCACCTCCAGCACCTGTGGTTCTCCGTCCGCATACGCGCAGTCGGAGTGGCATTCATCGTCCCAAGGAACGCACTGATGGTACTGTTGCCTGGATTGCTGCCTGCTTAGCTCATGCGCGGTCCGATCCTACTGCGGAACCCCGCCACTATCAAGCAACAATGAGTATTCCTCACTGGCGTGCTGCCATGGACCTCGAGATTCAGGCTCTTCGTCAGAATGGTACCTGGCAGTTGGTCCCTCCTCGTCCAGGTATCAACGTCATTGATTCCAAATGGGTCTTCAAGGTCAAACGGCATGCGGATGGCTCTATTGAGCGGTACAAGGCCAGGTTGGTTGCTAAGAGCTTCAAGCAACGGTATGGCCTTGACTACGAGGATACATTCAGTCCTGCTATTAAACCAACCACGATTCGGTTGCTTCTTTCACTTTCTGTCACACGAGGTTGGTCACTTCGTCAGTTGGATGTTCAAAATGCATTTATGTATGGTGTTCTTGAGGAGGAGGTCTACATGCGTCAGCCTCCTGGTTTTGTTGACCCTGATCGTCCTCATGATCTCTGTCGCTTGGTGAAAGCGCTCTATGGTCTCAAACAGGCTCCTCGTGCTTGGCATGCTCGCCTGGGTTCTGCGCTTCGTGCACATGGGTTTGTGCCCTCCACTGCTGATACTTCACTGTTCATTCTTCAGCGACCGGAAGCTACTATGTACATTCTGGTCTACGTTGATGATATCATCCTTGTCAGCTCCTCTGTTGCGGCGACTGATCGTTTAGTTCTGGCTCTCAGTTCTGATTTTGCTGTCAAGGATCTGGGCAAACTCCACTATTTTCTTGGCTTGGAGGTCACCTATCCACATGATGGTCTTGCTCTCTCTCAGCGGAAGTAATCTCAGGATCTCTTGCGACGTGCTGGCATGCTCCAGTGCAAGGCTGCTACTACTCCCATGTCCTCCACTGAGACTATCCCTGCTACTGATGGGGATCTACTTTCGGCTGATGGTGCTACCGAGTATCGGAGCCTTGTTGGGGCTCTTCAATACCTCACCATCACTCGACCAGATATTTCATATGCAGTTAACCGTGTCTGCCAATTTCTTCATGCCCCTAGAGAGCCTCACTTGACTGCTGTCAAGCGTATTCTACGCTACGTTCGCTCCACTGCTACTTATGGACTGCATCTGCGGCCGGCTCCTTCTCGCGTGCTGTCGGCCTTCAGTGATGCGAATTGGGCTGGTAATCCAGATGACAGGCGATCCACGGGGGGATATGCAGTATTCTTTGGTCCTAATCTGATCGCCTGGAGTGCTCGGAAGCAGGCTACAGTTTCTCGTAGTAGCACTGAAGCTGAGTACAAGGCGGTTGCTGATGTCACTGCTGAGATTATTTGGGTCCAGTCCTTGCTTCGAGAGTTGAAGATCTCTCACAGTCAGCCTCCTATCCTTTGGTGTGATAACATCGGTGCCACATACCTCTCATCGAATCCGGTATTTCATGCCCGAACGAAACACATCGAAGTTGATTATCATTTTGTGAGGGAACGTGTTGCACAGAAGTTTCTGCAGATCAAGTTCATCTCTTCTAAAGATCAACTTGCTGATATCTTCACCAAATCGTTGTCTCTTTCTTTGTTCATAGGCTGTAGACGCAATCTTAACTTACTGAACACTTCAGGCCACAGTTAAGATTGAGGGAGGGTGTTAGACTGTATTTGTATACAACTGTATAAGCCTCTGTAGCTGTATCTGTACCGTACCTCTTGGTACCCATATATAAAGAGATAGGCCACGTACCAGATGTGTAGAGCCAGTTCCCACCTAAACGTTTGTCTAACAGGCGACGGAGTCGGCTGGCGGCCACCTCCTCTTGTGGGCGGGCCAGCAGGGGAGCGAGGCGGGCGGTAGCCACCGCGATAGGCAGCATTAGCATGGAGATCATTAAGCTGCATCTCAGCATGACGAGCGTCAACACGCTGCTTGGTGGAGAGGAGTCGCGCGTACAGGTCCCTGGGAGACATCGGCGTGTCGCGGCCCCTCACCGCCTCAACCAGATTGTCGTAGTCGTGGTCAAGACCCCGGAGAACGAAGTCCGTGAACTCCTCATCACGGAGTGGCTGGACGATGGCGGACAGGGTGTCGGCGAGCGTCTTGATTTTGTTGAAGTAGGCGTGTGCAGAGGAGTCGAGCTTTTTGCACTCGAGGAGCTGTTGACGAAGTGCCGATGCTCGAGCGGAGGAGTTAGCGGAAAAGCTGTCCGCTAGAGTGGACCAGACATCGAGGGACGTCGCGGCAAACACCACTAAGCCGACGACGCCCTCCGTTAGAGAGGACTACAGCGCCTACAAGATGGCCTGGTCTTGCGCGACCCAGGCGCGGTACAGAGGATTCTCGGCGGACACCTGCACGCCGGTGGCGGTGACAGCAGGAACCAGGCGCGGCGGGCATGGATGAATCCCATCGACGAAGCCTTCGAGATGCCGACTGCGGAGGAGCGGCAGAATCTGCGCCCGCCAATACAGGTAATTATCCTGCGTAGGGCGAACCGTGATGAGGTGGGTGAGCTGGTACGGACCAGTACCCGGACCGTCACTGACCAGAGATCCAGCAGGAGCGGCGACAGTGACCGCTGTTGGGAGGATCGAGGCGGTGCTAGCCTCGCACGCGGTCGAGGTTGGGATGGCGTGGCCGGGCAGGGCCGACGGGGTAGAGACTGGCGGTGCGCTGAACGGCACGAGCGGCGCTGGCGGCGGAGGGAAGAACCCTGGGGCGAACTGTGATGACCCGAGGTACAGGGGGCGCGTGGTGTGAGACGCGGCCATCTGGGTGGAGTTGCCGACGGCGAGGATCGCCGCGAGCTGTGGAGGGATGAAGGGCGTCGCCGCAGTGGAGGTTGCGGAGGCGGGCAGAGCAGCGGAAGAGGCCGAGGAGGCGCCGGAGGAGCTCATGGCGCTGAAGATCATGGCGGCGGCGCGGTGACCAAGAGAGGCGGCGGCGGCCACGGACAGAAGACGGCGACTAGGTTTTTTTTGCGAAACCTAGTCTGATACCATGTTAGACAAACGTTTAGGTGGGAACTGGCTCTTCACATCTGGTGCGTGGCCTATCTCTTTATATATGGGTACCAAGAGGTACGATACAGATACAGTTACAGAGACTTATACAGTTGTATACAAATACAGTCTAACACATCCCGACGGCCGGTGGGGGACGGCCGCTCGTCCGCTCTAAACTCGGCAGAGTAAGGTCGGGATCAGGACACTAGTGCGCAGGTCGTCGTCATGGAACGCCGTTGTTCCAACATAGCCTCGGGCCGGAACACAGTAGCACAAGACACCACCACCAGATCTCCACCTTTTCCAATCTCATCTCCAGCCTGTGCTCAGTGCCGCTCGGCTGCCACCGCTTACTTCTCTGTGCCGTAAAGGTCGTTGTCCATCCTCCCGCCACTCCCTTCCACCTCCGGTCGCCGGCCTCGGGCTCAGAGTGCTCGTCGCTCTGCTTGCGCTTCCCCTCCTTCCTCGCCATACCTCTGCCCCATCTGGTCGCACATTGTGGCTCTCTCTCCCTTGGCTAAGCCATACAGCATATGGGGAATTTAATTTCTGGGAATCGGCTTGCTGATATGCCTTGCACTCGAATCGTATATGAACCGGTGGAGATCAGCCTAAGGCATCAAGGTGGGACAAAATGTGAGTGCTATCGATTGCTGTGACGCGGCTATTAATTAACTGGGCCGGACCGCACCAATTGTTGCGACCAGCGTGGCTATTAATTAACTGGGCCGATCAGTTTCGGTCGTCCTAGACTTACGGGTGGTATAGTGGATAATTTTGATTGAGTTACAGGAGTAACTTTGTCCAAAAAAGAGTTGGACCGGAAGAAACAATCCGTCCTTTATTTTATATATATATATATATATATATATATATATATATATATATATATATATTCATACTACACTCGGGCGTAGTTACACCCACACGTATTTCACACTATATAGGCAGTATCTACCATACCGGAAGGTATGTACGCGTAGTATGAAGTATATAAGAATATTTGGGCAGTATATATACTACTTTTTTGGTAGTATGTAATTTTTATTCATATACTCCTTTTGTACGTACAAATATGACAGTATTTTACATATATAGTACAAACTATGGGTGTATTTGCAATTTTTTCAACTAACTTGCTTATAAGTATCTTAAATATAGTATATGAACATACTCAAACAGATAAAGTATTACAAATACTTCTGTAAGGCAGTATATGAGACGTGGGTGTAGTTACACCCGGGAGTAAGAAGTATTTTTCATATATATAGATGTATAGATTAGGAAAGGAAAACCTCGCACGTCGGCCTAGTTTCAGCCCAGTCACCCTCCCAGGCCAGAAAGAGCGACCGACACGACACTCCGGCCTGTCACATTTCCATTGCCCCGTTACTCCGCGTTCCCCTTGGGCCCACACGACGTCTTTGTTCCGCACCGTCCTCTTCCACCGCATCACACGAAAGAACACACTCCCTTTTTAAAGAAAATCTGGAAGCTCGCCTGTCCGCCGAAAGTCCATCATTTTCTATGGCGTTTAGCACATAATAGTCATCCCTTGCTTATGAATATTGCGAGACGGGGTGTTGAGGTGGATACTAGATGCTCTATTTGTCACAGATTTTTCGAGGACGGGGGTCATCTGTTTCTTAGATGCAAAGATGCAAAGCTGGGATGGCGAGCACTGCTACTTGATGAGGTACGTATTCAGCTGCTGGCCTGCCCTCCGGTTCCTGCTGTTATTGAATCTATTCTTGGCCTGACTGATAATAAAAAGATGATGGTGGTTGCTTTGTTGTGGAGTTGGTGGAATGAAAGGAACAAGAAGAATCATTGTGAACGATTTCTCACTGTTGATGAGAGTTTCAGTTTACTGTTGGTAGGCATGTCTTTGAATGGGAAGCACATCTGAAGGCCAAACAGAGTACCAATATTCATCAGGCCAGGTCCTGGCAACCCCCGCCTACAGAGTTTGTAAAAATCAACGTTGATGCCGCGTTTAACACTTCGTCAAAATCAGGTGGTTGGGGGTGTATTTGCCGGGATGAAGATGCTGTTGTCAGGTTTGCGGCGGCAGGCAGAATTGCTACTGCTTCTGATGCACTACATGCTGAAACTCTTGCCCTTCTTAAAGCTGTTGAGGTTGCTGATGATCTGGGAGTGGGCCGAGTGGTTTTTGAAACTGATTGCCTGGTGTTGAAGCAAGCTTTGGGGTCTACTACGTACGATTACTCCCGGTTGGGTATCCTTCTTAGTGAGCTAAAATACGGGCTGTGTCTCCGTTTTATTGAGGCTCATATTTTGCATGTTCAGAGAACCTGTAACAAACCAGCACATGTGCTGGTGTCTTTGGGTGTTGATATAGTCGGCGACGAACATTCTATGTGGATGTCAAACTATCCGAGTATTGTAACCCGTGAGGTGACCGGCGATCTCGCCGTGTCTTAATGGAATACGAGTGTTCCATATAAAAAAACACACTCCTTTTTTCCACACGATGAGATATGATTCACCGCCACCATTAGGAGCGGAGAGTGATCTTCCGAGGCCAGCGCCTGCCTGCCTGCTCTCTCGGATCGTCCCGGGGAAATGGCGCGCGCCTGCGCGGCTGTCTCCCTGGCTGCGCTCTGCCTCCTCCTCCTCCACGCCGCCGCCGCCGACGCCGCCGGAGGTGGGGAACTTTCCTTTTTTACTTCTCTTCTCCCTCCCTTTTCTCCCGAGTAGATCAGGTTAGGATCTGCAGTTGCGGGTGCACCGGAGGTCTGATGTGGGACGGAATTGCTCATGCTATCTGTACCAGTTAGCACTGATCGCAACTGCTTTCGAACTGTCAATCTAGGGTAATTGGCTTTGTAGTAGAACTCTAGGCGTTGATCTGCTCGCTATTCAGATACTCCACCTTATTTTTTTTTGTTCCTGGAGAGCACGATCCGCACACATACATTTATAGACAGATCGAGTATGTTTGGATTCAAGTGTGTAGTACTATATATGGCTGTGGCGATATGCTCCTGCTTAACCAGGCCATGCCCGGGAGGCAAGGATGGAGACTCCTTACAGAGCCATCGCCGTTGTGTGCAAGGGTTTTGAAAGGGAGGTACTTCCCCTATACAGATTTTTGGCACGCTCCAAAACCTCGATCGTCCTCATATACCTGTTGGAGTATTCTGTTTGGTCATGAGTTACTCCTTTGAGGTGTTCAGTGGGGCATTAGTGATGGGCGACAAGTGAAGATCACTACTACAATTGGTTTTCTGATCGGCCGCCTTACATGTTATGCCATGTCAAAGAGATCCCCGGTGTTGCTACTATAGACTAGTTGATTGATGAACACACAAGATCTTGGATACCCGAGACAGTTTACACCTTCTTTGACCAGGAGATGGCAGACGAATTCTTGCAGATTCGTGTTAGCAAGGATGTGGGAGATTTTATTCGCTGGCCACACACAAAGAATGGTATTTATTCAGTTATAAGTCAGCCTATAATTTTTCCAGAACGGACAACTTCTTTATTTCTCGTAAAAATTAGGGTGGGGTTCCTCATCTTCGGCTACCAATGAGGAGAAGCAATGGAAGATGGTCTGGAAGATTAACCCTCCTGGCAAGATGAAAATTGATTTGTTGATATTTGCACATGATTGCTTGCCAAGTGGTGTTCAACTTGTTGAACCTGAAGATCATAACGTATGTTGATATGATTGTTCAACACTGCATTAAGGCCAAACCGGGTCTAGGTGTGAGTCCAACAAGTCTCAGATATGGGCACCGCTGCCTCCTAGGGAGGTTTTGATGAATGTCGACGTTGCACTATTCTCAGAGAAACGTCGAATGGCTATTGGGGCAGTGTTTAGAGATCATATGGGGTATTGCTCTCTCGCTGTTAGTGAACCTCTGCTGGGTTTTATGACTCCTGAAATGGCGGAGGCCTTGGCGTTGCGACATGTGGTGACTGTTGGTAAGGATCAAGGCTATGACAAGGTGACCTTTGTGTCTGATTGCTTGTCCTTAATCCGGAGGCTCTTATCTTCAAAACCTGATCGTTCTCCGGTGGGCGCTGTTGTCAAGGATATCCACCTTTTGGTGGCGAGTTTCGCCTTGACCACGTTTCGACATGTTAGACGTTCTCTGAATGAAGCGGCACATATTTTGGCTAGGACCTGTGATGTAACTAGCTTAGGTTTTGTTTCAGCTTTTGCTCTGGATTCCATCTGGAATACTCTTTGTATTGATGTTATGTGATCACAACAGCGTTGTCGTCGCTTTCTTCTTGGAGGTGCTGCTTGGTACGCGGCGATTCCAAGTGCTAGTATCGTGGTGGGACTACTCCGGAGGGCACAACGGTTGCGAGACACCTTCGTTTTCGTTGATCCGCTAGGGTCGGTCTTTCTTCTTTTTCTTGTTTATCTCCTTTTTTCACTTTGAACTTGCTTGTGCTGTTTGTCCCAACAGTAATATCAGTGTTGTATCGTGTGTTTGCTATATTAGACGAAAGCCTGATTCGAGAGAGATGTTATGTGATCAATAAAGTGCCATGTTTCTGTAAAAAAAATAGGAAGAGGGGTCAAAGAAGAATTTCACCGCCGTCTCGCCGTTCTCGGGGGTTTTCCCGGGGTTCTCCCTTGATCCGGCGCCTGTTGGACCGGTTCCTGCGCTGCCACGTAAAATAAAGCCAGCAATGCCAAACAAAACGCTGACGCCGCATCATCGAAGTCAAGTCAATTACTGACTCCAGGCCAGAATAATACGGACGCAGCTTCCTCATACGGCACCTCAAATCGACCCCTCAACTGAAGTCGCATCTCCTTCGCATATAAAACTCTGTCTGCACGCGGTCCTATAGCTCAAGCACACACACAGTTCCTGCACTGCTAGCTAGCTGCGCCTGTAGGTGCGGCGAGAGATGATGGCGAGGCACCCGGTTCACTCTCCCGGTCCTGTCTTCGTCCTCCTCTGCTTTCCTGTGCTTTTGGCTGCGCTGGTTGTGCACCAGGGCAGCCTGGTGGCCACCGCCCAGAGCACACCGGTGAAGGTCCGCGTCGGCGTCATCCTGGACTTTGTGTCGCCGGTCGGGCACAGGCGGCGGACCGGCATTCAGATGGCGGTGGAGGACTACTACGCCGCGCATCCCGGTTCAGCTACGAGGGTAGAGCTCCATTTTAGGGACTCCGCGGGGGAGGTTCTTGACGCAGCTTCTGCCGGTAAGCGTCACCCGCTTCATTATATATTCGCACGTTATAAATTCTCGTGTTTTATAGACTTTTATTTTAAACGGAAACGTTTTTTTAGGCAGGGCCAAGCGCTTCCCAGCTCGATCACTTGGTAGCTAACGTAGTGATTTTTTTTTTTGCTCACGTGCTCGATTGCAATTTTTACTTTATTATCAATATGAAGTTTCCATCCGTTTCAAAATATAACATGTTTTAGCTTTGTAAAGTAAGTGTATCTAGATCTTTTTTAGTGTGTAGATTTATTTAGGTTTAGAGCACTAAAAAGGTCTAGGTACGTTTCACAAAGCTAAAACATCTTATATTTTAAAATGGAGGGAGTACATTATTAATTGGTGTACCCTCTACCTATGGTTGTACACTAATTTCGTGAGAAACATGCTTGTTTGTGTTGTTCACAGAAAGAAAAGGACAAGATTGAGTGTTGTAGTTAGAAAGAATAGCAACTTATTCTCCATTGAAATTATTTGTTTTTTCAAGGGACAATGGAATGCATGTTATTGCATCAAAATTAGAGCATACATCCAATACTCGGTCATATACATGTGTGATTTATTTTGGAACTTAAGAAATATGAAAACTACATTTGTGCGCCATTAGCGAGAGCTGCCTAGCTCACTAGTAATAGATAACGTCAAACTCTTCGTTTCATATCCAAGTAAAAGGATTATGAAACCTACATGATCATAAACAAACAAAAATTACATGTCTATTAAACAATATATATATTACTTCCTCCATCTTAAAAAGATGTCTCGGATTGCGTGTCTAGATACATACGAATCTAGACTAATCCGAGAAATCATTTGTAGGACATATAGAAGTCTTAGTTATTTTTTGTCTTAGCTTTTTTATTAACAATTTTGTTTTTTCTCGGGCAAATGATAAATGACGATTTTAATAACTCAACACTAACAACCATCTTATCTAACTCAAACAAGTACACAATGGGACGAGAAGGATATGCAACTCATTGACCGGGAAATAACTATCCCTATTTTTTTTTATGCAAAGAGGCCTAAGGAGACTACTCCCTCCATCTAGAGATAAGTGACTTCGATTTGTCTATATCCGCATGTATCTAGATACATTTTAGTTGTAGATATATTAACCTTTGATGGACCACATCATATAGTATTTTTGTGTGGGTATAATATAGGTATTGGATGTATTAAACTTCACTTTGAATCAGGTGAAAAGCTATACAATAAAGATAGTTGTGTGCATTGATCGATGCAGATGCTGGTTATTATGCCTTTCACAATTATTATTTCTTAGCACGGCATCCTGGATATTTTATTTATGTGGCATGTCACTTAATTAGGAACATTTTAGAGGTGCCCGACTCTTCCAAACAATGCTCTTGAAGGCGCACGGAATTGACCAAGAGAACTAGGCCTTGTAGGCAGATCCTACAGAAATTCGCCAAAGGGAGTGAGGGCCCAGGTGATGGAATTGTTAGGACATGTACAATACGGTGATATCAGCCTTTCCTTATGGTTGCCACGTTAGATTTTTGCTTAGTTAGAGAAGAAAGAAATAAGAAAGAGAAGATTGTCTTCTCTTAGGTAAGGGATGATCCAGAAAAAAGATTCTACCGTGCATGCTAGATAACATGCACAGTTTTATCATGTTTTACTTTGTGTCAATATGTCTAGTTTTTGTGAAACGTAATGATACAACACATCACAAATCTCAAAGCAGCAAATCAATGGATGGCACACGAACGTTATATAACATGCACGCTAGAAAAATCGCTCTCATGGATGATCTCCTAGAAATAAGAGAAGACTATTTTCTCTACCGTACCATATGCCTTCCCTTAGCAAATCAGTTTTTTACTAAAAAATAGTAAATTTTTATTAATTACTAGAGATGACAATAAAAGTTGATGCATTATACAACTCATACATATTATCCTCTCTAGATGATGTAGAGGGCTAAGAGAAGGCATGTCTTCCCTAGCATCGTACATGCCCTTACTCCCTAGGGTGGGTGTAATATCCTGGAAGAGCCTCCACATAGTGATAAACCGGGAGATGTGGTCCACGGTGAAGTTGCCCAAAAATATATCAGAGATATAATTGTTGTTATCCAATGGCTCATGCACACGTATGTTTTTTTTTTGTTTGGAGACTTCGAAAATCTTCAGAGTAGTAGTCTCCTTAGGCCTTGTTTGGTACTAGTGCATTTGTGAGGATTAGAGGGGATAATCCCCACAAAACCCCAATTCCCTACCTATGGTTAAAAACATGTTTGATTATAGAGTATTGGACTAGTTTAATCTCCTATTATTCCCATTTTTTTCCAAATTTTAGTGTATGTTTTCCAATATCCAATACACTACCCATATCTAGTGGATTGGTGTGTGTTGGAATTTTGTGAGGATTAGAGGGGTTTGGGTGAAGATGGAGGTTTCACCCAATCCCCTTAAAGATTATCCCCACTAATCCGTATAAAAACAATAGTACCAAACAAAACCTTAGGGAATTTACCATTCGGCCATGAAGAGGACCAAAAGGAAGGCCTACGCCTGACCCCAATGCTGACAACCGTTGTCTAGTTGAAAAGCTATCTGTTGGTTTCATTGTTGGGACTTGGGAGTTTCGAGCCCAACCTAGAGTTTTTGAGGTGCAACTAGGGTTGTAGGCTTTCAAATTGGCCTTGATTATTGTTAGAAGATGAATAGACGTAGCCATCAAAACTGATTTGACCAGATATGCGCAGCCAGCGATATTTAGGAATCTGGCCTTCCAAGTATTGACACAAGAAGCAGTTCTGTCGATATAGGGTTGTAGGTCGACCCAACAAACGTGCCCAAGCGCTGTAGGCAAACTCAGATACTTAATAATGGGGAAATGGGTCAGCATTGCAAGGAAGCCCGCCAAGAAAGTTAGGAGGTCAATGTCGGTGCAACGAATAGGAGGCATTGAGCTTTTGTCAACATTGTTTAGTAGACCTTTGACCTCACAAAAGTTTTGCAGAATGGAACTGAGGTTGACCGCGCACGTCCTGCACCACCGGGGCTAGGAAAATTACTTCATCGTCAGCGTAGAGGGATATGCAGGACTTGACTACATTTGCTAGGAGGGGTTGTGTAACACCCCGGGCCTGACGGCTGTTACCCCTGACAGCTCTCTATAATTTCTAGATTAGTCCCACCTATCAATAGTAGTCTTTTCTGTGCACCTTTTTTTCACTCGTGCGCACCCGGAAACAACTTCCCGGTCGATGACCCATCCTCAAATTGCTTCAGATCAAACACGCTTAACCTGGAGTTCCTTTGAATATGAGTCCCGGAAAAGAAGTTACAACTTATTGGTATGGTATCTTGCCAATTGTATTAAGCAATCCGTCAGGATCTCACATGCACACAACCTTAAAAGAATGATTTTCTCGTCGATTAACACTAATCCAGAAACGTTCCCTCTTAGCACACGTCTGTGAGTCCAGTGCCGGCATATGTGTCATGTCGTGTGCCACAACGGCCCACACGCGCCATGCGCCACATGTCCGTGCCCCTGACCCGCACACGCACGTTTAACCGCGAGGATCGGCTCTGATACCATTTGTAACACCTCGGGCACCTCAAGCCCGACGGCTATTATCCCTGTCAGCTCCCTAGGATTTCTAGGTTGCCCCCACCTACCAGCACTAGTCTTTTCTGGCACTTTGTCATCACTCGTGCATATCCGGAAATAACTTCTTGGTCGGTAACCCATTCTCAAATTGCTCCATGCCAAGCACACTTAACTTGTAATTATTTTGAAGATAATCCGCGGAAAATAAGTTGCAACTTGTTTGTATAGATATCCTATAAATCCTATTAAAACATGCGTTAGGATCGCATAGGTTGAAGGAGACCTGGCTGGGTGTGAAGCTCCGGAATCTGAGGGGGGGGGGGGGGTCCATAGCCAAGTTGAAAAGCAAAGGGAACATGGGATCACCTTGACGCAAACCTCAACCATGAACAATTTTCTTGCCATGGATGCAGTTGAGCAAGACCTTGGAGGTTGTTGTTGTTGAGAAGATGAGGCCCACCCAAGCACTCCATCTTGGCAGGAAACCCGCCTCTGGGTGAGGTCTAAAATATAATCCCGTCGGATGGAGTGGAACGTCGTTGCAATGGCAAGCTTGATGAGCATAGCTGAGGTGTGGTTGCCATGCAGACGACCGGATGTGTTCCTGGCGTATATGAAGTTATCATGAATGCTTCTTGACATTATGACAATGCTTTGGTTGGAATTCATCTTTCGGCGCAACGCCATGGCCTTGGCAATTATCTCAGGGATGATGTCAATGAGGCTTATAGGCTCGGAGTCGGGAATGGATTTAGTCCCCTCCTTGGGCAAAAGCGCAATATTTGCCGTGTTGATGACGTGCAGATTGTCGACCGTGAGTCGAGGAGGCCTTCATGACTGCCATAAGATCAAATCTGATAATCGGCCAGCAGGCACGGAAGAACTCAATGGTGAAACCTGGCCGAGAGCCTTGTCAGGCAGCATGTCGGAAATGCCTAGATTTTATATTGTATTTCTCCATGTTGATAAATTTTTCTACATATTTAGTCAAACTTTTTAAAGTTTGATTTTGACTAAACGGAAATGCAAGTTAACAATGGGCACTCGTAGTTGTTTAAGAGATCCGGGTGGGGATTTCCCCCTGTTGAAAATTCAAAAAAGAAAAAGTCTTTTTAGTTATACTTAAAAAAAGCTTCATCAAGGCTGATTTAATTAAGTGAAGTAGAAAATCGTAGTTGGGAGAGATTGGTAAGACACAAGTCGCACTGACCGATATACTAGTAGTATATATGTATTTTGTCTTTGAGCTAGCAGTGGTTTGCTGTTATTGCAGCCGTGGACCTGATCAAGAACACGCAGGTGCAAGCCATCATTGGGCCTCCGAGCTCGGGCGAGGCCGAGTTCGTGTCCCACATCGGCGACCGCGCGCACGTCCCTGTCCTCTCCTACTCTGCCACCTCGCCGGCGCTTTCCGCAGCGCAGACGCCCTTCTTCGTGCGCGCGGCAGCCAACGACTCCTTCCAGACGGCGCCCGTCGCGGCCATCCTCGGCTCCTTCAGGTGGCGTGCCGCGGCCGTCCTGTACGAGGACTCCCCCTACGGAGCCGGCATCCTTCCGGCCCTCGCTGATGCTCTCCAGGGCGTGGGCGCAAAGATCATGGACCGCACGGCCGTGCCGAGCGACGCGACCGACGCCCTCCTCGACGCGCTGCTGTACCGCTCCATGGCAATGCCGACGCGCGTGTTCGTGGTGCACATGCTGTATCCTCTGGCCGCACGGCTATTCCTCCGGGCGAAGAAGGCTGGCATGATGTCCGAGGGATACGTCTGGGTCGCCACGGACGGCATCGGCAGCTTCATGGACAGGCTCAGCCCTGAGGACATCGAGGCGATGCAGGGCGTCGTCAGCCTCCAGCCGTACGTGAATGTGACGACGAACGAGGTGAAGAATTTCTCGGCACGGTTGAGGACGAGGTCGCGGCTGGAGAACCCGGGCGATGAGGACGTCGTTGATTCAACCATCATGAGGCTGTGGGCCTACGACGCGGCATGGGCGATCGCCGCGGCGGCCGAGGCAGCCCTCGTGCCCGGCCCGGCGTTTCGGACACCTCAACGACGACGTAGCAGCACCGCGCTGACGGACCTTGACAGTCTCGGCGTGTCAACCACCGGAGCGACGCTTCTCAAGGCGGTGCTCGCCACAACGTTCGACGGGATATCCGGTAAGTTCAAGCTGGTCGACGGGCAACTGCAGCTGCCGGCGTACGAGGTGTTGAACATCATCGGGAAAGGAGCCAGGACAGTGGGATTCTGGACGCCGGAGTCCGGGATCTCGCAGGATCTACTGGACCCCGACGACGGCGGGAACAATGCGCTGAGGCAAATCCTTTGGCCAGGCGAGCCGCGGTCCACCCCGAAAGGGTGGGTGGTGTCACCAAACGCGCCGATGCTCCGCGTCATCGTGCCGGTGAAGCGCGGCTTTAAGCAGTTCGTGGGAGTCTCCAGGAACTCGACAACCGGAGAGACAAAGATCACAGGCTACTGCATCGACCTGTTCGACGAGGTAATGAAGAATCTGCCATACCCTGTGAGCTACCGGTATGTGCCACGCGATCCCAGCTTGGAGTCTTACGACGAACTTGTGGATTTGGTGCGCGATCAGGTCAGTACCATAACAATTAAACCACATGGATATGCCCAGTCACATTAGATGGGCTGATTTTACAATGATGCATGAACACACTTTTAGGGAGCCGACATGATCGTGGGAGACGTGACAATCACCGCCAGCAGGATGACCAAGGCAGACTTCACTATGCCCTTCACGGAGACGGGGTGGTCCATGGTCGTGGCGGTGCAGAAGGACACGAGCTCGACAATGTGGATCTTCGTGTACCCGCTCAGCGCCAGTCTCTGGCTCGCCAGCTTCGCCTTCTTCTGCTTCACCGGTTTCGTGGTGTGGGTAATCGAGCACCGGATCAACCCCGAGTTTCGAGGCACGCCATGGCAGCAGTTTGGCCTCATCTTCTACTTTGCCTTCTCGACACTCGTCTTCTCACACAGTAGGAATAATCCAATCTTTTCGTACCATGCATCTCCTCCCCTATAACTATAACTAATTAAGAGCTTGATTGATGATTTTCAGAGGAGAAGCTGGAGAGCAACCTGTCGAGGTTGGTGGTCATCATATGGGTCTTCGTAGTCCTAATCCTGACATCGAGCTACACGGCCAGCCTGACGTCGATGCTGACCGTGGAGAAGCTCCTGCCGAGGGTGACCGACGTGCGGGAGCTACAGAGACGCGGAGACTACATTGGGTACCAGGAGGGCAGCTTCATAAAATCCTCTCTCTTGCAAATGGGCTTCAGCGAGGACAGGATGAGGGAATACAACTCAGAGGAAGAGTACGCCGACGCGCTCTCTAGAGGCTCCGCCAACGGCGGGGTCGAGGCAGTGTTCGATGAGATGCCCTACCTCAAGTTCTTCTTGTCGCAGTATTGCGATGGCTACATGATGCTAGGCCCCATTTACAAGACCGACGGCTTCGGATTCGTAAGCGCCACGCCACACTCCCTCATCAGTTGAAGATTATTATGCAATCGATCGGTTGTGCCATGAACATCCCTGATGCCATGAACATCCCTCAATTTTGTTGTTTGTTGTTGTCGATCTGCAGGTGTTCCCGCGAGATTCCCCAATGACAGGGGATGTGTCTCGTGAGATACTGACGCTGGATGTAGCGGAGAAGAGGTCCAAGATCGAGAAAGCATGGTTCGGCGAGCCTGGCACCTGTCGCAATCAGAGAAAGCCCGCCGTCGGCTCGTCGGCGAACCTGAGCTTAGAGAGCTTTGGCGGGCTATTCCTAGTCACCGGCGTGGCATCCGGCATCACGCTCTTCCTCAACCTCGCCACCTTCGCCTACCGCGAGCGTGATGAACTCCGGGCAGCGGAGGCCACTACTGGCTCGGGGTCCGGGAGGAGCGTCTCGCTGAGAAGCAGGCTGCGCGCATGGTTGCACCACTATGATAGGAAGGACCTCCGGTTCCCCACCTTCAAGACCAACGATGAGTCCGTGAGGAATGGCAACAACGATTGTGCGGACCGGACACCCAGATGGACGGTTGAAATCCCGAGGAATAATGACGCCACGAGCCCATTCGGCGTGCGTATCAGCTCCGAGATGAACATGGCTTCTTCGCCTGAGGAAACGCCGTCGTCTGAACTGGGTAACCCGTTCGAGCAGGGGGGCGGCGGGGCAGCGACTTCTGTGGAGACTAGATGACCCGGTGCGCCACTAGCGCCGAGGGCAAACGCGAGACAATATTATAACCATATGTTTATGTATGATTGATATTCATTGACTTCTAGAAACCGCAAGGCTCAAACACAGACTCCGAGCATGATGAATCCACTGGAGATCGGGTTATGGCAGCCATCTGTGAACCTACTCGGCACATCAAGGATTTGACGGCCATCGTTCAAATCCTCCTGCCTCCACCTGTAGATCGAAGGGGCGTCCACCTAGATCGTCTTCTCATTCACAGGCTCGGCTTTGAATCCTCCGCCTCTTCCTCCTAATCTAAGGGTCGTCCCCAGCCCCGGTGGCCACGTTGCGGTCATGGATCCACTGCAGACGGTCGAACCGCTTGTCCCCATGACTGCCGCCCCAACTTCCCAAGGCTGTTGAAAGATCTACCAACATTGTTTGAGTACTTATCAAAGAGCATCTGCCCATTAGTGACTCCACAAAACAACAAAACTGTCATAAACAAATGCCTCAGCTGAAAAGTTGATGAAAACGGATTTTTTTTAAACAAGGGGCAGGACCCAGAAGGGTTCAGAGCTGCATTAATAGGTGGGTACAATTACAAGCATACCATTGAAATAATCAAATATAGCAGCCATGCCTTGGACTTTTACACAAAGGACCTTGAAATAAAAGAAGAAAAAGCAATCAGGTCCCCCAGTACCTTCTCCATCGGAATCAGAGGCGTGCTCGACATCACGGCCGGCGTCGCTCGCGTTGGGGACGAAGCCACTTGAAGCAGGCGCACCGAAGATAACCGAGGCCGAGGCACAGGAGGGCCTCCACTGGAGGTTGAAGAAGCAGCGGTAGATAAACCGCGATGCGGAGTGGTCTCCATGACCAAGGATAGCGATGGCATGAATTTGCCAACGCTTGGGTTGTCCGCCAGGAGCAGCAGCTGATCCCCACCGGAGAGGCAGAAGATCGAATGCCAGCTTCTCAACACCCTGGCCATCAACATGATGGAAACATGGGAGAGAAGGGATAGCAAAGCAAACCTTCTTCTCACCAACCACACAAGCATCCACCCGCCGATGTAGGGAGCGCTGGCCACCGTCGGACTCCGAACTTCTGCCACAAGCCGGAGGAGACATCCCGAGATAGCGGCAGATGGCGCTTGCAAGGACCTTATTTGGGTGAGCGATGGGCTTCTGCGGCGCTGCATCCGGCTCCCTCCACGAGAGCACCACAGCGGAGAGAGGGGCGACCGCACCAAGATGGCGTTGGTCCAGCAACGCCGGCCTGGAGAACCAAAGACATGCCTTATTGAGAGGGATGCGAGGGTCTCTCCAGTTTGCCACCGCTTGCCTGCCACCGACGGAGCGCAGCGAAGTAGAAGAAGCACTGGGAGTGGCGGATCTAGCTGCCGGAGATCGCCGACCTACCCTCAGACGGCATTGCGGCAAACTCCACCAGGGGAAAGCTAAAGGAAACTACTCTACTGCTGTACAGGGGGGGACCCTCACCCGACTCAACGCCGACCATCGCCGGAGAGGAGCGGGGAGGGGCTTGACTGCCTGGGATCTGGAGGTGGATGAGGTGAACAGGAAAGGAGGGGTTCAGAGAGGGAGCGTGTATCGCTGATGCCCGTTGAATTGCTTTATCAAAGAGAAGGAACCACTCATTGTCATTGCCAACCAATCCGCGAGCCTGGCAAGCATCTTTAAATGTGTCAGATACAGTTCCATGATAGGTTCTCAAATCCTGAAAACTTCTAGCCCCTCGCATGACAGTTAACAACATACGCAAGAAAAATGGCTCTTTTGTAGTGTGATGGACGTTATAAATTCGACCAATTGCTGGGCCAAACTTCTTCTTCTGTACCCTCCTTTTTCATTTTTTGGTTTTTCCATTCCAAGTCCACTTGGATGGAAATTCAAGGTATGTTAAAGAGCGAGCATCAGGGTACCGCTGATTAGCGACAAACCACTCAGTGAGCACTGTTTCGTACTTGTTGGGATTATGTACGACCTCAGCAAGATTAGCATTTTCATTGTAAATCACTCGATTCATGTTAGGAAGGTGAACAACTAATCTCTCAACGGAGGGCTCTCGAACATGGACATCGAACGTGAATGTACGCCATACTGCCTCACAGATGGAGAGATACCTACAACAAAGCAGCATGCAAAATCAGAAATAATTATGATGAAAGACAAAGAAAAACCGATCACAAAGAGAGGTAAGGGGATCTACATTAAAAAAGACGCACGCGAGTGTGAGAAAAAAGAGAAAAGTAAACTTATGCAGTGGAAAAGCAACATCATATATGACAATAAGTACACCACGGAAAATCAGTAAGAAACAGCGAAAAGTAAGGGTCAGGAGAACACATTCAAGAAAAGTCGATGTGTACCTGCATCTTGCATACTCATCTATTTCATTGATTCCTGCCGGCTGAGAGCTCGAAGACCGACACATAGAATGTAAACGTGCCCTGGCCATATCATGTCCCTTCGCAAGATATTTGAACAAATATTTAAGGAGGTTTGTTTTGTTACACCACTCTACATTAATGTGAGCGTGGAACTTTTTTAACAACTCCATGTTGTAAGGCACAATTATTTATTACTTAGACATATTCCATTTTTTGTTTTTGTGACGTACCGACCATTATCATGACGACAATACACCGGATAACCAAAACCATCATTAGTTGTTTCTTCGTTGAACTCCTTGGGATAATGTTTTGAACACACTCCATTCTTCATGCACGGCGACTTTGGATTGTAATCGCCGCAAGGGCCATGAACCATAAACTCTTCCACGAGTGCATACGCAAGTGGATCATCCATAAAGTCAGGTATTTTTGCAGAAATGTAAGAATTTTAACAGACGGCTTAGGATCTTCAGTGTCGGCCTTTAACCACACAAGCGAGTGTATGTGGGGAAGACCTCTTTTCTGAAACTCGACGACGTATAAATCTATTGTAAAAAAAGGGGTGAAATTCAGCCCGTGTACACCAACAATTTGTGACAAGCATCTCACAATTCGTTAAAAAAGGATGGACCTGCACCATATTATCTCATTGGAAAATTTGCAAATGTAATGAGCATGGTTCAGTGCATAGACACAAGCCAATAGAAACTACATAGACAACTCCAGAAACAAAGCCCATCTTTATATTGTGAAAATTAACTTCCGGTATAATTTTTAGATGCTGATGAGTTTGGCTCTTTTTTCTGCTGGCAGGTGTGGCCAACCAGGGTCAGCAGTGAAAAATTCACCTATTTTGGTAACCAGGTGTGTCTCGTTTGATCCTATCTGTATTCAGTTTGCTGCTCTTCCGCTCTACATTTTCTTAGCCCCATAAACTGCTCCTAGATTAGCCTTATATCCCAATCGATGTAACTAAAAGAAGTAGCAACATGCACATCTACGAAAACAAACTCGATGTAATGTAAAAGCGGAACAGAAATAGGGAGGCAAGAAACCAAAAGGTAGAATAGGAGCATACCTCGCGTTGATAGGGCCGAATGGTGGAAAGAATATTTCATCCTTCATCTTCATCACCGCTGAACTCGTTCACCTTCATCTTAAGCGTGAGTCTGGCCAGGTTCCAGAAGTAGTGCGTCTGATATTTCATCCCACTTTGGATTGCAAGTAAAAGTAATAAAAGGATCAGGAGCTCCATGAACCCGACAAATAGCCATTCCATCTTGGTAGTTCTGAATCATATAACATGGGCTTCCAATATAGCTGGAATGCAAAATATACTCAACGCCAACATTTTTTCCACTTGACCCCTCACCAACAGCATCAGATAATCCCTGATATGTTTCAGAACGGAGAGAATCTTGGTTCCAAAAATGATAACTTAGCCTACACGACTCAACACATGAAAATGAATCCACCATAATCTGATGGGATGATTGGCCACATCATGTGAAAGGGGTAGGCTCCCCGCGACGATAATGAAATCGATAACAATAATACGCCAGCATAGTAACATCTTGACGTGCACTGGTAGGATTGCCATCAACATCACGGTACTTTATTCCAAGATGAAATACCATAGAACCATGAGGAAACAATAGAGGGTACTGAAGTGCCATAAGAGAGGGATTCAGAGGAGATACACACTGAAAATACCATGCATCCTTTAATGTCAAACCTGTTTGCAGCCGCAGAAAAGTCATCGACAATCAGAGCGGCCAATTCAGGCGCATCAGGAAGAGAATAACAGTTTCCGTGGTCCGACCCTTCGTGACCAAACAACCGAATGGCAACATCAGGAGTATTAGGTGACAGTAGACTCCTTTCAGTCATACGGAATGTTTGCACTAACGGATAGCAAGCATTGAGCATAGCCCTCAACGAATCTACGATGGCACGATCAGGCTCTTCCCTACGCCTGCGCTGATGATGGCCCAAATGACCAGAGGCACTCTCCAACGAAACATCATGCTGCAAATCCCTCTGACGGCGGCGATCGCGAGACAAAGGTGCCAACTGCTCACTCAATGGGATAGATTCGACGTCTTTGTCACCGTTGGCAGAAAATATACCCATCCTATGATCTACCTCGTTTTGTGTGTCATAGATATAGAGCTGAGCAAACTTAGGAACAGAATTATTAGCCGGAGGAAGCAGAGAACCAATCTGATGACAAACCACTCTGGGTATCTTGAAAACATAAGGACCATTTCCAACATTTACGTTGTTGTCAACGTGAACACCAAGAGAGAAGTGAAAGCAAACATTGAATTGTACTCACGAATCAACCTCATAAAGCGGTTAGATTCAGGGCCGCCATCGAATCGAAGCAATTCATCTAAACTAAAGGAGGTGGCCAATCAGGATAAATGGGCAGAGACACCCTACGGCCACGGCAACATCCATTGTATACAGGACGAATGACGTTCTTTACTTGCATGCTTACAACGTTCTTGGAACCAAAAGGAAGCACCGCAGTGCCGACATGTATGATGAGGACCTCCATAATAAGATCTGCCTGGCCAAGCACCTGAATGGACGAACAGCTATTGAACCAAGGGAAAAAAAGAGGAAGACATATATAACAGAGCAGCTTACATCTCTATCTCTATCTCTACTATCTAAAAAGAACGAACGTGTTCCGTTTTCTGCCGACCTTAGCACTACGTCGTTTCTTTCGTCCGACGTCGCGAAAAGAAAACGGAGCAGCTAAAACTCCACCCTCCGCGCGATACGCACGCCTCTGACCACGTTGCCAGATCCAAATCGATAGCGCCGCCTATCTCTCTTCCCTCCCCGTTGACCTCTCTATCTCCGACCCCTGCCCCGAGCTGTCCATGGCTCTGGATCTGGCGAGGAGGAGCTCGTCCCGTCCACCGTCCCCGCACCAGCTTCTCCTCGAATGTCGTCACATAAGACCGACGAGGAGGGCTCGCCTAGGCCTGCCTCCTCCAGCGCTTCATGGCGACAATGGCAACCACGCACTTCGTGTCTCCGGCACCGTCGCTACCACGTCCCCGCGCCACCTCCTCCAAAGACGTCGCATAAGATCGACGAGGAGGTCTCGGCTGGTACGCCCTTGATTATCCCCCGCTCCCGCGCATCTTCCTTCGCCAGCTCCGTCGCAGAAATCAGCGAGAATATGATTTGCTGATGCGCCATGGGCCACGCAATCATTTGATCTGGGCTGGGATCACCGAATCTGGGCATGGGGTGTGACTCGAGATGAAGATCACTGAATCTTGGAACATGTACAAGATCCGGTGCCCATCCATCTAGAATCTCGTGTGAATCTTGACTAATTCCATGCCAAAAGTACTCGACTAACAGCAGCTCTTCCCTGTCATAACTTTGAATTGCAGGACTCACGTTTTTTCTGCACATTAGATATCTTGTTCTTGCCAATATGTTGATGGGTTTGGAGTGAATTCCTTTGATGGATCAGAGTTTGTAAGACTTCCGACGCTCTCTTAGGTTTTGTAGCTTGTTTTTCATCCCTCTATGAAACTCCATTAATATTGCAATTGTTGGCGTACCTGGTTGCATCATACTAGAATAAGGACAACATGGGGCTTGAAAAGATCTTAAAGGTCAGTATTCGTGAACTAATGATTTTCCTTATCTGCAGCAATCATAAACTCTTCATGATTCTTTCACCGATTCTTCTATAATAAGGGATGTCCCTTCTATCCGTAATTACTTTGAAGATAATCAGGACTCAAGTTCTCTTCAAGCTTATTAAACCATATACAAGAATAAGAGTCAATTCATTTCGTAGGTGAGTATTGGCATATGCAAATCCACACTTTCTTTGCTAGCCAAATTTTCTATTTCACCTACAAGCTTGTTTTTGTTTTCCACGAGATAAACACCAGAAATTTACTGTTATAACAAATACATGAAATATACATCATGCTACATATGCATGTGCTTGGTCTGTTCTAAGGGTTTACATGACATATGACATGAAACTAGGTCATTACCTTGGTTCTCTTTGCGAGAAAAAGCCATTTCAATTCATCTTTCAAACATATTTTTTAGAAGAAAAGGGCTAGCCCCGGTTCCCATTACTGAAACCATCGAGTCTTACAACATTTTACGAATACAAGCACTCGGAATGGGTAGGCGGCCTCCAGGAGCAAGGAAACAGTCCTCCGGCAAGGTCCCTGCCTCGAACAGCTCACGCCGAATCCACACCAACACCCCCACCGCCGGAACCCTAGATCGAGACTGATGTCTCCGCCGATCCGGGAGAAGGTTATCTACCCGCGGAGGCGTAATCCTCCCAGGCGCCTTCCATACCACCCGATCAACGCCATGGACGCGGACAGGTGTCGCACATCTATGATTGATCCGAGCAGGCGATGGCGTGTCACTGACATGTGGGGTATCTCGATTCAAAATTCTTCTTCACGCTTGGTCTCTGATTCCTTTGCGCAGCGGTGACCCCGCCCTCGACGGTGATTGCGAACATCTCGTCGGCGACACGCACCTCTCCACCACGCGTTGTCCCAGATGCAGCAGATCCCCTTCCTCCCCACCTCAGATCTCGCCACAACCACCTCCACGAAACTCCACCGGGTATCCCCACCGCGAGCCCGCGAGGGTAGGCGACGAGGTCGTATGTGCGAGAGCGGCGCTCCGGAGGGGAGTTGGCCGGAGAGGCGATGCGGTTCGCCGCACGACATCGCGGTCGCATACAGAGTCGCGAGAGCGAGAGCGAGACATCTTTGTTGTCTACTTTTTCTCCCGTATGGCTCTTTCTCCATTTTTCAAACATATATCTGATGTGTGCACTTAAATCGAGCAAAGTGTTCTATACAGTTTATCTCACCAGTTTTTGCAAATCAATGCATGTAAGTTCGTCTTAATATCAACTGTTTTGCTCAGTCATTTTGTATTTAGGAGCTAAAGATGTACAGTTCATAATGTGAAAGTAACCTAATTAAGTTTCTTTGAAGATGCAATACTTGATGCGTGCTGCAGTACATTCCTTGCGATTAAGAGTTATGGTAACACATTGGTGATGACATGAGGTATCTGTGTTGCTATTGACTTGGACCAAAAGAAGTAATCCACGTAGTCCCTGGTAGGCTGGTACGGTCTTTACCTGCTTCTCAGTTTGGATCGTGAGAGACAGTACGCATACGCATTTTATAGATAGCGTAAGTGTTGATTGATAATTATTAGGCCATATGGTTCATATGGTAGTTACTACAGCAGTTACAGATTCCAGAACCAGAATCAGTTGTTGTGATTGATGCAGCAGGCAAGGCTAAATAGGCACCTTTTAAGCATGTTCATAACAAATATGTGTACTATAAATATTTGTAGCTTACCTTGCAATTGTTGGCATACCTGGTTGCATCATACTAGAATAAGGACAACGTGGGGCTTGAAAAGATCTTAAAGGTCAGTGTTCTTGAACTAATGATTTTCCTTATCTGCAGCAATCCTAAACTCTTCATGATTGCTTCACCGATTCTACTATAATAAGGGATGTCCCTTCTATCCGTAATTACTTTGAAGATCTATTGAAGATAATCAGGACTCAAGTTCTCTTCAAGCTTATTAAGCCATATACTCCCTCCGTCCCAAAATAAGTGACTTGCATTTGTCTAGATTTGGATGTGTATCTTACACTAAAACAAGACTAGATACATCCGAATCTAGATAAACTTACGTCACTTATTTTGGGACGGAGGGAGTACAAGAATAAGAGTCAATTCATTTCGCAGGTGAGTATTGGCATATGCAAATCCACACTTTCTTTGCTAGCCAAATTTTCACCTAAGATTTCTCACCTCCTGACCATTTGGAAGATCTGAAAGGAGACAATGCCGGTATATCAAGTAGTTCTATAAGCTGTAGCAGCTAATTAGGGACTTCCTCGAGTGGCAAACATTCGTCTTTTCCACTATTTTTTTATAGTCATGTGATTTACCTTTTTCACACCACATGGAATTTATATAGTTCGTCCGCTAATGGCTCTGATGTTGCACAGTCACCAAAATCGTAACATCTATAGGCCATGAATATTTTATATTCTTTTCCAGGCAAATCATTATCTCAAATTTATTTCCAAAACTTTTGAAAAGCTAGAGGTTACTTGGTGAGTAATGATTATCTATCTGATTTTATTACTTCAGAAAACACATGACTCTTTTGAGATTGGTCTGGATTTATTCTCACAGTCTATGTTCATTCACTAACCAATTCCAGAAGATGTTGTTTGTTCACACTGATCTGGCATTAGAAATGATGTTGGTTGGAAAGTCGTGTTACTTCTATTTTTTCTCGGTATAAGGTTTTATCTGTTTGAGTCATAGATCTTATATTTTCTATAATGCAACCTAGGAACATGTATTTTCTATGCCAGAAGTCAAATTAGCTTACACTTCCTTGATAAAATGGTTAAATTTTTAATTTTATGGCTGAAGTAGTTAAATATGTTAGACATGATGACACTATAGGAGTTGTCACCCTGTTGAGGCTTCTATTGTATGTTGAAATTAGTAGGCATTATTATCTGATAAAGATTAGTGGGGATACTTTTGCTTGATGTGAGTTCAAAATTGATTGTCTGCTAATCATGTTTAGGCTTATCTTGAAAAGTCGGTTCCTTTCCATTTCCGTATCATTGCATGGTTGTGCTGACACAATCAGCAATCACAATATAAATTACCATTTTTATGCATTGGTTTTAAATTACCTCTGCAGAAGGGTTCGAACCTGTTGAAGAAGCAAGTGAAGAGGGAAATCTTGAGTCAAGGATGGAACACCTCAACACTGATTAAGGAGAAAGATTCAAGAATCCTTGAACTGGAAGCCCGCGGCCAGATGAAGACTTGGAGAAGTGCAATATAGAGCACCAACAACCAACCTGATCTTGATCAACCTTCTCCAGGAGAAGAAGAAAATGTAGATTCAGTGTATAATCATGACAAGAGCTTCTCAATCATCTACACCCTTGGATGATGCAAAATGCTCTCTACGAGGAGAAGACATGTCTGCTCGGTGACTACAAGCAGCTTGAATTCAAATTTTGTCATGCCGAGAACCGTGCAACACTACAAGGCCAGATGGTAGACAATTTGAGGTGTAATGCAAAGAGCTCTCTTCCCGTTTAGAGAACTTGCAGCTTCAGTCGAGAGTGACAATGTTCTGTTTCACACAGTTTACACTGCTTATTGCCACGTACATCTTTCTTTTGCATCACTTGCCATTCTAAACAGAGTTTGTACGTACTTAATCATACTCCCTCCATTCCAATGGATAAAGCACGCCTTTTCAAAATTTGTTTTTGACCATGGATATAAACAATACTATTTGATATATAATTGGTATCGTTAGAAAATATTTCTAAATACGAATTTAACAATACCAATTATGTACTTTTTTAATGGAGATATTCTTGTTCATTGGCATCCCCTTTCCTTGTGTCAGTTTTCTGCGTTTTAGCTCTTCTCTTTCAAGTATCATCGGAAGCGAAGCTTGGACAATGTGCGGTAAATCGCGCTAAAGCGTTCGTTTCTCTTGATGTGTTTCGGTTGCATATTGGTCAAAAAGTAGGACTATCTTTATCTAATTGGAGAAGAGGGGTGATCCGGGTACTCCCCAACCCAAGTAGTAAAAAGCCATTAATCAGCTCCTCTTTCACTTCCATTCTCTTTATACGACTTTCATATCATGAATAGTGTCAATGGATGGGAGCAACCAATGCTATATTGGCTCCTCGTATGGATAGAAGGAGAACCCGCTGATGTAGTAGCAAACTAGAATCCTGCTTTAGCGTCAACTTGGATCGGCTAAGGCGAACTTCGTTACATACTTGACTTCGTAGGCGCCTGCAGCTGCCCAATACCTTGAAGACAGATAAATCCAGTCAATCCAGCTGAAAGTTTCACTAACTACTTAGGAAACTAGGGACCAAACCAGAGTTATGATTGGTGTATTCTATTCCTATTATAATTGAGACTTGTCCTCGCTCGCGGGTGATTCCTTATAGCTTGATCCATGTGATGGTTGCTCTCTGCAATGAACCACAACATGTACATAGACTCACACAGAATTGAGTGAATGCACTAAAAACCAAGTCTTTTGGTTAACATTTGTTTTAAATTGTGTTTGCATCTTATTTAGAGGAACAGATGGAGTATCTAATAATATGAATTGCTGTTCATTTGATTTCAATTTGCTGCCGTAGCAACGCACTGGCATGTTTCCTAGTGTATGTAAAAGAAAGTAGGAAAATGAAAAGACGGAGGCATGCATTACGTTTGAGCAAGGCCGGGCCGGCAAAATCAGAGGCCCTGTGCGAAACTCTAAAATATGCCCTATAATACTATAAATTTTTAACTATTGAACAATTATAACATATATGCTAGAGTGTATCATACATAGTAATTGGACATATGAATAAACATACCTATTAAACTTTCGATTGCATAATGTTTATTTGAACAACATCATTCTCTTAGTGTTCTTCGAAATAAAATCTTCAACAATATCCTCATAATCAATCTTCTCCAACACTTCACTCTCAAGTGCTATTGTTGCTAAATTATTTAGTCTCTGTTGTGTCATCGTAGTACGCATATATGACTTCAATAGCTTCAATTTTGAAAAGCTTCGTTCTGCTGATGCAACAGTCACAGGAATGGTTAACAGAACTCTATACGCAATACTTGCATTGGAAAAACAACCATACCGCATTAAAAAAATTAGAACTTCAACAGGCCCCTTATTTTCCTTTGGAATAAAATCTTGAAGAAGCTTCAGCTCAACGTACAACTCTTTGGCATCAATGTCAGATTTTCTATCTTTATTTCCATCATTATCATGTTTTCTATCCTTAAGGGCAACCTCAAGATTATCACAAGAAGATCTCAAGCTATCGTTATCCAATGACTGCAATGTATCAGAAGTAAATAAGAAACCAAAAAAATTCTCGTAACCCTTATATTGTTCAAATCTGCTTTTCAGTGAGGAAATTGCTTGATCAACAAGAGGTATAAAATAGTTGATTCGAAATGATTCCTCTGCAGACTGTGTGGCAATATTTGTGTCACCTGGGTTCTCATCAAATTGTTTTTTTCTTTTAATTTCTCGCTTTTCAGAAAATTTTGCACTAATATCCAACTCAGGTGCAATTCCTTTCGCCATCTCCAATGCTTGCAAGAAACCAGTTTCCCTGTACCGCTCGAAGAAAGATATAAGCCCTTGCACTTTCTCAATAGCAACATCAATAAGCATATCCTTTGTTTGCAAAGTTTTGCTTACTACATTAACTGTATACAATACCTCATACCAGATGACTATGGCCACTATAAATTCATAGTCTCCAAGTTCATTTTTTGCCAAACCTAAAGCCTGACTGCTTGTCATTGGATCCTTATCAATTTTGGATACCTAAAATAAAAGATAGGAAATAAATATTTTAGTTGGATATGTAGCCAAAAACCAAAGAAACTACATCATTAGTAATATAAAAATATTATGTACCTGAAGTAGAGCCTCTCGAATGTCTGCATATTGGAATCTGATAGATTTAACACTTTCAACACGACTCTCCCAACGTGTAGCTGACACTGACTTGAGTGTCCATCCTGATATGTTATCTTTTAGAATATGCCATTTCTTAGTAGAATTAGCAAAAATTGTGTAGATGCGTTGGATGATTCCAAAGAAGTCTTTAGCTCTACCACGAGTCTTGGCCATATCACAAAGTGTTAAATTAAGGCTATGGCAACCACAAGCAGAATAGAAAGCTCTTGGATTCACATTCAAAAGCTTCTTTTGTACCCCTTGATGCTTTCCTTTCATGTTGGATCCATTGTCATAACCTTGTCCTCGCACGTCATTTACGTCAAGATCAAGAAGCTTTAGTTCATTCTCTAGCACATCAAAAAGTCCTTGTCCAGTTGTATCATTTACATGTAGAAATCCCAAAAAGGATTCTTCTATGCAAACGTGACCTGAAGATAAATCCACATATCTTATAATTAAAGACATTTGCTCTTGGTGACTTGCATCAGGGGTACAATCAAGTATGATAGAGAAATACTTTGCACGCTTTATTTTCTTAATAATTTTAGACCTGATAGAAAAGGCAAGCAAGTGCAACAACTTATTCTGAATCTTATGATCACGATAATGGGCATGAGTTTCTTCATTTGTAATACGACGAACATGCTTCTGAATAATAGGGTCAAATTCAGCCAACATCTCTATCAAACCCAAGAAATTACCATTGTTGTCTTCATACAGTTTGCTATTACTATCACGAAAGGCTAGATTATGCTTGGCAAGAAATTTTACAATGGAAACAATTCTGAACAAAACCTTTCTCCAGTGGTCCTTTTCTTTCTCAAGTTGACGTTGAGCAGCTTTATCAATTGTCTGATGCTTCTCCAATCTAGTGCGCAACTCATACCAATTGGTCATATTCAAAACATGATCTGCACTTGTCTCATGCTCTTTTAATCTATTGATAATATGTATCCAATTATTACAACCTTTCTTAGCCAACTGACCTTTTCGCTGCCCTTTTGTGAATACTTTACAACCAAAGCAAAAGACTCTATCGAGCTCCTTAGAGTACACAAGCCAATCCCTATCATATTGCTCCCCATTTGACATAAATCTAGTGTACAATTGCGCAGAAAACCTTCTCTTATTTCTATCTTTAGGACCTTTCTTAAATGATAAATCTCTTCTCGGACCCTTTTGTGCTAAAATATCAATTTGTTTCTGATCAAGAGAATCCCAATCTCTTGGATCAAATATATCAGGCTCAAAATTATTTTCCTCTACCTCAATAGTGTCTTCCTCTACCTCAACATTATTTTCTGTCTCAGTCTGATCGTCTATAGGATCATTATAAGGAATAATAGCAAGTGCAAGGGTTAAAGGATCAACTGACTGATTATCGGATGACACCTATGGTTTCTTTTTAATAAACCTATCCATTGCCCCTCTTTGAGATTGAATTAATTCTTCTTCCTTTTGTTTTCTCTTACGCTTTTGATAACCAGATTCTTGCTTCCCCATGCCGAATCCTACAGAAGAGATGAAGAGCACATTTAGACGAATTTAAGACTGAATTGAAGTACCCTAGAGCTAGGGCTAGGGGCTAGGGCACAAAGAGAAGAAAATATACAGGGATCCAGGGAACGCACCTGCTTGCCAGATTATGAGATTACCTGATGATCGATCGATCGATCGATTGGATTTACAAATTAAAGCTTTCGTAGATTGGACGAAGAACGGCGAAATAACAGAACGGAAACAGCGAGAACCGTCGCGTCCAGGTCTCCACGATCCTATGCGATCTCCTGATCGATCTCACGTTGAGGACTCCTGATCGATCTCACTTCCAGGCTAGCATAAGTGTATCACTAAGGCCCAAGTATGGACAGGCCTTTTAATTCCCAAAAAGGCACACCACGCGACACGGCCAGATTCCTGAAAAAAAATCTTTTTTTCCTGTATATTATATAGGTCTATATATAAATTTTGGGCCCCTAAAAAATCTAGGCCCTGTGCGGCTGCACACTTTGCATTCCCACCGGCCCGGGCCTGCGTTTGAGCATACTGATCATGTCAGTGGGCAGAGGAAGCTCTGCCACGGTGGGCCGAAAACCTGCACGTATCCGCTGATTCAGAATGGTTCTATGTGGAAGAACAAAAGGAGCCGGAGCAAGTGAGACCAACAGTAGGTAAAGCACCAGGAACAAATAGAGAGTAAGTACTCCCTCCGTTCCAAAATAAATGATTTGGTTTTGTCTAGATTCGAATGCACCTAGACGTATTTTAGTGTTTAGATACGTACGAATCTAGTCAAACTCATGTCACTTATTTTAGGACGGAGGGAGTATATAAAATCATTGTGAGCAATAGTCACACAGAAACAATGAAACACATAGCGAAAGGCAGATGTACCTCGCGAGAAATTATCCACAAACGCGCCCAACGGAAGAACGGGCACATGCGGCTCAGATAGCACAGTAGCAGGCAAGCGGTCGACGGGCACAGACGAAGAAGATCCGATCTCAAAATCATCCGAGCGCAAAGGAAAGGCGACACGGTCGACCGTCGGATGAGCAGAACGGCCTAAAGCAGAGGCATGCGCACGCGACAGAGGCATCCAAGGACCTGAACCGGTCAGTTGAGACAGAAAATCAGGATACATGTGAGGCCAAGCAGCGATAGAGTAGTCGTCATGGAAAAATTCTCTGCCCAGGGAAGGCAAATCAGAAGGCGATTCGTCATCAGAAGAATCACTATATGGCACTGCAGGAAAAAAAGTGCGAGAATATATAATATCGCAAGAAGAATAGAAGGCGGCCAAAAACCGTACGAAATAGAGGAGCAGCCAACAAAGCAGAGGCGGAAGAACTCGCTCCAGGGAAAGGCGGCGCCGTGCCATGAACACAGTGAACGTGACTACGCGAGCCGAACCACTGGCCAAGTTAGCATCACCTGCACAACAACCAGAACGCATAAAAAACACTGAATGTAGCAGAACGGACGGCTGGTAAGAAAAGAGCGATGCGGCGAAAGCAAGCACCGGCAATAGGAAGAACATCATCCCGTGGCGCGCACGAGCAGAACCAGACAGACCACGGTGACGCGCACGGGAGGGTGACGGAGCTGACACCCTACTACCACGGACATCATGAACAGCTGGTGGAGTAGCCACCACAGTCACATCGTCACCTGAGCGACGGCGCCGACCGGAAACAGGAGGAGGCGACGCCGACGCCAAACGGGGCCAGCCCGCACGACCTCGCCGGCCAGAGCCCCGCACCGCAGGCACAACCATGTCAGGGACCACGGCAAGCGCGGAAGGAGACGCTGCCGCAGAAAACACCAAACGAGAAGGATGCAAAGCGGGACCAGCAAGCTCGGGAAAAGCAGATCGAAGAGGTGAACGATCTCCCGGTGACGACGGAAGGTGAGAATCTGTCGCATCATCGGTTACGTCCCATAGGCCACGGCGACGACGCAGATCCGAAGAAGGTGACACCTGGCGTGGAACGAAGAGTTGGACACATCCAACAGCAGGGCGGAGCCAGGATTCGACCATAGGAGGGGCGAAGAAGACAATAACCACTTAACGACATAGAAGTTTTTTTCAGAGTAAATGGAATAGAAGAATTTTTCTTTATAGGAGTGAACGACCACCTAGAAGATACTATAACACAATTTTAGAGATCTATTATATACTAAAAGTAATATAAAGTTGTGTTTCGAGCCACCACGTTAATCCACATCACCTAAAATATATTAACCATTAGATCTATTACTAATGGCTATGATTTAATTAGCATTACGTACAACACGGATTCCAATAGGTACGACTTCTCTCGACTCCAACACGTCTCCAGCCTCAACATCACGTGAGATGGTCTCCAGCGTCAGACTCCAACACGTCTCCAGCCTCAACATCACGTGCAGCGTCAACATCAGCTGAGCCCTCAGCATCACGTGAGCAACAAGAAAACATACAAGTAAATAGAGTCCCTTGCCTACACGAGTTACAGTTTAAAATCTCTTAAAAGCTCTTTCACGTATCCCCAAGACCGTACTTCTGAGAGATCCGGTAAATTTCCTTTCTCTTTTTTACGTACACGTTTATCAATCTAAATACAAGCTACATATCCCAAAGATTTTTTTAAAGCTCTTGCACATACCTCACAAATTTCTTCCCTGCTTACAGATCACAATTCCCTGCTTCCAGATCAGCGTCAAGATCTAGCATCCATCAACCCAAGACCATAATTTCTAGAGAAACGGTAAATTTTTTTTCTCTTTTCATCTTACTGTTTATCGATCTAAATATCAAGATGGATCTTCTTTTCTATCTTCAAGGCAAAGGTAATAAAGTATGGAAAAAATTGCTATCGCCATCTCCTTTTCTCATCGGATCTTACAGGCAATGAACGAAACACATAAATCTTAAATCTGAACTCTTATATATATTCTCTCTAATAGTAAAATAACATGATCCTTGTATAACAGGTAAATTTCCTTTTCTCTTTTATAATATTATTGTCTTTTGATCTTATTGTTTATCAATTTAATCAACTACAACTAGCTAGATGGTGTGACATCATGGTCAATATATGTGTAAACTTCCATCAATATGCTCAAAATTTTATGTCCCCTTCTCCTTGCAATGAACAAACACATAAGTCCTAGACCCGAGCTCTTATAAATATTCTCTATGACAGTAATAAATATCCTAATTTTATATGTTAATGTTTGCTCTTCTATTTCCCTTGTGTTGACAGACATGAAACCTACACTCCTAAGTGCATTGTCTACAAGAAACGAGTCATGGACAATCAAGGTCAAGGTTTTAAGACTTTGGAATTCAATTAACCTATCGACTAATGAAGTTATTAGTTCTGATATGATTTTAGCAGATAAGAAGGTACAACTATTAGATGTGCATAATTTGAACAGTGTTCCATATTTTGCATTCTACTAATATATTATTTGTACATAGGGCAATACAATCCATGCTTCTATTGGAACTAAACTGATCAGCAAGTTTAAGTCAAAGTTTAAGGAAAACTCCATCTACATATTGAAGAACTTCAATGTTTGGGAATATGACAAGTATAGGCCTTTGAAGAACAATTTAAAAATTATTTTTATTTCGGATACAACAGTAAATGAAGTTCTAGAAGAATCACAGAACTTTCTGGAATATTACTTTGAGTTCGCTGACAGTACTACCTTATGGAGTAGGGAAAGTAATGATGCACAATGCTCAGGTATGTACATCCTTCATGCAAATAAAAAACTATATATCAATTAAATAATATTTATACTTCTTTATACAGATGTTATTGGCCTGCTTAAAGGGATAAAACCAATACAACAAAAAACAATAGCCAAAAACACCTTAAAGGAGCGAACTGCAAAAATCCGTGAAATTGAAATCCTTTTGTTAGAGTAAGCCAGTAAGCTATAACATTATTTAGCGCCTTTTTATGATTTTAGTTCTCATATAATTTGTATTTACTTTTACATGATTAAATTTCTGAAGTGGTGAGAAAATCAAGGTCTCTTTATGGGGGGACAATTTAGCAGATATGGTGAACGAGAATATCTTGGGCAAACAAACAATAGTGATTGTCACTTCAAATATGGTCAAAGATTTCTATGGTGAGAATTTTAGTCTCTTTTATTTTGCATAATATGATTGTACTGATTCATTTATAACCAGGATTATCATTACGAACAACAAATGCATCAAAGGTCTATTTAGACTTGGAAATTCCAGAGACAAAAGAAATCATCAACATGTATGATATATAAATTAATGCAATAGTATAGACATTTTTTATGTATGAGTGAATTTTGATGTTGTTACCATTAATATACAGGCATGGTACAGTGGATACCTTCCCAACAATGATCGAAGTTGATGCAAGCACACAAGGAACAATAGAACAACAGATGTTCTACAACAGAAAAACCTTAAGGGAGATCACAGAATTGCGGTACAGTGATGTGAAAACAAATGTCAGTTCATACCCTTAATTTCAAGTATGTTTCACATATTTTTTGTTACATTATTAACCTTTTGCTTTTTACTTAAATTAGGAATATATATACACAAAAAAAGCAACAATTGATGAGATTATATCAGATAGAGGTTGGTGGTACATGGCATGTATTCATTGCTATTGTGCGGCAAAAAAGAACTCAAATAACTTTGTTTGCAAATCATGTAACAAAATAGCAGAAAGTGCAGATCTACGGTGAGAGTACTCCATATTCTATTTCATTACCAAAAAATCCTACTATGAGGTACCTAACACTAAAGTATCATATTAGGTACATAATCAATATAAGGATAAGTGACGACACAGGAACAACAACATGTGCAATATTCAATGAGGTGGCACAAAGACTTTTGGGAAATATGTCAGTTGCTACCCTGCTAGAGCAAGATGGATTATCGACTATCCCAGAAGTTATTGCCAACCTTTGTGGAAGAACACTCATATTCTGTTTGAAGTTAAATTCAAGGAATCTGCAAGCGTGCATGGAAAATTATAAAGTGAATTACACCTTTGAGCCGAATAACGAGCTAGAGCTGGAATATTCAAATGAAAAGGCTGAAGAGCTATGCCCCTATCATTTACTTTTCTTGGCAAATGACGTACAAAATCATAATAGAAAATGTTTTATAGGACATACTGGACAATCAAGGACGTGGAACCTCGATTAGTTCTGTTATGCATGAACAAGAAAATCAGGTATGCTAATATATGGTTGCACATAATGTATTATGCTTTATCATTTTATTACATAGGAAAATTTCTATTCCAATACCATGATGGAAGAAACATCATTTGAAAAAATCTATGCATGTGAAAATAAACAAAGTAGAAGACCTAAAAAAATGAAATGAAGGTTACTTCCATAAGTAATCGCCATGATGAGGTATAAGGCTTTTTATCAGTACATGCATAGTTTGTTGTGGCATAAATATGTTACCCAATATAATGTAGAAAGAGTCAAGCTTTTATCAAGAGGGAAAAGAAGAGAAATCAAGGAAGAGATCTAGCAGAAAAGTGGCAAGGGTTGGCTCCAAGAAGAGCAAGAAATCTGTTCCAGAAATGCAAATTTCTGATTATGAGGTATGATAATGTTTATTCTTATTTCTATTAACATTAAGCTCTTTTTTCTATATCATATACCACCATAAAATGCAGGAAGCATCAGAGACAGATTCGAAGGAGTTGAAAGAAGATGAGAAAAACACATTAACAACAGATAACCAAATCAATTGTCAAACTTCAAGTGCAAATTTAATTATAATAGATGGTTCAGATCAAGAGTTCGTAAATATAGATACATCTGTGAATAAATCTTCATTCAAGAAGCACACAAAGGTTAAAAAGGGGGAAAACAGAAGAACAAGGTAAGCCATTTTTTGATTAAAAGTTGACACTAACATTGCTTTGTTTTTTATAGCTCAAGAAATTTCTGTGTTAAGATATTAAAACAATATGCAGGAGTTAAAAAACAATTCGGATAACATTGGGAAAAGGAGACAAGACGTTATATGTAAAAAAGGAGACAAAAAAGTTTCATCAAGAAATAGGGAAAAAGTTACTATGCAAAATGAACTTCTGGATGACGAGGTATTCTGTTCAGATTGTTGGTCATAATCTATACACATTAACTAAGTTCTATATCTTCAAAAAGTGTATATTATAGTATATTATTCTTAATACGAAAGTTATCTTATATTCTAAATTATTGGATTCTAACTTACAGGTACAAACTGAAACAAATGGAGGAACCAATATAGAAGCTGGAGTCACTAATGATGTTCACTGCATGGAAAATTTAAACCATCTACAAAAACATACCATCAAGAAATTCAGAAAGGTATTAAGAGTGGGAAAGATCAATAATAGGTGGTTACTTATTATATTAAGTTTAGTACAAATCAAATGACATCCTATTCTCTTACTAAGCTATTCTATCTTACAGGTTAAAAAAGAACGAAAGGATGAAATCTGTATGAAACAAAGTAAAAAGGGTACAAAGGTAATTGATCATGTACAACTTTGACATGTACCATGTAGTTGAACTTCTTTGTTTTAATAGTAGCACTGTTTGTTTTTCAATTTGATAGAGAGACAAGAACAACCATGATGAGAGCAGTGATTGCATCATCACGGATGAATCTGCCATAGAGTTGAATGAAGAAATCGCAAGGACGACAAGGAAGAAAAATAGTGATAACAAAAACAAGAGAAAAGTGCCTTCAGGAAAGGAGAATATAGTAGACTTGACTCTCAATGAGGACAGACCAAAGAGGATTAGGAAAACACCCGATAGATTCACATACTAGGATCAAATACAATAGCTTTATCACTCAAATAGGAAGTTTACTGTTATCTTTTGCTTTAGTATAAATTCGAACAACTACTCTATATATAATTAGTAGTGATTATTGTAAGCTCTATGAGAGCATGAATTTTACCATGGGTGTGCATGCAGACAGTCTCAGTAATCTTTTTTTTAGTTATACAGATAAAAAATTGCTTCAAATCATATACCGCAATTTTTTAAGGCGTAGCTAATGCTTGCTCCACACCCAAAAGCTGATCCATTTGTAACAAGGCAGGACCAGCTAAATGCATGTACATATTGACAAACTGGAACAATTAAGAAAAAGCAAGCACTCACCTGCTGCTTGCCCGTGTAGAGGTTCTCTCCCTGGATTTCTGAACCATAGCATCTTCTCCAAATCTTTTCAGTTGCCGATGCTGGTGCGGATGGAATCTCTGTAGACACGCTTTGAGAATCTTGACAGTCTCGGTAATCTTTTTTTAGTTATGCAGATAAAAATTGCTTCAAATCATATACCGCAATTTTTTGAGACGTAGCTAATGCTTGCTCTACACCCAAAAGCTGGTCCATTTGTAGCAAGGCAGGACCAGCTAAGTACATGTACGTATTCACAAACTGGAACAATTAAGAAAAAGCAGGCACTCACCTGCTGCTTGCCCGTGCAGATGTTCTCTTCCTGGATATCTGAACCATAGCATCTTCTCCAAATATTTTCAGTTGCCGATGCTGGTGCGGATGGAATCTCTGCAGCCGCGCTTTGAGAATCTTGATCCCCTTGAAATAGATAGATTAAGTGTTTCTTCCAAGAATTTTTATGCACCTAAGCAACAGACTGAGGCGACTTGCAGTTGACCGAGAATTAAGAATTTCTAAGATTATAGCACTAATCCAAACAACATATAAGTACGACAGGTCTAAATATTAGATACACATACATATTTAAAAATTTAAAACATGTTGATGTACGCATTGCATTAATTAATTTTCTGAAGGTGAAAAAAGGAAAATCAGCAAACAGAATAATATAGAGGACTTATAAGAGTCCAACACGTCTTGAGAGATACCTAAAATCTTTTAAAAGGAGATTTCCTATCAAAGATAAAAGGGGTTGCAATTTACTCGGGAACTGACTATATAATACAACTTCACGCCACAAAATTCGGATCTCTTCTCTTCTCTAAAATCAAGACGTGATCTACAAGATTTGCAGAAAAGAGGACCAAGATCCCAGGAGAGGGCGATCCAAATTCACACAGCAGATAATTCCTGTACGGTAAGTACATATTTGCCACGCTGCTTGTCCAGACCTTTGATCATACTCATTAAGTCTGAAAGATTGATCTCTGAAAGAACAAGGTAATAACCCAAACAACCCGTGTTTTCAAATATATCTAAATAGCTACTCCCTCTGATCCAAAATAATTGACTTAGATTTGTCTAGATTCGGATGTATCTAGACATGTTTTAGTACTAGATACATCTGCATCTAGACAAATCTGAGTTCTTTAATTTGAATCAGAGGGAGTATGTGATCTTTACAAGTTCATATTTTCTTATCAATAAAGAGATTTATATTTATACTTTCAATGCCATACAGGAATAATCAATGAAGAGAAAAGGCGAGGCGCGTACCAAGACATCAAAGAAAAATGCCAACATGCTCAAAATCGATCAAATATGCAATCTATCAAGGTAATTATTATGTTAGTAATCACAGAACTTTGATACGGCTATTTGAGAGGATTAGCCTGTCTCCCCCACCCCACACTCCAAACTCCAATCCTGCATCCGCCCGCGGTTCCCAATTGAAGCATGAATCATATTGACCTACATTAAAAAATTATAAGTAAGCTTTGAATCAAGTAGGCTAATCAAGTTATATATAGATATATCTAATAATCATACCTTCTTATCTGGTATAATCATATAAATGCTAATATGTTCGCTGGCCGATAAGCTAACTCTGATTCTGGTAAGACTAAAAACATTGGTATTGATTATGCATGCCTCAGTTCTGGTAGACAATGATTTCAACAGTGTACGTGCCATATTGTCTGAGGTTTATGTTACATATCCTATGCTTCAAATATCGTAACAAGGAAAAAATTCACGGCATTAATTATATATGAACAAAAGTAAAAAAGGATACTACATGATTGTCATAAATATAGTTCACTAGACTATATGATTTCATACTTCACTTTGATAATGCTATCTAGCAAAAATTAAAGTTTTAATAATTACACGTGACAATATAGGGACACAGTCAAAATGGCAAGATCGGCAAGGATGAAGAAAATTCAGGACAAGAAAAAGAGAGAGTCTACAGTAGTACATGGAGATGGGCCAGAATGCAGTACTATGTCAAATGAACGAACTACTAACCAGGAGAGGTAACATGCATACACGCACTTCATCATATTATAGTGTACATGCATTTATATTAGACACTTATTAGACACTTTATATTATGTGTTCAACATTGCACAGTACAAGGCCAAGTAGGAAAAGAAAAGTCGAACTAATTACGAATGGAGACGAACTGCCAAAAGAGCCTGGCAAGAGAAAGAGGTAATGTATACCAAGATGCATAATTTGTATACTCAAGCGTTAATATATAATGTAATACATGATGCTAAATAATAAACAGGTTGTCAAAAAGGACTGATATGAACATTTGGAGCTTTGGAAAACCAACTTGCAAGTGTGAGCGCTGCGGAGCAATTTTCTGGTATGAAGAAAGAACCAAGGGTAAAGGCAGCAGCAACCCCACATTTGGACTATGCTGCCAGAATGGAAAGGTGGAATTGCCAGCCTTAAAGGAGCCGCCAGCTTACCTTATGAAATTGCTAAGGAAAAAAAATGGAAAGAGGTCAAACAACTACATGGAAAATATTAGATTGTACAACTCCATGTTTGCTTTCACATCAATGGGAGGAAAGGTTGACAGAGAAATAAACAAAGGAAGTGGACCTTATGTTTTCAAAATGAATGGGTTGAATTACCATCGGATAGGAACTCTACTTCCAAAAGAAGGAGACAAGCCACGATGGGCTCAGCTATACATCTATGACACGGAAAACGAGGTAAAAAACAGGATAGAAGCATCCACGGCTTCAACAGATAAGAGGAAGTCGTTAGATCCCCACATCGTTGAAGGCCTAAAAAATATGTTGGACAGAGAAAATATACTTGCAAAAACATTCAGAATGGCAAGGAATAGATTCAAAGAAGGTGACTATCATGACGTGAAACTGAAAATAATCAATAAACGACAAAGAGATGGCAGGCAGTATAACATGCCATCAACATCTGAAGTGGCAGCCCTCATTGTCAATGATACAACAGAAAATAGACAAGGACGTGACATCATTGTTTAGTACAAAGACATGAAACCTAGAAGAATATCCGAGAACCATCCAAAGTTTATGTCCATGCAGTATCCATTACTCTTTTCCTATGGTGAAGATGGATATAGAGAAAAAATACCATACATATTAAAAGAAGGTGCAACATGCAAGAGAAAGCATGTCACAATGCTAGAATACTATGCATATCGGATACAACAGCGTATGAACCAGTCAATGCACTTAATGTTGTGTAAAAAGCTAACGCTGCAATTCATCGTGGATGCCTTTGCATGCATTTTACACTACAGGCTGGAATGGATAAAAAAAATCAGGGAAAACTAAGAACGGATCTATATGCTGGCTTGCAGGATGCAGTTGAAAGGGGAGATACAAGAGCTGACATGGTAGGAAAGAGAATACTACTTCCATCCACTATCACGGATAGCCCGAGGTACAAAAAACAAAACTTCCAAGATGCAATGGCAATATGTAGATGGGCCGGATACCCTGACCTATTTGTGACGTTCACGTGCAACGCAGCTTGGCCAGAAATACAATCAATGTTGCAGGAGTTAGGACAAACAGCATCAGAAAGACCTGACATTGTTGACCGAGTATTCCACATCAAACTAAAAGAGTTCATGAGAGACATAAAGGAAAGGAAATACTTCGGAAAAACGCTTGCAAGTAATGATACCCAACTTATACACTACCAAATTTCAAATATAAATTAACTAACAGCTATTGTTTAATTGCAGTTATATACACAATTGAGTTCCAAAAAAGGGTCTCCCACACGCCCACGTAGTAATATTCCTTGACAAGAAAGAGAAGTACAAAAATCCAGAACCAGAGCAAGTAGATAAGATAACAAGTGCGGAGATCCCGGACAAGGAAGTGGATCCAGAAGGTTATGCAGCAGTCGACGACTTCATGATGCATGGACCATGTGGGCTGGCCAATACTAACTCACCATGCATGGTTGATAACAGATGCATAAGAAAATTTCCTAGACAATTTAACACCAACACAACCATAGATGAAGATGGATACCCAGTATACAGAAGGCGTGATGATGGCAGATACATTGAGAAGGGAGAAGTGAAGTTGGACAACAGATATGTGGTCCCGTACAATAGAGATCTATTGGTAAAGTACCAAGCACACATAAATGTCGAGATATGCAACCGATCTCTCTCAAGGATAAATGTCGAGGATGCACGTCTTTCGAAGACATAAGAACTGTCAACGGAGTTGTCCACAAATCATACAAGGCAGCATGTGAAGCATTAGGATTTCTTGATGATGACAAAGAGTGGATTGACTGCATCAACGAGGCATCAAGCTGGGCAACTGGAAATCAGCTACGACAACTTTTCACGACCATCTTATGCCACTGTGAGGTTACAGATCCAAAAGTTGTGTGGGAAACATGTTGGAAAGTTCTAAGTGAAGACATGGAGTATAGACAGAGAAAAATATTGAACTATCCTACATTGTGTTTAACAGAAAAACAAAAGAAAGATTACACATTGGTGGAAATGGAAAAGCTCATGAGAGGACACTTAAGGAATACCCAGGAATCGAACTGCCAAACTCTTCAGGTCTAAAGGAACTTGGAAACAGGCTGCTCAATGAAGAGATGAACTACAACAAACAGGAACTAAAAGATGAACATCTAAGTATTGTTCGTAATCTAAACTCCGAACAGCTAAACGCATTTGACTCCATAATCGAATCAGTAGACAAGAATTTGGGAAAACAGATTTTTGTGGATGGATATGGTGGTACAGGGAAAACATACCTATGGAAAGCAATCACAACAAAATTGCGTTCCGAAGGAAAGATAGTCCTAGCGGTGGCATCATGTGGTATTGCAGCGCTACTTCTGCAAGGAGGTAGGACAGCACACTCAAGGTTCCATATCCCTCTAATACTTACAGAAGAGTCAACATGTGACATCAAGCAAGGTACACACTTGGCAGAGCTAATAAATCATACATCGCTAATTCTATGGGACGAAGCTCCAATGGCAAACAAATTATGTTTTGAGGCACTGGACAGAACCCTAAGAGATATATTAAGGCATAAGAATGAGAACAGCAGCGAAAAGCCATTCGGTGGCATGACAGTGGTTCTAGGAGGGGACTTCCGCCAGATTCTTCCCGTTCTTCCAAAGGGAAGAAGACACAACATAGTCACCGCATCCATTAAAAGGTCCTATCTTTGGCAACACTTCGAAATATTGATACTCAAAAAGAACATGCGACTCACTTGCATGACAGATAAGGAGACAGAGAAAAGACATGTAGCAAAATTTGCAGACTGGATTTTGAATATTGGGAATGGAACAACAACATCACCAGAAGGCGAGGAGTGGATAAAAATACCAAGTGACATACTATTGAAGAAGGGAAATGATCCAAAGAAAATAATAGTGGAAAACATCTACCCAAATTTCCAACAAAAATATCGTGACCGAGAATACTTGGAAGAAAGGGCAATCTTATGTCCAAGAAACGAAACAGTAAGCGAGATCAATGACTATATAATGGATCAGCTACAAGGTGAGTATACAATTTACCGTAGTTGTGACACAGTATGCAAGGCTATACTCTAAGTGATGATATAGATATGTTATATTCAAAAGAGTTCTTAAACAGCCTAAAGTTCCCTGGAATTCCAAATCATGAGATTAGACTAAAGATAGGACTGCCAGTGATGCTAATGCGTAATATTAACCAGAGTGCTGGGTTATGCAATGGTACAAGAATGACAATAACTCAGCTTGGAAGAAGATTCATTGAAGCCCAGATAATAACAGGAACCCGTGTAGGTGACAAGGTGTATATTCCAAGAATAATCATGTCACCGACTGAATCACCATGGCCATTCTTGCTAAAAAGAAGACAATATCCTATCAGTGTCTGTTTTGCTATGACAATAAACAAAAGTCAGGGGCAATCACTAAACAGAGAAGGACTATACCTACCTAAACAAGTTTTCACACACGGTCAGCTATATGTAGCATTCTCAAGGGTCACAAAAAGGGAAGGACTACGGGTAATGGTAGACGACGAAGATAGCAAAGAGGACGACGCAGTCAAGAACATAGTATATAAAGAAATTTTCTAAAGGTACGAACCCATTAAACACTTTTTGTATCATGATTCTTAGATGATGTTTCTTGCATTTAAGATAAGCATAAGTAAATGGTGATTTAATAGCTGTAAAATATCTGATTGTTTTGCACTATATGGCAGGATGGATATGCTCTACTACGAACTACAAATGAGCTGGAAAATACAAAAGTATTTAATTAATTAGGTACAAAGACACTTAAATCTGAACTAAGTGTTTATATTACGATGAACACTGATGTTATATATTACTTGATATTCCATGATTATACACTATCCATATATTTTTAGATTTATAATGCATGTCATTTTTTATATCTACTGAATCCTAATTACTTTCTATGTAGTGCGTACTTAAAACTGTTAGATATAAACGGGGGTGGGGGGGCCTAACACTGCCGATGCCGGTCCCAAGCCCGGAAAAAAGTGGAGGGGGCATTAAAAGTTAAGTTATGTGGCTAATAAGCAGTAACAATATTAATACAATATATTATATTCATTAGACGTACAGAAATGTCTGATAGTTATACTCAGTGAAAAGAATTAAGTAATAATTTCTTTATTGAAAAATGACAGCAGGAGAGTCTCCTATTGTGTTTTAATAAAACATACAAGACTATTTACATGAGTATGTACAGGCTAGGCCATTTTGGCCATGCCTAAGGAACGTCCAGGGAGGGATTACAAGTGTAGAGATCGAATGATACAAACGAGCACCTATTTGTGCTCGGGTCTAATTCTACACTCTAAGATTTTGAGGTCATCAACCAGCCGCTGCCTCTAGACTGACTTCTCAGATTTTACACTGTCGAAGTAAGCCTTGTTAAGAATTTTCTAAAGGTTCCAAGACCCTAAAATTAATGATTCAGTGAAGAGGGGCCTAGCCCAATCGTGCTTGGGTTTGTCAATCATTGGTTCGACGAGCAGATCAGTACTCCAGACTATTCCAAGATCTGTCCAACACTCCTTGCTGAATTCACAATCGAAGAACAGGTGATTTCTGGTCTTATCCTTCGCTGAGTTGCATAGCATGCAGCTGAACTCATTTCCTATGCTGAAATTTCGTCTCCTAACCATAATCCAAGTGTTCATCCTGCCCAGCAGCATTAGCCATGAAACACGCGGTTGTTTCATAGTGCATTTGGAATTACAGATGAGTTTCAGATATTTTGGACGGTTGGTTGCTCTGAAGTAGTTGTACTAATCATTTCGAAAAACATAAACATGAAAAAAATCTATGTATAATACATGTCCTCAAACAAACATCTGGGAAATGAAAAAATCAAACTCACCAAACAGTTCGATCTACAAATTAGAAAAAAAAACTGAAAGTAACGATACTAATTCATGGTCATGGACTAACCGGATCCAACAAAAAACAGCCACCAACGCCTTCCTCCGGCCGCGCAGTCCGCCGGCCACACAGATGAAGAACTGCAGGATCCAGCTCAATCTCCAACGAAGCGCAAGGCCCTACTACAGCGGCACATCAAAATGAAGTTGTGGATTCGGGAGAACAGCAAGAGAGCCAGCGATTTGATTTTTAGGGGGCATCGGGAGTAAGCGGATTTGGAGTCAAAGATGGAGAAAAATGAATCGAACTGGAACAGACGAACAGTCAACATTGGGGATTCATACGTGTGAACAAACAAAGGGAGTGAGAGAAAAAAATATTGTTTATTCAGGGGAAGGGGGTCTTTTATTTTAAGTGCATCAAGTGTGGTCTTAGCTATGCTGAATCCAACACAGAAAGAGTGACAAACAAATTAACTGGACACGGTGTTTGGATGAAGTATAAAAAAAATGTCTCGACCACTATTTAATTATAATTTTGAAAAATTGGTACCCCTCCGTCTCGAAATTGATGTCGCATCAAAATTTAGATAAATTCATATACTAAATAATGTCTACATTTATCTAAATTTTAACAAATTAAAAAATCATATTACCATTTTAAATAAAATTTAAAATTTTAACACACAAATGATGTTCTTTTCTAATAAATTTCTGACGACTACATAACACATAACTGTGTTGTATTTTTATCACATATGACAAATATATATTCAAATATTCTAAACTAAAAATAAATATATTCCGTACCACTTTTAAAACGTTAAAGATGTTGTCCTCGCATTTGTGAGGGCCACCTTGCTAGTTTAACAAATAGCATCAATATCAAAATATGACAATTGTGACAAAAAAATTATATTTCTTTTCATTTTTTGAATAACTTATTCTTCAAAAAAATTATACTTCTTGTTCTTCCGTTGCTTTTGTCTTCCGACTCTATGGCAATGTACAAACCGATATGCAACTTCTATTGATCTAAAGAAAGATTAACTAGTGGAAAATATGAATTGAATTGGTAAATCTAATGCACAATATACTTTAAGTATAGACATCATGTGTGACTAAGCCTAGGCAATAATCACATATTGTACTAATTCCTAATCCTACCGATTAGGTGACATACACGATAGATCGATCCTCTAATTCCTAACGAGCAGATCAGGTCATTATTTTTAACTAGGAAACAATGACGTGATCGAGAGATGGGCAAATGGTCCTTAGTTCATTACTGCACAACTGATTAATTATGTACTAATCTCCGACTATTAGCACACATACACTAATATAGCTGTACCACTACCTACTATCAAATGTTGAGGGGGGGGCGGTCGATTAGGGGGGGTCTAGCCCCTGCTAGCCCCCCCCTTGGCTCCGCACTTGTCCAACAGCCCTCAATGACGGCGTGGATTCGGAGGTGGCGAAGAAGAAAGAGGCCGGGGACGGCGCATGCCAGAACCGGAGGAGGGACGCGGTGCCAAACCTGCATGGTGTTAGACATCTACGTGTACAGGCATTGTCGCGTTGTATTGGATGTATTGGATACGGTGTAGTACACCGATCCCTCTATCTCTATACCCCCTTGTACTCTCCCTCTCGTGTATATGACTTCGGAGGCTTTCCGATACTATTTGACACGTAGCATGAGACCTCAACAGGTCATCATTTCCGTCCAGGATAGATCGACAATATCGTATCAGAGCCTCCTCTTCTCTAAACCTAGCCGCCTCTCTACATCTCAGCCGCCGCCGCGGCCGCTCCACAAGAAATCGAAAAACCAAGATCCTGCTGTCGCCGCTGCTGGTATCCTAATTAGCAGCCGCTGCTGGTATCCTGATTAGCAGCCGCCGCCGCTCCAAAAATAGAAACCCTAGAAAACCAACACCCTCCTCCCTCCTCCTTGGCCATGTCGACCTCTACTGCCTCTTCGGTGGTGACCTTGGTCGCAGCGTTGGGAGCCCCTCCTGCACAACTGCTCACTCGGGAAAACTTCCTCGGATGGAAGGCCCTAGTGCTGCCCGTCCTGCGTGGTGCCCGTGTCCTCGCTCTCGTCGAGGGGAAGGAAGCTGCGCCGGATGACACCATGGAGGTAGAAGATGAAAACAAGAAGAGAATAACCATGGAGAATCGAGCCTACACCGCATGGATCTCGCGGGATCAGCAGGTACTGCGGTTCATCTTGAACTCGCTGTCGCCGGATGTGCTTGCCCACGTCACCGGCCTCGACACCTCTGCTGAAGTCTGGGCTGCTCTCATCGCCCTGATCGCGACCCCCTCGCGGTCCAAGATTCAGAGTCTGCGATCAGCTCTCAATGATTATTGGTGGAGCTTGATCACCGTCGCCAAGTATTATGCGAAGATGAAGGCTCTCGCCTTCGAGCTTCCTGCAGCAGGAAAACCCCTGGATGATGATGAACTGATTGGATACATCTTGCATGGGCTTGATCACAACTACAACTCCCTCGTCGCTGCAGTAAACGCAAACTCGGGTACAACACTTTCTGATCTATATAGTCAATTATGTGCTTATGATCTTCGTCAAGAATCTCCAGAAGAACCGGAGTTCACCTCCTCTGCCAATCTGGCTCGCTGTGGAGGCGGGCAGCAACGAGGACGCCATGATGACTGCGGCCGTGATGATCGCCGTGGACGCCAGGACAACTGGGATCGCCGCGGTGATGACCGTGGTCCTCGCCAGGATGACCGCGGATACCACCAGGATGACTGTGGGTTTCGTGGCCCGGATGATCGTGGCTATGACCGCCGTGATCGCTATGATGTGATCGGCGGGATGATGGTCAAGGATGTCGCCTTCAGCGGCGTGATGATGGGGGTGGCCGCCGTCGTGGATGTGCACCCACTCGCTATGTTGATGTCACCTGTCAAATATGCAAAATCCACGGTCATCCAGCAAGTGATTGTTGGTGGAGGTTCCAGGACAACAACAACCGCAATGAAGATGGTGACAAAGGGGCCAACATGGCCTCTTATGGAGTGGATACCAACTGGTATCCAGACACCGGTGCCACGAACCATCTGACTGGAGAGTTTCACAAGCTCCCCATCCACGACAAGTACATGGGACGTGACCGTGTTCACATGGCCGATGGTAATGGTATGCAAATAGAACATATTGGTCATTCAATATTGCGCACTCCTCATAGTTCCTTAAAACTCAAAAATATCCTTCATGTTCCAAGTGCCACCAAAAACTTGCTTTCTGTTCATAAGCTTACTCTTGATAATGATGTTTTTCTTGAGTTTCACCCAAATTTCTTTTTGATTAAGGATCAGGCCACAAGGAGAACTCTATTTGAGGGACCGTGTCATGATGGTCTCTACCCGCTAGTACCCATATCTACCGGGTCCTACAAGCAAGCATTCATCACAATAAAGTCGTCTTCCTCGACATGGCACCGCCGCCTAGGACATCCTTCTTCTTTTGTGGTTCAGCAAGTTCTTAGGAAAAACAATATTTCTCATACTCCTGAAATAAATCCATACATCTGTGATCCTGGTCAACTAGCTAAGAGTCATCAATTACCATATCATGTTTCTACTAGTGTTTCCACTGTTCCTTTGGAGCAAGTATTCTCTGATGTATGGGGTCCAGCACCTGTTTCTGTTGGTAAACATCTATATTATGTAAGCTTTATTGATGATTTTAGTAAATTCCCATGGATTTACTTACTCAAGAAACGTTCTGATATCTATCAAGTTTTTCTCAACTTCCAACAACTTGTTGAACGCAAATTTGATAGGAAAATCATTACTATGCAAATAAATTGGGGTAGAGAATATGAAAAACTCAATGGTTTCTTTCAAAAAGTTGGCATTACTCACCATGTTTCGTGTCCCCATGCTCACCAACAAAATGGCTCCGCTGAGCGCAAACATCGTCATATTGTTGAGGTTAGTCTTGCCCTTCTTGCTCATGCATCTATGCCTCTTAAGTTTTAGGATGAAGCCTTTCTCACAGCCACTTTTCTCATAAATTTACTTCCTAGTAAAGTCATAAATTTTGAGACACCTGCTGAACGTCTTCTTCACACTACACCCAACTATGACTCCCTTAGAATATTTGGTTGTGCCTGCTAGCCAAATCTTCGTCCTTACAACACACGCAAACTTGCTTTTCAATCAACTCAATGCGTTTTCTTGGGATACAACCCTCGTCATAAGGGAGTCAAGTGTCTAGATATCAAAACTGGTCATGTGTATATCTCTCGAGATGTTGTTTTTAATGAAAATGTTTTCCCTTTTGCATCACTCCATCCCAATGCAGGTGCTAGACTCAAGACTGACATTCTCCTTTTACCTCAAGATTCTTTTTCCACCACATCAAATAATGAGGATGCCTATATTGATGATCATATGCCTATGATACCTGTTGTTACTAATCAACCTCAGTGTACTGCAGAATCGCATATGCCTATAGGTACTCCTGGCGTACAACAAGAACCTGTTGAAAATTTGAGTGAAACTGATGAAGATTCGTGTTCCGATGGTGCATTTGACCATGCAGAAGAAGACGAAACTGATTCTAATCCCGAGCCAGATTCTCCTGCTGCCTCGGATCAGCCACCACTGGATTCCCATGCTGCTTCTCCTGGCGCCACTCCCCCTCGTCAACTGCGCCAATCCCCTGTGCATGTCCGCGTCTATGCGCGACGCACATAGCGCCACGCTCATCCGGAGAGGGATCAGTCTCCATCATGGGCCCCACCATGTGCTCCCGCCGGGCCCTCGCAGCGGACTCCTACGCAAGCCGTCACCACCAATGATGGTATCACCACTGACCTTCCCACAGGGCCTCTGTCCTCGACGCTCGCAGGTGGCAGCTCTGCCATCGCCGATTCTGCTCATGTCTCTGGTGCTCCCAGATCATCTGTGGCCGGTTCAGCTGCGCCGTCTCCTATGTCTCCGATTGTTGAACCTCGGACCAGATTACAAAAATGTATAAAACAACCAAAACAGTACACTGACGGAACAATTCGATATGGTCTGTTTACCTCTATAGTTGAGCCATCTACACTCACAGAAGCTCTAGCAGATGATCGCTGGTGCAAGGCTATGCAAGAGGAGTATAATGCCCTGATGGAGAACAAGACTTGGCACCTTGTTCCTTCAAGTTCTCACAAGAATGTTATTGACTGCAAATGGGTATATCGTGTTAAGAAAAATGCTGATGGTACTATTGACAGGTATAAAGCACGTATGGTATCAAAAGGTTTCAAACAAAGGTATGGTATTGACTAAGAAGACATCTTCAGTCCTGTAGTTAAAGCAGCTACTATCAGACTTGTTCTGGCAGTGGCTGTTTCTAGGGGCTGGAGCTTGCGGCAGTTAGATGTGAAGAACGCGTTTTTACATGGCGTTCTGGAAGAGAAAGTTTACATGAGACAACCTCCAGGTTTTGAAAACTCTCAAGCTCCTCACTATATTTGCAAATTAGACAAAGCACTTTATGGTCTCAAATAGGCACCCCGTGCATTGTATTCTAGACTTAGTACAAAGTTGCAAGCTCTTGGTTTTATTCCTTCTAAGGCAGATACTTCACTTTTTTATACAACAAAGCTGGTGTTATGATATTTGTCCTAATCTATGTTGATGACATTATAGTAACCAGCTCCTCAGGTCAAGCCATATCAGCTTTACTTCATGATCTCAATGATGACTTTGCTCTCAAGGACCTAGATGATTTGCACTTCTTCCTTGGAATTGAGGTAAAGAAGAGTACAGATGGTTTATTGCTCACTCAAGAAAAATATGCCACTGATTTGCTTGCTAAAGTTGGTATGCGCCACTGTACAACCTCTCCTACACCACTATCTTCCACTGAAAAACTGTCTCTAACCGAGGGTTCACCACTTGGTCATGATGATAGTACACAGTATAGAAGTATTGTGGGTGCTTTACAATACTTGACATTAACACGGCTTAATATTTCTTTCTCAGTGAATAAGGTTTGTCAATATTTACATGCTCCCACCACTTCACATTGGACATCTGCAAAGAGAATATTAGGATATGTTCAGGGTACACTAAAGGTTGGGCTTACATTCCAACAGTCTTCCTCTAATTTGCTAAGTGCCTTTTCAGATGCAGATTGGGCAGGTTGCCTTGATGATAGACGATCCACAGGAGGTTTTGCAATATTTCTAGGCCCCAACTTGGTTTCTTGGAATGCACGCAAACAGCCTACAGTTTCGAGATCTAGTACTGAAGCTGAATACAAAGCTCTAGCAAATGCTACAGCTGAATTGATATGGGTTGAAGCTCTTCTTGGTGAACTTGGTGTGACACTCAAGGTAAAACCATGTCTCTAGTGTGATAACTTAGGTGCCACCTATTTGTCAGCCAATCATGTTTTTCATGCAAGAACCAAACATATTGAGATAGATTACTATTTCGTTCGTGAGCGAGTTGCAAACAAGCTGTTGGATATCAAGTTTATATCCAGCAAAGATCAAGTCGCTGATGGATTTACAAAGGCCCTGGCAGTTAAGGATCTGTGTGAGTTTAGGCGTAATCTCATCCTTTCACAAGGTTGTGATTAAGGGGGGTTGTTAGACATCTATGGGTACAGGGGCTGTCACGTTGTATTGGATGTATTGGATACGGTGTAGTACAGCGATCCCTCTATCTCTATACCCCCTTGTACTCTCCCTCTTGTGTATATGCCTTCAGAGGCTTTCCGATACTATTTAACACGTAGCACGAGACCTCAACAGGTCATCGTTTCCGCCTAGGATAGATCGACAATACATGCAACCACAACGAAGCACAGTACAAATGAAGTGAAACAATCATGGGAAAAAGGAAGGAGAAAAAGAAGAGATCCAACCGTGGTGGCGGAGAAATCTGAGAAGAAACCTAAGGAGCGGCGGGGCACAAGTAAGGGAAAAAGGACCGCTGTATGCAAGAAGAAGGCCGAGTAAAATCAGTAATGCTACATATATGGATGATTTTTTACGGAAACGTATCTATCGCGTTTCCAGCAAGGGATAAAATCTTAGCCAACCAACTCACTGCACGTCAGTCCGTAGAATTTCCGTAAGGTCACCTATCCGTAAGTCTAGTGTTATCGATTTTCTAAACCCGTCGGACTCTTCCACCTCATTCCGTAAACAGTTTCCGTAACACCTGGTCCGTAAGTCTAGCATTTTCGGAGTAAAATACAGAAAACGTGAGGAAGCCACGTAGGGCATGAAAGTCAGGACGTGGCACGCAGAGGAAACTGGGTAAAGAGAACGGGAAAAATCGAGGAAAAATAAACGGACAACCGGTACTGTAGATGTGGCTCGTCTACAGTGTTTGTATACGGAACGCGGCTTGGGAGGGTATCTTAAAAAACTTAAATACATGATGATGATCTATGATTACACAGTATAATGCATAACTGGTCATTGGGTCGTGCCTTCATGGGCCGGCACGTGGGCACGCGTGCTTTGGCATGTCACGGGCTGGCCCGACACGCCACTTAACGGGTCGTGCCTGGCCCGTTACCCCATGCCCACGTGCCGGCACGGCATGGCCTATTAAGAGTTTTTTTTTCAATTTTATACCAATATTTTTATTTTTTATATTAATTTTAGTAAAAAAATAGTATAAAAAAAGGCTTAACAGGCCGCGTGCCATGCATGAGCCTAAGGTGAAGCCCACGGGCCGACATGGCACGGCCCATTAGCTAAACGTGCCTATATGGGCTGTGCCGTGCCAGGCACACTAATTTCTTAACGGGCCATGCCGTGCCGTGGGCCGGCATGTTGGCCAGGTATGGTATAATGCTACTTTTCGTGCCACTTTAAACAATACTTGTGGTTTCTAGCTTTCCTATTTCTTTGAGCACCAAGGAGTGAAGAGGATGTGTGCACTGCTGTGCAGGCCATTTGGTACTTATACACTTCATTTCTAATGGATGAAAAGTATCAAACATCGGAGCAAGCACTTTTATGTTCTTTCATGTGCAGATTGCAAGACCCAGAGGGTCCTTTTGATGAGATTTGTAAACATGTTTCTTTCATATGAATTTTGAGGTCTTCATGTATGAGTTATGTTGCCGAATTATGTTTGCAGACTTATTTTTATAAATTTGAGGGTAATTTGTCATTCTATACATCGGCAAGAACTATACATGATTTCATTACTACTCCCTCTGTCCTAAAATGTAAGGCGTCTAAGATTTAGTCAAAAGTCAACATATTTTAAGTTTGACCAAATTTATACATAAAAATATAAATATTCACAATACCAAATAAATATCAATAGATTCACCAGAAAATATAGTTTCTCAAAATGTCTATTTGATATTGTAAATATTCATATTTTTTCGTATAAACTTGATCAAATTTAGAAGATGTTGACTTTTGGCTAAATCTTAGACGTCTTATATTTTAGGACGGAAGGAGTACATTTCTATACCACACAATTGTCCTTCTTCTTAATGACGGCTGTCAGTGCAAACTTCTTATTTTATGCTATGTAAACTAAATCCATCATGTGAGATTATTTGTCTTTGTAATGGTTTATAATATAATGCTTCCTCCGGTCCGATTTAATTGTCACATGTTTAGGATTTTTTTTGCATAAGCCTGGGACAATTAAATCAGATCGGATGTTGTATTATTTTTTTTATAGAAATGAGAATATTTTTAAAAAATCTAGAGATAATATTAGAGTACATATAACTTTAAAATATATGAATTATGACTTATTCAATGTATACTACGAGACGTGCGTTGAACGTGCAAGCTTACTAGTCCCGACAAATTGATGGCCAATTCGGGATTACACGCTCCTGCCTGCCGGTTTCAAAATAGTAGCGTCGTCACCATCTATACTTCAGCAATTTGCTTTTTCTTTTTTACTAGACGAACTCAGTTACATCTTCGCCTCGGTTCAAAATTATTTATTTTTTGTCAAATGTTCACTATATATGTCTAGAAACATTTTGGACAAAATAAAAATATGCATGGATAATGGAATGAAAGGAGAATTTGTATATGAGGTAGACATGCATCGCTCGAAGCGATAAAATTCATACTCCTTCCGTCCCAAAATAAGTGACTTGAGTTTGTCTAGATTCGCACGTATCTATATACTAAAACGTGTTTAGACAAACCCACATCACTTATTTTAGGACGGAGGGAGTATGTAGGATGCCTTGCTTACATGGTGGTTATGCTAGCTAGGAAAAAAATCATGTTCTCGAGACAGAGACCGTAGGTCGATCTCCAACAACAAGGGACCCCACTCTTGCCTATGCATGTCCTTGGTCTCCAAGTCCATGATGACATTGTCAATATAACCTTGCCCATGCATCGGGAGCAAGAGCACGTCACCACCCTGCTTCTCAACGCAGTAGAGCACAATAAACTTATATGCATCTTCGAAATGGTTACAAGGGTCAAGTGACCATAGCTTCTCCTCCATGTCAATCGTGGTCTCGAGGACCCAACCACCACCACATGCTACTGAGTTTGGGAGTTGTAGCCACACAAATATCACGAAACTTTCGATGCTGAGCAGTTTCAGTCGTTTCCGGTCTGACGACGTTGCCAAGTGGAGTTGGTAAATGTCTCAATTGGCGGGCGGGAGCTTCACTGAGCTCGACTTCCCTGTGCCCAAATCATAGCTTAGGATTTGCTCGTTGTGAAAGTGGCATGCTAGCCAGTGGATGATGCCGCCCCGGAGGATGGCAGGGTCGCCGCGTCTTTTGAGCGTCCACCACGGGAGGTCGTGGTCGCTCCCATACTTGGCCGGTCCCCATGTTCCACACGATGATCCAGCCTGTACTTTGATGCCCCATCCGTAGAGATCGACGACGAGCAACATAAAGGACTCGTCGATACCGTCCTCGGCGGTGAGCAGGACGTACCTATGGCGGGAGCATTGGCTGATCTTGATCTTCGGCGGTTTGGAGAAGAATGTACGGGCCCCACTCATAGGGTCATACACACAAAGGTGGAAGCACAAGTTGGATTTGGATCCGTTTTGTATGTTTTGGCGCTCGAGGAGGACGAGACTGTGACGAGACATCACGGGACTGTAATGGTCAAAGATAGCAACGGTGCGGCGTGAGACGAAGGGCGAGAGGTGGTTGAGGCAAAAAGATTCACCGGAGGCATAGCCGGATGGACAAGGGTGAGGGGCATGTCGACGCCAATGCACAGAGTGGCAAGGATGCACGGAGCTGCTTGGCTAACACGGTGGATGAAGGATGAGCTAAGGATGTCACACTGGAGGGGATTGCAGGTGGCGGCGCTACGGAAGAGAGTGCGGTGGTTAGAGCGTGCAACGATCTCGAGGATGAGATCCGCCGGCAGCGTCCAGGCATTCAGAGTTTCCGGCGGCGCGCGCATGCCTTCTCATCCGTGTTTCGTCGGTGGAGCCATGGCGAGCCCGTGCCTGCGATGTCTGGTCGTCTGGTCGACGTTCTCTCTGCTATCTAGATATGCACAGAAAAAGAAAAGGAAGGCGAGTTAGAATGCGAAACGATCGGAATCAAAACGCGTGACGTCCCGTGAGTCCGTGACCATGTACAGACCCGTCCAATAAAAAAACCATGGAAATTTGCCCCAAAAGTCTTTTACGATTGCTTTTTGTACGGTATAAGTGGTTAAATCTGACATAGAAGAAACTCAGATGATTTGTTGGGTTTACTAGTTGGTAGCCTTAACTGCCCGTCTCTCTCCTCGTCACTCCCGTGAGCGACGGGAGGGAACCCTAGCCGCCCCCGCCCAGGTCTCCTCTCCTCCTTCTGAATGAGATATGCTCTAGAGGCAAATAATAAATAGGTTTTTATTGTCATATCTCAATTAGTTCATAATAGTTTCATATTATGCTATAATTGTATTAATACAAAACGTTAATGCACGTGTGGTATGTAAACAAACCAAGTCTCTAGTTACCTCTAGCGAACTAGTTCATTGGTCATGAGGATGATCTAGGGTATCGAGATCATGGACATTTATGCCAATTGACAACAAGGTCATGTCATTAGTTGAATGATGTGATAGACAAACAACCCAACCAGTTGTATCTTAATGAGATCTAGTTACAAAGTTCACCATTAATGATAAACTAAAAAAACCTCGCAACCTGATCCTTAGACTGTGAGGTAATGCAAATCACCGTTCTGGAGGGAGCTTAGATGGTTATCAAGTATCACTCCGTGACTGGGTGATCGAAAAGGTGCCACTCAGGTTTCCCAAAGGGGCGCGTAGAGGAGTACATATCAAGACCAGGATTTGCCCATCCATGTAACGGACAGATACATTAGTGGCCATCTTGGCGACGTTGCATTAACAAAGCTTGCAAGCGTGTGACTGGTGTCGTCGGATTGATGACAAGTACGCCATGGGGGGGTCCTCGAGGCGTGTGGAAGAGAGGGGTGTGAGACGTACGGTATTCCGGGACGGTGAGCACACAAGTTTACCCAGGTTCGAATCCGCCGGCTTTGGATGGATCCTACTCCTGCTAGCAATTCAATAATACGGTAGAGCCGGAATATGGGTTACAAGGGTTTATCCTGTGCGAGTTGAGATTGTAGACTATTGAGGTGTGCCCTAAAGGCTCTCCCTAGGTCAGCTTATATAGATATCCGGCCTAGGGTTTACAAGAGAGATCCATCCGGCTACGACTAAGAGTCGGTTACATAGTACATCTCCAACTACAAGTAACACTATGGGCCTATGTCGGTAAATCTTCTGGGCCTTCCCGTAGCCGGACTGGACTCCGTCTCTTCTCCCTGACTGGGCCGCCCGTGAAGCAAAGCTCTAACCCGAAATGCGCCACCCTGGTCAGTGAGGTACAGTGAGGATACCCGGAAAGTATATCCCCAACAACAGCCCCCGGAAGCCTCCAAGATCCAAAGTCGGATTCATCATCATCTAGCTTGATCTTCGGCTTGCAGAATCTTGAAGGGTTCCTGAAACTTCAAAAGAAAAGATACGATCCGGGTCTCAAAAAATGAGTTGGACCTATAAATACGTTATTCGTGTTTCTAGCTCGAAATTCAAACTAAGCCGAAACTTGGTCTCTGACATAACCTGACACTAGTCATGGTCAAATCGCGTCACTAACAGACATTTCATGTCAGCACGATCGTTGATGGGTCTGCCTTTCGTGGAACCGAGGCGCCGTTTCAATGCGTGTGTGGAGATCGAGGTGGCATAATCATCGTGTGGGGGTTTCCCAGTCCTTTCCACGACGCGTGGCACGTTTACTTTAGCGTTTACACGAATCTTGATGCGGCCGGTGGATATAAGAGGTGAAGATCCTAGTCCTCATCTCTCCTCACCAGCACTTCGCGTCATTTCCTTCTCCCTTACGCCTCCCACGAACTTAGAGCTCCTCTGCTCCCCAAAAATCTCCAGCGCCACCCACCCAAGGTCACCGGCGCACCGGAAAAAATGGCTTCTGCATCATCCTCCGGCACGGCGGAGGCGGCGGAGAAGGAGAGCAACCGCAGGGTTTGGATCCCGTGTGTCCTTGATACATTGCAAATGTATCTATAATTTTTTATGTTCCATGCTTGGTTTTATCCACTTTCTTGTGTTTTGTTCCAACTTTGGATGTCCTTTTCATATGATTTCTTGGACTAACCTATTAACAAGAGCCACAGTGTCAGCTGCCTGTTTTCTGCTGTTTTTGGTTCCAGGAAAGTCAGAAAATGAATATTCTCGGAATTGGACGGGACAAAAGCCAAAGTGCCTATTTTTCCGGAAGGGGTCAAGTGCCAGAATACGAGACGGAGAAGGGCCAGAGAGCCACCACACCACCTGGCCGCGCGGCCAGGCCTGGCCCATGCCAGGGGTGGTGTGGCCGCTCCCGGCACCCCCTCGGCCTCTCCTTCCGCCTATAAGTTGCCCTCGGGACGAAAACCCTAAGTACCCGATCAAAAATCCACGAAAGAGTCTGTAGCCACCGTCATCTCCATCCCTAGATCGGGAGGGATCTGAAGCTCTTCCCGGCACCCTGCCGGAGAGGGGAATTCACCCTGGAGGCCTTCTTCATCACCATGCAAGCCTCCGGTGTGATGCGTGAGTAGTTCATCCTTGGATTACGGAACCATGTAGTAGCTAGATGGCTGGTTTCTCCTCCTTTGTGATTTCATGTTAAGATCTTGTGAGCTCCGTTCATGATCAAGATCATCTATTTGTAATCATACTTGTTGTGTTTGCGGGGATCCGATGGATATTGAGATGTTATTTCAGATTGATTATTGATTCTATCATGTCTTTGTTATTTGTGATCTTGCATGTTTTCCGTTGTTAGTAGCTATCTTGGCCAAGTAGATGCTAGCAACTCCAAGAGTTAGTCTTTATGCTCGATAGTGGGTTCATGCCTCTGGTAATCTGGGGAAGTGACAGAAATCTCTAAGGTACTAGATGTGCTGTTGCTACTAGGGAGAAAACAACAATCCTTTGTTCATAGAACAATCGTATTGTTTACTTTACACGCAGTTCGTAAAGCAATAATCTGTTGCTTGCAACTTAATACTGGAGGGGGTTCGGATGATAACTTGAATGTGGATTATTAGTCATAGATGCAATTGGATGGCGGTCTATGTATTATGTTGTAATGCCCAATCAAGTCTCAGAGGAGTCAAGATGATTAGTATATGCATGTATTGCTTTCTTGGTGTTTGTCAATTGCCCCGCTGTAATTTGTTCACCCAGCATGTTATCTATCTAAGGAGAGCCACCTCTAGTGAACTATGGATCCTGGTCCTTTTACTTTACATACAATCTACAATCTTTTACTCCTTTGTGTTTACTTTCTGCAAACTATTACTTCCTTCCATTCGATACGTTTAATCCTTTGTTTTCTGCAAAACACGGTGACATTGACAACCTCATCGCAAGTTGGGGACAAAGTTCTGTGGTTGTGTTGTGCAGGTCTCCACGTTGCTACTAGCACCGGTAGTGCGCCCTGCCAAAGCTCGGCTAGTAACACCTTTGGGGTGTTTCCTTGCTCCTACTGGTTCGATTAAACCTTGGTTTCATAACTGAGGGAAAACTTGCTGCTATATTCATCGTACCTTCCTCTTGGGGTTCCCAACGAGCTCTATGTCGAAAGTCGAGCGCATCAGTCCTTGACGATCCCAAGCTCCGTGTCGTTGAAGAAGAAGGGCTCCTCCGCACCGGCGACTGGCGGAGCAGCTTCCGCGAAACCATCCCCAACCCCCGCGACGACGAGCGAGTGCACTTTGGCACTCACCTTGACAGAGGTCTGAGTTTTCCTTCCTCGGATTTCTTTTCCGAGGTCATAGGTCATTACAGAGTTCATCTCCATCATCTCCCCCCGAACTCCATCTTAGAGATGAGTGTGTACGCCTCTTTGTGCGAGGGGTATCTCGGCATTAGGCTGAGCCTTACTCTCTTCCGGTATTACTTCCATGTCCGGAGAAATTCCATTACTGCCGGTAATCCTTATATTACTGGTACTATTATTTTTTTGGTTAGGCGAGAGCGCGTCTATCCTCGGATCATGGCTAGAGAGTCGGTCAAGCAATGGTCGTCTACTTTTTTCTATCATAAGGATATTCCCGCTCCCGGCAAAGCTACTGCTTTGCCGGCTTTCATCGACAACACTTCTACGCCCCAAGAATCCTGGGACGAGCTCGCTCCGGCTCTCAGTGATGATCTGCTCCTCGCCAAGAGGCAGATCGAGTATCTGATGAAACACAAGGGCCTGTGAGGGTCCGACTTAGTTCAATGCTGGGTGGCACGCCGGATCCAACCTCTTCAACATCATGGAGATTGACTGATGCATTCGATCACGTCATCGAAGAAGGATTCCCTCCACATTAGCCCCAAAACCTACGAGCCAAAAGATTATGTAAGCCAAATCAAATGGCTGATAAGGGAGCGGATTGAGAGGAAGATTCCGGAGCTATCCTTGGACATGCATACAACGGAAGATCCCGTTGTGCCGGTAAGCTTCAGCAGTAACTCTTTTTATGTGCTCAACTTTATATTATTTCAGAATACTGAGATACTTCTTCTTTTCAGCTTGCCGACCTCACTGAGTCGGAGTTCGCTCCTATTGACGGATATCCTACTGAGTTTTCTCAGGATGAGGGTGAATTGGTTCCACTGCCGAATGTTGTTCCTCGGAAGAGGTAATCTTTCCTCACAAGGTCTTTGTATTTTTCTCGTAATACCTTCCGAGATGTAATGTTCTTTGTTCTATTACCTTCTTAGATCTAAACAACTCACCAAGGGCAGAGGGAAAGGGGTTATCTCGAAGCCTCTACGCCAGTCGAATCTCAACTTGACTTCTCCTGCCGTAGCTCCTCCGACTCCTGCCCCTCAGCCTACTGCAGTGTCGGAGATTACTCCATCTCCGATTGTTGCAGAAGATCCGGCTCAAACAACAGAGCCAGTGATCCTTGGATCACAGACTGACGTCACCATGGGTGACTCAAGTGTTGATAAGGGTGAACCCTCTTCGGGTAATGATCCCTCGGCAGAGACCTTCACTGACAATCTCTTGGACAATCCGGGACTTGCTAAACTTGGCCTATCTCGAAAGTCTGTGGAGGAGATTCAACGGCTAGCCCGGCAATGCCTGGAAAGCCAGACTATTTCTGCCGAAGAAGAAGCGCAAGAAGCAAAGGATATCAAACACTCTGATCTTCTTGAACAAGTTCGTCTTCGCGACGAAAAGCTGAGGACCGGCGAACTTCCATATGCGCCAGTGGTCCCCCTAACCCTCGCTAAGAAGGTTGCCACTGAAGTGAATGCGAGTTTGAACAAACTCACTCGCGAACAATATGTAAGTCGGAATTCCAACTTCTCGTTTTTCCTTATTTCATATCATATCCTATAGCCCCCAAGCATGAAGTTGGGCAATCAAATCCGGTTTTATGCTTCCCTAGGATGCCAAAGAATGAACTAGTGTAGCCCCCAAGGCTCGTGTTGATATTAGTAAAAATATTAGCCCGAGTCTTTAGTAGACTTCTGACTCTCGGTATTCTAACTTACAGAAAGTATATTCCTATAACCAGGATTTATTGAAGAATGTTTGCAACAAGCGGAAAGAAATCAGAGCTCTCCGACTTGAAAATGCTCAATTGAAAGTTTCCAGGGATGAGGCCGAAGGTAAACATTCCGAAACTCAAACCTTGTCTTGTATTTCACAGTCGAATTTTTTGTTCAACTGTTGTTCTTTTGACTACAACACTGGTAAAGCAGTCCTGTGTTGTGATTAAAGAGGCCGAGAATCTTAAAACCCTGGTGGTGGAAAATAAGAAATTTTGCCAAGAGCTGGATAAGCTTAAGGCGGATCATGAGAAGAGCATTGCTCAAATTCTCGAATCCACCTCCATGGCCACCGAGGAGCGTGATCATAAGATTACGCTTCAAGATAAGAAAATCTCGGATCTCAGCAATGGTCTTTTCAGAGAGAGGGACATTACCGAGGCACTCCGGGCTGAACTCCAAAGTCTTCGGGAAGAGAAGGCCAAAGTCGACGATGTCATCTTTGGTATGTTTCCCTTTTTCTGACTTATCTGCATCTTCTGACTTTTTGGAGTCCAGATCTATTTGATTCGCCCTTTGCATTATATGTGCAGGTCCTCTGAACTTAATGGACTCAGCCTCTGCCGAATCTCGTACCAACCGGCTTACCCAAGTCGGTGATTTACTGCATGACTTCCGCCAACTCCTCGAAGGTATTGGCGAAGTTCTCAAGGTTCCGAACACGCATAGCATGTCTGGTTTTGAGGTGCAAGATAAGGCCAAGGATATGCCGCAGCTTGTCCAGGACTGGAACATGTCCTACATGCGAACCACAGCGCAAAACGCTCTCACCATGGTTATGAGCCACCATGGAAACATGGAAATTTGGCAAGTAACCAGAGGGTACTGCAAGGTGGACGAAGATGGACAGGAGCAAGACATCAAGGCTATCATGGACTCCTGCACCGGATATGGGTGCCACGTAGCCGATTTGACCAGCTACGACACTCCCTTCTTCACCCGCGTGGACACGCCACCTCCGCCTTCTGAAGAAACAACTAAAGTTTCCGACGATGATCAAACCATATCAGATTTGAACATCTCAGAACGTTATCAAAACGAGGCCGATGTATCTTGCGAGCCGGTAGCTCGTACCTCTCCCCCTGCATCATAGAGTATCAGAAAGAACAATGTGTTATTCTGAAAACAATTTGGGTCTGTAAATATGTAGTATTTATACTTTTGCTAGTGCTAAGCTTTATTTTATCTATTCAACACTTTTGGCTTTAACATTATGTGCCTGAAATGTTTGCATAAGCACTTGTACTTTTTTGTCTGTACTTATTGTTTATCTGGCTTTCCGACTCGTCTCTTTCGTGAGCCAGCCAACTTTTAGCACGGAAACTTTGCCGAGCAACGGAGCTCAATTGCTAAACTAGTTTAAACTCAGAAACAAAGCTGGCCTCTAGTACCAACAATTCACTACTCAAAAAATGCCCGCGTCCAGCAATCAGACAAATAACCAAAGTATAGACTAGAAAATTTAGATTTATACCCGAAGGTAGCAATTTTAGAATCGGAAATCTAAACCAGAACAGACATGAGCATAAAGTACTTTCAAGTATTCTGGGATTTTCAACTGTGACATGGTCATGCGGAAATAAGATGGTAAAAACTTCTCAGAAAAAATTTGAGGCAAGCAAGACTTTATTTCTCATTGAACATGTACACACACATATGATTACAAAGAAAAATAAACTAAGAATAAAAGGGACGTAGTTGAGCAATATTCCATGGCCTGTCTAATTCATCCGGATTTGTACTGCCTCCAGCTCTCTTTCTCTTCTTAGCAGCAGGTCTTTCTTTGACTGGTCGCATATCAGTTAGGTAGTTTGAACCATTGTGCAATACTGGACTAACTAAAAATGGCCCTTCCCATATTGGGGAAAGTTTGTGCTTTCTTTGCTGCACAAGCCGGAGAACCAAATCACCCTTATTGAAAGACCGGTTTCTGACTCTCCGGCTATGATACTTGTGTAACTTCTACTGATAGGCTGTTGATCTCATTTCAGCAACGACGCGAACTTCTTCGACTAAGTCGAGATCATTTTGTCGAGAAATTTCGGCATCCTCTTCAATATACGCGGCCACTCTAGGAGAAGTGTGAATCAAGTCACTAGGAAGAACTGCTTCTGCACCATAGACCAAGAAGAAAGGTGTGTATCCGGTTGACCTGTTTGGAGTTGTTCGCAAACTCCATATTACAGAAGGTAATTCCTCTGCCCAATCCCCCGCATCACGTCGTAGTGGTGCTTCGAGTCTTGGTTTTAGGACTTGTAGGATTAAACCATTTGCTCTTTCGACTTGTCCATTAGCTTGTGGATGTGCGACTGATGCAATGTCAAGCCGGATTTTTGTTCATTGCAGAATTCGGCAAGTTCTCCCATAGAAAAGTTTCTCCCATTGTCTGTGATAATGCTATGAGGATAGTCATATCGGATTATGACATCCTCGACAAATCTTCTGGTTATTGCTCCATCACAACTAGTGATGGGTTTAGCCTCAATCCATTTGGTGAATTTATCCACCATCACTAAGAGGTGAGTAAATCCACTTGGAGCCCGTTTAAACGGTCCTACCATGTCAAGCCCCCAGACAACGAAAGGCCATGTTATAGGTATTGTTCGCAGTTGATCAGCCAGAACGTGAGTTTGCTTGGCGTATTTTTGGCAGCCCTTGCACGTCTTGACCAGCCGTTCGGCATCTGCCTTGGCCGTAAGCCAGAAAAAACCGTGTCAGAAAGCTTTTGCCACTAGAGATTTAGCTGCAGCGTGGTGACCACACTCGCCTTCGTGGATCTCTCATAAGATTTCCACTCCTTCTTTCGGAGATACACAGCGCTGAAAAACCCCAGATGCACTCCGCTTATAGAGCTCACCACTAATTATAGTGTATGCTTTTGCTTGTCGAACGATCTACCGGCTCAGAACTTCGTCTTCGGGTAATTTTCCGTCTACCAAGAAATCAAGGTAGGGTTGAGTCCAGCTGGGAATCACATCCAAAACTGCTACTAAAGGTGAGTTGGATTTGGTCGGATATTCCTCGTCCACTCCCTTATAGAGGGAACTTTGAGGTGCTCTAAAAAAGTGCCATCGGGGACCTTTTTCCGGGCAGAGCCTATTCGAGATAGTGCATCTGCTTCCTCATTTTCTGTTCGAGGGATGTGTTGAACTTCAAACCCTTTAAACGATTTAGATAGTTCATCCACGACAGCCCTATATGCTGCCATGTGCTTGTTTGCCTTACAGATATCCGACACTTGTTGGGCAACAAGATCCGAATCTCCATAACACATTAAACATCGGATGCCGATATCCTTAGCAATCTGGATCCCATGCAGTAATGCTTCATACTCGGCAATGTTATTTGTCACCGTGAAGTGTATCTGCAATACATAGAAAAAATTATCTCCTTGGGGTGATTTGAGCACCACGCCAGCCCCTGAGCCCCTGAGCGCTTTAGACCCGTCAAAATGCAAGGTCCAGTATTTCGACTCTGGCAGGGTCATATTCTCCATTGTCTCTGTCCAATCAGTGACAAAGTCAGCAAGGATTTGGGATTTGATTGTTGTACGAGGTTTGTACTCAATGTCGAAAGCTGAAAGCTCTATGCCCCATTTGGTGACGCGTCTTGTGGTGTCACTATTATTGATTATATCTCTCATGGGAGTTGTGCTCACCCACGGTAATTTGATGTTCCTGAAAATAATGCCATAACTTACGAGATGCTAAGAACACACCGTAAGCCAGCTTTTGATAGTGCGGATACCGCTGTTTTGATTCAGTTAAGACCTCACTGGGATAGTAAGTCGGACGTTGCACCAGGTGTTCCTGATTTTCCTCCGGTCTCTCCACCACCATGACGATACTGACGACCTTGTTTGTCGTAGCGAGATAGAGCAACATTGGTTCCTGTGGTTTTGGTGCTGCAAGGATAGGAGTAGATGAGAGTACTGCTTTCAGGTCTTGTAGCGCAGCTTTAGCTTCATCGGTCCAAACGAATTTCTTGGTCTTTTTCAGGAGCTTGTATAGTGGTGCGGCTCTTTCACTGAGCCGGCTTACAAACTGACTGACTGCGGCAATGCAACCAGTTAGTCTTTGAATGTCCTTCAGGCGAGTTGGCCCGGAAATATTGAGTATAGCCTTGATTTTGTCTTGGTTTACCTCTATGCCTCTTTGAGACATGATAAAACCTAACAATTTTCCGGCTGGAATCCCAAAGAAACATTTCTTCGGGTTAAGCATTATGTTGTATATTCGTAGATTGGCAAACGTTTCCTCCAAGTCGAAAATCAAGGTTTCCTTCGTTTTGGACATCACCGCAATATCATCCACATATGCATGTACATTGCATCCGATTTGATCGTGGAGGCAACGCTGCATAGTGCATTGGTACGTAGCTCCTGCGTTTTTGAGCCCAACGGGCATCGTAACGAAACAGAAGGTTCCGAAGGGGGTTATGAATGAAGTTTTTACTTTGTCAGATTCCTTCATCCGGATTTGGTGATAACCAGAATATGCGTCGAGAAAACATAGGAGTTCCGAGCCTACCGTAGAATCGATAACTTGATCAATCCAAGGCAGCACGAACGGATCTTTGGGACAAGCCTTGTTCAAGGCAGTATAATCAACACACATCCTTAAATTAGTGGTGTCCTTTTTAGGGACCATTACAGGATTGGCCGACCAGTCAGTGTGGATGACCTCTTCTATGAATCCGGTAACTCGAGCCGGGCTAGTTCCATAGCTATTGCCTTACGCTTTTCATCGTCAAAACATCGTAGGGACTATTTGACGGGTTTAGCGTTTGGGTGTACATTTAAAGAGTGCTCGGCAAGTTCCCTAGGTACTCCGTTCATGTCAGATGGCTGCCATGCGAAGATATCTTGATTTGCTTGGAGGAACTTGACGAGCGCACTTTCCTATGCGCTATCTAGGCCTACGCCTATCTGGGTCACCTTGGAGGGGTCATCATCCTTCAACGGTGTCTTCTTCGTCTCTTCCGATGCCTTGAACTCCGGATTCGGCTTTGTCACCTCCTTCTTTGTCGCAGGCATCTCAGATGGATCTATGGTCTTCTTGATCTCCTGGTACTCCTGGGCGTGCAACACGGCTTCAGCAAATGCGACATTTCCGTCCTCGCACTCTCGCGCCTTCTTCGGGTCTCCCCTGATGGTGATCACACCGTTGGGACCTGGAATTTTCATCATATTGTAAATGTAACACAGACGAGCCATAAAAGCTCAATAAGCCGGACATCCGAATATAGCGTGGTACACGCTCTTGAACGGGACCACTTCAAAAGAAAGTGCTTCCGTCCGATAGTTCTTTGGAATTCCAAAGGTCACATCCAAAGTGATTTCTCCTAGGGAATTTTCTTGTCTTCCTGGGACAACTCTGTGAAAGATCATAGAGCTGTAATTCAGCTGGGTCTCCGAGATCTTCATCCGGCGTAGCGTTTCGACATATAGGATGTTAATGCTGCTGCCACCGTCCATGAGAGTCTTAGAGAAACTATAGCCATCAATAAGTGGATTAACGACTAAGGCGTATTTTCCTCGCATGTGCAACTTAGGCGGATGATCAGCACGGTCAAAGGTGATCGCCACTTCCGACCAGTCCAAGAATTGAGGGACAGCTGGAACTGTTGCGTTGAGCTCATGTAGAACTGCTTTCTTGACCTTAGCTGGTTGAGATCCAAGGAAGGTGACGTAACTGTCCTTGTTTGTTGGGAAGTTCTTCCCTTCCGGCTTGGGATTTGAAGCATCGACTTGCTCCATGTCGGAATCTTCCTTGGTCTCTTTATCTTTTTTGGGATTCTTCTTTCCCTTCTTCCGCTTAGCCCTGTAGCCAGCAATATCGTCTTTATTGATCTCGTCATTAAAACGACACTCGCGTTTGTGTGAGACGAGCCCCCATTGGCATCTAAGTGATGCACACACGGGTTATTGGCAATGTCGGCTCAAGAGTAGGTTTTGCCAAGCTTCTGGTCTCCTCTACCCTAGACTCTTGATGTCCCACGACCGCGTCCATGGCCCATGCCGCGCCCTCCTCGTCCTCCAGACCCGAAAGTAGCAGTGACCACTGCAATTTCCGCGTTGGGCTTTTCTTCCGAGGTGTTCTTGCACTTCTGAGCTTGCTACTTTGGTTGTTTTGCCGACTGTGGCATAGCTAGGGCATTAAGTAGTCCCTCTACGTCGTTGTCCACATCTGCATACTTGCTCGCTGTTTCTATCATCTCTCCCAAATCGGTTACTTTGTCGCACTTCAAGCGATGACGCAGTAAACCAATTGGAAGTCCTGCAATGAAAGCTTGAATCGTAGTTTGGTCATTTACCCCTTCATAGGAGTTTTTAGTGTCGATCCATCATCCGAGATAATCTTGGCAAGTTTCTCCGGCTTTCTGGGTGCAACGTTGTAGGTCTCCTACCGTGCAGGGCCTCCGATATGTGCCTTCGAAATTCCGAAAGAACGCACTTTGCATGTCATACCAGTTGAAATGGTGTTCTCCAGAAGTTCATTGAGCCATGATCGTGTCGTCTTCCGCAACATGAGTGGGAGATATCGGGTCGCGACCAGGCTGTTTCTGCCTTTAGCAATACAGCAAGCCTGGAAAAAATCCTGGAGCCAAGTATCTGGCCGAGCTATACCGTCGTAGGCTTGAATGTGTCTTGAGATAGCAAATCCTTCTAGGAATTTTGTTGCTCTTATGCGTGGTCCGAAGCATTTTGGGCCCACGTATATATCATCATTTTCTAGTGCCGCGCCTCTATGTTGGAGTTAATCATGTGCCTCGCGTCACTTGGGGACAGAGATCACCCCGAATGACGGCTATGGTTGCGGTGCCTTGGAGCTGGACTTCGGCTTCTGTCACCACCTCCTCCGCCACGACGCCCTCCTTGGCCTCCTTGGGAGCCATTGTGATGGCTGCTTGGTGGAGAGGGTGGAGCAGCTGGATTGTTTCCGGCTGATCGCCGGCCTTCGTTCGGAGCGTCATTATTCCGGTTCCGGGGAGGGTCTTCATTATGACGGGCCCCCTGCTGGCTTGACTCAGCACGGTGTTCGTCGTTACTTCGCCCATCAGCCGGATGGCTTGTATGTCTAGGAGGTGGCATTCTTTGACGGTCCTCCTCCCGATGTTTCTCTTTGTCTTCTTCCCTGCGATCGTTCGACTCTCGCCGAGGAGGATTCTTCGGATACAATGCAACAATTTCCTCTTGCTCAGCAGTTGGGGTAACATTGCGCCAGTCACGTGCAGTTTTGTGATGCTGTCCTGAAGATCCGGTTCTTGAGTAGTTTTCTTCCCGACGGTTAGAACAGTGATGCTGTTCCGGAGCACGTTGGGGTCTTACGTCATTCCAGGCCGGATCCGTGCGACATTGGTCAGATTGGGAGACCAGTTTTCTGCTTCCGGACTTCGCGGCCTTCTGCTGCTCCAGGCCCTTGGTGAGTAGCTTAATGCCCAATCGAACCTGTTCTGGACCTAGATTATTTGCCAGGATGTCTCGAGCAGCGGCAGTGTTCTGCACTGGTGTTGGGTACACCAGATCTCCCTTGCTATCGAGCCGAGGCATCACCAGATCTCCCTCAAAGAGAACCTTACGTACTTCTGGAAATTGACTGTCATGTGTATATCGTTTCTGGTTCTTCTGATGTTGCAGAGAGATGAGATTCTACGCCTTGGCCATGCGTTTCTTTTCTTCCTCGATGTTCTTAGCTTCATCCAGGAGTACTTGGCGACGTGCTTCTAGGGCTTGGCCCTTTCGTCCAATTCCGCAGCAGTTAGCTCTGCTGCAGTAGGGATAAGTGTGGTTAATGCAGCATCGATGAGTTTACGCGCACCTGCGGTGACCACGTGTCCATCCACCGATTCTTCTTTGGGCTCTTCTGGGATAAGTGCTCCATCCGAGTCTTCCTCGTATTCCTCGGCAATCACCTCCTCTGCTGGAAGTTCTTTTGTCGGGGTCTTGTTCTTCTTGTTCCTCCTCTTTGCCTTCTTGGCAGCGCCGGTAGCAAAGACGGCTTTGGGTTTGTTTCCCGGAGTTAAGCTCTCATCGGTACTTTTGGACATCTAGAGCTCGGGATTATCTCTGATATCCATATCATCCTGCGCTTTGGGAGAGTTCTCCCCGGATCCTTCATCCATGGCTTCTCCTTCTTCTGCAGCTTTGGAGTTGTACTCCTCTTCATACTCCACGGAGAACTTTCGGAAATCCGTCGACGTCATCGAGTCATCCAAGGATGCGGGTAAGTCGGTGTTTGTTCCGATCGCCTCCAACACCGAGTCAATGTTGTCTCCAGCGTCGGTAGAGCCGGATCCGGATCCAACGTATCTGATGAAGTGCGATGTGTGGGTCCTGAGGTAGTTGCGGCCTTCCTCGTGGGCTTCCTCAAAGATCTTGATGGTTTCGAGAACCTCATCCATGCTTGCATCTTGCATCATCATGCACCTCAACGTGTGCCTCAGGAATGGTTGATCTGTTCTGGCATTGGTAGAGCCGGAACCAAGGTTGTTGATGTGATCCTCGTGGATTTCGACTTCAGCAGGTGGATCGATCTAGGATTCGGCCTCGCTAGGGAGATCCACTCCAGATTTGACTTGAACCGCGAGGTCTGCTTCAGGCTCAGATTTCTCCACTATCTCCGCAACGAGTGCGGGCTGGGTGGGATTAGGGTTTTCCGAGATCCGGAACTCTGCCGCCTCCGCGGATAAAGGGGGCCCAGAAATTTCTTCTGCCTCTATCATCACCGCTGGGGTGGGTGGGACAGGTTCAGTGAGTCTGATGTAGACATCGATCTCGCCGAAAAACATAATGGTGTAAGCAGTCACGGCCTCCCTAGCCAGAATCCAGGTCTCGTCGAGAATGATGAGAGGGACATCGCTGGCATAGAGGATGCGACCGACGGTGATAGTCTCGCCGATTCCGATTCTTGCAAATTCCGCCTGGAGCGCAGATCCGAAGCTCACTTGCCCCATGGTGGGCACCAACTGTTGTCGGATTGATGACAAGTACGCCATGAGGGGGTCCTCGAGGCGTGTGGAAGAGAGGGGTGTGAGACGTATGGTATTCCGGGACGGTGAGCACACAAGTTTACCCAGGTTGAAATCCGCCGGCTTTGGACGGATCCTACTCCTGCTAGAAATCCAATAATATGGCAGAGCCAAAATATGGGTTACAAGGGTTTCGCCTGTGCGAGTTGAGATTGTAGACTATTGAGGTGTGCCCTAAAGGCTCTCCCTAGGTCGGCTTATATAGATATCCGGCCTAGGTTTTACAGGAGAGATACCATCCGGCTACGACTAAGAGTCGGTTACAGAGTACATCTTGAACTACAAGTAACACTATGGGCCTATGTCGGTAAGTCTTCTGGGCCTTCCCATAGCCGGACTGGACTCCATCTCTTCTCCCTGACTGGGCCGCCCATGAAGCAAAGCTCTAACCCAAAATGGGCCACCCTGGTCAGTGAGGTACAGTGAGGATACCCGGAAAGTATATCCCCAACAACTGGGTCATGGAATGCAACGACACGGAAACAAGAAAACAAGTTCATCGATAACAAGATCGAATGAAGGTATGGAGATACCGTAGATCAAATCTTGGGTGAACTAGGTATCACGTGGCAAAGGGAATGGGAAACGACTGTTTACAGTCCAAACAACATTATCATCATGGAATGCATAGGGGTCATTATGGGCATCCCGGTCCCGCTATTGGTCATTGATGGACATCTTGTCTGTGCCATCCCCGAGCCGTGGGGAAATGCACTTAAGGGTACGATGAGCTAGAGATCCTCTGTAAGTTGGAATCACCATATGAAAGAGAAAAGGAAACCGGAAAAGTTCCATGAGAGAACCGAAATCATTCCGGGAAAGTTCCGAAGTTGTTCGGAGGAAATCAAAAGGGAACCGAAAGGTGTTTCGGGTCAAGTCGGATTTTGTAATATGTATTTACATGTTAATTAATGTAACTAATATTAAATATAATATTAAAATCTAATTTGAAGGGGTATTCCACTAATGGGCCAAACTTCCTAGGGAAAAAGGGCCCATGAGGGAAAACTGAAGGAGGGAAGGGACAAGGGCCAAAGGGCCAAGGCCTAGCCTCCTCAAGGGGGCCCACTCGGCCAGCCTAAGGCTATGCGTGGGGTGGGGCCCACCCCTGGCCGGCCGGCCCATGGTGCCCTAAGGGCCCATGCGCCTCCCCCTCTCTTCCTTGTTTAGTCCCACATGGGAAACCCAAAGGGGAGGGCACACCCCCTCCCCCTATATAAAGGGGTGCCCATGGGTGGGAATAGGCACACCAATATTTGAAGAAGTCCTTTGGTTGACTTTCTCCTTCCCTCTCTCTCTCGTCTCCATGCATTGGCATGGTCCCAAGTAAGGACTGTCCATGCAAGAGACACCGCACCTGCAGCACACTGTTGCGCTGCAGGGATTACAAGCCGGAGATCTACTTCCGCACTCTCGGTAGGGATCAAGGAGTCGGAGGTCGTCATCATACACTGTATGTGTACGAAACCATGAGGGGCCTCACCTGAGGCACTTTGGATGTCGTGAGCCGGAGTTGCCGCACGATGAAGAAGGAGCAAGGGGTGACTTGCGAGGAGCTTCATGACCTTGAGGTCGACTATGAGTTCGACTACTTCAACCATGTTCCCCTCAGAATGTTCACCGTGTATGGTCTACAAGGGTATGTATTCTATACGCTCGATCGTTACCGCATTACTACATAGATATATCTTGGGCAGTTTAGGAGGTTCCAACGTAGGAAATTTTTTGTTTTCTGCTGCGGACCCCTTCAGTGGTATCAGAGTCGATCTATGCGTAGGAGTGTTGTACGGCCAATACGCACAAGTTTTGTGCAGGATTGATCCCTTAGTTGTTACCCTCTAACGTGTACTTGTTTATATCGCGGCATTGTTTGATGAAGCGGCCCGGACCGACCTTACGTGTATTCGTACGCGAGACTAGTTCCACGCTCGACATACGGCTTGTTCCGTATAAGTGGCTAGCGGGTGTTTGTCTCTTATTCAATAGTTGATATAGCATTTACAATGTAGGGCCTCAAAAGTCGTGTAGTAGAGACAACTGTTGGATCCATGTAGTGGTTGGAAAGTTCGTAGATTAGAAACGGTTCTATTGCGAAAGCCCTAACAACCACGTAAAACTTGCAAAAGATAAAGTAGAGGCGTCTAACTTTATTTTGTAGGAGGGCTTGTGTTATGATATGGTATTGGTCGTTACGAAGGTAAAGTAGTTTACTTTTATGTTACTAAGTAGTATAGTAATAGTCATCGTTCCGATGAACGACCGGGTGGTGGCGTCGTGGACTTGGCGTCAAACCAAGGGCAAGATGGAGATCATGTCGGAGCGCTCGATGGAGATCATGGCGCAAGAAGAAGGACCATATCATATCACAAATACACATGTGATGTTGATAACTGCTTTATATCTTATTATATGCTAGTATTAGATACTCAATGGTAGCAAATAATATAATCCCTAAATAGTTCCAATGATAGTGTTCCCCTTGTGTGTGCACCACCAAGAAAGTTTGCCGTTATGAAGCCGGTCGTGACGATCGGGGGCTAGACATATCTACATTCACATACAGTGGGTGTAAGCCATGTTGCACAGCAAATACACACAAGTTAGATTTGGCGAGCCTAGCATGTGTAGACATGGCCTCGGAACACAAGAGATCGAAAGCTCGAGCATGAGTCACATGGATGATGTGATTGACATTAGGGAATGTCTACCTTTGATGCTGCACTGATGGTCGTGACGATTGGGGGAGGTGCAGAGGATTGGGATCATGTGATCACTAAAATCGTCTAGGGGATGACAATTTTAGTGGGAGCTCAATTAGGATTGAACTCATATTATGAACTTAGTTTAGATGTCTGTTTGCAAATATCTTAGTAGATCATGGCCTATCCCATTGAGGTCCTTTGCGACCATGGGAAATATATTGCTTGATATGGAACTTAGCAAAAGGGTCCAACTTCATAGATTAATACCCACTCCTGAGGGATATCCTCGTAAAAAGGTGATCTTCTCTTCTTGATACAATGGCCATTAGGAGATAATCCGATGACTCCGCAATGTTTGTGTGTTCTCCGTAATTGTCCAACAATCCATTCTCCATTCGATGGAGAGTTGGATTACAATCTTGTATTCTGCAAGATCAGGCACATAAAGTATGAGCCGTTGGATGAGTTTTCTTCCATGATGAATGAAAAGGGGAATATTTGGAGAAACACTTAGCAATCTTGCATTAGAGTTATGAACTCTCATAAGGGCTTGATTGCAATGGAGATCATGAATGAAAAGGGTATATGTTAGATATACAAAGTTATAAATGTAATTCTTGCAAAACTCATTGCAGTTTATATAAGTATTGGATACTTGTCCCGTTTTGTGAAAATAGGATGGTCTGCCTGAGAATTGCTGGAATTGAGGCAATGTGGCAAGATGACGGCAAGCAAAACAGCTTATGGCCGACATCACCCCTTTCCTCAAAGATTATCATTTGGATTAGTGGTCTTGAATATAATTTTGTAATCCATGTTTGTGTGTCTTGCTTTTGGCGAGATGATTGTTCATATGAATAAGGTACAAGCCAGTTGTACTATTCTTATGAATTATACCTTTATGCTCACATTACGATTATAAATGAGTTATTCTCATCACTATGTTAATGATAATAGTTTAAGCATTTATAAAGGATTAGAATGCTAAAAGATATCCAAAGTTTAATTATGATATGGCACTATAGTTTAAGTCATTTTGGTTACTACATGTTCTTCATTATAAATGAAGATCGGGGGCCTAGATGCTTAATCTAGAGACTTTGTAAAACCATGCCTCATTGGACAGAATGACTAAAACTCCACATTCTGATAAAGCGGTGACATCCGAAGAAATGTTGAATCTTATACATAGTGATGTATCGTGTTTTCAAAAAATAGTGGAAATCATTACTTCATACTTAATTGTGGACTTAAGTGAATAGGCATATTTACTTAAGGAAACATAAGTTTGAAATTGTTTTGAATAGTTCAAAAGATTTCAAAGTGAAGGAGGATATTGAAATTAACAAGAATACAAAGTCTCTTCGATTTGATCGACATGACTAAAGTATTTAAGTTAATTTTGGCATTAAAGGACATGTGAAAGAGGTTTCACAAATTATGATAATAGGGCAATTTCAAAGTGTATTGAAATGTCTAAATATCATAATCATTGTGTATTAGATACATATGGTATAATATTATCTCCTACAGGGGTTATAGTTATCATTTAGAGTTAGAGATTGAAAGGAGAAAACACTCGGTTGAAATACAAAGGAACATCTAAAAAGGATTCGTGGAAACAACACCATAAGAGTTATGGCATGTTCGAGTTTCTAGAGGTTTCGACAATTCGAAATCGTGCCGAATAAACAAGTCTTTGTAGCATATTCTTAGGCAACTATGAATACATCTTCCAAAAAGGGGCAAACCTATTGTTGTCCAAAGTTGACGTGTCTTGATGAAGGTACAGGTGGAAGAAAGTAAAAGATCAAAACAAGGTATTTGACCTTACCTCCGAATTGTTGAGTGGCGCAGTGGAATTTGTTTCGTGAAACTGAACTCTACAAATAGAGGAGAAACTAATGATAATGATCATAAAGTTTTAGTGAATACTTTTACTAAAGAAAGTAGGATTCAACAATATATACTCTGCAAGTTCATGGAAATATATTGTTTATTCACTTGTCATGTTTATGAACAAGACATGCCTACGAATTACAAAGAAGCGTGATGGACCTAAGTGCGAGAAATGACCAGGAGTCATAAAATCCTATGTTAAGTTACATTTAAGATTGCAAAGTAATATGTTACTTGTAAAGGAAATATGCCTTGAGAGGCAATAATAAAGTTGTTATTATGTATTCCTTGTATATGATAGATGTTTATTTTGCATGCTATAATTGTATATGATAGGAAACGTCAATACATGTGTGTATAATAAACAAAAAGGGTTCCTAGTTGTGCCTCTCTTATATACTAGCTCGTTGATTAACAAGATGATCAAAGTTTCCTGATCATGGACATTGGATGTTATTAATAACGAGGTCACAGCATTTGTGAAATGATGTGATGAACATTAATCCAAAGTATAGCATTACGATCAAAGTCATTATGTTTATATTTCTATAACATCATATGAAGTAATCTTAGTCCTTAGACCATGAGATCATGTTAATTGCTAACACCGGAAGAGTATCTTGATAACATCAAACGTCACACCATAACAGGGTGACTATAAAGGTGGGTTCAATGCTACGAAGGTGTTATGTTGAGGCTCATGGATCAAGAGTGGAATTTTTCAATCCCGATGACATAGATATACTCTAGGCCCTCTCGGTGATATCACATTAAGATAGCTTGCAAGCAAGTGATCTGATCACTAGAATGTTATATCACGGGAACGAGAAAAGAGTGCATGTCAGTAACGAGATCAAACTAGGTATTTGGATACCGATGATCGAATCTTGGACATGTATTATATCATGAGACAAAGGGATTTAGTTACAAGCATTAAAGGTTCTCACGATCACAGAAGTCATCGTTGAATGTGTAGGAGTCAGTATGGATCTCCAGGTCCTGCTTCTAATTATTGATCTGAGAGGAGTCTCAATCATGTCTGCATTATTCGCGAACCATAGGGTGACACACTTAAGGGTTGCCGGACACCATTTTGGAGCACATATGTTTCAGACGAAAGGATTACAAAGCGCAGGAATTGTTTTGATAGAAACCGGAATTGTTTCGGGTGAAATTGCAGAAAGTGGTTCTGCATGTGATATTGAAATGTTGCAAGGGGTTTTATGTGAATGTTTGTTAATTGAAGTAATTAACAAAATTTTGAATAAAATAAATAAAAGAGTTTTATTAAATGAGAGTTGCATTAAATTTGGTGGAAATTTAATGCATGTGAGTGGAATTCTGGGTGGAGCTTGAATTGATGTGAGTGGAGCTTCCACCACAATAATGAGGAAGAGGTAGGGGCACCCCCTGGCCGCCGTCCATGGGAGGGGAGGAGCCCCGCCTCTCCTATAAAAAGCCCCCCTCTCCTCCTGATACATTGCAAATGTATCTATAATTTTTGATGTTCCATGCTTAGTTTTATCCACTTTCTTGTGTTTTGTTCCAACTTTGGAGTACTTTTATTATGATTTCTTGGACTAACCTATTAACAAGAGCCACAGTGCCAGCTGCCTGTTTTCTGTTGTTTTTGGTTCCAGAAAAGTCAGAAAATGAATATTCTCGGAATTGGACGGGACAAAAGCCAAAGTGCCTATTTTTCCGGAAGGGATCAAGTGCCAGAATACAAGACGGAGAGGGGCCAAGGGCTGGCCACACCACCTGGCCGCTTGGCCAGGCCTGGCCCGCACCAGGGGGTGGTCTGGCCGACCCCAGCACCCCCTCGGCCTCTCCTTCCGCCTATATATTACCCTCGGTACGAAAACCCGAAGTACTCGATCAAAAAATCCACGAAAGAGTCTCTAGCCGCCGTCATCTCCATCCCTAGATCGGGAGGGATCTGAAGCTCTTCCCGGCACCCTGCCGGAGAGGGGAATTCACCCTGGAGGCCTTCTTCATCACCATGCAAGCCTCCGGTGTGATGCGTGAGTAGTTCATCCTTGGACTACGGATCCTTGTAGTAGCTAGATGGCTAGTTTCTCCTCCTTTGTGCTTTCATGTTTAGATCTTGTGAGCTCCGTTCATGATCAAGATCATCTATTTGTAATTCATACATGTTGTGTTTGCGGGGATCCGATGGATATTGAGATGCTATTTCAGATTGATTATTGATTCTATCATGTCTTTGTTATTTGAGATCTTGCATGCTTTCCATTGTTAGTAGCTATCTTGGCCAAGTAGATGCTAGCAACTCCAAGAGTTAGTATTTATGCTCGATAGTGGGTTCATGCCTCTGGTAATCTGGGGAAGTGACAGAAATCTCTAATGTACTAGATGTGTTGTTGCTACTAGGGAGAAAACAACGATCTTTTGTTCATAGAACAATTGTATTGTTTACTTTACACGCAGTTCGTAAAGCAATAATTTGTTGCTTGCAACTTAATACTGGAGGGGGTTCGGATGATAACCTGAAGGTGGATTATTAGTCATAGATGCAGTTGGATGGCGATCTATGTATTATGTTGTAATGCCCAATCAAGTCTCAGAGGAGTCAAGATGATTTGTATATGCATGTATTGCTTTCTCGGTGTTTGGCAATTGCCCCGCTGTAATTTGTTCACCCAACATGTTATCTATCTAAGGAGAGCCACCTCTAGTGAACTATGGATCCCAGTCCTTTTCTTTACATACAATCTACAATCTTTTACTGCTTTGTGTTTACTTTCTGCAAACTTTTACTTCTTTCCATTCGATACGTTTAATCCTTTGTTCTCCGCAAAACACGGTGAGATTGACAACCTCATCGCAAGTTGGGGACAAAGTTCTGTGGTTGTGTTGTGCAGGTCTCCACGTTGCTACTAGCACGGGTAGTGCGCCCTGCCAAAGCTCAGCTAGTAACACCTCTGAGGTGTTTCCTTGCTCCTATTGGTTCGATTAAACCTTGGTTTCATAACTGAGGGAAACTTGCTGCTATGCTCATCATACCTTCCTCTTGGGGTTCCCAACGAGCTCTACATCAACTCCACGCACCAAGCACTTTTCTGGGCGCCGTGTATTGAGCCATCACCTCCCTCACAAAGCACACCTCCTTGTGAAGGATCTCTCTCCCCCTCTAGATTTTCCCCCATGGTCTCGGATTAGCGAGATACATGTTCCCGGTGGCCTTGCGTCTGGAAGGAGTTGCTGCTTCCGCTGATTCGCTAGAGCGAGTAGGTGGAGGTTGTCCGGTGGCTTGAACGTGTGTGCGAGGACGGATGCGCTGCTGATTTGCGGCGCTAGGACTTTCACACGATCTTGAGATTGGCAAGCGTACGACTACATCATCCATGAGTTCCAACTCGTTAATAAAACTCTGTTGTCTTCGAGGGTAAGTTCTCTATGGATGTATATCCACCCGTTGCTCTGTATCTAGTAGATAGATCTTGGCGTATAGTTCTCATTGTAGGATTTTTTTGTTTTCTATGCTGCAAACCCAACAACTTGATCTTATTAAGTAAAGCAGTTTACTTGATATTTCTGAATGACTTGAAAGTCATAAGATGGAAATGAAACTTAATGGAGACGTAAAGCTCGAGTTGTCATAAAGTATGGACAAATTCAAGGAGTTGACTACGAATGTAGCGATGCTTGAGTCTATTGGATTTACACCAGCAATATATGGATATTGGAATCTCATAGCTGGAATTCTCAATTTGAGGATGATCAAAGAATTTTGGAATGTCCAAGATTATCGAGCGGACCTGCATTTGAGTGGGAGCTAATTAGCTTGCCCAAATCTTAATATGTAAGAGACATATTTTGAGTGACAGCTAAGTAGCTTGGCCAAATCTTAATATGTAGTAGAAATATTTTGAGTGGGAGCTAAGTGAAATCCCTAGATCTCAAATATGGATGCCATATCTGAGTGGGAGCATGAAATCATTCTAGGATATGTGGACGACATATGTGAATGATGTGATTGGTGTTAATAACATTTAAGTAGATAAATCGGGATGAAGTTGAAGTTATTAAACAATGAGATCTATCTAGATTGATTGGTGAGTTTAATAAACATTGAATGTCGAATGCTTCTTGGACTTGATTCTAAAGATGTTCAGAATGTCCTAAGCAAGATTCTGAAGAATTTCAGAATGGAACAAGGTAAGAAAGAAGTTCTTACTATATGAAGCATTGTCTTAGTATTACAACAATGGTTAAAAAGGAAGAAAGAGATGTGTTGCATCTCCTATGCCTCGGTCATAGGTTCTTCCATACAACCATATTGTATACTCGACATAATGTGACCCGAAGTTCTGGTTGGAAGGACAAGCTCTTAACTGTAAGAACATGTCTTGAAGTGATTCTTGAGTTAATCACTGAACCAGAAATAAGTTTGTACTTAAATGGTAAGAAGCAAAGTAAGTGGCATAGTTGCATTTCATGCACTAGGATCTACATAGATATAGAAGTATAAAGGATCCATCTAATGTGATGTATATTGTTATGGTGGGGCTAGTTCGATTTTAACGTAGAATGATGTGTCCCAGGGCACAGTGCCCATGAGAAAGCCCTCGAGGTTGATCTAAAGTCACTGTAGGCTCCTAGAAACCGGCCTTGTTCTGCTGCCATAACTGTCGTATATACACAAAGGATTGTAAAGTGTGTTTTGAAGTTTAGATGACAACAGTGAAAATGATCGTCATTATAAACACTTGAAACAAAGTCTCACTTTGTGGCCAAACGAATACTTCAACCATTATAAGATAATGGTATGAATGTCAAAGTTAGGAAGACATTAACGATTTGCAAAGACATAATGATCTGGTAAAACAGAACATGGACAGGACGTTTTCCATAAGCATGCATAATCAATAAACGCATATGTGATATGGTTTATGATGAGTAAAATGCAAGCTAGATTATTTGTACTCAAGTGCAAGTGGGAGACTGAAGGGAGATATGACATAGAGGCAAATAATAAATAGGTTTTTGTTGTCATATCTCAATTAGTTCATAATAGTTTCATACTGTGCTATAACTGTATTAATACGAAACGTTAATACACGTGTGGTATGTAAACAAACCAAGTCTCTAGTTACCTCTAGCGAACTAGTTCATTGGTCATGAGGATGATCTAGGGTTTCGAGATCATTGGCATTTATGCCAATTGACAATGAGGTCATGTCATTAGTTGAATGATGTGATAGATAAACAACCCAACCAGTTGTATCTTAATGAGATCTAGTTACAAAGTTCACCATTAATGATAAACTAAGGAAACCTCGCAATCTGATCCTTAGACTGTGAGGTAATGCAAATCACCGTTCTGGAGGGAGCTTAGATGATTATCAAGTATCACTCCGTGACTAGGTGATCGAAAAGGTGCCACTCAGGTTTCCCAAAGGGGCGCGTAGAGGAGTACATATCAAGACCAGGATTTGCCCATCCATGTAACGGACAGATACATTAGTGGCCATCTTGGTGACGTTGCATTAACAAAGCTTGCAAGCGTGTGACTAGGTCACGGAATGCAACGACATGGAAACAAGAAAATAAGTTCATTGATAACAAGATCGAACGAAGGTATGGAGATACCGTAGATCAAATCTCGGGTGAACTAGGTATCACGTGGCAAAGGGAATGGGAAACGACTGTTTACGGTTCAAACGACATTATCATCATGGAATGCACAGGGGTCATTATGGGCATCCTGGTCCCGCTATTGATCATTGATGGACATCATGTCTATGCCATACCCGAGCTGTGGGGAAATACACTTAAGGGTATGATGAGCTAGAGATCCTCTGTAAGTTGGAATCACCATATGAAAGAGAAAAGGAAACCAGAAAAGTTCCGTGAGACAACCGGAATCGTTCCGGGAAAGTTCCGAAGTTATTCCGGCAACCCCAACTGTTGCTTCCTCTTTCCTGGTTTATCGGCCCTATTTCGTGTGTCACGGTGAGACGGCGGTGGCGGATGCAAGACCGTTGTGGTGTATGCTGGCGGGCGGTGAGCAGGGTGGACCACTGCGAAGTGTCCGGGTGTGTGGTTTTTTTAGGGGTCGGGAGAAATCTTTGTCATCTTGACATCGACGTGGTGACGCCTGCGGGTGCCACCGTCCTTCTTGAAGGGCGTCAGGTGTACCTCTTTCCCACCCCCGGAGCGTACTAGGGGAAACACTAGGACCTGTCCGGGCAGCAGCGACGTCATCGTCGCCTTCCTTCCTGGAGGTGCTACTTGGTGCGCGACTCTTCGGAGTGCTAGGCTTGTGGTGGAACTTAGCTGGAGGACGCAACGGTCGCGGTTCCTCCCTGTTTTCATCAATCCATTGTTATCGGCTTTGTTTCCTTTCCTTTTTCTTTTTTGGTTCTCTATATTTCTCTTTTGGCGTTGTGCTGTCTGATCCAGTAGCGGTATCAAATGGTTGCTATATTAATATGACTAGGGGCATGCCTGTTTCGAGGAGTGGTTAAATCTGCACTTTCATTCAATGCGAAATTACACCTTCACGTGAACGCACCTGCAATTACATGGTGAGGTAAAAGAAAAGCAGAATTTTGCTTGCAATGCCCTCCCGAATCCTGATGAAGCTGTGGTTCAGGTTAAGCTGCCAAACTTGCATCTGTCATTCCTCCCATAGATCCAGAGGTCCCGTAACAGGGTCGGGCTATGAGCATCTCCACTCGGGGGCCCTAAAGCCCCCTAAATGGCTGTGGGAGTCTCAAGCAAGGCAATGAAATCTAGACGGTGCTCCCTAATAGATTCCTTCACAAAAAGCTAGGTGATGATTTTATACCTGATCTAGAATAGTCATAGCGACCATGCACATTATTTTTAGCCCTCTCTATTTGTGTAGCATCAGCATCTGGTTGTGCTTGATTGCACGTACTAGTTCTCACATTCGTCTCCACTGGCTCTGGAATGCCTCCAAAGGCAATTACCTCCTCCATTGTCGGTGCCTTGTTAAGAGGCGTACATGTACCTGGATCATGTTCCACCATTGTAGAATTCATAACCAGTTTAGAACAACTCACATCCTTCTGGCCGTTAGACATTTTATGATGGATAATTAGGCACAATTTCCATGATTAATTCCAAAATATTAAACATGACAAAACCAGCTACTAGCACATGTAACTCGAACATACTAGATGTACTAAACAACAAGATGAACGGAAACAAGAAGCGGCTAAACATATACTCGCAGAACATGGTGAATAACTAGACAGCAGCACGTCGCATGTACCTTTCGATTGCAGAAGTAGTCGCAGCAGTAACCTTGGGAAAGATTGATCGAAGCAGGCGGCGGCGAAGACGATGATAGGCAGCACCGCCCGACTTGGATGGAAGATGACCCATGATGAAAAACTCGAGCAGTCGTGTAGAGCACTTCCCAAAAACCTTATTCGCCCTCTCCCGTACAGGATCGCAAAGGCGAGTGGTTGCGGAGACCTGCTCTCCCATTCGCCGGTGCACGCCGGCAAGCGGGATGGAGTAGGCTATGATGGTGGTGCAAGCAGAGAGGTTGGCAAAACCCTAGATTAGATTCGGTGTGTTTTTGGTGGAAGCCGCACAGGCATTTATATAGAGCGGCTCGGGAAACCCGCAAAGGGCACGCCGTGGACCAAGCCCACGTTGCACATGTTCAGGTCGGTTACAGATAGCCCACCATCCGGGAGCGACCCGAATCTACTAACTATTGACACGTCTGTCAAAACCGCACCAGTTTTCCCAAGCAACAGAAATAAAGCTCGGCTCGGTGAGATTCCCGCAACCCGTGACGCGTGCGCGCGTCGTAACATGACAAGACGAGCGGGCGGGTGGGCGAGCGGTTACGTTGTTGGAGGACGAGCACGCATGTAGTTCTCCTCTTCTCAGTCACTTTATTAAGTGGTGAACCACTCCACCTTATAAGGTGGTCTAACTCTCCTTCAACTTTCCATGTGGGACTAAACTTTAGCTCCCACTCCACTCACATGTGAGCTGCCACCAACTTGGGCCAAATCACACATGGGCTTCCACACACATGGGCTTTGAGATTTAGGGGAAATCTGAAATCACATATGGGCTTATATAGATTAGCCCATTATTTCTAACAGTCCCTCACCAGATCTCAAATGCCCATTTGAAGATTTGCCAATCCTCGCTACTTGTTTATATACCAGTGTTTCAGCAGAGACTGTTAAGTTGAACTTCCGCCTAGAATCTTGAGCTACGTCTATCAGCAACTTGAACAATGGATGAACCTTGAATTGCAAGTTTGGTGCCAATAGATTTCACTCAAAATCATAACTAGTACTTGGCTGCCAGTAGCCTACCCCGCGGGTTGGAGCATATGCGTTATACTCCCTGGTCTCTTCATGAGTTTACTAGAGACCACCCAATTCTCATAGACTGTGACGTTTACAGTCGAGCTCATATAGGTGTGTTCTTTCAAGAATTCCCTGTAGGACGACATCTTTGCTAGTTATAGCCAACAGGAAGACATTAAGGCATGTTGCCAACCTGCCTTACAGATTTTGAGAGTCATGCATCTTCACCTAGAGAGGGTTACAAAAATACTCTCCTCAGTGAAACCACTAGCTTGTTCTTCCCAGATCCTAATTCACGGGATCTCCGATCACATAGGTTGGGTTACCACTATGGTGTGACATCCATGGGTCTCAACCCCATATCCCTCGATGCATTTTCTATCACAATTCATGATAGTCCCTTTGTAAAGGGATCTGCCAAGTTCTTATCTATTTGAATATATGTAACAGTTATTACTACGGAGTTTCTCAATTTCCTGACAGATTTCAAACGTCTCTTGACGTGTCTTGATGACTTCACGTTATCCTTAGAATTGTTCACTTTGACAATAACAGTTTGGTTATCATAATTCAAAAGGATTGCCGTCACAGGTTTTTCAACCATAGGCAAGTCCATCAAAAGTTCACGCAGCCATTCTGACTCAACAGTGGCTGTGTCTAAAGCAGTAAGTTCTACTTCCATAGTTGACCTTGTCAATATGGTCTATCTACAAGATCTCCATGACACCGCGCCACCTCCAAGGGTAAACACATACCCACTCGTGGCGTAGAGTTCATCAATGTCAGAGATCCAGTTCGAATCACTATATCCTTCAAGCACAACAGGGGTGCCCTGAATAGTGAATCCCATAGCTCATTGTACCACACAGATAGTGCATGACCCTTTCAAGTGCATGCCAATGATCAGTACCCGGGTTAGACATGAACCTACTCAACTTGCTCACAACAAAAGAGATATCGGGTCTTGTAGCACTTGCTAAGTACATGAGAGAACCAACAATTTGTGAATATTTCAACTGGTCTGTTGGTTCCTTCCTATTCTTTCGCAAAGTCAAACTGGGATCATAAGGTGTTGGAGAAGTCTTGCCATCAATAAAGCCAAAACGGCTCAAGACCTTCTCAACATAATGAGATTGTGTTAAAGTAATCCCATTCTCGTTCTTAATAAGCTTGATGTTCAGAATCACATCAGCCTCTCCTAGATCTTTCATGTCAAAACTTTTTCACAGGAAAGCCTTAACTTCATTTATTACATTCATGTTTGTACCAAAGATCAGAATATCATCCACGTACAAACATAATATAACACTATCGCCCCCACCATGGCGATAGTACACACACCTATCAGCCTCATTAATGACAAAGCCAGAGAAAGTAGGGTTCTGTCAAACTTCTCATGCCATTGCATAGGTGCTTGTTTTAGGCCATATAAAGATTTTAACAACTTGCACACCTTTGTCTCTTCACCTTTTACCACAAACCCATCCGGATGATCCATATAGATCTCCTCTTCCAACTCTCCATTAAGGAAAGTTGTCTTCACATCCATTTGATGAACAAGAAGACCATAAGAAGCAGCCAGGGATAGTAGTACTCGAATGGTGGTCAGTCTAGCGACATATGAATAGGTGTCAAAGTAATCTTCGCCTTCTTTCTGTGTGTATCCCTTTGCTACAAGTCGTGCCTTGTACTTCTCAATAGTACCATCAGGCCTTAGCTTCTTCTTGAACACCCACTTATAGCCCACAGGTTTATAACCATAGGGACGTTCTGATAATTCCCAATTCCCATTAGAAAGAATCGAGTCCATCTCATTTTGGACAGTTTCTTTCCAATCATCTGCATCAGGAGATGCATATGCCTCTGCAATGGATCTGGGAGTATCGTCCACAAGGTACACGATGAAAACATTACCAAAGGATTTTGCAATCCTCTGTCTCTTACTCCTTGTGGGAGGTTCATCGTCATCCTTCTCTAGGACTTCCTCATGTGATTGTTCAAAATTCTCAATAGATGCACTAGATTCAAGAAGTATTTTAGAAGAAATTCTAGCAGTGCAATCAAGATACAAGAAGTCTCTTGTGTCCCCAACACACCCAATACACTTGTCAGGTGTATAGGTGCACTAGTTCGGCGAAGAGATAGTGAAATACAAGTGGTATGGATAATTATAAGTGGTAACAGTGATATAAAATAGCTTGATGGCGTGGAAAAGACCAAAGTAAAACTGAAATAAAGATGGTAGCAAACAAGCATGTAACAGATCTAATTGCAAACGGTGTTTCAATGCTAAGAAACAAGGCCTAGGGATCATACTTTCACTAGTGAACACTCTCATATAAATATATTATCTTCATGATACTACTCTTAACTACTCTCCGGTTGAACACTCTAATCGATGGTAGGCCTATAACAACACACCTCAAAGTAAGCCTTTCCCATCTAGAAAACCCCACACTGTCACCTTGAGTACTAGATGAGTCCAACAAACACCACAATTTCATAGACATCCAACTCCAAATATAACTCATAACAAGTATTTGTAATCTCTAGCCTAAGTGCCACCATGGTGTGCACGCTGTCACTTTCACACACATGGGGAGAGCAGAGATCTATTAAAGCACTTGAGTAGCAAGGTAGATCTATAGATTACAAGCTCATGATCTCGATAAGATCATGCATAGAGAGAGATATGAACACATAGCTACTCGTAGAACCCTTAGCCTCGAGAGAGAACTACTCCCTCCTCATCATGGGAATCAGCAACGGTGATGGAGAGGGCGGTGGAGATGGCTCCGGGGGCACTTCCCTGTCCCGACAGGGTGCCGGAACAGAGACTTTCTGTCCCCCGAATCTCCCTTCGGTGGCGGTGGCGCTGCGGAACTTTTCGTGGCTGGAGGCTTGATGATCTATGGTTTTGGTATCGGGAGGCTTCTTATAGGCCAGAGGGCAAGGTCGGTGGGCGGCCAGGGGGCCCACACCATGCCCTGGCGTGGCCTAGGTGGACCCGCGCCTAGGGGTGGTGTGGCCACCCTGTGGCCCCCCTCCGGCTCTCCTTCTGGCTCCGTGAGTCTTCCGGGAAAATAGGAACTTTGGCTTTTGTCCCGTCCAATTCTGAGAATATTCATTTTCTGACTTTCCTGGAACCAAAAATAGCAGAAAACAGGCAACTGGCACTATGGCATCTTGTTAATAGGTTAGTCCAAGAAATCATATGAAAAGTACTCGAAAGTTGGAACAAAACACAAGAAAGTACATAAAACCAAGCATGGAACATCAAAAATTATAGATACATTTGCAATGTATCATATATCTCGAGCCCGTTGGGGAACCCCAAGAGGAAGGTATGATGAGCACAACAGCAAGTTTTCCCTCAGTAATGAAACCAAGCTTTAATCGAACCAGTAGGAGCAAGGAAACACCTCAAAGGTGTTGGTAGCTGAACTTTGGCAGGGCGCACGACCGGTGCCAGTAGCAACGTGAAGACCTGCACAACACAACCATAGAACTTCGCCCCCAACTCATGATGAGTTTGTCAATCTCACCGGTTTTGCTGAAAACAAAGGATTAAACGTATCGAGTGGAAGAAAGTAATAGTTTGCAGAAAGTAAACAGAAAACAGTAAACAGTTGATGATTGATGGTAAAAGAAAGGACCGAGGGTCCATAGTTCACTAGAGGTGGCTCTCCTTAAGATAGATAACATGTTGGGTGAAGAAATTACAGCGGGACAATTAACAAACATCGAGAAAGCAATACATGCATATACTACTCATCTTGACTCCTTTGAGACTTGATTGTGCATTACAACATTATACATAGACCGTAATCCAACTGCATCTATGACTAATAATCCACCTTTAGGTTATCATCCGAACCCCCTCCAGTATTAAGTTACAAGCAATGGATAATTGCATTACGCATTGCGTGTAAAGTAAACAATACGATTGTTCTATGAACAAAGGATTGTTGTTTTCTCCCTAGTAGCAACAACACATCTAGTACCTTAGAGATTTCTGTCACTTCCCCAGATTACTAGAGGCATGAACCCACTATCGAGCATAAATACTAACTCTTGGAGTTGCTAGCATCTACTTGGCCAAGATAGCTACTAACAACGGAAAGCATGCAAGATCACAAATAACAAAGACATGATAGAATCAATAATCAATCTGAAATAGCATCTCAATATCCATCGGATCCCCGCAAACACAACATGTAGAAATTACAAATAGATGATCTTGATCAAGAACGGAGCTCACAAGATCTAAACAAGATAGCACAAAGGAGGAGAACCAGCCATCTAGCTACTACATGGACCCGTAGTCCAGAGATGAACTACTCACGCATCACACCGGAGGCTTGCATGGTGATGAAGAAGGCCTCCAGGGTGAATCCCCCTCTCCGGCAGGGTGCCGGGAAGAGCTTCAGATCCCTCCCGATCTAGGGATGGAGATGACGGTGGCTACAGACTCTTTCGTGGAATTTTGATCAGGTACTTAGGGTTTCTGTATCGGAGGCATCTTATAGGCGAAAGGGGAGGCCGAGGGGGTGCCTGGGCTGGCCACACCACCCCTGGCGCGGGCCAGGCCTGGCCGTGCGGCCAGGTGGTGTGGCCGCCCTCTGGCCCCTCTCCGTCTCGTGTTCTAGCTCCGGGTGTCCCTCAGTGAAAAACTAACTTTGGCTTTTGTCCCGTCCAATTCCGAGAATATTCATTTTCTGACTTTCCTAGAAACAAAAACAGTAGAAAACAGGCAGCTGACACGGTGGCTCTTGTTAATAGGTTAGTCCAAGAAAGTGTATAGAAAGTACTCGAAAGTTGGAACAAAACACAAAAAGTAGATAAAACCAAGCATGGAACATCAAAAATTATGGATACGTTAGCAACGTATCAGCTATGCATATCTTTCATAGGAAACATATTCTCAAAGAATGTTGCATCACGAGATTCCATTATAGTATCAACATGCATATCAGGAACCTCAGACTTAACCACTAGAAATCTATAGCCTATACTCCGCGGAGCATATCCTAGAAAGATACAATCCACTGTCTTAGGTCCAAGTTTGCGTTTCTTGGGAATCGGTATCTTGACCTTAGCCAAACACCCCCAAGTGCGCAAATACACAAGTGATGGTTTTCTCCCAGCCCACTCCTTATAAGGGGTCTTTTCTTTATTCTTGTTAGGAACTCTATTCAGGACATGACATGAAGTCAACAAAGCCTTCCCCCACCATGCCTTTGATAAACCAACAGTGGGTAGCATGGAATTCACCAAGTCAGTCAGCGTGCGGTTTTTCCTCTCAGCAACCCCGTTTGATTAGGGCGAGTAGGGAGGCATCCTCTCATGAATAATGCCATGTTTCTCACAGAACTCGTCAAAGATTTTGGGAAATATTCACCACCACAATCCGACCTAAGACGTTTGATCTTTCTCTCTAGTTGATTTTCAACTTCGGCTTTATAAACTTTAAAGTAGTCTAAAGCTTCATCTTTAGTGCGCAACAAATAAACATAGCAGTATCTAGTCGCATCATCAATCAATGTCATGAAATATCTCTTTTCACCTTTTGTCAACGCACCATTCATCTCGCATAGATCAGAATGTATGGGTTCTAGAGGTGCCAAGTTTCTCTCCTCGACAGCTTTGTGAGGCTTTCGAGGTTGCTTTGATTACACACAACTATGACACTTAGAACCTTTGGCAATAGTGAAATTCAAAATTAAACTCATGCTGGACATCCGAGACATCAAACCAAAATTAATGTGACATAAACGAGAATGCCAAACACTGGTATCATCATTAACATCACCACAAATATGATTCACGGATTTATTACAAAACTCTGAAAGAGAGAAATGGAACAAGCCTCCAAACTCATAACTTTACCGATAAATTGTCCATGTTTCGAAACAACGACTTTATTAGACTCTAACACAACCTTGAACCCATCTCTGCATAGAAAGGAGCCACTAACGAGATTCTTGTTCATAGTAGGGTCATGCTGCACGTTCCTCAGCTGCATGATTTTTCCGGAAGTAAACTTCAGATCCACCGTGCCAACACCACGAACAGAAGCATGTGATCCATTCCCCATTAGGACGGAAGAATCCCGTGCGACCTGATAAGAAGTGAACATAGAGATGTCAGCACACACATGAACATTGGCACCCATATCAATCCACCAACATGGTGATTGAAACACTGAAAGAACAGTAAATAAATTACCATACCCATCCGTGTTGCTAGCGGTCACGACGTTGACAGTCTTTCCACTTTTCCCTCTGCGACCTGCATGTTCTGGGCAGTCCTTGGAAAAGTGTCCGAGCTCTCCACAGGTAAAGCAGCCTTGTTCGGCTTATTCTTCTTCTTTAAGGTTGTAGTCTTTTTAGGCTTGTTGAAGGAGGGCTTATAGTTCCCTTTGTTCTTGCCGAAGGTCCTCTTCTGCACCATGTTGGCGCTAGACTAACCCTCGCCTCCTTTCTTAGTGGCGACGCTATTAGGTTTTCAACCGATACCTCTTGTCTCTTATGCTTGAGAGTTGTGGCGAAGTTCCTTCATGAAGAAGGCAACTTCGCAATGATGCACCCAGCCACAAACTTGTCGGGTAAGTTACACTTAAGGATTTCAAGCTCCTTGGAAAAGCACTGTATCTCATGAGCTTGTTCGACTACAGAACGGTTGTTAATCATCCTGTAATCATGAAAGCTCTCCATGATGTATAGTTCACTGCTAGCATATGTTACACCGAACTTAGCATTCAGTGCCTCCCAGAGCTCTTTTCCATCATTGATGTGCATGTACACATCAAACAACTTGTTGTCAAGAACGCTCAGAACGCATCCCACAAAGGCAAGATTGGTTTCCTTGAACTTGTTCTGATCTTGTTCAGATATAGTTCCTTCAGGTAAACCCTCACTAGCATCGAATACTTTCAGATTTTGCAGCCACATAGTGGTCTTATACTGCCACCTCTTAAAATGAACACCGGTAAACTTTTCCGGCTTCATCGCATCGGCCAAGTGTCCCATGTTTATCTCGGAAAATTGCCTATAATAAGGTTTTTGGATTGATGGATAATTAGGCACAATTTCCATGATTAATTCCAGAATATTAAACATGACAAAACCAGCTACTAGCACATGTAACTCGAACATACTAGATGTACTAAACAACAAGATGAACGGAAACAAGCAGCAGCTAAACATGTACTCGCAGGACATGGTGAATAACCAGACAGCATCACATCGCACATACCGTTTGATTGCAGAAGTAGTCGCAACAGTAACCTTGGGAAAGATTGATCAAAGCAGACGGCGGCGAAGACGACGATAGGCAGCGCCGCCCGACTTGGATGGAAGACGACCCGTGATGAAGAACTCGAGCAGTCGCGCAGAGCGCTTCCCAAAAACCTTATTCGTCCTCTCCCGTACAGGATCGCAAAGGCGAGTGGTTCCGGAGACCTGCTCTCCCGTCCGCCGGTGCATGGGGCAAGCGGGATGGAGTAGGCTACAATGGCGGGGCAAGCAGAGAGGTTGGCAAAACCCTAGATTGGATCCGGTGTGTTTTCACGCCGTGGACCAAGCCCACGTTACGCACGTTCGAGTCGGTTACAGATAGCCCACCATCCGGGAGCGACCCGAATCTACTAACTGTTGACACGTCTGTCAAAACCACACCAGTTTTCCCAAGCAGCAAAAATAAAGCTCGGCTCGATTCCCGCAAATCGCGGCGCGCGCGCGTCGTGACGAGACGGGCGGGCGGGCGGGCGAGTAGGCTACGATGGCGGCACAAGTAGAGAGGTTGGCAAAACCCTAAATTGGATCTGGTGTGTTTTCACGTCGTGGACCAAGCCCACGTTGCGCACGTTCGGGTCGGTTACAGATAGCCCACCATCCGGGAGCGACCCGAATCTACTAATTGTTGACACGTCTATTAAAACCGCACCAGTTTTCCCAAGCAACAAAAATAAAGTTCGGCTCGATTCCCGCAACCCGCGGCGCGCGCGCATCATGGCAAGCGGGCGGGCGATCGTCAGAGGAGGAGCGCGTGTAACTCTCCTCTTCTCAATCACTTTACTAAGTGGTGAACCACTCCACCTTATAAGGTGGTCTAACTCTCCTTCAACTTTCCATGTGGGACTAAACTTTAGCTCCCACTCCACTCACATGTGAGCTGCCACCAACTTGGGCCAAATCATACATGGGCTTTGAGATTTAGGAAAAATCTGAAATCATATATGGTCTTATATAGATTAGCCCATTATTTTTAACATTCTATTCATATGATCATAGGGTAACGTACCAGTTTTAGAGCTTTCCAAATCAACCTCTTGAACCTCTCTATTTACCCGAGATTTATTCATCTCCTTGACGTCACAAATTGGGGTCCCATCCACCACAGGTAATCCTACTTTCGATCCTGAAATTTTTCTCTCAATCACTGACGGAGATTTTGAATTGCTAGAAGAACAAAAATCAAGTATAATTGCCATACCAGTATTAAAAGCAGCATTAGTATGCATGTAATGACCCATATCGTGGTCCTGTTTCAGAGTCTCCTCACTTAATCGTTGCATGGCCGTAAGTTCCCCTGGAAAAATTCAGTTTGAATTCCTGTACTAAAGGGACAAAAGTTTCCTACAAAGGATCATACGGCATGCTCTAAGCCTACGTGACTCCACGTCCAAACAGTTCAAAACTAATTCTCGTGACCGTAAGGCAGCAGGTTGTCACTGGGAGGGACAGCAGGTCGTCCTGCCCGCCCGCCCGACACATCCATTTGGTCAGATGGACATTCCCTGGGAGGCCAATAACAAGGTTTATGAAGATTCTAAACTGCAGTCGCCAACTTGGCACATCCATTTTAAGCAAACATCAATCTGAACCTTGCTCAAGTTTTTTACTAGTGCTCCCTCCGTTTCATAATACAAGATATTTTAGTTTAAACTAAAAACATCTTGTATTATGAAACGGAGAGAGCACTACTTGCATCAAAGAGGCCACTAAGATACTAACACTAACGACGCGAGGTACAAAGTACTGTGAAGACGAAGTAGTAACACCGGTTATACTAGCATAATGGAAACAAGGTTCAAAATACACTAAAATACTCAGTACAACTCGATGAAAATCCGAGCACACTCACGCTACAAACCCAAACACAACCGCACTAGTTCCGTTATTACAACAAAAGTTTCTTGAAACGTATAAATTTGGGATGTAATTTTAACGATATGGATATGAGGAGTTCAAAAGTGAAAACAAAAGGAAAAAACTGAACTTTCTCCCGTATCTGCTTCTCTCTCATCTTCATCACGCTTTTGCAACACTTGGTGAGCATGCAAACGTGCACGAAAGACACACGAGGGGAGAACCGCGTGGAGAAGGAGAAGGCATTTCACACCAACGCGGGCGATAGCTTTCGATGGAAGAGCTCATTTCTTTCTCCACCTTCTCTCTCCTCTCTATAGTTGCTGAGCGCTCCTCTCGGTTTTCAGGCCCAAACCGAGGCCTCTCCCGTCGGCGACGTCGGCCGGAGTTGGCTGAGGGGAGGTGCCGGTGCTAGTTTCGTGTATTACAGATGTAGATGTAGTCCCCTAGTGGCAGTCTGGAGTAGGTTGCTGGATCCTGGAGGCCGGATCTGGTGCGTTCTGGTGCTGTTCTTCGCTTATGTGAAGCTTTTGTGGCGGAAGCTTTTGCAGGCAGTGGAGGACGGGCTAGAGATCTCCGTCAATAAGGCCGGTAGCTCGTCCGCTCTGGCGTCAGGGCGCTACGCCAAGCGGCCGCGACGGTGCTTCATCGATGATCTTCCAAGGTGGAAGCTGGATTCGGTGAGCTGTGGCGCGAGATCTTCTCATAAGTGTCTTCATCCCCAACTACTCGATCTGCAGCTTGCTCTGCCTCTCTCGGCCGGCCATGGTGGCGAGGGAGAGGGCAGAGGATGGCTGCGGCTCGTCAGTGGTGAAGGATGGAAGGGAGACCTGGCTAGTCTAGGTGTTTATTCTGCTCTGCTCGCGGCGATATCCAAGCGGTGCTCTAGGTTGACCACCGCTATCTCTGGCCATGAGAATGGCCTCGCCGCGCTCGAAGACTGCGAGTTCTCGAGCTCTTCCTACCTCCGAAGATGGAGGCCTTCCTCCCACCTCAGAGCGGCGTCTGACGCCTCTGTTGACCCAAGTGGTTCCGTCCCCGGTGTCGGCAGAGACGGCCATGTCTGCAGGTGGTTTGCCGGCAGCGATGCTCAGGGACCTGATTGCGTTTCTGTGTTTTCCTCTAGGGTGCTCTCTGTTAAATTTAAGGGCATGGCTGTTATCTTGTTTTATGTTGAGGTCCTTTCTGTAAAGTTGTACCCACCGCCGAATTAATGCAGAATCGGGACCCTTCCCAGTTCGAAAAAAAAACACCAACGCGGGGCAGACCTTCCCATCATCAATCAAAGGTTTAAAACGATTTCGAAGGAAATGATAGGAAAGGAAATGCAAGACCTCGCACGTCGGCCTAGTTTCAGCCCAGTCACCCTCCCCAGGCCCGAAAGAGCAACCGACACGACACTCCGGCCTGTCACACTTCCGCTGCGCCCGTTACTCCGCCTTCCCCTTGGGCCCACACGACGTCTTTGTTCCGCACCGTCCTCTTCCACCGCATCACACGAAAGAACACTCTCCCTTTTTCCACACGAGATTATGATTCACCGCCACCATTAGGAGCGGAGAGTGACCTTCCGGGCCAGAGCCTGCCTGACTGCCCGCTCTCGCAGATCGTGCCGGGGAAATGGCGCGCGCCTGCGCAGCGGTCTCCCTGGCCGCGCTCTGCCTCCTCCTCCTCCTCGCCGCCGCCGCCGCCACCGGAGGTGGGGACCTTTCCTTTTTACTTTCCCTTTTCCCTCCCTTTTCCCCGGAGTAGATCAGGTTACGATCTGCAGTTGCGGGTGCACCGGAGGTCTGATGTGGGACGGAATTGTTCATGCTATCTGTACCAGTTAGCACTGATCGCAACTGCTTTCGAACTGTCAATCTAGGGTAATTGGGTCTGTAGTAGAATTGTAGGCGTTGATCTGCTCGCTATTCAGATACTACACCTCTTTTCGTTCCTGGAGAGCACGATCTGCACACATACATTTGTAGACAGATCGAGTATGTCTGGATTCAAGTGTGTAGTACTATCTATGGCTGTGGTGTTTGATGTGGCATGGTAGTGATGTCAGATGTGCAATGAGTGAGACAATTGGTCCAGTTCGGAGACTCAGATGTGGGAATTAGGACAGTTTACCGACCCACATTGCAGTTTACTCTTTTGTTTGTTCTAGATCCTCTACTCCCTTGTGTCATGCTGATGTAATTTACTTCTGCTTTGTGCAGCTCGAGAGGACCCGATTTATGCTGGCGAACTGGTTAGCACAATACTATCCTGCCCTGTTTGCTTTCTCCTTGCTGTTACTGAAATGTATGTGCTTATACTGATGGATCCCTGCAATGGTAGGTCTGGAGCAGGCAACCCGAGGTTAAACTGCAGAATTTCTCCTTGAACCGAGAGGGTGAGTAATGATGAAACATGTTTTGCTTGATGTCTTCTAAGAGCAGCTCGTTTAACAAGAGGTGTTTTATTTGTTAATACAGATGGCTTTCAGCTACTAAGCAGGCCAGCAGATGTAACCCGCAGGGTAACTTTTTTCTCCTTTCGTCGCCAAGCCCTTTCAGTTTTAAGTAGGATAATCATTGGTCTGTTTGTTTAACCATTTCCAGATGTGGTTAATCATCCTTTCTATGTAGCTTCTTTCTTGCACCGCGGCTCTTTTTGAAATGAAATCTTATATCTGTTCCCCCTGTCCAAATTTTGTATCTCCATGTATAGAAATTGGGGGAGAGAACCGGTGTAAGAAAGAAAATGGAAGTCGTGCAACAGGACGATGAAGCCCTAGTTAAACTTGAGAATGCAGGTATTGAGCGTTCAAAAGCTGTTGATTCTGCTGTGCTGGGAAAATACAGCTTATGGAGACGTGAAAATGATAACGAGAAGGCAGATTCAAATGTTCGTCTGATGAGGGATCAAATGATCATGGCTAGAATATACACTGTGCTTGCCAAATCCAGGGACAAGCTCGATCTTTATCAGGAGCTACTCTCCAGGATCAAGGAAAGTCAGCGCTCCCTAGGGGAAGCTACCGCTGATGCTGAACTTCCTAAGAGGTAATTGCTTGCTCGTACTGTTTTCTTTGGTCCAAAATTTCCTGCACTACTCATTTCTCTCTTCTTTAATTTGTAGTGCTTCTGAGAGAGCAAAAGCAATGGGTCAAGTTTTATCAAAAGCAAGAGATCAATTGTACGACTGCAAGGCAATTACCCAGCGTTTAAGAGCAATGCTTCAGTCAGCTGATGAGCAGGTCCGGAGCTTGAAGAAGCAGAGCACCTTCCTCAGCCAGTTGGCAGCAAAGACAATCCCAAATGGCATCCATTGCTTGTCCATGCGCTTAACGATAGACTATTACCTTCTTTCTCCAGAGAAAAGAAAGTTCCCTAAGAGTGAGAATCTGGAAGATCCTGATCTTTATCACTATGCTCTTTTTTCGGACAATGTTCTGGCAGCATCAGTTGTGGTCAACTCAACCATCGTCAATGCAAAGGTTAGTGCAATCTGGACTTTGATTTGGTATTTCGGTTTCTTAGTTATGATGTGTGACCCAATTCAGTGGCAACTCATGGTTTCTTGCTTAAAACTGCAGGAGCCTGAGAAACATGTATTCCATCTTGTTACTGACAAACTGAACTTTGGGGCAATGAACATGTGGTTTTTGTTGAATCCACCTGGGGATGCTGCAATCCATGTTGAAAATGTGGATGACTTCAAATGGTTAAACTCTTCGTACTGCCCTGTTTTGAAACAGCTTGAGTCCGCAGCCATGAAAGAGTACTACTTCAAGGCGGATCGTCAAAAAACTCTCTCTGCTGGTTCTTCTAACCTGAAGTACCGAAACCCGAAATATCTTTCCATGCTCAATCATTTGAGATTTTACCTCCCACAAGTTTATCCTAAGTTGAATAAAATCCTTTTCCTTGATGATGACATTGTGGTCCAGAGGGATTTGACTGGACTATGGGAGGTTGATCTTAATGGGAATGTAAATGGTGCTGTGGAAACGTGTGGGGAGAGTTTCCACCGATTTGACAAGTACCTCAATTTTTCAAACCCAAATATTGCCCAGAACTTTGATGCTAATGCATGTGGTTGGGCTTATGGAATGAATATGTTTGATCTGGAAGAATGGAAGAAGAAGGACATTACTGGGATTTACCATAGATGGCAGACCCTGGTGAGTTGGGAACAACCCAAATACAGTTTATATCACTTTTACTGTACCACTTCTCCTTGGCGTATTGTATATCATGTCTTGTGTTCTTGCAGAACCATCTTGCCCATAGGGTATCTGGTGTTTCAGTTTTTAAAATGTTTTTTCCACTGTCATGCATATACTAGCATTCATCTTGTACATGCATGATTACAGTAAATATTTCATTAGCATGCTTTGCATATGAACCTGCCATTACTTTCAATCATATCATGGTGGCATGGTGTGTGGACAGATTCATTGGTAAAAAGTTATCAGGCAATAAGGTGCCATTCTTCAGCATCTGCAGTGTGCTAATAATTCATTAGCAAATGTAGGATCTGCACCATTCTTTTGGGTTCTGAAACTATAATTGAAGTCATACATTTCTTACTGAGATATGTAGGAAAGAGCATGAATACATTTGCCAAATTTATGTCTTAACTGTTTTTTCTTCTCTTCACAGAATGAGAACAGGCTGCTGTGGAAACTGGGGACACTTCCACCAGGTCTTATGACTTTCTACAAGCTGACACACCCGCTGGACAAATCATGGCACGTGCTTGGATTAGGATACAACCCAACCGTTGAGCACTCGGAAATCGACAGCGCCGCTGTCATCCACTACAACGGAAACATGAAACCATGGCTGGAGATCGCGATGACAAAGTACCGGCCTTACTGGACAAAGTACATCAATTATGAGCATTCCTATGTCCACGGGTGCAAGATCAGTCAATAGACAGTAGCTAGAGAAGCATTCTTCTGCGATGAACATTCGGAGTCACTTGGATGGGACTACGTATTGAAGTGTTCCCTGCTGGTAGTACAGTTATAGTGCATGTTCTTCGTACGTGTTATAGATTTGTTTGGTATTTTCTACTGTATGTAGCTTCCTCCCTTGATTCGTTGTCTCAGACTAGTCCACTGGCATTTCGTTTTGATCATCTTATCATCTTGAAGAGAATGGTGAGCTCGATGATCTTTGTGAACTGATTAATGCTATCTTTCTGAATATGTGGTGGTAATGATGTCGTTTGAGCATGTGATTTTCTCCTTTTATTTCTGTGGCAACATACTTTTTATAACTTCTATCTCTGGAAACTTTGCTGCCCAAAAATTGTACGCCATCTTTCCAAGTTAAACTATTGGTGATGATTAGAAACGTGTGGACAAGAACATTGCCAAATTGGCAAATGAACATTACCAGAGTGACATAGTGGTACCTCTCACAGGTGCATGCTTAGGCTCAGTTGCAGTACCTTATCAAAGGACAGTTCCTGAAGTAAAAAAGCACACAAAAACTTTACTGTAAAACACATAACCATACCTGAAATATTCAAAGCACAGCAAACAAAAGATAAACCATGAATGCACATCATGGCACACTTATTCATTTCTTTCATCAATACGCAAAACATTATTTTGAGGTATACGAGCACCGTGGGAGATCCATCACATTACACCACCCTTTTATATCTCCCTGAATTACAACAGCGGGAAGTACGACTTGGATCCCACACCAAACGCATACCATGCAAGGTTTTTCCGAGCAAAATTACTTTACATGATAGTCACCAAAACGCTGACATCTTCTTCACCTCTTACATGGTGACCGTGTGCTCTTCCATCTTCCAGGCAACTGCATGTGTATGCCTTCCCCCCGAGCAAGGAAAACACGTGGCGCCAGGGTATGGTTTTATCCAGCCTTGCTCAGCTTTCTGAATTTCAGGGGAAGGAAACTGTTCGAGTCGGCATTCCTCTTCTTCACAAAATTGTCAGCGCGGCAGCGACCTGTGAGGTAGACGTAGTTGTGGTACTTCTCTGAAACCTCCCCATGTTCCAATAGGAGAAAGGTTCGTCGTTCGGGCTGCTAAAGCTAGGAACACTCCTTGGAATATTTCGTGGGATCATGCCGTGATGTCTAACATGGAGATCCTGCGAGAAATGGAGGGTCAGATTAGAGGACATAGATACCATGTCAACAGATAGTGAATGTAGCCCTGGGTTTTTGTCAGCTACTTGTCCTCAGCAGTACTGTTGCTGCACATTGTTGTTTCTCATAGATTCTCTCCGAATTTCTATGCAATTAATGATGAAGCCATGTGATCCAGGAGCAGAGCAGAGTTGGTAAGCAGATTTTAAAATTACTTATTCATTGGAGTTAGCAGATCTTATCATTCCTCCAGCTAGGAACAACAGTGCAGAGTACTGCAGTTAACAAATATGGAACATCAACAAAGGGTAAAATTCTGTAGTGTTGCTAGCTTTTATGTGCCGTTAAAAGAAAAGCCACTAAAATATAGATCAACTTAGCAGATGATTGCTAGTAAGTGACACAAAAGATGTGGTTAAGAACTGGGAGGGGTCATGGACTGATAATTTACCATTCTACTAGAAATGTTTTCCCGCAAAAATAAACTATTACAAAAGCAAAAAAACAAAATATATTTGGTACATGCCAACAGCTGAAAGTATGAATCCATAATATAATCTATATACTGGGACTTCTATCTACCACATGAATCATTCACATCACTGAATTTATTAATCCTTCATGTGTCTCATCCAAGATCATGTGGCATTCTATCCTTTCATACAAACTCAGGAATCAAGGTTATATAGGTTGTAGAATACTCCATCTTGATTTCCAGAAAAATGAAAACAGCTATCTAGTTAACGCAATAAAGTGAAAAAAAATTGGTTTATTCATTTTATATGTTGAAGTCTATCAAATAACTACTAGTACCCGCTGCATGATAACATCTGAGTAGTTAGATTAAGATGACTTCATCCTGGTCTTCTACCAAGATAAGTACATCTTACAAATTCAACAGTGATCTGTCACCGTATAAGGCTTTTCTTAGGTATTCAGTTCCATACTAGATAAGTTCAATTTCTCAGCCCTGAACTCTAACCAAAGTCCAATTTTCACTCCTGAGCTCCGAAGTCGTTTGATTCAGTACCTTAAACTAGCAGAATAGTCCACTTTCTCCTTCGGATGGTTTCAAGAGTGTTTTTGTATGACTAGTACCCAACTTATTTTGTAAGTATTCAGTTCCAAAGTCAAGTAGTCCAATTTTTAATCCTGGACTTCAAAAACAATATATTCAGTACTTCAAACTAGCAAAACAGTCCACTTTTCACCCTCGGATGGTTTCAAGAGTGTTTTATGACTCACCTGGATGTCCACTACGTCACAACCACATCATGAAACAAATCAGTAATGAGTCCAGCAAGGTGAGAGAGAGGGTGCTGTTGTCAGTGGCCGTAGAGGTGGGGTGAAGTCAGTAGGCAGGTGTGGATGGTAGAAAAGAAGACACAAAAGCTAGGAGCAAACTCAGATTTGGTGCCAAGTTGACATTTGCATGGACGACATGTCAGCTGAAAACCACCCCAGCTTGGATTGAGGGGGTAAAGTGAATGGTTTCAGCAGTTCAACATTGCAACTTGCAAGTCAAGGTTTTAAAATTCAGGGTTGAAATGTGGGCTGTCCATTGCTGAGGGTTAAAAGTGGTTTTTTCTTCAAAATAGCATACTAATTTCCCCTAGTAGGAACCTGTTGTTATGAGAATGCTTCTAAAACCAGCAGAAGAGAAGTATAACTAAAAAGTCTTACATGGGAAGTTCTTATGTGAACCATGTCCACAGCATGGTTAGGATAAGCTGAACCTACACAAAGAGAAATTTCATCAAGACCCACTTAAAAACAAAGCAGTATGTGTGGTGGCCCCCAAATGGATAACGACGAAGCATGTGCAATTTATCGGAGTGTGTGTTTCTTGGAAGTTGTTAGACCTAAAATATCATGTACATGGTGTCTAGATCTATCTATACACTAATAAATGTGACATTCTATGTACCAAACGAAGAGCTATCCATATATAATAGTTTCTTCACGGATCCTTGGGATTTCTTGGAGCTACTATTTTTAGTAACAGACAAAAAAGAATTGGATGCATGTAAAGCATAAAACAGTCACACCATATCGCGGGGAAAAAACAGTCACTTCAATGTAAGAACATTGATTTCTGTAGGACTTTCAAGCATCGATTGATTTTTCATTAGGAAAATGCAAAGTTTCATACATTTTCCAAATTCTGATGTCATGAAGGATTGAGGTAGTTCAGAAGTTGGCTGTGAAGAGAAAATGGCGAGGTATATCAATTAAACAGACGGCTGAAACTTTGCTAAAAATATCTACAGGTAGAGGTAGCCAAGGGCCGATGGCGCCACTCTGAACTCTGAAGTCTGAACAATATATGTTTGAAGTTGCTCAGCAGTTTTTAGCAAAAGCGACAGTAAAATGTTTCAGAAGACATCATGTTCTGGCACTGTTTGTGAGCTTATTAACTCAGGGGGTATCAAACTAAATCCATGTTTTGATGAGCTAGATGCGAAATTCGGCCCCATATCATCTTGGCAGTTTAGAAGCAGTTTTAGAATCATCTGCTGATCATGATCAATTTCCATTCGAAATGGACTCGTTTCAGTTTGCACTCAGTTAAAGAGCCGTATCTACAGAGCGCCACAAAAGCCTGTAAACGTGCAAGGGAAACCGGGAATATGTTGGATACCTGCAGCTGGTGTGGCTAGCCATGATGCGTGGGGGTTGACATCGACTATCGCCCGCGACGACAGGCCGGGGAACCCGCCGGCGCCAGTGCCGCTGCAGAACCCGATCGCGGTCCTGACCGGCGCGAACTCCCCGACATCGGCGACCGCCGGCAGCGGCGGTGGCTGGGAGCGGAAGAACGGCGACATCATCGGCGGGCGGCCACATGGGACGGGGGCGGCGTCCCACGCGCCCACCGGTGCGTCGCGCAGCGGCGGTGCCTGAGAGTGGAAGAACGGCGACATCATCGGCGGGCCGCCACCTTGCGCAGGGATGGCGTCCCACGCGCCCGCCGGTGCGTCGCGCGGCGGGCGCGGGCTCCAGCGGAAGGGGCCGAACCCGGCGCTGCGGTTGGAGACTGCGTCGTGCTCGTGCAGCGGCGGCGGTGGGGGCGCGAAGCTTGAGTGCGGTGGCGGCGGCGGCGGCGGGTTGGGGGTGAGGTGGAGGCGGCGGATCCAGACGGAGGCGAGCGGGTCGGGGTTGCCGTGAGGGCGCGGGTACGAGGTGACATGCTGCTGCTGCTGATACTGGTCGTGGTTGTAGTGGGAGGGAGGCGCGGAGCCGCGGCTACCGACGGAGCTCCGGAGCGGGAGGTGCTCCGACATGGCGGCGAGAGAGACGGGGTGGGAAGAAGGATAAGCACAGACTGGGCGCGGAACAAGTGCAGTAGCTTTCTTGGAGTTGGAGGGTGGTGGGGGGAGGGTGACCGGGACGAGGAGAAGAGAGGAGAGGAGAGCAAAGGGCCGGGGGGTGAAAGCTCGCGCGTCGGGGGACAGGCGAGGCGGGGAGAGCGACGACGACGAAGACCGCGGGCTGTCAGCAGTGGCTGGACTCGCCGGGCGTGCGCCTCCACACGATTCCGAACCGCTCAATAATGGCATCACCTTTTATCCCCGTGAATCTGAGCAGTCACACACAAGCTGATGCTGTCAATATGATTGGCAATCTTTTCAAGTGGAAATGTGGAATTGTCACATACTATTAGGGATGCAGAAATGGGATAATTGAAACAAATAGGAGACTACTTTTAGACTACTAGACTAACTCAAAACTAAGTGGGACAAGTGGGATAAGCTAGATTTGACATATTCCGCTTATCCCATTTATCCCACCTAAATTAGAGTTAGTCTAGTAGTTTAAAAGTGGTATCCACTTATCTCGATTGTCCCACCTATCCCTATAAGTGGTCCTATAAGTGGTTGTTTAAAAATAAATTCTTCCTAATCAAATATTTTCGTCTGTATGTTTTTTTCTTGAAAATATTTCGTTCGTACGTAATTGCACAAATCCTAATAAATGATAAATGAGGAATCATGTGGGCTATCAACATGAGTAGTACCTACAACTAAACCTGAGAATGGTCTCGATACCTCAACCGAACCAACGCTGTCAAGATCGGCAACCGAGCCTAAACCAAACCCATCTGATATTGACTTCAGCCCAACCAAAACCAAACCTGGTCTATTTTACACCCAAACCAAGGCAACCTCCAAATGGAATGGACCTCATGCATCGTCGTTGACTAAGTTCTCGGCTCCTTGCTCCGCCATTAACTAAGACATCCGCCATCAAGGCAGCTAGCCTTGTAAAACTGTGAACACAAAGTGTCTTGCACCAGTTGAAAATATTGATGTATCCTGTAATCTTAGATTGCAAAGTTAAGCTGAAAATATGCTTTTTGTCTACTATGCCATGTACTTCAGCGTCTCCTTGCATCAATTTCTGTCATTGGTCCAACACGCACATGGAACAACCTCTGATCCCAACAATGATGGCATACGATACCCCTTGATTCACCATATACTGCCTCTGTTGCAAAATACTACTACTATAAGACGTTTTAGCAAGCTGTTTAATTTAAATAGCTTTGATTCACCATATACTCCCATATACTGCATCTGTTTGCACTTCCTTGCAAGGAAGGTTGAAAAGGAGAGTTCAGTACTGTTACATCTTTGCAGGTTTCCCAAACTAGTTTGTACTAGTCTTGTTGATTGAGCAGAACTCTTCCTGGTTTCCCAAACTAGTTTGCACTAGTCTTGTTGATTGAGCAGAACTCTTCCTCCCCGAAGAGGTATAGTTGCGTAGAAGAGGAACCATCCGAATCCCAGAGGGCATCTCTAACCGATCCCAAAAACCGGTTAGAGGAGTAAAAGTGCGTGGACCTAACCGTACTCGTGAGTATAACCGTTAGGGGACCAAATTATAAGAGTTGTCGACCGCTCTAGATAAAAAAACCCGACCTCCCACCCCGCCGCCCCATTCACACCGGCTGGCCTCCGGTGACTGAAAGAGTATGAGTTTGGCGGAATATGATGGATATATTATTGAGCTTCATGGGCGAGTATATATAGACGTACAGGGATCAACTTGGAGTACAAGACAATTTAGGCTACAATCCTAACTATCCTAAACTACCACAATAACCGTGTACGTATCATACTCTAACATCCCCGCAGTCGTAGCGGTAGCGTCGTGAACAACCGGAACATCGCGGATAGTCAGACTAAATATAAACCGAAGTAGCATCCAGTAGGCTGACATCCCCTGCAGTCGTAGCGGAAACGTCTTGGACGGTGTCGTGTCGCGGTAGCTTGAACTGTAGAGGAAGCTGGTGATGCTCAAGCGAGGTGGTAGCCCTTGTGCCGATGTCGAGGGAGCCGAGAGCGTGGCGGTGCCATGGTCGAGGTAGCCGTGCGATGGGTCGCCGTGGTCGATGTCGTGGTCGGGGATGCCCGTGTCGAGGTAGCCGCACGTGAAGCCGCATGCGCATAGTGCACGAGGATGATGACGGAGACGTGTCGAGGCAGTCGTTGAGGGTGTCGATACTGAAGTCGATGCAGTCCGAACCGTCGAGGACGAGGTGTGGCCATAGTTTTGCCAGAACTAGGCGCACGTCGGGGACGAACGCACGCTCCGGTTTTGCCAGAACCGAGTATGCAAAGAAGAACTCGTCGGTGACGCGGTCGAGGCAATCGTGGAGGGGTCGATGCCGAAGAAGATGTTGTCGAAGCCGATGAAGACAAGGCGCCGATCCGAGATTGCTAGACTCGGGAATGCGTCGGGGACGAATGCACTCCCGGTGTTGCCAGTACCAGGCATGCGGGGGCAGGGACCATCATGAACTTGTCGCCATATTAGAAAGACTAGTAGAGGAAGCCTCCAGAGCGGTTGCGACGAGCAGAGCGGCTAAGGGAGAGATGTCGGCGATGTTCGCGGTTGTCGGAGTAGAGTAGCAGGTGGTGTAGTCGGGGATGAGACGATGACGCTGGCGGCGAAGTTGTAGTGGACGAAGACGTAGAAGGCGACGGAACTAGCGACGACCTGGGTTAGTCATGCTGGATGCCTAGAGTGGCGATGGGGTAGTCGGCAGGACCTGCGACGGCGAGAGGGCGCCCTGTAGGTTACCTTGTGAAGCACGGCGGCGGTGCTCGAAGTAGGCGAGGAAGACCCAGCGACGTGACGAAGACCATATGCAGACGGCGGTGATCCGCGCCGTAAGAGGTGACGCGGTGAAAGTCGAGGCCGTCGATGCACGAGGACGGCGAAGTAGACTGTGTAGGGGTTCCGCATAAAAACAATAAATTTTACTCTACGCCCCTAAACCCCTGAAGCTGCCAGGACCTATCTATTAGTAATACAGTAACAAGAGAGGCTTTTCACGAACTTACTCTTGAAGACCGAAAAGCGTTGTCAACGCTCAGGAGAGCGTGGTTGATGTAGACGAGCCGAAGCCGACCTCAAGGTCGTGATGAAGTCCTTGTGCTCCTTCTGGCTCCAACGACTTGAGTGCCTCAAGTGTGACACCTTGTGGGAGTTACACACGTCCGGTGCCTGATGATGACCCCCGCTTCCCAGATCCAGCAGCAGTTGCGGAAGTAGAGCTCCTGGATCCGAATCCCGCAGTGCGACGGCGCTCCCGCGGTTAAGATGTCTCTCGCTCGCGCAGTCCAGACTTGGGACCACGGTCACGAGAGAGAGAGGGGGAGAGAGAAAATATCAATTAGAGGTCCTCCCAAAAGTGGGGAGACCTTTATTGATTATTGGGTGTATTTTCTAGGCCAATATACCCCACTATATATAGGGGGAGGGGAGGTACTACCTCCCCTCAAGTCCCGGGGTGGGACTAAAGGAGAGGAGGGGGAGGGGTGGCACCACCGGCCACCCCCTTGGCCCCTTCTCCCTCTTGCCTTTCCCTAATGGGCCCTCTCCCCTCCGGGAATTGGCCCATTAAGCCTTTGACCTTTTTAATTTATTTTATCTTTATTAAATAATTATGAATAAATGATTAAATCAATATTTAACATTCATTCACACATTATCTAATCTCCGTGGCCATGGAACACCTTCCACCTCCACTCCGGACATCCTCCGGACTTACCGAAACCCTTTCGGTTTTCTCCCTTCTTTTCTTTGGTGATTCTACCGATCCCATAAACACTCTCTAAGCATCATCAAGCCCTTAAGCGTGATACCCTACGGTTCAGGAACACTCCAGACATGGTCGGGACACTCCCGCACTAATGATCAACAGAGGGACCTGGATGGCCATGTGACCCCTGTGCGTTCCACGAAGATCTTTCGTTGTTTGAACCGGGACAGTCGTGTCTTATTCCCTTTGTCATTCAATACTTGCATTGCCCGAGATTCGATCAATGACATCACCATGTCGTGTTCAATCTTGTTACTGAACAATGCTACTTAAATCGTCCCGACAAGTGATATCCCCGTGATCTAATCACACGCTGCGCAGCTATTGGATATAACTTCTCCGAGTGGGCCCTTGAGTATCTTCCCGTCACATGGACGGACAAATCCTGCTCTTGACATATATTGCCTCTACGGTTTCCTCCGAATACCTGAACACACCTTTATAACCATCGTTTTACCAGATGGCGTTTGATGATATCTAAGCACCCTCAGGAGACAGTGATTGATATAGCCTCACGGTCTAAGGAATAGTCTACAAGGATCCATTTCTAATCATCATAACTTTGAACTTCGTGACATGATCGGGTCACGATGTTTAGGTTGGGTATTGGTTCATCATCTCATTCTCTGAATGAGATGACCTCATTTCCAACTGGCATAAATGCCACATGATCAGGAAACATGATCATCTGTTGACCAATGAACCAGTGACTAGAGTTTCACTAGAAACCCCTGGTTGTTTGTATATCACACGTGTATTGATGTTTCCACTCAATACAGTTATAGCATGATATAAAACTTAATCATAAACTATATGAAATATGATAATAGTCCTTACTACTATTTGTCTCTAGGGTATATTTCTAACAGTCTCCCACTTGCACTAGAGTACAAATACACTAGCTGGATTTCTTCTCAATTATTGGCACTATATATCCAGTACCGTGAACATGCTTGCTCATGGGAGTGGTTGAGTCTTGGGTCTGTACTTTACAGTCCCAAATCCTTTGCAACTTACTAATGTCACCTTGATTGACATTAATACTCTATCATCACATGATAGCATCTGTGTGTATGCATCATCGCTATGGCAGCAGAGCGAGGCCTGATTCCAGGAGCCTATAGTGACGTTAGATCAACCTCGAGGGCTTTCTCAAGGGCACTGTGTCTTGGAACACATCATTCTACGTTAAAAGCGAACTAGCCCCGCCATAACATTATACAACACTTTAGATGGTACCCTTATCTATTATTATAAATGTATTCATCGAAACACTAGTGCACTCTGTGCAACTTTCGATGTTTTTGTTCACCTCGCTTCCTACTTGACTTTAATTGGTATCTACAGGAGTTTCCAACATATGTTATCCTTTATGGATTTGGAAAATATATCCATAGTTCTCTACTAGACACTGCGGACAAATTTATCTCAACGTTCTGTGATTCGAACTAAATCACTTTTTAAACGTTCCTTATTTAGATCACATATTATGCTAAGTTATCATCATGGTTTACTAAGATAGAACCTATGTCTCAACATAGTGGATGACGATCATCCTTTTCTTTCTTTCAAGCATTGATGTTAAACTTAATGCTATTCCTAATTTGAGTTATTAAGGACCAGTTCCTTAATTAACTTCTATTGTGAAACAGCTTTCAGAATCCTTTAAGGAATACTACATAATATCATAATACGGTTATTATCAACTTCTACATCTTATAAATCATTATTTATAAGTATTTGCGCTTTCATCCTTAACTTACTTAAGAATTACTCCTATAAGCTCCCACTCAAACTATGTTGCTAACATATTAGGGTACGAGTCAGTACTACCTTACTCAAACTATGTTCTTACATATTTGAATTTAAGTCTTATATTGCTCCCACTTAAAAATATGTCAATCACATATTGTTTTAGGAAGACTTTCATAGCTCCCACTCAATTTTATGCAAATTGCATATCTCCTTAACCATTTTGAACAACTTCAAAATCCTTTATTAAACATCAAACTTGGAGATTTATTATGAGATACTAGTACTTTACTAGTTTTAAATCCACTAGACATTTAGCACACATGAATCAAATTCATTTGAATTTGTCCAATGCTTGACAAATTGTGCTTTTGTCACTTACCCCCTTTTTCCTACTATGGCTTTGCAGTCATTTGGGAAAAATCCAAGTAACTCCTTTTACTTGTGAGATTCAGCAATGAATTGCTTTCTAAACTCAAGGGAATTTTATTATTAGGATTTCTCATAATTCTAGTTTACCATTATTTCCTTTGTAGTTCGTAGGTATGTCATATTTCAAAAATCATGACAAGTGATTCACAAATGTCTCCATACCAGATATGGATTTACATTTTGAATCCTACTTCTTATAGTGAAAAACAATAGTGGAGGGGAAAAACACAATGATCAGAATCATTGATTCTTTCCTTCCGCGAAGAGAATCGTTCAGGAATGCTGTCCGTTGTGCTTCTCAACACTCTGATGCAAGGTTTTGAATCCTCATCATGTTTTACACTAATTTCCATTTTCTCATAATTGAGAAACATCACTAGAAGTGAGTTTTCTCAAGAATGTACAAAAATCCAAGCAATACGAATTTTGCTTTCCTTTTGGTTTAGCTATGGATTTCGTATTCAAAGTTTCCAATGAATACTCTACAAGGACTTATTCGCTATTGTTTTGGTTATATCGAATAACCCTAAAACTTTCACGAATTAATGGTTCGCTAATTCTAATTGAGTGCTAACTATTTCTAAGCTATCTCTACATATACACTACAACGATTTATTTGGTGCCTTCTATTCAACCCCTTTTGATATCTAATATCACATTGTGGTGCTTTGCATTTTGACGTTTCAAAACACTTTGCATTCCACAATTTCTTTCATGCCATTCTTATAAAGTCGAATTTCATTACTATTGATCAAAACATAGTAATTGGATTCTCTTTTATATTTATACCCTTTTATTGATGAAACACTTTGATCAAATCAAAATAGTTTCATATTCATGTTTCCTTTGGTAAACTACTTTACACATTTACACAATCATTTAATGATAATTACCATTGATGTTAAAATCCAATACATCGAATATGTATTTACTTTTAACTATTCATTAAACACATTGTATTCAAGTAATACACGGTGTTCAAGTTATTTTGCCGAACTTAGGCATGATTTATATGTGAAAAGAAATCGAATGACTTTCACATATTATCGCATAACTTTGAATTTAAACAATGGTTTCATTCATTAATGAAATATCATTAAATTGAGTATTTTAAACAAGGCATTTTAATATTTTACAAATGTTCATGCATTATCAATCAGTTTCAAACAACAAGGATAATTCACACATAATCAAACAAGATATGAACACGAATAGAAATCATTTATAAAAGCAGAACAACTGTTTGTTACAAACTCATATGAATAACCGTCTCACGAAGTGTGAGACAAACTAAAGAAGTTCAAATCTCTCAATTACAAAAATCATCCTAAACACAAACTAAGTGATAAATGTCGAGGGAGAGTGTCATTGGCCGTCATCATCATGCTCGCCATCAACACGCAACGTGACCTCCTCTCCAGCAAGCACCTCTATGCAGAAGGACCTGTTTTCACCAAAACAGAACAAGTATCAGATATACTTAACACTGCAAATGTGTTTGCAAGATTATAACATTTATAAAACTGTATATCAAATATATACCTTTGGCGTCGATGATCTCTGAGGCGATTGGTTCAACCTTTACGTTCCGGAAACGTAATATGAACTCATGGAAGTCCAATGCTTCCGTATCACCACTCATGATGCTACTCCGGACATGTCCTCTGTAGCTGGGAGGCAATGACCATAGCAGTACGTCTATCGCAAATGGATCAGCCATCCAGTAATCCATGAAGTGAACCAGTCTCGTGTGTGCATCAAACATGCCCTCCAAGTGACTCTTCAGACATGTATGCTCCTCCATCTTTATGGAAAGGAACTCTCCAAGCAACTCGTGCTTCCACATGCGCACATGGCCTATGAACTCTGCTCTCAGCTGATCCACCATCGAATATGGGTCAAGATCACCCATGAGCGGATGTAGTTCATCCACCATCCCGTAACGCAATATTATCTGAATGTAAGTGGACATATCTTGGCGATAGTAGCGGTCTGCCAGCTCTTGTGGGGTCTCATAGTAGTCTGGCTCAGTCAAATCCATCGTGCGGCGTATGTAGTCTACCACAGGATTCCTAGTAAGGAGATCATCTAGGCGCATAAGCCAACTAGGAAAGTTGGATCCATCAAGTCTAAGTTTCTCACCCTTTACCCAATCCTTAATCTCAAAGTAAGCTTCACGGTGAGCCATCTACATTTATAATTGCAAAAGGAATTTAGACTAAGTTTATAATTAAATGAGTTAATAATAACTCCACTCAGAAACACCTATCCCCAAAGAGGGTTCCTAGTGATAACACGACCCCTATCAGCCACTCTCCCCCGATCATCACGGCCATCAATGTGGGTTCAAGGGTGGACGCTAAACGTCGATCACATTATTCATGCAACTCGTGCTCGATCTTTCGACCATCCGCGTTCCGAGGCCACACTTCTATGGCGTGCTAGGCTCGCCAACTCAACCTTAGTGTATTCGCTGTGCAACATGGCTTGCACCCACTGTATGCGAACGTAGATATGTCTGACACCCGATCATCACGGCCTGCCTCATACCGAAGAACTTTATTGGTGGTGCACACTAAGGGGGAACACAATCGTTGGTTATTTTAACAGGGATCATCTTATTAGGCTACCGTCGAGTATCTAATACTAGCACACAATAAGACATACAAACAATAACATTGAATGTAAATGCTATGTGATATGGTCCTTCACGTCGTGATCTCCATCCGTCGTCACCGGGTTCTGGTGCCAGGGTTCTGGCGCCATAGACACTAGGGTACCAGTGTCATTCCAGCGTGGTAGTTCGTCACCTTCGTGACTATCTACTACTATGTAACAAAAGGTAATCACTTTACCTTTGCCACAACCATATCACAAAGCAACACCCCCCTGCAAAACAAAGTTAGACGCTTCTACTTTATCTTTGCATGTTTTACGTGGCTGAATGGGCTCTCGCACAAGAACCGTTCTTACCTACAAACTTTCAACACAACGTTGATCAAGTAGTTGTCTATACTACACCCCTTTCGGGGCCCTCCGTTGCAAATGGTATACCAACTAATGCGAGAGAGACATACACCCCCCTAAGCCACTTTATACGGTACAAGCTATATGTCAAGCGTGGACCAGTCTCGCGAATGAACGCGTAAAGTCGGTTGGGGTCCGCTTCATCAAGCATTACTGCGGTATACACAAGTACACATGGGAGGGTAACAACTAAAAGATCAACGCCCACACGCTACATATCGTGTGTTCTACCCGTACTAGCATTACTACGCATAGATCTAGCTCTGATACCACTGTAGGGGTTCCGCACATAAAAACAATAAATTTTACTCTACACCCCTGAACCCCTGAAGCTGCCAGGACCTATCTATTAGTAATACAGTAACGGGAGAGGCTTTTCGCGAACTTACCCTTGAAGACCGAAAAGCGTTGTCAACGCTCAGGAGAGCGTGGTTGATGTAGACGAGCCGAAGCCGACCTCAAGGTCGTGATGAAGTCCTTGTGCTCCTTCTGGCTCCAACGACTTGAGTGCCTCAAGTGTGACACCTTGTGGGAGTTACACACGTCCGGTGCCTGATGATGACCCCCGCTTCCCAGATCCAGCAGCAGTTGCAGAAGTAGAGCTCCTGGATCCGAATCCCGCAGCGCGACGGCGCTCCCGCGGTGAAGATGTCTCTCGCTCGCGCAGTCCAGACTTGGGACCACGGTCACGAGAGAGAGAGGGGGAGAGAGAAAATATCAATTAGAGGTCCTCCCAAAAGTGGGGAGACCTTTATTGATTATTGGGTGTATTTTCTAGGCCAATATACCCCACTATATATAGGGGGAGGGGAGGTACTACCTCCCCTCAAGTCCCGGGGTGGGACTAAAGGAGAGGAGGGGGAGGGGTGGCACCACCGGCCACCCCCTTGGGCCCCACGCGAGAGGGGGGGGGGGCTGGCCCACTAGGGCCGCCGGCCACCCCCTTGGCCCCTTCTCCCTCTTGCCTTTCCCTAATGGGCCCTCTCCCCTCCGGGAATTGACCCATTAAGCCTTTGACCTTTTTAATTTATTTTATCTTTATTAAATAATTATGAATAAATGATTAAATCAATATTTAACATTCATTCACACATTATCTAATCTCCGTGGCCATGGAACACCTTCCACCTCCACTCCGGACATCCTCCGGACTTACCGAAACCCTTTCGGTTTTCTCCCTTCTTTTCTTCGGTGATTCTACCGATCCCATAAACACTCTCTAAGCATCATCAAGCCCTTAAGCGTGATACCCTACGGTTCAGGAACACTCCAGACATGGTCGGGACACTCCCGCACTAATGATCAACAGAGGGACCTGGATGGCCATGTGACCCCTGTGCGTTCCACGAAGATCTTTCGTTGTTTGAACCGGGACAGTCGTGTCTTATTCCCTTTGTCATTCAATACTTGCATTGCCCGAGATTCGATCAATGACATCACCATGTCGTGTTCAATCTTGTTACTGAACAATGCTACTTAACTCGTCCCGACAAGTGATATCCCCGTGATCTAATCACACGCTGCGCAGCTATTGGATATAACTTCTCCGAGTGGGCCCTTGAGTATCTTCCCGTCACATGGACGGACAAATCCTGCTCTTGACATATATTGCCTCTACGGTTTCCTACGAATACCTGAACACACCTTTATAACCACCGTTTTACCAGATGGCGTTTGATGATATCTAAGCACCCTCGGGAGACAGTGATTGATATAGCCTCACGGTCTAAGGAATAGTCTACGGGGATCCATTTCTAATCATCGTAACTTTGAACTTCGTGACATGATCCTGTCACGATGTTTAGGTTGGGTATTGGTTCATCATCTCATTCTCTGAATGAGATGACCTCATTTCCAACTGGCATAAATGCCACATGATCAGGAAACATGATCATCTGTTGACCAATGAACCAGTGACTAGAGTTTCACTGGGAACCCCTGGTTGTTTGTATATCACACGTGTATTGATGTTTCTACTCAATACAGTTATAGCATGATATAAAACTTAATCATAAACTATATGAAATATGATAATAGTCCTTACTACTATTTGTCTCTAGGGCATATTTCCAACAGACTGCGTGCAGCCACGCTACGACCCGAGGGGGCGGCATAGCTGCAGGGTGTAGGTCGGTGCAGCGGCTGGGAGACCACCAGCGACGTACACGCCAAGGAAGGCGTGTTGGAAGCCGGTAGCATGGACCAAAGGGGCGACACGGCGGCAACCTGTAGCTCGATCGGTGGTAGGCGCGTGCTCGGGGACGTGCTTGGCGTAGACAGGCACGAGATCGGTTGATCAGACCGACGGTGCACCGTATGCGCCATGGTGTGGACGACGCGTAGATCGGATTCGATGGCGACATTGTCGGTGAAGTCGCGGATGATGAAGACGAAGAGGATCCGAGGGGGGCGGCCGCGGTAGCCTTCCGAGGAAGGCGTAGCAGCCGTCTGTGGTGTGCGGTAGCCTGCCATGAGGCCGCGACAGCCTGCCGAGGCAGGTGCAACAGCGGAGGGGGCAGGCGCACGGACGCGATGTATATCCTCGATGCCGATGGTCGGAGTAGAGGCGCGGCAATGACGGCGGTGGGCGACTCAATCCGATCTAAGATCGGTAAACCAAAAAGAAAGCCGATCAAGAGATCGGAGAAAAAAGACTTACAGGACAACCGATCACGGATCGATGGAGGAACCCTACATACGGGTTGCGTAGCCCCCGGCGGAGATCATGGAGATCGACCTCCCCGGGGGCAGCGCGGCGGACGCTAGGGTTTGAGATCGATTTAGGCTGATACCATGAAAGAGTATGAGTTTGGCGGAATATGATGGATATATTATTGAACCTCATGGGCGAGTATATATAGGCGTACAGGGATCAACTTGGAGTACAAGACAAGTTAGGCTAGAATCCTAACTATCCTAAACTACCACAATAACCGTGTACGTATCATACTCTAATAGTGACCACCAAAACCCACTGCCGGTACCGCTCCGTCGCTCGCCTCTCCTCGCTGCCGGAATCAACTAGGAGATCGAGATTTCGCTGGCCGCCACCCCGATTAGTTGCAAATCAGCCACCCGCGGGCTCGATTTGTTGCAAATCGGCCATTGTCGGGCTCAAGGCCGGTCACCACCGATGTCGCGTGGAAGCTTGCCCCTTCTCCTCACACACCTCAGATCCCGAGAACCGCCTGCAACAAGTTCGATTTGTGTGCGGGATCTCTGGCCGGAGTTGGAGGAGGTAGGTCCGGTCTCCGTGGAAGCTCTGGCCAGAGATTGATCGCTGGCACCGCCGCCCGCAACCAACGCATTTGGGAGAAAAAGGTGAACTTTTTCTGATTTAGTTTTTGTAAAATGAAGTAGAAGAACTGGATAATGCACATTCTTGATATGCGATTCTAATGCCGTCCATATGGCACACTTTGGTTTGTGTCGGTTTGTATTGGGTTGTATAGGTACGTATTCTCTATGTACCGATTGTATCGGGTTGTATCGATATGTATTGTGTGTATCGGATTGTATTGGTATGTATGCCTATTAATCTATGATTATATATGCGTATGTATGAATCATTGTATTACAAATAAGGAAAACATTTTAATCCTCTAAATATAGGGGATTGGTTAGGAACCGCTTTTATTTAGAGGAGTAAATATACTCGTCTAAGTTTTAGGAGTCATCTTTACTCCTCTAAGATCATCTCTAACCCATCCACTATAATCAGTTAGAAGACTTTTTTAGTCCTCTAACGGCCAAAATCGCACCTAACCGAAGCCGCAAAACACGTTAGAGGACTTTATTTGGGAAACCTCCCCCTAAAATCTACACCCCTCTCCTATATTTACTCGGCTGCAACAGCGTGGACTAAAAATCCTCCACCGACACTGCACTGCTCAGCTCCAACCGTTGCGCCGCTCAGATTCCACCGACGCGCTGCTCCTTCCACCATCCGCGCTGGAGATGGACGGATCGTCTCGTAGACGTTCCCCTCCGCCCATCCGAGCGCCATTCGGGCGGCGACGTATGTGGGGGCCGATCTAGGGCACCAAAAGAGCTCCCCCTGCCACCGCAACCGGCCATCCATTACCACGACGTGCAACAGCGGAAATGGGGGACCTGGGTGGCAGAGATCACCGACCGCTAAATCTAGCTAGGGACTTTCCAGTCGGCGTAGTAAGCGGTGTGGGATCACGACGTTGAGAACGTCCACCTCCACGGCAGCAGCTGCAACGACCTCAACTTCCCCTTCTCCCCGCCCTGCCGAGATCGTGCGGCACACCTTGCGCGGGGGGATCACGAGGTGCGGGAACGCCTCAAGGCGGAGGACGCCAGCGAGGCCTATATGGTGGAGCTGTGGCGGCTCAATCTAGGAAGCGTGGAGGCGGAGGCGCAGAAGTATGCTGAGTACACCACCCGTTGTGTGGCCTTGTCCTCGTTAGCCTTCACGCCGTCCTCTTCCACTGCTTGGCCCGTGGCCTCGTCCTTGTCCGCCGCCGCACTGTCCTCTTCCTCCGCTCGGCGAGCGGCCTCGTCTTCATCAGCTGCCGCGCTGTCCTCTTCCTCTGCTCTGATCATCGACCTCTGCGGAGACTAACTATTCTGACTCCTCCTTCGAGAGGTGGTTGGATAGCCTCGACACTAGGTGGCGGCTACCAAGACGATGACGGCGCAAGAAGATAGCACTGATGGCGACAACCGTTTAGTTTAGGGTTTAAATCAATGTTTTAGGTTTCAGTAGTAGTTTTATCAATGTTTTAAATCTATGTGTTTAACTGTATGTATTAACTATGTCAAATATTATAAATATTGTCTCAATTTCAATTTGCATACAAAGTGTTTGTTTGAATGTGCACATAACAATCTAGTTTTTGGGGATCGGTTTTGCCAGCCACCATTAAGAGGAGAATATTTTTTCTCATCTAGTATAGTCCACTGTTTATTCCTCTAAATTTTAGGGGTTGGGTTAGAGATGCCTAACTATTGGTTGGTTAGAAAGATGCCTCCTGCAGCTTGAGCTAAACAACTCGGCCAAAAATGGACTACGTTTTTTGAAAATAAAACAAAACTAGTTAGTATGGGTTCCGTAGAACGATAGAGAGAGGGAGAGAGATTGGAGGAATATGATGGATGTATTATTGAGCATCATGAGCGAGTATATATAGGCGTACAGGGATCATCTTGGAGTGCAAGACAAGATACAGGATCTTTCTCTATCCTAGATTACCTAAAACGTAATATAATCTAACATCCCCTATAGTCGTAGCGGTAGCGTCGTGAACAACTGGAACATCGTGGACGGTCAGACTAGAGATAAACTGAAGTAGAACCAGTGGGCTGACATCCCCATAGTAGGAGCGGGAACGTCGTGGATGGTGTCGCATCGCGGTAGCTTGGACTGTAGAGGAAGCTGATGATGCTGAAGAGAGGTGGTATCCCTTGTGCCAATGTCAAGGGAGCCGAGAGCGTGAGAAGGTTCCGAGGTCGAGGTAGCCATGCGAGGGGTCGCCGTGGTCAATGTCGTGGTCAGAGATGCCGGTGTCGAGGTAGCCGCACGTGAAGCCGCATGCGCATAGTGCACGAGGAGGATGACGGAGACGCGTCGAGGGTCCGCGGAGGCTTGTCGAGGGTCCGCGGAGGCTTTCCGAGGAGGCTTACCGAGGGTTGATGCAGTCCGAGCCATCGAGGACGAGGTACAACCATAGTTCTGCCAGAACTAGGTGCACGTCGGGGACGAACACACACTCCGGTTTTGCCAGAACCAAGTATGCAAATAAGAACTCGTCGGTGACGTGGTGAAGGCAGTCGTAGAGGAGGGGGCGATGCCAAAGAAGACCATGTTGAAGCTGATGAAGACGAGGCACCGATCCGAGCTTGCCAGACTCGGGAGCGCGCCGGGGACGAAGGCACTCACAGTGTTGCCAATACCAGGCGTGCGAGGGTATGGACCATCATGAACTTGTCACCATGTCAGAAAGACTAGCAGAGGAGGCCTCCATAGCGGTTGCGAGTCGTAGAGCAGCGAAGGGAGAGATGCCGATATTGTCCATGGTTGTCGGGTAATGCAGCAGGTGATGTAGTCTTGGATGAAGTGATGACGCTGGCGACGAAGTTGTAGTGGACGAAGACGTAGAAGGCGGCGAAAACATCGGTGACCTGGAGTGATTGTGCTAGATGCCTAGAGGCGATGGGGTAGTCGGTGGGACCTGCGATAACGAGAGGTCACCATGCAGGTTACCTTGTGAAGCGCAGCGGTGGTGCTCGAAGTAGGCGAGGAAGAAACCGACGATGTTACGAAGACCATGTGCAGACGGCGGCGATCCGCGCCGTAGGAGATGGTGCGGTGGAAGCCGAGGATGTCGAAGTAGACTGCGTGCAACGATGCTATGGCCCAAGGGGGCGGCATAGCTGCAGGACGTAAGTTAGTGCAGCGGCTGGGAGACCAGCAGCGACGTACACACCAAGGAAGGTGCGTTGGAGGCGACGGTGCTACGGCCCGAAGGGGTGACACAACGGCAACCCATAGCTCGATCGGTGGTAGGCGCATGCTCGGGAATGTGATTGGCGTAGACAGGCGCGAGATCGGTTGATCAGACCGACGGTTCGCTGTAGGCGCCATGGTGTGCATGACGCGTAGATCAGAGTCGATGATGACATTGTCGGTGAAGTCCCGGACGAAGATGATCCGAGGGGGGTGGCTGCGGCAGCCTTCGAGGAAAGGCGTAGCAGCTGTCCGTGGTGCGCGGCAGCCTGCCGTGAGGCCGCGACAGCCTGCGAGGCAGGCGCACTGGCGCGGTGTAGATCATCGATGCTGATGGTCGGAGTAGAGGCACATCGAAGACGACGACGGTGGGCGACTCAATCTGATCTAAGACCGGTAAACCAAAAGAGGAAACCGATCAAGAGATCGGAAAAAAGAGACTTATAGGGCAGCCGATCACGGATCGGCGGGCAAACCCTGCGTACGGGTTGCGCGGCCCCCGACGGAGATCGACCTCCCCGGGGGCGGCGTGGTGCGGAAGCATGTGCGACATCTAGGTCAAAGATCATGCCACTCTGATACCATGTTAAACGATAGAGAGGGAGAGAGATTGACGGAATATGATGAATGTATTATTGAGCCTCATGAGCGAGTATATATATACATACAGGGATCATCTTGGATCGCAAGACAAGACATGAGATCTATCCCTATCCTAGATTACCTAAACCGTGAGGTTCAACTTTCAAGGACGCTCACAGGTGTTTAATGCAGAATCAAGGCAATAAAGTAATCTGTCAAGCACACGGCTGTTTCAGCTTAAGTTTCCAGTAAACATATTGAGCTTTTCTTGGGGGTTGATAGCCCACATGCGACGTCTTTGCAAGGAATTCTCTCACATGCGACGTCGTTCGAACGAATAGCCCACATGCGACGGGTTTTGGCAAAGAAATAGCTGGCATGCGACACATGCCAGCATGCCGATAAAACGGTCATTAGGGACACAATTATGTTGGTTAGGGTTCAGTTTGGGTTAAGACAAACACATGGCAGTTAAGTTAATGTCTGAATTGGCAAAAAAACTATCTGAACGAGTCAACCGTCCGTTTCCTACCCATCCCGCGCGTGTCACTCCCCTGTAGCTAGCAGCGGCGGCGGAGCTCACCATCCTTGCAAAGCGGCGGCGGCGGCACATTCTCGCCGGCGGTGACGGTGGCGGAGTTTTCTTTCTAAGGGGAACTCGGTGAGTTGCATCTTAAGCACTAATTCTCCTCCAATCCTTCTGAATTTAGATCTGAGCGTGGACCCATTTAAACCCTAGATTGTGGCTGCCGAGTGTGCCGAACGAGGGGAACGAGATGGAGCCACCTTCTAATAGGTACTACACGCACCTCTACACCTTTTTTCTGTTTAATTTTAGCCTCGCTAGCTCACAGTGGCCGCCACCATCGAAAAACAGGGGAGGCGATGGCGGGGGCGATGATGTTCCTAGTACTACCCCTGACCCTTTTCAGTTGTCTATAAGATTGTTCCCCTATAGAGCAATGTTAGATGATGGTAGCATGCATCCCATTGAGAGAGACAACTGTGTTATTGGAGATCAAATTTTGTGACCTTGATCCCCAAGAACTACAAATAATGGAAGAGCAGGCTGTGAGGAATGTGGTTGAAAAAATTGGGGAGAGTGTTCTTTGGGGGCCAGAACAAGAATTAAGTTTGTTACGATACGATGCTTGGAAAGGTGAGTATGTTAGGATTGAGGATGGGGACGAAATGGTTGAGGAAATCGATCGACAGAAGGGCTGGGATAGCAAACATGTTCAGTTTTGTGCAGAGCTGATAGAACTGAAAGGTGACTCGAGGGTTGGATATGTTCCCTCCAAATTAGCTGCATAGATGGCAGAAGATGATTGGGCTGCAAAGAGGCACACTCAGCCCATTCTTACTGAAGTGACAGTGTTGGCAGGGGAAGCTATTGACAATGCTGTAACTATTGATTGGAACACAGTTGATATAACTGACCAGACTGATTTGGTCATTGCACCAATATCTAACATTGAAATGGCCAATCTGTTCGGCATTCCTGTGGATGAGGAAGACAAAAAGAAGGAGAGTGAAGAAGTTGATGATGATGGTAACAGATAAGCAAGACAGAATGATGAAGAAGATATAGATTCAGAGTTGATTGAAAATGCTGCAATTGATGTAGATGATGCACATGATGATGAGTTTGTGTGTGTTTATGACAAAGAAAATCCAGTTATTGAAGTAGGAAGATTGTTTCCAACCATGGATGAGTTTAGGATGTGTTTCAGGACTTATGCAGTCAAACATGAGTTTGAAACCAAGACTGTGTGGACAGATAAAAGGAAGTTCTATGCAAAGTGCAAAGGTTTTTGATGGTGGTGCCAAGCCTTGCAAGTGGTATATATCTGCTAGATGCCAACCTGATGGAAGAACAATAAGAGTGAATCAAATTCCAAAATAGCATACTTGTATTACAACTTCTCAGAAAGTTACAACCATGACATCACAAGTTTGGGTTGCTGAAAAAATTAGGCCTATTTTAGCCAAGACACCAAATACCACTGCAAAGAAACTAATGACAGACTTGGAAAAGAATTACCCCATTAAGTTGAAGTATACTACAGTGTGGAAGACAAAGCAAAGGGCAATGAAAGAGTTATATGGTGATTGGGCAAACACCTTCAGAATGCTTTTTAACTTTAAAGGAGAAGTTGAAATGAGGTCACCTGGAAGTGTTGTGGAGATAGATACTGAGGTTACAGCAGATGGGAAAGTATATTTCTCCAAATTTTTCATGGCTTTGAAGCCTTGCATAGATGGCTTCAAAGCAGGCTGCCGTCCATATTTGAGCATAGACTCAACATTTTTGACTGGAAAGTGGAATGGTCAACTTGCATCTTGCAATGCTTTAGATGGACACAATTGGATGTTCCCTGTGGCAATTGGCATGTTTCAGTCTGATACAAAGGCTTCATGGACATGGTTTATGATGCAGTTGAAAAGATGCATAGGGTCAGTCTCACCTTTGGCAGTTCACACTGATGCATGCAAAGGGCTTGAGAATGCAGTGAAGAATGTTTTTCCCCATTCTGAACAGAGGGAGTGCTTTGGCCATATGTGGATGAATATTATAAGGAAATTCAAAGGAGATGTTTATGGCAGGTTGTGGCTAGCAGCAAGGAGCTACACTAAATCAACACATACATATCATGTTGGTAAGATAAAGGCAGAAGACTGCACATTTGCCCCTTGGATGGACCAATACCATTCTCTATTATGGTATAGGTCTGGATTTAACACTGACATCAAGTGTGATCATATAAACAACAATTGGCAGAAAGTTTTAACAACAGAATTAAGGACTTCAAAGAGTTGCCTGTCCATGACATGGTTGACCAGATCAGGATCATGATCATGAAGTTGTGGCAATTGAGAAGAAGCCTTGTTGATCTTCTGCAAGGGGATAAGTTGCCTGCTGTAGTGCAGCAGGTAGTCAACAGGAGCAGAAATCTTCATAATTTGTGTGTGAAAAAATCATCACTGTTTGGTGCTGAAGTTAGAGATACTAAGACTGGAAGAAGACATGTTGTTAACACTAATTTGCATGAATGCAGTTGCAATGAGTGGCAACACACTAGAAAACCTTGTGAACATGCAATACTGTTTTTAGCCTCCAAACCAAGGCTAAATATGCACCCATATTTGCATGAATATTATTCAGTACAAAAATTCAAGGCAGCATATGCAAATCCAATTCCACCACTTACAGATCAGTCTCAATGGCCTGAAGTTGATATTTAATTCACCTTGTCCCCTCCTTTGATGAGAAGAAAGGCTGGCAGGCCTCAACAGAGTAGATTCAAGGCTTTGTTTGAGAAAGGTGGGAGCAGAAAGAAGGGGAAAAAAGATGAAAAGAATAATGGCAAGCCAAAAAGGGCACAAAAAGGTAACAAAAATAGATGCAAGAGATGTAAAGAACTTGGTCACCGAGCTGGATCATCCAAATGTCGCTACACTCCTTAAAAGTATGTCCTTGTTCATCCAAAAAATTCATTCAAAAGGCTTTTGTTTATGTTTATGATGATTATTTGAAATTAACAAACCCATTTTGCTTTTCAGGAAGGATGATTTTGAGCCCCTTGTGGTTGAAACTTGCTGGCCAACGAAAAAAGCAAGAATTGGGGGGGGGGTTAGAAAGAAGAGAACCGAGAAGATTGTGTTAAGTTGTGATAACAGAGTGCAAAATCAGCCACCTGAATCACTTTTGGATGTGCCAGCTGCTTGTTCAGATGCAATTATGGATGTGCAAGAAGAAGCATATTTGGATTCAATTCAAGCTCAAGATGAAGTTGTTTTGGAGGTTCACATGCAAATTGAATCAAATTTGGAGTTGCAAACTGAACTTGTTTAGATGCAAATTGAATCAAATTTGGATTCAAGTCCAGCTCAAGGTAGTGTTATGATTGGGGGGGCCTTCAGAAAGTGAGCATCCAAAGAAAACAAGGAGCCTGGCTGTTCTTCTTGGTGGAGATCCAACAATAACAAGTGAAGAACCTACTTGCAAGAGAAACAAAAAGAGTGGAAAGAGGAATAAATCGAGTGCAAAGAGGAAGTGATGTAATTTTTATGATACTAAGTTGATTGCAAACTTGTGTGATGTATGTTTGTTTGAGCTTTCATTCGTGAAAACTTGTAATTTGTAATAATGCTACTTGTACTTGAATTTGAGCCGAAATTCAAATTTGAGCCCAAATTCAAATATGATGCTAAATTTGAACTTCAACCTATGTATTTATTTGCACAATTGTATGTTTGTTTGACCTTTCAATGCTTTCTCATATATTATACACATCCCGTGATCAATCCGATCCATTTTGGTGCCCCCAACACTAAGACATGAGAAATGTGTTAGAAATGAGCTCCAAAGCTAGGGTAAACGACCCCATTTCTAACGAACTTTTTTTTCGACATTGTCTAAATCTTCCCAAAAAAACATAATAGTTTCCATTCTGCAAATATAGGATAAATCCGAAGAAAGATTTATTTTTTGGATTAATCTTCTGTTTATTTATTTATTTTCCAAAACAATGCTTTAATTCAAAATCATTAATAAAATACGTTTTAGACATGAAAATAAAAAAATAACTTCAGATCCTGTGTAGTTGCATCATAATAAATCTAGATTGAGCTTTTCAAAATTTTCAATTTTTAAAACCCCAAAACCTCGACTCTCTCCTTTGAACTCTCTGCAAACCTTACTGGAGGTTGTTCATTTTGTGAAGGTTTTTTCATAGAAATAGTAGTATACCAAGTTTATATTTTTTCGGTAACTATATCACATAACAAGACTATGTGCGAAGGTTTTATATTTTTTCGATTTCTTTGAATTAGTTACACCCATTTAAAATTTGGTCAAACTCTCACAAAACCACGTTGACTGCCATCTAACCCTAACGCCGAACAGGGTATACTCTCTCCTTTGAACTTTTGAACCTCAATCTAGCATCAAAATGAATCTAGATTGAGGTTTTCAAAAATTTCAATTTTCAAAACCCTAAAACCTCTACTCTCTCCTTTGAACTCTCTGCCAACCTTACTAAAGGTTATTCATTTTGTGAAGGTTTTTTCATACAAATAGTAGTATACCAAGTTTATATTTTTTTGGTAACTATATCACATAACCTGACTACGTGCGAAGGTTTTATATATTTTTGATTTTTTTTGAATTAGTTATATCCATTTGAAATTTGGTCAAACTCTCACAAAACCATGTTGACTGCCATCTAACCCTAACGCCGAACATGGACCGTCCATCTAACCCTAACGCTGAACTCCGAACGTCGGATCTCTTCTAGAAGGAATCTGCGGGTAGATTCGATGACAATCCGCGGGAGGACCGGTTCTGAGCTGTGATTGGCTGGCCTCATTTTTTAATACCCGATAGTCGGATCTGTGTACTGGGCCATCCGTGATTGGCCCATCTGAACTTTGCATGCATGCAGCGTTGGCCAGCAGCCCGTGTCCATGCAGCGTCGCATTCTAGCTATTTTAGGTCTGAAAAAGGGAAGCAGGCGGGCTGGTGCTGCAGCATGTCGCATGGCAGCGATTACATCTCCACGCGGGCGTGTCGCTTGGTCGGCCGATTTAGAGTCACGCGGCGTGTCACAGGTTTATCCGTTGTGTTACACGCATAAACATATCCAAACGCTACTCAATTCAAGCCGATCGATGGAGTCAGGCAGCTTTAGAGTCACGCGCCGAATGAAGTCAAAGGGCCTCGATTCCGTGCGACGTTTTGGTGTACGTTTGTGCCAACTTAATGCCACGAAGATGAGGCGAAACCCTAGCATCGACTCGACACCTATTTAAACCACCCACAAACCAACCCACCCAGATCACACACCACCCCACCGTTCGCCGCCACCACCACCACCGGGCACCACCACTCAAGCAATGGTCCACCGTTCGCCGTCGCCACCATGCAGTACAACGACGCAACCTGGCACCGCCCTGCCACCGTCCCCGAGCTTCCGTTCAACGGCATGATCGTGGAGAGATCGCTCAGGGTTTGGGCGATCTCAAGGTGGAGAGGCGCAAGGGCGCTCACCGAGTTCTTCCTTGCGGCCGGCTACCGCCACCTCCCAAGAGGCATGCCGCCGATGTTCACCCTGCAGAACCAGTACCATGGCCACGCCCCCCACGACATCGACCTCTTCGTCACGTTCACCAACCCCTACGACGCCCACTATCTCCTCGGCCAGGTGTACTGGTGTGGATGCGAGTTCATCGCATTCACCGCCTACAACGTCTTCACAAACTTCGACAACATCTTCCCCACCGTGAACGGCATGCACGCTCTCCCCTATGAGGACGAAGAGTGAGAGGCCAAGGAGTGGCCAAGGAGGAGGGGTGCGGCCAGAAGATGAAGAAGAAGGGGACCCGAAGAAGAAGACGTTCCGTTGGATGTGTCGGGTTATAGTTAACCCAAGTTATGTTGTTATCGGGTTATAATAGACCCTAGTTTTTATCATCGTACGTCGTCGTATGTGTCTGTCGTATGTGTCGGGTTATAGTTAACCCAACTTATGTTGTTATCGGGGTCTCGTTGTTATCGTTTTATTAATGTAATGTGGCCATCATGCTTATAGTTCGTGCAAAAATCCCGAGTCATAACAGATACCAACACATAAAAACAAGTCTATAAATTTAAATGAGAGAATCACTTGTGCATAAAAATAAGGGCACCCAAAAATAAGAAAAGCACTTGTGCATGAAAAAGAACCTACACTTGTGCATAAAAAAGTAGACTATTAAATTCGGGTCCTCTACAAATTTTCAACAAAAAAAACTAGACTTATGCATAAAAAGAAGTCTATAAATTCTCACATAAAAATGAGAGAAGCACTAGTTTGTCACAAACTTTTCTTTTTTCCCGAGGCTATAAATTTTCAACAAAAATAAGTCTATAAATTTAAATGAGAGAAGCACTGGTGCATAAAAATATGAGAAGGACTTGTGCATAAAAACCTCTGCATAAAAACAAGTCTATAAATTTGAATTATAGAAGCACTTGTGCATGAAAATAAGAAGCACTTGTGCATGAAAAAGAAACTACACTTTTGCATAAAAAAGTAGTCTATTAAAATCCTCTATAAATTTTCAACAAAAAGAAGCTAGACTTATGCATAAAAATAAGTCTATAAATTTATGCCCAACTACCGAGACTTAGCCACAAAGTTTGTCCAATTTACATTTGCATACAAGCATTTCTATAAGTATATATTTTTTTGGCATACATTGGTGCATATAAACAAGTGTTGCATTCACTACACATTGCACGTTAAGAAGATGTTTTTTTTTGCCGCACGTGGATGTCGTTTAATATTGGGCCTGGCCGGCGTTTTATTTCAGCCTGGCCTTTCCTAGCACTACCCTGCACACTCACTGAATGCTTGCACTGACGAACTGAAGAAACTAAAACAGGAGAAACTGAGCATCTCGAATTTTGCTGGAATTTGTGTTTCATTTTATTCAATTCAATGCTACATAACATTACGTCCATCATAGTAAGATTACAAACTATTCTGACTATTACTCGACACTGATTCGCATTGTCTAAGGACTAATGATCAGGAGATAAACAAAACCAAGAAAAATAGCACACAAATAAAAAATTCCGGCCATCACATTGCCTTGCTTCTTCAATTCGATAATTTGCTTCATCTGCTTGTTAATTTTCTTCAGCTCGGCCTTCACTTCCGTATACCCCACAGTACTGGTTGAAATGGGGTCGCCAGATGCCAAATGCTCCATCACCGACGTGTTCTCGAGGTCCCTGGGTGCGCACTCCAGCCGATTCCGCTCGATGTACACATCAAGCCACTCAAAATGCCCACATTTTGGTAGATCCTGAAATTTCAGATATGAACCCTAAATCCCAAATTGAATACAAATCACAAATTATAATCAAAAACAACAAATTGGAGCCCAATTGGAGCTGGGTAAACTCAGATCTCACCTTCCCTGGCTCTGATTTACTCTCACACTTCACAAATTCCCGACCGAGGTTCCCATTCTTATCGGTGGTTGAGACCATCCGCTTCAGGGGTGCCGTACGGGGGCAATCAGGGCACCGCGTCATCGGCACCGCACCATACCGAGGCCAGCGGCGGGAGGATGTACCGGAGCTCGACATCTGTCGCCGGTGTTGCCGCGCTTAATCGCCGGAGAAGAAGAAGAAGAAGAAAGGGGATCGGAGGATGGCACGGGCAGTGGCGAATGGCTCGGGCAAGACGACTGATCCGGCTCCTGTTTTCTTTCACGCCGTGACCTAGATAAGTTGTGGGACCCACGATCTGAGGTGGAAATGAGGTGGGACCCTTGCTCATAAGACATCCTGTGGGAACCACCACGCTGAGCTGGATAAGCTGTGGGTCCTGCTCTCAAAACCGCCTCTGGCCATCACCACGCTCAGCTTGATAAGCTGTGGGTCCCGCATGGCCCAGGTAAATCCAATTCTTAAGCTGTCTCGTGGGTTGTCGCACTGGGGCAATTCTTTTGCATGCAGACGTCGCATGTGGGCTATTCGTTCGAACGACGTCGCATGTGAGAGAATTCTCTGCAAAGACATCGCATGTGGGCTATCAATCCTTTTCTTGGGGTGTGTGTCTTCTGTGTTCAGAGCCTGATGTTGATTTTCGATACCGCTCGACTATTCCTGGACACGGAAGCGTCGGTTACAAAGTTCAATAATATATAGCCCTGCTGATGAAAGTAACACGTCGTGTATAGCCAGTTCTATAGTTAATATGTATAGTAGTTACTACTCTTACAAGTCTACTACTACTTTACCCGCAAAAAAAAAGTCTACTACTGCTTAATAAATACTTCTTCCGTTTTAAAATATAAGATATTTTAGCTTTATGAAAGGAGTGTATCTAGACTTTTTTAGTCTGTAGGTTCACTCCAAATCTAGACGAATCTATACACTAAAAAAAGTCTAGATGCATTTTTTTCACAAAGTTAAAACATCTTATATTTTGAAACGGAGGGAGTACGTGGCTCATATTTCACTCTCACAAAGTGTCTATCGACGCGTGCTAGAGCTGACTCTTAATTAGAGTTCGCTACCATTCTCTCTCCTCCATCTCACCCAAAATATAGTATTTCATCTCCTACTCCTATGACCGACCGTACCCTATTGCGTTTGCTCTAGTCGATACCGATCGACAATCTTGTACTTGGAGGTTAGCGCATGTGTTTATTTCGCTGATTCGTATTCGGATCTGGATTCGAGGTGACGTCGGTGGATTGATTTTGTTTTCTCGTCGGTTTCCAACCGCAGGCTCGAGTTGTCGCCCAGCCTCTATAAATAAGAGGAGAGTCGGGGTGGGACGACAGACCTGATAGCAAGGATTTAGATTCGTTTATTAAGGTGGTGTATAGACAGGAAGAAGGGCGAAGGGGATGCCGAAGCGGCACTCCGTTGGGCAGGGCGTTGGCCGGAAGGCCAAGCGTCCACGGCGCCACCTCTATGTCGTTCTTGACGACGGAGAGGGATACGCCATCCGCAAGTTTGATTTGTCGTCGGACCACCGTGACTCCAGCGGCGACGACGACGCTAATGAGCAACTGCTTGAGCAGCAAAGAACAACGGTCGTGCAGCGCCTGCCGCCTCCTCTCATCGGCTTGGACTCTCTGTCCGGCGACTACTTCGCAGCCATTGGCACCAAGATCATGGTCACACATGACAGTTGGCCTGGTCTTGCCGTCCCTGTCTTCGACGTCCGTACGCGGAGGCTCGACCTCGGCCCTCCGCCCAGGGCCAGTTCGAGTCGGAATCCGAGGTACCCTACCTATCTGCCCCTCGGCGACAAGCTCGTCTCTCTAGACGCCGGCTCCACGGAGATGCTCGGCCCTGTTAGCATGTAATCCCGTTAGCCCAGTCTTTAGTTGCTTTATTCTTTTAGCTGAATAAACTGGAGCCACGAAGTGTGACATGTACACGACTTGGCTCCGTCAGATAGGCTTTTCAGTTAGCTAGTTCAGTCCGTCACAAGCGGATCATGGGATGGCATGGTTGAACGCGTGTGACGGCATCGCCACAACGATCGGGAGGACGTGGGATGGCGCGTCCGTTATTCTCGTTCGTCAGTTGGTTCTTAGTCTCAATTTGTTTTGTACTTTAAACAAGAGATAGAGCAGAAAACGCTGCACGCAGTTAGCAGCACCAAAAACACCTCTGTCCATTGTCTCTGTACTTCCCTGTTCCTGTCGAGAGCGCGAGAGTTTAGAGAGAGAGAGGGAGGGCGATTCCACAACGACAAGTGGTATCAGAGCGCCAATCGCGATGGTTGGGACTCCACCGCTGCAGGCGCCGAACTCCGGCAAGAGTACATCCGCCTCCAAGCCACCGTCCGCGTCCCAGTCACCGTCGGGCCGCCCGACGCGCGTGCGCTCCCCAAGTCGTGGGCGGAGCAGGACGAGGAGGGGCACGGGAGGGGAGATCGTGGTCCGGGAGATCGTGCGCGAGGGCGGCGGAGGGGGCGGCGTCACCTACATAACGCTGACCAAGACGAACTACAATGAGTGGGCTATTCTGATGCGGGTGCAGCTGCAAGGCGCCGGCCTCTGGGAGGCCGTCGAGTTCGACACGGCGCAAGAGCGGCAGGAACGGCAGGCCTTTGGAGCAATCCTGAGGTCGGTTCCGCAGGAGATGGTGCCGTCGCTCGCCGCCAAGGACAACGCCAAGCTTGCCTGGGACGCCATCAAGGTCATGCGCGTCGGCGTCGACCGCGTTCGCGAGGCACGCCGGCAGAAGCTCCGCAAGGTGTTCGACAATTTGTCGAGCCAGAGCGGGGAGTCGATTGAGGACCTCGCGCTGCGCACCTCCAATCTCCTCGCCGAGCTGCAGTCCCTGGGGGACAGCACGACGGAGCTCGATGCCGTCCAGAAAATCCTGCGCATCGCGCCGCCGAGGTACGCGCAGATGGCCTGCTCTATTGAAACTCTGTTGGACCTGAAGGACTTGTCCATCGAGGAGCTCAGTGGTCGTCTGGCCGCGTCGGAGGGACGTGGTGAGCCGGAGCAAGACACCGGTGGCAAGCTGCTGCTCACCGAGGAAGAGTGGCGTGCCCGCAAGGGTAACCGCCAACATGGAGAAGGCTCATCCGGAGGAGGCGGCAAGCAACAGGAAAAGGGCAAGAAACCCCAAGGCCGCGATGGCGGCGGCAAGCCGCCGCGGAGGAACAGCAAGTGCAACTGTTGTGGGATCGAGGACCACTGGAAGCGTGAGTGCCGCAAGGCCAAACGCGACCTCGGTGACCACGGAAAGGGTGAGGAGGCGCACGTCGCACAGGCCGAAGAGGCCGAGGGCCCTGCCATGCTCATGGCGGTGATCGACACGCTGCAGGAGACGGTGATCGCGTGGCCGCAGGTGGTCTTCCTCAACGAAGAGAAGGTGGTTCCCAAGGACACCACCGATGACTCGTGGTACGCCGACACGGGTGCCAGCAGCCACATGACGGGGCGCAAGGAGCTGTTCGCGAGCCTGGACGAGACGGTGCGTGGCACTGTCCGCTTCGGCGACGGATCGGTCGTCGACATCTGCGGAAAGGGCACCGTCCTATTCGAGTCCCTCACCAGTGACCAGCGAGTTCTGACCGAGGTGTACTTCATCCCTCGTCTTCGAACGAACATTGTGTCGCTCGGGCAGCTGGACGAGAACGGATGCGAGATCGTCATCAAGCGTGGCATGCTGTCAATCTTCGACCCGGAGGGAAAGCTGCTGGTACGAGTCAGACGCTCGGCCAATCGCCTATACAAGCTGGTGCTGCAGCGTGCCGTGCCGGTCTGTCTCCTTGCCAAAGGAGCTGACCCAGCGTGGCTGTGGCATGCCCGCTTTGGGCATCTGCACTTCAGGGCCCTGCGGACGCTGTTCAGGAAGCAGATGACGCGAGGGCTGCCGAGGATTGACCACATTGGCGAGTACTGTGACGGGTGCCTGCTGGGCAAGCAACACCGCGTCCCATTCCCGCAAGCAACCTCGTACCGTGCAAAGGGCGCGCTGGAGCTGGTACACACAGACTTGTGTGGTCCAATCTCACCACCAACACCAGGAGGTAGAAACTATTTCCTACTGATTGTAGATGATCATTCTCGTTATATGTGGATTGAGGTGCTCAGGACCAAGAGCGAGGCATTCTCCTTCTTCAAAAAGGTGAAGGCAGCAGCTGAGACCAGGAGCGGGTGCAAGCTTCTTGCATTTCGCTCAGATCGCGGTGGCGAGCTCAACTCCACCGAATTCGTCAGCTACTGCACCGAGCTCGGCATCAAGCATTTCACGACAGCCCCATATACACCACAACAAAATGGGGTTGTCGAACGCCGCAATCAGACGGTGGTTGAGATGGCGAGGTGCATGCTCAAGAGCATGGACGTGCCTGCTGACTTCTGGGGAGAGGCTGTCAAGGCGGCGGTCTACGTCCTCAACAGGTCTCCGACGAGGAGCCTTGACGGCGTGACGCCGTATGAGCTCTGGCACGGCAAAAGGCCAAGTGTGTCTCACCTGTGCACCTTTGGGTGTCATGCGCACGTAAAGAAGCTTGGCCCTGGGATCAACAAGCTGGCGGACAGGTCGACGCCTGGCGTCATGATGGGGTACGAGGAGGGCGCCAAGGCCTATCGTATATATGATCCTGTCGCCGAGAAGCTGATGGTGTCCCGAGACGTCGTGTTCGAGGAGACGCGCCCATGGAACTGGACTCCCACAACAAAGGAGAGCGCGCCCTCTGGCATGTTCACGGTGTTCTACACCACTGAACCAGGAGTCACGGTGCGCGACGACGGCAACGCTGGCCTGCTCCACAGTCCAGATCGGAACACGCCTGAGCCGGCCTCGCTCGGTGGCCCAGAGCCACACACGCCCGGGTCGGCAACGCCACAGGTGGCGTGGGCTACGCCGCCCACCCACGACGACGCCCTCGACACCAACAGCGGGCCGCACCGCTACCGTCGCGTGCAGAACGTCTACGACACCACCACAGAGATACCTGCACCGATCGACTATGATGATGCAGATGAGGAAGACGAACATGCTGGCCTCTGCTTCCTAGCTGCAGAAGAACCAGCTAGTGTGGAAGAAGCACTCGCAGATCAAGCCTGGGGCAAGGCGATGCAAGAGGAGATGAGTTCCATTGATGAGAACCAGACCTGGGCACTCACTGATTTGCCGGGTGGCCACCGTGCCATCGGATTAAAGTGGGTGTTCAAGGTTAAACGAGATCCCGCTGGCAACATCGTAAAGTACAAAGCTCGCTTGGTGGCGAAGGGATATGCTCAGCGGCAGGGGGTGGACTTTGAGGAAGTCTTCGCCCCGGTGGCGCGCTTAGAGACAGTCAGACTGCTTCTCGCACTCGCTGCGCAAGGAGGATGGCAGGTACATCATATGGACGTCAAATCTGCTTTTCTGAATGGTGATCTTGTCGAGGAAGTTTATGTGCACCAGCCGCCAGGATTCATCGATGGCAAGCAGAAGAACAAGGTGTATCGTCTCCGAAAGGCGCTCTATGGCCTAAGGCAGGCGCCGCGTGCATGGAATGCAAAACTTGATACATCACTGCAAGAGTTGGGATTTCAGAGGTGTCCAGTGGAACATGCTCTGTATCGGAGAGGAGATGCAAGGTCCTTTCTGCTTGTGGGCGTCTATGTAGATGACCTTATCATTACTGGTAGCAATCAGACTGATATTGATCAGTTCAAGCAGGAGATGCAGCAGCTATTCAAAATGAGTGACTTGGGCCTTCTGTCATATTATTTGGGAATCGAAGTGGAACAGAAAAATGGTGAGATCAAACTGTGTCAGAGTAGCTATGCCCAAAAGATCTTAAGAATAGCTGGCATGGAGAGTTGCAATGCATGTGCAACACCGATGGAGTGCCGCCTCAAGTTCAGTAAACATGATGGAGCAGAGGCAGTGGATGCATCACACTACAGAAGTGTGGTCGGCAGCTTACGATACCTTGTCAATACTAGGCCAGACATAGCTTGCACAGTAGGGATGGTCAGCAGATATATGGAGGCCCCTAGCAAGAAGCATTGGATGGCAGTAAAGCAGATCTTGAGGTATGTGCAAGGCACAATCGGCTATGGCTGTTGCTACAAGGCAGATGCTGAAGGTTTAGTATTAACAGGCTACACTGACAGCGATCATGCGGGTGATATAGATGACAGAAAAAGCACCACTGGAGTAGTGTTTCTTCTCGGCAGAAACATTGTGACATGGAGTTCACGGAAGCAAAACATTGTGGCTACTTCGTCTTATGAGGCAGAGTATGTTGCAGCAGCGAGTGGTGCCTGTCAGGGAGTTTGGCTCAGCAGGTTACTAGGAGAAATGCTTGGGAAAGCTCCAACGAGGTTCACTCTTTTGGTGGACAATCAGTCAGCTATTGCTCTTAGCAAGAATCCGGTACACCACGACCGGACGAAGCATATTGATGTGAAATTCCACTTCACCAGGGAATGCATAGAAGAGGGGAGAGCTGACATCAAGTTTGTTGGAACAAACGATCAACTAGCAGATCTTCTGACAAAGGCACTAGGGCGCACCAAGTTTGTGGAGATGAGGCAGATGCTCGGTGTCATTGAAGTGAAGACTGTGAAACGGGCTTAAGAGGGTGATTTGTTAGCATGTAATCCCGTTAGCCCAGTCTTTAGTTGCTTTATTCTTTTAGCTGAATAAACTGGAGCCACGAAGTGTGACATGTACACGACTTGGCTCCGTCAGATAGGCTTTTCAGTTAGCTAGTTCAGTCCGTCACAAGCGGATCATGGGATGGCATGGTTGAACGCGTGTGACGGCATCGCCACAACGATCGGGAGGACGTGGGATGGCGCGTCCGTTATTCTCGTTCGTCAGTTGGTTCTTAGTCTCAATTTGTTTTGTACTTTAAACAAGAGATAGAGCAGAAAACGCTGCACGCAGTTAGCAGCACCAAAAACACCTCTGTCCATTGTCTCTGTACTTCCCTGTTCCTGTCGAGAGCGCGAGAGTTCAGAGAGAGAGAGGGAGGGCGATTCCACAACGACAGGCCCTCCTCCCCCCAAATGCAGCAGCGAACCGGAATGGTCCTGGCGCAAGCTCCCGAGACCTCCGTTCAGGTGCATCGCCGTCGCTTCCTACGCCGCGCACTCCGATGGCCGGACCGTCTTCTTCAGCACCGACACCGAGAAGAACAGCATATGCTCGTCATCATCAGGACCATCCACCTTCGCCCTCGACACCGGAAGCGGCAAGCCGTCGTGGAAACGGCTCGGCGAGTGGAGGCTGCCGTTTCTCCGGCGAGCGCACTTCGATCCCGAGCTTGACGCCTGGGTTGGCCTCGCTGCTGGTGGCGATGACAACTTTGGCTACCTCTGCTCGACTGATGTGCCGCAACCATCCGCTGACCAACCAGCTCCGGACTGGAAGCTCAGCAAGGAGAAGATGTTTTGCCACGACCCAGCTGAGGAGCACGCTGGTGCCACGCTAGCCTACATGGGAAGCAGAAGCAGGTTCTGCCTTGTGCACTGCTTCTCTGTTGTAGACGAAGAGTATAAGGACATGGACGTGGAGCACGAGGAGGACCGGCCCCGTTGCCATCTGCTTCGCTTCACATCCTTCTCTCTCAAGTATGACAAGCATGGGAACCTGCGGGTATCCACGCAGCGTCAGGTTCGATGCTACAACCTGCCTAATATGATATCACCAATGGGCTACGATCTCCAGGCCTTCTGGATGTAATTATTTATATATGGTAGTATGCACATTGTGTCACTCCAGGCGTTCAGTGTATTTTTTTTTTGAATGGTCACCGGGAAGGGGAAAATCCTCCTCCTGAACCTGATGTGCAGTTCATCGTGCTTCCCTTATGCTTCTCTCCGCTTAAATATAAGCCTTTTCTCCACCGTCTTACTTAGGTTTTGGTTGCCGGCAGGAAAAAAATCCTGAGGATGGTCAGGATTTTCTGGTAACACCGCGGTTACTGGAAAATCCTGACCGGTTATCGGATGAATTTGAGTTCCAAAATTCGAATTCAAAATCCTCAGTATGACCATTTACAGCGGGATCTTGTTAAAATTCATAAATTTCAAGAAATTCAAATCAATTCAGGATTTTTTGCCTGGTAAAACGGGTTCCGGGGGTGGTCGAGATATCTGGTTACCGATCGGTAACCAAAACGCTACTTACTGCTCCATATTCTGAGGAGTAGGTGAAAAAGTCCGTTTATCAAATGGAACACAACAAGGCCCGGGAGCAGGCTTGATGCGTTTTGCCCGTCATGCTTTGCGTAAGGAGACTGAAGTGTGCATCTAAGCAATCCTAGAGGGGAGTCACTAGGGGCATGACGAACATGTACATCGAGATCGAGATCGAGACGGACTGCCTAGTTCTTGCTTCAGCCCTAAACAACTCGCACTAAGATCGGAAATTCGGAAGTTATGGCTTTGTCGTGGCAATGCTGAGGACCAGGAGACAAGACGGAGCCTTTCGTGCAGGTTGGAACTCTGGAGGACGGGCCGGGGTTTCTTTATCCGTTTGAATTTCAGAGGGGGACGTCGCGGGCTCACGCAGAAACTTGACCGCCTTCAGTCTGCATCGAGCGCATAGCCGGTGCTCGCGGTAACCGGCCTCATCGACGAGGGCGATTGTCCCGCGTTTGAGCCGGTACTTCCATCTGGATCCGAGCCGACGTAGCCGACGAATATGTTGATAGAGACAACCGGAACGACGGTGCCGCTAGTCACTCCGGGGTCACCGGTATGCACGTTATCTCATCAACGAAGTTGAAACTTCCAAATTGGATGAATAGACCGATAGCGATATTCAAGCCGATCTGGGATCCCGCCTGATTCGTAAAACCTTGAAACACAGGCCCCATGGTGGAAGCCAAATGTTGTAGGAATACCACGGCGGGTACCATCGTGAGAGGGACCGGAGATGCAGAGCATGGCGACATCAGGTGAATCGGGGACGAGGTTGGTACATGCGAGTTACCTAGGTTTGGCCCCTCACTCTTGGAGTTAAAGACATACTTTATGCTTTGTTGTATTGCTTTGTATACCTAATTACAATGGTTCTGCCAACTAAGCTTTGTGTTGTTGTCGGCGAGATCTGGAATTGTGCAATTATATGCACAAACCTATTGAAGAGAATATGTCCGAGAGGCAATAATAAAGTGGTTATTATCTTATTCCATGTTTATGATAAATGTTTATTTTGCATACTATAATTGTATTGATCGGAAACGTTAATACATGTGTGTTTAATAAACAAAAAGGGTTTCTGGTTATGCCTCTCTTATAGACTAGCTCGTTGATTAACAAGATGATCAAGGTTTCCTGATCATGGACATTGGATGTTGTTAATAACGAGGTCACAACATTGGTGGAATGATGTGATGAACATTCATCCGAAGTATAGCATTACGATCAAAGTCATTATGTTTATATTGCTATAACATCATACGAAGTAATCTTTATCCTTAGACCATGAGATCATGTTAATTGCTAACACCGGAAGAGTATCTTGATAACATCAAACGTCACACCGTAACATGGTGACTATAAAGGTGGGTTCAGTGCTACGAAGGTGTTATGTTGAGGCTCATGGATCAAGAGTGGGATTTGTCCATCCCGATGACGGATAGATATACTCTGGGCCCTCTTGGTGATATCACATTGAAATAGCTTGCAAGCAAGTGATATGATCACTAGAATGTTATATCACGGAAACGAGAAAAGAGTGCATGTCGGTAACGAGATCAAAATAGGTATGGAGATACCGATGATCGAATCTCGGACATGTAATATATCGCGGGACAAAGGGATTTAGTTACTAGCATTAAAGGTTCTCACGATCACAGAAGTCATCGTTGAATGTGCAGGAGTCAGTATGGATCTCCAGGTCCCGCTGCTGATTATTGATCGGAGAGGGGTCTCGATCATGTCTGCATTATTCGCGAACCGTAGGGTGACACACTTAAGGGATACCGACACCATTTGGAGCAAATATGTTTCAGATAAAGATTTAAGAAAGCGCTGGAATTATTTCAATAGACACCGAAACTATTTCGGGTGAAATTGCTGAAATTGGTTCTGCATGTAATATTGAAATGTTGCAGGGGGTTTTATGTGAATGTTTGTTAATTAAAGTAATTAACAAAATTCTGAATAAAAATAATAAAAGAGTTTTATTAAATGAGAGAGCATTAAATTTGGAGAAATTTAATGCATTTAAAGTGGAGACTTTAAAAGAGAATGTGAAGGGGCATTTTAATGTGGAGGGGTTACCACCACATGAATGGAGGAGGTGAAGGGTCACCCCCTCCATGCGCCGGCCATGAAGGAGGGGCACCCCCTCCTCCTATAAAAGGCCACCCTCTCCTCACTTCTCAAACACACCTCCTTGTGAAGGATCTCTCTCCCCCTCTAGTATTATTCTCCCATGGTCTCGGATTAGCGAGATACATGTTCCCGGTGGCTTTATCTGAAAAGGAGTTGCTGCTTCCGCTGCTTCGCTGGAGCGAGGGACGGAGGTTGTCGGGGTACCGAACGTGTGTGCGATCACGGATGCACCACTGCTTTGCGGTGCTGGACTTGGTGGTGCTGGAGCTGGATCTGATGGACGTGCTGGAGCCAGACCTGCTGGACTTCATCACGATCTTGAGATCGGCAAGGGTACGATTACATCAACCACGAGTTCCTACTCGTTAACAAAGCTCGTTGTCTACGAGGGTAAGTTCTCCTTGGATGTATGTCCACCCGTTGCTTTGTACCTAGTAGATAGATCTTGGCGTGTAGTTCATACCGTAGGAATTTTTTTGTTTTCTATGCTGCGGACCCAACAGTGGTATCAGAGCCTGATCTATGCGTAGATGCTTAGCACGGGTAGTACACATATGTTTATATGTGGGCGATGATGATCATGTTATTGCTTCTTTCATGTATTTTGGATATTGGTGGCATAGTGGGATGAAGCGCCCCGGACCAACCTTACATGTCATCGTACATGAGACCGGTTCCACGACTGACATGCAACTTGTTTTGCATAAGTGGCTGGCGGGTGTTTGTCTCTCCTACTATAGTCAATATCTGATTTACAACGAGTTTCTAATAACTTAGTTATCCTCATTGTGGTTCATGTTCGTAGGTAAGAACGGTTCTATCTCCGAAAGCCCTAAGCCACGTAATACTTGCAATTGATAAATTAGAGGCGTCTAGTTTAGATCGTTGCTGGGCTAGTGTCTTGATATGGTATTGTTGTAAGTAGATGTATGATAGATACTCTTACAACACATTCAACGTGTAAATTCCATAGACCTTGGCCTTTCACACAAAGGAATGATAGAGATCATACCACGATGCAAATGATAGAGATCAAATGCATGGACCATAGCATCTCACTTTACACATTAGATGTTAGCATCTTATACTGCTAGTTTGACGCTTTCTGTAGCATTGTAAGATGACCCCTCATTTAAATATCAAGATAAAATGTGTTCTTCCTTAAGTATGCACCGTTCTATGGATCGTGTTTCGAGACATCACGTGATGATCGGGTGTTCTCAACTCTACGCTTTCATGCAACGGGTGTAAGACAGTTTTACACACGCGAATACTAAGGTTCTTACTTGGCGAGCCTAGCATGTACATACATGGCCTCGGAACACGGACCGAAAGGTTAAGCATGAGTCATATAGTTGATGTGATGACCATATTGATGCTCGCCTTTGAAGCTACACCGACTCACGTGATGATCGGACTTGGTGTAGTGGATTTGGTTCATGTAATCACCAAAAAGGCACGAGGGATGTCGTTTTTGAGTGGGAGTTCATTTCTAATTTGGATTAGTCGAACTCAATTTGTCATAAACTAAATTGAAGTAAATTTGCATAATTTGTTATAGTCATTCGCATCTGTTCACTACCTTATGCTTAGTTTTTATTTGAGATAATAGAACTATAGAATTCTGGATATTTACTTTACGAACTGGTATCGTATTCTTTTGAATGTCAATTTAAAGTTTATAAGTCCTATTGCAAACTTTCAGCAAACTCTATTTACTCCATGAAGTTTAATAAGTAGTATTAAATCAAGAGTAAGAATTCCAATGTTAGTATCTAAAGTATCATGTTTGCCTCCATGATTATTGATATTCAAAAGTTGTTTTAATATCAAGATTATATTGGAGCTGAAAATTGTTTCAGAAACCATCATGTGTGAAAGATATTGTGATATCTGAAACAATGTTTTTGGTTGCATTATGATAGAGTATGATTTAGCAAAATACATATTCTCATATTGTATGAGAATTTGTGAAGGATGGAGATGCTAGGCATCCGAATCTACCAAAAGGGTTTTGGGAACTGATATTATACTCGCGATTCTTCCTTATAGGCTATAGTAGCTTGATCATGAAAGTTGTCATGATAAGGATGAATAGAAGATGTAAGTAAAATGTTTACTACACTAATAGATTACTAAAGAATGGATTTTTGAAAGAACACCAAACATTTGATGATGGTGATCCACTTCAAAGTGCAAGTCCAAAGGTATTAGTATTTGACTATATACGCTTTGTACCATGTGTCATGTTGATGACACCACTATTGATGTTGATAGATTCTTTTAAAAGAAAAAGGAATTGCTAAAAGAGAATCTATAAAATATTTGGCAGAAAATAAAAGGTTGGAGATGCCCAACTTGGGTATATAGAAGATATACATGTTATGGCTATATTCCTTGCTTGTTGAACAATGTGGTTATGAGGTATTGGATACCGGTATTGGATACCGAATTGGTTGGTATGAAGTATCATACAGGACAACACAATTCATGAACTACAATGGCCTAAGTAACCAGCAAGAGAATGAGTGATGATGTTCATCAAAAACAAATAAAGTGTTATTGTGTTTTTCGTTGTCATCAAACCAAGCCTTCAAGATTTGTTTAAATAATTGTTATTTTGTTCCGGTATCATGAGAACAATGGATATTCAAATAATTACCGTATTCCATAAAGGATGGATGAACTTTTACAAGTCTAGTTGGAGAAATCACATCCATAAACACTATTGCTAAAATGTCGCAAGACAAATGATTGAAAGATCACTTATGAAGTGACATCGCTGTTTAAATTATATTTGAAAGAAAACATGAAGAAACTCCATGTTGATGGATTTTTGGAGTCTTTGATTTTGATTAATTGACGCATGTGAGACTTTCCTCGAGATAATTGAAACTCCGTCCATAGGCCAGAGAGGAACGGATGACTAGCTTATTGGAAATTGTGCATGCTGATGTGCATAGTCCATTATGTGTAGCCATATGCGATGGATCTTTTTGCTTCATATGCTTTCTCCGAAAATTTGAGTGAATATATCTGTATATTTACTTAATAAGGAAGAAGTATGAAACATTTGAAAATTGTTCAAAGACTTTCAAGATGAAGTGGAAAATCATTGTAACAAGAAAATAAAGAGTTTATGATTCGATCATAAAGGAAGATATTTGAGTTACATGTTTAGTAAAAACACCTAAGACTTGAGGAATTGTTCCATGATTTGTGTTTCCCGATAAACCATAGGAGTATGGCATATTCGAGAGATAAAATCAAACCTTGTTTGACATGATAAGATCAAGGGTGTCATTTATAAAACTGCCATTATGTTTTAAGGATTGAAGCTTTAGAGACTACCGCTTTTACACTGAAAAGAGCACCATCGTGATCCATTGAAATGACACCATACGAGTTATGGTTTGGGATAAAACCCAAATTGTCTTTTCTTAAATTTTGGTATGCTATGCATAAGTAAAATGTTTACAACCAAAGTCGGATAAACACGTCTTTTAGGTTATCCCAAAGACATTGTTGGGAATTTCTCCATAACACCGAGGACAAAAGAGTTTGTTACTTGGAACGTCAAGTTTCTTGAGAAGGAATTTTTCGTGAAAAGTTAAGTGGGAGGACAATAGAACTTTGATAAGGTTGTTGAACCTTAGCTATATGTGCTAAGTAGCGCAGCGCCGGAAAGTGTCCCGGTGGCGGCCACAATGCTCATGACTCTCGTGATTACAAAAGGTGTGATCTCGGAGATTAGAGTTCCTATAGAACCGTGTGGGTCGGTAAGAATCAAATAGTAAGATTTGATAAGCAAGTCGTTATTGTTTTGACAATGATGAACCGACTACATGCAAAGAAGCGATGATGGGCCCTGACTCCATAAAATGACTATAAGTCATAGAATCCGTGATAGTATCCATACACGAGAAAACAAGTTTCTGAACTTGGAAGACCCTCCGGAAAGGCGTGAAGCCTATCGGTCGTGTTTGGATCTATAAAGAAATAAGACATGGATGTTTAACATCTATGAAATAGTCGACATGTAGGAAGGAAGTTTACGACAATGTTCAAGGAGTTGACTATGACAAGATTTGATCTTTCATAGCGGTATATAGTCTTGACGGATTAATATAGCAACCACTACATATAATTTGGTATATGGTAGTTGAATAAACAAAACAAGGTTCTTCTAATAGAACGGTAACCTAGGACATGTACATGACATGGTCCGAAGGGTTTTGTTAATTCAAAGGGTGCTAAAAGGGCATGTAAACTTCAATAGTTGAAGTAAGCATAGCGGAGTTGGAATCTTCACCATGATGAAACTATTAAAAGAGTTTAAATTCATAAGAGATGATGAAGATGCTTGCATTTGCAAGAAATTAAGTGGGAGCGCTCAGCCATATATCTAATACATTATGTAGAGGACATATTGTTGATTGGAAATGATGTATCTTGAATTGACACAAGTTAAGGATTTCATTAAAATAAGATTTCGATGAAAGACTTGGGCAAACCCAGAATATTAGGCGTCAATATCTATATGGATAGATTAAGGCGCTAATATGGTTGTGCCAGACATACATATATAAGATATTGAAAGGGTTCAATATGGAAACAACAAGAAAGGTTCTTGCTGCATGGAAAGAATTGTATTCAGATCCAAGTGTTTCAACACTTGGTGAGTAAAATCACATGAAGATTCTGATCGATTATACCATGATATGTATATATCCAGAATGTCCTATGCTCTAAATGTTATGAGCATATACCAGAATGATTCATAAGATGATCATTGGACAATAGTAAAGATATTCTTATGAGCTTTGGAAGAACTAAGAATATATCATGTATAAGTGACAAATAGTTAAAGGTAGTTCATTGTAAAGTGTTACATTGATACTAGTTTTGTCACAAGATACCAATTAAATTTATCTCAATTTAGACTATGGGTGGCACAATGTAATGGAAAGGATGTTCCATGATGGATTTGGATGAGTTCCAAAGTTGAGACATTGTGACGGATACTACAACAAAAGGCTAAGTATATGACTGCTATAGTAGCAGCAAAGGAGGGCATTTGTGTTAAGTAGTTTGTTATCAAACTAGGTGTGGTTCAAAGTGGGCTAATACTATGAAGATACACTGTGTGACAATAATATCAACATATTTTGAGCCGAACGAACTAAAGGTCTCACCAAAGGACCAAATCTATACAATGCCATCTCATTTGAGAATGAGTGATGCGTAGAGACACAGAGACATGCAAATACACACGGACCTAAAACTGTCAGATCCGGAGATTATGTTAACCACTAGCAATAGCGTATATGCAACACCAGAAAGCCATAGGTGTTCAATATGCAAAGTTTTTCAAACTAGATTATTGACTCTAGTGCAAGTGGGAGACTGAAGGGAATATGCCCGAGAGGCAATAATAAAGTGGTTATTATCTTATTCCATGTTTATGATAAATATTTATTTTGCATGCTATAATTGTATTGATCAGAAACGTCAATACATGTGTGTTTAATAAACAAAAAGGGTTCCTAGTTATGCCTCTCTTATAGACTAGCTCGTTGATTAACAAGATGATCAAGGTTTCCTGATCATGGACATTTGATGTTGTTAATAACGAGGTCACAACATTGGTGGAATGATGTGATGAACATTCATCCGAAGTATAGCATTACGATCAAAGTCATTATGATATTGCTATAACATCATACGAAGTAATCTTTATCCTTAGACCATGAGATCATGTTAATTGCTAACACCGGAAGAGTATCTTGATAACATCAAACGTCACACCGTAACAGGGTGACTATAAAGGTGGGTTTAGTGCTACAAAGGTGTTATGTTGAGGCTCATGGATCAAGAGTGGGATTTGTCCATCCCGATGACAGATAGATATACTCTGGGCCCTCTCAGTGATATCACATTGAAATAGCTTGCAAGCAAGTGATGTGATCACTAGAATGTTATATCACGGGAACGAGAAAAGAGTGCATGTCGGTAACGAGATCAAACTAGGTATGGAGATACCGATGATCGAATCTCGGACATGTAATATATCGCGGGACAAAGGGATTTAGTTACTAGCGTTAAAGGTTCTCACGATCACAGAAGTCATCGTTGAATGTGTAGGAGTCAGTATGGATCTCCAGGTCCCGCTGCTGATTATTGATCGGAGAGGGGTCTCGATCATGTCTGCATTATTCGTGAACCGTAGGGTGACACACTTAAGGGATACCGACACCATTTGGAGCAAATATGTTTCAGATAAAGATTTAAGAAAGCGCTGGAATTATTTCAATAGACACCGAAACTGTTTTGGGTGAAATTGCTAAAATTGGTTCTGCATGTAATATTGAAATGTTGCAGGGGGTTTTATGTGAATGTTTGTTAATTAAAGAATTAACAAAATTCTGAATAAAAATAATAAAAGAGTTTTATTAAATGAGAGAGCATTAAATTTGGAGAAATTTAATGCATTTAAAGTGGAGACTTTAAAAGAGAATGTGAAGGGGTTACCACCACATGAATGGAGGAGGTGAAGGGTCACCCCCTCCATGCGCCGGCCATGAAGGAGGGGCACCCCCTCCTCCTATAAAAGGCCACCCTCTCCTCACTTCTCAAACACACCTCCTTGTGAAGGATCTCTCTCCCCCTCTAGTATTATTCCCCCATGGTCTCGGATTAGCGAGATACATGTTCCCGGTGGCTTTATCTAGAAAGGAGTTGCTGCTTCCGCTGCTTCGCTGGAGCGAGGGACGGAGGTTGTCGGGGTACCGGACGTGTGTGCGATCACGGATGCACCGCTGCTTTGCGGTGCTGGACTTGGTGGTGCTGGAGCTGGATCTGATGAACATGCTGGAGCCGGACCTGCTGGACTTCATCACGATCTTGAGATCGGCAAGTGTACGACTACATCAACCACGAGTTCCTGATCGTTAACAAAGCTCGTTGTCTATGAGGGTAAGTTCTCGTTGGATGTATATCCACCCGTTGCTTTGTACCTAGTAAATAGATCTTGGCGTGTAGTTCACACCGTAGGAAATTTTTTGTTTTCTATGCTGCGAACCCAACACCTATGGGGTGTATCACGGAGAGATTCTAAGCTCATGTTTCTACCCCTAAGCAGGCCTTATATATACGGTCAACTTAGGGTTTACAATCTGACATGTCCACACAGGGACTGGAGTCCTAACAGACGCTGAATACGACCTTTGTGCCTTGTACTCTAAGCTCATAGTCTCTGTATCTTCTGCGACTCCCTTGAACCGACTAAGGACCGGGCCTTATCCTACTCAAGTCTTGTTTGTCCGTGTAGGCCCACCAGGGGCGGCCATGGGCCTACCAATACTACCGTTAATCGGCCTGCCGAACATACCTACTTGCCATATCCATGACAAACACGCCCCTAATGATGCCATCGCCGCAGCCATCGCCGGCCCAGCGATGGGCACGCCGTTAGGCGGCCCGTTCCTCGTCGACATCTTCGTCGCCGTCGGCTTGCTACTGCCTACTCCCCGTACTCCACGTTGCCGCCCCGCTTCTCCGCGCATCTCGCCCCGGTGAGGGACGAATTGTTGGAGATATGCCCAAGAGGCAATAATAAAAGTGGTTATTATTATATCTTTGTGTTTATGATGAATGTTTACATCCCATGCTATAATTGTATTATAAGGAAACACTAATACATGTGTGTTTTGTAAACATAAAAGAGTCCCTAGTAAGCTTCTTGTGGAACTAGCTTGTTGATTGACTGATGATCATGGTTTCCTGATCATGGACATTGGATGTCATTAATAACAAGGTTATATCATTAGGAGAATGATGTGATGGACACACACCCATAGTAAGCGTAGCATAAGATCAAGTCATTAAGTTCGTATTGCTATAAGCTTTCAAATGCATAGTAACCTAATCCTTCGATCATGAGGTTATGTTAATCACCATCACCGGATGGGTACTTTGATGACATCAAACACCGCTTCGTAACTGGGTGGTTATAAAGGTGTCATTGGGTATTCTGAAAGTATGTTGAAGCGCATGGACCAAGATTGGGATTTGTCCATCCATATGACGGATAGATATGCTCTGGGCCCTCTCGGTGGAATCTCATCTAGTTAGCTTGCAAGCATGTGACTAGGTCAAAGGGAGGACATAACATGGAACGAGTAAAGAGTACTTATCAGTAACGAGGTAGAACTAGGTATGGAGATACCGACGATCAAACCTCGGATAAGTAGAATATCGCGTGACAAAGGGAATTGGTTTCGTATGTTAATGGTTCTATCGATCATGAAGTCATCGTTGAGTATGTGGGAGCCATTATGGATCTCCAGATCCCGCTGATGGTTATTGATCGGAGAGGTGTCTTCATCATGTCTACATATTCACGAACTGTAGGGTGACACACTTAAGGTTCGAAGTTGTTTTAAGTAGATATGGAATGTGCGTTGGAGACCGAATGTTGTTCGGAGTCTCGGATTGGATCCAGGACATCACGAGGAGATCCGGAATTGTCCGGAGAATAAGATTCATATATTGGGGATCATTTTCTAAGTTAGGAAATGTTCCGGAGTATTTATATGGGGATTCTAGAAGGTTTCGGAATGTTTCGGAAGGTTCTAGAAGATTTCTTAGAGTTTGCTTGAAAACCAAGAAAGGATCAAGGAATCCTTGTAGGGCAAGACAAGGAGTAGTGGGGGAGGAGGAGTCCTCCCCCCTTCCCAATCCGCCGGCCAAGGAGGAAGGGGAGTCCTACTAAGACTCCCCCTCCCATGGCGCCTCCCTCCTTTAAATAGAGGGGTGGAGGCGCCACCCCCTTGCCCCCCACTAATCCTCAAACCCTAGCCGCCTCTCTCCTCCTCCTTTCCTCTGCTCTGGCTTAGGTGAAGCCCTGCAGAATTCTCTACTCCACCACCATCACCACACCGTCGTGCTGCTGGGATTCCGTGGAGAGATCTACTACCTCCGCTGCTCGCTGGAACGGGGAGAGGAAGGTCTGCTTCGACTCCGCACATGTGACCGACTGCGGAAGCGCTGCCGGAACGTGGCGCCGGAAGGATCGTCTACTCGATCTTGAGATCGGCAAGTGATCGACTACATCAACCACGAGATCCGATCTCGTAACGCTTTCGGGTCTACAAGGTTTAGTACAGATCTATCTCGTTGCACATGTCTAATAGATTAGATTTGGGTTTTGTTCGTTCTTGCGGTAGAATTTTTTTGTTTTCCATGCTACGAACCCATCACGAATATGGGGAGAGCCCACCACCGCCTCGCATGCCATCCGATGGCGTCGTCACCAGGGACCGTTGTGCCCCACGCGAGCCTTCCCCTTCCTGTGGCCGGCTCCGCCTAGCCAGGCCCCAACGCCAGGTGAAGAAGGAGTGGACGCCACCACCACCCTCCAGCTCAAGATTGAGGATGACCCGGAGGAGTTTCCAGGCCAGCGCATGGTGGAGGGTGTCTCCTTCGACTCTGTGATGCCGGTGACAGATGAGTTCGCGGAGGCGTGGTCTGTGGTGGAGTATCACGAGAAGGCCAGGTGCGCATGACGCCTTGGCTACTTCGTCGACCTGGGGAGCGATGATGAGGCCGACCCGTCGGGTTGGCGCAGCGACATGTTTTGTGTAAACATGTTTGAGCTATCGGCGAATTGTCGTTTGTCTTTGAATTTAGAGAAAAATCCAAAAAAAACACCACATTTCAATGGGAAATACGCAAAACCACCGGTATTGCGCGGAATTGCAAAAATCCACCGGTTTTGAGGAGATTCGTTCCAATATACACTGATTCTCGCTTTTACCCGGCTTAACACGATTTCTGACATCGGGCCCCATTGTCAGGCTGACGTGGTACGCTGAATCGGTCAAACCAAAGGAAGAGACATAACTTAAGGTAGGTTTTTTTTTAAATTTTCCTATTTTTTTCATTTTCTTCTGTTCATCTTCGCAGATGGCCACTCCTCCCATCCTCGGCCGTCGGCGCCGTCCCCGGCCTACCTCCGGCGGGATCTCCGCCCCACTCTTTGAATGGTGGTCGTCGCTGTGCACCGCTTTCGTGGAAGCCAACATCGGGAGCAGTAGCGCCGCCGCGTCCACTGCTCATCTCGAGCTCCGGTGAAGCAGGGGAAGTTCGAGGAGGCCGGCGGAGGCCCGCGCAGCAGGTGAGGCAGGCGATGGCGGTGCGCGCAGCAGGTGAGGCGGGCGGCGGTATGCCCTCCATGTCGAGCCGGAGCTCGCCCGCGCCCTTCCCTGGACGCAGCTCCCAGGCCCTGAGCCCCGAGCTGCGGCCTCCCCATGCCGGCACCCTCCCATGGCGGGCCGGCTGCGCTTGGACGGAGTGATGCGGTCAGAGTGGGGAGGAGCGGCGTCGGCGGTCGACGGCTGGAGTGGGGTGGGGCGGCGCACCGGTTGCCGGAATAAGGAGGGGCGGCGCACCAGCGGCCAGAGTGGGGAGGGATGGGGAGGGCGACCTGTAGGGAGCAGGTGATGGTGGGATTTTAGGGAATGAAATCAAAGGAAAAAAGAAAAATATTAATTACAGACTAGTAGGTCCTACAGAAAGTTTATAAATAAACCCAAAGTAGATATGTCTAAGCTCTGCCTTGCCACGTCAGCACTGACAGTGGGTCCCATCGGTCAGGAATCGTGTTAACGGTCTCAATTTCACAACCAGTGCATATTGGAACTAATCTCCTCAAAGCCTGTGTTTTTTTACAATTTCACACAATACTGGTGGTTTTGTGTATTTTCCACTGAAATGTGGTGATTTTTAAAATTTTCTCGTGAATTTAACGACTATACGGGGATGAGTAAAAATGCTCTAAAACAATCCATATCGTGTACGGTACCGTATGTCGACGGCTGCCAACCCGGCTGCCGCCGCCGTCTGAGTCAAAGCAGAAAATTATCGCCATGCCACGGTCTCGCTAACAAACGAGAGTTCGACATGTCCTTGCTTCAGTATGATTCTCCTCGCAGCAGTACATACCGTCTAGCATGCCAACGTTATACGAGTAACATGTATGTCAGTGCTAGCGGCCAAGACGTTCACCCATTTGACCGAACAGTTCTCAGCCCATTTCAGCAAACGGTTTCAATTCCACTCGGCTTAGGCCTCGTTCGTTTATCAGGGAATGAATCCAAACATGGATCTGAGCCACGACCGGGACTTGGTCGATCCCCATGCTCTACCCAACCCAGCTGGGATTAAGACCACCTTCACTCCTTAGACGCTTTCAGGCCAAAATCCGGCGCTATTTAGCGCCGAACGGCTGCAACTTTATGACCGTTTTTTCACTCGCGTTTTCAAGCGGCGTTCCCACGCGAGCAAAATCGGCGATATATTTGAATATTTTTTGATTTTCGCCGGCGAAATCTCGCCCAAAGATGTTCGACAGAAGTACGTCCAAATGGTTTCGGTGAAAAATTTATTACAAAACAGAATAAAGATCGGTGATCAGACGTCGATAGGGATGACCTCCTCCGACGTGTCAGGTACGACGGGATGGACGGAGGAAGATCTCACGGAGGAGGTCGTCGCCGAGACGGGCTATAGTGGTGACAGTGGGCGGCAGCTGGGAAGCCATGACTGCTGACATGCTGAGCGGAGCGGTCACGAGTTCAAGCGGTGGCTCGGTTGTAGACGACCTCAAGCCCAGGAAGCAACGACCGGAAGAAAATACTCCCTCCGTTTAGAAACGAGCTCCAAATCACTTTTGCATGTATTTTATATACTAAAATATATTTAGATACGTGTGAATCTTGATAAATTCAAATTACTTATTTTTGGATGAAGAGCTATTGTTTCTCCATTTTAAAAGAGATGTGTTGCTGAGCGAACGTGAGGATTTTAACTCTCGGCGCGAACGCATCTGGTGATCAAGATCCGACGATACAGAAAGTTGCCAGGAAAAAAGCAAAAGAAAAAGACAAAGTTGTCAGGGTCCAGCTGTCTGGCAACTTACTTGGAGGATCGCGCGCCGGAGCGAGTGTGCCCTCGTTAGATATAGGGCTTTAAAATGGGTTTTTATCATTTCTGCAACTATGACTGATCCAATACTCCGATCGAAACTCTAATTTTGCCACTACCCAATTACAATATTTCTTAATTTCGTCATTCCGTCATATTTCCACCGTTAGTCTATATTTATTTTTACCATTCCAATTTCTCCATCCCCTTTTCTATTTATTTTGTACCTCACATGATTAATTTTTTCATTCTGTCATCTCTCTTAACATTGTTGGTCCGTGTGAAGAAGGTGAGCATGTACTGCACCAAATCTAGCTCGAGTGATGTCTCCGACCTCACCATCCAGCTCGGTACGATACACACCGCTCATATGGGGCATCACGTCTTGTTGCGGGCGCCGCGCCCAGATGCTTGAGGTAGGGCATGCCCGAAAGCAGTAGACTACCAATGACATGAAGGCGTATCGAATGGCTAGATCCAATCTTGTGCATATAGATGCGGGGCAGGCTAGTTGTGAGCATGTAGTTGATGATGTATAGCTGATTACTCTGTTAGTGTTCGACATGGATATGCAGATGACATTCATCCTGATGCGGCCGATGTAGACGCCATTGGGCGGCATCTTCCCAGCGTCATCGGCGACCTTGTGTTGAATATTGTGAAAGACGATGATGGTGGAGACCATGCATGGTACTAGCTCGAACAAGTCATAGGAACTGCTTATTCTACCGCTCATTACTCTGATTAGCATTGGCATATGGCGGTGATAGAACCACAAATACGATTCCTGAATAACACTGATGCAATATGTCGAGGTCACACCTAATAGAATAGGTAAAAACCTATCACGAGTTTCACTAAAATGGGTAAATGAAAGCACTTTCTGTTATGTAGGATAAATATTGTCAGAAATGTAAAATTAGGGGCTAAAAAATGGAATTAAGTCTAAAGAGAAAGGGTGGAAAACCTGAAATGGTAAAAGTGATTATAGACTAATGGTGGAAAGATGACAATGGCAAAATTGAGGAGTGTTGTAAGGGAGGTGGCAAAATTGGAGTTTTGATCGGTTAAATGGCAAAACTGAGTATTGGGTCAATCATAGTGGCTTAAATGATAAAAACCCTTTTAAAATATAAGTTGTCGCAAATTTATCTAGTTACATTCAAATTTAGATAAATTCCTGATTCTTAAAAATATTTTTTTTTGGAAACTCCTCCCCCGATGATGAGGGGTAACCTCGCAATGCCCATGGTTATGGATTTAGGTTTCGTAGAAAAGAGAGCGCTGGCGATTTCGTCGGATGATCAGACAAACAAGGGAGTCGATGTAGTCTGATTATGGCGGAAACCACGATTACAAAGTCATCGATTTGCTAGTTACGATCTAGCTCACGACGGACTGTGGATTACTGAAAGACTAAGGTGCCTTTTCTATCGGCTCCTCCCAGCCTTTATATGAGAGGCTAGGTCTAGAGTCGTATATGGATAGGTTACAAATTATTACAACACTAGAACTACATCGATTCGTACTTTTGTCTTGCTCATCAAGTTAAGCTTTTGTCCGCCAGATGCTTCCTGGACTCGTTATATTGTGTGAGTCTCATGGGCCATATCAGTAATGTGCCTAGGGTAACAAATTAGGAGAACCCAATAAGTCATACCCATGTCACCAGTAAACAACAAAAACTAGGTATTTTCTCCCCTAGGAATAAGAAAACAATTCAAATACTAAAATATGGTTGAACAAGAAATTAAGTGTGCAAAATGTAATTCAAACGGTGGCATAAAAGATAAAATACGATTCCACTGGTCAGTATGTCATATACATATATAGTTTTAAATGGACTTTTTTGAAATATGCGCTATGGCTTTTATTCAACAGAGTTACATCATAAACGACAGAAGGTAGAATAAAACCTAGAGTATCACCATCCCAACTACAACTCTCATGTCTAGCATACACATATTTAGCGAAACTCTGCTGTTTGTTACCTTCATGTGTCATGTCTTCGACGATCCATGGTGAAGTTAGATGCGGAGAATATCTAGAAAACAAGAATATGAGGGCATCGATGATGATTTGAGTCTTTGTGGCGACGAGGAACTGGCTGCGTGATCTGTGACTCGCAGCATCTACTGTTTGTGGGGGCGACAACATATGAGGAGTTCCCAGTCTTACCTTGCAGGGTGAAAATCCAAGATCTGACCTTAATTGGTTGTGACTGACAATGGCATTGTTGAAGGCATTATTTTGCGAGCGAGGACTTCCTCTAGGGTGACAACGTATGATCTTTGATCGGGCGATGACGGTGATCTTGCACTGTTTTCTTCTTGAAGGCGTTGCTATTGGAGTGGTTGGACTACTGATGTTGTTCTGGTGGTATTAGTGTTGTTGCTTCGAGGAATATTTCTTTGTAGCGGGACTTTTCTTTTTGTAATTTCTCTTTTTTCTAGGTTGTGTGCATCCATATGGCCGCTGGGGCATGCGTTGTTGCAGAGGCTGAGTGTAATTGATATCTCAGTGATATTAATATATACTCCTTTTCAAAAAAATGAGCCACCTTGTTCGCATCTCTCAGAAAGTTGAAAAGAGATTTCCAAATCGAACTTACCTTTAAAGAAACATTCAGCTAAAATCGCAGAGTACAGATTCCATATTTCAATAAAATCATTGCAAGCATTAGCCAGATTAAGAGAATCTGATTCAATTGCCATGTTTTTGCAGATAATCTACTCCAACAGCTCTAGACCTTTCGGTAGAGCAATCGCTCGCACCATTGCTGCATCGAGCACATGTTGAAGTGGGCAGTCGAACCTACACAAGTTTCTCCCTGCTATTCCTCAATAAAATAATACCCACTACACCTGTTCCGTTGGCATGGAAGGAGGCATAAGTGTTAATTAAGTTTATAATTTCTAGCTAGGGGTTTAGACCATGTTGTTGTTGGAAATATGCCCTTGAGGCAAATAATAATATAGACTATTGACATATTTTTTATTAAGTTCATAATAGGTTTTATATCATGCTATAACTGTATTGGTAGGAACGTCAATACACGAGTGATATTCAAACCAGCAAAGTCCCTAGTTATCCTCTAGACACTAGTTTATTGCTCAATCGATGATTGAAGTTTCCCGATCATGGACATGTATGTCAATTGACAATGAAGTCATTTCATTAGGTGAATGAAAATGATGGACATATGATGGATCCGAGAATAGCCATCTTTTTCTGCATTTAAAAATTGTTTTTAGTCAAGCAATTGACATGAATCTCTTTAGCCTTGCCACTAATGACTAACTATTGTAAAGATATGCAAACCATTGCTTTGAATTGTGTTGTGCAGAAAATCACACTTTTTAATATGAAATAAGGAGCCATAAATGAAGTTTTTGAGGAACTCTACACGACAAGTAATCCTGGAGCAATAACCAGACGTCAGACACCATAACAACCATTGTTATGGGCAGGGCCTTCCCATATGGTCCACCCGTACCATGTGTCGGTGTCTTCGCCTCGTCATACCCTACAACTTTCATGAAGGCACCTATGTATTTTGAGGCCCCAGCCGGTGCGCAGAGGACCGCCATTCTCAGATTGCATCACAACACCATCAAAGGAGATCCACACCATAGTCCATCCCCTCTATCTTCCATCCTCTCCATTAGCCATTGCCATTACTTTGTACTTGAGATCTCCTTGTGATTCGGCGAATATTGTAAGAATATTTGATTTCAATGTAAGTATTTTGCACAATGTTTTATGTCCTTGATCTTATTGTTATGAGTGAGTAGTCCTCACGGGCTGCGGGTTGAGGTGAAACCTCACAGCAATTATGTGCATCTAATCTATGGGAGCATTGCGTCTTGTTTGAATAAGAGATTTGTATCTTTTGTTTCTTTGTCTCTTGCCTCGATCTTTGGACTTGTAAATACCCAAGACCCCCGAGATTGATAAAGGCTTGAGGTAAGATACTTAGCTAGCGGCGATCTCATAGGAAACTCAGTGACAGAAAGGATTGTACGGTCTTTGTTTAGCGACCCATTTGGGAAAAACAACAACATCTCTCTTTAAGGCTTTGATCTATGTTTTTCACTTAATAACTGTGTGTAGTCCAGTTCTTTGTGGTGCAACCGGTTGGATCAAAAAGCTATTGCTATGCCTGTGACTCGTAGGGGATTTAGTATATTATGATGTGTTGTCCACAAAGATTATCTCTATTAAAACATTACACTTGACTGTGCCTATTATTATTAGCTTGTATCCCATATGATGTGCAGCTACAGGTGAGTCTTCAACCCTGACCTATCTCCATCCATTGAAACAACCCATGAGATAAAGTAAACTAGATTGGTCCGGTAAATGAAGGTAAAACAAAAAAAACAAAGTATTCCAGACATGTCCTTTTTAATTCCTTTTAGCATTGTTTCCCAAGGTTCGATTAAACCTAGGTCTACTATGGAAAAAGACTATTATACTACATCCGCGAATACGGATCGAAGGTATCAACCCTTTTTTGGCACTGTTGCCGGGGAAGCAATTCGCTATCCTGGTAAGGTCATTAGAGACCTTGTTTTTATTTTTATTTGTAGTTTATTTCTTGTTATTAGTTTACTTTCTTGTTATCTATTTGAAAACCCCCCAAAAAATAGTTACATGTTTATTTGTTCCCTATACCTTTAAAATACAAAAAGAAAGAGCCATGGCTCAAAATAAACTTGGAGAGTATGATACTACCACTGATGATTTTACTCGTGCACCTATGACTCAGCTCGCTGTTGATGCGGAAGCATATGAGATAAAGCCTAAACTTTTGAGTTTGGTTCAGTGAACCAATTTGGAGGCTCATCTTCTAAGGATTCAGGTTTGCACCTAAGTACTTTTACTGAAATTTGCGACATGATGCGTATTAAGGATGTTGACCCAAATGATGTTAAATTACGTTTGTTTCCATTCTCTCTATGAGGAAAGGCTAAGTACTGGTTGCTAGCTCTACCTAAAGGCACTATTACATCTTGGGAGGAATGCACTAATCTCTTTATGACTAAAATTTTCCCCCAACTAAGACTATGAAGCTAAGATCCAACATTATAAGTTTTAGACAAGAATACCACGAACAACTAGTGCTTGCGTGGGAAAGGATGAAAGAAGCCATAATGAAGTATCCTAGTCACGGGACGGAAGAATGGCTTATATTGCATTTATTTTATAATGGCTTTAACCCAATGTTTAAGTCTATGCTAGATACTGTTGCAGGAGGAACAATTATGGGAAAGCAAGTGAGTGTTGCAAAGAATATATTTGATGATATGCAAAACAACCATGCCAATGGCATGTGGAAAGAACCTCGAAAAGGGTGAATTCAATCACCGAGGTAAATAATGAAGAGCTTACTGAAAAGGTATATGAGTTACTCAACATAGTAAAGGGTAAGGAACATACCCAAATTAATGTTATCACTACCGATATTAATGATGTTAATTTTATAGCTCATACTCCTTATAATCCTTCTTGGAAGAATCAAAATTTTGCCTCTAATTTTCAAAAACATTACTCTAATCCTGCAGGATCTCCTTACAATAATTACGATAATCATAATGAAGCAAATCATGGCAATCTCTCTTTTGAACATACTGTTAGAACTTTCATGCAAGCTCAAACCGAGCAAAATAATATGCTTATTAAAATTACGGAGAACCATGAGACTAGCATTGGTAAATTATCTAATCAAGTTGTTGCAATTAGAAATGATGTGCATGCTCTGCAGGAAAGGACAAAGACCGTGGAGGCACAATTGGGCAAGTTAGCTAATAGCCAAGCTCTCATACTTGCAAAATTCGCTGGTAAGCCTGAGCCAAACCCGGTAGAGGACCTCAAGATGATGAGGGCATAAATAAATGAAGGGAAGTCTGGAGAGCAAGATTATAGCAACGCACCAACACCTGAATACACCATGGAAGATCTATTAAAGATGATCACCATAAAGAATCCCGGTCTAGAACAAGGTAACGACGCTACATACCAACAATTTATTCAACAAGTAGCATCTAGAGTTCGAGAATTAGAAATGGAGTATAAGAGACTCGATGATAAGCTTCCTGCTAATCTAGATAATATCTTTGATCCCACTATTAAAATTAAACTTGGTGTTAATGAGATATCTACACTTTGTGATCTTGGTGCAAGCATCTCAACAATTTCCAAGAGTCTATATGACAAATTAAAGGGGTCTTTTAAAACCATTGAAATGAGACTCCATCTTGCTGATTCAACTTATAAACAAGTTGCAGGGATAAAAGAAAATATAGTTGTTGAAATTAAAGGAAGTCCCGGACTTATTGATCTTGTTATAGTGGACATGCCTGAAGATCCCATAACACCTATAATTCTAGGTAGGCTATTCCTAAGAACTATTAAAGGTTTGATCAATCTACATGAAGGGAATGTGAGAATAGAACTACCATCTGGAGATCCTTTTATAGTCCACTTCCCTAGGAAGAAGAAGGCCAAACCTAATAATAATTATGATGGCATAATCATGCTGAAAGCCAATTACTTTGGAGTGGGTGTTCCACTCACAAAACCTAATGATCACCATCTGGGTCAAGCTAATTGACCTTAACTAGAAGCACTTCATGGGAGGCAACCCATGTGAAATAAAAGTTTTTTTTACTCTTGTGTTAGTTTTGTTTTGTTTATTTTGTTTTTGTTTTTAATAAAGAGTGTTCGAGAAGTCCTTTGGAGAGAGGAGAAGAAAATAAGGTAACCTTCGATCTTTTATTTACTAACACATGGCCTTAAGGTATTGCTGATTTTTATGAAGTCTATTTGCTATTATTTTGTCATTTGCTAAGATGTTCAAAGGCGTGTGAAGCTACTAACTAAATTCCACAAGTTTTTCAGCTTCCAGGTCGCATAATGACCACTGGTACGACCGTGAGACCCCGTACCACGCGTCTGTACCACGTCGCAGCTCTAGAAAATGGTAGTGTTGATTTTTGCCGCAGGACTCAGTTGCTGTAACGACAACTCATATGACCAGAGACGATCGTACCCCCTATACCCTCGAGCAAAACATCAATTTTCAAGCAAATGTACCGACCAAATAACAACTAGTAGTATGGGCGCACATGACCGTACCGCACGCCCGTACCGAGTGCGCCACCGGAAGGAGTTCTTTGACCCCAAGGTATGCACTCGGTACGGGCGGTCTCCGGCCCGTGTGCCCGCCCATACCATGTACTCAGCCGCAATATCACCCCAGGAAGAGGTAACCCTAAAATCCCCAAAACACAAATCTCTCTTTCTTCTACTTCCAAACTCCAAACCACCTCCATTGGATCTTTCTTCAATTCCCCATACCCATTCGATCTAAGGTATGTTTCTCCTCTGATCCCCAACTTATTTGCCTCAAATCCTTGCTCAATCTTTCACCATTATCAATCTAGACTTAGGTCTTGTTCTTGAGCTAATCTTGATCTTGAGCATGCTTAGTTTTTTAGAGGAGTTTCTATTGTAACAGTGTAGATGGTCGTTTATGCTATGCTTCTATTGGATTAAATTTTTGATTAGCTTTATTATTTATTTTTGTTTTAGATGAACATGAGGATCCGTACATGTGTGATGGCTATGGAACAAGCCGCACCACTCATTGGCATGCTAACCCCCGAGTCACTTTGTATCGAGCTCAACGAGGAGTTTGAGTTGAACCGTTTCAATTGTCTCAAGCTCCGAGAAATCAACTCCACCAAGTGGGCATGTCCCAATATCCTGAACCAACTAGGCATTCATGGTGATTTCGATTTACTTTGCAACAATGTTGGTTTGTGTTACTTTGTCTTTTAGGATGTCGCCACGTACCGCCGCTTAATGCTTGAATTTCTCAGCACCTTGACACATTCAGTGTGTTTACACTATTGCCCCGAGGAGCAAATGCCTAGAGTTGATTGTATAAACTTATATCTTATTAACTATGAGTACTCCTTGACACTCGACCAATGGGCTCACCACTTTAGATTTGCCAACAACGCCACCGACATACGCTCCACCACCGTTGTTTTGAACCTATCACCCTTGTCTTACTTTAATAGAATGAGAATTCATGAAAACACACCCAAGGGAAACCAAATTGATCACCCTGTTGTTCATTATTTGTTTTATGTTATTGCCAACACCTTGCAGGCACGTGGTGAGTTTACTAGAGTCAATGACGAGGACATGATGATCCTCGCTAAAGCTGTTATTACTAACTATAACTTAACGCCAAATTTAGGTGCCCTTCTTTGTTTTATTACTAATGCAGAGGATGAGTTGTAACCATGCTTGCATGTGCGCTTCTCGTGAACCTAGGTAATATCCAACTATTGGCAGGAGACCGTTGTCTTGGTTTTTCTACTCTGACAGCTTATGGTATGATTTCTAGAACTAATGATAGATATTTCCTTCATACACCTGGAGTGGATCACTTGATCCCAGCTCCTTTGCCTAATGGTCTATTCTCTATCGAGGATGGAAATTTGTGTTATCACGCGCAGGTTGAGGCAGTTCTACCCTAACAAGAAGTACCCATGGATGAAGAATGAGAAGATGAAGAAGTAGCACAAGAAGGACCTGAACAAGATGTGCAGCCACCAAACTTCTACACCACCTATGATGATATCTATGCTCTCGGAGTAAACATCCAAAACATGAATAACCTATCCATCAACCTTCGAGATGCTACTGCCAACCTCACCACCATGTTCAACAATTGGAGTAGCCAATGGAACATGGGAGATTATCCACCACCACCACAATGAGCAACAAAAGGGCTTGCAAAAGCTTGAGCTTGGGGATGTGTTCCCTGGAAATTTTATTTGTGTGATAAGGAGGTTGTACTCATGATCTTTGTGAGTTTTTAAACACTGTTGGTTTGTTATAACACTTTGCTTTTCTTTCTTTTTCATTTGCTTTTGTTTTCATTTGCTTTTCTTTTCTTATTTCCTTGCTTGGTTACAAGTTCTTTTATATTTTCTAATTCCATCCTCAAAAATATAAAAAGATTTTTCCCTTTTTACTTTTTCGTGAAAGTGGATTTGCATTTTGCCTCTTTGCTTTGGTTTTATTATGACTGCAAGTGTACATACCAATTGTAGCTAGTTTCGAAGTAAAGATATCGAACCCACAGAGAGCTATTGGTAAAGGTGTTTATGCCCCTCGTTACTATCTACCAAAGAATGCTTATAAGCTGTCTTTGATCTCAAGTAAAGGGTGTTTGAAAGGTTTATGGTTGTTTGTAGAAAAGTAATTAAAACAAGTAACAAGATTGTGTGAAAGCATGGTTAAACTCAATAGGGCTAAAACATTCTCGGGGATATAGGATACACCACTAGCATAGTATTATTGTTATATGCAACCAAGATAACATAATTCTTGTGTCATGATATGTGTGGAGATATCCCCATAATAAGATGTTCACGACAAGGCTCGTAGGAAGCTACTTTGTTGAGCCAAGTGTGAGGTCACCTCTAAATAACCACTGCGATGTCTGAGAGCAATAACCCATACAAACCACCACAATTAAGGGTTTCCCATGGATATCGTAATTATCTTAGGGAGTCTCTCTTTAAACCCCCTTAGACCGTGTAGGTTACGACCGGCGCTAATCTGTCACGGGGCATTCCGGCTACGCTTCCAAGACACGTCCAAAGGATTTCTCCCTCCCTTTAGTCCCGAAGGAAAATGATATGAGTTGCCGTTATGTAATATTAATGAGAAGTTCTATCATTTACTCTTTTGCATATCTTATATTAGTTTTCAATTCATGGTTATATGATTGATCTTATTGTTAGTAATTGGTATCACTTTGGGATCATTGAGTTAATTTAGTTGGTTTTGGCAAACCTGGCTCGGTCAATAGCAACACTATTTTTGAGAATTGAATGAAAAAGATAGAAGTACTCTTAAAGAACTATAATTTCATCATCTTTCTTTCTTGATTTGCTCATAAGTTTAGTATTCTATAGTTAAGATCTTTTGTGCCTCCAAGGAAGATTGCATGTTTGTTTTTATCACTTGTATGATTGTTTGTTTCCTTCAACTCTTATACTTGCTACCCAGCCTTACTAGCCAAAAACCTGTACTGAGAGGGAATTCTTCTCGTGCATCCAATCCTTAAACTAAACCTATGCCATTTGTGTCCACCATACCTACCTATTAGCACTATTTCTATTCCAAGTAAATTCATGTTTTTATCTACCTTCCAAATTAAACTTGTTATGTGAAAATTAGTGATTAAAGCTCTCACGAACTAGATGGCACACTTTACTTTCTTGCACTTAATAAACCTGAACCATTGTGCCCATCTATGTTGCGTATATGCTTGCGCTTTGTAAGTTGTGAATTAGCAGAACCATGTTGTCATGGGGAACACTTTCAACATTGCACCGGTACTTTGTACCTAGTTGATATCATGTTCTTTTGTCTATGGATGTCGTCGGTGTGAAATGAAAGGGGAGCTTGTAAGTCCATGGAGTTATGTATGTGTGTTAGAGAAACGCCTGGCCCGCCGGTCTAATCCATGCCGTCATGGTGGAAACCTGCAGCGTAACCATAACGAGCATCTATGAAGCATTCTTCTTATAAAAAAGAGAGAAAAGAGATAGAGATTGATAAAAAGAAAAAAAGAGATGAGAAAAGAGGAAAGAGAGAAAAAAGCACCATATTCCCATGGTAAATAAGAAGATTGTTGAGATGCTTGTTGTCTGCTTGCCTTGTCATTTTGATATGGGGATTCTTCCATATCATAGGGCAAGGGGTACCCTGTTGGCGGTTCTCTATGATACACATGTACTTACTATGACAAGAACTTACCGATGACTAAACTTGAGTAGCATGAGGAGCGGCCCTCGTATTCAAGGGACATGAGATTTTCAACTTACAACTTGTCAAGCATATCCTCGTATTTGATCACTTTAACCTTAATCACCTAAAGATGCCCATGATAGGGGCAATGAGAGTTGAAAACTAATAAGTACCATAATTTTTAGGAGCTCTTTTTGAAACTTGAAATCCCTTCTTCCCTCTGCGAAGGGCCTTTCTTTTAATTTTTAGTTGAGTCAGTAAACCTATTCCTTTCTATCTCAGCAAGTATTTTGAGTTGCTGTGTTTCATTCATTCATATGATGATTTATTCAATCATGTCTCTTATGTTCCTTGTTTTGCATATTGCTCTTATCTTAGTGTCTACTATTTTGAAAGCTATCATTGAAAATCAGTTATTTGTGAACTCCAGCAAATTGTCAACTATTCTTCGACCAAGAGCTAAGTTTGCCATTACCAATTATGATTCACTTTATGTATCTTTATTGTGTTTCCTTTACTTATTGCAAGTTAAGTTATATAATAGTGAGTTGACTTCTATTATGACTTATGTATTGATGAATGTGATGCTTCTTGTCCGTATTCTTTTATCGACTCTTCACTCCATAAACCTGAGGTCATGTTTATTGAGTTCAGTTTTTGCTTGGGGACAAGCGAAGTCTAAGCCTTGGGGGAGTAGATACGTCCATTTTGCATCACTATTCTATATCATAATTCACCGTTATTCATTGATATATTTCATATTAAGAGAAGGTACTTATGTTATTTCATCTGTTTTTGCATGGTTGATGACTTTTGGAGCATGGACCGCTGCAGTCAGGATTCTAATGGAAAAGGTGTTGTTTGGAGGCAAAATTCGTGAAGATCAGAAAATCCGTGAAAATACATGGAAAATCCTATTTTTCCAGAAGACGAAGGAAGCCAGAAGGGGAGGCTGAGATGGGACACATGGGGCCCACACCACCCTCTGGCGCGGGCCAGCTTAGGCCGCGCCACTAGGTGGTGTGGCCGCCCTGGTCCACCTCTCCCATCTGGCGTATATTATCCTCCCGAAACCCTAAGACTCGGGGAGCGACGCCAGAAAGATTCCGCCGCCTCTACGGGGCGGAAAACACCGAGAGAGAAAGATCTCTCCGACAGACAGAATTCTTCCCGGGGAATTCCTTCCCGGAGAGGGGAGATCATCGCCATCAACACCACCATCAAGCTGGACTTCATCGGATCATCATCATCATCATCACCACCATCATCTCCACCAGCACTCATCACCATCTCCATACCACTGTAACAATTGGGTTGAATCTTGCATAGTTCTTAGGGGAAACTTTCTCGGTGTTGATTACTCTTTGTAGTTGATGCTATTGAGTGAATCGTGCAATTATTGTTTATGTTCAGATTGTTATACATCATTATTCCATCTCTGATCATGATCCATATGATGTCTTGTGAGTAGTTTGTTTTGTTCTTGAGGACATGGGAGAAGTCATGTTGTTAGTAGTGGAATTGTGTTGAGAAAGATTCAATAGTTTGATATTTAAGTTGTGGTGTACTTCTTCTAGTGGTGTCATGTGAACGTCGACTACATGACACTTCACCTATATGGGCCTAGGGGAATGCATTGTGTATTTGGCTACTAATCGTAGGGGTTGCCGGAGTGACAGAAACCTGAACCCCCGTTAGGAAACCATTGCACAAGGGACGTAAGGGTCTTAGAGTTTAAAGTTGTGGTTAGGTTTCTACCTTAATTACTTTCTTGTACTTGCGGATGCTTTCAAGGGGTATAATCACAAGTATGTATTAGTCCTAGGAAGGTCAGTATATTAGCACAGGTTAACCCACACAACACTTAGCAAACTAAAGAAGATTAATCAACTATATGAAGCGAAAGCACTTGACGATATTCCCATGTGTCCTCGAGAACGTTTGGGTATCTTAAGTAATATAACCGGCTTGCCCTTTACTGAATAAAGGATTGGGCCACTTGCTGCATTTATTCTTATTGTCTTTTATTTACTCGTACTTTATTTACTTGCATTATCAAAAACCCCTAAAAATCCGTTTGCTAAGTATTTGCAGAGAATTATTGATCCATACCACTAGCCAGCAACTTCTGCTCCTCGTTGGGCTCGACACTCTTACTTATCGAAAATACTGTGATACTCCCCTATACTTGTGGGTCATCAACAAGTAAGTCATACGGACACAAGAATAGATCATCTTTATTACAAGTTCATAATGGTGCTAGGGTTTCTACATCTCCCCAAGAACAAAGGAACTACTCCCATATAAAGGCAATCAACATCATGGAAATCATATGGATGGGATATGAGAGTACAATCGAATACAAGTGAAGATCCACACTAGGGTTTGGATTAGAACCAAGTAGACGAAGGGGATCGGTGTTGGAGACGTTGGTGATGATGATGGTGATGTAGATCGGTTTTGAGGCCTTCAAGGTCCAAGTCCCTTCTCCTCTTGAACAATGGTGATGGTGGAGATCTTGTGGAGATGGCGGCTATGGAGTTTCCAAGGCAACAGGGCTCCGGCGTGGAGGTATGTGGAGAGGAAGTCTTCTCCCTTCACTCCTTGCCTCTTTGTATAGGCTTAGGGGTGTCCCCAATAGCCCCCAATACGCATTCCTTGTGACCTAAGGAAGGTCTAGGAACAAACGGAGATGGATTCTATGAAGAAACCATCTAGAACAGATGTTTCCGTGCGTCCAGGCCTGTGGTACGGGCGGGCTCCGCCCGTACCACTAGTCGTTAACGGTGCGGTGGCTTTCATATTTTGGCCGCGATTTGTTTATACGAACTCCGATTTGGGTGTCCTTTGGCTCGTTGGATTCATATGGACGAGGGCTACAACACCATGGCCTTGGATAATCATTTGGAGTTGATGGAAAAAATCAACTTTTTCCTCCTCTCAAATGGCTATGTCTGGTGCCTACAACTCCTCCATATTGAATCTTCTTGGCTCCATTTATCCATGATTCTCCATAGCATCTACACACAAATCAAAGACAAGAAAAATGTAATAAAATCCTAATAAAACTACTAGTTGTGCAAAGCCCATGTGAAAATGAATGAGAACTAGTAATCATACATAATAGGCATAGTGATAGATAGATGTAGCATGTAATGAGTTATAATATGAATAATTTGTATACTTAAACATGCATCAATTTTGGACTCATCAACTTCCCCAAGATAGAATCTTGCTCGTCCTGAGCAATAAAGTGGCTTATGGACAAGGTCATCATGTTCATGAGGCACGAGTCGATAACATAAATGAGGCAAAATTGAAACAAAAAGTATAATACCGGATATAGAGGATCAATGCCTTGTATCTTTATTTTCCCTACAGGCTCAAAGTAAAAAATAACATATTCATACAAGGCAACACAAGCTTAGTTATGTCAATCCATAAAAGATCAATTAAAACTTCAATGCTCCATGTCAAAAAGTGAATCTAGTTTGAAAGCAAACTTATGATCCTCTTATTGAGCCTTTTAATAAGTTTTGTATCTCCTTACTTTTGTAAAGTAAGGGAGTCAAGGAGAATATGAATTCACTTACAGTTGGCAGTCATATACATCCAGCTCATCATCTATTTGAAAGGCTCATCAAAGTTAGAGAGATGACAAGGACACTATACAAGCTTCGGTAAATCAAGGCAATCAAAGTAGAGTTTAATATAAGTATAAATAACTAGAAGTGTAACAATCAATCCAATTCTTCTAGTTAACTCTCAGCCTGCCAAGGAACACTATGATGTTTTAATAGAAAAATTGAGTAAGAGAGTTCATGTCCTAAGTAGCATAACAGTGAAGTGTCCTATTGACACCCACATCAGTAAATCAAGGCTATCAAAAACACTTCTAATCCAATCATTGTCTTTCAAGAAAATTCATAAAGTAGTAATGAGACCATGACAAGGACTTGTTATGTGGGTCTTCATTTTTTTCTTCCTTTAAGGATCATTGAGTGTTTATTTTACAATAGCTTACGCAACCTTTGGGAGTACTAATACTTTGGCCCATTACGGTGACATTTATGCCACCCTGATACATTGCAAATGTATCTATAATTTTTGATGTTCCATGCTTGGTTTTATCCACTTTCTTGTGTTTTGTTCCAACTTTGGAGTACTTTTCATATGATTTCTCGGACTAACCTATTAACAAGAGCCATAGTGCTAGCTGCCTGTTTTCTGCTGTTTTTGGTTCCAGGAAAGTCAGAAAATGAATATTCTCGGAATTGGACGGGACAAAAGCCAAAGTGCCTATTTTTCCGGAAGGGATCAAGTGCCAGAATACAAGACAGAGAGGGACCAGGCGCCACTACACCACCTGGCCGCACGGCCCAGCCTGGCCCGCGCCAGGGGGTGGTGAGGCCAGCCCTGGCACCCCCTCGGCCTCTCCTTCCGCCTATAAGATGCCCTCGGGATGAAAACCCTAGGTACCCGATCAAAAATCCATGAAAGAGTCTGTAGCCACCGTCATCTCCATCCCTAGATCAGGAGGGATCTGAAGCTCTTCCCAGCACCCTTCCGGAGAGGGAAATTCACCCTAGAGGCCTTCTTCATCACCATGCAAGCCTCCAGTGTGATGCGTGAGTAGTTCATCCTTGGACTACGGATCCATGTAGTAGCTAGATGGCTGGTTTCTCCTCCTTTGTGCTTTCATGTTTAGATCTTGTGAGTTCCGTTCATGATCAAGATCATCTATTTGTAATTCATACATGTTGTGTTTGCGGGGATCCGGTGGATATTGAGATGCTATTTCAGATTGATTATTGATTCTATCATGTCTTTGTTATTTGTGATCTTGCATGCTTTCCGTTGTTAGTAGCTATCTTGGCCAAGTAGATGTTAGCAACTCCAAGAGTTAGTATTTATGCTCGATAGTGGGTTCATGCCTCTGGTAATCTGGGGAAGTGATAGAAATCTCTAAGGTACTAGATGTGCTGTTGCTACTAGGGAGAAAACAACAATCCTTTGTTCATAGAACAATCGTATTGTTTACTTTACACGTAGTTCGTAAAGCAATAATCCGTTTCTTGCAACTTAATACTAGAGGGGGTTCGGATGATAACCTGAAGGTGGATTATTATTCATAGATGTAGTTGGATGGCGGTCTATGTATTATGTTGTAATGCCCAATCAAGTCTCAAAGGAGTCAAGATGATTAGTATATGCATGTATTTCTTTCTCGGTGTTTGTCAATTGCTCCGCTGTAATTTGTTCACCCAACATGTTATCTATCTAAGGAGAGCCACCTCTAGTGAACTATGGATCCCGGTCCTTGTCTTTTATATTCAATCTACAATCTTTTACTGCTTTGTGTTTACTTTCTGCAAACTTTTACTTCTTTCCATTCGATACGTTTAATCCTTTGTTTTCTGCAAAACACGGTGAGATTGACAACCTCATCGCAAGTTGGGGACAAAGTTCTGTGGTTGTGTTGTGCAGGTCTCCACGTTTCTACTAGCACCGGTAGTGCGCCTTGCCAAAGCTCAGCTAGTAACACCTTTGGGGTGTTTCCTTGCTCCTACTGGTTCGATTAAACCTTGGTTTCATAACTGAGGGAAAACTTACTATTGTGCTCATCGTACCTTCCTCTTGGGGTTCCCAACAAACTCTACGTTGAAAGTCGAGCGCATCAAGATTTTTCTGGCGCCGTTGCCGGGGAGTCAAGGACATCTTCACAAGGGGAGTCCCTCATAACCAATCTCTTTACTTTGTTGTTTTTGTTTTTCTTAGTTTCTTTTTGCTTTGTTTGCTTGTTTTGTTCTTCAAAAAACACAAAAAATTAGTTTTACTTGTTTGCTTTCTTATTTGAAAACCCAAAAAATGACTACTCTTGAAAACACTAAGTTGTGTGACTTCACTAGCACCAACAACAATGATTTTATGAGCACACCTATTGCTCCACCTATGGCTGAAAATACTTTCTTTGAGATAAAACCTGCTTTGCTAAATCTTGTTATGAGAGAACAATTTTCTGGTATTGGTAATGAAGATGCTGCTTCCCATCTAAATAACTTTGTTGAACTTTGTGAGATGCAAAAGCATAGGGATATAGATGGTGATATTATTAAGCTGAATTTGTTTACTTTCTCTTTGAGAGGAAAAGCTAAAGAGTGGTTGAATTCCTTAACTAGGAATAGTATTGATTCTTGGACTAAGTGCAAATATGCTTTTATTGGAAAATACTATCCTCCTGCTAAGATTATATCCATGAGAAGTGAAATAATGAAGTTTAAACAACTTGATTATGAGCATGTTGCTCAAGCTTGGGAAAGAATGAAATCTTTGGTAAAGAATTGTCCCACTCATGGACTGACTACTTGGATGATTATCTAAACTTTTTATGCAGGATTGAACTATTCTTCAAGGAACCTATTGGATTCAGCTGCTGGAGGTACCTTTATGACCATCACTTTGGGTGCTACAACAAAACTTCTGGACAATATGATGGTTAATTATTCTAAATGGCATACTGAGAGAGCTCCACAAGGTAAGAAGGTAAATTCTGTTGAGGAAACTTCCTCCTTGAGTGATAAGATTGATATTATTATGTCTATGCTTGTTAATGGGAAAGCCCATATTGATCCAAATAATGTTCCTTTAGCCTCTTTGGTTGCTAAGAAGAGCAATTTGATGTGAACTTCATAAGAAATAACAACTTTGGCAACAATGCTTACGGTAATAATGCTTATAGGAACAATTTTGGTAACAACAATTATAAGCCTTATCCTCCTAATACTACTTATGGCTATAATGGCAAATCTGAATTACCTAGTGAAGGAAGAATTTTAGAAGTTGAAAGAGCCACTAAAAACTTCATGCAAATGCAATATGAGCAGAATAAGCTATTTACTAAAACTATGGAGGATCAATCTATCATTTTGAAGAACATTAGCCATCAACTTGAGAGTCTAAATAGGGAAATTCCTGGTTTACAATTGAAAATCTCTAATGCTGAAAGAAATATATCATCTCTATCTGAAGCTCAATCTTCATTGATTAATAAAATGTCTGCTAAACCTGAAACTAATGAGAATCCTTTTGCAGCCACTAATGCTATACAAGTAAGAATTGATGAAAATGTTAGACTATTAGCTGAATTACATGCTAAGTGGGAAAGAGAAGATGAAATTGCTAGAAACATTAGTGTTTCTACTATCACCACCACTAGTGTTGAGGCTACTAATAGTTCTACTACTTTAGATGATAAATTTGATTTTGATCTTGATGGTTGCAATGTCTCTGAAGTTATTAAGTTCCTACAAAAGCTTGCAAAAATTCCTAATGCTAGTGCTATGAACATGGCCTTTACAAAACACATTACCGATGCTCTCATAAAGATTAAAGAAGAAAATATGAAACATAAAGCTTCTATTCCTATAAAACAAGAAGATGGTTGGGAACCCATCATTAATATGAAAGTGAATGACTTTGATTTCAAAGCTTTGTGTGATCTTGATAGTAGTGTTTCTATTATGCCTAGAAGGATTTATGATATGCTTGATTTGCCTCCTCTTGAAGATTGCTATTTGAATGTCGCACTTGATGATAATGTTAAAAAGAAACTCATGGGGAGTCTTAATGATGTTCTTATTATGGTTAATGATTCCTATGTCCCCGTTGATTTCTATGTTTTGAATGTTGAATACAATGCTTCTTGTCCTATTACTTTGGGAAGACCTTTTCTTATAACTGTTGGTGCCATCATTGATATGAAAGAAGGCACCATTAAATATCAACTCCCACTCAAGAAAGGTATAGAACACTTCCCTAAAAAGAGAGAAAAGATTTATTTTGCTTCTCCTATGAAAACAAAATTTGGTCTTAATGCTTCTTCATTTGAGAACACTTGATTCTTTCTTTGCTTCTTATGCCTAACTTAAAGGCGTTAAAGAAAAGTACTTGTTGGGAGATAACCCAAGAGTTTTAGTTGAGTCTTGGAAGTTATTACCTCTGTAATAACCTCTACTTATCATTTTTATTTGCTTTTTGTGCCAAGAGTAACCTCTAATGAGAGTGAAGTAATGATTGGGAAAATTGCTGTCCCGAAATAGATTTTTCTGCTTCACCGTAAAAAATCCTGAGAGAGCTCTGTACGTTGGATTGATCTGTAATTTTTTGTTCTTCTGCCCTAGGTTGTTATCTAACTTTAGTTAGTTCAACACTTTTTGATTTGAGCAACAGAAGGTCTTCGAAAAAATTCGTCTTTACCTGCTGGTCTGTTTTGACAGATTTCTGCCATTTTCTGCATTTGCTTCTTGTTAGTTCCTTCTTGAGTTCCTTTAGGGAATTGAGATTTTTGAGGGAAGTGCTACAGTATCTAGGGTTCTAGTGGAAGTTTATTTGGTGTTAGAACTGAACCATGAGACTTATTTATCTTAAGTGCACTAATGTTGCTAATAAGATTGTGTGAAGTTTTGTATGAAGGAAAATTTTCAGGTGTATGGAAGAAATGAGTAATGAGATGAAGGATGGACTAAAGCTCAATCTTGGGGATGCCACGCGTGTCACCCCAATAAATATCCAAGAAGTACAAGCTTCAAAGCTTGGGGATGCCCAAGGCATCCCCTTCTTCATCAATAAAAATTCCAGGTTTCTTCCAAACGCTTCATTTTTATTGTTTCATGCACAGTTGTGTTTTTCTTGGAGCGTCTTCTTTTTCATTTTCGTTTTAGTTTTCGTTTGCTTTATTTGCTTAGTTTTCTGAATAAATTGGTTGGACCCCCTCTTTCATACTTTGGTTTGCAATTAGTTTGGTTTGGTTTGGTTTGGAAAAGAGTAGGAAAGTTCATGCTTATGTGATAAAAAGAGCTCGTTTTTGACTGTGGCTATGCTTTGTCATGCCATGCTTGATATTGTTTTGGCTTTATGCTTAGTATTCTTTGCTGTAGAATGACTTGTTATGAACAATTGAGATTGCTTAATGTGCCTTGGATGAATCATGCATTGTTTTAACATATTAAAGCATAGTATAGTGGTATTCTCCTTTGATGCTTTATTTGGGTTAACTTGGCACATGCTCACACCATGTTATGACTGTCACAAGTCACCATAGCCTTTATGATCCTCTAGTTTTCAACTTGTAATATCACTTTATGCTTTGATCAATGATGTTTTGTCGCTCTGCATGATTATGGCCATTATTGCTCTCTTAGTTTGTCGCTCCCAGTCTTTTGCTAGCCTCCACAACAAGGTATGAGTTCCACTCATGCATCCAACTCCCTAAACCAAGTTATTCCAAAGAGTCCACCATACCTACCTACTAGCATATTCTATTCCAAGTATATTCATGCTTTTGTTTACCTTCCACTTGTTATGAGAAAACTAGTGATTAAAGCTCTCACGAACTTGATGGCACACTTTACTTTTTTGCCTCTAATAAACTTGAACCATTGGGTCCTTCTTTGTTGCGTATATGCTTGCGCTTTATAAGTTGAAATTAGCAGAACCATGTTTCATGGGGAACGCTTTCAACATTGCACTTGTACTTTGTACCCCGTCGATATCATGTTCTTTTGCTGACGGATCCCGGCGGTGTGAAATAAAAGTGGAACTTGTAAGATCATGGAGTTTGTATGTGTGTTAGAGAAACGCCTGGGCCGCTAGCCTAAGCCATGCCTAATCATGGTGGAAACTTGCAGCATCACAATAATGAGCACTCTATGAAGCATCCTCAATAAAAACCTATGCAAATAGCAAATAAAAAGATCGCTGAGATGCTCATTGTCTGCTTGCCTTGTCATTTTGATTATGGGAAAGCTCCTGTATCATGTGCAAGGGGTACCCCGTTGGCGGTTCTTAATGATACACATATACTTACAATGACGAGAGCTTACTCGTGACTGAAGTTGAGTAGCATGAGGATTAGTCTTCGTAAGTAAGGGGCATGAGATTTCGGTTTATAACTTATCAAGCATATCCTCTTAGTTGTGTCATTTTAACCTTAATCACCTTAAAGATGCTTATGATAGGGGCAACGCGAGCTGAAAGGTATAAGTACCATAATTTTTGGAAGCTCTTTATGAGACTTGAATCCCTACTTCCTTTTACAAAAGGCCTTTCTTCCACCATTATATTGAGTCTCCACCTTCTATCTTTATGCACCTACTTTGAGAGCATAGTGGTCATTATTAGTTCTATGTGAATTGTCCCAAGACTAGTTGATTGATGCATAACTTGTTATTGCTTGTTTGAAACTATTGTATCTAGTCACTCTTATGAACTTTGAAGGTGTACTATGCATTTATATTTGCTACTGTATTGAGGGACAAGCTGAATACCATTATGCTATGTTTTCTTTATGTGAAACAAGCAAACGTCTTGCAAAGCATTGTTATTCATGAATCTTTTGTTTGTGCCTTTTCATGTGGCATCATAGTTTCTTTGCTTATTGCTAGAACTTTGTCTTTCATGTTATGATTGAAGTACTATGATCCCAGCTTTGAATGTTTTGCAAATACTTTGATCAAGTCTTTGATGGTGCATGTCACCTCAAAAATTATTCTTTTTTATCACTTACCTACTCGAGGACGAGCAGGAGTTAAGCTTGGGGATGTTGATACATTGCAAACTTATCTATTATTTTTGATGTTCCATGCTTGGTTTTATCCACTTTCTTGTGTTTTGTTCTAACTTTGGAGTACTTTTCATATGATTTCTTGGACTAATCTATTAACAAGAGCCACAGTGCCAGCTGTCTGTTTTCTGTTGTTTTTGGTTCCAGGAAAGTCAGAAAATGAATATTCTCGGAATTGGACGGGACAAAAGCCAAAGTGCCTATTTTTCCGGAAGGGATCAAGTGCCAGAATACGAGACGGAGAGGGACCAGGGGGCCACCACACCACCTGGCCGTGCAGCCTAGCCTGGCCCGTGCCAGGGGGTGGTGAGGCCAGCCCTGGCACCCCCTCGGCCTCTCCTTCTGCCTATAAGTTGCCCTCGGGATGAAAACCCTAGGTACCCGATCACAAATCCACGAAAGAGTCTGTAGCCGCTGTCATCTCCATCCCTAGATCGGGAGGGATCTGAAGCTCTTCCCAGCACCCTGCCGGAGAGGGGAATTCACCCTGGAGGCCTTCTTCATCACCATGCAATCCTTCGGTGTGATGCGTGAGTAGTTCATCCTTGGACTACGGATCCATGTAGTAGCTAGATGGCTGGTTTCTCCTCCTTTGTGCTTTCATGTTTAGATCTTGTGAGCTTCGTTCATGATCAAGATCATCTATTTGTAATTCATACATGTTGTGTTTGCGGGGATCCGATGGATATTGAGATGCTATTTCAGATTGGTTATTGATTCTATCATGTCTTTGTTATTTGTGATCTTGCATGCTTTCTGTTGTTAGTAGCTATCTTGGCCAAGTAGATGCTAGCAACTCCAAGAGTTAGTATTTATGCTCGATAGTGGGTTCATGCCTCTGGTAATCTAGGGAAGTGACAGAAATATCTAAGGTACTAGATGTGCTGTTGCTACTATGGAGAAAACAACAATCCTTTGTTCATAGAACAATCGTATTGTTTACTTTACACGCAGTTCGTAAAGCAATAATCCGTTGCTTGCAACTTAATACTGGAGGGGGTTCGGATGATAACCTGAAGGTGGATTATTAGTCATAGATGCAGTTGGATGGCGGTCTATGTATTATGTTGTAATGCCCAACCAAGTCTCAAAGGAGTCAGGATGATTAGTATATGCATGTATTGCTTTCTCGGTGTTTGTCAATTGCCCCGATGTAATTTGTTCACCCAGCATGTTATCTATCTAAGGAGAGCCACCTCTAGTGAACTATGGATCCCGGTCCTTGTCTTTCATATTCAATCTACAATCTTTTACTGCTTTGTGTTTACTTTCTGCAAACTTTTACTTCTTTCCATTCGATACGTTTAATCCTTTCTTTTCCGCAAAACACGGTGAGATTGACAACCTCATCGCAAGTTGGGGACAAAGTTCTGTGGTTGTGTTGTGTAGGTCTCCACGTTGCTACTAGCACCGGTAGTGCACCCTACCAAAGCTCAGCTAGTAACACCTTTGGGGTGTTTCCTTGCTCCTACTGGTTTGATTAAACCTTGGTTTCATAACTGAGGGAAAACTTACTGCTGTGCTCATCGTACCTTCCTCTTGGGGTTCCCAACGAGCTCTACGTTGAAAGTCGAGCGCATCACACCCATGTTGTCAACTCATAGCCGAAATCAGGGGTTGTACCATAGATCGTTTGTAGGCCAGTGGAGTTGTTGGCATCCAAAGGTGTGCATGAGAAAACATAGAACTTTTAACTAGTACCACGGTTTGATCCACAAGGTTAGCTTTGGCATGTATCACAATTACCGCTAGACTTCATTTCAATCAAATAACTCCTTTCAAGAGTGTCGTCAAGTCTATCATAACATCTATGGAGTTAAGTATCTTCAAGGGTAAACTCTCGGGACAATCATTCATCAAACAAGTCATAAATTTCAGACTTTTTCTTGTTGTACTTGTTTAGCAATATTATTTCCAAGGCAAGACTCAGTTAGCTAAAAAACTATAGCAAAAGCTTCCACAACTAATCATCATACCAATAAAAAGCTTTACTCTAACCATATTAAATTACTCCCACTAGCATGGCATCTTCACAAATCAACTAACTAGGATAAACAATTCAAACTTCAAAACTGGGAGACAAAGGTTTTAAGTGTAGAAATCATGGCAATGTATTTTTAGAGGATCACAATGTTCTTATCAAGCCGGATAAAGATATAAACAATGTGCATCAAGATATAACTCAACTCTTATGAATCCCAACAAAAGCAAGTGAATCCATTATATAAATATGAAACATAACTTACCCAAGCAAGCATTCAAAAACAGTGGGGACATTGCACAAGACACTACACATGTAGAAGTAACTTCCCCAAGCTAGAACTTTTGTAAGAACCAATCTTGAATAGATTACCAAAAATAAAAGAGAAAATTCAGTTATCAAAAGAGAGTGTGAGAAGGGTGATACTACCGTCAAGGTACGAATAACCTCACTTTTGATGGACATGGACCTTTTGTTCAAAGAATACTTCCTTGTTGAAGTGTTGAGTTGAAACAACTAAGTGGCTTGTGCAAGTATTTACACGGTTGGTACAAACCATACACGCCATCACACAAGGTTCAAGTCCCTGCGAAAATAACAAACGATTCGGTATACGAACGGTGTTTGTTCACTCAACCGTGAGAAGAAAATAAAAGAAACACGAAACACTACAGCGAATTATAGGCCATGGAGTTTCAAAGGTAGGTAAAATAAAATGAAGTATAAAGGAACATGTAGAAGGTAACCCACTGACCTAAGATTGTCAAAATAAAAAGATTGGAGGGGTTATAACCTTTTTGTACTTGTTCCTGCCCTTACTGCGCGATGCTGCTCCTTGGTACGGGCATGTGGTACAGACGGGCTCCGCCCGTACTGCACCTGGTCTTTTTTTTGAAGGGTTCCGTCGAAATTGGTACGGCCGGTTGGTACGAGCGGGATGCGCCCGTACGGGTGGTCGTTAAAACTTCAGTGTCCTCTTCCCGTTTCCTTTGCCTGATAACAAGGTCAGTACGGGCGGGCGGTACAGACACGTTCGACCATACCAGTGCTCGTTAAGCTTTAGGTAGGTTTCCTGGAAAAAATTATATTTCTTTTGATGTGTCACATGGGCGGTACGGGCGCGCGATACAGACGTGTCTGCCCGTACTACTGCTCGTTAAGCTTATAGTGAACTCCAGAACGAGTTATTTTCCCCGAAAATTTTACTAAGGGCCTGAAACATTAGTCCAGCATCCAAACAAAACAAATATATATTTTTATTGAGAAGATTTAACCAAGATATGCAACACAATATTAGAGCAACAAATAATTCTACCTATCTAAAATAGTCCCAAGCCAACTCTAATAGGTAATCATGCATAAAATGAATGCAACTAAACTCGAGACACAAAAATAAATATGCTACTTTATTCAAGGATGGGTTGACTCCTATTGAGCATTTATTTTGAAATGGTTGATTCGACTTAACCAAGCTCTATTTCTTTGGCACATACCTTGGGCTGCCCTTCATCAAGGGTACTTACCATTTGAACTCGTTTAGGTGGCAGTACATATTTTCCTCCTTGTTCTTGTTTCTTTGGGAAATAACGAACAATCTGATCATCATATATGTTGAAAACAATTTTCCCGCTAGAGCAGTCAACGTTAGCCTTTGCAGTGCTAAGAAAAGGTCTCCCAAGGATGATTGAAAGTTTGTCATCTTCAGGAACATCAAGTCTAATAAAATCAGTAGGTATGACAGGTTGATCAATTCTAAGTAAAACATCTTCGATCATACCAATAGGTCGTTTAGTGGTTTTATGAGCCATTTGTAAGGTAATTGAAGTAGGAGAGTAATCTCCGAGATTTAGTTTCTTAAAGAGGGAATAAGGCATGACACTAACACCTACACCTAGATCACATAGAGCATTGATAATCTTAGTTTTTACAATAGCACAAGAGATAGTTGGTATACCAGGATCCCCAAGCTTAGCGGGAAGCTTGTCATCACCGCTACAGTCTTAGTTAACTTTTTTATTTCTATTAAGAATATCTCGCATGAACTTTTTATAAGTAGGAACTTAAATTGCATCAGCCAGAGGAAGCTATAAACGAAGATTTCTTAGAGCCTCAACAAAAGAGTCATAAACACTCTTATCAGGTTCATATTGAACACGGTTGGGATAAGGAATTTTCTTTTTAGTTGGTTTTACCTTTTCCTTTACCTTGGTTGCCGGCTCAGCATCTTTTTTATTCTTCTTATTAACTGCAGGCTTTTGCTTCTCTACTTGTTTCTCATTTGATATGATAACTTGTTCTTCTTGTTCTTTACGTAGTTCAGCTTCTTCTCTTGGGTCAATAGTTTCAGCATCAGAGTCATATTGTTTATTTTTGTCTTCTGCCTCTTCATCTTCTTTGTTTTCATTGGAAGCTTCAAGATCAATATCATCTCGTGGATCAACAAGGTCCTCTTCTTCTTGACTAATTTCTTGAGTCTCTCTTGCTTTCCGGGCTTGTTCTTCTTGGTACCAAGGTGGCCCTTGAGGTTCCTGCGTTTTTGTACCACGTCTAGTAACAATATTAGTAGAAACAATATTGTGATCATAATTTATTTGACTTAAAATCAAAGCTTGAGCTTCAGCTATTTGATCACATTGAAATTTAACCATACTAATAAATTTATCGATATGTCTAGTAGCATGTCCTAGATCATAAAAAGTTGTAGTTGATTCTTCTATCTTTTTCTTGTGAAGCATGAAGCGTTTAATATGTCTATCAGGGAACTGACATTTTTGATGATTAATTTTTTGCAAAACAAGATTCATTTCATCTTCTAATAGAAAAGTTTTGAGAACATCAACTTGATTCTCTTTTACGAGTTCCACTGCAATACCTTTTTCTTCCATGGACTTCTTAACTTTAGGCATAAGTTCTAGGGGTATATGAAGCATACATTTCTTTGGTCTAATATATTCAATGGGATTATACTGCTCATCATTGAAGGATCTTACGACGAAAATATCTATGCATTCAGGTAGCGTCGAATTGCTGAGAGCTCCTCCTGTAGTTAAATCAATCATCTGTTTTGAGTCATTAGTGAGTCCATTATAAATGTATTATATAATTAGATGCTCCTTAAAACCATGAATGGGAACTTTCATAATCATCCCATAAAATCTTTTCCATGCTTGTGAGAAACTTTGTCCAATTCTCTAAAGGAAATTGGATATGTCATGCATAATCTGCATAATCTTAGTAAATGCGAAGAATCTTTGCATAAATTCTCAGGTGCAATCCGCCCAACTTTTTATAGTGTGATTAGGCAAGGATTGTAACCAAGTAAAAGTTTTATCTTTTAATTACCAGCGGAACATTTTAAGAAGTACAAACTCTTTTGATAGTCCATCTGGTTTAAGAGTATCACAAAGATCACGAACCTTCGAAATATGATCACCTGGATCCTCATCTTCTCTTCCTACAAAAGCAATTTCTTTCATCATATAGATTAGTTCAGGTGGTATTTCAAATTCCACGCCTCCAAAATCAGGATAGAGAACAGGCATTTTCCTATGATGCCTAGATGGATTCCCATAATCTCCCAATGATTTCTCAGACTCTTCCTCCCCTTGGTTGATGGTTAAATCTTCCATCAAAGGAATCAAATTGTTCACGTCCATAGAACGTGACTTAGAAAAAAATTCAATGAATTTGGGGCGTCTATCAATTGGTACATGTTCAAAATAAGGAGGTAGATAAGTTCTTCTAGAATGTGTAGCACCTCTATCTTCAACAAAGATCGTTTGCATTTTCAAAACTGTCAACTAGTGTAATAATAATTTTGTTTTGTTTTCAAATAAGTAAAAGCAAAAGGATAAAAATCAATAAACGGTAATAACTAGAAACTTAAACAACTTTAGTAAAGCAGTAATAAATTAGCAACTAAGAACAAATACCAAAAGCGCTTAGCTCCCTGACAACGGCGCTAGAAAATAGCTTGATGGCTGCAAGTGCACAGACCAATTGTAGCTAGTTTCAAAGTAAAGGTATCGAACCCATATAGAGCTATTGGTAAAGTTCTGTATGCCCCTCATTACTATCTATAAAAGAATACTTATAAGCTATCTTTGATCTCAAGTAAAGGGTGTTTGAAAGGTTTATGATTGTTTGCAGAAGAGTAATTAAAACAAGTAAAAGAAAACAAGTAACAAGATTGTGTGAAAGCATGGTTAAACTCAATAGGGCTAAAATGTTCTCGGGGATGTAGGATACACCACTAGCATAGTATTATTGTTATATGCAACCAATATAGCATACTTCTTGTGTCATGATATGTGTGGAGAGAGCCCCATAATAAGATGTTCACGACAAGGCTCGTAGGAAGCCACTTTGTTGAGCCAAGTGTAAGGTCACCTCTAAATAACCACTGTGATGTCTAAGATAAATCACCAATACAAACTACCGCAATTAAGGGTTTCCCCATGGATATCGTAATTAGCTTAGGGAGTTCATCTTTAATCCCCCTTTGACCATGTAGGTTACGAGCTGACGTCAATCTGTCACGGGGCATTCTAGGTATGCTTCCAAGACACGTCCAAAGGATTTCTCCCTCCCTTTAGTCCCAAAGGAAAATGATATGTGGTCGACTTCACATATCATCTAAAGAGAGAGATCAAACACAAATCATAATTATATCATAGACAAGCAAATCATACGGACACAAGAATAGATCATCTTTATTACAAGTTCATAATGGTGCTAGGGTTTCTCCATCTCCCCAAGAACAAAGGAACTACTCACATATAAAGGCAATCAACATCATGGAAATCATATGGATGCGATATGAGAGTATAATCGAATACAAGTGAAGATCCACACTAGGGTTTGGATTACAACCAAGTAGACAAAGGGGATCAATGTCGGAGATGTTAATGATGATGATGGTGATGTAGATCGGTGTTGAGGCCTTCAAGATCCAATTCCCTTCTCCTCTTGAACAATGATGATGGTGGAGATCTTGTGGAGACGGCGGCTATGGAGTTTCCAAGGCGGCAGGGCTCCACCGTGGAGGTATGTGGAGAGATAGTCTTCTCCCTTGGATCCTTGCCTCTTTATATAGGCCTAGGGGTGCCCTAGTGGCCCCCAATACGTTCCTTATGACCTAAGGAAGGTCTAGGAACAAACTGGAACGGAATCTATGAAGAAACGCGTCTAGAACAGCTGTTTCCGTGCGTCCAGGCCCGTGTACCACTAGTCATTAACGGTGCGGTAGCTTTCATATTTTGGCCGCCATTTCTTCATACGAACTCCGATTTCGGTGTTCTTTGGCTCGTTGGATTTGTATGGAAGAGGGATACAACACCATGGCCTTGGATCATCATTTGGAGTTGATGGAAAAATCAACTTTTTCCTCCCCTCAAATGGCTAAGTCTGGTGCCTGCAACTCCTCCATATTGAAACCTCTTGGCTCCATTTATCCATGATTCTCCATAGCATCTACACACAAATCAAAGACAATAAAAAGGTAATAAAATCATAATAAAACTACTAGTTGTGCAAAGCGCATGTGAAAATGAATGAGAACTAGTAATCATACATAATAGGCATAGTTATAGATAGATGTAGCATGTAATGAGTGATAATATGAATAATTTGTATACTTAAATATGCATCAATGTTGGACTCATAAATCATCCTTGAAAGAAGGAGGAAAAATGAAGATCCACATAACAATTCCTTAGCATGGTCTCATTACTATTTTATGAATTTCCTTGAAAGACAATGATTCAAATAGAGGTGTTTTGATAGTCTTGATTTACTAATGTGGGTGTCAATAAGACACATCACCGCTATTCTACTTAGGACATGAACTCTCTTACTCAATTTTGCTATTTATAAAACATCCTAGTGTTCCTTGGCAAGCTGAGAGTTAACTAGAGGAATTGGATTGGTTGTTACACTCTTAGTTATTTATACTTATATTAAACTCTACTTTGATTGTCTTGAGTTATCAAAGCTTGGATAGTGTTCTTGGCATCTCTCTAACTTTGATAGGCCTTTCAAATGGAATAAGTACTGGACGCATATGACTATCGACCGCAAGTGGATTCATATTCTTATTGTTTCTAGTTTAAACGCGGAATTCCTTATAGTTTTGTTGTTTTTCTTGCTCGAGTGCGATCAAGGTTAGAGATTTGGGGAGGTTGATGACTCCAAAAATAGCCATCTTTTTCCGTGTTTAAATATTGTTTTTAGTCAAGCAATTGACAAGTGTTGTGGGGATACCCCCGGGTAGGGTCACTCCGGGGTATAAGGGCCGAGTTAGCCGAGGTTCGGCAAGGTCAAAGCGGATGCTGGCCGGGTCACCTCAAGGCAGTCTGGATAACGGAGTAACCCGGACCAGGGGGGTCGCCTAACATTGTCTCATCCGACTTAAGGAGTAAGTCGGAAGTGCTTATCTAACTTATATGCAGGAACAGGTGTGGCCGGATGTACTATGATCCGGGTCCTCGCTTAGCTTCTGGGAGAAGGAAGGAATCTCTCTGGTCAAAAAGAAGGTCCGGTACGCACTGCATGAGCGGAGAAAGCAAGGGCAGGACCACCGGGTCGTGGCCGACAAGGGTGACGACGCTCATGTCGGCTGACGCAGGCGCCGCAGAGGCTTACGTTGCTAAAGCATGTGTGACGCTGGGGAAAAGCACCCCGGTCGGGCTACCACTTTGGGAGGGGAGAATATGCCTCCATGTATGCCCTAGGCAGGGACCGAACTTCCTCTATATAAGGGGGGCTAGGTCTCTGGTAGAAGGGGTTGGTTGAGCTCTAGTTGGTTTGGTGATTCCATAGTGCTAGTTGAACTAGAGTTCTAGGGAAAAATAGTAGGCAAGAGTAAGAGAGCTCCTTCTTCCTCCTCTCGCCAATACAGCTCAAGGAGCACTTGTAATCTTGGAGATATAGCAATACAAACCTCTGTGTGGAGAATCACTCCACTATCCCTCCTTGGATTCCCCTAGCGTGTATTAGTCCCCACCTTTAGCCTATCCATGGAATCTGCCGTGACACCACCACGACAGTTGGCGCCCACCGTGGGGCTAGCAGCGCTAGCAGGGGTGAAGATCCGGACGGGAAACCTCATCGGCACCGACGAACGCATCGTCTCCGGGCTCGTTCAGCGTTTTGGAGTGCTGGATTTCGTCAGCAACAACGCCGGCTGCTTCGGCACGCGCCCACTTCCGCGCAACGGCCTCTTCGTCAAGCTCGGTGCGCACAAGGTCTACGTTGCTGTGGACGTCTCATGCGTTCATCCGCGCCGCGTCGTCGATGCGGGGGAACCACCCCTCACTATGGCTCGCGAGGTGCGTATCGCTCGCTCCCCGAACCATGCGGAGGTGATGATGACTGCGCCAGGTGCAGGCGCAAGCAAGGACCCAACACCAGACCCGGAGGTAACACCTAAGGCACCAAGGAAAGGTAGAGGACCTCCACTAGAGAGGCCTGAGAACGTATTGAGAGAAGCTATGGATAGCTTGGCTAACCCGGTAGCAGCAGTGGTAGATCCGGCTCAGGCACAGGCCGAGCTAGAGGAAACTCGGCAAAAGATACTGGAGGGCGCAAAGAAAATAGCCGCGGCTCAGCAGTCGCTGAACATGACGCTGCGTGAGTACGCAAAGGCAAACAAAGTTGATGCAGTAAAAGTAAAAGGGAGAAATCTCATAAGCGAGATGAACAGAGAAGGTGATGATGGAGCAGAAGGGTCGGAAAACTATCTGTCTGTGGGGTTGCCGAAGTATAGCACCCCGGCGAAGAACCTCAGAGCAGGAGACGCGGCTGCATCCGAGTTAAAGGGACTGACGGGTGAGGCCCGCCAAAGACATCAAGATAGGGTTAACGAACTAGTTCGGATCGTGAACAGACAAAACGAAGAGCTGCTGAGAGCTAACCTGGAGAGAGCTGGAGCTTCCAAATTCGTACATTCGGTGATGGGTAACCCGGAGAAGTCCACTGGAGCCGCATCATCGCCTCATGGTGGTCCAAGGAGAGAAGTGGTAGTAACCTCGGCCAGACGGAACAAACAGATCGTCCCGTATGACCCGACGCGTGCGGGAAAAGAAAAAGAGATGCAGAAAGGTGATGATCGACGGAGTGTGAGACGAGGTGAAGCTGGCCGAGGTAATCACGGCCAAGGCAATGCCGGTCAAGGGAACGCTGCCAACGGCAATGCCGGACAGCGCAACTCCGCAGGAGCGGGACAATCGCAGCAGCGGAATATACCGAGGCAAGAGCAAAGCGCCGGCCGAGGTATGCAGCAGAAAGGTGCGCAACGAGAGCAAAACCGATACAACGACGGTGATTCGGAGATGGTGAGCGCAGGGTACCCCAGACCGGACTGATAGGGTCAAGATTGGGAAGCAGGGATTTAATGCCGGATGACGCCAAGTTAAAACTGGATCGCCTGTACAGGTCAGAACAGATCGAATGTCAAGGTCCTCCGGGTCTAGCGTGCTTTGGACCCCGGATCATGAAGGAACCGCCAGTACCAAACTTCCAGTTACCCAGAGGCACGAAGACGTATGACGGCAGTACCAAGCCGGAGGATTGGCTGATAAACTATGCTACGGTGGTGAAAATTGCAACTGGCAACTTGAGATGGGCTGTACGTTACGTACCCCAGATGTTGGAAGGCCCGGCTAGAGTATGGCTGAATAATTTACCACCCGGAAGCATCAACTGCTGGATAGATTTTGAAGAAATGTTTATCAGCAACGTCTCAAGTACATATCAGAGGCCGAATAGACCGCAGACCCTAGCAATGTGCAAACAAAGACCTAACGAGAAGGATCGTGAATTCTTGACCCGGTGGTGTACCGTAAGAAACTCGTGTGAGGGTGTCATAGAGTCACAGGCCATAGCGTGGTTTGCGCAAGGGTGCAGATATGGCAGCGAGCTGTGGATGAAGTTGCAAAGGAAAATGCCAATTACGCTGGCAGAGATGATCCGGATTGCTGATTCGTATGCTTTGGGCGATCCGACTCAACCTAGGCTCGCGTCAAATGAGTCAAACGAGGAATACTATCAGAGGGATGGAGCTGGGTCATCTCGGAGGAACAATTACAGAGGAAAAAGGAGAGATGACAGACCGGATCATCGCTACGGTTTGTAACAAGTTGCAGCTGTGAATCAAGATCAACCCGGAGCAGGGAGCAACCAACGCCAGAGAACGGGAGGGCAATGGACTCCAAGAAATGATGGCAAGAAAACATGGACTCCAGAGCAAAAGAAACAGTGGCAGGAAAAGAAAGACCGTCCGAGGTATACCTATGAGTCGATGCTGGACCAGCCGTGTAAGTTTCACACGCCAAATCCGAATAGCCCGGCGGGTCACACGACGAGGCAATGTGAGTGGATGCGTAAGATGGAGCAAGGTGGTTTGGGGAATGCTCAGGTACCCCAGAATGAGCAACCTCGGCAGGAGTTACCTCGGCAGCAATTGCTCTCCGGGGCGAACACGCAGTAGCTAATGTTGCCTCCCCCTCCGCCGAGGTATGACAACAATGAAAGAAGGGATGCAGTGCATCAGGTGGAAAATCAGCAACAACCGGATCATAGGTACCCCGGAAACGAGGGAAGGAATGAGTACAGGGAACATCACCAGAGTTATTGTGTGTTCACGACTGAGGAAACAGATAGAAAGAGCTTGCAGCACCGACATATGGAGGTCAATGTAGTCATGCCAGCAGTGACGAGGTACATGCCTTGGTCGGACCAGGAAATCACCTGGAACATCAAAGATCATCCTAAACTTATGCCAAGTCCAGGTTCGTATGCACTAGTGCTAAATCCGACATTCATTGGACCGAACATCAATGTGAGGTTCTCCAAGGTTTTGATTGATAATGGCAGTAGCATTAACATCATGTATGAGGATACGATGCGCAAGTTGGGCATCTCGGAGAACATGCTCCAGGCTACAAGAACAACTTTCCATGGCATTGTACCAGGCATTTCTTGTGAGCCCATAGGCAAAGTCCGGGTCGACGTGCTATTAGGCACAAGGGATAACTGCCGAACTGAAAATCTGGAGTTTGAAGTGGTGAACTTGGAAAGTGCATATCATGCGTTACTCGGAAGACCAACATTGAACAAATTCATGGCAAGCTGTCACATCAGTTATTTGAAGATGAAGTTGCCCGGGCCAAATGGAGTGATCACCATTGCTAGAGATTTCTGACATTCCATTGAGTGTGCTTCAGCTGGGTCTAACCTAGCCGAGTCACTCGTGATTGCGCAAGAGAAAAGAAAAATCCAAGAGGTGGCGGCATTAGCTCAGTCCGCGCAGCAATATATGCCGGCATTAAGTAACCCGCATGGCAGCGTTTCATTTCAAGCCGCAAAATACACCAAGAAGGTTCCAGTCGATAACATGTTCCCGGAGCGCACCGTAACAATTGGTGCCGGGTTAACTGACAAATAAGAAAGCGAGCTCGTCAACTTCCTCCGTGAGAATCGGGATATTTTTGCTTGGTCTACACAGGACTTGCAAGGTGTTCCGAGGGAGTTGGCCGAGCACTCTTTGAACGTAAGACCCGGAGCAAGGCCGGTGAAGCAACCTCTCCGCCGCTTCGCCGAGGATAGGAGAAAAATCATTGGAGACGAGATAGCTCGATTACTGGCAGCAGGATTTATCATGGAGGTACTGTATCCGGATTGGCTCTCTAATCCGGTGCTGGTCGAAAAGAAGAAAGACGATCCGAACGTGGCAGTGGTTTGGCGTATGTGTATCGATTACACGAACCTGAACAAGGCGTGTCCAAAAGATCCATTTCCACTGCCGAGGATAGATCAGGTCATAGACTCGACCGCGGGATGCGAACTGTTGTCATTCATTGATGCATATTCTGGCTTCCACCAGATACCTTTGAACCCGGATGATCAAATAAAGACCGCGTTTATTACCCCGTACGGGGCTTATTGCTATCGCACTATGCCGTTTGGTTTACGTAATGCAGGTGCAACGTACCAAAGATGTATGCAAAAATGTTTGCACGACCAAATAGGTCAAAACATACAAGTATACGTGGATGATGTGGTTATCAAGACCAAGGAAAGCACAATGCTCCTTGACGACATAAGGCAAACATTCGCGAACTTGAGAAGGTTCCGGATGAAGCTTAACCCAGAAAAATGTACCTTCGGTGTCCCGACTGGAATATTACTCGGATTTCTCGTCTCTAGCCGAGGTATCGAAGTTAATCCAACTAAGATCCGAGCCATCGAACGAATGGAGCTGCCGAATAACGATGTCCAAAAGTTCACTGGATGCCTGGCATCGTTGAGTCGGTTTGTGTGTCGATTGGGAGAAAAGGCACCGCCTCTCTACCAACTCATGAAAAAGTCGGATAAATTCGTTTGGACGCCACAGGCCGATGAAGCCTTTTCCCACTTAAAAAAGATGTTGGCCACTGCGCCAGTGTTAGCCTCTCCACTATCAAAGGAGCCAATGTTGCTCTACATAGCCGCAACCAACCGAGTTGTAAGTGCAGTAATTGTAGTGGAGTGCAATGAAGAGGGCAAGTCGGTGCAGAGGCCAGTATGCTACCTGAGCGAGGTATTGTCTGCCTCAAAAAAGAACTACCCACACTTTCAAAAGGTGGCATACGGTGTCTATATGGCGGCAAAGAAATTAAATCATTACTTCGAGGAGCACCCTATCAAAGTAATATGTGAAGCTCCCATATCCGAGATAATGGGTAACAAGGATGCGAGTGGCAGAATTGCAAAATGGGCAATTGAGTTAGCCCCTTATGCGCCCCAATACGACAAAAGAGAAGCGATCAAATCTTAGGCTGTGGCGGACTTTTTTGTGGATTGGGCCGAGGTACAATACGAACCACCACCACCAGATCCGAATTACTGGAGGATGCACTTTGACAGGTCGAAAACCAAAACCGGGCTAGGCGCCGGGGTTGTGCTTACCTCGCCAAAGAAGGACCAGCTAAAGTACGTATTGCAGATCCATTTCGCGGCATCGAACAATGTCGCTGAGTATGATGCTCTTGTGCATGGGCTCAAAGTGGCAAAGGAAATTGGCATACGTCAGATAATATGCTTTGGCGACTCGGATCTGGTGGTGCAGCAGGTGTCCGGAGTGTGGGATGCCCTGGATCCAAACATGGCGCTATACAAATTTCACGTACAGAAGATATCTGGTTACTTCGAGGGGTGTGAATTTCACCATGTACCCCGGGTGGAAAACGAGGCTGCCGACATGTTGTCAAAGCTCGGATCGACCAGACAGGCAATTCCACCGGGTGTAGCATTGGAACACCTCAGAAAACCATCTATCAGGCCGTCCCCAGGAACGGACTCGATCTATGTCCCGGAAAATACAGAATCTGGAGCTGAGCCCATGGATATTGACACGTGAGGAAGTGCGCGAGACCCGGGGACTGCATCAGCAAACCCGGGGACTGCATCAGCAAACCCGGGGACTACCTCGCTAGACCCGGGGACTGCTCAGCGTGATCCGGCTGAAGTTATGCTGGTGGATCAGATGGAAATTGATGAGGAGATGTTCCCTCCACGAGCAATACCAGCTTGGGCACTGCCTATATTCCAATTCCTGAAAGACGGAACGTTACCCGCTGAGGAGGTGTTAGCCAGGCAAACTCAGAGGAGAGCAAAAGCATACACAATCATCAATTCCGAGTTGTACAAACGGAGTGTAACCAATGTCCTCCAACGATGCGTTGACCTGGAAGAAGGGCTTGACATCCTCCGAGATATACACCAAGGAGAATGCGGGCATCATGCCTCATCCCGAGCCTTGGTGGCAAAGGCGTTCCGGCATGGATTCTACTTGCCAAGTGCCTTGGAACAAGCAGAAGATCTGGTGAGAAAATGCAATGGTTGTCAAAGGTACGCCACCAAGACACATATGCCTATGTCAGAACTCAAGACCATACCAATTACGTGGCCATTTGCTGTATGGTGCTTGGATATGGTTGGCCCGTTCAAACCGGCGAGAGGCAACATGACACACATTTTGGTCATGGTGGACAAGTTTACCAAATGGATTGAAGTTAAACCTATAAGAAAATGTGATGGAGCTACGGCCGTGACATTTCTCAAAGACATCGTCTTGAGATACGGTTATCCACACAGTATTATAACCGATAATGGAACAAATTTTGCGGAAGGAGCATTTGCGCGCTTCTGCCGAGATAAGAAGATCCGACTTGATGTCGCCTCGGTAGCCCACCCCGCATCGAACGGACAAGTGGAAAGATCCAACGGATTAGTATTATCTGGGATAAAACCCCGACTCATTGAGCCGCTGCAAAGATTAGCGGGGTGCTGGATAGAAGAAGTACAAGCGGTACTATGGAGCTTAATAACAACTCCGAATCGATCAACAGGTTATACGCCATTTTTTCTGGTATATGGGGCAGAAGTTGTATTACCAGCCGACATAGAGCATGATTCGCCTAGGGTCACCTGATACACAGAAGCTGAAGTGCAAGAAGCCCGGCAAAATGATGTTGATCTGCTGGAAGAAGCGAGAGAACTGGCACTGTCCAGATCTGCCATATATCAGCAAAATCTCCGATGCTATTATAGCCGGAAAGTGTGCCCCCGAGTCTTTCAGGAAGGCGATCTGGTGCTCCGGTTGGCACAATGTACTACTGGCATGCATAAATTATCCCCCCCATGGGAAGGGCCATTCATTGTGAGCAAAGCATTGCACAATGATTCTTACTATCTCATAGATGCAAAGCCACAGGAAAAGAACAAGGCGGATAGGTCCGGAGAAGAATCCAAGCGACCGTGGAATGTAGCACTACTTCGTCCCTTCTACACTTAGCTAAGAAGTGTATGTATCTGAGTTGTCTCATATGTCGGTATGTATGTCGGCAATGAGCTTATCAATGAAATAGCAGCGTCTCGAGCAGTAACTCGGGGACTGCCTTAATAATGTTTGTTGTTATTTTTTATGCGGTAGCTGGAATAAGTCGTTCTACTTAACCCGGATTAGTAATGTGTGAGCACCAAAAACCTAACCCATCGACTTGCTACTGTCCAACAAGAATTGGCTTCATGGCAAGCAAGGGAACAAGTTTGGAATTGCGTAGCACATGAAAAACGACTAAGGAAGCGAGTTTATTCGAGCTAACGCTTGTTTTTCGGACTAACCTTGTATTTATTTTCAAGTTATTATGCTGAATTATTTTGAGCCAAGCCTCAAAGCTTCTAAGTATTGTTAAAACAATTTTTGAAGCTCGGGTTCGTAAGTCGTAAAACCGAATCAAGGTAGACACGGACCGAGCCAGAGAATTGAACGAACAAGAAAATGAAACTCGGGGACTGTGCCCAAGTTAATCCGACATAGAAATGTAGTAGCAAAATATCACATATCCATCATACAATTGCACCCGGCATACCGGGGATCTAATAATTTTTTTCAAGTTTTTTGGAACTAAGGAGCAGCAGGAGGAGGAAGTTCGGCATCATCGTCGATGTCTTCAATATCTGAAGCATCATCTTCTTTGCCCTCATCCGACCCATCTTCGATGTTCTCATTGTGCTCATCCCCAGCGGATTCCAGGAAGCTCGGTCCTTCAACCCACTCAAGAATAGGAGAATATTTGATGAGACTGTAGGCGCAAGCATGGCGCCGAGCAACCCACTCCGGGTCATCGGTCCTTATGGATCCGGTGCGCCGACGTGTAAGGAGGCTGAGGTCGATCTTCTCGTACCATGTGAGAATATGGTGAAGGATGGTGTCAGCTGCGGCACGACCAGCAGACTCTCTCCAGAGGTCAAGCTGGGTCTCAACTTCCATTAACTTCTCGACAAGAATTGTGATGGTCTCCGGGCTACTCTCTCCAGGCCAGAACGTATTGAAAATGCGAACTGCAACGTCGAGGATATCCTTGCCATAATTCTTGATGGTCTCCACGCGAGAGGACAAGCTGACCAATAGGTCCTCCATGTCCAAGGGAATGTTCTCACCATCAAGAGCAATGGGAGTACCCCTTTCTTGGCGAAATTTGGCAACAGCAGCGCTTGCAATAGCATTACCCTCTGGAAAGTGGTCTGGAAACAAGGCAAAGGAAGAAGGTAAATAAAAGACATATGAGGTAACCCAGAGAGTTATGTCGGACAAGGGAAAGGAACTTACGAGAAATATGGCTATGGATCCGGGTTAACTCCTTGATGCAGGCATCGCGTCTTTTGCGAAGTTGCTCAAGCTCAGCGTTTGCCGACCCAAGCTGGAGGTCGGATTCTCTGAGTAGGTCCTTGTCCTTGGAGATCTGGAGAGTAAGGCGCTCACGCTCTTCTGTGAAGTTCTGGCCAACCTTTTGGAGCTCGGTTCGGTGCTGGGCCTTCATATTCTCCATCTCAGCCTTGAGCTTGGCAATCTCGTCGTCCTTAGTCCGGAGGAGAGCAAGCTCATCATCCTTTTTCTTCAGCTCGACTTGATGCTGCCCTGCTTGTTCGAGAAAATGCAGCATCATATCAGGCACGGGCACACTATCCTCAAGCGATGCTGAAATAGTATGTTGACCCGGCAGAGCCGAGGAGTGAATGTTTGCCGAGCCAAGGAGAAGATGGAAAACATTACGAGGTCGAACAAAAGAGGACATACCCAGGATTTCCTCCAAGTTCTTCTGCATAATATTGTTCTCAGCCTCCACCCCAGCTGCAGAAACCGAATGAGGAGATTAGTTCGGCGAAAAAAAGTAAAGAAAAACGGAGGGATGCCGAGGGAGAAAATTACCCCTCTTTTCATGTTCTGCACCAAGTGCAACATGTTTTGCACGTAGCATCTTGTGGGTATAAAGCAGGCGTTGGAATTCAGCGCTCCGGCGATTGGTAGTTACCTGAAAAAAGTACAAAAGTGTAAAATTAGCTTGGTGCATATTCGAAGTGTACAAGATCCGGGCCAAGTGGAACTTAACCCGGCTCTAGGTGTGTGCAGAATCGAAGTGTACAAGATCCGGGCCAAGTGGAACTTAACCCGGCTCTAGGTGTGTGCATATTCGAAGTGTACAAGATCCGGGCCAAGGGGAACTTAACCCAGCTCTAGGTGTGTGCATATTCGAAGTGTACAAGATCCGGGCCAAGTGGAACTTAACCCGGCTCTAGATGTGTGCATATTCGAAGTGTACAAGATCCGGGCCAAGTGGAACTTAACCCGGCTCTAGGTGTGTGTAGATTCGAAGTGTACAAGATCCGGGCCAAGTGGAACTTAACCCAGCTCTAGGTCTGTGCATATTCAAAGTGTAGAAGATCCGGGCCAAGTGGAACTTAACCCGGCTCTAGGTGTGTGCAGATTCGAAGTTTACATGCAACTACGTTAGTTTTCTAATGAGCATCCGGCCGAGTAACAAGCTACTCCACCGGAGGCTCGGGGACTAATGGTTATTATCTACAGCATGTAAAGGAGAAACAACATACCTCCATCATTCGCCCCGCGAGATTAATTTCCTTAGTGGCGGTATTCATCTGGGCGGAAAATTCTGCGGGGCCGAACTTTTCCGGGAGATCATCGTTGTGGACGAACTCCGCCCTGTACCAGTTCATGACGAACTCGATAAGGCTCGGAGGGTACCGCTCGCCAGTGGGCATATGGGGTGCCACCAAGCCCTTCGCATGAGCTTCTTTCCTCTCAATTAGGGCAAGAGCTGGGCTGGTGTGTAGAATCATCTGCTGCACATCAGTTGGCTCGGCAGGAACATCCGTCGCTGCTGGTGATTTCTTCGGAAGCATCACGATAGGGTTCGCTGCCTGGCCTCGACGGATGCAGACTTGGCAGTATCCGGACCCTTTTTTCCCTTAGCTTGCTGGGAAGAAGTAACCATGGTGGATTTCCCTTTAGAAGCTGCTGCAGTAGTTCCTCGCCGAGGCTGAGATGACTCGGACGAGGCAGAATAACTTGGCACTAGAGCTCTTGTGGCTGGACTTGGAGCTGTTGCTGGTTTCCTTGGTGCCGGGACAGGTGCTGGCTCGGTCGCTGGTACTGGAGCTGTTGCTGGTGCTGGTGTTGTGATAGACTCGGTGGTTGCTGGTTGCGGCAATGCCAAAGTGGTGGACGTCGTCGCCTCGGCTAGACCGACCCCTCCCGCTCCGAGGTCGCGTTCCTCTCGATGAGGCACTGCGGAACCCGAAGCACCCGCAGAACCCTCTGGAATAGGGCTCAGCGGGTGTGACTCGTCGTCACGAGGAGGAGAAGGGCCGGACCGAAGGGGTGAAGAGATGCTTGATCCGCTCTGAGGGACCTCCACCGGAGGACTGAAAAAGAGAATAATGTCAGGAGAGAAATTACCAAGATGCAAGGAAAAATGAGTTACGCAATGAAAAATGACTTACGCATCCAAGGTTTCGGCCTCCTTGGGTTTCCGGGCCCTCCGTGCCGGGGCTTTGCCTGCCCGCTTGGAGGCAGTCTTGTCTCCGGCCTTCTTTTGCCTTTTTGTGGGCTGAGAAAGTTCGGAGGAAGAACTTGATGCGGCTTCGCGCTTCTTCTTCGATGCCACCGGAACCGGCTCGCCCGTAGAAAGTGGAGGATCCTCGTGGATATGCCCACCGGGGTTAGCTGATGCCGGAAAGGCAAAAGAAAGAGGGACAGCCTCAACAGGTTCAATCACATCGACATCTGAGTCATCCTCATCATCGGGCCAATCTCTAAGAGAAGAGAATTTACCGCTGGGTCGTTTGGTAGTGTCAGTCATAGGGAGGAACATCTCCTGGTCTGGCTCCTCCTCATCCGGGATTTCTCGGTCCGGCGCCCACTTAAGGGTCGGGTCCGTACCATCCTCGAGAGTTTGCTGAAGGAACAGCTGAGAAAAAGCATGAAGAACAGAGTCAAGAATACAACAAAAACTGACACATACTTGATCCGAAATAAGTTTGCCCCGCGAAGCTTACCGCGGGAGGGAGCATGTCACGACAGTAGTGCTCAATTCCCCACGTCCATTTGGCGGAGAAATCCTTGTGGGTGGTGAAAAGAGCCTTAACCCGGCGAAAGATCTCCGTGTTGCTCAACTCGAAGCAGGAGGTTCGGTTGGGGTCGCGGCCGAAACTCATGTGGCACAACTTGTGGGTGCGCTTCTGGAGGGGAGAGATTCAGTTGCGCACGAACATGATCATAGCATCCTCGTTGCACAATCCGAGCTTCTTCAGCTCCACGAACCTCTTGTTAACTTGGTTGGCCAGAGCTGTAGGTTTCTTCGGGACCTCCTCCCAGAAATCTGTGTCAGGTAAACCCGGAACGTAGGGTAGCAACCGAATCAAATCTTCAGTACCCTCATTCCGGACGTAGAAGAAGGTCCGGGCCCATCCTTTGCAGGAGTCAAGCCCGGTGACCCGGGGAAAGACCGAAAACCTCCGGGGCGAGATGGAGGCAACTCCAAATTGGGTGAGCTGCTTATCCTCCGACTCTACGTGGATATTGGGGATGACATTGCGACGAAGGCCGAAGAACCAGATCCACAGTTCCTTCGTGGGCCATAGTCCGGTGTAGCCTTCGATCATAGAGGCAAAGGCGGAAAGAGAGGTGATAGCGTTCGCCGGGAGATGGTGCGGCTGCAAGTGGTAGGTCCTAACCCAATCCCGGAAGAAATCGCTCACTGATAGACCAAATCCCTGTTGGAAGTGGGACAGGAATACAACGAACTCACCCGGATTGGGTGAGGGGGCCAGTTCGGTGGAGGGGAGACGAGCGGTGACGCCGGCGGGAATGCGCCTGGTCCGGTAGAGCCAGTCAATATCATCTTGACAGACCCATGAACCGGCCCACGCGCTGCGGTCTGCCGCGCCGGCATCCTCCTCCATCTCCTGCTCGGCGACGACGAGCTCCTCCTCCGTCATCTCGTATCCGCTATCCTCGCTGGAGCTAGCGGCGACGGGGATCTATGGCCTAGATTGGCGTGGACCCGTGGTGAAGAAGCTGCGCAGCGGGGGCTGCGGTGCGGAGGCACAGGGAAGGTGTGGTGGCGGCGCTGCTGCTAGAAGCACTGGCGGCGGCGCGGTCGCTAGGAAGACGAAGGAGAAACGCAACGGGCAGAGGGGCGCGGAAGTGGAAAAACGCTAAGGGGTGCGCCCCTCCACTATTTAACCACCCCCAGAGATGGATGAGTGGGATCGCGCTGTGCCGACGAGCCGCACGGTGTGGCCGTGTATCACCTGCATCAGCCAATCAGAAAAAAGCCACACAGGGGGCCAGAGAGTAGAAGCAATCCCGTGACGCGACGCGCTGATGCGGTAAACGAGGAGGTAGGCATGACGTGACCCACGCACAGTGATAACTGACAATTACTGCGGCGGTTACTGTGCAGGCCCTTAAAATAAGATTAGGTAATGATTAGACTCCACGTGGGTTGGCGTGTGAGAGAAGGAAACGGGGCCCGGATCGAACCATGATAACCATGGGATCCGAGCCAAAGTGGTGACCCGGCCGGCAAGTGAAAACTTGGAACGTGCGAAGGGAATGTAAATCCATATAATCCGAGATAAGGAGCTAACCCGGAATTCAACGTCTGAGGCTCGAACATAAATGAACCTGATGTGGCCTTAGCGGCCAAGGCAGCTAAGACCGCACCAGCTTCGGGGACTAATGTTGGGGGGATACCCCCGGGTAGGGTCACTCCGGGGTATAAGGGCCGAGTTAGCCGAGGTTCGGCAAGGTCAAAGCGGATGCTGGCCGGGTCACCTTAAGGCAGGCCGGGTCACGGAGTAACCCGGACCAGGAGGGGTCGCCTAACATTGTCTCATCCGACTTAAGGAGTAAGTCGGAAGTGCTTATCTAACTTATATGCAGGAACAGGTGTGGCCGGATCTACTATGATCCGGGTCCTCGCTTAGCTTCTGGGAGAAGGAAGGAATCTCTCTGGTCAAAAAGAAGGTCCGGTACACACTGCATGAGCGGAGAAAGCAAGGGCAGGACCACCGGGTCATGGCCGACAAGGGTGACGACGCTCATGTCGGCTGACGCAGGCGCCACAGAGGCTTACGTCGCTAAAGCATGTGTGACGCTGGGGAAAAGCACCCCGGTCGGGTTACCACTTTGGGAGGGGGCATATTCTCAGGAATATGCCTCCACGTATGCCCTAGGCAGGGACCGAACTTCCTCTATATAAGGGGGGCTAGGTCTCTGGTAGAAGGGGTTGGTTGAGCTCTAGTTGGTTTGGTGATTCCATAGTGCTAGTTGATCTAGAGTTCTAGGGAAAAATAGTAGGCAAGAGTAAGAGAGCTCCTTCTTCCTCCTCTCGCCAATACAGCTCAAGGAGCACTTGTAATCTTGGAGATATAGCAATACAAACCTCTGTGTGGAGAATCACTCCACTATCCCTCCCTGGATTCCCCTAGCATGTATTAGTCCCCACCTTTAGCCTATCCATGGCATCTGCCGTGACACCACCACGACAACAAGAATCTCTACAGCCTTGCCACGAATGACTAATTATTGCAAAGATATGCAAACCATTGCTTTGAATTGTGTTGTGTAGGAAATCACGCTTTTTAATGCGAATTAAGGAGCCATAAATGAAGGTTTTGAGGAAGTCTACACGTCCAAGTAATCCTAGATAAATAACCAGGCATCAGACGCCATAACAACCACTGGTACGGGCAGTGTCCGCCCGTACCATGTGTCGGTGGCTTCGTCTCATCAAACCCTACAACTTTTGTGAAGGCACCTATATTTTTTGAGGCCCCAGCTACCGCGCAGAGAGTCGCCATTCTCAGATTGCTTCACAACACCACCAAAGTATATCCACCATAGTTCATCCCCTCCATCTTCCATCCTATCCATTAGCCATAGTTATTACTTTGTACTTGAGATCTCCTTGTGATTCAGTGACCATTGTCAGAATATTTGATTTCAATCTAAGTATTTTGCACAATGTTTTCTATCCTTGATCTTATTGTTATGAGTGAGTAGTCCTCACGAGCTGCGGGTTGAGGTGAAACCTTGCAGCAATTATGTGCATCTAATCTATGGGACCATCGTGTCTTGTTTGAATAAGAGATTTGTATCTTTTGGTTCTTTGTCTCTTGCCTCGATCTTTGGACTTGTAGATACCCAAGACCCCCGAGATTGATAAAGACTTGAGGTAAGATACTTGGCTAGCGGTGATCTCATAGGAAACTCAGTGACAGAAAGGGTTGTACAGTCTTTGCTTAGCGACCCATTTGGGAATAACAACAACATCTCTCCTTAAGGCTTTGATATGTGTTTTTTCACTTAATAACTCTTTGTCACTTGGTACTTCGTGGTGCAACCAGTTGGATCAAAAGGCTTTTGTTTTCCCTATGACTCGCAGGGTGTTTAGTTTATTGGGATGTGCTGCCCACAAAGATTATCTCTATTAAAACATTGCACATGATTGTGCCCATTATTATCTTTTATCTCATATTATGTGCAGCTGCAGGTGAATCTTCAACCCTGGCTTATCTCCATCCATTGAAACAACCCATGATATAAAGTAAACTAGATTGGTCTGGTAACTGAAGGTAAAACAAAAGGGGGTTTCTATTTTCATGCCCTTAGTTCGTTAGTTGTACTCAGTTTTCCCGAGCCGCTTAAATTTTCTTCACTTCTGCCCCTCTCATTCTCGGAAACTCATCTAAGAGCTTGAACGACAGCTACCGTCAGGTTGACCATTGGCTGACGTGTGGGGCCGTGCGGTCTAGGACCACGTTTGACCATCGTCAAGAGCACGTTATGCTTACGTGTGGGGCCATGCCATGTGGGCCGGTTTGTTGGGGACGCGTTATGGGGGACTTGGTGTGGGACCATGTAGGGCACGTTTGGTGGTTTATGTGCGCCCGATCGCCTAAATTGGAAGTTTTCTTTTTTGTTATTTTTATGATTGGCATTTTTAAGAGCGCCTTTCCCCTCTCTCTCGCTAATAGTCATGTTTGTTTTGCCCAAAAAGGTAGCGCGTCTAGAGCAGCTTCTCTCTTCATTCATTGTTCCTTTTGGCCCTCATTTTCCCCAATCTGGTAGCAAATCTAGAGCAGCAAAATCTAACCAGCAACATAAATAAATTCAGTAAACAGAGCAGATGTAGATAAAGCAGCTAATATAGGATTTATATAGTATGGTACTTAACGAGGTTCGACAATAAGGTGCTCAGCAGCAGCAGCGGACAAGTTCAACATAGACAAGACAAAAGAAGCTGCTTTACAGCAGCAGAAGCAGCAACACAAGATTAGTGGCCCCTCATGGCCTCTGCCAGGAGGCCCTCTGCCTCCTCCGTCTGGAACCTCCTCCACTTCTTGCTGCCTAGTCCTTTGACCTTGGGCGCCTTGGGATTTATCAAGGGCAAGCGACCCTCCTTAATGGCCACCTTCTGGAGGTTGCGGAGGTGAAGACTAAGCGCCTAGTTCTTGGTTATGAAGCTGTGGACGTTCACAGACTCGCTGCAGGTCCTCACGTCCTCGGCATGCTTCACGAGGGAGTTGAAGTCGGTGGCGCGGAGCCTCCTAGTGGTGCAGAAGGGGCACATGTAGACGTCATCGGCGAAGAAGTTGTCGTACTGGCCGGACTTCAGCCTCCTCAGCACATGACGAGTCTTGGTGTCCTTGGACTCGTCGTTGATGCGAACTTCGCTACTATCCTCCTGTTGGAAAAAATAGTACAGTGCAATAAGGACATGAATTAACCGATTGAGATCCTCTGATTATTCCCCAAATCTCAAAACAAATCGAATACTGATCCCAACTACGAACATGGGGAATCATCAAAATACGAATAGGGGGATTCATCAAAATACGAGATCTAACACAAGAGGATTAGCTACTGTAAAAATACGAAGAGCCAAACCCTAATAACATTCGATCTAGCATCCAACGATGGGAATGGGGGAGAACAAGGGAAGGGGAGAAAACCCTGGTTACCTCCGACCATGGGTCGGCGATGCTGGTGTCGTAGGGGTTCTCTGGCCTTATGTAATCAACCTCCTCATAGGGGTCCTAGTCGAGCGGGATCTGCCCGAGACCAGCGGGGGCCTCCTCGTCGATGGCTATGGCAGAATCGGGGTGATGACCCACGAGTATAGGGGGTGTATCGCAGTATTTTCGATAAGTAAGAGTGTCGAACCCAACGAGGAGCAGAAGGTGTTGACGAGTGGCTTGGAGTAGGAATTCTCTGTAAATACTTAGCAAACGGATTTTTAAGGGTTTTTGATAATGCAGGTAAGTAAAGTACAAGTAAATAAAAGACAATAGGAATAAATGCAGCAAGTGGCCCAATCCTTTCTTTAGCAAAGGACAAGCCGGTTGTATTACTTAAGATGACCAAACATTCTCGAGGACACACATGAATATCGTCAAGTGCTTTCGCTTCATATAGTTGATTAATCTTCTTTAGTTTGCTAAGTGTTGTGTGGGTGAACCTATGCTAATGTACCGACCTTCCTAGGACTAATACATACTTGTGATTATACCCCTTGCAAGCATCCGCAAGTACAAGAAAGTAATTAAGGTAGAAACCTAACCACAGCTTTAAACTCTAAGACCCTGACATCCCATGTGCAAAGGTTTCCTAACGGGGGTTTAGGTTTCTGTCACTCCGGCAACCCCTACGATTAGTAGCCAAATACACAATGCATTCCCCTAGGCCCATAAAGGTGAGAAATACACCACAACTTAAATATCAAACCATTGAATCTTTCTCAACACAACTCCACTACTAACAACCTGACTTCTCCCATGTCCTCAAGAACAAAACGAACTACTCACAAGACATCATATGGATCAAGATCAGAGATGATATAATGCTATGTAACAATCTGAACATAAACGATAATTCAATGGTTCACTCAATAGCATCAACTACTAGGAGTAATCAACACCGGGAAAGTTTCCCCTAAGAACTATGCAAGATTCAACCCAATTGTTACAGCGGTATGAAGTGGTGATGATGGTGTTGGTGGACATGATGGTGGTGATGGTGATGATCCCGATGAAGTCCAGCTTGATGGTGGTGTTGATGGCGATGATCTCCCCTCTCCAGGAAGGAATTCCCTCGGCAGAATTCTGTCTGCCAGAGAGATCTTTCTCTCTCGGTGTTTTCCGCCCTGCAGAGGTAGCGGAATCTTTCCGTGGTTTCTCCCTAGGTGTTAGGGTTTCGAGGGGATAATATACGCCAGAAGGGAGAGCCTAGAGTGGGCCAGGGCGGCCACACCACCTACTGACGCGGCCTAGGGCTGCCCGCACCAGGGGGCGGTGTGGGCCCCCTGTGGCCCATCTCCACTCCCCCTTCTGGCAATCTTCGTCTTTTGGAAAAATAGAATTTTCCGTGTATTTTCCCGAATTTTCTGATCTTCGCGAATTTTACCTCCAGACAGCACCTTTTCCATCAGAATCTTGACTGCAGCGGTCCTTGCTCCAAAAGTCATCAACCATGCAAAAAAGGTGAAATAACATAAGTATCATCTCTTAATATGAAATATATCAATGAATAACAGTAAATTATGATATAGAATAGTGATGCAAAATGGACGTATCAACTCCCCGAAGCTTAGACTTCGCTTGTCCCCAAGCAAAAACTGAGCTCAATAAACATGACCTCGGGTTTATGGAGTGAAGAGTCGATAAAATAATACGGACAAGAAGCATCACATTCATCAATACTCAAATCATAATAGAAGATAACTCACTATTATATAACTTAACTTGCAATAAGTAAAGGAAACACAATAAAGATACATAAAATAAATCATAATTGGTAATGGCAAACTTAGCTCTTGGTCGAAGAATAGTTGACAATTTGCAGGAGTTCACAAATAACGGTTTTTTCAAAGATAGCTTTCAAAGTAGTAAACACTAAGATAAGAGCAATGTGCAAAACAAGGAACATAAGAAACATGATTGAATAAATCATCATATGAATGAATGAAACACAACAACTCAAAATACTTGCTGAGATAGAAGGGAAAAGGTTTACTGACTCAACTAAAAAGTAAAAGATAGGCCCTCCGCTGAGGGAAGCAGGGATTTCAAGTTTCATAAAGAGCTTCCAAAAATTATGGTACTTATTAGCTTTCAGCTCTCATTGCCCCTATCATAGGAATCTTTAGGTGATTAAGGTTAAAGTGATCAAATATGAGGATATGCTTGACAAGTTGTAAGTTGAAAATCTCATCTCTCTTGAATACGAGGGCTGCTCCTCATGCTACTCAAGTTTAGTTACCGGTAAGTTCTTGTCATAGTAAGTATATGTGTATCATAGAGAACTACCAACGGGGTACCCCTTGCCCGATGATACGGAAGAATCCCCATATCAAAATGACAAGGCAAGCAGACAACGAGCATCTCAGCAATCTTCTTATTTACCATGGGAAAATGGTGCTTTTTCTCTATTTCCTATTTTCTCATCTCTTTTTTTTCTTTTTTTTTCTCAATCTCTATCTCTTTTTTATAAGAAGAATGCTTCATAGATTGCTCATTATGGTTACGCTGCAGGTTTCCACCATGATTAGGCATGGATTAGGCCGACAGCCCAGGCGTTTCTCTAACACACATACATAACTCCATGGACTTACAAGCTCCCCTTTCATTTCACACCGACGACATCCATAGACAAAAGAGCATGATATCAACTAGGTACAAAGTACAAGTGCAATGTTGAAAGAGTTCCCCATGACAGCATGGTTCTGCTAATTCACAACTTACAAAGCGCAAGCATATACGCAACATAGATGGGCACAATGGTTCAAATTTATTAAGTGCAAGAAAGTAAAGTGTGCCATCAAGTTCGTGAGAGATTTAATCACTAATTTTCACATAACAAGTTTAATTTAGAATGTAGATAAAAACATGAGTTTACTTGGAATAGCAATAATGCTAGTAGGTAGGTATGGTGGACACAAATGGCACATGTTTTGGTTTAAGGATTGGATGCACGAGAAGCATTCCCTCTTAGTACATGTTTTTGGCTAGTAAGGCTGGGTAGCAAGCATAAGAGTTGAAGGAAACAAACAAACATACAAGTGATAAAAACAAGCATGCAATCTTCCTTGGAAGCACAAAAGATCTTAACTAAAGAATACTAAGCTTATGAGCAAATCAAGAAAGAAAGATGATGAAATTATATTTCTTTAAGAGTACTTTTATCTTTTTCATTCAATTCTCAAAATAGTGTTGCTACTGATCGAGCCAGGTTTTCCAAAACCAACTAAATTAACTCAATGATCCCAAAGTGATACCAATACTAACAACAAGATCAGTCATATAATCATAAATTGAAAACTAATATAAGATATGCAAAAGAGTAAATGATAGAACTTCTCATTAATATTCCATAACGGCAACTCACTCCAAGGGATACATAGATATCTAACGAGAGGGGGGACACTTCCATAATGCAAACCATCCTACATGATAACTTCTTTATTCATGATATGACTCTACTAAAAAGGTAAAAAGATAGAAGATAGTGATGTGATACCGCGACACTCCCCCAAGCTTGGAACAAACCAAGGGGATGCCAAAACCTGATGACGAATTACTCCTTCGGTGGTGGTGGTGTTCTCTCGATGAGCTTTTTGATTAATTTCCGCAAATCCTCAATCTCGAAAGTGAGAGTACGAATCAACTCCGAGTTTTGCTCAATGCGGCTCATCATCATATCGGGTTGCGAATTCCATCTCTTGCGATTCTTTCCCCATTCTTCCTCCTTGAAGTCTTCTTTTCCTGCATGGTTAGAACGAGGCATATCCCAATTGAAGGGTAGTTTCTCCTTGGGCATATTCTGGAATTGATGCTCATGGATAAGGGTATGGAAGGGATTCTTGGTGCGTGGAGGAAGTGACCATGGAGCCAAACAGTGACGCGGAGGCTTCCCTCCAGTTGACATCCATGTAGTCCTTTTGATCTTGGTAGGGTTTGCCAACACTCCAATGCTTGCAATGGTAGTGCCAGTGTGCGGATGCTGGCTTTTCTTTGCCTCCTCTTCATCTTTACTCTCGATATCCTTCTCCTGCCCGGGGTCTTGGAGATCTTCCTCCACATGCTCCTTGCCCTTATCATTGGCGGAGACCATTGTGCTTCTAAACTTTTAAGAATAGTTCCTGACAGAAACAGATCAAGACGAAAATAGGACGAGAACACAATATATGAACCTCGGGGGATCCAGGGGATTATATATTATGAAGTTTTACAACAAAAGGAAGGTACTGGGAGAAAACGGGTCGGAGGCGGAGTCTGAGGTGGCCACACCACCTGCTGGCGCCGCCAAGGGGCCCACACCAGGGGGTGGTGTGAGCCATCCTAGCTCCTCTTTCGTCCCTCTTTCACTTTGTTGCTTCCCATGTTGGATAAAAACTCCAAAAATATAATTGGATAGAATTTTCGTGGAACTTTTATTACCAGAACTGTTACCTATTCGAAAACGGACTCTACAGGTCTCTGAAGTTGGTCTTTGATAAATTTTTCCGGAGTTACTTCTTGAATAGCATCAATATCTTCATTGTAAGAATCTCCAGCAATATAGTGCTTGAGTCGCTGACCATTCACCACTTGTGTAGTGTTATCTTTCAAAGAAGATATTTTTATTGCACCTGAACGATATACTTCTTCGATAACAAAAGGTCCTTCCCATTTTGAAAGTAGTTTCCCTGCAAAAAATCTGGGACGAGACCTATACAATAGAACTTTCTCACCAACATGGAACTCCCTCTTAAGAATTCTCCTGTCATGCCATCTTTTAACTTTTTCCTTAAAGAGTCTAGCATTCTCATATGCTTCACTCCTCCATTCATCCAACGAACTTAAGTCAATCTTTTCTCACCAGCAAGTTACAGTCTCTACTAAGTTCTTTCACTGCCCAATAAGCTTTGTGTTCTAATTCTAAGGGCAGGTGGCAAGCTTTCCCATAAACCATTTTGTAAGGAGAGAGTAATTCATAGGCATCTCATTGCGTCTAGAAATGTTACCAACTCGTTGGCACTCATCACATGATAAGACAAATTTTCTTGCATCTTTAAAAAGAGTAGGCCAGTAAAAACCTGATTGTAGCACCTTCTGTGCGGTTCTATTTCCTGCATGATGTCCTCCGTAGGCACTACCATGACATATTCGCAATATCTCCTTTTGTTCATATTCTGGAACACATCTTCGCATAATACAATCTACTCCTTATTTATATAAATGTGGGTCATCCCAAAAATAATGCCTCAAATTTTAAAAGAACTTCCTTCTTTGCTGAGCTGTAAAAGTTTGAGGCAAATACTTGGAGATAATAAAGTTAGCATAATCAGCATACCAAGGGCTCCCTCGCGAGCTTACCCCTACTGCAGCCAACTGTTCATTTGGGAAACTATCATTAGCAGACATAGGATCAAAAGAGATGTTTTCCAATCGAGATAAATTATCAGCAACAGGATTTCAGCACCTTTCCTATCTACAATATGTAGGTCAAACTCTTGTAAGAGCAGCACCCATCTAATGAGCCTAGGCTTAGCATCTTTCTTCGTCATAAGGTACTTAATAGCAGCATGATCAGTATGAATGGTAACTTTTGAGTCAACAATATAAGGTCTAAACTTATCACAAGCAAAGACAACAGCTAAGAATTATTTTTCAGTAGTAGCATAATTCTTTTGAGCAGCGTCAAGAGTCTTACTAGCATAATGGATAACATTTAACTTTTTATCTATTCGTTGCCCAAGGACAGCACCTATAGCAAAATCACTAGCGTCACACATGATTTCAAAGGGTAAGCTCCAATCAGGTGGTTGAACAATAGGAGCAGTAGTTAAAGCCTTATTTAGAGTTTCAAAAGCTTCCTTACAATCATCATCAAAAACAAAGGGTACATCTTTTTGAAGAAGATTAGTGAGGGGTTTTGATATCTTAGAGAAGTCCTTAATAAACCTTCTATAGAAACCAGCATGACCAAGGATACTACGAATACCTTTGACGTCTCTTGGGCAGGGCATTTTCTCAATTGCTTCAACTTTAGCTCTATCAACTTCTATGCCCCTTTCAGAAATCTTATGTCCGAGGACAATCCCTTCATTGACCATGAAGTGGCATTTCTCCCAATTAAGAACAAGATTAGTTTCTTCACATCTCTGCAAAACTTTATCAAGGTTGTGCAGACAATTATCAAAAGAAGTCCCATAGACGGAAAAATCATCCATGAATACTTCCACAATTTCCTCACAAAAACCATGAAAGATAGCAGACATGCATCTTTGAAAAGTAGCACAGCATTACACAAACCAAAAGGCATACGTCTATAAGCATAGGTTCCGTAAGGGCATGTAAAAGTAGTTTTTTCTTGATCTTGTTGTTTAACAGCAATTTGAGAAAACCCAAAGTATCCATCAAGAAAACAAAAATGGGTCTTTTTAGACAACCTTTCTAACATTTGATCAATAAAAGGTAGTGGGTAATGATCTTTCTTAGTAACTTTGTTAACTTTTCTGAAATCAATGCACATCCTATAACCTACTACTATTCTTTGGGGAATAAGCTCATCATTATCATTAGGCACAACGGTAATTACCCCCTTTTAGGGACACGATGAACAGGACTAACCCATTCACTATCAGCAATAGGGTAAATAATACCAGCTTCAAGGTGTTTTAATACCTCGTTTCTTACCACTTCCTTCATCTTAGGATTTAAACAATGTTGATGCTCTACCACTGGCTTTGCATCTGGTTCTATATTGATAGTGTGTTGACACATAGTAGGAGAAATACCCTTTAAATCATCTAGATTATAGCCCATAACCCCTCGGTGTTTCTTCAATACCTCCAATAATCTTTCCTCTTCCTTCCCTGAAAGTTTAGAACTAATAATAACAGGATATATTTTATTATCATCAATGTAAGCATATTTAAGATCGTCAGGTAAAGGTTTTAGATCGAAGTCCGGATCCTTTTTAGGTGGCAATGTGGTACCCAAATCTTCCACAGGCAAGTTATGCTTAAGCATCTTAGGTTGACGACGGAGAATCTCGTCAATCTTATTTCTTTCTTCCATGAAGATTTCACTTTCGTGGTCTTCCATAAATTGCTGCAAAGCATTGTTAGGAGCAAGATAAATAGAAGCAAGTTGTTCAACTCTAAAATCCTCATTATGGGTTTCATTTTCACAAGGTTCTTTAGTAAATTTCGAAGAATTAAACTCATAAGATTACCCATCAAATTTAGTTAAAATTTTCTCCCTTTTGCAGTCTATAATGGCTCCACATGTACTCAAGAAAGGTCTACCAAAAATGATAGGATAGGTTTTACTAGCAGCTGAACCAAGTACTAGAAAATCGGCAGGATATTTAGTCTTACCATAAAGAACTTCCACATCTCTTACGATACCAATTGGAGAGATGGTCTCTCTATTAGCAAGGTGAATAACCACATCAATCTCTTCTAGTTCGCAAGGAATGATTTCATGCATAATTTCTTTGTAAAGCTCGTAAGGAATAACACTTGAACTTGCACCAATATCACATAAACCATAATAGCAATGATCACCAATTCTAATAGAAAGCACAGGGACACTAGCCATTTTAGTTCTATTAGGATGTGAGACAATATTACAAGCATCCTCACGGAAGACAATGTGTCCATCTTCTACAATTTTAGTGACAAGGTCTTTCATAATTGCTATAGCAGGTTCAATGTTTATTTGTTCATCAGGTTTTACAGTTCTCTTTGTACTTTTATTGATTACACTAGTTATCATAGGATGCTCCTTTACCTTATCCGGGAAGGGTATTTTCTCGATATAAGGTTCAGGTAAGAGGTGATCAACAGTGCAAAATTTAGTACTCCTAACAGGAACATAATCAACAATAACTTTATATGGTGCATGATACTTATTCCATCCCTTTTTCGGAATTTCAATATAGGAAGCAAAAGCCTTAAAACAATTTGCCATAACTTGAGAGTCTAGACCATAAGCATTTTTAATATTTTGAAAGTCATCAGTTCCCATAAAAGATTCAATGCATTCATAATCATAATTTATACCTAACTCCCTTCCTTTGTCATTCTCCCATGCTTCAGCATTATCTTGAATACGGTCTAGAAGATCCCATTTAGCTCCTTCTTCCATGCGTGTAAATGATCCAGCACAAGAGGCATCCAATAAATCCTTATCATGAAGAGAAAGTGACGAGGGTTTAACTCGCCAATGCCCATTGTTATGGACTTGAGTTTTGGAGAAGGAGAGAGCACTGGAGGCATCAGTCGGCTGGCAAACAAGCACACAGGGACACAAGTTTTACCCAGGTTCAGGCCTCATAGAGGTCCCTACTCTTGCTTGTCTGCTCTTGGAATTAACGAAGGAATCAAAGATTACAGGGGTGCGCAGATGCAATCTGGCGAGAGTTGTGGAAAGTAGGGTTGCATGTGTCCTCCTTGCAGCCGCCTCCTATCCTTTATATAGATAGCCTAGGTCTCGGGTAGCAGATCGAGTCGGTTACAGATTAGGGTTTTCCCTTGAACTTTCTATCTTATGCTTCTTCTTGTCTCGCAAGCAATTGAGAATCCGTGGGCCACTCGAATTCTCCATTGGGCCTTGGCAACACCATGGGCTTCCGCCGAATCTGGACCGTATATACCAAACTCGAGTACCTATAGAGTATACCAATGTCAGTAGCCCCCGAGTGTCTAGTGGAATCGTAGATTCGACTAGGGACTTTATGAAGTCTTTCGAGTGCATGACCGAGTATATTTTCGAGTGTTCAGTTTGTGTCATAGGGATTGTTGATATACGTGCTTGATTTATCTGATGTATCGGTATGAGTTAACTGCCTTAGGGCAAAACAACGCAATCTACTCGAACTCGAGTCCCTGGACTCGAATTCAAAAAAGTGTTGGCGTAATTCGACTCAGGCCGCGGAGGTCTTACATGATTCGAATTCCAGTGTATAAGTGTAAGAACTCGGCGCGTCCGTCAAGGCATGTTCATCGTACCTGCAGGGACGGATATGTTTCTGGTAGTGCGCAACAAATGCATTGCCAGGCCTTATTCAGGTCTTATCTTCACGCTATAAGCGCGGCATCTGAATTTTTTATCATCACGGAGACAATTCGGGTGGCCCAGGAGAAGTAATCTCTTTGTAGGGATAATATGAGGCAGAGTCGCCATAGCATTCGAGTGTGGATGTTATCGACACACAGTACGATGTACAAGAAAAAATAATCATAGGGTGCACGACCAGCGATCCCTATGGGAGTAGCCCCCGAGTGCCTGGTTGAGTCGAAGACTCAAGTAGTGACTAAAAGACCTTTTGCGACTGCTATCATCTTTTGCTGCTGGTGTTAGTCGAATTTGCTTCCAGCGCTCCCTATGGGAGTTACCCATAGTCCTCAATCGAATCGTTGATTCGAGTGGTGGGTATATCTTGAATGTTCATATACCTGCATGAAGATAATCGTAGGGTGCCCGACCAGCGCTCCCTATGGGAGTAGCCCCCGAGTGCTCGGTTGAGTCGAAGACTCGAGCGAGGACTAAAGTAGTCAAAATCATCTACTGCTGAAAATCAATGACGTCAGTGCTGACGATGTGATGACCTCGGTTACCCGCGTGAGCGTCTTTGACGGGACGTGACGGCGGTGGGTCCCACTTTCTGGCTTTGATTTGACCGGGCGTGCGTAATCTTCTGTTTTAACTATGTCACCTTGATTTCCACGCGTAATGGGAATAGTGGGGGGACGGTTCATGCTTCAGCTTCGCCACGTGTCAATGGTGATGTGTGCCACGCATGTAGTAGGGTTTCTGCTGGCCGTTGGATGGTTTCTGCGAGGAGGTTAAGTAACAGCACAGCTGCGGTAATTTCCCCATCTGTCTTCTTTGTTCTTGCCTCCATTGCCATTGCTGCTGGTCTCTACTTCCTTGCGCACTTTCTCGTTGCAGCGCTGGACCAGCTCCGTATCTTCCCCAGCTACTTCCTCCGTTCGCACCGCCATCAGAAGATGGGCAAGAAGAAGGGAGGTGCCGCTGCTGGGTCTGCCACCGCCATTGCCGCCACCAAGAAGAAGGGTGGCTCCTCCACTGTGGGCACCAGCGCCACCGGTGCTGGGAAGAAGAAGGGCGCGGGCACCCGCGTCACCAATGACGATTGGCGTACGTCCATCATCAAGCCCACCGAGTTGCATCTTCATTGTCGAGATGGAGTTCTTCCCTCCATGGAAGATGACTCGCGAGTGCCCGACGAGGAGGTAATCCCTTGTCCTCCTCCTGGTTTCCGGGTGATGTTCCTTGTGTTCATCATCCGAGGTCTTTCTCTGCCTCTGCATCCTTTCTTCAGGGGCCTCCTTTGCTTCTACGGGCTCCAGCTGCATCAATTGTCCCCAAATTCTATTCTCCACATCTCCTGCTTCATTACCCTTTGAGAGTGCTGGCTCGGAGTCGAGCCGCACTTTGGCCTCTTTAAGAGGCTTTTTAAGCTGAAACGCCAGTCGGTGTCCGGTTCGGTAGTTTATGAAGTAGGAGGCTGCGGAATCCATGTCGACTCTTCCACCACTTACTTCGATATCAAGCTCACTACGTCCGTCCAAGGGTGGATAGACAAGTGGTTCTACATCCACGACCAGAAGGCCGACGGAGAGAACTACGGACTCGTGCCCTTCGATCCCGCGACGCCGTGCAAGAGGAGGCTCTCTTGGAAGAATATCGTGATGCCTGGCGAGTCCGAGGAAACAGAGGTGCTGTATAAGCACGTCTGTGACCTCGAGAGTCGCATAGGCAAAGAAGAGGGAGGCGCTGCCCTCATTCGCACATGGTTGCGCCGTCATGTCCAGCCTCTACAGGGCAGAGTCCACCCCATGTTCCGCTGGGCTGGTGCGAAAGATGCCACTCGCGTATCTGCCAATGGCATTTCTGCGGGTGAGGTGGATAAGAGGGTGCGACTGGTGACCAAATACATCACCAAGGAGGTTCTCCCAGGCGAACCCAGTCATGCCTCCTTTCGACGCCTCAAACCCTCCTCCTGAGGTAGAATTGTATGACGAAGTAGCTTTCGTTTTCGGTTGCCTTTTTATGATGCTATGATATATAATATTGTATCTTCTGAATGCAGGACTAGCAGTGCCCCTTGTCCTGAAGGGGTTATCCCTCGCGAGGTGGATGAAGAGGACGAGTCAGAGTCGACCGTCCCAATCAAAGAGGAGGAGGGAGCCCCCAAGTCCAGCGACCCGGACACTCGCAAGCGTTGCCGCAACAAGGATTCGGATGCCTTGTCGCCGATGATGCCAGAAGGCCCTTTTGTTGTTGTTGCAGAGGAGCCAATCCCCGCCATTCCTGTGCGCTCCATGGCTCCTCCTGCCCGGAAGAAACCGCGACTGCCAAAGGAGTTGTCGGAGTCGGAGGAGCAATCCTTCGACCTTGATAAATTTGAATGGTGAGTTCACGAATTTTCCTTGGTTTCTTTTTTGGGGTTGTGTTCCCTAAGGTTTTTGCTGGATGTGTTTTGTAGTCAAGCGGCATCGTCGTCTTCTGGTGATGTCCAATTTGTGAAGGAATCTAGAGTCACAGACTCCAAGGCCAAGGAAGTGGCCGAACGATCTTCCTCTCCTCCATTGGTGGCCCACTCCAGGCACAACTCATCGAGTTCCCCGCATGCTGGGGGACACCAGGTGGTTGCCTGGATGACTGCGTGCAGTCATCCTCGGAGTCTCTAGAGGACCATGTAAGCATCTCTTTGCTGTTTTGTCAGTCGAATATATACTTGGTGCTGTTGCTGAACCTTGTTTTCTTCTAATGCAGCTCATCATGAAGGAAGCTGCTCACCTGGTGGAGCAAGTCCTGGACATGGGTCGACAGCATGCGCGGCTGGACAATCGTTATCACGTTGTTGAGGATAGTTTTGCCGTTGTCTTTGTCTTGGTGAAGTTTCTAGATTCGATTGATGATACGTCCTGTTCTTTGTAGTTGAGCATAACGAACTTCTGCGTCATGCTCCTTCACTCGAAAAGACGCTTGCCGCGGCGACGAAGAGTCGCGATGAAGCAATCGTGGCCCTGGAGGAGTCATGAAAGCGCGAGGAGGACTTGCACTCCTCCAATGCCAAGAGGGAGAAGTTGCTCGAGGAGCAGCTTTTCTCGATTGCTAAGTCCCTCTCAGGTACTCTTTTCAACTGAATTTTCGTTGTTTCTTGCTTCGACATCGTGTTATTGTGTTAACACTTTGCTGTATGTAGATGCCGTCGGCCTGATCTTTGATGCCTAGGCCCTTCGTCGCGATGATGCATTGGCTGGTGCTGTCGCCGCAGTCGAAGACCACATCGCTTCCATTCAAGGGACGCTGATGAAGGCCAAGGGTGTGCGCAGTCGCATACGCAGGGATCTAACTCCCAAGGCTGAGTTGCTTGACAACCTTGAGGACCTGGTTGAATCCCTTGCTGGGGGTATTCCTATGGACTTCAGGAACTCCCAACGGTCTGTCGGTGCCACCATGGCACTCACGATGGTGCAAGCCCATGGCGTGGAGGTGGATCCCGCCGCGATTTCCAAGGCGATGCCCGTCGGCGCAGATGGCCAACATGTAGTGTTTGCTCCCTTCGCTACTGGCTGTGGTAAATATGGGCCGCAGCTCATCAATACATTCGCCAAATACTCTAAGGAGCTACAGCGAGCGAAGAATGCGGCGAAGGCTACGGCATCAGGGGCTGGCACTAGAAAGTCTGTGGCGTCAGAGACCTCCACGAATTCGACGAGGCGCCTGAAGTCCAAGTTGAAGTCAAAGAAGCAGGCTGCTCCTTAGTAGCTATTTTGTAATAGTTGTAGTTTTATTTTTGTGTTGAAACCATGCTTTTTGTGGGAGTATCCCTGTCGAGACTTTGTTGTTTCTGAATGCATTCAAGCCTTTTATCAATGTACTCTTGGTCCCTTATTTTGCTCTTGCTTGGTTTATGATAGGGTACGTTGAGTGGTCCCTCGAGTGATCCTCATGATCCTCCACCCACCGATGAGACCTTGGCGCAGCCGCGCTCAAAGGTGGATGAGTTGTCCCTGCTTTCGCGACTGCGCGATCGCATTAAGCAACTGGAGCGTGAGTTGCCCATCCTCCGTAGTAGCGCGGATGTATGGAAGTCGAAGGAGGAGAAGGCTACCGCCCGCGAGAAGTATCTCTTGGAGGAGGTGACGCAGCTGAGCGAGCAGTTCAAATGTTAGCTTTCTGCCCTCTTATCTTTTCTTTTAGTCAGTCGCGGCGATGCCTTGTCTTCATACTTTGCCCTTTTGCTTGGTGTAGTTGTCATTGCTCTTCATCCGTAGGATGAGAATGACCGGATTGCTATTCGAATGAATGATCTGACCCAGGAGCAACTACAAGTGAGTGGGTACTTTTGGGTGGACAACGATCGTGCGATCGCGCTTGCGACCCTGCAGGATCGTGCTTCTCGAGTACTTCACTTTTTGAAGAAGGCGCAGTCGTGCCTTAGACATATCTATCAAACGATGTTTACGTTGGACGTCGCCCCTTCAAGCCTGTTGGCTCTTCTGGCGAAGTTTCAGGATTTGAGTGCGGTTCGCGAGTGTGTACAACAGCAGTTAGTAGCGGGTGCTAAGGCTGCGTTGTCACTGGTGCGACTGCATAGGCCGGATGTAGATGTTGCGGTTGTTGCCGCTAGGCCGTCACCTCTGCCAGAGGGTATGACCTGGGACATGGTTCCGCACTACCAAGCAGTTGATCGCCCATCGGAAGAAATTGTCGACTTCTTCGAGGAACAAACGAACGTTCTCCTGTTGCAGCAGTAGCATGATTTGTATCCTGCACATAGTTGTACAAGTGTTGTAAAGTTCATATGAATATGTTGTATGTAATTAATACTCATTGATATGTGAATAGCTTGCTAGCTTTTGTGTTTTGCGAGTGTGTTTGCACTCTTCAGTTCCTTTTCGTTAGCCTGACTTATGTTATCTCAACACCTTGCCAACCCGTTAGGTGCGTTGCAACTGGGTTGGTGTTTATCAAGGGTTCGATTGTTGTTGTGTCAGCTACTCAGGATACTTTTCGTAGAACGAGAGTGTAAAGGGTGGCGTAGCCCCCGAGTGATCGATTTGCAGGAAAATAAGGAAAACACAGAGTTTTGGGGCACTTAGCTTTATTTATTCGCAGAATAGTACGAGGTACAATGTGTGGCTAAGTAGCCTGGCTGAATAGCCTTATTTGTAAATGTAAAAATGACTAGGGGAAGAAGCGACGCAGCTGTGCAATGTTCTAGGGGTTGGAGTATGCGACTCCTGTCTTGAAATCTTTAAGGCGATATGCGTCACCTAGGATTACTTTTGTAATCACGTAAGGTCCCTCCCATGGAGACTCGAGCTTGAGATGCCCTTGTTGCTTGAGTCGCAGGACCAGGTCTCCTTCAACAAAGGATCTTTGGCGTAGTCTTCTGCTGTGGTAGTTGCGAAGGCTTTGCTGGTAGATCGTTGATCTCTCTGCTGCGATTTCTCGCGCCTCGTCAAGAAGGTCGATGGAGTCTTCGAGTGCAAGAGTTGACTCATGATCGCTGTAGGAGACCACCCGTGGGGCTTTGTAGCGTACTTCTGCGGGTAGCACCGCTTCAGCACCGTGCACCATGAAGAACGGGGTATATCCCGTGGCGCTATTTGGAGTTGTGCGCAAGCTCCAGAGTATGGATTGCAGCTCGTCTGGCCAGCATCCGGCGGCTTGTTCGAGTGGCCGGAGGAGTCACTTCTTGATTCTGCTGCAGATGAGGCCGTTGGCCTTTTCGACTTGACCGTTGGTCTGCGGGTGAGCCACCGAGGCGTAGCTTATGTTGATTCCCAAGTTTTCGCAGAATTCCTGGAACTCCTTGGAGGTGAAGTTCGTCCCATTGTCCGTGATGATGTTGTGTGGTATTCCAAAGCGGTAGACAATGGACTCGAAGAACTTGACAACGCTGGTTCCTGATTGGTTTGTCATCGGCATGGCCTCGATCCACTTGGTGAATTTGTCGACTACGACCAGGAGGTAGACGTAGCCTCCTCGCGAGGATTTCGGGAGCTTGCCGACCATGTCGAGTCCCCATTGCGCGAAGGGCTAAGCCAATGGTATTGGCCGGAGTTCCGCGCCAGGTGCGTGCGGTTTGTCCGTGAATCGCTGGCAAGTGTTGCAGCGCTAGACGATGTCCTTGGCATCACGCATGGACGTTGTCCAGTAGAATCCGGCTCGTAGAGCTTTGGCGACGAGGGCGCGACTGCCAGCATGGTGCCCGCAGGTCCCTTCGTGGATGTCGAGGAGGACGGCCCTTCCATCCTCATTGGAGGCGCACCATTGGAGCACTCCTGTGATGCTGCGCTTGTACAGTTCGTCGTTGATGACGGCGAATGCCTTGGATCGTCGTGCAATGTGTCGCGCGTCAGTCAGATCATCTGGCAGCCTCTTGTTGAGTAGATATGTGATGTAGGGTTGTGTCCAAGATGGCTCGATCATCATGACGCCAATTGTCCCTTCGAGTCCTGTATCAAGCTCTAGGTCGTCGAGTGACATTGGCTCATTGGGTGGCGTAGCCCCCAAGTCCGTTGACGCGCTTGCTTTCTTCTCTGGAACCTTTGGCTTGATGGAGCATTCGCAGATGCGCTCGAGAAATACCCCATGTGGTATGGGGGTGCAAGTGGAGCCAATGTTGGCGAGTGTGTCCGCCTCTTCATTGCCTTCACGGCCTACGTGTCGTAGCTCACAACCATCAAAGTCCCTTTCGAGTGTGTCGTAGAGATCGCGATATGCGATCATGTTGTCGCTCAGTGCGTCGAACTCGTGCATCGTTTGGTTGACCACCAGTTTGGAGTCGCCATAGATGATGAGCCTCTTGGCGCCACATGATTTCGCCATCCGCATCCCATGGATTAGAGCTTCATACTCAGCTTCATTGTTAGAGGTGGTGAACTGCATTCGCGGAATGTATTTCAGCTTGTCTCCCTGGGGCGATGTCAGTATGACACCTGTACCAGCGCCGTCCTTTCGTTTGGACCCATCGAAGTGCATCATCCAGAGATAGGACATATCTGGCTTTTCGGGGAGCTGGTTCTCCATCTAGTGCATGAGGAAATCAGGGAGGACTTGCGACTTGATCGTGTCGCGCTTTTCGTATGTGATGTCTCATGGAGACAGTTCGATTCCCCAAAGCGTGAATCGCTCGGTGGCATCAGGGTTATTGAGGATGTGCCCGAGCGGGGCGTCATTGACCACCACGATTGGGTGCTCCTGGAAGTAGTGGCGCAGTCGCCTGGCTATCATGAAGACGCCGTACACCAGCTTCTGGTAGTGCGGGTACTGCTGTTTTGTTGGCATGAGCACCTCGCTGAGGTAGTAGACTAGGCACTGGACCCCGTGGACCTTGTTTTCTTCGGCTCGTTCCACCACAAGCACCGTGCTGACCACTTGGTTGGTGGCAGAGATGTAGAGCAACATCAGCTCTTTTTCTCATGGAGTCACTAGTACCGACGAGGTGGATAGTAGATGTTTGAGATCTTCGAATTCTTCTTGCGCCTCGTCTGTCCACTCGAACTTGTCAGTTTTGCGGAGAAGTAGGTAGAAGGGCAGTGCCTTTTTGCCCATTCGGCTGATGAATCGACTGAGCGTCGTGATTCGCCCGGCCAGCTGCTGGACGCCTCTTATGTTCTTTGGCTTCTCCATGGCCAGTATGGCCTTTATTTTCTTCAGGTTTTCTTCGATCCCTCTCGCGGAGATGAGATACCCGAGTAATTGCACAGATAGTAAGCCGAAGGCACATTTGTCCGGATTGAGCTTGATTCGGTAGCGGTCGAGGTTGGCGAAGGTCTCGCTTAGATCATCGATTAGCGAGGCTTCCTCTTTTGTTTTGATGACGATGTCATGAACGTAGACTTGGATGTTGCGACCAAGTTGGTTCTTCAGGCAGGCCTGCATGCACCGCTGATAGGTGGCTCTTGTGTTTTTTAGCCCGAAAGGCATTGTGTTGTAGCAGAAGACACCAAAGGGCGTCGTAAATGCCGTTTTCTCCTGATCTTCCTCCTTCATTCAAATCTGATTGTAGCCTAAGTAGGCATCGAGGAAGCAGAGACGCTCACATCCTGCGGTGGATTTGATGATTTGGTCGATTCGTGGCAGCGGGAAGTGATCCTTTGGGTAGTGCTTATTCAAGGAGGTGAAGTCCACGCACATCCGCAGGATATCCGTGTCTTTTTTGGGCACAAGCACTGTGTTAGTGAGCCAAGTGCTTTCCTTGATCTCGTGTATGAATTTTGCGTCGAGGAGTCTATTGATCTCCATTCGGACTGCTTTTGCTCTTGGTTCAAACAGTCGCCAAATTGTCTGCTTGACTGGCCTTGCATCTAGATTTACGTTGAGTGAGTGCTCGGTGAATTCCCTGGGAACTCCTGGCATGTCCGCTGGACACCAGGCAAAGATCTCCCAGTGCTCACGGAGGAATTCGACGAGCGCGAGTTCCTATGCAGAACTCAAGTTGTTGGCGATGAGGGTCGTCTTTGTCGGGTCCGTTGGGTGGACCTAGACTTTCTTCGTGTGCACCGACGAGTCGAAGGACAGGTCGGGTTAACTTGGCATGCTCAGGGGAGGCAGACTGTTGTCTGTTGACTCCTTTAATCTTGCGAGTTCCTCCTGCATGCTGAAGGACTGGGAGATTCTATTGAATTCCTTGTTGCAGTTGTCGGGCCTCTCGAAGTTGTCGTTGATTGTGATTACGCCGTTTGGACCCGACATCTTCATTTGCAGGTAGGCGTAGTGTGGCACTGCCATGAACCTCGCGAACACGACACGTCCGAGGATGCAGTGATATTGTGAAGGCCAATCGACGACCTCAAAGTCGATGCGCTCTCGCCAAAAGTTTTGCAGCATGCCGAAGATGACATCGAGGTTGATTTTGCCCAGGGGATATATGCCTTTCCCTGGGACGATGCCATGTAATGTCGTGTCTGAAACTCCCAGACACGTCAGAGGGATCCTCATCGCCCGCAAGGTACTTGCGAACATGAGGTTAATGCCACTGCCGCCATCCATGAAGACGCGACTCATGTCGAAACTCCCAATATGTGCCTCAAGTATGAGGGGACAGTGGACTGGACAAGAAACTTGGCACGGGTGATCACGCCTATCGAAGGTAATGCAGGAGTCGCTTCCACTTAGGTACTCAGTGGTGGAAGGTGGAGAGTTTATTGCCAAGTTGACTTGGCGAGTGATGGCCTTCTGCACTCGATTTGAGGGACGCCCTTTTTGGATCATCCCCATGTTGCCCACGGCTCGTGGGTATGGTTCGCCTCCGTGATGCTGGACTGGTGCGACCGCGGGTGGTGGTGGTCCAGGCGGTGGTGGAGGAGCTCCATGTGCCACAGCGCCTGGGGCGGCTCCATAGCCCCTGTTGACTGTGTCGCGATTCATCTGGGCCAGGCCTTCGTGGAGTTTGAGGAACTCGCGGTAGTCCTTGAGGAGGTGGCTGGATTTCTTCTTGCCATCGTGCTTGTCGATGTAGAAGTGCACATTGCATGGCCCGGACATTTTTTCCTCGATAGATGTTGTGGGTGCCTCTTCACGAGTGCGGTGCTGCCACACCTGCGTGGTTTTTCCGCTGTCGCGGTATCCACCACTGCGGTATTCGCTGTTGCGGTATCCATTGTTGCGGTTATCGTCGCGTTTGTCGGCGTAGCCGGCTGCAACTATGTTGACCTTGTCGCGGTCATCGTAGACGCACATTCGATGTTTGCTTCGGCGGTCGCGTCTGCGACCAAGTTCGTCATCATCGTTGGAGTAGGTGTGATTTTTCACCGAGTCTTCTCCGTCAGCCCACCGATTTGCGATTTCCACCAGGTGGGCGATCGTTTTGGACTTTGAGCGGCCCAGTGATGGCTCAGTGTACGGCGCCAGAAAAGTGCTGGTGTGGTGTTGATGTTGAGCTTGTTGGGAACCCCAAGAGGAAGGTATGATGAGCACATCAGGAAGTTTCCCTCAGTTATGAAACCAAGGTTTAATCGAACTAGTAGGAGCAAGGAAACACCCCAAAGGTGTTGCTAGCTGAGCCTTGGCAGGGCGCACTACCGGTGCTAGTAGCAACGTGGAGACCTGCACAACACAACCATAGAACTTTGTCCCCAACTTGCGATGAGGTTGTCAATCTCACCGTGTTTTGCAGAAAACAAAGGATTAAACGTATCAAATGGAAAGAAGTAAAAGTTTGCAGAAAGTAAACACAAAGCAGTAAACAGTTTATAGATTGTATGTAAAGACACGGACCGGGATCCATAGTTCACTAGAGGTGGCTCTCCTTAAGATAGATAACATGCTGGGTGAACAAATTACAGCGGGGCAATTGACAAACATCGAGAAAGCAATACATGCATATCTAATCATCTTGACTCCTTTGAGACTTGATTGGGCATTACAACATTATACATAGACCGCCATCCAACTGCATCTATGACCAATAATCCACACATTCAGGTTATCAGCCGAACCCCCTCTAGTATTAAGTTGCAAGCAACAAATTATTGCTTTACGAACTGCGTGTAAAGTAAACAATACGATTGTTCTATGAACAAAGGATTGTTGTTTTCTCCCTAGTAGCAACATCACATCTAGTACCTTAGAGATTTCTGTCACTTCCCCAGATTACCAGAGGCATGAACCCACTATCGAGCATAAATACTAACTCTTGGAGTTGCTAGCATCTACTTGGCCAAGATAGCTACTAACAACGAAAAGCATGCAAGATCACAAATAACAAAGACATGATAGAATCAATAATCAATCTGAAATAGCATCTCAATATCCATCGGATCCCCGCAAACACAACATGCAAAATTACAAATAGATGATCTTGATCATGAACGGAGCTCACAAGATCTAGACATGAAATCACAAAGGAGGAGAACCAGCCATCTAGCTACTACATGGATCCGTAGTCCAAGGATGAACTACTCACGCAACACACCGGAGGCTTGCATGGTGATGAAGAAGGCCTCCAGGGTGAATTCCCCTCTCCGATAGGGTGCCGGGAAGAGCTTCATATCCCTCCCGATCTAGGTATGGAGATGACGGCGGCTACAGACTCTTTCATGGATTTTTGATCGGGTACTTAGGGTTTTCGTCCCGAGGGCATCTTATAGGCGGAAGGGGAGGCCGAGGGGGTGCCGGAGGCGGCCATACCACCCCCTGGCGTGGGCTAGGCTGGGCTGCACGGCCAGGTGGTGTGGTGGCCCCTGGCCCCTCTCCGTCTCGTATTCTGGCATCTGATGACTTCCGGAAAAATAGGCACTTTGGCTTTTGTCCCGTCCAATTCCGAGAATATTCATTTTCTGACTTTCCTGGAACCAAAAACAGCAGAAAACAGGCAGCTGGCACTATGTCTCTTGTTAATAGGGTAGTCCAAGAAATCATATGAAAAGTACAAGAAAGTGGATAAAACCAAGCATGGAACATCAAAAATTATAGATACATTTGCAATGTATCACCCAGCTCCTCCTTGAGCTCTATACGGCGAACGCCGCCATTGAATGCGTCTATTGCGTGATCCTCCGAGATGTTTTCTGTGGAGTTCTTGATGATGGACCACCTCTGGATGTACGAGCGTAGTGATTCGCCTGACTTTTGCTGGCACCTTCTCAGCTCTTCGATTGATGCGGGCCTTTTATAGGTGCCCTTGAAATTGCGCACGAAGCTGTAGACCAGCTCTTCCCAGCTGCGAATGGATCCGTGCGGGAGATTGTTGAGCCATGCGCGAGCGGCGCCTGTAGCTGCAGGCATTGCATGGCCGTGCTTCGACTCCCGCCATGTAGTCTGACGGAGGAGATGTGGTCCTCCAACCAGATTTTTGGGTCCTCTAGACCGTCAAATTTTGGGTTCTCTCACGGTAGTTTGAACCCTTTAGGCATTCGCTTCTGCCTAATGGCTCTGCTGAAGCATCTAGCGCCATAGAGCTCAGTCTCGTCCTCTTCTGAGTTAATCAAACAAGCGTGTCTTGCCCTTGATTTGTCGATTTTGCGTTGTGTGAGGTCGTCGCGTGCATCGTAGTCGCATCATGCCGCCGTGAGCAGCGACGCCAAGACAGATCGTGGCTATTGTCACTGGACGAAGGCGAGGAGTAATGTTTTGCCAGAGCCTTGCTTTTCTTTGGCTCCGGTGCAGGCTCTTTGTCGAGGGCCGCCTCGACTAGCCCCAATCCCGTGATCGTAGATCGGTGCATGGTAGCTCGTGGATCTCCAGCTGGCGGCTGGTTATTGAGGAGGTACATGGTGGCCGCTGTTACCGCGGCTTGCAGCATCCTCGGGAGCATGTTGCCCCGTGTATCCGCCGTCATGGAGCCGTAGTCGAGGACTTTCACGGCTTCCACGCGCTCCTCCTCGGTGAGGTGGGCCAGTCGATATCTTCTCTTGTTGGCCAGGTACTCATTGCCTTTGGAGGAGGATCCTCCGTGGGAGGAGAGCCTGGCTCGCCGAAGGCTTGCGTCCGCCGCCTTTTTACGCGCTTCGAGTTGAGCGAGTGCATGTAGCTGGCGTCTGTATTCCTCCTTCAGTAGCCAATGGTAACCCATCAGCATGTCTTGCAAGGAGTTGAGGGGCAGAGGATTGCCTCGCAGAGCTTCTCGACAGCAGGCTCACTCGTTGTCGTTGAGCTTGATCACCACGTGCTCTCCAGTGTGTTCATTCGCTATGGTCGATGGTTCTCCTGCCGCTCCATTGTTGACGGGTGCGCCGTTGCCACCATTGGTGGGGCCGCCGTTGGGCATGCTGCCGTTGGGCGTGCTGCCGTTGGGCGGTCCGGTGCCAGATCCAGTGCCAATGTTTTCGCGATTGGCGGTAGTATCGCCTGTGTTGATGACGGCGCACATGAAGTGGTTGGGGAAGCTGTTGCTCCTGCAACTTTCAGATCCAGAGCCGTAGGCTCTGTCTTCAGTGGCTAGATCACTCGGATCAGATCCGTGACTGTTGTCGCTGTCCGTTCTCCCAGTTGTTGCCGAGGCGTTGAGTTTGCTGAGGGTGCTGATTGGTGGCGGGAACCACTGTTGGGGGGATACCCCTGGGTAGGGTCACGCCGGGGTATAAAGGCCGAGTTAGCCGAGGTACGGCAAGGTCAAAGCGGATGCTGGCTGTGTCACCTCAAGGCAGGCCGAATCACGATGTAACCCGGACCGGAGGATGTCCACCTAACTGAGTCTCATCCGACTTATATCGTAAGTCGGTGAAATGTATCTAACTTGTATGCAGGCACAGGTATGGCCGGATCAACTAGGTACGATCCGGGTTACATCAAGCTTCTAGGAGAAGGAAGGTATCCCGCTGGTCAAAGGTGACCACTGTACGCAGAGCGTGAGCGAAGCGGAGAGAGGCAGGACCACCGAGGCGTGGCCGACAAAGGTGACGATGCCAATGTCGGATGACGCAGGCGCCGCAAAGGCTCACATAGCCTCTGCATGGATGATGCGGGGTTAAAGTAACCCGGTCGGCTTACTATTTTGGGAGGAGGCATATTCCTTGGAATATGCCTCCACATATACCCTAATTGGAGACCTAGCCACCCTTATATAAGGAGGGCTAGGGACTCTATAGAAGGGGTTGGTCTTTAACTGGTTGAGCTCTAGGGTGAAGGTTGAGTTTTACTGGGTTCCTGAGGACTAGCTAGCGGTGAGAGTAAGAGAGTTCCTTCTTCCTCCTCTCTCCAATACAGCTCAAGGAGCACTTGTAATCTGTGAAAGTGAATCAAATACAAAGCTATTGTGTGTGGAATCACCACACTATCCCTCCCTGGATTCCCCTAGTGCATTTAGTCCCCACCTTTAGCCTATCCATGGCATCTGCCGTGCCACCACCACGACAGTTGGCGCCCACCGTGGGGCTAGCGGCGCTAGTAGGGGTGAAGATTCGGACGGGAAACCTCATCGGCACCGCGAACGCATCGTCTTCGGGCTTGTTCAGCGCTTTGGAGCGCTGGACTTTGTCAGCGACAACGCTGGCTGCTTCGTCAAGTGTCCTCTTCCGCACAACAGCCTCTTCGTCAAGCTCGGCGCACACAAGGTCTACGTTGCTGTTGGTGTGTCATGCGTTCACCCGCGGCACGTCGTCGAAGGAGGCGAGCCACCCCTTAGCGTGGTTCACGGGGCGAGTATCACTCGCTCCCCGGACCGTGCTGAGGTGATGATGATTGCGCCTGGCGCTGGCACAAGCAAGGATCCGGCACCAGATCCGGAGGTAACACCTAAGGCACCGAGGAAAAGTAGAGGTCCTCCACTAGAGAGGCCAGAGAATGTACTACAGCAAGCGATGGATAGCTTGGCAAACCCAGTAGCAGCAGTGGTAGATCCGGCTCAGGCATAGGCCGAGCTAGAGGAAACTAGGCAAAAAATACTAGAAGGTGCAAAAAAGATAGCCGCGGCTCAGCAGTCGTTGAACATGACACTGCGTGAGTACGCAAAGGCAAATAAAGTAGATGCTGTAAAAGTAAAGGGGAGAAATCTCATGAGTGAAATGAACAAAGAGGGTGATACTAGGATTGAGGAGTCAGAGAACTGTTTATCCGTGGGGCTGCCGAAGTATAGTACCCCGGCGAAAAACCTCAGAGCAGCAGATGCAGCTGCATCCGAGTTAGAGGTCTAACGGGTGAAGCCCGTTAGAGACAGCAAGATAGGGTCAATGAGTTGGTTCGGATCGTGAATAGGCAAAATGAGGAATTTCTCAGGGCTAACCCGGAGAGAGCTGGGGCCTCCAAGATCATTCATTCAGCAGTGGGTAACCCAGAGAAATCCGCTGGAGCTGCATCGTATCCTCATGGTGGTCCTAGGAGAGAAGAAGTAGTAACCTCGGCCAGGAGGAACAAACAGATAGTCCCGTATGACCCGACAAGGGCAGGGAAAGGAAAAGAAGTGCAGAGAAATGAGGATCGACGAAGTGTGAGCCGAGGTGAAGCTGGCCAAGGTAACCGCGACCAAGGCAATGCCGGTCAAGGGAATGCTGTAAATGGCAATGCCGGACAGCGTAACTCGGCAGCAGCAGGACAACCGCAGCAGCGGAATATACCAAGGCAAGAGCAAAGTGTCGGCCGAGGTATGCAACAGAGAGGTGCTCCACGAGAGCAAGACCGATACAACGATGGTGATTTGGAAATGGTGAACGCAGGATACCCAAGGCCGGACTATCATGTAATAGGGCCGAGATTGGGAAGCAGGGATTTGATGCCTGACGATGCCAGATTAAAACTGGATCGGTTGTATAGGTCGGAGCAAATTGAATGTCAAGGTCCCCCGGGTCCTGCGTGTTTTGGGCCCCGAATCATGAAGGAACCTCCGGTACCTAACTTCCAGCTACCTAGAGGCACTAAGACATACGATGGCAGCACAAAGCCGTAGGATTGGTTGATTAACTATGCCACAGCTGTGAAGATTGCTACAGGCAACTTGAGATGGGCTGTGAGATACGTACCCCAGATGTTGGAGGGGCCAACGAGGATATGGCTAAAGAATTTGCCACCCGGAAGTATCAACTATTGGATCGATTTTGAGGAAATGTTTATCAGCAATTTCTCAAGTACGTATCAGAGGCCGAATAGGCCACAAACCCTAGCAATGTGCAAGCAGAAACCGAATGAGACAGACCGGGAGTTCTTGACCCGGTGGTGTACCGTACGAAACTCCTGTGAGGGTGTGATTGAGTCACAGGCCATAGCATGGTTTGCACAAGGGTGCAGATATGCGAGCATGTTGTGCCAAATATTGCAAAGGGATATGCCAACTACATTGGCAAAGACAATCCGGATTGCTGATTTGTATGCGTTGGGTGATCCAATTCAGCCGAGGCTCGTGTCAAACGAGTCAAATGAGGAGTGCTACCAGAGAGATGGAGCCGGGTCATCCTGGAGGAATGACTACCGGGGTAAAAGAAGAGATGACAGACCGGATTACCAGTACAGTTTGCAACAAGTTGCTGCGGTGAATCAAGATCAACCCGGAGCAGGGGGCAATCAACGTCAGAAAACTGGAGGGCAACAATGGACACTGAGAAATGATGGCAAGAAAACTTGGACGCCAGAGAAGAAGAAACAATGGCAAGAAAAGAAGGACCGTCTGAGGTATACTTACGAGTCAATGCTGGATCAGCCATGTAAATTTCACACGCCAAATCCAAGTAACCCAGCAGGTCATACAACAAGGCAGTGTGAGTGGATGCGTAAAATAGAACAAGGTGGTTCGGGGAATGCTCAGGCACATCGGAATGATCAACCTCGGCAGGAGTTACCCCAGCAGCAATTGCTCTCTAGAGCGAACACGCAACAGCTAATGTTGCCTCCCCCTCCGCCAAGGTATGACAACTATGAGAGAAGGGATGCAGTGAATCAAGTGGAAGACCAGCATCAACCGGATCAGATGTACCCCAGAAACGAGGGGAGGAATGAGTACAGAGAGCATCATCAGAGTTACTGTGTGTTTACCACTGAGGAAACAGATAGAAAGAGCTTGCAGCGCCGACACATGGAGGTGAATGCGGTAATGCCAGCAGTGACGAGGTATATGCCTTGGTCGGACCAGGAAATCACCTGGAGCATTAAAGATCATCCCAAGCTTATGCCAAGTCCTGGTTCGTATGCGCTAGTGCTGGATCCGACATTCATTGGGCCTAACATCAATGTGAGGTTCTCAAAGGTACTAATTAACAATGGCAGTAGCATTAACATCATGTATGCGGATACAATGCGCAAGTTGGGTATCTCGGAGAACATGCTCCAGGCTACAAGGACAAATTTCCACGGCATTGTGCCAGACATTTCTTGTGAGCCCATAGGCAAGGTCCGGGTTGACGTATTGTTCGGCACACGGGATAACTGCCGAACTGAGAATTTGGAGTTTGAAGTTGTGAATTTAGAAAGTGTGTATCACGCGTTACTCGGTAGACCAGCACTGAACAAGTTCATGGAAAGTTGCCACATCAGTTATCTGAAGATGAAGCTGCCCGGGCCAAATGGAGTGATTACCATAGCTGGAGATTTCCGACGTTCCATTGAGTGTGCGTCAGCCGGGTCTAACCTAGCCAAGTCACTCGTGATTGCGCAAGAGAAAAGAAAGATACAGGAGGTTGCAGCGTTGGCTCAGTCCGCGCAGCAATATATGGTGGCGTTAAGTAATCCGCATGGTAGTGTCTCATTCCAAGCCACAAAAGATACCAAGAAAGTGCCTGTTGATGACATGTTCCCAGAGCGCACCATAACAATTGGTGCCGGGTTAAATGATAAATAGGAAAGCGAGCTCGTCAACTTCCTCTGTGAGAATCGAGATATTTTTTCTTGGTCCACACAGGACTTGCAGGGTGTTCCGAGGGAGTTGGCCGAGCACTCTTTGAATGTGAGACCCGGAGCAAGGCCAGTGAAGCAACCTCTCCGCCGCTTCGCTAAAGATAGGAGAAAAGTCATTGGAGATGAGATAGCTCGGTTACTAGCAGCTGGATTTATCATGGAAGTTCTTTACCCGGATTGGCTATCTAATCCGGTGCTGGTGGAGAAGAAGAAGGATGATCCGAATGTGGCAGTGGTTTGGCGTATGTGTATCTATTACACGAACCTGAATAAGGCGTGTCCAAAAGATCCATTTCCACTGCCAAGGATAGATCAGGTCATAGATTCAACTGCTGGGTGTGAACTGTTGTCATTCATTGATGCATATTCTGGTTTCCACCAGATACCCCTGAATCCGGATGATCAAATAAAAATTGCATTTATCACCCCGTATGGGGCTTATTGCTATCGCACCATGCCGTTTGGTTTATGTAATGCAGGGGCAACGTACCAAAGATGTATGCAGAAATGTTTGCACGACCAAATTGGTCAAAATGTACAGGTGTATGTGAATGATGTGGTTATCAAGACCAAGGAAAGCAAAACGCTCCTTGACAATATCAGGCAGACATTCGCGAACCTAAGGAGGTTCCGGATGAAGCTTAACCCGGAAAAATGTACCTTCGGTGTCCCGGTTGGGAAGTTACTCGGATTCCTCGTTTCCAGCCGAGGTATTGAAGTCAATCCAACTAAAATCCGGGCCATAGCGCGAATGGAAGTGCCGAAGTGTCTTAACAATGTCCAGAAGTTCACTGGTTGCCTGGCATCGTTAAGTCGGTTTGTATGTCGGTTGGGAGAAAAGGCACTGCCTCTCTATCAACTCATGAAAAAGTCGGACAAGTTCATTTGGACGCCGCAGGCCAATGAAGCCTTTATCCAATTAAATTAAATGTTAGCCACTGCACCAGTGTTAGCCTCTCCACTATCAAAGGAGCCAATGTTGCTCTATATAGCTGCAACCAACTGAGTTGTAAGTGCAGTAATTGTGGTAGAGCGCGATGAAGAGGGTAAGTCAGTGCAAAGGCCGGTGTATTATCTGAGCGAGGTATTATCATCCTCAAAACAAAATTATCCGCATTATCAGAAAGTGGCATATGGTGTGTACATGTCGGCTAAGAAGCTTAAACACTATTTTGAGGAGCATCCCATCAAAGTAATATGTGAAGCTCCCATATCTGAGATAATGAGTAACAAGGATGCAAGTGGCAGGATTGCGAAATGGGCAATTCAGCTAGCTCCTTATGTGCCACAATATGACAGAAAAGAAGCAATCAAGTCTCAGGCCGTGGCTGAATTTTTTGTGGACTGGGCCAAGGTGCAATATGAACCACATTACCAGATCCGAACTACTGGAGAATGCACTTTGACGGGTCAAAAACAAAAACCGGGCTAGGCGCCGGAGTGGTACTTACCTCGCCAAAGAATGACCAGTTGAAGTATGTGCCACAGATCCATTTCGCAGCATCAAACAATGTCGCCGAATATGAGGCACTTGTGCATGGGCTCAAAGTGGCAAAAGAAATTGGGATACGTCGGATCCAATGCTTTGGCGACTCAGATTTGGTAGTTCAGCAAGTGTCGGGGCTGTGAGACGCTCTTGATCTAAACATGGCATTATACAGATTCCACGCGCAAAAGATATCTGGTTACTTTGAGGGACGCGAATTTCGTCATGTACCCCGGGTGGAAAATGAGGCTGCCAACGTATTGTCGAAGCTCGGATCAAACCAACAAGCAATTCCACTGGGTGTAGCATTAGAACACCTCAGAAAACCATCTATCAGACCGTCCCCAGAAACCGACTCAATTTACGTCCCGAAGGATCCGGAGTCCGGAGCTGTGCCCATGGACATTGACATGGGAGATGGTGCGCAAAACCCGGGGACTGCCTCAGTAAACCCGGGGACTGCCTCGGCAAACCCGAGGACTGCTTCGCAAGACCCGGGGACTGCTCAGCATGATCCGGTTGAGGTTATGCCGGTGGATCAGATGGAAATTGATGAAGATGTGTTCCCAGTGCGAGCTGTACCAGCTTGGGCGTTGCCTATATTTCAATTCCTGAAAGATGGAACTTTACCCGCTGAGGAGGTGCCATCCAGGCAAACTCAGAGGAGAGCAAAGGCATACACGATCATCAATTCCGAGCTATACAAAAGAAGTGTGACCAATGTCCTCCAGCGATGTGTTGACCCGGAAGAAGGGCTTGACATCCTCCGAGATATACATCAAGGGGAATGTGGGCATCATGCCTCGTCCAGAGCCTTGGTAGCAAAAGCTTTCCGGCATGGATTCTACTGGCCAAGTGCCTTAGAACAAGCAGAGGACTTGGTAAGAAAATGCAACGGTTGTCAGAGGTATGCTACCAAGACATGTATGACAATGTCGGAGCTCAAGACCATACCAATCACCTGGCCATTTGCCGTCTGGTGTTTGGACATGGTTGGCCCGTTCAAACCAGCGAGGGGAAATATGACTCACATTTTGGTCATGGTCGATAAATTTACAAAGTGGATTGAAGTAAAGCCAATAAGAAAGTGTGATGGAGCTACGGCCATGACATTACTCAAAGACATCATCTTGAGATACGGTTATCCTCACAGTATCATAACGCATAATGGCACAAATTTTGCTGAAGGAGCATTCACGCGATTCTGCCGAGATAAGAAGATCCAGCTGGATGTTGCCTCGGTAGCCCATCCTGCATCGAACAGACAAGTGGAAAGATCCAACAGATTAGTATTATCCGGGATAAAACCCTGGCTCATTGAGCCACTACAAAGATCAGCGGGGTGCTGGATAGAAGAACTACCAGCGATATTGTGGAGTTTAAGAACAACTCCGAATCGATCAACAGGCTATATGCCATTCTTTTTGGTATATGGGGCAGAAGCTGTATTACCAGCCGACATAGAGCATGACTCGCCTAGGGTCACCCAATACACATAAGCCGAAGTGCAAGAAGCCCGGCAAAATGATGTTGATCTGCTGGAAGAAGCGAGAGAATTGGCATTGTCTAGATCCGCCATATATCAACAAAATCTCTGACTCTATCATAGCCGGAAAGTAAACCCTCGAGTCTTCCGGGAAGGTGATCTGGTACTCTGGTTGGTACAACGTACTGCTGGCATGCATAAGTTATCCCCCCCATGGGAAGGGCCATTCATTGTGAGCAAAGCATTGCACAATGATTCTTATTATCTTATCGATGCAAAACCACAGGAGAAGAACAAGGCGGACAGGTCCGGCGAGGAATCTAAACGTCCATGGAATGTAGCTCTACTTCGTCCTTTCTACACTTAGCAGAGAAGTGTATGTATCCGAGTCTCTCATATGTCGGTATGTATGCCGGCAATGAGCCTATCAATGAAATGTGGGCACCTCGAGCAGTAACTCGGGTACTGCCTTGAAAATATTTGTTGTCTTCTATATTTATTATTTATACGTCGGCTGGCGTAAGTTTTTCTACTTAAGCCGGATTAGTAATGTGTGAGCACCAAGAACCCAACTCTTCGACTTGCTGTTGTCCAACAAGAATTGGCTTCATGGCAAGCAAGAGAACAAGTTTGGAATTGCGTAGCACATGAAAAACGACTAAGGAAAGGAACTTAATCGAGTCGACGTTTGTTTTTTGGACTAACCTTATGTTTACTTTCAATTTACTACGCTGAATTATTTTGAGCTAATCCTAAAGTTTCCAAGTATTGTTAAGACAATTTTTGAAGCTCGGACTCGTAAGTCATAAAACCGAATCAAGGTAGACACGAGCCGAGCCAAAAGATTGGATGAACAAGAAAATGAAACTCAGGGACTACGCCCAAGTTAATCCGGCATAAAAACTTAGTAGCAAAATATCACTTGTGTGCTTGATACAATTCCACCCGGCATCCCAGGGATCTGATGAAATAAGTGTTTATCAAGGAGCAGCAGGAGGAGGTAATTCGGCGCCAGCAGGGGCAGCCTCGGCTTCAGCTTCAGAATCATCTGCGTCCTCCTCGACGTCTGAGGCTTCATCCTCTTTGTCCTCATCCGACTCATCTTCAACATTTTCAACATTTTCATCATCGGCGGCATCTAGGAAGCTCGGTCCCTCGTTCCATTGATGAATGGGGGCGTATTGGATGAAGCTATGAGCGCAAGCCTTGCGCCGAGCCACCTAGTCCGGGTCAGTAGACCACTTTGATCCAGTGCGCATACGCTCAAGGAGTTTGAGGTCAATCTTCTCGTACCACGTGAGCACGTAGTGAAGAACGATCTCAGCTCCGTCGTGTCTAGCTGATTCTCTCCAAAGATCGAGATGAGTCTCGCACTCCATGAGCCTAGCAAAGAGAGCAGGGGCACCCTCCGGAGTATCTTCTTCGGGCCAAAAGGCATTGAAGATCCGGACTGCTACATCCAAGATGTCCTTGCCATAGTTCTTCACAAGCTCGACAGGAGAGGACAAGCTGACCAGCAAGTCCTCCATGTCATATGGAATTTCTCCGGCACCAGGGACAATGGGAGTACCCCTCTTCTGGCGGAACTTGGCGACGGCGGTGGTTGCAACAGCATTGCCCTCTGGAAATTTATCTGAAAACGAGACAGTTGAAATAAGTGAGAAGGGTTGACCCTGAGAGATTCATGACAACTGAAGAGAAAAGGAACTTACGAGAAATATGGCTGTGGATCCGGGTTAGCTCCTTGGTGCACTTGTCACGCCTCTCCCGGAGTTGAACAAGCTCAGCATTCACCGACTCTAGTTTAGAGTCGGCCTCCTTAAGCAATTCTTGGTCCTTGGCAATCTGGAGGTTGAGGCACTCGCGCTCTTCAGTGAAGTCCTGGCCAGCCTTTTGAAGCTCGGATTGGTGCTGCGCTTTCAATTTCTTCATGTCTGCCTTGAGCTTGGCAATCTCATCATCTTTGGTTCGGAGGAGGGCAAGCTCATCATCTTTATTTTTTAGTTCGGCCTGATGTTGCCCTGCTTGCTCAAGAAAATGCAACATCATATCAGGCACGGGCACACTATCTTCAAGAGAGGCCGAAATAGTTTGTTGACCCGGCAAAGCCGAGGTATGAATGTTTGCCGAGCCAAGGAGAAAAGGAGATAGAAAGCATAGCAAGGTTGAGCAAGAATAACTTACCCTGTATCTGATCCAAGTTTCTCCTGATGAGGATATTCTTAGCCTCCATCCCAGCTGTGAAATCCGAATGATGGATTAGTTCGGCGGAAAAAGAGGAAGAAAAAAAAACGGAAAAACGCCAAGGAAGAAACTTACCCCTTTTATCATGCTGGAGCAATCGCGGGTACCGTCGGCTGGTTAGGCATGCGAAGCATGCCCAGTTGACCAACCTGGAAGCGGAAACTCCCAATCGCTTGGCTGATTCCATCGCCCATGGACTCGAAAGGTGGGTGAGTGGCTGGCGTGTGGACGGTGAAGTCGAATGTGCCGAAGAGTTGGCGAATCTCCACTGTTGCGGAGTTGTAGATCGCGGTTGATGGGGCCGAAGAAGCCGCGACATCAGCACTCCCAATTCCCACAGACGCTGCCAATTGACGAGGGTTTAACTCGCTAATGCCCATTGTTATGGAATGGGTTTTGGAGAAAGAGGGAGCGCTGGAGGCATCAGTCGGCTAGCAAACAAGCACACAAGGACGCAAGTTTTACCCAGGTACAGGCCTCGTAGAGGTCCCTACTCCTACTTATCTGCTCTTGGAATTAACGAAGGAATCGAAGATTACAGGGGTGCGCAGATGCAATCTGGCGAGAGTTGTGGAAACTAGTGTTGCACGTGTCCTCCTCGCTGCCCCTCCTAGCCTTTATATAGATAGGCTAGGTCTCGGGTAGCAGATCGAGTCGGTTACAGATTAGGGTTTTCCCTTTGAACTTTCTATCTTAAGCTTCTTCTTGTCTCGCAAGCAATTTAGAGTCTGTGGGCCACTCAAATTCTCCATTGGGCCTTGGCAACACCGTGGGATTCCGCCGAATCTGGACCGTATATACCAAACTCGAGTACCTGTAGAGTATACCCATGTCAGAAAGCCTTGCATAAAAGTTATTGATAATAATATTGTGAGGGAGCTCATGAATAGGAGATTTGAGCATTAGTGACTTCAATCTCCCCCCAAGCTTGAGCTGTACTCTCTCCATCAAGAGGCTAAAAATTGTATATTTGATTCCGATCTTTATGAATCTCACTAGGAGGGTAAAATTTGGAATAAAAGGGAGGCACTACTTTCTCCCATTCAAGAGCTTGTCCATTTTTCAGCAGCTTATACCATTCTTCAGCTCTTCCTTTCAGTGATAACAAGAATAACTTCCTATTGACTTGATCTGTTGTAATACCTGCACACTTCAACAACCCGCATAATTCGTGTATAAAGAGCAAATGATCACCGGGATGGACATCCCTCCAACATAATAGTTATCCATAACACAATAAATATTTCTTGTAGGTATTTTAAAAGTATCATTCTCAGCAGGTGATGGTTCATCTACTACCTTAGTAGTGGTATTAGCATTACGAAATAAGAAACTCAGCGAATTATTCATCTTGAAAATAAAGCAACTAACAGAAGTAAACAATACTCACAGTAGAAGTTTCCTTTACCAGTTCCACTCTCCAATAGCGCTTCACTCCCTAGCAACGGCGCCAGAAAATAGTCTTGATGACCCACCAGTATAGGGGGTGTATCGCAGTATTTTCGATAAGTTAGAGTGTCGAACCCAACGAGGAGCAGAAGGTGTTGACGAGTGGCTTGGAGCAGGAATTCTCTGTAAATACTTAACAAATGGATTTTTAGGGGTTTTTGATAATCCAGGTAAGTAAAGTACGAGTAAATAAAAGACAATAGGAATAAATGCAGCAAGTGGCCCAATCCTTTCTTTAACAAAGGACAAGCCAGTTGTATTACTTAAGATGACCAAACATTATCGAGGACACATGGGAATATCGTCAAGTGCTTTCGCTTCATATAGTTGATTAATCTTCTTTAGTTTGCTAAGTGTTGTGTGGGTGAACCTGTGCTAATGTACCGACCTTCCTAGGACTAATACATACTTGTTATTATACCCCTTGCATGCATCCACAAGTACAAGAAAGTAATTAAGGTAGAAACCTAACCACAACTTTAAACACTAAGACCCTAACATCCCTTGTGCAAAGGTTTCCTAACGGGGGTTCAGGTTTCTGTCACTCCGGCAACCCCTACGATTAGTAGCCAAATACACAATGCATTCCCCTAGGCCCATAAAGGTGAAGTGTCATGTAGTCAACGTTCACATGACACCACTAGAAGAAATACACCACAACTTAAATATCAAACCATTGAATTTCTCAACACAACTCCACTACTAACAACATGACTTCTCCCATGTCCTCAAGAACAAAACAAACTACTCGCAAGACATCATATGGATCAAGATCAGAGATGATATAATGATATGTAACAATCTGAACATAAACAATAATTCAATGGTTCACTCAATAGCATCAACTACAAGGAGTAATCAACACCGGGAAAATCTCCCCTAAGAACTATGCAAGATTCAACCCAATTGTTCTAGCGGTATCAAGTGGTGATGATGGTGCTGGTGGATATGATGGTGGCTATGATGATGATCCCGATGAAGTCCAGCTTTATGGTGGTGTTGATGGCGATGATCTCCCCTCTCCGGGAAGTAATTCCCCTGGCAGAATTCTGTCTGCCGAAGAGATCTTTCTCTCCTGGTGTTTTCCACCCACAGAGGCGGGGGAATCTTTTTGTGGTTGCTCCCTAGGTGTTAGGGTTTCTAGGGGATAATATACGGCAGAGGGGAGAGCCTGGAGTGGGCCAGGGCGGCCACACCACCTGCTGGCACGGCCTAGGGCTGCCCGCGCCAGGGGGTGGTGTGGACCCCCTGTGGCCCATCTCCACTCCCCCTTCTGGAAATCTTCGTCTTCTGGACAAATAGAATTTTCCATGTATTTTCCTGAATTTTCTGATCTTCGCGAATTTTGCCTCCAAACAACACCTTTTCCAGCAAAATCCTGACTGCAGCGGTCCATGCTCCAAAAGTCATCAACCGTGCAAAAACAGATGAAATAACATAAGTATCATCTCTTAATATGAAATATATCAATGAATAACAGTAAATAATGATATATAATAGTGATGCAAAATGGACGTATCATGGGGATGGGGTATGGACGGGGACGGTGGCTGCCTCCGATGCCTCGACGAGGGCCTGTACGGGGACGAGGGTCTTCTTGACGGCGGCCTTGGAGGCACCGATGGCCACCGCGTCATTCTTCTCCATCACCGGCATGGTTGGGGTTTTCTTGGGGGTTTGCAGAAGGTGATGGGACAGTGGAGACGGTTGAGGGGGCGAGCGAGTGATGAATGAGAGTGGGGAGGCCACTATAAAGGAGAAGGGAAGCGACATTTTGTTGCACCACCGTGCACTGCGTAACCGCGTATGCTACTGCACCGTGCACGGCCACACATGTCCACTACCGCCCCGTGCACCGCACACGCGTACCATGAATCACGTTTTTCTCTCATGTCTAACCCTAGCGACTTAGTTGTGCTCAGTTTTGCCCTCAAGTGTAACACTGGCAGTTTGGTTGTACTCAGTTTTGCCCTCCAGTACTAACACTGTCGTGTGTAATATACTCAGTTTTACCCTCTGGTGGGTGGTCAACAGATAGTCAGCGAATGGGTTTTAGCTAGCTAATTGAGTCATTTTATGCACAACAACTTCAAAAATATCAAAACATAGTGGCATCTACCTATGGAGTCTTATTATGTGACTTACCACCATAAGAAATGTATATAAATCAAGTTTTAACCTAAATCACCACTTCTCAAATCACCTACTATGTATGAAGGTTCATGGCTTTCTACTTAAGCCTCTTCCCAAAACATCCCTCCCCAAAACATAGCTTGTCTGAATGAGGCAATAATTGTCAAACTGGTGTATATTTGAATTGCAAATAGTTTGATGTATGCCAAGATGTATTTTATTGTATAAAAGACACATTTTCTATTTTTTAAATCTCTTTCTATTTTCTATTTGAATCCCTTGTCAGTTTTGCCCTTGGTTTTTTAAGTTCTACTCAGTTTTGCGCTTGGTTCTTAAGTTCTACTCAGTTTTCCCCTCTCTTAGTCACAATCTCTCACACATGTGCTCTGATTGGTTGAGACAGTTGTCACGCGGATCGTGCCCAACAACCATTGATCCTCTGTGATCTAGCAGACAGTATAACCCTATATCTGTCGGGGGCACCCCTCTATCCATGCAAAATAACGAGTTTGCCACCGGTACTTTAACTCCATAAACAAATGAGTTTGAATATAATTTGAAGGGAAAGTGTTCAAAGGTGTATAATTTGTGCATTACATTCCACTATATGAAAATGATAATCTCTCAAGATTTTCTTAGCACAATATTATAACGTATTAAGTGCGATTTCAAAGAGTTTAAATGTGTATAATTTTCGTATGCGCAAGTTTATACATTATATTCCACTCTATGAAAATGGGGGAGAAAATGATAATCTCTCAAAATTTTGCTAGCACATCATTATCTCGTTATTAAGTGTGATTTCACAGTGTTGAAAGGTTTAAAACTCTAGTATACGCAAGTTTATGCATTATATTTCACTCCATGGAAATGATAAATGATCAGGATTTTATTAGCACAACATTATCATGTCCTAAGTGCGATTTCAAAAAGTTCAAAGGTGTATAATTTTCGTATATGCAAGTTTATGCATTACATTCCACTATATGAAAAATGGCAATCTCTCAAGAGTTTCTTAGCACACCATTATCATGTATTAAGTGCGATTTCAAAGAGTTCAAATGTGTATAATTTTCATATATGCAAGTTTATGCATTACATTCCACTCTATCAATATGGGGGAGAAAATGATAATCTCTCAAAATTTTGTTAGCACATCATTATCACGTATTAAGTGTGATTTCAAAGTGTTCAAAGGTTTATAATTTTCACATATACAAGTTTGGGCATTACATTCCACTCTATGAAAATGATAATCTCTCAACATTTTCTTAGCACAACATTATCACGTATTAAGTGCGACTTCAAAGAGTTCAAAGGTGTATAATTTTCGTATATGCAAGTTTATGCATTACATTCCAGTCTATGAAAATGGGGTAGAAAATGATAATCTCTCAAAATTTTGTTAGCACATCATTATCACATATTAAATGCCATTGCACAATGTTCAAAGGTTTATAATTTTATTAGCACAACATTATCATGTCCTAAGTGTGATTCAAAGAGCTCAAAGATGTATAATTTTCGTATATGCATTACATTTCACTTTATGAAAATGAAGGTAGACAAAGGGCCATCGTCGCCATAGAAGAAGAAAGGGCGAGCAACGGCACAGGCGCGGGCGCGGGGCTGGATCAGGGTCCCATCTTGCAACACCAACATGGGTAAGCTATGGGTCCAGCGCTCACGTGGATAAGCTGTGGGTCTGATGCTGACCTAGATAAGTGGAGAGAGGTGTCCACTACGGCAAGCAACTGAATGCGATCCCACTTGTCAGCATGTAACGTCAAGGGAACACGACCCTACTTGTCACCATGTAATGGCGAGGGTCCACTGTGGGACCTGACTGAACGTGGCCCCACTTGTCAGCACGTAACGACAAGTTTGACGGACAGTGATTTTTCAGACCGTGTGAGAGTTTCGTACAAGAAGATGGGCAAAAGGGTGGAAAAGTTAAGCGGCTAGGGAAAACTGAGTACAACTAACGAACCGAGGGTACAAAAATAGAAATCCCAAACGAAAAAACAAAGTCTTGTAGACGTGTCCTTTTAATTCTGTTTAGCATTGTTTCCCAAGGTTCGATTAAACCTAGGTCTACTAAGGAAAAAATACTATTATACTACATCCGTGAATCCAGATCGAAGGTATCAACATATTGATGACCCACAAGTATAGGGGGTGTATCGCTGTATTTTTGAGGGAAGTGAAACCCAATTTATTGATTTGACACAAGGGGAGCCAAAGAATATTTATAAGCCTTAACAACTGAGTTGTCAATTCAGCTGCACCTGGAAACAATCTTGCTCATAGCAGTTTATCATTAGCAATAGTTTTGTAGTAGTAATAGTAAAGTAATAGTAGTAGTAAAGGTAAAGATAGTAGTAACAATTGTAGTAAACAGTAGGATTAAAGCGCGGTAGGCATAGGGATGGATGGACGGGCGTTGCATGGACAAGACAATTCATATGGCAATCAAGACATAGGGCATTTGCAGATAAATAAGATAAAGCATCCAAGTACTAAATAATCATAGGCATGTGTTCCATATATAGTCATACGTGCTCGCAATGAGAACTTGCACAACATCTTTTGTCCTGCCAGCCCGTTTGCAGCGGAGCCTCAAGGGAACTTCTGGCAATTAAGGTGCTCCTTTTAATAGAGCACCGGAGCAAAGCATTAACACTCCGTGAACACATGTGATCCTCACATCAAAGCCATTCCCTCCAGTTATCCCGATTGCTGTCACTTCGGGGCCTTTGGTTCCGGACAACAATATGTGTATACAACTTGCAGGTAAGACCATAAACAGTACTATCATAATGAATCAATAACATGTTCAGACCTGAAATCATGGCACTCAAGCCCTAGTGACAAGCATTAAGCATAACAAGTTGCAAAAAAGTCAAAAAGCACTAATATTAGATACTAGGCACCATGCCCTAACAATCTGATGCCATTACATGAACGATCTCATCCAATCCCTACCATCCCAATAGCCTACAGCGGGGGATTACTCACTCATGGATGGGGGAAACATGGATGGTCGATGGAGAAGCGATGGTGATGATGATGGCGATGATCTCTTCCAATTCCCCATCCCGGCAGGGTGTCAGAACGGAGTTTCTGGTTCCGAATCACGGAATCTGGTGGTGGCGGCATAGTGGAACTCTTTCTAGAAAAACGTCGAACCCCCCTTGGTTTTTAGGTCAAGAGGTGACTTATAGGCGAAGAGGGAGGCCGAGGGGGCAGCCGAGGCGGCCACACCACCCCCATGTGCGGCCTGGCCTGGCCCGTGCGGCCAGGTGGTGTGGTCCCCTCGTGGCCCTACTCCGTCTCGTCTTCTGGCTCCGTGAGTCTTCTAGTGAAATAGGATTTTTGGCATATTTTCCGGGATTTTTCCTGATAGTTGATTTTCTGCACAAAAACTAGACACCAAGGTAATTCTGCTGAAACGGTGTTAGTCCGTGTTAGTTGTACCCAAATCACACAAGTTTAGAGAAAAACAATAGCAAAAGTGTTTGAGAAAGTAGATATGTTTTGGACATATCAACTCCCCCCAAGCTTAGCTTATTGCTTGTCCTCAAGCAATTCAGTTGAAAACTGAGTGTGATAAAAGAAACTTTCATGAACACATTTGCTTCATAAGATGTATATATTCTCAGCATATGGTCAACTACTCAGGCAATTCATAATAAAGAGTATGCAACTAAATTTACTTAATAGTCATTGCAAGCTATGAAGAGATTCCAACTCAAAAATAATAAGTAGCATGAAACATAAACATAAGAAACATTGCAATGCTCATAACAAGGTATGATAGAGTGGTATCTCGCTTGCCTTTGATTGTTGAGCAAACATAAATGCAAAGGCACCTCTGAAGTTCAAGTGAAGACTAGAAGTAAACATATCAAAGATACAAGCATCAAAGTCATAACACAATTAATCCAATTTTGAGACAAGCACATTACACTAAGAATGACAACTATGCTCTCAGGAAAGTGCTCATAGAATATGTGGAGACTCAACAAGGAAATGAAAAGGTTTTGAAAAGTTTGAAAGGCTTCCAAATGCTGAAAGTATGGTACTCCTTAGCTTTGAGCTCTCATTGCCCCTATCATAAGCATCTTTAAATGGTTAAGGCTAAAGTGACATAACTAAGAGGACATGCTTGACAAGTTATAAGTTAAAATCTCATGCCCCTTACTTACGAGTACCAAACCTCATGCTACTCAACTTCAGTCACAAGTAAGCTCTTGTCATTGTAAGTACATATGTATCATAGAGAACCGCCAATGGGGTACCCCTTGCAATGATGCAGGAGCTATCCCATAATCAAAATGACAAGGCAAGCAGACAATGAGCATCTTAGCGATCTTTTTATTTGCTATTTGCATAGGTTTTTATTGAGGATGCTTCATAGAATGCTCATTATGGTTATGCTGCAAGTTTCCACCATGATTATGCATGGCTTAGGCTTGCGTCCCAGGCATTTTTCTAACACATATACAAACTCCATGATCTTACAAGTTCCCCTTTTATTTCACACCGCCGGGATCCATAAGCAAAAGAATCATGATATCAACGAGGTACAAAGTACTAGTGCAATGTTGAAAGCATTCCCCATGATACATGGTTCTGCTAACTTCAACTTATAAAGCGCAAGCATATACGCGACAAAGATGGACACAATGGTTCAAGATTATTAAGTGCAAGAAAGTAAAGTGTGCCATCAAGTTCGTGAGAGCTTTACTAACTAACTTTCTCATAACAAGCAAACATTTTATTCGGAAGAAAACAAGGCATACTGAATATGCACGGAATAGCAAATGATGCTAATAGGTAGGTATGGTGGACACTTTTGGCAATATTGGTTTTGGGGAATTGGAAACACGAGTAGAGCTCATACTCAGTGCAAGTGAAGGCTAGAAATAGTAAGGGAGCGACAAACGAGATAGCAATAACTGTCATAATCATGTTTGCAACAAAACAGGACTAATCATGGCATGAAAGTGATTCGGGACCCCTGAGGCAAAATAATTCATCGAGGCTCAACTGATTATTGTTTCAGTCATATGCATGCGTGAACATGTGCCAAGTCAATTCAAATAAAACATTCAGAGGAGGATACCACAGTGTCATACCAAGTTATGAATAGAGCAATGCAAGCAAACATTCATATGACATGCTACAAACTATTAGCAAGCTGGAGCTAATCATAAGAAAGAAAGAACTACTAAGCATCCATAAATAACATACACCCTACATGAACAGACTAAGCATGCCCACAATGATGAGTATATGTACAAAAATGAAAACAAATAGAGTTTGTTACCAGCCTCTTACCACACCTCAAGTTGTCATTAATCCTCATTATTGCCCTTCACTTGTGTAGCTTGGATAATAACATGAAACCAAATTCCACTGAGGACTGCTGAACCCTGCAACAAACTTCACAAAACCAAAGAAGAACAACAAATATTTTTTGTGTTTTCGATTTTTAAAAGAAAGAACCAAAAGGAAGAAGAAGCAAAGCAAAATCTTTTTGGGTTTTTCGAATAGTTCAAACAAAGAAAAAAGGAAAAAACAAACCAAGGCAAAAAGAAGAAGAAGCAAACAAAGAGAAAAAACGGAAATATTGTTGGTCTTTTTGTGTTTTAGAAAACAAAAGCAAAGAAAGAACGAAGACTAAAAAGAGAGCGAAGCATGGATATACAAAGTACCGATTAAACATGATATGGAGATGAGTGTGATGTCGGTGTACCTCCCCCCAAGCTTAGGCTTTTGGCCTAAGTGGGTATCAATCCCAAGCTGGCCAAGATGGAGCGCCTCCGTAGTATGGCGAGGAGGTACCCTCATCCTGGTACGAGCTCGAGGACGCCCCACCGTAGTGCGCAGAGTAGTCGTAAGAAGGCACATCCTCCTGGTGCTACCTGTGGAAACCAAGCAAGCAGAGCTGCTCGTCCACCTCTTCCTTGGAACGCGACCACGACCTCCTGTGAACACTGAACAAAGTAGATTGCGGCAAAGGAATCTCCCTTTCATCCCCATCAGTAAACAACATCCTGTATACTAAACTGTCTGTATCAGAGTCAGCAGTGACGAAGTGATGTGTTTTCATGGCAGCAAGATCTAGCCTTTGTGGTGCCAATATAGTATCATTACGATCCACAGAAAGTTCTAACGCAGTAACCATATGTGAAGCAATAATGCCCCCATAAATAGGTCCCCTAGCAGCTAGGCAGCGAGCAATGAGAGAGCCAAGATTGTACCGGGTATCATTATTAAGTGCAGTAGCGAGGAAGGCTAAATTATAATTGGAGATATTTCTTGTGTTATCCCTACCAAGAATGCTAGTGGCAAGATAATAAGCAAAGTATCTAAGAGCTGGGAGTTGGATGTTTCTTATCTTCTCGCCCTGAGCTACATGGTCATCGTCATTTGTCACACTTCGATAGAGTTCCAGCAAATCAGCAGGTCGACCTTGGATCTTCTTCACGGTCCCCGTCATGCCTATACCTATAATGCTGCAAAATCTTTCCAATGACATGGTAATAGGATGATTATAAATTCTGAAAGAAATAGTTGACTGGTAGGGGGTGTTAGTGAAAACGAAACTCTCAACGAAAGTTTTGGTGAGCACGGCATATTGCTCACTCTCTTCTTCCATGTATGAGGTCAAACCGACCCTCTGAACCAGTAGTAAGAAATCATCGAGGATCCCTGCAGCTTGCAAAAAGGTAAAACAAGGAAAAGTAGATGGGTGAGCATCCCCTCATCTCCTTCATTGCCAAAGCGTGGTGCAATGAGATCTTCATTATATGAAGGCCTAAACTGAGAGGCTGATCTTGAGGGCCTTGACCTCCTAGGTGTGTCCCTCTCAAATATTTCTCCAAAGGTGTGGTTGTTCATCTTTGATATTCTGAAATTTAAACATCCATTATACAAGTGATTGCAGAGTGAATACATAATGAAGGGCACTACTCATAGGGACTTGTAAGAGGCCTAAACATGCATCAAAACAATATCTCTAAGCATTGAACAAGCTTACAAGCTCTCATAACCTGTCACCTACAATAGCAAAATACTCAAGATATAAACCATAATCACAAATCTACTTGGACAAGCGGAGGAGTTACATACCGAAGAACAAATGCTCCAAATTTCAGCAGCAAAGATGGGCTGAGCAAGGAGATTGAAAAATCGTGGGCAAGAATAGCAAGAACACGATTTCGAGCAAAGAACAGATGTTTTCTTGGGAGAGAGAAAGAAGTGGGAAGTGAGAGAGTGAGTGGAGGGCCAGGGGTGGCCCACACCATGGCCAGGCGCGCCCCTAGGCTGGCCGCGCCACCAGGTGGTGTGCCTGCCTGGTGGGTCCCCCTGGTACTCTCTAGGCACTTCTCTGCCCCTTTTTCACGTAAAAATTTAATATGAACTTTCTTGAATTTTTCGAGACACTTTATTTTTGAGCAATTTTCAGGTATAGATGAATGATTTTCTGACAGAAAAAAGTTTCTGGAATGATGCAATGACAAAACAAAGCTAAAACTTCAGAAGTCCTAAGACACTCTAATATGCAAGCAACTTAGCAAAAGTAAAGTAAACTAGACGAAAGAAAAAACTAAAATGGATAGAATGGAAGTAAGCGGAGATAATCATGGTGAAGACATTGTTTTGTTCATTAAAATCCCTTTGTTAACAAGGTTGATCAGGTCTTGTTACCAAAGCAATTTTATATAAAACAAAACTTTGTATTCCACTAATGATTATGTTACCTCAACCTTGATAGCAATGGTCCCAATCATAATGGTTTCATATTTTTATCGTGGTATGGGACAATATATTTCTCCAACTTGGATGCCCTCAACATGTTCAACTGAATTTAAGCCACAAGTCTTATCAATCTTCTTGGAGAAATAGACAGTATGCTCCTTGTCATTAACATTAAAAGTCACCTTTGCTTGATTACAATTAATAACAGCTCCTGCAGTATTAACAAAAGGTCTCTCAAGAATAATAGACATATTATCATCTTCAGGCATTTCAAGCACAACAAAATCAGTTAATATCAAGCAATTATGAGCCACTTGAACAGGTACATCCTCACATATACCAATAGGAATAGTAGTAGATTTATCAGCCATTTGCAAAGATATATCAGTTGGTATTAGTTTTTCCAGTTGAAGTCTCTTATAGAGAGAAAAAGGCATAACACTAACTCCTGCTCCCAAATCACACAAAGCAGTTCTAACATAACTATTTTTAATAGAGCAAGGAATAGTTGGAATCCCTAGGTCTCCAAGTTTCTTAGGAACCTTACCATTAAAGGAATAATTAGCAAGCAAAGTAGAAATTTCTTCATTAGGGATCTTCCTTTTATTCGAGATAATATCCTTCATATACTTTGAATAAGGAGACAATTTAATAGCATCAGTCAAAGGAATTTGCAAGAATAAAGGTTTCATCCACTCACAAAACTTATTATAGTGTTCATCTTCCTTTGACTTGTGTTTCTTATCAGGGAAAGGCATAGGTTTTTGGACCCAAGGCTCTCTTTCACTACCATGTTTCTTAGCAAAAAAATCTTCTTTAGTGTATTTAGTATTCTTAGTGTGCCTTTCGGGTTCTTCTTCAACTTTTTCTTTATCAGGAGCATCAGTTTCTTCATTACCACTTTCAGTTTTAGCATCAGAGACAGATATACTATTAGGATCTTTAGCAGGTTCAGAGGGTTCTACAATAGTTTTATGTTTCTTTTTTCTTTTCTTAGGAGTAGTACCACTATTTTCAGCTTGTTGAGAATCCTACTCAATTCTTTTAGGATGCACCTCAGGATATAGAGGATCCTGGGTGGCAGCACCACTTCTAGTTCTAATTTCATAAGCATGTTTTTTAGCAGCATTAACTAGCAAGTATTTTTGTACCTTAATAAGCTCATCAATTTGAGTTTGAACCATTTGAAAATGTTTAACAAGCATTTTAGCATCATTAGAGGTTCTTTCCACAATATCTTTTAACACAACAATAGCTCTAGAGTTTTCCATTAGATGATTTCGCACCCTTTTATTAAAATTATCTTGCTTAACAATAAAAACATCAAATTCTTCTAAGCATTGATCGAGAGGTTTAGAGTAAGGAATATCACCTTCATCAAAATGTTGGAGAGAGTGTACCTCAATAGTGGATGAGTGGGGAATTGGCTTACATAATTCTTCTATATGAGGTAAATTCTTCACATATGCGGCTTTAATTCCCTTCTCCTTAAGACATTTCTTAGCTTCCTTCATCACTTCATCATTTCGTTCAATGACTCCCCTCTTCTTTGATGTTGGTATAGGCGCATGAATAGATGGTTCAGGTATAGTTGTCTCAGGTATAGCTGGTTTAGGAGGAGTCCAATCTTCATAATTCTTGCTTATTTTAGCCATTAATTCCGCAGCTTCCTTGGGAGTCCTATTCCTGAAAACACAATCAGCACAACTATCCAGGTATGTCCTAGATTCTTCAGTTAGTCCATTATAAAATATACCAAGAAGCTGATTCTTAGGTAATGGGCATCCAGCCTGTGCATGAATCAAAGCACAAAACCTTGCCCATGATTCAGGTAATATCTCTTTTTCTCCTTGTTTAAAATCAAAAAGTTCCTGCAAAATAGCATGTCTAGCACTAGGAGGAAAAAAATTCTGCAGGAAAGTACTAATCAAGCAATTAGGGCTATCAATAGATCCAGGAGGTAAATTATTAAACCAAGTTTTAGCTTATCCTTTTAGTGAAATAGGGAAAAATTGAGCAACAAAGTAGGTGCGCATCTTAATATCATCAGAAAATAAGCCACTCATGGTAGAAAGCTCAGTCATATGTACTACCACACTTTCAATCTTAGTCCCACAAAAAGGTTCTTTCTCAACAATAGCTATGTAAGAAAGATCAAGAGAGAAATCATAATCCTTATGTTTAATGTTTATGGGAGATGCAACAAACTTAGCATTAGGAGATAATTTAGGTTTTATAGTACGCCTCTCAAGGAGATTCTTAATTGCACTCCTATCATGGGTGTTTTGACATTCTTTAATAAAGTCATCGGTCATCTCTATATAACCGTCTTCAATATTGTCGTGGTGGTGTCACGGCAGATGCCATGGATAGGCTAAAGGTGGGGCCAATATGCACTAGAGGAATCCAGGGAGGGATAGTGTGGTGATTCCACACACAAATGCTTTGTATTCTCCAAGTTCACAAGGTTTACAGATGCTCCTTGAGCTGTATTGGGGAGAGGAGGAAGAAGAAGCTCTCTTACTCTCACCACTACTTGTCTCTCTATCAATGAACTACTCACTCGCCAACCAACCAGCCCCAACTACAGAGGCCCTAGTGCCCCTTATAAAGGGGAAGCTAGGTCTCCAGTTAGGGCATACGTGGAGGCATATTCCTGGGAATATGCCTCTTCCCAAAATAGCAAACTGGTCGAGTCACCTTTTGCCATCGTAAGACATGCAGAGGCTACGTAAGCCTCTGCGTGCTAGCATCAGCCGACATAGGGTGCATCATCTTTATCGGCCATGCCTCGCTGGTCCCTCCCTCAGTTCGCTTCGCTCACGCTCCTGCGCACAGAGGTCACCCTTTGACCAACGAGATACCTTGCTTCTCTTGCAAGCCTGATATAACCCGGATCATGCCTGGTTAATCTGGCCCCGTGGGTACCTGCATACAAGTTACAAAATGCCTGCCGGCATACGACATACGTCGGCCGGGACTCAGTTAAGTGGACATCCTCCGGTCGAGGTTACTCCGTAAGTCGGCCTGCCATGAGGTGACTCGGCCAGCATACGCTTTGACCTTACCGTACCTCGGTTAACTCGGCTTCTATACCCCGGCATAACCCTACCCGGGGGTATCCCTCCAACATTAGTCCCCGAAGCTGGTGCGGTCTTAGTAACTTCAGCTGCTAAGACCACGACAGGTTCAATATTTTTTCTCCTTTTTCCGAGTTACTCTATAGCTCGGATCCCGTGGCGTAGCATTCCCTTGGCACATTCCGAGTCATCACTCGCTGGCCAGGCTACCCTTCAGTTTTTCGGGTTATCCTTCCTTCTCTCATACATTTCCCCACGTCCTATGTGGAGGGTAATCATTACCTTGCCTCATTTTAAGGGCTTGCACCAGTTACCGCACTTATTGTCAGGGGTTACTGTTGCACCTGTCACGTCGCAGCTGTCTCCTCGTTAACTGTATCACCACATCGCGTCATGGGATCCCCTGTTTCCTATAGCCCTTCTTGTGGCTTGCCTCTGATTGGCTAATCCAGCTGATACACGGCCACACCGTGTGGCCTCGACACACAACGCGATCCCACTACCCACTGCTGGGGCGTGGTTAAATAGGGGAGGGCGCGTCCCTTGGTGGTTTTCCCACTTCTCGCGCCCCTCTTCCCATCTGCCTCTTCTCCTTCCTTGCGACAGTGCCACCGCCGCATCTCCCCTGCAGCGCCGCTGCCGCACCGTGCTTTTTCGCACTAGCCTCACTGCCGCTCCCACGCTGCTTCTACGTCACGGGTCCGCGCCAGTCCAAGCCTCTGCCTCCCTCGTCTGAACGGGCCGGCGAGGACAGCGACCTGGAGATGACTAAGGAGGAGCTCGCCGTCGTTGAAGAAGAGATGGAGGAAGGCGGAAACCATGGAGCGTGGTGCCTGGGCCGGTTCTTGGGTGTGCCAAGACGACCTAGATTGGCTCTACCGCACCCGTCGCATCCCGGAGGGCGTGATTTCTCGCCTTGCCTCTGAGGAGCTCGCTCCCTCACCCAATCCGGGTGAGTTCGTCGTTTTCCTCTTTCACTTCCAGCGCGGCTTCGGCCTGCCAGTGAGCGATTTCTTCCACGACTTCATCAACATCTATGAACTCCAACCTCACCATCTTCCGGCGAATGCCATCACATCCCTCTCTTCCTTCGCATCCGCCATAGAGGGATACATCGGCCTGTGGCCTACCAAGGAGCTCTGGATCTGGTTCTTCGGCCTGCGAAGGAACGTTGTTCCGGATAAGCTGATTGCCTCAGAGGATAAGCACCTGACCCAATGTGGTGCGGCCTCCATATCACCCTGGAAACAATCCGTCTTTCACTGGGTCACGGGGCTTGATTCCTGCAAGGGCTGGGCCCGAACCTTCTTTTATGTGAGGAACGGCACGGATGAAGATTTGATCCGGCTGCGCCCCTTTGTGATGGGTCCTCCTAATCCGGATCTGTGGGACCGGGTTTCCAAGAAGCCAATTGTCTTGGCGAATCAAGTCAATAAGCGTTTCTAGGAGCTGAAGGATCTGGGGCTGCGCAACGAGGATGTGATGATCACATTCGTCCGCAGCCGGATTTCCCCCCTACAGAAGTGCACACACAAACTTTGCCACATGAGCTGGTGACTTGACCCCAACCGGACCTCCTCCTTCGAGTTGAACAACACTGAGATCTTCCACCGGATCAAGGCCATCTTCACGACCGATAAGGACTTCTCCGCTGATTGGGAGTGGGGGATAGAGAATTTCTGCCAGGACAAGCCTCCTCCTGCGGTGAATCTCATTACCCACCCCTTTTCCGAGTTATATCCTATGTCGGAGCATGTTATTTATTTGATCCTTTTGCATTTTCCTTTTAGTTATTTCTTTAGTAGACCCTTGAAGATGGCACCGAGCCTTCCCTCAAATGGGGGAAGGATCGACTTGTCTCGGACGAGGAGGAGCCGAATCAGGAAATGTTCCTGCCCACCCCGGACGCAACCAAGCGACCCTCTGGTAAATTCTCTTCCTTAAGGAATTGGCCTGACGATGAAGATGATTCCAACGTTGAGGTGGTTGAGGTATTTTATGCGGTACCTATTTCTTACGCATTTCCGGCTTCAGCTAACCCGGCTGGGCAGATCCATGAAGATCCCCCTCTTGCTTCAAGTGAGCCAGCCCCAGCTGCGTCTAAAAAGCGGGACGCTACCTCGGCTGCTTCCTCCAAGCAACCCCAAGCAACCAAAAGGCAGAAGAAGTCCGCCGACAAGGCCGCCACCAAGCCTCCGACTAAAGGCATAGTTTGGAGAGCTCGGAAGTCCAAGGAGCCTTTGACTTCTGACGAGTAAGCCACTTTTCTCTTTGTCCAATTCTCTGCTTTATGCTTCTCAGTCTATATGCCTTTCTCTTTGTTATAACTCGTTATTCTTTGTCTGATTCGACAGTGCTGCGATGGAGGTTCCCTAGAGCGTCTCTAGCATCGCTTCGCCCCTCCGGCGTACCCCATCTCCCCCTCGTGGTGACAACACATGCCCACTGAGCCCAAGTCATGAGGGTTCCGTGGCTGCTCCGGGTCATAGCCCACCTCATCCAGAGGAGGGCAACCTCGGAGCAGGGGGGAGTGGCACGGCCGAGGTAGCTGATGCTCCCAGCTCTTCATCAGCTCAGCCGCAACCCGTCACCTCCGAGGTACCATCAGCAGCAGCAGCACCACCGCCAACAACAGCACCAGCGCCAACACCAACAGCAGCACCAGCAGCAACACAAGCACCAGTATCAGCACCAACTCCTTCTGCCTCGTTCGAGTCTTCCAAGGCCCGGCGAGAAGACTCTGCTAGCACCAAGGCTGCACCCAAGTCCAAATCAGCAGCTCAAGCTTCAGCTTCCCAACAGCAACCCAAGGCCAAGAAAGGTTCTGGGGCCACCAAGGCAACATCCATCGAAGCTGGACAGCACATGCTCGCGTCCATGCTGCCAAAGAAAGATGCCCCCTCCGGGTCAGCTAGCAGTAAGCAACTCGCACTACATACTAGCCCTGTTGTTGCCCAAGTTGCAAGGAGGGAGGCCCACGCCAAAGGCTTGGTGGCACCTCACATGCTTAGTGGAGAGGGCTATCCTCTAGCCTTGATTGAATATGTAAACAATTGGAACAACGTGGAGTTCATCAATCCCAAAGATGATCTCCTAGAAAAGTTTGGGCCCACCGAGTTTAGCGCACAAATGAACACAGTAGCCAAGTCTATCAACCTTGCTGGCCGGATGATGGAGGTACGCTATTTTGTCTTTTACCTAATACACACAAGTGCTTAGAGACATATCCATTAGTCCCCGAGCCTCCGGGGGAGTAACTTGTTACTCGGCCGGATGCTCCTTAGAGAACTAGCGTAGCTCCTTAGTAACTTCGAATATGCACACACCAAAAGCCGGGTTAAGTTCCACTTGGCCCGGATTTTGCACGCTTCGAACATGCACACACCTAGAGCCAGGTTAAGTTTCACTTGGCCCGGATTTTGTACACTTCGAATATGCACACACCTAGAGCCGGGTTAAGTTCCACTTGGCCCGGGTTTTGTACACTTCGAATATGCACACACCTAGAGCCGGGTTAAGTTCCACTTGGCCCGGATTTTGTACACTTCGAATATGCACACACCTAGAGCCGAGTTAAGTTCCACTTGGCCCGGATTTTGTACACTTCGAATATGCACACACCTAGAGCCGGGTTAAGTCCCATTTGGCCTAGATTTTGTACACTTTGAATATGCACACACCTAGAGCCGGGTTAAGTTCCACTTGGCCCGGATTTTGTACACTTCGAATATGCACATAGCTGAGCCAACCTTGCTCTTTTTAGGTCACTACCAATCGTCGGAGTGCTGAATTTCAGCGCCTCTTGGACTCCCACAAGGTGTTGCGCTCGAAGCATGCTGCTCTTCTTGCTGAAGTCGAGAAAAAGGGTAAGTTCTCTCTTCGACCTCTCCCTTATATTTCTTTGTTTTTTCGCCGAACTAATCTGTCATTCAGATTGCACAGCCGGAGTGGAGGCCGAAAACAAAATTATGAGAAAAAACTTGGCCGAGATAAAAGGTAATTCGCTTTGATTACTCAATTTCCGTGCCATTTCTCCTTTCTCCTAAGCCCGGCAGATATTCATACCTCGGCTCTGCTGGGTCAACAAACCATTGCAGCATCCCTTGAATATAGTGTGCCCGTGCCTGATATGATGCTGCATTTTCTCGAACAACCAGGGCAACATCAGGCTGAGCTCAAGAATAAGGATGATGAACTTGCCAAACTCCAAGCCAAGGATGATGAAGTTGCCATGCTCAAGGCTGAGATGAAAAACTTAAAGAGCTCCACAAAACAGAGATGGATAAGGTTGGCCAAGACTTCAACGAAGAGCGAGAGCGTCTTAGCCTCCAACTTTCAAAAGATCAAGATTTGCTGAAGGAGGCCGACGTCAAGCTTGACTCGGGTAACGTTGAACTTGAGAAGCTCCGGAAGAGGCGTGCTGATTGCACCAATGAGCTGACCCGGATCCATAGTCATATCTCACGTAAGCTCTTTTCCTTCAGCCGACATATATCTCTCCGGATTAAACTCTTTTACTCATTTCACTAGTTTGGTTTTCAGGCAAATTCCCCTAGAGCGATGCCATTACGGCTACTGCCATCGCCAAGTTCCGCCAGCAAAGGGGTACCCCAACTGATCCTGGCTCTGAACCCATTCCTTATGACATGGAGGATTTGCTAGTCAACCTATCTGCCCGGATTGAAATTGTGAAGAACTATGGCTCGGGTCTCCTGGATGCAACGGTCCGGATCTTTCGTGCCCTTTGGCATGATGAGGATGTTCCGGAGGGATCCATTGCTTTGATCAATAAGCTGATGGATTGCGAGACCCAGTTTGACCTCTGGAGGGAATCCGCTGCTCGAGCCGGAGCTGATACTGTCCTCCACTTTGTGCTCACATGGTATGAAAAATTAGATCTGAAGATTCTCGAGCGCTTGCGCACCGGGTCCAAATGGTCAAATGATCCGGATTGGGTTGCTCGGTGCAAGGATTGTGCCCACAACCTTATCTAGTTTGCCCCTATCCACCAATGGAACGAAGGACCAAGCTTCCTCGACGTCATTAACGACGAGTATGTCAAAACTGACTCGGGCGATGAGGAAGAGGATGAAGCCTCGGATCTCGAAGAAAATGAAGACGACGATGAGGCTGAAGCCGGAGTTCCACCTGCTGGCGCCGAGTTACCTCCTCTTGCTGCTGCTCCTTGAGCACGAAAAAACACTTTGAATTTTATCAGATCCCCGGTATGCCGGGTGCAGATGTATTAAGCACACAGATTATGTTTTGCTACTAAATTGTTCATGCCGAATTAACTTGGGCGTAGTCCCCGAGTTTCATTTTCTTGTTCCTTCAATTTCATGACTTGGCTCGCGTCTACCTTGATTCGGTTTTGTGACTTACGAGTCCGAGTTTCAAAAATTGACTTAACAATACTTGGAAACTTTAGGATTAGCTCAAAATAATCCAGTGTACTAAAAGTAAAGTAAACATAAGGTTAGTCCTAATAAAGAATGTCGGCTCGATTACGTTCTTTTCCTTAGCCGCTTTTTGTGTGCTACGCAATTCCAAACTTGTTCTCTTGCTTGCCATGAAGCCAATTCTTGTTAGACAGCAGCAAGTCGAAGAGTTGAGTTTTTGGTGCTCACACACTACTAATCCGACTTAGGCCGAAGGGACTTAAGCCAGCCGACATAAAAAATAAAATAGTTAATGAATAGAATGACAATTATTACTAAGGCAGTCCCCGAGTTACTGCTCGAGGTGCCAAGATTTCAGTGATAAACTCATTGCCGGCATACATACCGACATATGAGAAACTCGGATACACACACTTCTTTGTTAAGTGTAGAATGGACGAAGTAGGGCTACATTCCATGGACGCTTAGATTCCTCGCCATACCTGTCCGCCTTGTTCTTCTCCTATGGTTTTGCATCGATGAGATAATAAGAGTCATTGTGCAATGCTTTGCTCACAATGAATGGCCCTTCCCATGGGGGAGATAACTTATGCATGCCGGCAGTATGTTGTACTAGCCGGAGTACCAGATCACCTTCTCGGAAGACTCGGGGGTTTACTTTCCGGCTATGATAGCGTCGGAGATTTTGCTGATATATGGCGGATCTGGACAATGCCAATTCTCTCGCTTCTTCCAGCAGATCAACATCATTTTGCCGGGCTTCTCGCACTTCGGCTTCTGTGTATTGGGTGACCCTAGGCGAATCATGCTCTATGTCGGCTGGTAATACAGTTTCTGCCCCATATACCAAAAAAATGGCGTATAGCTCGTTGATCGATTCGGAGTTGTTCTTAAACTCCACAGTACCGCTGGTAGTTATTCTATCTAGCACCCCGCTGATCTTTGCAGCGGCTCAACGAGCCGGGGTTTTATCCCAGATAAAACTAATCCGTTGGATCTTTCCACTTGTCCGTTCGATGCGGGGTGGGCTACTGAAGCAACGTCCAGCCGGATCTTCTTATCTCGGCAGAATCGCGCAAATGCTCCTTCAGCAAAATTAGTGTCGTTATCTGTTATGATACTGTGAGGATAGCCATATCTCAGGATGATATCTTTAAGGAATGTCACGGCTGTAGCTCCATCACATTTTCTTATTGGCTTTACTTCAATCCATTTTGTAAACTTGTCAACCATAACCAAGATATGGGTCATATTTCCTCTCGCCAGCTTAAATGGACCAACCATATCCAAACACCATATAGCAAATGGCCAGGTAATGGGTATGGTCTTGAGCTCCGACATTGGCATGTGTGTCTTGGTAGCATACCTCTGACAACCATTGCATTTTCTTACTAGATCTTCTGCTTGTTCTAAGGCACTTGGCCAGTAGAATCCATGCCGGAAAGCCTTTGCCACTAAGGCCCTGGATGAGGCGTGATGCCCACATTCCCCTTGATGTATATCTCGGAGGATATCAAGCCCTTCTTCCGGGTCAACACACCGTTGCAAGACATTAGTGACACTCCTCTTGTATAGCTCGGCATTGATAATCGTGTATGCCTTTGCCCTCCTCTGAATTTGCCTTGAAAGCACTTCTTCATTGGGCAAGGATCCATCCTTTAGGAACTGGAATATGGGCAGTGCCCAAGCCGGTATAGCTCGCACTGGAAATACATTCTCGTCAATTTCTATTTGATCTACCGACATAACCTCCGTCGGGTTAAGCTGCGCAGTCCCCGGGTTTTCTGAACCACTTCCCACATCAATGTCCATGGGCGCAGCTTCCGACTCCAGATTTGCGGGGATATAGATTGACTCAGATTCTGGGGATGGCCTGATAGATGGCTTTCTGAGGTGCTCTATTGCTACACCCGATGGAATCGCTTGTCGGGTTGATCCGAGTTTCGACAGTACGTCGGCAGCCTCGTTTTCTAGCCGGGGTACGTGGTGAAATTCGCATCCCTCAAAGTATCCTGATATCATCTGCACATGAAATTTGTAAAATGCCATGTTTGCATCCAGAGCATCCCATTGCCCCGAGACTTGCTGAACTACCAAATCCGAGTCACCAAAGCACTGGATCTGACGTATTCCAATTTCTTTTGCCACTTTGAGCCCATGCACAAGTGCTTCATATTCTGCAACATTGTTTGATGCTGTGAAGTGGATCTGCAGTACATACTTCAGCTGGTCTTTCTTGGGTTAGGTAAGCACAACTCCAGTGCCTAACCCGGTTTTCGTTTTTGATCCGTCAAAATGCATTCTCCAGTAGTTCGGATCTGGCAACGGTGGCTCATATTGCATCTTGGCCCAATCCACGAAAAAGTCAGCCATAGCCTGAGACTTGATCGCATCTCTCCTATCGTATTGTGGAGCATAAGGGGCTAGCTCAATTGCCCATTTTGCGATCCGGCCGCTCGCATCCTTGTTGCTCATTATCTCAGATATGGGGGCCTCACATATAAATTTGATGGGGTGTTCTTCAAAATAGTGCTTCAGCTTCTTTGCTGCCATATATACACCATATGCCATCTGCTGATAGTGAGGATAGTTTTGTTTTGATGCTGATAATACCTCACTTAGGTAATAGATTGGCCTTTGCACTGACTTACCCTCCTCGTCACGCTCTACCACAATTACTGCACTTACAACTCGGTTGGTTGCGGCTATGTAGAGCAACATTGGCTCTTTTGATAGTGGAGAGGCTAATACTGGCACAATGGCTAACATTTTCTTTAATTGGATGAAGGCTTCATTGGCCTGTGGCGTCCATACGGATTTGTCTAAATTTTCATTAGTTGATAGAGAGGCAGTGCCTTTTCTCCCAACCGACATAAGGATGCCAGGCAACCACTAAACTTCTGGACATCGTTAAGATACTTCAGCCATTCCATTCGCTCTATGGCTCGGATTTTAGTTGGGTTAGCTTCGATACCTCGGCTGGAGACAAGACATCCGAGCAATTTCCTAGCCGGGACACCGAAGGTACACTTCTCTGGGTTAAGCTTCATTCGGAACCTCCTTAGGTTTGCGAACGTTTGCCTGATATCATCAAGGAGCGTTTTGCTTTCCTTGGTTTTTATTACCACGTCATCCACATACACTTGCACATTTCGACCAATTTGATCGTGTAGGCATTTTTGCATACATCTTTGATACGTTGCCCCTGCATTACATAAACCAAAAGGCATGGTATGATAGAAATAAGCCCCGTACGGGGTAATAAACACGGTCTTTATTTGATCATTCGGGTTCAGAGGTATCTGGTGGAAACCAGAATATGCATCTATGAATGACAACAGTTCACACCCAGCAGTAGAATCTTGACCTGATCTATCCTTGGAAGTGGGAATGGATCTTTGGGCACGCCTTATTAAGGTTCGTGTAATCGATGCACATATGCCAAACCACTGCCACATTCGGATCATCTTCTTTTCCACCAGCACCGGATTAGATAGCCAATCTGGATAAAGCACTTCCATGATGAACCCGGCTGTGAGGAGCCGAGCTATCTCATCTCCAATGACTTTTCTCCTATCTTCGGCGAAGTGGCGGAGAGGTTGCTTCACCGGCTTTGCTCCGGGTCTCAATTTAAAGAGTGCTCGGCCAACTCCCTCGGAACACCTTGCAAGTCCTGTGTGGACCAAGCAAAGATATCCCGATTCTCACGGAGGAAGTTGACGAGCTCGCTTTCCTATTTGTCAATTAACCCGGCACCAATTGTTACGGTACGCCCTGGGAACAGATCATGAACATGTACTTTCTTTGTATCCTTTGTTGCTTGAAATGAGACATTTCCATGCGGGTTGCTCAGTGTCGGCATATACTGCTGTGCGGACTAACCCAATGCCGCTACTTCCTGGTTCTTTCTCTTTTCTTGTGCGATCACGAGTGACTCGGCCAGGTTAGACCCGGCCGACACACACTCAATGGAACGTCGGAAATCCCCAGCTATGGTAATTACTCCATTTGGCCCAGGCAACTTCATCTTCAGGTAACTGATGTGAGTACTTGCCATGAATTTGTTCAGGGTTGGCCTACCGAGTAACGCGTGATATGCGCTTTCCAAGTTCACCACCTCAAACTCCAAATTCTCAGTTCGGCAGTTATCTCTTGTGTCGAATAACACATCAACCCGGACTTTGTCAATGGGTTCACAGGAGATACCAGGCACAATGCCATGGAAAGTTGTCCTCGTGGTTTGGAGCATGTTCTCCGAGATACCCAACTTGCACATTGTGTCCACTGATGGCTCTGTGTATGGCGCCAGAAAAGTGTTGGTGCGGTGTTGATGTAGAGCTTGTTGGGAACCCCAAGAGGAAGGTATGATGAGCACAGCAGCAAGTTTCCCTCAGTATGAAACCAAGGTTTAATCGAACTAGTAGGAGCAAGGAAACACCCCAAAGGTGTTGCTAGCTGAGCCTTGGCAGGGCGCACTACCGGTGCTAGTAGCAACGTGGAGACCGCACAACACAACCACATAACTTTGTCCCCAACTTGCGATGAGGTTGTCAATCTCACCGTGTTTTGCGAAAACAAAGGATTAAACGTATCGAATGGAAAGAAGTAATAGTTTGCAGAAAGTAAACACAAAGCAGTAAACAGTTTATAGATTGTATGGAAAGAAAAAGGACCGGGATCCATAGTTCACTAGAGGTGGCTCTCCTTAGATAGATAACATGCTGGGTGAACAAATTACAGCGGGGCAATTGACAAATATCGAGAAAGCAATACATGCATATACTAATCATCTTGACTCCTTTGAGACTTGATTGGGCATTACAAAATTATGCATAGACCGCCATCCAACTGCATCTATGACTAATAATCCACCTTCAGGTTATCATCCGAACCCCCTCCAGTATTAAGTTGCAAGCAACAGATTATTGCTTTACGAATTGCGTGTAAAGTAAACAATACGATTGTTCTATGAACAAAGGATTGTTGTTTTCTCCCTAGTAGCAACAGCACATCTAGTACCTTAGAGATTTCTGTCACTTCCCCAGATTACCAGAGGCATGAACCCACTATCGAGCATAAATACTAACTCTTGGAGTTGCTAGCATCTACTTGGCCAAGATAGCTACTAACAACGGAAAGCATGCAAGATCACAAATAACAAAGACATGATAGAATCAATAATCAATCTAAAAATAGCATCTCAATATCCATCGGATCCCCGCAAACACAACATGCAGAATTACAAATAGATGATCTTGATCATGAACGGAGCTCACAAGATCTAGACATGAAAGCACAAAGGAGGAGAACCAGCCATCTAGCTACTACATGGATCTGTAGTCCAAGGATGAACTACTCACGCATCACACCGGAGGCTTGCATGGTGATGAAGAAGGCCTCCAGGGTGAATTCCCCTCTCCGGCAGGGTGCCAGGAAGAGCTTCAGATCCCTCCCAATCTAGGGATGGAGATGACGGAGGCTACAGACTCTTTCATGGATTTTTGATCGGGCCCTTAGTGTTTTCGTCCCAAGGGAAATATATAGGCGGAAGGGAAGGCCGAGGGGGTGCCAGGGGCCACCACACCACCCCCTGGCATGGGCCAAGCCTGGCCGCGTGGCCAGGTGGTGTGGCTGGCCTCTGGCCCCTCTCCGTCTCGTATTCTGGCATCTGATGACTTCCGGAAAAATAGGCAATTTGGCTTTTGTCCCGTCCAATTCCGAGAATATTCATTTTCTGACTTTCCTGGAACCAAAAACAGCAGAAAACAGGCAGGTGGCACTGTGGCTCTTGTTAATAGGTTAGTCCAAGAAATCAGATGAAAAGTACTCCAAAGTGTGGAAAAACACAAGAAAGTGGATAAAACCAAGCATGGAACATCAAAAATTATAGATACATTTGCAATGTATCATTCACGTACATAATATTGAGGCTGCTGCCATTGTCAATCAGCACCTTAGAGAACCTCACATTGATATTCGACCCGATGAACATTGGGTCCAGCACTAGTGCATACGAACCAGGGCTTGGCATAAGCTTGGGATGGTCCTTGATACTCCAGGTAATTTCCTGATCTGACCAAGGCATATACCTCGTCACCCCCGGCATAACCGCATTCACTTCCATATGTCGGTGTTGCAAGCTCTTCCTATCTGTTTCTTCCGTGGTAAACACACAGTAACTCTGGTGATGCTCTCTATATTCATTTCTCCCATCATTGCCGGGGTACCTTTGATTTGGCTGACGCTGGTTTTCCACCTGATGCACTGCATCCCTTCTCTCATGATTCTCGTACCTCGGAGGAGGTGGTGGTAACATTAACTGTTGCGTATTTGCTCCGGAGAGCAATTGCTGCCGAGGTAACTCCTGCCGAGGTTGATCGTTCTGAGGTGCCTGAGCATTCCCCGAGCCACTTTGCTCTATCTTCCTCATCCACTCACATTGCCGGGTTGTATGACCCGCCGGGTTACTCTGATTTGGCATGTGAAATTTGCACGGCTGATCCAGCATTGCCTCATACGTATACCTTGACCGGTCTTTCTTTTCTTGCCACTGTTTCTTTTGCTCGGGCGTCCAAGTTTTCTTGCCATCATTTCTTGGGGTCCACTGTTGCCCTCCAGTTTTCTGACGCTGATTACTCCCTGCTCCGGGTTGATCTTGGTTTACAGCAGCAACTTGTTGCAAACTGTACCTGTAATCGGGTCTATCATCTCTTCTCTTACCCCGGTAATCATTTCGTCGGGATGATCCGGCTCCATCTCGCTGGTAGTACTCCTTACTTGACTCGTTTGACACGAGCCGGGGTTGAGTCGGATCACCCAAAGCATACGAATCAGCAATCCGGATTGTCTCAGCCAGTGTAATTGGCATATCCCTTTGTAACCTTTGCCACAACATGCTTGCATATCTACACCCTTGTGCAAACCAAGCTATGGCTTGGGACTCAATCACACCTTCACATGAGTTTCTCACGGTGCACCAGCGGGTTAGGAACTCCCTGTCTGTTTCATTTGGTCTTTGCTTGCACATCGCTAGTGTCTGTGGCCTATTCAGCCTCTGATACGTGCTCGAGAAGTTACTGACAAACATTTCCTCAAAATTGATCCAACAGTTGATACTACCGGGTGGTAAATTGTTTAACCATACCCTCGCTGGCCCCTCCAGCATCTGAGGCACGTATCTCACCGCCCATCTCAAATTGCCTGTCGCAATCTTCACTGCCATTGCATAGTTGATCAACCAATCCCCCGGCTTGGTGCTACCGTCATATGTTTTCGTGCCTCTGGGTAACTGGAAGTTAGGTACCGGAGGCTCTTTCATGATCCGGGGCCCAAAGCACGCTGGACCCGGAGGACCTTGCCCCTCAATCTGCTTCGACCTATAGAGCCGATCCAGCTTTAACCTGGTGTCATCAAGCATCAAGTTCCTGCTTCCCAACCTTGACCCTATCACATGATAGTCCAGCCTAGGGTATCCTGCGTTCACCATTTCTGAATCACCGTCATTGTATCTGTCTTGCTCTTGTTGAGCGCAATTTTGCCGCATACCTTGGCCAGGATTCTGCTCTTGTCGAGGTACACTCCGCTGCTATTGTTGTTGAGGTGGGTTTTGCCCTACACCCGCTGAGTTACGCTGTCCGGCATTGTCGTTTTCAGCGTTTCTCTGACCGGTATTGCCTTGGTCGCGGTTACCTCGGCCAGCTTCACCTTGGCTGACACTTTGTCGATCCTCATTTCTCTGCATTGCTTTTCCTTTCCCTGCCCTTGTCGGGTCATATGGGACTATCTGTTTGTTTTTCCTCGCTGAGGTTACTACTTCCTCTCTTCTAGGGCCATCATGAGGTGATGATGCAGCCCCAGCGGATTTCTCGAGGTTTCCCACTGCCGAATAAATGATCTTGGAAGCCCCAGCTCTTGTCGGGTTAGCCCTGAGCAACTCCTCATTCTCTCTGTTAGCGATCCGAACTAACTCGTTGACCCTTTCCTGTTGTCTTTGCCGGGCTTCACCCATCAAACCTTCTAACTCGGACGCAGCCGCATCCGCTGCTCTGAGGTTTTTTGCCGGGGTGCTGTACTTCGGCAACCCCATGGACAAAGAGTTCTCTGATTCCTCAACTCTAGTGTCACCCTCTTTGTTCATCTCACTGATGAGGTTTCTCCCTTTTACTTTTACAGCATCTACCTTATTTTCTCTTGGGTACTCGCGCAGCGTCATGTTCAACGACTGCTGAGCCGTGACTATCTTTTTTGCACCCTCTAGTATTTGCTGCCTAGTTTCCTCTAACTCGGCCTGTGCCTGAGCCTGATCTACAACCGGTTCTATGGGGCTTTCCAAGCTATCTATCGCCTGCTGCAGCAAGTTTTCTGGCCTCTCTAACAGAGGACCTCTACTTTTCTTGGGTGCCTTGGGTGTTACCTCCGGATCTGGTGCCGGGTCTTTGCTCGCACCAGCATCAGGTGCTGTCATCATCACCTCAGCACGGTCGGGGGAGCGAGTGATGCGTGCACCGTGCTAAGGGGTGGCTCACCTCCCTCGACAACATGCCGCAGGTGAACGCAAGACACATCGACACCGACGTAGATCCTATGTGAGCTAAGCTTGACGAAGACGCCATTGCGCGGTGGAGGTCGCTTGCCGAAGCAACCAGCATTGTCACTGACGTAGTCCAGCGCTCCAAAGCGCTGAACGAGCCCAGATACGATGCGCTCGCCGTTGCCAATGATGCATCCCGTCCGGATCTTCACTCCTGCTAGCACCGCTAGCCCCACGGTGGGCGCCAACTATCATGGTGGTGTTACGGCAGATGCCATGGATAGGCTAAACGTGGGGCCAATATGCACTAGAGGAATCCAGGGAGGGATAGTGTGGTGATTCCACACACAGATGCTTTGTATTCTCCAAGTTCACAAGGTTTACAGATGCTCCTTGAGCTGTATTGGGAGAGGAGGAAGAAGAAGCTCTCTTACTCTCACCACTACTTGTCTCTCTATCAATGAACTACTCACTCGCCAACCAGCCAGCCCCAACTACAGAGGCCCTAGTGCCCCTTATAAAGGGGAAGCTAGGTCTCCAGTTAGGGCATACGTGGAGGCATATTCCTGGGAATATGCCTCTTCCCAAAATAGCAAACTGGTTGGGTCACCTTTTGCCATCGTAAGCCATGCAGAGGCTATGTAAGCCTCTGCGGCGCCAGCGCCAGCCGACATAGGGTGCGTCATCTTTGTCGGCCACGCCTCGCTGGTCCCTCCCTCTGTTCGGTTCGCTCACGCTCCTGCGCACGGAGGTCACCCTTTGACCAGCGAGATACCTTCCTTCTCTTGCAAGCCTGATATAACCCAGATCATGCTTGGTTAATCCGGCTCCGTGGGTACCTGCATACAAGTTACAAAATGCCTGCCGGCATACAACATACGTTGGTCGGGACTCAGTTAGGTGGACATCCTCCGGTCTGGGTTACTCCATAAGTCGGCCTTCCTTGAGGTGACTCGACCAGCATACGCTTTGACCTTGCCGTACCTCGGCTAACTCGGCCTCTATACCCCGGCGTGACCCTACCCGGGGGTATCCCCCCAACAAATATCATAGCTCTCTCTAGACTCAGGTGAACTAACAGGTGTAGTAGTGTTTTCATTAGGAGTTTCAGTATTTCCAGCTATAGTTCTAGCAATCGTAGCATCTAGGAAAGGACCTAATGAACCACTCTTATCAAGCATAGTAGAAGCAGCATCATAAGTATCAGAAGTTTCAGATTCAACAGTAGTAGCAGTGTGTGTAGCATGTGTATGTGGTGGTGTAAGGAGCTTACTCATAACATATGGTGAATCAAGAGCAACAGAGGTGTTCAGAACCGTACCGCTTCTTGTACTGGATGGTAAAATAGGAACCTTGCCATCACGAGACTTACCCATGATGGATGGATGGCAGCGAACAATAGTGATTCCAAGTGAACTTGATAAATAAAGCTATGCTCCCCGGCAACGGCACCAGAAAATAGTCTTGATGATCCACAAGTATAGGGGGTGTATCGCAGTATTTTCTAGGGAAGTGAAACCCAATTTATTGATTCGACACAAGGGGAGCCAAAGAATATTTATAAGCCTTAACAACTGAGTTGTCAATTCAGCTGCACCTGGAAACAATCTTGCTCACAGCAGTTTACCAGTAGCAATAGTTTTGTAGAAGCAATAGTAAAGTAATAGCAGTAGTAAAAGTAAAGATAGTAGTAACAATTGCAGTAAACAGTAGGATTAAAGCGCGGTAGGCATAGGGATGGATGGACGAGCGTTGCATGGACAAGACAATTCATATGGCAATCAAGACATAGGGCATTTGCAGATAAATAAGATAAAGCATCCAAGTACTAAATAATCATAGGCATGTGTTCCATATATAGTCATACGTGCTCGCAATGAGAACTTGCACAACATCTTTTGTTCTGCCAGCCTATTTGCAGAGGGGCCTCAAGGGAACTACTGGCAATTAAGGTGCTCCTTTTAATAGAGCACTGGAGCAAAGCATTAACACTCCATGAACACATGTGATCCTCACATCAAAGCCATTCCCTCCGATTATCCTGATTGCTGTCACTTCGGGGCCTTTGGTTCCGGACAACAATATGTGTATACAACTTGCAGGTAAGACCATAAACAATACTATCATAATGAATCAATAACATGTTCATATCTTAAATCATGGCACTCGGGCCCTAGTGACAAGCATTAAGCATAACAAGTTGCAACAAAGTCAAAAAGCACTAATAATAGATACTAGGCACCATGCCCTAACAATCTGATGCCATTACATGAACGATCTCATCCAATCCCTACCATCCCCATAGCCTACAGCGGGGGATTACTCACTCATGGATGGGGAAAACATGGATGGTCGATGGAGAAGCGATAGTCATGATGATGGCGATGATCTCCTCCAATTCCCCGTCTCGGCAGGGTGCCAGAACGGAGTTTCTGGTTCCGAATCGCGGAATCTGGTGGTGGCTGCGCAGCGGAACTCTTTCTGGAAAAACGTCGAACCCCCCTTGGTTTTTGGTCAAGAGGCGACTTATAGGCGAAGAGGGAGGCCGAGGGGGCAGCCGAGGCGGCCACACCACCCCCAGGCGTGGCCTGGCCTGGCCCGCGCGGCCAGGTGGTGTGGGCCCCTCGTGGCCCTACTCCGTCTCGTCTTCTGGCTCCGTGAGTCTTCTGGTGAAATAGGATTTTTGGCATATTTTCCGGGATTTTTCCTGATAGTTGATTTTCTGCACAAAAACTAGACACCAAGGTAATTCTACTGAAAACGGCGTTAGTCCGTGTTAGTTGTACCCAAATCACACAAGTTTAGAGAAAAAACAATAGCAAAAGTGTTCGAGAAAGTAGATATGTTTTGGACGTATCAACTCTCCCCAAGCTTAGCTTATTGCTTGTCCTCAAGCAATTCAGTTGAAAACTGAGTGCGATAAAAGAAACTTTCACGAACACATTTGCTTCATAAGATGTATATATTCTCAGCATATGGTCAACTACTCAGGCAATTCATAATAAAGAGTATGCAACTAAATTTACTTAATAGTCATTGCAAGCTATGAAGAGATTCCAACTAAAAAATAAGAAGTAGCATGAAACATAAACATAAGCAACATTGCAATGCTCATAACAAGGTATGATATAGTGGTATCTCGCTTGCCTTTGATTGTAGAGCAAACATAAATGCAAAGGCACCTCTGAAGTTCAAGTGAAGACTAGAAGTAAAGATATCAAAGATACAAGCATCAAAGTCATAACACAATTAATCCAGTTTTGAGACAAGCACATTACACTAAGAATGACAACTATGCTCTCAGGAAAGTGCTCATAGAATATGTGGAGACTCGACAAGGAAATGAAAAGGTTTTGAAAATTTTCAAAGGCTTCCAAATGCTGAAAGTATGGTACTCATTAGCTTTGAACTCTCATTGCCCCTATCATAAGCATCTTTAAATGGTTAAGGTTAAAGTGACACAACTAAGAGGATATGCTTGACAAGTTATAAGTTAAAATCTCATGCCCCTTACTTATGAGTACCGAACCTCATGCTACTCAACTTCAGTCACAAGTAATCTCTTGTCATTGTAAGTATGTATGTATCATAGAGAACCGCCAACGGGGTACCCCTTGCACATGATACAGGAGCTGTCCCATAATCAAAATGACAAGGCAAGCAGACAATGAGCATCTCAGCGATCTTTTTATTTGCTATTTGCATAGGTTTTTATTGAGGATGCTTCATAGAATGCTCATTATGGTTATGCTGCAAGTTTCCACCATGATTAGGCATGGCTTAGGCTAGCGGCCCAGGCGTTTCTCTAACACATATACAAACTCCTGATCTTACAAGTTCCCCTTTTATTTCACACCGCCGTGATCCTTAAGCAAAAGAATCATGATATCAACGAGGTACAAAGTACCAGTGCAATGTTGAAAGTTTTCCCCATGATACATGGTTCTAATAACTTCAACTTATAAAGCGCAAGCATATACGCAACAAAGATGGACACAATGGTTCAAGATTATTAAGTGCAAGAAACTAAAGTGTGCCATCAAGTTCGTGAGATCTTTACTAACTAACTTTCTCATAACAAGCAAACATTTTATTCGAAAGAAAACAAGGCATACTGAATATGCACGGAATAGCAAATGATGCTAATAGGTAGGTATGGAGGACACTTTTGGCAATATTGGTTTTGGGGAATTGGAAAAACGAGTAGCGCTCATACTCAGTGCAAGTGAAGGCTAGCAATAGTAAGGGAGCGACAAACGAGAGAGCAATAACTGTCATAATCATGCTTGCAACAAAACAGGACTACTCATGGCATGAAAGAGAACTAATGATATGGATAGTGACGTCACCGTTAATCCCAAGTAAATCCCTCGCATACAGCCGTACTACCCCTTTTGTCACTAGGGTTCCCAACCTGCAGATCAGTCATTACTCATACTCCCTATACTTGGCTCAACCCTCAGGGTCTTGGGTACCTGGAAAGTCCTTAGATTGAGGCAAGAGAGGATACAATAATCATCATGTCATACAAACTAATACATGATCCCATCTATGATAAATAACATGCACAAACGCTACATGGATAGGCCGAAGCCCTTAGCCCAAGGAGAATTACTCACACATAGAGATGAGATCAACAATCACAAACATTGTATTGAAAATCATAAGATTGATAGCAATAGTCTTACAATGTCACCAATCGAAGAAGAGATCTACTGTTACAAGTGGTGGAATATGTCTATGGAGATGGAGAAGGGTTTTGAGATCTGGAGGCGGCTGATGATCTGTGGTAGGCGAGGTCGGAGGTGTCTGGTCATTGGCGGCTGATGGCTCTGAAATATAGCCATCTACGTCAACATTTAAACTGGATATTAATCATATTCTTGATGAAATATATCTCTAAACCTTGCCACTAATGCTAATATTCAGAGTGGTATGCAATCCTTTCTTTTTGTATTTTTCCTGCGCAGATAATGTCGTTTAAAGGAGGGAATCACTACATTAAAGTCAAAGATACGAGATTTCCAACAACCAGAAGAAATCAGGAGTCAAACAATGGAGGCAGATGCCATAATGACCAATTATACGACCAGAGCAAAAATTCCGACCATGTAGCTCTGTTCGTATAGTTGGCGCTGCCACCGTTAGGTCAAACAGAACAACTTTCATGAAGGGACCCCTATATAAAGAAGCCTCGGCCAACGAGAAAACAAGCCAGACCTCACCAAAAAGCCTCTGCCAGAGATCTTCAGCCGCCTCTAGATCTCCAAACCCTTCTCCATCTCCATTGTCATATTCACCCACTTGTAATAGTAGATCTCTTCTCCGATTGGCGACATTGTAAGACTATTGCTATCAATCTTATGATTTTCATTACAATGTTTGTGATTGTTGATGTCATCTCTATGTGTGAGTAATTATCCTTGGTCTAAGGGCTTCGGCCTAGCCATGTAGCAATTGTGCATGTGATTTATCATAGATGGGATCATGTATTAGTTTATATGACATGATGATTATTGTAGCCTCTCTTGCCTCAATCGAAGGACTTGTCAGGTACCCAAGACCCCGAGGGTTGAGCCAGGTATAGGGAGTATGAGTGATGACTGATCTGCAGGTTGGGAACCCCAATGACAGAAGGAGTAGTACGGCTGTATGTGAGGGATTTGCTTGGGATTAATGGTGACATCACTATGCATATCATTTGTTCTCTTTCTTCTATGGATGAGACTAGTAGGTTATTGCTATAAGCGGTTGTGGAGGCAATAGCAATTATGGATGCACTGCCCACATATAATTTATCTTGCTCTAATAAGTACACGCATACTTTATTTCTATCTTTTATTTCCATCAGGTGTTTTTGCATAGCTACAGGTGAAACCGAACGCCCTAGGCCCTCTCTCTCCATCATCGACAACAACAAAAGACGCAAGCTATTGGTTCGATAAAAACACAAAAGGAATTCTAAAACTCCCAAAGGTCCGTTAAAGTAACTTTACTACACATTCGCTTCCCGTGGATTCGATAACCTAGGTCTACTAGGGAAAAAGAGCTATACTACATCCGTAATCTGGATCGAAGGTATCAACCTTTTTCTGGCACTGTTGTCGGGGAAGCAATAGCTACCCTGGTGAGGTTATTAGGAACCTTGCTAGTTTTAATTCTTGTTTTTAATTTTGTTAGTTTGCTTTCAGTCTTTATTTGATAAACCAAAAAAATTAGTTAGTATTTAAATTCTTGCTTTTACTATTATAATTTTAATCTAAGAAAACCCAAAATCATAGGAAGTATGACTAAAAAGAAGCTTGGGGAGTTTGCTACTCCCAATAATGATTATTTGCATACTCCTATTACTCAGCCAGCAATCGCTGCTAATGATTATGAAATTAAGCCCCATTACTTAAGTTTGGTTCAACATAATCAATTTGGAGGCTCTGCTATTGAAGACGCAGGTATGCCCTTGAATACTTTCACGGAAATGTGTGATATGATGCATATAAAAGACGTTGACCCTGATGCGGTCAAATTGCGTCTATTTCCTTTCTCTCTAAGAGGGAGAGCTAAAGAATGATTGCTATCTTTGCGTAAAAATACTATTACATCATGGGTGGGATGTACTTCTTTGTTTATGACTAAATTTTTCAAACCTGCAAAGACTATGCAACTTCGATATAATATTACTGGCTTTACACAGGAAGAGCGTGAGCCACTAGCGCTTGCATGGGAGAGGATGAAAGAATGCCTAAGAAACTGTCCTAGTCATGGGATGGAAGATTGGTTAATCCTCCATTTATTTCACAATGCTATTAATCCTGTTACTAAGTCTATGCTTGATAGTGCAGCTGGAGGAACATTTATGGGTAAACATATTACCGAAGCAAAGCAGCTGCTAGACAATATGCAAGACAACCATGCCCAATGGCATGTGGAAACATCAAGCACGAAGAAGGTGAACTCTGTCTCACCACAAGAGAATGAAGATCTCAATGCTAAGTTGGATGAGCTCATACTACCCGCAAAAGGTAAGTAAACTCAAGTAAGAGTCACCCCCGAAACAAACATAGAAGAAATAGACTTCGTACCTTGTAATGATTACAACCCTGCTTGGAAGAAGAGTTACAATCCTAATTTTCAGAAACATTATGCTAGTCCTGCAAGTAACTCTAATAATAATATGGGAACTAGTAATGGTAGTCTCCAAGAAACACTTAAGTCTTTCATAGACTCACAAAATGAACAAAATAATATTCTAGTCAAAATTACGGAGAACCATGATGCTATGCTTGGTAAATTATCTAACCAAGCTATTAGTTTGAGAAATGATTTGCAGGCCCTTCAAGAAAGAACAAGGATCATTGAGGCATAGCTAGGTAAGATAACCGAGAGTCAAACTCTCATTCTAGCTAAATTTGCAGGTAAAGCTAAGCCCAATCCTGTTGAAGAACTCAAAATGATGAGGATCCAAAGGGAGGAGCCTAAAGAACTTGATTATAGTAATGCCCCTTCACTCAGCTACACCATCGAAGACCTCGTAAAGAGGATCAACATCAAAATTCCGGTAAGTGAAGGTAATGATGAAGCCATGTATCAACACTTTGTTGATCAAGTAGCAATTAAGGTACGCGAGCTTGAAGAGGAATACAAGAAAATCGCTGAAAAGTTGTCTGTTAAACTAGATGACATATTTGAGCCTACTATTAAGATAAAGATTGGGACCAATGAGATAGCTGCACTTTGTGATCTAGGTGCAAGCGTCTCAACAATTCCAAAGAGTCTTTTTAACAAGTTAAATCTTGGCTCCTTTGAAATTACTGAGTTAAAATTGCATCTAGAAGATTCTACCTACAAACAAGCTATAGGAATTAAGGAGAACACTTTAGTTTACATCAAAGGCTGTCCTGCTCTAATTGACTTCGTCATTGTTGACTTGCCTGAAGATACTGTTGCTCCTATAATACTAGGCCATCCTTTCTTAAGAACTATAAAGGCTTTAATTAACCTTCATGAAGGGAACGTGAAGTTGCAGTTGCCTTTGCGGGATCCTTTTGTTATCCATTTCCCTAGGAAGAAGAAAGCCAAACATGACGAGAAGGAGGTCATCACTTTGAAGGCCAATTACTTTGGAGTGGGTGTTCCACTCATCTGGCCCAAGTGATTATCATCAAGGTCAAGCTATTGACCATAAAAGAGCGCTCCATGGGAGGCAACCCATGTGAAATAAAGGTTTGAGTTAATTTTTTAATTTTACTTTAAGTTCATGTTTAATAAAGGGTGCTAGAAAACTCCATTTGAGGAGAAGAAGTTCGCCAGTACTTGAAATTCTACTTTATTCATGCTATTGCTGGTCGACAATATTTACTATCAATTTTCTGTCAAAAACAAGGTATATCACTAAGTTACAGGAAAAGAAATAGTTTACGAAGAAACAAAAAATTTTTAATGCACACAGAGAGTTTAACGAACAACTAGACGGTGGGAATAAAATTCCGGCCATATAGTTCTGGTCGTATAGATATCTTTGCCATCAAAAAAAATTCCGCAATATGTATTGAGAGTTTAACGACCAACTATACGGCGGAAATAAAAATTCCAGCCGTATAGTTCCAGTCGTATAGATATCAATGCCTCCGTACAATTTCTTTTCATATGTACTGAGAGTTTAACGACCAACTATACGTGGGAATAAAAATTCTGGGCGTATAGATATTGATGCTTTTGCAAATTTTCTTTCGTAGGGACAGACATTTTAATGACCAACTATACGGCCGGAACATTTTGTTCTGCACGTATAGTTGCGCCCATATAGCTGCGCCGCTAGGAGGAAACCCTCATATTTTGACAGAACACCAACTATACGGCCGGAACACATGTTTTGCCCGTATAGTTGTGCCCATATAGTTGCGTCCGACCACAAAATCACACGGTAAGGTACTTCCAACTCCAAAACTTCAATCCTTTTTCTTTCTTCTACCTCCAAACTCTCTCAAAACCTCAAGGGATCTCCATCTCTACTCAATTTCGTTTGATTTCCTCGCACACAAGTGATCTACGGCATGTTTCTCCTATGATCCTCCAATTACTTTTTGCAAATTCATCTTTGATCTATTGTCATTGTCAATCTAGGGTGAGACCTACTATGAACCAATTGCCATGATTTTCTTGCCTAGATTATTATCTTGAGGAGATTCTTTAGTGTGTTTAGATGAGGAATATATTATACTTACTGTTGTTGGATCAAAAAGTTTTATTTTTGTCTTTTTTAATGTTTTAGATGATGAACACAAGGAGCCAAACTCGTGTTCGTGCCACCGCTAGCGCTTCTCGGGCTGCCGCTCAGGAACGCATGGGGATACGGTTCAGGGATGAGGCCCATCGTGATCGCTTCAACAGGATCAAGAACCACGAAGTGAAGGCCACCAAGTGGGCTTGACCCATCATATTGAACCAACTCAGTATTTCTGATGACTTTAATTTACTTTGCAATAGAGCTGGCCTACACAACTTTGCGTACAATGATGTACCTACTTATCGCTGCTTAACCATTGAATTCCTAAGTTTGTTGCAAAGCCCCGTTAAATTATGGCAAGGAGGGGATACTATTTCTTTTCGTCTGATGAATAACAACTACACTTTAACATTAGATGAATGGTGTGTATGTTTTAATTTTCCAAACAATGATATTCATGATTTACGTGCATATTTTACTGGCTTAAGTCCTTCCCTCGATCAATACTATAATGGAATGAGTTTCACTAGTAGAGTGAACAAGGGGAAGAATATTCAACATCCTGCAATTCTCTATTGGTTCTATGTTATTGCTAACACCTTGCAGGCACGTAATGAGTTCATGAGACTCAACGAGGAGGACATCCTAGTCCTTGCAAAGGCTGCTTACATCAACTACAACATGTTACTCAACTTGGGTGCCATCCTTGTGCGCTACATGGAGAACCAAGCCTCCCAAAGCCAAGGGCCAATCAAAGGAGGAGGCGTCATCACCGTGCTTGCCACTGCCCTAGATATCGATCTAGGTAAGTTGCAACGAGTACTAGGTGATACACGTGTTGGTTTCTCCACCTTGAGGGCCTGCGGAATGCTCCCTAGGAGAGGTGGTGTTTATTACCTGCATATTGATGGAGCTGGGCGTATCTACCCCTCTCCTATGCTAATGGTCTTTTCTCTATCAAGGAAGGACGTTTGCTATATGATTCACAGGTTGGGCAACACCAACCCGAGGAAGAGATTCCTGAAGAGGATGAGGACCAAGAGGAGGAGCAAGAAGTTCCTTATCAAGAGGAGCAGCCACAAACCCGGTTCGCCACATACCAAGATTTCCAAGAACTTGGAGGAACTGTGGAGAGGATGCACAACCTCTCTTTGAACCTCCGAGAATCAACAATTAACCTCTCAACTCAATTTGCGAACTGGAGTAATGACTTTTCCCGCCACCACAATAATTTGAAGGGCTTGCAAAAGCCTAAGCTTGGGGAAGTTTCCTCATGTATCTTTATTTGGAGTTTATTTGCTTTTATTTATTTTGAAGTTGTGTTTTTATTTGAGTTTATAAGCACTTGTGTTGGTTTCCCCAACACTTTATCTTTAGTTCTTTCTATTTTTGATTTCGAAATTTTCTAGCCGAGCTTTGCCGCTAATTTTCTATTCTTTAAATTCCCTCTCTTAAAAATCACAAAAAGATTTCTCCATTTTTCCTTATTTTCCCTCTTTCATTTCTTTCCGCGTCGAGGCCTTCATATATTTGCAGGAGAGTGATCGACTTTGAGTTTCCAAGAAACAAATAAAAAGGAAGAGAGAAGTGGAACCAAACATGAGAGGTATGCCTTATGACTCCCCACTTTTGAAATTTGAGAAACCCATGCTAGTTAGTAGCAAATGTTGAGATATTATATTGGTGGAGTGAGTCTTTGGATCGTTGCAAGATTGTCGTTTGCATGGGTATTTAATTGGGCTCATTTTGTTCTAGCTCTCGTAATTAACCAAGTCCTGCCTAAAATTGCTAAACAATTGTAATAAGAAAAAGTCTCACAATTGAAGGCTTGGGTGTTGTAGTGCTTAGTCTTGAAGGTTTATTTCTAGAGACACTCAACACCATTGAAAATGTTAATTGACTTGATAGCTCTCTTTAAAAGGATTTGTTCGATTGAATTAATGTTTAGTGGTTTTTGTGAGCATGCCAAAGTTTGACTTGTTAATCATAAGAATGATATAGCTTTACGCGTGTCAAACTTCATGGGATGCCAACAACTCCGCTTGCCTACGAACGATCTTCATGGAGGAAACTCCTAGATATCGGCTATGAGTTGATTAAACACTTGTAGCAGCAATGCTATAGTGGGTAAGATTCTTGGCATTCCCGAGTAGCTATAATCATGATGGAATCACTCCTCTGGCTATTATGAGTAATCATTATGCAAAAGGAACAAAAACCTTAGTGATGCCACGAGTGTCCATCACAGCCTGATAAACTAATAAAAATCTTTGGCATGCTCTCAATTACTTAAAACTGAAATTCTTGAAGGACAATGAATAGAAAAGTAGTTCTTGCAAAGTCTTGAATCATTAATGTGGGAGAATTGAGATACTCTAGTATATATGCTTTTCATGACAACTCTCACACTCTTAATTTACGTGATTATACTTTACTGTTCAAAGGCAAGCCTATGTGTTGATTACTTGACATGGAATAAAGTTTACTCATTTGAATCATCCATGTTTACAATAATTTTTTGTGCTATAAGGACGCATGAGACCCGTATGATATGCTTGCCATTACTCTATCTATGCTGAAGTTTTTCAGATTTATGAAGTGGAGGAAACATGAGACTATTAATCATGAGTAAGGTCACCATCTCGTTATTTCAGTTTAAATGCTGAGTTCCTTTTTTGATTTTGGTTTTCTTGCTCGGGATGATTAAGTTTAAGCTTAGGGAGGTTGATGGCTCTGGAATATAGCCTTCTACGATCACATTTAAATTGGATATTAATCATATTCTTGATGAAATATCTCTCTAAACCCTGCCACTAATGCTAATATTCAGAGGGGTATGCAATCCTTTCTTTTTGTATTTTTCCTACGCAGATAATGTCATTTAAAGGAGGGAATCACTACATTAAAGTCAAAGATACGAGATTTCCAACAACCAGAAGAAACCAGGAGCCAAACAACGGAGGCAGACGCCTTAACGACCAACTATATGGCCGGAGCAAAAATGCCGACCGTATAGCTCCGCCCGTATAGTTGGTGCCGCCACCGTTAGGTCAAACAGAACAACTTTCGTGAAGGAACCCCTATATAAAGAAGCCTCAGGCGACGAGAAAACAAGCCAGACCATGCCAAAAAGCCTTTGCCGCAGATCTTCAGCTGCCTCCAGATCTCCAAACCCTTCTCCATCTCCATAGCCATATTCACCCACTTGTAATAGTAGATCTCTTCTCCGATTGGCAACATTGTAAGACTATTGCTATCAATCTTATGATTTTCATTACAATGTTTATGATTATTGATCTCATCTCTATGTGTGAGTAATTATCCTTGGGCTAAGGGCTTTGGCCTAGCCATGTAGCAATTGTGCATGTGATTTATCATAGATGGGATCGTGTATTAGTTTGTATGACATGATGATTATTGTATCCTCTCTTGCCTCAATCTAAGGACTTGTCAGGTACCCAAGACCCCGAGGGTTGAGCCAAGTATAGGGAGTATGAGTGATGACTGATCTGCAGGTTGGGAACCCCAATGACAGAAGGAGTAATACGGCTGTATGTGAGGGATTTGCTTGGGATTAACGGTGACATCACTATGCATATCATTAGTTCTCTTTCTTCTATGGATGAGACTAGTAGGTTATTGCTATAAGCGGTTGCAGAGGCAACAGAAATTATGGATGCACTGCCCACATATAATTTATCTTGCTCTAACAAGTACACGCATAATTTATTTCTATCTTTTATTTCCATCACATGTTTTTGCACAGCTGCAGGTGAAACCGAACGCCCTAGGCCCTCTCTCTCCATTATCGACAACAACAAAAACACGCAAGCTATTGGTCCGGTGAAAACACAAAAGGAATTCTAAAACTCCCGAAGGTCCGTTAAAGTAACTTCACTATGCATTCGATTCCCGTGGATTCGATAACCTAGGTCTACTAGGTAAAAAAGCTATACTACATCCGTAATCCGGATCGAAGGTATCAGCGGCTTGTTTTCTCGTTGCCCGAGGCTTCTGTAAATAGGGGTCCCTTCACGAAAGTTGTTCTGTTTGACCTAACGGTGCTGGCGCCAACTATACGGCCAGAATTTTTCTCTAGTCGTATAGTTGGTCGTTAAAGCGTCTGCCTCCGCTTCACGGCTCCTGGTTTCTTCTGGTTGTTGGAAATCTCGTATCTTTGACTTTAATATAATGATTCCCATCTTCAAACGACATTATCTGTGTAGGAAAAATATAAAAAGAAAGTATTGCATACCCCTTTGAAATTAGGCATTAGTGGCAGGGTTAGAGAGATATTTCATCAAAAATATGAATAATATCCAGTTTAAATGTGGACGTAGATGGCTATATTTCAGAGCCATCAACCTCCCCAATCTTAAAATTGATCGTCCCCGAGCAAGAAAACCAAAATCAAAAAGGAACTCAGCATTTAAATTGAAACAACGAGATGGTGATCTTACTCATGATTAGTAATCTCATGTTTCCTCCACTTCATAAATCTGAAAAATTTCAGCATAGACAGAGTAATGGCAAGCATATCATACGGGTTTTACGCATCCTTATAGTGCAGCAAAATTATTGTTAACATGGATGATTCAAATGAGTAAACTTTATTCCATGTCAAGTAATCAACTCATAGGATTTTCTTTGAATAATAAAGTATAATCATGTAAATTGAGAGTGTGAGAGTTGTCATGAAAAGCATATACACTAGAGTATCTCAATTCTCCCACATCAATAAATCAAGACTTTTCAAGCACTACTTTTCTATTCATTGTCCTTCAAGAATTTCAGTTCTTAAGTAATTGAGAGCATGCTAAAGATTTTTATTAGTTTATCAGGCTGTGATGGACACTCGTGACATCACTAAGGTTTTTGTTCCTTTTGCATAATGATTACTCATAATAGCCAGAGGAGTGATTCCATCATGATTACAGCTACCTGGGATTGCCAAGAATCTTAACCACTATAGCAATGCTGCTACAAGTGTTTAATCAACTCATAGCTGAAATCTAGGAGTTTCCTCCATGAAGATCGTTCATAGGCCAGCGGAGTTGTTGGCATCCCATGAAGTTTGACACGCATAAAGCTATATCATTCTTATGACTAACAAGTCAAACTTTGGCATACTCACAAAAACCGCTAAACATTAATTCAATCGAACAAATCCTTTTGAAGAGAGTTATCAAGTCAATCAACATTTTCAGTGGTGTTGAGTGTCTCTAGAAATAAACCTTCAAGACTAAGCACTACAACATCCAAGCCTTCAATTTTGAGACTTTTTGTTATTACAATTGTTTAGCAAATTTTTAGGCAAGACTTGGTTAATTACGAGAGCTGGAACAAAATGTACCCAATTAAATACCCATGTAAACGAAAATCTTACTATAGTAAAAAGACTCACTCCACCAATATAATATCTCAACATTCACTACTAACTAGCATGGGTTTCTCAAACTTCAAAAGTGGGGAGTCATAAGGCATACCTCTCATGTTTGGTTCCACTTCTCTCTTCCTTTTTTATTTGTTTATTGGAAACTCGAAGTCGATCACTCTCCTGCAAACATATGATCCTCGAGGCAGAAAGAAAAGAAAGAGGGAAAATAAGGAAAAATGGAGAAATCTTTTTGTTGTTTTTAAGAGAGGGAATTTAAAGAATAGAAAATTGGCAGCAAAGCTCGGCTAGAAAATCTTGAACGCAAATAGAAAGAACTAAAAAATAAAGTGTTGGGGAAACCAACACAAGTGCTTATAAACTCAAATAAAAACACAACCTCGAACTAAATAAAAGCAAATGAACGCTAAATAAAGATACATGAGGAAATTTCCCTAAGCTTAGGCTTTTGCAAGCCCTTCAAATCATTGTGGTGGCGGGAAAAGTCGTTAGTCCAGTTCGAAAATTGAGTTGAGAGGTTACTAGTTGATTCTCGGAGGTTAAAAGAGAGGCTATGCATCCTCTCCACACTCCCTCCAAGTCCTTGGAAGTCTTGGTATGTATCAAACCGGGTTTGTGGCTGCTCCTCTTGATAAGGAACTTCTTGCTCCTCCTCTTGGTCCTCATCCTCCTCTGGAATCTCCTCCTCAGGTTGGTGTTGCTCAACCTGCAAGTCATATAGCAAACGTCCTTCCTCAATAGAGAAAAGGCCATTAGGCATAGGAGCGTGGTAGAGACGCCCAGCTCCAGCAATATGCAGGTAATAAACACCACCTCTCCTAGTGAGCATTCCACAAGCTTTCAAAGTGGAGAAACCAACACGTCACTCACCTAACATGGGTTGCAACTCTCCTAGGTCGATGCCTAGGGCAGTGGCAAGCACGGTGATGACACCTCCACCTGTGATTGGCCCTTGGCTTTGGGAGGCTTGGTGCTCCAAGTACCGCACAAGGATGGCGCCCAGGTTGAGTGACAAGCCGCAGTTGATGTAAGCAGCATTTGCAAGGACTAGGATGTCTTCCTCGTTGAGTCTTGTGAACTCATTACGTGCCTACAAGGTGTTAGCAATAACATAGAACAAATAGCGAATTGCAGGATGTTGAATATTCTTCCCCTTGCTCACTCTAGTAGTGAAATTCATTCCATTATAGTATTGTTCAGGGGTAGGTTCTAAGCTAGTAAAGGATGCGCGTAAGGCATTAACATCATTGTTTGGAAAATTAAAGCATGCACACCATTCATCTAATGTTAAAGTGTAGTTGTTGTTCATAAGTCAGAAAGAAATCGCGTCCTCTCCTTGCCATTGTTTAATGGTGCTTTGCAACAAACTTAGGAATTCAATGGTTAAGCAGCGATAAGTAGGCACATCATTGTACACAAAGTTTTGCAGGTCAGCTCTATTGCAAAGTAAATTGAAGTCATCAGAAATACCAAGTTGGTTCAATATAATGGGGCAAGCCCACCTGGTGGCCTTCACTTCACGGTTCTTGATCTTATTGAAGCATCATGTTGGGGATCATCCCTGAATCGTATCCCTATGCGTTCTTGAGCGACAGCCCAAGAAATGCTAGCGGTGGCACGAGCACAAGTTTGGCTCCTTGTATTCATCATCTAAAACATTGAAGAAAGACAAAAATAAAACTTTTTGATCCAACAATAGTAAGTATAACATGTTCCTCATTATAACACACTAAAGAATCTCCTCAAAATAATAATCTAGGCAAGAAAATCATGGAAATTGGTTCATAGTATGTCTCACCCTAGATTGATAATGACAATAGATCAAAGATGAATTTGCAGAAAGTAATTGGAGGATCGGAGAAGAAACATACCATAGATCACTTGTGTGCGAGGAAATCGAACGAAATTGAGTAGAGATGAAGATCTCTAGAGGTTTTGAGAGAGTTTGGAGGCACAAGAGAGAAAAAGGATTGAAGTTTTGGAGTTGGAGGTACCTTCCCATGCGATTTGTGGTCGAACGCAACTATACGGCTGGAACAATGCGTTCCTGTCGTATAGTTGGCCTTCTGTCAAAATATTAGGGTTTCCTCCTGGCGGCGCGGCTATACGGGCGCAACTATACGGCCGGAACAAAATGTTCCCGCCGTATAGTTGGTCGTCAAACTATCTGTCCCTGGGAAAGAAAATATACAAAGACATAGATATCTATACGACCGGAACTATACGGCCAGAATTTTCATTCCCGCCATATAGTTGGTCGTTAAACTCTCAGTACATTAGAAATGAATTTGTATGGAGGTACCTATATCTATACGATCGGAAATTTTATTCCTGCCGTATAGTTGGTTGTTAAACTCTCAGTACATATGAAAGCAAAATTTTCAATGGCAAAGATATCTATACGACCGGAACTATATGACCAAAAATATTATTCATGTCGTATACTTGGTCGTTAAACCTTCTGTATGCATCAAAAAATTATGTTTCTTTGAAAATTATTTATTTTCCTATAACTTAGTGATATACCTTGTTTATGATAGAAAATTAACATTAAATATTGTCGACCAACAACAACATGAATAAATAAGGATTTTTCGTACTACCGAACTTATTCTCCTCAATTGGAGTTTTCTAGCACTCTTTATTAAACAAAAACTTAAACTAAAACTTAAAACTTAACTCAAACCTTTATTTAACATGGGTTGCCTCCCATGGAGCACTCTTTTACGGTCAATTGCTTGACCTTGACGTTACTCACTTGGGCCAGATGAGTGGAACACCCACTCCAAAGTAGTTGGCCTTCAAGGTGATGGCCTCCTTCTCGTCATGTTTGGCTTTCTTTTTCCTGGGGAAATGGATAACAAAAGGATCCTGCAAAGGCAATTGTAGATTCACGTTCCCTTCATGGAGGTTAATTAAATCCTTTATAGTTCTTAAGAAAGGACGGCCTAGTATGATAGGAGCAATAGTATCTTTAGGCATGTCAACAATAACGAAGTCAATTAGAGCAGGACAGCCTTTAATGTAAACTAAAGTGTTCTCCTTAATTCCTACAGCTTGTTTATAAGTGGAATCTGCAAGATGTAGTTTTAGTTTAGTGATTTCGAAAGAGCCAAGGTTTAGCTTGTTAAAAAGACTCTTTGGGATTGTTGAGACGCTTGCACCTAGATCACAAAGTGTAGCTATCTCATTAGTCCCAATATTAATTTTAATCGTGGGATCAAATATAGCATCTAGTCTAACATGTAGCTTTTCAACGATTTTCTTGTATTCCTCTTCAAGCGTGCATACCTTAATCGCTACTTGATCAACAAAGTGTTGATACATGGCTTCATTGTTACCTTCACTCACCGGAATTTTGACGTTGATCCTCTTTACGAGGTCTTCGATGGTGTAGCTTGGTGAAGGGATGTTACTATAATCAAGCTCTTCAGGCTCTTCCCTTTGGATCCTCATCATTTTGAGTTCTTCAACAAGGTTGGGCTCAGCTTTGCCTGCAAATTTAGCTAGAATGAGAGTTTGACTCTCGATTATCTTACCTAGTTGTTCCTCAACAATCTTCGTCCTTTCTTGGAGGGCCTGCAAATCATTTCTCAAACTAACGGCTTGGTTAGATAATTTACCAAGCATAGTATCATGGTTCTCTGTTACTTTAACAAGGATATTGTTTTGCTCATTTTGTGAGTCTATAAAAGACTTAAGTGTTTCTTGGAGACTACCATTACTAGTTCCCATATTATTATTAGGATTACCTGCAGGACTAGAATAGTGTTTCTAAAAATTAGGATTATAATTCTTCTTCCAAGCAGGGTTATAATCATTATGACCTATGAAGTATATTTCTTCAATATTTGTTTCAGGGATAGCTCTTACCTGGGTTTCCTTACCTTTCACAGCTAGTATGAGCTCATCCAACTTAGCATTGAGTTCTTCATTTTCTTGTGGTGAGATGGAGTTCTCCTTCTTCGTGTTTGATCTAGCCACATGCCATTGGGCAAGGTTGTCTTGCATATTGTCCAGTAGCTGCTTTGCTTCGGTAATATGTTTACCCATAAATGTTCCTCCAGCTGCAGTATCAAGCATGGACTTAGACACAGGGTTAAGAGAATTATAAAATAAATGGAGAATTAACCAATATTCCATCCCATGACTGGGATAGTTTCTCATGCATTCTTTCATCCTCTCCCATGCAAGCGCTAGTGGCTCACGCTCTTCCTGTCTAAAACTAGTAATATTAGATCTGAGTTGCATAATCTTTGCAGATGGGAAAATTTAGTCATAAATAAAGAAGTACATCCGACCCATGATGTAATTGTATTTTTAGGCAAACATAGCAACCACTCTTTTGCTCTTCCTCTAAGAGATAAAGGAAATAGACGCAATTTGACCGCATCAGGGTCAACGTCTTTTATACGCATCATATTACATATTTCAGTGAAAGTATTCAAGTGCATACCTGCGTCTTCAACATCAGAGCCTCCAAATTGATTCTATTGAACCAAACTTAAATAATTAGGCTTATTTCATAGTCATCAGCAGCAATTGTTGGCTGAGTAATAGGAGTACGCAAATAATCATTGTTGGGAGTAGCAAACTCCCCAAGCTTCTTTTCAGCCATATTTCCTATGTTTTTGGGTTCTCTTAAACAAAGAACTATAATAGTAAAAGACAAGAATTTAAAGACTAACTAATTGTTTTGGTTTATCAAATAAAGACTGAAAGCAAACTAACAAAATTAAAAACAAGAATTAAAACTAGCAAGGTTCCTAATAACCTCACCAGGGTAGCTATTGCTTCCCCGGAAACGGCGCCAGAAAAAGGGTTGATACCTTCGATCCAGATTACGGATGTAGTATAGATTCTTTTTCCCTAGTAGACCTAGGTTATCGAATCATCGGGAAGCAAATGCGTAGTGAAGTTAATTTAACGGACCTTCGGGAGTTTTAGAATTCCTTTTGTGTTTTCACCAGACCAATAATTTGCGTCTTTTTGTTGTTGTCGATGATGGAGAGAGAGGGCCTAGGGAATTCGGTTTCACCTGTAGCTGTGCAAAACATCTGATGGGAATAAAAGATAAAGTATGCATGTAATTGTTAGAGCAAGATAAATTATATGTGGGCAGTGCATCCATAATTTCTATTGCCTCCTGAAAGGATTGTATGTGCACCTAGAGGGGGGTGAATAGGTGGTACTTCAAATTTTACTCTTTTTAAAGTTAGGGTTTGACACAAAAGGTAAATTCTCTAGATTATGCAACTATGGTGAATTTACCTATATGTCAATCTAGCACATACACTAAGCAATAATTAGATAAGTAAAGTGCGGTAAAGGATAGAAGTAACCAAAGTGGACCACGCAGAGACACAAGGATTTGTTTCCCATAGTTCCTTCCTTTTGAGGGGAAGTACGTCTATGTTTGGAGGGGGGTGGTTTCAAACCACCAACGCCACGAGAGGCCTCCCTTGTTCTCTGATGAAGCTCACCCCAACGGGTTCGATTCACCTCTTCCACTATGGCGGTAACCTTCGAGGTGGAAGTCGGCACCTTTACAACAAGTTCGAGGCACACATCCACAACCTAATTGGAGGCTCCCGAATACAAGCAAGCTGTCAAACAATCAAAGACAAGCTTGTAAGAATCAAATCACAAGCTAGGGTTTCCAATGAAACATTAGAGCAATGGGCCCTCAAGTGAATGAGGGGGAAATGAAGATCTCTCTTGGTGAAGCTATAGATCAAGGCCTCCTCCTTCGATTCTCCAAAGATCAATGACTTTGGATGGTTGAGTGAAGAGATCTTGAGGATTTGGTGGCTCAAATGGTGCTGGTGTTCTTGAGGTGGACGAGCAGGTCCCAAGGTAGAACAAGGGGCCTTTATATAGACCCCCTTGAAATACAGCCGCTGGGATCCACTTACGTTGGACAGTCCGGCCAACACTAGTCGGACTGTCCGGCCCAGCCAGACACTTTGGGCGAAAACAACTGAACACTCTGACCTGGCAAAGTTTCCGGCCAGTGTCCAGACCGTGTCCGGACCATGTCCGGGAGGTGTCCGATGTGATGTTCTGATTGTCCGAGTAGGTCGACAAATCCCTAGGGTCGGACACTCTAGTAGAAGCTAGCCGGATAGTCCGTCTGGGCTAGACACTCTAGCGCATATCATCCGGACAGTCCGGTTGGGACTTTCTTCCTGCATAGACTTGATCTTGGGAAGCCCTTTTCCTCTAGTGCAAAATACACTCAAGTAGCTGATAACTCCTGAAACATTTAACAATAGATTAAACCTATCCAAGTGTTGTCAACAAACATCAAAATAATAGGAAGGGCATAAATGCCCTTTCAATCTCCCCCTTTTTAGTGTTTGATGACAACCCAAGGATTTGCATATAGGATAGGTAATAATTTTCAAAATAGGAGATTTACAAAATATAGTAAGGCTCCCCCTAGATGTGTGATCAATTTATCTTTGCATTTGAATACAAGATCACACACCCTAGGATCACATCCTCACTAGATTTTGCAGCTAACAAGTTATGACATGATATAATAACAACAAGATCGATAAGCTAGAAATAACATAGTCATTAACATAACCGGGTAAGCATGTCACGACACACATAACGAGTTCAACACAACATAGTACTCAAACAAGTAAGATAAAGACACGAAGCTTCAAAGAGGCAAGTCGAAATAACGTGATGCTCGTGTACCCATGCAAATCCTCGATAGTAACCTAATAAAAGGGGCTACGTCTCCCCCTTTGGCATCGAGACACCAAAAAGGGAAAAGAGCACAACTAAAGCGTCCCAAAGCCAACTCTAGCCATTATAGTCGTCATCATCCTCCTCCTCATTCTCGTCCCCATCCTCGTCCTCATCGCCATCCTCATCATCATGATCATCCCGAGTAGAGCTCTGGCCATGAGGGCGAGAAGAAGAAGACACATCCTCAAACATGGACCAGTCCACACATCCCTGACTCCAGTGACCATAGGAAAGAGTGCCATCAGACGCTTGCTGCTGAGAAGAATCAACATCCATGGGCTGGTTGATCTGCTTGAGTTCCTTCATGACATTCCGGTTGGCCTTGTATGCATCATACTGTCCATGGAGAATGTCAATGTTCTGGCATAGGAGAAGCTTCTTCCACCAAGAGGCCTTCTTCACCTTCTTGTGCACTTCCTCCTTAGAGGTGTTGAAGCGAAATGCGTTAATAGCATGCTTCATGCGAGGGCCATGGGCCACAGCCTCCGGTACCTCCTCAGACCCATCATCACTGTCAGAAGCATCGGCATCCATCTCATCATCCTCAAATATGTCCAGAGCAGGGGGTAGCCACGAGGTGCCTTGGTGGTGGGGGCAGCCTTCCTCTATAGCTTGGCAGGAAGGTGTGGAACAAGATCAGTGTAGAGCAGTGGAGTTGTTGGAGCCTAAGCAGCAATGAGCTTCATCACATAGGGAGCAAACAGAGGACACTTCTTGTCAGTGATGCACTTGTACATGTCCTGATAGATGAAATCCATGACATCTATAGCACCACCTGGATGGTCTGTACCATGAGTATATATTGAGTGATCATGGGAAAGATTGATTTCTGCACCTCTCATCTCATCCTTGTTGCCCTCCTTGGGAGTGAGTGTGTGGTGAAACATGCGAAGCAAAATGTTGTAGATGAGCTTGATGTTGCTGGTTTGGCCAACCACACCATTCTGAGAGTAGATTGGGGCCAACCTCTTCTTGTCATATGCCTGACCATGTACATACATCCTGAGACCACTATGAGCATTGGGATTGAAAGGCACTCCAAGGATGTGTGCAAACTGAGCCATGCTGGAATGACACCTAGTAGTGCCAGAGATCCACTCGAGGGGAATATCCGTAGTGTCCCCAAAGACCACTGTGGCATAGAACTACTGGACCAACTCAATATTGTAGTCTTCTTTTGCTTGAAAGATGGTGTGCAGCCCCATCTTCCCAGTCACCCACAGAACATCCTCAAAGTACCTGTGAGCTTGGAGCTTCTCAAGATCCAACCACTACATGGGACACACATGAGTCCAGAAAGCACAAAATACCTCAGAAAAGAGCAGAGCTTGTTCATTTCTCCAGAAGCGATCATCATCTGAGGTGCGAGCCATAGAATAGAACTGCTAGACTCGCATCTCCACAAACTCCTCAGTACCCAAATCTGCCAGAGTGGTCAATGCTTTGAACTTCATGCGCTTGGCTTCATCCCTTTTCAGTTTTCTGATATTTTCTTGTTTTGTTGAAGCACGGTCATGAGCAGCCTGTCTGACCATGGACGGATCAACATGGACATCACTCTTTTCATCATGGAACCTGCGAGGATGAGCTTTCTCAGCAACCCTAGAGCAACGAGGACGAGAGCTACCTATGAGATCAGAGTAGAGGGATAGCATATGGGTAAGCACATTTGTCCAGAAGATGTAAGCACATAGAAGTAGCCAAAGTAATGCAGGACCAATGCTGGTTGAAAACACCCGGACTATCCGCAAAATCACCCCGGAGACTCCGCCTAACCCGGACAGTATGGTGCATACAGGCCAGGCATTCCAGCTAGACCGGACTGTCTGCCCTGTACACACCGGACATTCCGGCTGGGGTCTTGGTGGTTTTCAGGCAGTTCGAGAGGATTCAACCAGGGCAGATCGGGACTACTAGAACTACTACAAGGACTAGGATTGTGCGCAGAATGATGTATCCATGGATCTAGGCAAGTCATTGCCCCCAAAGGTTCATCTAGAGCAAACCCTAGAGATGGAGAAGGGGAGGGGCACAATACCAGCATCCATGGAGACCTTCACCAGAGGGGAACGGGTCCCAGCGGCAAAAGGGAGGGAATGGCCAGTGGCAACGGCCGGATCCGGGGTGGAGGAGCCCTCCCGATGGTGCTCCTGGTCGGGGGCAGCAGGGTCTGGAGAAGAGGAAGTCGAGGAGGAGAAGGAGGACTGAACCGTCCACTTCTCCTGACCCCTTTTACAAGTTCGAAACCGATAGGGCCGGAGTGTCCGGGTGAAATACACCGGAGTGTCCGCAGTGAATCAAGAAGAGAGTCCGGCTTGGCCGGACACTCCGGTCGGTTCAGTGCGGACACTCCGGCCCCCACGACCAGAAAACCCCAGATACAAGTAGTGGACAAATTTGTGGCAACAGGAGCATGTTTAGAGATGAGAATAGGCCTGGAATTCAGAAGATGTACTATGAAGAACCAAGAAACCATAGATATTCAAGGAGATAACAAATTAAGTTCCAAATCAAACGAACCAAGAACCAATTCTTCAACTAAGAAGTGGGCGGTGGCTGAGGCCACCATGTAAGAGTTTGTGGCATGACACCGCAAGAATTATCCTTGGGTTCATAGCCACTACTCATCAATGAAGCTCACATATCACTAAATGATATTAAGAGAATTGGATTTATTAATGTTGGCATTATGGGGGAGGGAAAGTCCAATGTATTAGGACCGCACTCCCCTATCTCCATGCCAACACCTAAACCAAATAAGAGTCAATACATAGGTGAGTATGCAAGGTGATCAAGTCAAGCTCCTTGAATCTATGATATTTAGTTCATTCCTAAAATAACAAAACCTTTCTTCATCAAGTGGCTTCGTGAAAATGTCGGCAAGTTGGTCTTTGGTTGACACATAGGATAGCTCAATATCACCTCGAGAAACATGGTCTCTAATGAAGTGATGATGAATCTCAATATGCTTTGTCCTTGTATGATCTAGTGGGTTGTAGGCAATCATGATAGCACTTTCATTGTCACATAGAAGAGGCACTTTGTCACAATGGACACCGTATTCCTTTAAAGTTTGCCTCATCCAGAGCAATTGAGTACAAGCACTAGCAGCTGCCACATACTCGGCTTCGGCGGTGGAGAGAGATATACAATTTTGCTTCTTAGAAGACCAACACACCAATGACCTCCCAAGGAATTGGCAATCCCCGGAGGTTGATTTTCTATCATCCTTATCACCAGCCTAATCTGAATCCGTGTATCCACAAAGAGACAAAGTTGAGCCCCTAGGATACCAAATACCATAGTTTGGGGTATGAACCAAATATCGAAAGATTCTCCTGACTGCCATCAAATGGCTTTCTTTAGGAGCCGCTTGATATCTTGCACACACTCCTACACTCAACACAATATCGGGTCTAGATGCATAAAGGTAAAGCAAAGAACCAATCATGGACCGGTATACCTTTTAATCCACATCTTTACCATTTGGGTTTAGTTCAACATGAGTCTTTGTTGCCATGGGAGTGGGAGCTCCATTTAGATCTTTCATGTTGAATCTCTTGAGCATATCTTGAGTATACTTGGCTTGGTTGAAGAACGTTCCTTCTCTTACTTGTTTGATCTCAAAACCAAGAAATACTCTCAATTCCCCCATCATAGACATCTGAAACCTATTAGTCATAAGCTTTGAGAATTCATCATTAAAAGCTTTGTTAGACAAGCCAGAGATAATATCATCAACATATATTTGACATACAAAAAGCTCCCGATTGACCTTGTTAGTAAAAAGAGTAGGATCGATTTTCCCAACCTCAAACCCACGGTCTAACAACAACTCTCTAAGGTGCTGATACCACATGCATGGGGCTTGTTTGATCCCATAGAGCTCCTTATCAAGTTTGTAGACATGGTTTGGGAACTTGGGATCCTCAAACCCCGAGGGTTGCTTTACATATACCAACTCATGAAATGGACCATTAAGAAATGCACTTTCTACATCAATTTGTTGTAATTTAAAGTTATGATGTGTCTCATAAGCAAGAAGGATACAGATGGACTCAAGGCGAGCCACGGGTGCATATGTCTCTCCATAGTCAATGCCTTCAATTTGAGAGAACCCTTGTGCAACCAACCTTGCCTTGTTCCTCACAACAATTCCATGCTCATCTTGCTTGTTATTGAATATCCACTTGGTGTGTATAACATTGCGGAAATCTTTTGGCTTTTCAACCAACTTCCATACTTTGTTTCTCTCAAAGTTGTGGAGCTCTTTGTGCATTGCTTCCAACCAATCTGAATCTTCAAGAGCTTCCCATACTTTCTTTGGTTCCACCATGGAAATATGTGCTTGGTGTTCACCAAAACTCTTCAATTGTGCTCTAGTGGATATCCCTCTTCTTAGATCTCCTACCACATTCTCAAGAGTGTGGTCTCTTAATTCCAAGATTTTATCCATTATAGCTTGGCGACGAGTTTGGATCTCCTTGTTGTTTCTTGCGGGGATCTCTTCATCATTTTGGTCCTCGTCTTGACCATTACCTTGACTTTGATCATTATTGGAATCATTCTCTTCTTCAAGAGGCAAAGGTCAACCTTGGTCTTGATCATGCACACTTCTAGACAGGCGTTGGGCTGCCCTTATGGAAGTTTCTACAGATCTTCCTTGTGTAATAAACTGAGCAGCGCTAGACATTCTGGCAAAAGGAGACTCAAGCTCCTCCTGGCTAGAAGGTTCTCCCTGATCAACTTATTGAGGGTCCATAGCTTGTCTTTGGCTTGGGTCATTGTCCTCCTCGATAGGATCTTGTTGATGTTGTGAAGATGAGGTCTCCACATGAGTAGAGCATAGTTCTTCTCGATCCGCCATAAGGGGTTCCTCAACGGGGCGGATGAATCCTGCACCCATTCTTCCTATGGCATCCTGAGGCATTTCATCATCTACATCACGAACATCAACACGCCCCCCTTGGGGACCATCATATTCTTCAAAAACCAGGCTACAAGATTCTATGACAATTCTGGAGAGCTTGTCATAGATTCTATAAGTGTGGGATTTGAGACCATAACCAACAAAAATACCCTGTAATGCTTTGGAATCAAATTTGGACAACCGAACACCCTTAATGCGATAGAAACACTTACAACCGAACACCCGGAAGTATGAACCGTTGGGCTTGTTACCGGTAAGAATTTCATATGGAGTCTTGATCAATTATTTGCGGAGGTAGATACGGTTTGATGCATGGCATGTGGTGGAGATTGCTTCAGCCCAAAAATTGTATGGAGATTTAAACTCCGCCAACATGGTCCTTGCCATATCAATAAGAGTTCGGTTCTTCCTCTCAGCTACACCATTCTGTTGAGGGGTATATGCAGCGGAATATTGATGTTTTAACCCCTCATCACTAAGAAATCCATTCAATGTGTAGTTCTTGAACTCGGTACCGTTGTCACTTCTTATTGTTAACACAGGGACATTGTGTTGATGTTGAGCCATGTTGATGAAGTCAATGAAGTTTTCTTGCGTCTCACTTTTCATCTTGAAGAAATATACCCATGTGTATCTTGAGTAGTCATCAACAATCACCAAACAATATTTATACCCACCAAGGCTTGCATGAGATGGAGGACCAAAGAGATACACATGAATGAGGTCCAAGATTCTCTTGGACCTTATGTAGTTCTTTGGCTTGTGGGGAGAATCATGCACCTTTCCTTCAACACACGCCCTGCAAACATGATCTTTGGCAAAGCAAACATTTTCTTCTAGTCCAACAATATGGCCATCCTTGTGGAGGCTTTTCAAAGTTCTCATGTTGATATGGGCTAGACGGTGATGCCATAACCAACCCACATCGGCCTTTCCGAATAAGCACATCGCACTTGTAGTGGTTTCCCCTAAAAAGTACACCACATACAAGTCATTTTTGACGTACCCAACAAAAGCAACCTTTAGAGTCTTGCTCCACATGAGGATCACAATATCATTATCAATAAATACGGTAAAGCCCATCTTTCCAAGAGCGCAGACTGAAAGTAAATTATAGCCAAGGGTCTCAACAAGCATGATGTCCACGAGAGTGATATCGTGTTCAACCACAACTTTGCCGAAACCCATTACCTTAGACTTTGACTTGTCGGCATATGCCACGGATATTTGATCAACATTTGGTCTTAACTCCTTGACACTAGATGAGCTTCCGGTCATATGACTTGTGCATCCACTATCAAGCACCCATTTTAACCCTTCGGAACCATAGGTCTACAAAAGATCCAACTAGTTTTTAGGTACCCATTTTTAAATGGGTCCTCTTTTGTTAGCAATAAGGGTCTTGGGAACCCAAATAGACTAAGCAATATAACCATCAAATGGGCCAACATATTGTGCATATACATCACCATGATAATCACGCATTAAAACATAGTAAGGGTTAGCACTTCCCGCAAAGTCATCATGAGACATAGTTTTGCCACTCGTGGTCTTACTACCCACAATGACCTTGTCTTTTCCTTATGAGGGATTGGCCTTCTTATTCTTGTTGTTGTTATTCTTCTTCTTAGCTTTAGAGACAAAGCCAATGCCCCCTTTCTCACCATTTGGCCTCTGCTTACTCAAGGGTCATCAATTGACTTGTTTCCTTTGGGAAAGGTGGCCTTAGATAGCACCCCCTTCAACCTAGCATTTTATTCAAGTATATTTGTACAACTAGAAGGAATGAGTACTAGGTTAAGGAATATTGGTCAATTGAGTTTGAATGCCAAGAGTAACCTCTAATGAGAGTGAAGTAATGATTGGTAAAGTTGTTGTCCCGAAACAGATTTTTGTGCTTCACCGTAAACATTCATGAGAGAGCTATGTATGTCGGATTGAGCTGTAATTTTTTGTGCTTCTGCCCCAGGTTGTTATATAACTTTTGTTATTTCAACACTTTTTGATTTGAGCAACAGAAAGTCTTCGAAATAATTCTTCTTTACCTGCTGGTCTGTTTTGACAGATTTCTGCCATTTTCTGCATTTGCTTCTTGTTAGTTCCTTCTTGAGTTCCTTTGGGGAATTGAGCTTTTTGAAGGAAGTGATACAGTAGCTAGTGTTCTAATGGAAGTTTATTTGGTGTTAGAAATGAACCTTGAGACTTATTTATCTTAAGTGCACTAATGTTGCTAATGAGATTGTGTGAAGTTTTGTATGAAGGAAAAAATTTAGGTGTATGGAAGGATGAGTAATGAGATGAAGGATGGACTAAATCTCAAGCTTGGGGATGCCACGCATGTCACCCCAAGAAATATCCAAGAAGTACAAGCGTCAAAGCTTGGGGATGCCCAAGGCATTCCCCTTCTTCATCAATAAAAATTCCAGGTTTCTTCCAAACGCTTCATTTTTATTGTTTCATGCACAGTTGTGTTTTTCTTGGAGCGTCTTATTTTTTGTTTTCGTTTTTGTTTTTAGTTTGCTTGGGTTGCTTAGTTTTCTGAATAAGTTGGTTTGACCCCCTCTTTCACACTTTGGTTTGCAAATAGTTTGGTTTGGTTTGGAAAAGAGTAGGAAAGTTCATGCTTATGGGGTAAAAAGAGCTCGTTTTTGACTGTGGCTATGCTTTGTCATGCCATGCTTGATATTGTTTTGGCTTTATGCTTAGTATTCTTTGCTGTAGCATGACTTGTTATAAACAATTGAGATTTCTTAATGTGCCTTGGATGAATCATGCGTTGATTTAGCATATTAAAGCATAATATAGTGGTATTCTCCTTTGATGTTTTGTTTGGGTTGACTTAGCGCATGCTCACACCATGTTATGACTATATCAAGTCACCATAGCCTTTATGATCCTTTAGTTTTCAAATTTTAGTATCACTTTATGCTTTTATCAATGATGTTTTGTCGCTCTGCATGATTATGGCCATTATTGCTCTCTTAGTTTGTCGCTCCCAGTCTTTTGCTAGCCTCCACAACAAAGTATGAGTTCCACTCATGCATCCAACTCCCTAAACCAAGTTATTCCAAAGAGTCCACCATACCTACCTACTATCTTATGCTATTCCAAGTATATTCATGCTTTTGTTTACCTTCCACTTGTTATGAGAAAACTAGTGATTAAAGCTCTCACGAACTTGATGGCACACTTTACTTTACTTGCCCTTAATAAACTTGAACCATTGTGTCTTCTATGTTGTATATTCTTGCACTTATTCGTTGGGAATTAGAAGAACCATGCTTTCATGGGGAATGCTTTCAACATTGCACTTGGTACTTGTACCTAGTTGATATCATGCTCTTTTGTATATGGATGTCGTCGGTGTGAAATGAAAGGGGAGCTTGTGAGTCCATGGAGTTATGTATATGTGTTAGAGAAACGCCTGGGCCGCTGGTCTAATCCATGCTGACATGGTGGAAACCTGCAGCGTAACCATAATGAGCTGTCTATGACACATTCTTCTTATAAAAAAAGAGTCCTATTGAAAAAAAAAAAGAGATACTATGAAAAGAGGAAAGAGAGAAAAAAGCACCATATTCCCATGGTAAATAAGAAGTTGCTGAGATGCTCGTTGTCTGCTTGCCTTGTCATTTTGATATGGGGATTCTTCCGTATCATCGGGCAAGGGGTACCCCGTTGGTGGTTCTCAATGATACACATGTACTTACGATGACAAGAACTTACCGGTGACTAAACTTGAGTAGCATGAGGAGCGGCCCTCGTATACAAGGGACATGAGATTTCTGAATTATACTTCGTCAAGCATGTACACCATAGTTTGTTCACTTTAACCTTAATCACTTCAAGATGCTTATGATAGGGGCAATGAGAGCTGAAAGCTTTAAGTATCATAATTTTTGGAAGCTCTTTATGAGACTTGAATCCCTACTTCCTTTTTACAAAAGGCCTTTCTTCCACCATTATATTGTGTCTCCACCTTCTATCTTTATGCACCTACTTTGAGAGCATAGTGGCCATTCTTAGTTCTATGTGCATTGTCCCAAGACTAGTTGATTGATGCATAACTTGATATTGCTTGTTTTAAACTATTGTATCTAGTCACTCTTATGAACTTTGAAGGTGTCCTATGCATTTATATTTGCTACTCTGTTGAGGGACAAGATGAATGCTTTTATGCTATGTTTTCTTTATGTGAAACAAACAAACGTCTTGCAAAGCATGTTATTCATGAATCTTTTGTTTGTGCCTTTTCATGTTGCATCATAGTTTCTTTGCTTATTGCTAGAACTTTGTCTTTCATGTTATGATTGAAGTACTATGATCCCAGCCTTGAATGTTTTGCAAATACTTTGATCAAGTCTTTGATGGTGCATGTCACCTCAAAAATTCTTTCTTTTTATCACTTACCTACTCAAGGACGAGCAGGAGTTAAGCTTGAGGATGTTGATACATTGCAAATGTATCTATAATTTTTGATGTTCCATACTTAGTTTTATCCAATTTCTTGTGTTTTGTTCCAACTTTGGAGTATTTTATTATGATTTCTTGGACTAACCTATTAACAAGAGCCACAGTGCCAGCTGCCTGTTTTCTGTTGTTTTTGGTTCCAGAAAAGTCAGAAAATGAATATTCTCGGAATTGGACGGGACAAAAGCCAAAGTGCCTATTTTTCCGGAAGGGATCAAGTGCCAGAATACGAGACGGAGAGGGGCCAGGGGCCGGCCACACCACCTGGCCGCACGGCCAGGCCTGGCCCACGCCAGGGGGTGGTCTGGCCGACCCCAGCACCCCCTCGGCCTCTCCTTCCGCCTATAAGTTGCCCTCGGGACGAAAACCCTAAGTACCCGATCAAAAATCCACGAAAGAGTCTATAGCCGCCGTCATCTCCATCCCTAGATCGGGGGGATCTGAAGCTCTTCCCGGCACCCTGCCGGAGAGGGGAATTCACCCTAGAGGCCTTCTTCATCACCATGCAAGCCTCCGGTGTGATGCGTGAGTAGTTCATCCTTGGACTACGGATCCATGTAGTAGCTAGATGGCTGGTTTCTCCTCCTTTGTGCTTTCATGTTTAGATCTTGTGAGCTCCGTTCATGATCAAGATCATCTATTTTTAATCCATACATGTTGTGTTTGCGGGGATCCGATGGATATTGAGATGCTATTTCAGATTGATTATTGATTCTATCATGTCTTTGTTATTTGAGATCTTGCATGCTTTCCGTTGTTAGTAGCTATCTTGGCCAAGTAGATGCTAGCAACTCCAAGAGTTAGTATTTATGCTCGATAGTGGGTTCATGCCTCTAGTAATCTGGGGAAGTGACAGAAATCTCTAAGGTACTAGATGTGCTGTTGCTACTAGGGAGAAAACAACGATCTTTTGTTCGTAGAACAATTGTATTGTTTACTTTACACGCAGTTCGTAAAGCAATAATCTGTTGCTTGCAACTTAATACTGGAGGGGGTTCGGATGATAACCTGAAGGTGGATTATTAGTCATAGATGCAGTTGGATGGCGGTGTATGTATTATGTTGTAATTCCCAATCAAGTCTCAAAGGAGTCAAGATGATTAGTATATGCATGTATTGCTTTCTCGGTGTTTGTCAATTGCCCTGCTGTAATTTGTTCACCCAACATGTTATCTATCTAAGGAGAGCCACCTCTAGTGAACTATGGATCCCGGTCCTTTTTCTTTACATACAATCTACAATCTTTTACTGCTTTGTGTTTACTTTCTGCAAACTTTTACTTCTTTCCATTCGATACGTTTAATCCTTTGTTTTCCGCAAAACACGGTGAGATTGACAACCTCATCGCAAGTTGGGGACAAAGTTCTGTGGTTATGTTGTGCAGGTCTCCATGTTCCTACTAGCACCGATAGTGCGCCCTGCCAAAGCTCAGCTAGTAACACCTTTGAGGTGTTTCCTTGCTCCTACTGGTTCGATTAAACCTTGGTTTCATAACTGAGGGAAACTTGCTGCTGTGCTCATCATACCTTCCTCTTGGGGTTCCAAATGAGCTCTACATCAACACCACACACCAAGCACTTTTCTGGGCGCCGTGTATTGAGCCATCACCTGCCCGAAGGAGGAGTTCATCCTACCGCGGATCGATCAGATCATCGATTCGACAACGGGATCGGAGTCGCTGTGCTTTCTTGACGCTTACTCTGGTTATAACTAGATCAAGACGGCGGTCGAGGACGAGGAAAAGACGGCGTTCATAACGCCATTCGGCGCATTCTGCTACACGGCCATGATGTTCGGCCTCAAGAACGTGGGCGCCACATACCAGAGGTGCATGCAGGAATGTCTGGCGAGCCAAATTGGCCGCAACATTCACGTCTACATCGACGACGTGGTGGTAAAATCCACCCGCCAGGACGATCTACTCGCCGACCTAGCCGAAACCTTCGCAAACTTGCGGAGGTACAACATCAAGTTGAACCCCGGAAAATGCACCTTCGGCGTTCCCACCGGACAACTCCTGGGTTACGTCATCTCCAAGCGAGGCATCAAAGCCAACCCCACCAAGATCGACACCATCGCGCGACTTGGGAAACCCGAGTGCCTGCGCGACGTCCAAAAGTTGGCAGGGCGAGTCGCGGCCCTCAATCGCTTCATCTCCCGACTAGGTGAGAAGGCAATGCCCCTCTACCGCCTGATGCGCAAGAACCCCATGTTCCAATGGGACGCGGAGGCCGATGACGCGCTCAAAGCACTCAAAGAAGTGCTACTCGCGGCACCACTACTCGCCACGCCACTCGACAAGGAGCCAATGCTCGTCTACGTCGCGGCCTCTACTCGAGTCATCAGCGCCATGATGGTCGTCGAACGACCGGAAGAGGGCAAGGAGCGCCCCATACAACGCCCCGTTTACTACATCAGCGAAGTCTTGACGGACTCACGACAGCGCTACCCGCAATACCAAAAACTGGTGTACGCGGTATTCCGGGCACAACGGCGACTCCCACACTACTTCCAGGAGCACCCAATCACGGTGGTCACCTCCGCGCCCCTGCAGGACATCATACGCAATCGCGAGGTGACCGGGCGAGTCGCCAAGTGGGCCGTCGAAATCGGTGTCCACAACATCAAGTACGAGCCCCGCAAAGCGATCAAGTCACAAGCCCTGGCTGATTTTCTCGCAGATTGGGAAAAAGCACAGCAGCCAGAGAAGCTCCCATACCTCCACTACTGGTCGCTCCACTTTGACGGCTCCAAGAACGCCGACGGTGCAGGGGCTGGGGTCATCCTGACCTCCCCCAAAGGAGACAAGCTCCGCTACGTGCTCCACCTCAACTTCAAGCCCTGCACCAACAACATGGCAGAATACGAGGCCCTCCTTCACGGCATGAGAGCCACCAAGGAGATGAACGTCAACCGCCTACGATGCTATGGCGACTCCGACCTAGTCGCCAGCCAAGTCGCCGGGACGTGCGACGCCGTCTCCCCAACGATGATCGCATACCGCCAAGCCGTCGATCAATTAGGAGGACACTTCGATGGCTACTCCGTCGAGTGGATCGACAGGCACAAAAACGAGGAGGCAGATGCCCTCTCCCGCATCGGATCGACCCGACAAGCGCCACCAGTAGGCGTCTTCCTCGACATCATCCATAAACCATCGGTCAACCCACCAAAAGAGATCGACGTCGGGATCCCACTGCAACCAGAACCGGCCCTAGTCACCATGGTTGTGGAACCTAGCGACTAGACAGCGCCATACGTTGCCTTCCTGGAAAACAAACTCCTACCAGCAATGAGACAGAGGCGTGAATGATCGTGCGCCGCTGCAAATCCTTCGTCATCATCAACGGCGAGCTCCACAAGCGCAGCGTGACTGGCGTATTTCAGCGCTGCGTATAGCCAGAAGAAGGCCGCAAGATCCTCCAGGACATTCACGCCGGCGACTGTGGCCATCACGTCGGCGCCAAGTCGCTAGTCGCCAAGGCCATGCGACACGGGTTCTACTGGCTCACCATGCACGCCGACGCCACCAACATCGCCCAACGATGCGTCGGGTGCCAGAAATACGCCAACCAGACGCACCTCCCTGGCTCGGCACTCAAGACAATCCCCATCACGTGGCCATTCTCCGTATGGGGCATGGACATGGTGGGCCTGTTCAAGAAGGCTCCGTCTGGCTTCACTCACCTCCTGGTCGCAGTCGACAAGTTCACCAAATGGGTCGAGGCCAAGCTGATAAAAAAGTGCGACGGCAAGATGGCCACCAAGTTCCTACGCGAACTCATCTACCGGTACGGCTACCCGCACAGCATCATAACAGACAAAGGCACCAACTTTGCCAAAGGGGCCATGGCGGAATTCTGCGAAGAGCATGGCATCCGACTCGACCTCGCATCAGTCGCTCATCCGGAATAAAATGGCCAAGCAGAACGCGCCAATCAGAGCGTCCTCCACGGGCTCAAGCCGCGACTACAGGTGCCCCTCGAGCGCACCCCAGGATGCTGGGTCGACGAGCTCCCCTCCGTGATATGGGGGATTCGTACCTCCGTCAATCGATCAACCGGGTTCACACCCTTCTTCATGGTGTATGGCGTCGAGGCCGTAATGCCAACCGACCTGGAGCATGATTCACCTCGAGTCGCCAACTACGTCGAGGTGGCCAACGAGGTCGCCCGCCAAGACAGCATCGATCAACTCGACGAGGCACAAGACCTGGCTCGCTCCCGCACCACCATATACCAGCAAGGACGCCGCCGCTATCATAGCCGCCGAGTGCGGACTCACACCTTCCAGGAAGGCGAACTGGTTCTGCGACTGACCCAGGACAAGAAGGACATGCACAAGCTCTCCCCCCATGGGAGGGACCATTCGCCATAGGCCGGGTCCTTGGCAACGATGCCTACTACCTCATCGACATACGGGGCGACAGCCAATTGGAGGTCGGGAGGCCATGGAATGTAAACCTCCTCAAAAAGTTCTATACGTAGAACCTCACACTATAGTCCATCAGAATATATAATGAAATTCATTCGGATCGCACAAATTATGCCCACTCGCCATATTCTTGTGCCACTCGCACTCGTACATACTAGCAATACGCTACTCACGGAAGTCAACCTCTGGTCGAGCGACCGGCACGGCTAAGTAGTGCGACACAAGGGCACCATTCGGGCGTTGGGTCGTCCACGAAAAACGCCAACCCGGAGCCGCCATTGGAGTCGCCTAGCCTGACTGGCCCGCCGGGCCAAGACATCCGGTACACGCTTCTCATAGCGTTCTGTCCCTCCCACAATCATGCAAAGCGACTCGAATGGTTAAGTACCACGCACGGGGACTCCGCAAAACCGGAACCACCACGCGGCTCGGGAATACACCAAGTAAGAGAGCTGCCTAGGGCTCTCCGGGCCAGGGGAGGAGACGCGTTACCAACAACGCACACACAACCTACAACAGGAGCATGACCAATACGGTCGGGCATCACGCTCGGGAACTCGCTCATACGTCATCCCTACCCACGCTCGGGGACTCGCCACCCAGAAGACGCGAGGGATAAAAACAATGCACAAATAAAACAAATACATAAAAGTACACAATCGAGTCATACCCCATTAAAGGGCGGACGCGCTCGGGGACTCGCTCAATCAAAACAATCCTTAACCAAAACTCAACACACATTCCTAATCAACACACGGGTCGATTGACTCCCCGTGGCGTACATTGCAAAAATACCTTACAGCATTCGCCACCTGGCATACATCACAACTTGGACAATTACATTGTTTACTCCACAGGCCCTGATGAAGAAGCAGCGCTACCCCCCTTGACGTGCACAAAAGGCTGCCACGGGTTCGTCGGATACATTGTCAGCGACTTCGACAACGACGACCGGAAGGGCTGCTTCAACTTCATGTCGCGGTGCTCTGGCTCGGGGTCGCCAGGCGCCAACACCGTCTCCTGATACGGCAGCAAATCCCCCATCGCCAGGACACGATCGGCGTAAGGGGTGGCCTAGGCGGTCAGCCTCAGCACCTCCGACATCTCCACCGTGTCGGTCACCGACGGATAGCCACTCGTCACATCGTCAAGGTCGAAATCATCGGGGAAATGGGCAAGACCCAAGCTCAACGTCGTGGCGGCCTCGCGCCTGAACGTCGAGCACGTCATCCATTCCACAACGGCAGGCATCTCTTGCAGATAGCGCCACACCTCTGTAAGCCCCCAGGGATGACCTCGGTGTGAGACACGCCCTGAAGAGCCGCCTGGACGCACAATGCCGAGGTCGTGGCCGCATTCACCACGATAGTCACGCATTGCGAAGCGTTGTAAGTTTGCACCACCGGGTCATTTTGGCCTACCACAGCTGCAAAATCAGATGTCAGTGAAACAATGAAACCCCCAAAGCGGGGACTCGACAAAAGGGTAAAGCAAAGACAGAGACTCACCAAGGAGTTTGCGGCAGTTCTCCTTGACATGCTTCTCCAAGGCAGTTTGCTCGTTGTGCAGCCCCACGATGACGGAGTCCGAGGCTTTGCGTTCTTCTTCAGCAGTGGCGACGGCAGCCTTCGCACGTTCCTCCGAAGAAATTGAGGCTGTCTTAGCCTCCTCCAAGTCCTTGACCAAGGAGGCTATTCGCCCATTCACCGCATCTAGTTCAGCGACTAGGACATACCCCTCACGGGCCTTGGAGATCTCAGTCGAGAAACCATCTGCAAGTGAAGACATCAGAGCAATGTACACAACCAGCTTACACCAGAAAAAGAAGAACAAAGACAAACAAATACTCACCAATAGTTTCTTGAAGCCGCCGGTTCACCTCCTGCGCGTCGCGCAAGTCACGCTCCAAGCGCTCTCTTGCGGCCTGGCGATCGGTCGACTCCCTTTGCAGTCCCTGCAAACAAAGAACCCACCTAAGCATTTGACAAAACAAAATCTAGTTCCCAGCTGCTGAAACTCAGCGACCAGGAACTCGGGGACTGGAGAAGGAGGAAAAAGAAACTCAATTCCCAGCCGCCGAAACTCAGCGACTAGGAATTCGGGGACTGGAAAGGAGAAAGAGGTTAAATTCCTAGATGCTGACATTCAGCGACCAGGAACTCGGGGACTGGACATACCTGAATAGTAGAGCCGAGCATCTTGTGAAGCTCCACGGCGTTAGTCGACGGGACCATGAAGGAAGTGCGCCCGCGGTGGGACCCAATGTCCGCATCCACGACTTCTGAATTCTGTGGAGACTGCGTGTCCGCTACACTTGGAAACCCTCTCGCCATGAAGCGCGGGAAGGTCGCCGACGCTCTGGCAGGAGTGCTGGTTGCTGGGGCTGGCGCATCCGGCGCGGACGCAGCCGCCGCTGGTTCCGATCGCGTCGCCATCACTTCTTCGGCGACTGGCGCAGCAGCCGACTCCGTGGCGCTGCCCTTGGTCGCAGCAGCATCGGCGCCCCCTTCTGCTTCTTCGCAGCCTCAGTGGTCGCCACTTCATCGGCAGCCTTTCTCTTCTTGGATGGGTCGCCCTCTCCCGCGTCGGTGGCCGGTGGAATCTTAGCCACCGAAGGACGCCCAATCTTCTTAGCCCCCGAGATGCGCGAGCCCCCTCAGTCAAAACAACGACAATACAAAAGGAGCAAGATAAATTGGTACGAGGGAATGCTACTTACTTGGAGATCGGAAGGACGCGAAGCCCGGTACTAATGTGGGTGGGCTTGTCCAAATCGGGACCCAGCTTGCGGCTGAGCCCCCTCTCGAAGACGTCTGAAGGTCACGAAACCGAGGGCTTCCTCGACGACGAAGCTGCAGTCGCTGGGATCTCCGGCTCCGACGCGACCGCCTTTGATGGCTGTGGTGACTTGGACGCCATCGCCCCAGCTGCTTCTCGGCTTGGAACCCCCAAGGTCGTCGGTGCAATCACCGCCAGGGGAACCTCTACCACCACCTCTGTGTCCTCGCCCTCCAACCCCTTCGCCGGGACTGCGTCCCTTGGGGCCTTGTGCGAGACCTCGAGAGTTCCTTCGTCGCCGGAATCATCATCCGACTCGAACACCACCGACGACCTGGCCGGTGACGCAGGCCTTTTCGCTGGCGACTTGGGCCGGCGCGTGGGCTTCGACGGCGTAGCGGTGCGCCGGGACGTCTGCTCCTGCGCGACCTCGTCGCCTTCGTCGTGCTCGTCCAGGCTACGGCTCGCCTCGACCTCACGCTGTTTCTGCATCCGGGACTTGCGAGCCATGGGGGCCGGGGGAGGTACCTCTTCCTCTTCTCCATCGCTGTCAGAAGGATCCCCCTCGGAGTCCACATCCAGTTCCTGGGGAACCTCTTCATCAAGCGGAGGAAGCCAGCCCTCCAACACCTGAAAAAGCTGAAAGCCACCACGAGTCAGAAACACTAAGCGGGGAGACAGAAACTGAGACACGGACGCAGCGATTGGAAAAAGAACTTACTGTGGGGGCTTCATTCTTCACAGGAGTGTATGGGGCGACCCCTACCGCCACGCTGGTGAACTCCGTGTCGGTGATCTTCTTTAGGGCGACCTTGTAGTCCTCGGCCTCCCATGACTCCTTGCTGGTCCGAGATGGGTCGTGCTTCCCGCTGTATTCATACATCCTGTGCGGTCGGGCCACCAGCGGAACCAGGCGCCGCCCGAGCCAGCAGTTGTAGAGGTTGATTGGAATCAAACCCTGGCCCTTCAGCTTCTGGATCTGGTCCATCATTTCCGTGATGGCCATCCGCTGATCCTCGGGAAGCTTCTTCGGTGCCAAACGGCGGGGCTCGCTCCTCTCGGCGACGAATTCGGGAAGAGCCACTTCGCTAGAGGGAGTGGCTTCCTTGACATAGAACCAGCTTTTCTTCCACTCGCTGGCGGCCTTCTTCGGCAAGAGGAGCTTGACAAAATTGGCCTTCAGCTTCAGCTAAAACGTGACTCCACCTGCGGGAAGCATCAAGCCGCTGGACGCCTCGCGCCCGATGCGGCCGTGGAAGAGCTCTAGCCATAGCGGGAAATACGGCCTGCAGCCAAGATAACATTCGCAGAAGGCGACGAAGATCGCCAGCTACTCAATGCTGTGCGGACCAAGATCTGATGGCTTGATCGCGTAATACGCGCAGAAGCGCCAGAAAAAGAGAGAGGTGGGGAACCCCAGACCCCTCTCGAGATGACTAGGGAAGCAGATGAATTCGCCGGGTCGCGGCTTCGGCTCGGTCTCAGAGGAGGGGGAACCCGCCAATTCCCCTTGCGGAGCACTCCGACGTCTTCAAAAGATCTAAGCTGGGTCGTGGTGCACTTGGATTTCCCCCATGAGCCTTTAGGAGGCGCCATCGTGTAGGATGAGGAATCGCGTGATGCGGAGAAAACAAGTCGGAAGAACGCGGGCAGGAAGATTGGAGGGAGGAATAGTGAATGGAAGGGAGTGAAGAATGCGAAGAAGGACTGCGGGATTGAACCACCACTCCCCTTATATGGGAAACGCCACCCGCCAAAATCGGGGAAGCCGTTACCCGCGGTAATTACGCCGTAGTTACCATTGGAAATTCCAACGGATAGTTTGACCAGGTTTGATGGTCCAACTTCTTTAGTCCACTCGCCATTCGCCAGTCTTTCCACCCGCTGAGACGACGACTGGGTGGTGGTGACATTCATTGAGACGGCGAGTGGAAACATGGGGAAATTCTCCTTGGCTCTAATAGAGTCCATCGCCGACTCGACTGGACGCCCAAATTGGGCTCGCCTACTCCGACCGCCAAGAGGACGCCCGCGCCTGCATCAACGATGGCCTCGGCGACTACTAATGGGGATATGCTGAAGGGGGTATGCCCAACAGGATGTTCCGATCGGGCCGAAAGGCCTGCGAGTGCGTCCTGAAGCCAAGAGGCCCAGCGACTGGCGACTAGAAGCCCAGGAGCGTAGCAGAAGCCCAGTCAGACTTGGTCAAAAGCCTCCGGATCCTTATCTTATTCGGGGATAACTTGTAAACCCTAGCGAGGTGCTTCATATATAAACCTCCCTAGGGTAACCTGGAGACTTACGTTCCATCATACACCCCCTCAAGTGACTCGTTGCCTAGCCACCGAGCTCGCCACCCCTGTAACTCGCTGTTTTATAATCTAATCTAGCAGGAGTAGGTCTTTACCCTCCGGGGGTCCGAACCTGGGTAAACCCATGTGCATCCGCCCACATCTCGCACCGCGGATGGCCGCCAACTCTTCCTCACGAAACACTCAATCGCTGCCAATGGCAGCGACTACCGTGGCCATTTCCACGATAGTGTGCACACTGTCAACTTCACACATGTGGGGATAAGCAGAGATTAATTAAAGCACTTGAGTAGCAGAATAGATCTAGATTACAAAGCTCATGATCTTAATAAGATCATGCATAGAGAGAGACATGAACACATAGCTACCGGTAGAGCCCTTAGCCTCGAGAGAGAACTACTCCCTCCTCATCATGGGAGTCAGCAACGACGATGGAGATGGTGGTGGAGTCTATGGAGATGGCTCCGGGGCACTTCCCTGTCCTGGCAGGGTGCCGAAACAAAGACCTCTGTCCCCCGAATCTCCTCTTCGATGGCGGCGGTGCGCCTGGGGGTGACCCGTACCACCCTATGGCGTGGCCGCCTCGTGGCTCTCCTCTGTATCTACTTTGGACTTCTATGTCGTGTCGAAAAAATAGGAACTTCACGCTTTGTTTCGTCCAATTTCGAGAATATTTCTTTACTAGCTTTTCTGAAACCAAAAACAGCAGAAAACAGGCAACTGGCATTGCGACATGTTGTCAATAGGTTAGTGCCAGAAAATGTATAAAAATGCCTCAAAGTGTAGACAAAACATAAGATAGTTGATATAAAACAAGCATGGAGCATAAAAAATTATAGATATGTTTACGACGTATCAAGCATTCCCAAGCTTAACTCCTGCTCATCCTCGAGTAGGTAAGTGATAAAAAGAATAATTTTTGAGGTGACATGCACCATCACAATCTTGATCAAGGTATTTGTAAAGCATTGATAGCTGGGATCAAAGTACTCTAACATAAACATGAAAGATATAATTCTAACAATAAGACAAAGAAACTAAGTTGTAACATGAAAAGATACAAACAAGAGATCATGAATAACAATGCATTGAAAGACGTTTGTTTGTTTCACATATAGAAAACATAATAAGAGTGGTAATAAGCTTGTCCTTCATGAATTAGCAGAACATAAATACATAGGACACCTTCAAAGTTCATAAGGGTGACTAGATACAAATAATTTAAGAATAAGCAATACCAAAATTATGAATCAATCAATAAGTTTGGGGACAATGCACATAGAACTAAGAATGTCAACTATGCTCTCTTAATTGGTGCATAAATATAGAAGATGGAGACTCAACGTAAAAGTAAAAAATAAAGGCCCTTCATAGAGGGAAGCAGGGATTTCAAGTTTCATAAAGAGCTTCCAAAAATTATGGTACTTATTAGCTTTCAGCTCTCATTTCCCCTATCATAAGCATCTTGAGGTGATTAAGGTTAAAGTGACACAAATATGAGGACATGCTTGACAAGTTATAAGTTGAAAATCTCGTGCCCCTTGATTACGAGTACCGAACCTCATGCTACTAACCTTTAGTCACAAGTAAATTCTTGTCATTGTAACTACATGTGTATCATGGAGAACCGCCAACGGGGTACCCCTTGCCCCATGACACAGGAGCTTTCCCATATCAAAATGACAAGGCAACAGACAATGAGCATCTCAGTGATCTTTTTATTTGCTATTTGCATAGGTTTTTATTGATGATGTTTCACATAATGCTCACTATGGTTATGCTGCAAGTTTCCACCATGATTCGGCATGGCTTAGGCTAGCCGCCTAGGCGTTTCTCTAACACACATACAAACTCCATGAGCTTACAAGCTCCCCTTTTATTTCACACCGCCGAGATCCATAAACAAAAGAACATGATATCAACTGAATAATAAGTGCAATGTTGAAAGCGTTCCCCATGGTAACATGGTTCTGCTATTTCACAACTTATAAAGTGCAAGCATATAAGCAACATAGATGGACACAATGGTTCAAGTTTGTTAAGTGCAAGAAAATAAAGTGTGCCATCAAGTTTGTGAGAGCTTTAATCACTAATTTTCACAAAACAAAAGTTTAATTTGGAGGGTAGATAAAAACATGAATATACTTGGAATGGTGTAACACACCATGCATAGGAATTTATAGTGGACTCTTTGGAATAACTTGGTTTCTTGGGAGTTGGATGCATGAGTAGAACTCATACCCAGTACAGGTGGAGGCTAGCAAAAGACTGGGAGCGACCAACTAAGAGAGCAATAATGTCCATAATCATGCAAAGCGACAAAACATTATTAATTAAAGCATAAAGTGATATTGCAAGTAAAAAACTAAATGATCATAGAGGCTATGGTGACTGGTTCATAGTCTTAACATGGTGTAAGCATGTGCCAATTCAACCCAAATAAAGCATCAAAGGAGAATACCACAATATTATGCTTTTGTATGCTAAAACAACGCATGATTCTTTCAAGGCACATTAAGTAATCTCAATTGTTGGAAACAAGTCATGCTACAACAATAATCACTAAGCATATGGTCAAAGAAACATCTAGCATGACATGATAAAGTCTAAGTCACAGTCATAACAAGCTTCCTTTTGTACCACTATAAGCATGAAACTTCCTACTCTTTTCCAACACCAATCGACTTATTTGAAACAACTCTCAAAGATAATAATGAATAAATACTAGAGAGAATATCTCACCCATCTACAAAGAAGAACTAAAAAGTTCTAAGCCAAAATAATAAGAAAACTAAAGCTAAACGCAGTGCTAGCAAAGGAGAACACTCACAGAACAATAAGAGTGAAAACTAGAGTGTTCTAGGCAATGAATAACGGGGTGTCTCTCTCTCTCCAAAAGAAGTGTGTTGGGATCCAACCAACTTATTGCGGCACATAAAGCAAAAGAAAACTAAAAACAAAGACGCTCCAAGAACAACACATAGTGCATAAGGTAATAAACATAAAGTGTCTTGAAAGAAGACCTTAGATTATTGATGAAGAAGGGGATGCCTTGGGCATCCCCAAGCTTTGACGCTTGTACTTCTTGAATATTTCTTGGGGTGACAAGGGTGGCATCCCCAAGCTTCAGCTTTTGTCCAAACTTCATCTCATCACATTATTCTTCCCTACACTTGAAAATTTCCTTCATACAATACTTCACACAATCTTCATTAGCAACATTAGTGTATTCAAGATAATAAGTCTTTGGGTTTAGTTTCAACACAAGTAAAACTTTCATTAAAACACAAGCTACTGTAGCAATTCCTTCTAAAAGCTCAAGTGATCAAAGAGAACTCAAAAAGAACAGATTAAGAGGCAAATGCAAATAATGATAGAAATCCGTCAAAACAGACCAGCAGGTAAAGAGCGATTTTTTCGAAAATCTTCTGTTGCTCAAGTCGATAAGTGAAAAACTAAGGAAAGTTGGGTAATAACCTGGGGCATAAGCACAAAAAATAGCAGCTCAATCCGACATACTGAGATTTTTCACGATTTTTTTACGGTGACGCACATAAATATATTTCGGGACAGCAACTTCCCCATATCTTACTCCCCTCTCATTAGAGGTTATTCTTGGCACAAAAACCAAACAATAAGGATAAGAAGAGGTTATTACAGAGGCAATAACTTCCAAGACTCAACAAAACAAAAATAGACTGAAAGTAAAAATATAATGGGTTGTCTCCCAAAAGCTCTTTCTTTATAGCCATTAAGATAGGCATGATAATTTCGATGATGCTCACATAAGAAATATGAATTGAAGTAAAAGAGAGCATCAAGAAGCAAATATGTAACAAATTTAAGTCTAACCCACTTCCTATGAAAAATAATCTTGTAAAGAAACAAGTCATGAAAGCACAAAGCAACAAGCATAGGAAAGCAAAACAAGTGCAACTTCAAAATTTTCAACATAAAGAGGGGAAACTTAATATTGTTGAGATACATAAAACCATGTTTCCCTCTCTCATAATAACTTTCAGTAGCATCATGAATAAAATTAACAATATAAATATCACATAAAACATTCTTATCATGATCCACATGCATAAAATAATTATTACTCTCCCTATAAGCATAGTCATTCTTATTAATCATAGTGGGAGCAAATTCAACAAAGTAGCTATCATTATTATTCTCGTCACCATAATTATTAAATATAGGAGGAATATTGTAATCATAATCATTTTTCTCCTCAATAGTAGGTGGACTGAAAATATCATACTCATCATTGTAATCATCATATATTGGAGGCATAGTATCATAAAAGTAAAATTTCTCCTCCGTGCTTGGGGGACTAAAAATATCATGCTCATCAAAACCAGCTTCCCCAAGCTTAGACTTTTCAATAGCATTAGCAATAATGGTGTTCAAAGAATTCATACTAATAACATTGCTATTAGCATGCAAATAAAGTTCCATAGGTTTTTTAATTTTCTCTTCAAACAGTTCATGTCCTAACTCAAGATAAATACTATAAAGCTCTCTAATTTTGTTGTTGTTTTCCATTAAGCCTAACTAGTGAAAATAAAAACAAGAAACAAAAAGATATAATTGTAGAATCTAAAGGAAATAACTTCGAGCACTCACACACCAGCCACAGTACTAGAAGATAGCTTAGTAGCCAGAGGATGTGAGTACCTTTTACCTTACCTCCCCGGCAACGACACCAGAAAATAGCTTGATGTCTACGCACGCTTCTATTCTTGTAGACAGTGTTGGGCCTCCAAGTATAGAGGTTTGTAGAAGAGCAGCAAGTTTCCCTTAAGTGGATCACCTAAGGTTTATCGAACTCAGGGAGGAAGTGGTCAAAGGTATCCCTCTCAAGCAACCCTGCAATCAAGATACAAGAAGTCTCTTGTGTCCCCAACACACCCAACACTTGTTATGTGTATAGGTGCACTAGTTCAGCGAAGAGATAGTCAAATACAAGTAATATGGATGATTATAAGTGGTAATTGCAATCTGAAATAAGAGTGGCAGCAAGCAAACATGTAACAGGACTGATTGCAAATGGTGTTTCAATGCTTAGAAACAAGGCCTGGGGATCATACTTTCACTAGTGGTCACTCTCATATAAATATCTCCTCTTCATTATGCTACCCTGAAATACTCACTGGTTGCACGATGTAGGGCTATAACAGCACACCTTAAAGTTCGCATTCCCATCTAGATAACCCCTCACTATCGCCTTGGGTGCTAGATGGTTCCAACAAACACCACAATCTCATAGAGACATCCAACACAAATTATACTCCTGATAAGTATTTCTGTAACCTTAGCCTAAGTTCCACACGGTGTGCACACTGTCAACTTCACACACGTGGGGATAAGCAGAGATTAATTAAAGCACTTGAGTAGTAGAATAGATCTAGATTACAAAGCTCATGATCTCAATAAGATCACGCATAGAGAGAGATGAACACATAACTACCGGTAGAGCCCTTAGCCTCGAGAGAGAACTACTCCCTCCTCATCATGGGAGTCAGCAACGACGATGGAGATGGTGGTGGAGTCGATGGAGATGGCTCTGAGGGCACTTCCCCATCCCGGTAGGGTGCCGGAACAGAGACTTCTGTCCCCCGAATCTCCTCTTTGGTGGCGGTGGTGCTGTGGAACTTTTTGTGGAATTCTGATCTCGTCCCTAGGGTTTTCATCTTGGGGAGAAATATATAGGTGAAGGGGCAAGGTCGGTGGAGGACCGAGGGGCCCACACCACCTGGTGGTGCGCCTGGGGGTGACCCGCGCCACCCTATGGTGTGGCCAGCACCTGGCCCTCCTTCGTCTCTACTTTGGACTCCGTCTCGTGTCAGGAAAAATAGGAACTTCAGGCTTTGTTTCATCCAATTCCGAGAATATTTCTTTACTAGCTTTTCTAAAACCAAAAACGGCAGAAAACAGACAACTGGCATTGTGGCATCTTGTTAATAGGTTAGTTCCAGAAAATGCATAAAAATACCTCAAAGTGTGAACAAAACATAAGAAAGTTGATATAAAACAAGCATGGAGCATCAAAAATTATAGAAACATTTACGATGTATCAAACCCAAGTGAAAGAAGGGGTATTATGGCTGTATGTGAGGGATTCACTTGAGATTAACGGTGACATCACTATGCATATCATTAGTTCTCTTTCTTCTATGGATGAGACTAGTAGGTTATTGCTATAAGCGGCTGCGGCGGTGAAAGGGCATAAGCCCTTCCTATTATTTTGATGTTTGTTGACAACACTTGGATAGGTTTAATCTGTTGTTAAATATTTTAGGAGTTATCAACTACTTGAGTGTATTTTGCACTAGAGGAAAAGGGCTTCCCAGGATCAAGTCTGTGCAGGAAGAAAGTCCCAGCCAGACTGTCCGGCTGATATGCGCCGGAGTGTCTGGCCCAGCCGGACTATCCGACTGGCTTCTATCGGAATGTCCAACCCTAGGGATTTGTTGACCTGCTCGGACAATCAGAACATCACATCGGACACCTCCCGGACATGGTCCGGACACGGGCCGGAAACTTTGCTAGGCCGGAGTGTTCGGTTGTTTTCGCCCGGAGTGTCCGGCTGGGCCCGACTGTTCGGTTGGTGTTGGCCATACTATCCGGGGTAAGTGGCTCCCAACGGATCTAATTCAAGGGGGCCTTTATAAAGGCCCCTTCTTCTACCTTGGGACCTGCTTGTCCACCTCAAGAACACCAACACCATTTGAGCCACCAAATCCTCAAGATATCTTCACTCAACCATCCAAAGTCATTGATCTTTTGAGAATCGAAGGAGGGGGCCTTGATTTATAGCTTCACCAAGAGAGATCTTCATTTCACCCTAATTCACTTGAGTGCCCCTTTCTCAGGTGTTTCATTGGAAACCCTAGCTTGTGATTTGGTTCTTACAAGCTTGTCTTTGATTGTTTGATAACTTGCTTGTATTCGGGAGCCTCCAATTAGGTTGTGGATATGTGCCTCGAACTTTTTGTAAAGGTGTCGGCTTCCACCTCGAAGGTTGCCGCTATAGTGGAAGAGGTGAATCGAACCCGTTGGGGTGAGGTTCATCGGAGAACAAGGGAGGCCTCTCATGGCGTTGGTGGTTTGAAACCACCCCCTCTCCAAACATAGACGTACTTCCTCTCAAAAGGAAGGAACTACGGGAAACAAATCCTTATGTCTCCGCATGGTCCACTTTGGTTACTTCTATCCTTTACTGCACTTTACTTATCAAGTTCTTGCTTAGTGTATGTGCTAGATTGACATATAGGTAAATTCACCATAGTTGCATAATCTAGAGAATTTACCTTTTGTGTCAAACCCTAACTTGAAAAAGAGTAAAATTTGAAGTAGCACCTATTCACCCCCTCTAGGTGCCCATACGATCCTTTCAATTGGTATCAGAGCCTCGGCTCTTTATTCGGGCTTAACCGCCTAAGAGATTATGGGAAACTTAGGAGATGAGGGAGGGAGTGAGGCTAGCAACTCGGTGACCATGGTAGATCTCAAGAATTTGGAAACAAGCTTGAGCTCTACCTTGGGAAACAAAATCCAATAGTTGCGTCAATTTGTTGAGCGACTTGTTATGGAAAAGTCAGCCTCACCTCCTCCCTCTCAAGAGGAAACACCACCTAACCCTAAGGCAAATGCTCCGGCTAAGCCAATAGGTGAAGTGGTGGGGGATGAACATAATTCCACAGACTCCACCACCAAAAAGGGTGATGGGAAGGAAGAGCACCATGCGGTTCCCGGATGGTACTCTCCCGACCCTCCAATCCCTCATCCCAATATAAATAATAGAGGTGACCCACCTAAGTTAGCTACACATACTTTTGCTCAATGGCAAGTTTTAATGAATTCTCATGTGCGCAGCTCTTGCATTGACTTGTGGAATATTATTGAATAAGGACTCAAAATTGAGGATCCAACCAACTTGACTAGAAGAGAAGTGGTCAATAGCCAACTCAATGCGACTGCCTTGCACATGATCCAACTTGGAGTGGGGCCAAAGGACTTTCCCCACATTGAGCACTACAATACCGCCAATGAAGCTTGGTATGCTCTCATTGACTTGTTCATTGGCAATGAGAGCATGAGAATAAATAGGTATGATGCCTTAAGCAATGAGGCTGAAGGTTTCTTTACGAAGGATGGTGAGGATCATGAAGACATGTATCGAAGACTCAAATCCACAGTGACCACCTTCAGGAATGTTGGTGCCTCTCACATTGATGATGCTTGGATCAAGAGGAAGTATGTGAGTGCACTCATGCCCTTCGAGCCCACTGACTTGAAGAGTCTCCAAGGAAGACACAACTACCATCTCATGACCTCCAATGAAGTTATGCAAGAGATGGCCGCTTTCAAGGTTGCTGCTAAGAATGCCAAACACGCCCATGCTCGTGCTAGTGGAATGAGTAGCGGTGTGAATCTTGCCTTGAAGGCCAAGGTTGTGGAGTATGATGAAGACGAAGGGAGTGATGATGCACTCTCAATGAGCCACCCCGAAGATGTCAAGGTTGCTCATGGGGAATACATGGCCTTCTATGCAAGAAACTTTTGGAAAGACCCCGCCAAGGCCAAGATGGAGATGCAACGAAGAAGCAACCCCAATGGGAGAAGAGACAATGGGTCTAAATTGAGAACTTCCTTCAATTGTGGTGACCGGTATCACTTTGTTGCCGGTTGTCCCTATGAGAAAAGAGAAGATCATGGGGTTAAACATGTGTTAAATAAAACCTCCAAAGCTCCTTTCAAGAAACCCTTCATCAAGAGGAATCCCACCAACAAGAAGTCGGGTGAAATTGTCTTGATAACACATGAAGAATTCTCCCCCGACAATGATGATGATGAAGATGAAGAAGAGGAAACATCAAGTGGTGTGGATGCTCTTACCACTACTTCTACACCGACCTTCTCCCTCTTTGATTCTCCAAATGAGGATATCTCCAACAAGAACGTCACTTGCCTTATGGCAAGAGTAACGAAGGTATTACCACCGTCACACCCCACTTCCTTGATTGATGATGAATTTGATGATGAGATATCTCTTGAGGTGAAAAAGGAATTAGTTGCTTTTGATGTGTTTATGTCTAACTTGCAAGGGGACCACAAGAAACATTTTGTGGACCTCTTAAATCAACTTTCTCACACATAAGAGCTTCTTGATGAGAGGTGTAAATTAGGAAGAGAGCACATGATTGAGGTAGAAGCTCTAAATAATGCTCTAGAAGAAGAACATGAGACTATGATGTCTCTTGAAACTAAACTTGAAGGACTTGATGAAGCTAATGACTTAATTATTAATAAACTCATCAAGGAACGTGACCATGTTATTGCTAAATATAAAAAGTCTAAAAAGGACAAGATTGAGTTTGGTGTTGTTCATAAAAAACTTGTCGAGGACTTTAGGATGCTTGACAAGGCTCACAAGGCCTTGGAGAGTGAACTCTTGTTGTTCACAAAGTCTCATGAAATAAGGAAGCAAACTTGTAAAACTAATTTTTTTTTATTTTTGAAGAACAAAACAAGCAAACAAAGCAAAAAGGAAACTAAGCAAAACAAAAACAACAAAGTAAAGAGATTGGTTATGAGGGACTCCCCTTGTGAAGATGTCCTTGACTCCCCGGCAACGGCGCCAGAAAATCACTTGATGGCTCAATCCACAGCGCCCAGAAAAGTGATTGGTGCGTGGTGTTGATGTAGAGCTCGTTGGGAACCCCAAGAGGAAGGTATGATGAGCACAGCAGCAAGTTTCCCTTAGTTATGAAACCAAGGTTTAATCGAAACAGTAGGAGCAAGGAAACACCTCAAAGGTGTTACTAGCTGAGCTTTGGCAGGGCGCACTACCGGTGCTAGTAGCAACGTGGAGACCTGCACAACACAACCACAGAACTTTGTCCCCAACTTGCGATGAGGTTGTCAATCTCGCCGTGTTTTGCGGAAAACAAAGGATTAAACGTATCAAATGGAAAGAAGTAAAAGTTTGCAGAAAGTAAACACAAAGCAGTAAAAGATTGTAGATTGTATGTAAAGAAAAAGGACCGGGATCCATAGTTCACTAGAGGTGGCTCTCATTAGATAGATAACATGCTGGGTGAACAAATTACAGCGGGGCAATTGCCAAACACCGAGAAAGCAATACATGCATATACTAATCATCTTGACTCCTTTGAGACTTGATTGGGCATTACAACATAATACATAGACCGCCATCGAACTGCATCTATGACTAATAATCCACCTTCAGGTTATCATCTGAACCCCCTCCAGTATTAAGTTGCAAGCAACAGATTATTGCTTTACGAACTGCGTGTAAAGTAAACAATACAATTGTTCTATGAACAAAAGATCGTTGTTTTCTCCCTAGTAGCAACAGCACATCTAGTACCTTAGATATTTCTGTCACTTCCCCAGATTACCAGAGGCATGAATCCACTATCGAGCATAAATACTAACTCTTTGAGTTGCTAGCTACTTGGCCAAGATAGCTACTAACAACGGAAAGCATGCAAGATCTCAAATAACAAAGACATGATAGAATCAATAATCAATCTAAAATAGCATCTCAATATCCATCGGATCCCCGCAAACACAACATGTATGGATTACAAATAGATGATCTTGATCATGAACGGAGCTCACAAGATCTAAACATGAAAGCACAAAGGAGGAGAAACCAGCCATCTAGCTACTACATGGATCCGTAGTCCAAGGATGAACTACTCACGTATCACACCGGAGGCTTGCATGGTGATGAAGAAGGCCTCCAGGGTGAATTCCCCTCTCCGGCAGGGTGCCGGGAAGAGCTTCAGATCCCCCTCGATCTAGGGATGGAGATGACGGCGGCTACAGACTCTTTCATGGATTTTTGATCAGTTACTTAGGGTTTTTGTCCCGAGGGAAACTTATAGGCAGAAGGAGAGACCGAGGGGGTGCTGGGGTCGGCCAGACCACCCCCTGGTGCGGGTCAGGCCTGGCCGCGCGGCCAGGTGGTGTGGCCGGCCCCTGGCCCCTCTCCGTCTCGTATTCTGGCACTTGATCCCTTCCGGAAAAATAGGCACTTTGGCTTTTGTCCCGTCTAATTCCGAGAATATTCATTTTCTGACTTTTCTGGAACCAAAAACAACAGAAAATAGGCAGCTGGCACTGTGGCTCTTGTTAATAGGTTAGTCCAAGAAATTGTAATAAAAGTACTCCAAAGTTGGAACAAAACACAAGAAAGTGGATAAAACTAAGCATGGAACATCAAAAATTATAGATACATTTGCAATGTATCAGCAGGCGCTGTTGAGGTTGGTGTAGTCAATGCACATTCTCCATGTGTTGTTCTTTTTTAGAACCAGGACTGGGTTTGCCAGCCACTTGGAGTACTTGATCGGCCGGATGAAGCTCGCGGCTAGCAGGCGCTGAACTTCCTCGGCGATTGCTCGACAGCGCTCAGCGAGTTCCCTCGGGACACCTGGCATGTCAGATGGCTTCCATGCGAAGATGTCGCGGTTCTCACGGAGGAACCCGATGAGCGCGCTTTCCTATGCAGGGCTCATGTGCGCCCCAATGGTGACCGTCTGGCTGGAGTCGCCTGGGACGAGCTCGATGGTGTGGGTGTGCGTGGTCGCCTTGAACGTGGAGTTCGCGGCGGTTGGTTTCTTTAGGATGGTGGGGTCGTCCTTGTTTATGTTGCTCGCGTATTTCGCAAGCTCCTCCGCGTGGTCGGTCTCCACGGTGATGATGGCATCGGCGAGCTCGGCGCCCTTGTCTTCACATTCCACGGCCATGTCGGGGTCGCCGTGGACGGTGATGATGCCGCTTGGCCCGGGGAGCTTCATCATGTTGTAGGCGTAGTGTAGGGTCGCCATGAAATATGCGAATGCCTGGCGACCCAGGACGCAGTGGTAGGGGCTGCGGAAGTTCACCAGCTCGAAGACGATCCTCTCCGTGCGATAGTTAGCTGGAGTGCCGAAGGTGACTGGCAGCGTCACCTTCCCGATCGGGTATGCCTTCCGACCGGGGACGATGCCATGGAAGGTCGTCAGTGTTGGCTCGATGGCTGCTTCTGGGAGTTGGAGCCTTTTGAAGGTGTCGAGGTACAAGATATTGATGGAACTCCCGCCGTCCATTAATGTCTTGGGCAGCCAGTAATCGGCCACCTTGGGCCTAACTACCAGGGCGACTCGCCATGGGTATTCGATCCTTGGCGCATGGTCCTGGCGACTCCAGGTGATGCTCTGCTCGGACCAGTTTAGGAAGCGAGGGATGTCGACTTGCATCACCGCATTGACGGCGACCGCGCAGGCGAGCACCTTCTTCTCGCGCTTGGTGCCGAGTTCGGTGAAGGTATGTAGCGAGCCGATGGTGGTGCCGAAGCTGCCGCCGTTCCCGTTGTCCCGAGGTGGGTTGTTGTTGGGGTCTTCCCTTGCTCGTCTCGCCTTCTCAATCTCTTTGAGAGAGTGGCAATCGGCGGTGGTGTGGGTGGCAGGTTTTCCCTCCCTGCTATGATAGATGCAGGGCTGATTGAGCAAGGCGGCAGGGTCGAATTTCGGCCTCGTCGTGTTGTTGGCGCGGTAGTTCCCACTGTCGCGGTAGTTTCCTCCATCGCGGCGATAGTTCTTGGAGTCACGTTGGCCGTAGCCGGCGTTGGCAACGAAGTCGACTCGCCCGTCCGTGTGGTGCTTGCCGGTGATGCGGGTGTTGCTGTAGCGCATGTCGCGTAGGCGCCCGTTGTCGTCGATGCTAGTGCGGCGTCGTCCTCCCAACTCGTCGTCGGAGTCTTGGTTGGGGTCTTCCTCCGCATAGCGCTTGGCGATCTCGAGGAGGTCGGGGATGTTGTCGAGCGTCCGGTAGACCCTCTTGATCTTGGCGACCAGGGGTTCGTACCAGCACGCGTTCTTGAAGCAGTGTATCGTCGTGTCTGGGTGGATGCCGGAGGCGTTTATCCATAGTTCTTGCCATCTTTGGATCCACCGGCGAGTCGACTCGCGTTGTCCCTGGATGCATCGCTCCAGGTCCTCTATGGTGGTGGCGCGGGTGTAGGAGCCCTCGAAGTGCCTGACGAAGGCGTCCCGCATTTCTTCCCATGAGTCGATGCTGTCGGCGGGGAGCGTGTTGATCCACTGCCGGGTCGCACCCTCCATCATCAGGGGGAGGTAGCGAGCGGCGAGCAGGTCGGTGTGGCCTGCGATCCCCATTGCCATGAGGTATGTGTCCAGCCAAACAGTGGGGTCGTACGTCAGGTCATACTTCTCGATCTCCTTGGGTGCCTTGAAGTTGGCGGGGTATTTTTCCCCGTGAATCATTGGTCCGAAGCATTGCGGCCCGACTCGGCTGAGCGAGCCTCTTGGCTCTGGGTTGTCGCGGTTGGTGAGGGTGTGTCACAGGTCGTAGGGCTGGCGCGACCGCCACGCCTGGTTGTTGATGATATTCGTTCGGGCATCGAGGGGCTTCCCGTTGGCAGCGACCGTGTTGTTCGCCGGTCGCAGCTCATTGGTTGACAACGCGAGATTGGAGGCCCGTGGTTGGTTTGCCAAGGGCTGGGGTGGTGGGAAAACTAATGCGTTAGCCACGGTGGGGTGGCCGCTTGATGCCGTCCTGCTTGCTGACAAGCGGGAGTACGTCCGCCCCCGCGGGTCGACTCCCGCGGCTTGTTGCTCGACGGCCCTGACGAGTAGGGCCATGGCGTATTGGATCTGTAGCGCGCTGTCGCCTTGGACGTTGAGGTTGGCGATCGCGGCGTCGGCCGCGACGACATTGTCCATCGGGGTGGAGTATAGTGGTAGCCTATTGGCGTCACGGGCTTGCGGCGAGATGATGATCCGCGGTTGGTCTGGCGGGGGCGCGCGGCCCATGGGTGGTGGAGGGGCCCCAGTCGCCGGCACACCAGGTGGTGGTCTCACGGGGTTACTCCCGCCTGGCGGCACGTTCTCGCAGTATTCGCGCTCGGTGCCGCGTGTGGGGTCGCCTTCGTCATTGAAGTTCAGGACGCGGCCCTGAACGTTGGGGTTCAGGCGGGTCCTGATGCGGCATTGGTGATAGAGCGACAGCTCCCGCGCCGTCTCTCGTTCGAGGCGGTATTTCGCTCAGCGAGTTTGTTGCGTTGCGCCTCCGCGAGCCACAGGCGGGCTTGCTCCACCTCCATGGCCGTCGCAGTCGGCGGGATCGGCGTGGAGAACGGATCTGGCGGGGCGGTCGTGCTGCCCGCCATGTAGATCGCATTGGAGCGATTGGATCTGGTGCAAAAATCCTCGGGGGATTCCGAGCCGGAATCGGAGTCAAAGATCCCCAGGATGGAGTGGTCCTCGAAGTCCTCTGGGTTGGAGACCCGCGTGATGGAGTCCTCCCGTGATGCGGCAGTGATGGATCTGTTGACTGATGCAGGGGTCGCGGAGTCCGCGTCGTCGTTTAGGGCGTCGTCGTTGGTGGCGGCGTTAGTCTCGACCGCATCGCTAGCGGCCGTGTCGTACTCGGTGACGAGGCCCCTGATGGAGCGGACCTGCTCCTCCGAAAGCAGATCATGGTGCGGAGGCGATCCGCCGACGATCATCGTCGCAGCTGGATCGACCGCGCTGGTGAAACCGACGAAGAGGTTGATGGAGCCGACCGGCATCACCGCGGCGTGAGTGACCGGGCGTGACACCGGGATGTAGCTGCTGGGCAGGATCTGCAAGATCCCGCCGATGGCGATCATGCGACCGGTGGCGAGTGGCCGACCGATCAGCGAATAAGGTCTCGCCGCAGAACTCAGGCCAGTCCCGCTATGCCCCACGGTGGGCGCCACTGTCGTGGAAATGGCCACGGCAGTCGTTGCCACTGGCAGCGATTGAGTGTTTCGTGAGGAAGAGTTGGCGGCTATCTGAGGTGCGAGATGGGGGCGGATGCACATGGGTTTACTCAGGTTCGGCCCCCCGGAGGGTAAAGACCTACTCCTGCTAGATTAGATTATGAAAGAGAGAGTTACAGGGGTGGCGAGCTCGGCGGCTAGGCAGCGAGTCGCTTGAAGGGGTGTATGATGGAACGTAAGTCTCCAGGTTACCCTAGGGAGGTTTATATATGAAGCACCTCGCTAGGGTTTACAAGTTATCCCAGAATAAGATAAGGATCCGGAGGCTTTTGACCTAGTCCGATTGGGCTTCTGCTATGCTCCTGGGCTTCCAGTCACCAGTCGCTGGGCCTTTCGGCTTCAGGACGCACTCGCGGGCCTTTCGGCCCGATCGGAACGTCTTGCTAGGCATACCCCCTTCAGCATATCCCCATCACACACCGTGTGGCACTTAGGCTAAGGTTACAGAAATAGTTATCATGAGTATAATTTGAGTTGGATGTCTCTATGAGATTGTGGTGTTTGTTGGAACCATCTAGCACTCAAGGTGATAGTGAGGGGTTATCTAGATGGGGAATGCGAACTTTAAGGTGTGTTGTTATAGCCCTACATCGTCCAACTGGAGAGTAGTTCAGGGTAGCATAATGAAGAGACGATATTTATATGTGAGTGTCCACTAGTGAAAGTATGATCCCTAGGCCTTGTTTCTAAGCATTGAAACACCGTTTACAATCAGTCATGGTACATGTTTGCTTGCTGCCACTGTTATTTCAGATTGCAATTACCACTTATAATCATCCATATTACTTGTATTTCACTATCTCTTCGCCGAACTAGTGCACCTATACACCTAACAAGTGTATTGGGTGTGTTGGGGACACAAGAGACTTCTTATACCTTGATTGCAGGGTTGCTTGAGAGGGATACTTTTGACCACTTCATCCCTGAGTTCGATAAACCTTGGGTGATACACTTAAGGGAAACTTGCCGCTGTTCTACAAACCTCTACACTTGGAGGCCCAACATTTTATACAAGAATAGAAGCGTGTGTAGACATCAGGGTTCCTAACCTGCAGATCAGTCATTACTCATACTCCCTATACCTGGCTCAACCCTCGAGGTCTTGGGTACCTGACAAGTCCTTAGATTGAGGAAAGAGAGGATACAATAATCATCATGTCATACAAACTAATACATGATCCCATCTATGATAAATAACATGCACAAATGCTACATGGCTAGGCCGAAGCCCTTAGCCCAAGGAGAATTACCAACACATAGAGATGAGATCAACAATCACAAACATTGTATTGAAAATCATAAGATTGATAGCAATAGTCTTACGATGTCGCCAATCGAAGAAGAGATCTACTATTACAAGTGGTGGAATATGGCTATGGAGATGGAGAAGGGTTTTGAGATCTGGAGGCGGCTGATGATCTATGGCAGGCGAGGTCGGAGGTGTTTGGTCGTTGGCGGCTTGTTTTCTCGTCGCCCGAGGCTTCTTTATATAGGGGTCCCTTCACAAAAGTTGTTATGTTTGACCTAACGGTTGCGGCGCCAACTATACAACCGAAGCTATACGGCCGGAATTTTGCTCCGATCGTATAGTTGGTCATTAAAGCATCTGCCTCCACTTCACGGCTCCTGGTTTCTTCTGGTTGTTGGAAATCTTGTATCTTTTACTTTAATTTAGTGATTCCCATCTTCAAACAACATTATCTGCGCGGGGAAAATATAAAAAGAAAGGATTGCATACCCCTTTGAATATTAGGCATTATTGGTAGGGTTAGAGAAATATTTCATCAAAAATATGAATAATATCCAGTTTAAATGTGGACGTAGATGGCTATATTTCAGAGCCATCACCCACTCGGGGACATGACATCCATAAAGTTGCAGCGTGTGACTAGGTCACGAGGATGCCATATCTCGGAACGAGTAAAGTTCTACTTGTCGGTAACGAGATTGAACACGGCATGTCGATGACTGATAGCTCAAGATATCTCGAGCTCGTTGGGAACCCCAAGAGGAAGGTATGATGAGCACAGAAGCAAGTTTCCCTCAGTTATGAAACCAAGGTTATCGAACCAGTAGGAGCAAGGAAACAACCCCTAGGTGTTGCTACCAACTTGGAATCCTACACAACACAACCACAGAACTGTTCTCCAAATTACAGTGAGGTTGTCAATCTCACCGGTTTTGCTGAAAACAAAGGATTAAATGTATAGTGTGGAAGATAGTAATTGTTTGCAGAAAGTAAACAGTAAACGATAAATAGTAGATGGTATATCAATGGTAAAAGAATGGACCGGGGTCCATAGTTCACTAGAGGTGATTCTCCTTAAGATAGATAGCATGTTAGGTGAAAAAATTATAGGCGGGCAATTGACATATTTGAAAAGCATACAATGCATTTACTAGACATCTTGACTCCTATGAGATTTGATTAGGCATTACAACATTATAAATAGACCATAATCCAACTGCATCTATGACTAATAATCCACCTTCACGTTATCATCCGACCCCCCTCTAGTATTGAGTTGCAAGCAACAGATAATTGCATTAAGCAAAGTGTGTAAAGTAAACAATATGATTGTCCCATGGACAAAGGATTGTTGTTTTCTCCCTAGTAGCAACAGCACATCTACAACCTTAGAGATTCCTGTCACTTCCCCAGATTACTAGAGGCATGAACCCACTATCGAGCATAAATACTCCCTCTTGGAGTTGCAAGCATCTACTTGGCCAAGATAGTTACCAACAACGGAAAGCATGCAAGATCACAAATAACATAGACATGATAGAATCAATAATCAATATGAAATAGCATCTTAATATCCATCGGATCCCCACAAACACAACATGTAAGATTACAAATAGATGATCTTGATCATGAACGGAGCTCACAAGATCTAAACATGATAGCACAAAGGAGGAGAACCAACCATCTAGCTACTACATGGACCCATAGTCCAAGGATGAACTACTCACGCATCACACTAGAGGCAGGCATGGTGATGAAGAAGGCCTCCAGGGTGATCTCTCCCCTCCGGTAGGGTGCCAGGAAGAGCTTCGGATCCCCTCTGGTCTAGGGATGGAGATGGCGGCGGCGGCTACAAACTCTTTCGTGGATTTCTGATTGGGTCTTCGATCAGGTACTTAGGGTTTTCATCCTGGGAGGCTTTTATAGGAGAAGGGTAAGGTCGGTGGTGCACCAGGGGACCCACACCCCCTGGTGGCGCACCGCCACCAGGTGTGGCTGCCCTGGTGCGCCACTTCGTCCCCCCTCCGGACTCCGTGTTGCTTCGGGTAAAATATTGACTTTGGCTTTTGTCCCGTCCAATTCCGAGAATATTTCCTTACTAGATTTTCTGAAATAAAAAACAGCAGAAAACAGGCAACTGGCACTGTGGCATCTTGTTAATAGGTTAGCTCCAAAAAATGTATAAAAATACATCAAAGTGTGAACAAAACATAAGAAAGTAGATATAAAACAAGCATGGAACATCAAAAATTATATATATGTTTACGACGTATCAAGCATCCCCAACCTTAACTCCTGCTCGTCCTCGAGTAGGTAAGTGATAAAAAGAATAATTTTTGAGGTGACATGCACCATCACAATCTTGATCAAGGTATTTATAAAACATTGATAGCTGGGATCATAGTACTCTAACATAGACATGAAAGACATAGTTCTAACAATAAGACATAGCAACTATGTTGTAACATGAAAAGGTACAAACAAAAGATTCATGAATAACAATGCTTTGAACGATGTTTGTTTGTTTCACATATAGAAAACATAATAAAAATGGTACTCCCTCCGTCCCAAAATAAGTGACGTGGGTTTGTCTAGATTCGGATGTATCTAGACACGTCTTAGTATATAGGTACATGCGAATCTAGACAAACTAAAGTCACTTATTTTGGGACGGAGGGAGAATGTAGCTTGTCCCTCATGGTATATCAAAACATAAATGCACAGGACACCTTCAAAGTTCATAAGGATGACAAGATACAAATAATTTAGGAACAAGCAATATCAAAGTTATGAATCAATTAACAAGTTTTGGGATAATGCACATTAAACTAAGAATGATCACTATGCTCTCTCAATTGGTGCATAAAGATAGAAGATGGAGACTCAACATAAAAGTATAAGAAAGGCGCCCTTCATAGAAGGAAGCAGGGATTCAAGTCTCATAAAGATCTTCCAAAAATTATGGTGCTTATTAGCTTTCAGCTCTCATTGCCCCTATCATAAGCATCTTTAGGTGATTAAGGTTAAAGTGACACAAATATGAGGATATGCTTGACAAGTTATAAGTTGAAAATGCACATGCCCCTTGCTTACGAGTACCGAACCTCATGCTACTCAACTTTAGTCATGAGTAAGTTCTTGTCATTGTAAGTACATGTGTATCATAGAGAACCACCAACGGGGTACCCCTTGCCCCATGATACAGGAGCTTTCCCATATCAAAATGACAAGGCAACAGACAATGAGCATCTCAGCAATCTTTTTATTTTCTATTGTCATAGGTTTTTACTAAGGATGCTTCACAGATTGCTCACTATGGTTATGCTGCAAGTTTCCACCATGATTAGGCATGGCTTAGGCTAGCCGCCCAGGTGTTTCTCTAACACATATACAAACTCCATGAGCTTACAAGCTCCCCTTTTATTTCACACCGTCGGGATCCATAAATAAAAGAACATGATATCAACTGAATAATAAGTGCAGTGTTGAAAGCGTTCCCCATGGTAACATGGTTCTGCTAATCCACAACTTATAAAGCGCAAGCATATACGCAACATAGATGGACACAATGGTTCAAGTTTATTAAGTGCAAGAAAGTAAAGTGTGTCATCAAGTTTGTGAGAGCTTTAATCACTAATTTTCACATAACAAGTTTAATTCGGAAGGTAGATAAAAACACGAATATACTTGGAATAGCAACAATGTTAATAGGTAGGAATGGTGGACTCTTTGGAATAACTTGGTTTTATTTGGAGTTGGATGCATGAGTGGAACTCATACTCGGTACATGTGGAGGCTAGCAAAAGACTGGGAGCGACAAACTAAGAGAGAAATAATGGCCATAATCATGCAAAGCGACGAAACATTGTTAATTAAAGCATAAAGTGATACTAAAAGTCAAAATTTAAATGATCATAGAGGCTATGGTGACTGGTATAGTCTTAACATGGTGTAAGAATGCGCCAAGTCAACCCAAATAAAGCATCAAATGAGAATACCACAATATTATGCTTTTGTATGCTAAAACAACGCATGATTCTTTCAAGGCACATTAAGCAATCTCAATTGTTTGTAACAAGTCATGCTACAGCAATAATCACTAAGCATAAAGTCAAAGCAATATCAAACATGACATGATAAAGTCTAGGCCACAGTCAAAACAAGCTCCTTTTGTACCACTTATAAGCATGAAACCTCCTACTCTTTTCCAACACCAATCAACGTATTTGAAACTATGTATGAATGCGGGGGTCCAACCAATTTATTTAAGCAAATCAAACAAAATAAAACTAAAAACAAAAACAAAGACGCTTCAAGAACAACACAATTGTGCATGAAACAATAAAAATGAACTGTTTGGAAGAAAACCTAAGATTTTTATTGACGAAGAAGGGGATGCCTTGGGAATCCCCAAGCTTTGATGCTTGTACTTCTTGAATATTTCTTGGGGTGACACGGTTGGCATGCCCAAGCTTGAGCTTTTGTCCATACTTCATCTCATCACATTATTCTTTCCTACACTTTAAAATTTCCTTCATACAAAACTTCACACAATCTTCATTAGCAACATTAGTGTACTCAAGATAATAAGTCTTTGGGTTCAGTTTCAACACAAGTAAAACTTCCAGTAAAACACAAGCTATTGTATCAATTCCTTTTATAAGTTCAAGTAATTGGTAAGAACTCAAAGAGAAAGAGATTAAGAGGCTGTAAGATCCCTCCTTTGTAAAGGAAAAGATCCCTGTGATTGCAATGCTAGTCCCTGGATCAATGCTAGCATCCACAGTTTAAGATGAAGTACACAGAAACAAAGGTCGTTTATTATAGTCATTCCAGAGATAAAACATAGTCTTTTACAACTCATGGCCAAAGGCCTAATACAAGAGTTTATGGAATATGTAAATAAACATAAGTCTTCATCTTCATGTGCCACAGGCAAGCATGTTGAGTGTAGAATCATGACTCCTATTCATCATCAGAGTAACCTGCAACATTACAAGTTACAGCCACAGAGGGTCAATACTTTGGAATAGTATTGGCAAGTGATACCTTAGTATATATTTAAGTGGACTATAATACTATATGCATTTGGCTGGTGGAGCTTAGGCTTGCATTGCTCAAAATAGATTTTTCCTTAACTTTTGAAAACACTAAGTTTTTGCTTGGCACAAAACACCCAAGGCATCTACCAATCAAAGACTGAAGATCCACTCAGGGCATCTACCAATCAATGACTGAAGATCCTTTTAACCCTTGTTCACCCACAAATTTTTATTTAGAAAATTGGAGTGATGAGATTCTTGAAGTTTCCATGTCTTGATGCTCAAATTGTCCTTTACCAGGGACATGGCTAAGTACTTAGGTTTTACACTCTGCAGAGGTGGTGCACTTTCCCCACAAGCCTTGGTTTCCCAAGACATGATCCTTCAGTAGCCTTTCCTTAGTCAAATGGACGCGTTCCAACCTATCATCCCATCTACCACCCACTGTCCAAGAGACTAAGTTCTAGCATCCTAAGATCATGGCAGAGCCCATAATGCCAAGTGGTTGCACTTGAAGCTTCTCAACATTTGACATCTCAAATCTCTTTGTTTCCTGGGTGGCCATCCACAAGTGAGATACACTAAGGTAAACCATAAACATGGGCCTTGTGAACCACTCAACCAAAAACCACCAAGCAAGTCCCATTCCACCCAGGAGATTCATTAACTTAGTTGTTTTGTTAAATAAAAACAAGTCCTTAGACTTAGAATAATTTTTTTCCATAGTGTATATATAAACCACCCTTGTTTTCTAGTAGCTAGGCTAAGCATGGCATGGCAACTTATCCTTAGGGAATTTTCCTAGCAACTCTAGCATTCTATTCTAAATAGGATTTCCCATCATCAATTGACAAAAGTAGCATGCAAGTCCTAACAAAATATATCTAATGCATGTATAAAATATAGGAATGGAATATTCATGAAGATATCACTTGCCTTGGTAGTGTGGAGAGTAGCACTCGTCACAATCACAATCACTAGCAAAATCTACACACAAAGTTATAGCACACAATTACACACAAATATACAAACAAAAATAATATGAATGCATGTGGTGATTTTTGAAAATTCTACCAATCAAGTGCAAGTTTACAGAAACTAAACAAGTCACAAAGTAACCAAGACAAACTTAATTAACCCTAAAACAAGTTATTAAACTAAAACTATACTCAAAAAGGCCTCAAACAAGTTTCTGCAATTTAAGCCAGACTAATGGTTACTATTTGCTAAACAAAAAGGATAGGCAGAAAGGTCTTGTTTTACTGAGTCCAACGGTATAAAGTTTGCAAAATTCTAACGTGGAAATCAAAAGATATAGGCATTTGAATTTGGATCAAATTTCTGGTTTTAAATCTAATTTCAGATCTAACCTAGCCACGCGTCAAGTTCTTATTCGCCCGTACCGTTTCGCACTGGATCGAGCTCCACAGCCGTAGGATCTAAATGAAATCTGGCGGCTCAGATCGCGTACCGCTTCGGGGTTAAGTGGATCTATCCTAGCGCTACGATATAGATCTAACGGCTGCTATTGCCCTGGCCAAGAACTGGCGGCGGAGCGGTGGCTACCGGCGGCGGAACTGTCGGTCGACGACGGAGGCGGCGCTACAGGGGGTGAGTGAGAACGAGGAGTAGCTCACCGGGATCAGGGGGTCACGGCGAAGCTCGTCGTACTCGCGGTTGGTCAAGGGGCGCTCGGCCACGGTTGCGATTTCTCGCCGGAGTGGAGGACGGCGTCGGTGCGTCGGGTGGTCGTCGCTGTGAACCACCCCAAGGCAAGGCGAGGACACGATTAGATTCACAGAGTCAAGACGGGGTTGTGTGCGTGAACTAGAAGGCGCGGGGCGGTCTGTACTTACCACTGGAGTTCGCCGGAGTTCGTGCAGACGATGGTGGCGGCCAGTCGACGATGCTGCCGGAGCTACGGTTCATGCGAGGGCAAACGAAATATGTTAAAAGAAGCGCAGAAGCTCACTGGACTAGTTTGCAAGAACGAGAGGCCGAGGGGAGCTCAGAACTCACCGGAATTCGCCGGCGCAGTCGTCGGAGACGGCGGGGCTACAGAGAGCAATACACGCAGCCTGGTGGCGCTCTGGGTTCGGGGTTTGTGGGAGAAGAGAGAGGGGGCAGAGGGGGTTCTTATAGCCTGGTCACGAGCGAGAATTACTCGGCCAATAAAGCGAATTGACACCGCGAATTTAAACACAGAAACGCTCGCGTTGATTTGGGGATGAACGGGTCGTGCGGGTGGAGACGACGCTGACGTGGAGAAGGCCCGCTTGTCAGCGAGGTGCGCGGAGTGCAGGTGGGGTCTGCCTGTCAGCGGCTCAGCGCGTGCGCTTGCGCGTGAGAGAAGAATAAGGAGATCCCGGGTGGGCTTGCTGGGCTCGATTTGCTGCTGGGCCAGATTCTGGCCGCGCGGCCTTTTTCTTTTGATAAGTCTTTTTCTTTTTCTAAATTCATTTTCTGGATTGATTTTGATATGAATTCAAATCCTTTTGAATTCAAACTGCTTTGGGAATTTTTGCAGGGTTCTGTGGGTTCAAAAACAGTCATTCTAACTAAGTGGTTACCTTGCAAGGCTTGGTCAAGCTTAGGTTTCAAAGTAAACAGAGATTTGCTCTAGTTTGCAAATATTGGAAATAGGGTTTTGAAACTATTTCGAAATTTTGAATCTTGGGTTAAAAGCTTCACCTAGCCTTTCCAACCATGGAGGCAAGCAATCAAGTTCATAGACAATCAAATCCCAAAGGGTGATGGCCAATTGAGATAAATTGCCCACATGAAATCATAGCTCAACTTCTGTCTCTAAATGATTTTGAGAAAAACCCTATATGAATGAATGATGCAAGAATGATATGAATGAGTTTTAAAATATGATTTTTTTGGGATGTTACAGAGGCAAATGCAAATAATGGCAGAAATCTGTCAAAACAGACCAGCAGGTAAAAACCGATTTTTTTGAAGAGCTTATATTGCTCAAATCAAAAAGTGTTAAACTCGAAAGTTAGATAACAACCTAGGGCAGACGCATAAAAAATTACAGCTCAATCGGACGTACAGAGATGTTTCACGATTTTTTACAGTGATTGGTAAGGAAATCGGTAATCGTTAACTGCTCGGTCGGCTTGGGAGTAGCGATTAATCGGAATTCGGACGATTAATTGATTTAATCGGTCGGCTATTAATCGGTCCAACCTATATAAATTAGCACCTAAAACATGTGTTTGTAAGAAATAAATAGTATATGAGACTCTATATGCCCGGCCTACTTATTTATATCTGAGGTCTGATCAGCAACTACGAGGAACTGATCAATGATGACAAGGAATTGGTTTGTGATGGCAGGAATCGAGCTCCTGGAGGTGAGAATCAAGCAGGAGCTTCGAAAAAGCTACATCATTGGGGTAGGCTAGTGGCTGGACGGGCGATATGCGTTGAAAATTTTGTAACTTTTTTGACCAAGTGTAGTAGTTAATCGAGGACATACCTAGTAATCGGACTGTCAGAGCTATTAGTCGGGCTAAATGATTAACACAAACGATTAGTGCTAATCGACACGGTTAGGTCCCTAGTAGCGATTAATCTTCCTATTAATCGCTGATTCGGACGATTTTTTGAACAGTGCCACAAAAATCTGATTCGGGACATAAACTTTCCCAAGTCTTACTTCCCTCTCACTAGAGGTTATTCTTGGCACAAAAACCACACAAAAAGGATAATGAGAGGTTATTACTCAGGAAATAACTTCCAAGACTCAACAAAATAAAAACTTACTAAAAAAATGGGTTATCTCCCAATAGTGCTTTTCTTTAACGCCTTTGAGCTAGGCTCAGTAATTGGAGAAGATGCTTACATAAGAAATATGAATTGAAGAAAAAGAGAGCATCAAGGAGTAAAATATGATACACATTTAAGTCTAACTCACTTCCTATGCATAGGAATCTTGTAAGAAAATAAATCAAATAAGCACATAGTAACAAGAATGGGTAGATAAAACAATAGCAACTTTGGAACTTTCAATATAAAGAGAGGTGTTTTAGTAACATGAGAATTACAACAACCATATTTTCCCCTCTCATAATGATTTTCAGTAGCATCATGAACAAACTCAACAATATAAATATCACACTCATCCTCCTTTGGTAAGCATGGAGGGTGATCAAATAAGGTATTAGTTAAAGAGTTACTCTTATTGGGAGGTAGACATGGGTAGATGCTCCATTCTTCCTCCTATTTTTCATCCAATGAGCTTCCAGTTTTAGAAATTTCTTCTTCCATAGGCTCCTGCAAGGCATTAGTCTCTTCTGTTGGTGGATAGCATCTATTAAGATATTTAAGAAAATAGTCATTTTCTTCCTTGTAATTATCAAAGCAAAATTTAAGTATATCATAAACCTCATATTTATAAGGTGCATCATTAGTATTTTCAAGCAAATAAGCAAGTTCGAATGCACCCTTCCAAGCAATAAATTCTTCAATTTGTGCCACATCATAAATAATTTCCCATAACATAAGAAGATATGGTAACATTATCATTATACTCACATTGAAAAGGGAGGTGTTTATACCTCCTACAGCAACAAGATTTATCAAAGCAATAAGTAACATTATAAGTAGAGCACATGTTTCTAGCAATGGTATACAATTTATTAATTTGTTCCCATAAGTGCTTCCCTTTTTGTGACAAGCGGTGTTCCTCATAATATTTTTATTCTTCCGTGAACCCACCTTGCCAATAAGATCTAGTTTCAAAGAAACCAACCATTGATAGAAAGCATGATAAAGCAAGACAATAATAGACCAACAAAAATAACAACTATAGTAGGAACTAATTTTTTGTTCTTTTGATAAAAATAAGCAAACCGGTACAACTAATTTTTTGTGTTTTTGATAAAAAAGACAAGCAAACAAAGCAAAATAAACTAAGCAAAACAAAAATAAAGTAAAGAGATTGGTTGTGAGAGACTCCCCTTGCAAGAACCTTCTTTCTCCCTAAAAAGTGATTGACGAGGAGGAAGAGATTGAAGTTGTCCTTAACTCTCCGGCAACAGTGCTAGAAAAAGGCTTGATGGCTCAAGATATCTCGAGCTCGTTGGGAACCCCAAGAGGAAGGTATGATGAGCACAGCAGCAAGTCTCCCTAAATTATGAAACCAATGTTATCGAACCAGTAGGAGCAAGGAAACAACCCCAAGGTGTTGCTACCAACTTGGAATCCTGCATAACACAACCACAGAACTTTGCCCCGACTTACGATGAGGTTGTCAATCTCACCGGTTTTGCTGAAAACAAAGGATTAAACGTATAGTGTGGAAGATAGTAATTGCTTGTAAAAAGTAAATAGTAGACAGTAGATGCTATATCAATGGTAAAAGAATGGACCGGGGTCCCTAGTTCACTAGAGGTGATTCTCCTTAAGATAGATAGCATGTTGGGTGAACAAATTACAGCGGGGCAATTGACAGATTTGAGAAAGCATACAATGCATATACTAGTCATCTTGACTCCTATGAGATTTGATTGGGCATTACAACATTATACATAGACCATAATCCAACTGCATCTATGACTAATAATCCACCTTCAGGTTATCATCCGAACCCCCTCCAGTATTAAGTTGCAAGCAACAGATAATTGCATTAAGAAAAGTGTGTAAAGTAAACAATATGATTGTCCCATGGACAAAGGATTGTTGTTTTCTCCCTAGTAGCAATAGCACATCTACAACCTTAGAGATTCCTGTCACTTCCCCAGATTACTAGAGGCATGAACCCACTATCGAGCATAAATACTCCCTCTTAGAGTTGCAAGCATCTACTTGGACAAGATAGTTACTAACAACGGAAAGCATGCAAGATCACAAATAACATAGACATGATAGAATCAATAATCAATCTGAAATAGCATCTCTATCCATCGGATCCCCGCAAACACAACATGTAAGATTACAAATTGATGATCTTGATCATGAACGGAGCTCACAAGATCTAAACATGATAGCACAAAGGAGGAGAACCAACCATCTAGCTACTACATGGACCCATAGTCCAAGGATGAACTACTCACACATCACACCGGAGGCAGGCATGGTGATGAAGAAGGCCTCCAGGGTGATCTCTCCCCTTCGGCAGGGTGACGGGAAGAGCTTAGGATCCCCCCCCGATCTAGGGATGGAGATGGCGGCAGCTACAGACTCTTCCGTGGATTTCTGATTAGGTCTTTGATTGGGTACTTAGGGTTTTCGTCCCGGGAGGCTTTTATAGGCGAAGGGGCAAGGTCGGTGGAGCACCAGGGGGCCTACACCCCCTGGTGGCGCGCCCCCCAGGCCATGCCGCCACCAGGTGTGTCCGCCCTGATGCGCCACTTGTATCCCCTCCGGACTCCGTGTTGCTTCGGGTAAAATATTGCCTTTGGATTTTGTCCCGTCCAATTCCGAGAATATTTCCTTACTAGCTTTTCTGAAACAAAAAAAACAACAGAAAACAGGCAACTGGCATCTTGTTAATAGGTTAGTTCCAGAAAATGTATAAAAATACCTCAAAGTGTGAACAAAACATAAGAAAGTAGATATAAAACAAGCATGGAACATCAAAAATTATAGATATGTTTACGATGTATTAATGACGTTGATTAGGTCTCGGTCAAGTAAAGTATCAAAGTGACAAAGGGAATAGGACTCTATGTTTACTGGTTCGATGACAAAGATTCTCATGGAATGCACATGGGTCATTACGGGCATCCAGGTTCCGCTGATGATCATTGGTCCGAGAGGGATCTCGACCATGTATAGAGTGTTCCTAAACTGTTAGGTTTGCACACTTAAGGGATGACAATGCTCGAAGACCGTTTTGGTATCATAGAAATCACCAAAGAAAAGAGAAGGGATAACCGGAAGGGTTCCGGGAAAGTCCGACGGGTGTCCGGAAGGAATTCTGGTGCAAAGGGAATTAAATATATGTAAATATATGTTAATTATTTAATTATACATATATATATATATTTAATAATTTAAATATGATTTAATGGGAAACCCATTCCTAATGGGACAATTCCCTAGGGGAAAAGGCCCAAGAGGGAGAGCAACCCAAAGAAGAGAGGGAGGGAGAGGCCGCATGGGCCCTTGGTTCCCACGTGGGGCCCAAGATGTCCTTGGCTGGCGGCCAAGGTGGCCTCCCCACCTCCCCCTCTCCTTTAGTCCCACATGGCTTAGTAAAGGGATATGTAGGCATATATGGCATCAAGTTTACTTCATGTGGAGTCTATTTCTTCAATGGAGTTAACTTTCTTAGATGGGTTTGGTGCTCTTTCAGTATGCCATTGATTGGTTGTGGAGCATGCTTTCTAGGATAGTTTTATCTTCAGACACAATTTTACTCATAAAATCACCCTCGCAATAGAATCTAGAATGCTTCTTGACATAATATTTAGGCCATTATAAAAAGAATGCAGTATGGTCCATTGATACATTGTAAACGTATCTATAATTTTGATGCTACATGATTGTTTTGTATCAACTATCTTATGTTTTGTCTACACTTTGAGGCATTTTTATACATTTTCTGGAACTAACCTATTGACAAGATGCCACAGTGCCAGTTGCCTGTTTTCTGCTTATCAAGAGTATAATTTAAGTTGACAGTGTGCACACCATGTGGCACTTAGGCTACGGTTACAGAAATACTTATCATGAGTATAATTTAAGTTGGATGTCTCTATGAGATTATGGTATTTGTTGGAACCATCCAGCCCTTAAGGTGATAGTGAGGGGTTATCTAGATGGGGAATGCGAACTTTAAGGTGTGCTGTTATAGCCCTACATCATCCAACCGGAGAGTAGTTCAGGGTAGCATAATGAAGAGAAGATATTTATATGAGAGTGTCCACTAGTGAAAGTATGATCCCTAGGCCTTGTTTATAAGCATTGAAACATCGTTTACAATCAGTCATGTTACATGTTTGCTTGCTGCCACTCTTATTTCAGATTGCAATTACCACTTATAATCATCCATATTACTTATATTTCACTATCTCTTCGCCGAACTAGTGCACCTATACACCTGGCAAGTGTATTGGGTGTGTTGGGGACACAAGAGACTTCTTGTATCTTGATTGCAGGGTTGCTTGAGAAGGATACCTTTGACCACTTCCTCCCTGAGTTCGATAAACCTTGGGTGATCCACTTAAGGGAAACTTGCTGCTCTTCTACAAACCTCTGCACTTGGAGGCCCAACACTGTCTACAAAAATAGAAGCGTGCGTAGACATCAAGCTATTTTCTGGCGCCGTTGCCGGGGAGGTAAGGTAAAAGGTACTCACATCCTCTGGCTACTAAGCTATCTTCTAGTACTATTGCTGGTGTGTGAGTGCTCGAAGTTATTTCCTTTAGATTCTGCAATTATATCTTTTTGTTTCTTGTTTTCATTTTCACTACTTAGGCTTAATGGAAAACAACAACAAAATTAGAGAGCTTTATAGTATTTATCTTGAGTTAGGACATGAAGTGTTTGAAGAGAAAATTAAAAAACCTATGGAACTATATGTGCATGCTAATAGCAATGTTATTAGTATGAATTCTTTGAACACCATTATTGTTAATGCTATTGAAAAGTCTAAGCTTGGGGAAGCTGGTTTTGATGAGCATGATATTTTTAGTCCCCCAAGCACGGAGGAGAAAATTTACTTCGATGATACTATACCTCCAATATATGATGATTACAATGATGAATATGATATTTTTAGTCCACCTACTATTGAGGAGAAAATTAATTATGATTAAAATATGCCTCCTATATTTGATGACTATGGTGATGAGAATAATAATGATAGCTATTTTGTTGAATTTGCTCCCACTACGATTAATAAGAATGACTGTGCTTATATGGAGAGTAATAATTATTTTATGCATGTGGCTCATGATAAGAATGTTTTATGTGATATTTATATTGTTAATTTTATTCATGATGCTACTGAAAGTTATTATGAGAGAGGGAAACATGGTTTTATATATCTCAACAATATTAAGTTTCCCCTCTTTATGTTGAAAATTTTGAAGTTGTACTTGTTTTGCTTTCCTATGCTTGTTGCTTTGTGCTTTCATGACTTGTTTATTTACAATATTATTTTTCATAGGAAGTGGGTTAGAGTTAAATTGTTCAATATTTGCTTCTTAATGCTCTCTTTACTTCAATTTATATTTCTTATGTGAGCATCATCGAAATTATCATGCATATCTTAAGGGCTATAAAGAAAGAGCTTTTGGGAGACAACCCATTATATTTTTTACTTTCAGTTTATTTTTGTTTTGTTGAGTCTTAGAAGTTATTGCCTCTATAATAACCTCTCCTTATCCTTTTTGTTTGGTTTTTGCACCAACAATAACCTCTAATGAGAGGGAAGTAAGATATGGGGAAGTTGTTGTCCCGAAACAGATTTCTATGCGTCACTGTATGAAATCGTGAAAAATATCAGTATGTCGGATTGAGCTCTAATTTTTTATGCTTATGCCCCAGGTTATTTCCCAACTTTTGTTAGATTGAACTTTTCTATTTGAGCAATAGAAGATTTTCTAAAAAATCGGTCTTTACCTGTTGGTCTGTTTTGACAGATTTTTGCCATCATTTGCATTTGCCTCTTAATTGGTTTCTTTTTGAGTTCTCTTTGATCACTTGAGCTTTTATAAGGAATTGCTACAGTAGCTTGTGTTTTAATGGAAGTTTTACTTGTGTTTAAACTAAACCCAAAGACTTATTATCTTGAATACACTAATGTTGCTAATGAAGATTGTGTGAAGTTTTGTATGAAGGAAATTTTCAAGTGTAGGGAGAGAATGATGTGATGAGATGAAGTATGGACAAAAGATCAAGATCGGGGATGCCACCCGTGTCACCCCAAGAAATATTCAAGAAGTACAAGCTTCAAAGCTTGGGGATTCCCAAGGCATCCCCTTCTTCATCAATAATCTCAGGTGTTCTTTCAAGACACTTTATTTTTATTACCTTATGCACTATGTGTTGTTCTTGGAGCGTCTTTGTTTTTAGTTTTCTTTTGTTTTATTTGCCACAATAAGTTGGTTGGATACCAACACACTTCTTTTGGAGAGAGACACACCCCGTTATTCATTGCCTAGAACACTCTAGTTTTCACTCTTATTGTTCTGTGAGTGTTCTCCTTTGTTAGCACTGCGTTTAGATTTAGTTTTCTTATTCTTTTGGTTTAGAACTTTTTAGTTCTTCTCTGTAGATGGGTGAGACATGCTCTCTAGTATTTATTGATTATTATCTTTGAGAGTTGTTTCAAATAAGTCGATTGGTGTTGGAAAAGAGTAGGAAGTTCCATTCTTATAGTGGTACAAAAGGAAGCTTGTTTTGACTGTGACTTAGACTTTATCATGTCATGCTAGATGTTGCTTTGACCATATGCTTAGTGATTATTGTTGTAGCATGACTTGTTTCAAACAATTGAGATTGCTTAATGTGCCTTTAAAGAATCATGTGTTGTTTTAGCATACAAAAGCATAATATTATGGTATTATCCTTTGATTCTTTATTTGGGTTTACTTGGCACATGCTTACACCATGTTAAGACTATGAATCAGTCACCATAGCCTCTATGATCATTTATTTTTTGACTTGCAATATCAGTTTATGCTTTAATTAATAATGTTTTGTCGCTTTACATGATTATGGCCATCATTGCTCTCTTAGTTGGTCGCTCCCAGTCTTTTGCTAGCCTCCACCTGTACTGAGTATGAGTTCTACTCATGCATCCAACTCCTAAGAAACCAAGTTATTCCAAAGAGTCCACTATAAATTCCTATGCATGGTGTGTTACACCATTCCAAGTATATTCATGTTTTTATCTACCCTCCAAATTAAACTTTTGTTTTGTGTAAATTAGTGATTAAAGCTCTCACAAACTTGATGGCACACTTTATTTTCTTGCACTTAATAAACTTGAACCATTGTGTCCATCTATGTTGCTTATATGCTTGCACTTTATAAGTTGTGAATTAGCAGAACCATGTTACCATGGGGAACGCTTTCAACATTGCACTTATTATTCAGTTGATATCATGTTCTTTTGTTTATGGATCCCGGCGGTGTGAAATAAAAGGGGAGCTTGTAAGCTCATGGAGTTTGTATGTGTGTTAGAGAAACGCCTGGGTGGCTAGCCTAAGCCATGCCTAATCATGGTGGAAACTTGCAGCATAATCATAGTGAGCATTATGTGAAACATCCTCAATAAAAACCTATGCAAATAGCAAATAAAAAGATCACTGAGATGCTCATTGTCTGTTGCCTTGTCATTTTGATATGGGAAAGTTCCTGTGTCATGGGGCAAGGGGTATCCCGTTGGCGGTTCTCCATGATACACATGTACTTACAATGACAAGAACTTACTTGTGACTAAAGTTGAGTAGCATGAGGTTCGGTACTCGTAAGAAAGGGGCACGAGATTTTCAACTTATAACTTGTCAAGCATGTCCTCATATTTGTGTCACTTTAACCTTAATCACCTCAAGATGCTTATGATAGGGGCAATGGGAGCTGAAAGCTAATAAGTACCATAATTTTTGGAAGCTCTTTATGAAACTTGAAATCCATGCTTCCTTCTGTGAAGGGCTTTCTTTTTATCTTTTTATGTTGAGTCTCCATCTTCTATATTTATGCACCAATTAAGAGAGCATAGTTGACATTCTTAGTTTATTGTGCATTGTCCCAAAACTTGTTGATTGATTCATAACTTTGATATTGCTTGTTCTTCAATTATTTGTATCTAGTCACCCTTATGAACGTTGAAGGTGTCCTATGCATTTATGTTTTTCTATACCATGATGGACAAGTTGAATACCACTCTTATTATGTTTTCTATATGTGAAACAAACAAACGTCTTTCAATGCGTTGTTATTCATGATCTTTTGTTTGTACCTTTTCATGTTACAACATAGTTGCTATGTCTTATTGTTAGAACTCTATCTTTCATGCGTATGTTTAGAGTACTTTGATCCCAGCTATCAATGCTTTACAAATACCTTGATAAAGATTGTGATGGTGCATGTCACCTCAAAAATTATTCTTTCTATCACTTACCTACTCGAGGACGATAAGGAGTTTAGCTTGGGGATGCTTGATACGTCGTAAACATATCTATAATTTTTGATGCTCCATGCTTGTTTTGTATCAACTATCTTATGTTTTGTCTACACTTTGAGGCATTTTTATACATTTTCTGGCACTAACCTATTGACAACATGTCGCAATGCCAGTTGCCTGTTTTCTGCTGTTTTTGGTTTCAGAAAAGCTAGTAAAGAAATATTCTCGGAATTGGACGAAACAAAAGCCGAAGTTCCTATTTTTTCCGACACGACATAGAAGTCCAAAGTAGATACAGAGGAGAGCCACGAGGCGGCCACGCCATAGGGTGGTGCGGCCCCCCTAGGCGCGCCAGGCCCTGGTGTGGGCCCCTCGGGCGGCCACTGACCTCGCCTCTTTGCCTATATAAACCCCCTGAGACGAAAACCCTAAAGGGAGGAGCAGAATTCCACGAAAAGTTCTGCAATGCCGCCGCCATCGAAGAGGAGATTCGGGGGACAGAGGTCTTTGTTTCGGCACCCTGCCGGGATGAGAAAGTGCCCCGGAGCCATCTCCATAGACTCCACCACCATCTCCATCGTCGTTGCTGACTCCCATGATGAGGAGGGAGTAGTTCTCTCTCGAGGCTAAGGGCTCTACCGGTAGCTATGTGTTCATCTCTCTCTATGTGTGATATTATTGAGATCATGAGCTTTGTAATCTAGATCTATTCTGCTACTCAAGTGCTTTAATTAATCTCTGCTTATCCCCACATGTGTGAAGTTGACAGTGTGCACACCGTGTGGCACTTAGGCTAAGGTTACAGAAATACTTATCATGGGTATAATTTGAGTTGGATGTCTCTATGAGATTGTGGTATTTGTTGGAACCATCCAGCGCTCAAGGTGATAGTGAGGGGTTATCTAGATGGCGAATGCGAACTTTAAGGTGTGCTGTTATAGCCCTACATCATCCAACCGGAGAGTAGTTCAGGGTAGCATAATGAAGAGAAGATATTTATATGAGAGTGTCCACTAGTGAAAGTATGATCCCTAGGCCTTGTTTCTAAGCATTGAAACACCGTTTACAATCAGTCCTGTTACATGTTTGCTTGTTGCCACTCTTATTTCAGATTGCAATTACCACTTATAATCATCCATATTGCTTGTATTTCACTATCTCTTCGCCGAACTAGTGCACCTATACACCTGAAAAGTGTATTGGGTGTGTTAGGGACACAAGAGACTTCTTGTATCTTGATTGCAGGGTTTCTTGAGAGGGATACCTATGACCACTTCCTCCCTGAGTTCGATAAACCTTGGGTGATCCACTTAAGGTAAACTTGTTGTTGTTCTACAAACCTCTTCACTTGGAGGCCCAACACTGTCTACAAGAATAGAAGTGTGCGTAGACATCATCCATTCATTTACTCCATGTGATGGGCAGGATCTAAGCATGTTTTTAACTCTCTCCCAAGCTATTTCTACATGTTCATTATCATTTTGTTTAAATGATAGGATACTATTTCTATTTTGTGGAATCTTAACAGGTGGGTATTATTTCTTAATGAAAGCTTCTTTTAGGTCATCCCAAGAGTTTATGCTAGTAGCAGGAAGTGATAATAACCATTGTTTAGCTCTACCTCTTAGTGAAAATGGGAATAGTTTAAGTTTCACAATGTCATTTTCCACAATTTAAAACTTTTGCATATCACAAATTTGATAGAAATCATGCAAATGCATAGAGGCATCCTCACTAGCACCCCCAAATTGTTCTCTAGTTATAAGATTAAAAAGACCAGGACTTACTTCAAAACTTTCAGCAGTAATTTCAGGAGTGGTAATGGGTCTAGCCATGAATTGATCATTAGGGGTGTTTGTGTAGTCACAAAGTTTTGTTCCTCTTTCTCCCATGTTTGAAAAAAGGTAATACTAATTTGTATGTGTTTTTTTGTTTTAAGGAAAAAACTTAAAAAAGACTAAAAACAAGACAAAATAAAATACTTTAAAAATCTAAAAGGAGAATAAAAAGCTCACAGTGGTGCAACCTCCCCAAGTTTGGGTTGTTGCACAAGTTGATGAAGATGATGGTGCTAGAAAATAATCTAGCAGCCGCCATGGGAGTTTAACCACACTACAACCACTGTGATATGTCTCCACGAATTCCCCAACAACAACGCCATAAAATAGTCTTGATGGCAACAAACGCAGCCACTTTTTGTTGGGTCTCCAAGTGCAGAGTGTCGTAGTAAGCTTCTTTTCCCCCACAAGGGTGACACGAGGGTTTATATTGAACTCCTAGGGAATTGTGTGGATATTTTCCTTCTCATTTTCAAGCAACCCGTAAAGTAAAATAATTTGTCTTATGTCCCCAACTCCACCAAGTGGTTGTCAAGCACAAGGTTTCGTATTAGTAATATGAAATTAAATATTTAACAAAGTAAATAAAGTAAAGGAATACAAACTAGATGAGATGGAAGATGGTAAAGTTGTTTTTGGGTTTTTATGGGTGATTGCAAGTAGAGAAAGTATTTTTGTATTTTCAAAATAATAAATTGTAGAAACTATAAATGATAGTATATGCAAAGGAAAGGTGTTTCTTATGATAAAAATCGGACCAGGGTTCATGGGTTCACTTGTGTACTCTCTTTTTAGGTTGTAGTGATCACAAAACAATTCATCAATGATAAATATTCATGGAAATTATATAAGTGCTTGATAGAAGGAATTAATATGGGCATCACATTCTAATATTGAGATGGAATACATCTCTCTCTTATACTCCTCAATTAAGGGAAATCTCCATGCAATCTTGATTTAAGAACAAATCAGAGTATAACTTAAAGAAATATTATATGATGTTTGAAATGCTAATATGCTACCTTGATCCAACAAGGTCATCACACTGTCACATGATAACTATAGCACATATTTCACTTTATCCCTAGTGAGGCAGCAAAAGAAAGGTAAAAACCAAAGTAGATCTTGAATATTATGTGGCACAATTCGATCTCCACCCCCATGTTACTCCATCTAACACACACTTCTCCCCATACAAGTTCTTGCATGCAAGTTGGATCAAAACAAGCAATGAAGAACAGGGTGCATGATATGCATCTATTAAACCATCTTACACAAAATAGATTCCAATCTCAAATATCAAATCATAGAACAAAGATCCACCACATAGGAATTACAAATATGACCATAATCATGTTGGGCAGCTCATATGCTACTAGATCTATGAAGAACAAGAGAGAAATAAATCAAGCTACTGCCACAAACCCATAGCCAGCAGGTGGACTACTCCCTCTTCGTCATGGTGATGAAGCTAGAAATGTTGGAGAGGGTGGAGATCTCCCCGGAGATGGCTCCGACGAAGTTTCCCCCTCCAATCTTCGCTAGTTCTGACTCTGTTTGGTGGTGTTTTCGTCTCTGGTGTCTCCTTCTCCGAGGACGCGGGATTTTTAGGTCAAGATAACTCCGTGGGCGAAAGAATAAAGGCGATTGGATGGTCGAGGAGCAAACGAGAATGGGTGGCACGCCCACCAGGCCTGGGCGCGCCACCTGGGCTCGTTTGGCCCTCCTGGTGAGATTCTAGTGCTCTAGATACTTCTCGTGGATAAATATTGGCATTCCCAAAAGTGCAGATCCATTTGACTTCGTATAGGTCCTAAAACATGAAAAACATTGAAAACGGGGTTATAACCAAAATAAAGGGGATCATTGGAAAATCCCTAAAAAATCAATATAAAACATGGATATAACATTATATTGTAGGGGTTCGCGCATGAAAACAATAAAAAATTTCCTACACCAAGAACCCTAATGCAAGGACCTATCTATTAGTAATGCAGTAACGGGAGGGGCTTTTCGCGAACTTACACTTGTAGACCAAAAAGTGTTGTCAACGCTCAGGAGAGCATGGATGTAGACGAACCGAAGCCAACTTCAAGGTCGTGTTGAAGTCCCGACTGATGACCAACAAGTATAGGGGGTGTATCGCAGTATTTTCGATAAGTAAGAGTGTCGAACCCAACGAGGAGCAGAAGGTGCCGGCGAGTGGCTAGGAGCAGGAATTCTCTGTAAATACTTAACAAACAGATTTTTAGGTTTTTTTGATAATGCAGGTAAATAAAGTACGAGTAAATAAAAGACAATAAGAATAAATGCAGCAAGTGGCCCAATCATTTCTTTAGCAAAGGAAAAGCCGGTTGTATTACTTAAGATGACCAAACGTTCTTGAGGACACATGGGAATATCATCAAGTGCTTTCGCTTAATATACTTGATTAATCTTCTTTAGTTTGTTAAGTGTTGTGTGGGTGAACCTGTGCTAATGTACCGACCTTTCTAGGACTAATACATACTTGTGATTATACCCCTTGCAAGCATCCGCAAGTACAAGAAAGTAATTAAGGTCGAAACCTAACCACGTCTTTAAACTCTAAGACCCTGACGTCCCTTGTGCAAAGGTTTCCTAATGGGGGTTCAGGTTTCTGTCACTCCGGCAACCCCTATGATTAGTATCCAAATACACAATGCATTCCCCTAGGCCCATATAGGTGAAGTGTCATGTAGTCGACGTTCACATGACACCACTAGAAGAAGTGCACCACAACTTAAATATCAAACTATTGAATCTTTCTCAACACAATTCCACTACTAACAACATGACTTCTCCCATGTCCTCAAGAACAAAACGAACTACTCACAAGACATCATATGGATCAAGATCAGAGATGATATAATGATATGTAACAATCTGAACATAAACGATAATTCAATGGTTCACTCAATAGCATCAACTACTAGGAGTAATCAACACCAAGAAAGTTTCCCCTAAGAACTATGCAAGATTCAACCCAATTGTTATAGTGGTATGAGGTGGTGATGATGGTGTTGGTGGAGATGATGGTGGTGGTGATGATGATGATCCTGATGAAGTCCATCTTGATGGTGGTGTTGATGGCGACGATCTCCCCTCTCTAGGAAGGAATTCCCCCGGCAGATATCTGTCTGCCGGAGAGATCTTTCTCTCTCGGTGTTTTCCGCCCCGTAGAGGCGGCGGAATCCTTTTGTGGTCGCTCCCTGAGTCTTAGGGTTTCGGGAGGATAATATACGCTAGAGGGGAGAGGCTGGAGTGGACCAGGGCGGCCACACCACCTGGTGGTGCGGCCTGGGGTGGCCTGCGCCAGGGGGTGGTGTGGGCCCCCTGTGGCCCATCTCCACTTCCCCTTCTGGCTTTCTTCGTCTTCTGGAAAAATAGGATTTTCCATGTATTTTCCCGAATTTTCTGATCTTCGCGAATTTAGCCTCCAAACAGCACATTTTCCATCAGAATCCTGACTGCAACGGTCCATGCTCCAAAAGTCATCAACCATGCAAAAACAGATGAAATAACATAAGTATCATCTCCTACTATGAAATATATCAATGAATAACAGTAAATTATGATATAGAATAGTGATGCAGAATGGATGTATCAACTCCCCCCAAGCTTAGACTTCACTTGTCCCCGAGCGAAAACTGAGCTCAATAAACATGACCTCACGTTTATGGAGTGAAGAGTCGATAAAAGAATACGGACAAGAAGCATCACATTCGTCAATACATAAATCATAATAGAAGACAGCTCACTATTATATAACTTAACTTGCAATAAGTAAAGGAAACACAATAAAGATACATAAACTAAATCATAATTGGTAATGGCAAACTTAGCTCTTGGTCGAAGAATAGTTGACAATTTGTTGGAGTTCACAAATAACTGATTTTCAATGATAGCTTTCAAAGTAGTAGACACTAAGATAAGAGCAATGTGCAAAACAAGGAGAATAAGAAACATGATTGAATAAATCATCATATGAATGAATGAAACACAACAACTCAAAATACTTGCTGGGGTAGAAGGGAATAGGTTTACTGACTCAACTAAAAAGTAAAAGAAAGGCCCTTCGCAGAGGGAAGCAGGGATTTCAAGTTTCATAAAGAGCTTCCAAAAATTATGGTACTTATTAGCTTTCAACTCTCATTGCCCCTACCATAGGCATCTTTAGGTGATTAAGGTTAAAGTGACACAACTAAGAGGATATGCTTGACAAGTTATAAGTTGAAATCTCATGCCCCTTACTTATGAGTGTCGAACCTCATGCTACTCAACTTCAGTCACAAGTAAGCTCTTGTCATTGTAAATACATATGTATCATAAAGAACCGCCAACGGGGTACCCCTTGCACATGATACAGGAGCTATCCCATAATCAAAATGACAAGGCAAGCAGACAATGAGCATCTCAGTTATCTTTTTATTTGCTATTTGCATAGGTTTTTATTGAGGATGCTTCATAGAGTGCTCGTTATGGTTATGCTGCAAGTTTCCACCATGATTAGGCATGGCTTAGGCTAGCGGCCCAGGCGTTTCTCTAACACACATACAAACTCCATGATCTTACAAGTTCCCCTTTTATTTCACACCGCCGGGATCCATAAGCAAAAGAATCATGATATCAACGGAATATAAGTGCAATGTTGAAAGTGTTCCCCATGATACATGGTTCTGCTAACTTCAACTTATAAAGCACAAGCATATACGCAACAAAGATGGACACAATGGTTCAAGTTTATTAAATGCAAGAAATTAAAGTGTGCCATCAAGTTCGTGAGAGCTTTAATCACTAATTTTCTCATAACAAGTTTAATTTCGAAGGTAGATAAAAACATGAATTTACTTGGAATAGCAATAGTGCTAGTAGGTAGGTATGGTGGACGCAAATGGCATAGGTTTTGGTTTAAGGATTGGATGCACGAGAAGCATTCCCTCTCAGTACAGGTTTTTGGCTAGCAAGGCTGGGGTAGCAAGCATAAGAGTTGAAGGAAACAAACAAACATACAAGTGATAAAAACAAACATGCAATCTTCCTTGGAAGCACAAAAGATCTTAACTAGAGAATACTGAACTTATGAGCAAATCAAGAAAGAAAGATGATGAAATTATAATTCCTTAAGAGTACTTTTATCTTTTTCATTCAATTCTCAAAATAGTGTTGCTACTGACCGAGCCAGGTTTGCCAAAACCAACTAAATTAACTCAATGATCCCAAAGTGATACCAACACTAACAACAAGATCAATCATATAACCATGAATTGAAAACTAATATAAGATACGCAAAAGAGTACATAATAGAACTTCTCATTAATATTCCATAACAGCGACTCACTCCAAGGGATACATAGATATCTAACGAGAGGGGGACACTTCCATAATGCAAACCATCCTATATGATAACTTCTCTATTCATGATATGACTCTACTAAAAAGGTAAAAAGATAGAAGATAGTGATGTGATACCGTGGCACTCCCCAAAGCTTGGAACAAACTAAGGGGATGCCAAAACCTGATGATGAATTAATCCTTCGGTGGTGGTATTCTCTCGACTGGTGCGAGGAAATCTTCTAGTATATTCCACCCATCTTACGAAGGTCTTCTGCTCAAGATTGTGATGGAGCTCACGATGGCGTCGCAGCTTGTAATCCTTTGAAGATGAACCCCTGAACGACATCTGAACAAAATAGACCGAAACAAAAACACGATGAGAACACGATATACAAACCTCGGAAGATTCGAGGGATTATATATTACGAAGTTTTACAACAAAAGGAAGGTACTAGGAGAAAACGGGTCGAAGATGGAGTCCGGGGCGGCCACACCACCTGCTGGCGCGGCCAGGGGGTCCGCGCCAGGGGGTGGTGTGAGCCACCCTGGCTCCGTTTCCGTCCCTCTTTCGCTTCGTAGCTTTCCTTGTTGGATAAAAACTCCAAAAATACAACTAGATAGAATTTTCGTGAAACTTTTCTTAACAGATCTGTTACCTATTCGAAAACGGACTCTACAGGTCTCTAAAGTTGGCATTTAGTAGATTCTTTCAGAGTCACCGCTTGAATAATATCAATATCTTCATCTTCACACACATATTGCTCGAGTCATGAAACCTTTCACTATCTTATTACACCATTTTCTCCAATAACCTGGAAATTTCTTCCACACAAAACTTCACACAATTCTCATTAGCAACATTAGTGTAAGCGAGGTAATAAACCTTTTAAGTCCAAATTCAACTGAAATCCATCAAAACAAAAGCTACTGTAGCAACTCCTTCTGAAAACCCAAAAAGAATTCAAAAAGGAAATCGATTAAAGAAGCAAATGCAAGAGTGGCAAAATCTGTCAAAACAGACCAGCAGGTAAAGATCAATTTTTTCGAAAATCTTCTGTTGATCAAATCAAAAAGTGCAAAACTAACAAAACTTAAACGACAACCTGGGGCAGAAGAAAAAATTACAGCTCAATCCGACATACAGAGATCTCTCACGAATTTTTACGGTGAAGCACAAAAATCTGTTTCACGACAGCAACTTCCCCAAATCTTCTCTCTCATTAGAGGTTGATCTTGACACAAAAACCAAAAAAAAGGATAAGGAGAGGTTATTGCCGAAACAATAACTTCCAAGACTCAAAGAAACAAAAACAAACTGAAAGCAAAAGAAATATATTGGGTTGTCTCCCAAAAATTTCTTTCTTTATATCCATTAAGATGGGCATGATAATTTCAATGATGCTCACATAAGAATATTAATTGAAGTGAAAGAGAGCATTAAGAAGCAAAAATATATATGTCTAAGTCTAACCCACTTCCTATGCAAGGGAATTTTGTAAACAAACAAGTTGTTGAAACCAGAGGCTACAAGCATAGGAAGGCAAAACAAGTGCAACATAAAGACTTTAAGCATAAAACGAGGAAACTTGATATTATTGAGGTGCATCAGAACAGTCTTTCCTCTCTCATAATAACCTTCAGTATCATGCATAAACTTAATGATATAACTATCATAAGAACCATTGTAGCAATGATCACTTATCCTAACAGAAAACATAGGTACACTAGCTCTCATAACACTACTTTGTGAAACAATATTAGGGATATCCTTACAAAGGATAGTGTGTCCATTTTCTACATATTTAGTGACAAAGTCTTTCACATTTGCTATTATAGGTTCATCAAGTTCAATAGCTTTACTTCTACTTTCATTAACCATACTAGCTATCATAGAATGTTCCTTTATCTTAACTGGGAAAGGTATTTTCTCAATGTAAGGTTCAGGTAAAGCATGATTAGTAGTATAAACTTTAGTATTTCTTGCAGGAACACACTTAGCAACATCTATATATGGTTCATGATACTTATTCCACTTCTTTTTAGGGACTTCAATATAGGAAGCAAAAGCCTTAAAATAAGTTGCAATAGCTTGAGAGTCTATACCATAAGCATTTTTAATATTTGGAAAGTCATCAGTTCCCATAAAAGATTTGATGCATTCATAATCATAATTTATACCTGACTTTCTTCCTTTGTCATTCTCCCATGCTTCAGCATTGTCTTGAATACGGTCCAGAAGATCCCATTTAGCTTCTTCTTACATGCATGTAAATGATCCAGCACAAGAGGCATCCAATAAATCCTTATCATGAAGAGAAAGCCTTGCATAAAAGTTGTTGATAATAATATTGTTGGGGAGATCATGAATGGGACATTTGAGCATTAGTAACTTTAGTCTCCCCCAAGATTGAGTTGTACTCTCTCCATCAAGAGGCCAAAAGTTGTATATTTGATTCCGATCTTTATGAATCTCACTAGGAGGATAAAACTTTGAATAAAAGAGAGGTACTATTTCCTCTCATTCAAGAGCTTGACCATTCTTTAGCAGCTTATACTAGTCCTCAGCTCTTCCTTTCAGTGATAATGAGAATAACTTATTATTAACTTGATCTGTAGTAATACTTGCACACTTGAACAACCCGCATAATTCGTGTATAAAGAGCAAATGATCACCGGGATGGACAGTTCCATCTCCAACATAATAGTTATCCATAACACGATCAATAATTCTTGTAGGTATTTTAAAAGTATCATTCTCAGCAGGTGGTGGTTCATCTACTACCTTAGTAGTGGTAGTAGCATTACGGAATAAGAAACTCAGCGAATTATCCATATTGAAAATAAAGCAACTAACATAAGTAAACAATACTCACAATAGAAGTTTCCTTTACCAGTTCCACTCTCCAATAGCGCTTCACTCCCCGGCAACAGTGCCAGAAAATAGTCTTGATGACCCACAAGTATAGGGGGTGTATCGCAGTATTTTCGATAAGTAAGAGTGTTGAACCCAACGCGGAGCAGAAAGTGCTGGCAAGTAGCTAGGAGCAGGAATTCTCTAAAAATACTTAGCAAACGGATTTTTAGGTTTTTTTTGATAATGCAGGTAAATAAAGTACGAGTAAATAAAAGACAATAAGAATAAATGCAGCAAGTGGCCCAATCCTTTCTTTAGCAAAGGACAAGCTGGTTGTATTACTTAAGATGACCAAACGTTCTTGAGGACACATGGGAATATCATCAAGTGCTTTCGCTTCATATAGTTGATTAATCTTCTTTAGTTTGCTAAGTGTTGTGTGGGTGAACCTGTGCTAATGTACCGACCTTCCTAGGACTAATACATACTTGTGATTATACCCCTTGCAAGCATCCGCAAGTACAAGAAAGTAATTAAGGTAGAAACCTAACCATAGCTTTAAACTCTAAGACCCTGACGTCCCTTGTGCAAAGGTTTCCTAACGGGGGTTCAGGTTTCTGTCACTCCGGCAACCCCTACGATTAGTAGCCAAATACACAATGCATTCCCCTAGGCCCATATAGGTGAAGTGTCATGTAGTCGACGTTCACATGACACCAGTAGAAGAAGTACACCACAACTTAAATATCAAACTATTGAATCTTTCTCAACACAATTCCACTACTAACAACATGACTTCTCCCATGTCCTCAAGAACAAAACGAACTACTCACAAGACATCATATGGATCAAGATTAGAGATGATATAATGATATGTACCAATCTGAACATAAAATATAATTCAATGGTTCACTCAATAGCATCAACTACTAGGAGTAATCAACACCGGGAAAGTTGATTCAACCCAATTGTTACAGCGGTATGAGGTGGTGATGATGGTGCAGGTGGAGATGATGGTGGTGGTGATGATGATGATGATCCCGATGAAGTGCAGCTTGATGGTGGTGTTGATGGCGACGATCTCCCATCTCCGGGAAGGAATTCCCCCGGTAGAATTTTGTCTGCTGGAGAGATCTTTCTCTCTCGGTGTTTTCCGCCCCGCAGAGGCGGCGGAATTCTTCTGTGGTCGCTCCCCGAGTCTTATGGTTTCGGGAGGATAATATACGCCAGAGGGGAGAGGCTGGAGTGGACCAGGGCGGCCACACCACCTGGTGGCGTGGGCTGGGGTGGCCCGCGCCAGGGGTGGTGTGGGCCCCCTGTAGCCCATCTCCACTTCCCCTTCTGGCTTTCTTCGTCTTCTGGAAAAATAGGATTTTCCATGTATTTTCCCGGATTTTGTGATCTTCGCGAATTTTGCCTCCAAACAGCGCCTTTTCCATCAGAATCCTGACTGCAGCAGTCCATGCTCCAAAAGTCATCAACCATGCAAAAACAGATGAAATAACATAAGTATCATCTCCTAATACGAAATATATCAATGAATAACAGTAAATTATGATATAGAATAGTGATGCAGAATGGACGTATCAACTCCCCCCAAGATTAGACTTCGCTTGTCCCCAAGCGAAAACTGAGCTCAATAAACATGACCTCACGTTTATGGAGTGAAGAGTCGATTAAAGAATACGGACAAGAAGCATCACATTCGTCAATACATAAATCATAATAGAAGACAACTCACTATTATATAACTTAACTTGCAATAAGTAAAGGAAACACAATAAAGATACATAAAGTAAATCATAGGCATCTTTAGGTGATTAAGGTTAATGTGACACAACTAAGAGGATATGCTTGACAAGTTATCAGTTGAAATCTCATGCCCGTTACTTACTAGTACCGAACCTCATGCTACTCAACTTCAGTCACAAGTAAGCTCTTGTCATTGTAAATACATATGTATCATAAAGAACTGCCAACGGGTACCCCTTGCACATGATACAGGAGCTATCCCATAATCAAAATGACAAGGCAAGTAGACAATGAGCATCTCAGCGATCTTTTTATTTGCTATTTGCATAGGTTTTTATTGAGGATGCTTCATAGAGTGCTCCTTATGGTTATGCTGCAAGTTTCCACCATGATTAGGCATGGCTTAGTCTAGCGGCCCAGGCGTTTCTCTAACACACATACAAACTCCATGATCTTACAAGTTCCCCTTTTATTTCACACCGCCGGGATCCATAAGCAAAAGAATCATGATATCAACAGAATATAAGTGCAATGTTGAAAGCGTTCCCCATGATACATGGTTCTGCTAACTTCAACTTATAAAGCACAAGCATATACGCAACAAAGATGGACACAATGGTTCAAGTTTATTAAATGCAAGAAAGTAAAGTGTGCCATCAAGTTCGTGAGAGCTTTAATCACTAATTTTCTCATAACAAGTTTAATTTCGAAGGTAGATAAAAACATGAATTTACTTGGAATAGCAATAGTGCTAGTAGGTAGGTATGGTGGACGCAAATGGCATAGGTTTTGGTTTAAGGATTGGATGCACGAGAAGCATTCCCTCTCAGTACAGGTTTTTGGCTAGCAAGGCTGGGGTAACAAGCATAAGAGTTGAAGGAAACAAACAAACATACAAGTGATAAAAAACATGCAATCTTCCTTGGAAGCACGAAAGATTTTAACTAGAGAATACTGAACTTATGAGCAAATCAAGAAAGAAAGATGATGAAATTATAATTCCTTAAGAGTACTTTTATCTTTTTCATTCAATTCTCAAAATAGTGTTGCTACTGACCGAGCTAGGTTTGCCAAAACCAACTAAATTAACTCAATGATCCCAAAGTGATACCAATACTAACAACAAGATCAGTCATATAACCATGAATTGAAAACTAATATAAGATATGCAAAAGAGTAAATGATAGAACTTCTCATTAATATTCCATAACGGCGACTCACTCCAAGGGATACATAGATATCTAACGAGAGGGGGGACACTTCCATAATGAAAACCATCCTATATGATAACTTCTCTATTCATGATATGACTCTACCAAAAAGGTAAAAAGATAGAATATAGTCATGTGATACCGCGGCACTCCCCCAAGCTTGGAACAAACCAAGGGGATGCCAAAACCTGATGAAGAATTACTCCTTCGGTGGTGGTGGTATTCTCTCGACTGGCGCGAGGAAATCTTCTAGTATCATCCACCCATCCTACGAAGGTCTTCTGCTCAAGATTGTGATGGAGCTCGTGACGGTGTCGCAGCTCGTAATCCTTTGGAGATGAACCCCTGAACGACATCTGAACAAAATAGACCAAAACAAAAACACCACAAGAACACGATATACAAACCTCGGAAGATCCGCGGGATTATATATTACGAAGTTTTACAACAAAAGGAAGGTACTGGGAGAAAATGGGTCGAAGACGGAGTCCAGGGCGGCCACACCACCTGCTGGCACAGCCAGAGGGCCCACTCCAGGGGGTGTGTGAGCCACCCTGGCTCCGTTTCCGTCCCTCTTTCGCTTCGTAGCTTTCCTTGTTGGATAAAAACTCCAAAAATACAACTAGATAGAATTTTCGTGGAACTTTTCTTAACAGATCTGTTACCTATTCGAAAACGGACTCTACAGGTCTCTGAAGTTGGCATTTAGTAGATTCTTCCAGAGTCACCGCTTGAATAATATCAATATCTTCATCTTCACACACATATTGCTCGAGTCATGAAACCTTTCACTATCTTATTACACCATTTTCTCCAATAACCTGGAAATTTCATCCACACAAAACTTCACACAATTGTCATTAGAAACTTTAGTGTAAGCAAGGTAATAAACCTTTTAAGTCTAAATTCAACTGAACTCCATCAAATCATAAGCTACTGTAGAAACTCCTTCCGAAAACCCAAAAAGAATTCAAAAAGGAAACCGATTAAAGAAGCAAATGCAAGAGTGGCAAAATCTGTCAAAACAGACCAGCAGGTAAAGATCAATTTTTTCGAAACTCTTCTGTTGCTCAAATCAAAAATTGCAAACCTAACGAAAGTTACCTAACAACCTGGGGCAGAAGCACAAAAAATTACAGCTCAATCCGACATACAGAGATCTCTTACGAATTTTTACGGTGAAGCACAAAAATCTGTTTCGGGACAGCAACTTCCCCAAATCTTACTTCTCTCTCATTAGAGGTTGATCTTGACACAAAAACCAAACAAAAAGGATAAGGAGAGGTTATTTCCGAAACAATAACTTACAAGACTCAAAGAAACAAAAACAAACTGAAAGCAAAAGAAATATATTGGGTTGTCTCTCAAAAAGCTATTTCTTTATAGCCATTAAGATGGGCATGATAATTTCAATGATGCTCACATAAGAATATGAATTGAAGTGAAAGAGAGCATTAAGAAGCAAAAAATATATATGGTTAAGTCTAACCCACTTCCTATGCAAGGGAATTTTGTAAACAAACAAGTTGTTGAAACCAGAGGCTATAAGCATAGGAAGGCAAAACAAGTGCAACATAAAGACTTTAAGCATAAAACGAGGAAACTTGATATTATTGAGGTGCATAAGAACAGTCTTTCCTCTATCATAATAACCTTCAGTATCATGCATAAACTTAATGATATAACTATCATAAGAACCATTGTAGCAACTGTTGGGTCTGCAGCATAGAAAACAAAAAATTTCCTACGATGAGAACTACACGCTAAGATCTATCTACTAGGTACAGAGCAACGGGTGGACATACATCCATCGAGAACTTACCCTCGAAGACAACGAGTTTTGCTAATGAGTAGGAACTCGTGGTTGATGTAGTCGTACACTTGTCGATCTCAAGATCGTGAGGAAGTCCAAGCGCCGCAACTCAGCAGCGCATCCGTACTCGCACACACGTTCAAGCCACCGGACAACCTCCACCTCCTCGCTCCAGTGATCCAGCGGAAGCAGCAACTCCTTCCAGACGAAATGCGACCGGGAACATGTATCTCGCTAATCCGAGACCATGGGGGAATAATTCTAGAGGGGGAGAGAGATCCTTCACGACGAGGTGTGAGGAAGAAGGAGGAAGAGGGGGGCCTTTTATAGGAGGAGGGGGGTGCCCCTCTCTCCATGGCCGGCGCATGGGGGTGACTCCTCACCTCCCCCATTCATGTGGTGGTAACCCCTCCACATTAAAATGCCTCTTCACATTCCCTTTTAAAGTCCCCACTTTAAATGCATTAAATTCTCTAAGTTTAATGCTCTCTCATTTAATAAAACTCTTTTATTAAATTTATTCAGAATTTTGTTAATTACTTTAATTAACAAACATTCACATATAACCCCTTGCAATATTTCAATATCACATGCAGAACCACTTTCTGCAATTTCACCCGAAACAATTTTCGGTTTCTATCGAAACAATTCCTACACTTTGCAATTCTTTCGTCTGAAACATATGTGCTCCAAAATGGTGTCCGGTAACTCTTAAGTGTGTCACCCTATGGTTCGTGAATAATGCAGACATGATTGAGACTCCTCTCAGATCAATCATCAGAAGCGGGACCTGGATCGTGCATATTTAACGATGACTTATGTGATCGTGAGAACCTTTAAATCTTGTAATTTAATCCCTTTGTCTCTTGATATAATACATGTCCGAGATTCGATCATCGGTATCCAAATACCTAGTTTGATCTCGTTACCGACATGCACTCTTTTCTCGTTCCCGTGATATAACATTCTAGTGATCACATCACTTGCTTGCAAGCTATCTTAATGTGATATCACCGAGAGGGCCCAGAGTATATCTATCCGTCATCGGGATTGAAAAATTCCACTCTTGATCCATGAGCCTCAACATAACACCTTCATAGCACTGAACCCATCTTTATAGTCACCCTGTTACGGTGTGACGTTTGATGTTATCAAGATACTCTTTCGGTGTTAGCAATTAACATGATCTCATGGTCTAAGGATAAAGATTACTTCGTATGATGTTATAGCAATGTAAACATAATGACTTGATCGTAATGCTATACTTCGGATGAATGTTCATCACATCATTTCACAAATGTTGTGACCTTGTTATTAACAACATCCAATGTCCATGATCAGGAAACCTTGATCATCTTGTTAATCAAGAAGCTAGTCTATAAGAGAGGCATAACTAGGAAACCTTTTTGTTTATTAAGTACACATGTATTGATGTTTCCGATCAATACAATTCTAGCATGCAAAATAAACATCTATCATATATAAGTAATACATAATAATAACTTTATTATTGCCTCTCAAGGCATATTTCCTTCAGTCTCCCACTTGCACTAGAGAAAATAATCTAGTTCACATAGTGATAAATCTAACACCCATGGAGATCTGGTGTTGATCATGTTTTGCCCTAGGGAGAGCTTTAGTCAACGGATCTGCTACATTTAGGTCCGTGTGTACTTTACAAATCTTTATATCTCCATCCTTGACATGTTCGCGGATGGAGTGAAACCGGTGCTTAATATGATTGGAATTCTTGTGAGACCTCAGTTCCTTGGTGTTGGCTATGGCTCCATTGTTGTCACAATAGATCACCATCGGGTCCAATGCACTAGGAACCACACCTAGTTCCGTAATCAACTCTTTCATCCAAACCGCTTCCTGCGCCGCTTCTGAAGCAGCAACATATTCCGCCTCCGTCGTTGATCCAGCCACCACAGGTTGTTTGGAACTCCTCCAACTAACTGCTGCTCCGTTCAAGAGAAATACGTATCCGGATTGAGACTTAGAGTCATCCGGATCGGTGTCAAAGCTAGCATCAACATAACACTTAGCGACTAGCCCTTCTTCACCTCCGTATATAAGAAACATATCCCTAGTTCTTGTCAAGTACTTGAGGATGTTCTTGACCGCTATCCAGTGTTCCGAACCTGGATCAGATTGGTACCTACTAGTCAAACTAATAGCATGTGCCACATCCGGTCTTGTACATAGCATGTCATACATTATAGATCCTATGGCCGAGGCATAGGGGATCTTATCCATCAACTCTCTTTCTTCCACCGTAGCCGGACTTTGAGTCTTACTCAATGTCTTGCCTTGCAACATAGGTAAGAACCCCTTCTTACTTCTGTCCATATTAAACTTCTTTAATATCTTATCAAGGTATGTACTCTGCGATAGCCCAATTAGGCGCCTTGATATATCTCTATAGATTTTAATGCCTAATATATATGACGCTTCACCAAGGTCTTTCATCGAAAATTTGCTGTTTAGATAACTTTTAACACTGTTTAAAAGATCTATATCATTTCCAATCAATAATATGCCATCCACATATAATATTAGAAATGCCACATTGCTCCCACTCACTTTCTTGTAAATACAAGCCTCTCCATAAGTTTGGACAAATCCAAACTCTTTGATCACCTCATCAAAGCGGAGATTCCAACTCCGGGATGCTTGCTTCAGTCCATAGATGGATCGCTGAAGTTTGCAGACCTTATTAGCATCCTTAGGAACACAGTTTTGACATCCATCTGCCATATTTCATAATCGAAATATGCAGCAATTGCTAACATAATCCTAACCGACTTAAGCATCGCTACGGGAGAGAATGTCTCATCGTAGTCAACTCCTTGAATTTGTCGAAACCCCTTTGCGAGAAGTCGAGCCTTATAGATGGTCACATTACCATCAGCATCAGTTTTTCTTTTGAAAATCTATTTATTCTCAACGGCCTTTCGGTCGTGAGGTAAGTCCACCAAGGTCCAAACCTGGTTCTCGTACATGGATTCCATCTCAGATTTCATGGCTTCTAGCCATTTGTTGGAATCTAGGCTCATCATCGCTTCTTCATACGTCACAGGGTCATCCATGTCTCATCGTAGTCAACTCCTTGAATTTGTCTAAACCCCTTTGTGAGAAGTCGAGCCTTATAGATGGTCACATTACCATCAGCATCAGTTTTTCTTTTGAAAATCCATTTATTCTCAACGGCCTTTCGGTCGTGAGGTAAGTCCACCAATGTCCAAACCTGGTTCTCGTACATGGATTCCATCTCGGATTTCATGGCTTCTAGCCATTTGTTGGAATCTAGGCTCATCATCGCTTCTTCATACGTCGCAGGGTCATCCATTTCACAACAGGATTGATGTACAGTTCAGGAGCTGCACATGTCCTACTTGACCTGCGAGGTTTGGTAGTGTCCTCTTTCAGAGTTTCATGATCAATATCATTAGCTCTCTCTTCATTTGGTGAAGTCAACTCCGAAACAATTTCCGGTGTTGCGCTACTCGCCATTTCATGAAGAGAAGGTTCAATAACCTCTTCGAGTTCTACCTTCTGACTACTCACACCTTTCGCGAGAAACTCCTTCTCAAGAAAGGATCCATTCTTGGCAACAAAAATCTTGCCCTCGGATCTGTGATAGAAGGTATACCCAATCGTTTCCTTAGGGTATCCTATGAAGACACATTTTTCCGCTTTGGGTTCGAGTTTATCCGATTGAAGTTTCTTCACATAAACATCGCATCCCCAAACTTTAAGAAATAAAACCTTAGGTTTGTTTCCAAACCATAATTCATACGGTGTGGTTTCAACGGATTTAGATGGTGCCCGATTTAAAGTGAATGCAGCTGTTTCCAGTGCATAACCCCAAAATGACAGTGGCAAGTCAGTCAGAGACATCATAGATCGAACCATATCTAATAAAGTACGATCACGACGTTCCGACACACCATTACATTGTGGTGTTCCGGCAGGCGTGAGTTGTGAAACTATTCCACACTCTTTCATGTGTGTGCTAAACTCGTAACTTAGATACTCACCTCCACGGTCAGACCGCAGAAATTTGATCTTTCTATTATGATGATTTTCCACTTCATTCTGAAATTCCTTGAACTTTTCAAAGGTTTCAGACTTGTGTTTAATAAAATAGATATACCCGTATCTACTCAAATCATCCGTGAAAGTAACAAAATAACGATATCCACCTCGCGCCGACACACTCATTGGTCCACACACATCAGTATGTATGATTTCCAATAAATCTGTCGCCCGTTCCATTGAACCGGAAAACGGCGTTCTAGTCATCTTGCCCATAAGGCATGGCTCACATGTATCAAATGATTCAAAATCAAGTGATTCCAAAAGTCCATCAGAATGGAGTTTCTTCATGCATTTAACGCCAATATGACCTATACGGCAATGCCACATATATGCAAATATATCATTATCAAGTTTAATCTTTTTAGCATTAACATTATGAATATGCGTAATATTACTATCGAGATCCAACAGAAATAAACCATTCAACACAGGTGCATGACCATAAAAGATATCATTCTTATAAATCGAACAACCATTGTTTTCAGATTTAAAGGAATAACCACTTTGCATCAAACACGATCCGGATACAATGTTCATGCTCAGTGCAGGCACCAAATAACAATTATTTAGGTTTATAACTAATCCCGATGGCATATGGAGAGGTAGCGTCCCGACGGCGATCACATCAGCTCTTGATCCATTGCTGACCTGCATCCTGACCTCATCCCTTGCTAGTTGTCGCTTTGTTCCGCAACCCCTGGATCGAGTTACATATATTAGCAACCGATCTTGTATCAAATACCCAGGTGCTACTGCGAGTACTAGTCAAGTACACATTAATAACATGTATATCACATATACCTTTGTTTGCCTTGCCGGACTTCTTGTCCGCCAAATACTTGGGGCAATTGCGCTTCCAATGGCTAGTCCCCTTGTAATAGTAACACTCGGTGTCAGACTTAGGGCCAGCTCGGGGTTTCTTTTCAGGTGCGGCAACATATTTGCCACCCTTCTTTCCCTCGTGCTTGCCTTTCTTGTCCTTCTTGAAACCGGTGGTCCTATTGATCATCAACACTTGATGTTCTTTCCTAATCTCCACTTCTGTAGTCTTAAGCATTGACAAAAGCTCGGGAAGAGACTTCTTCATGCCCTGCATATTATAGTTCATCATGAAGCTCTTGTATCTAGGTGGCTTAGATTGGAGAACACGATGTATGCCTAAGTCAATGGGAATCGTTATTCCCAAGGACACAAGCTTATCGGCGTACCCAGACACTTTGAGTACATGCTCACTAACAGAGTTGTTCTCCTCCATCATGCAGCTAAAGAAGTAGCATTATAACTCTCTACGGCAGCATGGGTATTGAAAATCATTTTCAATTCTCCCATGGTATCAAAGGCATTGCTATTTTTGAAACGCTTTCGAAGTTCTGGCTCTAGCCCATATAGTATGCCGTAATGAACTAAGTTGTGGTCCTCCTGACGAGTCACATAGACATGCTTTTCCTCGTCAGGGGCATCAGGAGCTGGTGGGGGGGCCTAGCGGCGCATCTAGCACATATTGCTTTTGTGCAGCAGTGAGGAGAATCCTCAAATTCATAGCCCAGTTGGTGAAGTTGCTACCATTCGCAGCAAGTTTCTCTTTCTCCATGAACACATTGAAATTAAAAGCAGGTGGTGCCATCTACAACAGAATTTGTAAAGTTTATTTAGACTAAGTCTATGATAGAGTGAGTTCAACTAATCCAAATTACTAATGAACTCCCACTCAAAAACGACATCCCTCGTGTCCTTTTGGTGATTACATGAACCAAATCCACTACACCAACTCCGATCATCACGTGAGTTGATGTAGCTTCAAAGGCGAGCATCTATATGGGCATCACATCAACTATATGACTCATGCTTAACCTTTCGGTCCGTGTTCCGAGGCCATGTTTGTACATGCTAGGCTCGCCAAGTAAGAACCTTAGTATTCGCGTGTGTAAAACTGTCTTACACCCGTTCATATGAAAGCATAGATTCGAGTACACCCGATCATCACGTGATGTCTCGAAACACGAACCACAGAACGGTGCATACTCAAGGAAGAGCACATTTTTATCTTGATATCTAAATGAGGGATCATCTTACAATGCTACAGAAAGCGCCAAACTAGCAGTATAAGATGCTAACATCTAATGTGTAAAGTGAGATGATATGGTCCATGCATTTGATCTCTATCATTTGCATCGTGGTAAGATCTCTATCATTCCTTTGTGTGTAAGACCAAGGTCGTCTATGGAACTTACACGTTGAATGTGTTGTAAGAGTATCTACCATACATCTACTTACAACAATACAATATCAATACACTAGCCCAGCAACGATCTAAACTAGACGCCTCTAATTTATCAATTGCAAGTTTTACGTGGCTTAGGGCTTTTGGAGATAGAACCGTTCTTACCTACGAACATGAACCACAACGAGGATAACCAAGTTATTAGTAACTCGTTGTAAATCAGATATTGACTATAGTAGGAGAGACAGACACCCGCCAGACACTTATGCAAAACTAGTTGCATGTCAGTCGTGGAACCAGTCTCATGTATGATGACATGTAAGGTTGGTCCGGGCCGCTTCATCCCACTATGCCACCAATATCCAAAATACATAGAAGATGCAATAACATGATCATCATCGCCCACAAATAAACATATGTGTACTACCCGTGCAAAGCACCTACGCATAGATCAGGCTCTGATACCACTGTTGTGTCCGCAACATAGAAAACAAAAAAATTCCTATGATGAGATCTACACGCCAAGATCTATCTACTAGGTACAAAGCAACGGGTGGACATACATCCAACGAGAACTTACCCTCGAAGACAACGAGTTTTGTTAACGAGTAGGAACTCGTGGTTGATGTAGTCGTACACTTGCCGATCTCAAGATCATGAGGAAGTTCGAGCGCCGCAACTCAGCAGCGCATCCGTACTCGCACACACGTTCAAGCCACCGGACAACCTCCACCTCCTCGCTCCAGCGATCCAGCGGAAGCAGCAACTCCTTCTAGACGAAATGCCACTGGGAACATGTATCTCGCTAATCCGAGACCATGGGGGAATAATTCTAGAGGGGGAGAGAGATCCTTCACAAGGAGGTGTAAGGATGAAGGAGGGAATGGGTGGCCTTTTATAGGAGGAAGTGGGTGCCCCACCTCTCCATGGCCGGCGCATGGGGGGGTGACCCCTCACCTCCCCCATTCATGTGGTGGTAACCCCTCCACATTAAAATGCCTCTTCACATTCCCTTTTAAAGTCTCCACTTTAAATGCATTAAAATTCTCGAAGTTCAATGCTCTCTCATTTAATAAGACTATTTTATTAAATTTATTCTGAATTTTGTTAATTACTTTAATTAACAAACATTCACATATAGCCCCTTGCAATATTTCAATATCACATGTAGAACAACTTTCTGCAATTTCACCCGAAACAATTTCCGGTTTCTATTGAAACAATTCCTGCGCTTTGCAATTCTTTCGTCTGAAACATATGTGCTCCAAAATGGTGTCCGGTAACTCTTAAGTGTGTCACCCTACGGTTCGCGAATAATGCAGACATGATCGAGACCCTTCTCCGATCAATAATCAGCAGTGAGACCTGGAGATCCGTACTAACTCCTACACATTCAACAATGACTTTTGTGATCATGAGAACCTTTAACGCTTGTAACTAAATCCCTTTGTCTCACGATATATTACATGTCCGAGATTCGATCATCAGTATCTCCATACCTAGTTTGATCTCGTTACCGACATGCACTCTTTTCTCGTTCCCGTGATATAACATTCTAGTGATCACATCACTTGCTTGCAAGCTATCTCAATGTGATATCACCGAGAGGGCCCAGAGTATATCTCTCCGTCATCGGGATTGACAAATTCCACTCTTGATCCATGAGCCTCAACATAACACCTTCGTAGTACTGAACCCATCTTTATAGTCACCCTGTTACGGTGTGACGTTTGATGTTATCAAGATACTCTTCCGGTGTTAGCAATTAACATGATCTCATGGTCTAAGGATAAAGATTACTTCGTATGATGTTATAGCAATATAAACATAATGACTTGATCGTAATGCTATACTTCGGATGAATGTTCATCACATCATTCCACCAATGGTGTGACCTTGTTATTAACAACATCTAATGTCCATGATGAGGAAACCTTGATCATCTTGTTAATCAACAAGCTAGTCTATAAGAGAGGCATAACTAGGAACCCTTTTTGTTTATTAATCACACATGTATTGATGTTTTCGATCAATACAATTCTAGCATGCAAAATAAACATCTATCATATATAAGGAATACATAATAACAATTTTATTATTGCCTCTCAGGGCATATTTGCTTCAATGAAAACTACACGCCAAGATCTATCTACTAGGTACAGAGAAATGGGTGGACATACATCCATCGATAACTTACCCTCGAAGACAACGAGTTTTGTTAACGAGTAGGAACTCGTGGTTGATGTATTCGTACACTTGCCGATCTCAAGATCGTGAGGAAGTTCAAGCGCCGCAACTCAGCAGCGCATCCGTACTCGCACACACGTTCAAGCCACCGGACAACCTCCACCTCCTCGCTCCAGCGATCCTGCGGAAGCAGCAACTCCTTCCAGACAAAATGCCACCGGGAACATGTATCTCGCTAATCCGAGACCATGGGCGAATAATTCTAGATGGGGAGAGAGATCCTTCACGAGGAGGTGTGAGGAAGAAGGAGGAAGAGGGGGGCCTTTTATAGGAGGAGAGGGGGGTGCCCCTCTCTCCATGGACGGCGCATGGGGGTGACTCCTCACCTCCCCCATTCATGTGGTGGTAACCCCTCCACATTAAAATGCCTCTTCACATTGCCTTTTAAAGTGCCCACTTTAAATGCATTAAATTCTCTAAGTTTAATGCTCTCTCATTTAATAAAAATCTATTATTAAATTTATTCAGAATTTTGTTAATTACTTTAATTAACAAACATTCACATATAACCCCTTGCAATATTTCAATATCACATGCAGAACCACTTTCTGCAATTTCACGTGAAACAATTTTCGGTTTCTATCGAAACAATTCCTGCGCTTTGCAATTCTTTCGTCTGAAACATATGTGCTCCAAAATGGTGTGCGGTAACTCTTAAGTGTGTCACCCTATGGTTCGCGAATAATGCAGACATGATTGAGACTCCTCTCAGATCAATAATCAGAAGCGGAACCTGGAGGTCCATACTGACTCATGCATATTCAACGATGACTTCTGTGATCGTGAGAACCTTTAACGCTTGTAATTTAATCCCTTTGTCTCTTGATATAATACATGTCTGAGATTCGATCATCAGTATCCAAATACCTAGTTTGATCTTGTTACCGACATGCACTCTTTTCTCGTTCCCCTGATATAACATTCTAGTGATCACATCACTTGCTTGCAAGCTATCTTAATGTGATATCACCGAGAGGGCCCAGAGTATATCTATCCGTCATCGGGATTGACAAATTGCACTCTTGATCCATGAGCCTCAACATAACACCTTCGTAGCACTGAACCCATCTTTATAGTCACCCTGTTACGGTGTGACGTTTGATGTTATCAAGATACTCTTCCGGTGTTAGCAATTAACATGATCTCATGGTCTAAGGATAAAGATTACTTCGTATGATGTTATAGAATTGTAAACATAATGGCTTGATCGTAATGCTATACTTCGGATGAATGTTCATCACATCATTTCACAAATGTCGTGACCTTGTTATTAACAACATCCAATGTCCATGATCAGGAAACCTTGATCATCTTGTTAATCAACAAGCTAGTCTATAAGAGAGGCATAACTAGGAACCCTTTTTCTTTATTAAACACACATGTATTGATGTTTCCGATCAATACAATTCTAGCATGCAAAATAAACATCTATCATATATAAGGAATACATAATAACAACTTTATTATTGCCTCTCAGGGCATATTTCCTTCAGCAATGATCACTTATCCTGATAGAAAACACAGGGACACTAGCTCTCATAACACTACTTTGTGAAACAATATTAGGGATATCCTTACAAAGGATAGTGTGTCCATCTTCTACATATTTAGTGACAAAGTCTTTCATATTTTCTATTATAGGTTCATCAAGTTCAACAGCTTTACTTGTACTTTCATTAACCAAACTAGCTATCATAGAATGTTCCTTTATCTTAACTGGGAAAGGTATTTTCTCAATGTAAGGTTCAGGTAAAGCATGATTAGCAGTATAAACTTCAGTACTTCTTGCAGGAACACACTTAGCAACATCTATATATGGTTCATGATACTTATTCCACTTCTTTTTAGGGACTTCAATATAGGAAGCAAAAGCCTTAAAATAAGTTTTAATAGCTTGAGAGTCTAGACCATAAGTATTTTTAATATTTTGAAAGTCATCAGTTCCCATAAAAGATTAAATGCATTCATAATCATAATTTATACCTAACTTTCTTCCTTTGTCATTCTTCCATGCTTCAGCATTGTCTTGAATACGGTCTAGAAGATCCCATTTAGCTTCTTCTTCCATGCGTGTAAATGATCCAGCACAAGAGGCATCCAATAAATCCTTATCATGAAGAGAAAGTGACGAGGGTTTAACTCGTCAATGCCCATTGTTATGGACTTGGGTTTTGGAGAAGGAGGGAGCGCTGGAAGCATCAATCGGCTAGCAAACAAGCACACAGGGACGCAAGGTTTACCAAGGTTCAGGCCTCGTAGAGGACCCTACTCCTGCTTGTCTGCTCTTGGAATTAACGAAGTAATCGAAGATTACAATGGTGCGCAGATGCAATCTGGCGAGGGTTGTGGAAACTAGGGTTGTGTGTGTCCTCCTCGCCGCCCTCTCCTGGCCTTTATATAGATAGGCCAGGTCTCGGGTAGTAGGTCGAGTCGGTTATAGTTTAGGGTTTGCCCTTCAAACTTTCTATCTTTAGACTTCTTCTTGTCACGCAAGCTATTGATAGTCCGTAGGCCACTCGAAGTCTTCATTGGGCCGTGGCAACGCTGTGGGATTCCACCGTATTTAGACCGTATATACAAGACTCGAGTACCTGCAGGGTATACCCATGTCAGAAAGCCTTGCATAAAAGTTATTGATAATAATATTGTTGCAGAGCTCATGAATGGGACATTTGAGCATTAGTAACTCCAGTCTCCCCCAAGCTTGAGGTGTACTCTCTCCATCAAGAGGCCAAAAGTTGTATATTTGATTTCGATCTTTATGAATCTCACTAGGAGGATAAAACTTTGAATAAAAGAGAGGTACTATTTCCTCCCATTCAAGAGCTTGACCATTCTTTAGCAGCTTATACCAGTCCTCAGCTCTTCCTTTTAGTGATAATGAGAATAACTTCTTCTTAACTTGATATGTAGTAATACCTGCACACTTGAACAACCCGCATAATTCATGTATAAAGAGCAAATGATCACCAGGATGGACAGTTCCATCTCCAACATAATAGTTATCCATAACACGATCAATAATTCTTGTAGGCATTTTAAAAGTATCATTCTCAGCAGGTGGTGGTTCATCTACTACCTTAGCTATGGTAGTAGCATTACGGAATAAGAAACTCAGCGAATTATCCATATTGAAAATAAAGCAACTAACATAAGTAAACAATACTCACAGTAGAAGTTTCCTTTACCAGTTCCACTCTCCAATAGCGCTTCACTCCCCGGCAACGGCACCAGAAAATAGTCTTGATGACCCACAATTATAGGGGGTGTATCGCAGTATTTTCGATAAGTAAGAGTGTCGAACCCAACGAGGAGCAGAAGGTGCTGGCGAGTGGCTAGGAGCAGGAATTCTCTATAAATACTTAGCAAACGGATTTTTTGTTTTTTTTCAAAAGTATGAGTAAATAAAAGAAATGCAGCAAGTGGCCCAATCCTTTTGCTAAGTATTTACGGAGAATTCCTGCTCCTAGCCACTCACCAGCACCTTCTGCTCTTGTAGTTTAAAGCTGTGGTTAGGTTTCTACCTTGATTACTTTCTTGTACTTGCGGATGCTTGCAAGGGGTATAATCACAAGTATGTATTAGTCCTATGATCACAAGTACGAGTAAATAAAAGACAATAAGAATAAATGCAGCAAGTGGCCCAATCCTTTCTTTAGCAAAGGACAAGCCGGTTGTATTACTTAAGATGACCAAACATTCTCGAGGACACATGGGAATATCATCAAGTGCTTTCGCTTCATATAGTTGATTAATCTTCTTTAGTTTGCTAAGTATTGTGTGGGTGAACCTGTGCTAATGTACCGACCTTCCTAGGACTAATACATACTTGTGATTATACCCCTTGCAAGCATCCGCAAGTACAAGAAAGTAATTAAGGTAGAAACCTAACCACAACTTTAAACTCTAAGACCTTGACGTCCCTTGTGCAAAGGTTTCCTAACGGGGGTTCAGGTTTCTCTCACTCCGGCAACCCCTACGATTAGTAGCCAAATACACAATGCATTCCCATAGGCCCATATAGGTGAAGTGTCAAGTAGTCGACGTTCACATGACACCACTAGAAGAAGTACACCACAACTTAAATATCAAACTATTGAATCTTTATCAACACAATTCCACTACTAACAACATGACTTCTCCCATGTCCTCAAGAAAGAAACGAACTACTCACAAGACATCATATGGATCAAGATCAGAGATGATATAATGATATGTAACAATCTGAACATAAACGATAATTCAATGGTTCACTCAATAGCATCAACTACTAGGAGTAATCAACACCGGGAAAGTTTCCCCTAAGAATTATGCAAGATTCAACCCAATTGTTACAGCGGTATGAGGTGGTGATGATGGTGCTAGTGGAGATGATGGTGGTGGTGATGATGATGATCCCGATGAAGTCCAACTTGATGGTGGTGTTGATGGCGACGGTCTCCCCTCTCCAGGAAGGAATTCCCCCGGCAGAATTCTTTCTACCGGAGAGATCTTTCTCTCTCGGTGTTTTCCACCCCGTAGAGGCGGCGGAATCCTTCTGTGGTCGCTCCCCGAGTCTTAGGGTTTCGGGAGGATAATATACACTAGAGGGGAGAGGCTGGAGTGGACCAGGGCGGCCACACCACCTGGTGGCGCGGCCTAGGGTGGCCTGCGCTAGGGGGTGGTGTGGGCCCCCTGTGGCCCATCTCCACTTCCCCTTCTGGCTTTCTTCGTCTTCTGGAAAAATAGGATTTTCCATGTATTTTCCCGGATTTTCTGATCTTCGCAAATTTTGCCTCCAAACAGTACCTTTTCCATCAGAATCCTGACTGCAGCGATCCATGCTCCAAAAGTCATCAACCATGCAAAAACAGATGAAATAACATAAGTATCATCTCCTAATATGAAATATATCAATGAATAACAGTAAATTATGATATAGAATAGTGATGCAAAATGGACGTATCACCGACAGCTCCTGCGGCTCCAATGACTTCTAGTGCCCCAAGTGTTGCACCTCGTAGGGAGTTACACACGTCTGGTGCCTGATGATACATTGCAAACGTATCTATAATTTTTGATGTTCCATGCTTGGTTTATATCTATTTTCTTATGTTTTGCCCACACTTTGGAGTACTTTTTATACACTTTCTTGGACTAACCTATTAGCAAGATGCCACAGTGCCAGCTGCCTGTTTTCTGCTGTTTTTGGTTCTAGGAAAGTCAGAAAATGAATATTCTCGGAATTGGACGGGACAAAAGCCAAAGTCAATATTTCATCGAGGGGGACACGGAGCCAGAATACGAGACGGAGAGGGGCCAGGGGCCGGCCACACCACCTGGCCGCGCGGCCAGGCCTGGCCCGTGCCAGGGGTTGGTGCGGCCGCCTAGGGGCACCCCCTTAGCCTCCCCTTTCGCCTATATATTGCCTCCGATACAGAAACCCTAAGTACCCGATCAAAAATCCACGTAAGAGTCTGTAGCCGCCATCATCTCCATCCCTAGATCAGGAGGGATCTGAAGCTCTTCCCGGCACCCTGCCGGAGGGGAGAATTCACCCTAGAGGCCTTCTTCATCACCATGCAAGCCTCCGGTGTGATGCGTGAGTAGTTCATCCTTGGACTACGGGTCCATATAGTAGCTAGATGGTTGGTTATCCTCCTTTGTGTTAACATGTTTTGATCTTGTGAGCTCTGTTCATGATCAAGATCATCTATTTCTTAAGTGCCCTGCTGTAATTTATTCACCCAACATGTCATCTATCTTAAGGAGAATCACCACTAGTGAACTATGGACCCCGGTCCTTTCTTTTACCATCAATCTACAAACTGTTTACTGCTTTCTGTTTACTTTCTGCAAGCTACTACTATCTTTCACACAATACGTTTAATCCTTTGTTTTCAGCAAAACCGGTGAGATTGACAACCTCACTGTAAGTTGGGGACAAAGTTCTGTGGTTGTGTTGTGCAGGATTCCAAGTTGGAAACAACACCTTGGAGGTGTTTCCTTGCTCCTACTGGTTCGATAACCTTGGTTTCACAACTGAGGGAAAATTTGCTAATGTGCTCATCATACCTTCCTCTTGGGGTTCCCAACGAGCTCATCGTATCTTGAGCCAACAAGCATCTTTCTGGCGCTGTTGCCGTGGATTGAAGGAACAAGCACCCACGTCAACCACACGCTAGCACCTGACGATGACCCCCGCTCCTCCGATCCAGCAGCAGTTGCGAAAGTAGAGCTTCTGGATCCGAATCCCGCAACGCGACGGTGCTCCGCGGTGATGACGACTCCTGCTCGCGCGATCTGGACTTGGGACCACGGTCACGGGAGAGAGAGAGAATCAACTAGAGGTCTCCCCAAAAGCGAGGTAACCTTTTATTGATTATTGTGTATTTAATTTGTCAAAATACCTCTCTTTATATAGGGGAAAAACCCCACATAGGCAATTGCCTTAGCCATGTGGGACTAAACAAAGGAGAGGAGAGAGGGGGAGGGTTGGCCACCGTCGTCCAGGGCCCAAGTGGGCCCCACGAGGGGTGCCTTGGCCCAGCCGACCACCCCCTCCTCCTTCCTCCCTTTGGTCTTTCCCTCATGGGCCCTTTTCCCTCTGGATTTTGGCCCAATTAGGTATTTGACCCTTTTAATTCTTTTTATTTTATTGAATAAATATAAATGAATGATTAAATCAATATTAAACATTCACTTTCATATTATTCAACCCCCGTTGATGTGAAACTTATTCCATCTCATTCCGGACATCCTCTGGACTTACCGAAACCCTTCTAGTTTTCTCTCTCTTTTCTTCGGTGATTCTGACGATACCAAAACACTCTCTGAGCATCATCAAGCCCTTAAGAGTGATACCCCATGGTTCGGGAACACTCTGAACATGGTCGGGACCCTTCCATACCAATGATCATCAGAGGGACCTGGATGGCCATGTTGATCCATGTGCATTCCATGAAATCTTTCATCGTTGAACCATGAACGCCGTGTCGTATTCCTTTTGTCTCTCGATACTTGCAATGTCTGAGATCTGATCAATGACATCACCATGTCATGTTCAATACCATTATGAACAAATGCTATTTCTATTTGATTTGTTCCGACAAGTGATATCCCTGTGATCAAATCACACGTTGCGCAGCTATTGGATACAACTTCTCCGAGTGGGCCCTCGAGTATCTGTTCCGTCAAGCGGATGGAAAAATCACGCTCTTGATGCATATTGCCTCAACTGTTCCTCCAAATACTAGAACACACCTTTATAATCACCGTGTCACCAGATGACGTTTGATGCTATCATAATATCCTCGGGTGATAGTGATTGAAATGGTCTCACGGTCTAAGAAATAGGACACTAGGTCTTTTCTAATCACCATAACTTGAGCTTCATGACATGATCGGTAACGATGCTTAGGTTGGGTATAGCTCATCATCTCATTCTTGCAACGAGGTGACTCCATTGTCAACTGGCATAAATGCCATATGATCAGGAAACCTTGATCATCTGTTAACTAATGAACCAGTGATTGGTTGTTCATATATCACATATGTATTGACGTTTCCTATCAATACTGTTATAGCATGATACAAAACTTAATCATAAACTTTATGAAATATGATAATAATCCATATTATTATTTGTCTCTAGGGCATATTTCCAACATATATATGATGCAAATATGTGGGAAAACATGTCAACAAACTACAAAGTTCATGTATGCATTTTACATGCATCACTTAGTCACTACATGCTTGTGTGTCGTCAACACAAGACAACCACAAGGGATGATAAGAACACAACCGTAGTAGCAGAGTACTACTCTGTTGGTCACTTACCACACACTTCATTTCACCACACGAAACCCCAACATCTTCACAGCTCAAACCACAAGAACAACATCTATTCTTGTTGGATCATCACAGAACTTTTTCATGCATACTAACCAACCAACTGCTCTAGTCATGATGACTTGAAGAGGAACAAGTCAGGAACACCAGAGAAGACATATTGATACATTGCAAATGTATCTATAATTTTTGATGTTCCATGTTTGGTTTTATCTACTTTCTTTTGTTTTGTCCACACTTTGGAGTACTTTTCATATGATTTCTTGGACTAACCTATTAACAAGAGCCACAGTGCCAGTTGCCTGTTTTCTGCTGTTTTTGGTTCCAGGAAAGTCAGAAAATCAATATTCTCGGAATTGGACCGGACAAAAGCCAAAGTCGATATTTTCCCGGAAGATTCACGGAGCCAGAAGGAGAGCCGGAGAGGGGCCACAGGGTGGCCAAACCACCCCTAGGCGCATGTCCACCTAGGCCGCGCCAGGGCATGGTGTGGGCCCCCTGGCCGGCCACCGACCTTGCCTCTTTCGCCTATATATCTCCCCTGATGCAGAAACCCTAAATCGTCAATTAGAAATCCACGAAAAGTTCCGCAGTGCCGCCGCCACCGAAGGGGAGATTCGGGGGATAGAAAGTCTCTGTTCCAGCACCCTACCGGGACGGGGAAGTGCCCCGAAGCCATCTCCATCGATCTCCACCGCCATCTCCATCACCATTGCTAATTCCCATGATGAGGAGGGAGTAGTTCTCTCTCGAGGCGAAGGGTTCTACTGGTAGCTATGTGTTCATCTCTCTCTCTCTATGCATGATCTTATTGAGATCATGAGCTTTGTAATCAAGTAGATCTACCTTGCTACTCAAGTTCTTTAATAGAGCTCTGCTCTCCCCATGTGTGTGAAGTTGACAGTGTGCACACCATGGTGGCACTTAGGCTAGAGATTACAAATACTTGTTATGAGTTATATTTGGAGTTGGATGTCTTTATGAAATTGTGGTGTTTGTTGGACTCATCTAGTACTCAAGGTGACAGTGTGGGGTTTTCTAGATGGGAAAGGCTTACTTTGAGGTGTGCTGTTATAGCCCTACCATGAATTAGAGTGTCCAACCGGAGAGTAGTTCAGCGTAGTATCATGAAGATGATATATTTATATGAGAGTGTTCACTAGTGAAAGTATGATCCCTAGGCCTTGTTTCTAAGCATTGGAACACCGTTGGCTATTGGATCTATTACATGTTTGCTTGCTTCTATCTTTATTTCTGTTTTACTTTAGTCTCTTCCACACCATCAAAGTATTTTCTAGCACCGTTGTCTTATATCCATACAACTTGTATTTCACTCTCTCTTCGCCGAACTAGTGCACCTATACACCTGACAAGTGTATTGGGTGTATTGGGGACACAAGAGACTTCTTGTATCTTGATTGCATTGTTGCTTGAGAGGGGATACCTTTGACCACTTCCTCCCTGAGTTCGATAAACCTTGGGTGATCCACTTAAGGGAAAACTTGCTGCTGTTCTACAAACCTCTGCACTTGGAGGCCCAACAACTGTCTACAAGAATAGAAGTGCATAGACATCAAGCTATTTTATGGCGCCATTGCCAGGGAGGTAAGGTAAAAGGTATTCACACCGGAGGATTAAAGAAGAAGTACCTCCCACGGCAAACGCCTATTTTCTGGCGCCGTTGCCGGGAAGGTAAGGTAAAAGGTACTCACATTCTCTAGTGTGAGTGCTCGAAGTTATTTCCTTTAGATTCTGCAATTTTGTCTTTTTGTTTCTTGTTTTCACTAGTTAGGCTTAATGGAAAACAACAACAAAAATAGAGAGCTTTATAGTATTTATCTTGAGTTAGGACATGAAGTGTTTGAAGAGAAAATTAAAAAACCTATGGAACTTTATTTGCATGCTAATAGCAATGTTATTAGAATGAATTCTTTGAACACCATTATTGCTAATGCTATGGAAAAGTCTAAGCTTGGGGAAGCTACTTTTTATGAAAATGATCTTTTTAGTCCCCAAGCATGGAGGAGAAAATTTACTTTGATGATACTATGCCTCCAATATATGATGATTACAATGATGAATATGATATTTTCATTCCACCTACTATTAAGGAGAAAATTAATTATGAGTACAATATGCCTCCTATATTTGATGATTATGGTGATGAGAATAATAATGATAGCTCTTTTGTTGAATTTGCTCCCACTACAATTAATAAGAATGACTATGTTTATGTGGAGAGTATTAATTCTTTTATGCATGTGGCTCATGATAAGAATGTTTTATGTGATAGTTATATTGTTAATTTTATTCATGATGCTACTGAAAGTTATTATGAGAGAGGGAAACATGGTTTCATGTATCTCAACAATATTAAGTTCCCCTCTTTATGTTGAAAATATTGAAGTTGCACTTGTTTTGCTTTCCTATGCTTGTTGCTTTGTGCTTTCATGACTTGTTTATTTACAAGATTGCTATGCATAAGAAGTGGGTTAGACTTAAATGTGCTTTGAATTTGCTTCTTGATGCTCTCTTTTACTTCATTTCATATTTCTTATGTGAGCATCTTCTCAAACTATCATGCCTAACTTAAAGGCGTTAAAGAAAAGTACTTATTGGGAGATAACCCAAAAGTTTTAGATGAGTCTTGGAAGTTATTACTTCAGTAATAACCGCTCCTTATCCTTTTTATTTGCTTTTTGTGCCAAGAGTAACCTCTAATGAGAGAGAAGTAATGATTGAGAAAGTTGTTGTCCCGAAACAGATTTCTCTGCTTCACCATAAAAATTCGTGTAAAATCTCTGAACGTCTTTTTTAGGCGTGAATTTTTGTGCTTCTGCCCTAGGTTGTTATCTAACTTTTGTTAGTTCAAAACTTTTTGATTTGAGCAACAGAAGGTCTTCGAAAAAATTCGTCTTTACCTGCTGGTCTGTTTTGACAGATTTCTGCCATTTTCTGCATTTGCTTCTTGTTGGTTCCTTTTTGAGTTCTTTTGGGGAATTGAGATTTTTGAGGCAAGTACTACAGTATCTAGTGTTCTAATGGAAGTTTATTTGGTGTTGTAACTGAACCTTAAGACCTATCTTGAGTGCACTAATGTTGCTAATAAAGATTGTGTGAAGTTTTGTATGAAGGAAAATTTTTAGGTGTATGGAAGGAATGAGTAACGAGATGAAGGATGGACTAAAGCTCAAGCTTGGGGATGCCACATGTGTCACCCCAATAAATCTCCAAGAAGTACAAGCGTCAAAACTTGGGGATGCCCAAGGCATCCCCTTCTTCATCAATAAAAATCTCAGGTTTCTTCCAAACGCTTCATTTTTATTGTTTCATGCACAGTTGTGTTGTTCTTGGAGCGTCTTCTTTTTCGTTTTCGTTTTGGTTTTTCGTTTGCTTTTGTTTGCTTAGTTTTCTGAATAAATTGGTTGGACCCCCTCTTTCATACATTGGTTTGCAAATAGTTTGGTTTGGTTTGGAAAAGAGTAGGAAAGTTTATGCTTATGTGGTAAAAAGAGCTCGTTTTTTACTGTGGCCTATGCTTTGTCATGCCATGATTGATATTGTTTTGGCTTTATGCTTAGTATTATTTGTTGTAGCATGACTTGTTATAAACAATTGAGATTGCTTAATGTGCATTGGATGAATCATGCGTTGTTTTAGCATATTAAAGCATAGTATTGTGGTATTCTCATTTGATGCTTTATTTGGGTTGACTTGGCACATGCTCACACCATTTTATGACTATCCAAAGTAACCATAGCCTTTATGACCCTTTAGTTTTCAACTTGTAGTATCACTTTATGCTTTAATCAATGATGTTTTGTCACTCTGCATGATTATGGCCATTATTGCTCTTTTAGTTTGTCGCTCCCAGTCTTTTACTAGCCTCCGTAATCAAGTATGAGTTCCACTCATGCATCCAACTCCCAAAACCAAGTTATTCCAAAGAGTCAACCATACCTACCTATTAGCATTTGCTATTCCAAGTATATTCATGTTTTTATCTACCTTCCGAATTAAACTTTTTATGAGAAAACTAGTGATTAAAGCTCTCACGAACTTGATGGCACACTTTACTCTTCTTGCCCTTAATAAACTTGAACCATTGTGTCGTCTATGTTGTATATGCTTGCACTTATTTGTTGGGGATTAGCAGAACCATGCTGTCATGGGGAACGCTTTCAACATTGCACAGGTACTTTGTACCTAGTTGATATCATGCTCTTTTGTCTATGGATGTCGTCGGTGTGAAATGAAAGGGGAGCTTGTAAGTCGATGGAGTTATGTATATGTGTTAGAGAAACGCCTGGGCCGCTGGTCTAATCCATGCTGACATGGTGGAAGCCTGCAGCGTAACCATAATGAGCTGTCTATGAAGCATTCTTCTTAAAAAAGAGTCAGATATTGAGAAAAAAAGAGAAAAAGAAAGAGATATATGAAAAGAGGAAAGAGAGAAAAAAAGCACCATATTCCCATGGTAAATAAGAAGATTGCTGAGATGCTCGTTGTCTGCTTGCCTTGTCATTTTGACATAGGGATTCTTCCGTATCATCGGGCAAGGGGTACCCCGTTGGCGGTTCTCTATGATACACATGTACTTACGCTGACAAGAAGTTACCGGTTACTAAACTTGAGTAGCATGAGGAGCGGCCCTCGTATTCAAGGGACATGAGATTTCCAACTTATACTTCGTTAAGCATATACACCATAGTTTGTTCACTTTAACCTTAATCACTTCAAGATGCTTATGATAGGGGCAATGAGAGCTGAAAGCTATTAAGTACCATAATTTTTGGAAGCTCTTTATGAGACTTGAATCTCTACTTCCTTCTATGAAGGCCCTTCTTCCACTTATATATTGAGTCTCCACCTTCTATCTTTATGCACCTACTTTGAGAGTATAGTGGCCATTCTTAGTTCTATGTGCATTGTCCCAAGACTTGTTGATTGATGCATACCTTGATATTTCTTATTTTAAACTATTTGTATCTAGTCACTCTTACAAACTTTGAAGGTGTCCTATGCATTTATATTTGCTACTCTATGAGGGACAAGCTAAATACTACTATGCTATGTTTTCTTTATGTGAAACAAACAAACGTCTTGCAAAGCATTGTTATTCATGAATCTTTTGTTTGTGCCTTTTCATGTTGCAACATAGTTTCTTTGTCTTATTGCTAGAACTTTGTCTTCCATGTTATGATTGAAGTACTATGATCCCAGCTATCAATGTTTTACAAATACTTTGATCAAGTTTATGATGGTGCATGTCACCTCAAAAATTATTCTTTCTTTTTATCACTTACCTACTCGAGGACAAGCAGGAGTTAAGCTTGGGGATGTTGATACATTGCAAATGTATCTATAATTTTTGATGTTCCATGCTTGGTTTTATCTACTTTCTTGTGTTTTGTCCACACTTTGGAGTACTTTTCATATGATTTCTTGGACTAACTATTAACAAGAGCCACGGTGACAGTTGCCTGTTTTCTGCTGTTTTTGGTTCCAGGAAAGTCAGAAAATCAATATTCTCGGAATTGGACCGGACAAAAGCCAAAGTCAATATTTTCCCGGAAGATTCACGGAGCCAGAAGGAGAGCCGGAGAAGGGATACAGGGTGGCCAAACCACCCCTAGGCGCGGGTCCACCTAGGTCGCGCCAGGGCATGGTGTGGGCCCCCTGGCTGGCCACCGACCTTGCCTCTTTCGCCTATATATCTCCCCCGATGCAGAAACCCTAAATCGTCAATCAGAAATCCATGAAAAGTTCCGCAGCGCCGCCGCCACCGAAGGAGAGATTCGGGGGACAGAAAGTCTCTGTTCCGGCATCCTGCCGGGATGGGGAAGTGCCCCCAGAGCCATCTCCATCGATCTCCACTGCCATATCCATCACCATTGCTGATTCCCATGATGAGGAGGGAGTAGTTCTCTCGAGGCTAAGGGTTCTACCGGTAGCTATGTGTTCATCTCTCTCTCTCTATGCATGATCTTATTGAGATCATGAGCTTTGTAATCAAGTAGATCTACCTTGCTACTCAAGTTCTTTAATAGATCTCTACTCTCCCCATGTGTGTGAAGTTGACGGTGTGCACACCATGGTGGCACTTAGGCTAGAGATTACAAATACTTGTTATGAGTTATATTTGGAGTTGGGTGTCTTTATGAAATTGTGGTGTTTGTTGGACTCATCTAGTACTCAAGGTGACAGTGTGGGGTTTTCTAGATGGGAAAGGCTTACTTTGAGGTGTGCTGTTATAGCCCTACCATGGATTAGAGTGTCCAACCGGAGAGTAGTTCGGCGTAGTATCATGAAGATGATATATTTATATGAGAGTGTTCACTAGTGAAAGTATGATCCCTAGGCCTTGTTTCTAAGCATTGAAACACGGTTTGCTATTAGATCTATTACATGTTTGCTTGCTTCTATCTTTATTTCTGTTTTACTTTAGTCTCTTCCACACCATCAAAGTATTTTCTAGCACCGTTGTCTTATATCCATACAACTTGTATTTCACTCTCTCTTCGCCGAACTAGTGCACCTATACACCTGACAAGTGTATTGGGTGTGTTGGGGACACAAGAGACTTCTTGTATCTGGATTGCAGGGTTGCTTGAGAGGGGATACCTTTGACCACTTCCTCCCTGAGTTCGATAAACCTTGGGTGATCCACTTAAGGGAAAACTTGCTGCTATTCTACAAACCTCTGCACTTGGAGGCCCAACAACTGTCTACAAGAATAGAAGTGCGTAGACATCACATATCAAGACCACAAGGGAAGGCTAACCAAGTAACTACAAGCATCAATAAATCCTACACAACTGTAGGATGCCATAACTAGATCCACCACAAGTGCTTAATAGTTCTTGTCCTGGGGGGAGTTTGTGAATAGAAGTACTCTTAGTCCTGCATACAATTGGTATGCTAGAATCATCACTGAGTATTGTGGGGGTGTCTCACATCCATTCTTATCAATAAATCAAAGGCCTCAGCCTTTGCATCATTGGCTGGGAGCAATCCTAGTTTTTTCTTGGACAGGCAATAAAGTAGCAGATCATGTAGATGATCTGGGCTATTGTGTATCCTCCATAGGGGTACTACAATATCTAGATCATCCACAGAAGCCACGAGTTTTGCATGCAGAAGATATTCAACTAATCAAAGAATCAACTCTGTTAAATCTTGAATAAGTTAAGTCATTTTCCTAGAATTAAAAACTAGGAATCATATGCAGTACTCACTGTCATCCTAGCAGTATCAGTAGCACTTTCTAGCTCAGTTTATAATGTAAATTTACCATAGATCATCAACAAGGTCAATTGCATAAAGCAATCAAATCATTTACCTAACTTATATGAGCTAGAAATATTTAAATCTTACTGTCATATTGACAGAATCTATAATGACTTAACTTTATCAGAAGAGCTACCAGATAAGCTATATCATTTCTTTTGAGTCATCATAATTTTATAGTATAAGCTTAACTCATCACCAACCTTGCATCAATAGCCTAGCCAACTAATCTTAGCAGCAACATGCAACAATTCAGGCTGTTAGACAAACTGCTGTGCACCCTCCATGAAATGGAGGCACCATAGCAGCAACCTAGAACAACATAAGTCACTAAGAAGTATTCCAATAGTATTAAACATCAAATCACATATTTCTATACCTCTACAAGTCATACCTAGGATATCACTATCATTCTTCTTGTAAGAGCTCTAGGAATCAAACTTATAATTAAGATAAACAAGAAACAAATAAGGATCCTAAGCTTTAGGAATCATTCTAATATATTACTTTCGGACAACACAGACAGAATAAATCCAACCAGAATCTGTTTATAAGTCACACAAGTACATCACAACCAATAGGGAATACCTAATAAAACATATACATCATCTTTGAGTATAGCCATGCATTTGGGTGATCAAGTGATTTGCAAGAAACATCCTATAAACATAAATAGAAGTAAATCACAGAAAGTTAGCATGCCTCTCATTATTTGATAATAACTTTCCTCTCAAGAAATTCAGTTAAGTATATGTAAGTAATACAGTGCAGTAGCACATAGAGTTAAGCCATGTAATTGCATTCTATAAATCTAACAGTGGACTAATGATTCAATCAACCAAGACTAAGGTCGGAAAACCAATCAAGTAGTACTCAAAATATATTCCAATATAGCAACACAAGAGGAGCATGGATCAATAGGAGCTTACAAAATTGCCACCACTAGCAGCAGATTCACTAACTCAAATGCCTAACCACATGAACATGGTTAAGCATGTATCAAAGTACTACTGCTAGGCCAGAGTGGGAAGGGGCTCTAATTAGGTTTGGTACAAATATAAAGAGAGAGAAGTGAGGAACAAAGAGAGAGGTAGGATTACTTATTGATGGTCCTCACTTAAGCTTGAGAACAGGAAGCAGGCCGACAGTGGAGAACAAAGGGCACGATGGCATAGCGGCACAGGGAGCATCGGTGGTGCTGCAATCTGCGCCAAGCCACACCAACCCTAGGAGCATACCCCAGCTTCACCAACACCAAACCACCACCAGGGCAACACCAAGCCATCACGAGGGCACGACGAAGCTAGGGTACCGAAACCCTAGTCTCACAAAACCGAAAGGGACGAGTAGAGGAGATCCCACCTCCCAAATCCAATTGGATAGGAAGACAGATTAAAGGGTGTCGCAACATCTTTTGCTAGCGGCGGCGGCCAAAGTGGCTGGACACGCCGGAATCTAGAGGCGGCAGAGGCGGCGCCATGGCATCGCCATAAGGGAGGCAAGAGAAGGAGCGATGAGAGCTCGAGGGCGAATGAGGTCAGGGTGGGCCGACCTAACCCTAGGGTTAGGGTTGGGCCCAACCCCAGCGGACCAAATGGGCTAGATGGGCCATAATCCAGGTCGGGCTGGCCCACGGGTCAGGCCTGGTTGTTTAAAATAAAATAAGATATAATTTTTTATTAGAAATCTAAATCCTTACCAATATTTTAGCTCTAGAAAAATGTACAAAAATCCTAAAAATACAAGTAATATATCAAAATGATCACAACAATAATCTCTACTAAGCAAAAATATAACATTACCTACTAAAACCCTAAATGAAATTTAGGATACTAAGGGAAAGTCCTAAAAAGAATAAAAATAATTTTTGCATATAAAAATAAATCTATTATTTTATAAACATACTAACTTATTTTCTTACCATTAAAACTTAAAGCATATATTTAAGGACATGTAATATTTTGAAGAATTTTACAAAAATAAAGATAATACTTAAAAATAAATAAAATTCATTTTATAGATCTTGAATAAGTATATTTTACTATAAAAATACTAAGTATATTGTTCCAAAACATTTTAAGGTTCTTAGGTAATAAATTTCCATTTATCTATTTTATTAAAATGAAATAGTTGTTTTTTAATTCTTTAAAATTATTTCCTAAATAAGAAATAATTACATTTCTTTATAAAACCTTAAATCTTTTAAGTCTAAGAACTAAATCCAAAATCATAACTTGGATTCATTATAAAACTTAAGTGTAAACCATTAATTATATAATACACTTTTAAAACCTTAAATTCAAATAAAACCAACAACTTTTAAATTAATATTGTGTATCACTCACATATGATATGGTGAGTGCTCTTTATTTCTTAATCATACTAATCATAACATCAAACCTTAACAAGCAATAAGATCATCTAACTATGCCTTCTTTAATAAGTAATCTATTATTTTATAATTGCAAATCACATTTAAACTCATCATTCATTTAAATTGAAAGTGGATGATCTCACACTCTTAAACATTCTTATTACAAAACTTAAAACTTATTAATACTTTAGACACATCACACCCTAAGTCTACTTATTTTTTAAAGTTATCTTTGGTCCAAAAAAGTTATAAACACAATATATCAAGTTTAATTATGTTTTTATAGTTAACTTTGATCTATTTCAATTAAGTCATAAATCATCTTAAGTACAAACTATTCGAGCAAACACAAACGACATCGATCATATTCTATTAACCATAAAGATTGGTTAAATCTTATCAAAGAAACCTTTTCTTCAAAAGTTATTCGTTTTGCCACTTCAAACAATAACCTTATAAAAAATTCCTTTAACTCTTAACAACCTAACACATTAACTTCCATCATAATTACTAGATAGCAATTCACCGCAATCTTATAGTGTTATTATAATTCACTTGTATATTTTGCATGTTAAACTCTTAAATGCTTTGTAGATATAATTACTTGTGAAGTAAACTTGAAAATAATTAAATCTTAAAAAAACACCTAAGTTTAACTCATTCACGTTATTGGGGAACTATCTCGGGATTTTACAAAATGCATTACATTACTTATGCATCTCAGCATATTGCTTCTTTAAACATTAGTCCTTATTGGATCAATGATGTTGTTTTTAGATATTGGATCTTATATCATCTCGAAGACCTTGATTACATAATCTTGTGATCACAAAGGCAAGTTCACACTTGCTCATGTCCTTTGATTATTTTATACCAAGTATTTGCAAACCTAGTGCTATCATCACCTGTATTCCAAAAGGGTTAGAAAACATTATTTTCATAATGATATGATTATGGGTTATTTATGTTGGTTCGCAGCATAGAAAACAAAAAATTTCCTACGATGGGAACTATACACCAAGATCTATCTACTAGATACAAGCAACGGGTGGATATACATCCATGGAGAACTTACCCTTGAAGACAACAAAACTTTGTTAACGAGTTGGAACTCGTGGATGATGTAGTCGTACACTTGCCGATCTCAAGATCGTGATGAAGTCTAGCAGGTCCGGCTCTAGCATGTCCTTCAGATCTAGCTCTAGCAAGTCCAGCACCACCAAGTCCAGCACCGCAAAGCAGTGGTGCATCCGTGATCGCACACACGTCCGGTACCCCGACAACCTCCGTCCCTCGCTCCAGCAAAGCAGCGGAAGCAGCAACTCCTTTTCAGATAAATCCACTAGGAACATGTATCTCGCTAATCCGAGACCATGGGGGAATAATACTAGAGGGGGAGAGAGATCCTTTACGAGGAGGTGTGAGGAAGAAGGGGTGTGAGGGGGGCCTTTTATAGGAGGAGGGGGGTGCCCCTCCCCATGGCCGGCGCCCAAGGGGTGACCCCTCACCTCCTCATTCATGTGGTGGTAACTCCCTCCACATAAATTTGCCCCTTCACATTCTCTTTTAAAGTCCCCACTTTAAATGCATTAAATTTCTCCAAATTTAATGCTCTCTCATTTAATAAAACTCTTTTATCAATTTTATTCAGAATTTTGTTAATTACTTTAATTAACAAAAATTCACATAAAACCCCCTGCAACATTTCAATATTATATGCAGAACCAATTTCAGCAATTTCACCCGAAACAGTTTCGGTGTCTATTGAAATAATTCCAGCGCTTTCTTAAATCTTTATCTGAAACATATTTGCTCCAAATGGTGTCGGTATCCCTTAAGTGTGTCACCCTATGGTTCGCGAATAATGCAGACATGATCGAGACCCCTCTCAGATCAATAATCAGAAGCGGGACCTGGAGATCCATACTGACTCCTACACATTCAACGATGACTTCTGTGATCGTGAGAACCTTTAACGCTGGTAACTAAATCCCTTTGTCTCATGATATAATACATGTCCGAGATTCGATCATCGGTATCCAAATACCTAGTTTGATCTTGTTACCGACATGCACTCTTTTCTCGTTCCCGTGATATAACATTCTAGTGATCACATCACTTGCTTGCAAGCTATCTTAATGTGATATCACCGAGAGGGCCCAGAGTATATCTATCTGTCATCAGGATGGACAAATCCCACTCTTGATCCATGAGCCTCAACATAACACCTTTGTAGCACTGAACCCACCTTTATAGTCACCCTGTTACGATGTGACATTTGGTGTTATCAAGATACTCTTCTGGTGTTAGCAATTAACATGATCTCATGGTCTAAGGACTAAGATTACTTCGTATGATGTTATAGAAATATAAACATAATGACTTTGATCGTAATGCTATACTTCGGATGAATGTTCATCACATCATTCCACCAATGTTGTGACCTCATTATTAATAACATCCAATGTCCATGATTAGGAAACCTTGATCATCTTATTAATCAACGAGCTAGTTTATATGAGAGGCATTACTAGGAACTTTGTATTTTGTTTATTAAACACACATGTATTAACATTTCCAATTAACACAATTATAGTATGCAAAATAAACATTTATCATAAACATGGAATAAGATAATAACCACTTTATTATTGCCTCTCGGGCATATTCCCTTCAGTCTCTCACTTGTGCTAGAGTCAATAATCTAGTTTGAAAAACTTTGCGTATTGAAAACCTATGGTTTTCTGGTGTTGCATATACGCGATTGCTAGTGGTTAACATAATCTCCGGATTTGATAGTTTCAGGTCCGTGTGTATTTGCATGTCTTTGCGACTCTACGCATCACTCATTCTCAAATGAGATGGCATTGTATAAATTTGGTCCTTTGGTGAGACCTTTAGCTCGTTTGGGTTAAAATATGTTGATATTATTGTCATACAATATATCTTCATAGTATTAGCCCACTTTGAAATACACCTAGTTTGATAATAAACTACTTAACACAAATGCCCTCCTATGCTGCTACTATAGTAGTCATATACTTAGCCTTTTGTTGTAGTATCCGTCATAATGTTTCAACTTTGGAACTTATCCAAATCCATCATGGAACATCCTTTCCATTACATTGTGCCACTCATAGTCTAAATTGAGATAAATTTAATTTGTATCTTGTGACAAAACTAGTATCAATGTAACACTTTACAATGAACTACTTTTAACTATTTGTCACTTATACATGATATATTCTTAGTTCTTCCAAAGCTCATAAGAATATCTTTACTATTGTCCAATGATCATCTTATGAATCATTCTGGTATGTGCTCATAACATTTAGAGCATAGGACATTCTGGATATATACATATCATGGTATAATTGATCAAAATCTTCATGTGATTTTACTCACCAAGTGTTGAAACACTTGAATCTTGATACAATCCTTTCCATGCAGCAAGAACCTTTCTTATTGTTTCCATATTGAACCCTTTCAATATATCATATATGTATGTCTAGCACAACCATATTAGCGCCTCAATCTATCCATATAGATATTGATGCCAAATATTCCGGTTTTGCCCAAGTCTTTCATCAAAATCTTATTTTAATGAAATTCTTAACTTGTGTCAATACAAGATACATCATTTCCAATCAACAATATGTCCTCTACATAATGTATTAGAAATATGTCTCAGCGCTCCCACTTAATTTCTTGCAAATGCAAGTATCTTCATTATCTCTGATGAATTTAAACTCTTTTAACAGTTTCATCATGGTGAAGATTCCAACTCCGTTATGCTTACTTCAACTATTGAAGTTTGCATGCCCTTTTAGCACCCTTTGAATTAAAAAAAAACCATCGGCCTGTGTCTTGTACACGTCCTAGGTAACCATTCTATTAGAAGAACATTGTTTTGTTTGTTCAACTACCATACATCAAATTATATGTAGTGGTTTCTACATTAAACCGTCAAGACTAAATATCGCTATGAAAGATCAAATCTTGTCATAGTCAACTCCTTGAACATTGTCGTAAACTTCTTTCTAACATGTCGACTATTTCATAGATGTTAAACATCCATGTCTATTTCTTTATAGATCCAAACACGACCGATAGGCTTCACGCCTTTCCAGAGGGTCTTCCAAGTTCAGAAACTTGATTTCTCGTGTATGGATACTATCACGGATTCTATGACTTCTAGTCATTTTATGGAGACAGGGCCCATCATCGCTTCTTTGCATGTAGTCGGTTCATCATTGTCAAAACAATAACGACTTGCTTATCAAATCACACTATTTGATTCTTACTGACCCACACGGTTCAATAGGAACTCTAATCTCCAAGATCACACCCTTTGTAATCACGGGAGCCATGAGCATTGTGGCTGCCACCAGGACACTTCCCGGTGATGTTCTACTTAGCACATATAGCTAAGGTTCAACAACCTTATCAAAGTTCTATTATCCTCCCACTTAAATTTTCATGAAAAAATTCCTTCTCAAGAAACTTAACGTTCCAAGTGACAAACTCTTTTGTCCTCGGTGTTATGGAGGAATTCCCAACAAATTCTTTGGGATAACCTACAAAGATGTGCTTATCCGACTTTGGTTGTAAACATTTTACTTATGCATAACATACCAAAATTTAAGAAAAGACAATTCAGGTTTTATCCCAAACCATAACTTATATGGTGTCATTTCAACGGATCATGATGGTGCTCTTTTTAGTGAAAAGCGATAGTCTCTACAGCTTCAATCCTTAAAACATAATGGCAGTTTTATAAATGACACCTTTGATCTTACCATGTCAAACATGGTTTGATTTCATCTCTCAAATATTCCATACTCCTATGGTTTACCGAAAAACACAAATCATGGAACAATTCCTCAAATCTTAGGTGTTTTGCTAAACATGTAACTCAAATATCTTCCTTTATGATCAAATCATAAATTCTTTTATTTTCTTATTACAATGATTTTTCACTTCATCTTGAAAGTCTTTGAACAATTTTCAAATGTTTCACACTTCTTCCTTATTAAGTAAATATATAGACATATTCACTTAAATTTCCAGAGAAAGCATATGAAGCAAACAGATCCACCGCATATGGCTACACATAATGGACTATATACATCAACATGCATAATATCCAATAAGTTAGTTATCCGTTCCTCTTTGGCCTATGGACGGAGTTTCAATTATCTCGAGGAAAGTTTCACAAGCGTCAATTGATCAAAATCAAAGACTCCAAAAATTCCATCAACATGGAGTTTCTTCATGTTTTCTTTCTAATATAATTTAAAACGGCGATGTCACTTCATAAGTGATCTTTTAATCATTTGTCTTATGACATTTTAGCAATAATATTTATGGATGTAATTTCTCCAACTAGACTTGTAAAAGTTCATCCATCCTTTATGGAATATGGTAATTATGTGAACAACCATTGTTCTCGTAATACCGGAACAAAATAACAATTATTAAAACAAATCTTGAAGGCTAGGTTTAACGACAACGAAAAAAATAATAACACTTTATTTGTTTTCAATGATCATCGTCACTTATTCTCTTGCTAGTTACTTAGGCCATTGCAGTTTATGAATTGCATTGTCCTGTATGACACTTTATACCAACCCATTCGGTATCCAATACCGGTATCCAATACCTCAGAACCACATTGTTTAACAAGCAAGGAATACGACCATAACATGTATATCTTCTATATACCTAAGTTGGACATGTCCAACCTTTTCTTTTCTGCCAAATATTTTATAGATTCTCTTTCAACAATTCCTTTTTTAAAGAATCTATCAACATCAATAGTGGTGTCATTCACATGACACATAGTACAAAGCGTGTATAGTCAAATACTAATACCTTTGGACTTGCACTTTGAAGTGGATCACCATCATCAAATGTTTGGTGTTCTTTAAAAAATCCATTCTCTAGTAATCTATTAGTGTAGTAAACATTTTACTTACATCTTCTATTCATCCTTATCATGACAACTTTCATGATCAAGCTACTATAGCCTATAAGGAAGAATCGCGAGTATAATGTTAGTTCCCAAAATCTTTTCGGGAGATCCGGATGCTTAGCATCTCCATCCTACACAAATTCTCATACAATATGAGAACATGTATTTTGCTAAATTATACTCTATCATAATGCAACCAAAAACATTGTTTCAGATATCACAATATCTTTCACACATGATGGTTTCTGAAACAATTTTCAGCTCCTATATAATCTTGATATTAAAACAACTTTTGAATATCAATAATCATGGAGGCAAACATGATACTTTAGATACTAACATTGGAATTCTTACTCTTAATTTAATACTACTATTAAACTTCATGGAGTAAATAGAGTTTGCTGAAAGTTTGCAATAAGACTTATAAACTTTAAATTGACATTCCAAACAATACGATACCAGTTCATAAAGTAAATATCCAGAATTCTATAGTTCTATTATCTCAATTAAAACTAAGCATAAGGTAGTGAACAGACGCCAATGACTACAACAAATTATGCAAATTCACTTCGATTTAGTTTATCACAAATTGAGTTCGACTAATCCAAATTAGAAATGAACTCCCACTCAAAAACGACATCTCTCGTGCCTTTTTGGTGATTACATGAACCAAATCCACTGCACCAAGTCCGATCATCACGTGAGTCGGTGTAGCTTCAAAGGCGAGCATCAATATGGGCATCATATCAACTATATGACTCATGCTTAACCTTTCGGTCCGTGTTCCGAGGCCATGTCTGTACATGCTAGGCTCGCCAAGTAAGAACCTTAGTAATCGCGTGTGTAAAACTGTCTTACACCCATTATATGAAAGCGTAGAGTCGAGTACACCCGATCATCACGTGATGTCTCGAAACATGATCCATAGAACGGTGCATACTTAAGGAAGAACATATTTTTTATCTTGATATCTAAATGAGGGATCATCTTAAAATACTATTAAAACGTCAAACTAGAAATATAAGATGCGAACATTATATGTATAAAGTGGAATGATATGGTCCATGCATTTGATCACCATCATATGCATCGTGGTATGATCTCTATCATTCCTTTGTGTGTGAGGCCAAGGTCTATGGAACTTACACGTTAGGTGTGTTGTAAGAGTATCAACTATACATCAACTTACAACATTACCATATCATGACACTAGCCTAGCAACGATCTAAACTAGACGCCTCTAATTTATCAATTACAAGTTTTTACGTGGCTTAGGGCTTTCGAAGATAGAACCGGTCTTACCTATGAACATGGAACCACAATGATAATAACTAAGTTATTAGCAACTCGTTGTAACTTAGATATTGACTATAGTAGGAGAGACAGACACCCGCCAGCCACTTATGCAAAACTAGTTGCATGTCAGTCGTGGAACCGGTCTCATGTGCGATGACATGTAAGGTTGGTCCGGGCCGCTTCATCCCACTATGCCACCAATATCCAAAAAACATGAAAGATGCAATAATATGATCATCATCGCCCACATATAAACATATGTGTACTACCCGTGCAAAGCACCTACGCATAGATCAGGCTCTGATACCACTGTTGGGTTCGCAGCATAGAAAACAAAAAATTCCTACGATGGGAACTATACGCCAAGATCTATCTACTAGATACAAGCAACGGGTGGATATATATCCATGGAGAACTTACCCTCGAAGACAACAAAACTTTGTTAACGAGTTGGAACTCGTGGATGATGTAGTCGTATACTCGCCGATCTCAAGATCATGATGAAGTCCAGCAGGTCCGGCTCCAGCACGTCCTTCAGATCCAGCTCTAGCAAGTCCAGCACCACCAAGTCCAGCACCGCAAAGCAGTGGTGCATCCGTGATCGCACACACGTCCGGTACCCCATCAACCTCCATCCCTCGCTCCAGCAAAGCAGCGGAAGCAGCAAATCCTTTCCAGATAAAGCCATCAGGAACATGTATCTCGCTAATCCGAGACCATGGGGGAATAATACTAGAGGGGGAGAGAGATCCTTCACGAGGAGGTGTGAGGAAGAAGGGGTGTGAGGGGGGCCTTTTATAGGAGGAGGGGGGTGCCCCTCCCCATGGCCGGTGCCCAAGGGGTGACCCCTCACCTCCTCGTTCATGTGGTGGTAACTCCCTCCACATAAATTTGCCCCTTCACATTCTCTTTTAAAGTCCCTACTTTAAATGCATTAAATTTCTCCAAATTTAATGCTCTCTCATTTAATAAAACTCTTTTATTAATTTTATTCAGAATTTTGTTAATTACTTTAATTAACAAACATTCACATAAAACCCCTGCAACATTTCAATATTACATGCAGAACCAATTTCAGCAATTGCACCCGAAACAGTTTTGGTGTCTATTGAAATAATTCCAGCGCTTTCTTAAATCTTTATCTAAAACATATTTGCTCCAAATGGTGTCGGTATCCCTTAAGTGTGTCACCCTACGGTTCGCGAATAATGCAGCCATGATCGAGACCCCTCTCAGATCAATAATCAGAAGCGGGACCTGGAGATCCATACTGACTCCTACACATTCAACGATGACTTTTGTGATCGTGAGAACCTTTAACGCTAGTAACTAAATCCCTTTGTCTCATGATATAATACATGTCCGAGATTCGATCATCGGTATCCAAATACCTAGTTTGATCTCGTTACCGACATGCACTCTTTTCTCGTTCCCGTGATATAACATTCTAGTGATCACATCACTTGCTTACAAGCTATCTTAATGTGATATCATCGAGAGGGCCCAAAGTATATCTATCCGTCATCGGGATGGACAAATCCCACTCTTGATCCATGAGCCTCAACATAACATCTTTGTAGCACTGAACTCACCTTTATAGTCACCCTGTTACGGTGTGACGTTTGGTGTTATCAAGATATTCTTCTGGTATTAGCAATTAACATGATCTCATGGTCTAAGGACTAAGATTACTTCGTATGATGTTATAGCAATATAAACATAATGACTTTGATCATAATGTTATACTTCGGATGAATGTTCATCACATCATTCCACCAATGTTGTGATCTCGTTATTAACAACATCCAATGTCCATGATCAGGAAACCTTGATCATCTTGTTAATCAACGAGCTAGTTTATATGAGAGGCATTACTAGGAACTTTGTATTTTGTTTATTAAACACACATGTATTAACGTTTCCAATTAACACAATTATAGTATGCAAAATAAACATTTATCATAAACATGGAATAAGATAATAACCACTTTATTATTGCCTCTCGGGCATATTCCCTTCAATTTACTAAGAGGTAATAACATACTATGGAAGTTCCGGTGGTAAAGGAACATATTATCTAGGACTTAAACAACCAATGTCACCAGTGATTCTTACGTCATATAATACGCGTTAACCATAAGACTTGGAATGAGACGAGAAAGTTATCTGGATCTTCTTCCTTTCACATGAACGGATGACCTTATTGTGAGGCTATAGATTCCCTATGAGGACTCAGCACATGGGTGGGACCCCTCAGTTCCCCATGATATTGGTGTCTAGATTACCCGTGGGGGCGGAGGTATTTCTGCCGCTGCGGTGGGGGTTGCCAAGGACATGGTCTGCTCACTAGAGTCTCAGAGGGGTTACCAGGGTTATATCTACCTGTATGGGGGTTAACGGAGGTATTCCTTCTTGGGGGGTTGTGTTCCATGTGGGGTCGCGGAGAAGGACAACGAATGGCTTGGATCTTACGTTGGGCCTCAAACCAAGGAAGCTTGAACAGGGACATACTCCCGGCTGCAAAACAAAGCTTAAGGTATCTTGTGAGAAAAGTAACACACCTCTCCAGAGTGAATAAAATTGTAACATGTTACTCCCTGTTCCGGGAAGGAGCTACGAACGCAGCAGGAAAGAAACTCCACGAAGTTCTGATAAACCTGTGAAGGCTGACGTACATAGCTTTTCAGAATAAAAGCAAACTTTGAAGAAATATTTACGAAAACCTGCATAGCTTACGACCTATGGTCTACGACTATAGATAGTGCATCAAACAATCCTTTTTAGTGAACTTGCTGAGTACGCTCGTACTCAACCGTATCTTATTAACCCTTGCTAGGTTCTAAAGACGATGAAGACGACGTCAACACCAACTTATACTCAAAGGAATCAACATCGAAAGCTCAAGATCTTCAATAAAGTCAATGGAGACATCATATACATCAACCGAAGTGAAGCCGAAGTTCCTTTTTAGATAGGAATATAATGTCTAGCCATAGAAACTATTTCTATAGAGCAAATGTAGTAGCTACATTTGCAAGCCAAATATTTTAGATACTAGTCTTATTAGTCTGTTAGTTCTGAGTTCTTATTTTTGGTTCTTCTTTGTAAGAAGTTGTTTTCTTCCTCTTTAACCTAGAATGTTCTCTAGATCTTTTGTAAAGAGTCGAGTTGTAACCTATAGTCATGTCTTGGACCTGCTATGTTTCTGTTATACCACTCCGAGGGATGTAATACTAGTGGAATGATGTTTCATTGGTGTTATGTCAACGACTATAGTATACTACATCATGTAGTGGTATGTTGGGTCACCGCAGGGTGCAAGTCAGTAGGCTTGTTGTCCCTAATGGCTTGCGCAACGTCCTTCACAATGTCGGTCATGCTGCTAAAGGCATGGATCTCTTCGTCAGCTAGGACGCCCCTCTTCCTCTTGTCATTAGTAGCAGCAGCTGTTGCTGCAGCAGCTCGAGCATCGATAGACTTCTCCGGGGCATCATGGTTTGTCGAACTCTTGGGGGTCAGCGTCCTCAGGAGTGCCAAGGGGCTCACCTAACCCCATGGCATACCTCCCGATGGCAAGGCCGTAGGATAAGATGGTCTGCATCTAGACATAGTTCTGGATGGGCTTGTTGAGGTACTCTACGTTCTTGGGGTGCGCCTATGAGTGCAAAAGAGTGTGTTAGCTATGAATGATAATGCCAATGTTGTACAAGAAGAGAGGGCGACAATGATCATTGGTGCAGACCTGAACATGCCCCTCGAAGTGCTCAATGGCAAGAATAATGGTGAAGGTGTCCTCATCCCATTCCGCGCCGCTAAGGTCTCACAACTTGCTGATCTGGATCCAACGCACCCTCTACTTCCTTAGGTGGTTGTACACCTGAGTGCCTAAAACCTCAGCACTGTAGTGCTCGAACAAAGCTTTGGCGTACACATTGAGATGGATCTCCTTGAACCCCTTCTCAGTACGGACACCGTTCTTCATGATCTCGCACATCTTGTTCAGCACGAAGGTGGACATGTAAGGGAGTCATTTCATGGTCCCCTTCATTTGCGCCTTCTTGAGCTCTGCTGAGACCTTAGCCTCGATAGAGGCGACAAAGGCCTGGACAGAAGGGCCAGCGAACACGATGCCACTCTCTGGAGTGGGTGACATCAACGACACCATCTGGTTCTGTGTTAGAGGTTGGCTGTCATCCACATAAGAGGTGATCCGGGAGTTCCCAATTGGGATCAAAGCCTGACTAAACTGGTCGCGGGACAGTCCTATAATGAGGGCGCAATACAAATAGAAATGAATCAAGCTATGATCAAGATGGTTTTCTAATGGAGCAAACTAGCATATGAATCAATTTCAGAACATGCTCACAAGAAGATGGTCTTCTACTCTACCTAACAAGCATACCATTCACACTATGAACAACACATGAACCCTAGCTAACATTCATATGAATCTAGCAACAGTAACACCTCATCTACAAGATCCAACCGAACAAAGCTGAACATTCAGATCTTACCAAAACATGATTGAAAAACAAGTAGCAAATACATTTAAATTCTACAAATCTGGCTAAAACCTACACATGATATTTGCACAACAATCTAACAGGTACTTGAATGAAGCTATGAACTACAAGTCCTAACCCTTGCAGCTCTGTAGATCTAAGCTAACCCTAGGTGGAAGTGGAGATGCATACCATCATCGTAGGAGGTGCCCGACGCAGCTCACCGGTAGAGGAGGAGGAGGAGGAGCCCTCACGCCGCCGTCAACACCGAAGCTCACCGGTAGAGGAGGAGGAGGAGGTTCCCTTCACGCCGTCGTCAACACCGAAGCTCACCGGAGAATAGGAAGGTACTTACCTGGCGCGGACGGAGCGGGGAATGGAGGTCGATCTAGGGGAGGGGGATGACAGGTGGTGTTTCGGAGTTGAGCGGGATGGTAGAAATAGGGGACAATTTCGACGGAGAGATTCACTCACCTCCCGTCCCAGCTTTTTTGCTGCAGCTGAAAAGCTCCCGCCATCTCCGTCATCAGCCGCGCTCGTGCGGGGGAGCTCCGTTTTTGCATCAGGTGGGCGCACGACGAGGGTAGTTCCATGAAAACGGCCGATTCGATCGTAGTCGTTGGACCTGACCGCAGGTTGTTTTAAAATTCGCGCCAACGCAGCCCAACCACCAATGCGAGCAACCAATCGGCTGTCCGGAACTCATGGAGGCTGCCAAACGTGCCCTGAGAAACGCTGCCAAACGTGCCCTGAGGAACACTGCGTCAACCTTATAGACCAAATTGCGTTTACAAGTACTCCCTCCGATCCAAATTAATTGACTCGGATTTTCTAGATTCGGATGTATCTATACATGTTTTAGTACCAGATATATCCGAATCTAGATAAATCTAAGTCAATTAATTTGGACCTATAATAATTGTTCTATCGCCCCGGATTGCATCGGAGAAGCAATTTATAATGACTTTTTGTTCTATCTCTCAAAAAAAATTGCGTTTACAAGTTTGGGCACTATACTTGCATTGCAGCCAGCCGAAGCAATGGACAGGTGAGGTGAGGCGGTAACAGAGGACAAGTGCATCACGATCCGTGCGAGACAAGCAGATCCGCCCGATCATGAGATTACCCTACCCGCCTCGTCTCCCTCCAGGCCCCATAAATTCCAGTCTCCCACGGCCCTCCCACCTCGCCGCCCCGACTCCCAAGCCCAAATCCCCAAATCGCCCCTAAAACCCTAGCCTCACGCCATGGCCGCCTCCCCTACCGCCTCCGCTTCCGGCTCCGTGGCTGCGGCGGCGGCGGCGGCTGCCTCCGAGGCCAACGACGGGCCGGTGCTCTCCGTGGTCTCGAAGCGCCTCCGCGCGCTGCGGAAGAAGCAGAACCGCATCGCCCAGATGGAGGAGTCCGCCGCCGCCGGCAAGACCCTTAACCAGGAGCAGAAGGAGGTGCTCCGCTCCAAGCCCATCGTCGCCGCGCTCATCGACGAGCTCGAGCGCCTCCGCTCCCCGCTCTCCGCCGCCCTCACCGAGGAGCTCGCCACCGTCCCCGCCCCCTCCGCCGCCCCGACCCCTGCTGCCGCCGGCTCCGATTCGTCCATCCAGGACCTCCTCGCGCTCGTCTACTTCGGCTCCCTCTTCGATGTCAAGCAGCAGAGCGAGTTCATCGCCACGATGGTCGCCCGCCAGCATGAGCGCAGCAGCTGCATCACCTACGACACCGTCGGGGATGACACTGTGGACCTGCTTGTGGAGAACGACCTCGACGTTGTGTCTGATCTGGCTGCCCTTGCTGCGGCTCGTCCTGCTTCCGCCGTGGGCGTCTCCCATCGCGACGCGCTCCAGGCCTGTGCCCATCATGCCCGCTTATGGCTCGCCCGTGCTGAGGAGCCCATCCACCCTGACTCCCCATTTACATGTGAGCGCTTGTAAAGGTTTCTAATCTGATCTGATTTTAGGTGATTGGTAATTAACTGATTGTGGCTTTTGTCTGTAGATGCTGCGGTGAGGACTAAGTTGGACAGGATCATGGCATCAGAGTACTACACAGCGGCTGCGGTTGGGAACTATGGAGCTGAAGGTGTGCAGACACAGGAGAGCATGTCTGCCTCGCCAGAGGCACCGTCAGTGGAAGAGAACCTAGCTGCTGAAGTTCACAAGGTGAATTTGGAAATCTCATTCCTTTAATTTAGTTCGTGTTTAGCACGGGGAATTGATCATTGTTCTGTAACTTCATTGTGATCTGTGTCATGATTGACTCGCTGTACTCTTACTGTTATCATCATTATCTGCTGCTGCTGTTTGAGCTGATTCAGTTCAATTGTTGAGAATTAACTTTATCTGGGTGAAAGAAAATTGAAAGGTCACTTACCTGGGGTGTGTTTTGCGAGGTTAGATAATATTTCAATGCTGTTTCGTGTGGATGTAGAGTACCATCTCTAGATAATAGCATAGTGACTACATTGGTGTTCTGGAGAAAATGCTCTGAAAATAGTAACTTAATTCACCATGTTTAGTGGCCACTACTATTTGGTGGCAGGATAAGAATAGATGAACCGAGTTTGTCTAAATGCTGATGGGCCTTTGCAGTTTGCACCACAGTAATTGTTTTTTGCAGTATCAAAGATTATTCTAAAGATAAATTATCATTAGAATTAGTGCTGGAATCCATATCCATCTACTCCTAATTTACATCATGTGTCTGAATTTTCAAAGTCTATGTCTTTGGCCCTCTACTTATGTGGGGTAAAAGACTAATTTTTTATGACAACATTCTGAATAAGTGAACACATGTAAATTCTCATGTCGCTTTTATGCTTGTAAATTTGATAGAAAGCTGGCATTCCCACAACCCTGACGATGAGTGCTCCAAGAATTGCTTCTTGGAGCTCTAAATTTGTTTCTTTTTCCCACGGTACAAAAATGTTCATTTTTCCATGAAATGTTATGTACTGGAAGTTGTTGAGTCTGAACTTAAGCATGTTTACTTTTCCTGATTTTTTGGTCATTTGGAATTATTATTTTGATCCCTCTATTACTCGTTGAGGTAGCATGTGCTCCAGGTTGCAGATTTGCTCCTTCATTTGTACATTAGTCAAAGATTGACTATTGCAGATCTACTTTATGATTGTGACTAATTTGAATTTTATAGAATATAAAAGTAGAAGTTTAACAATCTTTGGTTTGACAGCTGAATTTTTAGTCATCTGGAATTATTATTATGATCCCTCTATTACTTGCTGAGGGTGCACATGCTCCAGGGTGAAGATTGGCTCCCTGATTTGCACATTCTTACTTCAAATATTGACTATTGCAGATCTACTTTATGATAATGATTTTTAACTAATTTGAATTTTAGAATATAAAAGTAGAAGTTTAACATTATTTGGTGTGTGCTTGGCATATTGTTGCAAGCTTACTTTTTTTAGGTGCAAGTTCTCTTGCATAACTGTAGCTCGTTCATAATCATTGTTTTAGTTCCTTCATTCATGTAACCGTTGTTTAATTTTTTCTGTCTCCCGAGGAGAAGGTTTTGACTTTTGTTTGAAGAATACTTTTCTTTTTAACTACAAGCGCCCTATCCTCTTACTGCCAGTTGCAGCAGCCACCCTTCCGTTCTTGTCGTTTTTTTTGTGCACGCTTGATTTGTGGTGTTCATCTGTTTTTATTACTAATACTTCCGGAAAGCTACATAAGATTAGTTTAGACTATAGATATTGTATATTCTCTAAATTGCATAGGGAATTCCTAAGCTCTCAGTGCATGTCCACAGTTTTCAATGCTTTCAGACCGAAATTAAGATGTTTTCAGTATCATTTTATGCTGGTATCGCTTTCGCATAATTGTGATTTAATTTCCCTAGATTTGAAAAATAGCTAATGTGAATGTGCAGTTGTGCGCAGTTGTGTATGCTTTATAAATGAAGTCATGATTTGTCCATTACAAAGCACCTGTAGCTTGTTGCCTCGGACATTATCTTTAGAGAAACCGTACAATGGTAGTATAGTTCTTTAGCATACAGCACTATTGAGAAGTAGATAAACATTTTGAATGATGCAACACTCACCTGTAGTAATACATTTCATTGGTGTAGAGCACTATTTAGAAGTAGATAAACAATTTAAATGAAACATTCATAAAACTGTGAAAGAAATACATTTATACTTCTATTATGGTGAATAACATTCCAGGTTTTATTGTATGAACAAACAAACCAGTATCATGTTCTCTACACTGCTTCCACTGCTGCTTATTAAGATTATTATTATTCTTATTTTCTGGCCTTAGTCTTCACAGAGGAATTTTGGCGTAATTTGCCCATTTCTGCTTGTGCCCATGGCCCATGCATGGTATCTGTTGTAGATCATAAAGGAAAAAATGTAGGGATGTAAATAGTGATTGTTGATTTTGACAAAAATGTTACATTTAAGGGCTGTATGGCTCCTATTTTGATTCCAAACTTCATATCCTTAACTGACCTGGTTGGACTCCATGCCTCTGTAGATCAATCCTATAATAATTAGACACAGTGGGCGAAGCTGCCAGCTAATAGAGTGTTATCAGGGAAGCCTTTTTTAGTTGCACTGATGCAATAGCCTCTGTCATGCCCAAAGAAGCAAAGTAGCACTAATTTTCTGATACTAGCATATGCCCAAACAAGCGAAGTAGCATTAATTTTCTGATACTAGCATATGATCAGAGTAAGCACTAATATTTCTGATACTAACATATGCTGGAATTATTATTTTTTGCTTATTCATGTATTTGGATTGGTTATTCATATTGCGATGCTTGTAACATATTTGTCTGTTCACCTCTGAAAGGAGAAACGTAGTGAGACTCGCATTGACCTTTTTGGTACTTGCTGGCAGGATGAAAATGAGGACACTCATGGTACAGAAATCTACAATGATGAGTCCAATGCAGCTGATGTTCAAGATGTGGTATTGACCAATGTCCTGCAGAATGATTTCCTGTTGATGTTACATAATTCTGCTGTCTGCTAACACACAACAATTTCAGGATGGTGAAGCCCCTGTGAATCCTCCTGAGGAATATCCTGCAGCAGAGTCAGAGCAGGAGAAATTTGAGGTGGAAGGACAAGACGAGAGGGATGCTGAGCCAGAAGAGCAACAGTTCCAGCAGCCTCGGCGGTCTCACCAGAACCAGCGAGGTGGCGGTCGTGGCAGGAGGGGCTATCCTAATGGTAGCCGGGGTGGGCGTGGAGGACGTGGCGGATACCAACAGAATGGCCGGGGAGGTGGTGGTGGATACCAGGGTGGTGGCGGTTACCAGGGTGGGGGTGGATACCAGGGTGGCGGTGGTGGGTACCAGAATGGCCGGGGTGGTGGTGGCGGCGGCGGATACTACAACAACGATGATGGATACTACCAGCAGAGGAACTACAACAACAACAGGGGCAGGGGTGGCCGCTCTGGCGGCAATGCCTATTACAACAACCAGGGAGGAGGCCAGCAGGGAGGTGGTCACGCGTACAATGAGAGGGTTGAGCTAGGCGCAAACGCCTAGTCTTGATTGTTGTTTTGCTGGTAGTGTCACGAGAGAGGGAAGGGAGTCTGGGAGCCATTTTGTCATTTATAGAACTAACTTAGCCTGTTATTATGTCGCTCGATTCACCCCATCTGTGAGTTGTTTTGTTGCTCCAATGACTGCAAATGGTTTGGTCTATAATGTGGAATCTTTGTTGGATAGTAGCTTCTTCAGGGTCATTCGTTTCTCCAAAATCTGCGGTTTTTTCTGGTGCCAGTGATGTATTGTCGGTTGCTTTGGTTTAGATGGTTTTTGTTTTTTCGTTTGTTTTGGGTAATTTCATGTCGTTGTCTAGTGTCACGTTGGGATGCTTTGGTGGCTTCAGTAGTGCTTGTCGCATCTTAGCTTTCTATTTTTGACCTTGTGTTTGTTTAATCCAATGCTGTCCGAGAGCTGCACGATTATCTTTTGTCTTGAGCAATCCAGGTGTGTTTTTTCTAGGATAGGTGTCGCAGTAGCTGATAATTCTGTGTAGTGGCTGTTTTCTTAATTCCCGGGAGTAGCACAGCACTAACAAAATGATGTTTCTGTTTGCGTGTGGACTCGTTGCCCGTTGTTTAGTGTTGGAGAGATTCTTCTTGTAGGACTTGGCCAGACAGCTGACCAAGCGAAAAATATGTGTATCCGGTTTCTTGTGTTCCGAGAACACGCTCCAGGTTCTGCTGAGCTGAGTATTCGTATTGAATTGCAGGTTACCAGCTATCACCAGGACGCTTCTATCCCATCGTGCATGTTTGAACTTTTAGTGTTACTCTGTTTGAAGTTACCGCGTTGTCTCGGTCTGCTTGATATTACCACGTCTCTGTAAACGAGGATAGGTTTGAGGGCTGGGACAAGGTTGAAAGAAGGTTGAGGCTAGTACAGTAGAAGAAGGCTGTAGCTTTGGAACGGAACCACCGAATCATGGACCGCTGGGATGCATCATTCATTCTGCCCTGGTGCACGTCGCCTGATGCCGCCCGTAATCATGGCGCCGCGCATGTTACTACTAGGCTGTTTTGACCGCTGCTTTGCTTTCCCCCCAAACCTCGATTACTTTTCTCTCATCAAGAGCAGAGCCCCAAAGCGGAAACTGCAACAGCGTAAAAGCCCCCCCTCCCCTCCCCTCCCCGTCCCCTCGTGCTCGTATTATTATCAAGTCGGGCGCCCCGAGCGAGGTCGTTGTCGACCAAGATAGTTTTGCTCATCCAATCTCTTCACCTAACTGCTTCCGCCGATTAACACCCCATCTGCTGGAATGTTGTCTCGTCATCTTCTTCTGAATTAAGATAGAAATATTCTTACGAGCGCGCGCGTCTCCTCCTCCCTGGATTTAGTAAACACGAACACGCGTGCGCTCGCGTTCATAAAAGAAAGAAGCGCTACCTAACAAGGCGGGCGGGCATGGATGTCACCGAGGATGTAAACACTCGCGCTCACTCGTTACTTTCGCCATTATTATTTCCCCCTACGTCCGCATCATTCGCTCTCACGCCTTCACGCCAGGTCGTTACCTTCTCATGCTAGCTTTTCACACATCGCAGCAGCTAGCTAGATATCCTGCAGTTGAACGGCCCGAGCTAGCTAGATCGAGGGGAGTTTATAGCATCGTAGAATCACCACTTTTCATGTCAAATTCCCGTTTAGTACAACTTTTTTTAAAAAAATTCGGTACAAAATCCCAACTCATTTTTTGGCAAGTTTTTTTTAACAAAACATTAATTGCACATTGATCGCAAATTGAGGTTGTTTCTGACGGGTGGGACCTATTTGTCGGTGTCAATTTGCTTAGTTTGACTAGGGCCCACTTGTCAGCCTAATTAAAAAAATCAAGTTTACTTTTTTCCATCTCTCTCACATGTTTCCTTTGATTGTACACACGAATACCAGAAAGATCGATGGGCCATCGGAGCAGGTGCACAAGGGCATGATCGTCGTCGACGAGGAGAGCATGTGCCACGCAGTGGCGTAGGGGTGTGGCCGCGGCTTCACTGGCGGCCCTATGCACGGATCGGCCGGTCAAATAGATGGTTGTCGTCCATAGTCAGGACATTTCGTCGTGGATGCCGTTCTGATCTGCGTCAAGGAGGGCTCCGGCGACCACAACACTGCCTCTTCCATGGCTCCATCGGGACAGGGTTAGGTGGACCTATTGGCACCGACGGAAGACGAGATATCGGTTGGATGCGGCACACTAGCTTGGGTCCACACGCGTGACCACGGGAAGTTTGCATGATGGTGGGGGTGGGGTAACTCTTGTGATGACCCAAGACACCACTTCATGTTGTAGTACGTAAACCATTGACATAAGACCAATGAAACACCGTTGCGTAAATATTATATCACTCGGAGTGGTACAACACGAACATTGTGGGTCTAAATTTCTTATATATTCATTGTTACACACCAAAAGTGTACATAAGTTTCGAGATCCTCCTTGTTCCAATGAGAGTTTACATGTAAATTTAAAATCAACTTAACTAGCTTTAAGATCAATGATACTACTAAACTTAGCACACTTGGAGCTCAACAACTTATTTATTAAAGTTTTACGCTGCTCGACTCCTCTAACTAATACTAGTCTATCTAAGATCCTGTTTTTACATCTTCGTCTTTAGCTCCATAGACATGCCATAGTTTATTCCTTCTATGTTTCTAAAAAGATCTGGTTCCTCATAGTAGATTTTCCCCTCTTCAAGTTTCTCGGAAGTCGCCTCTTCGGTGTTCTCACAATCTAAGCAAGAGTTTAAGAAGGTAAGATTAAGTAAGGACGCCCTCAATTTCTTTTGTATAAGATGCGTGCTTGATTTACTAACTACACTCGTCGATCCTAGATCCTAAGATTATGCAAGTTCTTGAGAACGGTTTCTTGAAAAGATAAGCTTTATTTAGAAAACTATGACCGTTAGCCTTTATAGGTTGTTAGGTATTCATGGAGTCTCTTTCCCGATGCGACCGGAGTTCAATTCCACGGACAAGGAGTGACAAGCCACATTTATGCAATTTGCAGAGGTGGCGCTACTTTCTCACAAACGTCCTTGGCTTTGTTGCCTTTATTCACGGTTCCATGGTATGAGGCCCACATCAAGTATATCCGAGTCATTCCAAGTTCTTCTCCACGCCCCCACAATCTACCCTTTGTAACAAGGTTCGATTAGAAGACTTACACTTAATTACCCTTCCTTCAAATACACCCAAGTAGTCACCCTGCAGCATAGAATGAGGATGTTACATAATCCCACCCACTTTGCTCTCTACTTTAGATTATAGCCTGACCTTGCATTCAAAGATATATGAGGAAGAATATACTTCTAACTCTCTCGCCCCATAACAAGATCGATGGTTAACATTGTCTATATGGCGCTCAGAATGACCGACTACATTTGTTTTAATTTTATATGCACTTTCCCGGTATAATAAAATCTCCACCACATGTTTCCCATCTTGTATCTCAACCATAGTTTCATTGACCACCACATCATAGTTCATTTCTTATACATAAAAAATGGACTTCGCTTTTAAATGCAGTTGATAATGTAATACTTTTAAAAAGTATTTTTATAAAATAATCAAGTGGCATGCAAGATTGAAGTTGTCTGGAACTACCAGATAACACAGTTCGAATATTCTACTTGACATTGGATCTCAGGTTCTGAAATCGCGTCATTGTCTAGTAAGGACAATATTTAAAGAACCAATTTCATGCTATTATGCATATATATGAGATGCATTCTTGATGTGTTGTTAAACTTCCTTAACTTGGATTTGTTCCTTTTTATGGTTTATTTACCAAAGGCCATTATAGAGCTTGTTTGTATTTATAATGTATTATATAGTAATGTTTAACTTATCTGAGTAAATTTCACTTTGAAATTTAAGAATATGATTTAGACAATATTCAAGAACTTTTGTATTATTTTTTATGAGGTATTTGGAATTACGAAATTATTTTCTTTTGGTATTTCAAATACCTTGAACTTTTACCATTGAAAAATATTTTTAATAATCTCACAAAAATGAGATTTAGACTTGTCATAAATTTTCACAATTAGAAATATTTATATTTTATATTACACATTTTTCTTGACTGACATTTTACTGAATTAGTGATTACCAAAATGCTCCTGAACCCACTGGCCATACCCAATAGGTTAGGTTGGACCGGACCATACCGGTTCAGCCCAAATCTGCCCAATCTTCACCCGATCCTCCTTTCTTCCCAACTAGCCTTCTCATCCTTGTTGCTTCTCTTATAAATGTTAGATCCCTCCCTCCCCTCTCCCTCTCTCTCCCTCTCCCTCCCTCCTCTCTCTCTCTCTCTCTCTCTCTCTCTCTCTCTCTCTCTCTCTCTCTCTCTCTCTCTCTCTCTCCTAACAGTCACTTTCGAGTTTGTGAGGCTTGGTGAACTATGAGAGCTTTCCTGGTCGATGGCTCTATATAGTGGTTCTTGAGATCCCTATGCTTGTCACCTCACTGTTATGCATGTCCTAGTTAGCTTGTTTGTTGCGAGTCAGACCGTCATTGTTGTTTGCTCTTATTTACATGTGCAGTGCATTTTGGTTAATTGATTGGTCCATAGTCGGTTGTGAACTTGCCAAAATAGGCATGTCGGTTTGGAAATGGTAACTTTGTCTTGATACTTAACTTGGATAATGCCAAGTTGAAAGGACATTTATTTTCCTAATCTGTTTTGGTGTTCATTAACAACATAAGGTTCATTTTACTGTGTGTTAATGTCTACATGTAAACCTATTGAAAAGAGAAAAGGCCATTGTAGTGTGGGAAATTCCCTGGACATAACTGGCATTTCCTGGAGAAACCAGACCGGAGTCTCCGGTGTGTAGACACCGGAGTCTCCGGTGTGGTTCGGAGTTTTCCCAACTGTCCCCAGAGTGGACTCAAGCTGCTGCCCTGGGACATTCTGTATAGGGGTCCGGAGGCAGGCCTGAGGCTGGCCGGATTATCCGGAGTGGGGCTCAGACCGGAGCCTCTAGTGTGTATACACCGGAGTCTCTGGTGTCCCTTGTCTGGAGTTCCTAGCAAAGTCTCCGGGGTGTGCGACAATATAGTGGCTGGGACAGTCTGATAGGCGGTCCGGAGTTGGATCGGAGATGGACCAGAGTTTCCGGTCTAGACCGGATTCTCCGGTCCACCAGACCAGAGTTTTCGGTGTGGAAGGTTCCCAACGGTCAGAAAACGGTCTACAACTGTGAGGTCTATAAATAAGGGACCTCATCTTCTACCTCAAGCTGCTCGTTCCAGAAAAGAAAAGGACCACCAAAACTCCAAGATCTCCTCATCCAACCATCCAAAGTCGCTGATATTTGGGGAATCAGAGGAGGAAGCATCGATCTACAACTTCACCAAGAGAGATCTTCATTTCCCCCTCATTCACTTGAGGGCCCCTTGCTCTAGGGTTTCATTGGAAACCCTCAGCCTTGTTTTGGTTTGATTTGATTCTTACCGGCTCGTCTTTGACTGTGTGACAACTTGCTTGGATTCGGGAGCCCCCAATTAAGTTGTGTGGGTGCCTCGAACTTGTTATAAGGGTGTCGACTACCACCTTGAAGGTTGCCGATATAGTGGAAGTGTGAATCGATCCCCTTGGGGTGAGGTTCACCGGAGAACAAGGGAGGCCTTTCATGGCGTTGGTGGTTTGATACCACCCCTCTCCAAACGCATACGTACTTCCCCTCAAAAGGAAGGAACTGTTGGAAATAATCCTTGTGTCCCCGTGTGCTTCACTTTGGTTACTTCTATCCTTTACTACACCTTACTTTATCTAGTTCTTGCTTAGTTAGTTGTGCTAGCATGACATATAGGTAAATTCACCTTAGTTGCATATCTAGAGAATTTACCTTTGTGTCAAACCCTAATTTGAAAAAATGTAAAAATTGAAGTAGCACCTATTCACCCCCCTCTAGGTGCCCATATGATCCTTTCAATTGGTATCAGATCCTCGACTCTTTATTCGGGCTTAACCGCCTAAGAGAATATGGGCAACCTAGAAGATGAGGTAGAGGGTGAGGCTAGCACCTCGGTGATCATGGTAGATCTCAAGAATTTGGAAACAAGCTTGAGCTCTACCTTGGGCAACAAAATCCAAGTTGCGTCAACTTGTTGAGCTACTTGTTAAGGAAAAGACAGCCTCACCACCTCCCTCTCAAGAGGAAACACCACCTAACCCTAAGGAAAACGCTCCGGCTAAGCCAATAGGTGAAGTGGTTGGGGATGAACATAATTCCACTGACTCCACCACCAAAAAGGGTGATGGGAAGGAAGCACCATGCGGTTCCCGGATGGTACTCTCCTGACCCTCTGATCCCTCATCCCCATATAAATAATAGAGGTGACCCACCTAAGTTATCCGCACATACTTTTGCTCAATAACAAGTTTTAATGAAATCTCATGTGCACATGTCTTGTATTGACTTGTGGAACATTATTGAAGAAGGACACAAAATTGAGGATCCAACCAACTTAAGAAGAAGAGAAGTGGTCAATAGTCAACTCAATGCCACCGCCTTGCACATGATCCAACTTGGAGTGGGGCCAAAGGACTTTCCCCATATTGAGCACTACAATACCGCCAAGGAAGCTTGGGATGCTCTCATTGACTTATTTGTTGGAAATGAGAGTATGAGAAGAAATAGATATGATGCCTTAAGCAATGAAGCTAAAGGTTTCTTTATGAAGGATGGTGAGGATCATGAAGACATGTATCAAAGACTGAAGTCCACAGCCACCGCCTTCAGAAATGTTGGTGCCTCTCACATCGTTGATGCTTGGATCAAGAGGAAGTATGTGAGTGCTCTCATGCCCTTCGAGCCCATCTCATGACCTCCAATGAAGTTATGCAAGAGATAGCCGCCTTCAAGGTCACTGCCAAGAATGCCAAAGATGCCTGTGCTCATGCCATTGGAATGAGTAGTGGTGTCAATCTAGCCTTGAAGGCCAAGGTTGTGGAGTATGGTGAAGAAGGAAGTGATGATGCACTCTCTATGAGCCACCCCGAAGATGTCAAGATTGCTCATGGTGAATACATGGCTTTCTATGCAAGAAACTTCTGGAAAGATCCTGCCAAGGCCAAGATGGAGATGCAACGAAGAAGCAACCCAAGTGGTAGAAAATAAAATGCTTCAAGATTGAGAACTTGCTTCAACTGTGGTGACCGTTATCATTTTGTTGCCGGATGTCCTTATGAAAAGACAGAAGACAATGGTTGTGCACTCATATTAAAGAAAAATCCAAAGTCCCCTTTCAAGAAGCCTTTTTACAAGAAGAATGCCACCAACAAGAAGTCTGGTGACACTGCATTGATAGTACATGAATAGTTCTCTTCCGATGATGATGATGAGGAGGAAGAAGAAGAAACAACGAATGGTGTGGCTGCCATTGCCACTACCTCTACACCCACCTTCTCCCTCTTCGATTCCCCAAATGAGAACACCTCCAACAAGAACGTCACTTGCCTTATGGCAACAACATCGGAGGTATCATCATCTTATCTCTCCACCCCTAGTATCAATAATGATCTAAATGATGATATGACTCTTGAGGTGAAGGAGGAATTAGTTGCTTTCGATACTTATATGACTAACTTGCAAGGGGAGCACAAGAAGCATTTTGTAAACCTCTTGAACCAATTTTCTCACACACAAGAGCTCCTTAATGAGAGATGTAAGCTTGGGAGAGAGAGCATCTACTTGAGATGGATGCTCTAACTAATGCTCTTGAAGAAGAACAAGAGACTAGGTGTCTCTTGAGGAAAAACTTGAAGGCCTGGATGAGCCAAATGATCGAATTATTGCTAAAATCATTAAGGAACGTGATCATGCCATTGCTAAATACAAAAAGGCTAAAACGTACAAGATTGAGTTTGGTGTTGTTCGTGATAAACTTGCCGAGGATTATGAGAAGCTTAACAAGGCTCACAAGGCCTTAGAAAGTGATCTCATGACTCTCACAAAGTCTCGTGAACAAATTCAAACTCAATTGACTAATGTTGTTTCACCTAGTATTTCCATTCCCCCTAGTAGTACAAACATCCTTGAAGAAAATGCTAGGTTGAAGGGGGATCTTGCAAAGGCAACCTTCCCAAAAGGTAACAAGTCTCTTGATGACCTGTTAAGTAAGCAAAGGCCAAATAATGAGAAAAGAGGTCTTGGCTATCTTTCCAAAGCCAAGAAGAAGAAGAACAACAAGAATAAGAAGGCCAAGCCCACTCAACCAAAAGATAAGACCATTATGGGTGGTAATTCCCAAGGTGGCAAAACTATGTCACAAGATGACTTTGCGAGAAGTGCTAACCCCCACTATGTCTTAATGCGTAATTCCTATGGTGATGTTTATGCACAATATGTTGGTCCACTTGATGGTTATATTCCTTGGTATATTTGGGTTCCAAAGACCCTTGTCACTAACAAAAGAGGACCCGTTGAAAAATGGGTACCTAAAACTCTAGCTTGATCTTTTATAGAACTATGCTTCCGGAGGGTCAAAGTGGGTGCTTGATAGTGGTTGCACAAGTCATATGACTAGAAGAAAAGCGATTATGATGGAGATAAGGGAAAATCAAGATCATATAACTGTCACATATGCCGATAAGTCAAAATCTCAGGTAATGGGTCTTGGCAACATTGTGGTTGCACACGATGTTACTCTCGTGGATGTCATGCTTGTTGAGACCCTTGGCTATAATTTACTTTCAGTATGTGCCCTACACAAGATGGTTTTCACCGTCTTTATTGATAATGATATTGTGGTCCTCTTGTGGAGAAAGACTCTAAAGGTCGCTTTCGTTGGGTATGTCAAAAATGACTTGTATGTGGTGGACTTTTCGGGGAAAACCACTACAAGTGCGATGTGCTTATTGGAAAGGCTGATGTGGGTTGGTTATGGCATCGCCGACTAGCCTATGTCAATATGAGAACTTTGCAAAGCCTCCACAAGGGTGGCCATATTATGGGACTAAAGGAGAATGTCTGTTTTGCCAAAGATCGTGTTTGCAGGGCTTGCATTGAAGGAAAGATGCATGATTCTCCCCACAAGCCAAATAACATTATAAAGTCGAAGAGGATCTTGGAGCTCCTTCATGTGGATCTCTTTGGTCCTCCATCTCATGCTAGCCTTGGTGGGAAGAAATATTGCTTGGTGATTGTTGATGACTACTCAAGATATTCATGGTTATATTTCTTCAAGTTAAAGAGTGAGACCCAACAATACTTCATCGACTTCATCAATATGGTTCAATGTCAATACAATGTGCCCGTGCTAACAATAAGAAGTGACAACGACACCGAGTTCAAGAACTACAGATTAAATGGTGTTCTTAGTGATGAGGGGATAAAACATCAATATTTTGCTGCATATACCCCTCCACAAAATGGTGTAGCTGAGAGGAAGAACCGGACTTTAATGGATATGGCAAGGTCTATTTTGGCAGAGTTTAAGTCTCCATACAATTTTTGGGCAGAGGCAATTTCCATCGCATGCCATGCATCAAACCGGCTCTACCTCCGCAAAAAGTTGAACAAGACTCCATATGAAATACTTACCGATGATGAAATACCTCAAGATGCCATAAGAAGAATGGGTGCAGGATTCATCTGCCCTGTTGAGGAACCCCTTGTGGCGGATCGAGAAGAACTATGCTCTACTCAAGTGGAGCCCTCATCTTCACAACTTCAACAAGCTCCTGTTATTGAGGGCAATGATGACCCAAGCCAAAGACAAGCTGAGAACCCTCACCATGTTGATCAGGCAGGCACCTCGATGCTAGATGATCTAGTCTCTCCACTGACTGGATTGTCCAGCCCCGCGCAGTCAGTTTCTCAAGGCAGGTTTGTTCAGTCGTCTACAAGATCATCTCAGAGCCTTTCTAGTAACATGCCTGATCAAGACCAAGATCAACCTGTACCTCATGTGGATGAAGCTGAAAAAGCTATTGATCAAGGTAAAAATGATGGTCAAGACGAGGACCAGAATGATGAAGAGATCCCCATAAGGAACAACTTGGAGATCGGAACTCGTCACAAAGCTAGAGTAGACAGAATGTTAGAAAGAAGAGAGCACTCCCTTGAGAATGTTCTTGGTGATCTAAGATGTGGTATGTCCACTCGAGCTCAATTGAAACATTTTGGTGAGCATCAAGCACATATATCCATGGTGGAGCCAAAGAAAGTATGGAGAAGCTCTTGAAGATTCAGATTGGCTAGAAGCAATGCACAAAGAGCTTGATAACTTCGAGAGAAATAAAGTTTGGAAGTTAGTAGAAAAGCCCATGGAGTGTCGCAATGTTATCGACACTAAATAGATATTAAAGAACAAGCAAGATGAACATGGTATTGTTGTGAGGAACAAGGCAAGATTGGTTGCACAAGGGTTCTCTCAAATTGAAGGCATTGATTATGGAGAGACTTATGCTCTCGTGACTCGCCTTGAGTCCATCCGTATCCTTCTTGCATATGTTGCACATCATAATTTTAAATTACAACAAATGGATGTGGAAAGTGCTTTTCTAAATGGTCCATTGCATGAGTTGGTTTATGTTAAGCAACCCCTGGGTTTCGAGGATCCCAACTTCCCAAACCATGTCTACAAACTTGATAAGGCGCTCTATGGACTTAAACAAGCTCCACATACTTTGTATGAGCACCTTAGAGAGTTGTTGTTAGACCGTGGATTTGAGGTTGGGAAAATTGATCCCACTCTTTTTACTAACAAGGTTAATGGGGAGCTTTTCATTTGCCAAATATATGTTGATGATATTATCTTTGGCTCATCTAACAAAGCCTTTAATGATGAATTCTCAAAGCTTATGACTAACAGGTTCAGGATGTCTATGATGGGGGGAGTTGAGGGTATTTCTTGGTTTTGAGATCAAGCAAATAAGAGGAGGAACCTTTTTCAATCAAGGCAAATATACCCAAGACATGCTCAAGAGGTTCAATATGAAGGAACTCAATGGAGCTCCTACTCCCATGGCAACCAAGACTCATCTTGAATTTAACCCAAATGGTAAAGATGTTGATCAAAAGGTATACCGATCCATGATTGGTTCTTTGCTTTACCTATGTGCATCTAGACCCGATATTGTGTAAGTGTAGGAGTGTGTGCAAGATATCAAACTGCTCCTAAAGAAATCCACTTGATGGCGGTCAAAAGAATCTTTCGATATTTGGTTCATACCCTAAACTATGGTATATGGTATCCTAGGGGTTCAACATTCTCTCTTTGTGGATACACTGATTCGGATTAGGCTGGTGATAAGGATGATAGAAAACCAACCTCCTGGGCTTGCCAATTTCTTGGTAGGTCCTTCATGTGTTGGTCTTCTAAGAAGCAAAACTATATATCTCTCTCCACCGCCGAGGCTGAGTATGTGGCAGAAGCTAGTGCTTGCATATTGTTATGGATGCGGAAAACTTTAAAGGAATATGGTATCCGTTGCGACAAAGTGCCTCTTTTATGTGACAATGAAAGTGCTATCAAGATTGCCTGCAATCCGGTGGATCATAGAAGAACAAAGCATATTGAGATCCATCATCATTTCATTAGAGATCATGTTGCCCGAGGAGATATTGAGATACCTTATGTATCAATAAAATAACAACTTGCAGATATATTCACAAAGCCACTTGATGAAGCAAGGTTTTTCTATTTGAGGAATGAGCTAAATATCATAGATTCAAGAAGTTTGACTTGATCATCTTACATACACACCTATTACTTGATCATTGTGTGGTTTTGGCGCAGGCATGGACATAGGGGGAGTGTGGTCCTAATCCATTGGGCTATCCCTCCCCCCATAATGCGAAAATTTAAGAAAATCAATTCTCTTAATATCAATTTGTGATATGTGAGCTTCATTGATGAGTATAGGTTATGAACCCAAGAATAATTCTTCACGGTTTCATGCCTCACACTCTTACATGGTGGCCTCGGCCACCGCCCCCTTGTTTATGAAGGATTGGTTCTTGGTTCTAATTAATTTGGAGTTTCAAATGACCATTTAGTTAAATTTAATTGCCTATGTTGGTTCTTCACAGTTTGAGATCTAAATCTAAGCCCGTCACCATCCCATATAAACATTCTATCTATCACATGTATCCCAAAACTTGAAGCTTGATGTTTTTGGTCGAAGAGGGCCGGAGATTCCGGTGTGCATACACCAGAGTCTCCGGGCTAGGTAGGTTTATGCCTGTGACTTAAGGGGGCCGGGGTGAAAGAGTCACTCAGACTCTATCTTCCATCCCGACCCCCACTCTCACACCCGCCTCCTCCTCCTCTAAAACTGCCACCCGGAGGCCGTTTTGCCGCCAGGATCTACCGTGCCGCCGACCAACTCCATCCTCTCCATCCCTGGGACCTTCTCCACCGGTGGAACCTCTCTAATGGACATATCTGGTACTCATCTTCTCACCATGAACCTAGGGTTCATCCCCTTTGTTTATTTTGGGATTTGTACTGTTTTTGGCCACTGGAGCCACTAGTATGCGTGCATTCTGTCACATTAGTCTCATATCCTTGCCCGATCTGCTAGAATCAATCTGACATGTGGTATCCATGTGCAACTCGAAATCTCCAGACCGGAGATTCCGGTTGGTCAGTTAGGAGACTCTGGCCCAGGCTAGAGACTCCGGTATATCTGGCCGAAAACTCCGGTCTAGGCCGGAGATTCCGGTGTTGCACATCGGAGACTCTGGTGAGATTGCCTCTAGCACATATGGCAAAGTTGTGAGGGTCCTGTGTTTATCTCCGAGACATATGTGCTTACCCCCATGCTATTCCCCTCACTCTCTGTTCACAAGAGGCTCTAGTTCTTGTCGTTGTCGCACCAAGGCCAAGTGATGCAGTCCGTCCTACGGATGCTCCTACATCTACACCAACAAGTTCCCCAAGTGGACCCATGACTCGTGCCCGAGCCAAACTCCTACAAGCTAAGGTGAACTCGCTCCTCTCCTCGTGCCAATTTGATACCTCCTTGGATGGTGTGCTACTTCATGCAACTACACTATGCATCATCAGGTACGAAGACTCGACTCATCACCAAGCACCCAAGGATGGAGAACAAGGAGCAAAGCGTGAAGCAGGAGCCGCTGGAGCTGCTCAGACCGGAGTCTCTGGTCTGCGCACACCGGAGTCTCCAGTCCACCAAAGTCTCCGACCTAGACCGGAGTCTCCGGTCCACCACACCAGAGTCTCTGGTCCGACCGACGCCAGGCATGAAAAGGCCTTTGGGCCTGCGGCCCATGTACCCCTTAGTCCATCCAGAACTTGTCTTTTATTCCTAAAGTACCCCTGTTTAAGTGGCTGGCCTATATATAGTCCCCCACCTCCATTGTAAACCCTAGGCATGATATTGGAATTAGTGGAAACCCCTTTGTGGATCTATCTAGTTCTTGCCTCATGCTCCTTGACCAAGGAGCACCAATATCCCCAAACCTCGTTGGAGTTTGCATCGTGCCTCCGCGTTGTACAAGGCCTTGGCATTGGTGTCCCTTTGCCAAGACGTCAAGATCTCACCGAGTCTCCCATTTCGTCGTGCCGGTTCAAGAGAGAGTCCTCCGCCCGACGCCAATCCTAGGGATTGCGCCGGACCGGTCACTGCCGGCGTGAGCTATTGGTGTGTATCGTGGTTTTGTGTGTGTGTTCTTCGCGTTCTTCGTGCGTGTGTTCGTCGTGTTCTTCCTCCCCCCTGTCCCCGCACTCCATCCTCGATTTGAAAGGGAATCGTGAAAGATCGGGCCACCCTAGAGGTTTGCCCTCAACATATTGGTATCAAGAGCTTCGTTGCTCACGATTTTCCCCACAATTTTTTCTTCTATCCACCAAAAATTCGAAAATCCCCCCAAAACAACCCAAATTTGCCTTTGGATCGATCTCTTGATTTGGAGTATTATTTGTGGTTTTGATCTGACCAAACCTTGTCTTAGGTGTTGGTCCAGCTTTATCCTGCGTTTTCCCAGCCCAATTTGGCCAATTTTTCACGGATTTGAGGACCCAAGGCGTGGATTTCTGCTCAAGAACACGAGCAGTTCGCGATCTGACTCCAGACCGGAGTCTCCGGCCTGCACACCGGAGTCTCTGGCCTACACCGGAGTCTCTGGTCTACCCACACCGGAGTCTCTGGCCTGGACCGGAGTTTCCGGCCTGAAACCCCGGAGTCTCTGGCCTAACGCCTGATTTTGACAGTTTTGCCTCTAATCTTGCATTGGCTAATTTCCTCTTGTTTGTTTGTGCCCATGTGCGTGTCGTCAACTAACAACAAGCTTCCGCATCGACAACCCCTGCGCTCATCGACACCACGGCCCACGAACATCATCTCGCATCACCGACGCCAAGTTCATCATCAAAGAAGGTATAACTTGCGTCACCTTGTTAACCCCTATCTTCCTTTGTGTGTACCTACCCCATGAGAGTGGCTCATTTTGTGTTTGCTTGAGCATTGTGCATTTGTCCTTGGATAGTGAGTGTGCAAGAGCAATATCAAGTGTGACTAGGTAGCATCAAGGGAGAGCAAAAAAAAAGGTACAAAGAAAAAGCAAAAGAAAAATAGTCTCCCTTTGCCAAAGAGAGTCTCAAAGCTTGTAAGCAAGAGAGAAAGAAGAGCGCCCAAGACAAGTGCACAAATCCGTTGCTCATTTTTCCTCTTTGCAAACGAGCCACGGTCTCTCCTTGCATTGGCACGACATCGAGCTTAGTCTTTGTTAGGACATTTTGTTTGCTCATTTTCATAGTCGTGTCAATCCCAACTATCTCCACGTGTGTGTATATAGTCTTAGGTTCCCGTCACCCTTTTGAGTTGTTGACCTTCGCCTTTGACTTGAGCTTTGTTGAATTTTACCCACTTTTGACTATCCCTTTTATTTTGGTTGGTTCTTTGGCATTCCACAATCCTAACCTACCACCAACAAGCTTTTGAGAGTTAGTCCTTCTTTAGTGTGAGTTTTTCTTTGCAATTCCACTTTGCATGCTTATAGCTCTCACTTGTGGTTTCTAGTTTGGTGCAATACCCAAGGTGAGGTACAAGGCTAACACCACCATATTCCACTTCCCTATACAATACTTGTGTGTTTTGCATGATGGATAGGCACGGTGAGTCGAGCCAACCACCTCCCCAAGAAGAAGATCAAGGACCGTACATGACGCGCGCAAGTCATTTCATCGTCCGCCAAGAGTTCCGTGAACGTTGCCAAGCCCTTGAGACGCGACAAGATGAACAATTTGGCGAGACGCAAGCTGAGTTCAAGAACATCGACAACCGCTTCGACGGCCTCGAACGACAAATGCATGCAATGCATCACAACTTCGGCCACCAAAATGAAGCGCTTCAACGCTCTGTCACCGAAACAAATGACAATCTTCGACGCCTCATCGACGGAATGGCAAGGCCATGTTCATGCGCATCAAGCTCTTCAAGCTCATCGCGTCGTCATGCTCCTCCTCAACAAGACCTTCAACCAAGTGTTCCAAGACGCAATGATGCCCCCGTGGTTGAAGATGGAAGTTCTTCGAACTATGTACCTTCCCCATGGCACGCTGCAACGTCAAGCTATGATGGTGATTTCTCTTCAAGGCCAAGAGCAAGGCAAGAAGCACACCTTCATCACGCAAGGGCATTAATGCTCCAACAAGAGCAACCACATGAGCAACCACAAGTGCAACCATAAGTGCAACCGCAAGTCTACCACCATCGACCCCGACACATACTTGACACAACAAGTGATGACTCCAATTTTGAGAATCAAGCTCGTCATCGACGTGAAGCTCTCCAAGATCCTCCTCCTCGTCATCAACGTCATGAGTGTCCACACCGACACCATGGTCATCACGAGGCGCCTCCTCCACCTCAACAAAACTTGGAGCGTCAAGTGATACAAGTTGAGCGATGCCCACCATGTCAAGAGGCTCACAACCATGATCTTCGCCGTGAGGCCCATGTGCCTAACCAACATCACCAACCGAGGAATGAGCCTTCCCTTCGTCGTCAACCGCGTCAAGAGGCTCCACACCCTCGCCACCATGAGGTCCAAGCGCCTCAACCGCGTCAACAACCGCGCCAAGAGCAAGAGCAAGATCCTCAACAACAATATCAAGAGCAAGCTCCGCAACAAGGATGCGAGAACCAAGTTCCACCTCCCCAACTACAAGATCATCAACAAGGTCACCAAGCTCATCACACTGACCGCAACGATGAAGAAACTTTTGGCAAGCTCAAGTTCACAATGCCCAAGTTCACTGGATCCAATGACTGATGACCCACAAGTATAGGGGGTGTATCACAGTATTTTCGATAAGTAAGAGTGTCGAACCCAACGAGGAGCAGAAGGTGCTGGCTAGTGGTATGGATCAGGAATTCTCTCCAAATACTTAGCAAACGGATTTTTAGGGTTTTTTGATATAGCAAGTAAACAAAGTATGAGTAAATAAAAGACAGTACGAATAAATGCAGCAAGTGGCCCAATCCTTTATGCAGCAAAGGACAAGCCGGTTGTATTACTTAAGATGACCAAACGTTCTCGAGGACAAATGGGAAGACTGTCAAGTGCTTTCGCTTCATATAGTTGATTAATCCTCTTTAGCTTGCTAAGTGTTGTGTGGGTGAACCTGTGCTAATGTACCGCCCCATCCAAGACTAATACATACTTATGATTATACCCCTTGCAAACATCCGTAAGTACAAGAAAGTAATTAAGGTAGAAACCTAACCGCAACTTTAAACTCTAAGACCCTTACGTCCCTTGTGCAATGGTTTCCTAACGGGGGTTCAGGTTTCTGTCACTCCGGCAACCCCTACGATTAGTAGCCAAATGCACAATGCATTCCCCTAGGCCCATATAGGTGAAGTGTCATGTAGTCGACGTTCACATGACACCACTAGAAGAAGTACACCACAACTTAAATAACAATCTATTGAATCTTTCTCAACGCAACTCCACTACTAACAACAAGACTTCTCCCATGTCCTCAAGAACAAATCGAACTACTCACAAGACATCATATGGATCATGATCAGAGATGGAATAATGATGTATAACAATCTGAACATAAACAATAATTCAATGGTTCACTTAATAGCATCAACTACAAAGAGTAATCAACACCGGGAAAGTTTCCCCTATGAACTATGCAAGATTAAACGCAATTGTTACAGCAATATGGAGATGGTGATGAGGGTGCTGATGGTGATGATGATGGTGGTGATGATGATGATGATCCCGATGAAGTCTAGCTTGATGGTGGTGTTGATGGTGATGATCTCCCCTCTCTGGGAAGGAATTCCCCTGGCAAAAATCTGTCTGCTGGAGAGATCTTTCTCTCTCGGTGTTTTCCGCCCCGCAGAGGCGGTGGAATCTTTCTGTGGTCGCTCCCCGAGTCTTAGGGTTTCGGGAGGATGATATACGCCAGAAGAGAGAGGCTGGAGTGGGCTAGGGTGGCCACACCACCTCCTGGCGCGGCCTAGGGCTGCCCGCGCCATGGGGTGGTGTGGGCCCCCTGTGGCCCATCTCCACTCCGTCTTCTGGCATCCTTAGTCTTCTAGAAAAATAGGATTTTCCATATATTTTTCCGGATTTTCTGATCTTCGCGAATTTTGCCTCCAAATAGCACCTTTTCCATCAGAATCCTGACTGCAGCGGTCCATGCTCCAAAAAGTCATCAACCATGCAAAAATAGATGAAATAACATAAGTATCACCTCTCAATACGAAATATATCAATGAATAATAGTGAATTAAGACATAGAATAGTGATGCAAAATGGGCGTATCAACTCCCCCCAAGCTTAGACTTCACTTGTCCCCAAGCGAAACTGAGCTCAATAAACATGGCCTCAGGTTTATGGAGTGAAGAGTCGATAAAAGAATACGGACAAGAAGCATCACATTCATCAAATACATAGATCATAATAGAAGACAACTCACTATTATATAACTCAACTTTCAATGAGTAAAGGAAACACAATAAAGATACATAAAGTGAATCATAATTGGTAATGGCAAACTTAGCTCTTGGTCGAAGAATAGTTGATAATTTGCTGGAGTTCACAAATAGCTAGTTTTTCAATGAAAGCTTTCAAAGTAGTAATCATCAAGATAAGAGCAATGTGCAAAACAAGGAACATAAGAAACATGAATGAATAAATCATCATATGAATGAATGAAACACAACAACTCAAAATACTTGCTGAGATAGAAGGGAATAGGTTTACTGACTCAGCTACAAAGTTAAAGAAAGGGCCCTTCAAAGAGGGAAGCAGGGATTGCAAGTCTCATAAAGAGCTTCCAAAAATTATGATACTTACTAGCTTTCAGCTCTCATTGCCCCTATCATAGGCATCTTTAGGTGATTAAGGTTAAAGTGATCAAATATGAGGATATGCATTGACAAGTTGTAAGTTGAGAATCTCATGTCCCTTGAATACGAGGGCCGCTCCTCATGCTACTCAAGTTTAGTCACCGGTATGTTCTTGTCATTGTAAACATATGTGTATCATTGAGAACCGCCAATGGGGTACCCCTTGCCCGATGATACAGAAGAATCCCCATATCAAAATGACAAGGCAAGCAGACAACAAGTATCTCAGCAATCTTCTTATTTACCATGGGAATATGGTGCTTTTTTCTCTCTTTCCTCTTTTAATAAATCTCTTTTTTCTTTTTTTTCTCTTTTTCTCAATCTCCATCTCTTTTTTTATAAGAAGAATGCTTCATAGATACTCGTTATGGTTACGCTGCAGGTTTCCACCATGTCAGCATGGATTAGACCAACGGCCCAGGCGTTTCTCTAACACACATGCATAACTCCATGGACTTACAAGCTCCCCTTTCATTTCACACCGACGACATCCATAGACAAAAGAACATAATATCAACTTGGTACAAAGTACTAGTGCAATGTTGAAAGCGTTCCCCATGACAACATGGTTCTGCTAATTCACAACTTACAAAGCGCAAGCATATACGCAACATAGGTGAGCACAATGGTTCAAGTTTATTAAGTGCAAGAATGTAAAGTGTGCCATCAAGTTCGTGAGAGCTTTAATCACTAATTTTCACATAACAAGTTTAATTTGGGAGGTAGATAAAACAATAATTTACTTGGAATAGAAATAATGCTACTAGGTAGGTATGGTGGACACAAATGGCAAAGGTTTTGGTTTAAAGGAGGTGGATGCACGAGAAGAATACCCTCTCAGTACAGGTTTTTGGCTAGCAAGGCTGGGTAGCAAGTACAAGAGTTGAAGGAAACAAACAAACATACAAGTGATAAAATTAAATATGCAATCTTCCTTGGAAGCACAAAAGATCTTAACTAGAGAATACTAAACTTATGAGCAAATCAAGAAAGAAAGACGATGAAATAATTTTTCTTAGAGTACCTTTATCTTTTCTTTCAACTCTCAAAAATACTGTTGCTACTGACGAGCCAGGTTTGCCAAAACCAACTAAATTAACTCAATGATCCCAGAGTGCTACAAATACTAACAACAAGATCAATCATATAACCATGAATTGAAAACTAATATAAGCTATGCAAAAGAGTGAATGATAGAACTTCTCATTAATATTCCATAACGGAAACTCACACCAAGGGATACATATCTAACGAGAGAGGGGACACTTCCATAATGCAAACCATACTACATAATAACTCCTCTATTCATGATATGACTCTACTAATAAGGTAAAAAGATAGAAGATAGTGATATTATACCGCGACACTCCCCCAAGCTTGGAACAAACTAAGGGGATGCCAAACCTGATGGCAAATTACTCCTTTGGTGGTGGTGGTATCCTCTCGATGAGCTCTCTGATCAGTTTCCCCAAGTCCTCAATCTCGAAGGTGAGAGTACGAATCAACTCCGAGTTGTGCTCAATATGGCTCATGATCATTTCAGTTTGTGGATCCCAGCTCTTGTGATTCGTTTTCCGTTCTTCCCTCTTGGAGTCTTCTTTTCCTGCATGGTTATGGATAAAGGTATGGAAGGGATTCTTGGTGTGTGGAGGAAGTGACCGTGGAGCCAAACTGTGACGGGGAGCTTTCCCCCCAGTCTGCATCCATGCAGTCCTTCTAACCCTTCACTCTTGATCTCCTTCTCCTTCCCGGGGTCTTGGAGGTCTTCCTCCATGGGCTCCTTCCCTTTATCCTTGGCGGACACCATTGTGCTTCTAAGCTTTCAAAGAGTATGTCCTGATAGAAAACAGATCGAAACAAAAACACGACGAAAACATGATATACGGACCTCGGGGGATCCGGGGGGTTATATATTATGAAGTTTCATATCAAAAGGAAGGTACTGGGAGAAAACGAGTCGGAGGCGGAGTCCGGGGTGGACTCACCAACTGGTGGCGCGGCCAGGGGTGGGCCCACGTCACAGCGTGGTGTGAGCCACCCTGGATCCGTTTCCGTCCCTTTTTCGCTTCGTAGCTTTTCTTATCGACTGAAAACTGCAAAAATATAGTTGGATCGTATTTTCGCGGAACTTTTCTTACTAGAACTGTTACCTATTTGAAAACAGACTCTGCGTCTCTGAATTTGGTATCTAGTAGATTATTCCGGAGTCATCTCTTGAATATCATTGATATCTTCATCTTCATACACTTATTACTTGAGTCATAAAACCCTTCTCTTCCTTATTACACCATTATCTCCACTTCCTGGAAATTTCTTTCTTACAAAACTTCACACAGTTCTTATTAGCAACATTAGTATAAGTGAAGTGATAAAACCTTTTGAGTCCAACTTCAACTGAAAACCATCAAAACATAAGCTACTATAGCAACTCCTTCCAAAAACCCAAAAATAATTCAAAAAGGAAATCGAATAAAGAAGCAAATGTAATAGTGGCAAAATCTATCAAAACAGACCAGCAGGTAAAGATCAGTTTTTTCGAAAATCTTCTGTTGCTCAAATAAAAAAGTGCAAAACTAAAGAAAGTTAAATAACAACCTGAGTAAGAAGCACAAAAAATTACAGCTCAATCCGACAGACAGAGGTATCTCACGAATTTTTAGGGTGAAGCACAAAAATCTGTTTCGGGACAGCAACTTCCCCAAATCTTACTTCTCTCTCATTAGAGGTTGATCTTGACACAAAAACCAAACAAAGCGGATAAGGAGCGGTTATTACAAAAGTAATAACTTCCAAGACTCAAATAAACAAAAACAAACTGAAAGCAAAAACAAATTGGGTTGTCTCCCATAAAGCTCTTTCTTTATAACCATTAAGATGGGCATGATAATTTTGAAGAAGCTCTCATAGGGATATGGATTGAAGTGAAAGAGATCATTAAGAAGCAAAAACACACACGCATTTAAGTCTAACCCACTTCCTATGCTAGGGAATTTTGTAAACAAACAAGTTATTGAAACCAGAGGTAACTTGCATAAGAAGGCAAAAGAAGTGCAACATAAAAACTTTCAGCATAAAACGAGGAAACTTGATATTATTGAGATGCATAAGAACACTTTTCCCTCTCTCACAGTAGCTTTCAGTATCATGCATAAACTTAACGATATAGCTATCACAAGGACCATCATAGCAATCATCACTTATCCTAATAGAAAACACAGGAATACTAGCTCTCATAACGCTACTATGTGAAACAATATTAGAGGTATCCTTGCAAAGGATAGTGTGTCCCTCTTTTTCATATTTAGTGACATAGTCTTTCACATTTGCTATTATAGGTTCATCAACCATTTGTTTATCAGGTTCAACAGCTTTATTTGTAGTTTCATTAACCATACTAGCTATCATAGAATGTTCCTTCATCCTAACTGAGAAAGGCATTTTCTCAATATAAGGTTCAGGTAAAACATAGCAGTATAAACTTCAGTATTTCCTGAAGGAACACCCTTAGCAATATCTTTATAAGGTTCATGATACTTATCCCACTTCTTTTTAGGCACTTCAATATAGGAAGCAAAAGCCTTAAAATAAGAAGCAATAGCTTGAGAGTCTAGACCATAAGCATTTTTAATATTTTGAAAGTCATCAGTTCCCATAAAAGATTCAATGCATTCATAATCATAATTTATACCTGACTTTCTACCTTTATGATTCTCCCAGGCTTCAGCATTGTCTTGAATACGGTCTAGAAGATCCCATTTAGCTTCTTCTTCCATGCGAGTGAATGATCCAGCACAAGAAGCATCCAATAAATCTTTATCATGTAGAGGGAGCCTTGCATAAAAGTTATTGATAATAATATTGTTGGGGAGCTCATGAATGGGACATTTGAGCATTAGTAACTTCAATCTCCCCCAAGCTTGAGCTGTACTCTCTCCATCAAGAGGCCAAAAGTTGTATATTTGATTCCGATCTTTATGAATCTCACTAGGAGGATAAAATTTTGAATAAAAGAGAGGCACTATTTCCTCCCATTCCAGAGCTTGACCATTCTTCAGCAGCTTATACCATTCCTCAGCTCTTCCTTTCAGCGATAATGAGAATAACTTCTTCTTAACTTGATCTGTAGTAATACCTGCACACTTGAACAACCCGCATAATTCGTGTATAAAGAGCAAATGATCACCGGGATGGACAGTTCCATCCCCAACATAGTAGTTATCCATAACACGATCAATAATTCTTGTAGGTATTTTGAAAACATCATTCTCAGCAGGTGGTGGCTTATCTACTACCTTAGGAGTGGTAGTAGCATTACCAAATAAGAAACTCAGCGAATTATCCATAACGAAAATAAAGCAACTAACAGAAGTAAACAATACTCACAGTAGAAGTTTCCTTTACCAGTTCCACTCTCCAATAACGCTTCACTCCCCGGCAACGGCGCCAGAAAAAATTCTTGATGACCCACAAGTATAGGGGGTGTATCGTAGTATTTTCGATAAGTAAGAGTGTCAAACCCAATGAGGAGCAGAAGGTGCTGGCTAGTGGTATGGATCAGGAATTCTCTGCAAATACTTAGCAAACGGATTTTTAGGGTTTTTTGATATAGCAAGTAAACAAAGTACGAGTAAATAAAAGACAGTAGGAATAAATGCAGCAAGTGGCCCAATCCTTTATGCAGCAAAGGACAAGCCAGTTGTATTACTGAAGATGACCAACGTTCTCGAGGACACATGGGAAGACTATCAAGTGCTTTCGCTTCATATAGTTGATTAATCCTCTTTAGCTTGCTAAGTGTTGTGTGGGTGAACCTGTGCTAATTTACCGCCCCATCCAAGACTAATACATACTTGTGATTATACCCCTTGCAAACATCTGTAAGTACAAGAAAGTAATTAAGGTAGAAACCTAACCACAGCTTTAAACTCTAAGACCCTTACGTCCCTTGTGCAATGGTTTCCTAACGGGGGTTCAGGTTTCTGTCACTCCGGCAACCCCTACGATTAGTAGCCAAATACACAATGCATTCCCCTAGGCCCATATAGGTGAAGTGTCATGTAGTCGACGTTCACATGACACCACTAGAAGAAGTACACCACAACTTAAATAAAAATCTCTACTACTAACAACAAGACTTCTCCCATGTCCTCAAGAACAAATCGAACTACTCACAAGACATCATATGGATCATGATCAGAGATGGAATAATGATGTATAACAATCTGAACATAAACAATAATTCAATGGTTCACTCAATAGCATCAACTACAAAGAGTAATCAACACTGGGAAAGTTTCCCCTATGAACTATGCAAGGTTCAACGCAATTGTTACAACAATATGGAGATGGTGATGTGGGTGTTGTTGGTGATGATGGTGGTGGTGGTGATGATGATGATCCCGATGAAGTCCAGCTTGATGGTGGTGTTGATGGTGACGATCTCCCCTCTCCGGGAAGGAATTCCCTCGGTAGAAATCTGTCTGCCGAAGAGATCTTTCTCTCTTGGTGTTTTCCGCCCCGCAGAGGCGGCGGAATCTTTCTATGGTCGCTCCCCGAGTCTTAGGGTTTTGAGAGGATGATATACGCCAGAGGAGAGAGGCTGGAGTGGGCTAGGGTGGCCACACCACCTCCTGGCACGACCTAGGGCTGCCCACGCCATGGGGTGGTGTGGGCCCCCTGTGGCCCATCTCCACTCCGTCTTCTGGCATCCTTAGTCTTCTGGAAAAATAGGATTTTCCGTATAATTTCCCGAATTTTTTGATCTTCGTGAATTTTGCCTCCAAACAGCACCTTTTCCATCAGAATCCTGACTGCAGCGGTCGATGCTCCAAAAAGTCATCAACCATGCAAAAATAGATGAAATAACATAAGTATCACCTCTCAATACGAAATATATCAATGAATAATAGTGAATTAAGACATAGAATAGTGATGCAAAATGGGCGTATCAATGACCCCGAAGAATACCTCTCGTGGGCACTCAAAGTCGACAAGATCTTCCGCATGCACAATTATAGCAACGAAAAGATGGTCGCCATGGCTTCACTTGATTTTGATGATTACGCCAACCTTTGGTGGGAACAAGTTCAAGTTGCTCGTGATGCAAGACAAGAGCCGCCAATCACAACTTGGCATGACATGAAGGCTCATATGAGATCCCGCTTTGTCCCCGCGCACTACACGCGTGACCTATTCAACAACCTTCAAGCGCTTCGTCAAGGGACAAAGACCGTGGAAGAGTACTTCAAGGAAATGGAACTCAACTTTATTCGCGCCAACATTGATGAACACATGGAGCAAACAATGACACGTTTCCTTATTGGCTTGAATCACCCAATCAAGCGCATCGTCGAGTTCCAAACATACAACACCATGGTTGAGCTTGTCCACATCGCAACAAAGGCTGAACGTCAAGTGCAAGAGGATATCAAGTACAACAAGCCCAAGACGTACTTCACCTACAAGCAAGCTTCAACCGCTACACCAACAACTTTCAATGGAAGCTCCTCAAGTACCTCCAAGCCTTCCTTCAAGCCCACACTTCCTCAAGGAAAACTGCTCCCAAGTGGAAAACAAGCAAAGAGTGATACACCTTTCAATGGTGAATGCTACAAGTGTGGAGGTAAAGGACACAAGTCAGCCGAATGTGGAAACAAGAAAGTCTTGTTCATCCATGACAATGGTGATGAAGAGTACTTGAGTGAAGATGAGTTTAGTGCCCGTGTCAAGGAAGCAATGGCAAAGCAACGAGTGGAAGATGACAAAGAACTTCTCATGTGTGAACATGACGCAAGTCCATAGATTGTCGTCACAAGGATCTTAACCAATCAAGCACAAGAGCATGAAGACCAACGCTCCAATATCTTCCAAACACGAGCCGACATCAATGGCAAATCTATCAAGGTGATCATTGATGGAGGGAGTTGCCACAACCTTGCTAGCATCGAGTTGTGTGAGAAGCTCAACCTCACCCTCCATCCGCACAAGCACCCCTACCACGTACAATGGCTAAGTAACCAAGGGTCCGTGAAGATCAAGCATACTGTATCGGTCTCCTTCGCCATTGGTCCTTACAAAGATACGGTGGAGTGTGACGTGGTTCCTATGACAGTTTGCCACATGCTTCTTGGTCGACCATGGCAATTTGACAAGGCTTCTCAACATGATGGTCGCACCAATGTATACACCTTCAAATGGCTCAACAAAATATGTGTTTTGCAACCGATGACTCCTAGCCAAATAATTGCGGATAATGCAAAGGCTTTAGCGAGGGCGTAAAGCACAACACCTACTTGTGAGAAGAGCGGTGAGAGAGAGAACCACCTCATAGTGAGTGAGAGCTACAAGCCAAACTCGAGTGGAAAAACTAAGAGTGTTCTCCTTGCCACCAAAAGTGAGATGAGAGATGTTCGGAACAACCCATCCATCTTGCACTATGTCCTCCTTTGCAAGGGATTAGCGCAAGGAACTAATGAATTAACCAATGTTCCTCCATCTTTGATGAGTGTTTTGCAGGAATTCAAGGATGTGTTCCCCGAAGAGCTCCCACATGGACTACCTCCTCTTCACGGCATCGAACATCGCATTGACCTCATCCCCGGCGCACCTCTTCCAAACCGCGCCGCCTACCGCACGAACCCGGAGGAGACGAAGGAGATCGAACGTCAAATCAACCAACTCATCTCCAAAGGTTTGATCCAAGTTAGCACTAGTCCAAGTGCCGTACCCATGCTTCTTGTTCCAAAGACGGATGATACGTTACGGTTATGCATGGACTACCGTCCAATCAATGCTATCACCGTGTGTTATCGACATCCCATACCACGTCTCGGTGACATGCTTGATGAGTTGTGTGGAGCCACTATTTTTTCAAAAATTGATCTTCGTAGTGGTTACCATCAAATACGCATGGCTAAAGGTGATGAGTGGAAAACTGCCTTCAAGACCAAACTTGGTCTCTATGAATGGTTGGTTATGCCCTTTGGTTTATCTAATGCCCCATCCACCTTCATGCGCCTCATGAATCATATTTTGTGTTCTCTCATTGGAAAAAGTGTTGTTGTCTATTTCGATGATATTCTTGTTTATAGCAAATCACTTGAGGACCATATAACACATGTCAAGGAAGTTTTGCAAATCCTTCGACATGAAAAGCTTTATGCTAATCTTCCCAAGTGCACCTTTGCTAAAGACAAGTTGATTTTTCTTGGATTTGTCATTTCTTCGAAGGGAATTGAAGTTGATGTTTCCAAGGTAAAGGACATACGAGATTGGCCCATCCCAACAAATGTGAGTGAACTCTGAAGTTTTCATGGGTTAGCCGGTTTCTATCGTCGCTTTGTGAAAGACTTTTCCACTATTCCTTGTCCTCTCAACAAGTTGACGAAAAAGAATGTCACCTTCGTGTGGGGCAAAGCACAACAAAAAGCTTTTGATGAACTTAAAAAGAGGCTCCCCGAAGCACCTCTCCTTGCATTACCGGGTTTCACAAAAACTTTTGAGATAGAGTGTGATGCTAGTGGTATTGGCATTGGAGGAGTCCTTATGCAAAACGGACATCCTATAGCCTACCATAGCAAGAACTTGATGGTGCTCGCCTTAACTATACGATTTATGACAAAGAGCTTTTTGCCTTAGTTCGTGCCCTTCAAGTTTGGCAACACTACCTTTGGCCCAAGGAATTTATCATACATTCCGACCACAAGTCGTTGAAATATCTCAAAGGCCAAGCTAACTTGAGCAAGAGACACGCTAAGTGGGTTGAGTTCATGGAGTCTTTTCCATACATTGTCAAGTATAAGAAGGGCAAAGATAATGTAGTTGGGGACGCATTGTCTCGCAAACATACAAGCCTTCTTACGAGACTTGAAATCAACGTGTTGGGTCTTGAGGAAATAAAATCGTTGTATGCTTCTGACCCGTTCTTTGAACCAATCTTCACAAAGTGCTCTAATGACAAAGGAGTTGATGATTTCTATTTGCATAAGGGCTTTCTTTTTAAACAAAACAAGATATGCATTCCGAAGTCGTCGCTTCAACTTTTGCTTCTCCAAGAATCTCATGGTGGAGGCCTTATGGGTCACTTTGGCAGTGACAAGACATTGGATATGCTCTCCAATCACTACTTCTGGCCCAAGATGAAGTGTGACGTGGAGCGCTATGTTCAACGATGCACGACATGTGTTCAAGCTAAGTCGCAAGCTAATCCTTATGGTCTTTATATGCCACTGCCTATTCCTCATACCCCTTGGTCTGACATTAGCATGGATTTCGTGTTAGGATTGCCTAGATCTAAGCATGGTCATGATTCTATATTTGTTGTTGTGGATCGTTTTTCCAAAATGGCACACGTCATACCGTGCCATAAGACCGACGATGCTTCACATGTTGCAAATCTGTTTTTCAGGGAAATCGTCCGTCTTCACGGTGTGCCAAGGACAATTGTCTCCGACCGCGACGTCAAATTCATGAGCTACTTATGGAAGACCCTCATGGCCAAGCTCGGCGTCAAGCTCCTCTTTTCATCCGCATCGCATCCTCAAACTGATGGCCAAATCGAAGTTGTCAACCAAAGCCTCGGAACTCTCCTTCGTGTGTTGATCAAGAAAAACCTCAAGGATTGGGAGGAATGCATTCCACACGCCGAGTGTCGTGGAAATGGCCACGGCAGTCACTGCCATAGGCAGCAATTGAGAGTTTTGTGAGGAAGAGTTGGCGGACATCTGTGGTGCGAGATGGGGGCAGATGCACAAGGGTTTACCCAGGTTCGGCCCCCGGAGGGTAAAGACCTACTCCTGCTAGGTTAGATTATGAGAGAGCGAGTTACAGGGGTGGCGAGCTCGGCGGCTGGGCAGCGAGTCGCTTGAGGGGGTGTATGATGGAACGTGAGTCTCTACGATACCCTAGGGAGGTTTATATATGAAGCACCTCCCCGGGTTTACAAGTTGTCCCCGAACAAGATAAGGATCTAGGAGCTTTTGACCTAATCCGACTGGGCTTCTGCTACGCTCCTGGGCTTCCAGTCGCTAGTTGATGGGCCTCTTCTTTCCTCAGAGTCTAGTCGCTGTCCTTCAGGCGTACTCGCGGGCCTTCCGGCCCACTCGAAACATACTGCTAAGCATACCCCCTTTGGCATATCCCCATCAGTAGTCCCCGAGGCCATCGTTGATGCAGGCGCAGGCGTTCTTTGGTGCTTGAAGTAGGTGACCCCAATTTGGGCGCCCAGTCGAATCGGCGGTGGACTCTATTAATGCCGAAGAGAATTTCTCAGCAGCTCCACTCGTCACTTTAATGAACATCATTGCTGCCCAGTCATCATTTCAGCGAGAAGAGAGATTAGCGGGTGGCGAGTGGATCACCGGAGTTGGACCGTCAACCTTAGTCAAACTATCCGTTGGAATTTCCAACGGTAACTACGGCGCAATTACCGTGGGCAACGGCTATCCCGATTTTGGCGGGTGACCTTTCCCATTTAAGGGGAGTGATGGATCAGCTTCACGATCCTGCTTCGCATTCTTCGTCCTTTCTCATTTGCTCTTCCTCTCTGCTCACCCCCGACCTATTCTCCTCACATTGTGCGATTCCACTTTTCACTCAATGGCGCCTCCCAAAGGCTCGTGGGGAAAATCCAAGTGCACCACAGCCTAGCTGAAATCCTTCAAGGATGCCGGGGTGCTCTGCAAGGGGAATTGGCGAGTTCCCCCCTCTTCCGAGACTGAGCCGAAACCGCGGCCCGGCGAGTTCATCTGCTTCACCAGCCATCTCGAGAGGGGCTTAGGGTTCCCTACTTCGCTCTTCTTCCGCCGCTTCTGCGCGTACTACGCGATCAAGCCCTCAGATCTTGGTCCGCATAGCATCGAGCAGCTGGCGATCTTCGTCGCCTTCTACGAGTGCTACCTCGGCTGCAGGCCATGCTTCTCGCTATGGCTGGAGGTCTTCCACGACCGCATTGGGCGCGAGGTGTTCAGCGGCTTGATGCTGGCCGCAGGCGGGGTCACCTTCCAGCTGAAGCCGAAGGCCAACTTCGTCAAGCTCCTCCTGCCGAAGAAGGCCGCCAGGGAGTGGAAGAAAAGCTGGTTCTATGTCAAGGAAGCTACTCCCTCCGGCGAGGTCTCCCTTCCTGAATTCATTGCCGAGAGGAGCGAGCCCCGCCGACTGGCGCCAAAGAAGCTCCCTGAAGATCAGCGGATGGCTGTCGCAGAAATGATGGATCAGATCCAGAAGCTGAAGGACCAGGGGTTGATTCCGATCAACCTCTACAATTGCTGGCTCGGGCGGCGCCTGGTTCCGCTGGCGGCTCATCCACACTGGATGTACGAGTACAGCGGGAAGCTTGATCCATCTCGCACCAGCAAGGAGTCGTGGGAGGCTGAAGATTACAAGGCCGCCCTGAAGAAGATCACCGACGCGGAGTTCACGGGTGCGGCGATCGGAGTCGCCCCGTATACTCCCGTGAAGAACGAAGCCCCTACAGTAAGTCTTCTTTCCAATCGCTTTGTTCGTATTCCAATTTCATTCTTTTCGCTTGTCGTGTTTTTGACTCGCAGTGGTTCTCAGCTTTTTCAGGTATTGGAGGGTTGGCTCCCTTCGCTCGATGAAAAAGTCCCCCAGAAGCTGGAGGAAGATTCTGAGGGGGATCCTCTCGATAGCGACGGTGAAGACGAAGAGGTCGCTCCTCCAGCGCCTGTGGCTCGCAAGACCCAAATGCAGAAACAACGAGAGGTCGAAGTGAGCCGCAGCCTGGATGAGTTCGAAGAAGGGGACGAGGTCGCCCAGGAGCAGACGTCCTGGCGCACCACTACGCCTTCAAAGCCCCCACGCCGGCCCAAGTCGCCGGCAAAACGGCCCGCGTCACCTGTCAGGTCGTCAGTGGTGTTCGGGTCGGACTCCGACTCCGACGGCGAAGGGTCTCCTGAAGTCTCGCACAAGGTCCCGAGGGCCGCAATCCCGATGAAGGGGTTGGAGGGCGAGGACACGGAGGTGGTGGTAGAGGTGCCCCTGGCTTCGATCGCGTCGTCGACCTTGGGGGTCCCAAGCCAAGAAGCCACCGACGTGGTGCCGCCCAAGTCGCCGCTGCCGTCGAAGGCAGCGGCGTCGGAGCCGGAGATCCCGGCGACTGCGGATTCGTCGTCAAGGAAGCCTTCAGTTTCGTGGGCTTCAGACGTATTCGAGCGGGGGCTCAGTCGCAAGCTGGGTCTCGAGTTGGACAAGCCTGCCCATATTAGTACCGGTCTTCGCATTCTTCCAGTCGCCAAGTAAGTTATACTTCCTTGTCCCAATTTGCTTTGCACCTTTCGTGTCGTGGTTGTGCTGATTAGAAGGGCTCGTGCAGGTCGGGGGCTAAGAAGATTGGTCGCCCTTCGGTGGCCAAGATTCCCCCGGCCACTGTCGTGGGAGAAGGTGATCTCCCCAGGAAGAGGAAGGCATCCGAGGATGTCGCGTCTGCTGAAGTCGCGAAGAAACAGAAGGGCGGTGCTGACTCCGCCGCGACCCGGGGGAGCACCACGGAACTAGTCGCTGCGCCGCTCGTCGAAGAAGGGGCGGCGACGCGGTCAGAGCCAGCGCCAGCTGCATCCGTGCCGGAGGTGCCGGTCTTGGCGGCCAGCGCCCCTGCCAGGGCGTCGGCGACGTTCCCTCGCTTTATGGCGAGGGGGTTTCCAGGTGGTGCGGATGCGCAATCTCCGCAGTTCCTGGAAATCGTGGACGCGGAAATTGAGGCCCGCCGCGGGCGCACCTCCTTCACGGTCCCGTCGACTGACGCTGCTGAACTTCACAAGATGCTCGGCGCTGCCATTCAGGTATGTCCAGTCCCCGAATTCCTAGTCGCTGAATTTCAGCGGCTGGGAATTGTCTTTATCTTCCTATATTATCCAGTCTCTGAGTTCCTAGTCGCTGAATTTCAGCGGCTGGGAATTGGTCTTAATTTTTCTTCCTGCTCCAGTCCCCGAGTTCCTAGTTGCTGAGTTTCAGCGGCTGGGAACTGGTTTTAGTTTTTTCTTCCTTCTCCAGTCCCTGAGTTCCTGTTCGCTGAATTTCAGCGTCTGGGAACTGGTATTTCTTTTCCTCCCAATGCTTAGCTGGTCTTGTTGTTTTGCAGGGGTTGCAGCGGGAGTCGACTGATCGGCAGGCTGCGCGAGAGTGCCTGGAGCATGACTTGCGCGAGGCGTACGGGGTGAACCGGCGGCTTCAGGAGAGGATCGGTGAGTGTTTGGCTTTGTTCTTCTTTGGTTGTTGTGAGCTGGTTGTATGCAATACTCTAACATCTCCACTTGCAGACAGTTTCCCGCCTGAGGTCTCCAAAGTGCGTGAGGGGTATGTCCCACTCGCCGAACTGGATGCGGCGAATGAGCTAGTGGCCTCCTTGGTTAAGGAGTTGGAGGATGCTAAGGCGGCTTCAATTTCTTCGGAAGAGCGGGCGAAGACTGCCGTCGCTGCCACTGAAGAGGAACGCAAGGCCGCGGACTCCATCATCGTGGGACTGCATAACGACCAAGCCGCCTTGGAGAAGCACGTCAAGGAGAATTGCCGCAAGCTGCTTGGTGAGTTTCTGTCATTGCCTTAGCCTTTTGTCGGGTCCCCGCTTTGCGGGTTTCATTGTTTCACTGACATCTGACTTTGCAGCTGTGGTAGGCCAAAGCGACCCGATGGTGCAGACTTATACTACCTCACAGTGCGTAACTGCCATGGTGAATGCGGCCATGGCCTCGGCGTTGTGTGTCCAGGCGGCTCTTCAGGGCATGTCTCCCACCGAAGTCATCCCTGGGGGGCTCACGGAGGTGTGGTGCTATCTGGAGGAGGTGCCCGCGGTTATGGAGTGGATGATGCGCTCGGCGTTCAGACGCGGGGCCGCCACGTCGTTGAGCTTGGGTCTCGCGCATTTCCCCGACGACTTCGATCTTGACGATGTCACGAGTGGCTATCCCTCGGCGACCGGCATGGTGGAGATGTCGGAGGTGCTGAAGCTGACCACGAAGGCCACTCCTTATGTCGATCGTGTCTTGGCGACGGGGGATCTGCTGCCGTACCAGGAGATGGTGTTGGCGCCTGGCGACCCCGAGCCGGAGCACCACGATATGAAGTCGGAGCAGCCCTTCCGGTCATGATTGGCGAAGTTGCTGACCACGTACCCGACGAACCCGTGGCAGCCCTTTGTGCGCGTCAAGGGTGGTGGCGCTTCTTCTTCGTCTGGGCCTGTAGAGTGAGCAAATGTAAAAGTTGTAATTGATGCCAAGTGGCGAACATTTGTATGATTTTTGTAATCCGTGTCGCAGGGACTTGGTCGACTTGTGTTATTATTAAGGCAGTGTTTTGTTCATCAATTTGAGCGAGTCCTCGAGCACGTCCGCCCTTTAATGGGGTATAACTCGACTGTGTATTTCTATGTGTTTGCTTTTTCGCGTTTGTTTTTGTCCCTCGCGTCTTCTGAGCGGCGAGTCCCGAGTGCGAGTGAGGTTCGTTTGTGAATGAGTCCCCGAGCATTGTGCTAGACCGTATTGGTCGTGATCCTGTTGCAGGTAATGAATGCGTTGTTTGTAACGCGTCTCCTCCCCTGGCCCGGAGAGCCAGTCGCTTGGCGAGCCCTAGGCAACTCCCTTACTAGGTGTGTTCCCGAGCCGCGTGGGGTCTCCGTTCTGTGGAGTCCCCGTGCGTGGTACTTAACCGTTCGAGTCGCTTTGCACGAGGGTGGGAGGGACAGATCACTGTGAGAAGCGTGTATCAGATGTCTTGGCCGGGCGGGCCAGTCGGGCTAGGCGACTCGAATGGCGGATCTGGGTTGGCGTTTTTTGTGGACAACCCAAGGCCCGAATTTTTCCGGTGCCCTTGTGCCGCACTACTTGGCCGTGCCGGTCGCTCGACCAGAGGTTGACTTCCGTAAGTAGCGTATTGCTAGCATGTACGAGTGCGAGTGGCACAAGAATATGGCGAGTGGACACAATTTGTGCGATCCGAATGAATTTCATTATATATGCCGATGGAGTACAGTGTGAGGTTCTAAGTATAGAACTTTCTGAGGAGGTTTACATTCCATGGCCTCCCGACCTCCAATTGGCCGTCACCCCGTATGTCGATGAGGTAGTAGGCATCATTGCCAAGGACTCGGCCTATGGCGAATGGCCCCTCCCATGGGGGGATAGCTTGTGCATGCCCTTATTATCTTGGACCAGTCGTAGGACCAGGTCGCCTTCCTAGAAGGTGCGAGTTCGCACTCGGCGGCTGTGATAGCAGCGAAGTCCTTGCTGGTATATGGTGGTGCGGGAGCGAGCCAGGTCGCGTGCTTCGTCAAGTTGATCGACGCTGTCTTGGCGGGCGGTTTTGTTGGCCGCCTCAACGTAGTTGGAGACTCAAGGGGAGTCGTGCTCCAGGTCTGTTGGCATTACGGCCTCGGTGCCATACACCATGAAGAAAGGCGTGAACCCGGTTGATCGGTTGATGGAGGTGCGGATCCCCCATATCACAGAGGGGATCTCGTCGACCCAGCATACTGGGGTGCGCTCGAGGGGCACCTGTAGTCGCGGCTTGAGACCGTGGAGGACGCTCTGGTTGGCACGCTCTGCTTGGCTGTTTGATTCCGAGTGGGCGACTGATGCAAGGTCGAGTCGTATGTCGTGCTCCTCACAGAATTCCGCCATGGCCCCCTTGGCGAAGTTGGTGCCGTTGTCTGTGATGATGCTGTGTGGGTAGCCGTACCGGTAGATGAGTTTGCGGAGGAACTTGGTAGCCGTCTTGCCGTCGCACTTCTTGCTCGGCTTGGCCTCCATCCATTTGGTGAAATTGTCGACTGCGACCAGGAGGTGAGTGAAGCCCGATGGGGCCTTCTTGAACGGGTCGACCATGTCCATGCCCCATACGGCGAATGGCCACATGATGGGCATTGTCTTGAGCACCAAACCAGGAAGGTGTGTCTGGTTGGCGTACTTCTGGCATCCAGCGCATCTTTGGGCAACGTCGGTGGCATCGGCGTGTGCGGTGAGCCAGTAGAAACCGTGCCGCATGGCCTTGGCGACTAGCGACTTGGCACCGGCATGATGGCCGCAGTCACCGGCGTGGATGTCCTGGAGGATCTTGCGGCCTTCCTCTGGCTGTACGCAACGCTGGAACACGCCGGTCACGCTACACTTGTGGAGCTCGCCGTTGATGATGACGAAGGATTTGCAGCGGCGTACGATCATCCGCGCCTCTGTCTCGCTGCTCGGTAGGAGTTTGTGTTCCAGGAAGGCGACGTATGGCGCTGTCCAGTCGCTAGGTTCCACAACCATGGCGACTAAGGCCGGTTCTGGTTGTAGTGGGATCCCAACGTCGATCTCCTTCGGTAGGCTGACGGAGGGCTTGTGGATGATGTTGAGGAAGACGCCTACTGGTGGCGCCTATCGAGCCGACCTGATGCGGGAAAGGGCGCCCGCCTCCTCGTTTTTACGCCTGTCGATCCACTCGACGGAGTAGCCGTCGAAGTGTCCTCCCAGTTGGTCGACGGCCTGGCGGTACGCTATCATTGTTGGGGAAACAGCGTCGCATGTCCCGGCCACTTGGCTGGCGACTAGGTCGGAGTCGCCGTAGCATCTAGGTGATTGATGTTCATCTCCTTGGCGGCTCTCATGCCATGGAGGAGGGCCTCGTATTCTGCCACGTTGTTGGTGCAGGGTTTGAAGTTGAGGTGGAGTACGTAGCGGATCTTGTCTCCTTTGGGGAAGGTTAGTATGACCCCATCCCCCGCGCCATCGGCATTCTTGGAGCCGTCGAAGTGGAGTGACCAGTAGTGGAGGTATGGGAGCTTCTCTAGCTGCTGTGCCTCTTCCCAGTCGGTGAGGAAATCGGCCAGGGCTTGCGACTTGATCGCTTTTCGGGGCTCGTATTTGATGTTGTGGAGGCCGATCTCGACAGCCCACTTGGCGACTCGCCCAGTCGCATCACGATTGCGTATGATGTCTTGCAGGGGCGTGGAGGATACCACCGTGATTGGGTGCTCCTGGAAGTAGTGCGGGAGTCGCCGCTGTGCTTGGAATACCGCGTACACCAGTTTTTGGTATTGCGGGTAGCGTTGTCGTGAGTCTGTTAAGACTTCGCTGATGTAGTATACTAGGCGCTGTATGGGGCGCTCCTTGCCCTCTTCTGGTCGTTTGACCAGCATCACGGCGCTGACGACCCGGTTGGAGGCCGTGACGTAGACGAGCATTGGCTCTCTGTCGAGTGGCACGGCGAGTAGTGGTGCCGCGAGTAGCACTTCTTTGAGTGCTTTCAGTGTGTTGTCGGCCTCTGCGTCCCATTGGAACGTTGGGTTCTTGCGCATCAGGCGGTATAGGGGCATTGCCTTCTCGCCTAGTCGGGGGATGAAGCCACTGAGAGCCGCGACTCGCCCTGCCAACTTTTGGACGTCGTGCAGGCACTCGGGTTTCCCGAGTCACGCGATGGTGTCGATCTTGGTGGGGTTGGCCTCAATGCCTCGCTTGGAGACTACGTACCCCAGAAGTTATCCGGTGGGTACGCCAAAGGTGCATTTTCCAGGGTTCAGCTTGATGTTGTACCTCCGCAGATTTGCGAAGGTTTCTGCTAGGTCGGCGAGCAGATCGTCCTGGCGGGTGGATTTTACCACCACGTCGTCGATGTAGACGTGGATGTCGCGACCAATTTGGCTTGCTAGACACTCCTGCATGCACCTCTGATATGTGGCGCCTGCGTTCTTGAGGCCAAATGTCATGGCCGTGTAGCAGAACGCGCCGAATGGCGTGATGAACGCTGTCTTCTCCTCGTCTTCGACCGCCATCTTGATCTAGTTGTAACCAGAGTAAGCATCGAGGAAACACAGCGACTCTGATCCCGCAGCCGAGTCGATGATCTGATCGATGCGCGGTAGGACGAACTCCTCCTTCGGGCAGGCGCTATTGAGGTTGGTGTAGTCTATACACATTCTCCAGGTGTTGTTCTTTTTGAGGACCAGGACTGGGTTTGCCAGCCACTTGGAGTACTTAATTGGCCGGATGAAGCCTGCGGCTACCAGGTGCTGGACCTCCTCGGCGATTGCTCGACGGCGCTCTTTGTTGAAGGGCCATAGCGACTGTTTTACTGGTCGCACTTTGGGGTCAGCATTGAGTTTGTGCTCAGCGAGTTCCCTCGGGACACCTGGCATGTCAGATGGCTTCCATGCAAAGATGTCACGGTTCTCACGGAGGAACTCGATGAGCGCGCTTTCCTATGCGGGGCTCATATGCGCACCGATGGTGACTGTCTGGCTGGAGTCGCCTGGGACGAGCTCGACGGTGCGGGTGTGTGTGGTCACCTCGAACGTGGAGTTCGCGGCGATCGGTTTATTCAGGATGGTGGGATCGTCCTTGTTGATGTTGCCCGCGTATTTCGCGAGCTCCTCCACATGGTCAGTCTCCGTGGTGATGACGGCGTCGGCGAGATCAGCGCCTTTTTCCTCGCATTCCACGACCATATTGGGGTCGCCGTGGATGGTGATGATGCCGCTCGGCCCGGGGAGCTTCATCATGTTGCAGGCGTAGTGTGGGGTCGCCATGAACTTTGCGAATGCCTGGCGGCCCAGGACGCAGTGGTAGGGACTGCGGAAGTTTACCAGCTCGAAGACGATCCTCTCCGTGCGGTAGTTTGCCGGGGTGCCGAAGGTGACTGGCAGCGTCACCTTCCCGATCGGGTATGCCTTCCGACCGGGGACGATGCCGTGGAAGGTCGTCAGTGTTGGCTCGATGGCTGTTTCTGGGAGCTAGAGCCTTTTGAAGGTGTCGAGGTACAGGATGTTGATGGAGCTCCCACCATCCATCAGTGTCTTGGGCAGCCAGTAGTCGTCCACCTTTGGCCTGACCACCAGGGTGACTCGCCCTGGATACTCGATTCTTGGCACGTGGTCCTGGCGACTCCAGGTGATGCTCTGTTCGGACCAGTTTAGGAAGCGGGGGATGTCGACTTGCGTCACCGCATTGACGGTGACCGCGCGGGCGAGTACCTTCTTCTCACGCTTGGTGCCAAGCCCGGTGAAGGTATGTAGCGACCCGACAGCGGTTCCGAAGCCGCCTCCGTTCCTGTTGTCCCGCGGTTGGTTGTTGTTGGGGTCCTCCCTTGCACGTCTTGCCTTCTCGATCTCTTTGAGAGAGTGGCAGTCGGCGATGGTGTGGGTGGCTGGTTTTCCCTCCCTGCTGTGGTAGATGCAGGGCTGATTAAGCAGGGCGGCGAGGTCGAATTTCGGCCTCGTCGTGTTGTTGGCACGGTAGTTCCCGCTGTCGCGGTAGTTTCCTCCATCGCGGCGGTAGTTCTTGGAGTCACGTTGGCCGTAGCCGGCGTTGGCGACGAAGTCGACTCGCCCGTCGGTCCGACGCTTGCCTATGATGCGGGTGTTGCTGTAGCGCATGTCGCGTAGTCGCCTGCTGTCATGGATGCTGGTGCGCCGTCTTCCTCCCAACTCGTCGTCGGAGTCTTGGTTAGGGTCTTCCTCCGCGTAGCGCTTGGCGATCTCGAGGAGGTCGGGGATGTTATCGAGCGTCCGGCAGACCCTCTTGATCTTGGCGACCAGAGGTTCGTACCGGCACACGTTCTTGAAGCAGTGTATCGCCGTGTCTGGGTGGATGCCGGAGGCGTTTATCCACAACTCTTGCCACCTTTGGATCCACCGGCGGGTCGACTCGCGTTGTCCCTGGATGCATTTCTCCAGGTCCTCGATGGTGGTGGCGCGGGTGTAGGAACCCTAAAAGTGCCTGACGAAGGCGTCCCGCATTTCTTCCCAGGAGTCGATGCTGTCGACGGGTAGCGTATTGATCCATTGCCGGGTCGCACCCTCCATCATCAGGGGGAGGTAGCGAGCGGCGAGCAGGTCGGTGTGGCCTGCGATCCCCATTGCCATGAGATATGTGTCCAGCCAAACGGCAGGGTCGTACATCGGGTCGTATTTCTCGATCTCCTTGGGGGCCTTGAAGTTGGTGGGGTATTTTTCCCTGCGGATCATGGGTCCAAAGCATTGTGGCCCGACTCGACTGAGCGAGCCTCTTGGCTCCGGGTTGCCGCGGTTGGCGAGGGTGTGTCGCAGGTCGTAGGGCTGGCGCGACCGCCACGCCTGATTGTTGATGATGTGCGTTCGGGCGTTGAGTGGTTGCCCGTTTGCAGCGACGGTGTTGTTCGCAGGTCACGGCTCGTTGGTAGACAACGCGGGGTTGGCGGCCCGCGGTTGGTTTGCCAGGGGTTGGGGTGGTGGGCAAACTATCACGTTGGCCACGGTTGGGTGGCCGCTTGATGCCGCCCTGCTTGCTGACGAGCGGGAATACATCCGCCCACGCGGATCGACTCCCGCGGCTTGTTGCTCGACGGCCCTGACAAGTAGGGCCTTGGCATACTAGATCTGTAGCGCGCCGTCGCCTTGGACATCGAGGTTGGCGATCGCGGCGTCGGTCGTGACGACGTTGTCCATCGGGGTGGAGTATAGTGGTAGCCCGTTGGCGTCCCGAGCTTGAGGCGAGATGATGATCCGTGGTTGGTCAGGTGGGGGCGCACGGCCCATGGGTGGTGGAGGGGCCCCATTCGCTGGTGCTCCAGGTGGTGGTCTTGCTGGGTTGCCTCCTCCTGGTGGCGCGTTCTCGTCGTGTTCGCGCTCGGCGGCGCGTGTGGGGTCGCCCTCGTCGTTGAAGTTCAGGACGCGGCCCTGAACATCGGGGTTCAAGCGGGTCCTGATGCGGCGTTGGTGATAGAGTGAAAGCTCCTTCGCCGTCTCTCGTTCAAGGCGGTATTTCTCGCGCTCGGCGAGTTTGTTGTGTTACGCCTCCTGGAGCCGCAGGCGGGCTTGTTCCACCTCTGTGGCCGTTGCGGTCGGCGGAATCGGCGTGGAGAACGGATCTGGCGGGGCAGCCGTGCTACCCGCCATGTAAATTGCGTTTAGGCGATTGGATCTGGCGCGAAGATCCTCGGGGGATTCCGAGCCGGAGTCAGAGTCAAAGATCCCCAGTATGGAAGGATCCTCGAAATCTTCGGGGTTGGAGACTCGCGTGATGGAGTCCTCCCGTGACGCAGCGGTGATGGATCTGTTGGCCGATGCAGGGGTCGCAGAGTCAGCGTCGTTGTTTAGGGCGTCGTCGTTGGTGGCGACATTGTTCTCGACTGCGTCGCTAGCGACCGAGTCGTACTCGGTGACGAGGCCCCTAATGGAGCGGACCTGCTCCTCCGAAAGCAGATCACAGTGTGGAGGCGATCTGCCGCACCGGTAAAGCCGACGAAGAGGTTGATGGAGCCGACCGGCATCACCGCGGCGTGTGTGACCGGGCGCGACGTCGGGATGTAGCTGTTGGGCAGGATCTGCAAGATCCCGCCGAAGGCGATCATGCGGCCGGTGGAGAACGGCCGCTCGATCGGCGAGTAGGGTCTCGCTGCAGAACTCAGGCCAGTCCCGCTATGCCCCACGATGGGCACCACTGTCGTGGAAATGGCTACGGCAGTCACTGCCATAGTCAGCGATTGAGAGTTTCGTGAGGAAGAGTTGGCGGCCATCTGCGGTGCGAGATGGGGGTAGATGCACAAGGGTTTACCCAGGTTCGGCCCCGCGGAGGGTAAAGACCTACTCCTGCTAGGTTAGATTATGAGAGAGCGAGTTACAGGGGTGGCGAGCTCGGCGGCTGGGCAGCGAGTCGCTTGAGGGGGTGTATGATGGAACGTGAGTCTCTACGATACCCTAGGGAGGTTTATATATGAAGCACCTCCCCGGGTTTATAAGTTGTCCCCGAACAAGATAAGGATCTAGGAGCTTTTGACCTAATCCGACTGGGCTTCTGCTACGCTCCTGGGCTTCCAGTCGCTAGTTGATGGGCCTCTTCTTTCCTCAGAGTCTAGTCGCTGTCCTTCAGGCGTACTCGCGGGCCTTCCGGACCACTCGAAACCTACTGCTGAGCATACCCCCTTCGGCATATCCCCATCATCGAGTTCGCCTACAATCGAGCCAATCACTCAACAACCAAGATGAGTCCATTCATGATCGTCTATGGTTTCGAGCCCCCCACCGCGCTTGACATCCTACCGCTACCTCTCCATGAGCGCACGAACATGGACGTCGAGAAACGTGCACAAGCTATGAATAAACTTCATAAAGAAACAAGAGCTAGTATCGAACAACAAGTCCTTCGCCAAGCTTCAAGGTTAAGCAAGGACAAGAAGGAGATGATCTTTGAAGAAGGTGACCTTGTGTGGATACACCTAAGCAAAGACCGCTTTCCCAAGGAACGTGACTCCAAGCTCAAGCCAAGAGGAAATGGTCCCTTCAAGATCCTCAAAAGAATCAACAACAACGCCTACATCATCGACATTCCGACCTCCAAGTACCTTGCAAGCAATACATTCAATCTCAAGGATCTCTCACCCTACCATGGAGATGTTCAAGATGATAACCATGAAGAGTCGAGGACGACTCTTTCCCAAGGGGGGGAGCTAATGCAGCCCGTCCTACGGACGCTCCTACATCTACACCAACAAGTTCCCCAAGTGGACCCATGACTCGTGCCCGAGCCAAACTCCTACAAGCTAAGGCGAACTCGCTCCTCTCCTCATGCCAATTTGATACCTCCTTGGATGGTGTGCTACTTCATGCAACTACACTATGCATCATCAGGTACGAAGCCTCGACTCATCACCAAGCACCCAAGGATGGAGAACAAGGAGCAGAGCGTGAAGCAGGAGCCGCTGGAGCTGCTCAGACCGGAGTCTCCGGTCTGCACACACCAGAGTCTCCGGTCCACCAAAGTCTCTGGCCTAGACCGGAGTCTCCGGCCCGACCGACGCCAGGCATAAAAAGGCCTTTGGGCCTGCGGCCCATGTACCCCTTAGTCCGTCTAGAACTTGTCTTTTATTCCTAAAGTACCCCTGTTTAAGTGGCTGGCCTATATATAGTCCCCCACCTCCATTGTAAACCCTAGGCATGATATTGGAATTAGTGGAAACCCCTTTGTGGATCTATCTAGTTCTTGCCTCATGCTCCTTGACCAAGGAGCACCAATATCCCCAAACCTCATTGGAGTTTGCATCGTGCCTCCGCTTTGTACAAGGCCTTGGCATTGGTGTCCCTTTGCCAAGACGTCAAGATCTCACAGAGTCTCCCATCTCACTGTGCCGGTTCGAGAGAGAGTCCTACGCCCGACGCCGATCCTAGGGATTGCGCCGGACCGGTCACCGCCGGCATGAGCTATTGGTGTGTATCGTGGTTTTGTGTGTGTGTGTTCCGCGTTCTTCGTGCGTGCGTTCGTCATGTTGTTCCTACCCTCCTCTCCCCGCACTCCATCCTCGAATTGAAAGGGAATCGTGAAATATCAGGCCACCCTAGAGGTTTGCCCTCGACACCAAGTCCAAGAGGGCAGATCCTCGGTTTGATGAAGAAGCCGGTTAGTATGTGATCTCGCCATCCAACCGTAGGCAGTAGCTCAGAGATGCTGAGTAAATGAGGAGGAATCATGAGCGCATAGAGGAGGAAACTCGTGCCGAGAGGGCCAAGTATGACAATTTGCAATCTCTTGCCCACATGACCAAGAAGGAGTTTCGTGACCTATGCAAGACCAACTTTTATGAGCTTCCAAGGGCCTATGATGATCCTTGTTATTGGAGAAAGGAGCAGAAGTATTCATGACTGATATCTATAGCGATCTCACCAAGTCCCCATTGTGCCCTCAGAAGTATATGAAGCTTGAGTACATGTGTGTGCCAACAACTACTTTGTAGATGCTCTATGGATCACTGAGAAGCTCGGGCTGCATGGGCTCTGATACGTCCATTTTGCATCACTATTCTATGTCTTAATTCACTATTATTCATTGATATATTTCGTATTGAGAGGTGATACTTATGTTATTTCATCTATTTTTGCATGGTTGATGACTTTTGGAGCATGGACCGCTGCAGTCAGGGTTCTGATGGAAAAGGTGCCGTTTGGAGGCAAAATTCGCGAAGATCAGAAAATCCGGGAAAATATACAGAAAATCCTATTTTTCCAGAAGACTAAGGATGCCAGAAGATGGAGTGGAGGTGGGCCACAAGGGGCCCACACCACCCCATGGCGCGAGCAGGCCTAGGCCGTGCCTGGAGGTGGTGTGGCCGCCCTGGCCCACTCCAGCCTCTCCCCTATGGCGTATATCATCCCCACAAAACCCTAAGACTCGAGGAGCGACCACAAAAATATTCCGCCGCCTCTGCGGGGCGGAAAACACCGAGAGAGAAAGATCTCTCCGGCAGACAGATTTTTGCCAGGGGAATTCCTTCCCGGAGAGGGGAGATCATCGCCATCAACACCACCATCAAGCTGGACTTTATCGGGATCATCATCATCATCACCACCATCATCACCATCAGCACCCTCATCACCATCTCCATATTGCTGTAACAATTGCGTTGAATCTTGCTATAGTTCATAGGGGAAACTTTCTCGGTGTTGATTACTCTTTGTAGTTGATGTTATTGAGTGAACCATTGAATTATTGTTTATGTTCAGATTGTTATGCATCATTATTCCATCTCTGATCATGATCCATATGATGTCTTGTGAGTAGTTCATTTTGTTCTTGAGGACATGGGAGAAGTCTTGTTGTTAGTAGTGGAGTTGCGTTGAGAAAGATTCAATAGATTGTTATTTAAGTGGTGGTGTACTTCTTCTAGTGGTGCCATGTGAACGTCGACTACATGACACTTCACCTATATGGGCCTAGGGGAATGCATTGTGTATTTGGCTACTAATCGTAGGGGTTGCCGGAGTGACAGAAACCTGAACCCCCGTTAGGAAACCATTGCACAAGGGACGTAAGGGTCTTAGAGTTTAAAGCTGTGGTTAGGTTTTACCTTAATTACTTTCTTGTACTTACGGATGCTTGCAAGGGGTATAATCACAAGTATGTATTAGTCTTGGATGGGGCGGTACATTAGCACAGGTTCACCCACACAACACTTAGCAAGCTAGAGAAGATTAATCAACTATATGAAGCGAAAGCACTTGACAGTCTTCCCATGTGTCCTCGAGAACGTTTGGTCATTTATAGAAATAAAATCGGCTTGTCCTTTGCTGCATAAAGGATTGGGCCACTTGCTACATTTATTCCTACTGTCTTTTATTTACTCGTACTTTGTCTACTTGCTTTATCGAAAACCCCTAAAAATCCGTTTGCTAAGTATTTGCAGAGAATTCCTGATCCATACCACTAGCCAGCACCTTCTGCTCCTCGTTGGGTTCGACACTCTTACTTATCGAAAATACTGCGATACACCCCCTATACTTGTGGGTCATCAAGACTATTTTCTGGCGCCATTGCTGGGGAGTGAAGTGCTATTGGAGAGTGTAACTGGTAAAGGAAACTTCTACTGTGAGTATTGTTTACTTCTGCTAGTTGCTTTATTTTTGTTATGGATAATTTGTTGAGTTTCTTATTTGGTAATGCTACTACCACTGCTAAGGTAGTAGATAAGCCACCACCTGCTGAGAAAGATGTTTTCAAAATACCTACAAGAATTATTGATCGTGTTATGGATAACTACTATGTTGGGGATGGAACTGTCCATCCCGGTGATCATTTACTCTTTATACACGAATTATGTGGGTTGTTCAAGTGTGCAGGTATTACTACAGATCAAGTTAAGAAGAAGTTATTCTCATTATCACTGAAAGGAAGAGCTGAGGAATGGTATAAGCTGCTGAAGAATGGTCAAGCTCTGGAATGGGAGGAAATAGTGCCTCTCTTTTATTCAAAGTTTTATCCTCCTAGTGAGATTCATAAAGATCGGAATCAAATATACAACTTTTGGCCTCTTGATGGAGAGAGTACAACTCAAGCTTGGGGGAGATTGAAGTTACTAATGCTCAAATGTCCCATTCATGAGCTCCCCAACAATATTATTATCAATAAATTTTATGCAAGGCTCCCTCTACATGATAAAGATTTACTAGATGCTCCTTGTGCTGGATCATTCACTCGTATGGAAGAAGAAGCTAAATGGGACATTCTGGATCGTATTCAAGACAATGTTGAAGCTTGGGACAATGACAAAGGTAGAAAGTCAGGTATAAATTATGATTATGAATGCATTGAATCTTTTATGGGAACTGATGACTTTCAAAATATTAGTAATCTTTATGGTCTTGGTTTGCAAGTTATTACAAATTGTTTTAAAACTTTTGCTTCCTATATTGAAATTCCAAAAAGGGGATGGAACAAATACCATGCACCTTACAAAGATATTGCTGACTATGCCCCTATTGGAAGTGCTGATTATTGCATCATCAACCCCATTTTACCTGAACCTTATATCGAGAAGATTACCTTCCACGAAAAGGTAAAGGACCATCCTATGATAACTAATGTAATCACTAAAAGTGAAAAAAGAACTGTAAAACCCGATGAACAAATAAACATTGAACCTGTGGTAGCAATTGTGAAAGACCTTGTCACTAAAAGCGTAGAAGATGGGCACATAGTCTTTTGTGAGGATGCTTCTAATATTGTTTCACATCCCAATAAAACTAAAAAGGCTAGTGTTCCTGTGCTTTCTATTAGAATTGGTGATCATTGCTATTATGGTTTATGTGATATTGGTGCAAGTTCCAGTGCTATTCCTTATGAGCTTTACAGAGAAATTATGCATGAGATCAGTCCTTGCGAGTTAGAAGAGATTGATGTGGTTATTCACCTTGCTAATAGAGAGACCATCTCTCCAATTGGTATTGTGCGAGGCATGGAAGTTCTTTGTGGTAAGATTAAGTACCCTGCTGATTTTCTAGTACTTGGTTCAACTGCTAGTAAAACTTATCATATCATATTTGGTAGACCTTTCTTGAGTACTTGTGGAGCTATTATTGATTGCAAGAGGGAGAAAATTTTGACTAAGTTTGATGGGGAATCTTATGAGTTTAATTTTTCGAAATTTGGTAAAGAACCTTGCGAAGAGGAAACCCATAATGAGGATTTTAGGGTTGAACAACTTGCTTCTATTTCTCTTGCTCCTAACAATGCTTTGCAGCAATTTATGGAAGATCATGAAAGTGAAATCTTCATGGAAGAAAGGAATGAGATTGACATGATTCTCCGTGATCAACCTATGATGCTTAAGCACGACTTGCCTATAGAAGACTTGGGTACCACGATGCCACCTAAAAAGGATCCGGTTTTCGATCTAAAATGTCTCCCTGATGATCTTAAGTATGCTTATATTGATGATAAAAAGATATATCCTGTTATTGTTAGCTCTAAACTTCCAGGGAAGGAAGAAGAAAGGCTATTGGAAGTTTTGAGGAAACATCGAGGAGCTATGGGCTATACTCTGGATGATTTAAAAGGGATTTCACCTACTGTATGTCAGCATTCTATCAACATAGAACCAGATGCGAAGCCAGTAGTGGAGCACCAACGACGTTTAAATCCTAGGATGAAGGAAGTGGTAAGGAATGAGGTATTGAAACTCCTTGATGCTGGTATTATTTACCATATTGCTGATAGTGAATGGGTTAGTCCTATTCATTGTGTTCCTAAAAAGGGAGGTATTACCGTTGTCCCTAATGATAATGATGAGATTATTCCTCAAAGAATAGTGGTAGGCTATAGGATGTGCATTGATTTTAGGAAAGTTAATAAAGTTACTAAGAAAGATCACTACCCGCTTCCTTTTATTGATCAAATGTTGGAAAGGTTATCTAAAAAGACCCATTTTTGTTTTCTTGATGGTTATTCTGGGTTCTCTCAAATTGCTGTTAAACAACAAGATCAAGAAAAAACTACTTTTACTTGCCCTTATGGAACTTATGCTTATAGACGTATGCCTTTTGGTTTATGTAATGCTCCTGCTACTTTACAAAGGTGCATGTCTGCTATCTTTCATGGTTTTTGTGAAGAGATTGTAGAGGTGTTCATGGATGATTTTTCTGTCTATGGAACTTCTTTTGATAATTGTCTGCACAACCTTGATAAAGTTTTGCAGAGATGTGAAGAAACTAATATTGTTCTTAATTGGGAGAAATGCCACTTCATGGTTAATGAAGGGATTGTTCTTGGGCATAAAGTTTCTAAAAGAGCCATAGAAGTTGATAGAGCTAAGGTTGATGCAATTGAGAAGATGCCATGCCCAAGAGACATCAAAGGTATTCGTAGTATCCTTGGTCATGTTGGTTTCTATATAAGTTTTATTAAAGACTTTTATAGGATATCAAAACCCCTTACTAATCTTCTTCAAAAAGATGTACCCTTCATTTTTGATGATGATTGTAAGGAAGCTTTTGAAACTCTTAAGAAGGCTTTAACTACAGCCCCTATTGTTCAACCACCTGATTGGAGTTTACCCTTTGAAATAATGTGTGATGCTAGTGATTTTGATGTAGGTGTTGTCCTTGGGCAACGTATTGATAAAAAGCTAAACGTTATCCATTATGCTAGTAAGACTCTAGACGCTGCTCAGAGGAATTATGCTACTACTGAAAAGGAATTTCTAGCTGTTGTTTTTGCTTGTGATAAGTTTAGGCCCTATATTGTGGACTCAAAAGTAACCATTCATACTGATCATGCTGCTATTAAATATCTTATGACGAAGAAGGACGCTAAGCCTAGGCTTATTAGATGGGTACTTCTTTTACAAGAGTTTGATCTACATATAGTAGATAGAAAGGGGCTGGAAATCCTGTAGCTGATAATTTATCTCGTTTGGAAAACATCTCTTTTGACCCTATGCCTGTTAATGATAGTTTCCCGAATGAACAGTTAGCTGTAGTGGGGGTGAGCTCGCGAGGAAGCCCTTGGTATGCTGATTATGCTAATTTTATTGTCTCCAAGTATTTGCCTCCAACTTTTACAGCTCAGCAAAGAAGAAAGTTCTTTTACGATTTGAGGCATTACTTTTGGGATGACCCACACTTATACAAAGAAGGAGTTGATGGTATTATGCGAAGATGTGTTCCAGAATATGAACAAAAAGAGATATTGGGTAAATGTCATGGTAGCGCCTATGGAGGACATCATGCAGGAGATAGAACTGCACAAAAGGTACTACAATCAGGTTTCTACTGGCCTACCCTTTTTAAAGATGCAAGAAAATTTGTTTTATCTTGTGATGAATGTCAGCGTGTTGGTAATATTTCTAGACACAATGAAATGCCTATGAACTACTCTCTAGTTATTGAACCTTTTGATTGTTGGGGATTTGACTTTATGGGTCCTTTCCCTCCCTCGAAAGGCTACACTCATATTCTTGTTGCCGTAGATTATGTTACTAAGTGGGTAGAAGCCATTCCTACAAAAAGTGCTGACGGGGAAACCTCTCTAAAACTGCTTAAAGATGTTATCTTTCCTAGGTTTGGAGTGCCTAGGTATCTCATGACTGATGGGGGTTCTCACTTCATTCATGGCGGTTTTAGGAAGACCCTCGCTAAATATGATGTTAATCATAGAATTGCTTCAGCTTATCACCCCCAAACTAGCGGGCAAGTAGAGTTATCAAATAGAGAAATTAAATCTATCTTGCAAAAGACTGTTAATAGGTCTAGAAAAAACTGGGCTAAGAAGTTGAATGATGCTTTATGGGCTTATAGAACTGCTTACAAAAATACTATGGGAATGTCTCCTTATAAAATGGTTTATGGGAAAGCTTGCCACCTACCCTTAGAGTTAGAACACAAAGCCTACTGGGCAGTTAAAGAACTAAATAGAGATTGTAAGCTCGCTGGTGAGAAAAGATTATTTGACTTAAGTTCTCTAGATGAATGGAGAAGTGAAGCCTATGAGAATGCTAGGCTCTTTAAGGAAAAAGTTAAAAGATGGCATGACAAGCGAATACTTAAGAGAGAATTTCATGTGGGTGAGAAAGTTCTATTGTATAGGTCTCGTCTCAGATTTTTTGCAGGTAAGCTACTATCAAAATGGGAAGGACCTTTTATCATTGAAGAAGTATACCGTTCAGGAGCAATAAAAATTTCTTCTCTAAAAGATAATACTACACAAGTAGTGAATGGACAGCGACTCAAACACTATATTGCTGGAGATTCTTACAATGAAGATGTTGATGCCTTTCAAGTTATAACTCCAGAGAAATTCATTGAGGACCAAATTCAGAGACCTACAGAGTCCGTTTCCAACTAGGTAATGGTTCTGGTAAGAAAAGTTCCGCGAAAATACTATCCAACAATATTTTTGCAGTCTTCAATCAATAAGGAAAGCTACGAAGTGAAAAAGGGATGGAACCGGAGCCGGGGTGGCCCACACCACCCCATGGCGCGGGCCCACCCCTGGCCACGCCACCAGGTGGTGAGGCCACCCAGGACTCCTGATGGGTTCGTAGCATGGAAAACAAAAAATTTCTACCGCAAGAACGAACAAAACAAAGATCTAATCTAGATAAAATCCAAGATCTAATCTATTAGACATGTGCAACGAGATAGATCTGTACTAACCCTTGTAGATCCGAAAGCCTTGTGCGAGATCGGATCTCGTGGTTGATGTAGACGATCACTTGCCGATCTCAAGATCGAGTAGACGATCCTTCCGGTGCCACATTCCGGCAGCGCTTCCGCAGTCGGTCACACGTGCGGAGTCGATGCAGACCTTCCTCTCCCCGTTCTAGCGAGCAACGGATGTAGTAGATCTCTCCACCGAATCCCAGCAGCACGACGGCGTGGTGGTGGTGGAGTAGAGAATTCTGCAGGGCTTCGCCTAAGCCTAAGCAGAGCGAAGGAGGAGGAGAGAGGCGGCTAGGGAAAAGAGTGGAGGGGCAAGCGGGGGTGGCGCCTCCACCCCTCTATATATAGAGGGAGGGGTGCGGCCTAGGGTTCCCACCCCTAGGCCCACCTCCTAGGACCGACGCACAAGGGAGAGGGGGGAGGGAGTTTCCTTCCCCCCCAAGTCTTCCCCTTTCCTTTCTTGGTTTTCAAGTAAAGTCCACGGAACCTTCTGGAACTTTCCGAAACATTCCGAAACCTTCTAGAATCCCCATAAAAACACTCCGGAACATTTCCGAACCTAGAAAATGATCTCCATTATATGAATCTTATTCTCCGGATCTCCTCATGATGTCCCAGATCCAATCCGAGACTCCGAACTACATTCGGTCTCCAACGCATATTCCATATCTACCTAAACAGTATCGAACCTTAAGTGCGTCACCCTACGGTTCGTGAATATGCAGTCATGATGGAGACACCTCTCCGATCAATAACCATCAGCAGGATCTGGAGATCCATAACGGCTCCCACATACTCAACGATGACTTCGTGATCGATAAAACCATTAACATATGAAACCAATTCCCTTTGTCAGGCGATACTCTACTTATCCGAGGTTTGATCGTTGGTATCTCCATACCTAGTTCTACCTCGTTACTGATAAGTACTCTTTACTCGTTCCATGATATGTCATCCCTTGTGACCTAGTCACATGCTTGCAAGCTAACTAGATGACATTCCACCGAGAGGGCCCAGAGCATATCTATCCGTCATATGGATGGACAAATCCCAATCTTGGTCCATGCGCTTCAACACATACTTTCAGAATACCCAATGACACCTTTATAACCACCCAGTTATGAAGCGGTGTTTGATGTCATCAAAGCACCCATTCGGTAATGGTGATTAACATAACCTCATGGTCGAAGGATTAGGTTACTATGCATTTGAAAGCTTGTAGCAATACGAACTTAATGACTTGATCTTATGCTACACTTACTATGGGTGTGTGTCCATCACATCATTCTCCTAATGATATGACCTTGTTATTAATGACATCCAATGTCCATGATCAGAAAACCATGATCATCTATTAATCAACAAGCTAGTTCAACAAGAGGCTTACTAGGGACTCTTTTATGTTTACAAAACACACATGTATTAGTGTTTCCTAATAATACAATTATAGCATGGGATGTAAACATTCATCATAAAAACAAAGATATAATAATAACCACTTTTATTATTGCCTCTTGGGCATATCTCCAATAGTCTCCTACTTGCACTAGAGTCAATAATCTAGATTACATGGTAATATACCTAACACCCATGGCGTTTTGGTGTTGGTCATGCTTTGCTCTAGGGAGAGGTTTAGTCAACGGATCTGCCACATTCAGATCAGTGTGTACTTTGCAAATCTTTATGTCACTATCTTGGACATACTCGTGAATAGCATGGAAACATAGCTTGATGTGCTTCAGCTTGCTATGTGACCTTGGCTCCTGTGCATTAGCTATGGCACCTGTGTTGTCACAGTAGATGGCCATCGGGTCCAACGCACTAGGAACCACGCCAAGTTCAGTAATGAACTCCTTCATCCATATGGCTTCTTGTGCAGCCTCCGAAGCAGCTATGTATTCCGATTCAATTGAAGATTTTGCCACAACGCTTTGCTTAACCTCCAGCTCACTGTAGCACCATTCAAAATAAATACGTATCCAAACTGTGACTTTGAGTCATCTGGATCGGTGTTCCAACTAGCATCCGTGTAACTGTTTACAACAAGTTGTTCATCACCTCCATAAGAAAGAACCATATCCTTAGTCCTATTTAGGTACTTCAGGATATTCTTGACCGAGGTCCAGTGCTCCATTCCAGGATCACTTTGATATCTGCTAGTCAAACTAACAGCATGTGCTATATCCGGTCGTGTACACAGCATGGCATACATGATAGAACCTATGGCCGAGGCATAGGGAATATTATTCATTTTCTCTCTATCTTCTGTCGTAGCTAGACTTTGAGTCTTACTCAAGGTCTTACCTAACAACATGGGCACGAACCCTTTCTTGCTCTCTTCCATTCTAAACTTCTTTAGAACTTTGTCCAAGTATGTACTTTGTGAAAGCGCTATTAGGCGTCTTGATCTATCTCTATAAATATTGATGCCTAGAATATAAGCCGCTTCGCCAAGATCCTTCATTGAAAAACTATTATTCAAATAGGCTTTGACACTATTAAGAAGTTCTATATCATTCCCAATCAACAATATGTCATCTACATATAGTACTAGGAATGCTATAGAGCTCCCACTCACTTTCTTGTAAATACAAGCTTATCCATAAGTTTGTATAAATCCAAAGTTTTTGATTACTTTATCAAAACGTTGATTCCAACTCCGGGATGCTTGCTTCAGTCCATAAATGGAGCGCTGAAGTTTGCATACCTTGTCAGCATCTTTAGGATGGACAAAACCCTTGGGTTGTACCATATACAACTCTTCCTCAATGTCTCCATTAAGGAACGCCGTTTTGACATCCATCTGCCAAATCTCATAATCGAAATATGCAGCAATTACTAACAAAATGCTCACAGACTTTAGCTTCGCCACTGGTGAGAATGTCTCATCGTAGTCAACTCCTTGAATTTGTCGGAACCCTTTCGCGACAAGTCGAGCTTTATAGACGGTAACATTACCATCAGCATCTGTTTTTCTTTTGAAAATCCATTTGTTCTCGACAGCCTTACGGCCATCCAGTAAGTCCACCAAAGTCCACACTTGGTTTTCGTACATGGATCCCATTTCGGATTTCATGGCTTCTAGCCATTTGTCAGAATCTGGGCTCACCATAGCTTCTTCATACGTCGCAGGGTCATCAGTGTTGTCCACCAACATGACATTCAATGCAGGGTCATACCAATCAGGAGTGGAATGAACCCTCGTTGACCTGCGAGGTTCAGCAGCAACTTCGTTCGAAGTTTCATGATCACCATCATGAGCTTCCTCTCCAATTGGTGCAGGCGGCACAAAAACATCTTCCGGTGCTGCGCTACTCTCAACTCCGAGAGAAGGTTCAATAACCTCGTCGAGTTATACTTTCCTTCCAGTCACTTCCTTCGAGAGAAACTCCTTCTCAAGAAAGGATCCATTCTTGGCAACGAAAACTTTGCCTTCGGATCTATGATAGAAGGTATACCCAATTGTTTCTTTAGGGTATCCTATGAAGACGCATTTCTCCGCTTTGGGTTCAAGCTTATCAGGTTGTAACTTCTTTACATACGCTTCGCAACCCCAAACTTTAAGAAACGACAACTTAGGTTTCTTTCTAAACCACAATTCGTACAGTGTCGTTTCAACGGATTTGGATGGTGCCCTATTTAAAGTGAATGCGGCTGTCTCTAATGCATATCCCCAAAACAATAGAGGTAAATCTGTAAGAGACATCATAGACCGAACCATATCTAAGAGAGTTCGATTACGATGTTCGGACACACCATTACACTATGGTGTTCCTGGCGGTGTCAATTGCGAAAGTATTCCACATTTCTTTAAATGCATGCCAAACTCATAACTTAGATATTCACCTCCGCGGTCCGAACGCAGAAATTTAATCTTCTTGTTACGATGATTTTCCACTTCACTTTGAAATTCCTTAAACTTCTCGAAAGTTTCGGACTTATGTTTCATAAAGTAGACATACCCATATCTACTTAAGTCATCCGTGAAAGTGAGAACATAACGATATCCACCATGCGATGCTACACTCATTGGGCCGCACACATCGGTATGTATTATTTTCAATAAGTCTGTAGCTCGCTCCATTATTCCAGAGAATGGAGTCTTAGTCATTTTTCCCATTAGGCATGCTTCGCATCTTTCAAGTGATTCAAAATCAAGTGATTCAAGAAGTCCATCAGAATGGAGTTTCTTCATACGCTTCACTCCAATGTGACCAAGACGACAGTGCCACATGTATGTAGAATTATCATTCAATTTTATTCGTTTAGCATCTATGTTGTGAACATGTGTATCACTACTATCGAGATTCAGTAAGAATAAACCATTCATCTCAGGTGCATTACCATAAAAGATATTACTCATATAAATCGAACAACCTTTATTCTCGGACTTAAAAGAGTAACCGTCTCGCAGTAAACAAGATCTAGATATAATGTTCATGCTTAACGCAGGCACCAAATAACAATTATTCAAATTTAAAACTAATCCCGAAGGTAGATGTAGAGGGAGCGTGCCGACGGTGATCACATCAACCTTGGAGCCATTTCCAACGCACATCGTCACCTCGTCTCTCGCCAGTCTTCTCTTATTCCGCAGCTCCTGTTTCGAGTTACAAATATGAGTAACCGAACCAGTATCAAATACCCAGGCACTACTACGATTACTAGTAAGATACACATCAATAACATGTATATTGAATATACCTTTCTTCTTGATGTTGCCGTTCTTCAGATGTACCAGGTACTTGGGGCAGTTACGCTTCTAGTGACCAGCACCCTTGCAGTACAAGCATTCAGTTTCAAGCTTAGGACCAGCCTTGGCCTTCTTAGCAGGTGTGGCAGCTTTCTTGCCGTCCTTCTTGAAGTTGCCCTTGTTCTTAGGCTTGCCCTGTTTCTTGAAATTGGTGGTCTTATTGACCATCAACACTTGGTGCTCCTTCTTGATCTCCACTTCAGCAGTTTTCAGCATGGACGATAGTTCAGGCAACGTCTTGTTCATGCAGTGCATATTGTAGTTCATCACAAAGTTCTTATAACTCGGTGGCAGTGATTGGAGGACACGGTGAATCCCTAACTCATTAGGAATCGTTATCCCCAACTCTTGGAGCTTGTTTGCGTGCCCAGACATGGTGAGCACGTGCTCGCTAACGGAGCTTCCCTCTTCCATCTTACAGTTAAAGAACTTTTTGGAGGCCTCATAGCTCTCCACGGCCGCATGAGTCTCAAAAATCAGCCTGAGATCTTTAATGATCTCAAATGGGTCGTGGTGCTCAAAGCGCTTCTGAAGCTCCGTTTCTAAACCGTACAGGATGGCACACTGAACTGTGGAGTAGTGATTTTTCCGAGTGGCGTAAACATTCTTTACGTCATCGGTGGCATCTTCTGCAGGTGGGTCACCTAGCGGTGCTTCGAGCACATAGGTCAACTGACCAGCCCTGAGGACAATCTTCAGTCCACGGAGCCAGTCCGTGAAGTTGCTTCCATTGTTCTTAAGTTTTTCTTTCTCTAGGAACGCATTGAAATTGATGGAGAGGTTCGCCATAATCTACAACAAATTTGCAAGTAGTTTAGACTAAGTTTATGATAAATTGAGTTCAATCTTAATTCTTAAATTAACTAGGTGAACTCCCACTCAAAACAACATCCCCCACATTGTCTTAGTGATTACATGAACCAAGTCCACTACACCAAGTCCGATCTTCACGAGAGAAGATGTAGTTTCATCGGCAAACAATCTTCATGTTCATCATATCATTTATATGACTCATGCTCTACCTTTCGGTATTTCGTGTTCCGAGACCATGTCTGTACATACTAGGCTCGTCAAGATTAACCTTAGTTTCCGCATGTGCAAATGTGGCTTGCACCCGTCGTATGCACACATAGAATCTATCACACCCGATCATCACGAGATGCTTCGAAACGACGAGTCTTAGCAACAGTGCCAACTAAGGACAAACACTTTATTACTTGATATTTAGTGAAAGGGATCATCTTATAATGCTACCGTCACGATCTAAGCAATACAAGATGCATAAAGGATTAACATCACAGGCAATTCATAATTAGTGTGATATGATATGGCCCTTTCTTCTTATGCCTTTGATCTCCATCTCCAAAGCACGGACATGATCTCCATCATCACTAGCATTGCGTCAAGGTCAGTGGCGTCTCTTCATGGTTGTCCATCATCACTAGCAACTATTACAACTACTTGGAATAAAGCTAATACAAGATGAATAGACACGCAGGTCTTAATAGAATTAAAGACAACCATTGGGCTCCTGCCGGTTGCCATATTACAACAAGGATCATTGCATACATCAAATATAATCACAATCACATGATGGACATATCACATCACAAAACCCCTGCAAAAACAAGTTAGATGCCTCTAATTTTCTTTGCATGTTTTACGTGGTTTGGGGCTTTCGAATAAGAACGGATCTTACCTACGAAACTGAACCACAACGTTGATACAAGTGCTATCAAGTGCAAAGTGTAAATTGGATCTATACTATGGTGAGAGAGACAGACACCCGCAAAGCCACTTGTGCAAAGCAAGTTACATGTCAAGCGTGGAGCAAGTCTCATGTGCGATGACATGTAAGGTTAGCCCGAGCCGCTTCATCCCACCATACCGCAAGATGCAAAGTACACAAAGCAAAAGACGGCACGAGCACCAACGCCCACAAAACCATTGTGTTCTACTCATGCAACAGATCTACGCATAGACACGGCTCTGATACCACTGACGGGTTCGTAGCATGGAAAATAAAAAATTTCTACCGCAAGAACGAACAAAACCCAGATCTAATCTAGATAAAAGCCAAGATCTAATCTATTAGATATGTGCAACGAGATAGATCTGTACTAACCCTTGTAGATCCGAAAGCCTTGTGCGAGATCGGATCTCGTGGTTGATGTAGACGATCACTTGCCGATCTCAAGATCGAGTAGATGATCCTTCTGGCGCCGCGTTCCGGCAGCGCTTCCGCAGTCGGTCACACGTGCGGAGTCGATGCAGACCTTCCTCTCCCCGTTCTAGCGAGCAGCGGAGGTAGTAGATCTCTCCACGGAATCCCAGCAGCACGACGGCGTGGTGGTGGTGGAGTAGAGAATTCTGCAGGGCTTCGCCTAAGCCTGAGCAGAGCGAAGGAGGAGGAGAGAGGCGGTTAGGGCAAAGAGTGGAGGGGCAAGGGGGTGGCTCCTCCACCCCTCTATATATAGATGGAGGGGTGCGGCCTAGGGTTCCCACCCCTAGGCCCACCTCCTAGGGCTGGCGCACAAGGGAGAGGGGGAGGGAGTTTCCTCCCCCCAAGTCTTCCCCTTTCCTTTCTTGGTTTTCAAGTAAAGTCCACGGAACCTTCTGGAACTTTCTGGAACATTCCGAAACCTTCTAGAATCCCCATAAAAACACTCCGGAACATTTCCGAACCTAGAAAATGATCTCCATTATATGAATCTTATTCTCCGGACAATTCCGGATCTCCTCGTGATGTCCCAGATCCAATCCGAGACTCCGAACTACATTTGGTCTCCAACGCATATTCCATATCTACCTAAACAACATCGAACCTTAAGTGTGTCACCCTACGGTTCGTGAATATGCAGTCGTGATGGAGACACCTCTCCGATCAATAACCATCAACGGGATCTGGAGATCCATAACGGCTCCCACATACTCAACGATGTCTTCGTGATCGATAGAACCATTAACATACGAAACCAATTCCCTTTGTCACGCGATACTCTACTTATCCGAGGTTTGATCATTGGTATCTCCATACCTAGTTCTACCTCGTTACTGATAAGTACTCTTTACTCGTTCCATGATATGTCATCCCTTGTGACCTAGTCACATGCTTGCAAGCTAACTAGATGACATTCCACCGAGAGGGCCCAGAGCATATCTATCTGTCATATGGATGGACAAATCCCAATCTTGGTCCATGCGCTTCAACACATACTTTCAGAATACCCAATGACACCTGTATAACCACCTAGTTACGAAGCGGTGTTTGATGTCATCAAAGCACCCATCCAGTGATGGTGATTAACATAACCTCATGGTTCAAGGATTAGGTTACTATGCATTTGAAAGCTTGTAGCAATACGAACTTAATGACTTGATCTTATGCTACACTTACTATGGGTGTGTGTTCATCACATCATTCTCCTAATGATATGACCTTGTTATTAATGACATCCAATGTCCATGATCAGGAAACCATGATCATCTATTAATCAACAAGCTAGTTCAACAAGAGGCTTACTAGGGACTCTTTTATGTTTACAGAACACACAAGGATTAGTGTTTCCTAATAATACAATTATAGCATGGGATGTAAACATTCATCATAAACACAAAGATATAATAATAACCACTTTTATTATTGCCTCTTGGGCATATCTCCAACAACTCCGCCTCCGACTCGTTTTCTCCCAGTACCTTCCTTTTGAAGTGAAACTTCGTAATATATAACCCCCCGGATCTTCCGAGGTTCGTATATCGTGTTTTTGTTTCGATCTGTTTCTGCCATGACATACTCTTTGAAAGTTTAGAAGAACAATGGTGTCTGCCAAGGATAAAGGAAAGGAGCCCATGGAGGAAGACCTCCAAGACCCCGGGAAGGAGAAGGAGATCAAGAGTGAAGGTTAAGAGGAGCAAGGCCAACCCCCGCACACTAGCACTACCATTGCAAGCATTGGAGTGGTGGAAAATCCAGCCATTGGAGGGAAGCCTCCTCATCACCGTTCAGATCCCTGGTCACTTCCTCCACGCACCAAGAATCCTTTCCATACCCTTATCCATGAGCATCAATACCCGAATATGCCCAAGGGGAAATTACCCTCCAATTGGGATTTTCCTCGTTCTAGCCATGCAGGAAAAGAAGACTTCAAGGAGGAAGAGTGGGGAAAGAATAGCAAGAGATGGAATTCTCAACACGACATGATCATGAGCCGAATTGAGCAAAACTCACAGCTGATTCGTAATCTCACTTTCAAGATTGAGGACTTGGGGAAACTAATCAAGGAGCTCATCAAGAGGATACCACCACCACCAAAGGAGTGATTCGTCATCAGGTTTGGCATCCCCTTGGTTTGTTCCAAGCTTGGGGGAGTGCCACGGTATCATATCACTATCTTCTATCTTTTTACCTTATTTGTAGAGTCATATCATGAATAGAGGAGTTATTATGTAGTATGGTTTGCATTATGGAAGTCTCCCCTCTCTCGTTAGATATGTATCCCTTGGTGTGAGTTTCCGTTATGGAATACTAATGAGAAGTTCTATCATTCACTCTTTTGCATAGCTTATGTTAGTTTTCAATTTGCGGTTATATGATTGATCTTGTTGTTAGTATTGGTAGGACTCTGGGATCATTGAGTTAATTTAGTTGGTTTTGGCAAACCTGGATCGGTTAGTAGCAACACCTTTTTGAGAGTTGAAAAGAAAAAGATAGAAGTACTCTAGAGAAAAATAATTTCATCATCTTTCTTTCTTGATTTGCTCATAAGTCTAGTATTCTCTAGTTAAGATCTTTTGTGCTTCCAAAGGAAGATTGCATGTTTGTCTTTATCACTTGTATGTTTGTTTGTTTCCTTCAACTCTTGTACTTGCTACCCATCCTTGCTAGCCAAAAACCTGTACCGAGAGGGAATTCTTCTCGTGCATCCACCTCCTTAAAACCAAAACCTTTGCCATTTGTGTCCACCATACCTACCTAGTAGCATTATTGCTATTCCAAGTAAATTCCTGTTTTGTCTACCTCCCAAATTAAACTTGTTATGTGAAAATTAGTGATTAAAGCTCTCACGAACTTGATGGCACACTTTACTTTCTTGCATTTAATAAACTTGAACCATTGTGCTCACCTATGTTGCGTATATGCTTGCGCTTTGTAAGTTGTGAATTAGCAGAACCATGCTGTTATGGGGAACGCTTTCAACATTGCACTGGTACTTTGTACCAAGTTGATATCATGTTCTTTTGTCTATGGATGTCGTCGGTGTGAAATGAAACGGGAGCTTGTAAGTCCATGGAGTTATGCATGTGTGTTAGAGAAACGCCTGGGCCGCTGGTCTAATCCATGCTGACATGGTGGAAACCTGCAGCGTAACCATAACGAGTATCTATGAAGCATTCTTCTTATAAAAAAGAGATAGAGATTGAGAAAAAGAGAAAAAAAGAGATATTATGAAAAGAGGAAAGAGAGAAAAAAGCACCACATTCCCATGGTAAATAAGAAGATTGCTGAGATGCTTGTTGTCTGCTTGCCTTGTCATTTTGATATGGGGATTCTTCCGTATCATCGGGCAAGGGGTACCCCGTTGGTGGTTCTCAATGATACACATATGCATACGATGACAAGAACTTACCGGTGACTAAACTTGAGTAGCATGAGGAGCGGACTTCGTATTCAAGGTACATGAGATTCTCAACTTACAACTTGTCAATGCATATCCTCATTTTTGATCACTTTAACCTTAACCACCTGAAGATGCCTATGATAGGGGCAATGAGATATAAAAGCTAGTAAGTATCATAATTTTTGGGAGCTCTTTATGAGACTTGCAATCCCTGCTTCCCTCTGCGAAGGGCCTTTCTTTTACTTTGTAGTTGAGTCAGTAAACCTACTCCCTTCTATCTCAGCAAGTATTTTGAGTTGATGTGTTTCATTCATTCATATGATGATTTATTCAATTATGTTTCTTATGTTCCTTGTTTTGCACATTGCTCTTATCCTGATGTTTACTACTTTGAAAGCTATCATTGAAAAACCAGTTATTTGTGAACTCCAGCAAATTATCAACTATTCTTCGACCAAGAGCTAAGTTTGCCATTACCAATTATGATTCACTTTATGTATCTTTATTGTGTTTCCTTTACTTATTACAAGTTGAGTTATATAATAGTGAGTTGTCTTCTAGTATGATCTATGTATTTGATGAATGTGATGCTTCTTGTCTGCATTCTTTTATCGACTCTTCACTCCATAAACCTGAGGTCATGTTTATTGAGCTCAGTTTCGCTTGGGGACAAGCGAAGTCTAAGCTTGGGGGGAGTTGATACGTCCATTTTGCATCACTATTCTATGTCTTAATTCACTATTATTCATTGATATATTTCGGATTGAGAGGTGATACTTATGTTATTTCATCTATTTTTGCATGGTTGATGACTTTTGGAGCATGGACCGCTGCAGTCAGGATTCTGATGAAAACGGTGCTGTTTGGAGGCAAAATTCACGAAGATCAGAAAATCCGGGAAAATATACGGAAAATCATATTTTTCCAGAAGACTAAGGATGCCAGAAGATGGAGTGGAGGTGGGCCACAGGGGGCCCACACCACCCCATGGCGCGAGCAGGCCTAGGTCGCGCCTAGAGGTGGTGTGGCCGCCCTGGCCCACTCCAGCATCTCCCCCTCTGGCGTATATCATCCCCATGAAACCCTAAGACTCGAGGAGCGACCACAGAAAGATTCCGCCGCCTCTGCGGGGCAGAAAACACCGAGAGAGAAAGATCTCTCCGGCAGACAGATTTCTACCGGGGGAATTCCTTCCCGGAGAGGGGAGATCGTCGCCATCAACACCACCATCAAGCTGGACTTCATCGGGATCATCATCATCATCATCACCACCATCATCACCATCATTACCCTCATCACCATCTCCATATTGCTGTAACAATTGCGTTGAATCTTGTTATAGTTCATAGGGGAAACTTTCCTGGTGTTGATTACTCTTTGTAGTTGATGCTATTGAGTGAACCATTGAATTATTGTTTATGTTTAGATTTTTATACATCATTATTCCATCTCTGATCATGATCCATATGATGTCTTGTGAGTAGTTCGTTTTGTTCTTGTGGACATGGGAGAAGTCTTGTTGTTAGTAGTGGAGTTGCGTTGAGAAAGATTCAATAGATTGTTATTTAAGTGGTGGTGTACTTCTTCTAGTGGTGTCATGTGAACGTCGACTACATGACACTTCACCTATATGGGCCTAGGGGAATGCATTGTGTATTTGGCTACTAATCGTAGGGGTTGCCGGAGTGATAGAAACCTGAACCCCCGTTAGGAAACCATTGCACAAGGGACGTAAGGGTCTTAGAGTTTAAAGTTGTGGTTAGGTTTTACCTTAATTACTTTCTTGTACTTACGGATGTTTGCAAGAGGTATAATCACAAGTATGTATTAGTCTTGGATGGGGCGGTACATTAGCACAGGTTCACCCGCACAACACTTAGCAAGCTAGAGGTCGACTATATGAAGCGAAAGCACTTGACAGTCTTCCCATGTGTCCTCGAGAACGTTTGGTCATCTATAGAAATACAACCGGCTTGTCCTTTGCTGCATAAAGGATTGGGCCACTTGCTGCATTTATTCCTACTGTCTTTTATTTACTCGTACTTTGTCTACTTGCTTTATCGAAAACCCCTCAAAATCCGTTTGCTAAGTATTTGGAGAGAATTCCTGATCCATACCACTAGCCAGCACCTTCTGCTCCTCGTTGGGTTCGATACTCTTACTTATCGAAAATACTGCGATACACCCCCTATACTTGTGGGTCATCAGGCTCATAGAGCTCCAAAAAAATTACAGCATTTCTCTTGTCCAACAATTCTATGCAACTATGGTGTTTGAGACAGACCAAGCAAGGACAATGACTTGGATGACTGGCAATGTCCGCTGCACTGCTATGTTCTTTGACTTTGCCAGGATCATCAATGAGACTTTCCAGGGTGTAGATGTTCCTGTTGCACAACGCATGCATGACGCTGCTCTTAGTGAGAGCAATACCAAGTTGGCTCCCCTCTATGGCAAGGGTGCAGTCGTCGGTGAGTCCAAGGGCCTCAAGCATCTCTACAACTTGCCACTGAGGATATTCCACCACAATATTTCTCCCAGTCCCGGAAATGATGATGCTATTAGATGTGTGCTTATCAACTTACTTCACCATGCTCACAAGGTATACCTTGTTGGCCTTGATGCTGAAGGCTATGCTATTGATGTTATGGATTACATTTTTTAGGAGATGCACCATGCTATTCTCTACAAGAAATCTCATCCATGTGCTCCTCTAGTAATGAGGCTTATCAACACTCAAGTCCATGGTTCACCACTTTCTCTTCCTCCCAATCTTACGAAGCATGCCTTGGTGTGTCTCCAAAATAAAGGGAAGATGGTTTCTAGGCAACCTTTTGAGAGTGAGGATGATGAGATCTCTGAGGCTAAGCGTGCTCCCACTCCTCCTAGGGGCTCTCGGAGGAAGAATGCCTCCAATGCTCCCATGGCTCCTATCACACATGAGGTTGTTAAGGAGAAGGTCAAGAAGGCATCTTTCAGGGAAAGCACACTTTGCTGCATGAATGTGGACATACGTAAGGGACAACATGATGCCTACAAGAGCAACCGCAGGATTGAGAAGCTCCTTAAGGAAATCAAGGCTCAAGGAGAAGAAGAAGAGGAAGGGGACTCTGAGTACAATGATGATCATGGGGCTGAACCATCTGCAGAGTCTGATCACACACTATCCTTTGGTGCTTGGAATGAAATGAATGCAAGCTTGGTTGATTGGCTGTCATTCTCAGAGGTCACTTTAGGTTTTGCACCACAGGGTACTTCCTCCTCTCGCCCTCACGGCAAAGGGCCACAGACTTCTACCGAAAATGATTATGATGAGGATGAGGATGACGACGACGAGGACTCCGAGTGATATATTCGGGGCGATAGCTTGGACATTTTCCCTTTTCGCTTTTTCGATGCCAAAGGGGGAGAAGATATCCATTAGGATCATCCGGGATTTGCATGGGATGGGTGGTGTCATATCTTTATATTTGAACATTTTCTTTCATGTGGTTCTTCTGAGACTTATTTGGTTTATGTGAACTATCGATGTGTGTGGACATGATATGCCCTTTATTGTAATAGTTAAACCTCCCCATGTTTAGTTTCATGATTAGCTTCTATTACCTGACTTGCTTGTACTACATGATTATCTTGCTGCACATCGTTAGGGGGAGCATAGTTAGCATAGTTATGTCTTTGATTAAAAATTCCATGCAAAACCCCTTGTTGTCATCGAACACCAAAAAGGGGGAGATTGAAAGGACATTTATTTTCCTAATCTGTTTTGGTGTTCATTAACAACATAAGGTTCATTTTACTGTGTGTAAATGTCTACAGGTCAACCTATTGAAAAGAGAAAAGGCCATTGTAGTGTGGGAAATTCCCTAGACATAACTGACATTTCTCGGAGAAACCAGAACGGAGTCTCCGGTGTGCAGACACCGGAGTCTCTAGTGTGGTCCGGAGTTTTCCCAACTGTCCTCGGAGTGGACTCAAGCTGCTGCCATGGGACATTCTGTATAGGGGTCCGGAGGCAGGCCGAAGGCTGGCCGGATTCTCTAGAGTGGGGCTCAGACCGGAGTCTCCGGTGTGTATACACCAGAGTCTTTAGTGTCCCTTGTCCAGAGTTCCTGGCAAAGTCTCCGGGGTGTGCGACGAGATGGTGGCTAGGACAGTCTGATAGGCGGTCCGGAGATGGACCGGAGTTTTCGGAGACCGGAGTCCGGAGTCTCCGGTGTGGAAGGTTCCCAATGGTCAGTGCAGCTGTGAGGTCTATAAATAGGGGACCTCGTCTTCTACCTCAAGCTGCTCGTTCTAGAAAACAAAAGGACCACCATTAAAGCCACCAAAACTCCAAGATCTCCTCATCCAACCATCCAAAGTCGCTGATCTTTGGGGAATCGTAGGAGGAGGCATCGATCTACAGCTTCACCAAGAGAGATCTTCATTCCCCCTCATTCACTTGAGGACCCCTTGCTCTAGGGTTTCATTGGAAACACTAAGCCTTGTTTTTGTTTGATTTGATTCTTACAAGCTCGTCTTTGACTGTGTGACAACCTGCTTGGATTCGGGAGCCCCCAATTATGTTGTGTGTGTGCCTCGAACTTGTTATAAGGGTGTCGGCTACCACCTTGAAGGTTGCCAATATAGTGGAAGTGTGAATCGATCCCCTTGGGGTGAGGTTCACCGGAGAACAAGGGAGGCCTTTAGTGGCGTTGGTGGTTTGATACCACCCCCTCTCCAAACGCATACGTACTTCCCCTCAAAAGGAATGAACTGCTGGAAATAATCCTTGTGTCTCCGTGTGCTTCACTTTGGTTACTTCTATCCTTTACTGCACCTTACTTTATCTAGTTCTTGCTTAGTTAGCTGTGCTAGCGTGACATATAGGTAAATTCACCTCAGTTGCATATCTAGAGAATTTACCTTTGTGTCAAACCCTAATTTGAAAAAAGTGTAAAAATTGAAGTAACACATATTCACCCCCCCCCCCCTCTAGGTGCCCATACGATCCTTTCACAAGTGGATATTTTTTATCTTCTTGTCCTCTAGATATAGAACTTAGCTGTAAGCTTATTGAGTTACAATTAATGGTTTTAGTTGTCCTTTTGGACACCTATGCCAATATAGACAAATGTGGTTGTTGTGTTAGTTGGATAGTAATCTGATTGACCTTCTATGTCAATAAAGATTATTCCAATGATTAATTTGATGGCTTAATAAATTCAATGCTAGTTCTTAGAGGGTACTGACTGCTGTTGCATATGTTTCTTTATCTTGAACCAAAACTTGTATTGTTTTGTTTGTTGCTACTAGTTTCCCTATTGTTGCTGATATACTACCGATCCAATGCATCCATGTTGTATCATTGTCTCTCTTATGCATTGATAAGAATCGATGGTTCAATTGTGTTGCCTCACTTTGATTTAAACCCTCTAAGGCTACTCCCATTGAATTCACAATCAAATGGCTTCACCAATGGTGGAGCCAACATTACTAACCATAACATAAATCTCCCTTTTGTTTGTTTGTTTTGTAGGTATCGACAAGAATATAAGAAGAATAATATATGGATAGATATATTTCTTAGTAGTTTGTGTTAGGGTTTTATCTTCTTGTAATTTTCTCTTCCATTTCTTCTTGTAAAAATACTCTTATGAACAAGAATTTGACTACGTGCCTTCGGATTTTTTAATTATATTTTATGAATTTTATTGTATTTATCATGAATTTATCCATTTGAACTCAAATTTAATATTATAATTCAAATTTCCATTTTGAATTCAAATGTGCGTATGTTCATTCTCTTGGAGATATTATTGTGGTGTCTAAGTGTATATGAGTCAAAGTCTCACTTTATTGTCTTCACTTAAATTTTAAATCCCAAATTTTGAATATACACAAAGGTCATTTTGAAATTTAGGGCAAACCTTGTGATGACATACTCTAACTCATCACTAGATCAAAATCTCAATCACTTTGTCTTGTCAAAACAGAGTTTTGAAATTTTCCCATATTTTCAGATGCATGCGATGCAAATGCACAATTTCAAGATCCCTTTGTATCCTAAATCTTTGGGATGTTACAACTCTAGAGACGGAGGTGCTTCCACTAAGGCGCCAACTCTAGACGATGGTGCGATTTATTGCGCTAAAAGGCACACGATGTCGGGATCTTGCCCCGAAGGTGGTGTTGTAGCGAGGCATGGTGTGGGGGATAACAATTTGCGGTGGCGTAGGGTGGTGCGGGAGGCTTCTTGCGGTCAACGGTTAAGGGGGAGGGAGGGAGTAATTTTTTATTTTTTAGTTGGGCTAGCTGGTGGGTCCTAGTCACTGTCAATTCACGTTAAACTCGAGTTTAGTTTTTTAAACACTTACCAAAATGTGGTGTTTTTTTGTTCCGCAAACGAAAATGATACATTCGGTAAATTTAAGCACAAAACCTGTGGTTTTATGCTACAAACTCTCTGGAGGGGGACAACCAGCTAGCCAGCAGCGAGGAGGGAGACCAACTGATTGGATCGATGCGACAATCATTTTCCTTTTGTGGCTTAATGATGCGGCAAGCTGTAATGGTGTTTCCACGCCGGAACGAAGCAGGGAGGGAGGTAATCATATAGAACCAAAAAATGACTGAACATCCATCCTCGGAAAGCTGTCAGGCCCAGCTTCTGCACATCCGTCCGTCAGAATAAGAACGTAGGCACGAAGCAAAGCAATGCACAGCTCTCTCCCCTCCCCTGAATATATATAATTACCGATCGATTCCTTCCTCCTCTCGTCTTCCTTTCGCTCCCGTGGTTTGGAGTTTGGACCCTTTCCATCCTTTCCCCGCGAGGCCAGGTCGCCACGATCGACAGTACCCCACCAACCTACCTGGCTGGCTAATAGAGCCTCGGCCATACGGACAACAAAGCTTGACATTCTTGATCAGACAGACTGCAGGCTGCTCGCGCGGAGAGCAGCATGTCTGCGACGTCCATGAACTAGCTAGCTTAGCTAGCGAGAGGCCAGCCGTGAGGGAGGTCTGCATAAGCATCGAGAAGCTTCTGGAGGCCGACCCGATGGGCAACACGTGCCTGTTCTGCTGCACCACCGATTCGCAGCCACACCGCGAGGCAGCGGGGGCACCGCGGCAGGCCAGGAACAAGAAGCCGGCGACGCCTCCGAGCCACAGCCGCAGCCCGGAACCGAGCCCCACGACCGCCGCCGCCAGGGCCAACCCCAAGCCCCGGGCCCGCCCCAAGGGCAAGGCCAACCCGTACGCCCCGCGCGGTGGCGCGGCCGCCGCTCCGGCGACGGTGCGCGTGCTCGACGGCGTGGTGCCGCACCACCCGCGCCTCCGCGTCACCGACAAGTACCACCTGGGCCGGGAGCTGGGCCGCGGCGAGTTCGGCGTCACGCGCCTCGCCACGGACCGGGGCGCCACGCGGGAGCGGCTCGCCTGCAAGTCCATCCCCAAGGCCAGGCTCCGCACCGCCGTGGACGTCGCCGACGTGCGGCGCGAGGTGGCCATCATGGCGTCGCTGCCGGACCACCCGGCCCTCGTCAGGCTGCGCGCCGCCTACGAGGACGACGACGCCGTGCACATCGTCATGGAGCTCTGCGACGGCGGGGAGCTGTTCGACCGGATCGTGGCCCGCGGGAGGTACACGGAGCGCGCGGCCGCGACGGCGGCAAGGACCGTGGCGGAGGTCGTGAGGGCCTGCCACGCGCACGGGGTCATGCACCGCGACCTCAAGCCGGAGAATTTTTTGTATGCTGGCAAGAGCGAGGACGCGCAGCTCAAGGCCATCGACTTCGGCCTCTCCGTCTTCTTCCGACCAGGTCTGTCTGTCTCTTTGCTTGCTTTTGCAGAACTCTTCCACCTTGATCACTAATCCGTTAAACATTGTTGACAGAAAACCGCGCGCAAGTACAGAAAAAATTAAGAACAAAAGCATTTTACCTTTCCTCTACGTTGTTTTTCTCTCGACCCATGAATTGAAGATGTGACATGAAATACATTCATTTTTTTTTCAACCGGACGAACCCTCTTTCCAATAAGGTTTAATGTTTTTTGCCGGGGAAAATCCATTAATTTTTAACAATGGCAACTATCAGCAAAGCCTGTAAATACCATAGTTCTAAATTGACGATGAATGTAAACAAGAAACAAGAAAATGAATCAGGATGTAGTGCTCGTCACTATCTTTTTCGTTTCTCATTGACAGTGAAGAATTTTCAAAGAGTCATTTGCTTGATTATTGTCTTGAAATATATTTCAAGATATTCTGCCAACAAGCGCGCATTGTGGCATTGTGCCGTTGTGCGATTCCCGTTAGGAAGTGAATTTCTGCACTCGGTAGGCAAAGGAATGCGAAACAAAATTATTAAGAATGCTAAGTAAAGAAAATTAGCATCAACAGCTCTACAGAGTAAATGATTGAGACTAGAGTATCGTACTACCCCCATTGGTTTGAAAAGAAAACGCGACAGTGTGATGAAGTCACCGTAGAGGACAGGTCTGGCCAGGAGAAAGCTCGTGCATCTCGATCGGTAGTACAAGGTCGTCTTGCTGTCTTTTGCCGCTAGCTTACGATCACGACAGGGAAATCTGTACACAGAAATGCTCGCCCAGAAAAAGTCCACATTGCCAGCAGCTGGAATGGACATGTTTGCCGAGACTAGCCGCGCACCTCTCTGGTGGTTTACTGGGAACGTCTGCTGCATCCACAGATTGCGTAGCCGAGCAGGTCGACCTCTTCAAACCATACCGCGTCCAAAGTCAAGACAAATTAGAGGTGAACAGTTCACAAGACAATTTCCTTTTTATACACTTTTAATAAATAAAATATGACTTTATTGATAAGGGTTTGTCTATGTCTTAAATCTCAATCAAGTGAGAAAAGTGCAACCGTAGTTAAAAGAAATGTACAACTCGTTTCAGTTGCACTTTTCTGAGTGCAAAGTGCAACCAAAACCAGTTGCATTTTTTTTAACATACAGTTGCACTTTTTCTAGATGACCGAGACTTAAGAAAATCTCAGTCAACTGAGAAATAGCAAAACCGCATTAAAAAACCAATCAACGTAGATCGAAGAAGATAAACCACACACGGAAAACAAATACCTTAGATAAAACTTATAAGTCGTCATCTCTAGCCTCACATTTTGTAAACGTGTTCCTTCAAAACTTTAGTAAAAACATGACAAAGAAAAACTTACGAGCTGAAGTAACCTCCGAGATGTTGAATGACCAATTGAGTCGTCGTATCACTCCATCCCAGTGGGTGAGGAGTGAGGACCTATGATCATTGAGCATGCGGTGGGCATGAAGATATCCACTATATCGTAGTGTGCCGAACCACCGATGCACGGTGAGAATAAATAACAAAAGAATAAAGTTCATTTTCCCCAAACTTTTCACATGGCTCATTAAACTCATAAACTATCACTAATGGTCTATTTAATCCCCTTGACCCGGTTCAAAAAGTATGATTAAAATTAAATCCCGGGAAAAGGGGGTTAAACTGGCCATTATTGATAGTTTTGGGGTTTAGTGAGCCAAGTAAAATTTCAGGGAAAATATGAGCAAGTGAAAATTTAGGGGGGAATTTTTGACTTTGTTCATAACAAAACTAACCACACTCTTGACACCACCAGATTAGGAACCCAGAAATCTACAGAACTGGAAGACCATAAACTTTCTATGTAGACCTAGTTAGTAATGACGGTCACAGTAGGACATGGGTAAAGTTTTGATACTTTTATTCACGTGTGCAACAATATCTCCACCACTAGAACATTATTGCCACTAATTAACGACACACTAACCTAAATTAATGTAGAGTAAACAACATTGTGGATGATTTGGTTTTAGATAGTCTATTGGTGAAGAGAGGGAGCAATGGGAGGAGAAGGACTTTACACGGGAGAGAGCGTTTTGGTTCCTGCGCGAACCGAAGATTTTGAAAATTAAGAAATGATACTTAGAAGCTTCAAAAAAGTGATGTTTTTACGGGGATATGTGTTTTATATATCTGCATTTTGGGGGTCAATATTATGTTATATTTGGACCAGAGGGAGTATATTTTAGTAAAACTAAAAGTTATGTTGAAGACCTTATTAGTCGTCATCTCTAGCTTCACATTTTGCATTTTGCCGTTCGTTCAAAACTTTAGTGAAAACATCACATAATACCATACCTGCACAAGCTGAAGTAACCACCAAGATGTTAATTGACCAGTTGAGTTGTCCATCACTCCATCCCAGTAGTGAGAACCTAATTAGTAACAGCGGTCACACCAGGACATGAGTAATACGTTTTGAGACTTTTATTCGCGTGTGCAATGATATCTCCACCGCTAGAAGATCGCACATATTAACCTAAACTAAAGTAGAGTAAACAACATTGCGGATGTAGATCTGGTCTAAGATAGGCTACGGGGGAAGAGTGGAGCAATGGAAGGAGAAGGACTTTACATGGGAGAGAGCGTTTTTTTTTTTTTGCAGGGGGGAGAGAGCGTTTTGGAGATCAGAAACAATGCTTAGAAGTTTCCAAAAAGTGATATTTTTTCTGTGGATACGTACTAATGTGTTCTATATATCTGTATTTTTGGGGTCAATAATATGTTATATTTTCGGCTAAAAACAGCAAAATTATGGCTAAAATATTTAAGAAACCCGATTTTTGCGCTCCACATTTTTTGTGTGTGCAGATTAATAAAAATATTTCTATGAAGGTTCAGTCGAGACATCTATATGTACTTTTAAATATTTTCAGGATTTTTAATCTAAAATGAATTTTATTTTATTTTATTTGTAGGTGAGCGGTTCTCGGAGATCGTGGGCAGCCCGTACTACATGGCCCCGGAGGTTCTCCGCCGCAGCTACGGCCCTGAGGCGGACATCTGGAGCGCCGGCGTCATCCTCTACATCCTCCTCTGCGGCGTCCCGCCATTCTGGGCAGGTATTAGCTTGACCCAATCTCCATTGATCAGTTCCCTTTCCCTCGCCACGATCGAACCAACAGAAGTCATCATCATGCATCATCTTGGTAACAATTCTGAAATGCAGAGACGGAGCAGGGCGTGGCTCGTTCCATCCTGAAAGGGGTGCTGGACTTCGAGCGGGAGCCGTGGCCTCGGATCTCCGATAGCGCCAAGAGCCTCGTCCGCCAGATGCTCGAGATGGACCCCCGGAAGCGCCTCACAGCCCGCCAAGTCCTCGGTACGTGTTCTCGCGTAGTCATGGCGTCTGTCTGTCGGCTCCATCGTCATCGTTGACACTGAACCTTGCCGGCTACGTGCAGAGCACCCGTGGCTGCAGGACGCGAAGACGGCCCCGAACGTGCCGCTGGGGGACGTGGTGCGGGCGCGGCTGAAGCAGTTCGCGGTGATGAACCGGTTCAAGAAGAAAGCCATGCGGGTCATCGCCGAGCACCTCTCCGCGGAGGAGGTGGAGGTGATCAAGGAGATGTTCGCGCTCATGGACACGGAGCGCAAGGGAAGGGTCACGCTGCAGGAGCTCAAGGCAGGGCTCGCCAGGGTCGGCTCCAAGCTCGCCGAGCCCGAGATGGAGCTGCTCATGGAGGCCGCCGACGTGGACGGCGACGGCTACCTCGACTACGCCGAGTTCGTCGCCATCACCATCCACCTGCAGCGGCTCTCCAACGACCAGCACCTCCGCACGGCGTTCCTCTTCTTCGATCGGGACAGCAGCGGGTACATCGAGCGCGCCGAGCTCGCCGACGCGCTCGCCGAAGACTCCGGCAGGGCCGACGACGCCGTGCTCGACCATGTTCTGCAGGAGGTCGACACCGACAAGGATGGCCGGGTCAGCTTCGATGAGTTCGTGGCGATGATGAAGTCCGGCACGGACTGGCGGAAGGCGTCGCGCCAGTACTCCAGGCAGCGGTTCAAGACCCTCAGCAACAGCCTGATGAAGGACGGCTCGCTCTCCATGGCGTGCGCCGATGTTGACAGATAGATGCATGTTCAGACTTCAGAAGTGTTTTTGCTTGCTGGTCGATGGAATGCTTGGTTTTTGATGACTCTACATCGATTGAATGTACTTAGTACTCCCTCCGATTCGTATTATTTGTCACTCAAATGGATATATCTAAACATGTTTTAGTGCTAGATACGTCCAATTCAGCGACAAGTAATATGAATCGGATGGAGTAATCTATTTCCGCAGTTGTTTTTGTACCGTAGAATGCCTGAATCTTCGAGCAGGATTTAGTAGTGAGATTGTTTTCTGCGTTGGATCGATCATAACTGCATGTGTCAGAAGACAAAGTCCAAGTCCCGCAAGTGCTCATTGGTCATTGCCGGATTTAATTTTACTACTCCCTCCGATCTAAACTATGCTCTCGGATTTATCTAGATTTAAATATAGCAAATCTATGCAAAATCTGAGAACATTAATATGGATCGAATGAAGTAGAAAGAGTTTTTTTTTTGGTATTGGCAAAAATTCACCATCAACAATCATCAATAGTGGTACAAAGACACTCACTGGTTGTTTGCTACTTTTGTGTAATCGTTTTTCTCCAAAATCCTTTGTCTCCAAAATCCTTTGTCTCGTGTAAATATTTGTAAAGCGGCTTGTCGCCATTTCTTTTTAATATTCTCTCCGTCGGAAATAAATGACTTATATTTTTCTAGATTCGGATGTATCTATAAACTAAAACGTGTTTAGATACATGCGAATTTAGACAGATGAAACTCACTTATTTCCGGACGAATGGAGTAGAAAGTTTCGCACCATAGGGGTTTCCCCTACGGTAGAGCCTTAAGAAAACAGTACGAAGAGGCCTCAAAATAATACTCCCAAAAAATAGAAATAGGTTCTCGAACCGACTACCAAAGACTAAAAACACTATGACGCGTCGTCGTCATCGCTGCTCCATCACCAAAGTTGGGCAAATCATGTCGCAGCAGAGAGACGAGAAGTCCTCGTGCTCAGGCCCTAAAGGACCGGCGCAACAACCATCGATAAAGATGACAATATGTACCACCCTCGTTAATAATGTTGAGTTCATGTATGTAGTGCTAACCTATGAATCGGTTCACTAACACTCACAATATATATACCAAATATAACCATGTATCATGAATATAACATACATGATTCAAAATTTGCAATTATTACATCTCCATCCTTCGTATGTGCCACATGTGAGCAAATGTTGAGTCGAGTCTGATGACCTATGAACGATCACTCTGAAACGGAATAATCTGCAATATGAAAGGTTGCAACCAAACGAATTGGTCAATACTTTGAATGTAAGACAAATATTGCTAATAAGCTATAAGAGATCTAGCATCTACGTGCATATATGGCCAGGTGGAGTTCAAGCTAATTTGCAGGAAAGTAATATAGTTTTTTCTACTTTTAAAATATTTTTCATTCTTCAAAATTGTTTTTCTACGGACATAACAGCGTAAATCCATGTTAGAACATGACAATCTAGCTTTGTATGCTTCTAAACCATGCTTACCCATAGAATTTTAATTTAAAAAATTGAGATGGGGGAGATCTTACAAATAGTTCCAGGTATATTTGCTTATAGATGTCCATAACCGATGATATGGCTAAGTACATTGATTTACACTTTCGAGAGGTTTGTACACTTTACCCGCACGACTCAATCATCCATTTTTACCACATCACTCATTCTGTGCCATGTTCATGAGAATACCAAGACAAAACCTTTCAGAAGTAGAACCTTGAACCCTCATGACGGACCATACGAACTACATCCGCTACATTTGCTAGTCACGTCATGTCAGGTTTTTACAACTTATTTAGTTAAGCTCATAATAACAAGTTACACTAGAAACATGTTCAATCTCTTTAAAGCCTAGGTGTGCTTTCCACATTAAACCATCCAATATCATATCAATCCATCATGCCCATGATATTTATTATTTCTATTATAAAAAAATATATCTTTTCATAACATAATCAATCATTATGTTTCTAATAAGCATGGCTAAGCGAATACAATACGATGGTTACAAAGGAATTTAAGTCATGGAAAGATGGCAATTATGTCTAGGTATCATAGCATAGCATAATAACAAAACATAAACCTACACATGCAATATCTACAAAAATTACACTACTTGCATGGGAATAATAGTGGGACATTTATGATAGATCTATTTGTCTTGGTAGTTGAAATAGTTTAGATAATCCTCACAATTGCAATGGTTGCACTCATCACAATCAAAATAGTTGCATTCATCACAATCTAAGATTTAAAATAAAGCACCATAAACAAATCATACAAAATATTGCAGTTATGCAACAATACAAAATTACAATAAAACAATGATGAATAAATACGTGCATGATGATTTCATAATTCCAGAACATTAGATATAACTTATCTGGTTACTAAGCATAAAGATGATGCATTAGCTATTTTAAAATAGAAAAATAGGTGAAAATAGGGTTTAAAGCTCTTTGCAAAACTTTACTTGAAAATAGTGTAAAATAATTTTGTTTATATTTTCTATGGATAAATAATTTTATTATATTTCATTTTCAAAAATACTCACATCATTTGGACTTACAGATTTAAGTTAGTGATTTAAATACTATTACATAAACTTTAAATTTTCTAATATTATTGCTTTGGCAGACTTGAAATTTAATTCCCTATATTATTCTTCTCATTTATCTGAATCCAAGGGTATATTATTTGCTAAATTTGGACATATAGATATTTTTTATGGATTTTGCAAGATTACATAATGTTTTGCCTTTTTTTTATCAATTTTCGACTAAAACGGAATATGCTCGGAATATTATGCATGACTTGGCGAGATCTGATTGGACCATACCCATTCGGTTAAGTGTATCGATGAGGACCAATGAGGACCACTGGATGAAGATCAGATGACTACTGTGTGATGGGTCAACACCGGCTTGGCTCCAGTCCTAGCTCGGCGTCGGCTTTGGCTAGGCTCCCTCCTCGGCTCGGCTTGCTCCAATTTGCATTGTTCACTAGAGATCGAATGGACGATGTTGACCCAGACGTCGAAGGCGGTGGAGACGGTCCTAGATGTCAATGGTTCTGGTGCCTGTAGTAATCAGTGGCGATGGTGGACTAGACGATGAGGGGTGGCATGCCGATGGGGTTCCAGGTTCATGCTCAAAGTAGTTTATCCCATTCTAGAGCAACAGTGATGTGCGAATGGCGGTGACAGACGACAATGAAGCTCCGACAACGAATTCCTGGTGTTGTGGTGTACTGCAGAAGGGGAAAGAGGGGTGAGGCGACATAGTAGACCACATGGAAGAGAAAAGGAGAAAAAGCAGGGGTCGACAGAATCGACGGGGAACACAACCTCCCAAAACTCCTAAGGCCTTGTTCGGTTAATCCCGTCCCGGCCGGGATTGGTGCCCAATACCTGTCAAACCCCGTGGGTCAGCCAGACAGGGGATTAATTCCTGCCCAGCAAAATTTGCATGCAGTTTTCTTTGAAATCCCTATTTTTAAAATCTTGAGATGTTATACAACCGTAGATCGGAATTGACTGATCTCAAACGCATGGACAAATCCGAAAAAATGACCTGATCCCAGAAGATATGCCGGACACGCAACTCCAAGTACCTTTGGTTGACACTAGATGCACCAGCAAAGCGAGGATAGAGCGAGAAGGACTTTATTCTGAATTCGGGATGTAGCCACCACCGCACCATCGCGAATAAAACACTGAAAAATAGATTAAACAAAAAACAAGAACCCTCCCACTACCGAGGGACCGTTGTCAGCCACGCCTCCAAGGCCCCAAGGCCACGGGAGGAGGAGCAGACCGGAGGCGTCGTAGGTGGGGGGGGGGGGTGGAAGCCTTGATGGGTTTTACGGGTTGTTCCCGATCGCCTCCTTGGGAGCCTAACATATGCGTGCTCATGTAGACATGAGTTTCTCTTTGATACAAATGAATTTCATATGACATTTATTGGACAATTCTATTTATTATTATTATTATTCTAGTCATCTTGCCTTGTTTGTAGGAATGAAACTATAGAAAAATTAATATGGACTATATTGCATGCAGTTTCAAATAAAAGTTCTCGCCGCACAATATTTTTTATGTATCTATGCCAACACTGGCACACCCCTAATCCTTCCAAAACATTTATTTATGAATAAAACCATAAATTTACTATCATTTTCTACCGATGCGGACTTATATTTCATTCATTTATTTCTAATTTCAATACAAATTGATGGTTTACAAGTGTCATGGAATGCTATTTAAACTCAGATAGAGGTGTAAGGAGTGGGTTGTCGCCTCCCATGACTTTTCCCGGTGAAGTAGCAGATCAATGTTGGTCAAATAACTTGATAAGTGCATGGTAAGTTAAGAATAGACATACAATGATTTTCACTTATTTATAGTAAACATTTTTACTTATAGACACACTATTACATCAAGAAAGATCTTAAATACTATATTTTCTACTTTCTGTGTACCTTATTAGAGTATAACATTTTGAAAATTTTACCACACAAAGGGTGAAACCATACATTACAACAAGTCATGTTAGTTCTTTTCTTTGTGAAATTTTATTTGATAAATAGATAATAAATATTTTGTTGAATTGAACGCTACTTAGATTTAACAAACTCATTAAAGGGACAACCGCATTTATTTATAGATCAATATGTCTTATTGCATTGTATATTGTACTTTTTGTATGTTCGCGTCCACTTTAGTATCCTTAAAATTCCAGACATAGCTATGTACTTGTAAAGCAAAGATATACCTATAGAGGTTTCTTGAGCGTGTGATTATACATGTTATGTTTCAATGAATATAAATAAAGTGTTAGAGATGTCTAAAAGTATTATCAGATCAGGAACATATGGAGGCTGCTGACCTGAATGACGATGAGTACTTGGACCATCCACTAGGGCTCTCAACGACCAACACATGTCCACGTCCTTTTCTTCTTCAACATGGACAAGAAGAGCTACATCAAGTGCACTTAGAGCATATCCAACAGATATCGCATATCGGCCGGCCCGCAAAATTTTGGAGCGGTATGCGGTATCAGGACCAAAAATTGGCCTTTCTAGATATTGTAAGCGAGCAGATATCGCAATTTTTGTTGCGGTTTTCCACATCGAGGCCCATCCATCCCGCATATATTTGGTGTAGAGGGCTTTGGATGTGGGAAACCATATCCATTTTCCCCCACCGAAGCACGCATAGAAACCCCGCTGCCGCACGCCGTCGCCACATACTTTGGCCACCTCCGGCGCCGGCCGTCAAATCGTGTCGTAATATGGCCGGACGAGGCGGCGGCTCGCTGTGGCGTGGAGGTGAAATGGATCGTATGGGCACCTAGAGGGGGTGAATAGGTGCTACTTCAAATTTTAATGTTTTTTTAATTTTAGGCTTAGCACAAAGGGTAAATTCTCTAGATATACTATTAGGTGGAATTTCCCTATATGCAAACCTATCTACTAGCGAGTAAAGAGTGAGTGGAAGAGGAACGGGTAAACCGTAGTGAAGCACGCAGAGACACAGGATTTGTTTGACCGCAGTTTCTTCTTTGTTAAGAGAAGTATGTCTGCGTTGGAGGGGTGGGCGGTACTAAGACCACCACGCCACAATAGGCCTCACCCTGTTCTTCGATGGATCCCGCCACCAAAGGCCTGATCCACCTTTCCACTATACGGACCCTTTGAGGCGGGTACCGGTGCCTTTACACAACTAGCGGGGCACAACTCCACAAACAACTTGGAGGCTCCCGTAATGACAACAAGCTTCCACAAGAACAAGTTATCAATAACAAAGAACAAGATCTAGATATTGACAAGAATACTAGATCAGGATTTCCCCAAATGAATGGAGAGGAGTTGATGCGCTTGATTCGTGATGACGATGACGATTCTCTCCTCCTTCAATTCCCCCAAAGATCGAAGCCTTCGGATGGTTGAAGTGGGAGATCTAGAATGGGAGCTCTTGCACAGTGTCTGAACAATTTCGAATGAATCAAGAGTTCTGAACGTTGGGGAAGAAGGGATATTTATACCCCCTTTGAAAACCAAGCCGTTGGAGACTTTGGGGGCCGGATTATTCGGCCCAAGTGAGGGCCGGATTATCCGGCCTGGGGAAAATTCCGCCCCAGACTCGGAATATCCGATAGATAGTCCGACCCCTCTCTGAGTGTCGCGCAGAGCTTGCCCTTGATCATCTTCTGGGGGCCGGATTATCCGGTCCCATGTGAAGGCCGGATTATCCGGCCTGGGGAGGAAAAACCGCCCCAGTTATGATTTTCCGGGAGAAAATCCGACCGGACTCCGAGCGACGCGCCTTGGCATGCTTTGCTCAAATTCTAGGGGCCAGATTATCCGGCCCATGCGATAGCCGGATTATCCGGCCTGGGAAAGAAAAACTGCCCCAGTTTAGATTTTCCGGACGATAATCCGCCCCTACTCTGGGTGACGCGCCTTGGCAGCCTTTGAACAATGAGGTAGGCCGGATTATCCGGCCCTTGGTGGGGCGGATAATCCGGCCCCCCCAAACCTCCTGCACACTTAGCGCACATGAGAAATCTCCACAGTATTGTTATCTAACACACAAAACACAGGAAAACATGAAATGTTCTTTCAATCTCCCCCTTTTTGGTGTTAGATGACAATACTAGGATTTGCAGGAAAGGATCACAAGACTAACAGCAATAAACATGTAAGAGACTCCCCCTCAATGTGTGCATATTAGAATTTTGCATTTGAATACAAATGCACACAAATAGGTGAATCTATTCCATAGACATATGAACAACATAATCATACCACCGAGATAGAAGAGAGGCATCCTTGAAATAGCCACAATTATCAACGTGATAACCAATATAAGCGCCTTCCTTGATAAAGATTCCCAACATAATAGGGTATGAAGAGATGAATCCATAAGCATAATCCATGAGATAAATCCAGACAACCACTGACATAGAGTCTCAAACAAACCACAAATCACAAATTTAAAGTTTAACGCTAAATGGGCATAAGCGAGCGAGAAAACGACGAATAGAAAAAACGCAAGTGCTTATGCCCGACCCATGCAAATCCTCGAAGACCCTAATAGAACTACTTCTCCCCCTTTGGCATCGAGACGCCAAAAAGGAAGAAGAGCGATGCTAGCGCCCCAAGGGATCACTCGTAGTCCTCATCCTCGTCCTCGTCCTCATCCTTGTTCCCATCCTCGTCCTCATCTTCAAGCTCCTCGGTGTCATCATCCTCATCATTAGTAGTCACCGCAGAGGGGAACAAGTGACGCTCCAGCTCTCCATAGTTCAGCCCGGAAGAAGAGTTCCACCGAGCATATGGTGTGGGAGGGGTAGGAGCCAGGGGGTCACCAGAAGCACCGGACACATGGTGAAGGATGAGCTGCTGAGAGTGGGCCAACTCATGGCGATGCTTGTACGCCTCGTACTGACCCTTGCGTGTGTCCACGCCCATGCAAAGGATGTGCCGCTGGAACCAGTTCAGCTGCTTGATCTCACGAGCAACGGGAGGCACTGGAGGCCTGCGAGCATCCCTCATGAGACCCTCAGGAGCATAGGAGGGGTGAGAGGTCTTCGAACCTTGGTGTAGATCTTCTTGGCCTTATGCATAACATCAATGTTGAAATCTTCAGAAGGAAGCAGGTGCCTGATGAGCATCATAATGTATGGGGCATAAGGAATGGACAGCCGGTTGAACATAGCATCAATCAATTCATGGTAGATGAAGTCCATCACATCTAGCTTGTATTGCACGGACTCATCCTCGCACGAGGCAACCTCATGAGAGAAAGCAAGGAGCTGAACAAGGTGACCGCGGATGCTATCATTGTTGCCTCCACTTGGAGTGATGGAATCACGGAAGAGACCGACCAAAGCAGCATAGATAGGAGCCAGACCAGCAAGAGTGCTCACAATGTCATTGTCCACAGTGCAAGGAGATAGAGCTGCATCTTTGTTGGGCTTCAGCTGAGTGATGATACGGTGGCCACTTGACCTATCCCTGCTGCGGAAATTGTATCCAAAAACCTCAGCAAACACACGGAAATCAGCAGTCATAGGCCTGTCATGAGTCATCCACTTCATGGTGCGATGCTCATTGCCACAAATAACCAAAGTGGAAAAGAACTGCTTCACCACCTCAGAGTCATAGGAGCATTGGAGAGACATGAGATGGTGCAGCCCCATCCGCTCAGCCACATACATGGCATCGACAAGGCGGGGCTTCTCCAAAGCCTCAGCAAGAACTAGCGGGCGCATAGGCCTAATGTTCAGCCTGGCATACACATCTTCATAAATACCTTTCTGTTCAGCACACCAAAATCGAGCATCCCCCAGCTCATCATCACGAGGCAACTCAGCAAACAAATCACGGTGACGGATGGAGGAATAGGTGACTGCATCCAAAGCCTTGTAGTTGATCTTGGGCTCCTTGCCCTTTCTTTTGGACACCCCCTTTCTAGTCCTATTTGCTTGTTCAACCATGCGCGTCTCTTCATTGTTTCTTCTCCTCAACTCAACCTCGTCCACTAGGTTACCCTGTCCGTCGTCCCGAAAGTATTTACCGCGAGGGCGGCGCTTGTAGGTCTTGGGAACACTAGAACCACCTGTGAGGAGAACAAGGGTGATAGCATGGGGATAAGCATACACACAAGTCCAGGAGAGAGCATGGAAAAAATAGTCAAAAACTTCATAAGACAAATCTACTCAATGCACACACCATGGTGAAACTGAACCAGAGTTGAATCTGTCAGGCCGGATTATTCGGCCTGGCCAGGGGCGGATAATCCGTCCCTGGCAGAAATTTTCGACTTCACCTAGATTGAATGCAAAAAAGTAGATCGGGCCTAGAAACTGCAAGACTACGATTTCTATGCGAAAAAATATCCTTCTAGACAACGTTCCATCCAACGAATAACACATCTAGCCAAAGATGGGGAGAGAGGGAGTTACCCTCACTCATTGGAGGAAGAACATGGAGGAGAAGGTACCCGGAGGCGCAGAGAAGAAGATCCGGGGAGGCCCGGAAAATCCGGTGGCCGGAGAGGCTCCGGGGAGGGTGGGGGGCGGCAGGCGGCGGCTGTGGAGGAGGAGAGGGTTGGGGGAGAAGTGCTACTCGTTATGAGCCCTTCCCCCCGATCCCTGCCCTTTAAGACGAAATCCGCCAGGGCTGGATTATCCGGCCTACACTTGGGCCGGATTATCCGGCCTCAAATCTGAATTTCTGTTGTACATAGATTCAGGCCCGCGCGTCCCTAAACAACACCCCCACAAGGTGTATAAGGGACTTGTGTGCAAGAATAGATGGCTTAGGGGTAGGGAAAGGCTTAGGATTAAGAGAGCCAAACTGAGATGGTACTAGACACTCAAAATTGCAAGAACCAAATCAAATAAGAGCCAAAATTGAGTGTGATTCCCATAAGAACATGAGAGAGCAAAAACAATCAAAAAGATCCGTAAAAATCCAATTCTCCTCAAAGGAGAGGGCGGTGGCTGAAGCCACCTTGTTGGAGTGTATGGTGTGACACCGCGAAGATATATCTTGGGTTCACGACCAATACTCATCAATAAGCTCACATATCACAAAATGATATTAAGAGAAATGATTTATCTTGCTTTTGGCATTATGGGGGGAGGGTTAGCCCAATGAATTAGGACCACACTCCCCCTATATCCATGCCCACACCTAGACCAAATAAGACTGAGATGTACGAGTGAGTGCATGGGTAATCAAGACAAACTCCTGGAATCAATGATATTTAGCTCATTCCTCAAATAGCAGAATCTTGCTTCATCAAGTGGCTTCGTAAAAATATCAGCAAGTTGGTTCTTCGTGCTCACAAAGGATAGATCAATATCGCCTCGAGCAACATGGTCTCGAATAAAATGATTCCGAATCTCAATATGATCTGTCCTTGTGTGTTGTACCGGATTGTACACAATTTTGATTGCACTTTCATTATCACATAAAAGAGGCACTTTGTCACAATTGACACCGTATTCCTTTAAAGTTTGCCTCATCCATAATAACTAAGTGCAAGCACTAGCAGCAGCAACATATTCAGCTTCGGTGGTGGAGAGAGAGATACAATTCTGCTTTTTAGATGACCAACACACTAGAGATCTTCCCAAAAATTGACAAGCTCCAGAGGTGGATTTCCGATCATCCTTATCATGAGCCCAATCTGAATCAGTATAACCACATAGAGAGAAATTGGAGCACTTGGGATACCATAGACCAAAGTGAGGGGAATGAACCAAATATCGAAATATCCTCTTGACCGCCACTAAGTGGCTTTCTTTAGGAGCTGCTTGATACCTTGCACACACACCCACACTCAACACAATATCGGGTCTAGATGCGCAGAGGTAAAGAAGAGAGCCGATCATGGACCGGTATACCTTTTGGTCCACATCTTTACCATGTGGGTTAAGTTTAAGATGACATTTTGTTTGCATCGGAGTGGAGACACCATTAAGATCCGTCATCTTGAATCTCTTGAGCATGTCTTGGATGTACTTTGCATGATTGATGAAGGTTCCTTCTCTAAGTTGCTTGATCTCGAATCCAAGAAAGAATCGTAATTCCCCCATCATAGACATCTCAAACCTGTCAGTCATAAGCTTTGAAAATTCATCATTAAAAGCTTTATTAGTAGAACCAAAGATGATATCGTCTACATATAGTTGGCATACGAAGAGCTCCCCCTTAACCTTCTTAGTAAAAAGAGTGGGATCGATTTGCCCAACTTCGAAGCCACGGTCTAGAAAAAGCTCTTTAAGGTGCTCATACCACGCACGTGGGGCTTGTTTAAGGCCATAAAGTGCCTTATCGAGTTTAAAGACATGGTTCGGGAAGTTAGGATCCTCAAATCCTGGGGGTTGCTTTACATATACCAACTCATGTAGAGGACCATTAAGGAAAGCACTCTTGACATCCATTTGCTGCAATTTAAAATTGTTATGGGCAGCATAAGCAAGAAGGATACGGATGGACTCAAGGCGAGCTACTGGAACATAGGTCTCACCGAAGTCAATGCCCCCAACTTGAGAGTAGCCTTGTGCCACAAGTCTTGCCTTGTTCCTCACAACAATGCCATTCTCATCTTGCTTGTTTTTAAATATCCATTTGGTGTCGATAACATTGCGGCAATCTTTGGGTTTCTCCACGAGTTTCTAGACCTTGTTGCGCTTGAAATTATTCAATTCTTCATGCATAGCAACAACCCAGTCTGGATCTTCAAGAGCTTCAAATACCTTCTTGGGTTCCACCATTGAAATGTGAGCTTGATGCTCACCAAAACTGGCCAATTCCCTTCTTATAGAAACCCTTCGTCGAAGATCACCAACAACCTTGTCGAGGGTGTGACCCCTTAACTCAAGGTTCTGATCAGCCCGAGCCTTGCGACGAAGTTCAATAAGTTTGTTGTCTCTTGGTGGAGTAGTTTCATCACTTGAATCTTCATTGGAATCATTTGCTCGACCTTGATTAGAATCTGGGATAACAGTAGTAGGCGGTGATGAAGCGTGCCCTTGAGATGGGTCAGCAGCCGTAAGAGGAGACTGCTGAACAACAGGTGACTCAGGGCTGAATAATCCGGTCGAATGAGAGGCCGGATAATCTGGCCTGGGAGAACTTGTAGCAGCTTCATCAGGCTGTCTAGGACTTGCTTGAACTGGCGAGGGGCCGGATAATCCGGGGTCACCCAGAAAATCCGGCCTGGAGCTTGCAGCGATTTCTTCAGCACCAGGAGCAATTTGGTCGTCAGGAGAGGGGTGGCCAGCTAATCCGGTGTCAACCGGATAATCCGGCCTGAAGCTTTCTGGAACATCTTGACCTTCAGCGGTTGATGGAGATGATGTAGAAGTTGCTCCCGTGGTTGGAACATGTTGAGTATGTGTAGATGAGGGCTCTACATGAGTAGAACATTGTCCTTCCTGGTCCGCCACAAGGGGTTTCTCAATGGGGCGGAAAAATCCCACGCCCATTCTTCTTATGGCATCTTGGGGTATTTCAACATCTGCATCACAAACACCAACTTGCTCCGCACGGGAACCATCATTTTCCTCGAACACCACACTACAAGATTCTACAACAGTTCCGGATAGCTTATTGTAGACTCTATAAGTGTGGGATTCGGCACCATAACCAACAAAAATACCTCCTAGAGCCTTATATTCAAACTTAGATAAACGAACTCCCTTGATGAGAAAGAAACACTTACACCCGAATACCCGAAAGTATGAGATGTTTGGCTTGTTACCGGTAAGTATTTCATATGAAGTCTTGTCCAAGATCTTGCGGAGGTATAACCGGTTGGATGAATGACAAGCGGTAGAGATTGCTTCAGCCCAGAAGTTATATGGAGACTTGAATTCGGCTAGCATTGACCTTGCCATGTCCATTAGAGTCCGATTCTTCCTCTCGGCTACACCATTTTGTTGAGGGATGTACGCAGCGGAATATTGATGTCTAATCCCCTCTCCACTTAGAAACTCATTTAAGGTGTAGTTCTTGAACTCAGAGCCGTCATCACTTCTTATAGCCAGAATAGGGACGTTGTGTTGATGTTGAACCTCGTTGGCGAAGTCGATGACCGTTTGTTGAGTTTCACTCTTCAACTTGAAGAAATAAACCCAACTGTATCTTGAGTAATCATCAACGATCACAAGACAGTACTTCTTCCCGCCGAGGCTTGCATGAGATGGAGGTCCGAAGAGGTCCACATGTAGGAGCTCTAAGATCCTTTTTTTACGAGATGATAGTCTTCCTACGATGAAGAGAGTCATGCATTTTCCCTTCAACACAAGCCCTGCAAACACGATCTTTGGCAAAGGAGACATTTTATTTTAGTCCAAGGATGTGGCCACCCTTGTGGAGACTTTGCAAAGTTCTCATATTGACGTGGGCTAGTCGGCGATGCCATAGCCAACCCACATCAGCCTTTCCAAAAAGACACATCGGGTCTGTAGTGGTTTTCCCCAAAAAGTCCACCACGTACAGGTCATTTTCGACATATCCCACGAAAGCGACTTTTAGAGACTTGCTCCACAAGAGTACCACCAAATCAGCATCAATATAAACTACAAAGCCCATCTTACCAAGGGCGCAAACTGAAAGTAAGTTGTACCCGAGGGTCTCAACAAGCATGACGTCCACGAGAGAGATATCGTGAGCCACCACAACTTTGCCGAGACCCGGTACCTCAGATTTTGACTTGTCACCATAGGAGACTGTTATATGATCATGATTTGGCCGCATCTCCGTGATGATCTCCTTGCTTCCGGTCATATGACTCGTGCACCCGCTATTGAGTACCCATTTAGACCCACCGGAAGCATAGCCCTGCAAGAAAGTTACTTCTTGGTTTTAGGTACCCATTTTTCAATGGGTCCTTTCATGTTAGTGACAAGGGTCTTGGGGACCCAAATAGACCAAGGAATGTAGCAATCATAGGAGCCTACATAACTAGCATAAACATCACCATAATAATCGCAATATAATTCAAAGTTAGGATTGTTAGCCCCTGCAAAACCATCATGATTATACTTGTCATTGGTGATGTTGTTAGTCTTTGATTGAGCAGTCTTGCACTTCTTATTCTTCTTGTTTTTCTTGTTCTTTGTCTTGGAAATGTAACCAAGACCTTATTTTCTATTGTTTGTCCTTTGCTTGCTCAGTATCTCATCAAGAACCTCTTTACCTTTGTGTTGAGAACCTCTTGCAAGATCTTCTTTTCCATAAGATGATGTGGAGGTACTTGGCACATCATACAGCTTCAATTGAGTTTGGAGCTGATCATGAGACTCATTTAGAGTAGAGTGATCACTCTTCAATGCCTTGTGAGCACTTTCAAGTTTATCAAACTTCTCCGAGAGTCTAGCATGAGCAGCACCAAATTCAATCTTTTCTTTCTTTAGTTTCTTTACCTTGGTAAGAGCATTGTCACGTTCTTTGATGAGCTGAGACACAACTTCTTCATGTGACTCCTCAATGGATTCAAGTCTCTCTTCCAAAGATACTCGAGCTTCATCTTCTTCTTACAAGGCATTCTTCAAAGAAGCTATCTCCAAGGCATCTTCTCTTTCGATTCTGCCCTTTTCTTCAAGAAGATCTTCGGCTTGAGCAAGTTGACTCATAAGAGCATCAAAATGGAGTTTGTGCTCACCTTGTAGGTTAGTGAAAAATTTGTCCAAAGCAATAACTTCTTCTTTCATTTTAAGACTATCATGATCATCCATATCCAAAATTATGTTAGTCTTAGGAAATGAAGAGCTAGAACTTGATACCTCGAACCCCCTTGCCATAAGGCAAGTGGCGTTGTTGTTGATGACGTTCTCGTTTGGCGAGTCGAAGAGAGATGATGGAGTCGATGTGGTGGCTATAGCAGCCACCTCACGAGAACTATCTTCGTCCTCTTCATCTTCACTTGCAGAGGAGTATTCTTCTTGTGCCACTAAGACGGTCTTGGGTTGCTTCTTGTAGGGGCCATTCTTTTTAATAAATGGCTTCTTCTTAGGTGCTTTGGATTTTTCTTTAAGAATGAGCCTGCCACCATTGTCTTCTCTATTTTGATAAGGACACTCGGCTACAAAGTGCAGCCTATCTCCACAATTGTAGCATGTTCTCAGTTTTGGGCCACTTTCTCTTCTTCCACTTGACCCATTCTTACGCTCGAGTTCCGACTTGGCCTTGGCAGGATCCTTCCAAAAGTTCCTTACATAAAACGCCATGTACTCACCATGAGCACGCTTGAGTTCATCGGGGCAATCCATGGAGGCCCCCTCAAAAGCTCTTTCATCCTCCTCTTGCTCAACAACATTAGCTTTTAGAGCAACATTTACACCCTTTTGCATTGCAATGGCACGAGCCTGGGCATCTTCAGCGTTCTTCGCGGCAACTTTGAATGATGCCATTTCTTGCATGACTTCATTGGATGTCATTTGATGGTAGTTGTGTCTACCTTGCAAGCTCTTCAAGTCTGTTGGCTCGAAAGGCATTAAGGCACTCACATATTTTCTTTTTATCCACGCATCATCAATGTGAGTGGCTCCATGCTTTCTAAATGTTGTTGCAATGCCCTTGAGTCTTCTATACATGTCTTCATGGTTTTCACCATCCAACATGTAGAATATCTCAGCTTCATTACTAAGGGAATCATACCTATTCCTTCTCATGCTTTCATTCCCAATAAAGAGATCGGTGAGGGCTTCCCAAGCTTCTTTAGCTGTGTTGAGATGTTCAATGTGGGGCATGTCCTTGGGAACCACACCGAGTTGTATCATGTGGAGAGTCGTAGCATTCAATTGGCTGTCCACAACTTCTCTTCTTGTCAGATTGGAATGATCTACAATATGAAGACCCTCTTCAATAATCCTCCAAAGTTCAATTGAGGAGCTGCAAACATGAGACTTCATTAAGAATTGCCATTGATTAAAAGAGGATGCAGTAAGCTTGGGTGGATCACCCCTATTGTTTATAAGAGGATGAGGGATAGGTGGATCGGGGGAATATACGTGACGAACCTCACTATATTCCTCCTTACCACTTCCCTTCTTGGAGGTGGAACCATTATGTTTTTCACCTACCACTTCATCATCCTTGGATCCGGTGTTAGCCTTATCCTTGGATGATGGTGTGGCAGCCTCAGAGGAGGATGGAGATGGGGCTATGGATAATGTGAGACGAGCAATCATTTGATTCATCTCCTCCATCTTGGCCTCAAAGGATTTCAACAAGGTTATTTCCAACATCTTGAGATCATCCATTGTGACCTTATCCACAGCCTCATCCCCATCTCCCCTGGTACCCATACTTCTCTTAGGCGGTTAAGCCCAAATAAAGAGTCGGGGGTCTGATACCAATTGAAATGGATCGTATGGGCACCTAGAGGGGGGGTGAATAGGTGTTACTTCAAATTTTAACGCTTTTTCAATTTTAGGCTTAGCACAAAGGGTAAATTCTCTAGATATACTATTAGGTGGAATTTCCCTATATGCAAACCTATCTACTAGCGAGTAAAGAGCGAGTGGAAGAGGAACGGGTAAACCGTAGTGAAGCATGCAGAGACACATGATTTGTTTGACCACAGTTCCTTCCTTGTTAAGAGAAGTACGTCTGCATTGGAGGGGTGGGCGGTACTAAGACCACCACGCCACAATAGGCCTCACCCTGTTCTCTGATGGATCCCGCCACCAAAGGCCTGATCCACCTTTCCACTATAGGGACCCTTTGATGCGGGTACCGGTGCCTTTACACAACTAGCGGGGCACAACTCCACAAACAACTTGGAGGCTCCCGTAATGACAACAAGCTGCCACAAGAACAAGTTATCAATAACAAAGAACAAGATCTAGATATTGACAAGAATACTAGATCAGGGATTTCCCCAAATGAATGGAGAGGAGTTGATGCGCTTGATTCATGATGACGATGACGATTCTCTCCTCCTTCAATTCCCCCAAAGATCGAAGCCTTCGGGTGGTTGAAGTGGGAGATCTAGAATGGGAGATCTTGCACAATGTCTGGACAATTTTGAATGAATCAAGAGTTCTGAACATTGGGGAAGAAGGGATATTTATACCCCCTTCGAAAACCAAGCCGTTGGAGACTTTGGGGGCCAGATTATCCGACCCAAGTGAGGGCCGGATTATCCGGCCCGAGTGGCCTGGAGAAAATTCCGTCCCAGACTCGGAATATCTGGCAGATAGTCCGCCCCCTCTCTGAGTGTCGCGTGGAGCTTGCCCTTGATCATCTTCTGGGGTCCGGATTATCCGGTCCCATGTGAAGGCCGGATTATCCGGCCTAGGGAGGAAAAACCGCCCCAGTTCGGATTTTCCGGGAGAAAATCCGACCGGACTCCGAGCGATGCGCCTTGGCATGCTTTGCTCAAATTCTGGGGGCCGGATTATCCGGCCCATGCGATAGCCGTATTATCCAGCCTAGGGAAGAAAAACCGCCTCGGTTCAGATTTTCCGGGCGATAATCCGCCCCTACTCTAGGTGACGCGCCTTGGCAACCTTTGAACAATGAGGTAGGCCGGATTATCCGGTCCTTGGTGGGGCGGATAATCCGGCCCCCAAAACCTCCTACACACTTAGCGCACATGAGAAATCACCATGGTATTGTTATCTAACACACAAAACACAGGAAAACATGAAATGTTCTTTCAGGAGGGAGCTCCGGCGAGCGAGCACCCGCGCCGCCGCCGAGCAAGGAGGAGGTGCACCGGCGCCGGTCCGAGGAGGAGCGCGTGTGGCGCACTCGCACGACCTCTGCGGCATGGGCCGGGTTCGGGTTTAGCCCAGCCGTGCATGATGCGGAGGCGGGAATCTCCCGCGCGGCCGCGAGCACTGGCCCGTGCCTTCGTGTGTTGTCGCCGGTGGTGCACGCACCACCTCCTGCTCCCGCGCCACCTCCCATTTGGTGGGGCCACATCTTCGACGATGATATCTCAGAGGAGGAGGAGGACGTGGTCCGCGAGGCGAAGTTTAACTCGCTCGGGACCCTCGTCTCCAGCGTGTGGGAGCATGCGAAGCGCCGCCACGACGAGCGCGCCCACGAGCAGCGCGAGTTCCACCGCGTCTGCCGCACGCGAGCACCAGGCCCGGATGGGCTGTTTCGTCGTCAACTACTTTGACGACACCACCGACTCCGACGAGGAGTAGAAGCTCCGGTGAGTAGGTACCACCGGCGGTAGCTAGGGTTAGACTAGATGTAGGACGCGACATCCACTTTTTGTTATAAATATATGTCGATCTCTGATGATCAAAACCTCCCCCTATGTATGAATCTGACACCAACGTGATGATTTTTTAAGTATGCAGTTTCGGTTAGTGTATCTATTCCACGCTAGCAAATTTCGTACTGCAAACTGCTAGAGGTGCTCTAGCTGGCCAACACATTCACTGATTACTCTGGATGTGCTGTCGACACCGTGATCAACCATATTTACAAGAGTTCTAAAGCTAGTCATAGTGAAGAGTATTATACATTGGTATCATGCATGTGATACTATCTCTAATGCATAGTATCACATAGTACTATCATAATTGCATATATTTAACTATTTCTAGAATACTAATATAAATATGTGTACATGATATATTTGATATCAAAATATCCTATTTTATGCGCTATGATACTTTATCATAATATGGCACCACCACCATCTCTTTCTTCAAATTATCATGCCACGTCAGATTTTTGCCAATATGAATTATATAGCACAAAAATTATACCATTAGAAACTTTAAATGTTATATTTTCTAATGATATAATTTTGTGCTATAAAATTTATATTTTAGTGATCAAATTGATAACCTAGATATACGCAATCTTGTAAGCCGAGACGGAGGGAGTACTAGTTCTGAAACTCCTACTATGGCTACCCTAATACAACTTAGGTGTCAACTAGGATCAAAATTTGAACTAAAATTTAGCAAATGAATTAGAAGTGGAACTTTGACGAGAAACGGTGGGTTCATGAATTCCAACGACTTGTGGCCTATAGGGATTTAAACTCAAACAGAACAAAATATAGAGGTTAAACCTAATTTCTTGGTTCATTGACTCTTCAAGTCTAGAGGGAAATAGGAAGAAGTAAAGTAGGGTTCATCTCTTGTAGGCCTTGGTAACAGTGACATTAGTATCGCAAGTGTACCTCGTTGCAAGTTGTAGAGGTGATGATAAAAAACGCTTCGCCCTCTCCGCTCCCGCGAGCGGAGGGGCAAACCCTAGTTCCTCCCTTGCCGCTCCCTCCCCTTCCCCTCTGCCTCGCCGCCGCCGGAGGGCACTGCCGGGCAAAGTCCTGGGGGAGTCAACGGCGGCGGGACTCCTGGTGGGAGGGTCAACACAGCCGCCGTGCTGCCTCAACCGTGTCAGAGGAGGGGTTCTTGGCCCCTTTGAGCCCAATCCCCTATCCCAGATCCAAAGGTGCCGGTGGGCGACCCGTCATCGATCTGGAAAAGGAGCTCCCTTCGGAGTCTCTCCGGTCTTCGGAGTCCTCACGATGGTGTTTCCCGGTGTCTTCTTCGTCTCTTTGGTGGGCTCATCTTGGTTTCCAGGGAGGAGGCCCCGGTCGGTGGGGAGCCTTGTTGTTGGCGGGCATGCCAGGGGCTCTGATGCTGGTCGGTTTCCATGGTCGTAGGGATGATGTGGTGCTGGTGAGCCGCGTGGCGTGGTTTGTGCTCCGGGTGAAAACCCAGGATCCTCGGTTCGGGCGGTAGTGCCGCCTTCGCGTCGTGATCTTCTTGAAGATGCCACCTTGGAGTCCTAGTAGACGGTGAGTTGGCCAAGGGAAACCTTTGCTCCTTTGGGCCATGACAGCGACGTCCACGGACGCCATTCCCTTCCTAAAGGCGTTGTGTGGCTAATCTCCATCCCTCTGTTTCCTCCGGGTGTAAACTCAAGACCCTCGGATCGGGTGGTGGTGGCACTCCGGTGTCGTGCTCTTCTTGAAGACACCGTCTGGGAGCTCACTGCTCCGGCTCTCCGATGGTCATGTGGCGGAGGTGACTCTTCGTTTGGCGTCCTTCAACAAGGCTTGTCCCTTACCCTTCCCTTGTTGAGCTACCTCGGGGGCTTGTTCGTCTGCGGTACCAAAGTTGGCAGGCCATCGCATGGCGGTACCTAAGTTGCCTGAAATCACCGCGTTTCAAAAAGTTGGGTCGCCAACTACTGAGAGGGGCCATTTCGAGGCAAACTCATCTCACCCCGCCAAATACAAACATTCCGTTAAACCACCCCATGAAGTAGACGGTCGGGACCCACATGTCGGTTATCTGTCTGTGACGCGGGCGCCAACGCGGCAACCTCTTAGGCAAATCGAGCAGCTAAGTGGATCGGATGCGTTGACCAATTTCACAAATCCATTCCCGGCTTTCCCCTAGCACCGGCAGCGTCGGAATCCACCCTCCAGGAAGGACGATCCCTTCGGACATTTGACTTCCGACGCCAAGCTGCTGCGGCCAGTTGCTGCGCCTAGTCGCTGATCCCGAGCTCCAATGGTGCGTGCCGTAGACGCCGTTGCGAGGCTCTAGCCTGCCTCCACCGCCGACGAGCCGAGCAGCTCGGAGGATGGCAGATCCTACTATCAAGAAAGAAGAAGTTCTGTCTACAAGCGGGTGAGCTACCCTTCTCTTTGCTATTCGCACTAATTACAACTGCTTGCTGGCTACTGAACCTCAAATTGTTTGTTAGCCCAACGCTGACAAACATATTTTGTCCATAGTTTTCTGTCAAGTGGGATCTGCACGGACCCTCCTTACCTAGTTATGGTAGTCCTCTACATGTACGAATCTAATGGCAAGTGGTATGGAAGCCATTGTTTCATGATGGAAGAAGCGCATGTATAGATCTGCACTATATCTAGTATGGTTTCTGCTCTATGTAATCATGTTGAATTATGGCCGAAGAAGACAACAAAGTTCAGCTTCATGGATGAACGTGGCATCATGGTTCCTATAATGTGTGACATTCAGCTAATTGGGTTGATGAAAAGGTATGCTTCGGCTACCATGTTTGACCTGAAATGTCATGTACTGGATGTGGAAGCTGCTGCAACTGGGAGTCGCTCTTCTATTCTTGGACAGGGTGGTTGCTCGAACCCAATTAGCTCCTGGTAAGCAAAGGTCGCTTGGGGTTCACATGTTTGTGCTGAATTGTAATTTTTGTTTTATTTACTCTGTAGATATTAGGTAGTTATGCAACAGTCTTGTTTCTTTGACAGGAAGCGCCGCAAGGTTAGAAACATGACTGTCGGGTCAGTGATTTTGCTGCCCGAAGAAATTAAAAACGAGTGGAAAGATGATGTTGGACACGATTCTGGTGCCCATTGTCCCGGCGATGCAGAGTATGTGAAGCTAAGAAAATTGACACCGAGGAAGAGGAAGAAGGCAGGAAATGAAGAAGCCAGTGGACGTGAAGGCTTGGCACCCAGGCTGCGGAAGAAGGCTGCTGGCAATGAAGATGCATAGTAATGTGTTGAACTTGAACTTATATATGTAATTCTGTTAAATTCTGATCGCTCTGTGTGTGGCACGTTGCTGGGCGAAACAATCTACCCACGTTCTCTGAGTAAAATGTACCGCGACTTAGGGTTTAGAAACGCCCGAGTCAGTAGTTGAATCCGAAATTGTGATTGTGCCACTGCTATCTGAAAACAATGATCCACCGGTTCCACGATTGCTGAGGCGCAGGAGGTCTCCAAATACGACGGAATGTAAGTGGCACATAAATAAATTATTTAAGCTGCCACACTCCACGAAGCAGCAACTTATTTCAGATGCTGCACAACGACGTGGCAACATAAACGGCAATGTTCTCACCGATAATGCCCAGATGAGGAGGAAATGGGTACCACTTTCTGGCCTAATCTTGAGCCCGTCTATATCACCGCCTCTCTGCTCCTGCATCCCCTGCATCTGGCGAAGCTCCCGGATCTCCAGTAGCCGGGTGTACGTGCTTCCACTTTATAAATTGTGGTTGTGCCATTTGCATGCGGCACAATCCACGTAGATTACGTTTAAACAAACCACCAGTGTCAGAATACACTAGTAGAAAAGGTGTCTTTGGTCCACGGTTACATTCCCAATCCGGGACAGAGATCTAAATCGAGGCAGAAATTGATCTAAATCACAAATTCTTCCACAAATTAATCGAGACAGAGATCTAAATCGAGGCATTTTATTAATTCAACCACAAATTCTTCTAAACAAAGGTGTGATTTCACATCCTACATTAATTCAACCAACTAGTCAACAATTTCACTTTCGCTGCCGCTGTCCTCCGAGCCGCCGGCTTCCTCGTCTTCGTCGGACGGAACCTCCACGATTTCCGCATTGTACGCGAGACGGAGCACCTCTTCGCGGAGAGCGGCGGCGATGATGGTGAACTTGGTCTGTCCAGGGACGGACCGGAACCTCTCCCGCCCTTCTCGGTTGCGGATATCCCGGTGCACCACGCGCCCATAAACGATGCGGTTGCCAATCTTGGCCTTCCGCTCCTTCTTGAACAGCGCCGACCAGTACGGGTTGGCCGCCGCGTACCGTGGCAGTGCCCTCTTCCATGCGGGCATCTGGAGGCGGCGCACCGTGATTTCGCTCTCCATCACGGCTCCGTCGTGGAATAGGAGCGGAGCCACCGGCACCCCCGCATAGCTGATGCGCCATCCGCGGGGCACCGTCGCGCCGGCGGCGCGAGGATGTTGAAGTGCGAGAACATCACCGCCTCGTAGAAGTTCAGCGAGGGCATCTCCATGGCGGCGCGGTGGAGATTGGAAAGGGAGCAAGGGGGTGGACGGCGTGGTGGAGATTGGAGAGGGCGAGGGGATGGGCGACGAAGCGACGAGCTGTGGCGCCTCCTATTTGTACACGAGGACGACAAAGCGACGGGCGGAATATCCAAGGGGCATTGGTCAGACAAAAGGAAGTAATGCAGCGTTAAGACAGATTAACGGGCGACCAATTTTTTTACTCCCAGGACTCCGGGGCCAATAGTTCAGACCGCTAGGTCAACAAGTACAACTATTACAACTTAAAAAAGGCACGGGGCTTAAGCTAAATAGAACTAGTTAACACACATCTCCTTGATCTTCCTAATCTTAGCCTTATGCGCATCTTCCTACGAGAGCAAGGATCGAATCTTCTGCTCCTTCCTTTTAGCATCTTCCTTGCACAGCTTCAATTGTTTCTCTGCATCTTTCCTCATGCACTTGTCAATACTCGTAGTTGTGAACTGCAGGACTTTGGCCTGGTGAAGATCCTTCCTTGCTTGAGTCAGTTCTTGCTCTGCTTTAGCCTTCAGGGCCAACGCCGCGTCCCTCTCTTTCTCGACTTTGCTAACCTTGTCTTCCACCCCCATGAGATCTCGCTTATGCTTGGTCGTGTCAACTGGTTCCCATAGCTTCATCTCAACACTATCAAGAAGTGAGCTGAATGCGGATTCTTTCAACTCAACAGTCATTTCCCATAGTTTGTCTAGCGTTTTCTACATCGATTTGGGCCACTCTAGATCTACCCATTTGACAACACCGCAACTTCCGCCTCGCATCATTGCAAGATGTCCTTGACACCGTAGAAACCTCCTGCCTGCGTTTCGTCCTTCGAACGCTACAAATTTAGCGGGCACATATCCATGTTTACATACCAGAGGACTGTCTTCATCCGCTAAACCGTGATAGTCGGCGTCATACATCGTCTGGTTGGCATAACACATCATACGCGCATGAGTAAACAGAGTAGATCTGGATCAAAAAATAGATAACTGGCCACAGATGATAGAGATAGAGATGAGACGACTCACATCGAAATCACCGTCCCTGTCATCACGACGCGTTTCCTCGCCGTCTCCCCTTGAACCCATGGCGAGAGGGGAGGGGGGTGGCTGCCGGAGAGGGGATTGGTATGGCGGCACCGTCAGCTTGCGGCTACGGCAGGATGGGAGTGAAGTGGGGAATGTGGCTTCGAGGGGAAGGAAGAGAAGTACGGGGAGGAAGAGAAGTAATGGGGACGTGACACTGGGATATGGCCCGCTCAACTGGTGAGTCGTGACACTCGCAACAGGGGAGCCCCCGGTGTTGCCAGTTTGTCCAGAGCAAGCGTGGCCAATCATGCCGCAGAACAGACTACTCACGGATCGATCTCACGAAAACCATCACAATCGTCCAAGAGCCCCGATCGGACGGTATGTAACAATCGACAAGCAGAACAACTGTGTTAGGGCGTGCCTTCTAGAAGACTCAGTCTAACGCTAAGGTTAGGGCTCTCCTAAGGTTAATTAGTATCCATATGCGGTTTAAGAAAAGAACATGCATCCAATGACACGGGTGGATCTAGCTGTGGTTAATGAGAAGAGCAGACATGCAATGACACTGGTGGATCCATGTGTGGTCTTTGGTAAGAACACACATGTAATGACATTGTTGATATGTGGTCTGTGAGAAGAACACACATCCAATGGCTCTAGCTATGGTTCATGAAAAGAGCAGACATGCAATGACACTGGTGGATCCATGTGTGGTTCATGGGAAGAACACACATGCAATGACACTGGGTGTGGTTCATGATATGGTTTGTGAGAAGAACACACATGAAATGACACTGGTGGATCCATGTGTGGTCTTTGGGAAGAACACACATGCAATGACACTGGTGATATGTGGTATGTGAGAAGAACACACATCCAATGACTCTAGCTGTGGTTCATGAAAAGAGCAGACATGCAATGACACTGGTGGATCCATGTGTGGTTCATGGGAAGAACACACATGCAACAACACTGGTGGATCCATGTGTGCTATGTGGGAAGAGCAGACATACAATGACACTAGTGGATCCGTGTGTGGTTCATGGGAAGAACACACATGCAATGACACTGGGTGTGGTTCATGATATGGTCTGTGAGAAAAACACACATGCAATGACACTAGTGGATCCATGTGTGGTCTGTGAGAAGAACACACATGCAACAAAACAGGGTGTGGTGCATGATATGGTTTGTGATAAGAACACACATGCAATGACACTGGTGGATCCATGTGTGGTCTTTGGGAAGAACACACATGCAATGACACTGGATCCATGTGTGGTCTGTGAGAAGAACACACATCCAATGACTCTAGCTGTGGTTCATGAAAATAGCAGACATGCAATGACACTGGTGGATCCATGTGTGGTTCATGGGAAGAACACACATGCGATGACGCTGGTGGATACATGTGTGGTCTGTGAGAAGAACACACATGCAATGACACTGGTGGATCCATGTGTGGTTCAAGGGAAGAACACACATGCAATGACTCTGGGTGTGGCTCATGATATGGTTTGTGAGAAGAACACACATGCAATGACACTGGTGGATCCATGTGTGGTCTTTGGGAAGAACACACATGAAATGACACTGGGTGTGGTTCATGATATGGTTTGTGAGAAGAACACACATGCAATGGCACTGGTGGATCCATGTGTGGTCTTTGGGAATAACACACATGCAATGACACTGGATCCATGTGTGGTATGTGAGAAGAACACACATCCAATGACTCTAGCTCTGGTTCATGAAAAGAGCAGACATGCAATGACACTGGTGGATCCATGTGTGGTTCATGGGAAGAACACACCTGCGATGACACTGGGTGCATCCATGTGTGGTCTGTGAGAAGACCACACATGCAATGACTCTGGTGGATCGATGTGTGGTTCATGGGAAGAACACACATGCAATGACACTGGTGGATCCATGTGTGGCCTGTGAGAAGAACAGACATGCAACGACACCGGTGGATCCATGTGTGGTCTGTGGAAAGAACACACATGCAACGACACCGGTGGATCCATGTGTGGTCTGTGGGAAGAACACACATGCAAGGACACCGGTGGATCCATGTGTGGTCTGTGGGAAGAGCACACATGCAACAACACCGGTGGATCCATGTGTGGTTTGTGAGAATAACACACATGCAATGACACTGGTGGATCCATGTGTGGTCTTTGGGAAGAACACACATGCAATGACACTGGTGATATGTGGTCTGTGAGAAGAACACACATCCAATGACTCTAGCTGTGTTTCATGAAAAGAGCCGACATGCAATGACACTGATGGATCCATGTGTGGTCTTTGGGAAGAACACACATGCAATGACACTAGTGGATCCATGTGTGGTATGTGGGAAGAGTAGACATGCGATGACACTGGTGGATCCATGTGTGGTTCATGGAAAGAACACAAATGCAATGACAGTGGGTGTGGTTCATGATATGGTTGGTGAGAAAAACACACATGCAATGACACTGGTGGATCCATGTGTGGTCTGTGAGAAGAACACACATGCAATGACACCGGTGGATCCATGATATGGTTTGTGAGAAGAACACACATGCAATGACACTAGTGGATCCATGTGTGGTCTTTGGGAAGAACACACATGCAATGACACTGGATCCATGTGTGGTCTGTGAGAAGAACACACATCCAATGACTCTAGTTGTGGTTCATGAAAAGAGCAGACATGCAATGACACTGGTGGATCCATGTGTGGTTCATGGGAAGAACACACATGCAATGACACTGGTGGATCCATGTGTGGTAGGTGGGAAAAGCACACATGCAATGACACTGGGTTTGGTTCATGATATGGTTTGTGAGAAGAACACACATGCAATGACACTGGTGGATCCAAGTGTGGTCTTTGGGAAGAACACACATGCAATGACACTGGATCCATGTGTGATCTGTGAAAAGAACACACATCCAATGACTCTAGCTGTGGTTCATGAAAAGAGCAGACATGCAATGACACTGGTGGATCCATGTGTAGTTCATCGGAAGAACACACATGCGATGACACTGGGTGGATCCATGTGTGGTCTGTGGGAAGAGCAGATATGCAATGACTCTGGTGGATCCATGTGTGGTTCATGGGAAGAACACACCTGTAATGACTCTGGGTGTGGTTCATGATATGGTCTGTGAGAAGAACACACATGCAATGACACTGGTGGATCCATGTGTGGTCTTCGGGAAGAACACACATGCAATGACACTGGGTGTGGTTCATGATATGGTTTGTGAGAAGAACACACATGCAATGGCACTGGTGGATCCATGTGTGGTCTTTGGGAAGAACACACATGCAATGACACTGGATCCATGTGTGGTCTATGAGAAGAACACACATCCAATGACTCTAGCTGTGGTTCACGAAAAGAGCAGACATGCATAGACACTGGTGGATCCATGTGTGGTTCATGGGAAGAACACATATGCGATGACACTGGGTGCATCCATGTGTGGTTTGTGAGAAGAACACACATGCAATGACTCCGGTGGATCCATGTGTGGTTCATGGGAAGAACACACATGCAATGACACTGGAGGATCCATGTGTGGCCTGTGAGAAGAGAAGACATGCAACGACACCGGTGGATCCATGTGTGGTCTGTGGGAAGAACACACATGCAATGACACCGGTGGATCCATGTGTGGTCTGTGAGAAGAGCAGACATGCAATGACACCGGTGGATCCATGTGTGGTTTGTGAGAAGAACACACATGCAATGACACTGGTGGATCCATGTGTGGTCTTTGGGAAGAACACACATGAAATGACACTGGTGATATGTGGTCTGTGAGAAGAACACACATCCAATGACTCTAGCTGTGGTTCATGAAAAGAGCAGACATGCAATGACACTGGTGGATCCATGTGTGGTTCATGGGAAGAACACACGTGCAATGACACTGGTGGATCCATGTGTGGTATGTGGGAAGAGCAGGCATGTGATGACACTGGTGGATCCATGTGTGGTTCATGGGAAGAACACACATGCAATGACACTGGTGGATCCATGTGTGGTCTGTGAGAAGAGCAGACATGCAACAACACCGGTGGATCCATGTGTGGTCTATGGGAAGAACACACATGCAACGACACTGGTGGATCCATGTATGGTTCATGAAAAGAGCAGACATACGATGACACTGGTGGATCCATGTGTGGTTCATGGGAAGAAAACACAGGCAGCGACACTGGGTGTGGTTCATGATATGGTTTGTGAGAAGAACACACATGCAATGACACTGGTGGATCCATGTGTGGTCTTTGGGAAGAACACACATGCAATGACACTAGATCCATGTGTGGTCTATGAGAAGAACACACATCCAATGACTCTAGTTGTGGTTCATGATAATAGCAGACATGCAATGACACCGGTGGATCCATGTGTGGTTCATGGGAAGAACACACATGCGATGACACTGGTGGATCCATGTGTGGTCTGTGAGAAGAACACACATGCAATGACACGGGTGGATCCATGTGTGGTTCATGGGAAGAACACACATGCAATGACTCTGGGTGTGGCTCATGATATGGTTTGTGAGAAGAACACACATGCAATGACACTGGTGGATCCATGTGTGGTCTTTGGGAAGAACACACATGCAATGACACTGGTGATATGTGGTATGTGAGAAGAACACACATCCAATGACTCTAGCTGTGGTTCATGAAAAGAGCAGACATGCAATGACAGTGGTGGATCCATGTGTGGTTCATGAAAAGAGCAGACATGCAATGACACTGGGTGTAGTTCATGATATGGTTTGTGAGAAGAACACACATACAATGGCACTAGTGGATCCATGTGTGGTCTTTGGGAATAACACACATGCAATGACACTGGATCCCTGTGTGGTCTGTGAGAAGAACACACATCCAATGACTCTAGTTGTGGTTCATGAAAAGAGCAGACATGCAATGACACTGGTGGATCCATGTGTGGTTCATGGGAAGAACACACATGCGATGACACTGGGTGCATCCATATGTGGTCTGTGAGAAGAACACACATGCAATGACTCCGGTGGATCCATGTGTGGTTCATGGGAAGAACACACATGCAATGACACTGGTGGATCCATGTGTGGTTTGTGAGAAGAGCAGACATGCAATGACACTGGTGGATCCATGTGTGGTTCATGGGAAGAACACACATGCAATGACATTGGTGGATCCATGTGTGGTCTGTGAGAAGAGCAGACATGCAACGACACCGGTGGATCCATGTGTGGTCTGTGGGAAGAACACACATGCAATGACACCGGTGGATCCATGTGTGGCCTGTGAGAAGAGCAGACATGCAACGACACCGGGGGATCCATGTGTAGTTTGTGAGAAGAACACACATGCAATGACACTGGTGGATCCATGTGTGGTCTTTGGAAAGAACACACATGCAATGACACTGGTGATATGTGGTCTGTGAGAAAAACACACATCCAATGACTCTAGCTGTGGTTCATGAAAAGAGTAGACATGCAATGACACTGGTGGATCCATGTGTGGTTCATGGGAAGAACACACATGCAATGACACTTTTGGATCCATGTGTGGTATGTGGGAAGAGCAGACATGCGATGACACTGGTGGATGCATGTGTGGTTCATGGGAAGAACACACATGCAATGACACTAGGTGTGGTTCATGATATGGTGGATGAGAAAAACACACATGCAATGATACTGGTGGATCCATGTGTGGCCTGTGAGAAGAACACACATGTAACGACACTGGGTGTGGTTCATGATATGGTTTGTGAGAAGAACACACATGCAATGACACTGGTGGATCCATGTGTGGTCTTTGGGAAGAACACACATGCAATGACACTGGATCCATCTATGGTTGGTGGGAAGAACACACATCCAATGACTCTAGCTGTGGTTCATGAAAAGAGCAGACATGCAATGACACTGGTGGATCCATGTGTGGTTCATGGGAAGTACACACAGGCGATGACACTGGGTGGATCCATGTGTGGTCTGTGAGAAGAACACACATGCAATGACTTCGGTGGATCCATGTGCGGTTCATGGGAAGAACATACATGCAATGACTCTGGGTGTGGCTCATGGTATGGTTTGTGAGAAGAACACACATGCAATGACACTAGTGGATCCATGTGTGGTCTTTGGGAAGAACACACATGCAATGACACTGGGTGTGGTTCATGATATGGTTTGTGAGAAGAACACACATGCAGTGACACTTGTGGATCCATGTGTGGTCTTTGGGAAGAACACACATGCAATGACACTAGATCTATGTGTGGTCTGTGAGAAGAACACACATCCAATGACTCTAGCTGTGGTTCATGAAAAGAGCAGACATGCAATGACACTGGTGGATCCATGTGTGGTTCATGGGAAGAACACACGTGCAATGACACTGGTGGATCCATGTGTGGTATGTGGGAAGAGCAGACATGTGATGACACTGGTGGATCCATGTGTGGTTCATGGGAAGAACACACATGCAATGACACTGGTGGATCCATGTGTGGTCTGTGAGAAGAGCAGACATGCAACGACACCGGTGGATCCATGTGTGGTCTATGGGAAGAATACACATGCAATGACACCGGTGGATCCATGTGTGGTCTGTGAGAAGTGCAGACACGCAACGACACCAGTGGATCCATGTGTAGTTTGTGAGAAGAACACACATGCAATGACACTGGTGGATCCATGTGTGGTCTTTGGGACGAACACACATGCAATGACACTGGTGGTATGTGAGAAGAACACACATCCAATGACTCTAGTTGTGGTTCATGAAAAGAGCAGACATGCAATGACACTGGTGGATCCATGTGTGGTTCATGGGAAGAACACACAAGCAATGACACTGGTGGATCCATGTGTGGTATGTGGGAAGAGCAGACATGCGATGACACTGGTGGATCCATGTGTGGCTCATGGGAAGAACACACATGCAATGACACTAGTGGATCCATGTGTGGTCTGTGAGAAGAGCAGACATGCAGCGACACCGGTGGATCCATGTGTGGTCTGTGGGAAGAACACACATGCAATAACACCGGTGGATCCATGTGTGGTCTATGAGAAGGGCAGACATGCAACGACACCGGTGGATCCATGTGTGGTTTGTGAGAAGAACACACTTGAATGACACTGGTGGAATCATGTGTGGTCTTTGGGAAGAACACACATACAATGACACTGGTGATATGTGGTCTGTGAGAAGAACACACATCCAATGACTTTAGCTGTGGTTCAAGAAAAGAGCAGACATGCAATGACACTGGTGGATCCATGTGTGGTTCATGGGAAGAACACACATGCAATGACACTGGTGGATCCATGTGTGGTATGTGGGAAGAGCAGACATGCGATGACACTGGTGCATCTATGTGTGGTTCATGGGAAGAACACACATGCAATGACACTGGGTGTTGTTCATGATATGGTCTGTGAGAAAAACACACATGCAATGACACTGGTGGATCCATGTGTGGTCTGTGAGAAGAACACACATGCAGCGACACTGGGTGTGGTTCATGATATGGTTTGTGTGAAGAACACACATGCAATGACACTGGTGGATCCATGTGTGGTCTTTGGGAAGAACACACATGCAATGACACTGGATCCATGTGTGGTCTGTGAGAAGAACACACATCCAATGACTCTAGCTGTGGTTCATGAAAAAAGCAGACATGCAAAGGCACTGGTGGATCCATGTGTGGTTCATGGGAAGAACACACATGCGATGACACTAGGTGGATCCATGTGTGGTTTGTGAGAAGAACACACATGCAATGACTCCAGTGGATCCATGTGTGGTTCATGGGAAGAACACACATGCAATGACTCTAGGTATGGCTCATGATATGGTTTGTGAGAAGAATACACATGCAATGACACTGGTGGATCTATATGTGGCCTTTGGGAAGAACACACATGCAATGACACTGGGTGTGGTTCATGATATGGTTTGTGAGAAGAACACACATGCAATGACACTGGTGGATCCATGTGTGGTCTTTGGGAAGAACACACATGCAATGACACTGGATCAATGTGTGGTCTGTGAGAAGAACACACATCCAATGACTCTAGCTGTGGTTCATGAAAAGAGCAGACATGCAATGACACTGGTGGATCCATGTGTGGTTCATGGGAAGAACACACATGCGATGACATTGGGTGGATCCATGTGTGGTCTGTGAGAAGAACACACATGCAATGACTCCGGTGGATCCATGTGTGGTTCATGGGAAGAACACACATGCAATGACTCTGGGTGTGGCTCATGGTATGGTTTGTGAGAAGAACACACATGCAATGACACTTGTGGATACATGTGTGGTCTTTGGGAAGAACACACATGCAATGACACTGGGTGTGGTTCATGATATGGTTTTTGAGAAGAACACACATGCAATGACACTTGTGGATCCATGTGTGGTCTTTGGGAAGAACACACATGCAATGACACTGGATCTATGTGTGGTCTGTGAGAAGAACACACATCCAATGACTCTAGATGTGGTTCATGAAAAGAGCAGACATGCAATGACACTGGTGGATCCATGTGTGGTATGTGGGAAGAGTAGACATGTGATGACACTGGTGGATCCATGTGTGGTATGTGGGAAGAGCAGACATGTGATGACACTGGTGGATCCATGTGTGGTATGTGGGAAGAGCAGACATGTGATGACACTGGTGGATCCATGTGTGGTATGTGGGAAGAGCAGACATGTGATGACACTGGTGGATCCATGTGTGGTTCATGGGAAGAACACACATGCAATGACACGGGTGGATCCATGTGTGGTCTGTGAGAAGAGCAGACATGCAACGACACCGGTGGATCCATGTGTGGTCTGTGGGAAGAACACACATGCAATGACACCGGTGGATCCATGTGTGGTCTGTGAGAAGAGCAGACATGCAACGACACTGGTGGATCCATGTGTAGTTTGTGAGAACAACACACATGCAATGACACCGGTGGATCCATGTGTGGTCTTTGGGAAGAACACACATACAATGACACTGGTGATATGTGGTCTGTGAGAAGAACACACATCCAATGACTCTAGCTGTGGTTCATGAAAAGAGTAGACATGCAATGACACTGGTGGATCCATGTGTGGTTCATGGGAAGAACACACATGCAATGACACTTTTGGATCCATGTGTGGTATGTGGGAAGAGCAGACATGCGATGACACTGGTGGATGCATGTGTGGTTCATGGGAAGAACACACATGCAATGACACTAGGTGTGGTTCATGATATGGTGGATGAGAAAAACACACATGCAATGATACTGGTGGATCCATGTGTGGCCTGTGAGAAGAACACACATGTAACGACACTGGGTGTGGTTCATGATATGGTTTGTGAGAAGAACACACATGCAATGACACTGGTGGATCCATGTGTGGTCTTTGGGAAGAACACACATGCAATGACACTGGATCCATCTGTGGTCTGTGGGAAGAACACACATCCAATGACTCTAGTTGTGGTTCATGAAAAGAGCAGACATGCAATGACACGGGTGGATCCATGTGTGGTTCATGGGAAGAACACAAATGCGATGGCACTGGGTGGATCCATGTGTGGTCTGTGAGAAGAACACACATGCATGACTCCGGTGGATCCATGTGTGGTTCATGGGAAGAACACACATGCAAGGACTCTGGGTGTGGCTCATGGTATGGTTTGTGAGAAGAACACACATGCAATGACACTAGTGGATCCATGTGTGGTCTTTGGGAAGAACACTCATGCAATGACACTGGGTGTGGTTCATGATATGGTTTGTGAGAAGAACACACATGCAGTGACACTTGTGGATCCACGTGTGGTCTTTGGGAAGAACACACATGCAATGACACTGGATCTATGTGTGGTCTGTGAGAAGAACACACATCCAATGACTCTAGCTGTGGTTCATGAAAAGAGCAGACATGCAATGACTCCGGTGGATCCATGTGTGGTTCATGGGAAGAACACACGTGCAATGACACTGGTGGATCCATGTGTGGTATGTGGGAAGAGCAGACATGTGATGACACTGGTGGATCCATGTGTGGTTCATGGGAAGAACACACATGCAATGACACTGGTGGATCCATGTGTGGTCATTGGGAAGGACATACATGCAATGACACTGGATCCATCTGTGGTCTGTGGGAAGAACACACATCCAATGACACCGGTGGATCCATGTGTGGTCTGTGAGAAGAGCAGACATGCAACGACACCGGTGGATCCATGTGTAGTTTGTGAGAAGAACACACATGTAATGACACTGGTGGATCCATGTGTGGTCTTTGGGAAGAACACACATGCAATGACACTGGTGATATGTGGTCTGTGAGAAAAACACACATCCAATGACTCTAGCTGTGGTTCATGAAAAGAGTAGACATGCAATGACACTGGTGGATCCATGTGTGGTTCAAGGGAAGAACACACATGCAATGACACTTTTGGATCCATGTGTGGTATGTGGGAAGAGCAGACATGCGATGACACTGGTGGATGCATGTGTGGTTCATGGGAAGAACACACATGCAATGACACTAGGTGTGGTTCATGATATGGTGGATGAGAAAAACACACATGCAATGATACTGGTGGATCCATGTGTGGCCTGTGAGAAGAACACACATGTAACGACACTGGGTGTGGTTCATGATATGGTTTGTGAGAAGAACACACATGCAATGACACTGGTGGATCCATGTGTGGTCTTTGGGAAGAACACACATGCAATGACACTGGATCCATCTATGGTTGGTGGGAAGAACACACATCCAATGACTCTAGCTGTGGTTCATGAAAAGAGCAGACATGCAATGACACTGGTGGATCCATGTGTGGTTCATGGGAAGTACACACAGGCGATGACACTGGGTGGATCCATGTGTGGTCTGTGAGAAGAACACACATGCAATGACTTCGGTGGATCCATGTGCGGTTCATGGGAAGAACATACATGCAATGACTCTGGGTGTGGCTCATGGTATGGTTTGTGAGAAGAACACACATGCAATGACACTAGTGGATCCATGTGTGGTCTTTGGGAAGAACACACATGCAATGACACTGGGTGTGGTTCATGATATGGTTTGTGAGAAGAACACACATGCAGTGACACTTGTGGATCCATGTGTGGTCTTTGGGAAGAACACACATGCAATGACACTAGATCTATGTGTGGTCTGTGAGAAGAACACACATCCAATGACTCTAGCTGTGGTTCATGAAAAGAGCAGACATGCAATGACACTGGTGGATCCATGTGTGGTTCATGGGAAGAACACACGTGCAATGACACTGGTGGATCCATGTGTGGTATGTGGGAAGAGCAGACATGTGATGACACTGGTGGATCCATGTGTGGTTCATGGGAAGAACACACATGCAATGACACTGGTGGATCCATGTGTGGTCTGTGAGAAGAGCAGACATGCAACGACACCGGTGGATCCATGTGTGGTCTATGGGAAGAATACACATGCAATGACACCGGTGGATCCATGTGTGGTCTGTGAGAAGTGCAGACACGCAACGACACCAGTGGATCCATGTGTAGTTTGTGAGAAGAACACACATGCAATGACACTGGTGGATCCATGTGTGGTCTTTGGGACGAACACACATGCAATGACACTGGTGGTATGTGAGAAGAACACACATCCAATGACTCTAGTTGTGGTTCATGAAAAGAGCAGACATGCAATGACACTGGTGGATCCATGTGTGGTTCATGGGAAGAACACACAAGCAATGACACTGGTGGATCCATGTGTGGTATGTGGGAAGAGCAGACATGCGATGACACTGGTGGATCCATGTGTGGCTCATGGGAAGAACACACATGCAATGACACTAGTGGATCCATGTGTGGTCTGTGAGAAGAGCAGACATGCAGCGACACCGGTGGATCCATGTGTGGTCTGTGGGAAGAACACACATGCAATAACACCGGTGGATCCATGTGTGGTCTATGAGAAGGGCAGACATGCAACGACACCGGTGGATCCATGTGTGGTTTGTGAGAAGAACACACTTGAATGACACTGGTGGAATCATGTGTGGTCTTTGGGAAGAACACACATACAATGACACTGGTGATATGTGGTCTGTGAGAAGAACACACATCCAATGACTTTAGCTGTGGTTCAAGAAAAGAGCAGACATGCAATGACACTGGTGGATCCATGTGTGGTTCATGGGAAGAACACACATGCAATGACACTGGTGGATCCATGTGTGGTATGTGGGAAGAGCAGACATGCGATGACACTGGTGCATCTATGTGTGGTTCATGGGAAGAACACACATGCAATGACACTGGGTGTTGTTCATGATATGGTCTGTGAGAAAAACACACATGCAATGACACTGGTGGATCCATGTGTGGTCTGTGAGAAGAACACACATGCAGCGACACTGGGTGTGGTTCATGATATGGTTTGTGTGAAGAACACACATGCAATGACACTGGTGGATCCATGTGTGGTCTTTGGGAAGAACACACATGCAATGACACTGGATCCATGTGTGGTCTGTGAGAAGAACACACATCCAATGACTCTAGCTGTGGTTCATGAAAAAAGCAGACATGCAAAGGCACTGGTGGATCCATGTGTGGTTCATGGGAAGAACACACATGCGATGACACTAGGTGGATCCATGTGTGGTTTGTGAGAAGAACACACATGCAATGACTCCAGTGGATCCATGTGTGGTTCATGGGAAGAACACACATGCAATGACTCTAGGTATGGCTCATGATATGGTTTGTGAGAAGAATACACATGCAATGACACTGGTGGATCTATATGTGGCCTTTGGGAAGAACACACATGCAATGACACTGGGTGTGGTTCATGATATGGTTTGTGAGAAGAACACACATGCAATGACACTGGTGGATCCATGTGTGGTCTTTGGGAAGAACACACATGCAATGACACTGGATCAATGTGTGGTCTGTGAGAAGAACACACATCCAATGACTCTAGCTGTGGTTCATGAAAAGAGCAGACATGCAATGACACTGGTGGATCCATGTGTGGTTCATGGGAAGAACACACATGCGATGACATTGGGTGGATCCATGTGTGGTCTGTGAGAAGAACACACATGCAATGACTCCGGTGGATCCATGTGTGGTTCATGGGAAGAACACACATGCAATGACTCTGGGTGTGGCTCATGGTATGGTTTGTGAGAAGAACACACATGCAATGACACTTGTGGATACATGTGTGGTCTTTGGGAAGAACACACATGCAATGACACTGGGTGTGGTTCATGATATGGTTTTTGAGAAGAACACACATGCAATGACACTTGTGGATCCATGTGTGGTCTTTGGGAAGAACACACATGCAATGACACTGGATCTATGTGTGGTCTGTGAGAAGAACACACATCCAATGACTCTAGATGTGGTTCATGAAAAGAGCAGACATGCAATGACACTGGTGGATCCATGTGTGGTATGTGGGAAGAGTAGACATGTGATGACACTGGTGGATCCATGTGTGGTATGTGGGAAGAGCAGACATGTGATGACACTGGTGGATCCATGTGTGGTATGTGGGAAGAGCAGACATGTGATGACACTGGTGGATCCATGTGTGGTATGTGGGAAGAGCAGACATGTGATGACACTGGTGGATCCATGTGTGGTTCATGGGAAGAACACACATGCAATGACACGGGTGGATCCATGTGTGGTCTGTGAGAAGAGCAGACATGCAACGACACCGGTGGATCCATGTGTGGTCTGTGGGAAGAACACACATGCAATGACACCGGTGGATCCATGTGTGGTCTGTGAGAAGAGCAGACATGCAACGACACTGGTGGATCCATGTGTAGTTTGTGAGAACAACACACATGCAATGACACCGGTGGATCCATGTGTGGTCTTTGGGAAGAACACACATACAATGACACTGGTGATATGTGGTCTGTGAGAAGAACACACATCCAATGACTCTAGCTGTGGTTCATGAAAAGAGTAGACATGCAATGACACTGGTGGATCCATGTGTGGTTCATGGGAAGAACACACATGCAATGACACTTTTGGATCCATGTGTGGTATGTGGGAAGAGCAGACATGCGATGACACTGGTGGATGCATGTGTGGTTCATGGGAAGAACACACATGCAATGACACTAGGTGTGGTTCATGATATGGTGGATGAGAAAAACACACATGCAATGATACTGGTGGATCCATGTGTGGCCTGTGAGAAGAACACACATGTAACGACACTGGGTGTGGTTCATGATATGGTTTGTGAGAAGAACACACATGCAATGACACTGGTGGATCCATGTGTGGTCTTTGGGAAGAACACACATGCAATGACACTGGATCCATCTGTGGTCTGTGGGAAGAACACACATCCAATGACTCTAGTTGTGGTTCATGAAAAGAGCAGACATGCAATGACACGGGTGGATCCATGTGTGGTTCATGGGAAGAACACAAATGCGATGGCACTGGGTGGATCCATGTGTGGTCTGTGAGAAGAACACACATGCATGACTCCGGTGGATCCATGTGTGGTTCATGGGAAGAACACACATGCAAGGACTCTGGGTGTGGCTCATGGTATGGTTTGTGAGAAGAACACACATGCAATGACACTAGTGGATCCATGTGTGGTCTTTGGGAAGAACACTCATGCAATGACACTGGGTGTGGTTCATGATATGGTTTGTGAGAAGAACACACATGCAGTGACACTTGTGGATCCACGTGTGGTCTTTGGGAAGAACACACATGCAATGACACTGGATCTATGTGTGGTCTGTGAGAAGAACACACATCCAATGACTCTAGCTGTGGTTCATGAAAAGAGCAGACATGCAATGACTCCGGTGGATCCATGTGTGGTTCATGGGAAGAACACACGTGCAATGACACTGGTGGATCCATGTGTGGTATGTGGGAAGAGCAGACATGTGATGACACTGGTGGATCCATGTGTGGTTCATGGGAAGAACACACATGCAATGACACTGGTGGATCCATGTGTGGTCATTGGGAAGGACATACATGCAATGACACTGGATCCATCTGTGGTCTGTGGGAAGAACACACATCCAATGACACCGGTGGATCCATGTGTGGTCTGTGAGAAGAGCAGACATGCAACGACACCGGTGGATCCATGTGTAGTTTGTGAGAAGAACACACATGTAATGACACTGGTGGATCCATGTGTGGTCTTTGGGAAGAACACACATGCAATGACACTGGTGATATGTGGTCTGTGAGAAAAACACACATCCAATGACTCTAGCTGTGGTTCATGAAAAGAGTAGACATGCAATGACACTGGTGGATCCATGTGTGGTTCAAGGGAAGAACACACATGCAATGACACTTTTGGATCCATGTGTGGTATGTGGGAAGAGCAGACATGCGATGACACTGGTGGATCGATGTGTGGTTCATGGGAAGAACACACATGCAATGACACTGGGTGTGGTTCATGATATGGTCTGTGAGAAAAACACACATGCAATGACACTGGTGGATCCATGTGTGGTCTGTGAGAAGAACACACATGTAACGACACTGGGTGTGGTTCATGATATGGTTTGTGAGAAGAACACACATGCAATGACACTGGTGGATCCATGTGTGGTCCTTGGGAAGAACACACATGCAATGACACTGGATCCATCTGTGGTCTGTGGGAAGAACACACATCCAATGACTCTAGCTATGGTTCATGAAAAGAGCAGACATGCAATGACACTGGTGGATCCATGTGTGGTTCATGGGAAGAACGCACATGCGATGACACTGGGTGGATCCATGTGTGGTCTGTGAGAAGAACACACATGCATGACTCCGGTGGATGCATGTGTGGTTCATGCGAAGAACACACATGCAATGACTCTAGGGGTGGCTCATGGTATGGTTTGTGAGAAGAACACACATGCAATGACACTAGTGGATCCATGTGTGGTCTTTGGGAAGAACACACATGCAATGACACTGGGTGTGGTTCATGATATGGTTTGTGAGAAGAACACACATGCAATGACAATTGTGGATCCACATGTGGTCTTTGGGAAGAACACACATGCAATGACACTGGATCTATGTGTGGTATGTGAGAAGAACACACATCCAATGACTCTAGCTGTGGTTCATGAAAAGAGCAGACATGCAATGACACTGGTGGATCCAAGTGTGGTATGTGGGAAGAGCATACATGTGATGACACTGGTGGATCCATGTGTGGTATGTGGGAAGAGCAGACATGTGATGACACTGGTGGATCCATGTGTGGTTCATGGGAAGAACACACATGCAATGACATTGGTGGATCCATGTGTGGTCTGTGAGAAGAGCAGACATACAACGACACCGGTGGATCCATGTGTGGTCTGTGGGAAGAACACACATGCAATGACACCGGTGGATCCATGTGTGGTCTGTGAGAAGAGCAGACATGCAACGACACCGGTGGATCCATGTGTAGTTTGTGAGAAGAACACACATGCTATGACACTGGTGGATCCATGTGTGTTCTTTGGAAAGAACACACATGCAATGATACTGGTGATATGTGGTCTGTGAGAAGAACACACATCCAATGACTCTAGCTGTGGTTTATGAAAAGAGTAGACATGCAATGACACTGGTGGATCCATGTGGGGTTCATGGGAAGAACACACATGCAATGACACTTTTGGATCCATGTGTGGTATGTGGGAAGAGCAGACATGCGATGACACTGGTGGATCCATGTGTGGTTCATGGGAAGAACACACATGCAATGACACTGGGTGTGGTTCATGATATGGTCTATGAAAAAACACACAAGCAATGACACTGGTGGATCCATGTGTGGTCTGTGAGAAGAACACACATGTAACGACACTGGGTGTGGTTCATGATATGGTTTGTGAGAAGAACACACATGCAATGACACTGGTGGATCCATGTGTGGTCTTTGGGAAGAACACACATGCAATGACACTGGATCCATCTGTGGTTTGTGGGAAGAACACACATCCAATGACTCTAGCTGTGGTTCATGGAAAGAGCCGACATGCAATGACACTGGTGGATCCATGTGTGGTTCATGGGAAGTACACACATGCGATGACACTAGGTGGATCCATGTGTGGTCTATGAGAAGAACACACATGCAATGACTCCGGTGGATCCATGTGTGGTTCATGGGAATAACACACAATGACTCTAGGGGTGGCTCATGGTATGGTTTGTGAGAACAACACACATGCAATAACACTAGTGGATCCATGTGTGGTCTTTGGGAAGAACACACATGCAATGACACTGGGTGTGGTTCATGATATGGTTTGTGAGAAGAACACACATGCAATGACACTTGTGGATCCATGTGTGGTCTTTGGGAAGAACACACATGCAATGACACTAGATCTATGTGTGGTCTGTGAGAAGAACACACATCCAATGACTCTAGCTGTGGTTCATGAAAAGAGCAGACATGCAATGACATTGGTGGATCCATGTGTGGTTCGTGGGAAGAACACACGTGCAATGACACTGGTGGATCCATGTGTGGTATGTGGGAAGAGCAGACATGTGATGACACTAGTGGATCCATGTGTGTTTCATGGGAAGAACACACATGCAATGACACTGGTGGATCCATGTGTGGTCTGTGAGAAGAGCATACATGCAACAACACCAGTGGATCGATGTGTGGTCTATGGGAAGAACACACATGCAATGACACCGGTGGATCCATGTGTGGTCTGTGAGAAGAGCAGACATGCAACGACACCGGTGGATCCATGTGTAGTTTGTGAGAAGAACACACATGCAATGACATTGGTGGATCCATGTGTGGTATTTGGGACGAACACACATGCAATGACACTGGTGGTATGTGGTCTGTGAGAAGAACACACATTGGTTCATGAAAAGAGCAGACATGCAATGACACTGGTGGATCCATGTGTGGTTCATGGGAAGAACACACATGCAATGACACTGGTGGATCCATGTGTGGTATGTGGGAAGTGCAGACATGCGATGAAACTGGTGGATCCATGTGTGGTTCATGGGAAGAAGACACATGCAATGACACTAGTGGATCCATATGTGGTCTGTGAGAAGAGCAGACATGCAACGACACCGGTGGATCCATGTGTGGTCTGTGGGAAGAACACACATGCAATGACACCGGTGGATCCATGTGTGGTCTGTGAGAAGGGCAGACATGCAACGACACCGGTGGATACATGTGTGGTTTGTGAGAAGAACACACATGCAATGACACTGGTGGATCCATGTGTGGTCTTTGGGAAGAACACACATACAATGATACTGGTGATATGTGGTCTGTGAGAAGAACACGCATCCAATGACTCTAGCTGTGGTTCATGAAAAGAGCAGACATGCAATGACACGGGTGGATCCATGTGTGGTTCATGGGAAGAACACACATGCAATGACACTGGTGGATCCATGTGTGGTATGTGGGAAGAGCAGACATGCGATGACACTGGTGGATCCATGTGTGGTTCATGGGAGGAACACACATGCAATGACACTGGGTGTGGTTCATGATATGGTCTGTGAGAAAAACACACATGCAATGACACTGGTGGATCCATGTGTGGTCTGTGAGAAGAACACACATGCAACAAAACTGGGTGTGGTTGATGATATGGTTTGTGAGAAGAACACACATGCAATGACACTGGTGGATCCATGTGTGGTCTTTGGGAAGAACATACATGCAATGACCCTGGATCCATGTGTGGTCTGTGAGAAGAACACACATCCAATGACTCTAGCTGTGGTTCATGAAAAGAGCAGACATGCAATGACAGTGGTGGATCCATGTGTGGTTCATGGGAAGAACACACATGGGATGACACTGGGTGGATCCATGTGTGGTGTGTGAGAAGAACACACATGCAATGACTCCGGTGGATCCATGTGTGGTTCATGGGAAGAACACACATGCAATGACTCTGGGTGTGGCTCATGATATGGTTTGTGAGAATAACACACATGCAATGACACTGGTGGATCCATGTGCGGTCTTTGGGAAGAACACGCATGCAATGAGACTGAGTGTGGTTCATGATATGGTTTGTGAGAATAACACACATGCAATGGCACTAGTGGATCCATGTGTGGTCTTTGGGAAGAACACACATGCAATGACACTGGATCCATGTGTGGTCTGCGAGAGGAACACACATCCAATGACTCTAGCTGTGGTTCATGAAAAGAGTAGACATGCAATGACACTGGTGGATCCATGTGTGGTTCATGAGAAGAACACACATGCAATGACACTGGTGGATCCATGTGTGTTTTGTGGGAAGAGCAGACATGCAATGACACTGGTGGATCCATGTGTGGTTCATGGGAAGAACACACATGCAATGACTCTGGTGGATCCATGTGTGGTTTGTGAGAAGAGCAGACATGCAACGACACCGATGGATCCATGTGTGGTTTGTGAGAAGAACACACATGCAATGACACCGGTGGATCCATGTGTGCTCTATGAGAAGAGCAGACATGCAACGACACTGGTGATATGTGGTTTGTGAGAAGAACACACATCCAATGACTCTAGTGGATCCTTACGTGGTTTATGAGTGGTTTATGAGAAGAACACACATCCAATGAACTCTTGTGGATCTATCTTGGCATAATTTGATGTATGCCATGATGTATTTCATTGTGCAAGACACCCACTTTCCATTTTTATATACTACTCGGTGTCGCCCTTGGTTTTATGTGGTACTACTCAGTTTTGCCCCCCCTCTCTATCTTTCGTAGAAGCACAAATCTATGCTCACCCTGTCTGCTACTACCTGATTGGTTATCACAGTTGTCACGCGGATCGTTCGCACCAGCCGTTGATTCTGTGCGATCCAACGATGATCGTTGCACACGTCGTGCCCTTCACAGTACAACGCGAGATAGCACGGACGTCTCCCTCAGCGAGACTTCTACAAGAAGGAACACGATGCCGTCCATGGAAAAAGTCGTCGAGCGGTCATGTCATGTTTAATCAAGTCTGAAAAGCCTACTACTGCTACTACTACGCCACAACGCATGCGCCATCGAGTGCACGGTCGTCGATGGACAGCTGCAATTTATTGCCACTTGATTTTAATAAGACATATCCCATTTTTTACGCAGCGGCTCTCAATCGCCAATTTTAGGGTCGTGTCAAACTTCGTACATAGAAATTGTGTGTGCGCCCTTTGCATGTGGCTCAACATAGAACTTCCATGCATGGCCCGGGAAAAAACGTGACGTACCGTGCGCGTGTCGCGGTGCACGGTGCAGTCGACTGCGCGGCGTATTGCACGGTGGTGCAACGAAACGTGCCTTGCTTCTATCCACCTTAGCTATAGAGCCCCTCTCCGCACACCCACTCCCACTCTCGCTCACTGTCCCCACGCAACCCTCTCCACTGTCCCACCAGCATCCGCAAACTCCCGAGAATACCCCGTCCGTGCCGGCGATGGCCGAGGAGGATAAGGTGGCCATCGTCGCCTCCGTGGTCGCCAGCGAGGAGGCCCCCGTCTCCTCGCCGGTCCCCCTCGACGTGTTGAAAGCAGCCGCTGTCCCTGTCCAGGCCCTAGTGGAGGCATCGATGGCAGCCGTCGTTCCCGTCCAAGCCCCCGTCCCAGCTACCGACGGAGCCGCCGAAGAGGAGCCCCCCGCTGGCGAGGAGGCCCCCGCCGGTCACAAGCAGATCACGCACTTCTTGGGCACCTACGATCTAGATAAGTACATCGCTCCGCTGAACCCCTACGACACTGGCATCGACGACCTATGGTCGGAGGTAACTAGGGTTTGCTCCCCTCCCCTGGTTCTTCTACCGTTTGTTAGAAATAATGGGTTAATCTATTTAAAATTTAGCTGGTATTGTCATGTTTAATATTCTGGAATTAATCATGGAAATTGTGCCTAATTATCCAACACCGTTCCCATCGTTGGATGCTAGATCTTGGTTTATTAGGATTTGCTTGTTCGCATTTCGATTGCTCGATCTTCTTACACCATCTACTCCCCCATTTTCCCTTTCTTCCAATAGGTTTCCGGCAGCGACGTCTGCAGCGATGACGAGTCCATTCACACCAAGGCTCGTCAGGTGCTGAGGAGGCTGCGGGCCGGCAAGTACGACGACTTCCTCACGCCCCCTACTACAGATGCCCCTTCCGCACTAGGGGCGTCTACTGCTTGACGAGCCGCGCCGCCGGTGGCACCGTCTTGAACACCTTACTGAAGCATGCAGAGGCCGCGGGCTCTGGCATCCATAAAAGCGGCAAGCCCGAGCCCGCGAACATCAACGCCTACATCACTGAACACCGTGCTCTCGGCATTCACCTCCGAAACCTCCAGCGGGTGGCCATCAAAGAGGATCGCATGCCTCCAATTAGGCCCAAGGTCCCCAAGTTCAAGAAACTGGGCCGCAAGAAGTGGCGGACGCGCCAGAGGGAGATGGAGGCGCTGGCGAATGAACGGGTTGGATGTCTCCTTGAATGTATCTGCATCTTCCACGGCTGCTGCTGCTAAGCAGCTTCTTTTGATTTTCTATATTTTGCTTGCATCCTATTTCTGGCTGAATGCATCGAACCATGTTAAGCAACCTACTACTTTCTATCGCTATATCCTATTTAGCTGCGCACAGCTATATCTACATTTGTTTTGTTTTCTGAATGAATGTATTCTGCTTGGTGTGATTTGCTGCTCTAGATTTGCTACCTGATCGGAGGCAAAAAGAGGTCCAAAAGGGAACGAATAATCGAAGTGAGAATCTTCTCTAGATTTGCTACCAATTTGGGCAAAGTGAAACATATCTGTTTAGCGAGAGAGGAAAAGGGCAATGTTTCAAACTGCCAGTTAAGAAGCTACCATCTTGACAAGCTACAAGACACATACATAAATATAACACAACGAGGGTTAAATTTATTTTACTAGTATCACTTGATGTGCTAGACATCTTGGCAAGCTAACTGAGTTCCACAAAACAGAAACAGAAACATAACACTGACAAGTAAAATTTAATTCACTCCTCATCAGACCACTTGACGCACTTGCTATCATTCCAGGTACTCCACGTCCGACGAACTGCTTTGTCCCAAATGGCATCTGACTTGGCTTTTCTATCTTCAGCGTCCTGCGGCACAATTAGCGGTGCACCACAGGCCTGATTGTTGCCGCTAGAAGATGTCGCCTCTCTGTTTGCCGCTTTAGCTGTAGCCTCTCTGTCAGCTGCTTCTTCAGCTGCAAGCTCTCTTTCAGCTGCTTCTGCAGCCTCTCTGTCAGCTGCTTCAGATGCAGCCAATTTTTTTGCATATTCAACTTCAAACTCAGCTATTCGGCATTTTCTACAAAGGGCTCCCCTAAGCTCGTCTTACCTCTTGCAAATAGGGTAAAACACGAGGTAACGTTGAAAAAAATGGATCTTCTTGTACAACTGGTAGGTCATGTAAGCATCTATGGCTGCATACTTCAGGTTTATATCAGACAACGGTCACTCGTTCCAGAAATCGTGCCTATCCTTAGAGAAATCTTCCTTCATTGTGACGTACGACTCATCGAGGATTCTAGTTGCGAGTGATTCCATTCCATCCTTCTTCCTGCCCCCTAGGATCTTGACAAGATGCTGAATATTGATCCAATTGTGCGCAGGAATCATAATTGTATGATTCCCTCTTGATACAATTTCGAAAAATCAGTTGTTGTGTCGACAGTGCAGAAAACAATTCCCTTTTTTTCAAGGAACTGGCGCAGCACCGGATATTTCCTGTCAGTCCTGAAAGTATGTAGTTTGTCATCACCAAAATTTGTAACTAGAAATATTTTGTCAATGTAAGATCATCATCTCAATATAATTTTGAAAACTTTAGTAAATGCAAGATCAAGACTCTCAATATTGTATTGTCATAATTTATTCGGTTTTGCTATTTCTCAGTCGACTGAACGAGTTGCACATTTCTTTTAACTACGGTTGCACTTTTCTTAGGTGATTGAGACTAAAGAAAATCTCAGTCGATTGAGACATAGGCAAACCCTAATTTATTTGGTCCTAAGTAAAATTCAGTAGTTGTAAGATGAGCAAGTGGATAAAGAACAAGAGGAGAAAACCCTAAAAGCGGTTAGCTACAGAGAGCAGATCTACAAACCGGGAGAGGTGGTAGACGAGGACGTGTTTCCGCATGGCAAGTTGAACGACGGCGACTTCATTCACTTCATATGGGTGCTCCGGGGTGTACTCGAGGTCCAATCCCACAAACTTGTCTTCGTCTATCCCAAGCCAACCCTCGTACATCCTTAGGACACGCACCACTGTCTCCTCCTCGTTGATGTAGACAACGTCTATCTTCTTGTTGTCATGGGTAGTGAAGCTTGTCTCTAGAGTGCGTAGATCTTTCATGGCGGCAAAGAGAAGACGGGAAGAAGATAGTAGATGACAGGAAGAAGAAGAGTGGTTTCTGCGAGGCAGGGGAACGGTGGAACCGTCAATGCGTTTTTATGGTAGGGGTTAACAATTGGGATGGAAGTCCAAGAAGAGACGGGTGGCGGTGGCCGTTCCAGCTTCTGAGTAAACAAAAAATAATTATAACGCCGATACATGAGCCCTGTTTTGTCACGTCAATACCCTAGGTAGGGGGCGTTGTCATATCCACTGTGCCAACGCTGCAAGCCTACGTGACAGCCACCCCGCCTAAGCGACGGGAGCGACATAACGGCGAACTGACAGGGGGGTCCAACTTGACGCCCGTTAGCCTGATTTTTTGTATTGAAACGTAAAGTTGAATTCGTGCCGAAAAAGACCCTCTGAGTATTTGGCACACCAACTGTAGTCATCCCGGCTGATTTTAGGGAACTTGAGTACCGCGTTGCCTGTACACCCCAACTTTCGGGCCGCAAAGTAATAATCTCCTACCTTGGTGCTGCTTTTCGGTCCGTGGGCAACTTGAGTTGGTTCCGGGGGATTTGACGATTTGCCCCGTTTTATTTTGCAATTTGATCATTTGCCACATCCTGTATCACTGACATGTGGTGGTCAATGTGGCAAATGATCAAATTTCAGAGTAAAGTGGGGCAAATGATCAAATACCTCATTGGTTCCTGGTGGTGGTCGGCTTCTGGTGGCGTTTCTGCGACGGCGGGGTTCTGTCGACGGCATGCATGTTCGTTAGCTTGCCCTTGGGTAGCTCCGGCCCGACACTGTTGCTATCCAACTCTGCTCCGAGTCTTCGTAGTCTTAGTAATGGTCGAGCCTGTTGTTCACATTTCCGGCGGTAGCTTCTTTGGTAGTGTGCGTGGACGTGTGATTTGTTTTGTAAGCTGGGTTCAACACTTTGTATCTTTTTGCCGTTGTTTGCTTTGTTAAGCTGGGCACATGAGTGCCTGTTTTTTTTTAAAAAAAAGTTGTGGAGGTGATTTTTAAGGCACACACGTAAATAAACAGTACACTAACTGCATCGATCGGTTAAGTAACATCAAGCCGGATACATCTGATGGAAGCATCCCGCCTAGCCGAAGAAAATCAAGTCCGCGCGCTGCTGCCACCGCCCGATGATCCGACAACTGAGCAGCCGCCTCCTCCCCGCCTTCTCCCACCACACACTCCCGCCCCGCCGCGACCTCGCGGCCAACGCAGCGCTGCAGTGGCTCGAGGACGAGCTCACCTCGCTCTCCCTACCGGGGCCCGGGGTCGACTCGCACGCGTGCGCCAGGCTCCTGCAGGGCTGCATCGCGCGCGGGGACGCCCGCGGCGGCCGCGCCGTGCACGGTCACGTCGTGCGGAGCGGCGGCCTGGCGCGGCTCGACCTCTTCTGCGCCAACGTCCTGCTCAACATGTACGCCAAGGTCGGGCCCTTCTCCAGCGCGCACAGGGTGTTCGACGGATTGCCGGAGCGGAACATGGTGTCTTTCGTCACGCTGGTCCAGGGATACACGCTGCGTGGGGAGTTTGGGGCGGCGGTTGCGCTGTTCCAGACGATGCGATTAGAGGGGCACGAGGTGAACCAGTTCGTGCTCACCACAGTTCTCAAGCTGGTTGTCGCCATGGACACTCCGGGGCTCGCCTGGGCCGTGCACTCTTGTGCGTACAAGCTGGGCCATGACCGGAACGCTTTTGTCGGGTCCGCACTGATCGATGCCTACTCCATGTGCGGGGTTGTCGGTGATGCAAGGCGTCTGTTTGATGGGATCGTTGGTAAGGATTCTGTTGCTTGGACTGCTATGGTTTCTTGCTATACTGAGAATAACTGCCCAGAGAACGCGCTTCAGGTTTTCCGGGAGATGAGGATGGCGGTTTCTAAGCTGAATCCTTTTGCACTGACCAGTGTGCTCAAGGCTGCGGTTTGCTTGTCGTCAGTTGCGTTGGGCAAGGGCATCCACGCCTGTTCAGTGAAAACACTTCATGATGCTGATCCTCATGTTTCCGGTGCGTTGCTTGATATGTATGCCAAATGTGGGAATATTGAGGATGCCCGCTTAGCTTTCGAGGTGGTTCCCTATGACGACGTGATACTTTGGAGTTTCATGATATCCCTGTATGCACAGAGCAATCAGAACGAGCAGGCCTTTGAGCTGTTCATCAGAATGATGCGGTCTTCCGTGGTGCCTAACGAATTTAGTCTATCTAGTGTTCTGCAAGCTTGTGCTAATATGCCTCTCTTGGATCTAGGCAAGCAAATTCATAACAATGCTATAAAGGTTGGTCACGAGTCTGAGTTATTTGTTGGCAATGCACTGATGGATCTCTATGCCAAGTGCAGCGACATGGAAAGCTCACTCAAGATCTTCTCATCATTGCGGGATGCCAACGAGGTGAGCTGGAACACAATCATCGTTGGTTACAGCCAGTCTGGTTTTGGAGAAGATGCTTTGAGTGTATTCCGTGAGATGTGTGCTGATTGGGTGCCTTCGACTCAAGTTACTTACTCGAGTGTGCTCCGGGCTTGTGCGAGCACAGCATCTGTAAATCATGTTGGTCAGGTTCACTGTTTGATTGAGAAGTCCACATTCAACAGTGACACGATTGTAAGCAATTCACTTATTGACTCATATGCAAAGTGTGGATACATCAGTGATGCTCGCAAGATATTTGAAACTCTGAAAGAACCCGATTTAATTTCTTGGAATGCAATAATCTCAGGATATGCTGTTCATGGACATGCTGCACATGCCCGAGAACTTTTTGACAGGATGAATAAGAGCAGTATTAAGGCTAACGATATCACGTTTGTTGCTCTCCTGTCTGTCTATGGTAGCACGGGTTTAGTGAGCGAAGGACTCTCCCTGTTTGATTCCATGAAGCTTGATCATGGTATCAAACCATCCATGGAGCATTATACCTGCATTGTTAGGCTTTTAGGACGTGCTGGCCGTCTGAATGATGCTCTTAACTTCATTGGAGATATCCCTTCAGCACCATCTGCTATGGTTTGGCGTGCATTGCTTAGCTCCTGTATAGTGCATAAAAATGTGGATCTGGGGAGGTTTTCTGCGGAGAAGGTACTTGAGGTTGAACCACAAGACGAGACAACTTATGTCTTGCTATCAAATATGTATTCTGCAGCTGGAAGTTTGGATGAAGTTGCTCTTTTGAGGAAATCAATGAGGAATATAGGTATAAGGAAAGAGACTGGTCTTAGTTGGGTTGAGATCAAGGGTGTAGTTCATGCCTTCTCAGTGGGATCAGAAGACCATCCAGACATGCGAGTGATACATGCTATGCTAGAATGGCTTAACCTGAAAGCCGCTAGGGATGGTTATGTCCCTGATACTAATGCAGTGTTGCATAACGTAGATGAGGAACAAAAGGCTCGCATGCTGTGGGTACATAGTGAGAGGTTGGCTTTAGCATATGGGCTTGTGATGACACCTCGTGGACATCCGATTCGGATAATGAAGAATTTGCGCTCCTGCTTGGATTGCCATGCCATATTTAAGGCGATATCCAAAATAGCCAAACAAGAAATCATTGTGAGGGACATCAATCGCTTTCATCATTTTGAGGAGGGAACATGCTCCTGCGGTGACTATTGGTGATGCACTGATGCTCCATACTTCCACTGTCCATTCATGTATTGAAGGAAGCTGTTCATTGATTCACACTTTCTTCTGTATACCGGATTGCTGGATGAAATGATTATGTTAATTTGTTGGACCTACAAGAGCACTATTTGTCCATCCGAATCATGTCCTGGGTACACTTTTTGAACTCGAGTTATGTATTTATATCTCAATAACATTTATATTCATCAATACTACATTATTGTGCTAGGTTGGCATCAATCAGAAGGTAATTTGAAAAGGAAGAAGGGCTTTCTTGATCTGGACTGAGTGAAGGTAAACATGAAATAGATCCAACCGTTTTTCTTGAACATATTTCAGTCGATGTATATGTACATTCTTCATAATGTACATCGAAGGATACCGAAAACATCACTTTTTTGTGTTGTTCCTCATTAAACCCTCTGGCATATGAACTTACCTTGTCGTGATGAAGACTAAAGACCAAGGGTTGTTTTGGCTATGACAGTGAAAAAAGTTCTGAACATTTCATCTTTCTCCCGAGGACAGTAATTTAGTTAGCAAACAGCGGATACTGCCTTTGTGGATTATTGTACTGGGAATACTGAAATGGATCAGCGAACTGAACACTATTGAACATCACAACGGACAGCAGAATGACACCTTTTTTTTTCCTGGTTAGGTTTGGAATTTTGATAAGTTTTTTCTACTTGGAATTTTGATAAGTTAACCAGGTGCGAATATTCAAGCTCGCTAAATTTAGGATAGCTGAAAAAAATACACAAAACCTGCATATTTGATGTTGTCGTGATACTTCTAGATAAAGAACATTATCACCTAAAGTTTGGAATGTAACTGTCTGAAGTTAAAGTTCAGGACCGTAGGTTCGTACCATTCTATTTGATTCCCACATGTTGATGTATGCTTGTGGATCACAATGTGTGTTGTCTTCCTAATAACTATTATTACTCACATAATTTGGTATTCTGCCATAGTCTCGAGTTCAAACTTAGTTGTGATGGGAGCAAATGTTTAACTTATTTCTTGCAATAAAAATATTATCACCTAAAGTTTGGAATGAACTGTCTGAAGTTAAAGTTCAGGAGCGTAGGTTGTACTCCCTCCGTTCGGAAATATAAGACGTTTTAGCTTTGTGAATCGAATGTATCTAGACGTCTTTTAGTGTATAGGTTCGTAGAGGTTCGGAGTGAACCTATACACTAAAAAGCGTCTAGATACATTCATTTCACAAAGCTAAAATGTCTTATATTTCTGAACGGAGGGAGTACCATTCTATTTGATTCACACTTGTTGATGTGTGCTTGTAGATCACAATGTGTGTTATCTTCCTAATAACTATTGTTACTCACATAATTTGTTATTCTGCCATAGTCTCGAGTTCAAACTTAATTGTGATGGGAGCAAATGTTTAACTTATCTCTTGTAACTTAAGAAGATCTAAGTGTTCTTTGTTGTACTTTTGCTTTATCCTTCGTTAGGTTAACATTTCAGACAATTTTGTGAGAATATGGTTCCAAGCTACACTATATACGGCTAGATTACCAGATTATTCATTTCGCAAGTTCACTGATGATGGCAAGTATCCTGTGGCTTTTATGAAACCACCAAGATCTTAGTGTGTACCATCTCATCTGGTTGACATTTTCATGTAATGAAGAATGGGATTCTCAGGATCTTCTGGCCAAATCAAAGAGTTATGCTAGTTCTTTAAGCAGCACTACACAATCTCACTTGCATCTAGCAATGAGTACATTTGTAAGGACTTCTCCTTTGCATGGGGTGTCATCGATATGGCTTATTTGCAACGTCAACTGCACAAACTAATGAATAAAATGCCACTGGGGCAGCAATTCACAGGGTACGATCAATTGAGAAAACAACTTTCTATCTTGTTCTTGTGAGGTACAATTATCTGTTTATCAGATTTAGGAGGAATGCAGCTTTTAGAAGTTGAGATATATTCTGTAACCATGCTTTCCTGGGTGGATTAGCACATCTGTATTTGTGTTATCAGGCTAGAAGATGGTGCGATACTAGACAAGAAAGCTTCCTGCAGTGATTTTATCAGTCTTGCTCATAGCATTGGTGCTTGTATGAGGATCTTGTTTGCACTCCTCTTCGGTGTCAAACAATGCATGTACTACAGATCCGAGGTTCTGGCGGGAAGTTGAAAAACTATTTCTTCATTCACATAGCCAGGTACTTGCAAACCTTTGTATTGCAATATTGTTGGATCTGCAGTATGTACATAGTCAGCGACTTGGCATAATTTGCACTTGTGTTTCGCATATTTTGTTACTCTAGGTTTGTGGCACCCATCTAATCACCTATTAGTTTGTTTTCACATACCTAGTACAACATACGACGCTGTTTAATGGGACACATAATTTTAGTTTATCTGGCAATATCACTGCAATTGTCTAGTTTACTATCTGGTTCTTCTCGATTTTTCATTCCAATTTCTTTCGTTCATCTCCTCTTATTGTTTGAAAATATTATGACTTGTTTACCCACTTCATTTTTATACATCAAATAGCCTTTTTAGGTAGTAAGTAGGTAAATCTTCATGCTTGAACGTTACTGATGGAAATTGATCACCTTAATAGTGTAACCATGAAGGCCAGATGACCGCATCATAAGAGTAGGTAAAGATGCAAGTCGTCGTACCTGGCTTAACAAATGAAAATATAATCAAATTTGGGGCACCAGAATAAAACCATGTATATGTACTTTTTTTCTGCAAGGGTGCAAAGTATAGATTTGTTCCACTAGCTATTCATGGTAAGTTTACATAAACATGTCTCCTCTTTTTTCACTCCCCAGGGTCAGATTCTGGCGCGTCGGACTGGGACAGCAGGTTAAAAGAATTTTTGCCTCGTTTCACCCATTTTCCCTGCTTGCACTGTTGATTCGGCAGAAATATATATGCAGCCAACTGTTGTCGGTGTACATTTCAGGAGATAGAAAAATTATATTCGCAGGTTCAGTTGTCTTTGTATCAGTAGTGAGCTTACAAAGTTTTATCGGCTGGTCTTGATCTTACTATGCGGGGCGTTTGGTTTCTAGTTCACGCGATGGTACTGAAATAACCATTTTGTAGGTGACACAGAAAATCAAGCTAGCAAATATCACGAAATATAATCATTTCTCTCTACATGTATCTTTATGCTATATACAACCTACGCATACATCTCAAGTTCAGATTTACTAAAAAAAAAACCTCTTTAGTTGCTCTTAGTTTACATAAACATGTCTCCTCTATTTCACTCCCCAGGGTCAGATTCTGGCGCGTCCGACTAGGACAGCAGGTTAAAAGAATCTTTGCCTTGTTTCACCCATTTTTCCTTGCTTGCACTGTTGATTCAGCAGAGATATATGCAACCAACTGTTGTCAATGTACATTTCAGGTTCAGGAGATAGAAAAATTATACTAGTCGCAGGTTCGATTGTGTTTGTATCAGTAGTGAGCTCACAGCGCAGCTCGTTAGAAACTGTAGAAGTATAAAGTTTTATCGTCTGACCTTGATATTACTATGCGGGGCGTTTGGTTTCTGGTTCACGCGATGACACTGAAATAACCATTCTGTAGGAGACGTGCAAATCCAGCTACTCCCTCCGACCCATATTAGTTGACTTAGATTTATCTGGATACGAATGTATCTCGTCAAATTTTAGTGTTAGATATATCCGAATCTAGACAAATTTGAGTCAACTAATATGGGTCGGATGGAGTAGCAAATATCATGAAATATAATCATTTCATCTACATGTATCTTTATGCTATACAACCTATGCATACATTTCAAGTTCAGATATGTACTAACAGTAATATTTTTTGTCTCTTTAGTTGCTCCGACATAAGGTTCATATATTGATTTGGAACTTGTAGCATGCTTGTTGGCCGTTGCTCATCTCGCCGCTGTCCCTATATTTCCACTCTCAGACAGATGCAGCATTATGAAAAATGAAGTTGCGATTAGAATGTTTACTCCGGAATTGGTGTCTGAGCCGCGCGAAGTGCTGTCTGTGACTTTGTTCGCACGAGACTCTTCTCTTTATGCCTTAATATTATCTCAACGAGGAAAGCTCCGGACTCCGGAGCTGTCAAGAGAGGAGCATGCAGGAATGCTAATATGCTACGGACATCCATGTACACGCCACGTCTGAAACTCTCATGGTATGTTAACATGGACCACTTCTCTTTCGGGAAGACCATCAGCGTTAACCTAGCCGTCTCAAGTTCTTATTGCACAACCGTGAAAAATTGCCATCCCGTCGTACCCATATGCGTCACATTAATTTCGACTTTATGTCATTATGATTATCCAGTACGCTATGGCCATTAAGATAGTTTCTTGAGGAATCCGGCAGCGGTTCCTTTTGTTCTGAACGTGACAGGCCGTGGAGTAACAGGCAAAGATTCCGCCGTTTAGCTCTACATGTTTGGCAGTCTCCGATCGAGAGGTGACAGGGGCGATACCACGAGGATTATTGTAAAGCTAGGTCCACACCGAGCGCACGAATTTACGTTTCTGTCACGGAGATACTTATTACTACTTCCTCCGATCCAATTTAACGTTCTTCGGCTTTTCTAGATTTGAATGTACTATCTATCACTATCCTAATTTAGATAAATCTGAAAACACTAATTCAAATCGTTAGATTTCCCATGGTACCGCAGCAACTCGGCATATTGGCTATGGCTGCAAATGCTTGTGAGATTTTTGTGGTACTACAATATTTGGAGATGCCTCGGGGTTGCATGTGAACTACGCCAAGACGTCAGCAACTGTTATCAGAGGAAGGGGGCAGGAGGAGGAGAACTTGGTCTCCAACATTCTCAACTGCACCATCGCCAAGTTTCCGATCAGGTACCTTGGGCTGCAGCTTGCTCTTCGCCCTCTCACTAAGGCGCAGTGGCAGCCCATGTTGGACACTGTGGTGCAGGTCTTGCCGGCATGGCAAAGGGGTATGATTTCTAGGCCCGGGAGACTTGAATTGGTTAAGTCGGTGATGGCAGCTCGACCGATACATCACCTGATCATAGCGGAGGCCCCGATTTGGTTCCTAGAGGAGGTGGACAAGAGCTGCAGGGTTTTTTTCTGGGCCGGCAAAGATCGTGCCAATGGTGGTCAATGCTTGGTTGCATGGGATCAAGTCTGTAACCCGACGGAGTTTGGTGGTCTGGGAGTCAAAAACCTCAGGAGGCAAGGACTAGCTCTTCGGATTCGTTGGCAATGGCTACGGAGGACGGACCAGCAGAGACCATGGCAGGGCCTTCCAATGCCAAAGGATGACGAGGCCAGGGGTGTGTTTGATAGTCTGGTACGCATCCGAGTTGGAGACGGGAGAAGCACACTTTTTTGGCGGGATCGATGGATAGCAGGCAAAGCAGTTTCCGATTTCGCGCCAGGCCTGATATTAACTGTCAGCATGAGGGCGCAAAACTCGAGAACGGTTGAGCAAGCACTGACGGACAACCATTGGATCACTGATATCTCGGGCTCGCTGGCCCCTCGTGGAGCGAGGGAATGTCTGGCTCTTTGGATAGCTATCAATGGAGTGGGGCGGGATGCGCACAGTCCGGATGAATTCTCTTGGCCATGGTCAACCACTGGGACCTACTCGGCCAAGTCTACATACTGTATCCTCTCGCAGGGGCAGGTACGTCACCCTCTTGCGGAGGCCATCTGGAGAAGCAAGACCACCCCCAAGAGCAGGTTGTTCGTATGGTTGGCGGCCCAACATAGGATTTGGACTTCGGACAGACGTTTTGCGCATGGCTTGCAAAGCCAAACGTCACGCTGTTTTGTGTGCTTACAGGAGGAGGACCCGGCTGAACACATTCTTCTTCAATATGTCTTTGCTAGGGAGGTGTGGTATCGGTGTGGTCAGGCCCTACGTGTGACTTTAGCGCCTCCCACGACAGAGGATGTCTTCCAAGAATGGTGGCTGCGGCAGAGGAGTGGCATAGAGGAGAAGGAGAGGAGGTGGTTCGATGGCCTGGTCTACACGGCGGCATATGCTCTGCGAAAAAACAGAAACGCCTGGGTGTATAGCAGTGTCAGGAAGCAATTGTCGGCCAGCTCCCTGACAGGCAACATCGTGGAGGAGCTGACCTTGCTTAGGTCTGCCCTTTCGAGCGAGGGGAGAGTCGGAGTAGGAGTTCAACTTAGGGAGAGAGTAGTCATTTTTCTTCTTTTTTGGAGCACTGAGGTCCGGTTGTTTGCACCCGAGACACTTTTTTTGTAAGATACATTCTGTATTCTATAAAATTAAGGTACGCATTCACGTACTCTCGAAAAAAAGATTTTTGTGGTACGTGCGCCGCGGGAAAAGTATAATCGGTTGCGCGTCACGAAGCGGATCAGAACGAGAGAGGCAGCATGTGCACCAACGGCCAAACCGTCTCACGCGTGGCCCGCGCGCGTGCCGGCGTGGCCTGCCTCCTTTTGCTTCCCTCCGGCAGCTAGCTAGCTAGCGAGCGGGCGAGCCGCGTGTCGTCCGTCACGACCAAACAGAAAATGCACTACACGTGCACGCGGCGTGCACCATCGGTTAGGTCATCCCACTTCACACGTGCAGGGCATGTTAGTCTGTCGTCAAAAGCTCTGGCTTTTCCGTGGCTCAACTAATTAGTCGGTAATTACCTAGTAATAACAAATGTGTTCGGTGTTCTTTTCAGCTGCCGACTCTCGGACGCGAGCGAGCTTTTAAACAGGGAAGAAGAGAGTACTATCTATTTCAAAAATCTCAGAATTTTTTTAGTGAAAAATAAAAAAATACTAACCTACCTACATAAGCACGTCGGTAGAGTAATTCGAAACAGAGAGTAGCAAAATACAAGGAGGAGAATGCAAACATCAGAGGAAGCCACCTCCCACCATAGGAGAGAGCGGTGCTGTTTTGTGTCAGTGAAAAAGGTGAACCAACACGTGGGGCAGATTCTTAGGCCCACATGGCGGCGACTAGGGTCAGATTCCTGGATCTCTAGCGTTTCACGTGGCCCCCATGTTGCCGTCCAATAATATAATCTTCTGCTACTCCATTTTCTACGGTTCAATTGCTAGCGACACCCGAGGGTCACGATAGCCAGCTACCCTACGAAGTAGAACAGTAACATTTTTTCTCTTTACGCTCCAAGAGCGTTGGCACATCATGACGTAACTGGTTCTTGAAAATCAATTCATTGGAATATTTTGTTTGTCTGTTAAAAATTGAAACTTCCCCAGAAAAATTTATAGATATGAAATAAAGGTGCAAAGCCAAAGAAATGTCACTACATGAACATTGATGACACATCGTGATTGGCCCTAAAATCTGTCGTAAGAAATGTCACTACATGAACATTCATAAGTACTTTTAAATAAAATAAAATAGGACGTAATGAGTGTCATCATATATCATGCGTCAAGAAAAGATTCATCCGACATCACTGTTAGTGCCACACCCTGATTCTATAACTATATATAAGTTTTTTTTGTAGAAATTCCACCTATATATTAATAATCATAAACAATACAGCAAAGGTTCTAAAAATAAAAATTATAAATAAATCATTAGACCACCTAGCGACGACTACAAATACTAGCCCGAGCCAAAGCCATCGTGTCCTCGCCCTCCATCACCAGAGCCGGGCAAAAATTTGTACTAGAGATTGTTGTAGTAGACAGATAAAAACTTGTCGCGCTAAGGCCCAACATGATCAGCACAACAGAGCAACAACAGAGCCAAAGATGACAATCGTAGGTCGGAAAAGACTAATCTCAAACAACTCCAACAAATACGAACAACGACAAGATCCCAAGAGATCCTCCGGACACACAATCCACACGTCCTCCAGCGGTGCTAGACGCACCACCGGAACAAGGATAGGGTGGAGAGGATCTTATTCTGATTTCAGGACATAGCTATCACCTCAACATTTTGAAGAAGACACTATAAAAGGCTACAAGAGTATACAATTATATAGTATCACCTTTAAATATGACATGGAAAAATATAAAAAATTCTGCGGTACATAATACAAAAATTATATATGACATAGATATAATAAAGTACTCTCTCCGGTTCATCATAAGTGTCTTTGATTTATTACAACTTGCACTAAATCAGCGACACTGGCAGTACTATTTTTTTGTTTGTCGTAATTCAGTATTCTGGTAGAGAGATGTTCTTGATCCATTCTTTAGGTCGGAACTCTTGGTTTTGATTCTTTTGGCTAGCGCTTGGGACAATTATGTTACAACATGTTTAGTTAATATTTTCCAAATTAACTACCTAGAAACAAGATGAACATACATGCCACTATAGGAAAATTGCAACATAAACATGTGCGCACTAGAAGTTGGATATGGACGGGGCTTAATAAGTTAAATGATCCGGGGGGATTGAACATCCAATGTTCAACTCAAAAGCAAAGCATTAGAAAAATCATTTTAGCACATTGAGATTCTTGTGAACTACTCCTAAGTCGCTAGTCGAGAGTTTATGCTTGCAGCCTGCCCACTCGAGTTTTTCCTCCTGGCATCAGTTAACGGTTGCTATCATTTATTTTCGGCAAGACTTGGAACGAGAGGAACCTGCTGATCACGCCTTGGATAGTTACTTATATTTAGCATCGTCCATTTATTTGCTATGTGATCTTGATATGTAGTATACTACTACATCTGTTTACTTTTTAGCGCTTCGATTTGAACTGCTAGAAATTCTTATAATATAAAACGGAGGTAGTACTATATTGCATTCTTAACCTAGGTTGATCTCATTATTTTGAATTCTGAAGGCAATTATGTCGCGCTCGCGCATGTACATGTATACGGGCCAGACATACACACACAGGCAGACAATTCCATCGTACTCAGAAGCGTGACATCTGGACTTTACGCCGTTGTGATTATCCAGTGCAGAAGAGTCATACAGATATATATCTGTGGAATTCGGCAGTGGTTCCTTTCCTGCCGGAACGTGACAATCCGTGAGGTAGCAGGCAAGGATTCCGCCGTTTAGGTTTAGCTCTACATGTTTGGCAGTCTCCGAAGGTGACAGCGACTATACCAGAAATGAATTATTATCGTATAAAGCTAGGTCCACCACGCGAATTAACGTTTCTGTCATGGAGATCTGCGATCAAAATGGATCCTTGTAGCATGGCCAACCGATGCAGTGAGGATGCTTTGTGAGACACCACGGTGCCAGCCGGCACGCGGCTCCTCTGCTTCTATCTTTATTTTTTTTTGCGGGGATCCTCTGCTTGTATCTAATAAGCGAGCTGTGGCATCCACAAAGTTGCAGCATCCTTAGTTTAGATAAAAAATAATTTTTCTTTATGAAATTTTACCTATCTATTAATCATCAACAATAGTAGAAATAGATTCAAAGGTAATAAAAATTACAAATAGGTCATTTGACCATCTAGCGACGACTACAAACACTACGGATCCCCGTTTTTTAAAAAAAACGACGACTACAAACACTAGCGCGAGCTAAAGACGTGCCACCGTCCTCGTCCCTCCATCACCGGGCGCTTAAGAGGGCAGCGTGCTTGGGATGCGGAGGAGCTATTATCGTCCAGCTCCCTAAGCCGTCAAAGCTTGTGGTAGTAGAGCTTGTTGTAAACAGATAAAAAGTCGGCGAAGATAGAGCGAGGAAAAGCTTATTCTGATCTTAGAATGTACCCGTCGTCTCACCGTCCCAAAAAGAAACGAACAGTCTAAAAACTGAAGAAAAAACTAGTTAATCATCCTCGGTTGTGGATCATCATCATCAGTAGCACTCGCTGTTCTTTTGTGCCGACTGACCGAACCACCTGCACCCCATGCTGCACGCGCCACGCCGCAGGGCCCAGCTCGCCACGCACTTGGATTTTGCACGTACTCCGTACGAGCTAAGACTCATATATGTACATAAAAATATGGATGTGGTTTTGGAACTTGATCACAACTTGAGCTCTGTCTTGTCGTATGACGCGCGCGCGTAACTGACATAGTACGGATGTGCGTGGGATTTTAACAAGCGCAAGACTACAACTTGGGCTTTGTCTCGTGCGCCGCACACATCTTTCTGAGGGCATGGCTTATGGGGGCGACTGCACGCGGTGGTTTCAGCCTCCACCTAAGAAAAAAAGTAATGAGGCTATCTTTTGATTTTATTTCATCCACCGGAAGCAGCATCTTGTGTGGGGCTGTGGGCCATATTTTTTCTGTTCACGATCTAACTTTTTTTCCAAATCGACTCATCTCTTCCGGCCTCTCTCTCTCTTCTCTGTTCCTTTTTTTTGCCTTTTTCATCTCTTTTAGACCAGGGAAGCGGGATCATCTGCAGGCAGTAGTATTGCTCTGCAGGCTACCGTCTTTTTCCAGCTCTCCTCCACGGTGGCTGCTCAGCGTACGTGGATCCGTGGAGCAGTGGTCCACGCTGGAGCGTTGGCCATGGCCTGAGTAGCTTCTCGCCGTCAGCGGATAAAGATGGACGGGCACTGCGTCAGCGAGTCTGGGACAGCTTTGTGTGAGTGTGACGTCCAGTGGCATATATGTATATGTGTCTCGATATAGGCTTTTTTACGGTTGTTGTCTCGTCTCGAACACGGTGTTTTTGTTAAATACTCCCTTCGTGTAGAAATATAATTTTTTTATCTTTATGAAAAAATGTATCAAGATGGTTTTGGTGTACAGATTTACTCCGAACCTCTACTAACCTATGCGTTAAAAGAGATCTAGATACATTCGATTCACAAATCTAAAACGTCTTATATTTTTGAAGGGAGTATTTTTTTATGGGAAAAAAACTACAGTGTTCTCTGTCTACAAATATAAATGAATTAGATTTGTCTAAATTTGCATGCATGTAACTTTTTTAAGTGCATAGATACATGTAAACTTACATAAATGAAGTCACTTATTTCTGAACGGAGGAGGTATATATATAGCCATGGTGGCTTTGTGTCACTTTGGATTTTTGTGCAACACTGGATTCATAGCGGAACTATATGCTTCCTACTCCATCCGTCCAGAAATATAAGTGTTTTAGCTTTATAAATCGAATGTATCTAGACGTCTTTTAATGTATAGGTTCGTAAAAGTTCGGAATGAATCTATAACTAAAAAATGTCTAGATTTATTTATTTCGAGCTAAAATGTCTTATATTTCTGAACAGAGGGAGTAGATTATAATTGTGCGGAACGTGAAACTGGTGCTTTTGTTAACCGGTGAGAAGGCAACTTTTCTTTGATAAAACACATGGCACATGTATCCCTCAAAAGAAAGAAAAAACACGTGGCAAGTGTAGTTGTTACCAATATATGTGGTTTAAATACATTGAGAGGTACATACACATTCATACACCTATTATGAGAAATCATATTTTAAAATATTAAAAAATTCGAAAATAAATGTGTACATATACATTCGAATATTTTATGCTGGTTCACAAGGTCACGTGAATAGTCGTATTCATGTGACTTTTTTGTGTTTTTTATATATGCCACATAAAATATTCTTTCATCTCGAAAACTTATAAAGCAACATAAAATATTCGAACGTATATGTAATTTTTTTAATATTTTAAAATATGTTTTTTCACAATAGGTATATTTGGGAGTCGGAGTGAACATACCTACTACTTTTAGTTTGTTCGGGCGAGCAAAGTTTTGTGGGCCCTCAGGACAGAATCTTGAGGGCTCACATGGAAACGACTGGTTCATGGACTAGGGTCAGATTCCTGGGTCTCGCACTCACGTGGCCCTTTCCTGTTACCGTTCACCAGCGTCCTATTATGTTAAAAAAAAAACACGGTCTCTATTAGCTATCTCAAAAAAAAAAGTGTCTATATTAGCTAGGTATAAACTGCTAGGGGCCAAGGGATCACGATTACCAGCTCCTAGATTTTCTTTGCCCTAATAGTTGTGGCACATCATCATTAAGAAAAAGAAAAAGAATATTAAGGATGCACAAGTGTGTTACGGTCCCTCTGGATAAATTCCCCTCAGCTAGTTCGATACAAGATTCGAATACAAGAATTGCTCAAGAGGGAGATAGAGAGAGGTTCAAAGGGATACAGGCAGAGCCGCCACAGCCAAGATCATCATCCCCCACCCCCACAAACCCTAGCGAGCATGTTAATATACTCCTACCCTCCACCGTCGGATGCACATCGCGGGAGCTCACAGGTACCGCTTGTTGGGCTTCTTGATGCGCTCACTCCTCCGCACCTGAGGCCCAGTAGCCCCTTCCGTATCGCCCAACGTTGAGGTCGTCTGGTTAGTAGCTGCCGTAGTGGTGATAGGGTCACGGCCCATAACACTCTCCCCCCTATTCAGAGCCAGCATGTCCCCAAGCTGGGGCCTCCGGGAAGCGATATAGGAGCTCATGTTGATCCTCCCAAGTTGCCAGCGAGGGCGGTTGCCCCGTCCACTGGACCCGGACCTGCGTCTTGGTGTTGCCGCCTTGCTGATATAGGCGTATCTCCAGCACGCGGACATGCTCCGGTAGGGCCGTGGCCGCCACTGGCAGCTCCGTGAGGATATGCTCGGTTGGTGGTACAGCGCGACGAAGCTGTGAGATGTGGATCACCGGGTGGATGAGGCAGTTCTCGGGTAACTGGAGCTTGTACGACGTGCCGCCGACTCGCTGGAGCACCTGAAAGGGACCAAAGTAGCGGAATCCCAGTTTAGGGTTAGCTCGAGTGGCGAGGGAGGTCTGCACATATGGCTGCATCTTCAGGAACACCCAATCTCCCACAACGAACACTCGTTCCGTGCGCTTCTGGTCGGCCACCGCCTTCATGTGTTGGCGAGCCCGCTGCAGGTGCTACCGAAGCAGAGCCATGGTGTCCGCCCTATCCTGGAGCCACTTCGACATGTATGGTACTGCGCAAGTCGCTGGATCCGTGATGCCGAAGTGCCGCGGTGCATGGCCATACAACCTCAAGGTTTTTTTTGCCTAGAGTAGCATGCGGCGACGTGTTGTACCAGAATTCTCCCAAATGGAGCCAAGCATTCCACTTCGTGGGGCAGGCATGTGCGAAGCAAGGCAGGTACGTCTCCAGGCACTGGTTGACTCGTTCCGTTTGCCCATCAGTTTTGGGGTGATAGGCAGAGGTCATCTTCAATTGCGTGTTGGACAGACGGAACAGTTCCTGCCACAGGTTGCTGGTGAATATCTTGTCGCGGTCGGAGACGATGGCCGCAGGGAGGCCATGCAGCTTGTAAACATTGCACATGTATGCGTTCGCTACTTGCAGAGCAGTAAAGGTATGAGCCAGTGGGATGAAATGTGCATACCGTGACAGCTTGTCCACCACCACTAGAACACAATTGTAGCCGGTGGAACATGACAATCCTTCCACGAAATCCATCGTCACTGTGTGCTAGAGGTGTGGAGGTACCCGCAAGGGTTCGAGAAGCCCTGGATAGCGCACACGTTCAGGTTTGGCCTGCTTGCAGATGGCACAATTGTCCACGAACTGCCGCACATGTTCCTTCAGTCCTGGCCAGGCAAACAAAGCACTAACTCAACGATAGGTGATCCTGACACCTGAATGCCCACCCACTTCATTGTTGTGCAATGCTCCAAGAATGTGTTGTTGGAGGCCTTCGTTCCGGCCCACCCAGACACGCCCATGCAGCTTTAGTATCCCGTCCTCCAACTGAAATTCCCCTGGGCCCTCTGGGGGATCAGCGGCCCGTTGGGTCGGCAGATTCTGTGTTTGCGGGTCGCCCCTGTACCCTTGCTGTATTTTCGTGAGACAAGAAGGGAGGCAGATTGACACTGCTGCGAGCCCTCCTTAGGCTGGTTGTGGATAGCGAGAGAGGGCATCAGCTGCTCGATTCTCTAGGCCATGCTTGTACATGACGCGGTAGCAGAGGTCAAAAGTTTGACCATAACTTTCTGTTGCCATGGGATAGTAATACGCTGATCTTCTAAGTGGATGAGGCTCTTCTGATCGGTGTGGATAATGAACTCTGTTGGATATAGGTAGGCACGCAAGTGGTTGACTGCCATGAGAATATCTAGAGCTTCTTTCTCATATGTGGATAGCATGCTGGTTCGTGGTCCCAACGTCTTGCTCAAGAATGCCAGTGGGTGTTTGTTCAGTAGCAGCACTGCACCAATGCCTCTGTCCGAAGCGTCGGTCTCGATCTTGAATTTCTGTGTGAAATCCGGCAGTGCCAACACCGGTGCAGAGATGAGGGACTGCTTCAAGGTTGCAAATGCATGTTCCTCCAACTCTATCCAGGCAAAGACCGCATGCTTTTTGAGCAGATCTGTCAGTGGCCTGCTTATGATGCCAAAGTGACGCACGAATTTTGCGGTAGTATCCTGCCAGCCCCAGGAAGCCGCATACCTCCTTCACATTGCTCGGTCGTGGCCATCGCTCAACTGCTTGGATGTTCTTGGTATCAGTGCACACTCCTTCCCCACCGATCTCATGACCCAAATACACCGGTTTGGGCTGTAAGAACTTGCACTTGCTCTTCTTCACTTTGAGCTGGTGAGTAGTCAAAATATCGAACACTAGGCATAGCAGGGACATGTGGGATGCAGTGTCTTTGCTGTAGATAAGGATGTCGTCAATGAATACAAGCACTCCTTTCCTTTGCAGTGGTTGGAGTATGGTGTTCATCAACCCTTGGAAAGTAGCTGGATCCCCTGTCAGTCCATACACCATCACACGAAACTCAAAGTGACCATTGTGAGTTTTGAATGCGGTCTTATGTTCATCCTATGGCCACATCCTGATCTGATGGTACCCTGCTCGCAGGTCCAGGCTAGTGAAGAGGCAAGCGCCTGCCAGCTCATCGAGAAGTTCGTCAATCACTGGGAGTGGGTAGCGGTTTTTAACCGTGATAGCGTTGAGTTGACGAAAGTCCACACAGAAGCGCCAGGTAAGATCCTTCTCGAGTACGAGAATCACCGGAGACGAGTACGAGAATATTAAGGATGCACAAGTGTGTTACGGCCCCTCTGGATAAATTCCCCTCAGCTAGTTGGATACAAGATTCGGATACAAGAATTGCTCAAGAGGGAGATAGAGAGAGGTTCAAAGGGATACAGGTAGAGCCGCCACAGCCAAGATCATCATCCCCACCCCCGCAAACCCTAGTGAGCATGTCGATATACTCCTACCCTCCACCGTCGGATGCACATCGCGGGAGCTCACAAGTACCGCTTGTTGGGCTTCTTGATGCGCTCACTCCTCCGCACCTGAGGCCCAGTAGCCCCTTCCGTATCGCCCAACGTCGAGGCCGTCTGGACAACAGCGGCCACATGGGTGATAGGGTCACGGCCCATAACAAAAGTAGGCCAAGTGGAATCCCACTTTTAGACCTCTGACTAACTCTAAGCTAAGATGGATAAGTGGGACAAGTGGGATTTGACAAATCTCACTTATCCGGCTCGTGCATATTTCACATATTTTAGAGTTAGTATAGGTTCTAAAATCAGGATCCCACTTGTCCCATTTCTGCATCCTTAGAAAATAGGACGCTATGCAAATAGCACCAGTCTTGAAATACAATATGGGCGCGCTATATCCAACTCAGTTTTCGTTTCTTTTTTCCTTTCTTGTAATTCCGTTAATTAGTAAACAAGAAACTTTCCCATTGAAGCTTTAGCTTAGAACTACTCCCTACGTTTTAAATTATAAAATGTTTTAGTTTTATAAAACAGTGTATCTAGACTTTTTAGCGTGTAGGTTCATATAGTTTTAGAGTGAACCTACACACTAAAAGAGGTCTAGATATTTTTTTTACAAAGCTAAAAGCTAAAACATCTTATATTTTAAAACGGAGGGAGTAATAGCAATTGTCTTCGGGCCCGTATGAAAAAGTTATTTTAGCAATGACTTCGTCGAGTTCTTCCCTAGCCATGGGCTCGGACGAGAAATGTGACTATGTCAAATGCAATGGAACACAACAAAACATGTTTGACATGCTAAGATGATCTAACTTGTTGATATGTAGCTAAGCACGAGATTTAACAAGTTAGTATCAAAATACTGTACTAAAGTTTGTGCTACCTCCTGGCCTCCTACCTCTACATAGTACATACTCCCTTCGTCCACAAATAAGTGTACTCCCTTCATCCTGATCAACTTTTTAAGGACACGTAACAATATTTATGATACTAAATTAATACCATTAGATTTTTCGGGTTTCTTAGGACGAAGCATTAATTATCTCTAAATCTTTGTACATGCAATCTCATTAATTTCCTCCCACCCTCTGCATGCGCCCCACTATTCTCGGTTTGGTATTGTGATTGATGAGTCAGAGTCCAATGAACCAATGTATGCGCAACATACACAAATAAAATTGTTGCAATAAAATAGGTAAATACGAGGTATTCGAGAGAGAATTAATAGGCGTCTTAATCCGTGAATTTTGGTCCTCCGGACTAATAATCCCAAATAGAGGTGGTACATAACAACATTTTGTGACATCACGGGAAAATAGTTAGTCTAATAAAAACTCTGACATGCCTCAGGAACATGAGTTTTTATTATGAATTAAGGACTAGGCAACCTATTACATGTCCCTGCTAGACTGGGACATTAATGTTTCTGATGAGTCATTCCTATCTCTACACCATACTTTCCATCGGCGCTCTATGTTTAACTACGACCGTCACATAGGGATGTAAATGGCACTTAAATGACATCCGCAAGTCTCGTTTATTCAAAATCTTAGTTCTTTGTTTTAGAAAAAACAAACTTTATTAAACTAGAATATAAATAAATAGTATTACGCGGGATTAAATGGTGTGCCACTTACATCCCTACCGTCACAGTAGACCATGATCGCAACATGTGGGCAGAGTATTACATTCCTCTCTCGTCTTTTGTTTGAAAGGTGGTATTCAGTTGTATCGCTCATTTGCTAGGCTACAGCTGGTCGGCTAAGAATAGATCATGAGTTGTTGATAAGACCGATCAGAGTAATCTAGTCAACTGAAGTATTCTAGACTTGGCTTAACGTAAGCAAATGGTTGGCTAAGGATGAGTACTAACTAAGACTGACCAGACCACTATGATTATTGATTAGTCTTTTCCCTCTCTTGTCCAAACAAACAAAAGCTTATTTAGGAATATCTATATCCCTGTTGTAGCTACCTTATTTAGCACTCCCTTAGTCTTAAAATAACTAACTTTAGTTTGTCTAGATTTAAATATATCTAGATGTATTTTAATATATAGATGCATTCGAATTTAGACAAACTCAAATCAGTTATTTTGGAATGGAGGGAGTATGTAAATTGGTTAATTCAGCGCCAGAGAAGAGACGATCAAGGCGGCGACATAAAAGACCATCTAGGGTTCCGTTCCTCATCGGTGACGTCGTTGGTCTACTCCGTCTTCAGTGGCCTTGCGGTCGGACCATCGTCCCTCGTCGACGGGGGTTTCGGTTCTTTATTTACACTATTTTTGTGTTTTTTTTTTATGGTGAGGCGATGACTACATCCTGAAGTCAGAATAAAGACCTTGCAGTGAAGTCATCTTTGGAGGATCTTCTCGGATCTAATCGTTTTTCGTATTCATTCATGTGATTTCAGGTAAGTCTCTTCTGATCTACGAATGTCATCATTAACGATGGTTGTTGTTCTAGTATGCCGGTCCTTCGTGCTAGTGGTTAAAGTCATTGCTAGGTGTTCCATGGACCTATTTATAATTGCTATCACTTTTAGTCTTCTTTGTACTTTTGTTGATGTTTACTAATAGATTTGTGAAATCTAATAAAAAGTATGTAAGTGGTTTCTCATGGTAGTCTAGCCCCATGAGGTGAAGCTTTAGGTAGGGTTATAGTTCAATTACTTGACCATAACCATTTGGAGTCGAGCTAGAACTAAATTAGTCAAACAAAGCCATGGGAGACTGATTGCCTTCGTTTGGCCAATAAAATGACTAGTAATCATTTACGTGAAATACCGTGTAGACTAATGCACCAAAATATTCTATATTATACAAAAATATTTCTCACATTTTAAGCTGAAAATAATATGTACAAATTATTATCCACTGTCACAAAATCATACAAAGCTTTTAGGTTTTCAGAGTCCGCTATGTGTTTATTCTTTCCTTGCAGGCGTCATCTCATTCTTTTTTCCACGTTTTTAAGATGATGCCTAAGTCATAAGTTAGCCAATATAATTTAAGCTTTTTTTTATGATGACCAAGTCTTTAATCCGTTGACGCGCATGCATGCCATATATGCTTCACATTAGCACACAGTTTCACGCTATGACTAATTTTGCCTCCCCGCACACCCTTAAAAAGCGGTTAGCCTTGTTGCATATGAGTTATTATGTCAGCTATTAGAGCAAGGATAATAGTAGAGACATCAAGTGGCCATATAAAACTGCCACACCATCAAAAGCCAACCAAATTAATCACCCATATAATAGAATTAGCTATAAGGTTAGCTATTAGAGCAAGTATAATAGTAAGTTACCATCCTTCTTACATGGCGCTTTTGCCCATGTGAAAGAGAAAGAGTGGGCTCTTACGGAAGAGCAAGCTTCTTTGCGTGCTCCTATGAAAAACTTTGAATGAAAGAATAGAGAAAGAGAGAAAGTGAAAAAAATACTAACCTAATAGCTAAACTTATAGTCAATTCTATTATATGAGTTACTTATAAGAATTAATTTGATATAATGACAATTTTATAAAGCCAACTGATGTCTCTCTCTACTATTATATTGGCCATAGTGGAAGTATCATATCTAGTATCATGCATGTCATGTTGATAAAAAGGTGATGTGGCAAAATGAAGAGGTGATGATGATAATTTATCATAGCATGTAGAAGTAAAACAATTTAATGACAAATGCATCACATACACCAATTTTCATTGAGATTATACAAATACTTAAATAATGAAAAAACAAAAGAAGCCACACTAGATGTGTTTCTTTCATACTATGATTTTCCAGTGAAATTTATGTGGTAGGAAAATTTTCATGCATGGTTTTTCCTATGATGGAATCCTATGTTCCAAATGGTCCAAGGAAAAATTTCCTGCAAAATTTCTTCCCTGTAGAGTTCCTGTAAAATTCGTACGTTCCAAACATGCTATTATTGCTCCTTTGATTCAAAGGAATACCATAGGAGTTTTTGTAAGATTTTCATCCTTTGGAATATTTCCTATGTGCACTTTTTGTTTGATTCGAAGTATTGGGATCCTTAGGAATGCATAGTATTATGTATTGGAGAAAAATTTCCAGCCACTCAAACCTCATGTTACAATTTCTTTGTTTTTCCCTGCGAGTCGAACACTCCTTAAAGAAATTTACTGCTGGTTCCTATTTCTGTAAGATTCAACTCTACATGACATCCTATCCTACTATTTTTCTATTCCCCTTTTCCGAGAATCATGCGAATCAAAGAGACCCTATATTAAGTATTTCCCCTCTGTAGCATGACACATGTGTGCTTAATGGATCTAGGAAAAAGAGAAATTATACCGATGGGGAAAATAACATAGGCTCAATAGGGTGTAAAGATTTTCGAATAGGCGTATCCGCGGTCATGGATAACTCTCAAGTGAGAGCTCACATCTCGTCGGACCAAAATTCGAATCATGATCTCCATATAAATTCCGAAAAATAATAAAGGGTACTAAAAAACAACTTTTCTGTGGACACAACGGGGTGACCACAGCATCGGCACCACCGACTGTGCAAAACCGATAGATAGGAGGCGGCCCGCTCTCCCTTGCCTTCCGTCACAACAGCTCCAAGCCGCCACCACCACCACCTGCGACGAGTCTCTCGCGGCCCCGACAAAACGAGGCGGCTCTCTCCGACCCGAACGCCCCAACAAGATAAAATTCAAATCCCGCGGAGACATGGACGTCTCCCCGTCTCCTCCCGACCTCGAATCCCGCGGAATCTCCGGATTCGCGTGCGCGCCTCCTGGACAGATCGGGAAGGTGGGGGAGGCAATGGCGGCGAAGGATAATGGGGCCGCCGACAGAGTCGCCATTGGCGTCTGCGTCATGGAGAAGAAGGTCAGGATCTCTCCCTCCCTGTTTTTTTTTCATCTCCGTTCTGCTATTTCACGTTCTCCTCTTCCGGCCTCTGATCTGGTGTAAAATTGCTTCGTGTTCGCGACGCGGAGTTTTTTTTTTGACTATGCTGATCCTTATCTCGATTTATCCCCAGGTGTTCTGCTCCCCAATGGAGCAGATTCTCGAGAGGCTCCGCGCGTTTGGAGAATTCGAGGTACGCCAGATTTTTTTCTCCCATCATCAATTTGCAAAAGCGGAAACGGGTGTACTGAGATTGAAGCGAAGCTACGGTGGGGACGAGTGGACGGCGTAGAATTGCATGCGATATTCTTCTACTGTGGAAACATTTAATCGCGAGACATCCGTGAATCTTTGTGGATACCAATTTATTCTGCATCTTTTTTGAATAATACGTGCGGTCGACATCACGTGTCGGGGCTGCCTTTTGCTGTTTGTCCCCAGACGTTGTGGCTTATGCCAAGTAGGTCCCTGAATATGTACTTGTTGATATAAATGAGCACCGCAGATTCTTGACAAATGTTTTTCTGGCGTGGCACAGTCTTTGCTGTTAATTTAAGCACCGTTGTCCACAGAATAGAAGATTCCGGCTTGAGTGCTCAAGATTCTTATAATTACTAATTGTACGAGTTATGGCTGGATATGGCCCAATATTCATTACCAATAAATAATAATGCCTAGAGTGCAATAGGAATTTCAAACTTCTGGTCAGATTTGGTCTACTACACATGTTTATAGTAGTCCACCTGGTGCACTGTTATTCCCTGCTGTAGCTTTCTAGGAGGGGGGGACCACGGCATTGACCACCTACACCTAGTTTAATCCAAGGCTGGCCTAGTAGGAATAATTCGTCATGTTTTATGCCTGGTTACTGTAATTTAAGCAGCGGCACATGGTTCACTCATTCATCCTTACTTTGATCCGTCCATCGTGATATATAAATCATGTCTCTATCTAGGAAAGGTGCATACTTACTAGCACTTCTGTTACACTGCTGCTGCTTAAATTACACTTCGCTTTATGGATTTACTTAAATAAGTGTATGAAACCTGTTGATAAATCCACATTGTAGTTTTTTCTTCTTATTTCATCTAGTGCTGTCTCAGGATCGCTGTATTTTTCTAATGTAATTGATTTTAATGAAATTTATTATTTATCTATCTTTTTTCCATGTGCATAGTTCTGCTATAATTCAGGGATAACCTTGCTAGTTACTGAAGCTTTTCAGACCAGGTGTCATTCTGCATTTTTTTTAACTTTTTTGCAGATCATAATATTTGGAGATAAGGTTATTCTTGAGGATCCTATTGAGATGTATGTAATGGGATATCAGGTTATTGATAGCTTAATCATATTTTTTTTATAGTAGAGCCAAATTCCTTGGCTACACCTTTTTACTGAAGGATGTAAACATCATGTTACATGTCAGTATGTTTATTAGGACCAAAATTTCACTTAGCTACAACTTTATTTTCAGTTGGCCAAAATGTGACTGCTTGATTGCCTTCTGTTCGTCTGGTTTTCCTCTTCAAAAGGCTCAGGCTTATGCTGCTTTACGAAGGTATGGTTTGGAATTTCTTTCTACGCTTGTTTTGTAGGTCTAGGCACATCTTCATGTTTTATCAGATAAATCTATTTTTCCTGAGGATAACTTGTTTGAAGACTAGTCCTCATGTTATTTTTTATGTATCCTATCTTAATGTTGTTTTCGCAAACATTTATGCTGGTTTGAACAACTATCAATAGTAACAAAAGTGTCGAGCATGCTCAAACTATTAGGCATTTTGCTCATTTCTTAGTTCTTAACCTTATGTTCTGCTTTGTTTATGCATGTGTACATGCTTAAGTGAAAGGCATATGTAAAAAGGTTTGTTGATCCATCTTCAATAATAATGTGTTCTTCCAAAGTCTTATTAAAATGTCTATATGTATGTAGAATTGTCAGTCGAGGGAATATGAGTTGATCAAAAGAAAGCAATGAGAAAGTGGGACATTCTCTTAATAGAATAACACACCGTCCTCTTGCTTGTTCTGAAGAAAACAAAGTGGAACTTCTACTTATTCACGTAATCACTGGCGCTGCACTCTTTTGCCACTAAGTTACCAAAAAATAACTTGAATAAGTACTGTAGAATATTATTTCTTAAGTGGGCAGAGTTTACCTTCTCTGTAAAACTTTTGAGGTTAGTTTGTTCATATCGTCAAGTTAACTTGTATTCTCTAACAAAGATTTTGTTTTGTTCGATTGCCAGACCATTTGTAGTGAATGAACTGGAGCTGCAATACCTCCTTCATGACCGCAGAAAAGTATATGAGGTATTGACCCTGGAGAATTCAGTCAATATCTTCTTTGGCACTCAGTAGATCACACAACGTTTATGCTCTGATCAAATACACGCCAGGGCAGTTTATGTTTTTTATCTGTACATTATTGTTGTGTTCAACAATGATGTTTTTTCATGTTATCAAGTCAGTTCTTCATTATAATTTGTGAGTAACTGCATTTTGTTTTCTGACTTGTGTCTGCGTTTCCTTATAGGACTTAAACTTGCTATTTTTTTCATAAAGATCCCTCTTTGTTAATACGGTAAATATGATCTTCATATGTCAGCGACATAACGACTCCACTATCTGGATAAATTTGAGTAGTACTTACAATATTCAGATTTCCAGATTATCATTGCTGTGAACCATATTCATATGTTCGTCTCTTAAAGGGGATCTCACCAGAGTACGAGCACTAGGTAGTCTTGGAATCAAATTTGTTTTGGTAGTCTTGGAATCAAATATCTGGTGTTAATGAATGAAGCTGGGGAGTCCCCGCTTCTATCCTGAAAAATGTTGTCGTGGAGAACAGTCGGCGGACGGGCTCTCAACTCTGGTTCTAGGTTGGACAGGAAAGAAGAAGAGGACGGGATATTTCTGGGAGCTTCACTGTCTTGATTATAAGGCTGATTGTAGCTTGATTATCACAATACAATTGAAGGGGTGTATTATCAAAGAGCCCTAGCTCCATCAATAATATCCTCAACCACATCAATTCACATAAGCCCGAAGCCATAGCTCTAAACTCTGCTTCCGCTGTGGATCTCGACACTACGTTCTGCTTCTTACTCCTCCAGCTAACCAGATTACCACCAACAAACACACAATAGCCCGAGGTTGATTTTCTATCATCTAGGCATCCAGCCCAGTCTGCATCTGTATAACCTTCTATATTTAGGTGCCCATTTCTGGAGAACAATATACCCTTTCCAGGACAGATTTTGAGATACCGTAAAATGCGATTCACGGCATCCAAGTGACCTGTGCGGGGGTCATGCATATATCGGCTGACAACACTAACTGCATAAGAAATGTCTGGTCTAGTGTGTGATAGGTAGATTAAGCGCCCCACTAGTCTCTGATATTAGCATTCCAGTCTCCGCAAGTAAATCAAGTACATACTTCCTTTGTGAGAGATAAATACCTTGAGTACCATATGCAACCTCTATTCCAAGGAAGTAGTGAAGATATCCCAAGTCCTTAACTTCAAATGATTTTGATAGCATCTCCTTAAGATGTGATATCTCCTTGTCATCATTTCCTGTAATGACTATGTCATCAACATAGACAACAAGAATTGTAATTTTACCACTACAATGCTTAAAGAAAAGGGTGTGATCTGCATTGCTTTGTTGGTAACCCATCAAGCATATCTCCTTTCTAAATCTCCCAAACCAAGCTCTTGGTGACTGTTTTAGTCCATAAAGGGATTTCCTTAATTTACACACCTTACCCTCAGTTTCTCTCGAATTAAAACCCGGAGGAATTTCCATATATACTTCTTCTTGCAACTCCCCATGAAGGAATGCATTTTTAACATCCAGTTGGAATAGTTTCCATTTACGGTTAGCCGCTACTGAGATTAATGTCCTGATTGTATTCATTTTTGCTACCGGAGCAAAGGTTTCATCATAATCCACCCCATATGTTTGACAATACCCCTTCGCTACTAATCTAGCTTTGTATATTTCAACCTTGCCTTCTGGATTCTGTTTTATAGTAAACACCCATTTACACCCAACTACTTTCTTATTTGGAGGGAGAGTAGTAAGTACCCATGTGTTGTTTTTGTCCAGCGCTTGCATCTCTTCTAGCATTGCCATCCTCCATTCTGGGTGTTGCTTTGCCTCTTGCCAATCATGAGGAACAGGTACTGCAGAATCCAAGGATGCTATAAATGACTTGTAATGAGAGCCAACAGAGGAATACGAAATATAATTTGAGACACAATATGGGGACAGTTTTGAAGGTAATTTCCCAGCATTTGTCCGTGGTTGTTTTCGGTGAGCAATAGGAACATCTAAATCATCATACCGAGAGGAGAGTGTACCATCATTTGTAGATGATGATGAAGAAGTTTGGGATGAATCTGAAATGATTTCCTCCACCTGCACCTGTTCTTGTCCCGTTCGATGTCTCCTGGAATATACTTGAAGTTGTCGGTCCTCATTCGGTTTAGGCCATTGTAATGCTTCATTTGGTATGCCTTGAAACTCCCCTTGTACCTCCTCATTGTTTGTTTCTGATACACTGCCACCTTCATCACCCTGTGTATCACATGTAGGCATTATTCCAACAATCATATTATTTGTGATTACATCATTGTCTTCCTCTCCCCCTGTCGCGCAATCTGTTTCTGTGGTATCATCAACAAACATTTCGGGAAACACATCAGTTAAATCGATTGGTTCACCATAAAATGCCTCATGCTCCCTGAATACTACGTCCATGCTTACGAACATCCTTTTTTCAGAAGGACACCAACATTTATATCCTTTTTGTTTCCCAGAATATCCAACAAATATACATTTTACAGCTCTAGGATCTAACTTCCCAACTGATGGCCTGTAATCTTTCACAAAGCATACACATCCAAACACTTTTGGCGGAACCACATATGAAGTTTTACCTGTTAAGCACTCTAGAGGTGTCTTACGATCAAGCACTCTAGATGGCATTCGGTTGATCAAGTAGGCTGCAGTCATCACTGCCTCACTCCACAAATATTTAGGAACATTCATAGTTATCATCAAACACCTAGTAACCTCTAGGAGATGTCTATTTTTCCTCTCAGCTAAACCATTCTGCTGTGAGGTGCTTGGACAAGTTGTTTGATGAATAATCCCTAAGTTGGATAAATATTCATCAAACTCTTTGTTCACATACTCGGTACCATTGTCAGTACGTAGTACTTTCACCTGGGCATTATATTGTGTCACAACCATATTATAAAAATCTCTAAAGCATTCAAACACATCACTCTTGTTTCTCAAAACATACACCCAAGTAGTTCTAGTGCAGCAATCAATAAAAGTGACAAAATACCGATAACCATTAATTGATATCACTCCACTTGGTCCCCATACATCCGAGTGGATAGTTTGAAGCGGCACACTACTACGATTGTCTGATGATACATAAGAAGTTCTGGTTTGTTTTCCATACTGACAAGCATCACACAATAACTTTTCCTTACTAACTTTACTAAAAAGGTCGGGATAGAGTTGACCCAAAATACCAAAGGGCATATGCCCAAGTCGACGGTGTTGTAGTAGAAATTCCTCTAGTAGATTGTGGGCTAGGGCAGCAGCTACGAATGGTGATGTATTGGTGTCCAAGTAGTACAGCCCCTTATGCATGCTCCCCTTCCCAAGTTCTCTTCCAGTCCCAAGTTCCTGAAAGAAGCACCATCGTGGAAAGAAAATGGCAGCACAATTCAGATCATTTGTAATACAGCTGATGGACAGAAGATTAATTGGGAATGAAGGAACATGTAACACAGATGAGAGGGACATGTTATTGTCACATTTGACTATCCCTGTTCCCATAATAACTCGAGTCGAACCATCTGCCAAACTCACACTCTGTCCTTTCAAGTTATGATTATAATTAAAAAATTCCAAATGGGAGCCAGCCATATGTCTAGATGCACCTGAGTCTATTAACCAGGGTATGCAATTAGATTCATAATTTTCAGCATTATAGTTTTTACCGCCAAAATTCGCAGAGGCAGCGGAGGTTGATGGAGTAGATGCTTCGGTTGACTGTTTGTCCCTTAGATTCATCACCTTGAGTTGATTCCATCTTTCTAGATCCTCTAGAGTCATCTCCACAGTCACAGTTTTTGTGGCCTCTGTGGTAGCTGAAGTATTGGCTCTCCCTACCGGCCACATACCTCGTCCCTGGCCACCTCGACGTCCACCAATCATGCGGCCACGACCCCTACCGCGCCAATTCTGACCTCTAGCCCAGCTAGCTCCATTCAACTCAGGACAAGAGGCCTTCACATGCCCAGGCTGACCACACTCGAAACATGTTTTTTCGGATATCCCTGGTTGTTGATTAGCATTGCTCTCAGCGGCAAACAGAGCTGAACGCCTATGTGCCACTCCTTGCGTGTCAAGCCCAGTTGCCTCTAACCGTAGGCGTGTCTCTTCACTAAGGATTGAAGAAATTGCTTGCTCCAGGTTAGGTAGCTTCCCGGTGCCATAGAGCGCTGCCCTCCTGTTCTCAAATTTTCGGTTCAGTCCATTCAAGAAATCTCTCACTCGCCTTTTTTCTGTCCATCGGTTATACTTCTCCATACACTTTCCACATTCCAATTCAATAGGATCATAATAATCTAGGTCACTCCACAACCTTTTTAATTCTGAAACATAGTCCACTGTTGTCCTCTCTCCTTGACTGACCTGCTGTAATTCCTTTTGTATTTTGCAAGCAAGCATCTCATTGCCAACTCCTGAGAAGGTGCCTTTCAAGAGCCTCCAAATTTCTGAAGCCTCCTTAATTCTCTCAACTTGTTTTGCTATTTGAGGTGAGACAGAACTTAACAACCAGGCTCTCACCAAAGCATTCATCATCTTCCACCTTTGTCCCTCATTTGAATTCTCTTCTGTGGGCTTCTCAACTGTGCCCAAGATGTAACCCTCAAGCTTCCTAGAAACCAGGATGGTTTCTGCGTGCTCCGCCCAGCTTGCATAAGTCTCAGATCCCTCCAGCTTCACATGAGGTAGCTGTAGAGGATGTACCTCCTCCTTGACAACTGGTTCTGATCTCGAGCTCTCTCCTTGTTTACTAATCGCATCAAATAGAGATCGGTACCTATCATCTATTGCCTGCAGGACAGCCGCTAGCTCTCCTGTTGTCACAGCTTTTTCACCCATCTTCCAACAAAGCCTTCACTGTAACAAATAACTCAGGCTGTTGCCAATCACCACCCAGATTTTCACACAACTCAAACACCTAATCCCCAGCCGCAGCTGTCTTCTCAAATCTCAGCCTTCCCCAAATCCACAACTGCCACTATATCTTCTCCACAGATCTCAGCCTTGCCAAACAACCAGAGGACCTGACCTTTATTGGAGAAGCTGCAATCTGGACTCCTAGACTCGTGGCTCCTCCAATCCCTTGAGCAGGTCGGGCTCCCCCAATCCACAGCCGCCTTCCACACCACCGTCTTCGCCCACAGCACCCAAGATTCTTCAATCAGCCCTGCCGCCGGACAGCGCCGCCGCGCGCTCTGATACCATGTCGGCGGACGGGCTCTCAACTCTGGTTCTAGGTTGGACAGGAAAGAAGAAGAGGACGGGATATTTCTGGGAGCTTCACTGTCTTTCCATTCATCGGTACAGGCTTATACAGGGCACAACACTTTTACATCTTACCCCTCTACAATACTAATATCTAACACAGCTCCAACAAGAACATATGTAATTCTGCTGGAAACATTTGGGTGCCCTCTGTATCAGACATGCTCAGAAGATATTCATCTAAGTCTGTAATGGTACAGTAACACCAAAGCTATTCTTTTGTACATTTGGAGCGCATGCATATGCATGTGTTGAAGCATGAAGAGTAATAGTGGAAGTGTTTGGCCGAATTTCAGCCTGGCTATGTAATAGCTGCTTAATTTTGATAGCCACCGACCATACTGTAGCATTGATAATGTCGTATGTTTGTATAGCCATCATATCTTGTTTAATTGTTTATCGCCCTTCGCTTGGTCAATATTATTTTCAATTACTTAATGGATTGTTATTTACTCTTCTGTGTTTTTCTGTGATACAAACTTAAGTGGCCTAACGACAATCATATTCATGCTTAAGCATCTTGAGAAGTACGGAATTCCTGTACCCAGTTATGCTCTTGTCAATAGAGAGTTTCCATACCAAGAGCTGGACCACTTCATTGAGCAAGAAGATTTTGTTGAGATCCATGGGAAGCGTTTTTTTAAGCCCTTTGTGGAGAAACCTGCTAATGGTAACATGTCAATATTTTCTAAGCCCTTTTTAGGCTTCTGGTTGTAGTACATAGTACATATATGCAGTTATATTACACTCATAATGATTATTTATATGCCACTTGATTCCTTTATTTTGTGTTTTGATCCAGGTGATGACCATAGAATAATGATTTATTATCCTAATTCTGCTGGGGGCGGAATGAAGGAACTATTCCGAAAGGTAAACCTATCAATTCTTATATGCTTTAACCTATAGAAAACGAGGAAATATTAGTGTAGTACTAAGACATTTGTCTGGAGTTTGTCTGTGGTTCATGACACATGGGGGTTGGGGCCTAGATTTACCTTAGTTATCTCTGATGGAAGTTTGGGAGCATATCAAAACTGGGGTCCTGTATCCATTAGTTTTTTTAAAACTACTCTCTACTGCTCTAGAAGTTGACAACCACATGGTATCCAAAGTGCAACTTTGATCATTAATTTCTACTGTGATATATACACAAAAAAGTTTTATATTATGAAAAAGTTCTCGAGACAAATTTATCCATACAATTTTTAAGTATATAATATAAACCTTTTAGCGGATACCCGTAGTAAGTTCTAAAAATTTGTCTCCAAGAGGAGAACTTACAAGGAACTAAAGGGATCTATTTTGACGTAGGACATGTTTTCTGTTGATAACCATCCATAACTACGGCAATATATGTGAAATATCCTAAGTGCATGGTGGGTTCAGAGGAACTCAAACAGCATCTCTTCTGAATTATTCTTGACACTGTTTCCTTGACGGGAATGTTTCTGTATGTCCTAAGCAATACTGGATTCGTTGTAATTTCGCCATGCTGAATTGGATGTTGTTAGGTTAATACGTTTGGTGCTTAATAAGCAGAAAGGTACCTGAGTAAATTTCCTCATACCTTTTTATTTAATTAGGCTAATATGGTAGGTGCTTAGTAAGCAGAAAGGAGACTGAGAAAATTTCTTATGCATCGTATATTCTTTATAATGTTTCTTTCATTCGATGAAAGGTAAACTTATTTATGTTGCTGAATAAATGTAGGTTGGTAACCGTTCTAGTGAATTTCATCCTGATGTCAGGAGAGTTAGGCGTGAAGGATCTTATATTTATGAGGAGTTCATGCCTACCGGTGGTACAGATGTTAAAGTAAGCTGCCTTTCTGAAGTTTCTCATGTATCTGCTGTCACAACTTAGTTCTGTTTTAATTGTTTGGGTGGTTCTCAAGAGGTTCGATAATTCTTTTTTGTACTTCTCTTTTTGAAGAACCTGAAGTGAAATTGTTCTCCAGTATAACCTTTCTGTCAGTTATATATTTATGGTTGAGAAGCATCTCATTTAATACAGAAAACATCTAACTGATCTCTTTCGTACAAATATGAAAATCAGATGCACAATATACCCAGCTCTTCATATTGGATGCCTAACCTGCTTTGATTTCACCCATTCAGTAGTTGCAAGATATTATCTGTTATCAAGTAAATCATATCACGCAATTTCTGCTCCACAAATTGTTCATTGTCTAGCTAACTGTATTACACGTGTTTCAGGTTTACACAGTTGGTCCAGGATATGCACATGCTGAGGCACGGAAATCACCAGTCGTTGATGGTGTTGTTATGAGGAATCCTGATGGGAAAGAAGTAATATTATACTCTTCTATGTTCTTTGTAAAATCCAGATTCAAATACTCATTAGTTTTGCCTTTTGACTATTCCATGGAATGTTTCTTACATATGAATATGATATAAATTCTAATTTGGTTAGTGGGGTTACATGTTGGCATGGGATATACGTGCCCAGATATTGTGTTTTATAACACACCTGAATTTTGAACTAATTCTCCACAATGAACTCCTGACAGTTATAATAAGCTAATTAAACATAAACTGGCTGCACTAGTATCATATTATGCAGAAGCAGAGCATCGTTTGGCTGGCAAATGGCGTGAGGCCGTGAGTGCACACCCAGCCTCCCGTGTCAAGGTCTGGTCTCGGCATTGTGGCTTAGGTTGTTCTTATTTAAATAGTCACGAGAGCTCCTCCCCTCACAGGTCTAGGTTTTGTAGTGCCATAGTTTGCAGGAGACGCCAGTATTTGCAAATCTGGCATACAATCGATGGCACCACGCTCAATGACGACCCCGATCGCCTCATATGGAAGTGGATGGCCAGCGGCTCATACACCGCAAGCTCGGCGTACCTGGCCTCCTTGCATGGATCTTGGGCTTGCCCTGCTTGGAAGCACATCTGGATGGCCTGGGTGCCGCCACGCCTCAAATTCTTCCATTGGTTAGCCTTCCAAGATCGCTGCTGGACGGTGCAACGCCTGGAGCGCCACGGCTCGCAGCACCACCCGCGATGTATGCTTTGCGACCAGGCCCCCGAATCCATGCATCATCTGGTCATCGAATGCCCGGCAGATCTGGCATGATGCCCTTGCTTGGCTTCACATGACCTGCAGGATCCCCAGCCCTGACGACAACTCTCTGTTTGACTGGCTAGCCCAAGCGAAGCGCGGCACACCTAAAACCCTACGCAAGGGCCTCGGATTAGCCGCGCTGCTTATACCCTGGATGATCTGGAAGCATAGAAACAGTTGCGTCTTCGACGGACTGCCGCCCTCGTGCAACAACCTGCTATTTGTAATCAAGGATGAAGCTAGATTATGGGCAAGAGCTAGTGCACTAGGCCTTAGAGCAGTTCTACCAGTGACTTGGGATGTACATTGAGTCCCCACCATTTGTACTGCCTCCTAGGAGGCTTGTTTGAACTCTACCTTTTCAATGAATGAAACGCAAAGGTCCTTTGTGTTTTCTCAACAAAAAAAAAGTGTGCAGGAGAATGCCTCCAGAAAGCCGCTGACAGATTAATTAGCCTATTGGACTATCTTGAAAAGTGTATTTTGTGTCTGTTTATTGGATACTATATGTTAACCATTATATCGACTCTTTTGACATCATCCTTTACTATCCCATGGACCATGGTCCCTACTGTTCAGCTTCATGATTACCTTGTTTTAAATTTTAGTTTTATTTTTTATTACTTGAAGGTACGTTATCCTGTTCTTTTGACCCCTACAGAGAAACAAATGGCGAGAGACGTCTGCAGTGCTTTTAGGCAGATGGTAATATTCCATGTTTCTTGTTATTTGTAATTGTCTCAGGAAATGAATACCTTGCCACATTGGAACTATTTTATTTATCTGATGGTAAATTATTGAAATGATGTTGTAATGGGCTTATTAGTTTCCTACTCCCTCCATTCCATAATAAAAGATGTTTTAGCTTTTGTGAAACGAATGTATACACCTTTTAGTGTGTAAGTTCACTCCGAATCTACACACTAAAAAAATGTCTAGATACATTCGTTTCACAAAAGCTAAAACATCTTATATTTTGGAACGGTGGGAGTAATATTTTTTCCGCACTTCACTAGCCAACTCGAGCTGTAGCCTTGATTGTTTTTTCTTCAGAAAAGGAAAACCATGTAGAATTGATTTCAGTTTCATAATACTTTCATGTTATGATGATTTAATAAGTAATGGTGCAAAATTTTGTTCTTTAATTTAGTATTTTTACATGTATGCCATATATTATGTTCGGAGCTTTTATGCCTGTTCATATCATTTTATTCATTGCAATAGTTCAGTTTTCGTCTTCATGTGGTTTCTTCATGTCACTGCCTTGTCTTTGGCATTGATTATATGAGGAGCCGATCGAGTGGTTGGATTTTGGATCTGGGACCCTTGTGCTTTTTCTATTAACTGAAAAGACCCTCATGCGTGCATGCCTAATTTCGCATCATCATATGATGTCTTAATTTTTCGTTCTCTACAGGTTTGTGGTTTTGATCTCTTAAGGTGCGATGGGAGATCATATGTTTGTGATGTTAATGGATGGAGCTTTGTGAAGAACTCCTACAAGTAATTTCGTTGTTGCTCATTATCTTTACTTACGAAAAATGTGTATGAGTGAGTGCTGAAACATTTAGACAAACTTTTCTATGATCTAGGTATTATGATGATGCTGCATGCATCTTGCGAAAAATATTTCTAGATGCAAAAGCTCCTCATCTTTCATCAACCATTCCTCCTACCCTTCCTTGGAAATCGAAAGGACCAGATCAGTCTACTGAAGGTCTTACACGACAGGGAAGTGGGATTATTGGTACATTTGGTCAGTCAGAAGAACTACGCTGTGTCATTGTTGTGATACGCCAGTAAGGATTTTACTTCTTCACTGTTATGAATAACATGCATCTGTCAAGTTAGTGATGTATCCTTATATCACCTATCTGTACAGTGGTGATCGGACACCAAAGCAGAAAGTGAAATTGAAAGTTACAGAGGAAAAGCTCTTGAATTTGATGTTGAAGTACAATGGTGGAAAGCCAAGAGCTGAGGTATCCTCTTTGTTCAATCTTAAGTTTTAATTAACCTGTCAGTGCTCAAATTGAATCACAGTTTTGTGCTTTCCTGGCAGACAAAACTGAAAAGTGCTGTTCAATTACAAGACTTGCTAGATGCCACAAGACAACTTGTACCACCAACTAGGTATTGTGTGCTTGAAGAAGTAAATAATCTGTGTATTTATGGAATTTCTGAACTTCTAAAATCATAACAAACTCTAGTTCGATCTTTATTTTGTTCAACTGTACTTTTTTTTCAGAATCCGTGAATCATTGTTTATTTTGTGTATCTTTAGGTCAGGTCAGGAGAGCGATAGTGATGCCGAAGATTTGGAGCATATTGAAAAGCTTCGTCAAGTCAAAGCAGTACTGGAGGAGGTGATGTCTATTTATTCAAATCTGGATGTCTTTTGTGTTTGCTATGATCATATTCTTTCCCTGTTGTAAATGGAAGAACAGAAACTTATAGATTATCTTGGATATCTCCATCTAATACCAGAACAACCATAAAGAAAAAACATGAATGATTGTACTATATTCATCCACTCAAGTCTAATAGATGCTCACATATGCCATTGAAATGTTGTTCAATCTTGAAATGAATGGTGACATCTAATTACTCTTACTATTTTTTGCAATTCTAGGGTGGGCATTTCTCTGGTATTTATCGGAAAGTGCAGCTAAAGCCACTTAAGTGGATTAAAGTTCCAAAGCCCAATGGTGATGGTGAAGAGGAGAGGCCAATAGAAGCCCTCATGATTCTGAAGTATGGTGGTGTACTCACTCATGCTGGGAGAAAGCAGGTTTCTGCTTGTAACTTGGACTTTCTTATTATATTTTGTCATGTGAAATTTGCTGATAATTTAATCGAGCTAGTCATTTCTACAAGTTAATTATAAGTAGCACAACAATACTTGCTCATTCAGTACACATGTTTTAGAGGAATACTACAGTTTAGCTTCACGAAATGTTTTCAGTCGGAGTTATTCCGAAGCCTAAAATTTAGAGTTGGCAATATTTTCCTTGGGACTGGACCTTAAGAAGAATCTTGTGGTTCACAAAGAAGTCTTCTCCATGGGTGCTTGTTAGGAGGTACTTTATCGATGATGCACAATTGCACATACACCTTATCCTTTGCAAGCAACTATGAGACCATCCAAGAATGATAAGCTTCTTGTAATTGATTTACCTACCTGCAGTAATCACAAGTTAGCATATGCAAGCATAGTCAGCATTTTTTTTGTAGATCTATGTAAACTATGGGTTAGAGAAGTTCCTTTTTCATTGTTAAATAAAGCAGTACATTTTGGGTCCATAGTACCTTGCGTGGATAAGGCACTGAAAACTGTATACAATAGGGCCTCAAGAACCACTAGCACTAGCAGTCTAGCATAAAGAGACTATTATTGTGGACTTATGCATTCACTACACTGGCCAATAGTGTATGCAACCAGATTTTATTAAGAACTTTACTCTCATGAACCATTATTTTTCTGTCATTTCAATTTTGAAATATTCTTATGTTCAGTGAGGTGAGCTACTTGCCTACATCTATTGTAATAGATTTTCGATGCTTATTCAGGCAGAAGAATTGGGAAGGTTTTTCAGGAACAACATTTATCCAGGTTATTGTTCACATTCTTTTTGTTTCTAATATCTTGTGAAAAAAAGCTAAATATCAGACTTCTTTAGGATAAAAAGATTTATTTTGTTACAATTTTCCGATTATCTTTGTGTTCGATGTTCGCAAGAGAAAATTGTGTTGAAGATCCAGGAATTTGAGCAGTGGTTGCGATAGCTGAATAGCTACCTTCTCACTAAACTGCAAAATCACTAATTTATGTGTTATACTAATCTTTAACTTCATACCGCTTAGATAGCTCAAGTATTTTTTAACTATGGAATCATATACTATGGCGTCTGAGTTTAGATATATGTGATGAAGGTGGGGACTGGGAAGTTTACGTTATTCATGCAGGTTGCGGTCATTAGATGTCATTCAGCTTATGATGGTTGTAGAACTGATAAAAAAACTATTTCTGCTTTATATATTTAGAACTTGTTTGAATACCTGTGAAACTTCTTTTGTCTTGCACTTGAATTACATTCCTTCTACTTGAAAATGTTTTCTGACTAGCACGCAATCCTGAATCAGGGGAAGGAACAGGTTTGCTTCGCCTTCATAGCACATACAGACACGATTTGAAAATTTACAGTTCAGATGAAGGGCGTGTTCAGGTAATATACTTTTTACTTCCCTTTTAGTTTTTTTACGTATGTTGCGAACAACTTTTAAGAACTAAATACTTGTTGATGGTTAATGGTGATTGGTTAGGATTCAAACACTTTTTCTGTGGTAACTAACCCCATATCTGCTTATGTATAAACTACTCCCTCTGTTCCTTAGCTTAGGGCGTAATTTTTTTTTTGATTTTCCCCCAAAGCTTAAGGCGCGGGTCGATATTTGTGAGATTCTACCCAGTGTATCCCTGAGTCGTTGCCGTGCATGGAGCTAACCGCAGCCAATAGTTACGGTGCATGCAGTCTTTGCCTTTGGAAACAGTGTGCATGCAGCTGCAATTGGTTGTGCATGCGTGCGGAGTTAGTGGCAGGGAATAACGAGGGGGCATATCACACGGTAGTTGGGCAGTTAATTTGAGAAAACGCTCGCTAGTTATGGCCACGGAGAGATAAATCAGGGGTAAATTTGTCCACAACAGCTCAACCAAATTCCTCCTTAATCCTACCGCCAAACAATATACGCCCTAAGCATAGAAACGGAGGGAGTATAAAAGTAACATGGAGATCTGAGACATTTTAAACCTCAAGGTGAGACTTTAACAGATGGGTATCTAGAAAAGGGGCTTTGGACTTCTTGGGCCGCTCTCTTGTAGTAAGTGTGAATTGAGCATAAGGTTGTGTGTGCCAAAGCGGATGTCGTCACTGGTGAAGGAGAGCGTAGAGAGCAGGAAATAAATCCTTCATGTTTTGTTTTCTTATTCATGGTTCTTTCAGTAACATTCGTGGCAGCATGGCCATGATCCTACGTTAGGCATGTTAGGCTATAGTCCCTCTTGGGAGGGAGTGTTGGGTCAGATACAGAAGGAAGACTCAGTGGATTTTTTCATGGCCGAGCAGCTCCTTTTTTTTGCATTTTAACCCTATTATCTTTCGCTTCCTAGAGTTAAAAGTGCAACTTAAAACTTGTGTTTCTGCCACTCATTTTAAATACATGTTGGCACACATAATTTCTTATAGCATTTAGAAACTCAATCCCGATTCATATGTTTCGATGGTGTACATGTCAGATGTCTGCCGCGGCATTTGCAAAAGGTCTTCTTGATTTGGAAGGACAACTAACTCCCATACTGGTCCGTTGCTTGTTTTCTAGCAAATCATTTTGTTGCTTAATTCTGCCTCTCTCTCAATTTTATCTTTTGTACTAACTTCTTCCAGGTCTCCCTTGTAAGTAAAGACTCATCTATGCTAGATGGACTGGAAGATGCTAGCATTGAGATGGATGAAGCAAAGGTTTGTTTTCATATTCTGGTGTATTCTTTTACTTGGGTTTGAGCGATTATCTAACGTTCCTTGGAAAAACCATGTGCATATACCTATATCACTCTGGCTTTATGATAAGGTGGGCCTCTAAGTATGTAGCTTGTATGAACTAGTATGACCACAAGGCTGGTAGTTTTATTCGATTTTCACAACGATGAATGCTGACTCTAATTGCCACCCACTTATTTCTTATTGCTGTTCCGAAATCTACAGAATCTTTTGCAATGTGATGTTTGATCTGTCATTAAGGGAAAATCCTACATTCCACTGTAAACTTTCAAATGTATCTTTGAGGAGTTAATATGATCCCACTGTCCTCTTGATTGCCTTAAATATCATATGGATTTAGTTCATCGTCTATTGTCCGCTAAAGTTCAGTGAACTGATTTCCTTTTCCAGGCCAGATTGCATGAAATCATCATTTCAAATGCTAAAGCGAAGAATACCAATGGATCGGTGGAGTATCCATGGATGGTTGATGGTGCAGGTTTGCCTGCAAATGCTTCTGAACTTCTCCCGAAGATGGTACAGTACATTGAACAGATCTAAGACAGACCTTTATTTTTAAACATATCTTACATATGAAGTATTAGTCACAATATTTTTTTCACCGATGTACTTCCTGTTACTGGTTTCATTCATTCATGATGATATTCTGTTTATCTCACTTTTCTTTTCTAATGTACTTCAAGCCACTATATGCATACAATATTTAAATATTTTCCTCAAAATTAATTTTTTTTTAGCAGATTTGCTTTTCGTGCAAATAATTTGAAGAAAATTGTTTGGGGACACCCAAAAGTCAGTACTATAGATTAATTGCAACAAATGTTAGCATTTTAGTCTAGTGTCAGAGTCTGTTGCCTAATGAGAGTCCATATCAGGGTGTGATTGTAATTTTAGCATTATAAGTGCAGAGTGTAAGGGCTTAGGGAGTTAGGGATGCATGCCCAATTTTTTTTTGCCTTAACTGAATGACATCACACTATCATTTTTAGGATTCACGCACATAATTTAATTTGTTAGTTCCTGTCTTTTTGTGTGTGCTTAGTCAATCCCTGTAAGGTTTCAGAACAAAAACCGTCAGGTTTAGTGCTACTAGTAGATTTCTGGACTTCCTAAGCTGAATACCGTTTTACTATCAAATGGGACAATTATAATTTTTTAATAATTGTACATTGATTAGGCCAAGTTGACAAAAGAAGTTACTGCACAAGTCAAGCTGCTTGCTGAAGGTGAAGATGAGAAGCTTGCGCTGACAAGCTCATTTTCTAGATACGACCAAGCAAAGGCTCTTGGGAAAACAACGATTGATGTTGCTCGTATTGCTGCTGGGTTACCTTGTGGCAGTGAAAGCTTCCTCTTGATGTTTGCTCGATGGAAAAAACATGAGAGAGATTTCTATAATGAAAGAAAAGAGTGAGTAAAGTATTTCTTCTTTCATTTTCTTGGTTTTATAAATCCATATTATTGATAGTTGAGTTTACTTTCGAGCTTTTTTCACTCATGGTACCTCATAAATCGTAATGCAGCCGATTTGACATTACACAAATTCCAGATGTCTACGACTCGTGCAAGTAAGTATTTCCATATTTGAAATGCACATTCTAATTCCTGCCATCCATTTGAAATAATCTATATCCTGTCTGATTGTACAAATGCTCAATATGAAGCTATCCATGGTTTGAAGCTCCAAAATGTAAAAAAAACTAGCTCAATAAAATTCAGAAATTTAGAAAACATGATGCGTGTGTGCTACACATAAATGTAATGAGCTTATTTCCCATGAGATTACTTACATTGTCATCCTAATACAACCATTTGTAATTGGCATAACTCATTGACCTTACACCTGAACTACTGAATGACATGGCAGATATGATCTGGTGCATAATGCTCATCTCAATCTTGAGGGTTTGGAAGAGCTTTACAAAGTTGCTCAAGTAAGCAAGTTTACATTAGTACTTCTATTTGATGTTTCTTTTGATTTTATATGAAAGTTAATCCTGCATGCTTACAACTAGATATGCATTAAGCACACTGTAGTGCATTAAGCACAATGTAGTCTGTCTTATTGAGAGTCATTACAAAGTTATTTTCAAACTGGCTGATAGTTTTTTACATTGATTTATACTCACACGTTTGTCAGACCCTATCTAACACTGATTCTTGTAGCTTCTTGCTGATGGTATTATTCCAAATGAGTACGGGATCAACCCAAGACAAAAACTTAAAATTGGCTCAAAGGTTTGTTGTCAAGCTAGATATCACTGTATTTTCCGTTGCTGTAGAAAATTGTGTGCATATGCCAAGTAATTAATTATTTATGGGTCTTTCACTTCTGTTGCCTTTTCAGATAGCACGCCGGTTAATGGGAAAAGTTCTGATTGATTTACGGAACACTCGTGAAGAAGCTATTTGTGTCGCTGATCCGGACTTAACTGAAGATGAAGCTATATTCCTACCAACAAAAGAACTAGAGCACCAGCAAAAGTATCAAATTAGAAATGAGGATGGAAGAAGATCTAGCACCACGAGTGAAAAGTCAATGGATCAAGAAGATGAAGATGATAGAGAAACTAAATACCGCTTAGATCCGAAGTATGTATCACCGCAGCATTTGAATCTGTACTGATTTGCATTCAGAGTTTAAATTGTTTCTAATGTACTTTATTTCAGGTATGCCAACGTGAAGACACCTGAAAGACATGTCCGGACAAGGCTTTATTTCACATCGGTACGCAAGAGTCCTTCTGTTTGTTCTTATCATCATTTTGCAAATCCAAGTGATGACATGTGCAATTTCTTGACCAGGAATCCCATATACACTCATTGATGAATGTCCTCCGGTATTGCAATTTGGACGAGTCTCTACAAGGAGAGGATAGCCTTGTCTGCGAAAGTACTTTAGACCGACTACATAGAACCAGGGAGCTCGATTACATGAGCAACATCGTGCTTAGAATGTTTGAAAATACAGAGGTAAGGATATTTTTTCAATATGTCTGAGAAGTCTTAGCCTTTGCATATTTCCACTGTGTTCATGGGTTAGCATTTCTATTACTTCCTCTGTTCACTAATGTATTATTTTGCCAAAAGGTCTTACATTAGTGAACTGAGGGAGTAGATTATGTAGCTGCAAGTTTCCTACCTTATAGTAGAAATGAAGTATCGTTAATCCTTTTGTTGAGAAAGCTATCTTCCGCAGTCAAATTTTCTACTCACTGGAATGAAGTATTTTAATTTTTTCCCTTTTTCTTGAGAGCTCATATGTCCTACTTGCACTAGCCATGCAAACATTTATGAACTACACTTGTTGGGAGCTTTGGTGTTAAACTAACGGCTTTGACTTCCGATCAAAATAACCAACTATTGTGACAGGGGCTGTAGTTGCAAGTTATGTTTGCAGCGTTCTGTGTTGATTGCAATTTGTCCGCTGCACTGATACTTATTTACAAGACCGCGGGGTTTATAGCATCTGATCTAATTACGCAATTAGACATTTCTTATTACCACTCATGGGAAATATTGCAACTTGCCCTTTCGATTTGCGATACTGGGATATATGTATATTTCATCAGTTTTCCGGAATAGAGCATCATATTGTCTATTGATTATGTCAAAGTGATATTATCTCTTCAGTGTGGTTGCTATAACCCAGTCAATCTAACTGTTTGCAGGTTCCTTTAGAAGATGAGAAAAGGTTCCGGATCGAAATGACGTTCAGTCGTGGTGCTGATCTCAGTCCTCTCGAGGTACTCACTCACATCTTCACAGAATAGTCTGCACTCTCTTCTTACTTGACGCGTTGTTCGAGCTTACTAATGTAATTAATGAATGTCTTGTCCAGGACAAGACCAGCGAAACTTCGCCATTGCTCCAGGAGCACACCCTGCCGATAATGGGACCCGAGAGACTGCAGGAAGTTGGTTCTTGCCTGACACTAGACAAGTTTGAGAAGATGGTGCAACCATTTGCCATGCCCCCCGAGGACTTCCCCCCGGCTGCACCTCTGCAAGCCTTAGGATACTTCTCCAAAGGTGCTGGGGTGCTTGAACGGCTGGCTAGTTTCTGGCCTTTCCACAAGGGTGCAGCTAATGTCAAAAAGCTGGAATGAGCTGTAAATTAGTAAGTGTGAATATTCCTCTTTGTGAACACTTGGTGACAACACCAATTTTCACAATTTTGGTATTTCTTGTTCTATTGTTCGGAAACTGGATGTGGCACATACTTTTCGATGTCCTTTATATATGTAGTAGTAGGCAAAGCTTCAAAGAACGGATGAAGTGCGGCGTTTGTGTGCTCGGGTGACAAGGAGCCTGTTTTTTGGAAAATTAAAAAATTGGTCTTTCAAAGTTCCACGAAATTCTGAGAAATCCCTAGTCTGGTCAATTTATGTACGTCCCCATTAGAAGCTCTACTTTCATGACGAATGCTTGCGGTAAAGCTTCCTTTATTCTTTTCCGAGGCCTTAAGATAATTAGCAACTTCTAAGCAATCCATTGCCACCGTAAACTGCTGAATATTTAGGTCACTCGCTAAAGTGAGCGCATCTCTGCAGGCCATGCTCTCAAGGATCGCTGGATCTGAAAACCCTTCCACATTAACTGTATAACTGCCGAGATAAGTACCTGACGAGCTCCTTGCTGCAGCTGCAACTGCTCCTTTCTCCATTGAGTTTTGCCAGGTGTTGCGGCGGTGCAATCCACTTAGGAACACTCCTATGCTTCCGCATAGACTCCTATAAAAAGTGGGAGAAGAAAAGAAGGAGAAATGGTGTTCGTTTGAATACGAGTACCTCCCGGAGTTTTGCTACACGTGTGGTATTATTGGGCACGATGAGAAGAGTTGTTCCATTATTCTGGGGAAGGGGGAGAAGAAACAATATGGAGGATGGATGCGTGCGTACATTCCAAAGAAGAATTTTGGTAGAGAGGGTCAGAGGTGGTCGTCTAGTGGGTCTGGCTCAGGAAATCGTAGTTTCAGCTCTGGAGGTGGTTTTGTTGGTAGAGATGGGCGGCGGGGTAGTGAAGGTATTTCCTGGAGGAAGGAGGAGCCAATTGTTGCAAAAAATATAAATAACAATGGGAAGTCTAGTGTTAGTCAGGAGGTGACTAACCCACGCAAGGAGAGAACGGTGAAAACTTCCAATGTGCAACAGAGGAGTCTGGAGCTTTTTGCAGAAACTCAAGGAGATGGAAAGGGGCTGCTCCAATCAGTTTTAGACTTAGCTATTGTGGGGATCTGTTGATGGGATGAAGAAGGGTGATGGTGGCGGGAATGAGGTGGTGGACCGGGTGCAGGCAGGCGAGCTGACTCCAGCTGTTTTGCATGGCAAGAAGCACGTCAATCCGGACAATATTGTGGCTGTTGTTTCAGAGGCTAAAAATGAAAAGAAAAATGGAAAAGGCACGGGAAAGTACAAGAAGAGGGGGAGAGCATCGGAGGGTGAGCTTACTCATGCTGCAGAAGTGGTCAAGGTGGGAGTGAAGAGAGGAGGGGATCCAATGGAGGCTGAGGAGGAAGAGAGGGGTAATTCGAAGAAGGTGAAGGAAGGGAGTACATCAGACCTTTTTTTTTGTAGCGGGGCTATCGGAACAGCCCTGCATGTCCCAATGAAAATAGCATCTCAGAACTGCCGGGGGCTTGGGAACCAGCCGGCAGTCAATGGCGTTCTGGAGCTCTAGAAAGCAGAAGATCCTGACATTCTTTTTCTCTGTGAAACAAAATTAACGGAGAAGGAGATTGAGTTCATGCGTTGGAAGTTGAACATGGTGAACATGATCGTCAAGGATAGTGAAGGGAGGAAAGGAGGGTTGGCAAGAGAGGGGTGAATGTGAGTTTGAGGTGGAAGGGTCGTTATCATATCGATGTTGATGTGGTAGGGGATGATGGGACCAAATGGAGATTGACGGGCATATATGGGGAGTCCAAATCGGGAGAAAAGGACAAGACTTGGAGGTTATTGCGTACACTTCATGGCCAATCAAATCTGCCGTGGATGTGCATTGGGGACTTCCATGAAATTCTGTTTGGAGGAGAGAAGGAGGGTGGGCAGGCTCGGGCCCAAGGGTGCATGGAGGCGTTTAGAAGGACCCTGGAGGATTGCAAACTTTGTGATCTGGGTTTCGTCGGTGACCCTTTCACATGGAGAAACAATTGGCACAATGCAAATGGATACATTAGAGAGAGGCTGGATCGAGCGGTGGCCAATGTTGAGTGGAGGTGTAAATTCCCATTGTATAAAATAATAAACGGAGATCCACGTCACTCGGACCATAGGCCGATTATAGCGGAGTTGAATGAGCAAGGAGTGGTGAGAAATGGAGGGAGAAGGGTGAAAACCTTTCGTTTTGAAGCGAGGTGGCTTCAGGAAGAGCAATGTGAACACATTGTTACTAAAGCGTGGAATGAAGCATTCATGTCTGGTGCGAGTGGGGTGAGTGAGGCGGTGCGGAAGGTTGGAGGTTGTCTGTCCGTGTGGGACAGAGAGGTGCTTGGAGAGCTGAAACAAAGGATCAAAAAAGCAAAAAAAAGATCTAGAGGAGTGTCGGCGGGGTGTTCTCAATTAGACCCACATCTCTAGGGAGCATCTTCTAAAATATAAACTTGAGCGTCTGGAGGAGCAACACAACATCTACTGGAAGCAGCGCGCCCGGGCTGATTGGCTGCAAAAAGGAGACCAGAACACGGGTTTCTTTCACGCCTATGCTTCGGAAAGAAAGAAGAAAAATATGATAAGGAGACTGAAGAGGGAGGGTGGAGGAGTAGTGGAGACGGATGAAGAGCTAGGAACTTTTATTACTAACTATCAAAAAAGTGTGTTCGTATCCTCTACAGGGCCGTTAAACGATGAGCTTCTACAACATATCCCTTCATCGGTCACAACTGAGATGAACACTGTGCTCACTAAACCGTATACTGGAGAAGAAGTGAAGGATGCTCTGGACTCGATTGGGGATCTTAAAGCCCCGGGTCCGGATGGCATGCGTGCCTTGTTTTATAAAAGGTTCTGGGAAGTGATGGGTACAAGAATTCAAGATGAGGTGTTGGTGGTACTAAATGGAGGTGCTATGCCAGAGGGGTGGAGCGAGATCACGATCGTTCTTATCCCCAAAAACAAAAATCCAGAGTGGATTTCGGAGTATAGGCCGATTAGCCTCTGCAATGTTCTTTATAAATTGGTCTCCAAAGTTTTGGCAAACCGGTTGAAGGTTATACTGCCAGAGATCATCTCACCAACACAATCTGCGTTTGTCCCTGGCCGGATGATAACGGACAATGTCCTGTTGGCCTACGAGATTACCCACCTTATGCATACAAAAAAGGGGGACGCGATGGTTTGGTGGCGGTGAAGCTGGACATGAGTAAAGCCTATGACCAGGTGGAGTGGAATTTTTTGGAGCAAATGATGAGACGCATGGGTTTTGCAAATCAGTGGGTACAATTGATAATGAACTGTGTTACAACGATGTCTTATAGAGTGAAAATCAATGGAAGATTATCAGAGGTATTTACACCGGAGAGGGGTTTGAGGCAGGGGGACCCTTTGTCCCCATACTTATTTATCATATGTGCCGAAGCTTTCTCGATTCTACTTCAGCGTGCTACAGCGGATGGTTCTTTGGAGGGGGTCAAGGTCTGTAGCGATGCTCCGTCGATAAACCACCTATTTTTCGCGGACGATTCTCTAATCATTATGAAAGCAACAGTCCATAGTGCTCGGAAACTTCAGGAAATACTAGCTTTGTATGAGGAACAGTCTGGGCAAATGATCAATAAAGATAAGTCATCGGCGTTTTTTAGTAAAGGGGTAAGATTTAGAGCCAAAAGAGGAGTATTACAACAGATGGGCATACCGAGAGAGTCCCGAAACCAACGCTACCTAGGCCTCCCAGTACATCTGGGTCAATAAAAAAGCAAAGAGTTTGAATATTTGAAGGAGAAGATTTGGAAACGCATTCAAGGATGGAAGGAGAGGTTATTGTCAAAAGCCGGAAAAGAAATTTTGCTAAAAGCGGTGGCGCAGGCCATCCCAACATATGCTATGTCGGTGTTTGATTTAACAAAAAAACTTTATGATGAAATCAGTTCTATGATCTGTCCTTTCTGGTGGAGTCAACAAGATGGAAAGGACAAATTCCACTGGGTGGGATGGGACATACTGTCAAGCTCTAAGGAGTCAGGAGGTTTAGGCTTTCGCGATCTGCATGTGTTTAACATGGCCATGCTTGCGAGACAGTGCTGGAGAATACTGCACTCGCCGGACTCTCTATGCATTGTGGTTTTGAAAGCTAAATACTTCCCCACTACATCGATCCTCGAAGCGAAACCGGTGAACAGGATGTCATACACTTGGCTCAGCATTCTACGTGGCCTGGAACTTTTGAAGAAGGGTATTGTGTGGAGGGTAGGAGATGGAGAGAATATTGCAGTTTGGTCTGATCCTTGGATCCCCAGAGGATCTACCCGTCGGCCAGCGACACCTCGTGGTCAATCCCTGATCACTAGAATGTGTGATTTGCTTAACCCAATATCTGAATCTTGGGATGAGGGACTGGTTTGTGATAACTTCTCGGAAGCCGATGCAAATGATATCCTATCGATTCCCGTCAGGTCCGATATGGAAGATTCAATAGCATGGCATTTTGATAGTAAGGGAATGTTCAGCGTGAAATCGGCATATCATGTGGGAATTTCAGTCCGAGATGCTTCTAAGGGTCGTGATGCTAGTTCTTCCTTACATGTTACACAAGATTGGAGGAAGATCTGGAAACTAGAAGCTCCTGCGAAACTGCAGCTCTTTTTGTGGCGTTTTGCCCATAACAGTCTACCTCTGCGGATGAATATTGAGAGGAAGTGCATTGATCTTGACACTAGATGCCCCGTTTGCCACTGTTTTAACGAGGATGCTGGACACATTTTTCTGAAATGCAAGCACGTGAAGAAAGTTTGGAGAGCGCTAAATATGGAAGAACACCGTGTGCAGTTCATCTCTTGCCAAAGTGTACCTGCTTTTATGGAGAAATTGTGGTCTCTGCCAGCAAAAACACAACTCCTTATAGCTGTGACCCTCTGGGCTTGGTGGTCGGCTAGAAACAAAGTAAATGCAGGGGAGAAGCAACGCTCTACAAATGAGCTCGAACTCACAATCACCAGACACTTCATGGAATTCGCTAAAGATGAGCATCGGCAGGGACCCATACTGTCACTGAATGAAAAATGGCATGCCCCTCCGGCGGGTTTCTTGAAGGCAAATTTCGATGCGGCTTATCATATGGAAACGCAGGATGGTGCGTTTGGGTATGTTATAAGATCTAAGGAAGGCCAGGTTAGGGCTGCGGGAGCTGGGAAGCTGTCTCATTTGCGTAGTGCTTTACATGCTGAAGCTGAAGCGGGTATTGCGGCAATGGAAGCTGCAGCGAACTTGGGGGCAAACATGATCATCTTTGAGTCTGATTCATCAAATCTTGTCGCTGCAATCAAAACTGGTGCCTATGATCTGGCCGATACGGGTATCCTCTTCAAAGAAGCTAGAAGCTTATGCACACCATTTTGATCTAGCAGATGTTGTTTTCTGTAGACGCACTTGTAATTCTGTCGCATATTGGTTGGCACAGTTTGGCTATCAGGACATCGCTCCTTACTCCACCTAGGAGGAAGATGTTCTAGACTTTGTAATTGGCTTGGTTGCTGGCGATTCTGCCGAGCAACATGTTTAGTGGAATGCATTTTCCCTTCAAAAAAAAAAACAACAACCACTTGTTCAAGATCATTAAGTGTGGGTAGAGAGAGGGCTCTGATACTCTCCATCAAAGAGTGCTTTCCTTCACACATACCAGATCGCCCACATTGTTACCAGTACCGAAATAAACTCCTTATGGCTCATAGAGTCTACAACTCCAAAGATCCATAGCGATGCATCTTCCTCGGTGATCATAGTGATATGTTCCACCACTTGAGCGCCGATACACATTTTTGCCATATTGCGCTCTAACAAAGTATGTCGCCATGAATCAACATCAGCACCACTGGGGATGGCGCCATATTCCTCTTTATGTCTAGTTTCAGCCGTAGGCAAAGAATGCCTAGCCAATCTCCACATAAATATTTTCAACCTGGAAGGTACCTGAATTTTCCAAATGGTTGACCATTGTTTTTTTTGGTTCGCTCCGTATTGGAGTTTGCTGCATTTCCGTAAAACCAATCCTCACGTATCTTCTTAGTTTCAGCAAGCATGTGCTATGCGGACCAAACTGAAAAGAGACCCCTACGAACATACTGACATGCCCACTCGTCATCAAAATGGGTAGTGCTTAAGGCAATATTTCTGATTACCTCTACATGCATCTCAATGAAACCATGCACTATGTGTGCTTAAAGCGATTCAAAGGGCTCTATGAATCGGTTCACTACATAGTACAACATCGATGCTTGTTGTCAGACAGAAAAAGCGAACCATGAAGTTGGTTCGGCTCAAAGGCTATCTTACCTGACACATAAAAGAAGAGGACCAACCAGGTGCATCTGCTGAAGGAAAGAGACAAGGAAAAGAGAATCAAATAGGCCCCACGTTTCCTGCCAAAAGCGGTTCACACATAGCAAATAAAACTAGCCGATTCCTAAATCTGACATGTTTTTCTTTGAATCGAACACACATAGTACATGATCTCACACAGTTTTTCCACGTTCGAGGTGGCCGTCCCCTGATCAATGAAATCACTCACCAGGGTCGGTGGGTTGTCATATTTTAAACATACCACTGGTCTCATAAAAAATCACGTGGTTACCAATTGTTGTTCCAGGATCCGTATTATGTCCACTACCAATCCTTTTAATCAATCCTTGCTTCAATACATCAACACCATCAAGGATCAATCTCCATATTTACGAAGGGTGACTTCCAATTGTGCTAACAGAATATTTCCATCGGGGAAGTAAATGGTCTTCAACAAACGAGAGCTTAGCGATTCATAATCTTGCAAAATCCTCCAAGCTTGCTTTGGACTAGCCCACCCATATAATTTGGACTAGCCATTGCATCCCAAGACACCCAACCAAGTCCTCATTTTACCTTCTTTGCTTCTCCACCATAAGTTATGAATCAAAGAATTTAGATGAAGGCATAAACCCCTTGGTAAACGGAAACAAGACATCGAATATGTATGAACGGACTGAGCAACCACTCTGATAAGAATTTCTTTACCCCCCATAGACAAAAATTGCTCCATCCATCCCAACACTCTTGTCCATAATCTTTCCTTCAGAAACTTAAAGGATCTATTGCATGATCTTCCCATGTCGGATGGCATTCCAAGGTACATTTTGTTCAGAGTTTCATTCTAAACTTCCAATTTCACTTTCACCTATTCTTTGACACTATTAGGGAAGCCCTTGCTGGAAAACAATTTATGACTTGCCCCTATTAATTATTTGTCCTGGTGCCATACGATAAGCGTTAAAGACCTCATGCACCTCCCTAGCACCACCATCACTCGCTTTGAATAGCAACATGTTATCATCGGCAAACAAGAGGTGTTTAACTGTCGGATAAGTTGACGCCACCTTGATACCTTCAAGATGTGACTGGCTTGAGTTTTTTAAAAGGCATGAAAGACCCTTTGCCGCTATCAAAAAGATATAAGGTGATATAGGGTCACCCTGCCAGAACCCTCTCGTTGGTCTGGAACTTTCAAGAGGAGAACCATTAAATAAAACAGAGAAAGACACTGAAGATACAATTCTCATTACCATACCTATCCATCTTTTAGAAAAGCCCAACTTGAGCATTATTTCCTTCAAATACACCCATTCAATATGATCATACGCTTTCCGCATGTCCAACTTCAACGTGCATAAATAGTTTTTGTCTGCCTTTCGCCACTTCATAAAATGTAAACATTCGTAGGCAGCGATAATATTATCGGTGATCAACCAACCTGGCACAAAGGCAGATTGTTCCACTGATATAGTGTCTGGGAGGATCAGTTTTAACCCGTTTGCCAACACTTTAGAGGCAATATATCTTGGCAAGCACATTGCACAAACTGATTGGGCGAAATTGTCGCAAATCATAAGGAATCACCGGGTATTTAAACTATGAATTTTTTGTCGATTTCACTTGGATCATCCAGCCCTTCCAAGATCCTAATAATAATGTTAGTCACCTCTTGGCCACACAAAGACCAATGTGGCTGGAAGAAGTTGGTGGGAAAACCATCTGGCCCCGGAGATTTCGCAAAGAACATTTGAAACGATGCCATTCTAACCGCTTGGGCCGTAACTTGATCAACGATGTGTTCATTTCTCCCAAGACTTTCCTTGGCACAATGTTAAGTACCGCCTCCATATTTGAAAACCGACCAAGACTACCTCTTGGTGGTAATGATATAGTAGAAGCGGGACTTGGCATAAGAATTCCGAAAATCCATCTCTGACAGGAATCAAACTCCGATCGTTGGGGTACGCTACAGCGATCCAACCATTGGGCTACTGCCCCGTTCTCTACCGCCTCCATATTTTAAACACCTTGGGACTGATATAATGTTTTGTAGAAATCCGTAGTAATGGTACTCATCTCAGCAACATCTTCTGTGATAGAACCATCTGCTCTACTCGACTAAGAAATTTTGTTCTTTTGTTTTCGTCTACTAGCTCGACGGTGAAAGAAATGTGTATTCTGGCCCCCCTCGGCTAGCCACTATATTTGCCTCCACATTGTCTCATCTCTACTCTCGAGTTCGAGGATATGTTCTACAGTTTTATTCTATTCATACATCGAGTCTATTCTCCCTGGATCGGGCGGATTATCCCTGAAACCGAGTGAGATCCTCATCATAGTCTCTTCAACTCGTACTTGACACTCCCAAAAGAGGTCGTGTCCCAACTTTCTAAAGCGACGTAAGTTTCTGTAATTTTAATACTCCCTCCGACTCAAATTAGATATCAAAAATTTATCTATATTTGGATATATCTAGACACTATCTAGTATTCGTTCAAATTTAGACAAATTTGCGATATCTATTTTAAGATGGAGGGAGTACTAAATCATGTGCCGACTTAGCAGCTTTGTCAGCCTTCCATTCTTGCTCGACCAAAGCAAAAAAACTGGGTGCTTCTCCCACATCAGAGTTGTTAGCATAAAACTACCACTTTTGTGGCAAAATTCTGAAAATCTACCATTTACGTTTTCGTAGTAAAAATCTACCATATTTTAAGTCAGTTTTTTCAAATCGTACTAAACTCGTCCCGACTGCGAATTGACACGGGAATTGATAAGGCTGGCCCACCTGCAGTGGCGACGAGAGACGACAGCCGTTAACGGCAGCTGCGGGTAAATTTTGGAAAACTACCACTTTTTTGCTCAATATTCAGAACTACTGCTTTTCAAAAAACATTCTATTTATTTGTGAACATCCATAACTTTTGAATACAAATTCAAATGGAAAAACTTTTAATACTCCCTCCGACCCATATTACTTGACTTGGATTTATCTAGATTCGGATGTATCTAGTACTAAAACATGTCTAGATACATCCGAATCTAGACAAATTCAAGTCAACTAATATGGGTCGGAGGGAGTACAAAAAATGCTTAGAAATGCTTGAATATTTCAACTACAAACTTAGTTCACTATTTCGGATAATTAAAATATGCAAACAATTAAAATTGTTTCTATTAACTTAGTTCACTATTTTGGATAATTAAAATATGCAAACAATTAAAATTGTTTCTATTCGGATAATTAAAATATGCAAACAATTAAAATTGTTTCTATTAACTTAGTTCACTATTTCGAATAATTAAAATATGCAAACAGTTAAAATTGTTTCTATTAGTAGTTGAAATATTCAAGCATTTCTAAGCATTTTTTGTATTAAAAGTTTTCTTATTTAAATTTGTATTCAAAAGTTATGGACGTTCGTAAATAAACAAAATGTTTTTTGAAAAGTGTTAGTTTTCCGAATATTGAGCAGAAAAGTGATAGTTTTTCGAAATTTACCCGCAGCTGCCTTTAACGGCCGTTAACGGTTGTCGTCTCTCATCGCCACGTCAGCACTGTAGATGGGCCAGTCTTGCCAGTTCCTGTGTCAATTCACGGTCAGGACGAGTTTAGTGCGATTTGAGAAAACTGACTTAAAATGTGGTAGATGTTGCTATAAAAACGTAAAGTGTGCTAGATTTTCGAAATTTTATTACAAAAGTGATATTTTTATGCTAACAACTCCCACATCATCTCCTATCTGAACGGATGTTCTCCTGTTCTTTGCATCCTCTCACTCCTCGGCCGGGAGTTTCGCAAGCAATGATCGGAGCACGTCGCCGTCAAAAATTGACAATGTTGTAGGGATGCCTCAGGAACCGTGCGTCTCACGAGGGAGATGCAAGAGCACGATCCAGCCTAACCCTACACCAACTCCCACCCGTGATTCTTTACTCGAAAGTCCACGGACGTCCTTCAAAGCCCAGGTCACACAGACCATTAAAATCAACCATGTCTCACATGGTAAGCATTCCATGATAAGCAACCAGCACAGATGGTTGTATCTGGAAACCATCTGTTATACCGTCTCCGATCCAAATTAATGTTTTCGGATTTGTCTAGGTTCGAATGTATCTAGCACTAAAATATAACTAGATGTATTTAAATCAAGATAAATCTAAGAACGCTAATATGGATCGGAGAAAGTACTCCCTCCGTCTCAAAATAAGTGACTTGAGTTTGTCTAGATTCGTATGTACCTACATCTAAAACGTGTCTAGATACATTCGAATCTAGACAAACTCACATCACTTATTTTGGGACGGAGGGAGTATTTTTTTAGTAAAAAAGGAATGAATTTGTTACTACTTCCTCTAGTGTTGGTGATGCTCGTTGTCTATGAACCCAAAATCAATTATATATGTACGACATAACTCACACACGAGCATTTGGGACAAGACGACAAAGATGATTAACAGAAAAATTTACGGCCACACATTGCAAGTGTCTCTTTTTTGTCAAAGCTACCGAGATAATAGAGAGGGGGTATGCATTGTTTTATTTTGCGAAAATTTCACCGATCTATTAATAATCATCACGACTCCATGAGCCCTCCACTGATTCTAGACGCACTAGCGAAGCGAGAGGATAGGACAGGGAGAATCTTATTCTGACTTAAGGATATATCCACCGTCTAATCATCCTAAAGAAGGCACTAAAAAAGGTCTAAACAAAAAACAAAAACCTTCCACCGGTGAGAGGTCGTGGTCCGCCACTCCTCCAAGCCCTCAAGGCCTCAAGGAACGGATTGGCGGCTTTGCCGGCATGGGGGGCGAAACCCTAGGGTTCTAGAGCCGCCTTATCTATCGCATCTTCAGTCCGGTACGTACTGGTTCAGTATTGGGGCATGGGTTGTTGGAGTAAATTTCAGATCATAGGAAGTTTCAGTGAGGAAGACACCTTCAGCGAGAGTGGGGACACCGTGCCCTTGCCCTGAGCGTGTGCCTAAGCTGTAATTCTTTCTTCTTACTTTTTGTGATGTCTTCTCGTTCCACCGTGATTCTACAGAGGAGGGGTAGCAGGAACTCTGATTTTATTTTTAGTGTAGCTGATACGTAGTTGTGGTGGCTGCAAAATAGGGGGACATTTGTGCACACTTAAGACCTTTTTTTTACTTCCACCGAGTTTCAGCAGCATGGTGCACGCGGGGTCTCGGCGGCGGATGCATGATGGTGGACATGTGTAGGGTGATGGAGCCGTCTGGCGTTGTGGCGGCGTCGACTGGCAAAGACTGCGGATCTTTGCCCTGGAGATTGCTCGGCGGATTGACGACGGTGACGGTTTTTGTAGCATGTGTATGAGGTACTCGCTAAGAGCCTGCTAGACCAAATAAGTGCTTCCTTCTCGATAAAGGGTGTGTCAGGGTATGCGATGTCCCCAGTTCCTAGTTGATGGGGGGTCAAGTTTCCGAGGTATAAGGGCTTGCTGATATGATCTTTATCCATTGTCGGGTTTGTAGGTGTTAAGTGGTGGCTTCGAACTTTTTGATGTATACTCTTTGTCAGTCCTTTGTTAAATAAATTAATAAGAAGAGACCGTATATGCATCTTTTTGATGTAGAGGCCAGGGTCTCATCCTCCATTTCGAAAAAAATAACTTGGACCATTGATCGTAATAAGAAAACAAATTCTGTTGTACTTAGCAATATTAACCAAAATTTTATTTCCTTATAATCTTAGCTAGTATATTTATTTATTACATTCAGGAACCAACAGGGGCTTCATATTTCTTAATAATTTATTCAGCCTATGTATGATCCTTATTATAGACTTGTAAATTGCACCTGTCAAAATTTACTATATTTTTTACTTAATATAACATTAAACATAGCATTTTATCTAACATATTTTGCCATTACACTTAGAAAAATTAATCACATTTTTTACTTTTTTATAACTTATTATATCAACATACTATCTTGACTAATATATTTTTCTATTACACTTAACAATCTTAACCACATAATAGTGTAATTGTACTTTAAGATAAGATTATTTAGTCATACATTCCTAATGTTTGTCATTACACCTATATTTGCACCAATTATAATGCAAGGTAAGTTACACGGTTATTTAGTTTTGGAAGTTGCCATTTAAAAACCTTCCTTTCAACGAAAGTTCCTGTCATTTGCGTAAAAAAGATGAACATTCTTGGATATGAGAAAGAAATGGAAAAATCACAATGCTCCACAAATTAATTTATGACACTGGATGAATAATAATAGTAGTATACATATGTTCGCCTCTTTGCGCTCATTCTAGCATACAAAATATCTTGCCCAAGAGTTCTCAGGTATATGATCTAATAATAACTTTATAGAAGTTTCTAGAGTAAATAATTCTCTATCTTAGGTGTAACTAAATAGAAAATTCCGGAGTGTACAACTTGTTTTAACGAGTTGTGATTGGTTAAGTGTAATTTGGCGCATGAAATAGCTAGATAGGGATCTACTTTAAAGGATAGTTTTATTTGGGAGGGTGACCCCCTGCTGCTTTAATGCCTTTTGTAATCAAAGATGTAACATTGTTTTGATTATGGCAGCAAGTTTCAGACGCACTCTTTTTCTTACCATGGTACCTAAGGGGACTGAAATATTTTTAATAAGACGGCTTGCTTGCCTAATATAGTATTTGTTTAAAAAAAGTGTAATTTATGATGTATCAATGTGTCCATGATCCTTATTCAGTTGGTATAGAACGTATGATTTTCTCTTGCTTTGATCTACAATATGCATTTTTTTAACAAGTACAATATGCATATAAAACTCTTGGTTCTTCCTTTAAGCTGATTTGATCTATAAGATGCATATATGGTTTTCTCTTGGTTCTTCCTCTTTAAGATGGTTAAAACCAACTTACCTTATCAAAATGGATCCACGTGACGATTTGGACAACCACATATCCTATTGAATCCATAAACACACTTTGCGTATAATACATGATCTTAATTATGCTACAAGCGCTCTTAATGCGCTACCGTGTTTACAAAGGACAATGACATATCAAAAAAACTTGCACTAATATATATAGTAGAAGTATACCCACTTAAAAAGTTCACAAATTTTGGTGCAAATCATAGGTGGATATGGAAACATACCCTTTCATTGAAAAGGGTGGTATGGCACATTTGGTCTCGATAAAACTAAGTCATATGTAGCAGGCCCTATCGGGCCTAAGAGCATCTCCACTCGAGGGCTCTAAAGGCCCCCCAAATGGCTATTGTGGGTGTCGGCGCCCAAAAACTCTTCTAGCTGGCCCCTCGAAATCCACTTTGGCGCCGGCGTAGCCCATTTAGTTACCCAACACCCCCATGTCGAACCCTACCCACCGTGGGCTAGAGGGGTGTCAGATGGGGCTTGTTCGTCTGCGGTACCAAAGTTGGCAGGCCAGCGCATGGTGGTACCTAAGTTGCCTGAAATTACCGCGTTTTGAAAAGTTGGGCCGCCAACTACTGAGAGGGGCCATTTCGAGGCAAATTCATCTCACCCTTGCCAAATACAAACATTCCGTTAAACCGCCCCGTGAAGCATACGGTCGGGACCCACATGTCGGTTATCTGTCCGTGACGCGGGTGCCAACGCGGCAACCTCTTAGGCAAATCGAGCAGCTAAGTGGATTGGATGCGTTGACCAATTTCACAAATCCATTCCCAGCTTTCCCCTAGCACCGGTGGCGTCGGAATCCACCCTCCAGGCAGGACGATCCCTTCAGACATTTGACTTCTGGGGCCAAGTTGCTACGCCCAGTTGCTGCGCCCAGTCGCTGATACCGAGTTCCAATGTCGCATGCCGTAGCCGCCGTTGCGAGGCTCTAGCCCGCCTCCACGACCGATGAGCCGAGCAGTTCAGAGGATGGCAGATCCTACTATCAAGGAAGAAGAAGTTCTGCCTACAAGCGGGTGAGCTACCCTTCTCTTTGCTATTCGCACTAATTACAACTACTAGCTGGCTACTGAACCTCAAATTGTTCGTTAGCCCAACGCTGACAAACATATTTTGTCCATAGTTCTCTGTCAAGTGGGATCTGCGCGGACCCCCCTTACCTGGTTACGGTAGTCCTCTACAGGTACGACTCCAAGGGCAAGTGGTATGGAAGCCATTGTTTCACGATGGAAGAAGAGCCTGATCAGATCTTCACTATATCCGGTATGGTTGCTGCTCTGCGTAATCATGTTGAAGTATGGCCGAAGCAGACTGCAAAGTTATGGCATCATGGTTCCTATATCGTGTGACAGTCAGCTAATTGGGTTGATGAAAAGGTATGCTTCGGATTGCATGTTTGAGTTGAATTGTGATGTAATGGATGTGGAAGCTGCTGCAACTAGGAGTCGCCCTTCTATTCTTGGACAGGGTGGTTGCTCGAACGCAATTAGCTCCTGGTAAGCAAAGGTCGCTTGGGGTTCGCATGTTTGTGCTGAATTGTAATTTTTGTTTTATTTACTCTGTAGATATTGGGCAGTTCTGCAACAGTCTTGTTTCTTTGACAGGAAGCGCCGCAAGGTTAGAAACATGACTGCCGGGTCAGTCATTTTGCTGCCCGAAGAAATTAAAAACGAGTGGAAAGATGATGCTGGACATGATTCTGGTGCCCATCGTCCCAGCGATGCAGAGTACGTGAAGCTAAGAAAATTGACACCGAGGAAGAGGAAGAAGGCAGGAAATGAAGAAGCCATTGGACGTGAAGGATTGGCACCCAGGCTGCGGAAGAAGGCTGCTGGCAATGAAGATGCATAGTAGTGTGTTGAACTTGAACCTATATATGTAATTCTGTTAAATTCTGGAGCTCTGTGTGTGGCACGTTGCTGGGCGAAACAATCTACCCACGTTCTCTGAGTAAAATGTAGCGCGACTTAGGGTTTGGAAACACCCGAGTCAGTAGTTGAATCCGAAATTGTGATTGTGCCACTACTATATGAAAACAAGGATCCACCGGTTCCATGATTGCTGAGGGGCAGGAGGTCTCCAAATACGACGGAATGTAAGTGGCACAGAAATAAATTATTTAAGCTGTCACACTCCACGAAGCAGCAACTTATTTCAGATGCTGCACAACGACGTGGCAACATAAACAACAATGTTCTCACCGATAATGCCCAGATGAGGAGGAAATGGGTACCACTTTATGGCCTAATCTTGAGCCCGTCTGTCTCACCGCCTCTCTGCTCCTGCATCCCCTGCATCTGGCGAAGCTCCTAGATCTCCAGTAACCGGGTGTACGTGTTTCCACTTTATAAATTATGGTTGTGCCATTTGCATGCGGCCAAATCCACGTAGATTACGTTTAAACAAACCACCAATGTCAGAATACACTAGTAGAAAAGGGGTCTTTGGTCCACGGTCACATTCCCAATCCGGGACAGAGATCTAAATCAAGGCAGAAATTGATCTAAATCACAAATTCTTCCACAAATTAATCGAGACGGAGATCTAAATCGAGGCAATTCATTAATTTAACCACAAATTCTTCTAAACAAAGGTGAGATTTCACATCCTACATTAATTCAACCACTAGTCAACAATTTCACTTCCGCTGCCGCTGTCCTCCGAGCCACCGGCTTCCTCGTCTTCGTCGGACAGAACCTCCACGATTTCCACATTGTACGCGAGACGGAGCACCTCTTCGCGGTGAGCGGTGGCGATGACGGTGAACTTGGTCCGTCCAGGGACGGACCAGAACCTCTCCCGCCCTTCTCGGTTGCGGAGATCCCGGTGCACCACGCGCCCGTAAACAATGCGGTTGCCAATCTTGGCCTTCCGCTCCTTCTTGAACAGCGCCGGCCAGTACGGGCTGGCTGCCGCATACCGAGGCAGCGCCCTCTTCCATGCGGGCATCTGGAGGCGGAGCGCCACGATTTCGCTCTCCATCACGGCTCCGCCGGGGACGAGAAGCAGAGCCACTGGCACCCCCGCATAGCTGATGCGCCATCTGTGGGGCACCGTCGTGGCCGGAAGCGCGAGGATGTCGAAGTGCGCGAACATCACCGCCTCGTAGAAGTTCAGCGAGGGCATCTCCATGGCGGCGCGGTGGAGATTGGAGAGGGAGCGAGGGGGTGGACGACGCGGTGGAGATTGGAGAGGGCGAGGGGATGGGCGATGAAGCGACGAGCTGTGGCGCCTCCTATTTGTACACGAGGACGACGAAGCGACGGGCGGAATATCCAAGGGGCATTGGTCAGACAAAAGGAAGTAATGCAGGGTTAAGACAGATTAACGGGCGACCAATTTTTTTACTCCCAAGACTCCGGGGCCAATAGTTCAGACCGCTAGGTCAACAAGTACAACTATTACAACTTAAAAAAGGCACGGGGCTTAATCTAAATAGAACTAGTTAACACACATCTCCTTGATCTTCCTAATCTTAGCCCTATGGCATCTTCCTACGAGAGAAAGGACCGAATCGTCTGCTCCTTCCTTTTAGCATCTTCCTTGCACAACTTCAATTGTTTCTCTGCATCTTTCCTCATGCACTTGTAAATACTCGTAGTTGTGAACTGCAGGACTTTGGCCTGGTGAAGATCCTTCCTTGCTTGAGTCAGTTCTTGCTCTGCTTTAGCCTTCAGGGACAACGCCGCGTGCCTCTCCTTCTCGACTTTGCTAACCCTGTCTTCCACCCCCATGAGATCTCGCTTATGCTTGGTTGTGTCAACTGGTTCCCATAGCTTCGTCTCAACACTGTCAAGAGGTGAGCTGAATGCGGATTCTTTCAACTCAACAGTCATTTCCGATAGTTTGTCCAGCGTTTTCTGCATAGATTTGGGCCACTCTGGATCTACCCATTTGACACCGTAGAAACCTGGCTCAAAAAATAGATAACTGGCCACAAATGATAGAGATAGAGATAAGACGACTCACATCGAAATCACCGTCCCTGTCGTCACGACGCGTTTCCTCGTCATCTCACCTTGAACCCATGGCGAGAGGGGAGGGGGGTGGCTGCCGGAGAGGGGATTGGGATGGCGGCACCGTCGGCTTGCAGCTACGGCAGGATGGGAGTGAAGTGGGGAATGTGGCTTCGAGGGGAAGGAAGGGAAGTACGGGTAGGAAGAGAAGTAATGGGGACGTGTCACTGGGATATGGCCCGCTCAACTCGTGAGTCGTGACACTCGCAACAGGGGATCCCCCGGTGTTGCCAGTTTGTCCAGAGCAAGCATGGCCAATCATGCCGCAGAACAGACTACTCGCGGATCGATCTCACGAAAACCATCCCAATCGTCCAAGCGTCCCGATCGAACGGTATGTAACAATCGACAAGCAGAACAACTGTGTTAGGGCATGCCTTCTAGAAGACTCGGTCTAACGCTAAGGTTAGGGCTCTCCTAAGGTTAATTAGTATCCATATGCGGTTTATGAAAATAACATGCATCCAATGATGCGGGTGGATCTAGCTGTGGTTAATGAGAAGAGCAGACATGCAATGACACCGGTGATATGTGGTTTGTGGGAAGAACACACATGCAATGACTCTGGTGATATGTGGTTTGTGGGAAGAACAGACATGCAATGACTCTAGCTATGGTTAATGAGAAGAGCAGACATGCAATGACACCGGTGGATCCATGTGTGGTTAATGAGAGGAACACAAATGCTATGACACTGGGTGTGGTTCATGATATGGTTTGTAAGAAGAACACACATGCAATGACTCTAGTTGTGGTTCATGAAAAGAGCAGACATGCGATGACTCTAACTGTGGTTCATGAAAAGAGCAGACCTGCGATGCCACCAGTGTATTCATGTGTGGTCTACGAGACGAACACACATGCAATTACACCAGTGGATCCTTACGTGGTTTGTGAGAATAACACACATGCAATGACACTGGTGGATCCATGTGTGGTTCATGGGAAGAACACCCATGCAATGACACAGGTGATATGTGGTCTGTGAGAAGAACACACATGCAATGACTCTGGTGATATGTGGTTTGTGAAAAGAACAGACATGCAATGACTCTAGCTGTGGTTAATGAAAAGAGCAGACATGCAATGACATCGGTGGATCCATGTGGGGTTAATGAGAACACACATGCAATGACACTAGGTGTGGTTCATGATATGGTTTGTGAGAAGAACACACATGCAATGACACTGGTGGATCCATGTGTGGTCTGTGAGAAGAAAATACATGCAATGACATTGGGTGTGGTTCATGATATGGTTTGTGAGAAGAACTAACATGCAATGACACTGGTGGATCCATGTGTGGTCTTTGGGAAGAACACACATGCAATGACACTGGTGATATGTGGTTTGTGAGAAGAACACACATCCAATGACTCTAGCTATGGTTAATGAAAAGAGCAGACATGCAATGACACCGGTGGATCCATGTGGGGTTAATGAGAAGAACACACATGCAATGACACTGGGTGGATCCATGTGTGGTTTGTGAGAAGAACACACATGCAATGACACTGGTGGATCCATGTGTGGTTCATGGGAAGAACACACATGCAATGAAACTGGTGATATGTGGTTTGTGAGAAGAACACACATCCAATGACTCTAGCTGTGGTTAATGAAAAGAGCAGACATGCAATGACACTGATGGATCCATGTGGGGTTAATGAGAAGAACACACATGCAATGACACTGGGTGGATCCATGTGTGGTTTGTGAGAAGAACACACATGCAATGACACTAGTGGATCCATGTGTGGTTCATGGGAAGAACACACATGCAATGACTCTAGTGATATGTGGTTTGTGAAAAGAACAGACATGCAATAACTCTAGCTGTGGTTAATGAGAAGAGCAGACATGCAATGACACCAGTGGATCCATGTGTGGTTTGTGAGAAGAACACACATGCAATAACACCGGGTGTGATTCATGATATGGTTTGTAAGAAGAACACACATGCAATGACTCTAGCTGTGGTTCATGAAAAGAGCACGCATGCGATGACTCTAGCTGTGGTTCATGGGAAGAGCAGACATACAATGACACTGGTGGATACATGTGTGGTACATGGGAAGAACACACATGCAATGACACTGGTGGATCCATGTGTGGTCTGTGGGAAGAACACACATGCACTGACACTGGTGGATCCATGTGTGGTTCATGGGGAGAACACACATGCAATGCCACTGGTGATATGTGGTTCATGAAAAGAGCACGTGTGCGATGACTCTAGCTGTGGGTCATGGGAAGAGCAGACATACAATGACACTGGTGGATCCATGTGTGGTTCATGGGAAGAACACACATGCAATGACACTGGTGGATCCATGTGTGGTCTGTGGGAAGAACACACATGCAATGACACTGGTGGATCCATGTGTGGTTCATGGGGAGAACACACATGCAATGACACCGGTGATATGTGGTTTGTGAGAAGAACACACATGCGATGACTCTAGCTGTGGTTCATGAAAAGAGCAGACATGCAATGAAACTGGTGGATCTATGTGTGGTTCATGGGAAGAACACACATGCAATGACACTGGGTGGATCCATGTGTGGTCTGTGGGAAGAACACACATGCAATGACACTGGGTGGATCCATGTGTGGTCTATGGGAAAACACACATGCAATGACACTGGTGGATCCATGTGTGGTCTGTGGGAAGAACACACATGCAATGACTCTAATTGTGGTTCATGAAAAGAGCAGACATGCGATGACACTAGTGGATCCATGTGTGGTTCATGGGAAGAACACACATGCAATGACACTAGTGGATCCATGTGTGGTCTGTGAGAAGAACACACATACAATGACTCTAGCTGTGGTTCATGAAAAGAGCAGACATGCGATGACTCTAACTGTGGTTCATGGGAAGAACACACATGCGATGCCACCGGTGGATCCATGTGTGGTCTATGAGAGGAACATACATGCAATTACACCGGTGGATCCTTACGTGGTTTGTGAGAATAACACACATGCAATGACACTAGTGGATCGATGTGTGGTTCATGGGAAGAACACACATGCAATAACACTGGTGGATATGTGGTTTGTGAGAAGAACACACATGCAATGACTCTAGCTATGGTTCATGAAAAGAGCAGATATGCAATGACACTAGTGGATCCATGTGTGGTCTGTGGGAAGAACACACATGCAATGACTCTGGTGATATGTGGTTTGTGAAAAGAACAGACATGCAATTACTCTAGCTATGGTTAATGAAAAGAGCAGACATGCAATGACACCGGTGGATCTATGTGTGGTTAATGAAAAGAACACACATGCAATGACACTGGGTGTGGTTCATGATATGGTTTGTGAGAAGAACACACATGCAATGACACTGGTGGATCCATGTGTGGTCTGTGGGAAGAACACACATGCAATGACATTGGTGATATGTGGTTTGTGAGAAGAACACACATCCAATGAATCTAGTGGATCCTTACGTGGTTTATGAGTAGAACACACATTCAATGAACTCTAGTGGATCTATCTTGGCATAATTTGATGTATGCCATGATGTATTTCATTGTACAAGACACTCACTTTCCATTTTTATACTACTCAGTATCGCCCTTAGTTTTATGTGGTACTACTTAGTTTTGCCCCCCTCTCTATCTTTCGTAGAAGCACAAATCTGTGCTCACCCTGTCTGCTACTTCCTGATTGGTTATCACAGTTGTCACGCGGATCGTGCGCACCAACCGTTGGTTCTGTGTGATCCAACAATGATCGTTGCACACATCGTGCCCTTCACAGTACAACGTGAGACAACACAGACGTCTCCCTCAGCGAGACTTCTACAAGAAGGAACACGATGCCGTCCATGGAAAAAGTCGTCGAGCGGTCATGTCATGTTTAATCAAGTCTGAAAAGCCTACTACTGCTACTACTACGCCACAACGCATGCGTCATCGAGTGCACGGTCGTTGATGGACAACTGCAATTTATTGCCACTTGATTTTAATAAGACATATCCCATTTTTTACGCAGCGGCTCTCAATCGCCATTTTTAGGGCCGTGTCAAACTTCGTACATAGAAATTGTGTGTGCGCCCTTTGCATGCGGCTCAATACAGAACTACCATGCATGGCCCGGGAAAAAACGTGACCTACCGTGCGCGAGTCGCGGTGCACGGTGCAGTCGACTGCGCGGCGCGTTGCACGGTGGTGCAACAAAACGTGCCTTGCTTCTATCCACCTTAACTATAGAGCCCCTCTCCGCACACCCACTCCCACTCTCGCTCACTGTCCCCACGCAACCCTCTCCACTATCCCACCAGCATCCGCAAACTCCCGAGAATACCCCGTCTGCGCCGACGATGGCCGAGGAGGATAAGGTGGCCATCGTTGCCTCCGTGGCCGCCGGCGAGGAGGCCCCCGTGTCCTCGCCGGTCCCCCTCAGCGTGTTGAAAGCAGCCGCTGTCCCTGTCCAGGCCCCAGTGGAGGCATCGATGGCAGTCGTCGTTCCCGTCCAGGCCCCCATCCCAGCTACCGACGGAGCCACCAAAGAGGAGCCCCCCGCCGGTGAGGAGGCCCCCGCCGGTCACAAGCAGATCACACACTTCTTGGGCACCTACGATCCAGATAAGTACATCGCTCTGCTGAACCCATAGGACACCGGCATCGACGATCTATGGTCGGAGGTAACTAGGGTTTGCTCCCCTCCCCTGGTTCTTCTACCGTTTGTTAGAAATAATGGGCTAATCTATTTAAAATTTAGCTGGTATTGTCATGTTTAATATTCTAGAATTAATCATGGAAATTGTGCCTAATTATCCAACACCGTTCCCATCGTTGGATGCTAGATCTTGGTTTATTAGGATTCGCTTGTTCGCATTTTGATTGCTCGATCTTCTTACATCATCTACTCCCCCTTTTTCCTTTTCTTCCAATAGGTTTCCGGCATCGACGCCTGTAGCGATGACGAGTCCATTCACACTAAGGCTCGTCAGGTGCTGAGGAGGCTGCGGGCCGGCCAGTATGATGACTACCTCACGGGCCCCTACTACAGTTTCCCCTTCCGCAAGGGGATCGCCTACTGCTTGACGAGTCGCGCCGCTGGCGGCACCGACTTCAACACCTTACTGAAGCATGCAGAGGCCACGGGCTCCGGCATCCACAAAGGTGGCAAGCGCGAGATCGTGAACATCAATGCCTACATCTCTGAACACCGGGCTCTCGGCATTCACCTCCGAAACCTCCAGCGGGTGGCCATCAAAGAGGGTCGCATGCCTCCAATCAGGCCCAAGGCCCCCAAGATCAAGGGACTGGGCAGCAAGAAGTGGCGGAGGCGCCAGAGGGAGATGGAGGCGCTGGTGAATCAACGGGTTGGATGTCTCCTTGAATGTACATACATCTGCCACGGCTGCTGCTGCTAAGCAGCTTCGTTTGATTTTCTATATTTTGCTTGCATCCTATTTCTGGCTGAATGCATCGAACCCCGTTAAGCAACCTACTACTTTCTATCGCTATATCCTATTTAGCCGCGACAGCTATATCTACATTTGTTTTGTTTTCTGAATGAATGTATTCTGCCTGGTGTGATTTGCTGCTTTAGATTTGCTATCTGATCGGAGGCAAAAAGAGGTCCAAAAGGGAATGAATTATCGAAGAGAGAATCTTCTCTAGATTTGCTACCAATTTGGGAAAAATGAAACATATCTGTTTAGCGAGAGAGGAAAAGGGTACTCTTTCAAACTGCCAGTTAACGGGCTACCATCTTGACGAGGCCCCATCTTGACATCTCCCTCTACAAGAAGGAACATGATGCCGTCCATGGAAAAAGTCGTCGAGCAGTCATTTCACGTTTAATCAAGTCTGAAAAGCCTACTACTGCTACTACTACGCCACAACGCATGTGTCATCGAGTGCACAGTCGTCGATGGACAACTGCAGTTTATTGCCACTTGATTTTAATAAGACACATCCCATTTTTTACGCAGCGGCTCTCAATCTCACTTCCAACTGGGGCCCACCATAAGAAGCTTGGACGCGCTAGCCGCAGGCCGAACAACTGAGCTCGACGAGACCTAACGTCTCCGGTTCATCGAGTCACTCGCAGCCATCAACACATCCCTTTACCGAATCTATCACAACCCCACAAATCTCGCCGTACAGCCACCTACCTTCCCCTCTACATTTCCACTTTTAACTATCGTCAATTTTAGGGCCGTGTCAAACTTCGTACATAGAAATTGTGTGTGCGCCCTTTGCACGCGGCTCAATACAGAACTGCCATGCATGGCCCGGGAAAAAACGTGACGTACCGTGCGCGTGTCGCGGTGCACGGTGCAGTCGACTGCGCGGCGCGTTGCACGGTGGTGCAACGAAACGTGTCTTGCTTCTATCCACCTTAACTATAGATCCCCTCTCCGCACACCCACTCCCACTCTCGCTCACTGTCTCCACGCAACCCGCTCCACTGTCCCACCAGCACCCGCAAACTCCCGAGAATACCCCGTCCACACCGGCGATGGCCGAGGAGGATAAGGTGGCCATCATTGCCTCCGTGGCCGCCGGCGAGGAGGTCCCCATCTCCTCGCCGGTCCCCCTCGACGTGGTGAAAGCAGCCGCTGTCCCAGTCCAGGCCCTAGTGGAGGCATCGATGGCAGCCGCCGTTCCTGTCCAGGCCCCCGTCCCAGCTACCGACGGAGCCACCAAAGAGGAGCCCCCCGCCGGCGAGGAGGCCCCCTCCAGTCACAAGCAGATCACACACTTCTTGGGCACCTACGATCCAGATAAGTACATCGCTCCGCTGAACCCCTACGACACTGACATCGACGACCTATGGTCGGAGGTAACTTGGGTTTGCTCCCCTCCCCTGGTTCTTCTACCGTCTGTTAGAAATAATGGGCTAATCTATTTAAAATTTAGCTGGTATTGTCATGTTTAATATTCTAGAATTAATCATGGAAATTGTGCCCAATTATCCAACACCGTTCCCATCGTTGGATGCTAGATCTTGGTCTATTAGGATTCGCTTGTTCGCATTTCGATTGCTCGATCTTCTTACACCATCTACTCCCCCATTTCCCTTTCTTCCAATAGGTTCCCGGGCACGATGTCTGCAGCGATGACGAGTCCATTCACACCAAGGCTCGTCAGGTGCTGAGGAGGCTGCAGGCCGGCAAGTACGACGGCTTCCTCAGGGGCCCCTACTACAGCTGCCCCTTCCGCAAGAGGGGCGTCTACTGCTTGACGAGTCGTGCCGCTGGCGGCTAACAACTAAGTTGTCAATTTAGCTGCACCTGGAAACAATCTTGCTCACAACAGTTTATCAGTAGCAATATTTTTGTAGTAGGAATAGTAAAGTAACAGCAGTAGTAAAGCAGAGACAGTAGTAACAAAAGCAGTAAACAGTGGAATTCGATTGCGGTAGGCATCGGGATGGATGGACGGGTGTTGCATGGACAAGACAATTCACATAGCAATCAGAACATAGGGCAATTGCAGATAAATAAGATAAAGCATCCAAGTACTAGACAATCCTAGGCATGTGTTCCATATATAGTCATACGTGCTCGCAATGAGAACTTGCACAACATCTTTTGTCCTGCCAGCCCATTTGTAGCGGGGCCTCTAGGGAACTACTGGCAATTAAGGTGCTCCTTTTAATAGAGCACCGGAGCAAAGCATTAACACTCCATGAACACATGTGATCCTCACATCAAATCCTTTCCCTTCCGGTTATCCCGATTTCTGTCACTTCAGGGCCATTGATTCCGGACAACAACGTGTGTATACAACTTGTAGATAAGACCAAAAACAATACTATCATAATGAATCAATAACATGTTCAGATCTGAAATCATGGCACTCGGGCCCTAGTGATAAGCATTAAGCACAACAAGTCGCAAAAAAGTCATAAAGCACTAATAAAAGATACTAGGCACCATGCCCTAACAATCTGATGCCATTACATGAACGATCTCATGCAATACCTATTATCCCCATAGCCTACAGCGGGGGATTACTCACTCATAGATGGGGGAAACATGGATGGTCGATGGAGAAGCGATGGTGATGATGATGGCGATGATCTCCTCCAATTCCCCGTCCCGGCAGGGTGCCAGAACGGAGTTTCTGGTGCTGTTTCATGGAATCTGGTGGTGGCGGCGGAGCGGAACTCCTTATGGAAAATCGTCGAACCCCCCGAAGTTTTTAGGTCAGAAGGCTCCTTATAGGCGAAGAGAGAGGCCGAGGGGGTGCCTAGGGGTCCCACACCACCCCCTGGCACGGCCTGGCCTGGCCCGCGCCACCAGGTGGTGTGGCCACCCCCTAGCTCTTCTCCTTCTCGTATTCTGGCTCCTGGAGTCTTCGGGTGAAATAGGATTTTTGGCATATTTTCCGGGATTTTTCCTGATAGTTGGTTTTCTGCACAAAAAGTAGACACCAAGGCAATTCTGCTGAAAACATCGTCAGTCCGCATTAGTTGTATCCAAATCACACAAGTTTAGAGGAGAAACAATAGCAAAAGTGTTTGGGAAAGTAGATACGTTTTGGACGTATCAACTCCCCCCAAGCTTAGCTTATTGCTTGTCCTCAAGCAATTCAGTTGAAAACTGAGTGCGATAAAAGAACTTTCACGAACACATTTGCTTCATATGATGTAAATATTCTCAGCAATGTGATCAACTACTTGGACAATTCATAATAAAGAGTATGCAACCAAGTCTACTTAATAGTCTTTGCAAGCCATGAAGAGATTCCAACTCAAGAATAATAAGTAGCATGAAGCACAAACATAAGCAACATTACCATGCTCATAAAAAGGTATGATAGAGTGGTATCTCGCTTGCCTTTGGTTATGAATGCCAAGGGACCTCTGAAGTTCAAGTGATGACTAGAAGTAAATATATCAAGGATACAAGCATCAAAGTCATAACACAAATAATCAAGTAATGGAACAAACACAAAGAATGACAACTATGCTCTCAAGAGGTGCTCAAAGAATATGTGGAGACTCAACAAGTAGAAGAAAAGGTTTTGAATAATTTGAAAGGCTTCCAAATGCTAAAAGTATGGTACTCGTTAGCTTTGAGCTCTCATTTCCCCTCTCATAAGCATCTTTAATGTGGTTAAGGTGAAAGTGACACAACTAAGAGGATATGCTTGACAAGTTATAAGTCGAAGTCTCATGCCCCTTACTTACGAAGACCGATCCTCATGCTACTCAACTTCAGTCACAAGTAAGCTCTTGTCATTGTAAATATATACGTATCATAGAGAACCGCCAACGGGGTACCCCTTGCACATGACACGGGAGCTATCCCATAATCAAAATAACAAGACAAGCATACAATGAGCATCTCGGCGATCTTTTTATTTACTATGTGCATAGATTTTTATTGAGGATGCTTCATAGAATGCTCATTATGGTTATGCTGCAAGTTTCCACCATGATTAGGCATGGTTTAGGCTAGCAGCCCAGGCGTTTCTCTAACATACATACAAACTCCATGATCTTACAAGTTCCACTTTTATTTCACACCGCCGGGATCCATAAGCAAAAGAACATGATATCAACTAGGTACAAAGTACCCATGAAGTGTTGAAAGCGGTCCCCATGATACATGGTTCTGCTAACTTCAACTCATAAAGAGCAAGCATATGCGCAACAAAGAAGGACGCAATGGTTCAGGTTTATTAAGTGCAAGAAAATAAAGTGTGCCATCAAGTTCATGAGAGCTTTACTAACTAACTTTATCATAACAAGCAAACATTTTATTCGGAAGAAAACAAGGCATAATGAATATGCACGGAAGTAGCAAATGATGCTAATGGGTAGGTATGGTGGACACTTTGGAAATATTTGGTTCAGGGAGTTGGGAACTTGAGTAAAACATACTCAGTAAAAATGAAGGCTAGCAATAGTAAGGGAGCGACAAACGAGAGAGCAATAGCTATCATTATCATGCTTGCAACAAAACAAGACTACTCATGGCATGAAAGTGATTCAAGATCCTTAAGGCAAAATAATTCATCGAGGCTTAACTAATTATTACAGTCATGTGCATGCGTGAGCATGTGCCAAGTCAATCAAATGAAACATTCAGAGGAGGATACCGCGGTGTCATACCAATTTATGAATAGAGCAATGCAAGCAAACATTCATAAGACATGCTACAAACTATTAGCGAGATGGAGCTAATCATAAGAAAGCAAGAACTACTAAGCATCCAAAAATAACATACACTCTACATGAACGAACTAAGCATGCCCACGGTGATGAGTATATGTACAAAAATGAAAACAAATAGAGTTCGTTACCAGCCTCTTACCACTCCTCAAGTTGTCATTAATCCTCATTATTGCTCTTCACTTGTGTGGCTTGAATAATAATATGAGACCAAATATCCACTGAGGACTGCTAAACCCTGTAGCAAACTCGCAAAAACCAAAGAAGAACGACAAATATTTTTGGTGTTTTCGATTTTTAAACAAGAACCAAAAGGGAAAAACAAAGCAAAGCAAACTCTTTTTGGGTTTTTTTGAAAAGTTCAAACAAAGCAAAAAGGGAAAAGCAAACCAAGGCAAAAAGAAGAAGCAAACCAAAGAGAAACAACAGAAATATTTTTGGTCTTTTTGTGTTTTTAGAAAGAAAAAGCAAAGAAGAACGAAAACTAAAAAGAGAACGAAAACATGAATATACAAAATACTGACGCAACATGATATGGAGATGAGTGCAGTGTCGGCGTACCTCCTCCCAAGCTTAGGCTTTTGGCCTAAGTAGGTATCAATCCCAAGCTGGCCAGGATGAAGTGTCACCCTGGTACGACGAAGAGGTCCCCTCATCCTGGTGCGAACTCGAGTACGTCCCTCCGTAATGCGCGGTGTAATCATAGGAGGGCACATCCTCCTGGTGCTTCTCGTGGAAACCCAGCAAGCGAAGCTGCTTGTCCACCTCCTCCTTGGAGCGTGACCACGGTCTCCTGTGAACACTAAACAAAGCAGGTTGTGGCAAAAGGATCTCCCTTTCATCCCCGTCAGTGAAAAGCATCCTATATACTAGATTGTTCAAATCAGAGGTAGCAGTGACAAAGTGATGAGTTTTCATGGCAACAAGGTCAAGCCTCTGTGGTGCCAGCATAGCATCATAGAGATCCACTAAAAGACCTAATGCATTGACTATACGCGAGGCAATGATGCCCCCATAGATAGGCCCCCTAGCAGCTAGGCGGCAAGCACTAAGCGAGCCAAGATTGTACCGAGTATCATTGTTAAGCGCAGCAGCAAGGAATGCTAAATGATAGTTGGAGATATTACTTGTGTTTTCCCTACCCAGTACACTAGTAGCAAGATAATATGCAAAGTATCTAAGAGCAGGGAGTTGGATATTTCTTATCTTTCCGCGCTGCGCCACGCGGTCATCATCATTGGTCACCCCTCGGTAAAGCTCCAACAAATCAGCGGGTCACCCTTGAATTTTCTTCATGGTCCCTGTCATGCGCACACCTACAATACTGCAAAATCTCTCCAAAGGCATGGTGAAGGTCAGATCATAGATTTTAAAATAGACAGTAGACTGATAGGGTGTGTTAGTAAACGTGAAGATCTCAACAAAAGTTTTGGTGAGCATAGCGTATTGCACGCTCTCATCTTGCATATATGAGGTTAAACCAACCCTCTCAATCAGTAGCAAGAAATCATCAAGAATACCTGCAGCTTGTAAGAAAGTAAAACAAGGAAAAGAGGATGGGTGAGCATCCCCATCATCCCTTTCACTACCAATACGAGTTGCAATGAGATCTTCACTGTATGATGGCCTAGCTTGAGAGGCTGTTCTTGAGGGCCTCGACCTCCTAGGTGCATCACTCTCAAATATCTCTCCAAAAGTATGGTTGTTCATGCTTGGTATTCTGAAATTTAAACACCTATCAAACAAGTGATTGCAAAGTAAATATAAGGAAGGATTCTACTCATAGGGACTTGCAATAGGCCTAAAAATGCATCAAAACTATATCTCTAAGCATCAAACAAGCTTACAAGCCCTCATAACCAGTCACCTACAGCAACAAAATACTCAACATATAATCCACTAAACACAGATCTACTTGGACAAGGGGAGGAGTCACATACCAGGGAACAAATGCTCCAAATTTCAGCAAGAAAGAAGGGCTGAGCAAGGAGATCGAAAAAAATCGAGAGCAAGCACAGCAAGAACACGATTTTGAGCTATGAACTGCAGCTTACTCGGGAGAGAGAAGAAAGTGGCAGGTGAGAGAGTTAGTGGGGGGCCAGGGGTGGCCCACACCAGGGCATGGCGCCACCCAAGGCTGGCCGCGCCACCATGTGGTGTGCCTGCCTGGTGGGCCTCCCTGGTACCTCCCAGGTACTCCTCTGCCCCATTTTTCACGTAAAAATTTAACATGAATTTTCTGGAATTTTTCGAGACACTTTATTTTTGGGCATTTTTCAGAAATAGAAGAATGATTTTTCTGACAGATAGATTTTTTCTTTTGGAAACATGATGCAAGGACAAAACAAGGCTAGAACTACAAAAGTTCTAACATGCAAGCAACTAACAACAAAAAGAAAACTAAACGAAAGCAAAAACTAAAAGGCAAAGGATAGAAATAAACGGAGATAATCATAATGAAAACATTGTTTTGTTCAATGGAATCCTTTTGTTAACAAGGTTGATCAAGTATTGCTACCAAAACAATTGCATATGAGACAAAACTTTGTACTCCACTAATGATTATGTTACCTCAACCTTGATAGCAATGGTCTCAATCATAATAGTTTCAAATTTTTCTCTTGGTATGGGACAATATATTTCTCCAACTTGAATGCCTTCAACATGTTCAATTGAATTCAAACCATAAGTCCTTTCAATCTTCTTAGGGAAATAGACAGTATGTTCCTTGTCATTAACATGGAAGGTCACCTTTCCTTGATTACAATTAATAACAGCTCCTGCGGTATTAAGAAAAGGTCTCCCAAGAATAATAGACATATTATCATCTTCGGGCATTTCAAGAACAACAAATTCAGTTAATATCAAACAATTGTGAGCCACCTGAACAGGTACATCCTCATATATACCCACAGGAATAGTGGTAGAGTTATTAGCCATTTGCAAAGATATATCAGTTGGTATTAATTTTTCAAGTTGGAGCCTCTTATAGAGAGAGAAAGGCATAACACTAACTCCAGCTCCCAAATCACACAAAGCAGTTCTAACATAACTATTCTTAATAGAGCAAGGGATAGTTGGAATCCCTAGGTCTCCAAGTTTCTTAGGAACCTTACCATTGAAGGAATAATTAGCAAGCAAAGTAGAAATTTCTTCATTAGGGATCTTCCTTTTATTCGATACAATGTCCTTCATATACTTTGAGTAAGGAGGCAATTTAATAGCATCAGTCAAAGGAATTTGCAAGAATAAAGGCTTCATCCACTCACAAAACTTATTATAGTGTTCATCTTCCATTTACTTGTGTTTCTTATCAGGGAAAGGCATAGGTTTTTGGACCCAAGGTTCTCTTTCACTTCCATGTTTCTTAGCAATAAAATCCTCTTTGGTGTATTTAGTATTCTTAGTGTGGTTTTCAGGTTCCTCCTCAACTTTTTCTTCATTAGGAACAACATTTTCTTCATTACCACTTTCAGTTTCAGCATCAGAGATAGATATACTATTAGGATCTATAGCAGGTTTAAAGGGTTCTACAACAGTTTTATGTTTCTTTTTCCTTTTCTTACGAGTAGAACCACTATTTTCAGCTTGTTGAGAATCCTGCTCAATTCTTTTGGGATGCCCCTCAGGATATAGAGGATCATGGGTAGCAGCACCACTTCTAGTTCTAATTTCATAAGCATGTTTTTCTTTAGCAGCATTAACTAGCAAGTCGTTTTGCACTTTAACGAGTTGATCTATTTGAGTTTGAACCATTTGAAAGTGTTTAACAATCATTTTAACATCATTAGAGGTTCTTTCCACAATATCTTTCAACTCAACAATAGCTCTAGTGTTTTCCATTAGATGATTTTGCACCCTTTTATTAAAGTTATCTTGCTTAACAATAAAGATATCAAATTCTTCTAAAGCATTGATCAGGAGGTTTAGAGTAAGGGATATCACCTTCATCAAAGTGTTGGAGAGAGTGTACCTCAATAGTGGATGAGTAGGGAATAGGCTTACATAATTCTTCTATAGGAGGTAAATTCTTGACATCTGCAGCTTTAATTCCCTTCTCCTTAAGACATTTCTTAGCTTCCTTTATCACTTCATCATTTAATTCAATAACTCCCCTCTTCTTTGATGTTGGAATAGGCACAGGAATAGATGGTTCAGGTACAATTACTATAGGTATAGCTTGTTTAGGAGGAGTCCAATCTTCATAATTCTTGCTTATTTTAGCCATTAATTCCTTAGCTTCCTTAGGAGTCCTATTCCTGAAAACACAATCAGCACAACTATCTAGGTATGTCCTAGATTCTTCGGTTAGTCCATTATAAAATATATCAAGAAGCTCATTCTTAGGTAATGGACTTCCAGCCTATGCATGAATCAAATCACAAAACCTTGCCCAAGATTCAGGCAATACCTCTTTTTCTCCCTGTTTAAAATCAAAAAGTTCCTGCAAAATAGCATGTCTAGCACTGGGAGGAAAATATTTCTGCAGGAAAGTACTAATCAAGCACTCAGGGCTATCAATAGATCCAGGAGGTAAATTACTAAACCAATTTTTAGCTTCTCCCTTCAGTGAAAAGGGAAAAATCTTAGCAACAAAGTAAGTACGCATCTTAATATCATCAGAAAACAAGCCACTCATGGTAGAAAGTTCATTCATATGTGCTACCGCACTTTCATTCTTAGTCCCACAAAAAGGTTCTTTCTCGACAATAACTATGTAAGATAGATCGAGATAGAAATCATAATCTTCATCTATAATGTTTATGGGAGAAGCAGCAAACTTAGCATCAGGAGACAATTTGGGTCTAATAGTACGCCTCTCAAGGAGACTCTTAGCAGCGCTCCTATCACGGGTGTTCTTACATTCTTTAATAAACTCATCGGTCATCTCAACATAACCATCTTCAATATCATAACTCTAACTAGACTCAGGTGAGCTAACAAGTGTGGTAGTGTCTTCATTAGGAGTTTCGGTATTTCCAGCTATAGTTCTAGCAATCGTAGCATCTAGGAAAGGACCTAATGAACCACTCTTATCAAGCACAGTAGAAGCAGCATCATAAGCATCAGAAGTTTCAGATTCAATAGTAGCAGCAGTGTGTGTAGCATGTGTATGTGGTGGTGTAAGGAACTTACTCAAAATAGACGGTGAATCAAGAGCAGCAGAGGTGTTCAGAACTGTACCTCTTCTTGTAGTGGATGGTAAAATAGGAACCTTACCATCACGAGACTTACCCATGATGGATGCAAAGCAGCGAACAATAGAGAATCCAAGTGAACTTGATAAATAAAGCTATGCTCCCCGGCAACGGCGCCAGAAAATAGTCTTGATGACCCACAAGTATAGGGGGTGTATCGCAGTATTTTCGAGGGAAGTGAAACCCAATTTATTGATTTGACACAAGGGGAGCCAAAGAATATTTATAAGCCTTAACAACTGAGTTGTCAATTCAGCTGCACCTGGAAACAATCTTGCTCACAGCAGTTTATCAGTAGCAACCGTTTTGTAGTAGGAATAGTAAAGTAACAGCAATAGTAAAGCAGAGACAGTAGTAACAAAAGCAGTAAACAGTGGAATTCGAGTGCGGTAGGCATAGGGATGGATGGACGGGCGTTGCATGGACAAGACAATTCACATAGCAATCAGAACATAGGGCAATTGCATATAAATAAGATAAAGCATCCAAGTACTAGACAATCCTAAGCATGTGTTCCATATATAGTCATACCTGCTCGCAATGAGAACTTGCACAACATCTTTTGTCCTGCCAGCCCGTTTGCAGCGGGGCCTCTAGGGAACTACTGGCAATTAATGTGCTCCTTTTAATAGAGCACCGGAGCAAAGCATTAACACTCTGTGAACACATGTGATCCTCACATCAAAGCCTTTCCCTTCTGGTTATCCCGATTTCTGTCACTTCGGGGCCATTGGTTCCGGACAACAACGTGTGTATACAACTTGTAGATCAGACCAAAAACAATACTATCATAATGAATCAATAACATGTTCAGATCTGAAATCATGGCACTCGGGCCCTAGTGACAAGCATTAAGCACAACAAGTCGCAACAAAGTCATAAAGCACTAATAAAAGATACTAGGTACCATGCCCTAACAATCTGATGCCATTACATGAATTGTCTCATCCAATCCCTACCATCCCCATAGCCTACAGCGGGGGATTACTCACTCATAGATGGGGGAAACATGGATGGTCGATGGAGAAGCGATGGTGATGATGATGGCGATGATCTCCTCCAATTCCCCGTCCCGGCAGGGTGCCAGAACGGAGTTTTTGGTGCTGTTTCGTGGAATCTGGTGGTGGCGGCGGAGCGGAACTCCTTCTGGAAAATCGTCGAACCCCCCGAAGTTTTTAGGTCAAAAGGCTCCTTATAGGCAAAGAGAGAGGCCGACGGGCTGCCTGGGGTGGCCACACCACCCCCTGGCGCGGCCTGGCCTGGCCCGCGCCACCAGGTGGTGTGGCCACCCCTGGCTCTTCTCCGTCGCGTATTCTGGCTCCTGGAGTCTTCGGGTGAAATAGGATTTTTGGTATATTTTCCGGGATTTTTCCTAATAGTTGGTTTTCTGCACAAAAAGTAGACACCAAGAAAATTCTGCTGAAAACAGCGTCAGTCCGCATTAGTTGTATCCAAATCACACAAGTTTAGAGGAGAAACAATAGCAAAAGTGTTCGGGAAAGTAGATACGTTTTGGACGTATCAGCGACACCGTCTTGAACACCTTACTGAAGCATGCAGAGGCCACGGGCTCCGGCATCCACAAAAGCGGCAAGACCGAGCTCGCGAACATCAATGCCTACATCGCTGAACACCGGGCTCTCTACATTCACCTCCGAAACCTCCAGCGGGTGGCCATCAAAGAGGGTCGCATGCCTCCAATCAAGCCCAAGGCCCCCAAGTGCAAGAAACTGGGCAGCAAGAAGTGGCGGAAGCACCAGAGGGAGGTGGCGGAGGCACGGGCGCTTGCAGGATGTGCCTGCAGCTGTGGTGGCTGCCCCTGCTGCTAAGCAGCTTCTTTCTAGCTATATCCTATTTCTCGCTGAATGCATCGAACCTCGTTAAGCAACCTACTTTCTATCGCTATATCCTATTTAGCTGCGCATAGCTATATCTACATTTATTTTGTTTTCTGAATGAATGTATTCTGCCTGGTGTGATTTGCTGCTCTAGATTTGCTACCTGATCGGAGGCAAAAAGAGGTCCAAAAGGGAACGAAATATCGAAGTGAGAATCTTCTCTAGATTTGCTACCAATTTGGGCAAAATGAAACATATATGTTTAGCGAGAGAGGAAGAGGGCACTTTTTCAAACTGCCAGTTAAGAAGCTGCCATCTTGACAAGCTACAAGACACATACATAAACATAACATAACGAGGGTTAAATTTATTTTACTAGTATCACTTGATGCGCTAGACATCTTGGCAAGCTAACTAAGTTCCACAAAACAGAAACATAACACTGACAAGTAAAATTTAATTCACTACTTATCAGACCACTTGAGGTGCTTGCCATCGTTCTAGGTACTCCACATCCGACGAACTGCTTTGTCCCAATTGGCATCTAACTTGGCTTTCCTATCTTCAGTGTCCTGCGGCACAATTAGTGGTGCATCATAGGCCTGATTGTTGCCGCTAGAAGATATCGCCTCTCTGTTTGCCACTTCAGCTACAGCCTCTCTGTCAGCTGCTTCTTCAGCTGCAAGCTCTCTTTCAGCTGCTTCTGCAGCCTCTCTGTCAGCTGCTTTAGATGCAGCCAATTTCTTTGCATATTCAACTTTAAACTCAGTTATTCCGCATTTTCTACAAAGGGATCCCCTAAGCTCGTCTTTCCTCTTGCAAATAGGGCAAAACACGAGGTAACGTTGAAAAAAATGGATCTTCTTATACAGCTGGTAGGTCACGTAAGCATCTATGGCTGCATACTTCAGGTTTGTATCAGACAACGGTCACTCGTCCCAGAAATCGTGCCTATCCGTAGGGAAATCTTCTCGAGGATTCTAGTTGCAAGTGATGTCATTCCATCCTTCTTCGATCCCCCTAGGATCTTGACAAGACGCTGAATATCGATCCAGTTGTGCACATGAATTATAATTTCCTCTTGATACAATTTCGAAAAATCAGTTGTTGTATCGACAGTGCAGAAAAAAATCCCTTTTTTTCAAGGAACTGGCGCAGCGCTGGACATTTCCTGTCAGTCCTGAAAGTATGTAGTTTGTCATCATCAAAATTTGTAACTACAAATATTTTGTCAATGCAAGATCATCATCTCAATATAATTTTGAAAAGTTTAGTAAATTCAAGATCAAGACTCTCAACATTGTATTGTCATAATTTATTCGGTTTTTCTATTTCTCAGTCGACTGAACGAGTTGCACATTTCTTTTAACTATGGTTGCACTTTTCTTAGGTGATTGAGACTAAAGAAAATCTCAGTCGATTGAGACATAGGCAAACCCTAATTTATTTGGTCCTAAGTAAAATCCAGTAGTTGCAAGATGAGCAAGTAGATAAAGAACAAGAGGAGAAAACCCTAAAAGCGGTTAGCTATAGATAGCAGATCTACAAACCGGGAGAGGTGGTAGATGAGGACGTGTTTCCGCATGGCAAGTTGAACGACGGCGACTTCACTCCCTTCATATGGGTGCTCTGGGGTGTACTCGAGGTCCAATCCCACAAACTTGTCATCGTCTATCCCAAGCCAACCCTCGTACATCCTCAGGACACGCACCACTGTCTCCTCCTTGTTGGTGTAGACAACGTCTATCTTCTTGTTGTCATGGGTAGTGAAGCTTGTCTCTGGAGTGCGTAGATCTTCCATGGCGGCAAGGAGAAGACGGGAAGAAGATAGTAGATGACAGGAAGAAGAAGAGTGGTTTTTGCAAGGCAGGGGAACGGTGGAACCGTCAATGCGCTTTATGGTAGGGGTTAACGATTGAGACGGAAGTCCAAGGAGAGACGCGTGGCGGTGGCCGTTCCAGCTTCTGAGTAAACAAAAAATAATTATAACGCCGATACATGGGCCCTGTTTTGTCACGTCAATACACTGGGTAGGGGGTGTTGTCCTATCCACTGTGCCAACGCTACAAGCCTACGTGACAACCACCCCGCCTAAGCGACAGGAGCGACATAACGGCAAACTGACAGGGGGCCCAACTTGACGCCCGTTAGCCTGATTTTTTGCATTGAAACGTAAAGTTGAATTCGTGCCGAAAAAGACCCTTTGAGTATTTGTCACACCAACTGTAGTCATCCCGGCTAATTTTAGGGAGCTTGGGTACCGCGTTGCCTGTACACCCCAATTTTCGGGCCGCAAAATGATATTCTCTGTCAGATGGGTGCATTTTGGTGGGAAGGAGGGCAAGAGGAAGGCGCGCGAAGCGGCTACTCGCCATGGACCAGCCCTGTCAGCGTCTACGGACTGGCCAGTACGTCTTCCTCCTTGCCTACCATGCCGCGTTAATGGCGCTGCTCGCCGTGGTAGCCTTCACAAGCAATGGCAGGAGAGTAGTCAACGTGTCATGTCGCCAACTCATACCTTCCAGAGCCATCACGCAGCTTCCCGCCTCGACTCCTCCTTTTCTTGCTTGCGGTTGTCGGCCACTATAAAAGCCCCTCCCTCGCCGTCGTTTCCTCGCCTCCTTCCTTGCCTTCTTCCCCGAGCCCACCCCAACCCCAGTGCATGGAAAGGTTCGACAGAGATGGCGCCGCCACGAACGGCTTCGAGCAGCGTTGGCTGCTTGTCCACGAGGCACACGAGATGTGGGAAGCGGGGTACCCTGTTCTGTCGAACATGCCCTGTCCGACGAACTGGGTGCTGAGCGTCGGTGGCCTGCTAGTCCCGCCCGTTTCGGCTGGTGTGGGACACACGGTGTCCATCTACGAGCACTACTAGGGTGTACTCTTGCCGGAGGATAGGAACGATCCCTAGCGGCATCCCGACAACAACCGCATATGGTCGGCTTCTTTGCGTGGCAGTGGGACAACCGCATCGACACATAAAACGACCCTGATCCTCCATCTATGAGCAACAACAACAATGAAGGCAAGCGCCGGTGGTGGAGCACCCCAGGCAGGACGCTCCTCTGGGTGGTCGACCACATCATCAACGGGAACAACTCGTCCCTGATGATGCCACCGCTGCAGCCACCGTAGCCGTGCCAGCGATGGTCCTCACGCCATCAGGTGTTCAATTCGTCATCGAGATATTCATCATCATTGGCACGCCACTCCCTCTACTCCATGTCGTCGCGCCACTTCTCCACGCCTCTCTCCCCGGTGAAGGGCAAGCTCGATGGGATCCCACGGCTCCGTAGGCGCTCCGACGGAATCATCATCAGGGACTGCCATGCCCCCGCGAGTCTTGCCCTTCCCGCGGCTGCCTCCACCTCGCCAAGCCCAAGGTGAAGAAGGAGTGGACACCATTGTCGAAGTACAAGGCGGCCTCCCTCTAGCTCAAGCTCGACGAGGACACGGAGGAGTTCCGAGCCAGCGTGTGGTGCAGCGTGTCTCTTTCGACTCCGTGCTGACATCGACGGTGGAGTTTGCGGAGGCGTGATCGCGGGCAGAGTACTAGCGTGAGCAGGCCGAGAGTGCACGCCGTCTTTGCCTCTTCATTGACCTAGAGGTCGATGACGAGGCCAGCCCATCGTACTGGCTCGGTGACAATGGCTAGGGCTGCAGGAGCTACTCGACGCCGAAGCAGGAGCCACCCAGCGACTCCGATGATGATGACGACATAGACTACACGGCGTCGATGTGCCGTCGCCTAGGCCCGGACCATGGCTGCCAGTAGATCGCATCGCCAGTTTACTTTGTTGTTTTTATATTTTGGACAAATATGTTCGAACTATCAGTGAAATCGCTGTTTGTGTTTGAATTTAACAAATTTCAAGTAGTTTTAAATGTTTTATTTTGTTATGTGGGGCGCACCCCTTACGACCCAAAAAAAAAGGGCTGCGCCGGACACCGGGGGAACCGAGTGAAGATACTCTAAAGTACGCCGACATATATCAATTTCTTGTTCATTTGATATGGCTGAATATGCGAATGCAAGTTGTTTCACGGGGGCAATGGTGGCAGCGCTGCTTGAATGCAAATGCAGAGCAACTCAAATTCACAAACCTAACCTTCAAGTATGCATGATTGGTGATCAAGACTTCATGATTTGATGTTGTGCATGAAATGCAGACAGTTAATCACTTAGACTACTTAGCAGTTCATTTTAGCATGTTTAGCCAAGGCAGCATGCATGTTTGTGCGAAGGTGCAAGACCGAACTAATAATTATAGTAGTAACGTTTTTGTCCTCCTTAACTTATAAAATTGAGACGTCTCTTTGCTAATTTTTTTAAATAATATGTTTTGTTTAATAAATTTCAGAAATAATACATAAATTAGAAAAATTGCAAAATTAAAGCGGCCTCGGTGATTGTAATACCGACCAGAACGAGTCGGTGGTTGAAATACCGACCAGAATGCTCTGCTGCCGTTCTGGTTCCGTTCCATTGGCCCGGCGTGCTCTGCTGCCTCGCGTCGTGTCCCGTGACCGTGAGTGGCGGCGAGACGGGTGCACGCGTGCAGGTCATGGGCTGCGCAGGCACGGGGAACGCGGCGGCCAGAGGCTCTTGCTCCGACGGGATGGAAACCGCGGCAGCGGTCTTTCCCAGCTTTTTATTTTATTTTTACCGCTGTTTTACCCCTTTTCTCTGGCCCAGTCACGGCAGCACGAGGGCAATGGAACACACGTGCGGTGTCAGTGTGGAGTGGAGTGCGAGCGTGCCCGCACTCTGCCACCGGTTCGCGTCTTGCATGTCACGTTTTTCTATGGTAAAAGTACGTGACTGAAAATGGATAAGGCACGTGGGGTGCCGTTGTCGGTATTTCAAAAACCGACCGGGTTCTGTGTCGGTATTTCAACCATTGAGATTGTGCTAATTCGTGTATTATTTTTAAAATTTATTAAATAAAACGTATTATTTTAAAAAATAGCCCTCTCTTTACACTTGATCCTAGAAAGATTTGAATACACCAACTTCTATTCATACCATTGACACCCCATGTATTTATCAGCGGCAAGCCGCCGAACAAACCGTGTGTGATAGTTTTCTGACAACAAAACAATAAGAATGTTACCTCCCCATCGTGTTTGTCTTCCCTGCCTCCAAGAACCCTACACCCGCCTGCCATCACGGCAGGTGCATTGCATTGATACCTTGAAGCCCCACCCTCCTCTAGTCGCCTCCTCCACTAGTCCGCCACCACCCACTAGCCATCCCTATAAACTACCCTACTCCTATTTTTCTGATGCCTCTAGCTACCCGTACCCCGCACCCTAACCCTACGTTCCTTCCTTGGCGGAGCCTGTGCCACCACCGCCAGCCATGCCACCCTTCCTCAGGCTCAACCTAGCCTCGCCGCGGCTAGAGACGCCTCTGCCAGCCACGTTAGCCCCAATTCTCGCCTCGCCGTGGGTCTCTCTCTCTCCCTCCCTCCCTCTCTGTAGTATGGAAATGAAGTAATAAGAGCATCTCCACTCACCCCCCATACGGGGTCCGGCGTTTGGCCTTATGGGGGGGGGCGCCAACACAGGTACCTCCTATCGGGGGTCACCGCCTCCTAGCCGCCGCCACTAACAGCCCCCCAAATCACAATTGCAAATTCAAACATTCAAAAGGTTTCCAGAAATTAAACATAGTTTTGCCGCCATCGGGCCCAGCATAGTTCAGGCGATTCAATCACCACAAATCACCGGAATACAAGTCCATCGGTGATCACAATAAACATACGGGGAACATGAAAATCAAACGGGGAGGGGATCATCCTCCACGGTAGGAGGCACCTCTGGGGTCGCCGGCGGAGGAACGGTGGTGCTAGCCTGGGTGCAGATCAGGGTCGGGGTCGCAGTCACCGATGTCGGGCAGCTGTTCTGGTTGGCGGTCACTCAGTTCTCGAAGAGGATCAGAGCGCGCTGATCAACACACCACGTCCTCACCTCGACGTACATGCCCTTCGTGTCGACCATCAAGATCGCTAAGTCCTCCCTCCTCTTCTTTACCACCATGTTGGCCTTGATGAGGTCGGCCTTGATGTCCTGTCGCTCGATGATCGATGCCCACCTTGCCGTGGTGATCTCCTCCAACATGGTGGCCTGATCCACCCTCATGGCGACGTGCGTGGCGGCGTCGGTCATCCAAGCTAGGATGGACAAGTGTAGTTTCTCGATGGCCGAGGCCACATCCCTCCTGGCCTTGGACTTCCTGTGGCCGACGGGCCGGCCCTCCGATGTCGCAGATGGCGCCGCTCCTGGGTCGTAGTTGCTAGACTTGACCTTGGCAAGAGAGGTCCGCGTCTCCGCCCACTTGTCGCATCCCTCGATCCGTGCAAAGACGTCAATGAACTTAAGCCCGTTGTCGTCGTTTTACTCATGATAGGCAGAGATCATGGTGCACATCTACGAAAAACACAAGTCGGACACAAGTCTGACATGGGCAGGAGTGGGTGGCGATGGGGTCTATTTACTTGATCGTTGTAGTTGGTGTCGCTGACATGGACGCGGCGTACCTCCTCCACGACACCGTGCCACTTGTTGCAGGCGTGTTGGATCATGGACCAATGGTGAGACATACCAAAGTCGTTGAGGTCGTGGTGCAAGATCTTGAAGTAGGGATCCAACAACCGTCGCTCATCGTATGCCGCCTTCACCCTCTTCCAATAGCAGTCTGAGTTCTGGTTGGCACCAGTGAAGGGATCTATGCTGACGGTCTTCCAAGCCACAACGAGGCACTCATCCTCCCTCGAGCTCCATGATGGCTCAATGCACGGCGCCCAGAAAATTGCTTGATGGCGGTGTTGATGTAGAGCTTGTTGGGAACCCCAAGAAGAAGGTATGATGAGCACAACAGCAAGTTTCCCTCAGTTATGAAACCAAGGTTTAATCGAATCAGTAGGAGCAAGGAAACACCTCAAAGGTCTTACTAGTTGAGCTTTGGCAGGGCGCACTACCGGTGCTAGTAGCAACGTGGAGACCTGCAAAACACAACCACAGAACTTTGTCCCCAACTTGCAATGAGGTTGTCAATCTCACCATGTTTTGCGGAAAACAAAGGATTAAACGTGTCGAATGGAAAGAAGTAAAAGTTTGCAGAAAGTAAACACAAAGCAGTAAACAGTTTGTAGATTGAATGTAAAACACAAGGACCGGGATCCATAGTTCACTAGAGGTGGCTCTCCTTAAGATAGATAACATGCTGGGTGAACAAATTATAGTGGGGCAATTGACAAACACCGAGAAAGCAATACATGCATATACTAATCATCTTGACTCCTTTGAGACTTGATTGGGCATTACAACATTATACATAGACCGCCATCCAGCTGCATCTATGACTAATAATCCACCTTCAGGTTATCATTCGAACCCCCTCCAGTATTAAGTTGCAAGCAACAGATTATTGCTTTACGAACTGCGTGCAAAGTAAACAATACGATTGTTCTATGAACAAAGGATTGTTGTTTTCTCCCTAGTAGCAACAGCACATCTAGTACCTTAGAGATTTCTATCACTTCTCTAGATTACCAGAGGCATGAACCCACTATCGAGCATAAATACTAACTCTTGGAGTTGCTAGCATCTACTCGGCCAAGATAGCTACTAACAACGGAAAGCATGCAAGATCACAAATAACAAAGACATGATAGAATCAATAATCAATCTGAAATAGAATCTCAATATCGATCGGATCCCCGCAAACACAACATGCAGAATTACAAATAGATGATCTTGATCATGAACGGAGCTCACAAGATCTAGACATGAAAGCACAAAGGAGGAGAACCAGCCATCTAGCTACTACATGGATCCGTAGTCTAAGGATGAACTACTCACGCATCACACCGGAGGCTTGCATGGTGATGAAGAAGGCCTCCAGGGTGAATTCCCCTCTCCGGCAGGGTGCCGGGAAGAGCTTCAGATCCCTCCCGATCTAGGGATGGAGATGACGGCGGCTACAGACTCTTTCGTGGATTTTTGATCGGGCCCTTAGGGTTTTCGTCCCGAGGGCATCTTATAGGCGGAAGGGGAGGCCGAGGGGGTGCCAGGGGCCACCACACCACCCCCTGGTGCGGGCCAAGCCTGGCCGCGCGGCTAGGTGGTGTGGCTGGCCTCTGGTATCTCTCCGTCTCGTATTCTGGCATCTGATGACTTCCGAAAAAATAGGCACTTTGGTTTTGTCCCGTCCAATTCCGAGAATATTCATTTTCTAACTTTCCTGGAACCAAAAACAACAGAAAACAGGCAGTTGGCACTGTGGCTCTTGTTAATAGGTTAGTCCAAGAAATCATATGAAAAGTACTCCAAAGTGTGAACAAAACACAAGAAAGTGGATAAAACCAAGCATGGAACATCAAAAATTATAGATACATTTGCAATGTATCAACATCCCCAAGCTTAACTCCTGCTCGTCCTCGAGTAGGTAAGTGGTAAAAAGAAAGAATAATTTTTGAGGTGACATGCACCATCAAAGACTTGATCAAAGTATTTGTAAAACATTCAAAGCTAGGATCATAGTACTTCAATCATAACATGAAAGGCAAGGTTCTAGCAATAAGACAAAGAAACTATGATGCAACATGAAAATGCACAAACAAAAGATTCATGAATAACAATGCTTTGCAAGACGTTTGTTTGTTTCAGATAAAGAAAACATAGCATAATAGTATTCAGCTTGTCCCTCAATAGAGTAGCAAATATAAATGCATAGGACACCTTCAAAGTTCATAAGAGTGACTAGATACAATAGTTTAAAACAAGCAATATCAAAGTATGCATCAATCAACTAGTCTTGGACAATGCACATAGAACTAAGAATGACCAGTATGCTCTCAAAGTAGGTGCATAAAGATAGAAGGTAGAGACTCAATATTATGGTGGAAGAAAAGCCTTTGTAAAAGGAAGTAGGGATTCAAGTCTCATAAAGAGCTTCCAAAAATTATGGTACTTGTAGCTTTCAGCTCTCATTGCCCCTATCATAAGCATCTTGAAGTGGTTAAGGTTAAAGTGACACAACTAAGAGGATATGCTTGACAAGTTATAAACCGAAATCTCATGCCCCTTACTTACGAAGACCGATCCTCATGCTACTCAACTTCAGTCACGAGTAAGCTCTTGTCATTGTAAGTACATGTGTATCATTAAGAACCGCCAACGGGGTACCCCTTGCACATGATACGGGAGCTTTCCCATAATCAAAATGACAAGGCAAGCAGACAATGAGCATCTCAGTGATCTTTTTATTTGCTATTTGCATAGGTTTTTATTGAGGATGCTTCATAGAGTGCTCATTATGGTGATGCTGCAAGTTTCCACCATGATTAGGCATGGCTTAGGCTAGCGGCCCAGGCGTTTCTCTAACACACATACAAACTCCATGAGCTTACAAGTTCCACTTTTATTTCACACCGTCGGGATCCGTAAGCAAAAGAACATGATATCAACGGGGTACAAAGTACAAGTGCAATGTTGAAAGCGTTCTCCATGAAACATGGTTCTGCTAATTTCAACTTATAAAGCGCAAGCATATACGCAACAAAGAAGGACCCAATGGTTCAAGTTTATTAGAGGCAATAAAGTAAAGTGTGCCATCAAGTTCGTGAGAGTTTTAATCACTAGTTTTCTCATAACAAGTTTAATTTGGAAGGTAAACAAAAGCATGAATATACTTGGAATAGCATAAGCTAGTAGGTAGGTATGGTGGACTCTTTGGAATAACTTGGTTTAGGGAGTTGGATGCATGAGTGGAACTCATACTTGGTTGTGGAGGCTAGCTAAAGACTGGGAGCGATGAACTAAGAGAGCAATAATGTCCATAATCATGCAGAGCGGCAAAACATCATTGATCAAAGCATAAAGTGATACTACAAGTTGAAAACTAAAGGATCATAAAGGCTATGGTGACTTGAGATAGTCATAACATGGTGTGAGCATGCGCCAAGTCAACCCAAATAAAGCATCAAATGAGAATATCACTATACTATGCTTTAATATGCTAAAACAACACATGATTCATCCAAGGCACATTAAGCAATCTCAATTGTTTATAACAAGTCATGCTACAACAAAGAATACTAAGCATAAAGCCAAAACAATATCCAGCATGGCATGACAAAGCATAGGCCACAGTAAAAAACGAGCTCTTTTTACCACATAAGCATGAACTTTCCTACTCTTTTCCAAACCAAACCAAACTATTTGCAAACCAATGTATGAAAGAGGGGGTCCAACCAATTTATTCAGAAAACTAAGCAAACCAAGCAAACTAAAAACCAAAACGAAAACGAAAAAGAAGACGCTCCAAGAACAACACAACTGTGCATGAAACAATAAAAATGAAGTGTTTGGAATAAACCTGGAATTTTTATTGATGAAGAAGGGGATGCCTTGGGCATCCCCAAGCTTTGACGCTTGTACTTCTTGGATATTTCTTGGGGTGACACGCGTGGCATCCCCAAGCTTGAGCTTTAGTCCATCCTTCATCTCATTACTCATTCCTTCCATACACCTGAAAATTTTCCTTCATACAAAACTTCACACAATCTCATTAGCAACATTAGTGCACTTAAGATAAATAAGTCTTAAGGTTCAGTTATAACACCAAATAAACTTTCATTAGAACACTAGCTACTGTAGCACTTCCCTCAAAAAGCTCAATTCCCCAAAAGAACTCAAAAAGGAACCCACAAGAAGCAAATACAGAAAATGGCAGAAATCTGTCAAAACAGACCAGCAGGTAAATAAGAATTTTTTCGAAGACCTTCTATTGCTTAAATCAAAAAGTGTTGAACTAACGAAAGTTAGATAACAACCTGGGGCAGAAGCACAAAAAATTACAGCTCAATCCCATATACAGAGCTCTCTCACGAAGTTTTACGGTGAAACACAAAAATCTGTTTCGGGACAACAACTTCCCCAATCATTACTTCTCTCTCATTAGAGGTTACTCTTGGCACAAAAAACAAATAAAAGGATAAGGAGAGGTTATTACAGTGGTAATAACTTCCAAGACTCATCTAAAACTTTTGGGTTATCTCCCAATAAGTACTTTTCTTTAACGCCTTTAAGTTAGGCATAAGAAGCAAAGAAAGAATCAAGTGTTCTCAAATGAAGAAGCATTAAAACCAACTTTCTTGCCCTTACCTCTCTTATTTTTATTCTTAACCTTTGGGAAAATGTGATTGTTTGGTGGATAAGAAAGGTGCATGGTCCCCTTTCCCACATCTATTATTGCTCCAAGGAGTTCTAATAGGGACCTTCCAAGTGTAATTTGTCCTTTTCCTGCACATTCAATAACAAGATAATCAGTAGAAATCATTTTCCCAAGGATCTTTGTAAACACTCCTTCAGCTATTCCAATAGGTAATATGGTAGCATTATTATCAAGAGATATTTCTTTTACTCCTTCAGTAAGCCCTCAAAGATTCAAAGATTCATAAATATCTTTGGGCATAAGACAAAATTCAGACATGATATCATAGCGGGCTTGAAAAGTTTCAGTGTTTATCTCAATCTTTACTGTAGGGAGCCACTTTGATGGTTCAGAATTTATTGGAACATAATTGTGATGCCCCCTAAGCGTATTATAACAATCTTTTAAGCTAGCAGTGCCAGTCTCAAGAGTGTTCAACCTAGCAAATATTTTTGCGAAAGAAATATTTGTTTGGCTAGGCATGTTGTAAGTGAGGATCAATTTCTTTATACCATTAATAGCATCATCCTCATTACATTGGAGGAAATCTCCTCCCACAACAACATCTAAAGCATATCTATAGCAAAGAGCAATCCCAAGGTAAAAACTGCTAAGGAACAAGCTTTGAGTCATTTTAGGCTCAGTTTTTTCATGTAGATCAGAGATTCTAGACCAAGCTTCTTTAAAAATTTCCTCAATTCCTTGTTTAAAAGTGAAAATCATTTCCTCGGGTGACATAGTGACTAGAGAAAGGCTAGACATAGTGACAACTTAAGAAAGGAACTAATTTTTTTGTGTTTTTGATAAAGAAAGCAAACTAGTAAAACTATTTTTTTTGTGTTTTTGAATAACAAAACAAGCAAACAAAGCAAAAAGAAACTAAGCGAAACAAAAACAACAAAGTAAAGAGATTGGTTATGAGGGACTCCCCTTGTGAAGATGTCCTTGACTCCTCGGCAACGGCGCTAGGAAATCGCTTGATGGCTCAATGCACGACGCCTAGAAAATTGCTTGATGGCGGTGTCGATGTAGAGCTCGTTGGGAACCCCAAGAGGAAGGTATGATGAGCACAGCAGCAAGTTTCCCTCAGTTATGAAACCAAGGTTTAATCGAACCAGTAGGAGCAAGGAAACACCTCAAAGGTGTTACTAGCTGAGCTTTGGCAGGACGCACTACCGGTGCTAGTAGCAACATGGAGACCTGCACAACACAACCACAGAACTTTGTCCCCAACTTGCGATGAGGTTGTCAATCTCACCGTGTTTTGCAGAAAACAAAGGATTAAACGTATCGAATGGAAAGAAGTAAAAGTTTGCAGAAAGTAAACACAAAGCAGTAAACAGTTTGTAGATTGAATGTAAAACACAAGGACCGGGATCCATAGTTCACTAGAGGTGGCTCTCCTTAAGATAGATAACATGCTGGGTGAACAAATTACAGCGGGGCAATTGACAAACACCGAGAAAGCAATACATGCATATACTAATCATCTTGACTCCTTTGATACTTGATTGGGCATTACAACATTATACATAGACCGCCATCCAACTGCATATATGACTAATAATCCACCTTCAGGTTATCATCCGAACCCCCTCCAGTATTAAGTTGCAAGCAACAGATTATTGCTTTACGAACTGCGTGTAAAGTAAACAATACGATTGTTCTATGAACAAAGGATTGTTGTTTTCTCCCTAGTAGCAACAGCACATCTAGTACCTTAGAGATTTCTGTCACTTCTCCAGATTACCAGAGGCATGAACCCACTATCGAGCATAAATACTAACTCTTGGAGTTGCTAGCATCTACTCGGCCAAGATAGCTACTAACAACGGAAAGCATGCAAGATCACAAATAACAAAGACATGATAGAATCAATAATCAATCTGAAATAGAATCTCAATATCGATCGGATCCCCGCAAACACAACATGCAGAATTACAAATAGATGATCTTGATCATGAACGGAGCTCACAAGATCTAGACATGAAAGCACAAAGGAGGAGAACCAGCCATCTAGCTACTACATGGATCCGTAGTCTAAGGATGAACTACTCACGCATCACACCGGAGGCTTGCATGGTGATGAAGAAGGCCTCCAGGGTGAATTCCCCTCTCCGACAGGGTGCCGGGAAGAGCTTCAGATCCCTCCCGATCTAGGGATGGAGATGATGGCGGCTATAGACTCTTTCGTGGATTTTTGATCGGGGCCCTAGGGTTTTCGTCCCAAGGGAAATATATAGGCGGAAGGAGAGGCCGAGGGGGTGCCGAGAGCAGCCACACCACCCCCTGGCACGGGACAGGCCTGGCCACGTGGCCAGGTGGTGTGGTGGCTCCCTGACCCTTCTCCGTCTCGTATTCTGGCACTTGATGTCCTCCGAAAAATAGGCACTTTGGCTTTTGTCCCATCCAATTCCGAGAATATTCATTTTCTGACTTTCCTGGAACCAAAAACAGCAGAATACAGGCAGCTGGCACTGTGGCTCTTGTTAATAGGTTAGTCCAAAAAATCATATGAAAAGTACTCCAAATTTGGAACAAAACACAAGAAAGTGGATAAAACCAAGCATGGAACATCAAAAATTATAGATACATTTGCAATGTATCACTCCACTTGGGGTCGTGTCCGCCGCCTCCTTTCTTCTTTTTCTCCCCCTCCACGGCCTTCTTCCCTTTCATATCGACTGTGATGGTCACCGGTACCTCCACCACCTCATCCTCAGCCTCGGCTACCTCCACGTTCGTGTAGACCTCGTCCTCCCATGCGTCGTTGTCGTCCTCCTCGTATGCAGTGGCTTCCTCTTGCGTGAAACCCTGAGCGGAGCTGCTGTTGATCATGTCAGCCATGATGGACTCGTTTGTGGCATGGTCGCTGTAGTGCGATCCGCCAAAAAGGTTGTGGTCGATCTGGTTGTTTCCAACACCAAATAGGTTGGGGGCGCTCTGGCTGCTACTTGTTGGGTCCATAGCATAGAAAACAAAAGTTTCTTACGATGAGAACTACACACCAAGATCTATCTACTAGGTACAAAGTAACGGGTGGACATACATCCAACGAGAACTTACCCTCGAAGACAACGAGTTTTGTTAACGAGTAGGAACTCGTGGTTGATGTAGTCGTACACTTGCTGATCTCAAGATCGTGAGGAAGTCCGAGCGCCGTAACTCAGCAGCGCATCCGTACTCGTACATACGTTCAAGCCACCAGACAACCTCCACCTCCTCGCTCCAGCGATCCAGTGGAAGCAGCAACTCCTTCTAGACGAAATGCCACCGGGAACATGTATCTCGCTAATCCGAGACAATGGGGGAATAATTCTAGAGGGGGAGAGAGATCCTTCACAAGGAGGTGTGAGGAAGAAGGAGGGAGAGGGTGGCCTTTTATAGGAGGAGGGGGTGCCCCTCCCCATGGCCTGCGCATGGGGAAGGTGACCCTTCACCTCCTCCATTCATGTGGTGGTAACCCCTCCACATTAAAATGCCTCTTCACATTCCCTTTTAAAGTCCCCATTTTAAATGCATTGAAATTCTCTAAGTTTAATGCTCTCTCATCTAATAAAACTCTTTTATTAAATTTATTCAGAATTTTGTTAATTACTTTAATTAACAAAAATTCACATATAACCCCTTGCAATATTTCAATATCACATGCAGAACCACTTTCTGCAATTTCACCCGAAACAATTTCCGGTTTCTATCGAAACAATTCCTGTGCTTTGCAATTCTTTCGTCTGAAACATATGTGCTCCAAAATGGTGTCCGGTAACTCTTAAGTGTGTCACCCTACGGTTCGCGAATAATGCAAACTTTATTGAGACTCCTCTTAGATCAATAATCATAAGCGGGACCTGGAGATCCATACCGACTCCTGCATATTCAACGATGACTTCTATGATCATGGGAACCTTTAACGCTTGTAATTTAATCCCTTTGTGTCATGATATAATACATGACCGAGATTCGATCATCGGTATCCAAATACCTAGCTTGATCTCATTACTGACATGCACTCTTTTCTCGTTCCCGTGATATAACATTCTAGTTATCACATCACTTCCTTGCAAGCTATCTCAATGTGATATCACCGAGAGGGCCCAGAGTATATCTATCCGTCATCAGGATTGACCAATTCCACTCTTGATCCATGAGCCTCAACATAACACCTTCGTAGCACTGAACCCATCTTTATAGTCACCCTGTTATGGTGTGACGTTTGATGTTATCAAGATACTCTTCAGGTGTTACCAATTAACATGATCTCATGGTCTAAGGATAAAGATATAGCAACTGCTAACATAATCCTAACCGACTTAAGCATCGCTACGGGAGAGAATGTCTCATCGTAGTCAACTCCTTGAATTTGTCGAAACCCCTTTGCGACAAGTCGAGCCTTATAGATGGTCACATTACCATTAGCATCAATTTTTCTTTTGAAAATCCATTTATTCTCAACGACCTTTCGATCGTGAGGTAAGTCCACCAAGGTCCAAACTTGGTTCTCGTACAGGGATTCCATCTTGGATTTCATGGCTTCTAGCCATTTGTTGAAATCCGGGCTCATCATCGCTTATTCATACGTCGTAGGGTCATCCATTTCATCAACCGTGAAAATCACAACAGGATTGCCGTACAGTTCAGGAGCTGCACGTGTCCTGCTTGACCTGCGAGGTTCGGTAGTGTCCTCTTTCAGAGTTTCATGATCAATATCATTAGCTCTCTCTTCATTAGGTGAAGTCAACTCCAAAACAACTTCCGGTGCTGCGCTACTCGCCATTTCATGAAGAGAAGGTTCAATAACCTCTTCGAGTTCTACCTTCCGACTACTCACACTTTTCGCGAGAAACTCCTTCTCAAGAAAGGATCCATTCTTGGCAACAAAAACCTTGCCCTCGGATCTGTGATAGAAGGTATACCCAATCGTTTCCTTAGGGTATCCTATGAAGACGCATTTTCCCGCTTTGGGTTCGAGTTTATCCAGCTGAAGTTTCTTCACATAAACATCGCATCTCCAAACTTTAAGAAATGACAGCTTAGGTTTGTTTCCAAACCATAATTCATACGGTGTCGTTTCAACAGATTTAGATGGTGCCCGATTTAAAGTGAATGTAGCTGTTTCCAGTGCATAACCCCAAAATAACAGTGGAAAGTCAGCCAGAGACATCATAGATCGAACCATATCCAATAAAGTACGATTACGACGTTCCGACACACCATTACATTGTGGTGTTCCGGCAGGCGTGAGTTGTGAAACTATTTCACACTCTTTCATGTGTGTGCTAAACTCGTAACTTAGATACTCACCTCCACGGTCAGACCGAAGAAATTTGATCTTTCTATTACGATGATTTACCACTTCATTCTGAAATTCCTTGAACTTTTCAAAGGTTTCAGACTTGTGTTTCATCAAATAGATATACCCGTATCTACTCAAATCATCCGTGAAAGTAACAAAATAACGATATCCACCTCGCATCGACACACTCATTGGTCCAAACACATCAGTATGTATGATTTCCAATAAATCTGTCGCCCGTTCCATTCAACCGGAAAACGGCGTTCTAGTCATCTTGCCCATAAGGCATGGCTCACATGTATCAAATGATTCAAAATCAAGTGATTCCAAAAGTCCATCAGAATGGAGTTTCTTCATGCGTTTAATGCCAATATGATCTAGATGGCAGTGCCACATATATGCAGATATATCATTATCAAGTTTAATCTTTTTAGCATTAACATTATGAATATGCGTAATATTACTATCGAGATCCAACAGAAATAAACCATTAAACACAGGTGCATGACCATAAAAGATATTATCCATATAAATCGAACAACCATTGTTTTCAGATTTAAACGAATAACCACTTTGCATCAAACACGATCCGGATACAATGTTCATGCTCAGTGCAGGCACCAAATAACAATTATTCAGGTTTATAACTAATCCCGATGGCATATGGAGAGGTAGCGTCCCGACGGCGATCACATCAACTCTTGATCCATTGCCAACCCGCATCCTCACCTCATCCCTTGCTAGTTGTCGCTTGTTCCGCAAGCCCCTAAACCGAGTTACGTATATTAGCAACCGATCCCGTATCAAATACCCAGGTGCTACTGCGAGTACTAGTCAACTACACATTAATAACATGTATATCACATATACCTTTGTTTGCCTTGCCGGACTTCTTGTCCGCCAAATACTTGGGGTAATTGCGCTTCCAATGGCCAGTACCCTTGCAATAGTAACACTCGGTGTCAGACTTAGGGCTAGCTCGGGGTTTCTTTTCAGGTGTGGCAATAGATTTGCCACCCTTCTTTCCCTTGTGCTTGCCTTTCTTTTCCTTCTTGAAACCGATGGTCCTATGGATCATCAACACTTGATGTTTTTTCCTAATCTCCACTTATGCAGTCTTAAGCATTGACAGAAGCTCGGGAAGAGACTTCTTCATGCCCTGCATATTATAGTTCATCAGGAAGCTCTTGTAGCTAGGTGGCAGAGATTGGAGAACATGATGTATGCCTAAGTCAATGGGAATCGTTATTCCCAAGGACACAAGCTTGTCGGCGTACCCAGACATTTTGAGTACATGCTCACTAACGGAGCTGTTCTCCTCTATCATGTAGCTAAAGAACTTTTCAGTAGCATTATAACTCTCCACGGCAGCATGGGTATCTAAAATCATTTTCAATTCTCCCATGGTATCAAAGGCATTGCCATTTTCAAAACGCTTTCGAAGTTCTGGCTCTAGCCCATACAGTATGTCGCAATGAACTAAGTTGTGGTCCTCCTGACGAGTCATATAGACATTCTTTTCCTCGTCAGGGGCATCAGGAGCTGGTGGGGGGCCTAGCGGCGCCTCTAGCACATATTGCTTTTGTGCAGCAGTGAGGAGAATCCTCAAATTCATAGCCCAGTTGGTGAAGTTGCTACCATTCGCAGCAAGTTTCTCTTTCTCCATGAACACATTGAAATTAAAAGCAAGTGGTGCCATCTACAATAGAATTTGTAAAGTTTATTTAGACTAAGTTTATGATAGAGTGAGTTCAACTAATCCAAATTACTAATGAACTCCTACTCAAAAACGACATCCCTCGTGTCCTTTTGGTGATTACATGAACCAAATCCACTACACCAAGTCCGATCATCACGTGAGTTGATGTAGCTTCAAATGCGAGCATCTATATGGGTATCATATCAACTATATGACTCATGCTTAACCTTTCGGTCCGTGTTCCGAGGCCATATCTGTACATGCTAGGCTCGCCAAGTAAGAACCTTAGTATCCGCGTGTGTAAAACTGTCTTATGCCCGTTCCTATGAAAGCGTAGATTCGAGTGCACCCGATCATCACGTGAGGTCTCGAAACACGATCCATAGAACGGTGCATACTTAAGGAAGAACACATTTTATCTTGATATCTAAATGAGGGATCATCTTACAATGATACAGAAAGCACCAAACTAGCAGTATAAGATGCTAGCATCTAATGTGTAAAGTGAGATGATATGGTCCATGCATTTGATCTCTATCATTTGCATCGTGGTATGATCTCTATCATTCCTTTGTGTGTAAGGCCAAGGTCTATGGAACTTACACGTTGAGTGTGTTGTAAGAGTATCTATCATACATCTACTTACAACAATACCATATCAATAACCCAACAACGATCTAAATTAGACGCCTCTAATTTATCAATTGCAAGTTTTACGTGGCTTAGGGCTTTCGGAGATAGAACCGTTCTTACCTACGAACATGAACCACAACGAGGATAACCAAGTTATTATCACCTCGTTGTAAATCAGATATTGACTATAGTAGGAGAGATAGACACCCGCCAGCCACTTATGCAAAACAAGTTGCATGTCAGTCGTGGAATCGGTCTCATGTACGATGACATGTAAGGTTGGTCCGGGCCGCTTCATCCCACTATGCCACCAATATCCAAAATACATAGAAGATGCAATAACATGATCATCATCGCCCACATATAAACATATGTGTACTACCCGTGCAAAGCACCTACGCATAGATCAGGCTCTGATACCACTGTTGGGTCCGCAGCATAGAAAACAAAAAATTCCTATGATGAGAACTACACGCCAAGATCTATCTACTAGGTACAAAGCAACGAGTGGAAATACATCCAACGAGAACTTACCCTCGAAGACAACGAGTTTTGTTAACGAGTAGGAACTCGTGGTTGATATAGTTGTACCCTTGCCAATCTCAAGATCGTGAGGAGGTCTGAGCACCGCAACTCAGCAGCGCATCCGTACTCGCACACACGTTCAAGCCACCGGACAACCTCCACTTCCTCGCTCCAGTGATCCAGCGGAAGCAACAACTTCTTCCAGACGAAATGCCACTGGGAACATGTATCTCGCTAATCCGAGACCATGGGGGAATAATTCTAGAGGGGGAGAGAGATCCTTCATAAGGAGGTGTGAGGAAGAAGGAGGGAGAGGGTGGCCTTTTATAGGAGGAGGAGGGGTGCCCCTTCCCATGGTCGGTGCATGGGGGAGGTGACCCTTCACCTCCTCCATTCATGTGGTGGTAACCCCTCCATATTAAAATGCCTCTTCACATTCCCTTTTAAAGTCCCCACTTTAAATGCATTAAAATTCTCTAAGTTTAATGCTCTCTCATTTAATAAAACTCTTTTATTAAATTTATTCAGAATTTTGTTAATTACTTTAATTAAAAAACATTCACAAACAAGCCCTTGCAATATTTCAATATCACATGCAGAACCACTTTCTGCAATTTCACCCGAAACAATTTCCGTTTCTATCGAAACAATTCCTGTGCTTTGCAATTCTTTCGTCTCAAACATCTGTGCTCAAAAAATGGTGTCCGGTAACTCTTAAGTGTGTCACCCTACGGTTCACGAATAATGCAGACATGATTGAGACTCCTCTCAGATCAATAATCAGAAGTGGGACCTAGAGATCCATACTGACTCATGCATATTCAACGATGACTTCTGTGATCGTGAGAACCTTTAACGCTTGTAATTTAATCCCTTTGTCTCATGATATAATACATGTCCGAGATTTGATCATCGGTATCCAAATACCTAGTTTGATCTCATTACCAACATGCACTCTTTTCTCGTTCCCGTGATATAACATTCTAGTGATCACATCACTTGCTTGCAAGCTATCTCAATGTGATATCACCGAGAGGGCCCAGAGTATATCTATCCGTCATCGGGATTGAAAAATTCCACTCTTGATCCATGAGCCTCAACATAACACCTTTGTAGCACTGAACCCATCTTTATAGTCACCCTGTTACGGTGTGACGTTCGATGTTATCAAGATACTCTTCAGGTGTTAGCAATTAACATGATCTCATGGTCTAAGGATAAAGATTACTTCGTATGATGTTATAGCAATATAAACATAATGACTTGATCATAATGCTATACTTTGGATGAATGTTCATCACATCATTTCACAAATGTTGTGACCTTGTTATCAACAACATCCAATGTCCATGATCAGGAAACCTTGATCATGTTGTTAATCAACAAGCTAGTCTATAAGAGAGGCATGACTAGGAACCCTTTTTGTTTATTAAACACACATGTATTGATGTTTCCGATCAATACAATTCTAGCATGCAAAATAAACATCTATCATATATAAGGAATACATAATAACAACTTTATTATTGCCTCTCAGGGCATATTTCCTTCACTACTGATGCTGAATAGGTTGGGGACGCTCTAGCTACTGCCCGGGGCAAACTGACCAAAGCGAGGCCTTTGCGTGAAAGCAGGGAGGCAGCGATGGGACGGTGATGTGTCGTTGGTGAGGGAGTTGGGGTCGAAGCCACCGAGCGGGCCAAAATCGTTGTTGCCCGGTGAGAAACGAGGAAGGTGCGATGTCGTGTTCGGGTGGCCGGACGACGACATGCTAGACGGCGACGGGGAGGAGACACTGCTCTGGCTCTCGAGGATGTGAAGCCCAGTGTTGTAGCCTGGCACCGCCAGTCCCGCCATGGAGGCCGCACGCTGCGCCGCAACAGTGGCCGCATGGGCTTGCTCCACCTACGCCTCCACCGCCATGCGCGGACTCGAGTTCTTCTCCCTCAGTCGGCGGTTGGCGTTCTCCACTTGCCGACACTGGATGTTGAACGCCCACTCCATGTTGGTCATCCCCTCCAACCGCTGCTTGTCGGCCTTCCCTTCCTTCGTGGACACTGAGGCACGGGGAGCTTGGTACCTCTTCGGTGGCATGGTGGTGGTGGCGGTGGCGCATGGGAGGGGATAGGTGGGCGGGGAAATGGCAGGAGTGGGTGGCGATGGGGGGATGGCAGGACTAGGCCTCCTGGAGGGAAAAGAGAGGAGAAAAGGGAGGGAAAAGAGAGGAGAAAAGGGAGAGAAGATTTTGGTGTCCCGCCGATAGGGCTGGCCCGCCAACTTTTTCAAGTTGCGCCGGCGCCCCCGATTGACCCCCCCTCAGGTTGGGTTCGGCCTGGGGGCGCCGGATGTTCGGTTGGGCCGCGCCAGCACCATTTCGGTTTTGGGGGAGAGGGCTGGGCGGGTTTTTCTGCGGCGGCACCCCCATTTCACCCTTAGGGGGGGCTTTGTTGGGTCCGCAGCATAGAAAACAAAAAATTTCCTACGATGAGAACTATACGCCAAGATCTATCTACTAGATACAGAGCAACGGGTGGACATACATCCATGGAGAACTTACCCTCGAAGACAACGAGTTTTGTTAACGAGTAGGAACTCGTGGTTGATGTAGTCGTACGCTTGCCGATCTCAAGATCGTGTGGAAGTCCGAGTGCCGCAAATCAGCAGCACATCCGTCCTCGCACACACGTTCAAGCCACCGGACAACCTCCACCTCCTCGCTCCAGCGAATTAGCGGAAGCAGCAACTCCTTCCAGACGCAAGGCCACCGGGAACATGTATCTCGCTAATCCGAGACCATGGGGGAATATCTAGAGGGGGAGAGAGATCCTTCACGAGGAGGTGTGGTTTGTCATAGGGAGAGGGGGGCTTTATATAGGAGGGAGGGAGACCCATCCCCTCCCATAGCCGGTGCATGAGGGGGGGACTCCTCCCCTCCTTCATTCATGTGGTGAACCTCCACTCACATAAACATGGCCTCCACCCAAAATCCCACTCACATGTATTTAATTTCCACCAAATTAAATGCAACTCTCAATTAATAAAACTCTTTTATTTATTTTATTCAGAATTCGAACATTCACATAAAACCGCTTGCAACATTTCAATATCACATGCAGAACCACTTTCTGCAATTTCACCTAAAACAATTCCGGTTTCTATCAAAACAATTCCTGTTTCTATCGAAACATTTCCTGCGCTTTGCAAACCTTTTGTCTGGAACATATGTGCTCCTAAATGGTGTCCGGCAACCCTTAAGTGTGTCACCCTACGGTTCGCGAATAATGCAGACATGATTGAGACTCCTCTCAGATCAATAATCAGAAGCGGGACCTGGAGATCCATACTGACTCCTACATATTCAACGATGACTTCTGTGATCGTGAGAACCTTTAACGTCAGCAATTTAATCCCTTTGTCTCATGATATAATACATGTCCGAGATTCGATCATCGGTATCCAAATACCTAGTTTGATCTCGTTACCGACATGCACTCTTTTCTCGTTCCCGTGATATAACATTCTAGTGATCACATCACTTGCTTGCAAGCTATCTTAATGTGATATCACCGAGAGGGCCCAGAGTATATCTATCCGTCATCGGGATTGACAAATTCCACTCTTGATCCATGAGCCTCAACATAACACCTTCATAGAACTGAACCCACCTTTATGGTCACCCTGTTACGGTGTGACATTTGTGTTATCAAGATACTCTTCCGGTGTTAGTAATTAACATGATCTCATGGTCTAAGGACTAAGACTACTTTGTATGATGTTATAGCAATATAAACATAATGACTTGATCGTAATGCTATACTTCGGATGAATGTTCATCACATCATTTCACAAATGCTGTGACCTTGTTATTAACAACATCCAATGTCCATGATCAGGAAACCTTGATCATCTTGTTAATCAACAAGCTAGTCTATAAGATAGACATAACTAGGAACCCTTTTGTTTATTAAACACACATGTATTGATGTTTCCTATCAATACAATTATAGCATGCAAAATAAACATCTATCATATACAAGGAATACATAATAACAACTTTATTATTACCTCTCAGAGCATATTTCCTTCAGTCTCCCACTTGCACTAGAGACAATAATCTAGTTTATATAGTGATAAATGTAACACCCATGGAGTTCTGGTGTTGATCATGTTTTGCCCTAGGGAGTACTTTAGTCAACGGATCTGCTACATTCAGGTCCGTGTGCACTTTACAAATCTTTATATCTCCATCCTTGACATGCTCGCGGATGGAGTGAAACCGGCGCTTAATATGCTTGGAATTCTTGTGAGACCTTGGTTCCTTGGCGTTGGCTATGGCTCCATTATTGTCACAATAGATCACCATTGGGTCCAACGCACTAGGAACCACACCTAGTTCCGTTATGAACTCCTTCATCCAAACCGCTTCCTGCGCCGCTTCTAAAGCAGCAACATATTCTGCCTCCATCATTGATCCAGCCACCACAGGTTGTTTGGAGCTCCTCCAACTAACTGCTGCTCCGTTCAAGAGAAATACGTATCCGGATTGAGACTTAGAGTCATCCGGATCAGTGTCAAAGCTAGCATCGACATAACACTTAGCGACTAGCTCTTCTTCACCTCCGTATACAAGAAACATATCCTTAGTTCTTCTCAAGTACTTAAGGATATTCTTGACCGCTATCCAGTGTTTTGAACCTGGATCAGATTGGTACCTACTAGTCAAACTAATAGCATGTGCCACATCCGGTCTTGTACATAGCATGGCATACATTATAGAGCCTATGGCTGAGGCATAGGGGATTTTATCCATTATCTCTCTTTCTTCTGCCGTAGCCAAACTTTGAGTCTTACTCAATGTCTTGCCTTGCAACATAGATAAGTACCCCTTCTTACTTCCGTCCATATTAAACTTCTTTAATATCTTATCAAGGTATGTACTCTGCGATAGCCCAATTAGGCGTCTTGATCTATCTCTATAGATTTTAATACCTAATATGTATGAAGCTTCACCAAGGTCCTTCATTGAAAATTTGCTGTTTAGATAACTTTTAACACTGTTTAAAAGATCTATATCATTTCCAATCAATAATATGTTATCCACATATAATATCAGAAATGCCACATTGCTCCCACTCACTTTCTTGTAAATACAAGCCTCTCCATAAGTTTGGACAAATCCAAACTCTTTGATCACCTCATCAAAGCGGAGATTCCAACTCCGGGATGTTTGCTTCAGTCCATAGATGGATCGCTGAAGTTTGCACACCTTATCATCATCCTTAGGATCGACAAAACCCTTAGGTTGTATCATATACAACTCTTCTTCAATATTACCATTGAGGAACACAGTTTTGACATCCATCTGCCATATTTCATAATCGAAATATGTAGCAATTGCTAACATAATCCTAACCGACTTAAGCATCGCTATGGAAGAGAATGTCTCATCGTAGTCAACTCCTTGAATTTGTCGAAACCCCTTTGCGACAAGTCGAGCCTTATAGATGGTTACATTACCATCAGCATCAGTTTTTATTTTAAAAATCCATTTATTCTCAACGGCCTTTCGATCGTGAGGTAAGTCCACCAATGTCCAAACCTGGTTTTCGTACATGGATTCCATCTCGGATTTCATGGCTTCTAGCCATTTGTTGGAATCAGGGCTCATCATCGCTTCTTCATACGTCGCAGGGTCATCTATTTCATCAATCATGAAATTCATAACAGGATTGCCGTACAGTTCAGGAGCTGCACGTGTCCTACTTGACCTGCGAGGTTTGGTAGTGTCCTCTTTCGGAGTTTGATGATCAATATCATTAACTCTCTCTTCATTAGGTGAAGTCAACTCCGAAACAACTTCTGGTGCCGCGCTACTCGCCATTTCATGAAGAGAAGGTTCAATAACCTCTTCGAGTTCTACCTTCCGACTACTCACACCTTTCGCGAGAAACTCCTTCTCAAGAAAGGATCCATTCTTGGCAACAAAGACCTTTCCCTCGGATCTGTGATAGTAGGTACACCCAATCGTTTCCTTAGGGTATCCTATGAAGACGCATTTTTTCCGCTTTGGGTTCGAGTTTATCCGGTTGAAGTTTCTTCACATAAACATCGCATCCCCAAACTTTAAGAAATGACAGCTTAGGTTTGTTTCCAAACCATAATTCATACGGTGTCTTTTCAACGGATTTAGATGGTGCCCTATTTAAAGTGAATGCAGCGGTTTCCAGTGCATAACCCCAAAATGATAGTGGCAAGTCAGTCAGAGACATCATAGATCGAACCATATCCAATAAAGTACGATTACGACATTCTGACACACCATTACGTTGTGGTGTTCCGGCAGGCGTGAGTTGTGAAACTATTCCACAGTCTTTCATATGTGTGCTAAACTCGTAACTAAGATACTCTCCTCCACGGTCGGACCGCAGAAATTTGATCTTTCTGTTACGATGATTTTCCACTTCATTCTGAAATTCTTTGAACTTTTCAAAGGTTTCAGACTTATGTTTCATCAAATAGATATACCCGTATCTACTCAAATCATCCGTGAAAGTAACAAAATAACGATATCCACCTCACGCCGGCACACTCATTGGTCCACACACATCAGTATGTATGATTTCCAATAAATCTGTCGCCCGTTCCATTGAACTGGAAAACGGCGTTCTAGTCATCTTGCCCATAAGCCATGGTTCACATGTATCAAATGATTCAAAATCAAGTGATTCCAAAAGTCCATCAGAATGGAGTTTCTTCATGCGTTTAACGCCAATATGACCTAGACGGCAGTGCCACATATATATAGATATATCATTATCAAGTTTAATCCTTTTAGCATCAACATTATGAATATGCGTAATACTACTATCGAGATCCAACAGAAATAAACCATTCAACACAGGTGCATGACCATAAAAGATATTATTCATATAAATCGAACAGCCATTGTTTTCAGACTTAAACGAATAACCACTTTGCATCAAACACGATCCGGATACAATGTTCATGCTCAGTGTAGGCACCAAATAACAATTATTCAGGTTTATAACTAATCCCGACGGCATATGGAGAGGCAGCATTCCGACGGCAATCACATCAACTCTTGATCCATTGCCGACCCGCATCGTGACCTCATCCCTTGCTAGTTGTCGCTTGTTCCGCAACCCCTGAACCGAGTTACATATATTAGCAACCGATCCCGTATCAAATACCCAGGTGCTACTGCGAGTACTAGTCAAGTACACATCAATAACATGTATATCACATATACCTTTGTTTGCCTTGCCGGCCTTCTTGTCCGCCAAATACTTGGGGCAATTGCGCTTCCAATGGCCAGTCCCCTTGTAATAGTAGCACTCGGTGTCAGACTTAGGGCCAGCTCGGAGTTTCTGTTCAGGCGCGGCAACAGTTTTGCCGCCCTTCTTTCCCTTGTGCTTGCCTTTCTTGTCCTTCTTGAAACCGGTGGTCTTATTGATCATCAACACTTGATGTTCTTTCCTAATATCCACTTCTGCAGTCTTAAGCATTGACAGAAGCTCGGGAAGAGACTTCTTCATGCCCTGCATATTATAGTTCATCACGAAGCTCTTGTAGCTAGGTGGCAGAGATTGGAGAACACGATGTATGCCTAAGTCAATGGGAATCGTTATTCCCAAGGACACAAGCTTATCGGCGTACCCAGAAATTTTGAGTACATGCTCACTAACGGAGCTGTTCTCTTCCATCATGCAGCTAAAGAACTTTTCAGAAGCATTATAACTCTCTACGGCAGCATGGGTATCGAAAATCATTTTCAATTCTCCCATGGTATCAAAGGCATTGCCATTTTCGAAACGTTTTCGAAGTTCTGGCTCTAGCCCATACAGTATGCCGCAATAAACTAAGTTGTGGTCCTCCTGACGAGTTATATAGATGTTCTTTTCCTCGTCAGGGGCATCAGGAGCTGGTGGGGGGCCTAGCGGCGCCTCTAGCACATATTGCTTTTGTGCAGCAGTGAGGAGAATCCTCAAATTCATAGCCCAGTTGGTGAAGTTGCTACCATTCGCAACAAGTTTCTCTTTCTCCATGAACACATTAAAATTAAAAGCAGGTGGTGCCATCTACAACAGAATTTGTAAAGTATATTTAGACTAAGTTTATGATAGATTGAGTTCAACTAATCCAAATTACTAATGAACTCCCACTCAAAAACGACATCCCTCATGTCCTTTTGGTGATTACATGAACCAAATCCACTACACCAAGTCCGATCATCACGTGAGTCGGTGTAGCTTCAAAGGCGAGCATATATATGGGCATCATATCAACTATATGACTCATGCTTAACCTTCCGGTTCGTGTTCCGAGGCCATGTCTGTACATGCTAGGCTCGTCAAGTAATAACCTTAGTATTCACGTGTGTAAAACTGTCTTACACCCGTTGTATGAAAGCGTAGAGTCGAGAACACCCGATCATCACGTGATGCCTCAAAACACGATCCACAAAATGGTGCATACTTAAGGAAGAACATATTTTATCTTGATATCTAAATGAGGGATCATCTTACAATGATACAGAAAGCACCAAACTAGCAGTATAAGATGCTAACATCTAATGTGTGAAGTGAGGTGATATGGTCCATGCATTTGATCTCTATCATTTGCATCGTGGTATGATCTCTATCATTCCTTTGTGTGTAAGGCCAAGGTCTATGGAACTTACACGTTAAGTTAGTTGTAAGAGTATCTATCATACATCTACTTACAACAATACCATATCAAGACACTAGCCCAGCAACGATCTAAACTAGACGCCTCTAATTTATCAATTGAAAGTTTTACGTGGCTTAGGGCTTTCGGAGATAGAACCGGTCTTACCTACGAACATGAACCACAACGAGGATAACCAAGTTATTAGCAACTCGTTGTAAATTATATATTGACTATAGTAGGAGAGACAGACACCCGCTAGCCACTTATGCAAAACTAGTTGTATGTCAGTCGTGGAACCGGTCTCATGTATGATGACATGTAAGGTTGGTCCGGGCTGCTTCATCCCACTATGCCACCAATATCCAAAGTACATAGAAGATGCAATAACATGATCATCATCGCCCACATATAAACATATGTGTACTACCCATGCAAAGCACCTACGCATAGATCAGGCTCTGATACCACTGTTGGGTCCGCAGCATAGAAAACAAAAAATTTCCTACGATAAGAACTATACTCCAAGATCTATCTACTAGATACAGAGCAACGGGTGGACATACATCCATGGAGAACTTACCCTCGAAGAGAACGAGTTTTGTTAACGAGTAGGAACTCGTGGTTGATGTAGTCGTACGCTTGCCGATCTCAAGATCGTGTGGAAGTCCGAGCGCCGCAAATCAGCAGCGCATCCATCCTCGCACACATGTTCAAGCCACCGGACAACCTCCACCTCCTCGCTCCAGCGAATCAGCGGAAGCAGCAACTCCTTCCAGACGCAAGGCCACCAGAAACATGTATCTCGCTAATCCGAGACCATGGGGGATATCTAGAGGAGGGGAGAGATCCTTCACGAGGAGGTGTGGTTTGTGAGAGGGGAGAGGGGGGCTTTATATACGAGGGAGGGAGACCCCTCCCCTCCCATAGCCGGCGCATGAGGGGGGACTCCTCCCCTCCTTCATTCATGTGGTGAACCTCCACTCACATAAACATGGCCTCCACCCAAAATCCCACTCACATGTATTTAATTTCCACCAAATTAAATGCAACTCTCAATTAATAAAACTCTTTTATTTATTTTATTCAGAATTTTGTTAATTACTTTAATTAACAAACATTCACATAAAACCCCTTGCAACATTTCAATATCACATGCAGAACCACTTTCTACAATTTCACCCGAAACAATTCCGGTTTCTATCGAAACAATTCCTGTTTCTATCGAAACATTTCCTGCGCTTTGCAAACCTTTTGTCTGGAACATATGTTCTCCTAAATGGTGTCCGGCAACCCTTAAGTGTGTCACCCTACGGTTCGAGAATAATGCAGACATGATTGAGACTCCTCTCAGATTAATAATCAGAAGCGGGACCTGGAGATCCATACTGACTCCTGCATATTCAACGATGACTTCTGTGATCGTGAGAACCTTTAACGTCAGCAATTTAATCCCTTTGTCTCATGATGTAATACATGTCCGAGATTCGATCATCGGTATCCAAATACCTAGTTTGATCTCGTTACCGACATGCACTCTTTTCCCGTTCCCGTGATATATCATTCTAGTGATCACATCACTTGCTTGCAAGCTATCTTAATGTGATATCACCGAGAGGGCCCAGAGTATATCTATCCGTCATCGGGATTGACAAATTCTACTCTTGATCCATGAGCCTCAACATAACACCTTCATAGCACTAAACCCACCTTTATGGTCACCCTGTTATGGTGTGACGTTTGATGTTATCAAGATACTCTTCCGGTGTTAGCAATTAACATGATCTCATGGTCTAAGGACTAAGACTACTTTGTATGATGTTATAGTAATATAAACATAATGACTTGATCGTAATGCTATACTTCGGATGAATGTTCATCACATCATTTCACAAATGTTGTGACCTTGTTATTAACAACATCCAATGTCCATGATCAGGAAACCTTGATCATCTTGTTAATCAACAAGCTAGTCTATAAGATAGGCATAACTAGGAACCCTTTTGTTTATTAAACACACATGTATTGATGTTTCCTACCAATACAATTATAGCATGCAAAATAAACATCTATCATATACAAGGAATACATAATAACAACTTTATTATTGCCTCTTAGGGCATATTTCCTTCAGGCTTCATGGGGCGAGTGGAGATGTTGTAAGTAAAGGGATAAAGGAGAGAGTCAAGAGACATGTAATTGAGAAAGAGGGGGATAAGATATGAGAGAGGGTGTGGTCCACCATTGCTCAGTCGCTATGAGTGTTTGTATCTATCATGGCCCCAAGTTTCTAAATTGGTCTAGATGTTGACATTTGGAAAAAAATTTAAATCATGTTGGGAATAGTGGCAACATAATTTTACAAACGTCGATCAACTTTTGAATGAAGATTCCTTGACAATCAAATATATATTGTGAAAATGTTAGCTTTTTAGACTTCTCATGATCGTTACTCTCTACGATGTCGTTATGAGGACATGATTATTTCCAATTTTCCAAGTGTTAAAGATGAAAAAAGGTATTATAAACTTGTAGAACTTCCTAGTCTCATTATTATTATTATTATTGCCATTTTAATTAGTCCAACCAACGAATGTGTGTTGCACCGACAAAGTGTAAGTGTTGCTCTCTAGTCTGATGGTTCGATATCAAGGAATGAGAACACTAATGTAACTACTTCCTTAGAAGAAAGTGCACTTTCCATCCCTGAACTCTTAATAAAGTTTAATTTTCATCTTAAAACATATGTTTGTTCCAAAATGGACCTCGAACTCTTGAAAAAGTTCAATTCTATCTGACCTAAGAAAAACAATGACAAAAGACTTGCCCATTGAGTTGCCCTCTCATGGATGGTCGGCTTGTTGTACCTTCCAACTTGATGGAAGGAACATGGCGGCATGAATCGACCACAACATTCCTCCGGTGAGAACGATGATGATGGGATGCCGCCGCCGAGCTTGACATCAGTTCCCGCAAGGAGGGGAGATGCGAACGAGCTAGGGGTGTGGGCGAACATGGTTGTGGATGGGTCAAGCGAGCTCGAGGATCAATGAGGGAGAGTGGGACGATACGCGAGACAATCCGAACAATAGAAGAGTGGGATAACACGGTAAGTCGTGTGTGTGGGGGGGGGGGGGGATTATGAATTGGTGGAACGTGTCAATCCAGATTTTATTTATATTCGGTCTAATTTACCCTTTTTGTGCCAATGTTGTCCACGGAATTGTTTTTCTTGGGTTAGATTGGATATGGACCTTTCATAGATTTAAGGGTTCATTACAGAATAAGCAGAAGTTATAATATGAAAATTGAACTCAGTTCAAGAATGAAAAATGAACTTTCCTTTTGTTAATTTGTATGATTATAATTGTAAAGAAAATATGTGAGAGTGCCGGCGGAGGGCGAGTGAAGTTGTGTGTCCGGCGGATCTCCTAGGATCCTGCTGCTTTTCGTGTCTATTTGTCTGGTTTCACGTCAATCTCTTCTGATCTATGGTTGTCATCTTTAACGATGGTTGCTGCTCTGGTGTGTTGGTTCTTCGGGTTCTTAGCACGACGACTTCCCGTCTCTTTATTACTCCCTCTGTTTCAAAATATAAGATGTTTTAGGTTTGTGAAGAGAATGTATCTAGACTTCTTTTAGTGTATAGATTCACTCCAAATCTCAGTGAACCTACACACTAAAAGAAGTCTAGATATATTTTCTTCACAAAGCTAAAACATCTTATATTTTGAAACGGAGGGAGTATAACAAGCTCTATTGCGACAAGTTTTGTCCTTCTCCGGCGATGGAGAGGTGAGAACGGCTGCGCGCCTTCGGCTAGTGTAAGTGCGTGTAGTCATCGCTAGGTGGTCCAACGATCTTTTTTTAATATTTATTACTTTTAGGTTTGTTCGTACTTCTGATGATTATTAAAATAAAATATGTGAGTATGTCATCCACATAGTCCATGATCAGGAAAGAGACAAATGGAAACTTTGGCTTAAGTTGCCGAAGAGAGTAGTCTTGCATTTTGGCTACTGCCGCCTTGAATCATTTGGCATTTGGATGCCAAGTATTTGGCCTTGTATCTCTCTGTCTATCCCACCTTTTCATCATGATAAACATCTACATACTTCGTGTAAAAAACATCTGCGTACGTGCTTCCCCTACATATCTCGTTGCAACAAAGAAAACGAAACATGAACGAGAACCGCCATAGTATCTATCTTTGGATCTTATCTCACGTGCTTCGGGGTCAAATAATCCCACGATGATTTGGACCACTCGGATAGTGCGGATGCCACGTCAAACACTTATATAGAAGGATGGAATCAAATCCGAGATTTTCTATACATGTACAATTTTAGGATGACCACCTGTCTATAAAGATTAAAGAGTGGCCAGAGCGACGGAATTCTCTAGTGCATTGAAGTAAGTAAAATGTACAAATCCAGGTTATACTTTTTTCTGAAAAGATCCACCGATCTATTGATAATTTTTTTTAGCTGACGATCTATTGATAATCATTCATTGTAGGACAAGAGCCCACTTATCTAAAGAATCATACAATTTTAATTAGGGTCTACCATTCGGAGAGTGGATTTGATGCTCAGTGCATGCTCCCTTTATTTTAGAAAATTCAAAAACAGAGTTTTTTTAAATCCCGAAAGGAAAATCAGGGTTTTTTTTTTGAGAATTAAGTGTCAACGGCAAGTTTTTATCGAAAAATACATCGATTCGGTCTGTATGAAATAAAGGGGCTAGACTAGGATTTATTTATTTGAAGAAAATGTTTGGGTTTGTTAAATTTTGTACAGTTGATAAATAAAGTTGTTATTTTCATTAAACTTAAATTGAGTTCGATGACGAACTTGAGTCATTTGCATGTCAGATTCTTTTGGGCTTTCCGGATAATGCAAAATTATTTTTATAAAGGGTGTGTTGGCCCCCGAGCACACCGAGAGTTCATGCCATGTGAGCCTAGGGGCCATGGGAGTTTTGATTTTTCGTGAAGTTTGAAATATTGTGTTCATGAAAATCTTATTTGATATTCCCTAGATAAAAAAAGTTCTTATGGGTGGTTTAAGAAAATACATCAAGTCCAATAGTCAGTACGATGTCACATATCGGTTGTCTAACTATAAGGTGGAACCTATTGTGAAAATAAAAATAAAAATATATGGGTGGAAATAATCAGCGGCGTATTCTGCAGGCACATGTATAGGCACATTATTCTACCGTCACACTTTATTTTCGTTGTCCATTCCTTTTTTAGAGGTGCATGGAGAAAGCACACTACCGCCTACACCACATTGTGTGTCTCACACATGTTAGGAAGAGATTGGTGGTTGCCCAAAGTCTTTCGGAGCTCGGACACATACGTATTCTCCCAAACTGAACACGCATACCATCTGTGTACCTGCATCCTGCCTAGGACCGCGCCCGGGGACCTTTGTTAAGACATACAAAATCCAGTCCACCAGGAATAAAACTCGGTTCAGCTAATCTCTCACGGCCACATCTAACCACCAAGTCGTAGCTTGATTTTTTCTCTCGAAATTCCACCGATCTATTAATAATCATCAAGAGCAGTACAAAGAGACCCAAAAGTAATAAAAAACATTTGATTTGTAACATAGACTCCTTGTTGCAATCATAGTTGTGGACTTGTGGTGCGGCTAAAGTTACCATAAGGAAATTTCCTTTTGTACTATTTTTCGAAGGCAAACATATTATTTCTAGGTAATTTATTTTATCCAAGGAAAATATTTTCTATTTACAATAAAAGAAGACAAGTACGCACATATGCACACCGTCACACACGTGTCTATGTGAGCGCGTTTGCTTAATCACATTCTAAAATCGATAACATCTAGAGGTAGATCTGGTGACCTCACTATATTCTTACTAAAAAAAGACACACAAATCAATTCAAGGAAATTATTACCAGCCTCTTAGTCCACCTTCGTTTTGTCCTCCTATTCGATCTAGTGAACCATGGCAGTCTTTTTTCTTTTGTCGTTTCCAGGTGAGCTGAAATGCTGAGTTCATTCAGAGGATAAAAGTACTGCAAAAATTCTAAAAACATTTTCAACTACACACTATGCTTTTTAGAACATATTGAAATTAGAGGTTTCATTATAACAAGTATGGATAAAATAAAAAGGCATAAAGTATGATTTTCCAACTGTCTAAGATAACAATCAAGATGGTGCGATCAAGGAACCATCTATTATGTCTTCAGTTAAGAATAACAAAATTATTACTCCTTGCTCTAGTGTTGGCAGTGATTTTCTATGATATACATTACATTACATACACAAGGCATGTTCACGAGGACTTTCACAGAAATAACACAAGAGGCTTGTTCGTGAGGACTTCCTTTTGGGAAGCCCCTCCCGACTCCCACGGTCGCCCTCCTCTAGGCGACCGGGGAGTCCTCCCCAGATCGCACCGCCAGTAGCCTCCCCTTCTTCCTTCGCCCCTCCTCGCCACTCCTAGAGGCCGCCGGCAAATCCATGGCCTTCGATAAAGGGAGGGCGAGGCCGTGGTGCGGTTGCTTCAAGATCCCTGCAGCGTGCTCGACGGAGGCAGTGAGGGCAATGAACGGTGGTCGGCAGCAATGGGTCACCGACGGCGGTGACGAATCCATGGCCGGCGCGCCAGGATCTTCCCCTGTCGGCGGCGGCTACTTCGGTTGGGTTGGGCCTCGGCTCAACATGGCCTTTCCTTCTACATCGGTGGGCACCTCTGATGATTTCTATGGCTAGAGATCTCCTGGTTACGGAACAACTGCCAGAGAGAAAACATTTGCCCGGCTTTGCTGTCATAGATGATGCAGTTACGTATGTGGGCGCTGCTAGCCTTCTTGGAGGGCATCGTCACGGTGGAAGTTCGGTCGGACTCCGAGGGTAAGCTCGGGCTAGTCTGGACAGTGGCGGCGCATGGCGTCGTCTTCCTCGTTGGAGGCACTGTTTTGGAGCTCATACCGCCGGCGGGATCTCGAAGGCGCGGAGGCGTTGGGCCACTGCATAGGCTACAAGAAGGGTCATCTAATCCAGGGGAAACCTCAGACCCGGTTCTCCCGGATTAGACAATGATGGCGTGAGGCGTCTCTCCCCTATGGGGACATCACTTTTGGAGCTAATGCCGGCTCGATGGTCCCTTAGGTGGAGAAGCTTTCATCTACCTCAGCGTCGATGGCGAGTCTCAGCAGCATGGAGCTACGGAGTCTCGGAATCGGATGGGGATCGATGGATTCACATAGAGTGGAGGTGATGTCTGGCATCGTGGTGTCGTCGGCAAGACCGACAATGTCTATATGAATCTCAATAGTGAAGATTGCTCAGAGGCTAAATGGCGGTGACGGCTTCTTTAGCGTGTACATGAGATGCTCGCTATGAGTCTTCTAAACCAAACAATCGCTCTCGTTTGCCTAGAGGGCGTATTGGGGTATGTGATGTTCCCGATTCATAGTTGATGGTGGGATTTCGTTGCTTTCAAGGCATGAGGCCTCGTTGACATGATTTTCACCCATTGTCGGGTTTGTAGGTGTTGTGTGGACTGTGGAGCCTTCAGGTATTGTGATGTATGTTCTTGCCAGTCTTTTATTAAATAATTAATACAGGTCGTATGCATCTTTTCGATGCATAGATCGGGCGTGCGTCCTCCATTTCGAAAAAATACATTAATTATATCACACGAAATCCACAAACATTGCAATCAATTTTTTTTAAGCTGAGCGATACCGAAAAATCAGATCCTAGGAGGTGCCAGGAAGGAAGAGATCTCTCAACCTCCATGGAGGCACAAGGAGGGCAACAAGAAGATCTACTTTTTTTTTCTAAAGTTGTGGATACATAGTTTTGGTGGCTGCAAGATAGAGGGGGTGGGGGGATTTGTGCACACTTAGTAATACTGCTTTAGATTGGGACATTAACATATGAACGTAACAAGCAAACATTTCTGTTATACTTCGCAAAATTAACCAAGTTCCTTATTTCAATTATAACTCATGTTGTGAAAGTATAGTCTTAACTTGTACATTTATTTATAACATTTAGAAAAATCAACTATATTCATATTCTAAATGACTCGGTTGGTAAATATGATTCTTGTTATTCATAAACTTCTGCATTACACTTGGCAAAAGTAACTACATTTTATACTTTTTTATAATTTATTCCTATAAAAAGAATTTTGCCTAATATATTTTCCCATTACACTTAGCAAAATTAATTACATTTTTTACTTTTTTATAACTTATTCTATCAACATATTATCTCAATGAATACATTTTCTGTTACACTTACTGCAATTAAAATTTAAGGTAAGTTGTTATCATACACTTCTATTGTATGTCATTATAGCTATACTTGCACAAACTTTAAATCATATTTAGCAAGGCAAGTTACACTACTTATTTATTTTAGAGACGCTGTCAATAAAAAACCTTTCTTTGAAATGAACGTTAATGTCATTCTCGCAAAAAGGGCGATCATTCCTAGATATGAGAAAGAAATTGACCAATCACAATCCTGTACAACATCAATTTATCCATTAAATGAATTATATAGTATATATAGGTGTGTGTTTGCCTTATTTATAGTATACTTAAATATCTTGGCCAAGAGTTTCATAGTATATGATCTAATAGTAGCTTGATAGAGGTTTCTAGAGTTAATGACTGTATATTTCAGGCGTAAATATAAATAGAAAATTACGGAGTGTACAAGTTATGAGTTATCCTAGAACCATTTCCATTAAATTACTTGTATATTTGTTATTTTGTGATCGAATAAGTATACTTTATGCTCCGACAATGTATGCATGATCTATATTCAATATATACTGGACGTTTCATTTTTTCTTGCTTTGATCTACAGTATTCATATAAATCCGGGTAACTCAACCACTAGAAGAATAGTGACTTCCTCCTCCTCTTATGATTTTAAAATACAACGTACTTATCAAAATGGATCCACATGTTTGTTTAGAAAACCACCCATCCTATAAAAATCCAGTAACACGCTACTCTTCTATATTGGTCGGGTCTCGTGCAATAAATTCAACTCATTGCACATGAATGATGAGGTCAGCATGCGTCGCACCCGCAGGTGATGGGGGCCGGTTCCAGCGACGGCGCGCGCTGCCGCTGCAGCGCGAACCGGTGGAGGACGAAGGCCGCGGTTCATCCACTTGCGCGCCGTCCGAGTGGACGAGGCACTTCCTCTCCTCGCCGGAGAGCTTGCCGCACCATCGCGGGGGAGGGGGGGACGGGGGGAGGGGGGCGGTCGCCGTCCACCTCCGCTACGCCCCCTCCCACCCCAAACCTCATGCAGTCGCTGAACATTTCGTCGATCTACCGTCGACGCTCGAGGAATTGCCCGCCGAAGGTTAAGGTGCTGGTGGCAACGGAGTGGTGGAGCTAGGGTTGCGAGTGAGGGTTTTGATCCGCACTTGTCGCCACAGTCAGTATTTGTACCGACCCACCGCTCAATTAAACGGGCCACCAAAAACCATTTTACCTGTAAACTCGCAGAAATTTCATAGTTCCGGCCCGCTTATAGGCTCCGTTAGAGATGCTCTTGGTATTATATAGTAGAAGTACACCTGTTAAAAAGTTTACAAATTTCAACGAAAATCAACAGCTAGTGGAGATTGAAACATATCCTTTCATTGAAAACCATGAAATGATAGATTTGGTCTAAATAAAACTGAGTAAGATTTAGGGGATCTTTTGAGCCTAATATGATGGCCTAAATCAATTTCTGAGGTAATAACACTGGGCATACAAATACTAGTACTTGTCTGCTGATTGCAAATTCATACAACTAGTTGCAAACTAGGGTGAAGTAGTACATAAACTTGGCATTAGGATGCAAAATAGGTCCAAATTACCCTTGTCTAGACACGTGGCAGAGTTTATTTTAGAAAAACCGCCCTGGATATTTTTCTTTTATAGATGTGACCTTACACGCTCCAGGAGCCGCTCTGCCTTGTGGAAGGACATCACGGCCTTCCAGCTGGCGTGGTGAAGGGCAAGGCTTGCGAGTGCGCAGTCAGCCCACCCGGGTTCGAGTTCCCATGAGACCGAATTAAAACGGAGTGTTATCCAAGCGCGTATAATCCGCTGCTGGAGATGTCTCATCTACCTAACAACATACAGCCTGCGAGGGATCATTCCCCGGGGGTCAACGTTTTTTTTTTGTTCAGGAGCGCGGGCGGCGGAAGGTCGGCGAGGATCTTGAATAGACCGTCAGCATCCTGTATCACGATGCAGTGATGCCCCAGGCCGTGCACGTAGTCGGGGTAGGTGCGCACGCGCAGGCCTCGCTGCTCTACGAGGACACCGATGGGCTCACCCTGTGGCTGCGTCTTCTTATGCGGCAGTGGACGCCTCCTCGGCCGTGGCCTAGACGCCCGTGCTCCAGCTCGAGGCACACCACACTGGACGTCCCGCCACTTGCTCTTCTGCTCTTCACGGAGAATGGCACGCTCTACGGCACTGCCATCGCATTTATCTTCCATGAGCAATCCTGAAGGGGAATTGAGCAAACTACCTAGATATAACATTTTACCGTATCCCTTTCCCGCATGTGTATTACCAGCGCCATGTATCCTGTAACAAAGAAAAAAATGGGACTGCGTGACTATAATTTCATAGATCTTATACAATATCAAGGAATACGCTTTATGAAACAGGGTTGCATGATCCTCCTACAACTTTAAGGAGTTGGTGTACAATATTATTTGGACATCTATTCAGATAACTAACAGTGGCTGCCAAGGTATGGCAACTTCAGACTGTTGAAGCTGAGGAAAGAAAGTCATGAAAGCTAATGTTGATCAAACTTCGGTTGCGAAAGTTCATCTAGGGGACCATGAAGTGACAAGCATTTTTTTGAACAAGTTAACTTTGCCAAGTAAATAAAAACAACCGGGTGATCAACTTGCCTTCAGTAATTAAGCCAACTCTAATTTTGCCCTATCGACTGTGCATAATGGATGAGAGACTAGTAGGAGGAAAATATGTATATTACATATCATCGGCTACATAGAATAAGAGCATATGTATTCCTATTTTTTCCATAATTTGCTCCCACGTTCCACAGAGATACATGAGAAACTGGGTAATTCAACTAGATCTTGCATGATACTTCCACAACTCTAGCATTTAATAGTTAATTAAACTAACTTTACTCAAACAATTGATATGATTTGTGTTTCAGCTGTCAAATTTCACTACAATCATAAAAGTGGGGAAAGAAAAAAAATATGGGTACCACCAGTCCTGTGGTTTCCATCCTCACAGTCAATATAGTAACAGAATGTCAACTTTACTGTTTACCTTAATAACGCCGAGAAAGATTTTCCCAAAGCCTCTATGCTTCACCTAGTAAAAGCCCTAAAGCTGGCCATCTGCACATATTTGCATAATATATAATTACTAGGAAATCTACATGATAAAATCAGAGCCAAGAACTAGCTGAAAGAACTTCCAGTTCGGTAGTCAGAAAAAATGTCCAGGGTTAATCAGGTTCCTTAACAGTATAACAGTTTCTCCACAAGACAAATCTGACCAAACCAAGACTTTGCATAACAATCAGAATGACCCTTCATTTTCTGCCCATGTAAGCTTGTTTTAAGACAGCAGAAATTCATCTCGTTCTCAGACCGTGAGACCAAAGGAATATATAACAGCACCTCTCCTTGAGGAACTATGCACAGCTGGAAGCCGATATTTGAATATATAAAATGCTATCAGTTGTTAAGTTTTCCTTTTCCTTCTATAGTCATGGCTATTATGATGTACATGAACAAGGAACGAAGAACTGCCATACCACGGTCACGTTAGAGGAACATAACCTTCCAATTTTAAGTGGACATAAATGTTCTTCAATGCTGCATATATATCTTCTGAATGAACATGTGAAACATCTGCCACCAAAAACTCATGAAATTTTCCATCCACCTCAATAGAGCTACAGCCAGGGTTCTTCTTTACCCCTCTATCTCTCATCAACATCCTCAGCAGTTTCACATGATCCCATTTATTTTTACTTGCATAGATTTGACACATAAGTACATAGATTCCACTGTCCGAAGGATTGAGTTTTACTAGCTTATCAGCAGCGCATTCACCAATCTCTAAATTGCCATGCATTCTGCATGCATTCAAAAGAGCACCCCAACCGGCCTCACCAGCTTCCAATGGCATACCCTTTGCAACTTCAAATGCCTCTTCAAGAAGACCAAATTTACCCAAAAGGTCAATTATGCATGCGTAATGTTCTGCTTTGGGTTCCATCCCATAGACCAGCTTCATTTCTTCAAAATAGCACCGTCCTTCTGAAACTAACCCACTATGACTGCATGCAGAAAGTAACCCAAGGAATGTGATCTCATCAGGCACAATATCTGTTCCTTTCAACTGCTTGAAGAGACGAAGAACTTCTTCAGACTGACCATGCACGGCATGGGCCATGATCATCGTGTTCCAACTCACTACATTCCTCTCTGCCATCTCAGCGAACAATCTTGATGCTGCATGCAGATCTCCACATTTTGCATACATATCAATGAATGCATTACCTAAATTCACGGTTAGCACAGCCTTACCACTAACAATGTACTTATCATATATCCAGCTACCAAGGTCCAGGCAACCCAACTGAGCACATGCGGATAGCACACTCACAAGGGTAGCATTAATCGGCTCAACACCTTCTTCAATCATCCCTTTGAACAGCGTAATTGCTTCCTCGGGCTGATTTGCCTGTGAGTAAGCTGCAATCATGCAACTCCAAGAAACTGCATTCCTCTTAGGCATACCGTCAAACAGCCGAGCTGCGCTTTCCAAGTCACCACACTTGGCATAAACGTTAACCATGGTCGTCCAGGAGTAGACATCCTTGACCGCCATGCTATCAAAAACCTCCATGGCAGAGGCCACACAGCCTAATTTCCCAAACATATCAATCAGTGCGTTCTCCAAATTAACACTCGTGCAAACACCGCCCTCTGCAACATACTGATGCACCCTCCTCCCCAGCGACAGCAATCCCATCTGCCCAATCGCCGACACCACAGAAACCAGTGTCACCTCGTTCGGCTGCAACCCCCCTGCCACCACCATCCTGCAAAACACCAGCCATGCCTCGTCTGCCAACTCTCCCCGCGCATACCCATCCACCAGCGTCGTCCAAGAAATGACGTCCCTCTCAGGCATTTCGTCGAACATCTGCCGCGCGTGTGCCAGTGACCTGTGCTTAGCGTAGAAGTGAACCAACGCGTTCCCCACGAGCATGCTCTGGCCGATGAACCCCCACTTTAGGGCCACGCAGTGAACGCCCTCGCCAGCGGACGGGAAGCTTGAGTGCTCGGAGGAGGCGGCCTTGATCGCGAAGACGAGCGTGCGCGCATCAGCGGGCAGGCTATCAGTGACGACGCGGCGGAAGAGCGCGGAGGCGCGACGCGGGAGGTGCGCGCGGAGGAAGGCTCGCATCATGGTGGCGAGCATGTAGGCGTTGGGGCCCGGAGCGGCGGCACGGGCGAGTATCGCGGCGGCGTGGTCGATGTGGGGAGGCGTGGAGAGGGCACAGAAGGCGAGGAGGCGGGACGCGGGGAAGCGTTGGGCGGCGAGGCCGGAGACGGTGAGGAGCGCGTGGAGCTGGAGGAGGCGGGGGAAGGAGGCGCATGACTCGAGGAGGGAGAGCAGCGGGTGGGTCACCACGAGGTTACGGTTGGTGTTCCACGCCGGCCGGGGTGGCGGCGCCCCTGGGCCTGGGGTGGGCAGAGGAGGCAGCGGAAGCGGAACGGGCATCGTGTGAGTCTAGGTCCCTGGGAGCTTCGAAGAGGCGCCAAAATTTGATGGAAAATTTTCTGTTCAGGGGCATTGTCGCCGCCCGTGCTTTGGCCGGCGGGACCTTGGCGGCGGCGGAGGGAAGGGGTGGGGTGGGGGGAGGGGCTCTATAGTTCAACCTTTTGTCTTAAACTTTTTTTCCTCGAAATTCAAACTACTAGAAATTTTCAAATAAATTAGAAGCGGAATTTCAGGGGATCCCACCTGCAACACTAGGTGGGGGAAAAGGTTTTCCCTTTCTTCATCTTCACGTGGCCATCAGTGTGTTTTTTAAAAAAAATTCACCTATCTATTAATAATCATCAACCATAGTACAAAGAGAACTAAAAATAATAAAAGTTATAAATAAGTTAAAAAATCACTTAGCGACGACTACAAACACTAGCGCGATCCGATGCCGTTCCACCAACACCGGAGCCAAGCAAAGTTTGTCATAGTAGAGCCTATTGTAGTAGACAGACGAGAAATCGTCGTGCTAAGGCTCAAAAGGATCGGCGCAGTACAACATCAACTATGCAAATGCTGATATCCGTTGATCGAAAGAGACTGGACTGAAAACACACAAACGAACACGAAAACTGAACAGATCCTAGGAGCCTACCGGACACACGATTTCACGCACCCTTCGCCGATGCTAGATGCACAACCGAAGTAAGGATATGATGGGAAAGACCTTATTCTGACTTCAATATGTAGCCATCATATCACCATCCTAAAAAAACACGAGGAACAGTCTAAACAATGAACATAAACCTCTCGCCGGCGAGAGACCATGGTACACATCTTAAAGGTCCCAAGACCATCGAAGACTGAGCGGACCAGCGGCATCACTAACGAGGGGAACAAAACCCTAGATGGGTTTTTCGCGTTCACTGCTGCCGCCTCCTAAGGTCTCGTACCGGTTTAGTACTGGCCATTAGTGTTTCTGTTGTTTTAGAAACTTGAAACTTGCACCTTTAGTCCAAAAATTCTGAAAATAAATAGTCTATCTATTTCAAAAAATAAAATGTTTTAGCTTTTGTGATCTAGACATCTTATAGTGTATAGATTTGGAGTGAACCACGCACAATAAAAGACAGCTAGGTACATTCGTTTCACAAAAACTAAAACATGTTATATCATGGAAGGGAGGGAGTATATAACTAGATACGTACATCTATATTCTATATATCATAAACTTTGTTTACAAATATGTTATATTTTGGGCTATACAAAGACAAATTTTCTAAAAAAAATATACGTATTTCTAGTCTTATTTATTGTTAGAAATTTGTTTTGTAGGTAGAGTAACATGAAATGTCCTTTTACTATAATTTGGCATAAATATATGGGCCAAGCACATACATTCTCAAGATTTTTATCAATTTTTTTTAAAACTCAAAAATACCTTTTTTGTAGTTTTTTTTATTAAAACGAAGGCCCTCCGCTGCTTGGTCTTCCGTTTCCGTGTTGGTCTGGTGATTTCTTCCACCTTCTCTTCCCTTCTCCTCTTGCGCTGTCTCTTGTACGACACGTGCAAAGCCATTCCCTCCTCCCACGACCCCACCACCTCTCTACCTACCTATCCCCGCCCACTTCCCTTGAGAATCCATCAGTTAGCTCACCGTCTCCCTCCTTCCTTCTCCCGCACAAAAACAAAGACCATATATTTGGCATGTATAAATAAATCCGAGAGAAGAATAGCAGAGGCCAGAGGAGGATCGAGACTTCCAGAGAGTAGTCGGGAGTGCGCCGCCTGCCTAGCTCCATGGCCGACGAGGAGGGCAACCTCGACGCCGTCCTCAAGGAGGCCGTCGACCTGGTAATTAACCAATTAATTAAGTTATTACTGCTCTAATGCTAGTTCTGGAGTTCTCTAGCGTAGTTCCTCGAAGAGGGCTTGGATGTGGATGGATTAGCCCGCTGTAGAACTCTAGTGGCGGTAATCGGTACGGGAATGGGGTTTTGCAGAATTGATCTGCTAGCTCTGGTTCTTCTGGGTCAGTCCTTGACTTCTTGTTCGGTTCTCTTCTGGGCGCTAGAACACGCATCAGCTTCGTTCTTTGTTAATTTTTGCGAATCCCTGAAATACTAATTCTTTCTTTACTAACAGTATGTACTAATTCTTTCTTTACTACAGTATGTATAAGTTGATGCGACGTTTATACCAATAAAAAACTTGCTTACTAGAAAAATATGTTCACTTGCTATGCGTACGTGGAGCAATGAGGCCACGGTTTCTGTCCATTTCAGAAAAAAAAAATCATTTTTCTTAGGATTAGTGTTTTTCTGTTTTATTTTTGAGAAAACGCAAAAATCTTTGCGTTTCAATTCATTGACAGAAAGGAGTTTAATTTAAGAGAAGGCCGAAACACCCATTTATACAAGCCTAAGGAAAGAGCGACACGCCCTACACTCAAAGCAAGACTATGGCTAAACGGCCGAAATCCGTCGAGTGCTTTCTGTTTTATCGGAGCCTAGCATAGTGTCATGCCCTGGACTGAAATCACACCCCAAAGCGTTCACAGTTTTTTCTTGGGAAAACACAAAAAATCCTATATTCATGAAAAAAAAAGGTTGGATGATAGATAAGGGTGTTTCATACTCCCTCCAGTTCATTTTAGTTTAAGTAAAACTTTGACGACCAATTTTGTCAAAAAAAACTGAGATATATGTCACAAAAATTATACCATTGCAAACTATGAATCCAATGGTATAGGTTTCATGGCATATATCTCTATTTTGTTGATAAAATTGGTGGTCAAAGTTTTTCTTTAAACTAGTCATGCGTGCCTGCTAAAACGAACCGGGGGAAGTACAATCCCAAGAAAGGGCCACACGGGGAGTTACAACACCAAACCCCTTTAGCTCTACAATGTTATGTGTAGTAGTTCAATCAAAATCCAACACCTAAAAATGACTATTGACCGAGAAATAGGTAGACCAATGTATTTTGGTTACACGAAGATGTTGATGGCTTGCTTTTATTTTTTCGTGTCTTTTTTTTATTCTTTGGGTAAAAGTATGTATACATAATTATTTGTTTAATCAGAATTTTGTGTCATGGTTCTTGCTTCTCGGCTCCTTGGTGGAGTTAAATTGTTCAGTTTGTTAAATGAGATTGTTGCAATAAACTTTCAGGAACACATCCCCATTGATGAAGTGTTTGAGAACCTGCGATGCAGCCAGGAGGGACTTACTTTCGAGCAGGCAGCACAGCGCCTACAAATCTTTGGCCCCAACAAGCTCGAGGAGAAGGAGGTCAGGTTCATTCAGCTCATTTACTTATACGGGGAAGATTTATATATCCTTCAAGTTCTTGAGAGCAATAGTATTCTTCTCATTGGTGTCATGTGCCTTGATAAGTTGGATACTTGGATTGTTGATGGCTACAGGAGAGCAAGTTTCTCAAGTTTTTGGGGTTCATGTGGAATCCACTGTCATGGGTCATGGAGGCTGCGGCTATCATGGCCATTGCGTTGGCTAACGGAGGGGTAAGACCTAGCACATATCACACAATTTGTGGTCGAGGATTGACAAGTGAAGTATATGTCCTGCTCTTGTCTCAATGTGTGAGATGTATTATTTCACCAGGGGAAGCCACCAGATTGGCAAGATTTTGTCGGTATCATCACGCTGCTACTTATAAACTCCACTATCAGTTTCATCGAGGAAAATAATGCCGGCAATGCTGCTGCCGCACTCATGGCCCGTCTTGCACCAAAAGCAAAGGTCGATATTCATTTAATTTGTATTAGTATGTTTTTGGAGTCCATCTAAATTATGAGAATCATTGTTATATTGCTGGCTAGGTTCTCCGTGATGGTCGTTGGACAGAGGAGGAGGCAGCCGTCCTAGTGCCAGGGGACATCATCAGTATCAAACTTGGAGATATCATTCCTGCAGACGCCCGCCTCCTAGACGGAGATCCTTTGAGGATTGATCAGGTTCTTTTTGCCATTCTCATTCAAGTCATCTTCAGATTTTCCTTCCAAGTTATTTATGTTTCCTCATCTCACTGTTTGGTCTCTTATTTATAGTCTGCCCTGACTGGAGAATCACTGCCAGCCACCAAAGGTCCTGGTGATGGCGTCTACTCTGGTTCAACGGTCAAGCAGGGTGAGATCGAGGCTGTTGTCATAGCGACCGGTGTGCACACTTTCTTTGGAAAGGCTGCACATCTTGTTGATTCCACCAATCAAGTTGGCCATTTCCAACAGGCAAGATTGACAATCCTCACATAGGTTTATAATAATTTACATTGCTACTGACACTTTCATTATCATGTAACCTGACGCAGGTCTTGACAGCCATTGGAAACTTCTGTATTTGCTCAATTGCTGTGGGAATGTTCATTGAGATCATTGTCATGTACCCTATCCAACACAGGGCGTACCGTCCTGGGATCGACAACCTGTTGGTGCTTCTCATTGGAGGCATTCCCATAGCGATGCCCACAGTCTTATCGGTCACCATGGCAATTGGGTCTCATCGTTTGTCCCAACAGGTTTGCATCATTCTAGGGACAGTGTCAACCATACTGTGACCAGGCCAGAACTTCTGCACTCCATAATCAATTCCTTTGTTTACTTCATGCAGGGAGCTATAACAAAGAGAATGACTGCAATTGAAGAGATGGCTGGCATGGATGTTCTTTGCAGCGATAAAACAGGAACCCTGACTTTAAATAAGCTCAGTGTGGACAAGAACCTAATCGAGGTTAACTTCAACACTCACAAATTGTGATCTCGCATCTAACCTCAAAGCACTTACATACTCTCTTGGTCCAGGTTTTTGAGAAAGGGGTCAATCAAGACCAAGTAATTCTGATGGCTGCTAGAGCATCCAGGATAGAAAATCAAGATGCTATCGATACTGCAATAGTTGGGATGCTAGGTGATCCAAAAGAGGTATGTCGTTCTGTTGAATATGGGACGTACACCTGTCATGTGTATTTGCTAGAATGATTATCTGGCAACATTTCCTGCAGGCGCGTGCTGGTATTCAAGAGGTTCATTTCCTGCCATTCAATCCCACTGACAAAAGAACTGCGTTGACATACATTGATAGTGATGGAAAGATGTACCGTGTTAGCAAGGGAGCACCAGAGCAGGTATAATCTTTTTTACTGCAAATAGCTTAAGAAGCATTAGACAAAAAATTCATGTCCATAATGATGTTAAGAGATTTGCACAAATTGACCTGCAGATTCTCAACCTGGCCCATAATAAGTCAGAGATCGAACGAAGAGTCCATTCTGTAATTGACAAGTTTGCAGAACGTGGACTTCGATCACTTGGTGTAGCATATCAGGTAAGCAAAGTTCTCAAGATACCCCTTCATTGCGCAGCTGAAGCTTGCAAATGGTCATCCTTTTCTTCCTTGTAGGACGTGCCTGATGGGAGGAAAGAGAGTCCAGGTAGTCCATGGCATTTTGTTGCTCTCTTGCCACTCTTTGATCCACCAAGGCACGATAGTGCAGAAACAATTCAGAGGGCACTTAACCTTGGTGTGAATGTGAAGATGATCACAGGTACACTACCAATTTTGTTCTTACTACTTTTTCTCTATTCATAAATATTATAATTTTGATGCACACCATGTCTGTGATGTTTGGGTTCTCGGAAGAAATGGGCAAAAATATATCTTCTTTTGGGTTATGCTTTTGTGGTGGTAAAATTGTCGTCAGTGTACATCTGTCAATCTGTCATGCATGAATCAGAGTAATTTTTTCCCCTGGTTAGATTCAGTGACTGGCAGTCTGATAGTACACGAGTTGTATATCATCATAGAAAAAGCTCCAAACATCCAATTTTTGAAAAAAAAACGACTTCTTCAAATTTAGCCTAATAAAATATGGACCAGTTCCAGTTTCCAGAGACCTTGAGGACCTCGAAATTGTACCCATTGCATGTTCACTGTGATGTTTATAGCTCCCTATGAAAGATTTGTTCTATCTGTTACTTGTGCTGTAAGTACGCCTTTAAAAAAGCTGCACCATCAGCACAAGCTGTACTGCAAATATATGGCATTTTGTTATAATTTCATTGTTTCAGTAAATTAATAAGTACATCTGATTATGTGTTATTTTTATTTTCCTTAGGTGACCAGCTAGCGATAGGAAAGGAAACAGGGCGTCGTCTAGGGATGGGTACAAATATGTACCCTTCATCTGCTTTGCTAGGGCAGAACAAAGATGAGACCATTGCTGCTTTACCAGTTGATGATCTAATTGAGAAAGCTGATGGTTTCGCTGGTGTATTCCCAGGTATGCCTTGTAATAATTAAGATGATAAAATCAAGGGATTGCAAGCAGAAAATGATAATGCATCGGACATTTGTTATTTTCTCAGAGCACAAATATGAGATTGTGAAACGCCTGCAAGCACGGAAGCACATATGTGGAATGACCGGTGATGGTGTAAATGATGCACCAGCTCTAAAGAAAGCTGATATTGGTATCGCAGTTGCTGATGCAACAGATGCGGCAAGGAGTGCTTCTGATATCGTACTGACAGAACCTGGTCTGAGTGTGATCATTAGTGCTGTCCTTACCAGTCGAGCAATTTTTCAGCGGATGAAGAACTACACTGTATGTCAGAACGAACTTCTTTGCCCCATTTATTCTGAAGATTTCTTCCACCATTATGCTTGTGTTACTTAGCCAATATGCTGATCCACCTTCATGTTTGCAGATCTATGCAGTCTCGATTACAATACGCATTGTGGTATGTTTGCTTGACTAGCTCTAGTAGAACTATATGTTTGCCAGAGTGCACTCTTCATGATTTGGTTACAGAGTTGATGATTCTCTTAGGCGTTTGTGATTATTTTTCAGGCAATTATAACTATTAATTTAATGAACATATTTTCCAGTTAACACTGATGTTCGCTATATGATCTTTCCTCTTGATCTGTGACATAATGTCCTAGAACCTCACATTTTAATTTGTGATTATGCATCTGATTATCTTTGTTCCAACAGCTTGGATTTATGATACTTGCCCTTATATGGGAGTTTGACTTCCCACCATTTATGGTCCTGATCATAGCAATTCTTAATGATGGTACATTATTATCTTTTCCTTCCATTCCTCCTGTTCCTCGTAATACCGCAGTAGAAAGTAGAAAACTACCATTCCAGTTTTCAGTCCTAACCATCATTTTTGTATGAACAGGTACCATAATGACTATATCGAAGGATCGGGTAAAGCCTTCTCCACTACCCGACAGCTGGAAGTTGGCTGAAATTTTCACAACTGGGGTGGTGCTTGGCGGATACTTGGCAATGATGACTGTTATTTTCTTCTGGGCTGCATATAAGACTAACTTTTTCCCTGTAAGTAGCATTGAAGTGAAAGCAAATAAATTGTTTTGTTGACAAAACATTGACTTCAGATAATTAGCTTCCTGATATGAATAAATCTAATCAACTATAAGGATCATTAGTTTTGTGATCTGATCCTCAGACCTATATTGACACTTGTTGTTTATTGGAATTTTCAGAGGATCTTTCATGTCAAAAGCCTTGAGAAGACGGCTCAAGACGACTTCCAAATGCTAGCCTCTGCTGTATATCTCCAAGTCAGCACCATCAGTCAAGCTCTGATCTTTGTCACGAGGTCTCGAAGCTGGTCATTCGTCGAGCGCCCTGGCTTTCTACTGGTCTTTGCATTTTTTGTTGCGCAGCTGGTACTACTCTCTCACGCTTTCTTTCGTGTTAATTACATGATTCTTATAAGTCAAGTTCCTGTGATCAAGTTTCCACCCTTCAAATGCAGATCGCTACACTAATCGCTGTATATGCTGATTGGGGATTCACTTCAATCAAAGGCATCGGATGGGGCTGGGCTGGTATCGTGTGGCTCTACAACCTTGTTTTTTACTTCCCGCTCGATATCCTAAAGTTCCTCATCCGATATGCTCTGAGCGGTAAAGCATGGGATCTAGTCATCGACCAAAGGGTAATGTTGCACACAATTTTTTCAATTTTTTTTATATGAACTCATGCTACATTCTTGACTTTTTTGCGCATGACAACTACACAGAGTTGCATGCATTTCTGAATAATAATGGTCCATTTGAATTTTATAGGTTGCATTTACAAGGAAGAAGCACTTCGGCAAGGAAGAGAGGGAACTCAAGTGGGCACATGCACAGAGGACACTACATGGGCTGCAGCCGCCAGATGCCAAGCTGTTCCCTGAGAAGGCAGGCTACAATGAGCTGAATCAGATGGCTGAAGAGGCGAAACGGAGGGCTGAAATTGCGAGGTGTGTAGGAACAAATCCTCGATTCTCAATAGCCACTTACATAGAACCCCATATATGGTGTTCTCCATGATTCTGCGACAAATGGCATGAATTTAACTATGTGCTCATTGATGATGTATGGCAGGCTCAGGGAGCTTCACACTCTGAAGGGGCATGTCGAGTCGGTTGTGAAGCTGAAGGGCCTGGACATCGACACCATTCAGCAATCTTACACTGTGTGATAGGTTCAGAATCCTGTAAAGAGAAAAAGTGTATGCTTGCTGCATACGAATAACGGTGGATTTTGCTACTCGTATCTGGCTTGCCCCGTATTAGTTAACATAGCTGCCACCACCTATTAGTAGTAGTGCAGACACCAAGAGAATATGCGAAAAGGATGAGGACAGTACTAACACTAATAGAGTTTGGATTTTGTGCTACTGAAGAACGTGCTGATCTATATCGATTTCTCACGGTCTGCCTCGTAGGAATGGAAATAAAAAAGCTTTGCATCTCAGTTGCTCTCAACACTCTGATCTATATCAACATAGGCGACATTCAGAAGGAACAGAGCTCAGCAATCTCGAGGCTGTGTATGCCGCTGCTCCATCAGTTTGATGAGGGGTCTGATGAGGGCCTCAGTACACGCTGATCTCACATGTATGAATGGACCAGGAAGACATAAGTTCTATCCGTCAGATGGGTTTGCCTGTGCCTGTGTGCTGTGTGCGAAATAAAGCTCTATATTTCTTAAAATAAACAGGATTTCAGTAGGATGGTGTGGCACCTTGAAGCAGATTCCAAAATTTTAGACATCACTAGTTTGCCTGACCAGCCTTTTTTTTATGGCAGCATGAGATGCATGGAACTGGAAGGACTGCAGACGATATCTAAACAGAATTACTCTACCCCGGTTGCATACTTTACACACAGCTATCACGAACATCCAATCTTTGGCTATGCATTCTACAAAGGCATATGAGTAGCAGTTACTGGGATCGGTAGATCAACTTCCGGCAAAGCATGGTCATCACAATAAACAGGCCCAAGCTTCCAGAAGCTAATTAGGTATATATATCGTCATTTATTAGATATAAGCTATCATGACACGTACCAACATAGCAGTACACCATATATCAACAAGTACATATAGTCCTTCCACGGGCAAGCTCAATCTTGATGCTAATGAAAATAAGCAGCTTGTAGAGCATTTGCCTTTTCGGAAGCCACTGAAGCATCTATACCTCTGCCCTCCAGTGAGTATGCTTTCTCCTGCAAACACAAAAGACAGATGCACTTCATAGTTGCAGGGTTACTGGAATACAGAAAAAAATGATGCATCTAAGGAGTGATTTCTGTTTAATGATCAGAACTTAAGTGAATCTGTTGAGCTGCATTAAACCATTGACCGCGAATGCACCTACATTTGTGCAAGGGATAGTATGTGTGGATAACTACTAGCATCCACAACGTCAAATTAAGTTTACTATAGATTCGTCATGAAATACAAATTTATAGTTTATACATATTTTCATGTGAGTCAACCTATTTTCATAGAAATTGGAGGTCAAAGTGTTATCTTCAAGGTCATATTACTTCAAAAAAGAACTTATATTGAGTCATAAAGAGTACCAAGTTCCAGATATAAGTCTCAAGCACCTTGTTGGATTGATGTATTTGGTGCATGCCGATTTATTTGTACAGGTATATTAGCTATTGAGCAATGAGTTGGTTGACAGTTTCTAAATCTTTACCAAGTCGGTTAAGAGATAACAGCGAGAATATAATGTAAAATGGAAAGAAAACAATGTAGTTGTGAAAGCACTCTACCAGCAAGCGCCACAAGAAAGGTGCACCCTCTCGTTTGCTAATTTGTTTGAGGAGTACCTCAATTGCTGTGTACCATCCAAATTGTGTTAGCTCCTCAGATAAAGGCAACAGAACACTAGTTATACTTTTAAAGCAATGAAGACCAAGTACCTGTAGAAGTCTCTCCAGCATTTATTAGGACAGTGTACCAAACTTCATTGAAGACGTCCACTTGTTCATCTGATGCGCCAATCATCTGATTGTATATTTCTTATGTTTAGTAAAAGCAACTTCATCATTACTTTTCTGGAAACAATAGGTTCAGTGATCCTACTTTATAACTAAGCCCATCGAAATCTGGACCCAAAATGTCAAACACCATCTTGTGCTCTCCTTTTCCATATTTAGAAACAGCATCTGCTAGCTGTATCAAAGAAAGCAACAAACAGCAGCAAAGTCGATCAACTTTCCAATGAAAACTTGTGATTTTATCATGGAGAACGAATGATGCAATAGATACGCATGCAAGAAGTAAGGGAAAATACAAAGTAATAAGAGATGCTGGAAAGCAACATATCCGATATCAGTTCAGAAATGAACATATAACTAAGCGCCAGTGATATTTAGGAACGAAAACTGAGGATTCCACTTTTCAAAAAATACTAGTACTTTCTTTATTCATGCTGTCAATGTTCTCTTAGGTTACAGTGTACATGTGGTATCTCCAATAGCATGTAACCTTGCACAAAGAATTAAGCACACCTGAATTGCCTTGTGCATCACCTGCCGTCTCTTTGATTCCATTGAAGAGACTCTGCAAGAAATAAAATCCAATATTCAGAACCCTTATGACAAGACAGTCCTGTGTTTCCAGCAGAAGAGAGCCATTCAGATATCTGACCTTGATCGCAGTGAGTCCAGCAGATTTTCTGCTGCTTTAGTTTCATTCATACTTGATAATGCCCATAATATAAGTAAATCAAGGAGCCATTCCGCATGCCAAATGGACTGAGCAAAGTTCAAACTAGAGCAGTCAATAGAATGAATCTCTTACAGTTCGTTTTATATCTGTAAAATGGCCTTGAGAATAGTGTAGGCAGCCCAGTTAAATCTACATCTTCTAACCGATATCAAAAATGTTTCCAGTTTGAAATAGTACCTCCTTCTTAAGCTCATTTAGCAATGCTGTTAACCTCTCTTTGGCCGGATCGATCTCACCACGTACATACAAACGAAGTAGCAAACCGAGAGCATTCAAATACACCTGAAGGCATCATAACTGATTCAGTATCTCAGACGTTTATGTCTAGGAAAAATGACCACCAATAATACCTCTGCTGCCTCACTATCACTTCTATCGAGTTCCTTCATGATGTTTTGATCATACACCTCCAGAACTTTCCCAATAGGGGATTCACCTTCCAAGTAACAGACTGCTACATGCCACCAGTTGTGCGTAAGCCTACATGGGAGAAGGAAATAGTTTTGTAAGAACTCATGTCTTGCATCATTAGAAAGGGTATCAAGTGGAGAAATGCATACATAAATGATGAGCATGCTGTCCATGATGGTGAACATGATTCCATGAATTCAGTAGCTTCTCTGAAGTGACATTCCTGCTGGAAAACATGGCACATCTGCAAGATAGAATGGAGAATGTAGCTTATATTAAAGAATGTTTTGCTGTAACATGCACAGATGAGCTAGTGGCACTCTTATGCTAAGGTACATTATCTTAATTTACAGCCCATACATGAGGAGAATTCACTAAGAACAAGACGACATATCCCACCATAACAAGAAAATAAACACAACTTCTCTTTCGCAAAGAAAGTCTACACTATCATGTTATTCCAAGGAAATGCAAATGTAAGGATGTGGAATAGAAAGGATCAAAATTAAGAGAAAAACGGTTATAGGCATCTGAATGAACTCAGTATTAGCTAAACGAAACTGATCTTGTCATATTTCCCCAAATTGTTAATAGATCAATCCAAGAACTACTTTGCAATACGTGCAGATCCTCCAAGAAAAAACTCATCGGGTTTGCAGGACAGCACAAAGCTTCAGCACTGCCGACCCTTGTTGCTGTGCAATGCATCCCCCCATAAGCTAGCCATAGTCATGTTGCCTTCTTGAGTTCTAGCCATCAACAATTCAAAGAGTACATCTCGACCAAGTAGGGGGTAAACCATTTTGTTCCCTGGGCATGGATTGTACCGCAACTTAGGACTTTCGGATTTGTCGACTGTTTTTATCAGTTAATAATCAGCTTTCAATGATCATTGATTGTTTAGCCTAAATGTGATCTTGGTATTGGGAATTATTAGGACAATCTGTATCAAGTATTTTCACAGCCTTTCGGGTGGCAATTAAGGCAAAAGAATTGTGAAAGGAGCGGAGCATTGAATGATTTACTACATACCCATGTAGCCAGGTATATGAGGTTCATACTACTGACAACTCATCAACTATAGATGTAATCACTGAAGTGAAATATAGCAAAAATCACAAATCATCCACTTACATTATGCTGTGACCAGAAGTCATTCTTGTTTATAGCCAAGCCTTTCCGTGCGGCTACCTCAGCTTCATCCATTCTTCCAAGCTCTAGCAAAGGGAAAGCGAGCATGCCATATATGAAGTTCTGATCTTGGTTCTCTGGCAAAACCTGATCAGCAACAAAAGTCAGGAATTAATAGGAAAGAACACTTGGTACAGTAGTATTTTCATACAAGGAAGGAGCTGCTTTGATTTGAGAAATTGCGCATTGGGCTACCGGCACAACCAGGCAATTTGTAACGAATATGGTAAAATGATGATACATTATTATCACCGAGTTTCATTCACTGAGCTACCCTGATGTTAGAAAACAGTGGGTATTTCTACTCCTTCAAGCAATTGCTTAATTTTATTTTCACTTTGACCCAAAGCTGCCGTTGCTATCGGCACAACCAGACAATTTTTAATGAATATGGTAAAATGATGATACACTGTATAAGCTGAATTTCATTCGCTGAACTACCCTGATGTTAGAAAACTGTGGGCATTCAAGCCCTCTAAGCAACTGCTTAATTTTATTTTCACCCAAAGCTGCTGTTAGATATTATCGTTAAAATAATTGTTCAGCACAACTGCACCTTATTATGAACAGAAGAAAGAGCATGACTATTACTGGGTTATAAAGTATGAGATTTACAAGCATAAAACCACACCTCTTATACTCAGCTTACTTGTTGGACAAATTTGAGGGACGTGTCCGGCCGTCCCACGTAGAAGCAGATGAGCTGCGCTCTCTTGAGGGACATGAGATCCCTGGGGAACTCCTTGAGCAACTGTCACACACACAAAGCATATGCTAGTCATCATCAGTTAATTGCTACACGCTTCGGCAGTAGCGGAATCCAACAGCAGAGAGTTCGGTTTCCAAATTCGGCCGCCGCGAACCTCGAAGTGCCGCTCGATTGCCACCTCTGTATCCCTCTCCTCGCCGACGAGTGCAGAGAGCGCCCGGAACACCGCCCTCTCGTACCCCGTCGCTTTGCCCTTGATTGTAGCAAACGAACGAACACATACACAGCGCGAGCACGGCACAGGTCAACGGGGGGTTTTTGGAAGGGAAAGCAGAGCGAGGAGATCGAGCAGACGATGAGGAGGGGGCTAGGGGCTTACGAGGCTGTCGGCTGCCGCGGCAAGGAAGGCGGCGGCCCTGGCGCGGTCCCGCGGGGCGACGAAGTGGGCGGCGAGCGCGGAGGCGAGGGCGCATGCGGGGTCGGCGGCCGCGGCGCGTAGCACGGCGCGCCCGCGGTGGCGCCCGAAGGTCATGGTCTGCTCGTAGTAGTCGTCCAGCGCCGCCGCGCAGTCCGCGGAAGCCGTGCGGTACTCCTGCCCCCACATGTCCCTCCTCACCTCCCCCTCCACCGCCGCCGCCGCCATCTGCCGCCGCGTCGCGCCGCCGCCTAGCTCGGTTGGCGTCGCGTCAGCGCTGGAGCTTGGGAAGTGGGGAGTGGGAAGGGTGGAGAGGCCGCGTGGGAGAGAGTGGTTGTTGCGGTGAGGTGCCTGCCTGCCGTGGTGCCACCGTTCGGTTTCGCTTTGCTACGTCCGCGTCGCGCCTGGTGGTTCGGCTGTCAGACAACACAGGGTGGGGCAGGGGCGTCTGTTGCGTCGGCCCGCGCGTCAGTGATTTTGGGCCCGGGTCGTGGATCGTGGTTCTTCCCATGCCGAGGCGCCTCGCGGCCGCCGGATGCCGACGCGGCGGCACACGAGGAGAGGGGGAGAAAACGATGACGAGCTGAGGTGTGGCAGAGTTATAGTACATTTTTATCTGGAGAGCGGTGATGGATTTGATCTCGACAAAAATAAACGACGGTACACTTGCTGTCAGACAGAAAATTACTCCGGTCATTATCTCTGTTTCCAAAACATGTCTAGCCCGCCATATCAATATAGCAGCTATTTTTTAAAAACTAATACGATTTATTTAACAAATTTAATGAATAATACACGAATTTGAGGAATTACGAATCTAGTGCGGCGTCGGTGTTTGAAAAACCGACCAGTACCTATCGGCATTTGAAATACCGACTAGACCTATCGGTATTTGAAGTATCGACTGGGCTCTCTTTCCTTTGTTAAAAACAAGATAATGACATGTGTAGTCGGTATTTCAAATGCTGATAGGTTGTGGTCGACATTTCAAATGCTGATAGGTTGTGGTTGGCATTTCAAACACTGATAGGGTGTGGTCGGTATTTCAAACACCGACGCCGTGCTAGATTCGCAATTTCTCAAATTCGTGTATTATGTTCCCTCGCCTCGCCTCGCTCCCCTCCACCTTATGTCGGCTCTACTAGATCACCTCCGCCAAAGATTGGACCTTTTGGTCCAAGCCAGCGACGAATCGCCGGATCCGGTGTCGGTGAGGCTGGATTATGTGGCTACGAGGCCGGATCTGTTGGAGAAGCGGACCCAAGCTCTACGTCCTCGGCACCAGCCGTGGAGAAATCTGGTGCCCGCACTGGCAGTGGCGGACTCGGCGCCTCTCCGAGGTGGTGCTCGCGTGGGTAGAGGATCCGAGGGGGGAACCGCAGCTCGACCAGGAGGAGTGAGGTCGACCAGTCGTGGCCCTACCACGACCACGACCGGCAAGAGGAGATCGCGGCGGCCATCGGGGAGCCACGGATGAAGAGCTCATTTTGGCCAGCCGCTGCCGAAGTCCACGCGCCGACGTTTTCTCTAACCTTCTGCGAGCCACAACACCTGCTCCTGGATAAGGTGATTCCTCATCTTTTTATTCACTCATAAGCCTGATCCTGATAGCGATTATCCAATGTACTCTCCGCCCGAAGTGTCCAACTGAACTGCTGCTTCTTTAGTTAGACTAAATAATAAAATGTTGCATTCAGTTGTGATGTTGTTATGGGATATATTGCTTGACCTTGATGACCTAAGCCCATCTACAAGCAGGCATTACCACTTCAACCGTGTGATCTCTAGATTAGCCTAAAGTTGACCATAAACTTTTGGCTTTTGTTTCATCTTCTGAAACTAAACTAGGCCTAAAGTATCCTTCCCGTTATAGTTTTTGAAGCAACTGTTCCTTATATTCTGATTACTGTTAGTGCACTGGTTAATGATGATCAGTGTTGATTTGAACTGATGACGTTTCAGTAGTATTATTTGATCCAACACATGGAAATGAAATGAAAATCTATGAAAATGCAAACCATCAGGTAATGACTCGACTGATTCTCTTCTTCAGGACGATGGCGAGCTTGGCGTCGAGGTTGCAAAAGGAGGCGGCCAGGTGTAGCACGTTCGGCAGCGCGTCGAGGGGCACGTTGAACAGCGGCCCTATGGTGGCATGTGATGAGGAGTCGGACAAGCAGCCATGCAGCGGTGCATCATCGAGGTTCCGCGGTTGCAATGGCGGGCAGGGCCCCGCGAGCAGGAAGCAGGAGCAGCTGGCCGGAGGCGCGGAGCAGCGACAAGGCAGCGACGATTCAGCGAGCAGGTCGGCTGTCTGGCAGTGCTGGAGCAAGCGAGCGAGTGGACGCCCGCGCCCGTGGAGCAGCTACTACCTGGATCACCTCGCCTGGTGGGTGCCATGGCCTAGGACGGCGCCGTGGACGCCTATGCCCGCGGAGCAGCTGCTAACTGGATTGCCTCGCCTGGTGGGTGCCACGGCCAGGGAGAGCACCGTGGACGCCCGTGGAGCAGCTAGCTAGCTGCTGGACGGAGAGCTAGCTGGATCAGAGATGTGCGATCCAACTGTTGTTGCTCGTGATGGAGGAGGTGCTGGAGGACGGAGGAGCTGGCTAAAACCGGAAGTAAGCACAGATCCACCTTCTTCTGCCACAAGTAAGCACACTTCTATTACAGTTGATCCGATGTTTACCTAAAACCAGAATGCTTTTCTAATATGTAGAAAGTGGGTCGTCTGGTTTGCCGGCGGTGGCAGATAAATGCTGTGAAAATTGCAGGTGGATAAAGCAGTGAGATGGGAGGTGCAGAGCCTCTAGCTCATTCTGCCGGCCTTCCCTCGATCTGATTTTGTTGTGATAGCTACGAAGTGCACTTTGCCAGAACGAGGCAAGCTTACATACCACCATTCACATAATTCACATAATGAGGACTATTCTGAAGACATTTTGTGTATGAATCACTAGGATCTTCGCTTTGGGAAATTATCCTCTGAATCCTAATTTAAAAACATAAACACGTTGGGAAAACATGAGATTGCATAATGGATTGTATGATTAACATGAAGAGAACTTAAACATGTACTTAGAGAATTGTTATCTTAGCTTAGTAATAATAATCTGACATGTGAGGTGTTTGTTTAGATAATTGTTATAAAAAACTATGATAGGTAACTGCTATGCTTATTTTGAACTTCTTATTGTGACATCTTCAAGTTATTTTCCTACAAACTAGAGGAAAAAAATGTTTGTTACAAAAATATGAGAAATAATCAGTACTTTTCGATACTACATTAACAAATTTGAGTATAACATGTCCCTGTCTTGGAAAGTGATTTAGCTATGAAAAAAGTGTAACATTCTACGAAATGGGTTGGGCTACTTCACCCAAATCCTCCCTAACCAATCACGCTGAAATACGTCGCGTGCCAAGGTCCTTCGTCATGAATCGAGGTAGAACATATGTATGACTCTCATCTTTTTTTACCACCCTTAACTAAAGTAGCTTGTTTGTTTCCTTCTTATACTTCATTTTGATACAAGAAACAGTCTGAATTGAGACAATGAATTGTGTCTCTCACCTACACGCCTGTGTTGAGTCATAAGTGAAATTTTATTTTTGTTTTCTTTATTATGTTCAGACGCAAGCATATGAAACAAGATAATGACATTGTAATAAAAAATTGCAGCCAGGCTTTCATAATACATAAACTGATTTTTTTGCTCTTAAACCTTAATCTTTAATAAAGAATGTTTAAAAACAATATATATACTCATTTCAGATTACATAGAAATTATTAGGCATAACCCTTGAGCGACTGCCAATTTTCTCTATTGCAACATTCTTGTTTTTGTGCCTTAGCCTATTTGTCTTGCCATGTTCTCTCGTGATCACGTGTAGTCCCATGGATGATTATGTACTTGGTTAGAAGTTTATTCTCCAAGAAAAAGGACATGGACCATCTTTCTTTTCTTTTATGGAGCATGGACTCTGGATATTAGTTTCATGCTGTGTTATTGTAAATCTAAATAGATTAGCTATTGTAAAGTTCCTTTGTTTATATGTGTTCAGCAAATATACACTGTTCCCTGGACATCCAAAAAATATTTATGCCGACATCTGTATCCATCTGCTGCCCCTACTCTGATATGTTGATTGTGCATCGTTGAATGGCTAGACCTGCAGGTTTGCTTATATCTTTTTCATTGCATTGTAGAAAACCGTTTGAAATACCCATGATTAAACAAATAGAGAACCTGAGCTGTCATTTTGAAGTTAAAAACAGAGAACTCTATTTTAGATAATTCAAGTCAAAATTTTCTCTAGGACAATAGCTACAAAAAGGATGCCATTTTCTGTCTCAAGGGTTAGCAGGTTAACTGCAGCAGACTGCATTAATCGGGTGCAACGAAAGTAGTTTAGTTGGCAAATATCACATGAGCATATTTAGCGTGCAAATTCTAATGTGTATTTCTTTTTTACTTTGGTCAAGTTTTACTAGCACAGGAGTAGCCTTCTAGCCATTTACCCTACAAGTTGTCTTTTTATTTGGATATGCCATCTGAGAGTCCAAATATAGCTTGTAGAGGGATGTCATATTAAAGAATGTTGCAAAACAATCGGCGTACCAATTGCTGGATGCCTGTTATCTACTTGCTTTTCCAGTTTCCTTGATCGTCATTCTTCTGTGTTCTAAAAGGTTGCCCCGTGCTGTAATATTCTACTACAGGGTTACTTAGATATTTTAGGTTAAACATCTTATATGAAAACTGTATAATGTCAATTGACATATAATTTAACAAATTAAATTCTTATGTTCTGTACATTATAGTTTGCAGGATAGATTATATTTCACTTTTCAATGTTTGATGACTTCCTAGCAGAAACTAATTCTCCATCTGATTGGTGTATGATCCACCATATGTAGAGAGGATGGGAACGAAGCAGCTGCAGCTGCACTGCTTAAATTGGAGAGCAACTCCATTGGTTACTCCTGTAGTATTTTTGCGGGGAAGGTGAGGAGGAAGATTGAAAATTATCAATTTATTTTTGCAAAATTCTGGTGATGGGATATTAAAGTGGAATCAATAATGGGGGAGAGTAATTGAGGAGTCCATGAGAAAACATTGCAGCGGAGAAGACAGACACAAAATGCTCAGTTGTTCCGTTTCCGTGGAACTGCGGCTACAAGAGGAACAGGAATTGAAAACCAATAGGGATAATTGAAAGCCAATAGGAATAATTGCAATGATGTAGCATGTTTGCATGGTTAGGAATATCAGGTAGTGTGGGCTCCTGTTTAGATATAGAAGCTATGGCTACAGTTGTCACAAGAGCATGTTCGATTTCTCAAGTATTAGCTAATGGGTAGTGATATGTATCTCCAAAGTTGACTTTATTGATTTCCTTATCGGCAAATGATTGCCATGGTCATGCCTGTGAAGGCAACAAATGCCGTTCTGCTTGAGAATGTAGAATTGGGTTGTTATGACTTGCATCTGATGGTTACGCCTTAGATCATGGAAATGAGAAGTGCATTCTAGAGTGAAATGACAGATGTTCGCCTCAACTGTAGCTAAAGATTGATTGAAGACAATTTTTCTTAAATATAAAATCCTTAATTGTGCATGTGTAACTACATTGCCACTTGACTACCTTACAGTAATGAAGTTTGGGACGATTTCAAAGACATCTAAAAAATATAGTATGAGTGCAGGCTTGGAAATAGAGAGGGAAATAGACATCATCGTCCTAGACTTGATCATCTTCCTGCACCTTGAGCTCCCGGGAGATTTAAGCAATAAATGTGTGTTCTTTCTTACTTATCCTCTGAGTCGTTGTTTTCAGAAATATGACTTATGTCTATCATTTCACTCTAGAATTTCAAAGCTCCATGCACAACATTCAACATGAGTCAGGCTAGAGTCGGCAAAGCAAAAGATGCAACGAAGCATAGGCTCCAGGAACGTACCAGGAGAAGCTCAATGAGGACCGTGTTACCGCTGTGTGGCAATAATTTTCTTCTATTGCTTATAGATATATAATCTTCTGATTTTCCTAACTCTTTGGTCCTCACAACAAATACGATAGAAGTAATGGAACTGGGTGACATACCAATGCATCAGAATGATAAAAGAAAAACTATGGCGAAGTCTGTAAATAATAATAGAAGTAGGGTACTTGTTTGGTGTTGATTCTCCGTGATTTATTTCTCATCTTTTATATGAATTTGTTTAGTGAATTATTCTTGGTATATTTCTTGTTCCCTTTCGAGTCTGATCTATATCTCGGGTTGCTGGCCTACTTCCGTTCACATTCAAATTCAAGGTGAGCCTTTTGCCTTTGCACCAACTCTGATGGTAGCAATGTATTTTATCACCCCCAGGCTTTACGTTCTTGTTACTACCAATATCAATTACCTAGAGGACGGCTACGTTGTTGAAAAAATCATAGAAAAATGCTTAGAAACGCAAGCATTGAAAACAATAACTGAATGAAGCAAAAAAAAGTGAACAAGATAAGAATTGCCTCAAACTTTTGGGCTTATCCGTAACACATGCTTTTTTTATCTCCCGTTGCAACGCACGGGCATGTTTACTAGTATTTAAAAAATAGCAATATAGCAACTATAGTATATAACTACAACTGTCTCGAAAAGAAAGAAAATATTAGGGTGGCAGCAAACACACGATAAAAGAAATAAAATGAAGATAGAGGCGGATCAACTTAAACGGAGGTGACCCGCAACCACTGCGTCCTCCGAAGAAGTACCACTAAATCGTGAAGTACCAAGCAACATCTTCAAAAAAGATTGCGACGCCACGCTGCAATAGGCCGGTCGCCGACGCTACCCCTGCACAAGCTCCATCATTGTTGCCTGCAGAACCCACAGTGCACAAGGAAAGCCAACCTGCCCCAACCCAATGTGGCATTAAGGATCTGGGTAGTTGCTTGCTCAATATGTAGAGCTCGTTGGGGAACCCCAAGAGGAAGGTATGATGAGCACAGCAACACGTTTTCCCTCAGTTATGAAACCAATGTTATCGAACTAGTAGGAGCAAGAAAACACCTCCAAGGTGTTGTTTCCAACTTGGAATCCTGCATAACGTAACCACAGAACTTTGCCCCCAACTTACAATGAGGTTGTCAATCTCACCGGTTTTGCTAAAAACAAAGGATTAAACGTATTGTGTGGACGATAGTAATTGCTTTGCAGAAAGTAAACAGAAAATAGTAAATAGTTATAGATTGATGGTAAAAGAATGGACCGGGGTCCATAGTTCACTAGTGGTGATTCTCCTTAAGATAGATGACATGTTGGGTGAACAAATTACAGCGGGACAATTGACAAACATCGAGAAAGCATACATGCATATACTAATCATCTTGACTCCTATGAGATTTGATTAGGCATCACAACATTATATATAGAACGTAATCCAACTACATCTATGACTAATAATCCACCTTCAGGTTATCATCTGAACCCCCTCCAGTATTAAGTTGCAAGCAATAGATAATTGCATTAAGCAAAGTGTGTAAACTAAATAATACGATTGTTCTATAAACAAAGGATTATTGTTTTCTCCCTAATAGCAACAACACATGTAGTACCTTAGAGATTTCTGTCACTTCCTCGGATTACTAGAGGCATGAACCCACTATCGAGCATAAATACTCCCTCTTGGATTTGCTAGAATCTACTCGGCCAAGATAGCTACTAACAACGAAAAGCATGCAAGATCACAAATAACAAAGACATGATAGAATCAATAATCAACCTGAAATAGCATCTCAATATCCATCGGATCCCCGCAAACACAACATGTAGGATTACAAATAGATGATCTTGATCATGAACGGAGCTCACAAGATCTAAACATGGTAGCACAAAGGAGGAGAACCAACCATCTAGCTACTACATGGACCCGTAGTCTAGGGATGAACTACTCACGCATCACACCGTAGGCAGGCATGGTGATAAAGAAGGCCTCCAGGGTAATCTCTCCCCTCCGACAGGGTGCCGGGAAGAGCTTCAGATCCCTCCCGATCTAGGGATGGAGATGATGGCGGCTACAAACTCTTTCGTGGAATTTTTATCAGGTACCTAGGGTTTTCGTCCTGAGAGCAATATATAGGCGAAGGGGCAAGGTCGGTGGAGTGCCAGAGGGCCCACATCCCCTGGTGGCGCGGCTAGGGCTGGCCACGCCACCACTAGGTGTGGCCGTCCTGGATCCCCTCTTCGTCTCCCCTCCGGACTCCGTGTTCCTTCTGGTGAAATATTGACTTGGGCTTTTGTCCAGTCCAATTCTGAGAATATTTACTTACTAGCTTTTCTAAAACCAAAAAAGCAGAAAACATGCAACTGACACTATGGCATCTTGTTAATAGGTTAGTTCCATAAAATATGTAAAAATACTCTAAAGTATGGACAAAACATAAGAAAGTAGATATAAAATAAGCATATAACATCAAAAATTATAGATACGTTTGCAACGTATCAACATCCCCAAGCTTAACTCATGCTCGTCCTCGAGTAGGTAAGTAATAAAAATAAAAGAATAATTTTTGAGGTGACATGCACCATCACAATCTTGATCAAGGTATAAAATATTGATAGCTGGGATCATAGTACTTTAGCATAGCATAAAAAATATAATTCTAACAATAAGACATAACAACTATGTTGTAGCATGAAAAGGTACAAACAAAAGATTCATGAATAACAATGCTTTGAAAGACATTTGTTTGTTTCACATAATAAGAATGGAATTCAGCTTGTCCCTCATAGTGTAGCAAAACATAAATGCATAGGACATCCTTCAAGGTTTATAAGGGTGACTAGATACAAAGAGTTTAAGAACAAGAAATATCAAAATTATGAATCAATCAACAAGTCTTAGGACAATGCACATTAAACTAAGAATGGCCACTATGCTCTCTTAATATGTGCATAAAGATAGAAGATAGAGACTCAGCATAAAAGTAAAAGAAAGGCCTTCATAGAAGGAAGCAGGGATTCAAGTCTCATAAAGAGCTTTCAAAAATTATGGTACTTATTAGCTTTCAGCTCTCATTGCCCCTATCATAAGTATCTTGAGGCGATTAAGGTTAAAGTGAACAAACTATGGAGTATATGCTTGACAAAGTATAAGTTGGCAATCTCATGTCCCTTGAATACGAGGGCCGCTCCTCATGGTACTCAAGTTTAGTTACCGGTAAGTTCTTGTCATAGTAAGTACATGTGTATCATAGAGAACCACCAACGGGGTATCCCTTGCACATGATACAGGAGTTATCGCATAATCAAAATGACAAGGCAAGCAGACAATGAGCATCTCAACAATCTTCTTATTTACCATGGGAAAATGGTGATTTTTCTCTTTCCTCTTTTCTCATCTTTTTTTTACTTTTCCTCAATCTCTATCTATTTTTTTATAAGGAGGCTTCATAGATTGCTCACTATGGTGATGCTGCAAGTTTCCACCATGATTAGGCATGGCTTAGGCTAGCGGCCCAGACATTTCTCTAACACACATACATAACTCCATGGACTTACAAGCTCTCCTTTCATTTCACACCGACGACATCCATAAACAAAAGAGCATGATATCAACTAGGTACAATGTACAAGTGCAATGTTGAAAGCGTTCCCCATGACAGCATGGTTCTGCTAATCCCAACGTATAAGTGCAAGCATATAAAACATAGATGACAAAATGGTTCAAGTTTATTAAGTGCAAGAAAAGTAAAGTGTGCCATCAAGTTTGTGAGAGCTTTAATCACTAATTTTCATATAATAACTTTAATTCGGAAGGTTGATAAAAATATGAATATACTTAGAATAGCAAATGCTAATAGGTAGGTATTATGGACTCTTTGAAATAACTTGGTTTTATTTGGAATTGGATGCATGAGTGGAAGTCATACTTGGTATGGAGGCTAGCAGAAGACTTTGAACGACCAACTAAGAGAGCAAAAATAGCCATAATCATGCAAAGCGACAAAACATTATTAATTAAAGCATAAAGTGATATTACAAGTCAAAAGCTAAATGATCATAGAGGCTATGGTGACTTAGTATAGTCTTAACATGGTGTGAGCATGCGCCAAGTCAACCCAAATAAAGCATCAAAGGAGAATACCACAATACTATGCTTTAATATGCTAAAAAACACATGATTCTTTCAAGGCACATTAAGCAATTTCAATTACTTGTAACAAGTCATGCTACAACAAAAATCACTAAGCATAAAGCCAAGACAATATCAAGCATGACATGACAAAGTCTAGCCCACAGTCAAAAACAAACTCGTTTTATACCACTTAAGCATGAACTTTCCTACTCTTTTTCAATCCAAACCAACTTATTTGAAAACTAATGAATTAATGAGGGGGCCAACCAATTTATTCAAGCAAACTAAGCAAACAAAAACTAAGAACAAAAACAAAGACGCTCCAAGAACAACACAACTGTGCATAGAACAATAAAAATGAAGTGTTTGGAAGAAACCTGCGATTTTTATTGATGAAGAAGGGGATGCCTTGGGTATCCCCACCTTTGACGCTTGTAATTCTTGGATATTTCTTGGGGTGACACGGGTGGCATCCACAAGCTTGAGTTTTTGTCCATACTTTATCTTATCACATTACTCGTCCCTACACTTAAAATTTTTCTTCATACAAAACTTCACACAATCTTCATTAGCAACATTAGTGTACTTAAGATAATAAGTCTTTTAGTTCAGTTTCAAGACAATTAAAACTTCCATTAAAACACAAGTTACTGTAGCACTTCCTTTAAAAAGTTCAAGTGATCAAAGAGAAAGAGATTAAGGGGCAAATGCAAATAATGGTAGAAATCTGTCAAAACAGACCAGCAGGTAAAAACCAATTTTTTAGAAGACCTTATGGTTCTCAAATCGAAAAGTGTTGAACTAATGAAAGTTGGATAACAACCTGGGGAAGAAGCACAAAAAATTACAGCTCAAAACGACGTACAGAGATTTTTCACAAATTTTTACAGCAAAGCATAAAAATATGTTTCGGGACAGCAACTTTCCCAAGCATTACTTCCCTCTCATTAGAGGTTACTCTTGGCACAAAAACCACACAAAAATAATAAGGAGTAGTTATTACAGAGGTAATAACTTCCAAGACTCAACAAAAGACTCCTAAGGAAATTTGGGTTATCTCCCAATAAGTGCTTTTCTTTAACGCCTTTGAGCTAGGCATAAGAATTTCGATGATGCTCACATAAGAAATATGAATTGAAGTAAAAGAGAGCATCAAGAAGAAAATTTAAAACACACTTAAGTCTAACCCAGTTCCTATGAATAGGAATCTTATACGCAAGTAAATTCACAAAGAACAAAGTGACAGGCATAGGAAGATAAAACGAGAGTAACTTTAAAACTTTCAGCAAATAGAGAGGTGTTTCAGTACCATGAAAACTTTTACAACCATATTTTCCTCTCTCATAATAATTTTTAGTAGCCTCATGAATAAACTCAACAATATAACTATCACATAAAAAGCATGCTTTTCATGATCTACAAATACAAAAAAATTATCAAGCTCAAAAATAGTGGGATTAAAACCTTTAGACCCACTTTTAACAATTTTATAACAAGATGACTGATCAATCTCATTTTCAATAGTAGTACAATTAATATTATCAACCAATATAGGACCATCATCTATAGCCTTATTATAAATTTTTTCAAAAGAATCCGTAGGAACATAACATTCATCCTCCTTTAGTAAGCATGGGGGACAATCAAATATTATAAGGTGTAAAGGGTTGCTCTCATTAGAAGGTAGGAATGGGTAGATCCATTCTTCCTCCTCTTGATCATCACTCTCATCCTCTTTTTCATCCAATGAGCTTCCAGTTTCAGCAATTTCTTCTTCCATAGGCTCCTGCAAGGCATTAGTCTCTTCCGCTGGTGGAGAGCATCTATTAAGATATTCAAGAATATAGCCATTTTCTTCCTTGTAATTATCAAAGAAAAATTTAAATATATCATAAACCTCATATTTATAAGGTGCATCATTAGTATTTTCAAGCAAATAAGCAAGTTCGAATGCACCCTTCCAAGCAATAAATTCTTTAATTTATTCTGCATCATAAAAGTCATAATTTCCCTTAACATAAGAAGATATGGTAACATCATCATTATACTCACATTAAAAAGGGAGGTGTTTATACCTCCTACAGTAACAAGATTTATCAAAGCAATAAGTAACATTATAAGTAGAGCACATGTTTCTAGCAATGGTACACAATTTATAAATTTGTTCCCATAAGAGTTTCCCTTTTTGTGACAAGCGGTGTTCCTCATAATAGTTTTGTTGTTCCATGAACCCATCTTGCCAATAAGATCTAGTTTTAAAGAAACCCACCATTGATAGAAAGCATGATAAAGCAAGACAATAACAGATCAACAGAAATAACAACTATAGGAGGATTTTTTTTGTGTGTTTTTGATAGAAAGAAACAAGCAACCAAAGCAGAAATAAACTAAGAAAAACAAAAAAACAAAGTAAAGAGATTGGTTATGAGGGACTCCCCTTGTGAAGATGTCCTTGACACCCCGGCAACGACGCCAAAAAAAGTCTTGCTTGCTCAATATGTAGAGCTCGTTGGGGAACCCCAAAAGGAAGGTATGATAATCACAGCAACAAGTTTTCCCTCAGTTATGAAACCAAGGTTATCGAACCAGTAGGAGTAAGGAAACACCTCCAAGGTGTTCTTTCCAACTTGGAATCCTGCACAACACAACCACAGAACTTTGCCCCCAACTTACAGTGAGGTTGCCAATCTCACCGGTTTTGCTAAATACAAAGGATTAAGTATATTGTGTGGAAGATAATAATTGCTTTGCAGAAAGTAAACAGAAAACAGTAAATAGTTGTAGATTGATGGTAAAAGAATGAACCGGGGTCCATAGTTCACTAGTGGTGATTCTCCTTAAGATAGATGACATGTTGGGTGAACAAATTACAGCGGGGCAATTGACAAACATCGAGAAAGCATACATGCATATACTAATCATCTTGACTCCTATGAGATTTGATTGGGCATTACAACATTATACATAGACCGTAATCCAACTGCATCTATGACTAATAATCCACCTTCAGATTATCATCTGAACCCCCTCCAGTATTAAGTTGCAAGCAATAGATAATTGCATTAAGCAAAATGTGTAAAGTAAACAATACGATTGTTCTATGAACAAAGGATTGTTGTTTTCTCCCTAGTAGCAGCAGCACATCTAGTACCTTAGAGATTTCTGTCACTTCTCCAGATTACTAGAGGCATGAACCCACTATCGAGCATAAATACTCCCTCTTGGAGTTGCTAGCATCTACTCGGCCAAGATAGCTACTAACAACGGAAAGCATGTAAGATCACAAATAACAAAGACATGATAGAATCAATAATCAATCTGAAATAGCATCTCAATATCCATCGGATCCCCACAAACACAACATGTAGGATTACAAATAGATGATCTTGATCATGAACGGAGCTCACAAGATCTAAACATGGTAGCACAAAGGAGGAGAACCAACCATCTAGCTACTACATGGACCCGTAGTCCAGGGATGAACTACTCACGCATCACACCGGAGGCAGGCATGGTGATGAAGAAGGCCTCCAGGGTGATCTCTCCCTCTCGGCAGGGTGCCGGGAAGAGCTTTAGATCCCTCCCGATCTAGGGATGGAGATGACGGCGGCTACAGACTATTTCGTGGAATTTTTATCGGGTACCTAGGGTTTTCTTCCCGAGGGAAATATATAGGTGAAGGGGCAAGGTCGGTGGAGTGCTAGGGGCCCACACCCCCTGGTGGCGTGGCTGGGGCTGGACGCGCCACCACCAGGTGTGGCCGGCCTGGCTCCCCTCTCCGTCTCCCCTCCGGACTCTGTGTTCCTTCTGGTGAAATATTGATTTGGGCTTTTGTACGGTCCAATTCTGAGAATATTTCCTTACTAGCTTTTCTGAAACCAAAAACAGCAGAAAACAGGCAATTGGCACTGTGGCAGCTTGTTAATAGGTTAGTTCCAGAAAATGTGTAAAAATACTCCAAAGTGTGGACAAAACATAAGAAAATAGATATAAAACAAGCGTGGAACATCAAAAATTATAGATATGTTTGCAACGTATCAGTAGTATGGGCAAAGCCCCCTCCTCGGCCGCAGCTTGCCACCCCGCCTCGTAGCACTAGATCATCAACCACATTGTAACTCCTAGCTAGATCATCATTTTTATGTCCTACTTGTTGGGTCCGCAGCATAGAAAACAAAAATTTTCCTACGGTGTGAACTACACGCCAAGATCTATCTACTAGGTATAAAGCAACGGGTGGACATGCATCCAACGAGAACTTACCCTCGTAGACAACGAGCTTTGTTAACGAGTAGGAACTCGTGGTTGATGTAGTCGTACACTTGCCGATCTCAAGATCGTGAGGAACTCCGAGCGCCGCAACTCAGCGGCGCATCCACACTCGCACACATGTTCAAGCCACCGGACAACCTCCACCTCCTCGCTCCAGCGATCCAGCGGAAGCAGCAACTCCTTCTAGACGAAATGCCACCGGGAACATGTATCTCGCTAATCCGAGACCATGGGGGAATAATTCTAGAGGGGGAGAGAGATCCTTCACAAGGAGGTGTGTGGATGAAGGAGGGAATGGGTGGCCTTTTATAGGAGGAGGGGGGTGCCCCCTCTCTCCATGGCCGGCGCATGGGTGGTTGACCCCTCACCTCCCCATTCATGTGGTGGTAACCCCCCACATTAAAATGCCTCTTCACATTCCCTTTTAAAGTCTCCACTTTAAATGCATTAAATTTCTCCAAATTTAATGCTCTCTCATTTAATAAAACTCTTTTTATTAAATTTATTCAGAATTTTGTTAATTACTTTAATTAACAAACATTCACATATAGCCCCTTGCAATATTTCAATATCACATGCAGAATCACCTTCTGCAATTTCACCCAAAACAATTTCTGGTTTGTATTGAAACAATTCCTGCGCTTTGCAATTCTTTCGTCTGAAACATATGTGCTCCAAAATGGTGTCCGGTAACTCTTAAGTGTGCCACCCTACGGTTCGCGAATAATGCAGACATGATCGAGACCCTTCTCCGATCAATAATCAGCAGCGGGACCTGGAGATCCGTACTGACTCCTACACATTCAACGATGACTCCTGTGATTGTGAGAACCTTTAACGCTTGTAACTAAATCCCTTTGTCTCTCGATATATTACATGTCCGAGATTCGATCATCGGTATCTCCATGCCTAGTTTGATCTCGTTACCGACATGCACTCTTTTCTTGTTCCCATGATATAACATTCTAGTGATCACATCACTTGCTTGCAAGCTATCCTAATGTGATATCACCGAGAGGGCCCAGAGTATATCTATTCGTCATCTGGATTGACAAATTCCACTCTTGATCCATGAGCCTCAACATAACACCTTCGTAGTACTGAACCCATCTTTATAGTCACCCTGTTACGGTGTGACGTTTGATGTTATCAAGATACTCTTCCGGTGTCAGCAATTGACATGATCTCATGGTCTAAGGATAAAGATTACTTCGTATGATGTTATAGCAATATAAACATAATGACTTGATCGTAATTCTATACTTCGGATGAATGTTCATCACATCATTCCACCAATGGTGTGACCTTGTTATTAACAACATCCAATGTCCATGATCAGGAAACCTTGGTCATCCTGTTAATCAACAAGCTAGTCTATAAGAGAGGAATGACTAGGAACCCTTTTTGTTTATTAAACACACATGTATTGATGTTTCCGAATCAATACATTTCTAGCATGTAAAATAAACATCTATCATGTATAAGGAATATATAATAACAACTTTATTATTGCCTCTCAGGGCATATTTCCTTTAGTCTCCCACTTGCACTAGAGACAATAATCTAGTTCACATAGTGATAAATCTAACACCCATGGAGTTCTGGTGTTGATCATGTTTTGCCCTAGGGAGAACTTTAGTCAACGGATCTGCTACATTTAGGTCCGTGTGTACTTTACAAATCTTTATATCTCCATCCTTGACATGCTCGCGGATGGAGTGAAACCGGCGCTTAATATGCTTGGAAATTCTTGTGAGACCTTGGTTCCTTTGCGTTGGCTATGGCTCCATTGTTGTCACAATAGATCACCATCGGGTCCAACGCACTGGGAACCACACCCAGTTCTGTAATGAACTCTTTCATCCAAACTGCTTCCTGCGCCGCTTCTGAAGCAGCAACATATTCCGCCTCCGTTGTTGATCCAGCCACCACAGGTTGTTTGGAACTCCTCCAACTAACTGCTGCTCCGTTCAATAGAAATACGTATCCGGATTGAGACTTAGAGTCATCCGGATCGGTGTCAAAGCTAGCATCGACATAACACTTAGCGACCAGCTCTTCTTCACCTCTGTATATAAGAAACATATCCTTAGTTCTTCTTAAGTACTTGAGGATGTTCTTTACCGCTATCCAGTGTTCCGAACCTGGATCAGATTGGTACCTACTAGTCAAACTAATAGCATGTGCCACATCCGGTCTTGTACATAGCATGGCATATATAATAGAGCCTATGGCCGAGGCATAGGGGATCTTATGCATCATCTCTCTTTCTTCCGCCGTAGCCGGACTTTGAGTCTTACTCAATGTCTTGCCTTGCAACATAGGTAAGAACCCCTTCTTACTTTCGTCCATATTAAACTTCTTTAATATCTTATCAAGGTATGTACTCTGCGATAGCCCAATTAGGCGCCTTGATCTATCTCTATAGATTTTAATGCCTAATATATATGATGCTTCACCAAGGTCTTTCATCGAAAATTTGCTATTTAGATAACTTTTAACACTGTTTAAAAGATCTATATCATTTCCAATCAATAATATGTCATCCACATATAATATCAGAAATGCCACATTGCTCCCACTCACTTTCTTGTAAATACAAGCCTCTCCATAAGTTTGGACAAATCCAAACTCTTTGATCACCTCATCAAAGCGGAGATTCCAACTTCGTGATGCTTGCTTCAGTCCATAGATGGACCGCTGAAGTTTGCACACCTTATTAGCATCCTTAGGATCGACAAAACCCTTAGGTTGTATCATATACAACTCTTCTTCAATCTTACCATTGAGGAACGCAGTTTTGACATCCATCTGCCATATTTCATAATCGAAATATGCAGCAATTGCTAACATAATCCTAACTGACTTAAGCATCGCTACGGGAGAGAATGTCTCATCGTAGTCAACTCCTTGAATTTGTCGAAACCCCTTTGCAACAAGTCGAGCCTTATAGATGGTCACATTACCATCAGCATCAGTTTTCCTTTTGAAAATCCATTTATTCTCCACGGCCTTTCGGTCGTGAGGTAAGTCCACCAAGTTCTAAACTTGGTTCTCGTACATGGATTCCATCTCGGATTTCATGGCTTCTAGCCATTTGTTGGAATCCGGGCTCATCATCGCTTCTTCATACGTCGCAGGGTCATCCATTTCATCAACCATGAAATTCACAACAGGATTGCCGTATTCAGGAGCTGCACGTGTCCTGCTTGACCTGCGAGGTTCGGTAGTGTCCTTTTTCGGAGTTTCATGATCATTATCATTAGCTCTCTCTTCATCAGGTGAACTCAACTCCGAAACAACTTCCGGTGTTGCGCCACTCGCCATTCCATGAAGAGAAGGTTCAATAACCTCTTCGAGTTCTACCTTCTGACTACTCACACCTTTCGCGAGAAACTCCTTCTCAAGAAAGGATCCATTCTTGGCAACAAAAACCTTGCCCTCGGATCTGTGATAGAAGGTATACCCAATTGTTTCCTTAGGGTATCCTATGAAGACGCATTTTTCCACTTTGGGTTCGAGTTTATCTGGTTGAAGTTTCTTCACATAAACATCGCATCCCCAAACCTTAAGAAATGACAGCTTAGGTTTGTTTCCAAACCATAATTCATACGGTGTCGTTTCAACGGATTTAGATGGTGCCCGATTTAAAGTGAATGCAGCTGTTTCCAGTGCATAACCCCAAAATGACAGAGGTAAGTCAGTCAGAGACATCATAGATTGAACCATATCCAATAAGGTACGATTACGACGCTCCGACACACCATTACGTTGTGGTGTTCTGGCAAGCGTGAGTTTTGAAACTATTCCACACTCTTTCATGTGTGTGCTAAACTTGTAACTTAGATACTCTCCTCCACGGTCAGACCGTAGAAATTTGATCTTTCTATTACGATGATTTTCCACTTCATTCTGAAATTCCTTGAACTTTTCAAAAGTTTCAGACTTGTGTTTCATCAAATAGATATACCCATATCTACTCAAATCATCCGTGAAAGTAACAAAATAACGATATCCACCTCGCGCCGACACACTCATTGGTCCACACACATCAGTATGTATGATTTCCAATAGATCTGTCGCTCGTTCCATTGAACCGAAAAACGGCGTTCTAGTCATCTTGCCCATAAGGCATGGCTCACATGTATCAAATGATTCAAAATCAAGTGATTCCAAAAGTCCATCAGAATGGAGTTTCTTCATGCGTTTAACGCCAATATGACCTAGACGGCAGTGCCACATATATGTAGACATATCATCGTCAAGTTTAATCTTTTTAGCATTAACATTATGAATGTGCGTAATATTACTATCGAGATCCAATAGAAATAAACCATTCAACATAGGTGCATGACCATAAAAGATATCATTCTTATAAATCGAACAACCATTGTTTTCAGATTTAAAGGAATGACCACTTTGCATCAAACACGATCCAGATACAATGTTCATGCTCAGTGCAGGCACCAAATAACAATTATTTAGGTTTATAACTAATCCCGATGGCAAATGGAGAGGTAGCGTCCCGACGGCAATCACATCAACTCTTGATCCATTGCCGACCCGCATCCTGACTTCATCCCTTGCTAGTTGTCGCTTGTTCCGTAGCCCCTGAACCGAGTTACATATATTAGCAACCGATCCGGTATCAAATACCCAGGTGCTGCTGCGAGTACTAGTCAAGTACACATCAATAACATGTATATCACATATACCTTTGTTTGCCTTGCTGGACTTCTTGTCCGCCAAATACTTGGGGCAGTTGCGCTTCCAATGGCCAGTCCCCTTGCAATAGTAGCACTCGGTGTCAGACTTAGGGCCAGCCCAGGGTTTCTTTTCAGGCGTGGCAATAGACTTGCCACCCTTCTTTCCCTTGTGCTTGCCTTTCTTATCCTTCTTGAAACCGGTGGTCCTATTGATCATCAACACTTGATGTTCTTTCCTAATCTCCACTTCTGCAGTCTTAAGCATTGACAGAAGCTCGGGAAGAGACTTCTTCATGCCGTGCATATTATAGTTCATCACGAAGCTCTTGTAGCTAGGTGGCAGAGATTGGAGAACACGATGTATGCCTAAGTCAATGGGAATCGTTATTTCCAAGGACACAAGCTTATCGGCGTACCCAGACATTTTGAGTACGTGCTCACTAACGGAGCTGTTTTCCTCCATCATGCAGCTAAAGAACTTTTCTGTAGCATTATGAATCTCTACGGCAGCATGTGTATCGAAAATAATTTTCAATTCTCCCATGGTATCAAAGGCATTACCATTTTCGAAAACGCTTTCGAAGTTCTGGCTCTAGCCCATACAGTATGCCGCAATGAACTAAGTTATGGTCCTCCTGACGAATCACATAGACATTCTTTTCCTCGTCAGGGGCATCAGGAGCTGGTGGGGGGCCTAGCGGCGCATCTAGCACATATTGCTTTTGTGCAGCAGTGAGGAGAATCCTCAAATTCATAGCCCAGTTGGTGAAGTTGCTACCATTCGCAGCAAGTTTCTCTTTCTCCATGAACACATTGAAATTAAAAGCAGGTGGTGCCATCTACAACAGAATTTGTAAAGTTTATTTAGACTAAGTTTATGATAGATTGAGTTCAACTAATCCAAATTACTAATGAACTCCCACTCAAAAACGACATCCCTCGTGTCCTTTTGGTGATTACATGAACCAAATCCACTATATCAAGTCCGATCATCACGTGAGTTGATATAGCTTCAAAGGCGAGCATCTATATGGGCATCATATCAACCATATGACTCATGCTTAACCTTTCTGTCCGTGTTCCGAGGCCATGTCTGTACATGCTAGGCTCGCCAAGTAAGAACCTTAGTATTCGCATGTGTAAAACTGTCTTACACCCGTTCCTATGAAAGCGTAGATTCGAGTACACACGATCATCACGTGATGTCTCGAAACACGATCCATAGAACAGTGCATACTCAAGGAAGAACACATTTTTACCTTGATATCTAAATGAGGGATCATCTTATCATGCTACCAAACGTGCCAAACTAGCAGTATAAGATGCTAACATCTAATGTGTAAAGTGAGATGATATGGTCCATGCATTTGATCTCTATCACTTGCATCATGGTATGATTTCTATCATTCCTTTGTGTGTAAGGCCAAGGTCTATGGAACTTACACGTTGACTGTGTTGTAAGAGTATCTACCATACATCTACTTACAACAATACCATATCAATACACTAGCCCAGCAACGATCTAAACTAGACGCCTCTAATTCATCAATTGCAAGTTTTTACGTGGCTTAGGGCTTTTCGGAGATAGAACCGTTCTCACCTACGAACATGAACCACAACGAGGATAACTAAGTTATTAGCAACTCGTTGTAAATCAGATATTGACTATAGTAGGAGAGAAAGACACCCGCCAGGCACTTATGCAAAATAAGTTGCATGTCAGTCGTGGAACCGGTCTCATGTACGATGACATGTAAGGTTGGTCCGGGCCGCTTCATCCCACTATGCCACCAATATCTAAAATACATAGAAGATGCAATAACATGATCATCATCGCCCATATATCAACCATATGTGTACTACCCGTGCTAAGCACCTACGCATAGATCAGGCTCTGATACCACTGTTGGGTCCGCAACATAGAAAACAAAAAAATTCCTACGGTGTGAACTACACGCCAAGATCTATCTACTAGGTATAAAGCAACGGGTGGACATGCATCCAACGAGAACTTACCCTCGTAGACAACGAGCTTTGTTAATGAGTAGGAACTCGTGGTTGATGTAGTCGTACACTTGCCGATCTCAAGATCGTGAGGAAGTCCGAGCGCCGCAACTCAGCAGCGCATCCGCACTCGCACACACGTTCAAGCCACCGGACAACCTCCACCTCCTCGCTCCAGCGATCCAGCGGAAGCAGCAACTCCTTCCAGACGAAATGCCACCGGGAACATGTACCTCGCTAATCCGAGACCATGGGGGAATAATTCTAGAGGGGGAGAGAGATCCTTCACAAGGAGGTGTGTGGATGAAGGAGGGAATGGGTGGCCTTTTATAGGAGGAGGGGGGTGCCCCCTCTCTCCATGGCCGGCGCATGGGGGGGGTGACCCCTCACCTCCCCATTCATGTGGTGGTAACCCCCCCCCCACATTAAAATGCCTCTTCACATTCCCTTTTAAAGTCTCCACTTTAAATGCATTAAATTTCTCCAAATTTAATGCTCTCTCATTTAATAAAACTCTTTTTATTAAATTTATTCAGAATTTTGTTAATTACTTTAATTAACAAACATTCACATATAGCCCCTTGCAATATTTCAATATCACATGCAGAACCACCTTCTGCAATTTTACCCGAAACAATTTCCGGTTTCTATTGAAACAATTCCTGCGCTTTGCAATTATTTCGTCTAAAACATATGTGCTCCAAAATGGTGTCCGATAACTCTTAAGTGTGCTACCCTACGGTTCGCGAATAATGCAGACATGATCGAGACCCTTCTCCGATCAATAATCAGCAGCGGGACCTGGAGATCCGTACTGACTCCTACACATTCAACGATGACTCCTGTGATCGTGAGAACCTTTAACGCTTGTAACTAAATCCCTTTGTATCTCGATATATTATATGTCCGAGATTCGATCATCGGTATCTCCATACCTAGTTTGATCTCGTTACCGACATGCACTCTTTTCTTGTTCCCATGATATAACATTCTAGTGATCATAACACTTGCTTGCAAGCTATCCTAATGTGATATCACCAAGAGGGCCCAGAGTATATCTATCCGTCATCTGGATTGACAAATTCCACTCTTGATCCATGAGCCTCAACATAACACCTTCGTAGTACTGAACCCATCTTTATAGTCACCCTGTTACGGTGTGACGTTTGATGTTATCAAGATACTCTTCCGGTGTCAGCAATTAACATGATCTCATGGTCTAAGGATAAAGATTACTTCGTATGATGTTATAGCAATATAAACATAATGACTTGATCGTAATGCTATACTTCGGATGGATGTTCATCACATCATTCCACCAATGGTGTGACCTTGTTATTAACAACATCTAATGTCCATGATCAGGAAACCTTGATCATCCTGTTAATCAGCAAGCTAGTCTATAAGAGAGGCATGACTAGGAACCCTTTTTGTTTATTAAACACACATGTATTGATGTTTCCGAATCAATACATTTCTAGCATGTAAAATAAACATCTATCATGTATAAGGAATATATAATAACAACTTTATTATTGCCTCTCAGGGCATATTTCCTTCACTACTCACGCTGTTCCTAAATATAATCTGTTCCAATAAGATAAATTGACTTGCCAAAACAACTTATATCTAGAAATAGAAGAATTAACTTTTCCCTTCACTCCTGGTTCGCACTAACGGGTGACCCTGTGGGAGTGGGGCAAAGCCCTAGCTAGGAAGCCCACCTACTCGTGCTCTCCCTAGCCGTTGCCACGGTGGTGTCGACAGCTGGTCGTCAAAGGCGATGGGAAGGAGGCGCACCCTGGGCAAACCGACTACACACGATGGAGGGCGCCCAATCGAGCGGTGCACGCAGGACGACGACGATGAAAGTTGGAGGCATGCATGGAGGTCATGTAGGATCGAGCGAGGTCCCGAGGCTCCAACGCAAGTCCCTAGAGATCTTGGAGCGGTACCTAGAGTCGAGGTCCTATTGCAGGACTTGGTCTTGGCGTGACCCTCCTGGACCATGGAAGAGGCTTTGGAGGTGTTGTCGGCGTGGTATTGCCGACATGGTGCTCCTAGATGTGGCATTTTTGTGATGGGGTTGCGGCCGTGGAGTGGCCGTCGGCCTGAATTTTGTGCAACACCGACCTGTGGCGAGCCATTGATCTTGCATGAGGTAGGAGAAGGCCTAGGGCTGTGAGTTTCTCATTCATGTGAGAGGTGGAAGATGGGTGATTTCTCGGTGGTGCGGGTCGATGGTGGACCATGACGGTTCAACCATGATGGCAAAGGTGTTGCGTCGTTGGTTTTGTGAGTCAACATGGAAAGTGTGCCCCAATCCAGTGGGGTGGGAAGATGTGTGCGACAAGTCAGATGAAAATCATGCTCGTCTTCGGTCAGTGCCGACGGAGAGGAGGCCCATGGGTGTCATTCCCTTCCTTGGAGTCGTCGCCGAGGTATTTCGGCACTTCACTCGCTCTCTTTCTTGGTTTGGTAGATGTTCGGGTGAAGCCTAGGTCTTGCATCAACGTGATGGTGGTGTCCTCGAAGACATTCATCTGTTGGGAGAATCACGTTTGGAGATACAACTTGGAGGTCCTATGTTTGGCTCCTCCGATGCTAGCCATTATCAGAGTTTGATATTCAGGGGCACTATGCACATCATGGCTGACGTGTCCAAGATGATGCCTTTTCAGAACCGACGTTCACAATCTATCTCCTATAGCTGTAGATGGTGCATCGACAAAGAGAGTGAGACGTAGGAAATAGCTCCAATCTAACTATGCAAAATTTTGGCTTCAATCGGACCTCTGAAAGTCTCAACCCTATACACTGCTTTTTAAAATCATGGAGACTTGATCCATGCTTGCCCCTTCATGGTATATTGTTGTCGGTATACGATGGAAAAGTCGGTTAATGTTCCATGGTACGCTGCGATGCTGTCGCCTTAAATATACCCCGTCCATTTTTCCGATCGAACGGTCCATAAGCTGTGCCAGCAACGTCCGGTGCCATTGCCACTGAAGTGTTCAACCAACCAAACCACGGGCTCCCCTCCATCTCCTCAAATAAAAAGCCCCGTAAATAAAGTATCCACTGCGACAAGATCCAAGCATCCAACTCAATCGAGAGAGCAGAGACCTGAGGCGGGCGCCATGAACAATAGTCACGTGGAGGAGGAGGTCGGGAAGCTCAAGGAGGAGATCCAGAGGCTCGGCCAGCAGCAGCCCGACGGCTCCTACAAGGTTGGTTAGGCTTCTTCCTCCCGAAAACTATCGCAGATCTGGCATCTCCGCCGCGTTCTACGCAAATTTGTCCGGAGGCTTTTCTCCCCCCTGCCTCCCGCCAATACGCAGGTTGGTGTGCCGCTGCGGATCGATTCATCTGGTGCGTGATTCACCCGCCATTGCCGCCCATTTTGCTGGATTCGGTGGCGATCGTTGCCGATCCGCTGATGTGCGTATGCGAGCCGTTGTGTTGGTCCGAACGAATTGCTGGATTTTGTGAATGACGCGTGGGGGTGCAGATCCATAATTTACTACTCCGATTCCAGTCGTACAGGGTCAAGAGAATTAGCTGATGGACCCTATTTTGCGTTTTAGAACACACCGACTGGTCTGGATGACCGATAAGCTAAACCACACGACAGAATTTCCCCATTTCTTGCCTGTGGGGCAGAATTGACCGTAGATTTTCTAATGTTTACTGTATGTTCGGTTTGTCGAGTTTGCATTTCGTCAGCTAGAACATGTGGATGAAAGTGTTAAGAAAGTAAGAAAGCACCTGTTCACCACCAATGGGAGCGCAGTTTGGTTGGTAGATAATCCTATTGGCAATGAAGGTGTCAACTATGATATTATGAAAAAATAGGTAGCTGTGTAATTGTGCACGTTTTCCAGAATTCTTGATAGCACGGTTCCCCTTGGTCTTGTAACATCGTGGTACAGTTTTATCTGATGTTTACGATAATATAAAGCCAATATGCGAAGTGGTCAAAGTAGGAGTCGCAGGTACTATTTATGATGTTCCTGGGATTGTAGCCAGGGATTGTCAACAAACCTTAGCTATTCGTTGGATCCTTGGAGCTGCTTTCACACGACGTATAATCTACATGATAAGTTTAGAGAAATGTTCATTTGCTGAGATACTTTCAAGAAGATGGTTATGTTAATCAAGTTGCTTTTATAGCCTGGTCATGTTTACATGAGATTAAATGAGCAAATGAAAACACATCTTGCCATCTAATGAATATCAAGTGTCTAGTCACCAATTATTATGTTCTTTGTAAGCTTCAGTCACATATTCCATTTTGTTCGTAATGATCTAATAAGGTTCTAAAGTACTTAATAGTCACTTTAAAGGGCTCCTCACTGCGGTTTCTCTGTTTTCATCTTTTAGATGAAGGCTAAATTAAGTACGCCTCCGTGCTGTAACGTAGGTCTTATTTTTGCCAAGTTCACAAGAATTTAGGAATATCATCAGTTAGTCATCATTCCCTTCCCTTACTCCCATGTGCTCTATTTTTTCTCTGAGCTCTTGTGTGGTCTCCCCAAGGAGGAGCATTGACATGGCACAGTACTTGTTAGTGAGAGCAATGCTATGTGGTTTATAATAAGTGCAGTGTAAGGAAAAATATCTAGAAACCTTAAAACGACATGCACTTCAAGACGAAATGAAATGGCAAAAACCACCTATATTTGTGGATGGAGAGAGAAACTTTGCAACTGGTAAAACTCTCTTATTTTGGGATAACTTACAAACTTTGTAAATGCTAGTTTTGGCTACATGTGCGTAGTACGTTGTCTTGTCAATCGTCTAATTTTTTCGGGTGTGATCTTCAGCCTTGAATCTAAATAACATTTGACAACAAAATAGACAAATGGCTACAAGAATACTCTAGTATGATATCATTATTGCAGACTTCGTAGACCTGTACAAATCTAGAATTTTATTCTAATGCTGACATGGCATATTCTTCAAGCACAACACTACAACAGGCAGGTGATGATTATAAAGACCTGCTAAATGCAGCTCTTGTTTCGTTAAAAGAATTCCGTGTTGTGTGTTTTAAACATGTATCGTATTAATAACATTATCAGTTGCTAGGCTTATAATGATGATATTCTATAGAAGAAACTTATCCACCTGTAAGTTTGTTGTTTGACTTCACTGCATCTCATGAACATATATATGGTTGTCAAGTTGTGTAATTGAAGTATTGTGGTTTGCAGGTCAAGTTTGGTGTTCTCTTCAATGATGATCGATGCGCAAACATATTTGAAGCATTAGTTGGTACCTTGCGGGCCGCCAAGAAGAGGAAATTTGTCACCTATGATGGTGAAATGCTTCTGCAGGGTGTTCACGACAATGTGGAGATAATCCTCCTCCCTCCTGCAGTAGCTGCTGCTTGAAGTTTGCAGCACCGGAAAGTCTCTCATGTCATTGTGTCGGCGTGTTTATAATTTGTTGTGCTTAAATTCCCATTAACCGTCTGGTATTCCTGAAAGAGTACTATTGTGTGATACTCATGATCCATGCAGTTGCTTTGCTCTATTGCTTGCCTGGTTGTGTTGGAAACCCAGTGCTAATATACTATGTCGTGAAAGAAATAGTGACAAGCTCCAGCTTGGAAGTTATGGCCTGAGTCATTGAGAGATTACCAAACGTTTTTTTTGACATTGATGTTACTTTCATTGTTTCTTCACACAGTATTATATAGTGTGAAATAGCTGTATGGGCTGTTGTGTATAGAGCTACATGGCTGGTTTGGTTTTTTGGATATCTGGAGCGACTCTTTTTCTTCATGTTAATCATGAGAATGAGAGATGTTGGGAAGAAAATATCCAATGGCAGACAGCGAGAAGAAGTCGGGTATAGCGTAATCTCAGTTTGTAGGGTCAAAGGTGAATCAGTTTGTGGCAAGACTCGTGGTGATAATTTTGTCATAGCGATCCACAGCTGTGTGGTGTGAAACCCTACATCGTGCACAGTTTTCAGAGCTGTGATGGATCACTCTACAGGGCTGCAAACCGTTTGATGAATGTAGAGTTCAAGATCATATATGATGTATATTGCACTCACTTAAATCTTTGATGCATTTGAATCTCTGTTTGAAAAATGCAGGGCAAAGTAAAGATCATTTGATACCTTGTGACGGTAAATGTATACGACTATAAATCACTGGAATTGGTAGAATCAAGTTGGATCAATTGAAAATGTTGATCAGGATCCTACATTTTTTGTAGAATTGTTATAATATAAGTTTCTACCAAATAAAGACTCCTCCTAGGTTCAGATTAAGATCCTGAGAAAGGCCAACGGCCAAGATTTGCATGTTATATGCTAGTACGTGAATTTGTTAGTCTATTTTCAGCAATTTGTACAATGAGCTCTCTTATACCAAGCACCACTACAACATTTTCCCTATCATGGTGCAAAGTAGAGGAAACAATAGAGGACAACCAAAGGACATAACGAGTTAGAGAATACTTCTGGCAGCATTACAAGTCTAGTTTTCCATGCATTTTACAGTGTCCATTGGTTTGCGCATATAAGTATGGGAAGCATCAAGACAAATGCATCAGCACATTAAGATAATGATGACACCTGCAAGTGACGCTAAGGGACATTCTGACTTCAGCTTGAAAAAGGAGCTGGAGATACAATTCTCATGGTCGGAAATGTACAAACTTAAATCCCCCTAGCACCTTTGAGAGTGCAACATTCCAAGGTGTTTTCTGTGTGTTTTGAACATGTTGGTGAAGTATGTGAGCTTGGCGGTGATGCTAGTTCTTTCATCTACTTTATGAGATATTTTCGAAATTGCAGTTGGTTACTGGTGAGATCATACATTGATTAAATGAGATCGTATTGGGATCAGAAACCGAAAATAAAAATTATAAACATCAGGGTAACGGAACATATAAACTTACATTTTTTATACACTGGACTTTTCCGCGATTTCTTTCCTCCCTGATTCTGATGTCTTCAGTGACTTATCAATGTGCAGCACTGCAGCACCTACTCTTCTAAATGCACCACTTAACTCTCATGCCTTCTTGATTCTTCCCATAACCTTTATATAAACTTCAAAATGTGAAACAAAAGCTAGAATATAAAGGACCACATGTAAGCATAAGTGAAACCAGATTACTAGCATCGAATTTGTGTGTCAAGTTGTTTCATGAGATTGTCAGTTTATCACACTTTCTCGGTTTCTATGCCCATGAGTTTGGAGGCACCAGGGGAAAGCCTTGCCTCTTAATTTGTTTTCTCCCAATTTCTAATTTGATGGGCACGAGAGGTATTAGGAGCAAGGAATTTACACCATACTCCTTCTGCAGCAAAATAGAAGCTAAAACAGCTTATTAAAACGTCTTATATTTTGCAACAGAGGAAGTAGATTGCAACAGGATTGGTACCTTCAACAACTTACGGCGTGTTTGGTTGCAAAGGCCCAAATTTCTCATTTTTTCCTACTTGGCCCGCTGGGTGATGCATGAGGGGAGATTTAGCTTGGGCCAAGTTTGACACTTTGTTTGGTTGCCCATATCTAATTTTCCTGTAATTTTGGCAAGTTGTTTGGTTGGCAGCAAAACTGATTTTTATCTCGCTTGATGCAAAAACCTGCATGTTTGGTTGCACATATCATAGTGTTGTGCTCACCACTTCTCAGAGCTGGTGACGTTACCACGCAATACCAAATAGGGAGCAAATTGAACTAGCAATTGCAAACAAGTAGCAATTTAAACTAGCAATACCAAATAAGCACCCTAGCTACTAGCAAATATGATTTCACGATAATTTGACCTAGCTACTAGAAAATGACAGTTCACCATAATATTACCTAACTACTACGAATGAACGTTTTATACCCACATCAGGGGTTGTTCATGGAACACAAGGGCAACACTTCATCAGCAAACCATCTTCTTCTTCTTCTTCTTCTTCTTCTTCTTCTTCTTCTGATCCTGTAGTTTCCTCTCGTAGCCCACATGTCAAGCGCCCGCTGTTGTCTCCTGTTCTTACAAGCAGCACAATCATTATGGGAAACACCATGGCCACCGTTGGTGTCGTTGTCGTCAGGAACAACATCTTCCTCAGCCAGGAAGTACTCATCAGCGCCGAATTGCAAGATCTAGTTGTGCAAAATGCAGCATGCAAGAACAAGCTTAACTTGGGCGGGGAAAGAGTGGAAAGGCTTCTGATCAAGGATCTTAAACCTGTTCTTTAGAGCAGCGAAAACCCTCTCAACCGTGACTCTAAGGCTAGAGTGCCTCAGATTGAAAAGTTCTTCCGGAGTCTTTGGGTAGTTTCTAGCAGAGAACTCATTGAGATGGTACCTTGTTGACCTGAAGGGTGGAAGAATTCCAGGTCAGCAAGCATACCCGACATTTTCTAGGTAGAATTTGGCATCAGGGAGCTTCAGACCATCAGGTCCGCTAAGGCTATCAGTCAGAATTGTGGCATCATGGGTAGATCCTTCCCACCCAGCAAGCACATATGTGAACTTCATGTCGAAATCAATAGCGGCAAGCACATTCTACCTAGGGTAGTGCTTCCTCCCCCTATATGCAACATGTTCAACTTTGGGCACTCTTGCCAGCACATGAGTACCATCAATTGCTCCAATACAATCCTGGCATTACAAGAAAGTTAGACAGCTGTCTAATACAATCATCCAAGGAAGAACATGCTAGAGTTGTTAACCATCGACCGTTGCCTTGTATCCTTGCGGGGGTTTGACCATATGGTGGCTTGATCATCTCTTCTTTGAGTTCTCCAATAACATACACCACCTGATGGAAATACCAGGAAATTGTCTCGGTTGATTTCCTCCATGTGCTGTGAATCACTAGGAATCTTTGGTTATGGCCGAGAACATGAAGAAACAAAGCCACCTGTTCTTCGATAGAGGTGTTGATGCTATCCTTAAGCAAACCCCTTGACCTGAATGTCTGCACCGATGGTTAAATGGGGATCTTCTCATCCTGAGCATGGCGATAGCCTCCACATCATTGTTGTTGTAGATGTAGTTCATATTTGCCATCCTCTCTCTATCGCGCTGCATCAGGGTACCAAATTTCACTGCCGGCCTGTTAGTCCTAGAAGCTGCTCTTCTGTAGATCAAGAACATTCATGTCTGAATCATAGCGACTAGGGAAGCTGCGTGGATGATAAGCTTCAATTGTTGGCCCTAAACGGAGTTGCATTGCATAAGAAATCTAGGTAGGGTACTAATGTCAAGCTAACTACCTTGGTAAAATCATTGGAGAGGAGGCAAGGCCGCAGTTCTTACCTTCATGGTGGCAGTTGTTGAGGACCTGCTGCAGGCGGAGAAGAAGGGGAGGGAGAAGTCGGTCCCATAGATCTGCGAGCTAGCAGATGGCGGAGTCGGACAAGACACGCCAGTCGGTGCCAAAGTGGACGTAGCAGCTGCTGCTAGAGATCTAAATCGATACCACCGCCACCAAAGCCACCGCACAAGAGGAAAATGGAGAGAGATTTGTCTCCCAACGAGAGGTGGTAGCATAAGAGGGAGGTGAGCTTACTTTTCCCGCCATACGACGCTGAAATTCTTTCGGCTCCCGCCATCTCCCCACTGCCTTCCTGCGCACTTTGTTCCTCCCCTTGCGCTTGCCAGGGCCTGTCCTAGTGGAAATGGTCGATTATGGCATTCTTCCAGAGCTAGGATGAGGGCTAGACCCGTGCGGGCCAAATTCCCGGTACACCGCGACACACCAAACAGGCTTATTTCTTCCAGCCTGGTGCGAGAAACGAATATTAGGCCAACCACACACGCCCTTAATGTTCTGAATGTTTTTCTTCACTTTCTCAGTTTCTATGCCCATGAGTTTGATGGCACCAGGGGGAAATCTTTGCCTCTTAATTTGTTTTCTCCCAATTTATAATTTGATGGACACAGAAGGTATCGGGAGCAAGGAATTTAGATGATAGATTGCAATAAGGGTTGACACATACAACAATTTAGTGTTAAGAATGCATTTCTTCATGGTGTGTTTTCGAAGGGGAGGTATATACGCGACAACCACCAGCATTTGTTGATCCATCTTAGCCAAAACAATTGTGTTGCCTGGTTAAGGCGCTTTGTGGACTCCACCTCCTCCTCCTTAAAACCGGATTTTCACCATGTTTTATAAATAAAGACAAACGACTGAAGTGATACAAATTCATGAGGGACTTCTTACAAAGTAGATCAAAGATAAACAAAAAAGAACATGGGAAACCAAACTTGCCATCAAAGACAACAGGACAAGATCAAGAGAACCCGGAGCTCCAAAACGACACCACCAAGAGGGTGACGATGCGGCGCACCGTCGTTGTCGAGACCGAGATGGTCAAGAGTTTTGATGTCTGCAAGTGCACATATCATTTGTAGCCAGTTTTGAAGTTCAAATATTGATCTCACAGGAAGCCCAAAGGTAAGCGTTTATTGGTGAAGTCTCTGTCACACCCAAAGTTGTCATAGGTTTCGAGTGAATTGACTGCAAGTGTTGAAATAATAATGGGGTTTTGATTAAATGCGATATATTTAAATAAAACTAAAGTGTAAACTTAAAAAATATAATGCATAAAAGTAAAGAACGACTTTGCTTGTTTGTTGTTTTCTACAGATGGCGAAAGAATGCGCGGGGAGATTCAGTTCATGGTGATAGTGAATGTGCCAGGTGGATGAGTGGTAAATGTAACAATTATAATCTTATAGATATATGTGTAGGCGAGCAACCCATAATTAGCCGGAACTCCTCTTGGTAGATTTCATCCCAACTTCAGTAATCCTACTAGCCTGCTACCAAAACCATGGTCAAACACTATATGATTAAGATCCTTCAGATTGCTTAGCGATTAAGCTCCTTGGATCGGACTAATGCAATAAGCCCAGTGGTTACTCGTTATCCTCGAGTCAACTAGCTTTCCATTGATAACCCCGTGTCACCCAGGGGTCGCCGGTCCACTAGCGTACAAGATCTTATCTATTTAGAACAAGGTATCATGTTGTCTAGGCCCTTAATTGGACAACAAGAATTAAGCATCCCACAGATAGTCAAGCACACATAATATAGTAATTACAATCAATCACAAACTAATGGAAAATATATGAAGGCACATCACATCTCACCAATCCCCTACATCTCCCACGCCCAAGGGAATTACTCACACATGAGAGAAGAACGAATCATCAATAAAATCAAATAAAGGGAATTCGTCTTGGTATTACCATGGAGATACACAATAAGAATAGAAAAATATCCAACACAATTCAAGATGGGAAGAAACAATCTCAAACCCTAGTCTTGCAAGGTGGAGATCCCTCTCTCTCTCAAGTACAAGTAGTGGCTATGGGGGTGTATTGGCTAGGAGGTTGAAGATCGTGGAGCGAGATGAAGAACGTCTTCTCCTTCTTCTTCGGATCTCTTCTTTCTCCCTTATGGATGGTGTGGCGGCTGCTGTGTTCTGTTTTCGTCCCTTGTCCCTTCACGAAAGTTGTCCCTTTTTATAAGACAGAGGCGACGGCAACTATACGGCGGGAAGTATACGGCCATTCCTGCCGTATAGTTGCCTGTTAAAGCTTCTATGAGCTCCCCTCGCGTGCTTCCAAAGTGGGACTTGCTTGTTTTCTCCAGAATATTATATTTCTGTAGTTAAATCCTCTTGTTGATGTTTAGGACCTGAAACACACATTAAAAACAAGTTTTCTTCGCTACCGAAGTATTAGCATTAGGTAAAACCAGAAAACGATCAAATCCGGGAGAAAACCATCAATAAAAGCCATAAAAAATGTGTCAAATCTCACAGCTATCAACTCCCCCAAGCTTAGATGTTGCTCGCCCTCGAGTGATAAGGAAATAAGGAAGAATAGCAGAGATTCGAGACTGAAAATAAAGAAACTCACAAGTTTGAATTGGTGTCAAATTCTTTTCTTCACAATTCCTGCAATCTTAAATATGATCATACAAGTATTCACAAGATTGCACTAAGTCCACTTCCTAACCACGTATATCTTTCTAGCAAATAAATCATATGCCCAAACAAATGTCGAAAGTTTAGCTAGGAAGGTGAGACAAATTCTTTTGGTGCCTCTCTTTGTTGAGAGATGAAAACTTTTTGTTCTTGTTCATTTAACCAATTAAGAGTACTCAAGTTGGCATCAAAACATTTAATTTAAGAACAAATCATCTACCCCCATGTCAAAATTTCAAGACTCTCAAAGCACCTTTTTCTTTCTCTTGTCTTTCAAAACCTCAGCTATTTCATAGAGAAATCATGCCACTATTATTAACATGTTAATTGGGGTTGTGTTGTGTACTCGTGACCATGCCAATAAATGATGTTGAGCAATAATGGGCCAGAGGAGTACTACAACTTCACTTGGAACGTGATACCATGAGGAGACTAAAATTTTTACACGTCATAACATTGCTGCTACAGACGTTTACATAACTCAATAGCCGAAATCAAGTGGTTTCCCACATTTAGATCGTCCCTTGGCCAGCGGAGTTAATAGTTCCCCATGGAGCACGACAAAGTTGTAATAACACGCGTAAAGCAATATCTTACGGTAATTATTAGAAAAAGTAGTGGCATAATTTCCACTACTTCGAAGCATCCATTTAATTAAACAATTTCAATCAAGGGTACTACCGAGTCTATTTATATTAACCTCAAATGGGATGGAGTAGTTCTAAAATCAAATTCTTTGAGCTAAGCATGGACTCAAGTCATCTTTCAGATGCTTTTTCTTGTTGTAAAAATGTAGGAAGTGTTTTAACCAAGTTCATTGCTCATTGTTTCAAAGCTAAAAATGAGACACTAGCAAAGGAATAGAATTTGTAGGATAACAAGCTAAGTGGGGAGCGACTCTAGTGCAAGCAAGTAAATAATTGTAGAATCAATTTAAGGTTGCAAAGAGTGTGATGAAAGGAATATGATACCTCCTCTTGCTTGCTTCGTTCTTGTATTCGAGTCGAACCTCTCCTATATTTCCATATTGCCAAATCACCTGAAATCAAGCAATCTCCAAGAGAAACAAAGAAACAAACTTGCAAATAAAATTACAACTATTTTTTTGTATTTTTGGTTTAGGAATACAAAACTGAAAATAAACATGCAATTTTTGAAGAAATAAATCAAAAGAAGAAAGAAAAATGTGAATGCAAAGTTTGGAGGTTTTCAAACCTCCCCCAAGCTTTAGGCGATTGCCAGGCTCAGTTGTTGCCGTCATTTGGCGGCTGGTGTGGGTACTGCTGGTAGAAGTCAGTGAAGTGGGTCATGAAGTGACTGAAGTTGTGAGTCAAAGTGTTCACATCTTCATTCACATCCTGAAGAGTGTGGTCGATCTCCCTAATGCGCTGGTTGAGCTACTGGAACTCCTGATAGGGGACGTAGCCGTACCCTACTATGGCTGGTTGGGCCATGGTTCCCAGGCTCCTCCTGGCTGCTGCTGTCCTTCCCAAGCAGGGTTGTTACCCTGCTCCCCCTCCTGCTCCTGCTCCTACTCATCCTGCTACCCTTCATCTTCCTCTTCCTCAGGCTGGAGCTCGGCCAAGATCTCCGTCACTTGGTTCTTGGTGAGGATCCAAGTGTCCTTCTCCACAATCGAGAAGGCTTGGGGACATGGCAACTGAACCTGCTCAACATGTGTGTCATCAAGATAACTAAATTGATACGTTCGGAGCCTCCGGTTAGCATGGTAAACACCAAGGAAGCCACAAGCAGTCAAATATTTGACGTCCATAAATTTGGAGCCGTCAACAGGTTCTATAACAGGTAGTGCAATGTTTAATGCATAGGCAAGGTGGGTTACCAATCCACCAATGCGAATATCACCTTTAGTCTTGTTTCTTTGGTGGCGAAAGTGCAGGATGAGTAGAGCTGCAGGACTGGGGCTTTCCGTTGCGTTGGGGAAGAGAGCCTTGTTGATCATTGCCATGTCCGCATTGGCCATGGAACTAGTATCACCCCTTCCCAACATTGTGTTGGCGAGGAACAAAGCAAAGTAGCAAATGGTTGGGTTCTGAATGGTGGACATCTTCTTTTGATAAAAATGACTGCCACCATTAACAGAAATAACCTCCCAAGTCTCTCCACTTGTGACGCTATAGAGGTTAGTAATATTAGGCTCCCCAGTATGAGGGAAGCTGAAAGCATTGCAAAATTGTTCGAAACTCACTTCATAGTGTGTACGGTTCAGGGTGAAGCTTATCGTGCACATGTTACCTTTCTCCCTGTGGTCGTCGTAGAAGGAGGCAAGGAACTCATGGGTGAGCTCGGTGTAGGTGTCGTGGCTTGCAAAGCCAAGTACCGCCAACCCCGACCTGCTGCACATGAGGTCGAAGTCCGTCCGCCACGGTGAGAAAGTTGTGGTTGACCCAACGTGTGGCCAGCACCCTCCTCAATGATACAATGTCCATCTTGGAGTTGCGCGGGGCTCGGGCCCCCCGAGCTTGAGCCCTCTCCCCGTTGGCTCTTGCTCGAACGAAAGAGTCTACCGATTTTGTTCATTGTGATGTATTGAAAATTTTCACCATAAAACCTTAGGCATATAGTTTCTATATGATATATGAACGATTCTACATGGAAAAATTCAATCCTAACGTGAGAAATTAATAGGGAAAACTAAATAAGCTTGAGTTCATCCACTAGATCAATGGGAGAGTTTCAACCATGGAAATCTGAAAATAAAGCATGGATAGGGAGAGAAACATACCGATATGTTGATTCCCCCACTCAAACGAACGAAATGCGCGAAGAATCAAGAGTTCTAGAGAGAACAAGAGAGAAATAATGAGGAGAGGAGGAAGACCTAGCCGGTTTGGTGCGATTTTGTGGTTGCACCAAACTATGCGGCCGAAACTATACGGGCGGGTGATGGTGCTCCGCCCGTATAGTTGCGGCGGTGCCGCCAACTAGGGTTTCTTTATACAGAAAAACAACTATACGGTCGCAACTATACGGCCGGATCACAATGATCCCGCTGTATAGTTGGTCGTTAAACTGTTTATCTCTCGCAATAAATTTCTAAAACTGGCATCGATATCTATACGACCGGAACTATACAGCCGGAATTTTTATTCCCGCCATATAGTTGGTCGTTAAACTCTCAGTACCTTTCAGAATTTTTTGTACGAAGGCATCGATATCTATATGGCTGGAACTATATGACCGGAATTTTTATTCTTGCCGTATAGTTGGTCGTTAAACTGTCTGTGCCTTCGAAGAAAATTTGTTGATGGCAAAGATAACTATACAACTGGAACTATACGGCCGTAATTTTTATTCCCACCGTATAGTTGGTCGTTAAACTATCAGTAGTCATAATTTTTTTTCTATTTCTTCGAGGATACCTTCTTATCCCATAACTTAGCGAAATACCAAGTTTTTAACAGAAAATTGATAGTAAAAACTGTCGACCAACATTAGCATATTAAAAGAAAAATTTAGCTTCTGTAAATAGAAAACTCAAACTTTTATTCTTATTATTATTCTCTACTCATTCAATTGACATTTCTACTAATTTTTGATATCTGCATCTTCACGGGCGTGCTTCCGCGAGAATGTCTGTGAAAAAGTGGTGGGAATACGATGAACTTTTTATTCTCTAATCTACTTAAATTGACGAAAATGGGTTGACTCCCATTAAGCAGTTATTAAGAATGGTTGAATCACTCAACCTCTTCTCTCTTCTCGAATCCTTACCTTTGGTTGCCCCTTATCAATGGCACTTACCACATGAACTCGTTTAGCCGGTGGAACATATCTTTCTCCTACTTCTAGCTTATTTGGAAAATACCGGATGATTTTAGCATCATAAACATTAAAGATTATCTTTCCTTCTGCACAATCTACGGATGCACCTGCAGTACTGAGGAAGGGTCTTCCAAATATTATAGATAATCTTTCATCTTCTGGCATTTCAAGAATGATAAAATCAGTGGGGATAACATGCTCAACTATCCTAAGTAAGACATCCTCAATCATACAAACAGGTTGTTTAGTGGACTTGTCGGCCATCTGTAAAGTGATAGTAGTAGGAGAATACTCGCCTAATCCTAACCTTTTATAGAGGGAGTATGGCATTACACTAATTCCTGCTCCTAGATCACATAAGGCATTATGAATATCTGTTTTACCTACTGAGCATGATATAGTTGGTATTCCAGGATCTTCAGAGTTAGACAACAGCTTCCCGTTAGCAGGATAACTAGTTACCATGACAACATTTTCAGTTATTTCTTTCTTTCTACTAAGAATATCACGAAGGAATTTACCATAAGTAGGAACTTTGATTGCATCCTCAAATGGAATTTCTAGACGAAGGTCACTGAGTGCCTTTGTAAAAGAGTTATAAATTACCTCATCTAGTGCTTTCTTTTTTCGATCTGGATAAGGAAGTTTTTTCTCACTTGACTTACTCTTGTCTTTTACCTTTTTCGGGGGTTCATGCTCTTTCGTTGCTTTCTTTTGTTGTTGCTTATTGCTTTTCTTATTTTCTAATACAACAACTTCATCTCCCTTACTTGTTTCTTTATCTCTCTTGGATCGACCGTCTCTGCATCAAAGTCATAATGATCATCTTGTGCATCATTGTGGTCCTCCCTGGTTTGCTCTTGCATCCCAGTTTCATCTTGAGGATCCACCAACGTATCATCTTCTTGACTTGCTTCGAGCAATGCTTTTTTACTTTCGCTCTTTTTCAGCTTCGTATTCTAGTGGTCCTAAGGGTCCTATAACAACTGCACCCCTTCTTGTGACAATATTAGTAGAAATAGAAATATCTTTATCATCATGAAGAAAAATTTGATAACCAAATGCTATTTGTTTACACTGGGTTTCAATCATACTAAGATACTTATGAAATAGTTTTATTTATTGGCCAATCTCATCATAATTTTTAGTGAGTTCTGCCAAAATCTTTTTGTGTTTTTGGAAATGCTTATGCAAGTTATTATGAGATTTTACTTGTTGATGTTTTAATTCTTGAAAAACTTTTATAGTTTCATCTTCTTCAGTTAGAATCTGTAACAAATCCTCTTTGTTTTCTTTAGCAAGTTCAGAAGGTATACCTTTTTCTTTCATAGTTTTACGTACCTCAGGCATAAGATCAGGAGTTTTCCGAAGTATCCCTTTTTCCGGCTTAGTGCCAAAATTAGGATTATATAAAGAATCATTCTTAGCCCTAGTAGACATTAATTCCAAACATTCTTTAATAGTTAAAGTATTTATTGATCCTCCTGCTGAGAAGTCAAGCAATTCTGTACATTGAGTATTGAGACCATGGTAAAATAAATGGCAGATTGTTAGTTTAGAATAGCCATGATTATGAATACTATTGATCATTCCAAAGAATCTTTCCCAGGCTTGTGGGTAGTTTTCTCCCACATTCTGACTAAAGTTGCCTATGTTCTTTCTTAGTTCAGTTACCTTCTTAAAAGGAAGAAACCTGTTTATGAATTTAGTAATGCAGTTTTCCCAACTTTTAATGTAATGGCGAGGGAGAGAATATAACCAGTCTAGTGCTTTACCTTTAAGAGACCATCGAAATAATTTAAGACGAGAGAAGTCTCTTAGCAAACCTTTTGGTCCAAGCGATGTTAACACATCGTCAAACTCGATTATATGCCTTCCTATGTCTTCATCTTCCCTTCCACTGAAAGCTTTTTCCTGCAAAATTTTAATAATTCCACCATCAAATCGATATACTCTAACTCCAGGGTTAGGGAACTCTATTGGTTGTTTAAGAAATTCTGAACTTAGAGCACTGTATTCCCTAAGAGTTTTCTCAGGTTTCATAGGAGTTGTCCTGTAAATAGACATGATTTCCATAATATCACTCAGGTTTTCGACTTCAACTTTATTTGATCTTAAAAGTTTTTCAATAATTTCTTCATGCCTCTGAGCAGGCACGCGCTCAATATAATCTGGCAGGTAGGTCCTATCAGAGTGTGTAGACCCTTTGTCTCCTAAGGAGAACATTTTGTAGTAGCAACACCTGAAATGTCAAAAGACAAACACTTAGTGCTTAGTTCCCCGACAATGGCGCCAGAAAATAGCTTGATGTCTGCAAGTGCACAGATCGTTTGTAGCCAGTTTCGAAGTCCAGATATCAATCCCACAGGAAGCCCAAAGGTAAGTGTTTATTGGTGAAGTCTCTGTCACACCCGAAATTGTCATAGATCTTCGAGTGAATTGACTGCAAGTGTTGAAATAAGAATGAGGTTTTGATTAAATGCGATATATTTAAAAGCTAAAATGTAAACTTTAGAAATATAATGCATAAAAGTAAATAACGACTTTGCTTGTTTGTTGTTTCCTGCAGATGGCGAAAGAAGGCATGGGGAGATTCGGTTCATGGTGATAGTGAATGCGACAGGTGGATGAGTGGTAAATGTAACAATTATAATCTTATAGATATATGTGTAGGCGAGCAACCCATAATTAGCCGGAACTCCTCTTGGTAGATTTCATCCCAACTTTAGTAATCCTACTAGCCTGCTACCAAAACCATGGTCAGACACTAGACGATTAAGATCCTTCACGTTGCTTAGCGATTAAGCTCCTTGGATCAGACTAATGCAATAAGCCCAGTGGTTACTCATTATCCTCGAGTCAACTAGCTTTCCGTTGATATCCCCGTGTCACCCGGGGGTCGCCGTTCCACTAGCGTACAAGATCTTATCTATGTAGAACAAGGTATCATGTTGTCCGGGCCCTTAATTGGACAACAAGCATTAAGCATCCCACAGACAGTCAAGCACACATAATATAGTAATTAGAATCGATCACAAACTAATGGAAAATATATGAAGGCACATCACATCTCACCAATCCCCTACATCTCCCACGCCCAAGGGATTTACTGAAACATGAGAGAAGAACGGATCATCAATATAATCAAATAAAGGGAATTCGTCTTGGTATTACCATGGAGATCCGTAATAAGAATAGAAAAATATCCAACACAATTCAAGATGGTAAGAAACAATCTCAAACCCTAGTCTTGCAAGGTGGAGATCCCTCTCTCTCTCAAGTACAAGTAGTGGCTATGGGGGTGTATTGGCTAGGAGGTTGAAGATCGTGGAGAGAGATGAAAAAGTCTTCTCCTTCTTCTTCGGATCTCTTCTTTCTCCCTTCTAGATGGTGTGGCGGCTGCCGTGTTCTGTTTTCGTCCCCCGCCCCTTCATGGAAGTTGTCCCTTTTGACAAGACAGAGGCGGCGAAAACTATACAGCGGGAACTATACGGCCATTCCCGTCGTATAGCTGCTCATTAAAGCTTCTATGAGCTCCCCTCGCGTGCTTCCAAAGTGGGACTTGCTTGTTTTCTCCAGAATATTGTATTTCTCTAGTTAAATCCTCCGATTGACATTCAGGACCTGAAACACGCATTAAAAACCAAGTTTTCTTCGGTACTGAAGTATTAGCGTTAGGTAAAACCAGAAAATGATAAAATCCGGGAGAAAACCATCAATAAAAGCCATCAAAAATGTGTTGAATCTCACAGCTATAAGGTTTTCACCTAGATCCCTAACATGGAGAAAAATACCCACAACGGCGCCTCTAAGAGGGTTACGACACCTGCGAGGATCACCACCGTTAGCGTCAAAACACCAACCTTTTTCTGAGAAAAACTTTCACATACACCCAATAATTCGCACCACCCACTGTCTGCAATCCAGTCCTCTAGAACATGATCTAGGAGATGCCATTGTCGAAGCACCACAAGCACCAGGATCCCCCACTACTCGCTTCTTACCATCCCCACTGAAGGAAATATGCCCTGAGAGGTAATAATAAAGTTGTTATTATGTATTCCTTATATATGATAGATGTTTATTTTACATGCTATAATTGTATTGATAGGAAACATCAATACATGTGTGTTTAATAAACAAAAAGGGTTCCTAGTCATGCCTCTCTTATAGACTAGCTTGTTGATTAACAAGATGATCAAGGTTTCCTGATCATGGACATTGGATGTTGTTAATAACAAGGTCACACCATTGGTGGAATGATGTGATGAACATTCATCCGAAGTATAGCATTACGATCAAGTCATTGTGTTTATATTGCTATAACATCATACGAAGTAATCTTTATCCTTAGACCAAGAGATCATGTTAATTGCTAACACCGGAAGAGTATCTTGATAACATCAAACGTCACACCGTAACAGGGTGACTATAAAGATGGGTTTAGTGCTACGAAGGTATTATGTTGAGGCTCATGGATCAAGAGTGGAATTTGTCAATCCAGATGACGGATAGATATACTCTGGGCCCTCTCGGTGATATCACATTAGGATAGCTTGCAAGCAAGTGATGTGATCACTAGAATGTTATATCACGGGAACGAGAAAAGAGTGCATGTCGGTAACGAGATCAAACTAGGTATGGAGATACCGATGATCGAATCTCGGACATGTAATATATCGAGAGACAAAGGGATTTAGTTACAAGCGTTAAAGGTTCTCACGATCACAGGAGTCATCGTTGAATGTGTAGGAGTCAGTACGGATCTCCAGGTCCCGCTGCTGATTATTGATCGGAGAAGGGTCTCGATCATGTCTGCATTATTCGCAAACCGTAGGGTGGCACACTTAAGAGTTACCGGACACCATTTTAGAGCACATATGTTTCAGACGAAAGAATTGCAAAGCGCAGGAATTGTTTCAATAGAAACCAGAAATTGTTTCGGGTGAAATTGCAGAAGGTGGTTCTGCATGTGATATTGAAATATTGCAAGGGGCTATATGTGAATGTTTGTTAATTAAAGTAATTAAAAAAATTCTGAATAAATTTAATAAAAGAGTTTTTATTAAATGAGAGAGCATTAAATTTGGAGAAACTTAATGCATTTAAAGTGGAGACTTTAAAAGGGAATGTGAAGAGGCATTTTAATGTGGAGGAGTTACCACCACATGAATGGGGGAGGTGAGGGGTCACCCCCCATGCGCCGGCCATGGAGAGAGGGGGCACCCCCTCCTCCTATAAAAGGCCACCCATTCCCTCCTTCATCCTCACACCTCCTTGTGAAGGATCTCTCTCTCCCTCTAGAATTATTCCCCCATGGTCTCGGATTAGTGAGATACATGTTCCCGGTGGCATTTCGTCTGGAAGGAGTTGCTGCTTCCGCTGGATCGCTGGAGCGAGGAGGTGGAGGTTGTCCGGTGGCTTGAACGTGTGTGCGAGTGCGGATGCGCTGCTGAGTTGCGGCGCTCGGACTTCCTCACGATCTTGAGATCGGCAAGTGTACGACTACATCAACCACGAGTTCCTACTCATTAACAAAGCTCGTTGTCTTCGAGGGTAAGTTCTCTATGGATGTATGTCCACCCGTTTGCTTTATACCTAGTAGATAGATCTTGGCGTGTAGTTCACACTGTAGGAATTTTTTTGTTTTCTATGCTGCGGACCCAACAGTGGTATCAGAGCCTGATCTATGCGTAGGTGCTTTGCACGGGTAGTACACATATGTTTATATGTGGGCGATGATGATCATGTTATTGCATCTTCTATGTACTTTGGATATTGGTGGCATAGTGGGATGAAGCGGCCCGGACCAACCTTACATGTCATCGTACATGAGACCGGTTCCACGACTGACATGCAACTTGTTTTGCATAAGTGGCTGGCGGGTGTCTGTCTCTCCTACTATAGTCAATATCTAATTTACAACGAGTTGCTAATAACTTGGTTATCCTCGTTGTGGTTCATGTTCGTAGGTTAGACAGGTTCTATCTCCGAAAGCCCTAAGCCACGTAAAACTTGCAATTGATAAATTAGAGGCGTCTAGTTTAGATCGTTGCTGGGCTAGTGTTTTGATATGGTATTGTTGTAAGTAGATGTATAATAGATACTCTTACAACTCACTTAACGTGTAAGTTCCATAGACCTTGGCCTTACACACAAAGGAATGATAGAGATCATACCACGATGCAAATGATAGAGATCAAATGCATGGACCATATCACCTCACTTCACACATTAGATGTTAGCATCTTATATTGCTAGTTTGGCGCGTTTGGTAGCATTTTAAGATGATCCCTCATTTAGATATCAAGATAAAATGTGTTCTTCCTTAAGTATGCACCGTTTTGTGGATCGTGTTTTGAGGCATCACGTGATGATCGGGTGTTTTCAACTCTACGCTTTCATACAACGGGTGTAAGACAGTTTTACACACGCAAATACTAAGGTTCTTACTTGACGAGCCTAGCATGTATAGACATGGCCTCGGAACACGGACCGAAAGGTTAAGCATGAGTCATATAGTTGATATGATGCCCATATAGATGCTCGCCTTTGAAGCTACACCGACTCACGTGATGATCGGACTTGGTGTAGTGGATTTGGTTCATGTAATCACCAAAAGGACACGAGGGATGTCGTTTTTGAGTGGGAGTTCATTAGTAATTTGGATTAGTTGAACTCAATCTATCATAAACTTAGTCTAAATATACTTTACAAATTCTGTTGTAGATGGCACCACCTGCTTTTAATTTTAATGTGTTCATGGAGAAAGAGAAACTTGCTGCGAATGGTAGCAACTTCACCAACTGGGCTATGAATTTGAGGATTCTCCTCACTGCTGCACAAAAGCAATATGTGCTAGATGCGCCGCTAGGCCCCCCACCAGCTCCTGATGCCCCTGACAAAGAAAAGAACGTCTATATAACTCGTCAGGAGGACCACAACTTAGTTCATTGCGGCATACTGTATGGGCTAGAGCCAGAACTTTGAAAGCGTTTCGAAAATGGCAATGCCTTTGATACCATGGGAGAATTGAAAATGATTTTCGATACCCATGCTGCCGTAGAGAGTTATATTGCTACAGAAAAGTTCTTTAGCTGCATGATAGAGGAAAACAGCTCCGTTAGTGAGCATGTACTCAAAATGTCTGGGTACGCCGATAAGCTTGTGTCCTTGGGAATAACGATTCCAATTGACTTAGGCATACATCGTGTTTTCCAATCTCTGCCACCTAGCTACAAGAGCTTCGTGATGAACTATAATATGCAGGGCATGAAGAAGTCTCTTCCCGAGCTTCTGTCAATGCTTAAGACTGCAGAAGTGGAGATTAAGAAAGAACATCAAGTGTTGATGATCGGTTTCAAGAAGGACAAGAAAGGCAAGCACAAGGGAAAGAAGGGTGGCAAGTCTGTTGCCACGCCTGAAAAGAAACCCCGAGCTGGCCCTAAGTCTGACACCGAGTGCTACTATTGCAAGGGGAATGGCCATTGGAAGCGCAACTGCCCCAAGTATTTGGCGGACAAGAAGTTTGGCAAGGCAAACAAAGGTATATGTGATATACATGTTATTGATGTGTACTTGACTAGTACTCGCAGTAGCACCTGGGTATTTGATACGGGATCGGTTGCTAATATATGTAACTCGGTTCAAGGGCTGCGGAACAAGCGACAACTAGCAAGGGATGAGGTCTTGATGCGGGTCGGCAATGGATCAAGAGTTGATGTGATCGCCGTCGGAACGCTGCCTCTCCATATGCCATCGGGATTAGTTATAAACCTAAATAATTGTTATTTGGTGCCTGCACTGAGCATGAACATTGTATCCGAATCGTGTTTGATGCAAAGTGGTTATTCATTTAATTCTAAAAACAATGGTTGTTCGATTTATATGAATAATATCTTTTATGGTCATGCACCTATGTTGAATGGTTTATTTCTGTTGGATCTCGATAGTAGTATTACGCATATTCATAATATTGATGCTAAAAGGATTAAACTTGATAATGATATATCTACATATATGTGGCACTGCCGTCTAGGTCATATTGGCGTTAAACGCATGAAGAAACTCCATTCTGATGGACTTTTGTAATCACTTGATTTTGAATCATTTGATACATGTGAGCCATGCTTTATGGGCAAGATGACTAGAACGCCGTTTTCCGGTTCAATGGAACGGGCGACAGATCTATTGGAAATCATACATACTGATGTGTATGGACCAATGAGTGTGTCGGCGCGAGGTGGATATCGTTATTTTGTTACTTTCACGGATGATTTGAGTAGATATGGGTATATCTATTTGATGAAACACAAGTCTGAAACTTTTGAAAAGTTCAAAGAATTTCAGAATGAAGTGGAAAATCATCGTAACAGAAAGATCAAATTTCTGCGGTCCAACCGTGGAGGAGAGTATCTTAGTTACAAGTTTAGCACACATATGAAAGACTGTGAAATAGTTTCACAACTCACGCCTGCCGGAACACCACAACGTAATGGTGTGTCAGAACGTCGTAATCGTACTTTATTGGATATGGTTCGATCTATGATGTCTCTGACTGACTTGCCACTGTCATTTTGGGGTTATGCACTGGAAACCGCTACATTCACTTTAAATAGGGCACCATCTAAATCTTTTGAAAAGACACCGTATGAATTATGGTTTGGAAACAAACCTAAGCTGTCATTTCTTAAAGTTTGGGGATGCGATGTTTATGTGAAGAAACTTCAACCGGATAAACTCGAACCCAAAGCGAAAAAATGCGTCTTCATAGGATACCCTAAGGAAACGATTGGGTATACCTTCTATCACAGATCCGAGGGCAAGGTCTTTGTTGCCAAGAATGGATCCTTTCTTGAGAAGGAGTTTCTCGCGAAAGGTGTGAGTAGTCGGAAGGTAGAACTCGAAGAGGTCACTGAACCTTCTCTTCATGGAATGGCGAGTGGCGCAACACAGGAAGTTGTTTCAGAGTTGACTTCACCTGATGAAGAGAGAGCTAATGATATTGATCATAAAACTCCGAAAGAGGACACTACGGAACCTCGCAGGTCAAGCAGGACACGTGCAGCTCCTGAACTGTACGGCAATCCTGTTATGAATTTCATGATTGATGAAATGGATGACCCTGCGACATATGAAGAAGCGATGATGAGCCCGGATTCCAACAAATGGCTAGAAGCCATGAAATCCAAGATGGAATCCATGTACGAGAACCAAGTTTGGAACTTGGTGGACTTACCTCACGACCGAAAGGCCGTTGAGAATAAATGGATTTTCAAAAGAAAAACTGATGCTGATGGTAATGTGACCATCTATAAGGCTCGCCTTGTCGCAAAGGGGTTTCAACAAATTCAAGGAGTTGACTACGATGAGACATTCTCTCCCGTAGCGATGCTTAAGTCGGTTAGGATTATGTTAGCAATTGCTGCATATTTCGATTATGAAATATGGCAGATGGATGTCAAAACTGCATTCCTCAATGGTAAGATTGAAGAAGAGTTGTATATGATACAACCTAAGGGTTTTGTCGATCCTAAGGATGCTAATAAGGTGTGCAAACTTCAGTGATCCATCTATGGACTGAAGCAAGCATCACGGAGTTGGAATCTCCGCTTTGATGAGGTGATCAAAGAGTTTGGATTTGTCCAAACTTATGGAGAGGCTTGTATTTACAAGAAAGTGAGTGGGAGCAATGTGGCATTTCTGATATTATATGTGGATGACATATTATTGATTGGAAATGATTTAGATCTTTTAAACAGTGTTAAAAGTTATCTAAACAGCAAATTTTTGATGAAGGACCTTGGTGAAGCTTCATATATATTAGGCATTAAAATCTATAGAGATAGATCAAGACGCCTAATTGGGCTATCGCAGAGTACATACCTTGATAAGATATTAAAGAAGTTTAATATGGACGGAAGTAAGAAGGGGTTCTTACCTATGTTGCAAGGCAAGACATTGAGTAAGACTCAAAGTCTGGCTAAGGCGGAAGAAAGAGAGATAATGGATAGGATCCCCTATGCCTCAGCCATAGGCTCTATAATGTATGCCATGCTATGTACAAGACCGGATGTGGCACATGCTATTAGTTTGACTAGTAGGTACCAATCTGATCCAGGTTCGGAACACTGGATAGCGGTCAAGAATATCCTTAAGTACTTGAGAAGAACTAAGGATATGTTTCTTATATACGGAGGTGAAGAAGAGCTAGTCGCTAAGTGTTATGTCAATGCTAGCTTTGACACTGATCCGGATGACTCTAAGTCTCAATCCGGATACGTATTTCTCTTGAACGGAGCAGCAGTTAGTTGGAGGAGCTCCAAACAACCTGTGGTGGCTAGATCAACAACGGAGGCGGAATATTTGCTGCTTCAGAAGAGGCGCTGGAAGCGGTTTGGATGAAAGAGTTCATTACGGAACTGGGTGTGGTTCCTAGTGCGTTGGACCCGATGATGATCTATTGTGACAACAATGGAGCCATAGCCAACGCCAAGGAACCAAGGTCTCATAAGAATTCCAAGCATATTAAGCGCCGGTTTCACTCCATCCGCGAACATGTCAAGGATGGAGATATAAAGATTTGTAAAGTGCACACGGACCTGAATGTAGCAGATCCGTTGACTAAAGTACTCCCTAGGGCAAAACATGATCAACACCAGAACTCCATGGGTGTGAGATTTATCACTATGTGAACTAGATTATTGTCTCTAGTGCAAGTGGGAGACTGAAGGAAATATGCCCTGAGAGGCAATAATAAAGTTGTTATTATGTATTCCTTATATATGATAGATGTTTATTTTACATGCTATAATTGTATTGATAGGAAACATCAATACATGTGTGTTTAATAAACAAAAAGGGTTCCTAGTCATGCCTCTCTTATAGACTAGCTTGTTGATTAACAAGATGATCAAGGTTTCCTGATCATGGACATTGGATGTTGTTAATAACAAGGTCACACCATTGGTGAAATGATGTGATGAACATTCATCCGAAGTATAGCATTACGATCAAGTCATTGTGTTTATATTGCTATAACATCATACGAAGTAATCTTTATCCTTAGACCATGAGATCATGTTAATTGCTAACACCGAAAGAGTATCTTGATAACATCAAACGTCACACCGTAACAGGGTGACTATAAAGATGGGTTCAGTGCTACGAAGGTGTTATGTTGAGGCTCATGGATCAAGAGTGGAATTTGTCAATCCAGATGACGGATAGATATACTCTGGGCCTTCTCGGTGCTATCACATTAGGATAGCTTGCAAGCAAGTGATGTGATCACTAGAATGTTATATCACGGGAACGAGAAAAGAGTGCATGTCGGTAACGAGATCAAACTAGGTATGGAGATACCGATGATCGAATCTCAGACATGTAATATATCGAGAGACAAAGGGATTTAGTTACAAGAATTAAAGGTTCTCACGATCACAGGAGTCATCGTTGAATGTGTAGGAGTCAGTACGGATCTCCAGGTCCCGCTGCTGATTATTGATCGGAGAAGGGTCTCGATCATGTCTGCATTATTCGCGAACCATAGGGTGGCACACTTAAGAGTTACCGAACACCATTTTGGAGCACATATGTTTCAGACAAAAGAATTGCAAAGCGCAGGAATTGTTTCAATAGAAACCGGAAATTATTTTGGGTGAAATTGCAGAAGGTGGTTCTGCATGTGATATTGAAATATTGCAAGGGGCTATATCTGAATGTTTGTTAATTAAAGTAATTAACAAAATTCTGAATAAATTTAATAAAATAGTTTTTATTAAATGAGAGAGCATTAAATTTGGAGAAACTTAATGCATTTAAAGTGGAGACTTTAAAAGGGAATGTGAAGAGGCATTTTAATGTGGAGGAGTTACCACCACATGAATGGGGGAGGTGAGGGGTCACCCCCCCATGCGCCGGCCATGGAGAGAGGGGGCACCCCCTCCTCCTATAAAAGGCCACCCATTCCCTCCTTCATCCTCACACCTCCTTGTGAAAGATCTCTCTCCCCCTCTAGAATTATTCCCCCATGGTCTCGGATTAGCGAGATACATGTTCCCGGTGGCATTTCGCCTGGAAGGAGTTGCTGCTTCTGCTGGATCGCTGGAGCGAGGAGGTGGAGGTTGTCCGGTGGCTTGAACGTGTGTGCGAGTGCGGATGCGCTACTGAGTTGCAGCACTCGGACTTCCTCACGATCTTGAGATTGGCAAGTGTACGACTACATCAACCATGAGTTCCTACTCGTTAACAAAGCTCGTTGTCTTCGAGGGTAAGTTCTCCATGGATGTATGTCCACCCGTTTGCTTTGTACCTAGTAGATAGATCTTGGCATGTAGTTCACACCGTAGGAATTTTTTTGTTTTCTATGCTGCGGACCCAACACCCACAACCAAAGAGAAATACCATCACCACCGCCATGTCACCCGCCACAGAGTCGCCTGGTCCACCCTCCAAGATTGCCTACATCCACAAACTCGAGCCAATGGTGCGACAGACAGAACACCACAAGGCCAACAGATAAGACGAGGTAGGCCAACACAAGATCCAATCCCACATGGCTGAAATATAGGTAGCGATTGGTCGTCAAAGGCAGAATATGCAGGAGGCATCGGGCCACCTACCGGGCGCACACCACAGCCATCTATTGCCTTATCTAGGACCTAGCTCGGATATAGTATTTAGCTGCACCACATCCAATGGGAGTGGCTCACTGTCCACTGCTAGAGATGGTCACCATCTAGACATATCAAGCAGGGACCATCATGCCTAGATCATGCCCATTAGCCCTACTACCATGCTGCCATGCCATGGCCACCACCGCCATCCACCTACAAATTGTGCCTCTCTATCCTCGCCACCACTATGAAGACCCTACGACCATGTACAACTGCTGGCAGCCATCAGCAACACCTCCGCCGCATCACTATCCCCCAATCGGACACCCACCGATCGCGACCAGCGTGTGTCCTGTAGGAGAATAGCGCCACCGCCCGGGAGAAGCACATGCCTCTAGGAACCGACCCCGTGTCACCGCAGGTAGAGCTTGCCTTTCCTGCCATTGTCACGCCGCCGCCAACAATTCCCTCTCGCGAGACTGCTCCAGCGCCTTAGCCATAACATTTTTGTCGGTTGGTTAAGGCGCTTTGTGGACTCAAGCAGGAACCATGTTCCCGACATGCTTGTTTTGTTACTCAAGGTTTTTCTCCCCTATTGCTGACACCTTGTTGTTCATGCTTCATTGTCCAAAGATTACTATATACCTACTCGTGTATGTTAACCATATAATTCTGGTGAGCTCTTCCCCTATTATTGATGATTGCATGGTAGAGGGTCCGCACTCTGAGTTTGTTGTCAAGGACTTGGGGACCCTGCATCTTTTCCTTGGTTTGGAAGTCTCCTCTTACTCCAAGGGTCTTTCTATTGAGGGGTAACATCGTGGGTGGCCCGATCTTCATAGATCTCGTGGTCAAATCGATGGGAAAGCGAGGGGAAACGGAGAAGGTAGCGGAAGCGGATGCACACCTCGCAAAGAACACGATGAACACACGACAAGGCCGATTGCTCCCGCCGGTGGCCACTGGTCTGATAGAATCCTCGCAAGGAAATATCGTTCAACGTGCTCCCTTCGATCCCAAGCGGAGAGGGAAGAACACGTTGGATAGGGTCTTGACGTCTTGGCAAAGGGACACTGATGGATCATTGCACGACGCCCAGAAAAGTGCTGGTGCGGTGTTGATGTAGAGCTCGTTGGGAACCCCAAGAGGAAGGTATGATGAGCACAACAAAAAGTTTCCCTCAGTTATGAAACCAAGGTTTAATCGAACCAGTAGGAGCAAGGAAACACCCCAAAGGTGTTACTAACTGAGCTTTGGCAGGGCGCACTACCGGTGCTAGTAGCAACATGGAGACCTGCACAACACAACCACAGAACTTTGTCCCCAACTTGCGATGAGGTTGTCAATCTCACCGTGTTTTGCGGAAAACAAAGGATTAAACGTATCGAATGGAAAGAAGTAAAAGTTTGCAGAAAGTAAACACAAAGCAGTAAAAGATTGTAGATTGTATGTAAAGAGAAAGGACCAGGATCCATAGTTAACTAGAGGTGGCTCTCCTTAGATAGATAACATGCTGGGTGAACAAATTACAGCGGGGCAATTGACAAACACCGAGAAAGCAATACATGCATATACTAATAATCTTGACTCCTTTGAGACTTGATTGGGCATTACAACATAATACATAGACCGCCATCCAACTGCATCTATGACTAATAATCCACCTTCAGGTTATCATCCGAACCCCCTCTAGTATTAAGTTGCAAGCAACAGATTATTGCTTTACGAACTACATGTAAAGTAAACAATACGATTGTTCTATGAACAAAGGATTGTTGTTTTCTCCCTAGTAGAAACAGCACATCTAGTACCTTAGAGATTTCTGTCACTTCCCTAGATTACCAGAGGCATGAACCCACTATCGAGCATAAATACTAACTCTTGGAGTTGCTAGCATCTACTTGGCCAAGATAGCTACTAACAACGGAAAGCATGCAAGATCACAAATAACAAAGACATGATAGAATCAATAACCAATCTGAAATAGCATCTCAATATCCATCGGATCCCCGCAAACACAACATGTATGAATTACAAATAGATGATCTTGATCATGAACGGAGCTCACAAGATCTAAACATGAAAGCACAAAGGAGGAGAAACCAGCCATCTAGCTACTACATGGATCCGTAGTCCAAGGATGAACTACTCACGCATCTCACCGGAGGCTTGCATGGTGATGAAGAAGGCCTCTAGGGTGAATTCCCCTCTCCGGCAGGGTACCGGGAAGAGCTTCAGATCCCTCCCGATCTAGGGAAGGAGATGACGACGACTACAGACTCTTTCGTGGATTTTTGATCGGGCACATAGGGTTTTTGTCCCGAGGGCAATATATAGGCGGAAGGAGAGGCCGAGGGGTGCCTAGGCTGGCCACACCACCCCCTGGCGCAGGTCAGGCCTGGCCGCACGGCCAGGTGGTGTGGCTGCCCTCTGGCCCTTCTCCGTCTCGTATTCTGACACTTGAACCCTTCTGGAAAAATAGGCACTTTGGCTTTTGTCCCGTCCAATTCCGAGAATATTCATTTTCTGACTTTCCTGGAACCAAAAACAGCAGAAAATAGGCAGCTGGCACTATGGCTCTTGTTAATAGGTTAGTCCAAGAAATCATATGAAAAGTACTTCAAAGTTGGAACAAAACACAAGAAAGTGGATAAAACCAAGCATGGAACATTAAAATTATAGATACATTTGCAATGTATCAGACACCAATGCCAAGGCCTTGTACAACGAGGGAGGCGCGATGCAAACTCCAACGAGGTGGTGATGATAGTCGGCCCCTTCGGTAGAAGGGACGAGGCAAAACTAGAGACTCCACACTATCATCTATGATAAGGGATACATGAGGGGGTGAGGGCTCTATTTATAGGCCAGCCACAAGTTTAGGGGTAGTTTGGGCATAAAACTAGGGTTTGGTGCAGAATAGAGGGGTACATGGGCCAAGGGCCTAGATTTTGGCTCGCAGGCCCATCACTTAGGCCAAACACTCCGGTGCTTCTTGGCCGGACATTCCGGCTAGGCCGTATACTCCGGTGCTTGTCGGTCGGAGACTCTGGTCAGGCCGGACACTCCGGGTAGTGTCCAGGTAGAGTACGATTTGGCCTACTAACTATCCGTGCCAGGCTCGAGCGGAGCGTGGCCAGGCAATCCGGTGGGTGAAGGCCGGATAGCCCGGGTTGGCCGAAGACTCACGGGTGATCTCGGCCGGACACTCCGGTCTTGGCATCACCTACTTGTTTCGTCTCCTCTTTCAAGCCACCGTCTTGTTAGGCTTGAAACTCTAGACTTCCTTCCTTGCCTCCGTACTTGTTGGTGTGAACCTATCATGATAATGGGACGGAGTATGAAGTAGTGTACCATTCAAGAGGGTAGGAAGTGGGCTCGCATAGAGGAACGAATTCACCTTTGGAGTCCATGACGACTTGGCTTAAGTTGGAGACCATGATGTGGTAACGAGCAAAGGTCTGGCTACATCATATCCCCCCTTCAAAAAGAGTCGTCCTCGACTCTACACGCTCATCACAAAGTAGAAGATGTCGTGAGACCTTGATCCTAGGGTTCACCATATAGTCGTCCTCGGGAAGATTGAATTGACAACACCTCAATGTTCCTTCACCTTCCATGAAGCCTACAAAGCGCAACACAAAAGCGAAGCAACGCTGAAAGCATAGCCAATTCATGAAGACTATAGCATGAGTCCTCAAGTAGAGTGAAGTCACATTAGGATGTAGAGATAGCTCGTTGAAGGGTAGCCTTAGGTAACTCTCCACGGTTCGTCTTGTCAACTCTTGGTCCATAGAGGCTGACACGTATACACTTGTACCTTCACACAACAAAGACCAAGCAAGATATTTTTGTGCGTGATAGAGGAGCATGTCATTTGTGGCATGTCCATTATTGTTCACAACACTATTAGCACAATGAATGTATAGAAAATGGAAATCATGTGCAAGGTCAATGTGCATAGAAATTGTTTGAACATCATCCAAATGTGATGCAGCCCGTCCTGCGGACGCTCCTACATCTACACCACCAAGTCCCCCAAGTGGACCCATGACTCATGCTCGAGCCAAGCTTCTCCAAGCTAAGGTGAATTCGCTCTTGTACTCATGTGACTTCGATACACCCCTGGATGGCTTGCTACTTCATACCCCGACACTATGCATTATCACGTGTGAAGACACGAATCAGAAGAGCGACGCAGCAGCCAACAACTGCCAGGAGTCCACGGTACTACCGGCCCCTGGAAGCGGTACTACCACACAAGTGGTACTACTGCCCCGGACAGAGAGACGGTCCCCGAAGCCACAGATCCCTCCAGTACCTTCGAGCGGTACTACCACCCTCAACCGGTACTATCGCGTTCGGAAAGCGGTACTACCACGCATGACCGGTACTACCGGTCAACCGACCGGTACTACTTGACATCCTAGGGCATGCGCGTCCAGCTAGGCCCTTTGGCCTTGTAAAGTACCCCTTTTATATTTTTAGTTGCCTAAATTACCCCTGAACTTGTGGCTGGCCTATATATAGCCCCCCACCTCTATTGTAAGCCCTAGGCATGATATTTGGAATTAGTGGAAACCCCTTGTGGATCTATCTAATTCTTGCCTCTGGCTCCTTGACCAAGGAGCACCAAATATCCCAAACCTCGTTGGAGTTTGCATTGTGCCTCCGCGTTGTACAAGGCCTTGGCATCAGTGTCCCTTTTCCAAGACGTTAAGATCTCACCGAGTCTCCCTACTCTCCGTGCCGGTTTGAGAGAGAGTCCTCCGCCCGGCGCCGATCCTAGGGATTGCGCCGGACCGGTCACCGCCGACGTGAGCTATTGGTGTGTATCGTAGTTTTGCGTGAGTGTGTTCATCGTGTTCTTCGTGCGTGAGTTCGTCATGTTCATCCTCCTCCCGTTTCTCCGCACTCCACCCTCGATTTGAACAGGAATCATGAAAGATCGGGCCACCCTCGAGGTTAGCCCTCAACATATTGGTATCAAGAGCCTCGTTGCTCACGATTTCCCCCACAATTTTTCTTCTATCCACCAAAAATTCGAAAATCCCCCCAAAAAAGCGAGCCCCAAATTTGCTTTCGAATCGATCTCTTGATTTGGTGCATTTTTCGTGGTTTCGTTCCACAGGTCTGTTGCTTGGGGTATCGATCTACCTTCCTTTTGTGTTCCTAGCCCCAATTTTGGTCAGATTTCTCCAGTTTTGAGGATTTTTTGGCCGATTTTGCGACCAAATCTGAGATCTCCGCGCCCTGGAATCCGTGAAGCGGTACTACCGCTGGTTAAGCGGTACTACCGGCGAGCATTACTACCAGTCATCAGACCGGTACTACCAGACACCGGTACTACCGGTTACACACAGCGGTACTACCGCCCGGTCAGATAGTTGTTGTTTTAACAACCTTTCCTCCCCAATTTTGTTCGTTGACCCTTTCCTTTGGTTGGTTCGTGTTTCGCGTGTGTGTCGCCTTACTAACAACAAGATTCCGCATATACCTTACTTCTGCGCTCCTCGACACCACGACATTCGAACACCACTCCAACACAGGTAGCAAGTCCTCAACAATACCAAAGGTATAACTTGCTCCACCGTGTTAACCCTTCTTACTTGTGTGTATCTATCCTATGAGAGCAACTCATCTTGTGTTCACCTAAGCATTGTGCAGTTGTCCTTGGAAAGTGAGAGTGTGTAAGTTGACATAGTAATATAGATAGGGAGAAAAAGAATCAAAAAAAAGAGAAAAGAATAAGCAAAAGAAAATAGAAAGATACAAATCTACCAATACAAAGAGAGTGACAAGCTTGTAAGCAAGAGAGAAATAGAGCGCGACCAAGGCAAGTGCACAAATCCGTTGCTTATTTCTATTTTGGCGAACGAGTTGTGGTCTCTCCTTGTGTTGGCACGACACCGAGCGTAGTCGTTGTTAGGACATTTTTTGCTCATTTTCATAGTCGAGCTAACCACATCTGTCTCCACCTGTGTGTATCCTTTGTGCTTTGTAGATCGTTTCCTTTTTGCTTTTGATATTTGGTTCTCTACCACCTTTAACAATAACCTTTTCTTTGGTTTGTTTGGTTATTCCACAACCCTAACCTTCCACCAAAAGCTTTTGAGAGTATGGTTCTTTCTGTAGTGTGAGGTTTCTTTGCGATTTCACTTTGCACGCTTATAGCTCTCACTTGTGGTTTCTAGTTTGGTGCAATCCACAAGGTTAGGTAAAAGGCTTCCACCCACCATATTCCACTTCCATATACAATCCTTGTGTGTTTTGCATGATGGATAGGCACGGTGAGTCAAGCCAACCACCTCCCCAACAAGATGATCAAGGACCATACATGACGCACGCAATTCATTTCATCATCCGACAAGAGTTCCATGATCGTTGCCAAGCCTTGGAGACACAACAAGATGAACAATTTGGCAAGACGCAAGCTGAGTTCAAGAACATCGACAACCGATTCGATGGACTCGAGCGACAAAATGAAGCGCTCCAATGCTCCATCGCCAAAACAAATGACAATCGTCGACGCCTCATCGATGGAATGGCAAGACCGTGTTCACATGCTTCAAGTTCATCAAGATCTTCGCGTCATCACGCTCCTCCTCAACAAGATCCTCTTCCAAGTGCTCCAAGACGTAATGATGCCCCCGTGGTTGAAGATGGAAGTTCTTCAAACTATGTACCTTCCCCACGGCACGCCGCAACGTCAAGCTATGATGGTGACTTCTCTTAAAGTCCCCAAGCAAGGCAAGAAGGACACCGTCATGACGCAAGAGCACTTGTGATCCAACAAGCACAACCACAAGAAGAACCACAAGTACAACACCATCGCCCGCGACACATCCTTGACACAAAAAGTGATGAGTCCAATTTGGAGACTCAAGCTCATCGTCGACGTGGAGCTCTCCAAGATCCTCCTCCTCGTCATCACCATCATGAACGTCCACACCGATACCATGGTCATCACGAGGCTCCTCCACCACCAAAAAAAACATGGAGCATCAAGTGGTACAAGTTGAGCGGCGCCCACCATGTCAAGAGGCTCAACACCATGATCTTCACCGTGAGGCACATGTGCCTAATCATCATCAACAACCGAGGGACGAGCCTACTCTTTGTCATCAACCGCGTCATGAGGCTCCACACCCTCAACACCCCCATGAGGCCCATGAGCCTCAACATTGTCAACAACCGCGCCAAGGGCAAGAGCAAGCTCCTCAACAACAACATCAAGAGCAAGCTCCGCATCAAGGTCGCGAGAACCAAGTTCCACCTCCCCAACCGCAAGTACATCACCAAGCTCAACAAGCATGTCGCAATGACTACCGTGAATGCAATGATGAAGAAACCTTTGGCAAGCTCAAATTCACAATGCCAAAGTTCATCGGTTCGAATGATCCCAAAGAATATCTCTCTTGGGCACTCAAAGTCAACAAGATCTTCCATATGCACAACTATAGCAACGAGAAGATGATTTCCATGGCCTCGCTTGAGTTTGATGAGTACGCCAACCTTTGGTGGGAACAAGTTCAAGTTGCTCGTGATGCTAGACAAGAGCCTCCAATCACCACATGGCATGACATGAAGGCTCACATGAGATCCCTCTTTGTTCCTTCGCACTACAGGCGCGACATCTTCAACAACATTCAATCGCTACTTCAAGGAAATGGAACTCACCATGATCCGCACCAACATTGATGAGCGCGATGAGCAAACTATGGCATGTTTCCTCCTTGGCTTGAACCACCTAATCAAGCGCATCGTCGAGTTCCAAAAATAAAACAACATGGTCGAGCTTGTGCATATCTGATACGTCCATTTTGCATCACTATTCTATATCATAATTTACTATTATTCATTGATATATTTCATATTAAGAGATGATGCTTATGTTATTTCATCTATTTTTGCATGGTTGATGACTTTTGGAGCATGGATCGCTGCAGTCAGGATTCTGATGGAAATGTGCTGTTTGGAGGCAAAATTCATGAAGATCAGAAAATCTGGGAAAATACATGGAAAATCCTATTTTTCTAGAAGACGAAGAAAGCCAGAAGGGGAAGTGGAGATGGGCCGCAGGGGGCCCACACCACCCCTGGCGCGGCCACCCCAGGCCGCGCCACCAGGTGGTGTGGCCGCCCTGGTCCACTCCAGCCTCTCTCCTCTGGCGTATATTATCCTCCTGAAACCCTAAGACTCGAAGGGCGACCACAGAAAGATTCCGCCGCCTCTGCGGGGCAGAAAACACCGAGAGAGAAAGATCTCTCTAGCAGACAGAATTCTGCTGGGGGAATTCCTTCCCGGAGAGGGGAGATCATCACCATCAACACCACCATCAAGCTGGACTTCATCAGGAGGAGGATCATCATCATCACCACCATCATCTCCACCAGCACCATCATCACCACTTCATACTGCTGTAACAATTGGGTTGAATCTTGCATAGTTCTTAGGGGAAACTTCCCCGGTGTTGATTACTCCTTGTAGTTGATGCTATTGAGTGAACCATTGAATTATTGTTTATGTTCAGATTGTTACACATTATTATTTCATCTCTGATCATGATCCATATGATGTTTTGTGAGTAGTTCGTTTTGTTCCTGAGGACATGGGAGAAGTCATGTTGTTAGTAGTGGAATTGTGTTGAGAAAGATTCAATAGTTTGATATTTAAGTTGTGGTGTACTTCTTCTAGTGGTGTCATGTGAACGTCGACTACATGACACTTCACCTATATGGGCCTAGGGTAATGCATTGTGTATTTGGCTACTAATCGTAGGGGTTGCCAGACTGACAGAAACCTGAACCCCCGTTAGGAAACCTTTGCACAAGGGACATCAGGGTCTTAGAGTTTAAAGCTGTGGTTAGGTTTCTTCCTTAATTACTTTCTTGTACTTGCGGATGCTTGCAAGGGGTATAATCACAAGTATGTATTAGTCCTAGGAAGGTCGGTACATTAGCACAGGTTCACCCACACAACACTTAGCAAACTAAAGAAGATTAATGAACTATATGAAGCGAAAGCACTTGATGATATTCCCATGTGTCCTCGAGAACATTTGGTAATCTTAAGTAATACAACCGGCTTGTCCTTTGCTAAAGAAAGGATTGGGCCACTTGCTGCATTTATTCTTATTATATTTTATTTACTCGTACTTTATTTACCTGCATTATCAAAAACCCCTAAAAAACCATTTGCTAAGTATTTACAGAGAATTCCTGCTCCTAGCCACTCGCCAGCACCTTCTGCTCCTTGTTGGGTTCGACACTCTTACTTATCGAAAATACTGCGATACACCCCCTATACTTGTGGGTCATCAAGACTATTTTCTGGCGCCATTGCCGGGGAGTGAAGCGCTATTGGAGAGTGGAACTGGTAAAGGAAACTTCTACTATGAGTATTGTTTATTTATGTTAGTTGCTTTATTTTCATTATGGATAATTCGCTGAGTTTCTTATTTTGTAATGCTACTACCACTGCTAAGGTAGTAGATGAACCACCACCTGCTGAGAATGATACTTTTAAAATACCTACAAGAATTATTGATCATGTTATGGATAACTATTATGTTGGAGATGGAACTGTCCATCTCGGTGATCATTTGCTCTTTATACACGAATTATGCGGGTTGTTCAAGTGTGCAGGTATTACAACAGATCAAGTCAAGAAGAAGTTATTCTCACTGAAAGAAGAGTTGAGGACTGGTATAAGGTGCTGGAGAATGGTCAAGCTCTTGAATGGGAGGAAATAGTACCTCTTTTTTATTCAAAGTTTTATCCTCCTAGTGAGATTCATAAAGATCGAAATCAAATATACAACTTTTGGCCTCTTGATGGAGAGAGTACAACTCAAGCTTGGGGGATATTGAAGTTACTAATGCTCAAATGTCCCATTCATGAGCTCCCCAACAATATTATTATCAATAACTTTTATGCAAGGCTTTCTCTTCATGATAATGATTTATTGGATGCCTCTTGTGCTGGATCATTCACTCGCATGGAAGAAGAAGCTAAATGGGATCTTCTGGACCGTATTCAAGACAATGCTGAAGCATGGGAGAATGACAAAGGAAGAAAGTTAGGTATAAATTATGATTATGAATGCATTGAATCTTTTATGGGAACTGATGACTTTCAAAATATTAGTAATGCTTATGGTCTTGATTCTCAAGTTATTACAAATTGTTTTAAGGCTTTTGCTTCTTATATTGAAATTCCGAAAAAGGGATGGAACAAGTATCATGCACCATATAAAGATATTGTTGACTGTGTTCCTGTTGGGAGTACTGAATTTTGCACTATTGATCACATCCTACCTGCACCTTATATCAAGAAAATACCCTTCCCGGATAAGTTAAAGGAGCATCCTATGATAACTAGTGTAATCAATAAAAGTGCAAAGAGAACTGTAAAACCTGATGAACAAATAAACATTGAACCTGTTGTAGCAATTGTGAAAGACCTTGTCACTAAAAGTGTAGAAGATGGACACACAGTCTTTTGTGAGGATGCTTCTAATATTGTCTCACATCCTAATAGAACTAAAAAGGCTAGTGTCCCTGTGCTTTCTGTTAGAATTGGAGATCATTGCTATTATGGTTTATGTGATATTGGTGCAAGTTCAAGTGCTATTCCTTATGAGTTTTACAAAGAAATTATGCATGAAATCAGTCCCTGCAAACTGGAAGAGATTGATGTGGTTATTCACCTTGCTAATAGAGAGACCATCTCTCCAATTGGTATTGTACGGGATGTAGAAGTTCTTTGTGGTAAGATTAAATATCCTGCTGATTTTCTAGTACTTGGTTCAGCTTCTAGTAAAACTTATCACATCATTTTTGGTAGACCTTTCTTGAGTACTTGTGCAGCTATTATAGACTGCAAAAGGGAGAAAATCTTGACTAAATTTGATGGGGAATCTTATGAGTTTAATTTTTCGAAATTTACTAAAGAACCTTGTGAAAATGAAACCCATAATGAGGATTTTAGAGTTGAACAACTTGCTTCTATTTCTCTTTCTCCTCATAACTCTTTACAGCAATTTATTGAAGATCATGAAAGTGAAATCTTCATGGAAGAAAGAAATGAGATTGATGAGATTCTCCGTCGTCAACCTAAGATGCTTAAGCATAACTTGCCTGTAGAAGATTTGGGTACCACGTTGCCACCTAAAAAGGATCCGGTCTTCAATCTAAAACCTTTACCCGATGATCTTAAATATGCTTACATTGATGATAATAAGATTTATCCTGTTATTATTAGCTCTAAACTTTCAGGGAAGGAAGAAGAAAGGTTATTGGAGGTACTGAAGAAACACTAAGGGGCTATGGGCTATACTCTGGATGATTTAAAAGGGATTTCTCCTACTATATGTCAGCATGCTATCAATATAGAACCAGATGCAAAGCTAGTGGTAGAGCACCAACGTCGTTTAAATCCTAAGATGAAGGAAGTGGTAATAAATGAGGTATTGAAACTCCTTGATGCTGGTATTATTTACCCTATTGCTGATAGTGAATGGGTTAGTCCTGTTCATTGTGTCCCTAAAAATGGGGAATTACCGTCATCCCTAATGATAATGATGAGCTTATTCCCCAAAGAATAGTAGTAGGTTATAGAATGTGCATTGATTTCAGGAAAGTTAACAAAGTTACTAAGAAAGATCATTACCCACTTCCTTTTATTGATCAAATGTTAGAAAGGTTGTTTAAAACGACCCATTTTTGTTTTCTTGACGGATATTCTAGGTTTTCTCAAATTTCTATTAAACAACAAGATCAAGAAAAAACTACTTTTACATGCCCTTACGAAACCTATGCTTATAGACGTATGCCTTTTGGTTTATGTAATGCTCCTGCTACTTTTCAAAGATGCATGTCTGCTATCTTTCATGGTTTTTGTGAGGAAATTGTGGAAGTGTTCATGGATGACTTCTCCGTATATGGAACTTCTTTTGATAATTGTCTGCACAACCTTGATAAAGTTTTGCAGAGATGTGAAGAAACTAATCTTGTTCTTAACTGGGAGAAATTCCATTTCATGGTGAATGAAGGGATTGTACTTGTACATAAGGTTTTTGAAAGAGGCATAGAAGTTGATAGAGCTAAAGTTGAGGCAATTGAGAAAAAATGCACTGTCCAAGAGACATCAAAGGTATTCGTAGTATCCTTGGTCATGCAGGTTTCTATAGAAGGTTTATTAAAGATTTCTCTAAGATATCAAAACCCCTCACTAATCTTCTTCAAAAAGATGTACCCTTTGTCTTTGATGATGATTTTAAGGAAGCTTTTGAAACTCTAAAGAAGGCTTTAACTACAACTCCTATCGTTCAACCACCTGATTGGAGCCTACCCTTTAAAATAATGTGTGATGCTAGTGATTTCGCTGTAGGTGCTGTCCTTGGGCAACGAATAGATAAAAAGTTAAATGTTATCCATTATGCTAGTAAGACTCTTGACGCTACCCAAAGGAATTATGCTAGTACTGAAAAAGAATTCTTAGCCATCATCTTTGCTTGTGATAAGTTTAGACCTTATATTGTTGACTCAAAAGTTACCATTCATACTGATCATGCTGCTATTAAGTACCTTATGACGAAGAAAGATGCTGAGCCTAGGCTTATTAGATGGGTGCTACTCTTACAGGAGTTTGACCTACATATTATAGATAGGAAAGGTGCTGAAAATCCCGTAGCTGATAATTTATCTCGATTGGAAAACATCTCTTTTGATCCTATGCCTGTTAATGATAGTTTCCCAAATGAACAGTTGGCTGTAGTAGGGGTAATCTCGCGAGGGAGCCCTTGGGATGCTGATTATGCTAACTTTATTGTCTCCAAGTATTTGCCTCCAACTTTCACAGCTCAGCAAAGAAGGAAGTTCTTTTACGATTTGAGGCATTATTTTTGGGATGTCCCACATTTATATAAAGAAGGAGTGGATGGTATTATGCGAAGATGTGTTCCAGAATATGAGGAAAAGGAGATATTGCGGAAATGTCATGGCAGTGCTTATGGAGGACATCATGCAGGAGATAGAACTGCACAAAAGGTGCTACAATCAGTTTTCTATTGGCCTACCCTTTTCAAAGATGCAAGAAAATTTGTTTTATCTTGTGATGAGTGTCAGCGTGTTGGTAATATTTCCAGACGCAATGAAATGCCTATGAACTACTCTCTAGTTATTGAACCCTTTGATTGTTGGGGATTTGACTTTATGGGTCCTTTTCCTCCCTCAAAAGGTTATACTCATATTCTTGTTGTCGTTGATTATGTCACTAAGTGGGTAGAAGCCATAACTACGAAGAGTGCTGATGGGGAGTCCTCTCTAAAAATGCTTAAGGATGTTATCTTTCCTAGGTTTGGAGTGCCTAGGTATCTTATGAATGATGGAGGTTCTCATTTCATTCATGGTGGTTTTAGAAAGACCCTTGCTAAATATGATGTTACTCATAGAATCGCTTCAGCTTATCGTCCCCAAACTAGTGGACAAGTAGAGTTATCAAATAAAGAAATTAAATCCATCTTGCAAAAGAATGTTAATAGATCTAGAAAAAATTGGGCTAAAAAGTTGAACGATGCTTTATGGGCTTATATGACTGCCTATAAAAACCCTACGGGGATGTCTCCTTATAAAATGGTTTATGGGAAAGCTTGTCACCTGCCCTTAGAATTAAAACACAAAGCTTATTGGGCAGTTAAAGAACTTAATAGAGATTGTAAGCTTGTTGGTGAAAAAAGATTATTTGACTTAAGTTCGTTGGATGAATGGAGGAGTGAAGCATATGAGAATGCTAGACTCTTTAAGGAAAAAGTTAAAAGATGGCATGACAAGCGAATACTTAAGAGAGAATTCCATGTTGGTGAGAAAGTTCTATTGTATAGGTCTTGTCTCAGATTTTTTGCAGGGAAACTACTGTCAAAATGGGAAGGACCTATTGTTATTGAAGAAGTGTATCGTTTAGGAGCAATAAAAATTTCTTCTTTAAAAGATAACACTACACAAGTGGTGAATGGTCAGCGACTCAAGCACTATATTGCTGGAGATTCTTACAATGAAGATGTTGATGCTTTTCAAGTGGTAAATCTAGAAAAAATTATCAAAGACCAAATTCAGAGACCTATAGAGTCCGTTTTCAAATAGGTAATAGTTCTGGTAAGAAAAGTTCTGCGAAAATTCTGTCCAGTTATATTTTTGGAGTTTTTATCCAACGAGGAAAGCTATGAAGCGAAAGAGGGATGGAAACGGAGCCAGGGTGGCTCACACCACCCCTGGCGCGCCCCCTGGCCGCACCAGCAGGTGGTGTGGCCACCTCGGACTCCGTCTCCAACCCGTTTTCTCCTAGTACCTTCCTTTTGTTGTAAAACTTCATAATATATAATCCCCCGGATCCCCCGAGGTTCGTATATCATGTTCTCATCGTGTTTTCATTTCGATTTGTTTCTGACAGGTAGAGTCGCAGATCTGGAGCCACAATGTCTTCCTCTGGATCAGCCAAGGAAGATTCCTCAGCGGATATCATCAACCCATACATGAGAGAGTTGAAGATTCATCCCAAGGAGTTGTTGCTTGAAGATGGGGAGATACGGATAAAAGAGGTTCAAGGCCCTAAAGGTGAAGGAAGTCTGGAGGACAAGATGGAAGCACTGGAGCAAGAAGTCTTTAGGTACAAAAAAGATGGCGGAACACGAAGTGGATAACATCCATAAGATTTGTTCTGAACTCATCGCCGAGCACCAAAAGGAGACTACTAAGCTCATGGACGAAATTCTCTCACTCCACCAAACAACCAACCAACTTCAAGCACAGCTCTACGATGTTCAAAATCAAAACTGTGAATACGAGGTTAGGTTTAAACGCATAAGTGCTGCTGCAAGTTTCAGGATGCTGGAGACCATGATGTCTTCTGTTGATGGGGAGCCCTTACCTTGGAAGTCGGGCAATGACGGGAGAATACCACCACCACCGAAGGAGTAATTCGTCATCAGGTTTTAGCATCCCCTTGGTTTGTTCTAAGCTTGGGGTAGTGCTGCGGTATCATATCACTATCTTCTATTTTTTTACCTTTTTAGTAGAGTCATATCATGAATATAGAAGTTATCATGTAGCATGGTTTGCATTATGGAAGTGTCCCCTCTCTCGTTAGATATCTATGTATCCCTTGGTGTGAGTTGTCGTTATGGAATATTAATGAGAAGTTCTATCATTTACTCTTTTGCATATCTTATTTTAGTTTTCAATTCATGGTTATATGATTGATCTTGTCGTTAGTATTGGTATCACTTTGAGATCATTGAGTTAATTTAGTTGGTTTTGGCAAATCTGGCTCGGTCAGTAGCAATACTATTTTTGAGAGTTGAATGAAAAAGATAAAAGTACTCTTAAAGAAATATAATTTCATCACCTTTCTTTCTTGATTTTCTCATAAGTTTAGTATTCTCTAGTTAAGATCTTTTGTGCTTCCAAGGAAGATTGCAAGTTTTCTTTTATCACTTGTATGTTTGTTTGTTTCCTTCAACTCTTATGCTTGCTACCTAGCCTTGCTAGCCAAAAACCCGTACTGAGAGGGAATGCGTCTCGTGCATCCAATCCTTAAACCAAAACCTATACCATTTGTGTCCACCATACCTACCTACTAGAACTATTGCTATTCCGAGTAAATTCATGTTTTTATCTACCTTCCAAATTAAACTTGTTATGTGAAAATTAGTGATTAAAGCTCTCACGAACTTGATGGCACACTTTACTTTATTGCATTTAATAAACTTGAACCATTGTGTCCATCTTTGTTGCGTATATGCTTGCGCTTTATAAGTTGAAGTTAGCAGAACCATGTATCATGGGGAACACTTTCAACATTGCACTTATACCATTGATATCATGATTCTTTTGCTTATGGATCCTGGCAGTGTGAAATAAAAGGGGAACTTGTAAGATCATGGAGTTTGTATGTGTGTTAGAGAAACGCCTCGGCCGCTAGCCTAAGCCATGCCTATTCATGGTGGAAACTTGCAGCATAACCATAATGAGTACTCTATGAAGCATCCTCAATAAAAACCTATGCAAATAGCAAATAAAAAAGATCGCCGAGATGCTCATTGTCTGCTTGCCTTGTCATTTTGATTATGGGATAGCTCCTGTATCATGTGCAAGGGGTACCCCGTTGGCGGTTCTCTATGATACATATGTATTTACAATGACAAGAGCTTACTTGTGACTGAAGTTGAGTAGCATGAGGTTCGGTACTCGTAAGTAAGGGGCATGAGATTTCAACTTATAACTTGTCAAGCATATCCTCTTAGTTGTGTCACTTTAACCTTAATCACCTAAAGATGCTTATGATAGGGGCAATGAGAGCTGAAAGCTAATAAGTACCATAATTTTTGGAAGCTCTTTATGAAACTTGAAATCCCTGCTTCCCTCTGTGAAGGGCCTTTCTTTTACTTTTTAGTTGACTCAGTAAACCTATTCCCTTCTACCTCAGCAAGTATTTTGAGTTGTTGTGTTTCATTCATTCATATGATGATTTATTCAATCATGTTTCTTATGTTCCTTGTTTTGCACATTGCTCTTATCCTGGTGATTACTACTTTGAAAGCTATCATTGAAAACCAGTTATGTGTGAACTCTAGCAAATAATCAACTATTCTTCGACCAAGGGCTAAGTTTGCCATTACCAATTGTTATTTACTTTATGTATCTTTATTGTGTTTCCTTTACTTATTGCAAGATAAGTTATATAATAGTGAGTTGTCTTCTATTATGATTTATGTATTGATGAATGTGATGCTTCTTGTCCGTATTATTTTATCGACTCTTCACTCCATAAACCTGAGGTCATGTTTATTGAGTTGAGTTTTGCTTGGGGACAAGCGAAGTCTAAGCTTGGGGGAGTTGATACGCCCATTTTGCATCACTATTCTATATCATAATTTACTGTTATTCATTGATATATTTCATATTAAGAGATGATACTTATGTTATTTCATCTATTTTTGCATGGTTGATGACTTTTGGAGCATGGACCGCTGCAGTGAGGATTCTGATGGAAAATGTGCTGCTTGGGGGCAAAATTCGCGAAGATCAGAAAATCCGGGAAAATACATGGAAAAATCCTATTTTTCCAGAAGACGTAGAAAGCCAGAAGGGGAAGTGGAGATGGGCCACAGGGGGCCCACACCACCCCCTGGCGCGGGCCACCCCAGGCCACGCCACCAGGTGGTGTGGCCGCCTTGGTCCACTCCAGCCTCTCCCCTCTGGCGTATATTATCCTCCCGAAATCCTAAGACTCGGGGGGTGACCACAGAAATATTCTGCCGCCTCTACGGGGAGGAAAACACCAAGAGAGAAAGATCTCTCCGGCAGACAGAATTCTGCCGAGGGAATTCCTTCCCGGAGAGGGGAGATCATCGCCATCAACACCACCATCAAGCTGGACTTCATCGGGATCATCATCATCATCACCACCATCATCACCACTTCATACCGCTGTAACAATTGGGTTGAATCTTGCATAGTTCTTAGGGGAAACTTTCCCAGTGTTGATTACTCCTTGTAGTTGATGCTATTGAGTGAACCATTGAATTATCGTTTATGTTCAGATTGTTACACATCATTATTTCATCTCTGATCATGATCCATATGATGTCTTGTGAGTAGTTCATTTTGTTCTGGAGGACATGGGAGAAGTCATGTTATTAGTAGTGGAATTGTGTTGAGAAAGATTCAATAGTTTGATATTTAAGTTGTGGTGTACTTCTTCTAGTGTGACACTTCACCTATATGGGTCTAGGGGAATGCATTGTGTATTTGGCTACTAATCGTAGGGGTTGCCGGAGTGACAGAAACCTAAACCCCCGTTAGGAAGCCTTTGCACAAGGGACGTCAGGGTCTTAGAGTTTATAGCTGTGGTTAGGTTTCTTCCTTAATTACTTTCTTGTACTTGCGGATGATTGCAAGGGGTATAATCACAAGTATGTATTACTCCTAGGAAGGTTGGTACATTAGCACAGGTTCACCCACACAACACTTAGCAAACTAAAGAAGATTAATCAACTATTTGAAGCGAAAGCACTTGACGATATTCCCATGTGTCCTCGAGAACGTTTGGTCATCTTAAGTAATACAACCGGCTTGTCCTTTACTAAAGAAAGGATTGGGCCACTTGCTGCATTTATTCTTATTATCTTTTATTTACTCGTACTTTATTTACCTGCATTATCAAAAACCCCTAAAAACCGTTTGCTAAGTATTCACAGAGAATTCCTGCTCCTAGCCACTCACCAGCACCTTTTGCTCCTCGTTGGGTTCGACACTCTTACTTATCGAAAATACTGCAATACACCCCCTATACTTGTGGGTCATCAACATCGCAACAAAGGTCGAACGTCAAGTGCAAGAGGACATCAAGTACAACAAGCCCAAGATGTATTTCACCTACAAGCAAGCTTCAACCGCTACACCAACAACCTTCAATGGAAGCTCATCAAGTACACCCAAGCCTGTCGTCAAACCCACGCTTCCTCAAGGAAAACCACCCCTAAGTGGCAAGTACACAAAAGATACGACGCCATTCAACGACGAATGCTACAAGTGTGGAGGCAAAGGACACAAGTCGGCCGAGTGTGGAAACAAGAAAGTTTTGTTCATCCATGACAATGGCGACGAAGAGTACTTGAGTGAAGATGAATTTGATGCCTGAGTCAAGGAAGCAATGGCAAGGCAACAAGTGGAAGATGACCAAGAACTCCTCATGTGTGAACATGACGCAAGTCCATTGCTTGTCGCCACAAGGATATTGAACACTCAAGCACAAGAGCATGAGGATCAAAGATATAACATCTTCCAAACACGAGCCGACATCAATGGCAAATCTATCAAGGTGATCATCGATGGAGGGAGTTGCCACAACCTTGCTAGCACCGAGTTGTGTGAGAAGCTCAACCTCACCCTCCATCCGCACAAGCACCCCTACCACGTGCAATGGCTAAGTGACCAAGGGTCCGTGAAGATCAAGCATACCGTATCGGTCACCTTCGCCATTGGCCCTTACAAAGACATGGTGGAGTGTGACGTGGTTCCAATGACGGTTTGTCATATGCTTCTTGGTTGATCATGGCATCGACAAAGCTGCTCTACATGATGGTCGAACCAATGTTTAGACCTTCAAGTGGCTAAACAAGACACGTGTTTTGCAACCAATGACTCCTATCCAAATAATTGTGGACAATGCAAAGGCTTTAGCGAGGGCGCAATCCACAACAACTACTTGTGAGAAGAGAGGTGAGCGAGAGAACCACCCCATAGGGAGTGAGAGCCATAAGCCAAATGTGAGTGAAAAAACTAAGAGTGTTCTCCTTGCCACCGAACATGAGATGAGAGATGTGCGGAACAACCCATCCATCTTGCACTATGTCCTCATTTGCAAGGACTAGCACACGGAACTAATGAATTATCAAATGTTCCTCCATCTTTGATGTTTGTTTTGCAGGAATTCAAGGATGTGTTTCCTGAAGAGGTCCCACATGGACTACCTCCTCTTCGCGGAATCAAGCATCACATTGACCTCATCCCCGACGCACCTCTTCCAAACCGCGCCGCTACCGCACGAACCCGGAGGAGACGAAAGAGATCGAACATAAAATCAACCAACTCGTCTCCAAAGGTTTGATCCAAGTTAGCACTAGTCCAAGTGCGGTACCCATGATTCTTATTCCAAAATCGGATGATACGCTACAGTTGTGCATGGACTACCGTCCAATCAATGCTATCACCGTGTGTTATCGACATCGTATACCGCGTCTTGATGACATGCTTGATGAGTTGTGTGGCGCCACTATTTTTTCAAAAATTGATCTTCATAGTGGTTACCATCAAATACGCATGGCGGAAGGTGATGAGTGGAAAACCGCCTTCAAGACCAAACTTGGTCTCTATGAATGGTTGGTCATGCCTTTTGGCTTATCCAATGCCCCATCCACCTTCATGCGCCTTATGACTCATGTCTTATGTTCTCTCATTGGAAAAAGTGTTGTTGTATATTTTGATGATATACTTGTTTATAACAAGTCACTTGAGGACCATGTTACACATGTCAAGGAAGTCTTGCAAATCCTTCGACATGAAAAGCTATATGCTAATCTTCCCAAGTGCACTTTTGCAAAAGACAAGTTATTTTTTCTTGGATTTGTCATTTCTTCGAAGGGTATTGAAGTTGATGTTTCCAAGGTAAAGGACATACGAGATTGGCCCATTCCAACAAATGTGAGTGAACTTCGAAGTTTTCATGGGTTGGCTGGTTTCTATCGTTGCTTTGTGAAAGACTTTTCAACCATTGCTTGCCCTCTCAACGAATTGACTAAAAAGAATATCACCTTCGTGTGGGGCAAAGCACAACAAAAAGCTTTTGATGAACTTAAAAAGAGGCTCACCGAAGCACCTCTTCTTGCGTTACCGGATTTCACAAAAACTTTTGAGATAGAGTGTGATGCTAGTGGTATTGGCATTGGAGGAGTCCTTATGCAAAACAGACGTCCTATAGCCTACCATAGCGAGAAACATGTCAAGGAATGCATTCCACACGCCGAGTTCGCCTACAACCATGCCAAACACTCAACAACCAAGATGAGTCCCTTCATGATCGTCTATGGTTTTGAGCCCCTCACCGCGCTCGACATACTACCGCTACCACTTCATGAGCGCACCAACATGGACGTTGACAAGCGCGCCCAAGCTATGAAGAAGCTTCACGAAGAAACAAGAGCTACAATCGAGCAACAAGTCCTTCGCCAAGCTTCAAGGTTAAACAAGGACAAGAAGGAGATGATATTTGAAGAAGGTGACCTTGTGTGGATGCACTTGATCAAGGACCGATTTCCTAAGGAACGAGATTCCAAGCTCAAACCAAGAGGAGATGGCCCCTTCAAGGTCATCAACATAATCAACAACAATGCCTACATCATCGACATCCCAACCTCCAAGTACCTTGCAAGCAACACATTCAATGTCAAGGACCTTTCAACCTACCATGGAGATGTTCAATATGATACCCGTGAAGAGTCGAGGACGACTCTTTCCCAAAGGGGGTGTAACAACCTCGGACCCTACGCTCTAAGTTCAAGCCTAGATAAACCAAAAGTGGTTAAGGAATTTTACAGCGGGAGCCCAGGTCCACCCACGTGTAGGTCCGTCGACCGCCCTAACCACTTCCAAGAACATTGGGACAAGAGCGAGCGACGTAGGCAACAGGCGAAGAGATCAAATACATACACAAGTAAGTATGTATGCAAGCTACCTTACAACAGTTCTTAGAGCCATACTATCTAAAAGAAATAGAAATATTGCAACGCCATACGGCAAGATCCAAATATCCTAGATAGATATAATAGTGTAGGATAGCTCCTCATACATCAATCAACAGAGTATCAAGCGGAAGCGGGAAACAAGATCCGAGTATGGATAAGAAGCAAATCGGCATAAGATGCCACATAAATAAGCACATCCCGCCCACAGATCTCACGGATCCCCATCCCCGGAATCTCTACACCGAGTGATCGTTGCCAACATCATCTGTCTCCTCCACCCAGTATCCATCTTGCGAATACACCTATTCATCTGAATCAAACAATTTATCGTGTGAGACCCTAGGGGTACTCAGCAAGTCTTTATGCCTCTAAAGGAGACATATACCTGGGGTGACGCAATTGCAATGATAGATAATACTAACAAGTCTACAGATACTCTCTAACCATCCGCCTAACCAATGATAGGCGGATGTCCGTTAATTAGAAACAACAGTTATAACAGTATAAAGTAACAGATCCATCCTCCTTCTCACTTACCAACGAGAAAGCGGACGAACAACTCATCCGTTGGCAGTTTTATTAGCCATTCCATGAGTATTGCACTAATTACTAGTCAGATATTTAGTCTAATTAAAAACGGTACTTTAGTTATGCTTGTCTATGATCGAGAAACTGTGCTCCAAGTCGTCCATAACCGCGGACACGGCTTTCAGAAATATTTACCCTACAGGGGTGCACAAATAGCAACACACACTCGATCAACCTCGGAAAAACCAACTCAAAACCCAACGAGGCATTCACGACAAAGCGATCATAGGATTCATAAAATATTTCAGGGGGCCACCCCATTAAGCTACCCGCAACGAAGTTGGCCGACTCCGAGACGGACCCAAGGTTTGCGTCAATGGCTGTAAACGACTGGGAACCCGAAAATGTGACTGGGCTTGTCGATACCGCGAAAACACTCCGCATCCAAAACAGTACAGGTGCTCCACGCACAATCTTAATAAAACAGTAACATGGCATAAGTACAGGATAGTAAATAAAACCCCAAACTAGTTTGTGGCCCCAAGAAATAGAAATGAATCAAGCTCTGGCTCAGGGGGTCCATAAGGCCTCCCGGATGTGGATAGTGCGAATACTCAAGGAACAAGAATCAAGTACTCGGGGTCCTACGGGACACAAGTGGACATAAATACCAAATGATAGATATTGCCCACCTGTGCCTCTTTCATTAGTTATCCCATTACTACTCAGGTTAAGTTGTTTAGGTACCTCGTTATCCATCAGACACTCACATACCCTACACATGCTGTTCCACGACTCGCATGGCTCAAACAACTCCTGTAGTAATGGCTCATGGGATGAAGGAACAAGCTCGGTGGGGTTTAAAAGTAAAGGCTATGCAGTATTTGGGATTCAATTTAATGCATTCGCGACTCCATGATGCAAGAATAATATAGAAGCAATAGGTACTATATGTATGCAAGCATGTGTTATTGCTTGCCTGGTAGCTCAGTTGAAGCGAGAGATGAATCTGGATAGTACTCCTGGGATTCCTGATAATTCCCCTGCTCGGCGTCTATTCGAAGAAGAACCAAACAAACAAGGGCCAACATAAATATAATGCACAAACATATAAATAAAATGCGACAAGAAAACAAGCATGCCATGATGAATGATGCACAATTTACATGGCATAACCTAGCATGGCATGGGTGAGGTGTGGGGTACAAGAATAAAGCATTTTATTAAGTTTTTAGTCATGTTTTGCTCCCATATAACTTGCTGTCCACTTAATAATTATATGATGCATGCTTCAATTCATAACATGGAATGCGTAGTTAGAACGGGCTTGTTGCGCTAATCGATTTAGACATCTTATTTGTCAAATTTAGAGTTGTAGAATTAGAGTTATTAATTAATTGAGAAAAGGCATTTTTATTGCAATTAAACAATTTCGAAAATTTAAATTAGTCAAACATTATTTTGGATGGCATATTTGAAATCCTCACATTTTTCTGATCAAGAAACATATATTATTTGTATTATTTGGAAATACCAAAATAAAGATATTAATTTCTGGATATTAAAACATATTAAACATTCTCAAGAAATATTTTTATTAACAGAAAAAGGATCTGGAACTTTTGTTACTCATGGCTGATATACACACGGGCACTGACATGTGGGGACACGGGACAGCAGAGCCACATGCGCGAGCGGGCTATCGGCGCTGACACGTGTGCTATCCGGAGAGTGATGTTGGAGAACGCAAAAAGCAGAGGGGGCTTTGAGCAAAACCGACAAGAACACGTCAGGAGTTTTGGTTGAATCTGAAATTTTCTGCTGCGCAAGTCAGCTAGCTTGGTTGATTTTTGTAGCACAATTCCGAGTGCCTCAGACCTCCGATTTGAGTGCCGTTTGTTTCTTCGTGTAGACAGATCAAAGGAGAAGAGATATGGTCGAATAGATCCGTAGTTGGTAAACTGAGGGTGATGGAAAAATGAGAGGGAAAAGAGGAGCACGTGTGGCGGACAGTAACAGTCACGAACTGAATAAACTAACAACTTCGTAGTTTAAATCGGCTCAACTTTGCTAGATGATCTTGGAGCAACAGAGCTCGTATTGGGGCCTGGTTTGATGCGTCAGAAAGAGGGTTGAATCGAGATTACAGAAGATGAGTAGGAGCTTCAGAGGAGGGATGTTGCTGACGGAAAACATGGCAGAACAGAGGAACAAAAAGGTGCACAGGCTGTAGCCTGCACGCGCGCGTAGGAGCGGAAGACGATGTGTGCAGCGCGGCGGCTCCAGGGAGGCTTGATGAGGCGGCTGTGGGGCGGTTCGGTGTCCGAGGGGAGATGCAGGAGCAAGGGAACGTCGAGGAGGAGCTGGATGACATGCCAATGAGGGTCGGCAAGGTTGACAACGATGGGAGCGATGGTAGTCTGCGACGGCCACAACAGGGTGCAGGGAGCGCTTCGGCATCACGCGCGGCGGCGCTAGACTACAGAGTGGACTAGAGAAGAGAGGGGGAATAAAAACTCACTGAGATGCTTGCAGGCATGGTGGCCAGACCGGGGAAGCTTGGTGGTGTCGCCGGGAAGAAGGGCTCACAACGGCGGGTTGCTGCGGTGTTCATGATGGCGGATAGGACGCCCAGCTGCTTCTTCTTTGTGTCCATGTAGTCGCGCAGCACCAGCAACATTAGGCAAGTCCCCACGGCACGGTTGCTTGGGCGCAGGGCAGCAGATCACCGGTGAGTGGAAGTGGCCGACGGCAAACTCGGTTTGGCCATGGCGCTTTGCGTGGAGAGGAAGATGGTGATCGGATTTAGATCGAGATGGTGGAGTGGTTGTAAGCTGGCTTGCCCTCTGCTTTGACTTGCTTTAAGCACATGGGCGAGGAGGGCACGCCCTCGGTGGGGTGGCGATCACGTGTTGGGCACGAGAGCAGGATAAATAGGGCCCAGCTTGCTCGGACTCCACTAGGTGCGGCTGGATCAGAGAGAGAGAGAGACAGGGGATCCTGAAAGAAAACTGAGAGGGGCATGAGGAAGGCGTGCGTGAGGAGAGAGGTGCACAGCTACCTGCGCATGTGCCTCTTTTGATCATAGAGAGAGATTAGTTTGGAACTCTCACACATGCATGTGCACCAACATGCATGTTCTAGCATTTTTGTGAGAACAAAAATGTGGTGTGCTTGCATGTTTCATGTAGATGACCACAACAAGAACAAGATGGCAAAGACAAGTACATGGCAATTAGGATGGTTTGGTTCCAAAGCCCTAATGCCACATATGAATAGAAGATTTGGATCCATGTAGATGTGTGTGGCTTTAATAAATACCAAGACAAATAAAAATAGCCAAATTAAGAGAGTAGATGATGATCTTGCATGGCCCATGCATAAATAGTAAATGCATTCTCTAGTAGTGAAAACCACTAGAATAACTCATGGCATTTATATAAGCAAGGTTTCAAGAATTTGAATATGGCCCAACAAAAGGAAAGGAAGTTTGTTTACCACATGTACTAAATACAAGATCATGCATGAATATAAGGTGGCCAAGCTTGTGTGTATGTGCCACTAGCCAACATGAACCACAATTGTATTCCTCCATGAGCTTATATTCAAATTTAAACCATATGGAAGCTTGACAAGTCACTCCACTCACATAGCATGCACAGGTGGCTATATGGCTCCCACATATCAATAATGTGAAAACAACATGATGCTTATATGGGAGCATGTGGAATTGTAAGAGGATCCATCCCAACCCACATGAGCTAGAGGTAGACCCAAATAAAATGCAAAACTCACATATAGTTGGATGGTGGAATTATGGGGTGGTGACAAAGAAAGGTGGTGGAGTTACTTAAAAGATATGCCCCCAACTCAACTTGGGCATCAAGCATTTATCAAGAACCAAATACAATGTATCAAGAGGCAAATACAATTAATAGTGCATATGAGATAAGAACCAAATGAAAAAAGGTTTTATATGATGCTCAAATGCAATGTGGCATGATGTCATGAGCATGATATAATTATGATGCAACAATTATATGTAGGAAGGTAGCATATATATAGACTAGGCTAGTAGCATTGCAATTGTTAGACAATTGGGATGCTACAGGGGGGAGCTGATGCAGCCCGTCCAGCGGACACTCCTGCATCTACACCACCAAGTCCCCCAAGTGGACCCATGACTCGTTCTCGAGCCAAGCTTCTCCAAGCTAAGGTGAATTCACTCTTCTACTCATGTGACTTCGATACACCCCTAGATGGCTTGCTACTTCATACCCCGACACTATGCATTATTAAGTATGAATACAAGAATCAGAAGAGCGACGTAGCAGCCAATAGCTGCCAGGAGTCCATGGTACTACCGGCCCATGGAAGCGGTACTACCGCACAAGCGGTACTACCACTCATGCACAGCGGTACTACCGTCCCGGGTAGAGAGACGGTCCCCGAAGCCCTAGATCCCTCTGGTACCTGCGAGCGGTACTACCGCCCTCAACCGGCACTACTGCGTTCGGCAAGTGGTACTACCGCGCATGACCGGTACTACCGGTCAACCGACCGGTACTACCAGACATCCCAGGGCCCGCGCGTCCAGCTAGGGCCTTTGGCCTTGTAAAGTACCCCTTTTATATTTTTAGTTGCCTAAATGTGAGATCCAGGCACATGGCTTAATAGGATTGATAGGATACCCGTATCAACAAGTTGCAACTTCTTTTCCGGAAGCTCATTCGAAAAGAACTCTAAGGTTAAGCGTGCTTGGCCTAGAGCAATTCTAGGATGGGTGACCGACCAGGAAGTGGGTAACCGGGTGCGCACGAGTAAGGACAAAGTGCGCAAAAAAGACTAGTGTTGGTCTGTGGGGCCAGTCTAGATATCCTATTAAGCTGCCAGGAGTGACACCCCCGGGCCCAGGAGTGGACGGGGTGTTACAAGTGGTATCAGAGCCGACTCTTGCGATTACGCGGGTGTGTGCGGGTCAGTGGCGGGACATGTGGAGCATGGCTCGTGTGGCCCGGAGTGGACACGGCATGGCACATGTGCCGGCACTAGACGCACAGACGTGTGCCAAGAGGGAACATTCCTGGGGTGTGCTTGATCGATGAGGGCATCGATCTTCTAAAGGGTGGGTGTATGTGAGATCCAGGCACATGGCTTAATAGGATTGATAGGTTATCCATATCAACAAGTTGCAACTTCTTTTCCGGAAGCTCATTCGAAAAGAACTCTAAGGTTAAGCGTGCTTGGCCTAGAGCAATTCTAGGATGGGTGACCGACCGGGAAGTGGGTAACCGGGTGCGCACGAGTGAGGACAAAGTGCGCAGAAAAGACTAGTGTTGGTCTGTGGGGCCAGTCTAGATATCCTATTAAGCTGCTAGGAGTGACACCCCCCGGGCCCAGGAGTGGACGGGGTGTTACACTAAATTACCCCTGAACTTGTGGCTGGCCTATATATAGCCCCCCACCTTTATTGTAAGCCCTAGGCATGATATTTGGAATTAGTGGAAACCCCTTGTGGATCTATCTAATTCTTGCTCCTTGACCAAGGAGCACCAAATATCCCAAACCTCGTTGGAGTTTACATTGTGCCTTCGCGTTGTACAGGGCCTTGACATCGGTGTCCCTTTTCCAAGATGTCAAGATCTCACCGAGTCTCCCTACTCGTCGTGCCAGTTCGAGAGAGAGTCCTCCGCCCGACGCCGATCCTAGGGATTGCGCCGGACCGGTCACCACTGGCGTGAGCTATTGATGTGTATCGTGGTTTTGCGTGAGTGTGTTCATCGTGTTCTTCATTTGTGAGTTCGTCGTGTTCATCCTCCTCCCCTTTCTCCGCACTCCACCCTTGATTTGAACGGGAATCGTGAAAGATCGGGCCACCCTCGAGGTTAGCCCTCAACAAAATGTGGGAACTCAAAGACTCCATAAAACATCTTAGTGTGACATTCAAAGCATTTGACTAAAATATTTATCAATATCTTTGATGCAAAGCTAGGAGAATTCGGCAAAAACACATGAGGAAGAATATTCAAAACCATATCAATATGTGTGCAAACCAACCATTGGAAAGAGAAATTGTTCGATATGTTGGATGCCACACACAAATCATCACAATCAAAGATCATGGGAATATGAGTATCACAAGCGGAAGCAAAAACAACATGTTTACAAACAAACCATATGAAAGATCAATTGTTCCTTATGTTTGTTGCAACGACTAGACGAGGTACTTGGAAGCTCTCGTGACAACATATGCTCAAAATGGCATTATGGTTGCACACAAAACATCGGAAAGAGAAATTGTTCAACATTCTTGATTCAACACACAAAGCATCAATATCCAATAGCAATGAAACATGATTGTCACAAGGTGAAAGAATACCATTAACATGCTTGCAAGCTAACCATAGGAAAGAGCAATTTGTCAACATGAAAGATGCAAAGCATGCAAAAGGTATCAGAGCTAGGTTCGATCTTGAACTCACTTTTGGGATGCTCTCTAGAGCCTTTTTGTTAACTCGTGCTCAACCGAGGTTGACATTCTCGTTTGGGTACCTACACACATCATACACAAAAGGAAGAACGTGTGTGCGTGGTAGAGAAACACATCATCCATCATGACGTATCTCTTCTTGTGCACATCACCATTAGTGTCAATCAAGTGTGACATATATGCATGGTGATTATGTGAGTGGGGAACATGCTTATCATGGAAATCATCAGAATCTCCGAAATTTGAGAAAGCTATGGGGGCCATCTCAATAGAAAACATATGATAATCATCATTGCAAGCAAACCAAGTGAAAGAGCAATTATTCATCTTATTGCAAGCAACGGGAGAAATTGAAAAACTATCATGACAAAGCATGTCCAAAGCAATAGCATGGTTGCCAACAAACATATGGAAATAGAAATAGTTCATCAAGTTTGTCGCGACACGAGGATCATTCTTAACATCATTGCAAGCAAAACATTGGAAAGAGCAATTGTTCAACACATTGCAAGCAATGACGGGGAAAATGAAACGTTTGTAGCATGGCATGTCTATAGCAACATCATCACAATCAAGTAATTTCACATGCTCAACATTTTGCATAGGAAAAGTATCACATGGAAACAGGAATAAATCATATGTGATATCACAAACACCATCCATAGCATTCCAATCATCACAACTCATCATGTCCACTAGTGGGATCATGGCATCATCAACACCCTTATTCTTACCTTGTTCATACCTATCATATGAAGTGGGTGTTGTGGTAGTAGTGGTCTCCATGTGGGTGACTTCTTCATACAATATGGGGATGGCATCATCTTCATGCACCATGTAGATCTTCTCGATAGGAGGTATCATCATCTCCAACCTTGGAGCTTCTTGATCCATGGAACCTAGCATATCATGATAAAACACACTAGAGGTAGAGGGTAAGTCGTTAGAAATCAAAGTGGTCTCACATGACCTATCAACTACCACTCTCAACTCACTCGATGTATCACTCATGCCCTCAAAGTGGAAGCACTCAATCTCATGTATGGTGGAGTCACTCATCTCACTCTTGTTCTCACTCAAGTGGGCTAAGTGGCTCTCATACTCACATGGGATTGGTACCACATCATCACTCAAGCATATAGGGATAGGCTCAATGTGCTCAACTCCATGCGCCTCCTTTGGTGAAGGGAAAGTCCCATACTCACCATTCTTGAACTTGTCGCTGTCTTGAAGTAGTGGTGGAAGTAGGCTCATGTTGTTGTCGAGAGCGGTGCTCGGATCGACTTCATCACATATGTGGCCTTGTCTTCCTCCAACTTGAAGTGTAGACTCTTTGCGTGGAGCTTGATGGCGTGGAGGATAGCTTGCTCTTGGTGCCATTTTGGTGGTGGTATGAGTAGTTGGAGGTGCCTTATGATGGTGTCGACGGAGGTCATTGGCGTGCCTTGCCAAAGGTTGATGTAGATGGCGCACTTGGTCATCCAAATGACGCTCGCGACGATGGTCCTTGTCCTTGGCACTCTTCTTGGTGAGGCGTTCTAATGAGCGCAAAGCATCATTATTCTTGGCCATCATGCTCTTGGTTTTGGCGAAGTTGTTGTCCATGTCTCTCTTGAAGTTGTTGAGGAAGCTTTCGAACTTGTCCATTTGATGGTGGACCTTGGCGCTCTCGAGGTGGAGGCTCCCTCTTGGTCGATGTGACTTGAGGATCTTGTCATTGTCGTTCTTGAAGTCTTCCATGCTTGGGGAGTTATTGTTGTTGTAGAACTCCATATCACCCAATCATGTGGAGCCATTGTCGGTGTAGTGCTCCATCATGTCATCCATGCTTGTGGAGGCATATGCATGGTGGCTCATTGTGGATTCTTCATAGATATCATCCTCGGTTCCGGAGTCCATAGACATGATTCACAAGACCAAGTGGTGTATATGGAAGTGGTAGGGGGTTAGGGATGCAACGTCACACCTTTCTTTACCTTGGAAGATCGTATCGTGCAAGTGGCCACACTTGAGAGAAATCAAAACCAAGTAAAGTGAAGTTCACGCGGAACACCAAAACCAACTAACCACTAAAACACACACACAAAGCTTATGGTGGATGGGTATGGAAGGTGGCATGTCAAAGAACAATCCAAAATCAATATATTGTAATGGCAAGTAAAGAACCACGATGATCACAAAGCAAAACAAGTCAATCCACAAGATAGGAATTATGTACAAGGAAACACACACGGTGGGATAAATGGGACTTGTGCAACGGATAAAGTGAGCTAAGAACCAAATGATTACCTAGCGAAGACTATAAGCTCGTGTCGCATAAGTGCAAGGAGAGACGCTAGTTCGATTGCAATAAACTTGCTGGGCTACAAGATATGCACACTAAGTACCACCTATTTGATGTTCATCGAGCTTGCGCTTCCTATTCTATGAGGCACTTGTTTGTTTCTTTTTCTTTTTGTTTTTTTTTGTTTTTTTCACTCTTTTTCTTTTCTTTTTCACTTGCCTCTTCCTTGTGCCAACAACTATACAAGTAACTATATGAGATAGCGTGCTCACAACTTTTGCTCGGAATTCTACAAGTATCAAATATGCATAGCCCAAGCAATTATAGGAGGAACTAGTCTCAATAGGTGTTTGTTGAATGCAAAGATAGTGTGGCTCACAAAGTAAAGCAAGTGGGGAGAAGTCGCATAATTTTTTATACCTTTCTTCGCCGATCTTCACCCTTTATTGGTGGATTCCGCCTTGCTCATGGAATTTGGTTGAAGTAGATAGCATGAACCACTTAAATGATGATGTAGATCTCTTTCTCCTCTTAGAAACGAGCTAAAGAACACCAAAATTTGAGTTCGTATGCAAAAGTTATGCTCAAAACCGTGAACCAGATTTGTTGTCCTGTAGGGGGCGGACATTCCGGCACGCGCAGAAAGTCCGCTGATTTTGGGCCGGAAAGTCCGGTGGGGTGGATACTCTGGTCCGTTTAGGCCGGACAGTCTGGTCCGGTCGATCCAGAACTTCCAGAACACGAGCGGGACGAGTTTTGGCAGAAAAACATGAACCAAAATCTCAAATTGATGGGGGAAATCAAGGAATTAGGCTATGGAAACGCAGGGGAAGGTAGATCAACAAGTTTAGCAAGTAATCCACGGATCAAAACCTACCAAAACTCACTCAAATAACAGATCGATCCAAAACACGAATTGGGGCTGTTTTTCGTGGAATTTTCGAATTTATGGAGAAAAGACCAAATCGATGAGAAATCCGTGGCAACCAAAAGCTACTGATACCAGATGTTGAGGGGTAACCCCGTGGGTGGCCCGATGTTCACGGATCTCGTGGTCAAATCGATGGGAAAACGAGGGGAAAGGGAGAAGGTAGCGGAAGCAGATGCACACCTCGCGAAGAACACGATGAACACATGCAAAACTCACATGATACAAGGCCGATTGCTCTCACCGGTGGCCACCGGTCCGATAGAATCCTCGCAAGGAAAGATCGGTCAACGTTCTCCCTTCGATCCCAAACGGAGAGGGAAGAACATGTTGGAGAGGGTCTTGACGTCTTGGCAAAGGAACACCGATGCCAAGGCCTTGTACAACGAGGGAGGCGCGATGCAAACTTCAACAAGGTGGTGACGATAGTCGGTCCCCTTCGGTAGAAGGGGGCGAGGAAAAACTAGATATTCCACAAACGGGGTTGTATTTAGTCTATCATCTTTGCCTAAGGGATACATGAGGGGGTGGGGGCTCTATTTATAGGCCAGCCACAAGTTCAGGGGTAGTTTGGGCATAAAACTAGGGTTTGGTGCAGAATAGAGGGATACATGGGCCAAGGGCCCAGATGTTGGCTCGCATGCCCATCACTTAGGACGGACACTCTAGTGCTTCTTGGCCGGACATTTCGGCTAGGCCGGATACTCCGGTGCTTGTCGGTCGGAGACTCCGGTCAGGCTGGGCACTCCGGGTAGTGTCCGGGTAGAGTCCGATTTGGCCTACTGACTGTCTGCTCCAGGCTCGAGTGGAGGGTGGCCGGACAATCCGGTGGGTGAAGGCCGGATAGTCCGGGTCAGCCGAAGACTCCGGGTGATCTCGTCCGGACACTTCCGTCTTGGCGCCGCCTGCTTCTTCCGTCTCCCCTTTCAAGCCACCGTCTTGTCCGGCTTGAAACTCCAGGATTCCTCCCTTGCCTCCGTACTTATTGGTGTGAACCTATCATGATAATGGGATGGAGTATGAAGTAGTATACCATTCAAGAGGGTAGGAAGTGGGCTCGCATAGAGGAACGGATTCACCTTTGGAGTCCATGACGACTTGCCATAAGTTGGAGACCATGATGTGGTAACGATCAAAGGTCGGGCTATATCACTTTGTCTCACGAAAAATAAGTATGCACTTGATCATCTTCGTCGAGCCATAATTCTTAAGTGTGATCGTTCCTATACTCCAATGGACACTAGCTATATTTTGTCATCTACTGATGGTGATCCGTTGTCAACATAGGATGAAATTACCTATTACAATATAGTAGGTGGTTTACAACACCTCCTCATCACTCGCCTAGATCTCTCATTTGATGTCAAGAAGGTCTATCAATACCTTCATGCTCCGTGCAACACATATTGGTTGCCATATGTGCATCCTTCACTATGTCATCCTGACCGTGTCCCACGTTTGCATCGTTTTGTTGAACTATCCAATCTTCTCTATGCATTTTCTGATGCTAATTAGGCTGGTATTTTGATGATTGTCGATTCACAAGTGATATGCCTTCTTCTATGGATCTAGCTTAATCACATAGGGGATATACCTTCTTATATGGCCCTACTTTGATCATGTGAAGTGCTTGCAAAAAAGGCACGGTGTCATATTCGAGTAGAGAGACATATTATAAGGCAATTTTCCATTGCAACTTCTGGGCTGATTAGGGATTAGTCACAGCTTCAAGAATGGAGCGTGCGTCCCCAGGGGATCAAAAATTTTGATCCCCCAGTCCCAGGAAAATCCCTCTTTTGCTACATTTTGGTATATTGTAGCAAAAAAGGGTTCACCCAAAAAATAGAACAAAAAAGACGCCCTAGACGGAGACGTCGTCGGAGACTTTGTAGCAAAAATGTTGCTAATATAGCAAAACCAACTTCACTGGAGGTGTCGCCGGAGGCATCGTAGCAAAAGCTTTATAATATTGTAGCAAAACACAATAACGATTGTAGCAAAACCTTTTTTGGTTGTAGCAAAACTTTGTTCATAGTATTCAAGTCCACAACAATATATGTAGCAAAACAATTTCTTCTATGTTGCAACTTTCTAGAACCATTGTAGCAAAAAAATCTTGATGCGAAATTTGGCGAGTTTGGTGGCCACGGGGAGGAGGTCGTCTCTCGTCTGGAAGGAACCGGAGCACCAGCCAACATCTAGAAACTCACCGCATCAAGGGGCCAGCGGGGGTCGAGACCAGCATAGGGAAATGAGCATCACCGTGTGGCAGCAGGGGCCTATTGGCGCAAGGAGGAGGCAGCAACGAGAACCACAGAAGAGGCGGTGGCAGCGGGCGGGAGCCACACAGAGGCGACGATGGGGAGCTCGACATCAAAATCACGAAGGCTGGATATCTCGAATGTGAGGAAAAATATTGAAACAGGCAGAGAGGTAGGTCCCAACACGCATGGACGTGGGTTCTCTCGCGAGTCTAACTGCCCATACGATGCCAACACGGGATCTCCGGGGGCGGAGTATCATTTCCCTTCAAGAATTGGGAATTTCACCGGATCGTCCACCGGTGCTTTAGTGTGACAACATCTGCGCGACATATTTTTCATCAAATCTTGTGTTTCATACAAGAACTAAACACATTAAGATTGACTATCGATTTTTTGAGGGAACGAGTTGCACATAACTTACTACCAATCATGTTTATCTCGTTATAGGATTAACTTGTTGACATCTTCGCCAAGTCATTACCATTGTCGTTGTTTAGTCTTGCCGGCGTAATTTAAACTTGCTAGACACCGCCAGGATTGATGGAGGATGTTAGATATGTTGTATGTTAGGTACCTTATGATCTAATCCTAAACGGACCGGTTAATACATCGTATATATAACATCCACTAACATATATACAAGGAACGAACGTCAAGCTAGTTAGTGTTGAGTAGTTTCTTAAATCAGCCTACCTCAAGGTGTGGCGCAGTGGTTGGTTTGCAGGGACGCGTATGTGGAACCATAAATCAGCCTACCTCTCAAAGTGTTACATTGATTAACCCAACCCGTACCTATTATTGGCCATCCCCTTTTTCACTCCTTATATATGCGATCAGCATGACTTGTATTCACTTATCTGAGTAAGAAATAACAGAATGTCACCGAACCTCCACGAGGCCTCACCAATGCAACACGTACCTCTGCCCATTTATTGCTTCGTCACATCTATGATATATAAACTCCCGGATATGATCATGTGAACCAAGAGACAAAAGTAAAAACAGCTAGCCGACAAGCATACAGTTATCTGATATATAAAACGCGTAGGCGCAAGCGTAAACATAAGCATGCCTTGCCTTTTAACTTGTTTTCCCCTAGTTTCTAGCTTGATGGGAACTAGAGGTGTCGGGACTATGAAATTTGGATGATACATTGCAAATCGTACATCCGACGAGGTTGCAACGACATAAAATCACAGGAAACGACCTCAAGAGACCATGTCTATGATATGGGCTTACCAAAAGCACACGGCCGTTAATTGAGTTGTGCATCAGGAGGGGACATTATAGGCCCGTGGTCATGTCCAAGAAGTCCAGAAGGGGAGATTTCGTACAGAAATGTTGCCAAGCTAAGGCGTTGATGGCAGTGTCATTCTTCAAGGTTTTGCAGCTCTTTGTTATTTAGTGCTGCACCAAAAATGTGTGTCGTATCCAGCCATTACGAACTTCCCCCCTTGCACTAGCTTTCTTTTTTTAGATAACCCTTTGCACTATCTAGTATTACCTTTCTTAGTTGCATCACACGGCTTATCTCAAATGTTTAGTACAACATCACGAGCGAAAATGCTAAACTAAAGAAAAAAACTACCCCTACTTAGAAACTGGAGTAATTTCCACAGCTAATTAACTTCAATCGGAGGTGATGTTGACTGTTAATGTTGAGTAGGATGACCTCTATGGTGTGGTTCATGATACATGACACATCATAAAGGGACGCCATTGCAATTTTCGTGAAATTGAGAAACGCCACTGCAATTTCTAACTTTGAAAAAATGTCACTGCAAATATGTGTATCTTTGGTGGATGCCATTACACCCTCTTTCACAGCATATACTAGTCATTATACGTCGTATTTTCAGCCGTATATACGTACAAGTGGTGGGGTCCACCGAAATCAGCGACTTGGAGACCGACAGGCTCCCCGGAAAAAAACCGACAGGCGACGAATCCACGATTCGATCTCGCCCAATTTCTCTGGCTCGGTCTCGCTCGTCAGCACCGTAAACCTATCCCGTTCCTATGGCGGCGGACCGCGGACGCCGGCGACCATGAGAATGGCGGCGGACGAGGCCGGAGATCCTGGCGGCGGGGAGCACCTCGTTCCCGCACTTCCTCCCCACCCAACCGACTGGATAGAAGCCCCCCCCCTCCGGCCTCCCATTGGCGGCAGAAGGTGGCGAAATGGCGGTGGTGGTGCTGCGGGACGGCGGCGAGAACACGCAGAGGAAGGAGAGTCCTTCGGAATCCTCTCTCCCTTGGTTCCCCTATTCCCTCTCCTCCTCCCAGAGCCGACGGAGCCTCCTCCCGATCCTGTTTCGTTGGTACAGGAGGTAGAGAAGAAGGGCGCCGACAATTTCTCTGGATGTGCAGCCCCGAATCTTCTCTGAATCTGGAGCCTTTTATCTGAATCTGTAGCTTCATTTTATCTGAATGAACCTAGAGTTGGCCTTCCAAATATTCTGTACATATTTTCAGTGTTGCTGTAATATTGGACCTAGACTTGCAAATATTTTGTACCTTTTCCGCTGATTTCAGTGGACCCCACCACGTGTACGTATATATGGCTGAAAATACGACGTATAATGACTAGTATATGCAGTGAAAGAGGGTGTAATGGCATCCACCAAAGATACACATATTTGCAGTGGCATTTTTTCAAAGTTAGAAGTTGCAGTAGCGTTTCTCAATTTCGTGGAAATTGCAATGGCGTCTATCCAATTAACCCTTAAACTTTTATGCTACATGGTGTGGTTCAGGCCTACAACTAATTGAACATGTTTCAGTCACGCTTTATAAATTTATTATGGAGCAAAGATATGTATGCATACTACTGTTTGAGTCGTGGCCAACAAAAGAAAAAAAGGCTAATCTGGGTGAAGAGTTGTACTTGATACTAGGCAAAGGTAATGCCGTGTCCACTATGGAACAATTTCAATGTCTTTTCTTCTTACTTGCAAGCATTCATGTTTCTACAGTACCTGGACAAAATCAACTAACAAATTCTCCGAATGAGTTATAAATTCTCCCTAGATAATACCCATGGTGAAACTAGCAACCTGTCCTGCACATGCAACACTTCAGCGAGTAAAACAATTATTTCGAAAAATGATAGTTGACCGATCCCCTATTCTTATTTGTAGGTTTACAGAAGAAAAAACAACCAGACAGATAAATTCCCCAAGCCAGTACCTTTCATTCTTGGGGCTCATTAGATCTTTGATTCCAGGTAGTTTCTCTCCTTTTTTTTCATCGGAAAGTTTTGCAAATCTGTTCCTATACTTTACTGCTTTTGATTCTGCTGCCAGTATAGGTCCAGGACTTTTCCGTGTGTGGAAAGTAGAAAAAATTCCCTCTGATTTATTACGGGTTGACAGCATCATCCAATGATGTTGATTTGACAATAGTTTCAGATGAAAATTCCAGTGGTCAAGTGTACACTTTTGTTTTAATTTCAGGAACAAATTTGATTATGTAAGATGGGCATACCCTGATTGTGCATTTTTTGAAAATAGCAATTTTTTTAATTCTGCGTCTCCCATTTTTGTAGGATGTGCAAGGCCTCAACATGTTGAAGGTGGTGAAGACACCTTCAACCTTTTAGTTTAATTTCACCCATTGTATTTTGTCTTATCTTAAGGTGAGTTACCAATGAGCTCATGGTTAGAGTTATCTCCAACAAATGTAAGCCTACTAGAGACCCGAAACTGCTACCCACCAGCTATACATTGTGCAATATTAAGTCCCTGATTTATGAATCAAATTGTAATTTCGGGTCCAATTCCTTTTCTAAGTATGTTAGCATTCCTTTTCAATTATTCCCTTAATGCTCTAGGCCCTACCTTAGCTCTCAAACCAGCATTGGGTACATATACACTCCTTTTATATAATGGAGAAAAGGTAGAGAGTGATTTATGTTCTTTCATGTGCAGATTGCAAAACCTGGAGAGTTCTTATTTGGATAAGAGGGTCCTTTAGATGACGGAAAGATTGTACTCCCTCCGTCCGCAAATAACTGATTTGGATTTGTCTAGATTCGAATGTATCTAGACGCATTTTAGGATGGATACATTTAAATCTAGACAAACTCAAATCAGTTATTTCTGGACGGAGGGAGTAGTATATGAGGATGATGTCTTATGGTTATGTATGACAATGGAATAAGGGGATTTGCAAGCATGTTTTTTTCATATGAATTTCGAGGTCTTTACATGTATAAATGATCTTGCCGGATGATGTTTGCTGACTTATTTTGTAAATTCGAGGGTAATTCACTATATTACATCAGTATGAACTGTATATGATTCATTACAACGATTTTCTATTTGTGTACCCCACAATTGTGGTGCTTCTGGTTAATGACGGTTGTCAGTGGGAAATTCTTATACGCCATGTAAACCCATTTCATTATGTGACACTTATATTTCTAATGGATTAGAATGTTTTAAATGAAATAATAAGATATTTTTTAAAAAAATCCATAGACAATAATATTAGAGTGCATGTAACTTCATAATATAAAAAGAATGACTTATTTAGTGCATATATTTGCATTAATTGAAACGTGCTAGTATAATTAGTTAGACTGTAAAATGGGATCTTTTGTGTGCTCAGTCATTGTGAAGGTAGCGATGGAAACAGATTTTGTATAGGTAGTGGAGGCAGTTCAGCTAGCATCAAACTACCTGGGACCTGGTGCAGCTACGGTGGCCGATTGCATTCAGCTGACGAGCCAGTTCGAGAAGGCTATGGTCCAACACTGCATGCATTAAGCAAGCTCTATTGCCGACTATTCAGCTAAGGCTGCTCTCACCAGCAGATCTTCTACAATCTGTGATGATCAGACCCATAAATTTATTTGATCATTAGTTTTAAACGATGCTGCTATCATTAGACGAATAAGTCATTACCTTCACAAAAAAACGATATATGTTACGTGGATTTTTTTTTGAATCAAAATATATTAGGTCTACAAGCCGCCTCATTAAAATCTTCTAGTCCTCTTAGGTATCCTGGTAAGAAAAAGAGTACGTCTGAAACTTGCAGCCTCCAAATCAAACAATTGTTACATCATTCAGGAGAGAGCTAAGGAGGAAGTTAGGGGGATCATCGTCCCAATACAAAGTAGACTTGTTTTCATAAGAAATACCTAGCTAAATTATGAGCCACTTGATTAACCTCCCTTGGGCAATGCTTAAAAACTATCTCCTTCATAAATCTAATCTTTAAGAAACACTCGGCCATGATTGCAGCATAAGGACTCCAAATTTCGTCAATTCCTTTGCAAGCTTGGATGAGTTCGAGAGAATCCGACTCAATTGTCACCTTTTCACACCCCATTTTCTCAAGAAATTCCAAACCCTTCAGGAGAGCCATTGCTTCAGCCGTAGTCGCATCAATAATGTTTTTCATTGGGCAAGCCATCCCTGCAATTGCTTCTCCACGAGAGTTTTGAAGTACCGCCCCCGTGGCACCCGATCCATCCACATGAAATGACGCATCTATGTTCATCTTAAGTGTACCACTCTCCGGCTTAGCCCAAATAGATTATTTTAGCTTCGATGATTGGGTAACTACACAAAAGTTTGAAGTTAGAGCATTAATAGCAAAAGCTGAGCTCGCCGCTGTCACCACCTGGGAACCATTAACAACTTCTCTTCTTTGCCACCAGATGTACCAACAACCTACAGAAGTAGTTTCAACTAATCCGATTCCATTGATTACCGGTGCTTTCTTTTTTGATTCACATATAAGAAATTCCAGCACAACTGAACTGGACCTGTCCACAGCTAAAGCTCTATCAATTATATCAGTCAGCCCAAGTTCAGACCAAACCTCCTTTGCTCGTGTACATGAGAACAATAAGTGATTAATATCTTCTGGCCCAATTGATTACAGATTGGGCATCGAGGGTGCACCTTCGTCATATGTCTTGCTGCAAGAATTGCCATACCAGGAACCACTCCATGGAACGATCTCCAAAGAATTTTTTTTACCTTGCTAGGAACATTTGGTTTCCATAACAGATCCCACACCGGGTTTACCTTTGATGACCCTTGTCCATTGCTTCTCCTAATATTTGCACCAAATTGATGTTCCCATTCGACGTGGTATGCTGATCTAACCGTAAAATTGTATGTTTTTGTCTTGTGCCATGCAACAAAATCGTCCGTAAGGTACTGGATCAATGGAATAGACACGATCCTTTCAGCATCCGGTTTTGAGAAAATTTCTCTGATCATTGTCTCATCCCAATTGTTCGTAATTGGATCAGTTAGTTCATCCACTGTTTTCAACAAAACTTGACCTCTCGTTGTTATCACCTTCCTTGTCATTTTAGTAGGGATCCAGTGATCTTCCCAGATGTTTATACTTGTACCATACCCTACACGCCAAATATGCCCACGTTTGAAAGTCTGAAGACCAACTATGATACTCTGCCACACAAAGGACGAGCCTTTCTTAGGACCCGCCCTCAGTAAATCACCATCAGGATAGTATTTAGCCCTCAGTACTTGAGCACATAAAGAATTTGGATTCTGCAATAATCTCCAGCATTATTTGGCAAGCATCGCAAGATTAAAGGAGTGGATATCACGGAAACCCATACCCCCATCATCTTAGTTATACACATTTTCCACCAAGCAAGCCAGTGCATTCTCCGTTGTTCCTCTGTATCTCCCCACCAGAAACCAGCCATTGCATCATTTATTTCCTTGCATAACGCCTTAGGAATTTTGAAAACCGCCATAGCATAAACATGTATAGGTTGAATTATAGCCTTCAGCAAAATTTCCTTTCCACCCAGGGATAGTAACTTCTCTTTCCACCGTTGAATTCTATCAATCACACACTCAAGGAGTTAGACGAAGCTATCAGTTCGGTCTAAACCTACTGATGACCCACACGTATAGGGTGTGTATCGCAGTATTTTCGATAAGTAAGAGTGTCGAACCCAACAAGGAGCAGAAGGTGTTGACAAGTGGTATGGATCAGGAATTCTCTGTAAATACTTAGCAAATGGATTTTTAGGGGTTTTTGATAATGCAAATAAATAAAATACGAGTAAATAAAAGACAATAATAATAAATGCATCAAGTGGCCTAATCCTTTCTTTAGCAAAGGACAAGCCGGTTATACTACTTAAGATGACCAAACGTTTTCGAGGATACATGGGAATATTGTCAAGTGCTTTCGCTTCATGTAGTTGATTAATCTTCTCTAGTTAGATAAGTGTTGTGTGGGTGAACCTATGCTAATGTGCTGCCCTTCCTAGGACTCATAAATACTTGTGATTATACCCCTTGCAAGTATCCGTAACTACAAGAAAGTAATTAAGATAGAAACTTAACCATAGCCTTAAACTCTGAGATCCTACACTCCCTTGTGCAAAGGTTTCCTAATGAGGGTTCAGGTTTTTGTCACTCCGGCAACCCCTACGATTAGTAGCCAAATACACAATGCACTCCCCTAGGCCCATAAAGGTGAAGTATCATGTAGTCGACGTTCATATGACACCACTAGAAGAATAACACCACAACTTAAATATGAAACCATTGAATCTTTCTCAACACAATTCCACTACTAACAACATGACTTCTCCCATGTCCTCAAGAACAAAACAAACTACTCACGAGACATCATATGGATCAAGATCAGAGATGAAATAATGATAAGTAACAATCTGAACATATACGATAATTCAATGGTTCCACTCAATAGCATCAACTACTACAAGTAATCAATACTGGGAAAGTTTCCCCTAAGAACTATGCAAGATTCAACCCAATTGTTACAGCGGTATGGAGTGGTGATGATGGTGCTGATGGAGATATGATGGTGATGGTGATGGTGATGATGATGATCCCGTTGAAGTTTAGCTTGATGACGGTGTTGATGGCGACGATCTCCCCTCTCTGGTAAGGAATTTCCCCGGCAGATTTCTGCCTGCCGGAGAGCTCTTTCTCTCTCTGCAGTTTTCCGCCCCGTAGAGGCGGCATAATCTTTCTGTGGTCGCCTCCCGAGTTTTAGGGTTTCAGGGGGATTATATACGCGGAAGGGCAGAGCTGGAGGTGGGCCAGGGTGGCCACACCACCTGCTGGTGCGGCCAGGGAGGGCCCGTGCCAGGGGGTGGTGTGGGCCCCCTGTGGCCCATCTCCACTCCCCCTTCTGGCTTCCTTCGTCTTCTGGAAAAATAGGATTTTCCATGTATTTTTCGGGATTTTCTGATCTTCGCGAATTTTGCCTCCAAACAGTGCCTTTTTCACTAGAATCCAGACTTCAGTGGTCCATCCTCCAAAAATCATCAACCATGCAAAAATAGATAAAATAACATAAGTATCATCTCTTAATATGAAATATATCAATGAAAAATAGTAAATTATGATATAGAATAGTGATGCAAAATAGATGTATCATCTACCATGGAGGGTAGACCCAAGTATTTGTCAGAGATTGCCTCTATCATGATGTTTAGCTCTTCACAAATTCCTGTTTTTACATCCACATTCGTATTAGGACTAAAGAAACTAATGCACTTAGATTCACTCACCAATTGTCCTGAGCTTGCACAATACTGTGTTAGTACTCTTCTCAATGAGGTTGCATTAATCATATTTGCCTTCATAAGTATAAGGGAATCATTAGCAAATAGTAGATGAGATACTAACGGTCCATTCCTGCACACCCGAACACCTTCAATGCCACGAACCTCCTCTTCATGAGACAAAGCACTAGACAAACCTTCTGCACAAATCAGAAATAAATACGGCGAGAGAGGGTCTCCTTGCCGAAGACCCCTAGAAGGACAGAACTCCTCTATCTCCTGGTTATTAAAGCGAACCTTGTATTTCACAGACCGTACACAGACCATTAGGAGATCAACCACCTCCCTATGAAAACCAAGACGTGATAGCATCCTCTCCAGGAAAATTTACTCCACACGGTCATAAGCTTTATGCATATCCAGCTTAACCGCACACATTCCTTCCTTCCCCTTCTTCTTATTTTTTATAGTATGAAGACTCTCATAGGCCAAAATAATATTATCAGTAATCAGTCTCCCAGGAACAAAAGCACTTTGGACTTGAGATATCACTTCATCTAAGATAACTTTCACCCATATAGCAATCATTTTGGAAATCACTTTGTAAAGCACATTACACGGACTAATTGGTCTATATTGAGTTACATTAGTGGACGGAGTGAGTACAACATTTACTCTCGCATGGTTTCTCACCATCAAAGTAGAGGAAACAATGGAGGCCAAACAAAATGACGTAAAGAGTTACCAAATAATGTTGTTCTGCGTGAAGAGTTACATGATACTTCTAGCAGGAGGAAACCCATCTCAAGATTTCTAGCATTGCAAGTCTAGTGTTTCATTAAAATCGTTTTTCTAAGTTGGTGTTTCTGCAGATATCTTTTTGTGTGTGATATCCTCACGAAGGAGCCTGCCTTGGCTGCGAGCAGACGATCGAATTTTTCCAGCGTCAACGATCTTCTGCACCGTACACAGAAAGAGCCTTCCGTGTGCAAACGGCCGGGGGAGGGAGGCTTAATAGTTAATAGGCCCAATCTATACTAGTGTATGAATATTTCCTTCAGCTGATCAGCCCAATTTAGTTGACATCTTTCTATGTATGAATCAAGCCATGAGCGTGCAACTTGATCGACTAATAATGTTACAATAGAGAATGTGTTTCGAGAAAATGTCGACCATCTCAAGAGAGAGTATGTTTTGGCGAAACCACATGGAGATTGCTAGTCATAAAGATATATATTTTTCCATATTCTTGTTTGAAATTCCTATTTGCTTAGACATGTGAGGCCTTAGGAATTCAAATTCACACGTCCCTAGTCGCATCAAAGAACCGAGCAGCCATCAGCTGCCATGCCAAGTGGTAGACAACATTAAAGTACCCAGCAGTCAACAACCGTCAAGCCAAGTTCTAGCCAGCCGACTCCCCTTCCAACTGCACCCAAGACCACTTCCAGCTAGAAGACTCTCTTCCCACTATACGCAAGTCCATTGCCTCTCTAGCTTCTGTGGGGGGAGGGCAAGGTCGAAGACGGGTGAGCGCCTTTGTGGGGCGGGCATCCTGTGCCGTTTTTCACCGTGTGTAGATAATACTGCTCTCTACCGTTGGTGGACCAAAGTTGGGGTGAGCCCATTAGCATCACAAGAGAGAGAAAGGCACCCAACACGGTAAAAAAAGCTTAGTTTTCTAGCCTAAACGGACGATCCAGATGAGTTTTATCCAGTGACAACTTACACACTCCCTGGAAGTAGTCTGATGGGACGGGGTATTCACCAGGCATAAGCCAACAGATAATATTCTATTCAGGTTGGAGACTTCAGCTTGAGCAGGAAGTAACATTCTTTCCAACGAACAGATCTGGGTTTCTTTTTATTGAAAATATCGAATATCAGGGGACAGGGGTGGGTCCACCTTTATCTAAATATTAAATATGAGGGGTCAGGGGTGGGTGCGGTGGACGACAATTCTGGAAGGGAGTTGGGCAAAGCTAAGACATATAAAAGATGGTTGAAATGGAGTAATAAAGAAATTTGGACTGATGTCTGCCTGAGATCAGCTCCTTTGCAACTGCAACATCCCAAGTTTTTTCCGCGGAAACGCAAAAGCTTTACGTTTCGATGCATTGATAAAAAAAAAGTTTCATGTACAAGTCCGCAAAAGCGGAAGAATACCCACGCCATACAACTCAACCCACGGCCATTACTACAAGGGGAGCAGTTGGCGAAGCCCCCGTGCTCCAGCCTCCGCCCACGCCTTAGCCTCAGCCATGGTCGTGTCAACGAGGGGAGCCACCGAAGGGCGCGCGTTGTTGAAGGTGACTGCGTTCCTATGCTTCCAAATACACCAAGCCGTTAGCATGACCAGCGACGAGGTTCCTTTGCGCATGGGACGTGGGGTGGAGCGCACCACCAGCGACCACCACTCCGCGAAATCACCCTCAGCCACAGGGGGGCCTTCCACCGAACGGATCCAGGATAGGACCTCATGCCACACCATCCTCGAGAAAGGACAGCTCGTGAGGATGTGCGGCATCGTCTCCACTGCCTAGTCACACAACACACAAAGCGGCTGGTGGGGTAGGCGGTGCCGTGCCAGCCTCTCACCCGTCCAGCATCTATCCATGCAGGCAAGCCAGATGAAGAACTTCACCCTTGGTGGCGCCCAGGTTTGCCAATTGAGCTCCCAGGATCCTGAGACCAGCGATCCCTGGAAGAGGGCGTCGTAGCAAGATCTGGACGAGTACTGGCCATCCGGGGCCCAACGCCAGAGGAGCCTATTTGGCTCCCCTCCCAGCGGCACACCCTGCACCCTAACCCACGACTAGACGTACTGCCATAGCGCCAGGGGGCTCAGCGCCCCCGAGATGTCAGTTATCCAGCTGCGATCCGTTAGCGCCTGCCTCACCGTACGACGCTTCCTGGATCGACTGGGAATTAGCGCTAGTAGCTCTGGCGCTGTCTCCCCAATCGATTTCCCATCCAACCACCTGTCTTTCCAGAAACGTGCGGACGATCCGTCACCTAGCTCCATCGTGGTGGAGGCGAAGAAAACCTGCCGCTCTTTCTGGGAGAAGTGCATGTCCAGCGCACGCCATGGGCGCAGCGGGTCTGTGTACATCCTCCACATCCAACGGGTCCTGAGGCTAATGGTCGTGCGCTCGAGGTCTGGTACGCCCAGCCCTCCGAAGCACAGGTGCCTACTTACTCTGGCCCAGTTGACATGACAGTGACCACCCTCGGCTTCCTTCCTTCCCACCCAAAGGAAACCGCGTAGAATCTTGTTCACCTGCCTGAGGGCTCTCTTGTTGAGGGAGAGCACCATTAGCTGGTGGAAGGGGATAGCAGCGAGTACCGAACGGATCAGTGTTAGCCGCCCTGCCTTTGGCATCATTGATGCCTTCCAGGTTGGGAGCTTGTCCCCGATGCGGTCGATCACCGGTTGGAACTCCTCTGCGAGGAGTCGCCTAATCGCCAGGGGGATGCCTAGGTACTTAACGGGGTAAGGCACGACTTGGCAGCCCATAGCCTCCGCCGCATCGTTGGCCATCTCCTCCGTACAGGCGGTCGGGGATACCGAGCATTTGGCGAAATTGGTGCGCAGCCCAGAGGCGTGGCCAAAGACCTCCAAGATGTCGCGAATGGCACGCAAATCCGGCTCATCCGGGTGACAGAAGATAACCACATCATCCGCGTATAGCGAGACCAAGGTCGTCAGCTCTTGTCAGGCCAATCTCTTGAGCACACCCAGCTCCATGGCCTTTGCCAGAAATCTAATCAGCCTGTTCATGATTAACACGAACAGCGTCGGCGCCAGGGGGTCCCCCTGTCTCAGTCCCCTCCGGTGCCAGATGGGGGGGCCTGGTTCGCCATTGAGCATCACCCTAGTGCTGGCGGTGGATAAAAGTATCGCCACCAGCTCACGGAATCACGGTCCAAACCCCACCCTCCACATGACCTGGAAGAGGAGTCCTAGGATACGAAGTCAAAGGCTTTAGCGATGTCCAGCTTAAGCATCACCCTTGGTTCCTTCATCCGGTGTAAGAACCTCGTTGTCTGCTATACCAACATGAAGTTGTCATGGATACTATGCTTCCGAATGAAGGCGCATTGGTTACGATCCACTAGCGACTCCATCCTAGGGGCCAGCCTTGTCGCCAGTACCTTCGACACTAGCTTCACGAAGATGTGGATCAGGGTGATGGGGCAGAAGTCACCCAGGGCGGCAGCGTCCGGGCGTTTCAGCAGCAGAATTAACAACGCCTGATTAAGACCCTGGAAGCCATGACCGCACATCGTGAACAGCTTAGCAAAAGCTGCCATGAAATCACCCTTCACCGTGGTCCAACAGCTTTGCAAGAATTCAGCTGTGAAGCCATCAGGCCCTGGCGCCTTCCCGTGGGGGAGTCGCCGCACCACATCCCAGACCTCTTCCTCACTGAATGGGGCCTCAAGCTCTGATAAGTCCTCGGCATGCAAGCCGAAGAACTCCAGGTCAAGCGAGAACTCGCGGTCCATGGAGGTGCTTAGAAGATCCTGAAAGTGGTTAAAGGAGGCCTCAGCCATGGAAGCATGGTCAGAGACGACCGTGCCTTCCACCTGCAGGCCAAGTATCGCATTCTTCTGCCTTCTGTACGACGCATGTTGGTGGAAGAATGCCGTATTCGCATCCCCCTCGCTCAGCCAGGCAATTTTGGCCCACTGACGTGCCATAGTGCGCTCGAGCGATGCAAACCCAAGGTAGGAGCGCTTTAGGAGTGCCCGTAGGCAGCGCTCATCTGAGGAGAGCTGCCTGGACTCCATGGCAATGTCAAGTCGTAGCACCACCTCTCGGGCTGTCATCACCTACAACTTAATGCACCCCACCTTCTTATCACTCCAGCTCATGAGCTGGCGCCCCGTGCGCTTCAGTTTGGCAGTGAGCCTCCTGAATGGGTCCGGGTCGCCGTCAATGACATCCCAGGCCTCCTGAACTACCCTGCTAAAGCCCTCAAGTTTCAGCTAGAAGCGTTCAAACTGGAACCGCCTCCTTCCCACCGTCTGTGTCGTGCAGTCGAGGACCAGGGGCAGTGATTCGCGATTACTGTCGCGAGGCACCAAAGAGCACAGCTATTGTGCAGCTCCTCCCATCCTGCAGTCACAAACACCCTATCAAGCCGCTCGAGAGTGGGCCGCTCGCGCTCATTCGACCAAGTGTAGCGGCGTCCGTGTAGGTAAATCTCCTTGAGTTCACATACATTCAAGAAGCGCCGGAATCTACCCATCATCCGCCGGTCAAGGTTATTGTTGTTTTTATCCTCGTCCCGGTAGATGAGGTTAAATTCCCCACACAGAGCCCATGGGACGGGTCTGGTCGAGCGCACCAGCCGTAGCTCGGCAAGGAATGCGATCTTTTCAGCATCCTCCTGTGGGCCATAAACACAGGTCAACCACCACCCCGGAGCCCCTCCCGGGGGTCGCACCCAAGCTGTGACACTGTTGGTGTTAACGTGTGCACTATCAAGCTGCACCAGGCTGCTTACCCAAGCAACGATGATACCCCCTCTAGTTCCGGACGCCGGCAAGCAGAAGTACGCATCAAAAACCGTGCCTAGCGTTTTCATAACAATAGATTGAGTTACAACCGCCAGTTTGGTTTCTTGCAGACATACAATCGAGGCACCCGTCGTGCTGACCACGCTCCTAACACCCGTACGCCGCGCGCGGCTGTTGAGGCATCGCACGTTACACACCATAATCTTAGGTTCGTACGACATTAGAAAGTCTATACACCCTAATGCATCGTGGGCGTGAGGATCACGCCTCCACGAGGTGACCACCCGACAAGCCAACGAGGGGAGGTGAACATCCCCTGATCGTGGACAGCGACCATCCGTAGAGTTCAGCTACCGCCTCGATCATCTCATCCGTGAGTGGTAGCTCGTACATCTTGTGGTATGCATCCAGAGCATCCTCAGAGGGCGCTACATCCCCAGAGATCAGGCCTAGCTTCTTCATCAAATTGCGAACGGCCTTCGTCTCTGCGTTGAGCCCACCTGGTTATCCCGCGATCCGCAAACTGCGCCTCGGTTGAAAGTTCATGGCTATGAGGTGGCGCTGGACTGACGGCGCTTGGAACAGCGCATCCATTCGTGACTTGGCAGCCTCCAAGAACTCCCCCAACGTGCATGGCTTTTCAGCGACCCGCGGTCGCGCAACACCCTTGGCAGTGGAACGTGAACATGAGAAGATTATCGGGGGGTCCGCCAGTAGAGGTGACCTAATTAGGCATGGCGCGGGCGTCGAAGGTGTCATGATCAGCCCTGGTGGTGGCGAGTCCACCTCGATCTCCTCGTCCATCTCAGCTTCCCTCGCAGGATTAGGCGTCGGTGGCCCCTCCCGCTGGTCAAGGATGGGGCCTGATAGGTGACTAGGCTCAGCCACATCCTCAGGTACACCAGCTGTGGGCCGAAAGGCATCCAAGCCCAGGACCCCAAAGAGGGACGCACCTGGGGGATCCATCCGGGCCTCAACCTCCGGCGGCGCCTTATGGGCAGCCATCGCCTCATAGTCCCCACCCGTCATCCTGTTGCAGACAGAGGAGAGCAAGCCAGGAGAGCAGGAGCCAGCGATTGGACCCCCGCCACCCACGCCTCCCTCCTAGCCATCCACCTGGGAAAAGTGTTGGAGATATGCCCTAGAGGCAATAATAAATATAGTTATTATTATATCTTTGTGTTTATGATAAATGTTTGCATTCATGCTATAATAGTATTAACAAGGAAACCATTAATACTTGTGTGAATTGTAAACTTAATTTGAAGTCCCTAGTATAGCCTCTATACTTCACTAGCTTGTTGGTTGATTGATGATGTGGTTTCTTTGTCATGAACATTGAGATGTTATCAACAACAAGATCATATCGTTAGGAGAATGATATGGTGGACATACTCCTATAGATAAGCGTAGCATAAAGATCAAGTCATTTCAATAGTTCAATTGCTATATGCTTTCTGATACATAGTAACCTAATTCCTTCGACCATGAGATCATGCATATCACCTTTACTGGATGGATGCTTTGATGTCATCAAACACCACACCGTAACAGGGTGGCTATAAAGGTGGTATTGAGTGTTCGGAAAGTATTGGTTGAAACACATGGATCAAGAGTGGGATTTGTCCATCCACATGACGGATAGATATTCTCTGGGCCCTCTCGGTGAAATGTCATCCAATTAGCTTGCAAGCATGTGACTGGGTCACAAGGGATCACATATCACGGGAACGAGAAAAGAGTACTTATCAGTAACGAGGTTGAACTAGGTATGCAGAGATACCGAAGATCATAACCTCGGATAAGTAACATATCGTGAGACAAAGGGAAATTGGTATCGTATGTAAGTGGTTCATTCGATCGCAAAGTAATCGTAGAAATATGTGGGAGCCATATGAATTTCCAGATTCCTCTATTGGTTATTGTTCGGAGAAGTGTCTCGATCATGTCTGCATAATTCACGAACCGTAGGGAGACACACTTAAGGATTCGACGTTGTTTGAGTAGTTATGGTATTATGAGAAAGAGACCGAATGTTGTTCGGAGTCTCGGATGGGATCCGGGATATCACGAGGTGATCCGGAATGGTCCGGAGAATAAGATTCATATAAGGAAAGTCCCGTTTCGGAGTTCGGGAATGATTCCGGTGTTTTCATCGGGAACATTCTAGAAGGTCCCGGAATGTCCGGCACTCCGGGAGGGAAGGGGTACATGAATGTGTCATTGCATGTTGGAATGATTGCATCATGTACTAAGTGTTCTCGCTGTCCGAAATAAAGGGTTAATTCAAATCCTAATTGAAAAAGTCAAACTGCCAGTTTTCGGTCAAACTGCCAGTTTTCGGAAAGAGGAGAAAGAGGAGGAGAGGTGGAGGCCGAGTTGGAGGAGGGTTCCTCCCCTTGGCCGGCGCACCTCCCAAGGCCGAGTTGGGGAGGAACTCCTCCCCTTGGCCGCCGGCCCTCCCACCTATAAAGGGAGGGGCAGGGCTCCCCTCTCTACACAACACTACTAGTTCCTACCCTCTAAACTAAACCCTAGATCTAAAACCCCGGTTTAGAGCTATTTTGGTTTAGAGCCTTCTAATTGGTTTAGAGCCCTCTAATTGGTGTGTCTAATTACTAGACCACTAATAGCCTCTCTCATAAGCTCCACCATACTCGCACCGGCTTAAGGCGAAGCCCTGCGGGATCTCCCCTCTACTTCCGGTACCACGCCGTTGTGCTGCCGGAATCGCGAGGAGAGTGCTACAACCTCCGCTGCCTGCTGGAACAAGGGAGAGGAAGGTCTTCGTCGAGTACCGAACGTGTGACCGACTGCGGGGGCGCTGCTGGAACGTGGCGCCGGAAGGATCGTCTACACGATCTTGAGATCGGAAAGAGTACGACTACATCACCCACGAGAATCTGCTCTCGTTAAACACTTTGGAATCTTCGAGGGTGAGTTATTCCATCGACTCGTTGCTACAATCTAGTAGATAGATCTTGGCTTGTTTGTTTGTATGCGATAGAAAATTTTTGTTTTCCATGCTACGAACCCCTACAGTGGTATCAGAGCCGTGTCTATATGTAGATCTGTTGCACGAGTAGAACACAATGGTCATTGTGGGCGTTGATGCTTTTATTGTAGATTGCTTTTTGTGTACTTTGCATCTTGCGGTATGTTGGGATGAAGCGGCCCGGGCTAACCTTACATGACATCGTTCATGAGACTTGCTCCACGCTTAACATGCAACTTGTATTGCATAAGTGGCTTTGCGGGTGCCTGTTTCTCCTAGCATAGTAAAGATCCAATTTACAACGGGTAATCAACAATGCTAGTATCAATGTTGTGGTTCTTGTTCGTAGGTTAGAACGACACTTATGGAAAGCCCCAAACCACGTAAAATATGCAAAGAAAGTAGAAGCGTCTAACTTTGTTTTGCAGGGGTGTGCAGTGATGTGATATGGCCATGATTGTGATTATATTTGATGTATGCAATGTTCCTTATTGTAAGTTGGCAACCGGCAGGAGCCATATGGTTGTCTTTAATTTCTGTTAAGACCTGCGTGTCTATTCAAAATAGTTGTAATAGTTGAAGCTGGTGGACGACAACCATGAAGAAGCGTCATTGACCTTGATGCTATGCCGGTGATGATGGAGATCATATTCGTGCTTGAAGATGGAGATCGGAAGCACAAAGAAGAAAGGCCATATCATATCACATATTATGAATTGCATGTGATGTTAATCCTTTATGCATCTTGTATTGCTTAGTAGACGACGGTAGCATTATAAGATGATCCCTCATGCACATAAATTTCAAGTTCTGAAGTGTTCACCCTTAGTATGCACCGTTGCCAAAGCTTGTTGCTTCGAAGCACCACGTGATGATCGGGTGTCTTTGATTCCGCGGGTGAATACAACGTAAGCAAGCCAGATTTGCTTATGCGGTAACTAAGGTTTGATCTTGACGAGCCTAGCATGTACAGACATGGCCTCAGGAACACGGATCGCCGAAAGGCAAAGCATGAATCATATAGTAGATATGATGAACATGATGATTGTTCGCCATTAAAACTATATCGGCTCTCGTGATGATCGGTGTTGATATAGTAGTTTTGGTTCGTGTGATCACTAAAACAATGTGAGGGATGTTGTTTTGAGTGGGAGTTCACCTAGTTTAATTTCATTAATTAATTTGAGCTCAATTTGTCATAAACTTAGTCTAAACTATTGCAAATATGTTGTAGATCAATGGCAGCCCCTACCATCAATTTTAATGCGTTCCTAGAGAAAGAAAAGTTGAAAAACAATGGAAGCAACTTCGCGGATTGGTTCCGCAATTTGAGGATTGTCCTCACAGCTGGTAATTTGACCTATGTGCTGGATGCACCGCTAGGTGACCCACCTGCAGCTGATGCTACCGATGAAGTAAAGAATGTTTACCTCGCTCGGAAGAATCAGTACTCCATAGTTCAGTGTGCTATCTTGTATGGTTTAGAATCGGAGCTTCAGAAAAGGTTTGAAGAGTCAGATCCATATGATATTGTCGAGGATCTCAAATTAATTTTTGAGACTCATGCGGCAATTGAAAGTTATGAAGCTTCTGAAAAGTTCTTTAACTGCAAGATGGAAGAGGGTAGCTCCGTCAGTAAGCATGTGCTTAAGATGTCTGGGCACGCAAATAAACTTCAAAGTTTGGGTATAGTGATTCCTAATACTTTGGGAGTTTACCGCATCCTCCAATCACTACCACCAAGTTACAAGAACTTTGTGATGAACTACAACATGCAGAACATGAACAAAGAGTTGCCAGAACTATTTGCTATGTTAAAATCTGCAGAAGTGGAGATCAAGAAAGAGCACCAAGTGTTGATGGTCAATAAGACCACCAAATTCAAGAAAGGCAAGTCTAAGCAAAAGGGACACTTCAAGAAGGGTGGTAAGAAAGTTACCATGCCAACGAAGAAGACCAAGGCTGGACCTAAGCCTGAAACTGAGTGCTTTTACTGCAAGGGAGAAGGTCACTGGAAGCGGAATTGCCCAAAGTACTTGGCGGATTTGAAGAACGGCAAACATCAAGAAGAAAGGTATATTTGATATACATGTTATTGATGTGTATCTCACTAGTATTCGTAGTAGTGCCTGGGTATTTGATACTGGTTCGGTTGCTCATATTTGTAACTCGAAACAGGAGCTGCAGAATAAACGGAAGCTAGCGAAGAACGAGGTGTCGATGCGTGTGGGAAACGGATCAAAGGTTGATGTGATCGCGGTCGGCACGCTACCTCTTCATCTACCATCGGGATTAGTTTTATACTTAAATAATTGTTATTTGGTGCCTGCGTTGAGCATGAACATTATATCGGGATCTTGTTTATTGCGAGACGGTTACTTGTTTAAATCCGAGAATAATGGTTGTTCGATTTATATGAGTAATATGTTTTATGCACATGCACCTTTGATAGATGGTCTATTCATATTGAATCTCGATAGTGGAAATACACATATTAATAACATTGAAGCTAAACGTTTGAAATCAAGCGATAACTTAACCTATATGTGGCACTGTCGTCTTGGTCACATTGGAGTGAAGCGTATGAAGAAACTCCATTCCGATGGACTTCTTGAATCACTTGATTTTGAATCACTTGAAAGATGCGAAGCATGTCTGATGGGTAAAATGACTAAGACTCCATTTTCTGGTATGATGGAGCGAGCTACGGACTTATTGGAAATCATACATACCGATGTGTGTGGTCCAATGAGTGTAGCATCGCGCGGTGGTTATCGTTATGTTCTTACCTTCACGGATGACTTGAGTAGATATGGGTATATCTATTTCATGAAACATAAGTCCGAAACTTTCGAGAAGTTTAAGGAGTTTCAAAGTGAGGTAGAGAATCAACGTAACAAGAAGATTAAATTTCTACGTTCTGATCGTGGAGGTGAATATCTAAGTTACGAGTTTGGCGAGCATTTGAAGAAATGTGGAATACTTTCGCAGTTGACACCGCCGGGAACACCACAGCGTAATGGTGTGTCTGAACGTCGTAATCGAACTCTCTTAGATATGGTTCGTTCTATGATGTCACTTACAAATTTACCGCTATCATTTTGGGGTTATGCATTAGAAACAGCCGCATTCACTTTAAATAGGGCACCATCTAAATCCGTTGAAACGACACCGTATGAATTATGGTTTGGGAAGAAACCTAAATTGTCGTTCCTTAAAATTTGGGGGTGCGAAGCCTATGTAAAGAAGTTACAGCCGGACAAGCTTGAACCCAAAGCGGAAAAATGCGTCTTCATAGGATACCCGAAGGAAACTATTGGGTATACCTTCTATCATAGATCCGAAGGCAAAATCTTTGTTGCCAAGAATGGATCCTTTCTAGAGAAGGAATTTCTCTCGAAAGAAGTGACTGGAAGGAAAGTAGAACTCGACGAGGTTGTCGAACCTTCTCTCGAAATTGCGAGTAGCGCAGCACCGGAAGAAGTTCCTGTGGTGACTGCACCAATAAGAGAGGAAGCTAATGATGATGATCATGAAACTTCGGTTGAAGTTGCTACAGAGCCTCGGAGGTCAACGAGAACTCGTACCACTCCAGATTGGTATGATTCCGTTATGAATGTCATGTTGGTGGACAACACCGATGACCCCGAGACATATGAGGAAGCGATGATGAGCCCAGATTCCAATAAATGGCAAGAAGCCATGAAATCCGAGATTGGATCCATGTACGAAAACCAAGTATGGACTTTGGTGGACTTACCGGATGGCCGGAAGGCTGTCGAGAACAAATGGATTTTCAAGAAGAAAACAGATGCTGATGGTAATGTTACTGTCTATAAAGCTCGACTTGTCGCAAAAGGGTTTCGACAAATTCAAGGAGTTGACTACGATGAGACTTTCTCACCAGTAGCGAAGCTAAAGTCTGTGAGGATTATGTTAGCAATCGCTGCATATTATGATTATGAGATATGGCAGATGGATGTCAAAACAGCATTCCTCAATGGAGACATTGATGAAGAGTTGTATATGATGCAACCCAAAGGTTTTGTCGATCCTAAAGATGCTAACAAGGTATGCAAGCTTCAACGGTCCATCTATGGATTGAAGCAAGCATCCCGAAGTTGGAATCAACGTTTTGATAAGGTAATCAAAAGTTTTGGTTTTATACAAACTTATGGAGAAGCTTGTATTTACAAGAAAGTGAGTGGGAGCTCTGTAGCATTCTTAATACTGTATGTGGATGACATATTGTTGATTGGGAATGATGTAGACCTTCTTAATAGTGTCAAGGAATATTTGAATAATAGTTTTTCAATGAAGGATCTTGGCGAAGCAGCTTACATATTAGGCATAAAGATTTATAGAGATAGATCGAAACGCCAAATATCATTGTCACAAAGTACATATTTGGACAAAGTTCTAAAGAGGTTTGGAATGGAAGATAGCAAGAAAGGGTTCTTGCCCATGTTGCCCAATACGACCTTGAGTAAAACTCAAAGTCCGACATCGGCAGAAGATAGAGAAAGGATGAGTAAGACTCCCTATGCCTCAGCCATAGGATCTCTAATGTATGCCATGCTATGTACTAGACCCGACATTGCATATGCTGTTAGTTTAACTAGCAGATATCAAAGTGATCCAGGAGTGGATCATTGGACAGCGGTCAAAAACATCCTTAAGTACTTGAGAAGAACTAAGGATATGGTTCTTTCTTATGGAGGTGATGAACAGCTCGTTGTTAATGGTTACACCGATGCTAGTTGGAACACTGATCCGGATGATTCTAAATCACAATCTGGATACGTATTTATTTTGAATGGTGCAGCAGTTAGCTGGAGGAGTGCAAAGCAAAGCGTTGTGGCGAGATCTTCAACTGAATCGGAATACATGGCTGCTTCGGAGGCTTCACAAGAAGCGATATGGATGAAAGAGTTCATTACAGAGCTGGGTGTGGTTCCTAGTGCGCTGGACCCAATGTCTATCTACTGTGATAACATGGGCGCCATAGCCAATGCGCAAGAACCAAGGTCACACAAGAAGCTGAAGCATATCAAGCTACGTTTTCACGCTATTCGAGAACATATCCAGGATGGGGATATAAAGATTTGCAAAGTACACACAGATCTGAATGTGGCGGATCCGTTGACTAAACCTCTCCCGAGGGCAAAACATGACCAACACCAAACTGCCATGGGTGTTCGGTATATTACCATGTAATCTAGATTAGATGACTCTAGTGCAAGTGGGAGACTGTTGGAGATATGCCCTAGAGGCAATAATAAATATAGTTATTATTATATCTTTGTGTTTATGATAAATGTTTGCATTCATGCTATAATAGTATTAACAAGGAAACCATTAATACTTGTGTGAATTGTAAACTTAATTTGAAGTCCCTAGTATAGCCTCTATACTTCACTAGCTTGTTGGTTGATTGATGATGTGGTTTCTTTGTCATGAACATTGAGATGTTATCAACAACAAGATCATATCGTTAGGAGAATGATATGGTGGACATACTCCTATAGATAAGCGTAGCATAAAGATCAAGTCATTTCAATAGTTCAATTGCTATATGCTTTCTGATACATAGTAACCTAATTCCTTCGACCATGAGATCATGCATATCACCTTTACTGGATGGATGCTTTGATGTCATCAAACACCACACCGTAACAGGGTGGCTATAAAGGTGGTATTGAGTGTTCGGAAAGTATTGGTTGAAACACATGGATCAAGAGTGGGATTTGTCCATCCACATGACGGATAGATATTCTCTGGGCCCTCTCGGTGAAATGTCATCCAATTAGCTTGCAAGCATGTGACTGGGTCACAAGGGATCACATATCACGGGAACGAGAAAAGAGTACTTATCAGTAACGAGGTTGAACTAGGTATGCAGAGATACCGAAGATCATAACCTCGGATAAGTAACATATCGTGAGACAAAGGGAAATTGGTATCGTATGTAAGTGGTTCATTCGATCGCAAAGTAATCGTAGAAATATGTGGGAGCCATATGAATTTCCAGATTCCTCTATTGGTTATTGTTCGGAGAAGTGTCTCGATCATGTCTGCATAATTCACGAACCGTAGGGAGACACACTTAAGGATTCGACGTTGTTTGAGTAGTTATGGTATTATGAGAAAGAGACCGAATGTTGTTCGGAGTCTCGGATGGGATCCGGGATATCACGAGGTGATCCGGAATGGTCCGGAGAATAAGATTCATATAAGGAAAGTCCCGTTTCGGAGTTCGGGAATGATTCCGGTGTTTTCATCGGGAACATTCTAGAAGGTCCCGGAATGTCCGGCACTCCGGGAGGGAAGGGGTACATGAATGTGTCATTGCATGTTGGAATGATTGCATCATGTACTAAGTGTTCTCGCTGTCCGAAATAAAGGGTTAATTCAAATCCTAATTGAAAAAGTCAAACTGCCAGTTTTCGGTCAAACTGCCAGTTTTCGGAAAGAGGAGAAAGAGGAGGAGAGGTGGAGGCCGAGTTGGAGGAGGGTTCCTCCCCTTGGCCGGCGCACCTCCCAAGGCCGAGTTGGGGAGGAACTCCTCCCCTTGGCCGCCGGCCCTCCCACCTATAAAGGGAGGGGCAGGGCTCCCCTCTCTACACAACACTACTAGTTCCTACCCTCTAAACTAAACCCTAGATCTAAAACCCCGGTTTAGAGCTATTTTGGTTTAGAGCCTTCTAATTGGTTTAGAGCCCTCTAATTGGTGTGTCTAATTACTAGACCACTAATAGCCTCTCTCATAAGCTCCACCATACTCGCACCGGCTTAAGGCGAAGCCCTGCGGGATCTCCCCTCTACTTCCGGTACCACGCCGTTGTGCTGCCGGAATCGCGAGGAGAGTGCTACAACCTCCGCTGCCTGCTGGAACAAGGGAGAGGAAGGTCTTCGTCGAGTACCGAACGTGTGACCGACTGCGGGGGCGCTGCTGGAACGTGGCGCCGGAAGGATCGTCTACACGATCTTGAGATCGGAAAGAGTACGACTACATCACCCACGAGAATCTGCTCTCGTTAAACACTTTGGAATCTTCGAGGGTGAGTTATTCCATCGACTCGTTGCTACAATCTAGTAGATAGATCTTGGCTTGTTTGTTTGTATGCGATAGAAAATTTTTGTTTTCCATGCTACGAACCCCTACAGTGGTATCAGAGCCGTGTCTATATGTAGATCTGTTGCACGAGTAGAACACAATGGTCATTGTGGGCGTTGATGCTTTTATTGTAGATTGCTTTTTGTGTACTTTGCATCTTGCGGTATGTTGGGATGAAGCGGCCCGGGCTAACCTTACATGACATCGTTCATGAGACTTGCTCCACGCTTAACATGCAACTTGTATTGCATAAGTGGCTTTGCGGGTGCCTGTTTCTCCTAGCATAGTAAAGATCCAATTTACAACGGGTAATCAACAATGCTAGTATCAATGTTGTGGTTCTTGTTCGTAGGTTAGAACGACACTTATGGAAAGCCCCAAACCACGTAAAATATGCAAAGAAAGTAGAAGCGTCTAACTTTGTTTTGCAGGGGTGTGCAGTGATGTGATATGGCCATGATTGTGATTATATTTGATGTATGCAATGTTCCTTATTGTAAGTTGGCAACCGGCAGGAGCCATATGGTTGTCTTTAATTTCTGTTAAGACCTGCGTGTCTATTCAAAATAGTTGTAATAGTTGAAGCTGGTGGACGACAACCATGAAGAAGCGTCATTGACCTTGATGCTATGCCGGTGATGATGGAGATCATATTCGTGCTTGAAGATGGAGATCGGAAGCACAAAGAAGAAAGGCCATATCATATCACATATTATGAATTGCATGTGATGTTAATCCTTTATGCATCTTGTATTGCTTAGTAGACGACGGTAGCATTATAAGATGATCCCTCATGCACATAAATTTCAAGTTCTGAAGTGTTCACCCTTAGTATGCACCGTTGCCAAAGCTTGTTGCTTCGAAGCACCACGTGATGATCGGGTGTCTTTGATTCCGCGGGTGAATACAACGTAAGCAAGCCAGATTTGCTTATGCGGTAACTAAGGTTTGATCTTGACGAGCCTAGCATGTACAGACATGGCCTCAGGAACACGGATCGCCGAAAGGCAAAGCATGAATCATATAGTAGATATGATGAACATGATGATTGTTCGCCATTAAAACTATATCGGCTCTCGTGATGATCGGTGTTGATATAGTAGTTTTGGTTCGTGTGATCACTAAAACAATGTGAGGGATGTTGTTTTGAGTGGGAGTTCACCTAGTTTAATTTCATTAATTAATTTGAGCTCAATTTGTCATAAACTTAGTCTAAACTATTGCAAATATGTTGTAGATCAATGGCAGCCCCTACCATCAATTTTAATGCGTTCCTAGAGAAAGAAAAGTTGAAAAACAATGGAAGCAACTTCGCGGATTGGTTCCGCAATTTGAGGATTGTCCTCACAGCTGGTAATTTGACCTATGTGCTGGATGCACCGCTAGGTGACCCACCTGCAGCTGATGCTACCGATGAAGTAAAGAATGTTTACCTCGCTCGGAAGAATCAGTACTCCATAGTTCAGTGTGCTATCTTGTATGGTTTAGAATCGGAGCTTCAGAAAAGGTTTGAAGAGTCAGATCCATATGATATTGTCGAGGATCTCAAATTAATTTTTGAGACTCATGCGGCAATTGAAAGTTATGAAGCTTCTGAAAAGTTCTTTAACTGCAAGATGGAAGAGGGTAGCTCCGTCAGTAAGCATGTGCTTAAGATGTCTGGGCACGCAAATAAACTTCAAAGTTTGGGTATAGTGATTCCTAATACTTTGGGAGTTTACCGCATCCTCCAATCACTACCACCAAGTTACAAGAACTTTGTGATGAACTACAACATGCAGAACATGAACAAAGAGTTGCCAGAACTATTTGCTATGTTAAAATCTGCAGAAGTGGAGATCAAGAAAGAGCACCAAGTGTTGATGGTCAATAAGACCACCAAATTCAAGAAAGGCAAGTCTAAGCAAAAGGGACACTTCAAGAAGGGTGGTAAGAAAGTTACCATGCCAACGAAGAAGACCAAGGCTGGACTGCCGCTTTTCCTTTGCGACCGGGCCGCCTGCCGCTTTTCCTTCGTTGCCGCGTGCTCTGCGACAGAGACTGTCACCCCAGACGTCAGCAGCCGCACACTGGCACCGCCCGCACCACCCGCTCCCCTCGACACGTGTTGCATGGGCCCGCTCGAGGCGGGACCGCCATCTGGTAGCGTGTCCGGCGCGCCCGGCGTGTACTGGTACCGCCGCGTCGCAGGCCATGCCGGAGAAGGACCGGCACCGCCGCGGCTGCTCCCATCCCTGGTGGCGCCCGACGTCGGCCTTCGGAAGTCCACCGTGCGCACGATGTGCACCACCAGCGGGTGAACCGTGGTCGGCACGTGAGGCGGGACCACAACGCTCGCCGGCGCCGCCATGTCCATGGCAGATGGTGGGTCGTCCGGCTCGATGATGTGGAGATCAACTTCCTTGGCAATGGCAGACGGGTCCAGGCACCATACCGTTAACCGGAAGACACCCATGTCAGCGCGACTACGGGTGAGGGGATGGAGGCGCTCATCCCAGGCCGCCGGCGCCAAGATTGCCTCTGCCGCCGCCAGACTCCAAGTGTGTGCCAGCATGCCTTCGATTTCTAGTTCCGCATGGACACTGAGGCTGCCGGACGCTGCTCTGATCCGGCGCGACCATGGTCGCAGCAGGAGGCGGAAGTTCGGGGCGTCGAGGAACTCATCGGAGTACACCCTATTTCTCGCTTCCATGGTGGCGAAGAAGACAAGGAACTGCTCTGGCTGGTGGCGATGGATAGAGAAACTTCCTGCCGGTAGGTTGTAGCCATCCCGGAGCGCCGCCTCGACGTCCTCCATGTGCACAGACGTGCGCTCCCCGGCAATGATGCCCAGCAGCGCCATGGCCAAATCCGCCTCCGCCGCGTCCATCTTTGGTGTGCGCGGCAGGATGCACGCGGCACGCGCAGGGCGGCGCGCAAGCTCCCTGCCAACGGCCACCGGTCGTGCTGGCGCGCGTAGGGCGAGGGGCGTGACCTACGTGTCCATGGTGCGACGTGGCTCCGTAGTGGCCGTCTGGCGCGTGGTACCGTTGGGCAGCACGGTGACCACGGCGTGCTCGTTGACGGGCGCGACGGTCACCGGAGCAACCTCGTGCACCCTCTATGGAGGAGGCGCGCCTCTAGCCAGCTCCGACCCCGATGCACGGGTCTCTCCGCGTGCCGCCCACCCATCCAGCTGAGTTCGTGGTGGCTGATGGCTCAGTGCACGACGCCCAGAAAAGTGCTGGTGCGGTGTTGATGTAGAGCTCGTTGGGAACCCCAAGAGGAAGGTATGATGAGCACAACAACAAGTTTCCCTCAGTTATGAAACCAAGGTTTAATCGAACCAGTAGGAGCAAGGAAACACCCCAAAGGTGTTACCGGTGCTAGTAGCAATGTGGAGACCTACACAACACAACCACAGAACTTTGTCCCCAACTTGCGATGAGGTTGTCAATCTCACCGTGTTTTGCGGAAAACAAAGGATTAAACGTATCGAATGGAAAGAAGTAAAAGTTTGCAGAAAGTAAACACAAAGCAGTAAACAGTTGTAGATTGTATGTAAAGAGAAAGGACCGGGATCCATAGTTCACTAGAGGTGGCTCTCCTTAGATAGATAACATGTTGGGTGAACAAATTACAGCGGGGCAATTGACACACACCGAGAAAGCAATACATGCATGTACTAATCATCTTGACTCTTTTGAGACTTGATTGGGCATTACAACATTATACATAGACCGCCATCCAACTGCATCTATGACTAATAATCCACCTTCAGGTTATCATCTGAACCCCCTCCGGTATTAAGTTGCAAGCAACAGATTATTGCTTTACGAACTGCGTGTAAAGTAAACAATACGATTGTTCTATGACCAAAGGATTGTTGTTTTCTCCTTAGTAGCAACAACACATCTAGTACCTTAGAGATTTCTGTCACTTCTCCAGATTACCAGAGGCATGAACCCACTATCGAGCATAAATACTAACTCTTGGAGTTGCTAGCATCTACTTGGCCAAGATAGCTACTAACAATGGAAAGCATGCAAGATCACAAATAACAAAGACATGATAGAATCAATAATCAATCTGAAATAGCATCTCAATATCCATCGGATCCCCGCAAACACAACATGTATGAATTACAAATAGCTGATCTTGATCATGAACGGAGTTCACAAGATCTAAACATGAAAGAACAAAGGAGGAGAACCAGCCATCTAGCTACTACATGGATCCGTAGTCCAAGGATGAACTACTCACGCATCACACCGGAGGCTTGCATGGTGATGAAGAAGGCCTCCAGGGTGAATTCCCCTCTCCGGCAGGGTGCCGGGAAAAGCTTCAGATCCCTCCCGATCTAGGGATGGAGATGACGGCGGCTACAGACTCTTTCGTGGATATTTGATCGGGTACTTAGGGTTTTCGTCCCGAGGGCAATATATAGGCGGAAGGAGAGGCCGAGGGGGTGCCGGGAGCGACCACACCACCCCCTGGCGCGGGCCAGGCCTGGCCGCGTGGCCAGGTGGTGTGGTGGCTCCCCGGCCCTTCTCCGTCTCGTATTCTGGCACTTGATCCCTTCCGGAAAAATAGGCACTTTGGCTTTTGTCCCGTCCAATTCCGAGAATATTCATTTTCTGACTTTTCTAGAATCAAAAACAGCAGAAAACAGGCAGCTGGCACTGTGTCTCTTGTTAATAGGTTAGTTCAAGAAATCATATGAAAAGTACTCCAGAGTTGGAACAAAACACAAGAAAGTGGATAAAACCAAGCATGGAACATCAAAAATTATAGATACATTTGCAATGTATCAGTGGCGCGCACGTCTCCGCACCGCGAGCTCGGAACCCACCCTGCAGGCGCACGTCGCGCGACGGCACTTGAGCAGTAGCCAGAGCGCATGGTGCGCGCGACACTGGGGCGTTCAGCGCCTGCCGCCGCTCCTCAACCTGATGGCGCAGCCGGTCCTGGCCGTCGGAGCGTCCCCGTGAGCTCCCAGGTTGGTCACTCACCACCCTCTTCCTTGCCGGTTCATCACCGACCTCCGGAGGCGCCCTAGGGTGTTCGAGCAGCCATGGCTCCGGGCAGTCGCGTGACATGTGCCCCGCGTTGCCGCACCAGATGCAGACCGGGCCGATCTCGCAGTCCGCCGCGCGATGCCCCGGCTCAGTGCAGAGGAGGCACACGCCGGCGTAGTCCGCGAAGGCGCCCAGCGTCCTCGCCCGCGGCGGAGGGCGCACCGCCGCCGCCTTGGCGGCCACCTTCTTCCCTGCGCGCTTCCCGCGTGCCTTCTTCCTCAGCTAGTGCCTGGGCTCTTCCCATGGCGGTTCTCCCTCCAAGGGCTCGTCAGGATCGTCGAGCGCGTCAAAGGCGGCTCCTTCCTTCCTACACACCTCGGACCGCAGCTCGCGTCGCTCCCGGACGGACTCCACCATGCGTGATGACGAGCCCTCCCGGCCAACACGTCGCGGTAGGAGCGGGGCGTGTCGTCTGAATCGGAGCCCCTGCCTCCCCGCCATCTGTCTTCCCGGCCGCGGGGGGACACGGAGTCCTCACCGGTAGGGTAGGGGGTGGGGGAGGCGACATCGGACGGGTGGACACCATCGTCGGAGTGGACGCCGGCGGTCCGGGGGTTGGTGGTGGGCACCGGGGCCATGGCGGCGGTCGGTGGGTGGGGTGACTCTCTCCTCACGCTCCTCTCTCTCCAAGCGTTCATCTCTTTGATCAGCACATCCCAAGTTTTCGAAAATGCACTCGAGGAAAGCATTCAGCGCTGAATACTAATCCGGACCGTTGCATACCATGGGGATCCAGATCCAGAAGGCGCACCAACCTGCCACCCACTTTATTAGATTCCTTTCTCCAAATGCACTAGTAAAGTGAAATCTAACTTAACTTTCACACAAAAATACAAATTTAATTTTGTTTGCATATTTGACTTTCTCGTGACGAACTCTTCAAATAGAGTCTAATATTCAATATATGTAAATTTATTTTAAACATTTCCGTGTCCTAAATCTATAAAATTCTTCGTTAAATATTTTCTGGATCTGTAAAGTTCCAACACATTTCTGTGTTGAATCTATAAAGTACCAGGACAATATATATACAGTCCTGTGATAAATGGTGTAAAGATTTCTTTTTTAGGTGGGATATACATGAGACCCATCGACTCAGATCTCAACTAACACGGACGGTCCAGATTGTTATTCTGCGCGGAATGCGTTCGTGAATCTCCGGGTCGCCAAGTTTTGACTAGTTTGCTATCTTCTCTACTTAGTGTGTTGTCCAGTTTAAGAGATGTTTTAGGAATTTGTAATTGCAGTTAGCAACGTGGGCACGAGTAAGAGTTTTAGTTTCCTAAAAGGGTCATGAGTACATTAGATGATAATATTTTCTTTATCAATACATTTTTCGGTAGTTCTCTTATTTTCCTGAACCGTGACATGTTCTCTGGATTATTAATGCCCAACATTATAGCACAGTCCTTGCTCTTCTAAGTGCACCAGCTACCTCCCATCTCTTTACGTTTCTTCTCATCATCCCATTTTAAATATGTGAGTTTGAAAAGTGAAATGGAAGAAATGATAGAGACGAACATAGGCAAGGGTCGGTGAGTGAGGACCATTAGCACCGGAACGTCTATCGTTTCGGACATTTTCACTTTCTCGGTTTTCATATAAATGAGTATGAGAGGCATCGGGGTAGGGCAATGCAGCAAAGCTCATCGCATAGTAATGTCAGTGCTGCAGCTAACTAGCATCCGGTTACTCTGGCCAGCAGCTCGGTTGTAACAACTACATGTCGCGAATACATCTCCAGCAGGCTCGGTTGTAACAACTACATGTCGGAGGAGATCCATAGGCTCGACCAGCAGCAGCCCGACATGTCCTACAAGGGTTAGGCTTCCGCTGCCAAACAGAAACGCAGATCTGGCATATCCACCGTGTTCTTTGCACTTTGTCCCGTGGCCTGAGCTGCAGGTTCGTTCCCCTACTTACCACCAATGCGCAGTTCAGTGTGCATGTGCCGATCGTTCCACTGTCTCCGTTTTGCTTGATTCTATGGTGACCGTTGTTGTTCAGCTGATGTGCATGCACGACCAATGTGTCGGTCAGAAAGAATTGTATGATTCTGTAAATAATGCATGCAGTGTAGTGCAGATCCATAATTCATAATTCTGAGACCAAGTTGTATAGGGTCATGAAACATAGCTGATGGAACTCATTGCATTTTAGAACACATCTAAGGAGCTGGATAACTGATGAGATAAACTACAAAGGAAAATTTCCCTGCTTCTCCCGCCCACCCCCTCCCGCGTCGCCTCCCCGAGCGAGGCGACCATTGGATCCTCCCTCCCTCTAGAGCCTCTCCTCTCTCCTGATCGCCCTCCCGCCGCTGTCGGCTTGCGCCACCGGGTGTTGCCCGTGTGGTGTCGGCGGCGGCCCAGATTTCCCCTGCGCGCGACGCGTCTGCTCTCGAGGAGGCGGTTGGCGCCGGCGTCCCCAGGCCGACAAGGGTTCCGTCAGCGGCGCGCTGACTCTGGTTGCTTGCTCTGCAACGTCTGCTTCTTGGTAGCGGGGAGATGCTGCACACGCAGGTTACTTCTGGCAGTGGCTCGGCCTAGATCTGGGCCCTTTAGTCAGTCTGCGTCCTGGAAGTGGGGATGGACGCTACGGTGACTGGGTGGTGGAAGTGGAGCCGGCCTGCTGCAGCGTGGCGGCGGGGGATTTAGGGGCCCGATATGGGCTTGTCCGGGCTCGTCGCGGTTTGGTATGTCCCTATCGCCACGTCCGATTGGCTGCTTCAACAACGATGGAGGTAGTTCCCTCCCGCGCGGTTGCACCGCTGCCACGTTACCTATTGTTTCTGTTTTCCACCTTCTAGGCCACGCATCGGTTCATAGTGAGACAATGTTGGTGGTGACAAGACCGTCGTGGCGCATGCTGGTAGGCGGTATTGATGGGTGGAAGACTAAAAATCATCCGTGATAGTGTTTTTTTAGGGTTGGGAGAAATCCTTGTAGGTCTTCCTCTATGTAGCAATGGTTTTGTGTTTTAGAGGTTTTGTGTTTTGAAGGTTTATAGTTTGTAGAAAAGTAAATTACTATAAAGTAAATTGTAAAGAAGTAAATGCTCTTTTTGGAGAAAGCACAATCCTCTACGTAGCAAGAGGACAAGCTCAAATATGTGTTCTTATATGTAACAAACATTCTAGAGGGTAACATAGATTTACTTAGCATAAAGATATCTACAATAGCATGGTAAGGATCTTGTCAAGTGCAACTCTCGTTGGACAGAACCTAAAATAGGTGTAGTCATATACATGTGCAAATACACCTCCAATGATTGCTCCTAAGACTATTTACATGCGTAAACAAAAGATTCATTAAGACATAAAAGTATAACCATTGCTTTACATTCTAAGGTTCCTCATCAATAACCCTCTAATACAACTCAAAGTCTTAGGACACGGTTTCTGTCATTCTGTCCCTTCCTACTCTCTTCATTAAACTAAGGTACAACCCTATTAGCCCATAAAGGGCAGTAATATGCAATCGACATTCGCATATTATCATCATAGAACCACATAAGATTAAAACTTGATCAAATACTCATTGCATACTATATAGAAAACATAGCTAATTCATCGTATGCCCCCAGGAACATGGGGAACTACTCAAAATGGTGAAACATGATATAGATCAGTGGCATATGGGATACAACACAATATGAAAATATAACTTCACCACAATATAGTGACAAGTTTTCAAGCACAATCATGCACACACCACTAGAACAATATCTAGGGTTCAATCTAGCACAAATTACGAGGGGAATGATGTCGATCTCAAGATGGAGATAGTGCTGATGTTGAGGATGATGAAGATGTTGATGGAGAGTCTCCTCTCTACGCCAAGGATGGTGTGGAAATATAGCGATGATTTTCCCCTCTTCGGCAGCCTTGGAGCAGCAATATCTGCCCTCTCCCAGAGTGGGAGAAGACTTTCACTTCCGCCTCCACCTCTGTAAATCTTGGGAATATTATGGCATATATTTTCTGTCGAGATGGAGGTGTGGTAAAAAGGGGAGCCGAGATGACGCTCGAGGCCCAAAGGGCCTGGGTAGCGCGGCCTAGTAAGGTGGCCGTGCCACCTGGGCTCGTTTGGCTCTCGTGGCTCTCGTCGCGTGGTTCTAGTGTCCTAGGTCCTTCTCCCAATAAAAAACTTCTGTGGTATTCTTTTTTGAATTAATTGGTGTCCATAAGTTTCCTAAAACAACAAAATACGAATAAGAGGTTTTTGCCTTCCCAAAATTAAATACCGAAACAACAAAATTTGTAGGGAAGTCTGGTAAATCATCTAAAAATACATAAACAATGGTGAATTGAGTAACTAATAATATAAATGATGATAAAAAATGCAAGTATCAGGCCACCTTGGTAAAGTTTGTCCTGTTGTCGGATGTTGTGGGGATAGACGTACCGCGTGATGATGTCCTTGAAGAAAGTGACGGATGTGGAGCCATCCAACTTCTTGATGGGATTGGTCTCGATCCACTTGGTGAAGTCGTCCACCGCCATGGTGTCATGTTCGAGTAGAGAGTCATAATATTAGGCACTTTCAGTTGCAACTCCAGGATGATTTGGATTTAGTCACTACTTCAAGAATTAGGATCTCACTAGATTGTCCACTAGTGCTTTGGTGTGACATCGGCACGACATATTTCCCATCGAATCTTTTATTTCATGCTCGAATTAAACACATCGAGATTGACTATCTTTTTGAGGTAAAGAGTTGCACATAACTTACTACCTATCAGTTGCATAGTTTTGTTGACATGTCCAGTCCTCTTTGATGGCCCTAGCTTGATCACCTTAAGTGCTCGCAAACAAGCTATGATGTCACACTCAAGTAGAGAGTCATAATATAAGCCACTTACCATTACAACTGTCAGGCTGAATTGGGTTTAGTCATTGCTTCAAGAATTGGGAATTTCACTGGATCGTCCATCGGTGCTTTGGCGTGACAACATCAGCGTTGCATATTTTCCATCGAATCTTGTGTTTCATACTCGAACGGAACACATCGAGATTGGCTATGATTTTTTGAGGGAACGATGTGCACATAACCTACTATACCTACCATGTTTATCTCGTCAAAGGATCAACTTGTGTATATCTTCATCAAGCCACTACCATTGCCATTGTTTTAGTCTTGCCGGCTTCACTTAAACTTGCTAGACACCGTTAAAAATGATGGAGGGTGTTATATATGTTGTATGTTAGGTAGCTTCTGATCTAATCCTAAACGAACCGGTTAATGCATCGTATATGTAATGTCCACTAACATATATACAACGAACGAACGTCAAGCGAGTTAGCGCTGAGTAGTTTCTTAAATCAGTGTACCTCTCAAAGTTATATATTGATTAACCCAACCTGTACCTACTATCTGCAGTCAGCATGACTCGTATTGACTTATCTGACTAAGAAATAGCACACCGTTACCGAACCTCCACGAGGCCTCACCAATGCAACACGTACCTCTGCCCATTTATTGCTTCGTCACATCTATGATATATAAACTCCCGGATATGATCATGTGAACCAAGAGACAAAAGTAAAAACAGCTAGCCGACAAGTATACAGTTATCTGATACATAAAACGCGTAGGCGCAAGCGTAAACATAAGCATGCCTTGCCTTTTAACTTGTTTCCCCCCAGTTTCTATCTTGATGGGAACTAGAGGTGTCGGGACTATGAAATTTAGAAGATACATTGCAAATTGTACGTCCTCCGAGGTTGCAACCACATATAATCACAGGAAACGATCTCAAGAGACCATGTCTATGATATGGGCTTACCAAAAGCACACGGCTGGTAATTGACTTGTGCATGAGGAGGGGACATTATAGACGTATGGTCATGACCAAGAAGTCTAGAAAGGGAGATTTCGTAGACACATATTGCCAACCTGAGGCATTGATGGAAGTGTAATTCTTCAACGTTTTGCAGCTCTTTATATTATTTAATACTGCACCAAAAATGTGTGTCGTTGTGTACATAAGAAAAGTATTCATCCAGCCATCACGAACTTCCCCCTTGCACTAGCTTTGTTTTTTCGAGATAACCCCTTGCACTATCTAGATTACGTTTCTTTTCATTTATTAGTTGCATCACACGGCTTATCTCAAATGTCTAATACAACGTCACGAGCCAAAATGCTAAGGAGTAAAATTCAGCCAAAGTAACCCAACTTGACACTCGATTTTGATATGGTCACCAACCTTAGAAATACATTACTTGCGGTACTCGAATACAACTCTGACACCACCGGTGACTATATATACTGGAAGACATTCACCTAGAGAAGACACGCCATAATCATCCAAGTTGTACCCATTAGCCTTAGTCATAAAACCTAGATTCATCTACTCTCGCGGTGTCCTGTTATAAAGGGCTTGTTCGTCTGCGGTACCAAAGTTGGCAGGCCAGCGCATGATGGTACCTAAGTTGCCTGAAATTACCGCGTTTCGAAAAGTTGGGCCGCCAACTACTGAGAGGGGCCATTTCGAGGCAAACTCATCTCACCCCTGCCAAATACAAACATTCCGTTAAACCGCCCCGTGAAGTAGACGGTCGGGACCCACATGTCAGTTATCTGTCCGTGACGCGGGCGCCAACACGGCAACCTCTTAGGGAAATCGAGCAGCTAAGTGGATTGGATGCGTTGACCAATTTCACAAATCCATTCCTAGCTTTCCCCTAGCACCGGCGGCGTCGGAATCCACCCTCCAGGCAGGACGATCCCTTCGGACATTTGACTTCCGGGGCCAAGTTCCTGCGCCCAGTCGCTGATACCGAGCTCCAATGGCGCATGCCGTAGCCGCCGTTGCGAGGCTCTAGCCCGCCTCCGCCACCGACGAGCCGAGCAGTTCGGAGGATGGCAGATCCTACTATCAAGGAAGAAGAAGTTCTGCCTACAAGCGGGTGAGCTACCCTTCTCTGTGCTATTCGCACTAATTACAACTGCTAGCTGGCTACTGAACCTCAAATTGTTTGTTAGCCCAACGCTGACAAACATATTTTGTCCACAATTTTCTGTCAAGTGGGATCTGCGTGGACCCCCCTTACCTGGTTATGGTAGTCTTCTATAGGTACGACTCCAAGGGCAAGTGGTATGGAAGCCATTGTTTCACGATGGATAAAGCGCCTGCGCAGATCTGCACTATATCTGGAATGGTTGCTGCTCTGCGTAATCATGTTGAAGTATGACCGAAATAGACTTCAAAGTTCAGCTTCATGGATGAACGTGGCATCCATGTTCCTATATCATGTGACAGTAAGCTAATTGGGTTGATGAAAAGGTATGCTTCGGATTGCATGTTCGAGCTGAATTGTGATATACTGGATGTGGAAGCTGCTGCAACTGGGAGTCGCCCTTCTATTTTTGGACAGGGTGGTTGCTCGAACGCAATTAGCTCCTGGTAAGCAAAGGTCGTTTGGGGTTCGCATGTTTGTGTTGAATTGTAATTTTTGTTTTATTTACTCTGTAGATATTGGACAGTTATGCAACAGTCTTGTTTCTTTGACAGGAAGCGCCGCAAGGTTAGAAACATGACTGTTGGGTCAGTCATTTTGCTGCCCAAAGAAATTAAAAACGAGTGGAAAGATGATGCTGGACACGATTCTGGTGCCCATTGTCCCGGCGATGCAGAATACGTGAAGCTAAGAAAATTGGCACCGAGGAAGAGGAAGAAGGCAGAAAATAAAGAAGCCATTGGACGTGAAGGCTTGGCACGTAGGCTGCGGAAGAAGACTGCTGGCAATGAAGATGCATAGTAGTGTGTTGAACTTGAACCTATATATGTAATTCTGTTAAATTCTGGAGCTCTGTGTGTGGCACGTTGCTGGACGAAACAATCTACCCACGTTCTCTGAGTAAAATGTAGCGCGACTTAGGGTTTGGAAACTCCCGAGTCAGTAGTTGAATCCGAAATTGTGATTTTGCCACTGCTATCTGAAAACAAGGATCCACCGGTTCCACGATTGCTAAGGGGCAGGAGGTCTCCAAATACGACGGAATGTAAGTGGCACAGAAATAAATTATTTAAGCTGCCACACTCCATGAAGCAGCAACTTATTTCAGATGCTGCACAACGACGTGGCAACATAAACAACAATGTTCTCACCGGTAATGCCCAGATGAGGAGGAAATGGGTACCACTTTCTGGCCTAATCTTGAGCCCGTCTATCTCACCGCCTCTCTGCTCCTGCATCCTCTGCATCTAGCGAAGCTCCCAGATCTTCAGTAACCGGGTGTACGTGCTTCCACTTTATAAATTGTGGTTGTGCCATTTGCATGCGGCCAAATCCACGTATATTACATTTAAACAAACCACCAATGTCAGAATACACTAGTAGAAAAGGGGTCTTTGGTCCATGGTCACGTTCCCAATCCGGGACAGAGATCTAAATCGAGGCAGAAATTGATCTAAATCATAAATTCTTCTACAAATTAATCGAGACAGAGATCTAAATCGAGGCATTTCATTAATTCAACCACAAATTCTTCTAAACAAAGGTGCGATTTCACATCCTACATTAATTCAACCAACTAGTCAACAATTTCACTTTCGCTGCCGCTGTCCTCCAAGCCGCCGACTTCCTCGTCTTCGTCGGACAGAACCTCCACGATTTCCGCATTGTACGCGAGACAGAGCACCTCTTCGCGGTGAGCAGCGGCGATGACGGTGAATTTGGTCCGTCCAGGGACGGACCAGAGCCTCTCCTGCCCTTCTCGGTTGCGGAGATCCCGGTACACCACGCGCCCGCAAACGATGCGGTTGCCAATCTTGGCCTTCCGCTCCTTCTTGAACAGCGCCGGCCAGTACGGGCTGGCCGCCGCGTACCGGGGCAGCGCCCTCTTCCATGCGGGCATCTGGCGGTGGTGCGCCGCGATTTCGCTCTCCATCACGGCTCCGCCGGGGAAGAGGAGCGGAGCCACCGGCACCCCCGCATAGCTGATGCGCCATTCGTGGGGCACCGTCACGGCCGGCGGCGCGAGGATGTCAAAGTGCAAGAACATCACCGCCTCGTAGAAGTTCAGCGAGGGCATCTCTATGGCGGCACGGTGGAGATCGGAGAGGGAGCGAGGGGATGGACGACGCGGTGGAGATTGGAGAGGGCGAGGGGATGGGCGACGAAGCGACGAGCTGTGACGCCTCCTATTTGTACACGAGGACGCCGAAGCGATGGGCGAAATATCCAAGGGGCATTGGTCAGACAAAAGGAAGTAATGCAGCGTTAAGACAGATTAACGGGTGGCCAAATTTTTTACTCCCAGGACTCCAGGGCCAATAGTTTAGACCGCTAGGTCAATAAGTACAACTATTACAACTTAAAAAAGGCACGGGGCTTAAGCTAAATAGAACTAGTTAACACACATCTCTTTTATCTTCCTAATCTTAGCCCTATGCGCATCTTCCTGCGAGAGCAAGGATCGAATCGTCTGGTCCTTCCTTTTAGCATCTTCCTTGCACAGCTTCAATTGTTTCTCTGCATCTTTCCTCATGCACTTGTCAATACTCGTATTTGTGAACTGCAGGACTTTGGCCTGGTGAAGATCCTTCCTTGCTTGAGTCAGTTCTTGCTCTGCTTTAGCCTTCAGGGCCAACGTCGTGTCCCTCTCCTTCTCGACTTTGCTAACCTTGTCTTCCACCCCCATGAGATCTCGCTTATGCTTGGTCGTGTCAACTGGTTCCCATAGCTTCATCTCAACACTGTCAAGAAGTGAGCTGAATGCGGATTCTTTCAACTCAACAGTCATTTCCCAAAGTTTGTCCAGCGTTTTCTACATCGATTTGGGCCACTCTGGATCTACCCATTTGACAACACCGCAACTTCCACCTCGCATCATTGCACGATGTCCTTGACACCATAGAAACCTCCTGCCTGCGTTTCGTCCTTCGAACGCTACAAATTTAGCGGGCACATATCCATGTTTACATAGCAGAGGAATGTCTTCATCCGCTAAACCGTGATAGTCGGCGTCATACATCGTCTGGTTGGCCTAACACATCATACGCGCATCAGTAAACGGAGTAGCTCTGGCTCAAAAAATAGATAACTGGCCACGGATGATAGAGATAGAGATGAGACGACTCACATCAAAATCACCGTCCCTGTCATCACGACGCGTTTCCTCGTCGTTTCCCCTTGAACCCATGTCGAGAGGGGAGGGGGGTGGCTGCTGGAGAGGGGATTGGGATGGCGGCTCCATCGGCTTGCGGCTACGGCAGGATGGGAGTGAAGTGGGAAATGTGGCTTCGAGGGGAAGGAAGAGAAGTATGGGGAGGAAGAGAAGTAATGGGGACGTGACACTGGGATATGGCCCGCTCAACTCGTGAGTCGTGACACTCGCAACAGGGGAGCCCCCGGTGTTGTCAGTTTGTCCGGAGCAAGCATGGCCAATCATGCCACTAAACAGACTACTCGCGGATCGATCTCACGAAAACCATCCCAATCGTCCAAGCACCCCGATCGGATAGTATGTAACAATCGACAAGCAGAACAACTGTGTTAGGGCGTGCCTTCTAGAAGACTCGGTCTAACGCTAAGGTTAAGGCACTCCTAAGGTTAATTAGTATCCATATGCGGTTTATGAAAAGAACATGCATCCAATGACACGGGTCGATCTAGCTGTGGTTAATGAGAAGAGCAGACATGCAATGACACCGGTGATATGTGGTTTGTGGGAAGAACACACATGCAATGTCTCTGGTGATATGTGGTTTGTGAGAAGAACACACATGCAATGACTCTAGATGTGGTTCATGAAAAGAGCAGACATGGAATGAAACCGGTGGATCCATGTGTGGTTCATGGGAAGAACACACATGCAATGACACTAAGTGTGGTTCATGATATGGTCTGTGAGAAGAACACACATGCAATGACTCTAGTTGTGGTTCATGAAAAGAGCAGACATACGATGACTCTAACTGTGGTTCATGAAAAGAGCAGACATGCGATGCCACCAGTGGATCCATGTGTGGTCTATGAGAGGAACACACATGCAATTACACCGGTGGATCCTTACGTGGTTTGTGAGAATAACACACATGCAATGACACTGGTGGATCCATGTGTGGTTCATGGGAAGAACACACATGCAATGACACAAGTGATATGTGGTCTGTGAGAAGAATACAACTGCAATGACTCTGGTGATATGTGGTTTGTGAAAAGAACGCACATGCAATGACTCTAGCTATGGTTAATGAAAAGAGCAGACATGCAATGACACCGGTGGATCCATAATGGAGTTAATGAGAAGAACACACATGCAATGAGACTGGTGATATGTGGTTTGTGAAAAGAACAGACATGCAATGACTGTAGCTGTGGTTAATGAGAACAACAGACATGCAATGACACCGGTGGATCCATGTGTTGTCTGTGGGAAGAACACACATGCAATGACACTGGTGGATCCATGTGTGGTTCATGGGAAGAACACACATGCATAGACAATGGTGATATGTGGTTTGTGAGAAGAACACACATGCAATGATTCTAGCTGTGGTTAATGAAAAGAGCAGACATGCAATGACACTGGTGGACACATGTGTGGTTCATGGGAAGAACACACATGCAATGACACTGGGTGTGGTTCATGATATGGTTTGTGAGAAGAACACACATGCAATGACAGTGGTGGATCCATGTGTGGTCTGTGAGAAGAACACACATGCATTGACACTGGGTGTGGTTCATGATATGGTTTGTGAGAAGAACACACATGCAATGACACTGGTGGATCCATGTGTGGTCTTTGGGAAGAACGCACATGCAATGACACTGGTGATATGTGGTCTGTGAGAAGAACACACATCCAATGACTCTAGCTGTGGTTCATGAAAAGAGCAGACATGCAATGACACTGGTGGATCCATGTGTTGGTCATGGGAAGAACACACATGCGATGACACTAGGTGGATCCATGTGTGGTTTGTGAGAAGAACACACATGCAATGACACTGGTGGATCCATGTGTGGTTCATGGGAAGAACACACATGCAATGACTGGTGATATGTGGTTTGTGAAAAGAACAGACATGCAATGACTCTAGCTGTGGTTAATGAGAAGAGCAGACATGCAATGACACCGGTGGATCCATGTGTGGTTTGTGAGAAGAACACACATGCAATGACACTGGGTGTGGTTCATTATATGGTTTGTAAGAAGAACACACATGCAATGACTCTAGCTGTGGTTTGTGAAAAGAGCACGCATGCGGTTACTCTAGTTGTGGTTCATGGGAAGAGCAGACATGCAATGACACTGGTGGATCCATGTGTGGTTCATGGGAAGAACACACATGCAACGACACTGGTGGATCCATGTGTGGTCTGTGGGAAGAACACACATGCAGTGACACTGGTGGATCCATGTGTGGTCTTTGGGAAGAACACACATGCAATGACTCCGGTGATATGTGGTTTGTGAGGAGAACACACATGCAATGACTCTAGTTGTGGTTAATGAAAAGAGCAGACATGCAATGACACCGATGGATCCATGTGTGGTTCATGGGAAGAACACACATGCAATGACACTGGGTGTGGTTGATGATATGGTCTGTGAGAAGAACACACATGCAATGACACTAGTGGATCCATGTGTGGTCTGTGAGAAGAACACACATGCAATGACACTGGGTGTGGTTCATGATATGGTTTGTGAGAAGAACACAAATGCAATCACACTGGTGGATCCATGTGTGATCTTTGGGAAGAACACACATGCAAGGACACTAGTGATATGTGGTCTGTGAGAAGAACACACATCCAATGACTCTAGCTGTGGTTCATGAAAAGAGCAGACATGCAATGAAACTGGTGGATCCATGTGTGGTTCATGGGAAGAACACACATGCAATGACACTAGTGGATCCATGTGTGGTCTATGGGAAAAACACACATGCAATGACACTGGTGGATCCATGTGTGGTTCATGGGAAGAACACACATGCAATGACACTGGGTGTGGTTCATGATATGGTTTGTGAGAAGAACACACATGCAATGACACTGGTCGATCCATGTGTGGTCTGTGAGAAGAACACACATGCAATGACACTGGGTGTGGTTCATGATATGGTTTGTGAGAAGAACACACATGCATTGACACTGGTGGATCCATGTGTGGTCTTTGGGAAGAACACACATGCAATGACACTGGTGATATGTGGTCTGTGAGAAGAACACACATCCAATGACTCTAGCTGTGGTTCATGAAAAGAGCAGACATGCAATGACACTGGTGGATCCATGTGTGGTTCATGGGAAGAACACACATGCGATGACACTAGGTGGATCCATGTGTGGTTTGTGAGAAGAACACACATGCAATGACACTGGTGGATCCATGTGTGGTTCATGGGAAGAACACACATGCAACAACTCTGGTGATATGTGGTTTGTGAAAAGAACAGACATGCAACGACTCTAGCTATGGTTAATGAGAAGAGCAGACATGCAATGACACTGGTGGATCCATGTGTGGTTTGTGAGAAGAACACACATGCAGTGACACTGGGTGTGGTTCATGATATGGTTTGTAAGAAGAAGACACATCCAATGACTCTAGGTGTGGTTCATGAAAAGAGCACGCATGCGATGACTCTAGCTGTGGTTCATGGAAAGAGCAGACATACAATGACACCGGTGGATCCATGTGTGGTTCATGGGAAGAACACACATGCAATGACACCGGTGGATCCATGTGTGGTCTGTGGGAAGAACACACATGCAATGACACTAGTGGATCAATGTGTGGTTCATGGGAAGAACACACATGCAATGACACAGGTGATATGTGGTCTGTGAGAAGAACACACATGCAATGACTCTGGTGATATGTGGGTTGTGAAAAGAGCACAGATGCAATGACTCTAGCTGTGGTTAATGAAAAGAGCAGACATGCAATGACACCGGTGGATCCATATGGGGTTAATGAGAAGAACACACATGCAATGACACTGGGTGTGGTTCATGATATGGTTTGTGAGAAGAACACACATGCAATGACACTGGTGGATCCATGTGTCGTCTGTGAGAAGAACACACATGCAATGACACTGGGTGTGGTTCATGATATGGTTTGTGAGAAGAACACACATGCAATGACACTGGTGGACCATGTGTGGTATTTGGGAAGAACACACATGCAATGACACTGGTGATATGTGGTCTGTGAGAAGAACACACATCCAATGACTCTAGCTGTGGTTCATGAAAAGAGCAGGCATGCAATGACACTGGTGGATCCATGTGTGGTTCATGGGAAGAGCAGACATGCGATGACACTGGGTGGATCCATTTGTGGTTTGTGAGAAGAACACACACGCAATAACACTGGTGGATCCATGTGTGGTTCATGGGAAGAACACACATGCAATGACTCTGGTGATATGTGGTTTGTGAAAAGAACAGACATGCAATGACTCTAGCTGTGGTTAATGAGAAGAGCAGACATGCAATGGCACCGGTGGATCCATGTGTGGTTTGTGAGAAGAACACACATGCAATGACACTGGGTATGGTTCATGATATGGTTTGTAAGAAGAACACACATGCAATGACTCTAGCTATGGTTCATGAAAAGAGCACGCATGCGATGACTCTAGCTGTGGTTCATGGGAAGAGCAGACATACAATGACACCGGTGGATCCATGTGTGGTTCATGGGAAGAACACACATGCAATGACATTGGTGGATCCATGTGTGGTTTGTGGGAAGAACACACACACAATGACACTGGTGGATCCATGTGTGGTCTTTGGGAAGAACACACATGCAATGACACCGGTGATATGTGGTTTGTGAGAAGAACACACATGCAATGCCTCTAACTGTGGTTCATGAAAAGAGCAGACATGCAATGACACCGGTGGATCCATGTGTGGTTCATGGGAAGAAGACACATGAAATGACACTAGGTGTGGTTCATGATATGGTCTGTGAGAAGAATACACATGCAATGACACTGGTGGATCCATGTGTGGTATGTGAGAAGAACACACATGCAATGACACTGGGTGTGGTTCATGATATGGTTTGTGAGAAGAACACACATGCAATGACACTGGTGGATCCATGTGTGGTCTTTGGGAAGAACACACATGTAATGACACTGGTGATATGTGGTCTGTGAGAAGAACACACATCCAATGACTCTAGCTGTGGTCCATGAAAAGAGCAGACATGCAATGACACCGGTGGATCCATGTGTGGTTCATGGGATGAACACCCATGCGATGACACTAGGTGGATCCATGTGTGGTTTGTGAGAAAAATACACATGCAATGACACTGGTGGATCCATGTGTGGTTCATGGGAGAACACACATGCAATGACTCTGGTGATATGTGGTTTGTGAAAAGAACAGACATGCAATGACTCTAGATGTGGTTAATGAGAAGAGCAGACATGCAATGACACCGGTGGATCCATGTATGGTTTGTGAAAAGAACACACATGCAATGGCACTGGGTGTGGTTCATTATATGGTTTGTAATAAGAACACACATGCAATGACTCTAGCTGTGGTTCATGAAAAGAGCACGCATGCGATGACTCTAGCTATGGTTCATGGGAAGAGCAGACATACAATGACACCGGTGGATCCATGTGTGGTTCATGGGAAGAACACACATGCAACGACACTGGTGGATCCATGTGTGGTCTGTGGGAAGAACACACATGCAATGACACTGGTGGATCTATGTGTGGTCTTTGGGAAGAACACACATGCAATGACTCCGGAGATATGTGGTTTGTGAGAAGAACACACATGCAATGACTCTAGCTGTGGTTAATGAAAAGAGCAGACATGCAATGACACCGGTGGATCCATTCGTGGTTCATGGGAAGAACACACATGCAATGACACTGGGTGTGGTTCATGATATGGTCTGTGAGAAGAACACACATGCAATGACTCTAGCTGTGGTTCATGAAAAGAGCACGCATGCGATGACGCTAGCTATGGTTCATGGGAAGAGCAGACATACAATGACACCGGTGGATCCATGTGTGGTTCATGGGAAGAACACACATGCAATGACACCGGTGGATCCTTACGTGGTTTGTGAGAATAACACACATGCAATGACACTGGTGGATCCATGTGAGGTTCATGGGAAGAACACACATGCAATGACACTGGTGGATCCATGTGTGGTTTGTGGGAAGAACACACATGCAATGACACCAGTGGATCCATGTGTGGTTCATGGGAAGAACACACATGCAATGACACTGGTGATATGTGGTTTGTGAGAAGAACACACATCCAATAAACTCTTGTGGATCTATCTTGGCATAATTTGATGTATGCCACGATGTATTTCATTGTGCAAGACACTCACTTTCCATTTTTATACTACTCAGTATCGCCCTTGGTTTTATGTGGTACTACTCAGTTTTGCCCCCACCTCTCTATCTTTCGTAGAAGCACAAATCTATGCTCACCCTGTCTGCTACTCTCTGATTGGTTATCACAGTTGTCACGCGGATTGTGCGCACCAACCGTTGATTCTGTGCGATCCAACGATGATCGTTGCACACGTCGTGCCCTTCACAGTACAGCACGAGACAGCACGGACGTCTCCTTCAGCAAGACTTCTACAAGAAGGAACACGATGCTGTCCATGGAAACAGTCGTCGAGCGGTCATGTCATGTTTAATCAAGTCTGAAAAGCCTACTACTGCTACTACTACGCCACAACGCATGCGTCATCGAGTGCACGGTCGTCGATGGACAGCTGCAATTTATTGCCACTTGATTTTAATAAGACATATCCCATTTTTTACGCAGCGGCTCTCAATCGCCAATTTTAGGGTCGTGTCAAACTTCGTACATAGAAATTGTGTGTGCGCCCTTTGCATGCGGCTCAATACAGAACTGCCATGCATGGCCCGGGAAAAAACGTGACGTACCGTGCGCGTGTCGCGGTGCACGGTGCAGTCGACTACGTGGCGCGTTGCATGGTGGTGCAACGAAATGTGCCTTGCTTCTATCCACCTTAGCTATAGATCCCCTCTCCACACACCCACTCCCACTCTCGCTCACTGTCCCCACGCAACCCTCTCGACTGTCCCACCAGCATCCGCAAACTCCCGAGAATACCCCGTCCGTGCCGGCGATGGACGAGGAGGATATGGTGGCCATCGTCGCCTCCGTGGCCGCCGGCGAGGAGGCCGCCGTCTCCTCGCCGGCCCCCTCGACGCATTGAAAGCAGCCGTTATCCCTGTCCAAGCCCTAGTGGAGGCATCGATGGCAGCCACCGTTCCCGTCCAGGCCCCCGTCCCAGCTACCGACGGAGCCGCCGAAGAGGAGCCCCCCGCCGGCGAGTAGGCCCCCGCCGGTCACAAGTAGATCACGCACTTCTTGGGCACCTATGATCTAGATAAGTACATCGCTTTGCTGAACCCCTACGACACCGGCATCGATGACCTATGGTCGGAGGTAACTAGGGTTTGCTCCCCTCCCCTGGTTCTTCTATCGTTTGTTAGAAATAATGGGCTAATCTATTTAAAGTTGAGCTGGTATTGTCATGTTTAATATTCTGGAATTAATCATAGAAATTGTGCCTAATTATCCAACGCCGTTCCCATCATTGTATGCTAGATCTTGGTTTATTAGGATTTGCTTGTTCGCATTTCGATTGCTCGATCTTCTTACACCATCTACTCCCCCATTTTCCCTTTCTTCCAATAGGTTTCCGGCAGCAATGTCTGCAGCGATGATGAGTCCATTGACACCAAGGCTCGTCAGGTGCTGAGGAGGCTGCGGGCCGGCAAGTATGACGGCTTCCTCACGGTCCCCTACTATAGCTGCCCCTTCCGCAAGGGGGGCGTCTACTGATTGACGAGTAGCGCCGCCGGCGGCACCGTCTTGAACACCTTACTGAAGCATGCAGACGCCGCGGGCTCCGGCATCTACAAAAGCGGCAAGCCCGAGCCCGCGAACATCAACGCCTACATCGCTGAACACCGTGCTCTCGGCATTCACCTCCGAAACCTCCAGCGGGTGGCCATCAAAGAGGGTCGCATGCCTCCAATCAGGCCCAAGGCCCCCAAGTCCAAGAAACTGGGCAGCAAGAAGTGGCGGAGGTGCCAGAGGGAGATGGAGGCGCTGGCGAATGAACGGATTGGATGTCTCCTTGAATGTATCTGCATCTGCCACGGCTGCTGCTGCTAAGCAGCTTCTTTTGATTTTCTATATTTTGCTTGCATCCTATTTCTGGCTGAATGCATCGAACCCCCTTAAGCAACCTACTACTTTCTATCTCTATATCCTATTTAGCTGCGCACAACTATATCTACATTTGTTTTGTTTTCTGAATAAATGTATTCTGCCTGGTGTGATTTTCTGCTTTAGATTTGCTACCTAATTAGAGGCAAAAAGAGGTCCAAAAGGGAACGAATTATCGAAGAGAGGATCTTCTCTATATTTGCTACCAATTTGGGCAAAATGAAACATATCTGTTTAGCGAGAGAGGAAAAGGGTACTCTTTCAAACTGGCAGTTAACGAGCTACCATATTGACGAGGCCCCATCTTGACGTCTCCCTCTACAAGAAGGAACAGGATGCCGTCCATGGAAAAATTCGTCGAGCGGTCATGTCACGTTTAATCAAGTCTGAAAAGCCTACTACTGCTACTACTACGCCACAACACATGCGCCATCGAGTGCACGGTCGTCGATGGACAGCTGCAGTTTATTGCCTCTTGATTTTAATAAGACACATCTCATTTTTACATAGCGGCTCTCAATCTCACTTCCAACTAGGGCCCACCGTAAGAAGCTTGGACGCGCTAGCCGGAGGCCGAACAGCTGAGCTCGACGAGACCTAACGTCTCCGGTTCATCGAGTCACTCGCATCCATCAACACATCCCTTTATCGAATCTATCACAACCCCACAAATCTCGCCGTACAGCCACCTACCTTCCCCTCTACATTTCCACTTTTAACTATTGCCAACTTTAGGGCCGTGTCAAACTTCGTACATAGAAATTGTGTGTGTGCCCTTTGCGTGCGGCTGAATACAGAACTGACATGCATGGCCCAGGAAAAAATGTGACGTACCGTGCGCGTGTTGCGGTGCACGGTGCAGTCGACTACGCGGCGCGTTGCACGGTGGTGCAACGAAACGTGGCTTGCTTCTATCCACCTTAGCTATAGAGCCCCTCTCCACACACCCACTCCCACTCTCGCTCACTGTCCTCACGCAACCCTCTCCACTGTCCCACCAGCATCCGCAAACTCCCGAGAATACCCCGTCCGTGCCAGCGATGCCGAGGAGGATAAGGTGGCCATCATCGCCTCCGTGGCCGTCGGCGAGGAGGCCCCCATCTCCTCGCTGGTCCCCCTCTACGCGTTGAAAGCAGCCGCTGTCCCTGTCCAGGCCCTAGTGGAGTCATCGATGGCAGCCGCTGATCCCGTCCAGGCCCCCATCCTAGCTCTCCACGGAGCCGCCGAAGAGGAGCCCCCCGCCGGCGAGGAGGCCCCCGCCGGTCACAAGCAGATCATGCACTTCTTGGGCACCTACGATCCAGATAAGTACATCGCTCCGCTAAACCCCTACGACACTGGCATCGACGACCTATGGTCGGAGGTAACTTGGGTTTGCTCCCCTCCCCTGGTTCTTCTACCGTTTGTTAGAAATAATGGGCTAATCTATTTAAAATTTACCTGGTATTGTCATGTTTAATATTTTGGAATTAATCATGGAAATTGTGCCTAATTATCCAACACTGTTTCCATCGTTGGATGCTAGATCTTGGTTTATTAGGATTCGCTTGTTCGCATTTCGATTGCTCGATCTTCTTACACCATCTACTCCCCCATTTTCTCTTTCTTCCAATAGGTTTCCGGCAGCAACGTCTACAGTGATGATGATTCCATTCAGACCAAGGCTCGTCAGGTGCTGAGGAGGCTGCGGGCCGGCAAGTACAACGGCTTCCTCAGGGACCCCTACAGCTGCCCCTTCCGCAAGGGGGGCGTCTACTGCTTGACGAGTCGTGCCGCCGGCGGCACCGTCTTGAACACCTTACTGAAGCATGAAGAGGCCGCGGGCTCCGGCATCCACAAAAGCGGCAAGCCCGAGCCCGCGAACATCAACGCCTACATCGCTGAACACCGTGCTCTCTGCATTCACCTCCAAAACCTCCAGCGGGTGGCCATCAAGGAGGGTCGCATGCCTCCAATCAGGCCAAGGCCCCCAAGTCCAAGAAACTGGGCATCAAGATGTGGCGGAAGCACCAGAGGGAGATGGCGGAGGCACGGGCGCTTGCAGGATGTGCCTGCAGCTGTGGCGGCTGCCCCTGCTGCTAAGCAGCTTCTTTCTAGCTATATCCTATTTCTGGCTGAATGCATCGAACCTCATTAAGCAACCTACTTTCTATCGCTATATTATATTTAGCTGCGCATAGCTATATCTACATTTGTTTTGTTTTCTGAATGAATGTATTCTGCCTGATGTGATTTGCTGCTCTAGATTTGCTACCTGATCGGAGGCAAAAAGAGGTCCAAAAGGGAACGAAATATCGAAGTGAGAATCTTCTCTAGATTTGCTACCAATTTGGGCAAAATGAAACATATATGTTTAGCTAGAGAGGAAAAGGGCACTGTTTCAAACTGCCAGTTAAGAAGCTACCATCTTGACAAGCTACAAGACATATACATAAACATAACACAACGAGGGTTAAATTTATTTTACTAGTATCACTTGATGCGCTAGACATCTTGGTAAGCTAACTGAGTTTCACAAAATAGAAACATAACACTGATAAGTAAAATTTAATTCACTCCTCATCAGACCACTTGACGCGCTTGCCATCATTACAGGTACTCCACATCCGACGAACTGCTTTGTCCCAAATGGCATATGACTTGGCTTTCCTATCTTCAGCGTCCTGCAGCACAATTAGCGGTGCATCACATGCCTGATTATTGCCGCTAGAAGATGCCGCCTCTCTATTTGCCGCTTTAGCTGCAACCTCTTTGTCAGCTGCTTCTTCAGCTGCAAGCTCTCTTTCAGCTGCTTCTGCAGCCTCTCTGTCAGCTGCTTTAGATGCAGCCAATTTCTTTGCATATTCAACTTCAAACTCAGCTATTTGGCATTTTCTACAAAGGGCTCCCCTAAGCTCGTCTTCCCTCTTGCAAATAGGGCAAAACACGAGGCAACGTTGAAAAAAATGGATATTCTTGTAGAGCTGGTAGGTCATGTAAGCATCTATGGCTGCATACATCAGGTTTATATCAGACAACAGCCACTCGTCCCAGAAATCGTTCCTATCCATAGAGAAATCTTCCTTCATTGTGACGTACGACTCATCGAGGATTCTAGTTGCGAGTGATGCCATTCCATCCTTCTTCCTGCCCCCTAGGATCTTGACAAGACGCTGAATATCGATCCAGTTGTGCGCAGGAATTATAATTTCCTCTTGATACAATTTCGAAAAATCAGTTGTTGTGTCGACAGTGCAGAAAACAATTCCTTTTTTTCAAGGAACTAGCGCAGCGCCGGACATTTCCTGTCAATCCTGAAATTATGTAGTTTGTCATCACCAAAATTTGTAACTACAAATATTTTGTCAATGCAAGATCATCATCTCAATATAATTTTGAAAAGTTTAGTAAATGCAAGATCAAGACTCTCAACATTGTATTGTCATAATTTATTCGATTTTGCTATTTCTCAGTCGACTGAACGAGTTGCACATTTTTTTAACTACTGTTGCACTTTTCTTAGGTGATCGAGACTAAAGAAAATCTCAGTCGATTGAGACATAGGCAAACCCTAATTTATTTGGTCCTAAGTAAAATCCAGTAGTTGCAAGATGAGCAAGTGGATAAAGAACAAGAGGAGAAAACCCTAAAAGCAGTTAGCTACAGAGAGCAGATCTACAAACCGGGAGAGGTGATAGACGAGGACGTGTTTCCGCATGGCAAGTTGAACGACGGCGACTTCATTCACTTCTTATGGGAGCTCCGGGGTGTACTCGAGGTCCAATCCCACAAACTTGTCCTCGTCTATCCCAAGCCAACCCTCGTACCTCCTCAGGACACGCACCACTGTCTCCTCGTTGTTGGTGTAGACAACGTCTATCTTCTTGTTGTCATGGGTAGTGAAGCTTGTCTCTAGAGTGCGTAGATCTTCCATGGCGGCAAGGAGAAGACGGGAAGAAGATAGTAGATGACAGGAAGAAGAAGAGTGGTTTCTGCGAGGCAGGGGAACGGTAGAACCGTCAATGCGCTTTTATGGTAGGGGTTAACGATTGGGACGGAAGTCCAAGGAGAGACGCGTGGCGGTGACCGTTCCAGCTTCTGAGTCAACAAAAAATAATTATAACGCCGATACATGGGCCCTGTTTTGTCACGTCAATACACTGGGTAGGGGTGTTGTCATATCCACTGTGCCAACGCCGCAAGCCTACGTGACAGCCAACCCGCCTAAGCGACGGGAGCGACATAACGGCGAACTGACAGGGGGGCCCCAACTTGACGCCCGTTAGCCTGATTTTTTGTATTGAAACGTAAAGTTGAATTCGTGCCGAAAAGTCCCTCCGAGTATTTGGTACACCAACTGTAGTCATCCCGGCTGATTTCAGAAAACTTGGGTACCGCGTTGCCTGTACACCCCATCTTTTGGGCCGCAAAGTGATAATCTCCTGTTATAAAGCCGTCGAGATCATTGTGTTTGTATAATCTCTTGATCGCCTTGTAAATAAAGTTTGAGGGAATCCTCCCCATTATATATATACCTTTGTCTTTGAGATCCAAACCTGCTGACCCGAGCTGATTGCCAAACAAATAAACTCTCTTTCAACCTTCGTAAGTGAGACTGCCACGTGATTGTGAAAACTATCCTTCGTCAACCACTAAACAACAAACAAAACTCAACATGATGGTGGAAAATCCGACAGCAACTCCATGACAGGCAGTTGAAACAACATAGTCTATATATATGAATCACAAAGTAGAGTAAACAATAGAGGCAAAATAAAATGACATAAAGAGTTATGGAATACTGCAGTTTTGCAGTGAAGAGTTACAGAATACTTCTATCAGTAGAGAAGCCAAGCATTGCAAGTCTAGTGTTTCATGAAAATTGTTTTTCTGAGTTGGTGTTTTCACATATAACTTTATGTGTGCGATGTCCCAGCGAAGGAGCCTGCCCGGGACAATCGAAATTTTCCAGCGTCAGCGATCTTCTTCGGCACCACACAGAAAAGTGCCTTCTGTGTGCGGGGGGGGGGGGGGGGGGGGGGGGAATAGGCCCGATCAATACTACTGTATGAATATTGCCTTCAGCTGATCCGGCAATTCAGTTGACATCTTTCTATATACGAATCAAGTCATGAGCGTGCAACAATTTGTCCGACTAATAATGTTACAATAGAGAATGTGTTTCTAGAAAATGTCGACCATCTCAAGAGAGAGTATGTTTTGGCGAAACCACATGGAGATTGCTAGTCATAAAGATATATATTTTTCCATATTCTTGTTTGAAATTCCTATTTGCTTAGACATGTGAGGCCTTAGGAATTCAAATTCACACGTCCCTAGCCGCATCAAAGTACCGAGCAGCCAACAGCTGCCATGCCAAGTGGTAGACAACATCGAAGTACCGAACAGTCAACAACTGGCAAACCAAGTTCTAGCAAAGCGACTCCTTCTCCAACTACACCCAAGCCCACTTCCAACAAGAAGACTCTCTTCCCACCTACACGCAAGTCCATTGCCTCTCTAGCAACTATGGGGAGAGGGCAAGGTTGAGGACAGGTGAGCACCTCTGTGGGGCAGGCATCCCCGTGAAGTTTTTCAACGTGTGTAGATAGTACTGTTCTATACCGTTGGTGGACCAAAGTTTGGGTGAGCCCATTAGAATCACAAGAGAGAGACACCCCACGCAGTAAGAAAAAAACTTAGTTTCCTTGCTTGAACGGACGATCCAGATGAGTTTTATCTATCATCCAACCACTTATAACACCCTCCCTGGGAGTAGTCTGATGGGACGTGGTATTCACCATGCTTAGATAAAATTCTATTAAGGTTGTAGACTTCAGCTTGAGCAGGAAGTAACATTCTTTCTAACAAATAGTTTCGGGTTTCTTTTTATCAAAATATCAAATATGAGGAGTCAGAGGTGGGTGCGGTGGATGACAATTCTGGAAGGGAGTTGGGAAAGCTAAAACATAAAAGCTGGTTGAAATGGAGTAATAAAGAAATTTGGACTGATGTGTGCCCTGGCTATCTTCTCTACTTAGTGTGTTATTCAGTTTAAGAGATGTTTTAGGAATTTGTAACTACAGTTAGAAACGTGGGCACGAGTAAGAATTTTAGTTTCTAAAGCGTCGTGAGTACATTAGATGATACACTAGTAGAAACCGGGCAATTTGCCCCGGTTCGTAAGGGCCTTTAGCCCTAGATTTCGAACCGGGGCTGCGAAAGCGGGACTAAAGGTCCAAACTTTAGCCCCGGTTCAGTTACGAACCGGGGCTAGAGGTCCAACCACGTGGCCTGCTAGACGCGCTGGACGGCAGGACATTTAGCCCCGGGTCGTGTTACGAACCGGGACTAAAGGTTCCCTGCCGCGGCAGCATTTTGTGCCATTTGGCTGCCGCGGCAGGGGATGGGTTTTAGGGGTTTGTGTTTTTCTTTTCATTTTGTGTTTTGTGTTCAATTATTTTTCATTCTGTGTTTTCATTAGAAACAAGTTTTCGTATACATACAAAACGTTACTCCCTCCGTTCAGAAATATAAGACGTTTTAGCTTTGTGAATAGAATGTATCTAGATGTCTTTTAGTGTATAGGTTCATAGAGGTTTGGAGTGAACCTACACACTAAAAGGGTCTAGATACACTTCTTTCACAAAGCTAAAACATCTTATATTTTTAAACGGAGGGAGTACTACACAGTACTTGGCCACATTGACGCAATATATAATATAATTACTCTTACAAGCATATATGGAGTCCCAACAAGGTCCAGAGCATGTCTATTTGATTACATGGAGATCATTACATGGATGCTTTAGGGTCTACTTATACAGTATTCTCTGCGTGGGTCTATGACCTCGTCGAGAAAAAATGCAGCAAATTCCTCTTGGATTGCTATTAGGCGGTCCTCTGGTAGGAGCTTGTCCCGCATCGCGTCCAACTATGTAAAAAGGAGATCGTATGGATTAGACTCAACACGATTTTTTGTAATAAAAATAAAGGGTGAATATATTGTTTACTTACTCGAACATTTTCCGAGGGCTTCTCAATACTAATGCGAATGAACTCGCACACGTAGAATCCACATAGATTAGTTCCCTATGGCTGCCTCGCGCACTTTACAAGAATAGAATTCAATCAAATAATAACGCTAGCATGATAAATGCACATAAACTAGAATCAAATAATAGCGCTGGAGGGGTTCCTGTTCCTCCTATGTCTCAAGGTTCGGCCCGCCAGGCGGCCATCACGAACCACTTCTACCTCGAGCTCACGCCGGAGCAACGGATGGATCCCCATTGGGATCCCGACAACCTCGACACCTGGAATGCCTTCTTCGCAAACCGGCGGGAAAGGGAGCTCGTCAGGTACGAGGGTGATGGCCCGCCCCAAGTGAATCACAACGAGGCTGGTCGCCGCCTGTGGTGGGTGAACCGGACTATCGCCGGTGTGATGCGCTACATCGCCATGGGAGACCATCCTCGCCTGAGGTACCCGCACTTTCACCAGCAGCATAGCCACAAGAATGGTGGTGGTGGTGAAGGCCTAGGACGTATTGGGGTAGTCATCCGGGAGCCCCCTCCTCCGCGCGTCGTGAATCCGAGGCCGGAGGATCCATCCACGTGCTACGAGGAAGGGCCGAGGATCCATCCGCGTGCTACGAGTGACGATGACGACGATGACGATTCCGAGGACGACCCAGAAGCTATGTACTACATGGCTAGATATGATTATGACTAATTTTTACATTTTAATATTAATAAATGTCTAGCCACAAAAAGTTTCAATACTACCTATTGAGATCGAGAAAGTTCATATCCATATACATATAAGAAGATCATTAAAAATAAAGGTTTAATAATATTGTACATCACCAACATCTACACATGTTAGGGTTTTCTTCTAATCCGTAACCATGGAGCATCTTCCTTATTTAACGGGATGCTTGGGTCATCCTTCACAACAAAGGGCGGAATTTCATGAAACTTATCATAATCGTCTGACATGTCTGTCTTATCCTCCACCCCCATGATGTTTCTTTTTTCTGAAAGAACTATGTGGTGCTTTGGCTTGTCGGATGATGTATTCTTTTGCTTATCTTTCCTTTTTCTCGGTTTGGTAGACATGTCCTTCACATAAAAAACCTGAGCCACATCATTGGCTAGGACAAATGGTTCATCTCTATACACAAGATTGTTGAGATCCACTGTTGTCATTCCGTATTTCTTGTCTACCTCAACCCTGCCTCCTGCCAGCTTGACCCATTTGCACCGAAACAAAGGAACCTTAAAAAAGGTCCATAGTCAAGTTCCCATATCTCCTCTATGTAACCATAATATGTATCCTTTTGCCCATTCTCGTCTGTTGCATCAAATTGGACACCACTGTTTTGATTGGTGATCTTTTTATCTTGGGCGATTGTGTAAAATGTATTCCCATTTATCTCGTACCCTTGGAAAGTCAATATAGTCGAAGATGGTGACCTGGCCAACAAGTACAACTGCTCTCCAACATTTATGTCATTCATGAGATGTGACTGCAACCAACCGCCAAAAGTCCTCATATGTTCATCTCTAATCCGGGAGCCAGGCTTCCCCGGGTTGTTGGAGTGTACAATATTCTTGTGTTCCTCGATATACGGAGCCACCAAAGTGGAACTTTGCAAAACTGTGTAGTGTGCTTTAGTGAGAGAATGTCCGTCCATACATATCCTTGCTTTCTTTCCTAGCGTGCCTTTTCCACTAATTCTACCCTCATGCCGTGATTCAGGAACACCGATGGGCTTAAGGTCAGGAATAAAGCCAACACAAAACTCAATGAAATCCTCTGTTCCATATCCCTTTGAGATGCTTCCTTCTAGCCTAGCACGGTTATGAACATATTTCTTTAACACTCCCATGAACCTCTCAAAGGGGAACATATTGTGTAGAAATACAGGACCAAGAATGTTAATCTCATCGACTAGGTGAACTAGGAGGTGAGTCATAATATTGAAGAAGGATGGTGGGAACACCAACTCGAAGCTGACAAGACATTGGACCACATCTTTCTATAACCTTAGTAGACTATCTAACTGATTACCTTTTGAGAAATTGCATTGAGAAACGCACATAGCTTCACAATGGGTACTCGAACATTTTCCGGCAGGAGTCCCCTCAATGCAATCGGAAGCAGCTGGGTCATAAGCACGTGGCAGTCATGAGACTTTAGGTTTTGAAATTTTTTCTCTGCTATATTTATTATTCCTTTTATGTTCGACGAGAAACCAGACGGGACCTTGATACTGTAAAGGACTTCAAAAAAGATTTCCTTCTCTTCTTTGGTAAGAGCGTAGCTAGCAGTACCTTCAAACAGCTCTGGATGCATGCCGTCTCGGTCTTTTATACGTTGTTGGTCCTGCCGTGCTTCAGGTGTATCTTTGCTCTTCCCATACACGCCCAATAAGCCTAGCAGCGTCACGCAAAGATTCTTCGTCAGGTGCATCACGTCAATTGCAGAGCGGACCTCTAGGACTTTCCAATAGGGTAGCTCCCAAAATATAGATTTCTTTTTCCACATGGGTGCATGTCCGACATCGTCCTTCGGAACAGATTGTCTACCAGGACCCTTTCCAAAGATTACTTTTAAATCCTTCACCATGTCAAATACATCATCACCAGTACGGCGGATAGGCTTACACCGGCTGTCTGCCTCACCATTGAAATGCTTACCTTTCTTTCTTAGGATGTGCGAGGGTGGAAGAAAACGACGATTCCCCGGGTACACATTCTTCTTATATTTATCCAAATATATACTTTCAGTATCATTTAAACAGTGTGTGCATGCATTGTATACCTTATTTGTCTGTCCTGAAATGTTACTAAGAGCAGGCCAATCATTGATTGTTATGAACAACAACGCTCGTAGGTCAAATTCCTCCTGCTTGTTCTCATCCCACACACGTACACCTTGTCCGTGCCACAACTGTAAGAGTTCTTCAACTAATGGCCTTAGGTACACATCAATGTCGTTGCCGGGTTGCTTCGGGCCTTAGATGAGCACTGGCATCATAATAAACTTCCGCTTCATGCACAACCAAGGAGGAAGGTTATAAATACACAGAGTCACAGGCCCGGTGCTATGACCGCAGCTCTGCTCCCCAAAAGGATTCATGACATCTGTACTTAGACCAAACCATAAGTTCCTCGCATCACCTGCAAAGTCCGGAAACTCTCTCTCAATTTTTCTCCACTGCGAACCATCAGCGGGGTGTCTCAACATCTCGTCTTTCTTACGATCTTTCATGTGCCATCGCAACAACTTGGCATGCTCTTTGTTCCTAAATAAACGTTCCAACCGTGGTATTATAGGATCATACCACATCACCTTGGCAGGAACCCTCTTCATGCGGCGCTCGCCCTCAACATCACCACGGTCATCTCGTCTTATCTTATACCGCAATGCAGTGCATACTGGGCATGCATCCAAATTCTCATACTCGCCGCAATAGAGGATGCAGTCATTAATGCATGCATGTATCTTCTGCACCTCTAATCCTAGAGGGCAGACAACCTTCTTTGCTTCGTAGGTACTGGCGGGCAATTCGTTATCCTTTGGAAGCAACTTCTTCATTATTCTCAGCAACTTTTCAAATCTTTTGTCAGTCACACCGTTCCCTGCCTTCCATTGCAGCAATTCCAGTGTGCTACCCAGTTTTTGTGCCCATCTTCACAATTTGGGTACAATAATTTTTTGTGATCCTCTAACATCTTCTTAAACTTCAACCTCTCCCTTTTAGTTACACATTCTTCCTGGGCATCAGCAATGGCCCGACTAAGATCATCATCGGGAAGATCTGATGCCCGTTCTTCATCTTTTTCTTCATCAATGTCTTCCATTGTACTACCATCGTATTCAGGGTAGTCGTTGTCATTCTCTTCTTCTTCGTTGTCTTCCATCATAATCCCTCTTTCTCCATGCTTGGTCCAATAATTATAGCCGGTTATGAAACCGGACCGAAACAGGTGGCTGTGAAGGACTCTTGAGGAAGAGTATTCTTTATGATTCCGACAGACACCACATGGACAAGACATAAAACCACTCCGCTTGTTTGCCTCGGCCATAAGAAGAAAAGAATGCACGCCTTTAATGAACTCGTTAGAGAGTCGGTCAGCGTACATCCATTGCCGGCTCATCTACAATATATAATTAATTAAGTACATCAATCATAATCATAATTAATTAGTACTAATCTAAAACTAGCAACCGGGACTAAAGATATGATGAACCTTTAGTCCCGGTTGGAGGCAACATGTCGACACTATGTCCTCAGTGGGCAGCACTAAGCCAGTAAATTAAATTCCGACACTATTTTGGGTGGGTGGCAGCACTATGCCAGCGTGAGTGTGTCGACATTATGTCATCAGTGTCCGACACTATATTGTGCTGCTTAATCTATAAATAGGTATGCATTCTTGTGAAGAACTGCAAGATGGTGTGTGAGACCAGGGACACCACTACGGCGGAGATTCTCAAAGATGTCTTAGGACCTCGTCCTCAGACATCTTCGAGGAGCTCGCCGTAGAGGCACTCTCTAATATGTGAAATTACTTAGCTCCACCAGCATACTGATTTAGCTAGAGAAGATATAAACCGAAAGATGGTGTGGGAGAGCAGGGACACCACTACGGCAGAGCTTCTCGAAGATGTCTTAGGATCCCGTCCTCAGACATCTTCGAGGAGCTCGCCATAGAGGCACTCCCTAATATGTGAATTGTGATGTCTTCTTATCAAGCTTTTATGAATTAACCCTATCTTTGTTATAAATTTTTCAGTTTGTTGAACGCAGGTAGACGAAGAAGGATATTTTCCCCAGCTAGCTAGTTAGTTAGAATGATGAACTCACGCATGTGTGTGCTTCTAAAATCAATTTTCGAGACTCTATGTGCCAAAACAAGATATATATTGATAGAATAATCCACATATTGTGATATTTACCTTAGAGTTTCTTACATTAATACAAGATAGATAGAATCTAAACATTGATATCATGCTATCACTGCAAAAATTACTACCAAACTAAATCCACAAATCCATCTATAAGATAGAGCATGAAATGAGATAATATAGCAATGAGAGTTCAAAGGATGAAGTTGCTCACCTTTTAGAACCTTTGGATAGATGGGGCACCACAAAATCTAGACAAATCTTGAGGAAAAAAAGAGCATGAACTCGAGCTTGTAGCAAAAAAGAGAGAGAGAGGAGAGCCACCAGCTTGAATGGTGGCTCGGGCAGGAGAAGAAGAAGATATAGCCAGACCTTTAGCCCCGGTTCGTGGTCCATCTTTAGCCCCGGGTCGTGTAACAAACCGGGGCTAAAGGGTCTGACGTCCGACCCGGCCTGCCTGAAACCCTTTAGCCCCGGTTTATTACACGACCCGGGGCTAAAGGTCCTGTTTGAACCGAGGCTAGTGTCTGCCACCCCCCTGGGGCCAGTTCTAGCCGTTGGACCGGGCATTAGTCCCGGTTTGTAGCAAAACCGGGGCTAATACCCCTGGACCAAAGGTCTGTTTTCTACTAGTGATAATACGTTCTTTATGAATATTTTTTTTGGTAGTTCTCTATTTTCCCCTGAATCGTGACATGTTCTCTGGATTATTAATGCGCAACATTATAGCACAGTCGTTGGTCTTTTCAGTGCACCAGCTACCTCCCATCCCTTTACGTTTCTTCTCCTCCCATTATAAATATATGAATTTGAAAAGTGAAATGGAAGAAATGATAGAGACGACCATAGGCAAGGGTCGGTGAGTGAGGACCATAGGCACTGGAACGTCTATCATTTCTGGACATTTTCACTTTCTCGGTTGTCATATAAATGAGTATGAGAGGCATCGGGATAGGGCAATGCAGCACAGCTCATCGCATAGTAATGTCGGTGCTGCAGCTAACTAGCATCCGGTTACTCTGGCCTGTAGCTCGGTTGTAACAACTACATGTCGCGAATACATCTCTAGCAGGCTCGGTTGTAACAACTACATGTCGGAGGAGATCCATAGGCTCGACCAGCAGCAGCCCGACATCTCCTACAAGGGTTAGGCTTCTACTGCCAAATACAAACGCAAATCTGGCATATCCACCGCGTTCTTTGCACTTTGTCCTGTGGCCTGAGCTGCAGGTTCGTTCCCCTGCTTTCCACCGATGCGCGGTTCGGTGTGCGCGTGCCGATCGTTCCACTGTCTCCGTTTTGCTTGATTCTATGGTGACCGTTGTTGTTCAACTGATGTGAATGCACGACCAATGTGTCGGTCAGAAAGAATTGTATGATTCTGTAAATAATGTGTGCAGCTAGTGCAGATCCATAATTTATAATTCTGAGACCAAGTTGTATAGGGTCATGAAACATAGCTGATGGAAGTTATTGCATTTTAGAACATAGCTAAGGAGCTGGATAACTGATAAGCTAAACTACAAAGGCAAATTTCCCCGCTTCCCCCTCCCCCCCGTGTCGCCTCCCCGAGTGAGGCGGGGGCTCCTCCCTCCCTATAGAGCCTATCCTCTCTCATGAGCCCCCTCCCGCCGCCGTCGGCTTGCGCCATGGAGTTGCCCGTGTGGTGTGGGCGGCGGCCTAGATTTTCCCCGCGCGCGACGCCGCTACTCGGGAGGACGCGGTTTGCGCTGGCGTCCCCAGGCCGACGAGGTTTCCAGTGGCGGAGCACTGACTCTGGGTGCTTGCTCTGCTACGACACTGCTTCTTGGCAGCAGGGAGGTTACCGCTAGCGGTGGCTCGACCCAAATCTAGGACCTTTAGTCCCAATCTGGGTCTGAACGGGCCGGTTCGTGAGACAGTGACTCTTTCTGGAAGTGGGGATGGACGCGACGATGACTGGGTGGTGGAAGTGGAGTCGGCCTGCTGCAGCGTGGTGGCAGGGGCTTTAGGGGCCCGATCTGGCTTGGTATGCCCCTACTTCCTCGTCCGATCGGCTGTTGCAACAACGATGGAGGTAGTTCCCTCCCGCGCGGTTACACTGTTGCCGCCACGTTATCTGTTGTTTCCATTTTCCACCTTCTAGGCGTCGCATCGGTTCACAGTGAGACGATGCTGGTGGCGACAAGACCGTTGTGGTGCATGCTGGTGGGCGGTATTGATGGGTGGAAGACTAAATATCGTTCGTGGTAGTGTTTTTTGGGATTGGGAGAAATCCTTGTCGGTCTTCCAAACGAACAGGGTGATGCCTACGGGATCGTCGTTCCTTCTTCAACATTGTCGGGTGTACCCCTTTCCCACCCACCTTTGTGTATGACGGAAACCCTATGCCATGTCTGGGCAGTAGCGTTGTCATTGTCGCAATCCTTCTTGAAGGTGTTGCTTGGTATGCGATGTCTCAGAGCTCTAGGAGCATGGTGGTATATCTTCGACGGGCGCAGCGGTTACGAGCCATCTCTGTTTCATTGATCTATATTTGTTAGCATTACCTTCTCTTTCCTTTATATTCCCCTTTCTTCCTCTCATTTTTTGTTTGGGTTTTGCTTGTGTTATGGCTATTACACCCCTCCTTAAAGAAGGCAATGTTACCACTGTCAGTGGTGGGTGGATTTAGGCCTATACAACACATGGGTGTAATCCACGATTCCTGTCCTCAGAGACCTCTGCATACAATACTCAAAGGCCTGCGACCAGAATCTCTCAACCGACCTGATATGTGGGACTACAAGGTGGCTCTCTGGAGGATTCCAAAGACCAGACGTATGTCCAAGGAGGATTGAAGATCGACTTAATGTGCAAGGCAAGATGAAGACCTTTCGTGACCAGGGAAAACTCTGACACTAGTGGCTATATATATATATATATATATATATATATATATATATATATATATATATATATATATATATATAGGACATATTCGTACTACACCCGGGTGTAACTACACCCACACGTGTTTCACACTATATAGGCAGTATCTATCATACCGGAAGGTATGTATGCGTAATATAAAGTATATAAAAATATTTGGGCAGTATATATACTATTTTTTGGTAGTATGTAATTTTTATTCACGTACTCTTTTTGTACGTACAAATTTGACGGTATTTTACATATATAGTTCAAACTATGGGTGCACTTATAATTTTTTCACCTAACTTGCTTGTAAGTATCTTAGATATAGTATATGAACATACTCAAATAGATAAAGTATTACAAATACTTCCGTAAGGTAGTATATGAGAGGTGGGTGTAGTTATACCCGGGAGTAAGAAGTATTTTCCATATATATATATATATATATATATATATATATATATATATATATATATATATATATATATATATAGAGAGAGAGAGAGAGAGAGAGAGAGAGAGAGAGAGAGAGTGGCGCTATTTGACATCCAGAGTGTAGAATAGTTATTCTTCATCCAGTCTGAAAATACTTCTTACTCCTGGGTTATATATATATATAGCTCTGCTATTCAAGAACCGGTTCCTGAATAACTATTTAGGAAGCACTATTTACTGTCACACGAACAGCAGGAACACCTTGTTAACTTCCACGCGAACACGAGTTACCTTTATTTTCTTTCGAAGTTAACTTCCAGTCTGTAGTAGTAATAATAAATGTTAACTTCCATCTGTGCAAGTTAACGTCCGCGAACTTCTTAACTTCCCCCATTTGTACAAGTTAACTTCCACTTCTATGCTAGTTAACTTCCTGACGGAGCACCTGTTTTCTTTCAGGCGAACACACAGGAACCCCTTGTTAACTTTCACGCAAAAACGAGTTAACTTCTTTTTCTTTTCAAGTTAACTTCCAGTCTGTAGCAGCAATAATAAATGTTATCCTCTACCTGTGCAAGTTAACTTTCGTGAACTTCTTAACTGTCCCTTGTGTATAAGTTAACTCCCTCTTTCTATACTAGTTAACTTCCTAACGGAGCATCGTTTTTTCTTGTTTTTTTGCGGACTGAATATTAACTTCCGCTTGTGCAAGTTAACTTCCGCGACCCTTCTTAACTTCCTCGTGTGTACAAGTTAACTCCTTCTTTTTTTATACTAGTTAACTTCCAGAAGGAGCACTGAAGAGGGGCCTGACGATAGGGAGAGGAGGAGGAAGAAGGTAGTTAGGTGGGGAGGAGGGCGCGGTGGCGCGCGGGCCGGAGGGCGCTCGGGGCAGAGGAGGCCGGCGGCACGCTGGGAGGTAGGTGGCCAGCGGCGCGTGGGGAGGAAGGTTGTCGGCGACACGCGGCAGAGGAGGCCTGCAGGGAGGACGGCGCGGCGGCGCGCGGGCCAGAGGCCGCCCGGAGCGGAGGAGGCCGACGGAGTGCGGGGAGGAGGATGGCCGACGACGCGGGGCGGAGGAGGCCGGCGGCGCGCGGATCAGAGGAGGTAGGTGGCGCGCGGGGTAGGAGGACGGGGCTGACGACGCGGGAGAGGAGTAGGACGGAAGGTAGTTTAGGTGGGGGTTGCTAGATAGTTATCTAGGAACCTCTTAAAGGGGTGTTTGTGAATAGTCATGTCGTATATATATATACCCTTAACCCTATATATATATACCCTAAACCCTATATATATATATATATATATATATATATATATATATATATATATATATATATATATATATATATATATAGAAACCCTATTCAGCACCCAGGGTGCAGAATAGTTATGTTGCATCCCACATATTTTTATGTTCTCACATACAGAAATATATGTTTTGTATACTAATAATTATGTTTATGTTCATCAGAAACGTAAAAAATCGACATAAAAATATGATTTATGAGTCATTATAGTGTTAAAACATAGAAAATACACATTTTATGTCGTATTTTTATATGGCATGTAAACGAATTTTTTTATACTGGAAGACATTCACCTAGAGAAGACACGCCATAATCATCGAAGTTGTATCAATTAGCCTTAGTCATAAAACCTAGATTCATCTACTCTTGCGGGTCCTGTTATAAAGCCATCGAGATCATTGTGTAGCCACATTGTATAATCTCTTGATCACTTTGTCAATAAAGTCTGATAGAATCCTCCCCATTATATACATACCTTTGTCTTTGAGATTCAAACCTGCTGACCCGAGCCGGTTGCCAAACAAATAAACTATCTTTCAACTTTTGTAAGTGAGATTGCCGCGTGGTCATGAAAACTATCCTTCATCAACCACTAAACAACAAACAAAGCTCAACATGATGGTGGAAAATCCGACAACACCTCCCTTGTACCGTCAGACATCCACGACAGGCAGGCAGTTGAAACAACATAGTTTATATATATGAATCACAAAGTAGAGTAAACAATAGAGGCCAAATAAAATGTGACGTAAAGAGTTATGGAATACTGCAGTTTTGCGGTGAAGAGTTACATAATACTTCTATTAGTAGGAAAGCCATCTGAAGATTTCTAGCATTGGAAGTCTAGTGTTTCATGAAAATTCTTTTTCTGAGTTAGTGTTTTCACATATAACTTTATGTGTGCAATGTCCCAGCGAAGGAGCCTGCCTGGGGCAATCGAAATTTTCCGGCGTCAGTGATCTTCTTGGGCACCACACACAAAAAGAGCCTTCAGTGTACACTACTTTGGGGGGGGGGGGGGGGGGGGTTACTAGGCCCGATCAATACTAGTGTATGAATATTGCCTTCAGCTGGTCCGCCAATTTATTTGACATCTTTCTATATATGAATCATATCATGAGCGTGCAATAATTTGGCCAACTAATAATGTTACAATAGAGAATGTGTTTCCAGAAAATGCCGACCATCTCAAGAGAGAGTATGCTTTAGCGAAACCGCATGCAGGTTGCTAGTCATAAAGATATATATTTTTCCATATTCTTGTTCCTATTTGCTTAGACATGTGAGACCTTAGGAAATCGAATTCACATGTCCCTAGCCGCATCAAAGTACCGAGCAGCCAACAACTTCCATGCCAAGTGGTAGACAACATCGAAGTACCGAGCAGTCAACAACTGCCAAACCAAGTTCTAGCCAGCCGACTCCCCCTCCAGCTGCACCCAAGCCCACTTCCAGCAAGAAGACTCTCTTCCCACCTACACGCAAGTCCATTGCCTCTCTGGATACTATGGGGAGAGGGCAAGGTCGAGGACGGGTGAACGCCTCTGTGGGGCGGGCATCCCGTGAAGTTTTTCAGTGTGTAGATATTGCTCTCTACCTTTGGTGGACCAAAGTTGGGGTGAGCCCATTAACATCACAAGAGAGAGGCACCACACGCAGTAAGAAAACACTTATTTTCTAGCTTGAACTGACGATCTAGATGAGTTTTATCCAGCTGGGAGTAGTCTCATGGGATCGGGGTATTCACCAGGCTTATGCCTATTGAGGTTGGAGACTTCAGCTTGAGCAGAAAGTAACATTCTTGCCAACGAACAGATCTGGGTTTCTTTTTACAAAAATAAGTATAAAATATGAGGGTCACAGGTGGGTGCGGTGGATGATAATTCTGGAAGGAGTTGGGCAAGCTAAAAGATAAAAGCTGGTTGAAATGGAGTAATAAAGAAATTTGGACGGATGTGTGCGCTGATTTCAGCTCCTTTGCAACTGCAATATATATCCCAAGTTTTGACTAGTTTGCTATCTTCTCTACTCAGTGTGTTATCCAGTTTAAGAGATGTTTTAGGAATTTGTAACTACAGTTAGCAACGTGGGCACGAGTAAGAATTTTAGTTTTCCTAAAAGGGTCATGAGTACATTAGATGATAATACGTTCATTATGAATAAAATTTTCGGTAGTTCTCTATTTTTTTCCCTGAACCGTGACATGTTCTCCAGATTATTAATGCGCAACATTATAGCACAGTCCTTGGTCTTTTCAGTGCACCAGCTACCTCCCGTCCTTTTACGTTTCTTCTCATCCCATTATAAATATGTGAATTTGAGAAGTGAAATGGAAGAAATGATAGAGACGACCATAGGCAAGGGTCGGTGAGTGAGGACCATTAGCGCTGGAACGTCTATCGTTTCTGGACATTTTCACATTCTCAGTTTTCACATCAACGAGTATGAGAGGCATCGGGATAGAGCAATGCACTACAGTTCATAACATAGGTAATGTCGGTGCTGGAGCTAACTAGCATCGTCCGGTTACTCTGGACCGCAGCTCGGTTGTAACAGCTACAAGCTTGAGGTGCCGATCGTTCTCCTGTCTCGGTTTTGTTTGATTGTATGAAGACCATTGTGGTTCGGCTGATGTGCGTACATGACCAATGTGTCATTCAGAACGAACTGCTCGATTCTGTAGATGATGCCTGCCGTGCAGTGCTGATTCATAATTGATAATTCTGAGACCAGTTGTATATGGGGTCATGAAACATAACTGATGATGGAACCTATTTGCATTTTAGAACACAGCTAAGGATCTGGATAACTGAGAAGATAAACCGCAAGACAAATTTCCCCGCCTCTTTCCTGTGTGGCAGATTTTACTGTAGCTATTCTATGGTTTGGTTACTGCACATTCGGGTCGTTGAGCTGGCATTTCATCCATTAAACTATGTGGATGAAAATGTTACGGAAGTAAGAAACCTGAGCAGTACGTCCACCACAAATGGGACTGCAGTTTACTTCATATTGGTAATGAACGTGTCAACTATATATGATACCAGTATGAACAAAAAACGAAATGTTGTAGCTGTGTAATCGTTCACCTTTTCCAGAATTGTTGATAGCACAGTTTCCATTGGTTCGTGGTACATTTTTATATGATGTTTATGATTTCAACAAGATGGGTTATGTCAATCAAGTTGCTTTTATAGCCTTCTTATGTTTACATGCCATTAAACGAGTAAACGAAAACGCATCTTGTCATCTAATAAATTTCAAGTGTACAGTCACCAAGTATTATGTTTTCTGTAAGCTTCAGTCACATATTCCCTTTTGTTCTTAACGATCTAACGTTCTAAGGGTGTGTTTGTTTGGGCTCCCAGCCAACAGCTTCCAGGCTGTGACAGCTGGAGCCCAAACAAACATCAATTTTTTGATAGCCGCTTTGGTGGAGCGTTGGACAAAATTACACTAGCACTGGGAAGTTGCGAAATTAATGCAGCTTCCGGCTCACCCAAGGCCATCCTTCAGTGAGTGGTTTTGGTTCAGATCCGGGCAGCCCGAAGCAATTTTTTGAGAACAAATTGTACGACTTAACAAGTTGTACAAAGCTGCTTGTGGTTGATCGGTTACTCAACTTCATGTAGAATACTAGAGGGAGGAGGTCCGAATATAGATATATCAATTGTTCCTTCCCCTGATTGGCCATTTTAGTTCACAACTTTCTATAGTGAATCAAGTCATGAACATGCCTCAATTTAGACAACTAATATTACAACAGAGAAAGTGTTTTCAGAAAATCTCGATGGTCACAAGAGAGAATTTGTTTTGGCGAAACTACAAGCAGATTGCACGTCATAAAGATGTTTGTTTTCCATATTATTGTTCAAAACTTCTATGTATTTGAGCATCTAAGGCATTTGGAAATGTAATTCAGATATTCGCTGGCAACTTCTAAGAAATCATCGGTGATATTATCATTTCTTCCAAAAATTACTATCTCAACATTCCTATAAGAGTGCTAATGTCTAATGTATAAACTCATGATCTATGTAGTTGATTTTCTCTATTGCTTGAGTTGCACTCATTTTTGGCTGGTTGATGGCCGAAATGAGGGATTCTTGCTGGAGACTGGAGGAGGCAATCAGAATAAGGAAACACACATGAGGCACTTAGGAGCAAGGCTAACACGTAGCTCATCAATATAAACATCCGAATGCGAAGTAGAGGAAACAATAGAAGATAGAAAAACGTACATTCAGAGTTAGGCCATAAGGAGAATAATATTTGAGATAGAAAAATTTCTACAGAAATTCCAAATCAAGGCGATATTTTTCATCAACTAAGAGATTATCACCGGAAAAAGATAAATATAGTAGTTTTATTTTCACTTCATCTTCAGAAATACCAAATAGTTTAAATTGAGAACATCTATCTTCTATCATTTTGCAGATGGTCCATTGCAGTTTTACTTTCATCTCCTAAAAAAGCTTGTTTCATAACACTTTTAACAGCACCAATAGTGTTCTGGTACTCGTTTTCGAGTTTAGAGGGTTTATTAATATTCTTCTTAATAGAGTGAACATAGCTTAGCAGAGAGGCTTTCATAATTTTAGAAGTCATTGTGGCTACAATAAAGTAAAAATAGTAAATGGTAAAAGTAACTTTTAAGTTCCCTTACCAAACCAACCTACCAATAACGCGATGCTCTCCGACAACGATGCCAGAAAAGTATCTTGACGTATCCTAAGTGTAGGTAGGATATCTATTGTAGTATCTTTCAATATAGAAAAGGATATTGAACCCACGAGAAGTTGAGGATATTGGCTAGAATGTTTCAATAAGTAAACAATAAAATATGCAATGGTTTTGTGTTCTGGAGGTTTATAGTTTGTAGAAAAGTAAATTACTATAAAGTAAATCGCAAGGAAGTAAATGCTTTTTTTCGGAGAAAGCACAATTCTCTATATAGCAAGAGGACAAGCTCAAATATGTGTTCTTATATGTAACAAACATTCTAGAGGGTAACATGGATTTACTTAGCATAAAGATGTCTACAATAGCATGGTAAGCATCTTGTCAAGTGTAACTCTCGTTGGACAGATCCTAAAATAGGTGTAGTCATATACATGAGCAGATACACCTCCAATGATTGCTCCTAAGGTTATTTACATGCGTAAACAAAAAATTTATTAAGACATAAAAGTACAACCATTGTTTTACGTTCTAAGGTTCCTGATCAATAACCCTCTAATACAACTCAAAGTCTTAGGACATGGCTTCTGTCATTCTGTCCCTCCCTACTCTCTTCATTAAACTAAGGTACAACCCTATTAGCCCATAAAGGGGAAGTAATATGCAATCGACATTCGCATATTACCATCATAAAACCACATATAAGATTAAAACTTGACCAAATACTAATTGCATACTATATAGAAAACATAGCTAATTCATCCTATGCCTCCAGGAACATGGGGAACTACTAAAAATGGTGAAACATGATATAGATCAGTGACATATGGGATACAACACAATATGAAAATATAACTTCACCACAATATAGTGACAAGTTTTCAAGCACAATCATGCACACACCGCTAGAACAATATCTAGGATTCAATCTACCACAAATTACGAGGGGAATGATGTCGATCTCGAGATGGAGATAGTGCTGATGTTGAGGATGATGAAGATATTGATGGAGGGACTCCTCTCTACGCCAAGGATGGTGTGGAAATATAGCGATGATTTCCCCCTCTTCGGTAGCCTTGGAGTAGCAATATTTGCCCTCTCCCGGAGTGGGAGAAGACTTTCACCTCCGCCGCCACCTCTGTAAATCTTGAGAATATTATGGCATATATTTTCTGTCGAGATGGAGGCGTGGTAAAAAGGGGGAGACGAGATGACGCTCGAGGCCCAAAGGGCCTGGGTAGCGCAGCCTAGTAAGGTGGCCGTGCCACCTGGGCTCGTTTGGCTCTCGTGGCTCTCGTCGCGTGGTTCTAGTGTCCTAGGTCCTTCTCCCAATAAAAAACTTCGGTGGTATTCTTTTTTGAATTAATTGGTGTCCATAAGTTTCCTGAAACAACAAAATACGAATAAGAGGTTTTGCCTTCCCAAAATTAAATACCGAAACAACAAAATTTATAGGGAAGTCTGGTAAATCATCTAAAAATACATAAACAATGGTGAATGGAGTAACTAATAATATAAATGATGATAAAAATGCAAGTATCAGGCCACCTTGGTAAAGTTTGTCCCATTGTCGGTGATGATGTTGTGGGGATAGTCGTACCGCGTAATGATACCCTTGAAGAAAGTGACGGCTGTGGAGCCGTCCAACTTCTTGATGGGATTGGCCTCGATCCACTTGGTGAAGTCGTCCACCGCCATGGTGTCATGTTTGAGTAGAGAGTCATAATATTAGGCACTTTCAGTTGCAACTCCGGGATGATTTGGATTTAGTCACTACTTCAAGAATTAGGATCTCACTAGATTGCCCACTAGTGCTTTGGTGTGACATCGGCACAACATATTTCCCATCGAATATTTTATTTCATGCTCGAATTAAACACATTGAGATTGACTATCTTTTTGAGGTAACGAGTTGCACATAACTTACTACCTATCAGTTGCATAGTTTTGTTGACATGTCCAGTCCTCTTTGATGACCCTAGTTTGATCACCTTAAGTGCTCGCAAACAAGCTATGATGTCACACTCAAGTAGAGAGTCATAATATAAGCCACTTACCATTACAACTGTCAGGCTGAATTGGGTTTAGTGACTTTAGTCATTGCTTCAAGAATGGGGAATTTCACCGGATCGTCCATCGATGCTTTGGCATGACAACATCGGCGTGGCATATTTTCCATCGAATCTTGTGTTTCATACTCGAACGGAACACATCGAGATTGGCTATGATTTTTTGAGGGAATGGTGTGCACATAACCTACTATACCTACCATGTTTATCTCGTCAAAGGATCAACTTGTGTATATCTTCATCAAGCCACTACCATTGCCATTGTTTTAGTCTTGCCGGCTTCATTTAAACTTGCTAGACACCGTTAAAAATGATGGAGGGTGTTATATATGTTGTATGTTAGGTAGCTTCTGATCTAATCCTAAAGGAACCGGTTAATGCATCGTATATGTAACGTCCACTAACATATATACAAGGAACGAAGGTCAAACTAGTTAGCGTCGAGTAGTTTCTTAAATCAGCCTACCTCTCAAAGTTTTACATTGATTAACCCAACCCGTACCTACTATTGGTCATCCCTTGTTTCACTCCTTACATCTGCGATCAGCATGACTCATATTCACTTATCTGAGTAAAAAATAGCACAGCATGACTCATATTCACTTATCTGAGTAAAAAATAGCACAGCGTCACCGAACCTCCACGAGGCCTCACCAATGATCTAAGAAAAAAAACTGCAAGAATGCACGTAGGTCTACAAGGATATCCAGAAAATTTCTTTTCAAGGGTGTTTGTAGTCGTGTTAGGTGGTCTATGGACCTATTTATAACTTTTATTACTTTTAGGTTTCTTTACACTACTGTAAATAATTATTAATAAATCTGTGTAATTTTGCAGAAAAAAAACATAGTTACGGGAGTCCCATCTAAAAGAAAAACCATGAGCACCTATCAAAAGTTGTCTTCAACATATAAAGCGTACGTCAAGTTAAGCTAGATAGTGTATTTTTGTTCTGAACAGGTATATTCCTACGCAGCTACAATAGCTAGCACGTGTACATCTTCTTTTCGTGAACGAATTAGACTACCTATCTACTCCCTCCGTTTCAAAATATAAGATGATTTAGCTTTGTGAATAAAGTGTATCTAGACATCTTTTAATGTCTAGGTTTATCAAGGTTTGGAATGAACCTACACACTAAAAGTGGTCTAGATACACTCCTTTCATAAAGCTAAAACATCTTATATTTTGAAACGGAGGGAGTAGCTAGCTGTTTTGAAATTGAGAAATAGTCACTTTTTGTGCCGTTCGATTCTTTTCGCGAATCTTGACGCGCACTTAGTCGTCGTCGGCCGTCACATCCCGTTCCTTTTTGAGTGTCTTTTTTTTTAATTCTCATTCAACTCAGTTTCTGGAGACCACCGCTCTGTCTTGTCTTCCTAGGAGGGGGAGAGACGGAAGCTATGGTGGAGATGGCAGCGGCGTCGCTGCAGCCAGCTTGGCCTGCGCCGGAGAGCCGGTGCGTCGCGAGCCGGCAGCTTGTGCGTCTTCTAGAACTTTGATTCACGAGCGCGGAAGACGTGTGTGCCACCGGGAACATGGGTATTTCCCCCCGGACTTCTCCCCCATGGCTGTTGTTTTGATTTCGCTCTATTTCTAGGTTTTCTTTGCCGTGCTTGTTTTTGCTGGTGTGGGAGTATGCGATGCTGCAGTTCTTTTGTCGGTGGCAGATCGGAGAAATTCAGTGCTGTATTTTGTGGCGGAGTTTGCTCGTGCTTCTATACGGATGTAGTGCGTTCATGTAGTTGGACTTTCTTTTTTTTTTGGAGATTTTGTCGCTGTGGTCTGAAATTGGGGGAAATGGGGTGGTGTCACGATGTTGTGCAGATTTATACCTTGGTCCACGTTGCTGTAAGCTAGGATTAACGTTTGTTAGTTGATTTTTGTTAGGTGATGTACATGTTAAGTTGTGCTGAAGGATTTTTTCTTAGGTTGATATCATTTTTGTCAGTACCATTTTTTTAGCTTCATTATCGTGCTTGATGCTATGCAGAGCAGTTCATATATTCGGGGGCAGTATCGGGAGGATGCACTCGTAGTTGATTTTTTTTGCAGGCCAGCTTACAACTCGGTAGATCGGCCGAGGCAGCAGCCGTGGTGGTCAAAGCATGGATCGTCGCATGCATGCCGTACATTTTATTTCTGTTGATTCCGTGTTCGTAATGAGGTTAGGGGAAGCAAGTCTCCGGTGACAATAAGTTTTTTGAGTGATTCGTGATGTTCATGTTCATGTTTAGTTGATCTCTTTAATCCACTTTGGTCATAGGAAGGGAAAACATATGTTTAGCTCACTATGTGATACACATATATGGCTCTGATTAATCACTTTCAGATTTGCATGTTTTTTATTTCACCAATTCCCTCTCGATGATCCATGAGGTCACAAAATTTTGCTCCTGTACAGGCTGCATTTAATTTTTTATCAATGTATAACCTGTATTATAGGTTTCTTAAATTATACTCAGTACATCATGCACATGGGCTGCATCTCTACATATACACAACAATCCAACCAATCTTAGCTTCAGTGAAAGTGAAGCAGCATCTCGCCATGACAAAATAAGCTAGTGGCGGGCAAGCAGGCGCTGATGAGATGGAGAACAAATTAGGTTTATCCCACAGAAAGGAATTGGCCTGGCAATACGAAAATGTTTAGTCTTGAATAAGGGGGCACATTTCTCAGTTTAATTTGATTTGTTTCTCAATCTCTCATTATTTTAGTCTTATTATTTATCTCAAATTTCTTTGTTCTCAGTCTTGAATTATTGAGTTATCAGATTCCATTCTTGAATAAGGAACTGCTTTTTTACTCAATTTCCCATCGGTCTCTTATTCTTTAGTCTCTCAGTTTCATTTCCTTAGTCCCTTTTTCTTTCAGTATACATGTCCCTCTATCCATGTAAATGTTTGCGTCCGCCTTTCTTTCTTCAGTTTCTCAACTTATCAAATTTTAAGTCTCTCAATCTTCAATCTTTCTTTCTTCAGTTATAGTGTTGCTTTCGTCGACCTTTGTTATGTTGGGCCTTCCTTTCTTTGTTCGCAGTCTTGAGTTATTTAGTTATCAGTTTTCGGTCATGAATAAGTCGGCTCTTTTTAGTCAATTTTCATCAGTATCTTATTGTTTAGTTTCTCATTATCTTATTACCTCAATTTTTGCCATGGTTTCTTTATTATGTTTCTCAGTTTTTCGTCACTCATTTCTCGGCATTTAAAAAAATTAACCTTAGTCTTTCACTTTCTGAGTAACTCATTTATTGGCATTTTAAAATCTACTCACCGTTGATTCTTTTTTCATCCTGTCATTATCTATATTTCTCCTATTTTCTTCATCTCTTCTCATTCATTTTCTCTTTTTCTCAATTATTAAGGTAGTGTTCCTTCTTTCTTATCTGTTCTTCATTGACTCTTTTTTTCCTCCTGCCATTTTCCCTACTTTTCTTCATCTCTTCTCATTAATTTTCTCTTTTTTTTCAATTGTTTAATTTGCATTCCTTCCTTCTTTCTTATCTTTTTTTATGTCATTGTTAATTACTTTACTTTTCAGTCATTATTGTTTGTTCATTTCATTTCTTGTTTCTTTAGCCTATCTTGTTCAACCTCTCAATATCCTCTGTTTTCTGATTAAATCAGTTAGCTCATTTTCTCTCGTTCCTTTCTCTCATTTTGTCGTTGTTATTTATCTTAGTTTGTTTCATTACTTTCAGTTTGCGGGGAAGGGTTTTTTGTGGGGAACTCCACCTATCCAACAGAGGAAGAGTTTTTTGCAGGGAAGGGTTTTTTGTTTGAGGGGAAGGTTTTTTACCATGGTTTGTTTATTATGTTTCTCAACTTTTCTTCACTCATTTCTCAGCATTTAAAAAAAAGTTTGGTCTCAGTTTCTCAATAACTCACTTATTAGCATTTTAAAATCTAGTCGGGGCTTCCTTTTTATCTTTAGTTGTGGGGAAGGTTTTTTGGTGGGGAACTCAACCTATCCAACAATTTCTTACTTTGGATAGCCCGTTCCAAGCCCGTGTAAACGAGGAGGAACCACCATATATTTTCTTAGCTTTTTTATTCGTGCATTTGTTTGATTTAGTGAAGCATGGGAGCAATATGTTCTTGAAGATATTAAATTTTAATATGCCAAGATCTTGGAAATCACAATGTCCCACTCAAAACTATATGTGCCTCAACACAACATGTTTTCCCTTCTTGTTCCATCCTAGGGATTGACCCCCCTCCTTTTGCTATGTGTTCTTCAGTTGGGGATCTGTCGACCTAGAGATCGCCAACACTAAAGGGGCTGCCTTTTTTGCCGCGAGGTTGATCTGTTGGTCGATGGTGTGCGGCGGGGTTTTCTTGTTGGAGAAGAACGCTTCTACACTGGGCTTTTTTGCTGGGAGAGTTTTGTGGTTTTGCTGAGTGAGTGTTTTACAGGGTTTTTATGTTGGGCCTTCTATACATTTCGCCGAAGAGAGGCCCTAAATGAGGTGCAGGAATCAGAAATTTGAGGAATTCAATGGACTCGAGTACTTAGAGGCCGGAAATGTGTCTGTTCGGGAACAAAGAAACATACACTTTTTTAGTCTCTTCTCTTTTCTTATTGAGTTTTGATTTACAGCTGTCATCATTTCATTGGACTCAAAAAAGTGTCCGTTTCTGAATTACAAAACAGCTAGCTGCCAAATTCTGGAAAAATTCTTTGCATGTAGGGTTAATGAATTACGGGAGTTCACCACGTCTAAAATAAAAACCATGGGCACGTATCAAAAGTACATTGTCCTCAACATAGAAAAGTACGTGTCAAACAAAACTACATGGTGATGCCTTAAATTCTAAATCCAACTATCAATATAATTCGAGTGATGTGGATCAATGTGATGCCTCAGAACAACCTCTTATATTACTTTTAGTATATAATATATGATATTTTTATACATTAAACTTTTTGGTAGTTTTCTCTTATTCCCGAATCTGACATCTTCAGTGACTCATATCAATGAAGAACACTGCAGTACCCACTCTTGTCAATCCCCCATCTAGCTATCCTCCCATCTCGATTCTCCTCATCCCCACTATGTAAAATTCAAAGTCTGAACAAAGAAATGATATGAAGGACCATTGGTACAAGAGATTGAACTACAATTCCAAAGGTTGGAAATGCATGAAAATAACTTCTCAGCTGCTCCTGTGAAAGTACAATATATAAGGTTTTTTCCGAGCCATTTGGACCTGATGATGTAGTCTCTGAGCTTAACTGTGATGCTAGATGTGTTACCCGGTTTAGGAGGTCCTTTGGCTATGGCTGTTAGGAAGGAGATCACGAGTAGATTAGATGAGGTCCTCTTGGATTCAGAAGCTTAAATAAAATCTATAAACATCTCAGTGACACTTGGATAAAATGATTTTCTATATGTTATAAACACAACTAGTAAATAAAACGAAGAACGAACAAACCACACGTAGGGGACACAAGATTTATCATGAAAAACCTCTCCAACAAAGAACTGAAAAACTACGGCACCAGCCAGCAAAACATCTCTATATGGGAGTGTTTACACACCGCCAGGACTATTAGATGCAACTTATTCTACCCGGCGGCTTACAAGAGGTATATATAATGGGTCTTGCTCCGCTCGTCAGAAGTTAGCCTCCTTTATGAATTTGGATCAAACTTTAACACTTTATACATAGAACTTTTTGGTAGTTATCTCCTATTCCTGAATCTGGCAACTTTGTTGACTCTTATCCTTGTGTAACAGTGCAGTATCCACTATTCTCAATCCATCAACTAGCTCTACTCCCTTGTTGATTCTTCCCACCCCATTATATAAACTACAAAATGAGAACACATAAAATCATATAAAGGACCAAAGGAATGCATAAATGTAAGAGGACTACTAAGCATTGGATTGGAGTGTCCATTTATTGACATCATCACACACTCTCAACTTTTATATGGGAGGCACCATGAGAAATCAATGGAACATGGTTTGATCAAATTGTAAGCAACCATCGATGTCTCCATGCTCCATATTCTTTGTAAAAATCGATATGTTTCCTAGTTTAGGAGTTCATGTAGGAATTCACAATTGTAGTTAGTGAATAGATCCTGAGCAGATTAGATGAGATTGTTTACAATTTTTTCTTTATTTTAGAAATCCATCACCCCCACACACACACTCAAGAAATTGATAAATTGTGCTTTATTACTTAAAGAGTTTTAAGCATTACACACGAAAAAAATAGGAATATATAAACAATTAAGCATTCAACATCACTATTCTTTGAAAGCATTCAAAAGATATGCCATTTACATTGACTAAAGTTAATTTTTAAGAAAATTTCCAAGGACTCTTCCTAGGTCTTTAATGAAAGCATATTCTCTCAGAATTACATTACTCAAGAACTTTGACCTACCGACACTCTAAATTCTTGCCTCATCTTTGATCTTGTCAATGATGATATTCATGGGCGGTTGCATGATGATAAAACACTCAGCCGTTGTGCCAGTTCCAAATATCCCATGTGACTAGCATGGCGATTGTAACCAAGGCTTTTCGCTCTCTTCCATTCTCCAAAGCTAGTTTTAACCACAAATTTTTGATAATATCATCATTGGTTGAAAGTGTCGGGATACTGTCATCAAATATGCTCCATGAAAGGATAGCCATCCAAATGCAAACCAAGAAATGACAGTTGAAGAGAATATGCACATCTGATTCTTGAAATTCATTGCATAAAGAAAAATTTCACAAATTGGTATCCTCTGTTTTAAAAGCAATCCGCCGTACATACACAATCTTGCATGACCAACCTATCGCCCACCCTTGCATAGTGACAATTTGATAAGTTGTGTGCGAGGGGCCATTTCAGCCATGGATGAAGGCATGTCATGTACTAGTGTAAGCACTTTGCATAGGTGTTTTCCTAACACAATCTATAATCATATGGCATAAGTTAACAATTAAGATGTCATACCGATATTGTTCTGCAATATATAATTAATCCAATTAGGACCGATTCCGGTTGGTGGCTGGTTTTGGTTGGAGGGGCACGCCCAGCAGCACGAGCAAAGCGAGTCCAACTATTGGAGGAATAATTGTGAAGATTTAACAACCGGGCATGGGCGCAGGAGCAACCGTAGGGTGAGAGAAGAGTGACGATTAACTTCTCCCTTCTTGGGTTGGACCGTAAGCCTGGTTAGGTGACAAGTAAAAAAATCAACATATTTTTTTCAAAATAGGGTTGGACCCTGGCCTCTGCATCCATGGATGCACACAGCCCTTTATTACGAAGTATCAAGTGTATGAAGGTGGTAAAAGAATCTACATATTCTGAAGGGTATGGAAACTTGTTGAGCTATCACAACCCTATTCTTCTTGTTGGGTAGTGCGTATTTACTACTCATATTTCTGTCTTTACTCTAGTCTATACCCATCCCAAAAATAAATTCAGGCAAGCAGTTTTCCCCACCTTCGATCGTCTATAAATGTGCAAGCTTATAGCGGATGAGGAATCTAGACAGACTGAGGTTTAAGGGAGCTATAGGAACAGGTCAGACAACAAGACCCACGACTCCTTCCAAAGCAAGTACTACCAGATGCTTGAAGATTGCTAGCTGGGATTCCTTTGCATTTCTATTCTCTCTAATTCTTTATATGCATGAGCATGGTAGGCATTAAGGAATAGAACGAGACTTCTACTGAAGTAGTACAAAGCTATTCGAATCCATCACGCAGATGCATTTAACTTCCTGTATATGGAGAATATTCTCTGCGTCATATATCGGCACATTTTAGGTCATGTGGAAGCCATGGTAGAGCCCAAACAATACTCCATCGTGAGATTATACCGCTTACTAGGTAAATGCCCGTGCGCTGCTACGGACGGAACTGTTTACATTGTATACCATGTCATAGAATCACTTGTCGTGCTCCATGTGCAATTTTTACTCGACTATTCCACTTAGAAAGAAGTATATCTATTTATTTATTAAAAACAAAACTATTTGCCTAAAATATTTTAGGTACGGACATGTAAAATCATGCTATGTAAAGTATCACTCCTAGTCCAAATTAATTGTCACAGGTTCAATCAACCTAGACAGATTTAGACAATATTTTACCAAAGTCCACGACAATTAAATTAGATCGGAGAGAATGAGATAATATTGCATACCGATCTATACTGCCAAACTCATGCTATAAAAAGTTGAGCCCGGAGAACCTCAGTGTGATGTTCTTAATCGCGAATTGGATGCATAACGGGTATTTAGGACATCTAATACGTGGTTCCCTCAGAGGATAGTTATAGTATTACTATGAGATATATTTCGTACTCTCAAGCAATACTGAGATGGTTGTTGTAGCATTATCCTAGTAGTGTGGTTGTAAGCGTGCATATTGTACCATGGGCTTTCCAGTTATTCAGCAATATATATAGTTTTTTATATTAGACTTAAGATTCAGATTTGGTTTTGCTCTAAAAAAGGGTAGTGGAATTAGAATGATTTAGTACCTCAAACACAATTTTGCACAAACCGGCTTGTTACTTCTTTTGAATGGTCTTTTTAGTGATCACTGGAAACATATTACACTGCTATTCAAATTCTCAAATGCTTGCTTGAATGATTGAAAATTCAGAACATGCTTTGTTTCTCAAGATTTATTGATGAAGCTGCTGCAAAATTACAGAAAGGTAACACCAGACCAACAAAATTGTCCTTATATCCAACAAAATTGTAAAAACATGTCTCTGGTCGGTGGAATTCAGTGATATGCTGATCAAAATCTCATTCTCTCCACCGATGACTGCAGCTCGGGTTGCAGCAGACGAAGAGCCCCATCCCTTCCTCCCCCGCGTGGTGGCCATTTTTACCTACTTGTCATCTCATTTTTTTTGCCGTATTTCAACTCGCAGCATGGGTAAGCTAAAACTTAAATCAAAATTGCCAATCGAGTTGCTCTCAGCCATATAGGAGTATACTGAGTAGCTCTAATCAGTGAGAGCGCAACCTTTACGAGACCTACGGTCATTACTTGATCAGCACATGACAAGATGCAGCACCTAAAGATTTAACTCGCAGATGCTCAAAATCTCGTCCATCCATCTCGTAAAATGAACTATACCTTCCTATAAAACACGGGAAGCGCATGCTAAATAGACAACACACTGGAAGCAGCTGGCTTCTCCATGGAAAAAAGGGGTATGGATAATTATGCCAGCGGGACATATCGCCTAACGAACTGCGTGAGAATAGGAGGCCTAGGGATAACAATATCTGCAATATTGGCAAATACATCGGATGTCCCTTTTTTTTTGCACCGGCGCATGCGGCTGCTGCCGACCACCGCATCCACATTCATGCCACAGCGATCCTTCCAGAAGCGTCTCATTGTAGGAAATTGGTCTGAATGCTGACTTGACGTACACAGGCAAGCCGACAACGCCTTGTGGTTATCTGAGGTGGAGCAGCCCTCCAATGATACATACTACTTGAAAAAAACCAAAATGTAATCTAGATTGATTTTCCTCCTTTGTTATCTACTTCTCTTGCACAAATGGAGCTGTCGAGATCAATTCTTTGATTGTAGCAGCGGTTCCAGTGGGGCGACTAATTCATTTCTGATCTGGATCTTTTTTTCGAAATGGGGAAAAAAGCCCCGGCCTCTGCATTGAAAAAATGCATACGTCCTTTATTAATTATTGAGAACCAAAGTACCCCAGCCATAGTTGTCTCAAGATTATTACAACAGACCAATCACTGATCAGAAAGAGTCTCAATGTGAACTAGCCACCTAAAAAAAGCAAGAAAGTGGGATTGCCAAGGTCCTAACATGTGATTCTATTAATAGGCTGCCAGCCACACCGGTTGAATAATTCTCGCGCAATCATATCCAGGCGGCTGCACCCAACTTCCATGGCTCGTCGGTGTGCCTCCGGCTGTAAACATAACCACGAAAGGGTCCAATGAATAGCTAGAGGAATAACCTGCATAAAAGAAGCACGATTTGATTTGTTAAAAATAAGATCATTTCGGACATGCCAAATAGCCCATAAAAGAGCACATATGCCAACTCTAATCTGGCCTTTAATACTCTTTTCTATTCCATGCAACCAATTCCCAAAAAGATTAGAGATATTTGTTAGAGCTGCCAAACCGAAAGCTATATGTACAATGCGCCACACCACCTGCGCAAGGGAGCAATGAACAAACAAATGATCAATAGTCTCTGCATTATCACAAAAACAGCAAGACTTATCCCTTGCCAATTTCTTTTTAGCAGATTGTCTTTAGTTAGAATAACTTTTTTATGCAGGAACCACATGAAAATCTTTATTTTCAGTGGTACCTTTATTTTCCACAAATATTTTCGTAGGTAGGTTGTATGCCCATTCATAAAATCGAGATACATTGACTTCACCGAAAAGGCACCAGATGAGGTAAGATTCCAAACAAACTTATCATTTTCAGTAGTCAAATTAACATCTATTAATCGACTAAGAAGATGTAGCCATCTCGTCCATTTGTTTCTGGTTAAGTTTCTTCTAAACGCTATATTTATTGGAAACCCCGAAAGAATTGTTGCCACTGTAACGTTCTTGTGTAGGACGATATTATAAATCGAGGGGTACTGCTCAGCAAGGGGCGTCTCCCCCATCCATGAATCTTCCCAAAATCTTGTATCTAGGCCATTCCCAATTTTAAAATAGCCCCTATCAAAAAACTCTCCTTTTACCTTCATCAAACCTTTCCAAAAAGGTGAATCGTCAGGTTTAGCACTAACTTGAGATAGGGTATGTGAGTCAAGATATTTATTTTGGAGTAGCTCTTGCCAGACACCTTCCTCATTTAAGAGTTTAAACAACCACTTGCTAAGTAAATACTTATTTTTAATTTGTAAAACCTCTATTTCCAAGTCCCCCTTGATCTTTGGGGCGGCAAATAATATTCCACTTAGAAAGTCTATACTTTCTTTTATGGCCATCGCTCTGCCAGAAAAATCTCGATCGAAAGAAATCCAATCTCTTACTCGCCCCTATGGGTATTTCGAGAAAGGAAAGCATATACATGGGCAAACTAGTGAGCACGGAGTTGATGAGTATTAAACGATCTCCATAGGAAAGAAATTTACCAATCCAGCTACTAAGTTTCACTTCGAAACGGTCTTCTACTGGCTTCCATTCCCCATTCTTTAACTTTCTAAAATGAATTGGGATTCCCAAATATCTAAAGGCGAAAACTCCCACTTCACAACCAAAAATATCTCTATATTGGTCCTGCACATCTTTTGCTTTACCGAAACAGAATATTTCACTTTTATGAAAGTTAATCTTAAGACCTGAGAGCTGCTCAAATATACATAAGATCAATTTCATATTCAAAGCTTTTTCCAAGTTATGTTCCAAGAAAATAATTGTGTCATCAGCATACTGAAGTAGAGATATTCCCCCCTCCACTAAGTGAGAAATAAGGTCATCTACCTGACCATCCTCCTTAGCTCTCGCTATTAAAACAGCAAGCATATCAGCCACTAGGTTAAAAAGAATAGGTGACAGCGGGTCACCTTGTCGTAAACCTTTTTTTGTTTGGAAGTAATGTCCTATGACATCGTTTACTCTAATACCTACACTACCTCTATTAACAATGTCGTTAATCCAGTCACACCATTTTGGATCAAAGCCTTTCATGCGAAGCGTTTGTTGCAAAAAGTCCCAATTTACTTTATCATATGCCTTCTCGAAATCAATTTTTAGAAGGACACCATCTAATTTTTTTCGATGAAGCTCATGAATGGTCTCATGAAGGATAACTACCCCTTCAAGAATATTCCGACCAGGCATGAAAGCAGATTGCGTAGGTCTAATTACCTTGTGTGCAATCCCGATTACCCTATTTGTACCAACTTTTGTGAAAATCTTGAAACTCACATTCAGTAGACAAATGGGTCTATATTGCTGAATTTGAATGGCATTTTCCTTTTTTGGTAACAGAATGATTGTTCCAAAGTTAAGGGGGAAGTTCACCGGAGTGAAAACTATGAAACATCCGCATAAGGTCTTCCCTAATGATAGACCAACAACTTTGATAAAACTCCGCGGGTAGACCATCTGGTCCTGGAGCCTTATTTTTCTCCATTTGCATAATAGCCTCATAAACCTCAGCCTCTCTAAACTCGGATATGAGAATACTATTTTCTTCTGGAGAAATTTGTGGGATGTCGAGAGTTTCAGATTCAATCAAAGAGAAATTATTTTTAGCCGATGGCCCAAATAAATTATTGTAATATTCGGTGATGTATACTTTAAGATTTTCTTCCCCCACAATAGTATCTTCATCTTGTTCTAATTGGAAGATCTTCTTCCTCCTATGTTTGCCATTAGCGATAAGATGAAAGTACTTGGTGTTATTTCCACCCTCTTGAATATGTTTGACTTTAGCTCTTTGAGCCCACTTGGCTTCCTCATCTCTTCGAAGCTTTATGACTTTTTCATTTGCCACTCTCATAGTTTCTCTCTCTGAGTGACTAAGAGGAGTGATCTCCGCTTTGCGGTCTAAATTGTCAATTAAAATAAGCAGCTGTTCCTTTTCTTTCTTGTAAGCACTACTCAAATTGCGAGCCCATCCTCGCAGAAAGTTTCTGATATGGCGAATCTTCTTTTGCCAAGCATCCATGGGGGAGTTCCCAGTTGGAGCTGAGTTCCATTCTCTACTTATCATGTCCACAAAACCTTCTTGGCGTAGCCATGAGAGCTCGAAAGAAAAATGAGACTTATTCCCTAGGTGAGCCTGGACTCCTGAGTCCAGCAACAACGGAGTGTGATCCGACCCCGACCTTGTCAAAGCTCGGACACAAACTAAAGGAAACTTTTGTTCCCACTCTACATTAGCAAGAACCCTATCAAGTTTCTCATAAGTTGGCGTCTCTCTATGATTGGTCCACGTAAACTGTCTACCAGAGAGTGCAATTTCTTTCTGGATCTGTATGTAATGTAACTATGTATATGAACGATCTTGATGTGTATGTATACGAAACATTCCCGAGCTCGTGATTCTCACATCTCACGTTGCTTTTCAACATGCGTGTGTTTTCTCGACAGAACGCAAGAGGCTTGTGATTTGCCTGTTCGTTAAGGTAAAAACAGACAACAGCGTACATGTAATAAAAAACAGAGGAAAAAGCACAACATCAGGCTAGCACTAGCTTTGATTACTTCTACTGTGGGTTACACCTTCCTTGAAATAGTCTTTGGCATCGCTATATTAATATAGCAATCGCATGATACAACGAGCAAGTTAGGGCTGCAGCACAACCAAGCCTAAAATAAAATAAAGAGGAAAAAATAAACTAATGACGACATTGGCAACTTGACAAAATGAAGATGACCCTCAACCGCTGCGTCCTCTGGAGAAATCTCAACATGCTCCTGGTATTCCGAAATCGCAGTGTACCAAACAACACCTTCAACAAGGAATGCAGCGACGACGCCGTTGCAGCCCGGACTGGTCCTAGGGGTTTTCCCCGATACACGGAGGGGAGGGGAGAAGAGGTACACCCGGCACTCTTTAGGAAGGAATGGCAACAACCGCATGCGTCACAGTGTTGGTGTCAAGCGGAGCCGACGGGGATTTCTCCCAACCCCCAAAAAACTACCAACCAGCACGCGCCACCGCGGAAAAGGCGCCATCTTTGCTATCTCAGTGTGGACATCGTCTTGGCATTGAGGCTTGAGAAGAGTGGCAGTAGGAACGATGGTAGCAACATCGCATCCACGCGTGAGGGAACTACATCCACCACAATCACGGTACCTAACCGGCCACGGCAACGGGGGCGCACCAGGCCCCTGGCCTGGCCGGACCCAAAAGGGCCCGCAAAGCCCCCCATCCCCATGCTGCAGGCAGCGGGGGTAGCTACGAGCTTGACATTCGTTTATTGTTCAAAAGGGAGGATGTGCACTATCTCCGACCTTAGACACAAGTCCCACAGCCGCACCCATAGTATATATTCCGAGAAATGCTCTTACAGTGATAAGATATGGGGGACATGCGCTTAATAGTGGCTGAGTTATTATCCTTTAACTTAATCGCTCGCATATGAACTAAAGTAGTTTCTATATTTGAAACACCTTATGAGGAATGATATACTGTAATTTTTATGGGTAACGAGGAACGATATACTTAATATAAAACCTAGTGCACTATGAAAAATCCATTTGTTCAAATCCCCTCATGTTTTAGTTTACACGGTAATGGACGACATAACTTGATGAGCACGAGAGACAAAATGCAACTCCATCCTGACACCAGCTATATCTGATATGATGACCCTTACATCTCGCACTACTAGGAAACTAGTTATAGGTAGACATATTTTCTGTGGCGCATATGAAAGGGCATGCTCCACATAATTAATTATGTGGCGCATATAGACACAAATGCCACAGAAATTTAGCAATTTTGTGGCGCACAAAACCATATGCGCCACAGAAATGTGTGGCGCATATTTTTTCATGCGCCACAGAAAGTAATAATTCTCTGGCGCATATGGACATATGTGCCACAGAAATTTGATGGGATCCAGAACCAACTAATGGGGGGAGACAATTCTATGGCGCATATGTCTATATGCGTCACAGAAAGTTAAAAACAGATCCCACCCTCCCCCATCGCCTTTTAAGTTTTGTAAAAATAAACGAAAATGATAAAAACTTCAAAAAATAATTCCTTTGAGATGTAGTTATATTTCGGGGTATAGTTGTAGGGAAATTTGAAAAACTTGAATTTCGATATATTTTGGAAAAAAAGTCATGGCACGGTAAAACGGCCATAACTTTTGCATACGATGTCGGAAAAAATGTTTAACCTATCAAAACGATCTGACCCGCTTTTTTTTTGAAATTTGGAAAAAAAACATCTATGGCGCATATTGGTAATATGTGCCATAGAAATTTGAGATTTCTGTGCAATATGTGACACAGAATTACAATTTAGTGGCGAGATAACTGTGGCGTATCCCATATGCGCCACAAAATTGCAAAATATGTGCGCTACTGATAAGCCTTTTCCTAGTAATGTCATAACTACTCACTGTCCTCCTCTGCTCTTCTAGTACAAGTGTACAACAACACATCTCCCTCCTATAAAACATGTGAAGCTGGATGACACAGGAGTTCTCATCTCCAAGGAAAAATAAGATTACGAACAATTTACCAAAGGGAATTCATATACATGCTCTCCAAGCGGGCAGCATTAGAATAGGAGGCCTTGGGATAAAGAAATCTTGTGGGACGGTGTAGACCGCAGGTGTCCACTGACCCACATTAAACGCGACACAATATAGTTTTACAGCACTGGGCATTCAGGCGTAAGATTATTAGTGCTCTCTTACATTGTATCCTTCTAGACCTACCTAGCGTATACATCACACACAAACATAGATAGTTTTTTCCCATCTTACTTTTGCATGTAGCCCTGTGTCTTTGTGGCGTCGGCGCCTATGTGCCACATCTGCTCAATGCAACTGTTGTGCTTCATTTTCCATCTCACCGTATGGATAAGCTAGCAACTAACCTGAAATGGCTTTTCAAGTTTGTGTTTATTGTCTGTGGAACTTCGGTGAAGAAGAGGAAAAAACTTCACTGAGTACTAGAGTCGCAGTGAGCTGTACTATCTCTAGCATCACTTTTGCTTCGGTGTCTCCCTCTCCCTCCCCTACTCCAAACTTTAACAAAAAAATATGGACGTGGGCCAGAATTGCACGGTCCTGTTATGGTGCGAAGTCCATATGAACCCACATGAAGCTTGTACGGTCCCGCTTGGACGAATACGCACGGTAGAACGGTGTGCATGTATGGGTGCATATAACAACGTGCCCGCATCGCGTGGATATAGGACGCGTAGTCTACCCAACTATACATCTTATACCGATATGAGCGCGTATAAGAGCCTACGTATGGGTTTCGCCGGGCCAAAAAAAATGCCCTGGCCAAACTTACCCCTTCAAGTTTCGGGAAGAGAGGGGGACACAGAAGTAAGCCTCAGCCCTCTAGCATACCTCGCATCATTAGCTAGAGTCTCACTTTACGTTAGCAGCATTTAACTAATGACTTTTGCGAGTGACAATCTTAATATAGGTTAGTAAAGGATCATGTTAGCGAAAATAAAAGAAACGAGGTGTATACACGCGAGAAGCGAGTTTGTAAACCATTGTTTAGCAATTATGTAAGTGATTAAAAAGAGATTAATAATTAAGTATTACTGTCTCGCTATTCTTCTATATGAACCGTGTAAGGGTGCGTTTGGTAGCCCGGGTGAGCTATCTCACCTCATACAAGCTGAGTTCAGCTAAGCTGACTATATACAATTGGATTTTGTTGCATTGTGTTTGGTAGCCCAGGTGAACTCAACTGAGTTGAGTTAGGATCTTGTTTGGTAGCCCGTGTGAGCTGAGCACATAAATAAGAAGCAACGAGGTCCCTAAGAAGATAATTTAAAAGCAATCAGGACCCTACACATAAATTTGAGTGCAACCAGGTCCCTATAACAAAGTTAAAAAGCAACCAAGTCCCTGAAATGAAAATTAAAAAGCCATCGAGTCGCTGAGATCTGCTCGTGCAGATCCGTCGATGTGCTCGTGCTGGCGGCCGGTCATCGTCGATGGGCTAGCTCGTCGGGCAGGGCTCGTGCTGCTCGTCGGGCAGGGCTACTAGCGGCGCGAGGTGGCATGCGCGGCGAGTAGTGGCAGCCTCCACCATCGCTGGCTCAGGCCATCGCTGTGGATCTGAAGGGTGGGTCGTCGCTGTGGGGATGATGGAGCACGGCTGTCGCTAGGGCTAGGTGTGGAGGTGAAGGGCGGACCATCGCTGGCCGTGGAGGCGGTGGCCGCGCTCAGGCTGGCCGTGGAGGTGGCAGCGCTGGCCGTTGGCCGTGGCACCCCATCGCCGAGGTGGCAGCGGCGGATCCGGGCATCAATGAGGTGGTGGCGGATCCCGGCATCGATGTGGCGGCGGCGGAGGCTGGCGTCGAGGCACAGGCCGGCGGCGACAGTGTTCCAGGAGAGAGGCGAGTGAGAGAGAGAGGCATGTGAGAGAGACGGGCTAGGGGGAAATGAGGCCGAGGGTCTGAGACCCCTACACGCAATGTGCGGGTGCGCGGACGCGGGGCTGGTTTCTCGAGCGAGTCTAGTCCTGCCGAGTTGGGAAGCTCGAATCGAGCTTCTCTCTCGGGCAGGGCTGAGGGGCATTTTCTAGGTGAACTGGGCACTGCCCGCTCCGCCGAGCCGGGCTAACAAACAGCAAAATTTGCAAATATCTCAGTTGAGATGAGAATAGTTGAGCTGAACCAGGCTAACAAACATGCTCTAAGTCTCTGGATGGATCCACAACAACCAGGAAAACTAACCAAGGTAGAGTGGCCAATCTAGAAGAACACGGCCGACACGTGTCAAGACTGTTGCCATTGGTGCGAGACGCACATTAACAGATCTCCTTCACACTAGTAGAAAACAGACCTTTGATCCAGGGGTATGCCTATTCATGAAATTATTCATGGCGATATGCCCAATGCTGAGGTAGCACCCAAATTTGTTAACGGGGAGCCTCTGGTCAGTTCTGAGAGGCTTCAGGATATGCCAACACAAATGCGATGATTCCATGAATGATACATGAAAGCATCAAAAGAACAGCGAAATTGGTTCATACTGAAAGTTCGAAAATCGCATTACTTCATTGAAGACGAGGTCCCTATTAAATTTACAAAATTATTTCAGTTATTCAATCTAAAGGAACTCGACAAAACTATCCTTAGTAGGTCTCTATCTCAGCTTGTTCAATTCATTGCCGGTAAGTATACTCACTATATTCTTTTGTACGCTATATATAATGATGCAGAATGAAGATGCTCGATTGTAAAAGAAAGGCTATCAACGGATTTTGGTTCATTGACCCACATCGAGTTCATGAAGCTATACTAAAGGATAAACCACTGGAGACCGAGCACAACTTGTTGTGGTTTTCACGAAACAGCATTTTTATAATGAAATACTATTTCCTTACCACGACGGCAAGTGAGTTTTTGTACACATTAACTTTTGCTTACTCGATGTTCAGTGTAAATGATGAGTTACTAACGTATGTAAGCCTTGCGTAGGTACTACTGGATTCTTCTAAGCATTTCACTTAACTTGGGAAGAGTTCACATCATGGACTCACTAAACAAAGACATTGAAAACTACCGCAGTATTATCGATGCGCTCGAGAGGTAATTTCAACCATTATCGCACTATATCGGTTTTTTTCGTTCATTTTCTGGGATATCAAGTAGTTATTAACTCATACATTAATTTTCTTTGTCAGGTAGGGTTTGGACACAGTTCAAGAAACATGTCCGCGGTTAATGGCGTGAGGAGCTATTTTTTAAATCACTCTCGGTAAGTAGTACGAGCTAAGTCCGCATCTATTTAATTCTAGTTTATTGGCATTTATCATGCTACGTTATTATTTGATTGAATTCTATTCTTGTAAAATGAGCAAGGCAGCCACATGGAACTAATCTATGTGGATTTTACGTGTGCGAGTTCATTCGCATCAGTATTGAGAAGCCCTCGGAAAATGTTCGAGTAAGTAAACAATATATTCATCCTTTATTTTTATTACAAAAAGTTGTGTTGAGTCTAATTCATACGATCTCCTTTTTATATAGTTGGACGCGATGCGGGACAAGCTCCTACCAGATGACCGCCTAATAGCAATCCAAGAGAAATTTGCTGCATTTTTTGTCGACGAGGTCATAGACCCACGCGGAGAATACTCTATACGTAGACCCTAAAACATCCATGTAATGATCTCCATGTAATGAAATAGACATGCTCTGGACCCGGTTGGGACTCCATATATGCTTGTAAGAGAAATTATATTATATATTGCGTCAATGTGTACAATTAATGTGTAGTAGCGTTCTGTATGTATACGAAAACTTGTTTCTAATGAAAACACAAAATGAAAAATAATTGAACACAAAACACAAAATAAAAAGAAAAACACAAAACCCTAAAACCCCATCTCCTGCCGCGGCAGCCAAATGACCCAAAATGCTGCCGCGGCAGGGAACCTTTAGTCCCGCTTCGTAACACGACCCGGGGCTAAATGTCCTGCCGCCCAGCGCGCCTAGCAGGCCACGTGGTTGGACCTCTAGCCCCGGTTCGTAACTGAACCGGGGCTAAAGCTTGTACCTTTAGTCCCGCTTTCGCAGTCCCGGTTCGCATTCCGGGGCTAAAGGCCCTTACGAACCGAGGCAAATGGCCCGGTTTCTACTAGTGTCATATTGAAAATGCAGTTGTGGCTTAGTGGACTTTTTAGATTTATGGATATTTTTTCGATAAACGGACGGTTTTACTTAAAAGTAGATCTCCGATATGGCCCAAACATCAATGATAATGATAGTTTACCTTTCATCATTTGAATAGGTTTCACTACTGTTGTTTAGGCCTGTCACAGCGGAGAGTAATTTTGACTGATAACATGCATATGTTACTAATTTATTTATCATCACAGTGGATAGTTTAACATGTATGATAACACAGAAAAAATGCTTTTATTTATTACTTTGCAAGGTCTTTTGAAATTGGAAAGCGCTATGTGATGAGAACATATCATGTTATTCGAATTGCCGCTACCGTTTTTACCTACTTGCCATTTTTCTTTAGCCTAGATAACATGCATGTTATCAAATACTATCAACTATTCAACTCCCAGCATGGGTAACCTAAATTTTAAATCAAACTTACCGATCTAGTTGCTCTCAGCCATATAGGAGTATATGGTGTTACACTTCTGAGTAACTCTGATCAGTGAGCGCAGCTCTTATGAAATATACCTTCATTACTTGATCAGCACATGACACAGCACGTAAAGATTTAATTCATAACTGCTCACCGTCTCTTCCACTCATCATCTCGTAAAACAACCTCTCCCTCCTATAAAACACGGGAAGCAGATGCATGCTAAATAGAAAACACACTCAAGGAGCCGGCTTCTCTCCATGGAAAAAAAGGGTATAGTAGATGCAGCGATCCTTTCAGAGGCGTCTCATTCTGGGTAGGTGGTCGTCAAATTGATCTGAATGCTGAGTTCCTGACTTGACGTACGTTAAACTGGCAAGCCGACCACGCCTTGTGGTTATGTGAGGTGGAGACTACTCTACTTGAATAAAAATAGTACCAAAATGTAATCTAGATTGACTTTCCTCCTTTGTTCTCTTGCACAAATGGAGCTGTTGAGATCGATTCTTTGATTGTAGCAGCGCTGCCAGTGGGGCGACTGAGTCATTTGTGATCTAGATCTGTATGTAACTATGTATACTAGTAAGTTGGCACGTGCACGCACGTTTCAATTAATGCAAATATATGCACTAAATAAGTCATTCTTTTTATATTCTGAAGTTACATGCACTCTAATATTGTCTATGATATTTTTTAAAATATCTTCTTATTTCGTTTAAAACATTCTAATCCATTGGAAATATAAATGTCACATAATGAAATGGACTTACATGGCCTATAAGAATTTCCCACTCATTAACCAGAAGCACCACAATTGTGGGGTACACAAATAGAAAACCGTTGTAATGAATCATATACAGTTCATACTGATGTAATATAGTGAATTACCCTCGAATTTACAAAATAAGTCCGGCAAGATCATTTATACATGTAAAGACCTCGAAATTCATATGAAAAGCACATGCTTACAAATCCCCTTATTCCACTGTCATACATAACCATAAGACATCGTCCTCATATACTATAATATTTCCATCATCTAAAGGACCCTCTTATCCAAATAAGAACTCTCCCGGTTTTGCAATCTGCACATGAAAGAACATAAATCACTCTCTCAAAAGTTCCATAACTTTTCTCCTTTATGCGTGTCTTCATTGATCTGGTCGGAGTGTCGAGTTCTGGAAGGCTACGTCTACGAACTCCCATGGGCGCATCATGCCTGGAGATTGCTGGATCGGAAGGTATTCGGTCGGGCGTACTCATGTTTTTTCTGGCCGTTTGGATTCAGAGGGTGCGTTTCGAAGCTCTGTTGGCTGTTAATATCATGGGGCATGTTCTCGTTCCATGGTGCTAACGGAGAATGTCATGAAGACCGAGATCTGAGGACTGTCTATGGTGGTTTGAGTCTGAGTGGTGATGAGGAATTGACTTGGTGACTCGTGACTTGGAGCAGTGGCATGAGAGCGGGGGCGGCTGCACAGGAGAGGTTCACAGTCCTACCTTTCAGGGTGAAAACCCAGGGTCTGGCCTTAATTGGTTGTGCCTGGCAATGGCCTTGCTGAAGGTATTGTTTTGAGAGCGTGGACTTTCTTTAGGGTGAAAACCTAAGATCTATGATCGGACGATGATGGTGTTTGTGCACTGTTCCCTTCTTGGAGACGTCGTTTTTGGAGAAGCTGGACTTCTGGTGCTGTCTTGGTGGTGGTTGTACTACTGGTTCAATGAATGGGTCACTATAGCGGGACTTTTCTTTTTTGTAATTCTTCTCTTTTTTTTTGGCTGTGTGCATCCGTATGGCCGCTAGGGCGATGCGTTGTTGCAGAGGCTGGGTGTAATTGCTATCTTTTGATATTAATATATGATCGTTTCCAAAAAAAGTATGTACCCAATACTGGTCTGAGAGCTGAGGTAGGGCCTAGAGCATTAAGGGAATAATTGAAAAGGAATGCTAACATACTTAGAAAAGGAATTGGAATTCACAATATAGCTGACAGACCCGAAATTACAATTTGATTCATAAAACAGGGACTTAATATTACACAATGTATAGCTGGTGGGTAGCAGTTTCAGGTCTCTAGTAGCCTTACATTTGTTGGAGATAACTCTAACCATGAGCTCATTGGTAACTCACCTTAAGCTAAGACAAAATACAATGGGTGAAATTAAACTAAAAGACGGGAGGTGTCTTCACCACCTTCAACATGTTGAGGCCTTGCACATCCTACAAAAATGGGAGATGCAGAATAAAAATTTGCTATTTTTCAAAAAATGCACAATCAGGGTATGACCATCTTACATACTCAACTTTGTTACTGAAATTAAAAAAAATATTGTACACTTGACCACTGAAATTTTTATCTGAAACTATTGTCAAATCAACATCATTGGATGATGCTGTCAACCCGTAATAAATCAGAGGGAATTTTTTCTACTTTCCACACACAGAAAAGTCATGGACCTATACTGGCAGCAGAATCAAAAGCAGTAAAGTATAGAATCAGATTTGCAAAACTTTCTGATGAAAAAAAAGGAGAGAAACAACCTGGAATAAAAAATCCAATGAACCCCAAGAATGAAAGATACTGGCTTGGGGGATTTATCTGTCTGATTGTTTTTTCTTATATAAACCTACAAATAAGAATAGGGGATCGGTCAACTACCATTTTTCGAAATAATTGTTTTACTTGCCGATGTGTTGCACGTGCAGGACAGGTTGCTAGTTCACCATGGGTATTATCTAGGGAGAATTTATAACCCATTCGGAGGATTTGTTAGTTGATTTTGTCCAGGTACTGTATAAACATGAATGCTCGCAAGTAAGAAGAAAAGACATTGAAATTGTTCCATAGTGAAGATGGCATTACCTTTGCCTAGTATCAAGTACAACTCTTCACCCAGATTAGCCTTTTTTCTTTTGTTGGCCACGACTCAAACAGTATGCATACATATCTTTGCTCCATAATAAGTTTATAAAGCGTGACTGAAACATGTTCAATTAGTTGTAGGCCAGGAAGGCATCTGAATATTCCTAAAACCACATTAAATTGGCTATTGAGTTTATATCAATTGTGCAAGCATTGGTCAATATTTAATCCCAAAATCCGAATATCAAAAGTTAAATAATACAAAATCAAGGTGATAATACTTCAGCCTGAACATTAACATGTTATTTGCCTTCAGAGACTCATACGGACATCAAATTCAGCTGGTGCAATCTACCAATTCATTCTTATTTTCCCCATCAATCTTAGGAGACAAGATGTTGAATTGCAGAGGAACATACATGCACTTAAATACCTTCCAGGATACAGATATGTGGTGTCCTTCGCCCGTAGTGAGCTGACGTTCATCTGAGGCACCTCGATGTTGCGGTCCTCATCGATCCATACTTTGATGTGCCCATGCTTAGCATTGGATCGAGCATCACCGATAGATGCAGTTTAAGAGAGCACGTGGCCGCCATGGATGGGGGAGGCACTGGTGGAAAAATGGCCTCTAGTCCCGGTTCATAAGGGTCATTGGTCCCGGTTCAACCGGGACCAATCACTCGGGACTAATGCTAGTCCCGGTTCGCGCACGAACCGGGACCAATGGGTCTCCACGTGGACGGGCGGGCTACGAGGGGGGGGGGGGGTGGATCATTGGTCCCGGTTCGTGAGAAAAACCGGGACCAATGGGTCCCCACGTGGCAGCGCCAGAGACGGGCGGGGGTGGATCATTGGTCCCGGTTCTTGGCATAAACCGGGATCGTTGGTCTCTGTGCTACGGCAGAGTTTTGTTCCACGGCAGGACTTTCGGGCTATTTTTCCGCCGCGGCAGGGTTTTGTGCCGCGGCAGGATTTTGGGCTATTTTTCTGCCACGGCAGGATTTTTTTATAAATTTAATGGTACTGCATATATACAGCAATAATGAAATCGCGATATATATATTACACATCATGCATGATCACAAATATATACACCGTCTCATCCGTCTTCTTGGTCGAAACATATTATAATTACAAACGATACTCTCACACGAATTTGATCTAATTTACACTTCTTTTATACACTTTACCCTTCCAAATGAAGTGGGTAATAGTATTCTTCTTTCGGATCTATGACTTGTTCTAACAAGAATCCGGTAATTTCCTTTTGAATTGCTTGCACGCGTTCTTGTGATAGAAGACCGTCCCGCATCCGTTCGATCTAAAATAAAGAAGGAGATCAATATATATGAATGAAACTAAACACAATTGGTGGTAATAAAATAAAGTTGTGATTATTGTTTATCGTACTTCAATTTTTTTGATGTTTCGGTCTGCCCCCTTCTCTTTGGTTGTCTGGCGAATGAACTCGCAGACATAGTATCCACATAAGTTATTACCGGCTTCCTGCATCAAACACTTTACGAGAACGAAGTTCAATCAAAATAATAATCAAGCATGATAATGGTGGTATTGAAACTAGAATCAAAGAGATGCGTGGATCTAGCAAGTAGTACTTACAGTCAATGGTTGAAATGTAAGCTCTGGCTTCCAAACACCCCTAGTTTTAGTGGTGAACCGTTTCCAAGCCCTCTGGAGGCATTCCTGCATGTCCGCCCACTTTTCTAATGGTGTGCGTTTCGAGTCCAGGACTTTTACTACTCCGGTGTCAACAGAAATGATTAAGAGAATATAGTGGAAGCTTGACACACTAAAAAAATATAACACGAGTCAATTATACGCTTAACATCGAGTAATCGAAAATAGAATGTGTACAAGACAGTAACACTCACGCAACGTTGTAAGGAAATAGTATTTCCCTTCTGTTGCTTAAATACTTCAACGCTTGGAACAAGTTATCTTCTGTCTCTTTGGGATTTGTTTTTAGAGTAACTTCATGAACGAAATTACAGCCAACAAACCCAAGGTCATAAAATTGTCCTTTGTTGCATTCTTGAGTCTTCATTCTGCATATATAATTAGTATAGTGATTACTAAGATTATACAAAGCAACGAATGAGATGAGCTAGAAAGACTTAATTACAGAAATTAATAATACTTACAAACAATAGGCACTGATGATAGCTTTGTCGAGGTCGTCTTGTTGGTAAAACTAAAATAATTCTGGAAATTCAATCAGTATGAAGCCATCTCCATGACCGTAATGGTGGTGTTTATATGCAGCATAGATCTAGTTTTTGGAATCAGCACAGGTTTGGATGTATCATTTATGCAATCTTCGTATTTTTTTGGTAGATCTTTGACTAACTCGGGTTTGATGAGAGGAGCCCTGTACTGGTAAACATGCGCTGATTCTTGGTACCCCTCGAACTCATGCATACGGCTCATGTACTCAGTAATAGACAGTCCATATAATTGGGCTTTTTCTTCGTATAGTCGAACAAACTCCGGATCAATGTTCGGATCATGCCGCTCCTGGATCATCCACTCATTGGTATCGTACACTTTGAGCGGTTCGATCGATTGATTTTTCTGTTGTCCGAGCTAGGCAACTTATTTCCCGACTCTCCGCTCTTTTGCCACAACCGACTTGGTAATAGAGCGATTATAGTCTGATGTGAGCGCTATGGGTTGGTGAAGCTGAATCTTAAGCGCGGCTGCTTTGGCTTTATCTTCTGCGGTGACCGGGAAAAATGCCTCTATCGGCCTTTTCTTGTTAGCCATGTCAATCTTCCACTTTTCATAATGGGCAGCCGCGGCCGCATCAGTTTCCTCATCTGTCTTCTCGCAAGGTAGCTTCTTCATATTCTGATGAGGTACTCTTGGGAGGGGTGATTGCTTACGTTTCGGTGATCGGAATGTGCTCTTGCTGCTGCTGCTGGTGGTGCTGCCCCCCTTAGTATACTTCCGCTTTTGTCTCTGAGGCTCAGGGGACGGAGACGGCTGAGGCGGCGGTGGAGACATCTGAAGCGGCGATGAAGACGGTTGCGCTGAGCGGTGAGGCGGTGAAGGCGACGGTTGCGCTGGAAAAGGATTCATGCCGTCTGTACTTAGACCAAATCATAAGTTCCTCGCGTCACCTGCAAAGTTCGAGTACTTTCTCTCGATGTGTCTCCACTGCGACCCATCGGTAGGGTGTCTCAGTTTCCCGTCTTTCTTACGCTCTTCTTTGTGCCATCGCAACAACCTAGCATGCTCCTTATTTCTGAACAGACATTTCCACCGTGGTATTATAGGAGCATACCACATAACCTTAGCAGGAACCCTCTTCCTGGAGGGCTCGTCATCGCCCTCAACATCACTAGGGTCATCTTGTCTGATCTTGTATCGACATGCATTGCATACCGGGCATTTATCCATATTCTCGTACTTCTCACCGCGGTACAGGATGCAGTCATTAATGCATGCATGTATCTTCTCCACATCTAATCCTAGAGGGCAGATAGTCTTCTTTGCTTCGTACGTTGTCTCGGGCAGCTCGTTATCCTTTGGAAACTTCGGCTTCATTATTTTCAGTAACTTCTCAAATCCCTTGTCAGATAAGCCAGTCTCTGCCTTTCATTTCAGCAGTTCCAGTGTGGTACCGAGCTTTGTGCTGCCATCTTCGCAATTTGGGTACAACAACTTTTTGTGATCCTTTTGCATGGCCTCCAACTTAAGCTTCTCCCTTTCTGTATCACATTGTTGCTTTGCATCAGAAATGACCTGACCAAGACCATCAGTGGGCTCATCTGATGCCCGTTGTTCTTCTTCATTGCCGCCTCCCTCTTCTTCATTGTCTTCCATTGCAGTATCACCGTATTCTTCAGGGGACATAGGATAGCTGTCATCATCCTCCTCTTCTTCATTTTCTTCCAGCCTAACCCCTCTTTCTCCGTACATGGCCCAACAATAATATCCGGGCATGAAACTTCTCCGAAGCAGATGACTTTGAAGGATTCTCGGGGCAGAGTGCTCCGCCACGTTCTGACAGTCGACGCAAGGACAAGGCATAAAATTATCCACTTTGTTTGCCTTAGCCAAATCGATAAATTTATGGAGGCCTGCAATAAAATCGGAATGGCGTCGGTCGCCATACATCCATCGCATCTGTGCATCGATCTACATCATAATAATTAACCATTACAATAACATCATCAATAGTAAAATGACCACCCTACATGGACAGATGCAATATTTTTGTATCAGTTACAGATAAAGAAGATAAGGTTGCTAACCTCAGCCGAGGATACCGTGTTGTGCGAACTAAAGTGTGGCTCGGACATTTCGTCGAACACCTTGTGTGCAATCAAAGAAAAAAAAATCTAGCACCCACTCCTCACACACAATCCAGCAAAATTTGGTGGAAAAAGGGCTGGACTTATATATAGCCAGGGGAGGGTTTTTGGTCCCGGTTATTGCCACGAACCGGGACCAAAGACCCTCCCGCGCGAGACGTGGCCGCCCAGCAGCTCGCACCCCACCCAGGTCATTGGTCCCGGTTAATGGCACGACCCGAGACCAATGACTTCGGTGGGGGGCGCGCTGCTGGGCCGCCACGTGTCGCGCGGGAGGGGCTTTGGTCCCGGTTCTTGGCAATAACCGGGACCAATGCCTCCGTCGCTTCGTCGTCCCCGTGCATAAATATGCTGCCTCTCTGCAGTCCCTCTCCACCCCACCACTTTGCCTCTCCACCGAGCCGTCGTTTCGCCTCCCCTCCCTCTCCAATCTCCACCGCGCCGTCATGGAGGTGACCACGCTCAACCACTACGAGGCGGCGCAGTTTGCGATCTACGGCATCCTCGCGCCGCCGCGTGCGACCCTTCCCGCCGGATTTCGCATCAGCGAGGGGGGTGTGCTGGTGGCTCCACTCCTCAACCCCCGCAGATACGAGATGGAGTACGTCATCGCGGAGCATCGCTGCCAACTGCCCGCGTGCTTTAGGGCGTTGCCCCGGTACGCGGTGAGCTGCGAGTATTGGCCCCGGCTGTTCAAGAAGGAGCGGAAGGCCAAGCTTGGCAACCGTTTTGTGGACGGGCTCCTGGTGCACCCGGATCGCCGCAACCAAGAAGGGCGGGAGTTGTTCTGGTCTGTCCCTGGACGGACCATCTACACCGCCATCGACGCCGCTATGCGCGCAGACGAGCTCCGTCTCCCGAACAACACCGAAATCGTGGAGATTTCGTCCGACGACAACGAGGAAGCCGGCGGCACGGAGGACAACGGCTCGGAGGACAGCGGCAGCGGAAGTGTTGTCGACTAGGAATTTATAAAGTCGCATCTTTATTTGTATAGAAAAATTTGTGGTCGGATAATAAAATGTCTCAATTTAGACCTTTGTCTCGATTAATTCATGAAAGTTTGTTCAAAAATAGTGATCAATTCAATTTCTACCTCGAATTAATTTCTGCCTCGGATTAATTACTGCGCTGAATTTAATTTACATTAATTCCTGGACTATTGACCGTCGCGGGGTTTTTGGTCCCGGTTGTTGGCATGAACCGGGACCAGTGCCTCGCAGAGAGCCACGTGTGCATCGCGGGGTCATTGGTCCCGGTTCGTGCCATAAACCGGGACCAATGCTTACAGATGAACCGGGACCAATGTCCTGGCGGCATGAACCGGAACCGGTGCCTGGCATTGGTCCCGATTACGGAAACGAACCGGGACCAACGGAATTTGGGCGCTGGACCAAAGACCCTCTTTCTACTAGTGAGGTAGATGGGTCAGAAAGCAAAGCTTTTAGAGGCGTGTCGCCATCATGGATGGGGCAACCGCGGACGGCGGTCGTGACCGTCCGTCGCCTGCGTGGATGGACAGCCGTGTGCCATGGTCGCGGCGGCCGGTGGCTGGAGTGGATGCGGCAGCATTGAGCGGAGGTTGCGGTAGCCTTGAGGTTTGGGCGGCGCATCAGATGGGCGGTGATTAATAGATGGAGTTGCAATTTCTTGAACACGTACTGGCTGAACTTTTCCTCTACCGTGGAGCGATTGGTAATTGCTAACCGCACATGGACAGTCAATTAGTCAAATCCAGATCGTTAAATTTCGTTAACCCAGCCTAATCCGGCGGTACTAATTAGTCTGGGTATGTTCGACGGGGTGTCCATAAGAAAGTTTCTGTTTGCTTGTTTAATAGTAGTATAGATATAGATAGATAATCCGGCGGTACTAATTAGCCTGGGTATGTTCGACGGGGTGTCCATAAGAAAGTTTATGTTTGCTTGTTTAATAGTAGTATAGATATAGATGAACGATCTTGATGTGTATGTATACGAAACGTTCCCGAGCTAGTGATTCTCACATCTCACGATGCTTTTCAACATGCGATTGTTTTCTCGACAGAACGCAAGAGGCTTGTGTTTTGCCTTTTCGTTAAGGTAAAAACAAACAACAGCACATAAAGCATGCATGTAAAAAAAGGGCAAAAGCCAACATCAAGCTAGCACTAGCTTTGATTACTTCTACTGTGGGTTATATACCTATGTTCCTTGAAACAAGCTTTGGCCTCTCTATATTAATATAATAATCATACGATTCAACGAGCAAGCTAGGGTCACAGCACAACCAAGCCCAAAAGAAAATAAAGAGAACAAAGAAGAAACAAATACTGATATTCGCAACTAGACTAAATGAAGATGACCATCAACCGCTACGCCCTCCGGAAAAGTTCAACCACGCTCTTGGCATTCGGAACCTCCATGTACCAAACAACACCATCACCAAGGAATGCGACGAAGACGTCGTTGCTGTCCGGACTAGTCCTTGGGGTTTCCCCCGGTACACGGAGGAGAGTGAAGAACAGGTACACCAGACACCCTTTAGGAAGGAAATGGCGACACCAGAAGTTGTCATCGCGTTCGTGTTGGGAGGAGCCGACAGGGATTTTCCTCAACCACCAAAAACCACCACCCTAGACGATCTGTAGTGCCCAGCCAACCAGCTGCCAACCAACATGCCCCACCGCACAGACTGCGCCATCTTCGCCATCTCAGTGTGGGCATCATCGCAGAGCCTCGAGGCCCGAGAAGAGTGACATCCACCGCAATCGCGGTAGCCAACCGGACACAGGAACACGGGCACACTAGGGCCCTGGCTCGGCTATGCTAAAAAGGCCCTACAAAGCCCCCGCCGCCATGCTGCAGCAGGGGTGGCTATGAGGACCGCCACCACCGAGACCCACCTTCGCTGTTTTGCACCTCCAGGGAGCGCCGCCAACTCGCAGAGCAGCCGGCCAGCCCCGGCTCGGGTGGGGCCCAAAGGAGAGCCTCCCCCTCATCTTTACACCCACGAGCGGAACCTTTCCCTCCACTTTACACCCATGATATTTCTCCACACGCGTGTTGGTTCTGCGGTTCTTTCCTTGGATGTTGATCGTTCACCGGACTCACACGGCAGAGTAGGACACTACCCCAAAACCGGTGCACCAGTAGACTGGTTCAAAAGGGAGGATGTGTTCCTATTTGTGCACCATCTCCGACTTTGACATGCGTTTATTGTTCAAAAGGGAGGATGTGCACCATCTCTGACCTTGACACAAGTCATGCACACCGGCACCCATAGGATATTCAGAGAAATGCTCTTACAATGATAAGGTATGGGTGAAATGTGCTTAATAGTGGCTGGGTTATTATCCTTTGACTTGATCGCTCAGCATATGTACTAGAGTAATTGCTATCTTTGAAACACGTTATGAGGAATGATACATTTGATATAAAACCTAGTACAGTATGAAAATCCTTTTGTTCAAATCCCCCTCATGTTTTAGTTTACACGGTAATGGACGACATAACTTGATGAGCACGAGAGAGAAAATGCAACTCCGGACGCCAGCTATAGCCGATATGATGACCCTTACATCTTGTAACTGCTCACTGCGCTCCTCTGCTCTTCTAGTACTCCCTAGTGTACTAGTGTACAAGTGTACAACAACATCTCCGTCATATAAAACATGTGAAGCTGGATGACACAGGAGTTCTCATCTGCAAGAACAATTTACCAAACGAAATTCCTGTACTCCCTCCGGGTTTGTCTAGATTTGCATATATCTATATATACTAAAACATGTTTGGATACATAAGAATCTATACAAACTCAAGTCACTTATTTTGGTACCGAGGGATTACATGCTCTCGTAGCAGGTTTCATGAGAATAGGAGGCCTTGGGATAAAGATATCTTGTGTGATGGCGCAGACTGCAGGTGTCCACTAACCCACTTAAAATGCGACACAATATAGTTTTACACCGCTGCACCAGTTCGCGGAGTGCCCATGGAGGCATTGGGTTTGGGTGACCGTCAGTACTGCTGCTGCTTGCCCTGTGATCGCAACGCAGCCACCTCCTGGCCGGCGACGTGATCGACTGGTCCATTCGTCTGCTAGCCCCAGGCAACAAGAAGGCCGCCTCTCTTGCTACGCTAGTGCTTTGGGAGGCTTGTTTGGCTAGGAGCCGAACCGCCGGGTTTTTGGACGTGGAGAACTACTAGTAGATGTCCCAGCAGCACGTACTCTGTACTAGTAGTAATATTATTGGCGAGGTGCGTCTGTGGGTCCTTGCCGGCGCGAATCACCTTTCGACGAGAGAGTAGGCTACCTTGCTCGCCAGCGCTCAGGCCTGTGAGTGCAGTGTAAATGTGTTTCTGTTTGTAACATTTTCCTCTTCTATCAATGAATACCAATAGCTCTCCTGTTGGGCTTCAACAAGAACAACAACAACAAAAAACAGCGTTGGGTATTCAGCCGTAAGATATTTATTAGTGATCTCTTACCCTCTGGACCTACCTAGAGAGTATACATGACAAACAAATATAGATAGTTTCTTCCTGTCTCACTTTTGCACGCAGCCCCTGCCCCTTTCCCTGTGTCAGCGCCTTTGGCTATTTTTTTTTTCTGAAAAATGGCCCCCTATGGCTTCTGCCGACCAATTTTTTTCTGAAAAATGGCCCGCTGGATGCTGTAGTGCTTCATTTTGCATCACATTCGGGGAAAGTTTGGTCATCAGATAGGTATGACGGCTGACCACACGTGCGTGTGCGACTTAGGTACGTGGGCACGACAAGCACACCTTACAGTCATCTGAGATGCATGGAGCATCTGACTGTTTGAGGAGAAGACTAAATATGGATTTCAAAATTGTTAACCCTAGTAATGGTCGAAGTGGTGGTGTTATATTCTTCTGTAAAAGGGAGGTGATGATTCCACATCTCTTCTCTGCCCCAAATTACATTGATGTTAAGGTGGTGGAAAATGCAAATAAAGTTTGGAGACTAACTGGTCTCTACGGTGAACCGAGGTGGCAAGACAAACAAAACGTGGGACAAGATGAGAGAACTCAAAGCCCAACATGATTTACCATGGGCAATTATTGGTGATTTTAATGAAATTATGTTTTCCCATGAAAAAGATGGGGGCAATCCGAGACATGAACCCTTCATGCAGGCATTCTGCGATGCGCTTGATTACTGTGAGCTTGAAGATCTCGGCGTCTCTGGAGACCCGTTTACTTGGAGAAGGGGACGGATCAGAGAAGGGCTTGATAGGGTTGTCACTAACAATGCATGGAACAATTTGCATCCAGGTGCCCTGGTTAAACACCTAGGATATGCACGTTCGGACCATCGGCCCATTCTCCTAGACACCTGGTTACAATATGGTGATCGTAATACTTCCTTTTTCCACAACTTTGCTACTGCTCGTCGTAAGAAGAATTTTATCAAGAGATTAAAAAATGACGATGGGCTATAGATAGAAGATACGGAAATGCTGAAACCTTTAGTATTTCATTATTTCTCTAATCTTTTTACTGCTGAGGTGCAGAACACCGAACCAGGTTTTTTGGAGAAAATTCGGCCTAAAGTGTCTCAAGCTCTAAATGAGAAACTTATGGCGCCATACTCAGCTGAGGATGTTAAAAAGGCTGCGTTTAGTATTGGAGATTACAAGCCTCCAGGCCCAGATGGACTTCATGCGGTTTTTTATAAGAATTTTTGGAACATCCGTGGCAATGAAATTACTCAAGAGGTTTTGAATGCTATAAACTCTCATCAAATTCCTGAGGGATGGAATGATACTACAGTGGTGCTAATTCCGAAGGTTGATGAGCCGGAATTAATCATTTAGTTTCGGCCTATCAGCTTATGCAATGTCATTTACAAAATCATCTCTAAGATGCTTGCCCAGCGTCTGAAGGAGATATTACCAGAAATCATATCACGTTTTCGGGAGGATTATTACTCATAATGTTCTTGTTGCCTGTGCATGCATTCATGCGATTAAGAATAAGAGATCTGGCTCTGTTTGTTCGTGTGCTGTAAAGTTGGATATGCACAAGGCTTATGACCGAGTGAAGTGGGTTTTTCTTAAGAACATGACAAGAAAGTTCGGCTTCGATGACAAATGGACCACAATCATGATGGCTTGTGTTCGCTCTGTGAGGTATCATGTCCATTTTAATTCAGAGGAGATGGACTCCTTCTAGGGGTCTGCGACAAGGGGATCCCCTCTCGTCTTATCTATTTCTTTTGTGTGTGCAAGGTTTTATGAGTTTCTTGATGTATGAAGAAATTGGTGGCATTGATGAGGTTAGGGTGTGTAGAAATGCACCGTTAGTTTCGGGAACGACTAGCCGGAGGGCGCGCTTCAAGAAGGGCGAGCGTCAGCAACCAGCGTGCGAGCGGGAAAACGAGTACCGCCCGGAGCATCTGACACGTGGCTCTGCATGTGGCCACGCGCGGGAGCCCATCCCAGCTCGTTGCGCTAGCGCATGCCAGATTTGGTCACGGTGCATGCAAATTAACGCGAGCAAGATTTTCGTCCATCTTTTCTTGCTGAATTATACCGCTGTTGCCGCACTACAAACTCAAAAAGATAAAAGATACACAAGGAAAAAGACAGTCCAACATAGTAAAAAGGCAGTGCACCGCATCGTGTAGTATTACCAAAAGCAGTACACCGTATTAAAAAAAGCAGTTGCAGTGCATTGCGACCGAAAGCAGTCCTACATATTACAACAAAGCAGTGCATGGGTGGTGCACTGCAGTACACCGCGCAGTGCACTGCGACCGAAGGAAGAGCAACGCGCTACAATAAGGCAGTGCAAGGGCAGTGCACTGCCAGTACACCGTGTAGTGCACTGCGACCGAAGGAAGTGCAATATAGTACAACAAGGCAGTGCATGAGCGGTACACTGCCAGTATACCACGCAGTACACTACGTCTGAAGGCAGCACAACACACTACAACCAGACAATGCACCGCGCAGTGCGATACGACCGAAGACAGTGCAACATTGTACAACAAGTCAGTGCACGGGCGGTGCACTGTTAGTATATTGCTCAATTTATCCGGTGAGCTACTTGGAGCTCACGTAGCCCATGCCGGATTAATCGTATTCTGGGCCGGAGCAATGAACCTATTTGAGGTGGCTCATTTTGTACCAGAAAAGCCCATGTATGAACAAGGGTTAATTTTACTTCCACACTTAGCTACTCTAGGTTGGGGAGTAGGGCCAGGGCGATAAGTTCTAGATACTTTTCCGTACTTTATATCTAGAGTGTGTCCGAAGGCAGTGCAATGCAGTACAACAAGACAGTGCACTGCCAGGACACCACGATTTACACTGCAACTGTAGGTAGTGCAACGTGATACATATAGGAAGTGCACTATTAGGACACCACATCATGCACTACAATCAAAGACAGTGTAACCTAGACACGATAAGATACTGTAATTTTTATTAAGATGGGATCTAATTTCAAAGATCTTAACAAGATTAGCACAATCTTGAAAATAGATAATAATTTGGACACTCGGTTTCAAAGTTATTTTAATTCTCGTATTCAAAACTAGAAAAGAGAAGAAAAAAGCCCGCAGAGAGATGGTGTGTCCCGTGCACCTAGCTAGCCAAGTTTTGCACCTACTTCAGCCACGTGCACGCATGAGATGATACGCGGAGCGCGCTCTCTAAAGGGCGCCTTTTTTTAGTCAAATGGGTCAGTTTCACACCTTTTATTTGTTGATGATTCCTTAATTCTCATGAAGACGGATATGACTAATGCAACTTTCTTGCAACAAGTGCTTGACTCCTTGATACGTCGTAAACTTATCTATAATTTTTGATGTTCCATGCTTGTTTAGTATCTACTTTCTTATGTTTTGTTCACACTTTAAGATATTTTTATACATTTTCTGAAACTAACCTATTAACAAGATACCGCAGTACCAGTTGCCTGTTTTCTGTTGTTTTTGGTTTTAGAAAAGGCAGAAAAGAAATATTCTCGGAATTGGACGAAACAAAAGCTGAAGTTCCTATTTTTTCCGACACGACACATAGTCTAAAGAGGAGACGGAGGGGAGCTAGGAGGTAGGCACACCCTAGGGTGGCGTGGGTCACCCCCTAGCCGCGCCACCAGGTGGTGTGGCCACTCTGGCCTACCTCTGGCATCACCCCTTCGCCTATAAAAGCCTCCCGGGACGAAAATCCTAAGGACCACATCAGAATTCCACGAAAAGTTCCGCAGCGCCGCCGCCACCGAAGAGGAGATTCGGGGGACAGAAGTCTCTGTTCCGACACCATGCCAGGACGGGAAAGTGCCCCCGGAGCCATCTCCATCGACTCCACCGCCGTCTCCATGGCCGTTGCTGACTCCCATGATAAGGAGGGAGTAGTTCTCTCTCGAGGCTAAGGGCTCTACAAGTAGCTATGTGTTCATCTCTCTCTATGCATAATCTTATTGAGATCATGAGCTTTGTAATCTATAGATCTATTCTGCTACTCAAGTGCTTTAATTAATCTCTGCTTATTCCCACGTGTGTGAAGTTGACAGTGTGTACACCGTGTGGCACTTTGGCTAAGGTTATAGAAATACTTATCATGAGTATAATTTGAGTTGGATGTCTCTATGAGATTGTGGTGTTTGTTGGAACCATCTAGCGCTCAAGGTGATAGTGAGGGGTTATCTAGATGGGAAATGCGAACTTTAAGGTGTGCTGCTATAGCCCTACATCGTCCAACCGAAGAGTAGTTCAAGGTAGCATCATGAAGAGAAGATATTTATATGAGAGTGTCCACTGGTGAAGTATGATCCCTAGGCCTTGTTTCTAAGCATTGAAACACCGTTTATAATCAGTCCTGTTACATGTTTGTTTGTTGCCACTCTTATTACAGATTGCAATTACCACTTATAATCATCCATATTACTTGTATTTCACTATCTCTTCGCCGAACTAGTGCACCTATACACCTAACAAGTGTATTGGGTGTGTTGGGGATACAAGAGACTTCTTGTATCTTGATTGTTGCTTGAGAGGGATACCTTTGACCACTTGCTCCCTTAGTTCGATAAACCTTGGGTGATCCACTTAAGGGAAACTTGCTGCAGTCCTACAAACCTCTGCACTTGGAGGCCCAACACTGTATACAAGAATAGAAGCGTGCGTAGACATCATGCTATTTTCTGGCGCCGTTGCCGGGGAGGTAAGGTAAAAGGTACTCACATTCTCTGGCTACTAAGCTACCTTCTAGTACTGTTGCTGGTATGTGAGTGCTCGAAGTTATTTCCTTTAGATTCAGCAATTATATCTTTTTGTTTCTTGTTTTCATTTTCACTAGTTAGGCTTAATGGAAAACAACAACAACAAAATTAGAGAGCTTTATAGTATTTATCTTGAGTTAGGACATGAAGTGTTTGAAGAGAAAATTAAAAAACCTATGAAACTTTATTTGCGTGCTAGTAACAATGTCATTAGTATGAATTCTTTGAACACCATTATTGCTAATGCTATGGAAAAGTATAAGCTTGGGGAAGCTACTTTTATATGAAAATGATCTTTTTAGTCCCCCAAGCACGGAGGAGAAATTTTACTTTGATGATACTATGCCTCCAATATATGATGATTACAATGATGAATATGATATTTTCAGTACACCTACTATTGAGGAGAAAATTAGTTATGATTACAATATGCCTCCTAGATTTGATGATTATGGTGATGAGAATAATAATGATAGCTATTTTGCTGAATTTGCTCCGACTACAATTAATAAGAATGACTATGTTTATATGGGGAGTATTAATTCTTTTATGCATGTGGCTCAAGATAAGAATGTTTTATGTGATAGTTATATTGTTAATTTTATTCATGATGCTACTAAAAGTTATTATGAGAGAAGGAAACATGGTTTTATGTATCTCAACAATATTAAGTTTCCCCTCTTTATGTTGAAAATTTTGAAGTTGCACTTGTTTTGCTTTCCTATGCTTGTTGCTTTGTGCTTTCATGACTTGTTTATTTACAAGATTATTTTTCATAGGAAGTGGGTTAGACTCAAATTTGTTCCATATTTTCTTCTTGATGCTCTCTTTTACTTGAATTCATATTTCTTATGTGAGCATCATCGAAATTATCATGCCTATCTTAATGTCTATAAAGAAAGAGCTTTTGGAGACAACCCATTATATTTTTACTTTCAGTTTATATTTCTTTTATTGAGTCTTGGAAGTTATTGCATCAGTAATAACCTCTTCTTATCCTTTTTGTGTGGTTTTTGTTCCAAGAATAACCTCTAATGAGAGAGAAGTAAGACTTGGGAAAGTTGTTGTCCCGAAACAGATTTTTGTGCTTCACTGTAAAAAATCGTGAAAAATCCATGTACGTCGGATTTGAGCTATAAATTTTTGTGCTTATGACCTAGGATATTATCTAACTTCCGTTAGTTTGGCACTTTTCTATTTGAGCAACAGAAGGTCTTCAAAAAAATCGGTTTTTACCTGCTGGTCTGTTCTGACAGATTTCTGCCATTATTTCCATTTGCCTCTCAATCTCTTTCTCTTTGAGTTTTCTTTGATCACTTGAGCTTTTAGAAGGAATTGCTACATTAGCTTGTGTTTTAATGGAAGTTTTACTTGTGTTGAAACTAAGCACAAAGACTTATTATCTTGAATACACTAATGTTGCTAATGAAGATTGTGTGAAGTTTTGTATGAAGGAAATTTTCAAGTGTAGGGAAGAATAATGTGATGAGATGAAGTATGGACAAAAGCTCAAGCTTGGGGATGCCACCCGTGTCACCCCAAGAAATATTTAAGAGGTACAAGCATCAAAGCTTAGGGATGCCAAGGCATCCCCTTCTTCGTCAATAAAAATCTCAGGTTTTCTTCCAAAACACTTCATTTTTATAATTTCATGCACAATTGTGTTGTTCTTGGAGCGTCTTTGTTTTTGTTTTTAGTTTTCTTTTGTTTGGTTTGCTTAAATAAGTTGGTTGGAACCCAACACACTTCTTTTGGAGAGAGACACACCCCGTTATTCATTGCCTAGAACACTCTAGTTTTCACTCTTATTGTTCTATGAGTGTTCCTCTTTGCTAGCACTGTGTTTAGCTTTAGATTTCTATTGGTGTTGGAAAAGAGTAGGAAGTTTCATATTTATAGTGGTACAAAAGGAAGCTTGTTTTGACTGTGACTTAGACTTTATCAGGTTATGCTAGATGTTGCTTTGACCATATGCTTAGTGATTATTGTTGTAGTGATACGTCCAAAACGTATCTACTTTCCCGAACACTTTTGCTATTGTTTCTCCTCTAAACTTGTGTGATTTGGATGCAACTAATGCGGACTGACACTGTTTTCAGCAGAATTGTCTTGCTGTCTACTTTTTGTGCAGAAAATCAACTATCAGGAAAAATTCCGGAAAATATGCCAAAAATCCGATTTCACCCGAAGACTCCAGGAGCCAGAATACGAGACGGAGAAGAGCCAGGGGGTGGCCACACCACCTGCTGGCGCGGGCCAGGCCAGGCCGCGCCAGGGGGTGGTGTGGGCCCCCTAGGCACCCCCTCGGCCCTCTCTTCGCCTATAAGGAGCCTTCTAACCTAAAAACTTCGGGGGGTTCGACGTTTTTCCAGAAGGAGTTCCGCTCCGCCGCCACCACCAGATTCCACGAAACAGCACCAAAAACTCCATTCTGGCACCCTGTCGGGACGGGGAATTGGAGGAGATCATCGCCATCATCATCACCATCACTTCTCCATCGACCATCCATGTTTCCCCCATCTATGAGTGAGTAATCCCCCGATGTAGGCTATGGGGATGGTAGGGATTGGATGGGATTGTTCATGTAATGACATCAGATTGTTAGGGCATGGTGCCTAGTATCTTTTGTTAGTGCTTTATGACTTTGTTGCGACTTGTTGTGCTTAATGCTTGTCACTCGGGCCCGAGGGCCATGATTTCAGATCTGAACGTATTATTGAGTCATTATGATAGTATTGTTCTTGGTCTTATCTACAAGTTGTATACACACGTCGTTGTCCGGAACCTATGGCCCCGAAGTGACAGAAATCGGGATAACCGGAAGGGAAAGGCTTTGATGTGAGGATCACATGTGTTCACGGAGTGTTAATGCTTTGCTCCGGTGCTCTATTAAAAGGAGCACCTTAATTTCCAGTAGTTCCCTAGAGGCCCCGCTGCAAACGGGCTGGCAGGACAAAAGATGTTGTGCAAGTTCTCATTGCAAGCACGTATGACTATATATGGATCACATGCCTAGGATTGTCTAGTACTTGGATGCTTTATCTTATTTATCTACAATTGCCCTATGTTCTGATTTCTATGTGGATTGTCTTGTCCATGCAACGCCCGTCTATCCATCCCTATGCCTACCGCACTCGAATCCCACTGTTTACTGCTTTTGTTACTATTGTCTTTGCTTTACTACTGTTGCTGCTTTACTATTCCTACTACAAAACTGTTGCTACTGATAAACTGCTGTGAGCAAGATTGTTTCCAGGTGCAGCTGAATTGACAACTCAGTTGTTAAGGCTTATAAATATTCTTTGGCTCCTCTTGTGTCGAATCAATAAATTGGGTTTCACTTCCCTCGAAAATACTGCGATACACCCCCTATACTTGTGGGTCATCAAGACTATTTTCTGGCGCCGTTGCCGAGGAGCATAGCTTTATTTATCAAGCTCACTTGGATTCTCTATTGTTCTCCGCTATCCATCCATCATGGGTAAGTCTCGTGATGGCAAGGTTCCTATTTTACCATCCACTACAAGAAGAGGTACGGTTGTGAACACCTCTGTTACTCTTGATTCACCGTCTGTTATAAGTAAGCTCGTTACACCACCACATACACATGCTACACACACTGCTACTACTTCTGAATCTGAAACTTCTGATGCTTATGATGCTGCTTCTACTGTGCTTGATAAGAGTGGTTCATTAGGTCCTTTCCTAGATGCTACGATTGGTAGAACTATAGCTGAAAATACCGAAACTCCTAATGAAGACACTACCACACCTGTTAGCTCACCTGAGTCTAGTGAGAATTATGATATTGAAGAAGATTATGTTGAGATGACCGATGAGTTTATTAAAGAATGTAAGAACACCCATGATAGGAGCGCTGCTAAGAGTCTCCTTGAGAGACGTACTATTAGACCCAAATTATATCCTGCTGCTAAGTTTGCTGCTTCTCCCATAAACATTACAGATGAAGATTATGATTTCTCTCTCGATCTATCTTACATATCTATTGTCGAGAAAGAACCTTTTGGTGGGACTAAGAATGAAAGTGCGGTAGCACATATGAATGAACTTTCTACCATGAGTGGCTTGTTTTCTGATGATATTAAGACACGTACTTTGTTGCTAAGATTTTCCCCTTTTCGCTGAAAGGAGAAGCTAAAACTTGGTTTAGTAATTTACCTCCTGGATCTATTGATAGCCCTAAGTGCTTGATTAGTACTTTCCTGCAGAAATATTTTCCTCCCAGTGCTAGACATGCTATTTTGCAGGAACTTTTTGATTTCAAACAGGGAGAAAAAGAGGTATTGCCCAAATCTTGGGCGAGGTTTTGTGCTCTGATTCATGCACATGTTGGAAGTCCATTACCTAAGAATGAGCTTCTTGATATATTTTATAATGGACTAACTGAAGAATCTAGGACATACCTAGATAGTTGTGCTGATTGTGTTTTCAGGAATAGGACTCCTAAGGAAGCTGAGGAATTAATGGCTAAAATAAGCAAGAATTATGAAGATTGGACTCCTCCTAAACAAGCTATACCTGAAGTAATTGTACCTGAACCATCTATTCCTAAGCCTATTCCAACATCAAAGAAGAGGGGAGTTATTGAATTAAATGATGAAGTGATGAAGGAAGCTAAGAAATGTCTTAAGGAGAAGGGAATTAAAGCTGCAGATGTCAAGAATTTACCTCCTATAGAAGAATTATTTAAGCCTATTCCCTACTCATCCACTATTGAGGTACACTCTCTCCAACACTTTGATGAAGGTGATATCCCTTACTCTAAACCTCCTGATCAATTCTTAGAAGAATTTGATATCTTTATTGTTAAGCAGGATAACTTTAATAAAAGGGTGCAAAATCATCTAATGGAAAACACTAGAGCTATTGTTGAGTTGAAAGATAGTGTGGAAAGAACCTCTAATGATGTTAAAATGATTGTTAAACACTTTCAAATGGTTCAAACTCAAATAGATCAACTCGTTAAAGTGCAAAATGACTTGCTAGTTAATGCTGCTAAGGAAAAACATGCTTATGAAATTAGAACTAGAAGTGGTGCTGCTACCCAGGATCCTCTATATCCTGAGGGGCATGACAAAAGAATTGAGCAGGATTCTCAACAAGCTGAAAATAGTGGTTCTACTCGTAAGAAAAGGAAAAAGAAACATAAAACTGTTGTAGAACCCTCTGAACGTGCTATAGATCCTAATAGTATATCTATCTCTGATGCTGAAACTAAAAGTGGTAATGAAGAAAATGAAGTGCCTAATGAAGAAAAAGTTGAAGAAGAACCTGAAAACCACACTAAGACTACGAAATACACCAAAGAAGATTTTATTGCTAAGAAACATGGTAGTGAAAGAGAACCTTGGGTCCAAAAACCTATGCCTTTCCCTGATAACAAACACAAGTCAAAGGAAGATGAACACTATAATAAGTTTTGTGAGTGGATGAATCCTTTATTCTTGCAAATTCCTTTGACTGATGCTATTAAATTGCCTCCTTACTCAAAGTATATGAAGGATATTGTCTCGAATAAAAGGAAGATCCCGAATGAAGAAATTTCTACTTTGCTTGCTAATTATTCCTTGAATGGTAAGGTTCCTAAGAAACTTGGAGACCCAGGGATTCCAACTATCCCTTGCTCTATTAAGAATAGCTATGTTAGAACTGATTTGTGTGATTTGGGAGCTGGAGTTAGTGTTATGCCTTTCTCTCTCTATAAGAGGCTTCAACTTGAAAAATTAATACCGACTGATATATCTTTGCAAATGGCTGATAAATCTACCACTATCCCTGTGGGTATATGTGAGGATGTACCTGTTCAAGTGGCTCACAATTTCTTCATACTAACTGATTTTGTTGTGCTTGAAATGCCTGAAGATGATAATACGTCTATTATTCTTGGGAGACCTTTTCTTAATACTGCAGGAGCTGTTATTAATTGTAATCAATCAAAGGTGACCTTCAATGTTAATGACAAGGAACATACTATCTATTTCCCTAAGAAGATTGAAAGGACTTATGGTTTAAATTCAATTGAACATGTTGAAGGCATTCAAGTTGGAGAAATATATTGTCCCATACCAAGAGAAAAATTTGAAACTATTATGATTGGGACCATTGCTATCAAGGTTAAGGTAACATAATCATTAGTGGAATAAAAAGTTTTGTCTCATATGCAATTGTTTTGGTAGCAAGACTTGATCAACCTTGCTAACAAAAGGATTCCATTGAACAAAACAATGTTTTTATTATGATTATCTCCGTTTATTTCTATCCTTTGCATTTTAGTTTTTGTTTTCGTTTAGTTTTCTTTGTGTTGTTAGTTGCTTGCATGCTAGAACTTCTAGCCTTGTTTTGTCTTTGCATCATGTTTCCAAAAGAAAAAAAATCTGTCTGTCAGAAAAATCATTCTTCTATTTCTGAAAATTGCCCAAAAATAAAGTGTCTCGAAAAATTCCAGAAAATTCATATTAAATTTTTGTGTGAAAAAAGGGGCATAGGAGTACCTGGTGGGTACCAGGGGGGCCACCAGGCAGGCACACCATGTGGTGGTGAGGCTAGCCCTGGGTGGCGCCATGCCCTGGTGTGGGCCATCCCTGGCCCCCCACTTACTCTCTCACCTGCCACTCTCTTCTCTCTCCCGAGTAAGCTCCAGTTCATAGCTCAAAATCGCGTTCTTTCTGTGCTTGCTATAGATTTCTTCGATCTCCTTGCTCAGCCCATCTTTCTTGCTGAAATTTGGAGCATTTGTTCCTTGGTATGTGACTCCTCCCCTTGTCCAAGTAGATTTGTGTTTAGTGGATTATATGTTGAGTATTTTGCTGCTGCGGGTGACTGGTTATGAGAGCTTGTAAGCTTGTTTTATGCTTAGAGATATAGTTTTGATGCATGTTTAGGCCTCTTGCAAGTCCCTATGAGTAGAATCCTTCATTATATTTACTTTGCAATCACTTGTTTAATAGGTGTTTAAATTTCAGAATAGAAGATGAGTGAACACCACCTAAACCAACATGAGCTTTGGGTGCCTGAGGTCATGAAGGTCCATCGGGAGGAGGAAGTTTTTCCCTCCATTTATCCATGACCTGAGTTCATGAGAGCTGCAGGAATTCTACAAGATTTCCACACTTTGGTTTCTAATGTAGGGTTAGAGCGCTTCTTGGAAGATGAACCTTGTCAATTTGTGAAGCTAACGATGTCTGTGGTGCAGGATTTCCAATTTAGTCACTCTTTGCCTAATCCCATGGTCCATTAAAAAATTTACAATATTGCTGCTAATCTTCCTCTCGATGATTTTTGTGCAGCTATTAAGGTACCTCAATAGAGATCATGTAAGAGGATTAAAGAGAGACCAGAACCACTCATGGATTTATACGCAGAAATTTGTCAAGGGAGTAGCTTCTCGAAGGAGAATGGAAAAATCTGTAACATTCATCTTCCCTCCATTTGCTACTTTGCCTACTTTATTGCCAAGTGTGTTCTTGCTAGGAAAACTACTAATAAGTTATCTTCGTTTGATCTAGTATTTATCTCTGCTGTTCTTAGACGAGATAGGTCTTACAATTTGGGTGCTTTGATAGCTTTCCGTCTTACTGCTAACCGTGAGAAAGGTGGAATTTGTGGTGGCCTCATTGCTTCTCGTTTACTAGCATTGCATGGTTTAGTGCCTCATCATCTAGACCTACAGTTTCCCATGAGAGGCTTGATTTTAATTCCATGATACAGCATAAATTTATTTCCTCGTGGGCTAGTTTTAGTGAGTTGTCTTATGAAATAACCTTTCTCAAAGCTGGTTGGAGAAAGAGCAAGTCCGAGCGTGTTGTTCTTTTGCCTGCACCTGTTTTGTTTAACCTTGATAACAGGGAAGGATGGTCCCTCACTGAGGAGGAGCTTGACACGTACTTGGGAGAGCTCTCCCAACAGGAGCAGGACACTAGAAGGGAGGTCACGGATGATTCGGTCCAGCCCTCGAATGAGGGAGAGTCTTCATATCAGTAGCCCACTTATGATTGGGGAGCTTCTTCTTCCTCTCATGGGCCCAGCTACGACCATTCTTACCAAGATCCGCCCGCTTGGAACCCCTATTCGTACATGGATTGATACCCACTTAGGCCAAAAGCCTAAGCTTGGGGGGAGGTACGCCGACACCGCACTCATCTCCATATCATGTTGCATCGGTACTTTGTATATTCATGTTTTCTTTCTCTTTTTAGTTTTCGTTCTTCTTTGCTTTTGCTTTCTAAAAATACAAAAAGACCAAAAATATTTTTGTTGTTTCTCTTTGGTTTGCTTCTTCTTTTTGCTTTGGTTTGCTTTGTTTGAACTATTCTAAAAACCTAAAAAGATTTTGCTTTGCTTGTTTTTCTCTTTTGGTTCTTGTTTAAAAATCGAAAACACCAAAAATATTTGTCGTTCTTCTTAGGTTTTTTGTGAGTTTGCCATAGGGTTCAGCAATTCTCAGTGGATTATTGGTTTCATATTATTATTCAATCCACACAAGTGAAGAGCAATAATGAGGATTAATGACAACTTGAGGCATGGTAAGAGGCTGGTAACGAACTCTATTTGTCTTCATTTTTTACATATACTCATCATTGTGAGCTTGCTTAGTCCTTTCATGTAGGGTGTATGTTATCTTTGGATGCTTAGTAGTTCTTGCTTTCCTGTGATTAGCTCCAGCCCGCTATTAGTTTGTAGCATGTCTCATGAATGTTTGCTTGCATTACTCTATTCATAAATTGGTATGACACCGTGGTATCCTCCTCTGAATGTTTCATTTGAATTGACTTGGCACATGCTCACGCATGCACATGACTGTGATAATCAGTTAAGCCTTGATGAATTATTTTGCCTTGAGGATCTTGAATCACTTTCATGCCATGAGTAGTCCTGTTTTGTTGCAAGCATGATAATGATAGCTATTGCTCTCTCGTTTGTCGCTCCCTTACTATTGATAGCCTTCACTTTCACTGAGTATGTTTTACTCAAGTTCCCAACTCCCTAAACCAAATATTTCCAAAGTGTCCACCATACCTACCCATTAGCATCATTTGCTACCTCCGTGCATATTCAATATGCCTTGTTTTCTTCCGAATAAAATGTTTGCTTGTTATGAGAAATTTAGTTAGTAAAGCTCTCACGAACTTGATGGCACACTTTATTTTCTTGCACTTAATAAACCTGAACCATTGCGTCCTTCTTTGTTGCGTATATGCTTGCGCTTTATGAGTCAAAGTTAGCAGAACCATGCATCATGGGGACCGCTTTCAACATTTCATTGGTACTTGTACCTAGTTGATATCATGTTCTTTTACTTATGGATCCCGACGGTGTGAAATAAAAATGGAACTTGTAAGATCATGGAGTTTGTATGTATGTTAGAGAAACGCCTGGGCCGCTAGCCTAAGCCATGCCTAATCATGGTGGAAACTTGCACCATAACCGTAATGAGCATTCTATGAAGCATCCTAAATAAAAATCTATGCAAATAGTAAATAAAAAGATCGCTGAGATGCTCATTGTCTGCTTGCCTTGTCATTTTGATTATGGGATAGCTTCTGTATCATATGCAAGGGGTACCCCGTTGGCGGTTCTCTATGATACGTGTGTACTTACAATGACAAGAGCTTACTTGTGACTGAAGTTGAGTAGCATGAGGCTCGGTCTTCGTAAGTAAGGGGCATGAGACTTTGATTTATAACTTTTCAAGCATATCCTCTTAGTTGTGTCACTTTCACCTTAACCACATTCAAGATGCTTATGATAGGGGCAATGAGAGCTCAAAGCTAATGAGTACCATACTTTCAGCATTTGGAAGCTTTTCAAAATTATTCAAAACATTTTTCTTCTATTGTTGAGTCTCCATATATTATTTGAGCACCTTCTTGAGAGCATAGTATCATTCTTTGTGTTTGTTCCATTACTTGGTTATTTGTGTTATGACTTTGATGCTTGTATCCTTGATATCTTTACTTCTAGTCATCACTTGAACTTCAGAGGTGCCGACATTCATAATCAAAGGCAAGCGAGATACCACTCTATCATACCTTTCTATGAGCATTGTAATGTTGCTTATGTTTGTGCTTCGTGCTACTTATTATTCTTGAGTTGGAATCTCTTCATAGCTTGCAATGACTATTAAGCAGACTTGGTTGCATACTCTTTATTATGAATTGTCCAAGTAGTTGATCACATTGCTGAGAATATTTACATCATATGAAGCAAATGTGTTCGTGAAAGTTCTTTTATCGCACTCAGTTTTCAACTGAATTGCTTGAGGACAAGCAATAAGCTAACCTTGGAGGGAGTTGATACGTCCAAAACGTATATACTTTCCCAAACACTTTTGCTATTGTTTCTCCTCTAAACTTGTGTGATTTGGATGCAACTAATGCAGACTGACGCTGTTTTCAGCAGAATTGCCTTGGTGTCTACTTTTTGTGCAGAAAATTAACTATCAGGAAAAATCCTGGAAAATATGCCAAAAATCCTATTTCACCCGAAGACTCCAGGAGCCAGAATACAAGACGGAGAAGAGCCAGGGGGTGGCCACACCACCTGCTGGCGTGGGCCAGGCCAGGCCGCGCCAGGGGGTGGTGTGGGCCCCCCAGGCACCCCCTCGGCCCCTCTCTTCGCCTATAAGGAGCCTTCTGACCTAAAAACTTCGGGGGGTTCGACGTTTTTCCAGAAGGAGTTCCGCTCTGCCGCCACCACCAGATTCCATGAAACAGCACCAGAAACTCCGTTCTGGCACTCTGCCGGGACGGGGAATTGGAGGAGATCATCGCCATCATCATCACCATCGCTTCTCCATCGACCATCCATGTTTCCCCCATCTATGAGTGAGTAATCCCCCGGTGTAGGCTATGGGGATGGTAGGGATTGGATGAGATTGTTCATGTAATGGCATCGGATTGTTAGGGCATGGTGCCTAGTATCTTTTATTAGTGCTTTATGACTTTGTTGCGACTTGTTGTGCTTAATGCTTGTCACTAGGCCCCGAGTGCCATGATTTCAGATCTGAACGTATTATTGATTCATTATGATAGTACTGTTCTTGGTCTTATCTACAAGTTGTATACACACATCGTTGTCCAGAACCTATGGCCCCGAAGTGACAGAAATCGGGATAACCGGACGGGAAAGTCTTTGATGTGATGATCACATGTGTCCACGGAGTGTTAATGCTTTTCTCCGGTGCTCTATTAAAAGGAGCACCTTAATTGCCAGTAGTTCCCTAGAGGCCTCGCCGCAAACGGGCTGGCAGGACAAAAGATGTTGTGCAAGTTCTCATTGCGAGCACGTATGACTATATACGGAACACATGCCTAGGATTGTCTAGTACTTGGATGCTTTATCTTATTTATCTGCAATTGCCCTATGTTCTGATTGCTATGTGGATTGTCTTGTCCATGCAACGCCCGTCCATCCATCCCTATGTCTACCGCACTCGAATCCCACTGTTTACTGCTTTTGTTACTATTGTCTTTGCTTTACTACTGCTGCTTTACTATTCCTACTACAAAACTATTGCTACTGATAAACTGCTGTGAGCAAGATTGTTTCCAGGTGCAGCTCAATTGACAACTCAGTTGTTAAGGCTTATAAATATTCTTTGTCTCCCCTTGTGTCGAATCAATAAACTGGGTTTCACTTCCCTCGAAAATACTGCGATACACCCCCTATACTTGTGGGTCATCATGTAGCATGAATTGTTTCAAACAATTAAGATTGCTTAATGTGCCTTGGAAGAATCATGCGTTGTTTTAGCATACAAAAGCATAATATTGTGGTATTCTCTTTCGATGCTTTATTTGGGTTGACTTGGCACATGCTTACACCATGTTAAGACTATGTACCAGTCACCTTAGCCTCTATGATCATTTTTTTTGACTTGTAATATCACTTTATGCTTTAATTAATAATGTTTTGTCGCTTGGCATGATTATTGCCATTAGTGCTCTATTAGTTGGTTGCTCCCAGTCTTTTTCTAGCCTCCACATGTACCAACTATGAATTCCACTCATGCATCTAACCCCCAAGAAAACCAAGTTGTTCCATAGATTCAACTTTAAATTCCTATGCATGGTGTGTTACACTATTCCAAGTATATTCATGCTTTTATCTACCTTCCAAATTAAACTTGTTATGTGAAAATTAGTGATTAAATCTCTCACGAACTTGATGGCACACTTTACTTTCTTGCACTTAATAAACTTGAACCATTGCGTCCATCTATGTTGCGTATATGCTTGCACTTTATAAGTTGAGAATTAGCGGAACCATGCTGTCATGGGGAACGCTTTCAACATTGCACTTGTTATTCAGTTGATATCATGTTCCTTTGTTTATGGATCCCGGTGGTGTGAAATAAAAGGGGAACTTGTAAGCTCATGGAGTTTGTATATGTGCTAGAGAAACGCCTGGGCAGCTAGCCTAAGCCATGCCTAATCATGGTGGAAACTTGCAACATAACCATAGTGAGCATTCTATGAAGCATCCTCAATAAAAACCTATGCAAATAGCAAATAAAAAGATGGCTGAGATGCTCATTGTCTGTTGCCTTGTCATTTTGATATGGGATAGCTCCTGTATAATGGGGCAAGGGGTACCCCGTTGGCGGTTCTCCATGATACACATGTACTTACAATGACAAAAAGTTGAGTAGCATGAGGTCCGGTACTCGTAGGCGAGGGGCATGAGATTTTTGACTTATAACTTGTCAAGCATATCCTCATATTTGTTCACTTTAACCTTAATCACCTAAAGATGCTTATGATAGGGGTAATGAGAGCTGAAAGCAAATAAGTACCATAATTTTTGGAAGATCTTTATGAAACTTGAAATCCCCGCTTCCCTCTTATGAAGGGCCTTTCTTTTTTACTTTTATGTTGAGTCTCCATCTTCTATCTTTATGCATAAATTGGGAGAGCATAGTGACCATTCTTAGTTTAATGTGCATTGTCCCAAAACTTGTTGATTGATTCATAACTGTGATATTGCTTGTTTTTAAATTATTTGTATCTAGTCACCCTTATGAACTTTGAAGCTGTCCTATGCATTTATGTTTTGCTATACCATGAGGGACAAGCTGAATATCATTCTTATTATGTTTTCTATATGTGAAACAAACAAACGTCTTTTAATGCATTGTTATTCATAAATCTTTTGTTTGTACCTTTTTCATGTTACAACATATTTGCTATGTCTTATTGTTAGAACTCTGTCTTTTATGTTCATGCTAGAGTACTTTGATCCCAGCCATTAATGATTTACAAACACCTTGATCAAGATTATATTGGTAAATGTCACCTCAAAAATTATTCTTTTTATCACTTACCTACTCGAGGACGAGCATGATTTAAGCTTGGGGATGTTGATACGTCGTAAATGTATCTATAATTTTTGATGTTCCATGCTTGTTTAGTATCTAGTTTCTTGTGTTTTGTTCAAACTTTGAGGTATTTTTATATATTTTCTGGAACTAACCTATTAACAAGATGTTGCACTGCCAGTTGCCTGTTTTCTGCTATTTTTGGTTTCAAAAAATCCAGAAAAAAATATTCTCAGAATTGGACGAAACAAAAGATGAAGTTCATATTTTCCCGACACGACACAAAGTCCAAAGGGGAGACGGAGGGGAGCCAGGAGGTAGGCACACCCTAGGGTGGCGCAGGTCACCCCTGGCCGTGCCACGAGGTGGTGTGGCCACCCTAGCACATCTCTGGCATCGCCCCTTCGCGTATAAAAGCCTCCTGTGACGAAAAACCTAAGGACCACATCAGAATCCCATAAAAAGTTTTGCAGCGCTGCCGCCATCGAAGAGGAGATTCGGGGGACAAATGTCTCTGTTCCGGCACCCTGCCAGGATAGGGAAGTGCCCCCGGAGCCATCTCCATCGACTCCACTGCCATATCCATCACCGTTGTTGACTCACAAGTAGCTATGTGTTCATCTCTCTCTATGCGTGATCTTATTGAGATCATGAGCTTTGTAATCTATAGATCTATTCTGCTACTTAAGTGCTTTAATTAATCTCGGCTTATCCCCGCGTGTGTGAAGTTGGCAGTGTGCACACCGTGTGGCACTTTGGCTAAGGTTACAGAAATACTTATCATGAGTATAATTTGAGTTGGATGTCTCTATGAGATTGTGGTGTTTGTTGGAACCATCTAGCGCTCAAGGTGATAGTGAGGGGTTATCTAGATGGGGAATGCAAACTTTAAGGTGTGCTATTATAGCCCTACATCGTCCAACCGAAGATTAGTTCAGGGTAGCATCATGAAGAGAAGATATTTATATGAGAGTGTCCACTAGTGAAAGTATGATCCCTAGGCCTTGTTTCTAAGCATTGACACACCGTTTACAATCATTCATGTTACATGTTTGCTTGCTGTCACTCTTATTTCAGATTGGAATTACCACTTATAATCATCCATATTACTTGTATTTCACTATCTCTTCGCCAAACTAGTGCACCTATACACCTGACAAGTGTATTGGGTGTGTTGGGGACACAAGATACTTCTTGTATCTTGATTGCAGGGTTGATTGAATAGATACCTTTGACCACTTCCTCCTTGAGTTCGATAAACCTTGGGTGATCCACTTAAGGGAAACTTGATGTTGTTCTACAAACCTTTGAACTTGGAGGCCCAACACTATCTACAAGAATAGAAGCGTGCGTAGACATCACTCCTATTACGCAATTCTAGACAATTGGTGAGTGTGGCAAAATCTAGTGTTTTCTTTTCTCCTAATACTCATGCTATTGTGAGATCAGATACAAAAGCTGTGTCAGAAAATATTTGGGACTTCCTGCGCTTGTTGGAGCAGATAGGAGCAATTGCTTTCTACACTTTGTGGAAAGAATTATTCAGTGCATGAATGGATGGAAGGAGAAACATTTATCCATTGGAGGAAAGGAAATTCTATTGAAGGCGGTAGCACAAGCTATCCCTGTTTATGCTATGTTGGTTTTTCAGATTCCAAAAGGAGTCTGTGAGATGATGATGGACGCTATCTCACGGTTTTGGTGGGGGTGATGCAAATAGCCACAAACTGCAATAGTATGCATGGTGGAAGTTGTGTTACCCAAAAGTGAAGGTGGCATGGGCTTTCGAGATTTCCATTCTTTCATCCTTGCCATGTTGGCTAAACAAGTGTGGAGACTAATTGATGAACCAGAATCCCTGTGTGCTCACGTATTGCGGGCCAAATACTACCCCCATGATGATATTCTTAAAGTTGAACCCAAGGCGGGGCCATGTTTCACATGTCAAAGTATTCTAGCAGGGTTAGCCACTTTCAAAAGAGGATATATTTGGCGTGTGGGAGATGGTGCTAGTATTAATATCTGGAATGATCCCTGGATCCCTGCTACACCTAACAGAATGATTTTGTCTCCAAGAGGACATACCATCTATACAAAGGTATACGAATTGATTGATCCGATATCGGGTCAGTGGGATGAATAGATACTGCGATCTATATTAAGTCCAGTGGATGTTGGGCGTCTTCTTCATATACCTCTAAATAATCAGGGGTTCAATGATTTCATTGCATGGAACTATACTAAGAGTGGTCGGTTTACTGTTCGCTCGGCCTACTATATTCAATGGAAACAACAATTCGGGACTTCTGCCGGGCAATTTGCGCTACCAGGAGGATCAGCAACAAACCCAGTATGGAAGATTATATGGAAGCTCAAGGTACTGGCTAAGGTGAAAATATTTATTTGGCGGTCTTTGCATGGAATCATCCCAGTAAAATGTGTGTTGGATAACCGCCTTATTGGTACTAGCGGTGAATGCCCAATTTGTCACCAAGGTGCGGAAGATATCCGACACTTATTATTTACTTGCTCTACTGCCGCTGATCTCTGGGATGAATTAGTATCAAATCCCCAATCGATGAAGCTCCTCTGGCTTACCGAGCAGGCTCAGGTATCCTGGAAAACTTCATTCCTTCCCCCAACAATATTTTTCCGGGTGTGTCGATAGTCCAATTAAAGGAGACGTTGGCTGTGACTTGTTGGTACTTATGGTGGATACGACGCCGTCAAACACATAATGAAGAAGTTCCCCCATTATCTAAATGCAAGGTATCCATTCTGGCCATAACAGCTAATGCTGCAAAAAGTACTAGAAGTACTGGTACGAGACAAAATAAATGGTCAAAACCAATGCCTAGATATGTTAAAGTCAATGTGGATGCATCCTTCCATGAAGAATCACGCCTGGGTCAACAGGAGAGATAATTCGAGATTACAAAGGACAATTTGTTGCAGCCGCAGGCTTTAATATCCAATATGTGTCTTCGGTGGCTATGGCTGAAGCAATGGCAATGAGAGAGGGCCTCGATCTTGCTAACAAATTGGGATTTAATAGAGTCATTGCAGAGTCTGATTCACTTGAAACCATTGATGTGTGCAACGGGAGCGACAGATGGTGGAGTGAATCTTCGGCCATTCTTGCAGATTGTGTGGATCTTGATTCTTCTATAGGAAGTGTCTCCTACCAATTTTGTCCAAGAGAAGCTAACCAGGTAGCTGATGATATAGCTAGGTTATGTTTTCAGAATAAGATCGCTTGTACCTGGGACGATGATCCTGCTAGCTTTATTTTAAACTCACTTGTAAACGATGTAACTATACCATGATTGCAGCAGCAAGTTTCAGACGCACTATTTTCCTTATCAGGATATCTAAGGGGACTGAAAGGTTTTTAATGAGGCGGTTTGCTTGCTTAATATAAGGATCGTTTACCTAAAAAAAAGAGATGCATGGAACAGCTTGTCAATCATATATGTTTTGACCTTAATTTGAAAACATTCAAAATGTAATCTTGATTAACTCGCCTCTCTTTTCTGCTTGCACTTATTGACCGGCTTAAATCACTTCTTTGATTCACTGCATCAATGCGAGTCGGATGACTGATTTATTTATGATTTGTATCTGTCTTATACAAACGACACTAGTTATTTCCTTGCTTCCACCTTGCGATTATTACTAGTAGTATGCACTATTTCCTTTTTATTTGCAAATTTCACAAATCTGTTAATAATCATCAACAACAGTACAAACAGACCCGAAAGTAATAAAAATACAAATAGGTCATTGGACCATCTAGCGACGACTACAAACACTAGCGCGAGCCGAAGACACGCCGTCGTCCTCGCTCCTCCATCACCGGAACCGAGTAAAGCTTGTCGTAGTATAGCTTATTACAGTAGAGAGACGCGAAGTCATGGTGCTAGGGCTATAAAAGATCAGCGTACTAAAGCAGCAACCATCACTAATAATGACACGCGTATATCAAAAGAGACTAACCGGAAAAAAACCAACGGAGTTGAAAACGGACATAATCCTAGGAGATCCGCCAGACAAACGACTCCATGCGTCCTTCGTCAGTGCTAGATGCACCACTTGATCTAGGATAGAGCGAGAAGGATGTTAGCCTGACTACATGACGTAGACATCGCCTCAACATCCCAAAGAAGACAGTAAAAATCAGGCTAAAAATGTACGGAAAACCTCCCGCTGGTGAGATGCCGTGGTCTGCCACAACTCTAAGGCCCTAGGGCCGCCGGAGGCGAAGCGAACCGGCGGCATGACCAGAGAGGAGTGCGGAACCCTACATGAGTTTTCTCTCCTCTTCTCAGCCGCCTCTCCTGGTGGTTGTAGGTACCGGTTTGGTCAGAATGCTCTATTTGACTAAAACGCATAGCACACGTGGATCGCTTGTACCCGGGACGATGATCCTGCTAGCTTTATTTTAAACTCGCTTGTAAACGATGTAACTGTACCATGATTGCAGCAGCGAGTTTCAGACACACTCTTTTCCTTACCAGTGTACCTAAGGGTACTGGAAGGTTTTTATGAGACGGCTTGCTTGCTTAATATAAGGATCGTGTACCTCAAAAAAAAAGATGCACGGAGCAGCTTGTCAATCATATATGTTTTGACCTTGATTTGAAAACATTCAAAATGTAATCTTGATTAACTCGCCTCTCTTTTCTGCTTGCACTTATCGACCGGCTTAAATCACTTCTTTGATTCACTGCATCAATGCGAGTCGGATGAATGATTTATTTATGATTTGTATCTTCCTTATATAAACGACAGTAGTTATTTCCTTGCTTCCACCTTGCGATTATTACTAGTAGTATGCACTATTTCATTTTTATTTGCAAATTTCACGAAACTGTTAATAATCATCAACAACAGTACAAACAGATCCGAAAGTAATAAAAAATACAAATAGGTCATTGGACCACCTAGCGACGACTACAAACACTAGCGCGTGCCGAAGGCACGCCGTCGTCCTCGCTCCTCCATCACCGGAGCCGAGTAAAGCTTGTTTTAGTATAGCTTATTACAGTAGAGAGACGGGAAGTCGTGGTGCTAGGGCCATAAAAGACCAGCGTACTAAAGCAGCAACCATCACTAATGATGACAATTGTAGATCGAAAGAGACTAACCGGAAAAAAAACCAACAGAGATGAAAACAAACATAATCCTAGGAGATCTGCCAGACAAACGATTCCATGCGTCCTTCGTCAGTGCTAGATGCACCACTGGATCTAGGATAGAGCGGGAAGGATGTTATCCTGACTACAGGATGTAGACATCACCTCAACATCCCGAAGAAGACACTAAAAATCAGGCTAAAAATGTACGGAAAACCTCCCGCCGGTGAGAGGCCGTGGTCTGCCACAACTCTAAGGCCCTAGGGCCGCCGGAGGCGAAGCAAACCGGCGGCATGACTGGCGAGGGGTGCGGAACCCTACATGAGTTTTCTCTCCTCCTCTCAGCCGCCTCTCCTGGTGGTTGTAGGTACCGGTTTGGTCAGAATGCACCATTTCACTAAAACGCATAGCACACATGCGGAGAATCAGGCTTCTTTCTTAATCTTATCTAGGATATAGGATCAAAATGGGAGGTGTTGTTGATAAGATAATCTATGTTGATGGTTATGGCTTCACCTACTAATAAGGCCTCAGCAGCAACCACCTTTGTGGACTTCTTGAGTCGGCCTAGGACCTATTCGTTCTACGATTCTGAGTTGATCATGCTAATGAAATGCGGGGGCCTCTTGGAAACCCCGTCAACTACCGACGCTATTCGTTTATCCTGAGGGTCAAAATTTGGTTTTCTATTTGGTGCATACGCATAATATGTCCCCGGACATGGGTGAGTGGATATGTCTTCGGACATGGTGATGATATGATATTTTGGTGGACAACAACTGCATTGCATACATAAACGCAGTATGGCCGAGAGGTCATCTTCCATAGTGGAGCTCCGATCCTTCTCGACTGTAGGCACAAACACCGTACCTCCCTTGAGAATCATCATACCTCCTGGTTGGGTTAATATAATAGGTGATACCTATGGATACACGCGTAGTTATGGAACAGTTCTTGTTGTGAGATTTGGAAGGCACACATAATATGTTGCCTGAAGGGTTGAACAAGCGTTTGGATACAGTAGTGCACCCCTACAGGGTAAATCTTTGCGAGTAGTCGTATGTCTACGGTTATGGACGCCTTAGGAGTATAGTGTCATGATCATGGAAAACGCCCCTAATATTTTTCCTCTCATAATTTGACGAGTAATTAGCCTTAGCAACTAAACAATTGGATAACTGAAATTGCAATGTATGTGTTCCGCAAGAGGACATCCTCGACTGGTTTTCGATGCGGGAAACCTTCGCATGGGTTATGCTTGGTGTTATATTCTTGTTACCGCATAGAACTTTCTTATCTCGCTCTAATAGTCGAAATTGTAGCGTGTCTCTATATGTTAGATAATGCAAGCTTTGCTACCGCTGAGCCCACCATACCTATGTAGGCGAGAGTTGCTGAATTCTAAGACTTGTTGTGTACTGGACTTAGTACTGACAACTCCCTTTTTTCTTTTTCCCTTTGCCAGCACCCTTTAGTTTTGACAGGCATGTGTTCGATGACGTTAGCAAGGTTACCCTTCCGGCTTGGTCTGGGCAGGTTTATGGACACCGCTTGGTTATTCTTTAGGACTCTTAGTCCCATTTGATTCTTATCCGTACTCGGATACTATTTGGCATTCTTCATGATTTGTATCTCCATATTGTATCATTTGTATTCATGACTCGCCGAGTCATTGTTGTGTGTATATATATATATATATATATTTCTTGTGGGTTCTGTTGTAAACTACTGTTATGTAACTACTTGTATTAAAATCTACCCACAAGAAAGTGTCTGGTCGGGGTCTTTGAATCGTTTCCATGCGGATTTTGGTGCAAATGATAAGATCTATATAGACATGATTCAGGGGCGTTACAAGTGGTATCAGAGTAAAAGTTTATGATACACCACTGGTCCAGCCTGTAGGCTAATCTTTCTCACGGAGGATGTCTAGTGTCAAAACTATTTTCTACAAATGTGTTGGATAGATTTGATTAGCTCTTCTTTTACTCCTTATCTCTATTCTTTCCACCACAAGAATCTCGACGGTTCATGACATTTTTTATAACGCGCAGTAAAAACGTCGCGGATCCCTGACATCTTAGTTTATTATGTCAGGAGGCGATCGGAGGGCCTCTAGCCCGGTTATTTCTATGAGGATTCATCAGTGTATTTTCGGATTGATCAGTGTATTTTCTATGAGGATCTATTAAATAATATCAACAAAAAGGTAATGTGTATCATTCGATGCAGAGGCTCGGATGCAAACTGCATTTCTCAAAGAAAAAGTTGTGAACTAGTAGGTTGAACCGTGTAGAAGATTCAGTTGAAGCCTTGAAGGGTTTGTGGCTATCATAGCTTCGTGACATTGTTAACTGGTGCTCTACCTTTGCATTAAGTAGGGGTAAACACTACAAAGATACCAAGTCTATCTGGAATATAAGAGATGGGATGGGCTAGAGGAAAATCATAGAGAAGCATGATGTAGACTGCACTAAGGAAGTTCGCTTTGCAGAGACAAAAGCGAAAGCCTCCTCTAGAAGACTAATATCATGTCTGCTAGTTAAAGAGTGACTGTGATTCATGCACCCATGTCCTGAGCACAGAACAAATCTTGCAGAGTGCAAACTTTGTGATAGCCTCCTCACCGAAGTTGGTTTGGAAGATCAAGCATTACTCTAAATATCTGAGTAAGAGACCAAACATAAGCTGTCTGCATTTTTGCTTTTATAGTTCAACTTCTGCAATTGTATATGTCGATATTTTCAAAAGAAGAAACATGATTTATTTCGTTGCCCACATTTTTTATCGAGCAGAATGAAAATCATTTTCCTGCTACCTCCCATTCTTATGCGGACTAAAACCAAGTGAAATGGAAAGATAATGAGACATAGCAGATATCTTATGAATGAAAGACCATAGAAGATATATTTTCTCTATCTATCTCTTGCATTCCTTTCATGTGTTTCACAATCGGAAATTTATATAGCTTGTATGGGAGGAAAGGGAGATGTATATTCGAGCAACTGGATGGGGCACTGATGGCAGTCGTACACCTTTAAAGTTACCTATAAATCTGCATATAGAAGTGAAAAAGAAAACAAACATGGCTAGATCGGCCAATGTTGATGGACACGGCACGAGACAGGACGGTTGGCCAATGCCGACTATGGAGAAGTGGTTGATAATGATCATAAGCTGCATGTCAAAGAGCAGAGGTACATCAATAGCATGCGGTTCCCATGCTCACCGGCACCTCCATCATCAATGTTGATAGTTGACACACGGCCGTTCAGCCCTTGAAAACTGCTGACAGCCCACACAAATACGAATAGACATGCATGTCACATATAGAGAATAATGGGGTAAACTATATAGAGAGATAAATGTAACATACACACAGTCAAATGATCATTGAGACATTATGGGGGTACCATTAAAACCCGACCATCTGTTTATTGTTCATAATCGGGCATTTTTAATCAATTATTCCCAAATCTAAATCCCGGCCAGTCAGCAACTCAAAAGAACTCATCCATATGAATAACAACGCACGTCACAGTTTTGTTACGACTGAATATACACCGTGCCACCGCTGTCGTCACCTTGCACGCACATGCACACCGCAGCTTGTCATCCACGATATCTCTCCATGCCCATGTTGATTCTGCGGTTCTATCCTCGGACATTGATCATTCACCAGACTCACATGGCAGAGTAGGACACTACCCCATAACAGGTGCACCAATAGACTGGTTCAAAAGGGAGGAAGTGTTCCTGGCTGTAAGCATCTAATCCTCTAACAGCACCTGCAAAGATCCCACACCATCTCCGACCTTGACACGAGTCCCACACGGGCACCCATAGGATATTCGGCGAAAATGCTCTTACAATGATAAGATACCGCGAAATGCTCTTATAGGGGCTGGGTTATTTATCTCTTTTGACTTGATCGGTGGCATATGTACTAGTGGCTATCCTTGAAACACATTATGAGGAATGATATCTTGAATATAAAACATAATATGAAAAACCCTTTTGTTCAAATCTACCCTGGTGTTTTAGTTAACACGGTAATGGATGACATAACTTGATAAAAACCTGAGAGAAAAAATGCAACTCCTCACGCCAGCTATAACCCATATGATGATCCTTACATCTCGTAACTACTCACTGTCCTCATCTACTTTGCCAGTACAAGTGTACAACAACATCTCCCTCCTATAAAACATGTGAAGCACAAGATAAATGGATGACACATGATCAGTTGCCGTCTCCAAGGAAAAACAAGAGTATGAACAATTTACCAAAGGGAATTTATATATCCATGCTCTCCTAGCGGGCTGCGTGAGGATAGGAGGCTTTGGGATAACTATATTTTCTGCGATGGAACATATGGCGGTTTTCCACCGACCCATTTTAACCGTGACACAATAGTTTTATAGGGTTGGACGTTAAAGCGGAAGATTTTTAGTGATGTCCTACACTGTATACTTCTAGACCTGCCTAGCGTGTACATCACACACGACTATTGTTAGTTTCTTCTTGTCCCTTTTTTGCACACAGGCCTGCCCCTTGGTGTGCATCGGCGCCTATGGTTTCTGCCAACCCTGGTGCGCTCGATGCAGCTATTGTGCTTCATTTTGCATACCACTCAGGGAAAGTGGTCGTGAGGTAGGTCTGAGGACTGACTGCGCGTGTGTGTACGACTTGAAGTACATGAGAACGATAACCACACCTTACAGTTATCTGAGATGCACGGAGCAGCTTGTCAACAATATATGTTACGCTTGATTTGAAAACATTCAAAATGTAATCTTGATTAATTCTTCTCTCTTTTCTGCTTGCACGTATGGACCGGTTTAGTTAAATTCTTTGATTCGCAGAAACGCTGCTAGTCGGATGAGTGATTTGTTTGTGATCTGTATGTGTACATATATGAACGACACTTCGTCCACGATAGGCTAAACCCCACTTTTCCTGGTACAGCCCTTGCAAACTCTAACGTCAGCATATTGGCATGTTTACAACAATGAGAAGTTTTTCATCCGATAACATGTACAATTAAAAAGCTGCCAGAAGAAAACAACACAACAATGATACCAAAAATCATTTATAGTGACTCTCACCTTATTCTCATCATGGGTGTGTTTTGTAGAAAGAAGGCAATGGGCAATTCATTTCCCTTTTTGTTCAGATACGAAAAGGAAAAAACACGCATAGCACCTCACGAGAACAAATCCTAAGTCCATCTCCAACGGCACCACGCAAGCGGGATCAGGGGTGCCAAATTCTGTCCGACTGAACAAAGAGCAAGGACCAGCGGCACCCCGCAAACGAACCGCGCTTGCGTACTGGTCCATTTCAGTGCATTCCTACGGTCCTGCCCAAATTCAGGATGGGTTTGCGTCAACCGCGGACAGTCACGCGTCCGTGCGTGCTCTGCCCTGGCCCGCCCTTTAGCAACATGAGAAGGGGAACCGTCGCCATCCCCAACCTTCTAGGTCCTTTTATTGGGGGCCTCGTCGCTCCCATCCACTTCGGTCAAACCCTCCCAAACCCTAGCCAGCCCACTCCACACTGTCGGCAATGAAGAAGTTGTGGCGGTTCAAGGCCGACCGCTATAATCACGAGGGTGGGTTGTCCTCTAGCGATGGCAGCAACGGGTTGTGCTGCTCTATCCCCGTTCCCCACCCTCCCTAGTCCCACTCTTGCCATGCCTGCCAGCCTAGCCCCACTCCAAGAGGAAGGTGAATGCTAGTGTCAAGGCCACGCACACGCTCACTGAGGCCTGCATGTCGTGCCCGTGGCCTAATGTGCCCGTCGTCCCATGCATCCATGAGGACAATCATTGACCTCGACAACTCCTCGTCATCGTTCGACTTCTGCAGCACCGACAACGACGAGTTTTTATGTTTTTAATTTTAGCTTCATTTCGTTTAATGTACTATGTGGTTAATTGTTTGTAGTTTTGTCTTAATTTTACAAATGTGCTAGGAACCATATGAAGTTGTGCAAATTTGTGATCGAATTCGTATGATGTTGTGGTTTAACGAGTTAAGTTTACCAGTTCAGCTAGGGACTTTTTTAGGAGGAAATATACTCCTTTAATGGATCACTTTTGCTTCGGTGTCCCCTCTACTTGTCAAACTTGGACAACAAAAACTTGATACCAATTTATTTGATGACCGTATGAACCCATCAAAAGCCCATATGATCCTCTTAAATGTATAGTCACCATACACATATACTCACGTCCCTGCGGGAGGCGGAAATCGGGAGGTATATAGTAGCAACAACAAAACTTCGATACATGGCATGAAAAGACGTAGATCGCGATAATGGGAGTTGGTATCAGCCTGTAAGAACATGGAGTATACCCATCTCGATCGAGTACACCTATACGGAGGTATACATACTCTGGATATAGCTTTTGACCGGTCGAAATAAAACTGGCCCATTCAAATTTATGTTTTAGGGGGAGGGGGGGGGGCACCGGAGCACACCTCTGGATGGATAGGAATTCGTTTCACTCTGCTAGAGATACCCTAATAACTGATCACCGTACTCATCTACTCTTCTAGCAAAAATACACCTTTCTCGTATAAAACATGGGAAGCGCGTGATAAGTGGACGCAACATTTGAAGGAGCCTGAGAATAAGAGACCTTGGGATAATTTCTCCAACGGTTATTCAACCTCATACTCTCCCATCGAACTGCGTGAGAATAGGAGGCTTTGGGATAAAGATATCCGCTAGAATGGCACCTTTCGCGATTATCCACCAACCTGCTTTTGGCGCGACTAAAAAGATCATAACCAGCATGGCCTGCACAACCCGTTGCAGCCCTGTCTCTTGCTCTTCGGGAGGATATGCTTCCTATTGTGTCTCGTTCAGGGTAAGTGGTCGTCAAATTGGTCTAAATGCTGAGTACGTGGGTGTCTCCAACTTGAGGTATCTAGGTAGACATTGTGACCATGTGTTGAAGTTATCCGAGCTGGAGCAGCACAGCGGTCATATGCACTGATGAGCTTGATTTGATCATCAAATTGGTCCGAATGCGGGCTACGATGGTGTCCTCGACTCGATAAATTCTCCTCCCTTTACTTTTGCACTAGTACACAGGATGAGATCAATTCTTTGATCGGCATCAGCAATCCCAATGGGGTGACTGATTCATTTGCGATCTTGATCTTGATGTGTATGTAACATCCCAATTTCAGTAACCCTGATTAGTTGTCCAGAATGTAAAACTTAGGGGGAACAAAAACTTTTTCTTGTTGAAGTGCTGAAGTATTTTCTTGTTGTTGGATATGCTTATGCATATGGATGTGTATTAGATGATAAACTCCTTACCTCAACACCAGTTGACAAAAGCTACTTCTCAAAATAGTCTTGGCTTAATTTCCATATTCTCAAATATTCTGGCATTTTAAAACCTGAGCCAAGAAGCCTTTGCAAACGCACTATTTTAGTAGCTTCTATTGATAAAACAATGGAGAGCTATATAACCTAATCTCCTTATGTTTTCAAGACAGGACCTTCAACTATTCTTATCTCTAGGTTTCCCAAAAACTCTTTTTAAAGATTTGAATTCTACTCTTGGTAGAGATACCAAGGACGTTACCTTGTTCAAACTCCAACCTATTTCAAAATACCCATTCTTACCTCAAGCTAAGCTTGGTGGTAACCCCAGTAGTAGTTGATTTGTTTATAAGATGAGTTGCCTTGATCTGTTGTTGAATTGTCTCCTTAGGAGATAGTATGAGATACTCTAGGAGCTCATCACCTGAATCAAGATGTCTCCAAATCACCACACCCTAAGAAAGAATACAAATCTGGATATGATCCCTAGCTACTAGATGATCATCTAAAACCCTTAACCAGATCAATTCTGAAGATATCCCTTCTAGAAGTTTCCAAGTCAATGAAGACCAATATCAAGCATGGATCCTTTCTACTCAATATACACTTTAACATCACCCATTTGATGATGCTTGGGTACCTTGCAACCTATCAAAAACATCCCCTCTCATGTTCTAGTCAAAAACCCTAAATCTGCCAAATTTGGCTAACTCTGAAAATCTGTTTTCAACATCACCTTTTTGAATGCGTCCTTTTTCCAGCCCTTGTGCATTTTTGGAAATTCATCTAAACCATATTGTTAACCATCCTAAGGACTACCAAGGCCCACTCTTTCCCTTGGTTAGAGCATCCTCCAACCCACTTGTTCTTGATGGTTTTGCAAGCAAGAAAATAACTTTTCCTGCAAATCTAGTCAACATGCCTACTTTGGTAGAAGCTCACACCACCATCCAACCTTATTTGGACCAACTCTTTGCATGGTTGTGTTCTACACATATAGGTATATCCTTATCTACTTCACTTGTTCCAATTGGATCCTTGAGCTGTTTAAACCCACAAGGTTTTGAAGGCTAGTTGATAATCTGCTTAGGCAGGCTTATTTTATTCCAAGTTTGAAAGCTTGTCTTGGTGAGCTCAAGCAGAATCAAGCTCAAACCTCTGTACCATGTTGATCTACATCACTTGGTCTATCCAACCATCTACCCCCTGCCCCAAGGGGAGATCTGAACTCCAAGATCCAACCATGTTTTGATGGTATGAAATTAACACCACCCTAGATCCTTAATCTAGGGAATTCCACCAAAATCAACTTGGATTCTCCAATCCCAAGGTTGAAAATGCTTGGAACACCTTGTATACACCATCTAACTTTCTCACCAAGATTTATCAAATATTACCCATAATTATTTTGGCTGCAAATCAATTTAATTCTTTAATAGACAAATTCTTCAAAACCTCTTCCATAAGGGAAAGTTTGGATTTTTCCAAAGCACTTCCCCAACTTTTGGATCAATTAAGACCCACATATCATACCCCATCTTCCCATTTCAAAAATAATTATTTTTGAAAAGCTTTATTATTTATTTTTGCCCATTTTCTTAAATGGCTGAAATGGAATAATAATTGTTTAAAATACTTTTATCTTTCAATAAATCTTGGAAAATTCCCTAAGTGTGTATTCACATTTGGGATCATCCCACATCAAAAAATCCACCTATCCAATGAAAATTTATCAAATGATCCTCTAGAAACTAATTCTGTACCTTTCGAATAAATGGATTTAAGTGGACTTCTAATCTTCTGAAAATTCCTGAATAAATCCTACAGAGGCATATTAACCCTACCCATCTACCAGCACTCTTATCTCAATTGGTCAAGATAAAAAATCAAGACATAACCCTTGATCATCCTTTATGGCAGAATTGAACTTTTATCCTTTTTGTACCAAACACCAAAGCAAAATCTCACCAATCTTCTCCACCAAGCTTGCACAGCACCCTTCTCTCCCCCTAGTCAAAATCACTGTAGCCCTAGCACTGTAGCACCCCTTCCCTTTGTCCTTTAGTGCTTGGAGGAATGAGAGATGTACCCATTGGTTATACCTTCTCTTTACTTCTTGTAGCAGCCATCCCACCTCTCATCTGCCCTCAGCCCACACCAGAAACCACTCCTCACGCCCACAACAACACCATGCCCAGGTTTCCCTCCTCTCTCCCATGCCTAATGGACCAAGTCCATGGTGAACCTCTCCCCTTCGGTTTATAAGGACCAGAGGCCTCCACCCCACCCCTGCTCCCTCATTTCTCTCCCTCACACCCCACTTCATCTCCCCAGAGCCTCCCCATCCTCTCCCCTGCTCTGCCTTGCACAGGAAAGGAAGGAGAAGCCCCCATCGGCCTTCTACAAGCTCTGCTCGTGGTACTCCCCCTTCTACACCTTACCTTCTGCATGCTACCCTCCTGAACTCATCTCGATCTTCTCTCTCTAATCCCCTCTCATTCCTTGCCTAGGACTGACCCAGCAGGTGACGCCGCCGAGCTCCGGCAAACTCCCCTCGGCCATCCACACGCGGCGCACTTCCTGAGGAGGAACCTTTAGTTGGCGCCCCCTTGTCAGAGTCAGTGTAATGCGCCGCGCCCGCTCGACACCTCCCCTGCACCTTGCAGCCATCCCTGGGCCTGCTCTGGCGAGCTCCCGAGCCTGTTCCGCTGCAGGATGCGCGCGACACCCTCCTTGTTTGAACCCCACCATGCCAACCCTCTTCCTGATCGCCGTCGTCGACCGCGTCCTCTCCGCCACCCCCACGGTCGCCATCAAGCCCCCATGTGAGCTCCCCCGCCACCGCCCGACGCCCCTAGGGTTCCTTCGCCACCGCGATGACTGAGGAGGACGATGAGCTCCCCGCCGTTGGATCCCCTTAAAGCGAACGGCCGAGATACCCCGATACCCCTTCACCTTCTCGCGCTCACTGACCAGCGGGCCCGCTGTCAGCCGTTTGAACCCCGCCTCCCGTACTATGCCCCGCCCGGGTGGGCCACTTCTCCCCTGGACGGCCCAGCTCCCCTCCAGATCCGGCTCGGCAAAGTTTTCTTCTTTTTCTTTTTCTCTGGAAATTCTAAATCTGAAATATACCCGTTAGTTTAAATCCAATTAAAATATAAAACTGCAGGATCTCGTCCAGGTGACAATTTTACAGGGTCCCCTAGGGTTTTCCACATCATGTAGAACTAGTATTTTGCCCAAAGTAATTTCCATTATTTATGGGCATTATTTCCACCAAAATGTGTCTATCCCACTAATTAAATTCCTCTGTGAGTTTCACATATCCAAATGGAATGAAATCAAGTGCCACTGGTAGATTTTGGATGTACCTATCTCTGGACCTTGGTCTCATTCCAAGGTGAATAGTAGGTTAGCTTGAGTAAAAATAACAAAAACAGTTCATTTATGACTTTAGAAAATTCCCTACACCAAACCATGAGTCCAATTGACCCAAGTCCAATCATCCTAGATGTGGTACACTGAGGCCTATCCCAATCCAGGAGCTCATGATTTATTGAGCCTTGGATACTTTTCTGTGAATTAAACTATTCTGTGCATGGTTTATTCACCTCTAAATTCACTACAATATCTATACAGCTCTAAAAAAGGGTGATTCCAATTTCTACAGAAAGGTATTCCAAATACCTACACTGTGCCCTTGGAATCAAATTAAAAGCTACTGTAGATTTAATTTGGTGAAAAAGACAAAAACCCCACAAAACTGCCTTTGGGAATTTCTTGAGGGAATTCTGCTAATTTTCTTGACCTGATTCCAACTCTCAGTGAACAAGTACGTTAAACCCTACTGAACTATCCAAGGAAATAATTTTTGGAGCTCCAGAACTTTTCTGGTGAATTATTCCCGAAAACTAGAGTCTTATTCACTATAAAAATCACTATAAATCTTTTGTAATTGATAAAATAGTGAAACCACTTTTGTTGGTTTAATTTTATAAATACCTATCTGTTGGTATCATGTTTTTACAATGGTATTATACAGAATATGTCTTGGTACAAAATCCATCCCTTAGGTAATTTCTAGACTATAAATCCTAAGGGATTTTCTTCCATAATTCCCAAGACAAGGCCAATCTCATTAATCCCATCTCCCTAAGACCTACTGATTTGTAATCTTGTATTATCCAATTGCTTTCTGTATTGTATTGGTGCTTGTATGTCTTGTGTTGATTGTGGCTTGGCTTGCTTGCATGTGCTGTTGGGACGATGATAGTTGCGATGAAATCGGAGAGCAGAAGAAGCGGTATTTATTATTGGTATTGGTATTCTTGGTTATTATGGGTATTCTAAGAAGAAGTCCAGGGACATATTGCCATATTGCTGATCATCAGGCAAGCCACCTTCTTGCTCATAAGCCTTGCCCTACTATTTTACTTATGCATGTTTTATCAACTGCTTATTAAAACTGCATTGTTTTGCTGTATACTGATATATATATATGGTAGTGGTTTGGCTCCTCCAAACCCTTACTCAATGGTACTACTAAGTACAACCCTCTTGATGATACCTATTTGCCCATAGTGGAATAGATGGTGTATTATACCATACCCCTTTGGAGACCCCGATTTGGCCGAAGCAAAACTAGAGGATGGGAAGACCCCGCAAAAAGGTTTTCACCAAATGTTTTCTGATAAAACCTTGGTGAGGTGGGACCTCCCCAAGAGTTGTTGAGAAAGAAAAAGGTTTTGTTTTACAGAATGCTGGAGGAAAACCAGAGGAAAAAGGTTTACGAAAACGCACCTGGTTCTTTCTAGTTTAGCTATAACAACTTAACTTTGTGCAACCACATTACTCTAGAATGGGACAGGGCTGGATTTGATGTTTGTCTATTTTGGTATAAGCTGCCTCGCAACAACTACAGGGGATCAGGGATCCCTAGAGGGTGGGCCTTCTCCGATAGAGGTCCATCTAGAACATCGACCTGGAGAAGGAACAAAGGGTCGGCTGGCCTCCACGCGTTACTATGAGACCCTCATTAAAAGCGCGCAGTGGGACGTGCAATAAGCGCTCCGGTTGGTTGATGGCCCACAAGTATAGGGGGTGTATCGCATTATTTTTGATAAGTAAGAGTGTCGAACCCAACAAGGAGCAGAAGGTGCTAGCTAGTGGTATGGATCAGGAATTCTCTGCAAATACTTAGCAAACGGATTTTTAGGGGTTTTCGATAAAGCAAGTAAACAAAGTACGAGTAAACAAAAGACAGTAAGAATGAATGCAACAAGTGGCCCAATCCTTTATGCAGCAAAGGACAAGCCAGTTGTATTTCTATAGATGACCAAACGTTCTCGAGGACACATGGGAAGACTGTTAAGTGCTTTCGCTTCATATAGTCGATTAATCTTCTTTAGCTTGCTAAGTGTTGTGTGGGTGAACCTGTGCTAATGTACCATCCCATCCAAGACTTAATACATACTTGTGATTAAACCCCCTTGCAAACATCCGTAAGTACAAGAAAGTAATTAAGGTAAAACCTAACCACAACTTTAAACTCTAAGACCCTTACGTCCCTTGTGCAATGGTTTTCTAACGGGGGTTTAGGTTTCTATCACTCCAGCAACCCCTACGATTAGTAGACAAATACACAATGCATTCCCCTAGGCCCATATAGGTGAAGTGTCATGTAGTCGACGTTCACATGACACCACTAGAAGAAGTACACCACAACTTAAATAACAATCTATTGAGTCTTTCTCAACACAACTCCACTACTACCAACAAGACTTCTCCCATGTCCTCAAGAACAAAACGAACTACTCACAAGACATCATATGGATCATGATCAGAGATGGAATAATGGTGTATAACAATCTGAACATAAACAATAATTCAACGGTTCACTCAATAGCATCAACTACAAAGAGTAATCAACACTGGGAAAGTTTCCCCTATCAACTATGCAAGATTCAATGCAATTGTTACAACAATATGGAGATAGTGATGAGGGTGCTGATGGTGATGATCGTGGTGATGATGATCCCGATCAAGTCCAGCTTGATGGTGGTGTTGATGGTGACGATCTCCCCTCTCCGGGAAGGAATTCCTCCGGCAGAAATCTGTCTGCCGGAGAGATCTTTCTCTCTCGGTGTTTTCCGCGCCGTAGAGGCGGTAGAACTTTTTGTGGTCACTCTCCTAGTCTTATGGTTTCGGGAGGAAGATATACGCCAGAGGGGAGAGGCTAGAGTGGGCCAGGGTGGCCACACCACTCCCTGGCGCAGCCTAGGCCTGCCCGCGCCATGGGGTGGTGTGGGCCCCCTATGGCCCACCTCCACTCCATCTTCTGGCATCTTGAGTCTTCTGGAAAAATACAATTTTCCGTATATTTTCCCGGATTTTTTGATCTTCGCGAATTTTGCCTCCAAACAACACCTTTTCCATCAGAATCCTGACTGCAGCGGTTCATGCTCCAAAAGTCATCAACCATGCAAAAATAGATGAAATAACATAAGTATCACCTCTCAATACGAAATATATCCATGAATAATAGTGAATTATATCCATGAAGAATAGTGATGCAAAATGGACGTACCAACTCCCCCCAAACTTAGACTTCGCTTGTCCCCAAGCGAAACTGAGCTCAATAAACATGACCTCAAGTTTATGGAGTGAAGAGTCGATAAAAGGATACGGACAAGAAGCATCACATTCATCAAATACATATATCATAATAGAAGAAAACTCACTATTATATAACTCAACTTGCAATGAGTAAAGGAAACACAATAAAGATACATAAAGTGAATCATAATTGGTAATGGCAAGCTTAGGTCTTGGTCGAAGAATAGTTGATAATTTGCTGGAGTTCACAAATAGCTGGTTTTTCAATGAAAGCTTTCAAAGTAGTAAACATCAAGATAAGAGCATTGCACAAAGCAAGGAACATAAGAAACATGATTGAATAAATCATCATACGAATGAATGAAACACAACAACTCAAGATACTTGCTGAGATAGAAGGGAATAGGTCTATTGACTCAACTACAAAGTAAGAGAAAGGCCCTTCGCAGAGGGAAGTAGGGATTGCAAGTCTCATAAAGAGCTCCCAAAAATTATGATACTTACTAGCTTTCAGCTCTCATTTCCCCTATCATAGGCATCATTAGGTGATTAAGGTTAAAGTGACACAACTAAGAGGATATGCTTGACAAGTTATAAGTTGAAATCTCAAGCCCCTTATGAGTACCGATCCTCATGCTACTCAACTTCAGTCATGAGCAAGCTCTTGTCATTGTAAATACATGCGTATCATTGAGAACCGCCAACGGGGTACCCCTTGCACATGACACAGGAGCTATCCCATAATCAAAATGACAAGGCAAGCAGACAGTGAGCATCGCAGCGATCTTTTTATTTTCTATTTGCATAGGTTTTTATTGAGGATGCTTCATAGAATGCTCACTATAGTTATGCTGCAAGTTTCCACCATGATTAGGCATGGCTTAGGCTAGCGGCCCAGGCGTTTCTCTAACACACATATAAACTCCATGATCTTACAAGTTCCACTTTTATTTCACACCGCCGGGATCCATAAGCAAACGAACATGATATCAACTAGGTACAAGTACCAATGAAGTGTTGAAAGCGGTCCCCATGATACATGGTTCGGCTAACTTCAACTCATAAAGCGCAAGCATATACGCAACAAAGAAGGACCCAATGGTTCAAGTTTATTAAATGCAAGAAAATAAAGTGTACCATCAAGTTCATGAGAGCTTTAATCACTAATTTTCACATAACAAGTTTAATTTGGGAGGTAGACAAAACAGGAATTTACTTGGAACAGCAATAATGCTACTAGGTAGGTATGGTGGACACAAATGGCAAAGGTTTTGGTTTAAAGGAGGTGGATGCACGAGAAGAATACCCTCTCAGTACAGGTTTTTGGCTAGCAAGGCTGGGTAGCAAGTACAAGAGTTGAAGGAAACAACCAAACATACAAATATAAAGACAAACATGCAATCTTCCTTGGAAGCACAAAAGATCTTAACTAGAGAATACTAGACTTATGAGCAAATCAAGAAAGAAAGATGATGAAATTATTTTTCTTTAGAGTACTTCTATCTTTTTCTTTTCAACTCTCAAAAAGGGTGTTGCTACTGACTGATCCAGTTTTGCCAAAACCAACTAAATTAACTCAATGATCCCAAAGTGCTACCAATACTAACAACAAGACCAATCATATAACCACAAATTGAAAACTAATATAAGCTATGCAAAAGAGTGAATGATAGAACTTCTCATTAGTATTCCATAACGGAAACTCACACCAAGGGATACATATCTAACGAGAGAGGGGACATTTCCATAATGCAAACCATACTACAAAATAACTCCTCTATTCATGATATGACTACTAACAAGGTAAAAAGATAGAAGATAGTGATATGATACCGCGGCACTCCCCCAAGCTTGGAACAAACCAAGGGGATGCCAAACCTGATGACGAATTACTCCTTAGGTGGTGGTGGTATCTTCTCATCTTCGTCCGTCTTCCAGGGTAAAGGCTTCCCATCAACAAAGGACATCGTGGTTTCCAACATCCTGGAACTCGCAGCAGCACTTATGCGTTTAAATCTAGTCTCATACTCACAGTTTTGATTTTGAATGTCATAGAACTGTGCTTGCAGTTCATTGGTTGTTTGGCGGAGTGAAAGGACTTCGTCTTTGTGTTCAGCAGTCTCCTTTTGGTGCTCGACGATGACTTCGGAACAAATCTTATGGATGATGTCCACTTCGCGCTCCGCCATCTTCCTATACCTAAAGATTTCTTGCTCCAATGCTTGCATCCTGTCCTCCAGACTTCCGTCACCTTTAGGGCCTTGAACCTCCTTAATCCGGACCTCCCCACCTTCGAGCAACAACTCCTTGGGATGGATCTTCAATTCTCTCATGTATGGGTTGATGATATCCTCTATAGAATCCCCCTTGGATGATCCAGAAGAAGACATTGTGGCTCCAAATCTGGGATTCTACCTGGCAGAAACAGATCGAAATAAAAACACGACGAAAACACGATATACGGACCCCGGGGGATCCGGGGTGTTATATATTACGAAGTTTCATATCAAATAGGAAGGTACTGTAAGAAAACGAGTCGGAGGCGGAGTCCTAGGTGGCTTGACCACCTGGTGGCGTGGCTAGGGGTGGGCCCGCGCCATGGGGTCGTGTGTGCCACCCCGGCTCCGTTTCTGTCCCATTTTCACTTCATAGCTTTCCTTATTGACTAAAAACTGCAAAAATATAGTTGGATTGTATTTTCGCGGAACTTTTCTTACCAGAACTGTTACCTAGTTGGAAATGGACTCTGCAGGTCTCTGAATTTGGTATTGAGTGGATCCTTCCGGAGTCATCACTTGAATATCATTGATATCTTCATCTTCATATACTTATTACTCGAGTCATACAACCTTTCTCTTCCTTGTTACACCATTATCTCCACTTCCTAGAAATTTCTTTCACACAAAACTTCACACAGTTCTTATTAGCAACATTAGTATAAGTGAAGTGATAAAAACTTTTGAGTCCAACTTCAACTGAAAACCATCAAAACATAAGCTACTGTAGAAACTCCTTCCGAAAACCCAAAAAGAATTCAAAAAGGAAATCGAATAAAGAAGCAAATGCAAGATTGGCAAAATCTGTCAAAACAGACCAGCAGGTAAAGATCAATTTTTTCGAAAATCTTCTGTTGCTCAAATCAAAAAGTGCAAAACTAACGAAAGTTAAATCACAACCTGGGGCAGAAGCACAAACAATTACAGCTCAATCCGATATACAGAGATCTCTCACGAATTTTTACGGTGAAGCACAAAAATCTGTTTCGGGACAGTAACTTCCCCAAATCTTACTTCTCTCTCATTAGAGGTTGATCTTGACACAAAAACCAAACAAAAACGGATAAGGAGCAGTTATTACCAAAGTAATAACTTCCAAGACTCAAAGAAACAAAAACAAACTGAAAGCAAAAAAACGAATTGGGTTGTCTCCCATAAAGCTCTTTCTTTATAGCCATTAAGATGGGCATGATAATTTTGAGGACGCTCTCATAGGGATATGAATTGAAGTGAAAGAGAGCATTAAGAAGCTAAAACACACACATTTAAGTCTAACCCACTTCCTATGCAAGGGGATTTTGTAAACAAACAAGTTATTGAAACCAAAGGCAACTTGCATAGGAAGGCAAAAGAAGTGCAACATAAAAACTTTCAGCATAAAACGAGGAAACTTGATATTATTGAGATGCATAAGAACACTTTTCCCTCTCTCATAGTAGCTTTCGGTATCATGTATAAACTTAACAATATAGCTATCACAAGGACTATCATAGCAATGATCACTTATTCTAACAGAAAACACAGGGATACTATCTCTCATAACACTACTTTGTGAAACAATATTAGAGGTATCCTTACAAAGGATAGTGTGTCCCTCTTCCTCATACTTAGTGACAAAGTCTTTCACATTTGCTACTATAGGTTCATCAACCATTTGTTTATCAGGTTCAACAGTTTTATTCATACTTTCATTAACCATACTATCTATCATAGAATGTTCCTTTACCTTAACTGGAAAAGGCATTTTCTCAATATAAGGTTCAGGTAAAACATGATTAGCAGTATAAACTTCAGTATTTCTTGCAGGAACACCCTTAGCAATATCTTTATAAGGTTCATGATACTTATTCCACTTCTTTTTAGGCACTTCAATGTAGGAAGCAAAAGCCTTAAAATAAGAAGCAATAGCTTGAGAGTCTAGACCATAAGCATTTTTAATATTTTGAAAGTCATCAGTTCCCATAAAAGATTTAATGTATTCATAATCATGATTTATACCTGACTTTCTACCTTTGTCATTCTCCCAAGCTTCAGCATTGTCTTGAATACGATCTAGAAGGTCCTATTTATCTTCTTCTCCCATACGAGCGAATGATCCAGCACAAGAAGCATCCAATAAATCTTTGTCATGTAGAGGGAGCCTTGTATAAAAGTTGTTGATAATAATATTGTTGGGGAGCTCATGAATGGGACATTTGAGCATTAGTAACTTCAATCTCCCCCAAGCTTGAGCTATATTCTCTCCATCAAGAGGCCAAAAGTTGTATATTTGATTCCGATCTTTATGAATCTCACTAGGAGGATAAAACTTTGAGTAAAAGAGAGGCACTATTTCCTTCCATTCTAGAGCTTGACCATTCTTCAGCAGCTTTTACCATTCCTCAGCTCTTCCTTTCAGTGATAATGAAAATAACTTCTTCTTAACTTGATCTGTAGTAATACCTGCACACTTGAAAAACCCGCATAATTCGTGTATAAAGAGTAAATGATCATCGGGATGGACAGTTCCATCCCCAATATAGTAGTTATCCAAAACACGATCAATAATTCTTGTAGGTATTTTGAAAACATCTTTCTTAGCAGGTGATGGCTTATCTACTACCTTAGCAGTTGTAGTAGCATTACCAAATAAGAAACCCAACGAATTATCCATAACAAAAATAAAGCAACTAACAGAAGTAAACAATACTCACAATAGAAGTTTCCTTTACCAGTTCCACTCTCCAATAGCGCTTCACTCCCTAGCAACGGCGCCAGAAAATAGTCTTGATGACCCACAAGTATAGGGGGTGTATCGCAGTATTTTCGATAAGTAAGAGTGTCGAACCCAACGAGGAGAAGAAGGTGCTGGCTAGTTGTATGGATCAGGAATTCTCTGCAAATACTTAGCAAACGGATTTTTAGGGGTTTTCGATAAAGCAAGTAAACAAAGTACGAGTAAACAAAAGACAGTAAGAATGAATGCAGCAAGTGGCCCAATCCTTTATGCAGCAAAGGACAAGCCGGTTGTATTTCTATAGATGACCAAACGTTCTCGAGGACACATGGGAAGAATGTCAAGTGCTTTCACTTCATATAGTCGATTAATCTTCTTTAGCTTGCTAAGTGTTGTGTGGGTGAACCTGTGCTAATGTACTGTCCCATCCAAGACTTAATACATACTTGTGATTAAACCCCCTTGCAAACATCTGTAAGTACAAGAAAGTAATTAAGGTAAAACCTAACCATAGCTTTAAACTCTAAGACCCTTACGTCCCTTGTGCAATGGTTTCCTAACGGGGGTTCAGGTTTCTGTCACTCCGGCAACCCCTACGATTAGTAGCCAAATACACAATGCATTCCCCTAGGCCCATATAGGTGAAGTGTCATGTAGTCGACATTCACATGACACCACTAAAAGAAGTACACCACAACTTAAATATCAAACTATTGAATATTTCTCAACACAACTCCACTACTAATAACATGACTTCTCCCATGTCCTCAAGAACAAAACGAACTACTCACAAGACATCATATGGATCATGATCAGAGATGGAATAATGATGTATAACAATCTGAACATAAACAATAATTCAATGGTCAACTCTATAGCATCAACTACAAAGAGTAATCAACACCGGGAAAGTTTCCTCTATGAACTATGCAAGATTCAACGCAATTGTTACAGCAATATGGAGATGGTGATGAGGGTGATGATGATGATGGTGGTGGTGATGATGATGATGATCCCGATAAAGTCTAGTTTGATGGTGGTGTTGATGGCGATGATCTCCCGTCTCCGGAAAGGAATTCCTCCGGCAGAAATCTGTCTACCGGAGAGATCTTTCTCTCTCGGTGTTTTCCGCCCCGTAGAGGCGGCGAAATCTTTCTGTGGTCGCTCTCCTAGTCTTAGGGTTTTGGGAGGAAGATATATGCCAGAGGGGAGAGGCTGGAGTGGGCCAGGGTGGCCACACCACTCCCTGGTGCGGCCTAGGCCTGCCCGCGCCATGGGGTGGTGTGGGCCCCCTGTGGCCCACCTCCACTCCATCTTCTGGCATCTTGAGTCTTCTCGAAAAATATAATTTTACGTATATTTTCCCGGATTTTCTGATCTTCGCGAATTTTGCCTCTAAACAGCACATTTTTCATCAGAATCCTGACAGCAGCGGTTCATGCTCCAAAAGTCATCAACCATGCAAAAATAGATGAAATAACATAAGTATCACCTCTCAATACGAAATATATCCATGAATAATACTGAATTAAGACATAGAATAGTGATGCAAAATGGACGTATCATTGGTCCTCGCCCGACGTCCCGGTTTTGAGGGGATTAACACTCATAGGGTAGGCACTTATATTGGTGTGGGCATCCGGAGAGTCTTGATCGGTTACTCGACCCACGATCGGTGAAGATTAGGGTAGTGTACCCAGATGGTGTGTGTAAAGTGCGCAACCTCTGCAGAGTGTAAATCTATTCGAATAGCCGTGTCCGCGGTTAAGGATGGGTTGGACAAACTTCTATAGAGCAGTGCTGGTTTTGTTTTCAAAAAGGATTTCTGGAAAGAAATGGCTTTGGAAAATGTTTTGACCATGGGATGGTCAGAAAAGATCCCTGTTTTGACCATGGGATGGTCAGGAAGGGATGGAAGGAGTTTGGTCAGGGGATGACCGTAAAGGAGAAGCAAATGGGTGACCCAGTCCTAAGGTTTTCCAAATATTTTCAAAACAGTTTCCAAAATGTTTATAAAAGTTTTCAACAAAGATCTGTAGATGCTATATCTGCAAGAGAAACTATTTGAGAAAAGAACCTCTCTTGGAACCCTCCTACTACCACAGCCAAAATGTATATCCTCCTGTTATTATTAATATCTTAAGGTGGTTTGCGAGTACATTCAAATTACTCACTGGCATTGTCCCTGGCTATTAACTTGGCCAAATATCAAGAAGAAGATGGCGTTGGCGACTATGCGAGCTAGGACTTTCTCCCAGTCAGTTGCCTGTAGGTTAAGGCATGGCTCGGGCTCAGCGCTTGATGAAGTTCTGCTGATGATTATTGATATATCTATAACGGCATTTATGTAAGTCTTGTAATTCTGTATATCCTCGGATGTTGTAATGATACTTGTCGGTTATGTGCCACGACTAACTGATCATGGGATCGTGGTTGTATTCATAACAGGGATTCTCGGAGGATTAATCCGGAGGCCCCACAGTGTATGTATACTGTCAAAAGAAAACCTGCACAAAACTACTAATAACAAAAACCTGTCCGGTGGCTCTCCCTTATTATAATCATCATGCGTGCGATTTCTGGAAAGAAGGCAATTTTTACTTTTCGTCAAGATACGAAAATACAAGGAACACAAAGAGCACTCTTGTGAAGAAAAAATATAACAACGCACAAAGCACACCACCACACTATCACTATCTTTTACTAGCTCAGCTAATTGGGTTATTAAATTTAGTTTCAAATCCCTTCTAGATATTCTGTGAATGTCAAGGATTATCTGAGGATCACATGTCCCTAAACCTGACTTTCATTGAAGGGTGATCATGAGATAACATTAACATTCAAGAAAAGGAAAGACTTATCGCGATGCATGAAGACACCCGACAATACTAAAGATCATTCATCCGAGAGGGCCGCACTTATGCATGACCATGTCGAAGCCCTAGTCTTCATAGCCTGAAATCCTTGTTCATATACTCTCACTGGGTGCATCTATACACATGATGATATCCATCATGTGAAGTAGTCTTGTACGATCTTCCGATCATACCATGAATAAAGTCTGAGGTAACTTCATCAGCTTCATCTATCTGAGCCTATTCAACCGAGCATCTGTTGAACAAATAAACTCTCCTTCAATCTTTCGAAGTGAGATTGCCGTGCGATCGTGAAAACTACCCTAGCCAGCCAGAAAATAGAATCATGTCTAGGTACGGATTTCTTAATGCCCACCCGTCGGCTTTGGGTGTGCAAGCATTCACGTTCATCCCCTAAGGGTGGCTAGGTTCATTCACAATTTGCTACCATACCGTTCGCAACCATAGTTGTTAGTTCCGCCTTCACCAGATAACATCACATTCTTGGGGGAGGTACCAGCTCGCCAAGCATGTGCTCAGAGGATCATCAACGAACACTCCTGAGGGACCATCCCAGCCTCATGATCGGGGGGTGCTCCATGTGTGCGGTGACACACATCGGGTTACGGATCCAGGGCTAATAACCGAATGGACTACAAAGCGGCATTGATAGGCAGGGCCCTGCACCGGTCTCCACGGATGGGACCCTGGCGTGGCCCTCTGCCGGGCAGGAGGATCACTCCGCCGCTAGTACTCGCTATGTTTCTGCCCGAGGGTGCAGCGAAAATTTCGGTAACGGGTGGGCCGGCAGTCGAGGCGGTATCTCAGGAGTCAATCGCGTTCCCACCTGAGTTTGGTGGAGCCAGCTTTCGTACGGCAACCCTGGCTCGGTCAAGTACAATTCGGAGACGGTCTCCACGTCTCCTACGCCCTATTCCGATCGAGCGCTACTCATCTACGCCGCCTTCTCTGCCGCCCGAGCGCTCCGCCTCCGCCTCGCCTCCAACCTCCCGCCATCCCTGGACGCCGGGGGAGCCCTCCTTTGCTCGCGTCGTCATGGCTGGAAGGCCGCTGCCAGCCTCGACGGGTGGTCCTGGGTGTGGGGCGCCTGTTGGCCCGCTGCAGGGGGGTGGTTCGGTCGCCGTGACCGCTACTCCCTCGGTGAATCCGTTGCCTGCGCCTGGGCTGGCAGGTGGTGGTTTGCCGGTGACGTCGATCCCATTCAGGCCTCTGCAGCCTCCGTTCAGACCGCCGGCGCCGTCGGGCTATATCCCTCAGCAACCTAGGCAGTTTCTTCAGCCGCCTCCGAATTTTCCTCGGCCGGTCTTCCCGCCAAACATACCGCCGCAGCAGTTTGCACAGATGTTCCCGCAGTATGCGCAAGCTCCTGCGCAGGCTAGCATTCCGTTTGTGCCTCGGAATAAACGTTTATATCTACTTATCAGGATCGGTTTATAAATCAACTCCTCACGCCATTGACCGTGTATCACAATCTTGAACTGTGTCCAAACACTGTCCGACAAAGAAAATGAATAAATGCATTAATAATTACTTGATATCTCAGAAATTGAATGGAAAAGACCGATATAGTGCGATAATGATTGAAATTACTTATTGAGAATTTTGATGATGTTGCGGTATTCTTCCATGTCCACTTTGGATGAGTCTGAGGGAACTTTCATCACCTTTGGCTATCCGAGCCTATTCAACCGAGCATCTGCTGCACAAATAAACTCTCTTGCGATCTTCCGAAGTGAGACTATCGTGCGATCGTGAAAACTACCTTGACCAGCTGGAAGATACAATCATGCCTAGGTACGGATTTCGTAATGCCCATCCGGAGGCTCATGTTGCGCAAGCGTTCACGTTCATCCCCTTGGGGTGGCCAGGATCAAATTTACAATTGGCTACCAGTACTCTTGGCGACCATAGTTGTTGGTTCCGCCTTCACCAGACAACATCAAATTCTTGGGAGAGGTACCGGCTCGCAGAGCATGTGCTCGAGGATCATCAAAGAACTATCTTCAGGGACCATCCCAGCCTCATGGTCGGGGGGTACTCCATGTGGGTAGCGACACATCGGGTTAAGGATCCAGGGCTAAAAACTGAGTGGACTACAAAGCGACATTGAAAGGAAGGGCCCCATAACAAGGGACAACCCGTGGATGAGATTGTGCCGGTCACATTTTTGAGAGAGGCTTCCTTGGGGTTGGATCCGCAACACGAGAAAAATTCCATTGTAGGTCACCCTGACAATCTCCAACTCACTAATTGATCGGGTGATGATTGACAGGAGGATGTTCCTAGACTATAATCACTCAAACTGCCCTGGACCGGCTTCTATTTCGACGAGGGCTCATTCGACTTGTCCTCATGGAAATGAGAGGAATTATACCTTGAACCATAGGATCCCAAGTGGGGAAAATTGCATTCCTCGTTACCTCTGGAAATCATGATCCTTTTTTCATGAGGGTGTTTGTGCTCCTGTCGTCACTCTAACTACCCTTGACTTCATAGCTTAGCTTAAACAACTTCTTCATGAGCCTTTCTTCGTAGAAATCATTATTCTTGGGGCTTGGGCAAACTGGCAGACCAAGAAACCCTAAGGCCATCTCCAACGAACAAGTGGCGCCAAATTCTCTCCGACCAGACAAAGAGAAAGGCCCAGCGGCACCCTGCAAACGAACCGCGTGCTCCGTACTGGTCCATTTCAGCACATTCCTGGGCTCCTTCCCAAATTCAGGTTGGGTTTGCGCCAGCCGTGGACAGTGAGCGCATCCGTGCATGTCCTCCCCGGTCCTCCCCCAGCCCGCCCATTAGTGACATAAGGAGGGGAACCGTCGCTATCACCAACCTTCCAAGTCGTTTTATTGGGGGCCTCCTCGATCTGTCCACTTCATTTCTACTTCGGTCAAACCCTCCAAAACCAGCCCACTCCACATTGTCGGCGATGACGAAGTTGTGGTGGTTCCAGGCCGACCGCCATGATCACGAGCGCGGGTTGTCCTCTGGCGACAACACCAATGGGAAACTCTATCTCCTGTTCCCCACCCTCCTGACTCCCACTATGGCCACGCCCGAGCCCTAGCCCCAGTCGAAGAGGCAGGTGAACGCCAGTGTCGAGGCCACGCACAGTCTCGCGGAGGCGTGCATGCCATGCCCGTGGACATACATGCCCGTCGTACCATGCATCGGTGAGGATAGTCATCGACCTCGACAATTCCTTGTCGTCGTTCGACTTCAGCAGCACCGACGATGATGAGTTCTAATTTTCGTAATTTTAGCTTAATTTCATTTAATGTACTACGTGGTTAATTGTTTGTAGGTTTAGATTATTTTTTCAAATGTGCTAGGAACCGTATGAAGTTGTGCGAATTTGTGATCAAATTTGTACGAAATTGTGGTTTAACGAGTTATGTCTAACAGTTCGGCTAGGAACCTATTTTTAGGAGCAGATATACTCCTCTAATGGATAGGAAGCCGTTTTACTCTAAATATTCTCGGTCTGCTAGAGATGCCCTAATAAGTGATCACCATCCTCATCCTCATCTACGTACTCTTCTAGCAAAACAACTCCTTTCAAGTATAAAACAGGGGAAGCGCTTGATAAGTGGACACAACATTTGAAGGAGCGTGAGAATAAGAGCCTTTGGGATTATTTTGTGAACGGGAATTCAAACTCATACTCTCCCATCGAACTGCATGAGAATAGGAGGCTTTGGGATAAAGATATCCAATGGAATAGCACCGTCCGCGGTTATCCACCAACTTTCTTTTGGCCCGACTAAAAGGATCATAACCAGCATGGCATGTACAACACGTCGCAGCCCTGTTTCTTGTTCTTAGGGACGATACGGACCCTGTCCATTGTTCTGTGTCGTGGCGGTGCTTCCTGTTGTGTCTCGTTCAGGGTAAGTGGTCGTCAAATTGGTGTGAATGCTGAGTGCGTGGGTGTCTCCAACTTGAGGTATCTAGGCAGACATTGTGACCATGTGTTAAAGTTATCCGAGCTGGAGCAGCACGCCGGTCATATGCACTGATGAGCTTGATTTGATCGTCAAATTGGTCTGAATGCGGGCTACGATGGTGTCCTCGACTCGATAAATTCTCCTCCCTTTACTTCTTGCACTAGTACACAGGATGGGATCAATTCTTTGATCGGCATCAGCAATCCCAATGGGGTGACTGATTCATTTGCGATCTTGATCTTGATGTGTACGTATACTGTCAAAAGAAAACCTGCACAAAACTACTAATAACAAAAACCTGTCCGGTGGCTCTCCCTTATTATAATCATCATGCGTGCGTTTTCTGGAAAGAAGGCAATTTTTACTTTTCGTCAAGATACGAAAATACAAGGAACACAAAGAGCACTCTTGTGAAGAAAAAATATAACAACGCACAAAGCACACCACCACACTATCACTATCTTTTACTAGCTCAGCTAATTGGGTTATTAGATTTAGTTTCAAATCCCTTCTAGATATTCTGTGAATGTCAAGGATTATCTGAGGATCACATGTCCCTAAACCTGATTTTCATTGAAGGGTGATCATGAGATAACATTAACATTCAAGAAAAGGAAAGACTTGTCGCGATGCATGAAGACACGCGACAATACTAAAGATCATTCATCCGAGAGGGCCGTACTTATGATGACCATGTCGAAGCCCTAGTCTTCATAGACTGAAATCCTTGTTCATATACTCTCACCAGGTGCATCTATACACATGATGATATCCATCATGTGAAGTAGTCTTGTACGATCTTCCGATCACACCATGAATAAAGTCTAAGGTAACTTCATCAGCTTCGTCTATCCGAGCCTATTCAACCGAGCATCTGTTGAACAAATAAACTCTCCTTCGATCTTCCGAAGTGAGATTGTCGTGCGATCGTGAAAACTACCCTAGCCAGCCAGAAAATAGAATCATGTCTAGGTACGGATTTCTTAATGCCCACCCGCCGTCTTTGGTTGTGCAAGAGTTCACGTTCATCCCCTAAGGGTGGCTAGGATCAGATTCACAATTTTCTACCATACAGTTCGCAACCATAGTTGTTAGTTCCGCCTTCACAAGATAGCATCACATTCTTGGGGGAGGTACCAGCTAGCCAAGCATGTGCTCAGAGGATCATCAACGAACTCTCCTGAGGGACCATCCCAGCCTCATGATCGGGGGGTGCTTCATGTGTGCGGTGACACACATCGGGTTACGGATCCAGGGCTAATAACCGAGTGGACTATAAAGCGGCATTGACAGGCAGGGCCCTGCACCGGTCTCCTCGGATGGGACCCTGGCGTGGCCCTCTGCCAGGCCGGAGGATCACTCCGCCACCGGTGCTCGCTATGTTTCTGCCCGAGGGTGCGGCAAAAATTTCGATAACGGGTGGGCCGGCAATCGAGGTGGTATCTCAGGAGCCAATCGCGCGCCCACCCGAGTCTGGTGGAGCCAGCTTTCGTACGACAACCCTGGCTCGGTCAAGTGTAATTCGGAGACGGTCTCCACGTCTCCTAAAACCTATTCTGATCGAGCGCTACTCATCTACGCTGCCTTCTCTGCCACCCGAGCGCTCCGCCTCCGTCTCGACTTCCTCCCAGCTGGTCGGCTCGCCTCCAACCTCCCGCCATCCCTGGACGCCGGGGGCGCCCTCCTTCGCTCACGTCGTCATGGCTGGAAGGCCGCCGCCACCCTCGACGGGTGGTCCTGGGTGTGGGGCGCCTGTTGGCCCGCTGCAGGGGGGTGGTTCGGTCGCCGTGACCGCTACTCCTTCGGTGAATCCGCTGCCTGTGCCTAGCCTGGCAGGGGGTGGTTTGCCAGTGACGTCGATCCCATTCAGGCCTCTGCAGCCTCCGTTCAGACCGCCGGCGCCGTCGGGCGATATCCCTCAACAACCTGGGCAGTTTCTTCAGTCGCCTCCGAATTTTCCTCGGCCGGTCTTCCCGCCAATCATACCACCGCAGCAGTTTGCGCAGATGTTCCCGCAGTATGCGCAAGATCCTGTGCAGGCTAGCATTCCGACTGTGCCTCGGAATAAACTGAAGAAGAAGAATGTGCCTGTACCTCCGCCACAGCATGCTGCGGCCCCGGTTCAGCCGTAGTTTCAGCCTCACCGCCATTCTCCCAGCCGGTGGAGATGAGTTATGCGCCTTCGGCGGGGTTGACTTTGAGTATGCTACCGATTCCTGGTTCGTCGACCTCCGTGGTTACTGCTGTGGACGCTCAGACTGATCAAGGTAAGGGGAAGAAGCCTATAAAATGCTGGAAATACTCTGGTGATTCTCATGCATCCAAGAACTGTCATGTTCAGCATTACTGTTTGGTTTGTAATAATTCTGCTCATCCTACCATCAAGTGTCCTACTTTGAAGTTGCCCAAGCCTACGATGATTGTAGCTGTGAACAGTACTGAGGATACACCGTTCAACCAGTGTCCTGACAGCATTTTCAAGGCCAATTTAGCTCCCAAGTGTACACCGACTGCTAAGGTATCTGTGGTTGGTACGATGGTGCCTGCGGCTATCATTGAGGCTCAGATGATGCGTATTTTCCCGCTCAGCACTTAGTGGAAGTGGGAGGCTCTTCCCCATGGATATGATGCCTTTCTTGTGTTTTTCCTTCATTCGAGGATCTGCAGCGTGTTGATGGTATTCAGATGCCGGTCCAAGCTCATAATACTAGGATCGTCATCAGTGTTCGGGAGGTACAAGACATTCAGCCTAAGTTTGTGCTCCCTCAGGTGTGGGTTCACGTGGAGGGGGTTCCTCACACCATCCGTCACTTCCATGGCTTATGGGCGGTTGGCTCTTTGTTGGGTACGACTGTGGATGTTGATTTGCCGACTCTATATAGTCGTAATATTGTGGGCATTTGTGTGGCAATGATGAATCCTAATGTGTTGCTCAAGTGTGTGGATGCTAAAGGGCCCTATATTTGTACTTCCGCTACCTTGAAGCTGAAGGGCTATGACTTCACTTTTCGCCAGGAGGCACCTGACTTTGCCCCTGACCCCTCATTCTCTCCTCTTTTTTGGAGACGTAAGAGGGACGACTCTGATGATGACGATGGCATGGGACAGAAGGAGAAGGATCCTTCTATTGATGATAGCATTTCTCAGACTCAGGGGAATCATATGGAGATCGATGATTCGGGTGCCCAGAAGACGGCTAGAGGACCTCCTGTCAACAGTGTCTCCTCCTTGACTTTGTTTGCAGTCACGCCTTTCAATCACAGTCCATAGACTCCTCGAGGTAAGGCTATTGTGGCTGTTGCACGGTGTTCATGTTCGGGTTTTCTGCGTCCTGGAGTTTTATTTTCTACTGCGGCTTCCTTGACCGGTTCGGATGGCATGACCCAGTCGCTATCGCCCCGGCCTTCTCATGTGCTTTCTTCGCCGTACCACCCTACTACTCTGGTGGTAACGACGACACCGCCCTCCGGATCACCCGCCGGCGCTTCCGCTACGCTGCAGGCCGCAGCATGCGGCGCATCGATGACTTCGCGGGCGGCTGCTGCGGGGCTTCAGCCCAACGAGCGGGCGCTTGGCTTGCCTTGTCATCCTGGTGCTGATCAAGGCCAGGTGGATGCGTCGTTGGTGACTGTTTCATCGACCTCGGCTACCATGGCGGACGAGTCTACTGTGGAGGGTGATGTTTCTTCTATGCAGGCCCCTACGGTGGGCTCTTTGAAGATGAAGGCCTCGGCGGTTCCGACGCTACGCAGGAGTGGAAGGCACACGATGGGCATTGACGGTGCTTCTGCAACTGACGTGGACTCTTTGGAGAAGGCCATGCGCAGGAAAGCTGAAAAGAACCTGGATACTTGCGGTAATCCCTCTTCATCCAAGTAAATTACTTCTTTCACTTCTACTCGCATTTCTTCTAAGCTTAATTCAGTTGGAATTAGTCTAGGTAAGAATGCTAGTGATATTTCTGTTTCTACCAAGGTCTTGAGGCGGATGGAATTTGACCGGTTAACGGTTGTTCCAAAATCTTCGACCTCTTATATTTCCACCTACTCGGATGATGAGGATGCAGACACCACAACAGATGGTCAGCTCCTATCTCATCTAGTAGGTGAAGTTCTGGAAGTTGGTTTGGATGAGGACAAGTTAAGCTCAATCTATGAGCTAACTGCTTTTGGTCGTAAATCGTCTTCTGGGAAAAAAAGTAATAAATCTCGTAAACGAGATCTTGCTCCTAAATCTATTATGGTTTACCAATGAATGGTATGTTTCTGAATAGAAGAGGTCTTCACGACTTGGCTAAACATTTACAGATTGCACTCTGTTCTAGGGAACATAATTTAGATTTTGTGGCTATCTCCGAAACTGGTAGACGAGAATTCTCACAGAGTATGCTAGATCGCCTTTAGGATGGTCTAGACTTTGTATGGTATTCTCATCCACCTAGGGAACGGTCTGGAGGCATTTTACTCCGTGTGTGGGCGGATACCATGGAAATATTAGCGTTTTCGGAAGGGGGGCTTCATATTAAACTCCACATCCGTAACAAAGCTGATAATTTTAAATGGAGTCTGGTCGCTGTTTATGGTGCTACCCAGGAGTGTTTTAAGGCCGATTTTCTTCGGGAATTGGTGAACTTAGCGAAGGATAATCCCTACCTTATTCTTATAGGGGGGATTTTAATTTGCTTAGATTTCCATACGAGAAGAGTAAAGGTCGTTTCGATGATCATTGGCCTTTCCTTTTTAATGTTGTCATTGACAGTTTGAATTTAAAGGAAGTAACAATGATTGGAAGACAGTTTACTTGTACTAATTCTTTGCCGGAACCTACATATGAAAAACTTGATCGTGTACTGATGGACTCAGACTGGGAAGATCATTTCCCTCTAGTCTCGGTACGGGCTCTAGAACGTATTGAGGCTCTGTCTGATCATGCTCCCCTTTTTATTACCACTGGGCTACCATCGCCTCGGTCGGTCCGTCCATTCAAATTTGAATTTGGATGGCTACTTCGCGATGGTTTCCATGATATGGTGAAAATGAAAACAGTTTGGCAAAGACCGGTTGTTGGAACTACCCCAATCGAGAGGTGGAATAATAAAGTGCGTATAACACGTAAACACCTTGGGGGTTGGGTGGGACACACAACTAGTATTCTTAAAAAAGAAAAGCTTAGACTTTCAGCTATCATTGATCACCTCGAATCTTTAGCAGAAACACAGCTGCTAACTCCGCAGGAAATTGAGCTCAAAAGCCAATCGAATACAGAGATGGCCCGGTTACTGCGCGAGGAGGAACTCAAATGGTATCAGCATTCTAAAGCGCAGTTCATTTTGCACGGTGATTTGAATACTAGATACTTCCATAGTGTCGCCAATGGTAGACACAAGAAGAAGGGTATTCATTCCCTAATGCATAATGACGAGCCGATCGAAGGACATGAGCAGCTGAAATCTTACATTACGAATTACTACAAAGATTTGTTTGGAGAACCGGAAGATGGTTCATTCTCTATGGATGAATGTCAAACAACCGATGTACCACAGGTTTCTGATGAGGAAAACTCTTATTTGATTGCTCCTTACTCTGAGGAAGAGTTCCAGCTAGCTGTTTTTCAAATGGAACATAATAAGGCCCCTGGCCCTGATGGATTCCCAGTTGAGTTTTATCAAACTTTTTGGGATGTCATCAAAACTGATCCCATGGAGATGTTCAGTGCTTTGCACGGGGGCCAGTTAGAGCTGTTTTGTTTGAACTTTGGTGAGATTATCTTATTGCCTAAGGTTAATGAAGCAGAACGGATCCAACAATATAGACCGATTTGTCTTCTTAATGTTAGTTTTAAGGTTTTTACCAAAGTTGCCACCATCAGACTAAATTCAGTTGCGGATCATGTTGTCAGACCTTCGCAAACTGCTTTCATTCAAGGTCATAACATTCTCGATGGAGTAGTAACTTTACATGAAACGATTCATGAACTTCATAGGAAGAAATTGAACAGAGTAATACTTAAAATTGATTTCGAGAAAGTTTTTGATAAAGTTAAGTGGCCCTTTGTACAACAAGCTCTTAGAATGAAAGGTTTTGTGACTGATTGGCGTGCTTTAATCAATAGCTTTGTGGTCGGAGGTAGTGTTGCCATCAAATTCAATGACGATGTTGGTAATTACTTCCAGACCAAGAAAGGGCTAAGACAGGGAGATCCACTATCGCCAATGTTATTTAATATAGTGGCTGATATGTTATCTATCCTGATTGAGTGCGCCAAGTCAGAGGGTCATATTGAAGGGGTGATCCCCCACCTTGTGGACGATGGTTTATCTATACTTCAATATGCGGACGATACAATTCTCTTTATGGAACATGACCTCGAAAAGGCCAAGAACCTGAAACCTATACTTTCAGCTTTCGAGCAACTTTCGGGGTTAAAAATTAACTTCCATAAAAGTGAACTGTTTTGTTTCGGTGACGCCCAGGATGCGGCCAACCTGTACAATGAACTTTTCGGTTGTAGTCACGGCGTTTTTCCGATCAAATATTTGGGCATTCCGGTGCATTACCAAAGGCTTACAAATACTGAATGGAAAATCGTCGAACAAAGATTACAATTGCGTTTGAGCAGCTGGAAAGGTAAACTACTCTCTATAGGGGGAAGATTGGTACTCATAAATTAAGTACTCAGTAACATGGTACTATATATGTTATCTTTCTTTCAACTACTAAAAGGCGTCTTGAAAAGGTTAGATTATTTTCGATCAATATTATTTTGGCAGGGAGATAATAAGAAAAAGAAATATAGACTGGCTAAATGCAGTGTCATGTGTCGACCCAAAGAACAGGGTGGGTTAGGTATTCATGATCTTGAGATCAAGAATACAGCCCTCCTTAGTAAATGGTTCTTCAAGTTATTAAATGAAGAAGGCATATGGAAAACTCTTATTAAAATAAAATATGTTGGTTCAAAAGCATTGTTCCAGATGGTTTGGAAACCGGGCGACTCGCACTTTTGGGCTGGACTGATGGCGACAAAGAAACATTTTCTACGCTTCGGCACATTTTTTCTATTAATAATGGGTCTCAGGTTAGGTTTTGGGAGGATAAATGGCTTGGTAATGCTACCCTCTGAGAACAATATCCTGCTTTGTATTCCATTGTCCGTAATAAGGAGGAAACGATTTCCACCGTGTTGGGATCTTTTCCACCAGACATATCGTTCAGAAGAGATTTGATTGGTACTAGACTTGACTCTTGGATCATGCTGCCGCATCGGCTGGCGCATGTATATTTTTCGGAGGAACCTGATGAATTTTGATGGAATCTAACTGAGAATGGTTCTTTCTCTGTTGGGTCTTTATACAATGCTTTCCCAGCCAGTTATTCTAGTGTTAGATAATAGGATGATCTGGAAGATGAAGATATCTCTCAAAATATTTTTTTTACTTGGTATCTTCGTCGAGGGATTATCCTTACAAAAGACAACCTTATTAAGCGGAATGGGCATGGAAATCCGGGGTGTGTGTTTTGTCACCACAATAAGACAATCAAGCACCTATTTTTCCAATGTAATTTTGCTCGGTCTATATGGTCAGTCACCCAAGCAGTATCTGGCTTGTATCCACCATGTAGTATTGCCAACATTTTTGGGAATTGGTTACATGGTATAGATAACAAGTATAAGACACTTCTTCAGGTTGGATCGATTGCCTTTATATGGTCGCTCTGGCTATGTAGAAATGGTAAGGTTTTTAATGACATGAACTGTTCTCTTCTGCAGGTTATTTGCAGGTGCACAAATACCCTACGGGCTTGGTCGACACTACATCGTGTGGAGCATCGTGACCTTTTTATGGAGGTGTGCACGCGGTTGGAGGATACTGCTCGGGACATGTTTACCTATCATGGATGGCAGCATAATCTCCGGATTGGCCCGCCTGCAGCACCCTAGGCATTTATTGCATTCAATCGCTTTGGTTTTGTAATACGAATTCGTAGTTTTAACTTTATGTTGGATTTTGTGGACTATTGTCGGATGTGTGCATCCTAACTATGCAGAGGCCGGGTGTAATACTTACTTTAAGTAATAAAAGTGCCCTTTATCGGAAAAAAAAGGAACAACACATGGATAAGAGTTTGTCGGCCACGTTTTTCGAGAAACGCTTCCTTGGGGTTGGCTCTGCAACACGAGAAAAATTCTATTGTAGGTCACCCCGACAATATCCAACTCACTAATCGTTCGGGTGATGATCGACAGGAGGGTGTTCCTGCACCCTAATCACTCAAACTGCCCTGGACCGGCTTCAAGTTCAACGAGGGCTCATTCGACCTGTCGCGAAGGAAATGAGAGGAATTATCTCTGGAACCATAAGAACCCTAGTGGGGAAGATCACATTGCTCGTTACCTTTGGTAATCATAAGCCCTTCTTTATGAGGATGTTTGTGCTCCCTCATCACTCTAACTGCCCTTGACTGCATAGCTCAGCTTAAATAGCTTCTTCATCAACCTTCCTTTGTAGAAATCATTATTCTTCGGGCTTGGGCAATCTGGCAGACCAAGAAGTCTTGTTTCTTAAAAAATAAGAGGCTAATTGTATGTTCAGGAAGAACATGTTTCAAATAATACTTGTGATGGATCAAGCACCAGACTAACGAAAGGCTTATGTCAAGTTTTCAAATTGGATAGCTAGTTTTTTATGCTTTATGTTTTGTATAGACTAGCTTTTTTTACATTTATACAAATCTTTTGTTCTTTTCTAACCCAAAAACAAATAAAAATTATTTAGCAGAGCCCTGCTATTTTGCCAAATAAAAGTGAGAGACGCTGTACTTAGTCAACCAGAGCATAATTATTGCAACTAAACCGGTCTAAGTGAAATAAACAATTGAACAATGTGGTTGGGCATCAAAACAAAAATGGCATGACTCACCACACAAAAGAACAGGTGATGCAGAACATATATGGCACAATGGCATTGAGATATTTAACTTTGGGTATTGGTAAGTAGTTTATATTTACGGCTTCGGATTCATTAGAATGTTTATCAATGAAGAAACCAGTAACCATTTAAGAAACCTGTAAAGATTTGACCTGGACTCACGTCCTTAAGTTTTCCTAGAAATTTGGATCCATGGCTTCATTTAGGAATTCAGATATTTTCTTGAATAAAATTGGCATTTACAGGTTGAATTTTGGTTATAGAGGCTTATTTTGTTTCTTTCTTAGCATTGTTATGGCATCCCTGCCATGCCGCTAGTACATCAGCTACATAATTATTCTCACGTGTCCTCTACTCTACCGACAATCCCTTATATAATGTCCAAACAGAAAAGTGAGAGAGATCAGAGCAAAATAAAGGAAGGCAATGATAAAGATAATGATAATGTATTTGTGTTTATGGGAAAACCAAATGAAGACTCTTTGCATACTTACGCATGTATGTGTAAATAAGCATGTAAGGCATCCCGGAAAACTTGTGGATGACAAACTCTAGTCCACATAGATCGGCTGGATTGAAAGCAAAGAGCATCCTGGTCTTGTGAAGCGCTAGACAGAAGTTCGGTATATTCCATGGGCGGACCACATGTTTTCATGGGTATTCAGCAGAATGCCCATAAATTCTGGAAAAAACTTTCAAATCCTATGCTAGAGTTAAATCCATGGTTAGTCACTGTACTTGCTTAGAAAACCCAGTACGGTCACTCTACCCAGGAAATACGAAGTTACGGTCACTCAACTCGCACGAGAGCGTCACACGTGGTCACTGTGCAATACGTAGCGTTGTATTGGGTGACGTGGAGGTAAATGGGACGGTTAAGTTGTGAAAAAAGGATGTATGGAGGGTTCTTTTTGCAAATTCCACTAACCGGGGACTAACCCTCGCGGTCCGGTCAGAACTGGGTCATTCCCACCCGCGCCGTTCCCCTCCGTTTTGCTGTCTTACCTTAAATCGGCGACGCCGCCGCAGGAGAGTGGCCGTAGGCGCAGGAGGGACCGACGCCGACCTAGCAAGCTACTCCGCCATGTCCAGCGCAAGCTCATCACGCTGTGCGCTCCGCCGCCCGGGTCCTCCGATTCCGCTCATCTGTTGCCCCGACTGCGGCCTCAAGGTGAAGCATGGCTGCTCGGGGACGACGGAGCACCCAGGATGGATCTATTACAAGTGTAAAACCCATGGAGTAGGTCTATCTGCTCTTAGGATTTAGCTCGATTTGGCTAGGCTTGAGCTCGATTTTATCGAATTTCTGATTGAGTTATGATTTTGTACAGTCTGGCTGCAACTTTTGGAGGTGGGAGCTGGATTATGTTGGCTATCTGATTGAGCACAATTACCTTCGAGGGGATGCTGGAGTTGATGCTTTAGGGTGGGCAGAAGATAGGAGAGAAGAACTAGAGCTGAGGAAGCAGGAGGCTAAAGTGACTCGTGTGCAAGGCCAGGAGGAGCATTTGATGATGATTTTGGGGGAACTTAGGGAAATGAAGGCTCTTCTAAAGATTCTAGTTGGTCTTGTATGTGTGATGTCTGCTATGGTTGTTGTTCTAGTGTTGAAGAAGTGAGGTATGAGGGTCACATTTGCAGCTGTGTTTGTTGTGTGCTGTGAAAGGCTTGTGTTGATGTGGTTATGATGTAGTGTTAGTTAATGGTGTACTGGGTATGTGGTGATACTTTTGTCCATGTAGTAGTCTGTAAACCTGATGTATGTGATGCCTTTTGGCCTTATCTATGTGAACATGAACTAATGCAGTGATATGTATTGTCCAGTGCTGACATGTGAGTTTCTGACATAGTTTATAACAATATTATGTAATTGTCACACTCATAGTAAAGAACATTCTGCATATATTGCATAACCAACATTTCCATAAGTCATAAGATTGAAAGTGATCGTAGATTGGAAATCACAGGACAAAATAGTCAAGTCTATGCTTGAAGTGGTGCTGCATGGTTTACAAAAATATGGACTCATGCAAGAGTTCCAGATAGACTGAACCCACATAGTTCTGGGATAGGTAAAGGAGACCTTAAACTAATTTGACACCTAATTTTCTGGGGTACTACATGTCCAGGTACTTTGACACCTAAGTACCACTCCATCCTCCTAGATGCTGCCACTTCCTCTATTACAACCTCTAACATGGGGATGGTTTCAGTCCTTGACAGTTGAGGAACAACAGGTACATGATGATCTACCATTTCATCTTGTGTAGCTGGTTCATTAGCTTCCATCATAGCTCTGTTTACAATCATTTCAGCTTCAGTAGTTTCACTCTCTGCAGTTTGTGCTGCAATTTGAGCATCTCTCTTTGATTTTCTCTTTTTTCACCAGCTACCATCTTGTCAAATGCTTTCTTTTCTGCAGCCTCCTTCCTTTTCTTCTCATTTACTTCTTTTCTAACCTCTGCAATGATTCTAGAGGTCTCTTTCCTAGCTTTCTTCTTCAGCTCAGCTGCTTCCTTTCTCTTCTCTCTCTTCTCAGCCACAATACTTGCAATGCATTATTACACCATGTCTAGACATCTTCTTTCCTCCTCCTCCAACATCTACCTCATAAGGGGCTTTCCTTCTGCTTTTAGTAGTCCTGCCAACATGTTTTGTGTACATAGGTGGCAATATTGGAGCTCCAGCCATCTTTTCCCATTCTGTCTTGTCCTTACAAGGGTACACTATGTTTCCATAGGCCTTATCACGCATTTCCACGGAATAACATTTGTGAACTAGTGTGACTGGATCAACATCATCATTCGTTAAGCATGCTATTACATGTGGGCAAGGTATCCCTGATTTCTGCCACCTCATGCAACTACATGTCTTATGCTTTAAGTCTACTACATAGTCAACTGGTTTAGCTGAAACAAGTTCCCCTACTACAAACAAACCATCTCCAGCTCCATTTGCAAAAACATTGTTTGCTAGTTCAATGTGCCTGTCAAGTTTCTTTCTGATCTTTGGGCAAATAGGACCAGCCCAATTCATTCTCTCTTTATTTTTGGTGTATACTCTAGTCTGTAATTGTGACTTGATTGTTGCAAGCATTGCAAGAACAGGTAGTTCTCTGGCCTCCAAGATGTATCTAATGTGATAGAGTAAATGCATTAATTAACATGAACTACAATTGTGCTTCTCTACTTGAACAAGATGATCCAAATATAAAGCAAGGTATAGATGGTAGCTTACTTGTTGAAAACTTCACAATTGTTGTTAAGTAGGATGTCACATTTGGGAAGGTCACTCTGAAAAGCTCTCACCCATGTCTTTGGATCCAAATTCTCCAACCATGAATGAGCATTTGAATTAAACAATTTCATTTCATCCATGTGCTTCTCATAGAGAGTAACTGTGTTGCTCCTAGCTATCTTCCACAGCTGGTTCTTCAGTACATCACCTTTGAACAATTGTTGAAAGTTGTGCCACATGTGTCTCACACAGAACCTGTGTTCTGCATCTGGGAACACAACTTTCACAGCATTTATAAGTCCCTGAGATTCACAACAAGTACTATTTATTAGGATGGCAACAAGTACAGTTCAGTAAGGTGGTAGTTTTTACAATTCACAAGTATGAAATGAAGTACTTCTTTTACCTTTTGTTTGTCTGACATGATTGTCCAAGGGCTAGTGTTGATTATTCCTAAATCAGCCTTCAAGGTCTCCAAGAACCATGTCCATGAAGCTGTATCTTCCACTTCTACAGCAGCCACAACAATTGGGAAGATACAATCATTGGGATCCATCCCAACAGCTGTTAGCAACTGTCCTCTATACCTTGTTTTCAAGAAGCAGCCATCAATAAAGATAACTGGCCTGCACCCTTGTAAGAACCCCCTTTTGCATGCTTCAAGACACATGTAACATTGTTTGAATCTAGAATTAGCATCTAGTGAAAGCCAGAATGTGCTGCTTGGATTACTCCTCTTTATCTCATTTCCAAAGTCCCATAGAATCTTGTATTGCTCCTCTTCATATCCATATATGACTGTCATTGTAATCCTTTTTGCCCTCTACAATTTGCTCCTAGAAGGTGTCATATTCCAACCCTTTTGTACCACCCTTGAGAAATTTTTCAGGCTCATTCCTTGATCAGCTCTAAAGCTTTCTAAATACTTTTCTGCAATGAATGGAGCAGTGAATGCAGGACTTTTCCATTGGCCACTGCAAGTGTGCTCACTTGTATACTCTTTATCTGGAATGCTCCAGTCCTAGAATCACATGATGCCCAAAGGTACCAAGGGCACTTGTTTCCACATACTGCCCTCACTCTCATCTTGTCATTAATTGGTAGCTTAACTGGCTTTCTATGAATACAACTATATGATCTAATGGCTTTCCTAAGCAAGTCCACATTAGCAAATACTTGACCAACTACAAACTTGGGATCCTGTAGATCATCTTCTCTGAAAGTTTTGAACCTTATCTGGGCTGCATCCTCATCAGATTCAGGATCCCATAGATCATCACCTTCAGACTCCTCCTCCTTGAGTACAGGCTTCACCTTGCCACTATCATTTTCAACAGTGCATCTTCTCTTCCTTTTCTTCTTCTCAGCTCCACTCTTGCCTTTCACTGTGTCCACATGTAGATCATCATCACCATCACTAAGAGCATAATCTGAATCTGCTAGCTCAAACTCTGAATCTGCTGCATGTTCACTATCACCATCATCACCTTCACTGTCTTCTTCACTTAATTGAGCAGCTTCTTCTGAAGTACTCATGATCTCATCAATGTTGGTTCTGCCCCTTTTCCTTCTCCTTACTCTACCAGCAACAGAAACTTCCTCTTGTATCTCCACTGAATCTTCAACAGTGCTTGTTGGATACACAACTTGAAGTGGCATAGGAGGATCATGTGAAACTGCATCTTCAGGTTTGTTACTCTTACTTGGCTTACAAGGGCTAATGACAGGAGGCAAAGTAGCTGCTGGGAAATTTACAACATCATCCCATGATATGAAACTATAACTGTCATCATGATCAAGATAAAGACTGAAGAAATGATTCCCTATGTCCACCATACTAACCATAAACATGAAGGCATTGTCATCTTTTAACTCTCTTAAGCCATTGGTTGCAATGGTAAGAATAGGAATACAGTAGCGAGCCTTAATTCTACCAGCCATTTCATAACCAATTTGCTCAACAATATGCTCTAACATTGCTGCTGACCATGACACAGAGTCAATCTGATCATAATAGATAATATGACCACCAACATAGCTTCTATTGTTGCCTGTGCCCAAAAAATATCCACCATGGTTTATCTCCAACGTAAAGTATTTACTTTCCCTAGCTGCAAATTAAAAGAAAAATGTGTGACCAATCTAAACAAGATTTGTACAGAACACTGAAGAAAAAAAATCCTTTTTTTGCAACCAATATGGATCTAACCAAAATATCCACATGTTGTCGTCATCCTACTATGAACATTTGCTAGGAATTACAAGGTTAGTTTCTAAAACCCTAAGCCCTAACTGCACCAAAATCCTCACAAAACCAAATAACTGAACTCTGACACAGAACTCACAGACATGACAGAGCACATCAGATTAGCAACTCCAGAATAGAAATCCTCCCAAAAAAACTTGACTTTCACTCAATTGCGACGGGTTCTAGCCGGATTGGGAAAGTGCTCGCGGCTCCTAGCCGCGACATCGCGTCACCGTCTCCACCGCCGTCGTCGATGTAGACTCCGATGAACCACCACCGCCTCCGTCCTCGATCGCTATGTCACCACCTCTACCTCGACCGCTCCGCGTTGTGCCTTTCCCGCTCCCTCTCTTCCCCTTCACCTCGACAGCTCCGCGGATGAGAGCTAGTTCACGACGGTCACTGGGTGGGAGGGCCTGTCCGAACACCAGCTACTTGTCAAGGGGCCTATGGGCAAATAAATGCTCCGTCAGGACACCATCAATGCACCAGTGCCACTGACATCGGGTCCCACTTACCTCCACGTCACCCAATACAACGCGACGTATTGCACAGTGACCACGCGTGACGCTGTCGTGCGAGTTGAGTGACCGTAACTTCGTATTTCCTGAGTAGAGTGACCGTACTGGGTTTCCTAAGCAAGTACAGTGACTAACCATGGATTTAACTCCCTATGCTATATCCACCATTTCTGGATTAGTTCCTATAAAAAACCTGACCAAGTTGAACACGAGCACGCGGACATGGTGGTGTAGTTGGTTAGAACGCGGATAAATTAGAATGTCAATGTATCGATGCTGGTTTACATCTATTGAATATTTTGATGTAAATTCTTGTACCTGAGTGCGAGGATTGGCCTGTCTCGTGCACAAAAGTGTATCCTGGAGCTTCTTCTAGGCCAGGTAGAGAGGGAACCAAGTAGTCACTCGTGTCTGAATATGCACTTCGAAATCTACTCTAGTCATTCTGAAGCTTCCTGTAAAAAGTCGGTTCTTTAATTAGCCTACACTGGTAGAAAAAGGGTATTTGATCCAGTGCCAAAATTCCATTGGTCCCGGTTCTTTTCCTTAATCGGGACCAATGCCAGGCACCGGTCCTGGTTCATGCCGCCTAGGCATTGGTCCCGGTTCGTGGCATGAACCGGGACCAATGCCACCGCGGCGCACACGTGGCGCTCTGCGGAGCATTGGTCCCGGGTCATGCCACGAACTGGGACCAAAAAAGTCCACGACGGTCCGCAATCCGAGACAATTTAAATTAATTCGGGGCAGAAATTAATTCGAGATAGATATTGAATTGATCAGTATTTTTAAAAAAATCTTCCATAAATTAATCGAGACAAAGATCTAAATCGAGACATTTTATTAATTTGACCACAAATTCTTTCCAAACAAAGGTGCGATTTTACAAATTTTCCTAGTCAACAATTTCACTTCCGCTGCCGCTATCCTCCGAGCCGCCGGCTTCCTCGTCGTCGTCGGACAAAACCTCCACGATTTCGGCATTGTTCGGGTGACGGAGCTCGTCTGCACGGCTAGCAGCGTCGATGGCGGTGTAGATGGTCCGTCCAGGGACGGACCAGAACATCTCCCGCCCTTCTCGGTTGCGGAGATCCGGGTGCACCACGTGCCCGTCCACGATGCGGTTGCCAAGCTTGGCCTTCCGCTCCTTCTTGAACAGCCGGGGCCAGTACTCGCTGGCCGCCACGTACCAGGGAAACGCCCTCTTCCACACGGGCATCTTGCGGCGACGCTCCGCGATGACGCTCTCCATCTCGTATCCGCCGGAGACGAGGAGCGGAGCCACTGGCACACCCGCCTCGCTGATGCGCCATCCGGCGGGCACCATCGCGCATGGCGGCACGAGGATGCCGTAGTACGCAAACATCGCCGCCTCGTAGAAGTTCAGCGTGGGCACCTCCATGGTGGCGCGGTGGAGATTGGAGAGGGAAGGGAGGCGAGACGACGGCGCGGTGGAGAGGTGCAGAGAGGCCGGGGCGATGGCAAAAGGGGTGGGTGGAGATCGATTGCAGAGAGGCCGAGGCGATGGCAAAAGCGACGCGTTGTGGCCTCATATTTATACACGGGGACGACGAAGCGACGGTGGGCATTGGTCCCGGTTAATGCCACGAACCGGGACCAAAGCCCCTCCCACGGGACACGTGGCGGCCCAGCAACGTGCCCTCCACCCGGGTCATTGGTCTCGGGTCGTACCATCAACCGGGACTAATGACCTGGGTGGGGGCAGCATTGCTGGATCGCCACGTGTCGCGCGGAAGGGGCTTTCATCCCGTTTCGTGGCATTAACCGGGACCAAAAACCCTCCCATGGCTATATATAAGCCCAGCCCATCCACTTATTTTTTTCTGGAACTTTGTGTGGGAGGTGGATGCTAGGTTTTTTTCTTCACACTGCACACAAGGTGTTCGACGAAATGTCCGAGCCACGCTTAAGACACGGTATCCTCGGCCGAGGTTAGCAACCTTATCTTTTTTATCTGTAATTGATACAAAAATATTGCATGTGTCCATGTAGGGTGGTCATTTCACTATTCACGATGTCATTTTCATGGTTAATTATTATGACGCAGATCGATGCGCGGATGCAATGGATGTACGGCGACCGGCGCGATTCAAATTTTATTGCAGGCCTGCATAAATTTATCGATTTGGCTAAGGCAAACAAAGTGGATAATTTTATGCCTTGTCCCTGCGTCGACTGTCAGAACTTGGCGGAGCACTCTGCCCCGAGAATCCTTCAAAGCCATCTGCTTCAGAGAGGTTTCATGTCCGGATATTATTGTTGGGCCATGCATGGAGAAAGAGGGGTTAGGTTGGAAGAAAATGAAGAAGAGGAGGATGATGACAACTATCCTATGTCCCCTGAAGAATATGGTGATACTGCAATGGAACATAATGAAGAAGAGGGAGGCGGCAATGAAGAAGAACAACGGGCATCGGATGAGCCCGCTGATGGTCTTGTGTAACAACCTCGGACCCTACGTTCTAAGTCGAGCCTGGATGAACCGGAAGTGGTTAAAATAGTATAGCGGGGGCCCAGGGGCCACCCACATGTAGACCCGTCGGCCGTCCTAACCACTTCCAAGAACATCGGGACGAGTGAGCGGCGTAGGTAACAGGCAAAGAGATCAAATACATACACAAGTGAGTATGTATGCAAGCTACCTTACAACAGTTCTTAGAGCCATTCCATCTAAAAGAAATAGAAATATTGCAACGCCATACGGAAAGATCCAAATATCCTAGATAGATATAATAGTGTAGGATAGCTCCTCATACATCAAACATCAGAGTATCAAGCGGAAGCAGGAAACAAGATCCGAGTACGGATAAGAAGCAAATCGGCATAACATGCCACATAAGTAAGCACATCCCGCCCACAGATCTCGTGGATCCCCATCCCCGGAATCTCTACACCGAGTGATCGTTGCCAACATCATCTGTCTCCTCCACCCAGTATCCATCTTGAGAATACACCTGTTCATATGAATCAAACAATTTATCGTGTGAGACCCTAGGGGTACTCAGCAAGTCTTTATGCCTCTAAAGGGGACATAACCTGGGGTGACGCAATTGCAGCAAAAGATAATAACTAACAAGTCTACAGATACTCGCTAACCATCCGCCTAACCAATGATAGACGGATGTCCGTTAATTAGGAACAACAGTTATAATAGTATAAAGTAACAGATCCATCCTCCTTCTCGCTTACCAACGAGAAAGCGGACGAACAACCCATCCGTGGGCAGTTTTATTAATCATTCTATGAATATTGCACTATTTACTAGTCAGATATTTAGTCAAATTAAAGACGGTACTTTAGTTATACTTGTCTATGATCGAGAAACTATGCTCCAAGTCGTCCATAACCACGGACACGGCTTTCAGAAAGATTTACCCTGCAGGGGTGCACAAATAGCAACACACACACGATCGACCTCGGAAAAACCAAATCAAAACCAAACGAGACTTTCACGACAAAGCAATCACAGGATTCATAAAATATTTCAGGGGGCCACCCTATTAAGCTACCCGTAACGAAGTTGGCCGACTCCGAGACGGACCCAAGGTTTGCGTCAATGGATATAAACGACTGGGAACCCGAAAATGTGACTGGGCTTGTCGATACCGCGAAAACACTCCGCATCCAAAACAGTACAGGTGCTCCACGAAAAATCTTAATAAAATAGTAACATGGCATAAGTACAGGATAGTAAATAAAACCCTAAACTAGTTTGTGGCCCCAAGAAATAGAAATGAATCAGGCTCTAGCTCAGGGGGGTCCACGAGGCCTCCCGGATATGGATAGTGCGAATAGTCAAGGAACAGGAATCAAGTACTCGGGGTCCTACGGGACACAAGTGATCATGAAAAACCAAATAATAGATATTGCCCACCGGTGCCTCTTTCAATAGTTACCCCATACTACTCAGGTTAAGTTGTTTAGGTACCTCGTTATCCATCAGACACTCACATACCCTACACATGTTGTTCTACGACTCGCATGGCTCAAACAACTCCTATAGTAATGGCTCATGGGATGGAGGAACACGCTCGGTGGAGTTTAAAGTAAAGGCTATGCAGTACTTGGGATTCAATTTAATGCATTCGCGACTCAATGATGCAAGAATAAGATAGAGGCAATAGGTACTATATGTATGCAAGCATGTGGTAGTGCTTGCCTAGCAGCTCAGTTGAAGCGAGGGATGGATCTGGGTAGTACTCCTGGGATTCCTGATATTTCCCCTGCTCGGCGTCTATTCGAAAGAAGAACCAAACAAACAAGGGCCAACATAAATAAAGTGCACAAGCATATAAAATAAAACTCGACAAGCAAGCAAGCATGCCATGATGAATGTTGCACAATTTACATGGCAATAATGTAGCATGGCATGGGTTAGGTGTGGGGTACAAGAATAAAGCATTTTATTAAGTATTTGGTCAAGTTTTATTGCCATAAACAGTTCTGATTTTTAATAATGACATGATGCATGCTTCAATTCATATCATGGAGTGCATAAACAGAACAGGCTCGTCGCGCTGATCGATTTAGACATATCATTTGTCAAATTTGGTGTTATAGAATTAAAGTTATTAATTAATTAAGAAAAGGCATTTTTATTGCAATTAAACAATTTCGAAAATTTAAATTATCCAAACATTAAATTGGATGGCAGATTTGAAAACCTCGCATTTTTCTGATTCAAAAACATATATCATTTGTATTATTTGGATTTGTCAAGAAAAAGTTATTTAAAACTAGGTATAAACATATTTATCAATTTCTGAAATTGTTTTTATTAAACAAAAAAGGTCAGAGGCTTTTTGCACCTAGAGGAAAACTAGCCACAGCGGCTGACAGTGGGTCAGGCGCTGAGCTGGCAGAACCGCGTGCGGCAGGGCTTTTGTTACCTCGGCGCTAGCTAGCCAAAGGGACAGACGAATGGGCCCGAGGCTGTAGCGGGTCCACCCATGCGCGGCCCAACCGTGTGTTGACACGCGGGCAGTCCGGGGGGGCGCGGGTTGAAGGCCAAGGAACTGCGGGTGTTTTTGTAAAAGGCTCACGGCGGCTGGCAGGTGGGCCTGGAAGGACTGCGGTTGCCCGGAAAGAAAAACCGGGGGGTCTCGTACAAAAGCTTCGGCGACGCCGGACTGACGGACTAAACTCTGTCAGCTGCAGCCGCGGTTGGAGCTTCCTTCCATCGTCGATTGCGAGCTCGATACTCCACGAAAATGGTCGGGGTTTGAAGCTACGCAAAGGTGGGTCAACGGAGCGCAGATATGGTGTGGAGGGTCTCGCCGGAGGAGTACTAGGGACGTCGGAAAGTTGTCGGGAACAGAGAGGCTGCGGGTGCTGCTGCTGCTCTGCCGGTCGTGCGCGCGGCGAAACAAAATCCGGCGACAGTGACGTCAATTAAACGGAGGAGTAGATGCTGGAAGGAGGGTAAGGGGAGGTAGTGCTCACCTCGACCGATTCCCGCGGGAGTTGGGGCCGGGGAAGGGCTGCAGCGCGGGCGAGACGGGTAGGACGCAGCGGCGCTCAGTTCTGTCGGGAAGTAGACGCGGTCGACTCCCCTTGCGCTGCTCTGGCCTCCCTGCTGCAGTGGGCTCGAATCAGCACACAACAACGAAGCTCCTTTGCTCCTCCGGCGCTGTCTAAGACTACAGAGCAGAGGCGTGCATCGCGGCGGCCATGGCAGGTAGGCAGTGGAGAACGAGGGGAAAAACGGGCAACGCAATCTAGGGTTTCCAGGGGCTCGGGAGAGGATAAGAAGGAGGATGTGCTGACGCAAAAATAACGGGGGTGACGGCCACCTGCTCGCTTCCGTCAACCCACAGAGAGAAAAAGGAAGCTACGGAGAAGAAGAACAGGAACGGCGCCGTGTTTGTCTGTCCCGAAACGATACGGTCGGTGGAGGAAGGTTTGGGCTGGGGGGTTGGGCTCCTTCTTTTGCTGCGGCCTGCTGCTTTGCTTGGGCTGCGAGGCCCAGCTGCTGGCTATCTGCTGCTGCAAGCTGAGGCTCAGAAAAAGAAAAAAAACGCTGCAGTTGTTGTTTTCAGCAAAAGGACAGATGCTTCCCAAGTTAGAATCAAAGGCCAGCACTCGAATCAGAAAAAGGATCGCAAGTTTTAGGGCATATGACTTCTACACACCAAGATTCAAAAGAGTTCAAAAGAGAGAAAGGAAGAGAGTTTTATGGACTTGCATGAATTAAACTTGGCCTAGTTTGTGAAAACAAACTAGCCTCAAAATAGAGAATTCCAACATCCCTCATTTAATTTATGCTTCATAGAAACCAAGCCTCAAACAGAGTTTCATTTAATCATGAGAGTATTGAATAGTAAGGTCTATATAGTGTGTATGTTCCACTATGTGTTACATGACCCCATCAAGTCAAATAACCTCACAATTAAACAGAGACATGATTTGAAATATAAATATGGCTTCTACTACCACATAACATGTAAAGGTGACCCGGGAGATTTCCATAGGACTGTTGTGAGAACAACATGTATCAAGGTATGGGAGCATGTAGACAAAGAAGAAGAACCATACCCATTGTTAGGATCTAGAGTTAAATTCCAAAGAAGATTCAAATACTCATGTTTGATTAGCAAGGTGGAGGTGAAGAAGGAAAATAAATGTTGGTGGTAAAAGTGGATGGTGGAGTCTGAGAAAAGAGATGCCCCCATATCCACTTGGGCATTTAACAATTCACCAAGATCCAAAATCAATATCTCAAGAGGCAAATACAGTTAATGGTGCATATGAGATAAGAACCAAATGAACAGGGTTTTATATGATGCTCAAATGCAAGGTGGCATGATGACATGAGCATGATATAATTATGATGCAACAATTATATGTAGGAAGTAGCATTTTATTATTAGACCATGTAGCATTACAGATGTTAGACAGATGGGATGTTACATCTTGGTCGGGTCATTTCTGATGCAAAGCAACAATACGATACAGAAAGGGAGAAGCTTAAGTTGGAGGTCATGCAAAAGGATCACAAAAAGTTGTTGTACCCAAATTGCGAAGATGACAACACAAAGCTCGGTACCACACTTGAACTGCTGAAATGGAAGACAGAGACTGGCTTATCTGATAAGGGATTTGAGAAGTTACTGAAAATAATGAAGCCGAAGCTTCCAAAGGATAACGAGTTGCCCGAGACAACGTACGAAGCAAAGAAGACTATCTGCCCTCTAGGATTAGATGTGGAGAAGATACATGCATGCATTAATGACTGCATCCTATACCGCGGTGAGAAGTACGAAAATATGGATAAATTCCCGGTATGCACTGCATGTCGATATAAGATCAGACAAGATGACCCTGGTGATGTTGAGGGCGATGGCGAGCCCCCCAGGAAGAGGGTTCCTGCTAAGGTTATGTGGTATGCTCCTATAATACCATGGTTGAAACATCTGTTCAGAAACAAAGAGCATGCCAGGTTGTTGCGATGGCACAAATAAGAGCGTAAGAAAGACGGGAATCTGAGACACCCCGCCGATGGGTCGCAGTGGAGAAACATCGAGAGAAAGTACTCGAACTTTGCAGGTGACGCGAGGAACTTATGGTTTGGTCTAAGTACAGACGACATGAATCCTTTTGGGAGCAGAGCTGCAGTCACAACACCTGGCCAGTGACTTTATGTATCTACAACCTTCCTCTTTTGTTGTGCATGAAGCGGAAGTTCATTATGATGCCAGTGCTCATCCAAGGACCGAAGCAACCCGGCAACGACATTGATGTGTACCTAAGGCCATTAGTCGATGAACTTTTGCAGTTGTGGGAAGAACCAGGTGTAAAGGTGTGGGATGAGCACAAACAGAAGCCATTTGACCTACGAGCGTTGTTGTTCGTAACCATCAATGATTGGCCTGCTCTTAGTAACATTTCAGGACAGTCAAACAAGGGATACAATGCATGCACGCACTGTTTAGATAAGACTAAAGGTACATATTTGGATAAATGTAAGAAGGTTGTGTACCTGGGGTGTCGTAAATTTCTTCCGACCAATCATCAAGTAAGAAAGAAAGGCAAGAATTTCAACGGTGAGGTAGATTACCGGAAAAATCCTAAGCTCCCTAAAGGTGCTGATGTATTTGGTATGGCGAAGGACCTAGAAGTAATCTTTGGAAAGGGTCCTGGCGGTCAATCTGTTCCGAAATACCCTATTACCGGACACACGGCCATGTGGAAAAAGAAATCTATATTTTGGGAGCTTGAGTATTGAAAAGACCTAGAGGTCCGTTCTTCAATCGGCGTGATGCACGTGACGAAGAATCTTTGCGTGAACCTGCTAGGCTTCCTGGGCGTGTATGGGAAAACAAAAGATACACCAGAAGCACGGGAGGACCAGCAACGTATCAAAGACCCATACAACAAGCATACTAATAAAGGATGTGAATACTTAAGCAGCTACGCTCTTACCAAAGCAGAGAAGGAAATATTTTTGAAGTCCTTTACAGTATCAAGGTCCCGGCTAGCTTCTCGTGAAATATAAAGGGAATAATAAATATGGCAGTGAAAAAATTTCAGAACCTGAAGTCTCATGATTGCCACGTGATTATGACGCAGTTGCTTCCGGTTGCATTGAGGGGGCTTCTATCGGAAATGTTCGATTAACGATTGTGAAGCTATGTGCATTCCTCAATGCAATATCTCAGATGGTAATCGATCGAGAATGTCTAGAAAGGCTTGATACGTCCATTTTGCATCACTATTATATGTCTTAATTCACTATTATTCATTGCTATATTTCGTATTGAGAGGTGATACTTATGTTATTTCATCTATTTTTGCATGGTTGATGACTTTTGGAGCATGGACTGCTGCAGTCAGGATTGTGATGGAAAAGGTGCTGTTTGGAGGCAAAATTTGCGAACATCAGAAAATCTGGGAAAATATACGGAAAATCCTATTTTCTAGAGGACTCAGGATGCCAGAAGATGGAGTGGAGGTGGGCCACAGGGGGCCCACACCACCCCATGGCGCAGGCAGGCCTAGGTCGCGCCTGGGAGTGGTGTGGCCGCCCTGGCCCACTCCAGCCTCTCCCCTCTAGCGTATATCATCCCCACGAAACCCTAAGACTCGGGGAGCAACCACAGAAAGATTCCGCCGCCTCTGTGGGGCGGAAAACACCGAGAGAGAAAGATCTCTCCGGCAGACAGATTTCTACCGGGGGAATTCCTTCCCGGAGAGGGGAGATCGTCGCCATCAACACCACCATCAAGCTGGACTTCATCGGGATCATCATCATCATCACCACCATCATCATCATCAGCACCCTCATCACCATCTCCATATTGCTGTAACAATTGCGTTAAATCTTGCATAGTTCATAGGGGAAACTTTCCCGGTGTTGATTACTCTTTGTAGTTGATGCTATTGAGTGAACCGTTGAATTATTGTTTATGTTCAGATTGTTATACATCATTATTCCATCTCTGATCATGACCCATATGATGTCTTGTGAGTAGTTCGTTTTGTTCTTGAGGACATGGGAGAAGTCTTGTTGTTAGTAGTGGAGTTGCGTTGAGAAAGATTCAATAGATTGTTATTTAAGTTGTGGTGTACTTCTTCTAGTGGTGTCATGTGAACGTCGACTACATGACACTTCACCTATATGGGCCTAGGGGAATGCATTGTATATTTGGCTACTAATCGTAGGGGTTGCCGGAGTGACAGAAACCTGAACCCCTGTTAGGAAACCATTGCACAAGGGACGTAAGGGTCTTAGAGTTTAAAGCTATGGTTAGGTTTCTACCTTAAATACTTTCTTGTACTTACGGATGTTTGCAAGGGGTTTAATCACAAGTATGTATTAGTCTTGGATGGGGCGGTACATTAGCATAGGTTCACCCACACAACACTTAGCAAGCTAGAGAAGATTAATCGACTATATGAAGCGAAAGCACTTGACAGTCTTCCCATGTGTCCTCGGGAACGTTTGGTCATCTATAGAAATACAACCGGCTTGTTCTTTACTGCATAAAGGATTGGGCCACTTGCTGCATTTATTCCTACTGTCTTTTATTTACTCGAGCTTTGTTTACTTGCTTTATCGAAAACTCCTAAAAATCCGTTTGCTAAGTATTTGCAGAGAATTCCTGATCCATACCACTAACCAGCACCTTCTGATCCTCGTTGGGTTCGACACTCTTACTTATCGAAAATACTGCGATACACCCCCTATACTTGTGGGTCATCAAGACTATTTTCTGGCGCCGTTGCCGGGGAGTGAAGCGCTATTGGAGAGTGGAACTGGTAAAGGAAACTTCTACTGTGAGTATTGTTTACTTCTGCTAGTTGCTTTATTTTCATTATGGATAATTCGCTGAGTTTCTTATTTGGTAACGCTACTACCACTGCTAAGGTTGTAGATAAGCCACCACCTGCTGAGAATGATGTTTTCAAAATACCTACAAGAATTATTGATCATGTTATGGATAACTACTATGTTGGGGATGGAACTGTCCATCTCGGTGATCATTTACTCTTTATACACGAATTATGCGGGTTGTTCAAGTGTGCAGGTATTACTACAGATCAAGTTAAGAAGAAGCTATTCTCATTATCACTGAAAGGAAGAGCTGAGGACTGGTATAAGCTGCTGAAGAATGGTCAAGCTCTGGAATGGGAGGAAATAGTGCCTCTCTTTTATTCAAAGTTTTATCCTCCTAGTGAGATTCATAAAGATCGGAATCAAATATACAACTTTTGGCCTCTTGATGGAGAGAGTACATCTCAATCTTGGGGGAGATTGAAGTTACTAATGCTCAAATGTCCCATTCATGAGCTCCCCAACAATATTATTATCAATAACTTTTATGCAAGGCTCCCTCTACATGATAACGATTTATTGGATGCTTCTTGTGCTGGATCATTCACTCGCATGGAAGAAGAAGCTAAATTGGACCTTCTAGACCGTATTCAAGACAATGCTGAAGCTTAGGAGAATAACAAAGGTAGAAAGTAAGGTATAAATTATGATTATGAATGTATTGAATCTTTTATGGGAACTAATGACTTTCAAAATATTATTAATCTTTATGGTCCTGATCTGCAAGTTATTACAAATTGCTTTAGAGCTTTTGCTTCCTATATCGAAATTCCAAAAAGGGGATGGAACAAATACCATGCACCTTACAAAGATATTGTTGACTATGCTCCTATTGGAAGTGCTGAATATTGCATCATTGACCCCATTTTACCTGAACCTTATATCGAGAAGATTCCCTTCCCCGAAAAGGTAAAGGACCATCCTATGATAACTAATGTAATCACTAAAAGTGAAAAAAGAACTGTAAAACCTGATGAACAAATAAACATTGAACCTGTGGTAGCAATTGTGAAAGACCTTGTCACTAAAAACATAGAAGATGGGCACATAGTCTTTTGTGAGGATGCTTCTAATATTGTTTCACATGCCAATAGAACTAAAAATGCTAGTGTTCCTGTGCTTTCTGTTAGAATTGGTGATCATTGCTATTATGGTTTAAGTGATATTGGTGCAAGTTCCAGTGCTATTCCTTATGAGCTTTACAGAGAAATTATGCATGAGATCAGTCCTTGTGAGTTGGAAGAGATTGATGTGGTTATTCACCTTGCTAATAGAGAGACCATCTCTCCAATTGGTATTGTGCGAGACGTGGAAGTTCTTTGTGGTAAGATTAAGTACCCTACTGATTTTCTAGTACTTGGTTCAGCTACTAGTAAAACTTATCCTATGATTTTTGGTAGACCTTTCTTGGGTACTTGTGGAGCTATTATTGATTTCAAGAGGGAGAAAATCTTGACTAAGTTTGATGGGGAATCTTATGAGTTTAATTTTTCGAAATTTGCTAAAGAACCTTGCGAAGAGGAAACCCATAATGAGGATTTTAGGGTTGAACAACTTGCTTCTATTTATCTTGCTCCTAACAATGCTTTGCAACAATTTATGGAAGAACATGAAAGTGAAATCTTCATGGAAGAAAGGAATGAGATTGACATGATTCTCTGTGATCAACCTATGATGCTTAAGCACGACTTGCCTATAGAAGACTTGGGTACCACGATGCCACCTAAAAAGGATCCGGTTTTCGATCTAAAACCTCTCCCTGATGATCTTAAATATGCTTATATTGATGATAAAAAGATATATCCTGTTATTGTTAGCGCTAAACTTTTAGGGAAGGAAAAAGAAAGGCTATTGGAAGTTTTGAGGAAACATCGAGGAGCTATGGGGTATACTCTAGATGATTTAAAAGGGATTTCACCTACTATATGTCAGCATTCTATCAACATAGAACCAGATGCGAAGCCAGTAGTGGAGCACCAACGACGTTTAAATCCTAGAATGAAGGAAGTGGTAAGGAATGAGGTATTGAAACTCCTTGATGCTGGTATTATTTACCCTATTGCTGATAGTGAATGGGTTAGTCCTGTTCATTGTGTTCCTAAAAAGGGAGGTATTATTGTTGTCCCTAATGATAATGATGAGCTTATTCCTCAAAGAATAGTGGTAGGCTATAGGATGTGCATCGATTTTAGGAAAGTCAATAAAGTTACTAAGAAAGATCACTACCCGCTTCCTTTTATTGATCAAATGTTGGAAAGGTTGTCTAAAAAGACCCATTTTTGTTTTCTTGATGGTTATTCTGGGTTCTCTCAAATTGTCATTAAACAACAAGATCAAGAAAAAACTACTTTTACTTGCCCTTATGGAACTTATGCTTATAGACGTATGCCTTTTGGTTTATGTAATGCTCCTGCTACTTTCCAAAGATGCATGTCTGCTATCTTTCATGGTTTTTGTGAGGAAATTGTAGAAGTGTTCATGGATGACTTTTCTGTCTATGGAACTTCTTTTGATAATTGTCTGCACAACCTTGATAAAGTTTTGCAGAGATGTGAAGAAAATAATCTTGTTCTTAATTGGGAAAAATGCCACTTCATGGTTAACGAAGGGATTGTTCTTGGGCATAAAGTTTCTGAAAGAGGCATGGAAGTTGATAGAGCTAAAGTTGAGGCAATTGAGAAGATGCCATGTCCAAAAGACATCAAAGGTATTTGTAGTATCCTTGGTCATGCTGGTTTCTATAGGAGGTTTATTAAAGATTTCTCTAGGATATCAAAGCCTCTCACTAATCTTCTTCAAAAAGATGTACCTTTCATTTTTTATGATGATTGTAGGGAAGCTTTTGAAACTCTTAAGAAGGCTTTAACTACAGCCCCTATTGTTCAACCACCGGATTGGAGTTTACCATTTGAAATAATGTGTGATGCTAGTGATTTTGCTGTAGGGGCTGTCCTTGGGCAACATATTGATAAAAGTTAAACGTTATCCATTATGCTAGTAAGACTCTAGACGCTGCTCAAAGGAATTATGCCACTACTGAAAAGGAATTTCTAGCTGTTGTTTTTGCCTGTGATAAGGTTAGGCCCTATATTGTGGACTCAAAAGTAACCATTCATACTGATCATGCTGCTATTAAATATCTTATGACAAAGAAGGACGCTAAGCCTAGGCTTATTAGATGGGTACTGCTTTTACAAGAGTTTGATCTACACATAGTAGATAGGAAGGGTGCTGAAAATCCTGTAGCTGATAATTTATCTCGCTTGGAAAACATCTCTTTTGATCCTATGCCTGTTAATGATAGTTTCCCAAATGAACAGTTAGCCGCAGTAGGGGTGAGCTGTCGAGGAAGCCCTTGGTATGCTGATTATGCTAACTTTATTGTCTCCAAGTATTTGCCTCCAACTTTTATAGATCAGCAAAGAAGAAAGTTCTTTTATGATTTGAGGCATTATTTTTGGGATAACCCACACTTATACAAAGAAGGAGTTGATGGTTTTATGCGAAGATGTGTTCCAGAATATGAGCAAAAAGAGATATTGCATAAATGTCATGGTAGCGCCTATGGAGGACATCATGTAGGAGATAGAACTGCACAAAAGGTACTACAATCAGGTTTCTACTGGCCTACCCTTTTTAAAGATGCAAGAAAATTTGTTTTATCTTGTGATGAATGTCAGCGTGTTGGTAATATTTCTAGACGCAATGAAATGCCTATGAACTACTCTCTAGTTATTGAACCTTTTGATTGTTGGGAATTTGACTTTATGGGTCCTTTCCCTCCTTCGAAAGGCTACACTCATATTCTTGTTGCCGTAGATTATGTTACTAAGAGGGTAGAAGCCATTCCTACAAAAAGTGCTGATGGGGAAACCTCTCTAAAAATGCTTAAAGATGTTATCTTTCCTAGGTTTGGAGTGCCTAGGTATCTCATGACTGATGGGGGTTCTCATTTCATTCATGGCGGTTTTAGGAAGACCCTCGCTATATACGATGTTAATCATAGAATTGCTTCAGCTTATCACCCCCAAGCTAGCTAGAAAGTAGAGTTATCAAATAGAGAAATTAAATCTATCTTGCAAAAGACTGTTAATAGGTCTAAAAAAACTGGGCTAAGAAGTTGAATGATGCTTTATGGGCTTATAGAACTGCTTATAAAAATCCTATGGGAATGTCTCCTTATAAAATGGTTTATGGGAAAGCTTGCCACTTACCCTTAGAGTTAGAACACAAACCTTACTGGGCAGTGAAAGAACTAAATAGAGATTGTAAGCTCGCCGGTGAGAAAAGATTATTTGACTTAAGTTCTTTAGATGAATGGAGGAGTGAAGCCTATGAGAATGCTAGGCTCTTTAAGGAAAAAGTTAAAAGATGGCATGACAAGCAAATACTTAAAAGAGAATTTCATGTTGGTGAAAAAGTTCTATTGTATAGGTCCCTTCTCATATTTTTTGCAGGTAAGTTACTATCAAAATGGGAAGGACCTTTCATCATTGAAGAAGTATACCGTTCAGGAGCAATAAAAATTTCTTCCCTAAGAGATAATACTACACAAGTAGTGAATGGACAGCGACTCAAACACTATATTGCTAGAGATTCTTACAATAAAGATGTTGATGCCTTTCAAATTATAACTCCAGAAAAATTCATTGAGGACCAAATTCACAGACCTGCAGAGTCCGTTTTCAACTAGGTAACAGGTCTGGTAAGAAAAGTTCCACGAAAATACAATACAACTATATTTTTGCAGTTTTAGTCAATAAGGAAAGTTACGAAGCGAAAAAGGGACAGAAATGGAGCCAGGGTGGCCCACACCACCCCATGGCGTGGGCCCACCCCTGGCCGCGCCACCAGGTGGTGGGGCCACCCAGGACTCCGCCTCCGACTCGTTTTCTCCCAGTACCTTCCTTTTGATGTGAAACTTCGTAATATATAACCCCCCCGGATCTTCCGAGGTTCGTATATCGTGTTTTTGTCGTGTGTTTTGATCAGTTTCTGCCAGGTAAAATCCCAGATTTGGAGCCACAATGTCTTCCTCTGGATCATCAAAGGGGGGTTCCTTACAAGATATCATCAACCCATACATGAGAGAATTGAAGATTCATCCCAAGGAGTTGTTGCTCGAAGGTGGGGAGGTCCGGATTAAAGAGGTTCAAGACCCTAAAGGTGAAGGAAGTCTGGAGGACAGGATGGAAGCACTGGAGCAAGAAGTCTTTAGGTACATGAAGATGGCGGAGCGCGAAGTGGATATCATCCATAAGATTTGCTCCGAACTCATCAGCGAGCACCAAAAGGAGGCTGCTGAACTCAAAGACGAAGTCTTCTCACTCTGCCAAACAACCAACGAACTGCAAGCACAGTTCTATGACGTTCAAAATCAAAACTGTGAGTATGAGGCTAGATTTAAACGCATAAGTGCTGCAGCAAGTTTCAGGATGTTGGAAACCACGATGTCCTTTGTTGATGGGAAGCCTTTACCCTGGAAGACAGATGAAGATGAGAGGATACCACCACAACCTAAGGAGTAATTCGTCATCAGGTTTGGCATCCCCTTGGTTTGTTCCAAGCTTGGGGGAGTGCCGCGGTATCATATCACTATCTTCTATCTTTTTACCTTATTAGTAGAGTCATATCATGAATAGAGGAGTTATTTTGTAGTATGGTTTGCATTATGGAAGTGTCCTCTCTCTCGTTAGATATGTATCCCTTGGTGTGAGTTTCCGTTATGGAATATTAATGAGAAGTTCTATCATTCACTCTTTTGCATAGCTTATGTTAGTTTTCAATTCGTGGTTATATGATTGATCTTGTTGTTAGTATTGGTATCACTTTGGGATCATTGAGTTAATTTAGTTGGTTTTGGCAAACCTGGCTCGGTTAGTAGCAACACCCTTTTTTTGAGAGTTGAATAGAAAAAGATAGAAGTACTCTAGAGAAAAAATAATTTCATCATCTTTCTTTCTTGATTTGCTCATAAGTCTATTATTCTCTAGTTAAGATCTTTTGTGCTTCCAAGGAAGATTGCATGTTTGTCTTTATCATTTGTATGCTTGTTTGTTTCCTTCAACTCTTATACTTGCTACCCAGCCTTGGTAGCCAAAAACCTGTACTGAGAGGGTATTGTTCTCATGCATCCACCTCCTTTAAACCAAAACCCATGCCATTTGTGTCCACCATACCTACCTAGTAGAATTATTGCTATTCCAAGTAAATTCTTGTTTTATATACCTCCCAAATTAAACTTGTTATGTGAAAATTAGTGATTAAAGCTCTCACGAACTTGATGGCACACTTTACTTTCTTGCATTTAATAAACTTGAACCATTGGGCCCTTCTTTGTTGCGTATATGCTTGCGCTTTATGAGTTGAAGTTAGCCAAACCATGTATCATGGGGACCGCTTTCAACACCTCATTGGTACTTGTACCTAGTTGATATCATGTTCTTTTGCTTATGGTTCCCGGCGGTGTGAAATAAAAGTGGAACTTGTAAGATCATGGAGTTTATATGTGTGTTAGAGAAACGCCTAGGCCGCTAGCCTAAGCCATGCCTAATCATGGTGCAAACTTGTAGCATAACTATAGTGAGCATTCTATGAAGCATCCTCAATAAAAACCTATGCAAATAGCAAATAAAAAGATCACTGAGATGCTCACTGTCTTCTTGCCTTGTCATTTTGATTATGGGATAGCTCCTGTGTCATGTGCAAGGGGTACCCCGTTGGCGGTTCTCAATGATACGCATGTATTTACAATGACAAGAGTTTGCTCGTGACTGAAGTTGAGTAGCATGAGGATCGATACTCATAAGTAAGGGGCATGAGATTTCAACTTATAGATTGTCAAGCATATCCTCTTAGTTGTGTCACTTTAACCTTAATCACCTAAAGATGCCTATGATAGGGGCAATGAGAGCTGAAAGCTAGTAAGTATCATAATTTTTTGGAGCTCTTTATGAGACTTGCAATCCCTGTTTCCCTCTGCGAAGGGCCTTTCTTTTACTTTGTAGTTGAGTCAGTAAACCTATTCCCTTCTATCTCAGCAAGTATTTTGAGTTGTTGTGTTTCATTCATTCATATGATGATTTACTCAATCATGTTTCTTATGTTCCTTGTTTTGCACATTGCTCTTATCTTGATGTTTATTACTTTGAAATCTATCATTGAAAAACCAGCTATTTGTGAACTCCAGCGAATTATCAACTATTCTTCGACCAAGAGCTAAGTTTGCCATTACCAATTATGATTCACTTTATGTATCTTTATTGTGTTTCCTTTACTCATTGCAAGTTGAGTTATATAATAGTGAGTTGTCTTCTATTATGATCTATGCTTTTGATGAATGTGATGCTTCTTGTCCGTATTCTTTTATCGACTCTTCACTCCATAAACATGAGGCCATGTTTATTGAGCTCAATTTCGCTTGGGGACAAGCGAAGTCTAAGCTTGGGGGGAGTTGATACGTCCATTTTGCATCACTATTCTATGTCTTTATTCACTATTATTCATTGATATATTTCGTATTGAGAGGTGATACTTATGTTATTTCATCTATTTTTCCATGGTTGATGAGTTTTGGAGCATGGACCGCTGCAGTCAGGATTCTGATGGAAAAGGTGCTGTTTGGAGGAAAAATTCACGAAGATCAGAAAATCCAGGAAAATATATGGAAAATCCTATTTTTCCAGAAGACTCAGGATGCCAGAAGATGGAGTGGAGGTGGGCCACAGGGGGCCCACACCACCCCATGGCACGCGCAGGCCTAGGCCATGCCTGGGAGTGGTGTGGCCGCCCTGGCCCACTCCAGCCTCTCCCCTCTGGCATATATCATCCCCATGAAACCCTAAGACTCGGGGAGCGACCACAGAAAGATCCCGCCGCCTCTGTGGGGCGGAAAACACCGAGAGAGAAAGATCTTTCCGGCAGACAGATTTCTGCCGGGGGAATTCCATCCCGGAGAGGGGAGATCGTTGCCATCAACACCACCATCAAGCTGGACTTCATCGGGATCATCATCACCATCATCATCATCAGCACCCTCATCACCATCTCCATATTGCTGTAACAATTGCGTTGAATCTTGCATAGTTCATAGGGGAAACTTTCTCGATGTTGATTACTCTTTGTAGTTTATGCTATTGAGTGAACCGTTGAATTATTGTTTATGTTCAGATTGTTATACATCATTTTTCCATCTCTGATCATGATCCATATGATGTCTTGTGAGTAGTTCGTTTTGTTCTTGAGGACATGGGAGAAGTCTTGTTGTTAGTAGTGGAGTTGCGTTGAGAAAGATTCAATAGATTGTTATTTAAGTTGCGGTGTACTTCTTCTAGTGGTGTCATGTGAACGTCGACTACATGACACTTCACCTATATGGGCCTAGAGGAATGCATTGTGTATTTGGCTAATAATTGTAGGGGTTGCCGGAGTGACAGAAACCTGAACCCCCGTTAGGAAACCATTGCATAAGGGACATAAGGGTCTTAGAGTTTAAAGCTATGGTTAGGTTTTACCTTAATTACTTTCTTGTACTTACGGATGTTTGCAAGGGGTTTAATCACAAGTATGTATTAGTCTTGGATGGGAAGGTACATTAGCACATATTCACCCACACAACACTTAGCAAGCTAGAGAAGATTAATCGACTATATGAAGCGAAAGCACTTGACAGTCTTCCCATGTGTCCTCGAGAACGTTTGGTCATCTATAGAAATACAACCGGCTTGTCCTTTGCTGCATAAAGGATTGGGCCACTTGCTGCATTTATTCCTACTGTCTTTTATTTACTTGTACTTTGTTTACTTGCTTTATCGAAAACCCCTAAAAATCCGTTTGCTAAGTATTTGCAGAGAATTCCTGATCCATACCACTAGCCAGCACCTTCTGCTCCTTCTTGGGTTCGACACTCTTACTTATCGAAAATACTGCGATACACCCCCTATACTTGTGGGTCATCAAGGCTACAGAAGGATGTGGTCCAATGTCTTGTCAGTTTTGAGTTGGTGTTCCCCCGTCCTTCTTCAATATGATGATGCATCTCTTAGTTCACCTAGTCAAAGAGATTTCCATTCTCGGTCCTGTATTTCTGCACAATATGTTCCCCTTCGAGAGGTTCATGGGAGTCTTAAAGAAATATGTTTGTAACCGTGCTAGGCCAGAAGGAAGCATCTCCAAGGGCTATGGAACAGAGGAGGTCATTGGGTTCTGTGTAGACTTTCTTCCTGACCTTAAGCCGATTGGTGTTCCTGAATCACGGTATGAGGGGAGACTGAGTGGAAAAGGCATGCTAGGAAAGAAGGCAATGATATTTAGGGACGGGCATTCTTTGAATCAAGCACACTACACAGATCTAGAAAGTTCTACCTTTGTGGCTCTGTATATCGAGGAACACATGAATATTGTACGCTCCAAGTTCCCGAGGAAGGATGAATACTGGATTAAAGAAAATCACATGGAGACTTTCGGCACTTGGTTGCAATTACATCTCATGAATGACACCACTATTGGAGATCAGCTCTACTTGTTGGCCGCGACACCATCTACGACTGTATTGACTTTCCAAGGGTACGAGATAAATGGGAATACATTTTACACGATTGTCCAAGATAAAAAGAGCACCAACCAAAACAGTGGTGTCCGCTTTGATGCAACATGCCAGAATGGGAAAAAAGACACATACTATGGTTACATAGAGGAGATATGGGAACTTGACAATGGACCTACTTTTAAGGTCCCTTTGTTTCGATCCAGTTGTGTCAACATGAATGGAGACGGGGTAAAGGTAGACCAGCTGTACGGAATGACAACAGTGGATCTCAAGAATATTGGTTACAGAGACGAACCATTCGTCCTAGCCAATGATGTGGCTCAGGTTTTTTATGTGAAGGACATGTCCTCTAGACCAAAAAAAGAAAAAATAAGGAAACGAATACATCAGACGATGAGCCCAGGCGTCACATAGTTCTTTCAGGGAAAAGAAACATCACGGGAGTCGAGGACAAGACAGACATGTCAGCAGATTATGATAAGTTTGATGAAATTCCGCCCTTCACCGTGAAAACTGACCCAAGCATCCCGTTAAGCAAAGAAGATGCTCCATGGTTACGGCCTAAGAAGAGATCATAGGCAAGGGATTGACATACGCGACAAAGGATTCATACCCTAAACCCAAAACCCTATGTAAATCTATGTAATGTATGGAAACTTTATGTGATGTATGAAAACTTTATATGAGAACCTCGAACATGATAGGTCATTATGTGAAGGATTTTTGGGTACCAATGCTAAACTTTAATTTTGTGGTTGCTTCATAGAACATCCCGATTTCGGCACCTCAAAAATGGAAATTGGCTTTTTCGTGCGTCGAAAAGGAAAACTTCCTCCTGCAACATCGTAAGCCATCCCGATTCCATTAGTCCCGGTTTGTGGCTGGACCGGTGGGAATAGAGGGCCTTTAGTCCCGATTCCTTAGTCCCGGTTTTTTAATAATAATAAATTTCTTGAGTGTTAGTCCCGGTTTGTGGCTGGACCGGTGGGAATAAAGGGGGCCTTTAGTCCTGATTCCGTAGTCCCAGTTAGGAAACCAGGACTAATATATCGTTTCCTGAGGACTGGATCCTCCAGAATCTCCCTAAAGTTGGTCGTAGTGTTGTCCCTGCTCTTGTAGTTCATAACTTCTCTAGCTAGATCAATATGCCAGGGAGCTAACTAATTTCACATATTAGGGAGTGCCTCTATGGCCAGCTTCAGAGAGATTCCTGAGGACTAGATCCTCCGGAATCTCCCTAAAGATGGCCGTAGTGTTGTCCATGCTCTTATAGTTCATAACTTCTCTAGCTAGATCAATATGTCGGGGAGATAACTAATTTCACATATTAGGGAGTGCCTCTATGGCCAGCTTCAGAGAGATTCCTGAGGACTGGATCCTCTGGAATCTCCCTGAAGCTGGCCGTAGTGTTGTCCCTGCTCTCACACACCATCGTGTTTGCAGTTGATAACTTCATAGGGATTCCTATTTATAGATTAAGCAGCATGACATAGTATCGACAGTCATGACATAATGTCGACACTCACCACTGTCATAATGCCTCAACCCACTGAAATAGTGTCGCCACTGACAAAATAGTGTCGACACTCACTGGCATAGTGTCGCCACCCACATTTAGTCTCGGATGGTGTCTCCAACCTGGACTACAGGTTTATCTTTAGTCCCGGTTGGAGACAGAAAATGGTTTGGATCATTTTTGAATTTCTTATGCCCGTTTCAAACCATATTCAAAACAGCGGGGATGAAGATTCCTAGTCCGGGGCTGAGCCTCGCTGAACTTGAAGTGGATCTCTGATGAAATAGCTGTTGGAAATATGCCCTAGAGACAAATAGTAGTAAGGACTATTATCATATTTCATATAGTTTATGATTAAGTTTTATATCATGCTATAACTTTATTGAGTGGAAACATCAATACACGTGTGATATACAAACAACCAGGGGTTCCTAGTGAAACTCTAGTCACTGGTTCATTGGTCAACAGATAATCATGTTTCCTGATCATGTGGCATTTGTGACAGTTGGAAATGAGGTCATCTTATTTGGAGAATGAGATGATGAACCAATACCCAACCTAAACATCATGACCCGATCATGGCACGAAGTTCAAGTTACGATGATTAGAAATGGATCCTCGTGGACTATTCCTTAGACCGTGAGGCTATATCAATCACTGTCTCCCGAGATTGCTTAGATAGCATCAAACGCCATCTGGTAAAACGGTGGTTATAAAGGTGTGTTCAGGTATTCGGAGGAAACCGTATAGGCAATATATGTCAAGAGCGGGATTTGTCCGTCCATGTGATGGAAAGATACTCAAGGGCCCACTCGGAGAATTTATATCCAATAGCCGCGCAGAGTGTGATTAGATCACGGGGATATCACTTGTCAGGAACGAGTTAAGTAGCATTGTTCAGTAGCGAGATTGAACCCGACATGGTGATGTCAATGATTAGATCTCGGGCAACGCAAGTATCGAATGACAAAGGGAATAAGACACGACTGTCCCGGTTCAAACAACGAAAGATCTTCGTGGAATGCACAGGGGTCACATGGCCATCCAGGTCCCTCTGTTGATCATTGGTGCGGGAGTGTCCCGACCATGTCTGGAGTGTTCCCGAACCGTGGGGTATCACACTTAAGGGCTTGATGATGCTTAGAGAGTATTTATAGGATCGGTAGAATCACCGAAGAAAAGAAGGGAGAAAACCTGAAGGGTTTCGGTAAGTCCGGAGGATGTCCGGAGTGGAGGTGGAAGGTGTTCCATGGCCACGGAGATTGAATAATATGTGAATGAATGTTAAATATTGATTTAATAATTTATTCATAATTATTTAATAAAGAGAAAATCAATTAAAAGGTCAAAAGGCTTAATGGGCCAATTCCGGAGGGAGAGGGCCCATTAGGGAAAAGGAGAAATGGGAGAGGGATCAAGGGGGAGGCCGGCTGGGCCTTGCCCCCCCACGGGACCCACTAGGGGCTGACCGGCGGCCACCCCACCCCCTCCTCTCCTTTAGTCCCACCCCAGGACTTGAGGGGAGGTAGTACCTCCCCTCCCCCTATATATAGTGGGGTATTTGGCCTAGAAAGATACACCCAATAATCAATAAAGGTCTCCCCACTTTTGGGAGGACCTCTAATTAATATTTTCTCTCTCCCCCTCTCTCTCTCGTGACCGTGGTCCCAAGTCTGGACTGCGCGAGCGAGAGACATCTTCACCACGGAGTGCCGTCGCGCTGCGGGATTCAGATCCGGGAGCTCTACTTCCGCAACTGCTGCTGGATCGGGGAAGCGGGAGTCATCGTCAGGCACCGGACGTGTGTAACTCCCCGCGAGGTGTCGCACTTGAGGCACTCAAGTCGTTGGAGCCAGAAGGAGCGCAGGACTTCATCATGACCTTGAGGTTGGCTTCGTCTTGTCTACATCAACCACGCTCTCCTGAGCATTGACAAAGCTTTTCGGTCTTCAAGGGTAAGTTCGCGAAAAGCCCCTCCCGTTACTTTATTACTAATAGATAGGTCCTGGCAGCTTCAGGGGTTCAGGGGGGTAGAGTAAAATTTATTGTTTTTATGCGCGGAACCCCTACAATAGCATGTTGTGAACCTATAATTTTTTTTAAAATTCATAAGCATTATATCATGTACTTGTAGTTCAAATCTTGGCAACCTCCTACCGATTCGGCAGGAATTTGTATTTTTCATGAGGGGTGGACGGAAAGGTTCTAGATACACCGGTTGGGAAATTGTCCATATAAGGTGGTCTAGTATTTTTGAAAAATGTGTTGGGACCAATGCCAAACTTTAATTTGGTGGTTGCTTCACAGAACACCCCGATTTTGGCACCTCAAAAATGGAAATTGGCTTTTTCGTGCGTCGAAATGGAAAACTTCCTCCTGCAACATCGTAAGCTATCCCAAGATGCACATGTGTGAACAATATGGGCACATTATCACAAACTATGCCCTGATTCTAGCCATAACATTGGTGGTTTGACCTAATGCCATGAAACCTCGAACATGATAGGTCATTTTGTGAAGGATTTTTTATGATGTTTGCAATTTTTCAAGTTCAATATTTTTCCTTGCAATTGTGACACATAATATGACACCACGCGAAGGTTTCACATTGTTTGGATCTTTTTTGAATTTCTTATGCCCGTTTCAAACCATATTCAAAACGACGGGGATGAAGATTCCTAGCCCGGGGCTGAGCCTCGGTGAACTTGACGTGGATATCTGATGAAATAGCATGTTGTGAACCTATAAATGATTTTTTTTTAAATTCACAAGCATTATATCATGTACTTGTAGTTCAAATCTTGGCCACCTCCTACAGATTCGGCAGGAATTTGTCTTTTTCATGAGGGGTGGACGGAAAGGTTCCAGATACACCGGTTGGGAAATTGTCCATATAAGGTGGTCTAGTATTTTTGAAAAATGTGTTGGTAGCAATGCCAAACTTTAATTTGGTGGTTGCTTCACAGATCACCCCGATTTTGGCACCTCAAAAATGGAAATTGGCTTTTTCGTTCGTTGAAAAGGAAAACTTCCTCCTACAACATCGTAAGCCATCCCAAGATGCACATGTGTGCACAATATGGGCACATTATCACAAACTATGCCCTGATTCTAGCCATAACATTGGTGGTTTGACCTAAATGCCATGAAACCTCGAACATGATAGGTCATTTCGTGAAGGATTTTTTATGATGTTTGCAATTTTCAAGTTCAATATTTTTCCTTGCAACTATGACACATAATATGACACCACGCGAAGGTTTCACATTGTTTGGATCATTTTTGAATTTCTTATGCCCGTTTCAAACCATAATCAAAACGGCGGGGAGGAAGATTCCTAGCCCGGGGACGAGCCTCGCTGAACTTGAAGTGGATCTCTGATGAAATAGCATGTGGTGAACCTATAAATGATTTTTAAAAAAATTCACAAGCATTATATCATGTACTTGTAGTTCAAATCTTGGCCCCCTCCTACCGATTCGGCAGGAATTTGTATTTTTCATGAGGGGTGGACGGAAAGGTTCCAGATACACCGGTTGGGAAATTGTCCATATAAGGTGGTCTAGTATTTTTGAAACATGGGTTGGTACCAATGCCAAACTTTAATTTGGAGTTTGCTTCACAGAACACCCCGATTTTGGCACCTAAAAAATGGAAATTGGCTTTTTCGTGCGTTGAAAAGGAAAACTTCCTCCTGCAAGATTGTAAGCCATCCCAATATGCACATGTGTGCACAATACGGGCACATTATTACAAACAATGCCATGATTCTAGCCATAACATTGGTGGTTTGACCTAAATGCCATGAAACCTCAAACATGATAGGTCATTTAGAGAAGGATTTTTTATGATGTTTGCAATTTTTCAAGTTCAATATTTTTCCTTGCAACTGTGACACATAATATGACACCACGCGAAGGTTTCACATTGTTTGGATCATTTTTGAATTTCCTATGCCCGTTTCAAACCATATTCAAAACGGCGGGGATGAAGATTCCTAGCCTGGGGCTGAGCCTCGCTGAACTTGAAGTGGATCTCTGATGAAATAGCATGTTGTGAACCTATAAATGATTTTTTTTAAAATTCACAAGCATTATATCATGTACTTGTAGTTCAAATCTTGGCCACCTCCTACCGATTCGGCAGGAATTTTTCTTTTTCATGAGGGGTGGACGGAAAGGTTCCAAATACATCGGTTGGGAAATTGTCCATATAAGGTGGTCTAGTATTTTTGAAAAATGTGTTGGTACCAATGCCAAACTTGAATTTGGTGGTTGCTTCACAGAACACCCCGATTTTGGCACCTCAAAAATGGAAATTGGTTTTTTCGTTTGTTGAAAAGGAAAACTTCCTCCTAAAACATCGTAAGCCATCCCAAGATGCACATGTGTGCACAATATGGGCACATTATCACAAACTATGCCCTGATTCTAGCCATAGCATTGCTGGTTTGACCTAAATGCCATAAAACCTCGAACATGATAGGTCATTTCGTGAAGGTTTTTTTATGATGTTTGCAATTTTTCAAGTTCAATATTTTTCCTTGCAACTGTGACACATAATATGACACCACGCGAAGGTTTCACATTGTTTGGATCATTTTTGAATTACTTATGCCCGTTTCAAACCATATTCAAAACGGCGGGGATGAAGATTCCTAGCCCGGGGCCGAGCCTCGCTGAACTTGAAGTGGATCTCTGATGAAATAGCATGTTGTGAACCTATCAATGATTTTTAAAAAAATTCACAAGCATTATATCATATACTTGTAGTTCAAATCTTGGCCCCCTCCTACCGATTCGGCAGGAATTTGTCTTTTTCATGAGGGGTGGACGGAAAGGTTCCAGATACACCGGTTGGGAAATTGTCCATATAAGGTGGTCTAGTATTTTTGAAAAATGGGTTGGTACCAATGCCAAACTTTAATTTGGAGGTTGCTTCACAGAACACCCCGATTTTGGCACCTAAAAAATGGAAATTGGCTTTTTCGTGCGTTGAAAAGGAAAACTTCCTCCTGCAAGATCGTAATCCATCCCACGATGCACATGTGTGCACAATATGGGCACATTATTACAAACTATGCCCTGATTCTAGCCATAACATTGGTGGTTTGACCTAAATGCCATGAAACCTCGAACATGATAGGTCATTTTGAGAAGGATTTTTTATGATGTTTGCAATTTTTCAAGTTCAATATTTTTCCTTGCAACTATGACACATAATATGACACCACGCGAAGGTTTCACATTGTTTGGATCATTTTTGAATTTCCTCTGCCCGTTTCAAACCATATTCAAAATGGCGGGGATGAAGATTCCTAGCCCGGGGCCGAGCCTCGCTGAACTTGAAGTGGATCTCTAATGAAATAACATGTTGTGAACCTATAAATGATTTTTTTAAAAAATCACAAGCATTATATCATGTACTTGTAGTTCAAATCTTGGCCACCTCCTACCGATTCGGCAGGAATTTTTCTTTTTCATGAGGGGTGGACTGAAAGGTTCCAAATACATCGGTTGGGAAATTGTCCATATAAGGTGGTCTAGTATTTTTGAAAAATGTGTTGGTACCAATGCCAAACTTGAATTTGGTGGTTGCTTCACAGAACACCCCGATTTTGGCACCTCAAAAATGGAAATTGGCTTTTTCGTTCGTTGAAAAGGAAAACTTCCTCCTACAACATCGTAAGCCATCCCAAGATGCACATGTGTGCACAATATGGGCACATTATCACAAACTATGCCCTGATTCTAGCCATAACATTGCTGGTTTGACCTAAATGCCATGAAACCTCGAACATGATAGGTCATTTCGTGAAGGATTTTTTATGATGTTTGCAATTTTTCAAGTTCAATATTTTTCCTTGCAACTGTGACACATAATATGACACCACGCGAAGGTTTCACATTGTTTGGATCATTTTTGAATTTCTTATGCCCGTTTCAAACCATAATCAAAACGGCGGGGAGGAAGATTCCTAGCCCAGGGCCGAGCCTCGCTGAACTTGAAGTGGATCTCTGATGAAATAGCATGTGGTGAACCTATAAATGATTTTTAAAAAAATTCACAAGCATTATATCATGTACTTGTAGTTCAAATCTTGGCCCCCTCCTACCGATTCGGCAGGAATTTGTCTTTTTCATGAGGGGTGGACGGAAAGGTTCCAGATACACCGGTTGGGAAATTGTCCATATAAGGTGGTCTAGTATTTTTGAAAAATGGGTTGGTACCAATGCCAAACTTTAATTTGGAGGTTGCTTCACAGAACACCCCGATTTTGGCACCTAAAAAATGGAAATTGGCTTTTTCGTGCGTCGAAAAGGAAAACTTCCTCCTGCAAGATCGTAAGCCATCCCAAGATGCACATGTGTGCACAATATGGGCACATTTTTACAAACTATGCCCTGATTCTAGCCATAACATTGGTGGTTTGACCTAAATGCCATGAAACCTCGAACATGATAGGTCATTTTGAGAAGGATTTTTTATGATGTTTGCAATTTTTCAAGTTCAATATTTTTCCTTGCAACTGTGACACATAATATGACACCACGCGAAGGTTTCACATTGTTTGGATCATTTTTGAATTTCCTATGCCCGTTTCAAACCATATTCAAAACGGCGGGGATGAAGATTCCTAGCCCGGGGCTGAGCCTCGCTGAACTTGAAGTGGATCTCTAATGAAATAACATGTTGTGAACCTATAAATGATTTTTTTTAAAAATCACAAGCATTATATCATGTACTTGTAGTTCAAATTTTGGCCACCTCCTACCGATTCGGCAGGAATTTTTCTTTTTCATGAGGGGTGGACGGAAAGGTTCCAAATACATCGGTTGGGAAATTGTCCATATAAGGTGGTCTAGTATTTTGGAAAAATGTGTTGGTACCAATGCCAAATTTTAATTTGGTGGTTGCTTCACAGAACACCCCGATTTTGGCACCTCAAAAATGGAAATTGGCTTTTTCGTTCGTTGAAAAGGAAAACTTCCTCCTACAACATCGTAAGCCATCCCAAGATGCACATGTGTGCACAATATGGGCACATTATCACAAACTATGCCCTGATTCTAGCCATAACATTGCTGGTTTGACCTAAATGCCATGAAACCTCGAACATGATAGGTCATTTCGTGAAGGATTTTTTATGATGTTTGCAATTTTTCAAGTTCAATATTTTTCCTTGCAACTGTGACACATAATATGACACCACGCGAAGGTTTCACATTGTTTGGATCATTTTTGAATTTCTTATGCCCGTTTCAAACCATATTCAAAACGGCGGGGAGGAAGATTCCTAGCCCGGGGCCGAGCCTCGCTGAACTTGAAGTGGATCTCTGATGAAATAGCATTTGGTGAACCTATAAATGATTTTTAAAAAATTTCACAAGCATTATATCATGTACTTGTAGTTCAAATCTTGGCCCCCTCCTACCGATTCGGCAGGAATTTGTCTTTTTCATGAGGGGTGGACGGAAAGGTTCCAGATACACCGGTTGGGAAATTGTCCATATAAGGTGGTCTAGTATTTTTGAAAAATGGGTTTGTACCAATGCCAAACTTTAATTTGGTGGTTGCTTCACAGAACACCCCGATTTTGGCACCTAAAAAATGGAAATTGGCTTTTTCGTGCGTTGAAAAGGAAAACTTCCTCCTGGAAGATCGTAAGCCATCCCAAGATGCACATGGGTGCACAATATGGGCACATTATTACAAACTATGCCCTGATTCTAGCCATAACATTGGTGGTTTGACCTAAATGCCATGAAACCTCGAACATGATAGGTCATTTTGAGAAGGATTTTTTATGATGTTTGCAATTTTTCAAGTTCAATATTTTTCCTTGCAACTGTGACACATAATATGACACCACGCGAAGGTTTCACATTGTTTGGATCATTTTTGAATTTCTTATGCCCGTTTCAAACCATATTCAAAACGGCGGGGATGAAGATTCCTAGCCCGGGGCCGAGCCTCGCTGAACTTGAAGTGGATCTCTGATGAAATAGCATGTGGTGAACCTATAAATGATTTTTAAAACAATTCACAAGCATTATATCATGTCCTTGTAGTTCAAATCTTGGCCACCTCCTACCGATTCGGCAGGAATTTGTCTTTTTCATGAGGGGTGGACGAAAAGGTTCCAGATACACCGGTTGGGAAATTGTCCATATAAGGTGGTCTAGTATTTTTGAAAAATGAGTTGGTACCAATGCCAAACTTTAATTTGGTGGTAGCTTCACAGAACACCCCGATTTTGGCACCTAAAAAATGGAAATTGGCTTTTCGTGCGTTGAAAAGGAAAACTTCCTGCTGCAAGATCGTAAGCCCTCCCAAGATGCACATGTGTGCACAATATGGGCACATTATTACAAACTATGCCCTGATTCTAGCCATAACATTGGTGGTTTGACCTAAATGCCATGAAACCTCGAACATGATAGGTCATTTTGAGAAGGATTTTTTATGATGTTTGCAATTTTTCAAGTTCAATATTTTTCCTTGCAACTGTGACACATAAGATGACACCACGTGAAGGTTTCACATTGTTTGGATCATTTTTGAATTTCTTATGCCCGTTTCAAACCATATTCAAAACGACGGGGATGAAGATTCCTAGCCCGGGGCTGAGCCTCGGTGAACTTGACATGGATCTCTGATGAAATAGCATGTGGTGAAGTTATAAATGATTTTTAAAAAAATTCACAAGCATTATATCATGTACTTGTAGTTCAAATCTTGGCCCCCTCCTACCGATTCGGCAGGAATTTGTCTTTTTCAAGAGGGGTGGACAGAAAGGTTCCAGATACACCAGTTGGGAAATTGTCCATATAAGGTGGTCTAGTATTTTTGAAAAATGGGTTGGTACCAATGCCAAACTTTAATTTGGTGGTTGCTTCACAGAACACCCCGATTTTGGCACCTAAAAAATGGAAATTGGCTTTTTCGTGCGTTGAAAAGGAAAACTTCCTCCTGCAAGATCGTAAGCCATCCCAAGATGCACATGTGTGCATAATATGGGCACATTATTACAAACTATGCCCTGATTCTAGCCATAACATTGGTGGTTTGACCTAAATGCCATGAAACCTCGAACATGATATGTCATTTTGAGAAGGATTTTTTATGATGTTTGCAATTTTTCAAGTTCAATATTTTTCCTTGCAACTGTGACACATAATATGACACCACGTGAAGGTTTCACATTGTTTGGATCATTTTTGAATTTCTTATGCCCGTTTCAAACCATATTCAAAACGACGGGGATGAAGATTCCTAGCCCGGGGGTGAGCCTCGGTGAACTTGACGTGGATCTCTGATGAAATAGCATGTTGTGAACCTATAAATGATTTTTTTAAAAATTCACAAGCATTATATCATGTACTTGTAGTTCAAATCTTGGCCACCTCCTACAGATTCGGCAGGAATTTGTCTTTTTCATGAGGGGTGGACGGAAAGGTTCCAGATACACCGGTTGGGAAATTGTCCATATAAGGTGGTCTAGTATTTTTGAAAAATGGGTTGGTACCAATGCCAAACTTTAATTTGGTGGTTGCTTCACAGAACACCCCGATTTTGGCACCTAAAAAATGGAAATTGGCTTTTTTGTGCGTTGAAAAGGAAAACTTCCTCCTGCAAGATCGTAAGCCATCCCAAGATGCGCATGTGTGCATAATATGGGCACATTATTACAAACTATGCCCTGATTCTAGCCATAACATTGGTGGTTTGACCTAAATGCCATGAAACCTCGAACATGATAGGTCATTTTGAGAAGGATTTTTTATGATGTTTGCAATTTTTCAAGTTCAATATTTTTCCTTGCAACTATGACACATGATATGACACCACGCGAAGGTTTCACATTGTTTGGATCATTTTTGAATTTCCTATGCCCGTTTCAAACCATATTCAAAACGGCGGGGATGAAGATTCCTAGCCCGGGGCTGAGCCTCACTGAATTTGACGTGGATCTCTGATGAAATAGCATGTTGTGAACCTATAAATGATTTTTTTTAAAATTCACAAGCATTATATCATGTACTTGTAGTTCAAATCTTGGCCACCTCCTACAGATTCGGCAGGAATTTGTCTTTTTCATGAGGGGTGGACAAAAAGGTTCCAAATACACCGGTTGGGAAATTGTCCATATAAGGTGGTCTAGTATTTTTGAAAAATGTGTTGGTACCAATGCCAAACATTAATTTGGTGGTTGCTTCACAGAACACCCCGATTTTGGCACCTAAAAAATGGAAATTGGCTTTTTCGTGCGTTGAAAAGGAAAACTTCCTCCTGCAAGATCGTGAGCCATCCCAAGATGCACATGTGTGCACAATATGGGCACATTATCACAAACTATGCCCTGATTCTAGCCATAACATTGCTGGTTTGACCTAAATGCCATGAAACCTCGAACATGATAGGTCATTTCGTGAAGGATTTTTTATGATGTTTGCAATTTTTCAAGTTCAATATTTTTCCTTGCAACTGTGACACATAATATGACACCACGCGAAGGTTTCACATTGTTTGGATCATTTTTGAATTTCTTATGCCCGTTTCAAACCATATTCAAAACGGCGGGGAGGAAGATTCCTAGCCCGGGGCCGAGCCTCGCTGAACTTGAAGTGGATCTCTGATGAAATAGCATGTTGTGAACCTATAAATAATTTTTAAAACAATTCACAAGCATTATATCATGTACTTGTAGTTCAAATCTTGGCCACCTCCTACTGATTCGGCAGGAATTTGTCTTTTTCATGAGGGGTGGACGAAAAGGTTCCAGATACACTGGTTGGGAAATTGTCCATATAAGGTGGTCTAGTATTTTTGAAAAATGGGTTGGTACCAATGCCAAACTTTAATTTGGTGGTTGCTTCACAGAACACCCCGATTTTGGCACCTAAAAAATGGAAATTGGCTTTTTCGTGCGTTGAAAAGGAAAACTTCCTCCTGCAAGATCGTGAGCCATCCCAAGATGCACATGTGTGCACAATATGGGCACATTATTACAAACTATGCCCTGATTCTAGCCATAACATTGGTGGTTTGACCTAAATGCCATGAAACCTCGAACATGATAGGTCATTTTGTGAAGGATTTTTTATGATGTTTGCAATTTTTCAAGTTCAATATTTTTCCTTGCAACTGTGACACATAATATGACACCACGCGAAGGTTTAACATTGTTTGGATCATTTTTGAATTTCCTATGCCCGTTTCAAACTATATTCAAAACAGCGGGGATGAAGATTCCTAGCCCGGGGATGAGCCTCGCTGAACTTGAAATGGATCTCTAATGAAATAACATGTTGTGAACCTATAAATGATTTTTAAAAAAAATCACAAGCATTATATCATGTACTTGTAGTTCAAATCTTGGCCACCTCCTACCGATTCGGCAGGAATTTTTCTTTTTCATGAGGGGTGGACGGAAAGGTTCTAGATACACCGGTTGGGAAATTGTCCATATAAGGTGGTCTAGTATTTTTGTAAAATGGGTTGGTACCAATGCCAAACTTTAATTTGGTGGTTGCCTCACAGAACACCCCAATTTCGGCACCTCAAAAATGGAAATTGGCTTTTTCGTACGTCGAAAAGGAAAACTTCCTCCTGCAACATCGTAAGCCATCCCAAGATGCACATGTGTGCACAATATGGGCACATTATCACAAACTATGCCCTGATTCTAGCCATAACATTGGTGGTTTGACCTAAATGCCATGAAACCTCGAACATGATAGGTCATTTTGTGAAGGATTTTTTATGATGTTTGCAATTTTTCAAGTTCAATATTTTTCCTTGCAACTGTGACACATAATATGACACCACGCGAAGGTTTCACATTGTTTCGATCATTTTTTAATTTCTTATGCCCGTTTCAAACTATATTCAAAACGGCGGGCATGAAGCTTCTTAGCCCGGGGCTGAGCCTCGTTGAACATGAAGTGGATCTCTGATGAAATAGCATGTTGTGAACCTATAAATGATTTTTTTTAAAATTCACAAGCATTATATCATGTACTTGTAGTTCAAATCTTGGCTACCTCCTACCGATTCAGCAGGAATTTGTCTTTTTCATGATGGGTGGACGGAAAGGTTCCAGATACACTAGTTGGGAAATTGTATAGTTCAAATAAAAATATTTGAAAACAGAAAATGGTTTTTGGTTAGTTATTTAAATTGAAGCACTTTTCCTGTTAGAAGTTTTGAAATTCCAAATTATGCAATAAATATTTGTTAATGCAATTTTAATTGAAAATAGTAAAATTGTATAGTTCAAATAAAAATATTTGAAAACAAAAAATGGTTTTTGATTTGTTATTTCAATTGAAGCACTTTTCCTGTTGAAAGTTTTTTCAAATTCCAAATTATGCAATAAATATTTGGTAATGCAATTTTAATTGAAAATAGTAAAATTTTATAGTTCAAATAAAAATATTTGAAAACAGAAAATGGTTTTTGATTATTTATTTAAATTGAAGCACTTTTCCTGTTAAAAGTTTTTTGAAATTCCAAATAAATAATCATCTTAAATTGAAACATCTTATTAATTAAAGATGAAAACAAATTTTAAAATGGCGAGAAGACCAAAAGGTTTGCCAAAATTTGAAAAACGGGTCAACGATCCCGGTTTGTCCTAGCAACCGGGACCGATGATCCTGGGTGCGCGCGCTGCCATCAACATGCCTTTGGTCCCAGTTCGTCCCAACAACCGGGACCGTTGATCCTTTGGTCCCGGTTGTTGGGACGAACCGGGACCAAAGGCCCGCGCACGTGGCAGCACAGCAACGCTCCTGCCTAGACCATTGGTCCCGGTTCGTCCCACCAACCAGGACCAAAGGATCAATGGTCCCGGTTGTTGGGACGAACCGGGACCAATTGTCTGTACAATTAACAACCCTGACCCTTCCTCCTCCCCAACTCCCCCAAATCACAGAGCACATCGACGCGCGGCTAAGGAAAATTTGCGGCGGAGCAAAATCATGCCGTCAGGCTACCCAAATCCAGAGCGGCCACTTCACGCCGTCGACGCTCGCCGTCGCCGCGCCACCACCGTCTGAGGAATGGACCGTGCACGCTGGAAATCGACGCCATGATCACCGTTTGCTCCGACTCCGGCTGTCACCATTGTCGCTGCTTCCGAGCTCCTCTGGCCTCGTCGACCCGTCCATCGTCTTCGTGGTGAGCCGCTGGTCCTCCAGGACCTCTCCTTTCTCTCTCTCGCTCTGTTTCGTTCTGTCGCCGAGCGCCACTGTCCGTCGTCGTCGGACGCCATCGCAGACGATGCTCCGATGACCAATAAGGGGCGGCGCGACCACCGTTAGCTTCCTCGTGACGCTCTCGTTCGAACCCGACCTTCTGTGTGTTCCAGGAAGCACTGTAGTGCCACTAACCACCGCCGACCGAGGTGCCTTCCGGCGAGCCCATGTGGTGCCAAGGTGGGCGTCGAGCAAGCTCTGCCTGCGTGGCAGTCCGACGTGGCCCTGGCCTCACTCATCAGTCACTGTGGGTAGGCGCTGCATCAGTGAGAAAAGGTTCCCCAGCCTTAGGTGATGTCAGCCTTTACCTATGCTGACGCAATAAAGGTTTAATAATTGTTTTAATAATTTCAAAAAAGGATAAATCTTATAAACTGAATAAGTAATTATTTATAAGTCAGAAAAATACAAATAATATATCAAAATGTTCAGAAAAATGAGATCTACACTTTACCATCAATATCATGCATTGTTCAACAACTTTAATGACAAGTTTAATTAGAAGAACAAATAAACCCCCATAGGTGATTCGAGGGTCTCTCGTGTATTAGGGTTTGGACCCCTCGGATCCCGCTTAAATTTCCAAGCATGTTATAGGGTTTCATTACAATACTAATTAACTTGTCATATCATCACCTTTGTAGATACTATGGATCCAACACAGCAAGATACTATTATTCCAGAACATCAGGAAAACATCCTCCAAGGAATGATCTACGAAAATAAAGATATCGATATCGATGTCACCAGTGAGTTTCTGAACAATTCCGGTCAGGGAGATGAGTCTCTCAACCGAGGAGACGGCTCCGGTGAGGTAGAAGCCGAAGCCTGGGACAAGGGAGAAGCCGATGAGGGAGAAGGCGACGGCTCCGGCGGAACCTTAAATCTCGCAAACACCGGCGAGGTGTATATATGTATTTTTGTAATTAAAATGCTACTGTCTATATATATACATGCATATATTAACACTCTTTCTTCTTTTAGCCCTCCAGATCGGGAACTTCTTCTGTAAGAACGAAACGAGACCCAAAAAAAAGTTGGATGACACTTTGAGGTATAGGATCGAAGTGCTCGGTGTAGATGGAGAACCGCAAGTTCCCGTCAATGTCGCAAGAAAATTTGTCAAGCAATGCGGAGTTCTTGCGGGGGACTACATCCCGATCACCGTTCAAGAATGGAATCGGCCAAGCGGCGGTGAAGTCCTGTTTGTCGGCAACACCGCCAAAGATAAGCTTTTTGAGAAGCTCATGATTAATTTCCTCCTGCCGATGCTAGATGTGAATCCAGATGAGGAGGAGAGAGCAAGAATGGAGCTTGTGCAAAGAGTCAAGAAGTTTGCTCTCATCAAGATGGCCGGTGCATTCAAGAACTAGAAGAAGAAACTGTACAATAACTTTGTCAAGGTAGAGAAGACTCTGGATTTCACTCAAGGCGGCTATGCTAAGTTAAGACACCAGTGGGAGGTTTTTGTGAAGTACAACACATCGGAGAAAGCTAAGGAAAGGTCTAGAATAAATACGGAGAACGCTGCTAAGAAAGTGTACCATCATAACATGGGGCCTGCTGGCTACGCCGGTTGCATGCCTAAGTGGGATGCACTTGAGGTCAATTACATAGCTGCCGGGATCAGACCAGAGCCCGCAACATGGACACCACGGGCGAGAAACTGGTTTTACGGCCATGGGGGCACGTTGGACAAAGAAGGGAGGGCAATATATAATCAGAAACACAAATACGATCCCCTACTGCCCATCGACGATATTAGAAATGCAGTAGATGATGTTGCAGCGGGATGGTTCGATCCCGATAGAGAGAACGACAAGCTCACACGCGCCCTTAAAAATCCTGAACATGACGGACGAGCACGAGGCACACCAGGCTCCAAGCCGTGGAAGGTTGCCTTCCCCGCGGAAATGAAGAGACATCCCGATAAAAGCCATCAGAGGAGAAATGAAAGGGAGGCAGCTGAGAAAGCGGCCGCTGCAGACCGGCTGCATAATGTAGAAGAAGCATGAAAGCGGCACCAGGATCAACTCGACAGTCTTAGCCAGCAAGGTATGTACTAGCGGCCAATCTCAGCGGCACGTGGTAGAAGCTGCATTCGAGGGTACCGGCACCCTCTCGAATAAGAAAAGCAGCATCGCTTCCACGCAGCTCCATGATGCTGATGATGATGCACCGACGACATATCCTCCTAAACGCTACCCAGTGGATGATATCACGGAGACCACAGCTTGTGAGCTAAAGGAGCAGGTTATGAACTTAAGGGTGACGGCGGTGGTCGGCATGGCCGTACCAATTGCGCCTAACCCAACTTGGCATTGCAGACCGGTTCCAAAAGGGTACGCTGTCGTCACGTGGATGAGGTAAAGGAAGATTTTGAGGAGCTGAAGCTAGACCACCCTGCGGGGGAAGATATAGAGCTGACTCAACTAGGAGAAGCCAAAGGGGGACTATTCTATGGCCAAAGGAGCACATCATGCTTCCAAATTATGTGCCGCCAAGGCCACCCACTCCTCAGAGCAGCAATCCACCTTCGCCGCCACCTCATCATTCTCCAGTGCAACCGTCGCCTTCATCGCCTCACCACTCAGCGCAACCATCTCCATCGCTGCCTCAGCCGTCTCCGTCCCCTGAGCCTTAGAGACAAAAGCGTAAGTATACTAAGAGGGGACGCACCACCAGCAGCAGCAAAAGCACGTTCCGATCATCGAAACGTAAGCTATCGCCCCTCCAAAAAGTACCTCATGAGAATATGAAGAATCTATCTTGCGAGAAGATAGATGAGGAAACTGCTGCGGCCGCAGATGCCCATTATGAAAAGTGGAAGATTGACATGGCTAACAAGAAAAATCCAATAGAGCCATTCTTCCCGGTCACCGCAGAAGATAAAGCCAAAGCAGTCGCGCTTAAGATTCAGCTTCACCAACCCATAGCGCTCACATCAGAATATAATCGCTCTATTACTAAGTCGGTATGCCAAAAGAGCGGAGAGTCGGGAAAGAAGTTGCCCAGCTCGGACAACAGAAAAATCAATCGATCGAGCCGCTCAAAGTGTACGATACCAATGAGTGGAGACCCCAGGAGCGGCATGATCCGAACATTGATCCGGAGTTTGTTCGACTGTACGGAGAAAAGGTCCAATTATATGGACTGTCTATTACTAAATACAAGAGCCGTATGGATGAGTCCGTGGGGTACCAAGAAATAGCATACGTATACCAGTACGGGGCTCCTCTCGTCAAACCCGAGTTAGTCAAAGATCTACCAACAAAAATGCGAAGATTGCATAACTGGTACACGCAAGCCTGTGCTGAATCCAAAAACTGGATCTATGCTGCAAATAAACACCACCATTATGGTCATGGAGATGGCTTCCTACTAATCGAATTTCTAGAATTATTTCAGTTTTACCAACAAGACACCCTCGACAAAACTATCACCAGTGCCTATTGTTTGTAAGTATTATTAATTTCTGTAATTAAGTATTTCTAGCTCAGCTCATTCGTGCTTGTATAATCTTACTCATCACTATACTACTTATATATGCGGAATGAAGATTCTCGAATGCAATAAAGGACAAATCTTTGATCTTGGGTTTGTTGACTGCAATTTCGTTCATGAAATTACTCTAAAAACGAAACCCAAAGAGGCAGAGGATAACTTGGTACAAGCGTTGACGTATTTCAGCAACAGAAGGGAAATACTATTTCCTTACAATGCTAGGTGAGTGTTACTGTCTTGTACACATTCTATTTTCGCTTACTCGATGTTAAGCGTACAATTGACTCGTGTTATATTTTGTTAGTGTGTCCAACTTTCACTATATTCTGTTAATCATTGTTGTTGACACCGGAGTAGTAAAAGTCCTGGACTCGAAACACACACCATTAGAAAAGTGGACGGACATGCAGGAATGTCTCCGGAAGGCTTGGAAATGGTTCACCACCAAAACTAGGGGTGTTTGGAAGCGAGAGCTTACATTTCAACCATTGACTGTAAGTACTACTTCCTAGATCCACGCATCTCTTTGATTCTAGTTTCAATACCATCATTATCATGCTTGATTATTATTTTGATTAAACTCCGTTCTCGTAAAGTGCTTGAGGCAGGAAGCCGAGAATAACTTATGTGGATACTATGTTTGCGAGTTCATTCGCTAGATGACCAAAGAGAAGGGCGCAGACCGGAACATCAAAAAAATTGAAGTAGGATAAACAATAATCACAACTTTATTTTATTACCACCAATTGTGTTTAGTTTCATTCATATATATTGATCCCCTTCTTTAAATTAGATCGAACGGATGCGGGACGGTCTTCTATCACAAGAACGTGTGCAAGCAATTCAAGAGGAAATTGCCGGATTCTTGTTAGAACAAGTCATAGATCTGAAAGGAGAATACTATTACCCACTTCATTTGGAAGGGTGAAGTGTAAAAAAGAAGATGTAAATTAGATCAAATTCGTGTGAGAGTATCGTTTGTAATTATAATATGTTTCGACCAAGAAGACGGATGAGACGGTGTATAATATATTTGTGATCATGCATGATGTGTAATATATATATCGTGGATTCATTATTGTTGTATATATGTAGTACCGTTAAGTTGAATACAAAACACCAAATAAATAAATAAAATAAAACCCTGCCGCGGCACAAAAATAGCCCGAAAATCCTGCCGGGGCACAAAAATAGCCCGAAAATCCTGTCGTGGCACAAAACCCTACCGCGGCACAAAAATAGCCCGAAAATCCTACCGCGGCACAAAACCCTGCCGCGGCACAGAGACCAACGATCCCGGTTCGTGCCACGAACCGGGACCAATGATCCACCCCCCTCGTCTCTCGCGCTCGCACGTGGAGACCCATTGGTCTCGGTTTGTTCCACGAACCGGGACCAATGATCCACCCCCCTCGTCGCGCGCCCGCCCACGTGGAGACCCATTGGTCCCGGTTCGTGCCCGAACCGGGACCAGCATTAGTCCCGAGTGATTGGTCCCGGTTCTGTAACCGGGACCAATGGCCCTTATGAACCGGGACTAGAGGCCTTTTTTCCACCAGTGCTAACTTATTATTCAGGTGATCTCTAGCATGTAGAAGCTATCAGCTAGTCTGAAACTGCTTTTAAAGTTTGTGTTTATATATTGTCCGAATGTCCGTGGAATATCAGTAGGAAGAACAAGAGAAACTTCACTGAGGCCATCCACAAAGGTTGCTCTGCCAGTCTTAATATTTAGCGGCACTGGCATGTCAGGAAACCAATCCATCTCCTGGTCGAGGATGCACCTTGTCAGGCCCAGGGGCACCCCATTCTCCCGCGAGAATTCTGGACTCAGCACCATAGTGCCGCCAACGGTGAAGTTGGCCCCGCGCTTTGACGGCTCCGGGAAGGGTGCACGAACAGTAGCTCTAGTGCTTCCGACCAGCAATTTGCTAGAGAACTGATTGCCGACTAACATTACCCATCATAGCCACATATCCAATGTAAGTACATTTATATATTTTAGATATTTTAGAGTGGGCATTATTAACCAATGTACTATCCAATTTACTTATTTGCACAGCAAGCGATACATTCAAATTATCAGCACATATTATCCAAAATATTAAGTTTTAAAACACAACCAAATGATAACGGCATAGACTAATTCTCAAGCATACAAATTGTTCTTCTGTTCTCATACATCAGGCCACCAAAATATAATTTGCTAAAAGGTGCATGCAGTGAGACTTTATTTAGTCCATTATATAAAACATCCACTTGATCAAACCGCAGTCTACTTGGTGGAGTACATGCTGCAACACTAATTTCGGATGATAATTATCTCTCTAAAGGGGACACCTGCACACAAACATACATCCACAAACATATGAGATTTTTGTTGCTTCACAATGCTAATTTATCACAATTAGGAGCCACATAAATAATAAGATTCTTGTGTTTTGCATCCATACCAAGCAACGATCTGGGCATGCACATAAGCAATAAGCATGAGCTATTTCTATAGCTCCAAATTCGTTCTCTACTGTGGACGTTTTCACTTATCTTGCTGTACATATTTAGGCCTCCTTTGATTCAAAGGATCTTCTCATGATTTGTATAGGATTCAGTTCCTGCAAATTTTTTCCTCCCAAACTTGTTTGATTCATGGGATTGAAACCTATAGGAACTAATCCTGTAGGAAGTCAGATGTGTGTTTTCACAGGAAAATGGCATGACCTCCAACCTCATGAAAAAAATCCTTCGGTGATTCCTCTGAGAATTCCTATGACCCTAGGAATCGACTAGGCATGAAATCCCATTCCTTTATATTTCCTATTCCTTTAGTTTCCCTATCATATGAATCAAAGGAGGCCGGATTTATTTTCAAGTTACATGTAGTGTATTTATGTTTTCTTGGCTATGGAATGATAGTATTAGGTAGAAAGGTCACTAGTAGAAAACAGACCTTTGGTCCAGGGGTATTAGCCCCGGTTTTGCTACAAACCGGGACTAATGCCCCAGTCCAACGGCTAGAACTGGCCCCAGGGGGTGGCAGGCACTAGCCACGGTTCGAATGGGACCTTTAGCCCCGAGTCGTGTAAAAAACCGGGGCTAAAGGGTTTCAGGCAGGCCAGGTCGGGCGCCAGACCCTTTAGTCCCGGTTTGTTATACGACCCGGGGCTAAAGGTGGACCTTTATCCCCGGTTCTAGACACACGAACCGGGGCTAAAGGTCTGGCTATATCTTCTTCCCCTGCCCGAGCCACCATTCAAGCTGGTGGCTCTCCTCTCTCTCTCTCTCTTTCTTACTTCAAGCTCGAGTTCATGCCCTTTTTTTCATCAAGATTTGTCTATATTTTGTGGTGCCCCATCTATCCAAAGGTTCTAAAAGGTGAGCAACTTCATCCTTTGAACTCTCTTTGCTATATTAGCTCATTTCATGCTCTATCTTATAGATGGATTTGTGGATTTAGTTTGGTAGTAATTTTTGCAATGGTAGCATGAGATCGATGTTTAGATTCTATCTATCTTGTATTAATGTAAGGAACTTTAAGGTAAATATCACAATATGTGGATTCTATCTATATATATCTTGTTTTGGCACATAGTCTCGAAATTTGATTTTAGAAGCACACACATGCGTGAGTTCATCATTCTAACTAGCTAGCTAGGTGGGCAAAATATCCTTCTTCGTCTACCCGCGTTCAACAAACTGAAAAAATTGTAATAAAGATAGGGTTAATTCATAAAAGCTTGATAAGAATGACAATTCACATATTAGGGAGTGCCTCTATGGCGAGCTTCTCGAAGATGTCTGAGGACAGGATCCTAAGACATCTTCGAGAAGCTCTGCCGTAGTGGTGTCCCTGCTCTCGCACACCATCTTTCGGTTTATATCTTCTCTAGCTAAATCAGTATGCTGGTGGAGCTAACTAATTTCACATATTAGAGAGTGCCTCTACGACGATCTCCTCAAAGATGTCTGAGGACGAGGTCCTAAGACATCTTCGAGAAGCTCCGTCGTAGTGGTGTGCCTGGTCTCGCACACCATCTTGCAGTTCTTCACAAGAATGCATACCTATTTATAGATTAAGCAGCACAACATAGTGTCGGACACTGATGACATAATGTCGACACACTCACCCTGGCATAGTGCTGCCACTCACCCAAAATAGTGTTGGCATTTAATTTACTGGCTTAGTGCTGCCCACTAAGGACATAGTGTCGACATGTTGTCTCCACATCCACATTTAGTCCCGGTTGGTGCCTCCAACCGGGACTAAAGGTTCATCATATCTTTAGTCCCGGTTGCTGGTTTTAATTTTGTTTTTAGATTAGTACTAATTAATTATGATTATGCTGCCACCCACCCAAAATAGTGTCGGCATTTAATTTACTGGATTAGTGCTGCCCACTGAGGACATAGTGTCGACATGTTGTCTCCACATCCACATTTAGTCCCGGTTGGTGCCTCCAACCGGGACTAAAGGTTCATCATATCTTTAGTCCCGGTTGCTGGTTTTAATTTTGTTTTTTTGATTAGTACTAATTAATTATGATTATGCTGCCACCCACCCAAAATAGTGTCGGCATTTAATTTACTGGCTTAGTGCTGCTCACTGAGGATATTGTGTCGACATGTTGTCTCCACATCCACATTTAGTCCCGGTTGGTGCCTCCAACCGGGACTAAAGGTTCATCATATCTTTAGTCCCGGTTGCTGGTTTTAATTTTGGTTTTTAAATTAGTACTAATTAATCATGATTATGCTGCCACCCACCCAAAATAGTAGAGTCATTTAATTTACTATCTTAGTGCTGCCCACTGAGTACATAGTGTCGACATGTTTTCTCCACATCCACATTTAGTCCTGGTTGGTGCCTCCAACCGAGACTAAAGGTTCATCATATCTTTAGTCCCGATTGCTGGCTTTAATTTTGTTTTTTTAGATTAGTACTAATTAATTATGATTATGTTTGATGTACTTAATTAATTATATAAAGTAGATGAGCCGGCAATGGATGTACACTGACCGACTCTCTAACGAGTTCATTAAAGGTGTGCATTCTTTTCTTCTTGTGGCCGAGGCAACCAAGCGGAATGATTTTATGTCTTGTCCATGTGGTGTCTGTCGGAATCATAAAGAATACTCTTCCTCAAGAGTCCTTCACAGCCACCTATTTCGGTCCGGTTTCATGACCGGCTATAATTGTTGGACCAAGCACGAAGAAAGAGGGGTTATGATGGAAGACAACAAAGAAGAAGAGAATGACAACGACTACCCTGAATACGATGGTACTGCAATGGAAGACATTGATGAAGAAAAAGATGTAGAACGAGCATCAGATCTGCCCGATGATGATCTTAGTTGGGCCATTGCTGATGCCCAGGAAGAATGTGTAACTGAAAGGGAGAGGTTGGAGTTCAAGAAGATGTTAGAGGATCACAACAAATTGTTGTACCCAAATTGTGAAGATGGGCACAAAAAACTGGGTAGCACACTGGAATTGCTGAAATGGAAGGCAGCGAACGGTGTGACTGACAAAGGATTTGAAAAGTTGCTGAAAATAATGAAGAAGTTGCTTCCAAAGGATAACGAACTGCCCTCCAGTACCTACGAAGCAAAGAAGGTTGTCTGCCCTCTAGGATTAGAGGTGCAGAAGATACAGGCATGCATTAATGACTGCATCCTCTACCGCGGCGAGGATTACGAGAATTTGGATGCATGCCCAGTATGCACTGCATTGCGGTATAAGATAAGACGAGATGACCCTGGTGATGTTGAGGGCGAGCGCCGCATGAAGAGGGTTCCTGCCAAGGTGATGTGGTATGCTCCTATAATACCACGGTTGAAACGTTTATTTAGGAACAAAGAGCATGCCAAGTTGTTGCGATGGCACATGGAAGACCGTAAGAAAGACGAGATGTTGAGACACCCCGCTGATGGGTCGCAGTGGAGAAAAATCGAGAGAGAGTTTCCGGACTTTGCAGGTGATGCGAGGAACTTATGGTTTTGTCGAAGTACAGAGGGCATGAATCCTTTTGGGGAGCAGAGCTACAGTCATAGCACCTGGCATGTGACTCTGTGTATCTATAACCTTCCTCCTTGGTTGTGCATGAAGCGGAAGTTCATTATGATGCCAGTGCTCATCCAAGGCCCGAAGCAAGTCGGCAACGACATTGATGTGTACCTAAGGCCATTAGTTGAAGAACTCTTACAGTTGTGGCACGGATAAGGTGTACGTGTGTGGGATGAGAACAACCAGGAGGAATTTGACCTACGAGCGTTGTTGTTCATAACAATCAATGCTTGGCCTGCTCTTAGTAACATTTCAGGACAGACAAACAAGGGATACAATGCATGCAGACAGTGTTTAAACGATACTGAAAGTATATATTTGTGTAAAGGTAAGAAGAATGTGTACTCGAGGAATCGTCGTTTTCTTCCGCCCACGCACATCCTAAGAAAGAAAGGTAAGCATTTCAATGGTGAGGCAGACAGCCGGTGTAAGCCTATCCGCCGTACTGGTGATGATGTATTTGACATGGTGAAGGATTTAAAAGTAATCTTTGGTAAGGGTCCTGGCAAACAATCTGTTCCGAAGGACGATGTCGGACACGCATCCATGTGGAAAAAATATATATTTTGGGAGCTACCCTATTGGAAAGTCCTAGAGGTCCGCTCTGCAATTGACGTGATGCACCTGACGAAGAATCTTTGCGTGATGCCGCTAGGCTTCTTGGGCGTGTATGGGAAGAGCAAAGATACACCTGAAGCACGGCAGGACCAACAACGTATAAAAGACCGAGACGGCATGCATCCAGAGTTGTTTGAAGGTACTGTTAGCTACGCTCTTACCAAAGAAGAGAAGGAAATCTTTTTTGGAGTCCTTTACAGTATCAAGGTCCCGTCTGGTTTCTCGTCGAACATAAAGGGAATAATAAATATGGCAGAGAAAAAATTTCAAAACCTAAAGTCTCATGACTGCCACATGCTTATGACCCAGCTGCTTCCGATTGCATTGAGGGGACTCCTGCCGGAAAATGTTCGAGTACCCATTGTGAAGCTATGTGCGTTTCTCAATGAAATTTCTCAGAAGGTAATCAGTCTAGATAGTCTACTAAGGTTACAGAAAGATGTGGTCCAATGTCTTGTCAGCTTCGAGTTGGTGTTCCCACCATCCTTCTTCAATATTATGACTCACCTCCTAGTTCACCTAGTTGATGAGATTAACATTCTTGGTCCTGTATTTCTACACAATATGTTCCCCTTTGAGAGGTTCATGGGAGTGTTAAAGAAATATGTTCATAACCGTGCTAGGCCAGAAGGAAGCATCTCAAAGGGATATGGAACAGAGGAGGTCATTGAGTTTTGTGTTGACTTTATTCTTGACCTTAAGCCCATTAGTGTTCCTGAATCATGGCATGAGGGTAGAATTAGTGGAAAAGGCATGCTAGGAAAGAAAGCAAGAATATGTATGGATAGACATTCTCTCACTAAAGAACACTACACAGTTCTGCAAAGTTCCACCTTGGTGGCTCCGTATATCGAGGAACACAAGAATATTGTACACTCCAACAACCCGGGGAAGCCTGGCTCCTGGATTAGAGATGAACATATGAGGACTTTTGACGGTTGGTTGCAGACACATCTCATGAATGACATAAATGTTGGAGAGCAGTTGTACTTGTTGGCAAGGGCACCATCTTCGACTATATTTACTTTCCAAGGGTACGAGATAAATGGGAATACATTTTTTACACGATCTCCCAAGATAAAAAGAGCACCAATCAAAACAGTGGTGTCCGATTTGATGCAACAAACGAGAATAGGCAAAAGGATACATATTATGGTTACGTAGAGGAGATATGGGAACTTGACTATGGACCTTTTTTAAGGTGCCTTTGTTTCGGTGCAAATGGATCAAGCTGACAGGAGGCGGGGTTGAGGTAGACAAGAAATACGGAATGACAACAGTGGATCTCAGCAACTTTGCGTATAGAGATGAACCGTTTGTCCTAGCCAATGATGTGGCTCGGGTTTTTTATGTGAAGGACATGTCTACCAAACCGAGAAAAAGGAAAGATAAGCAAAAGAATACAACATCCGATGAGCCAAAGCGCCACATAGTTCTTTTAGGAAAAAGAAACATCGTGGGGGTGGAGGATAAGACAGACATGTCAGACGATTATGATAAGTTTCATGAAATTCCGCCCTTCGCTGTGAAGGATGACCCAAACATCCCGTTAAGTAAGGAAGATGCTCCATGGTTACGGATTAGAAGAAAACCCTAACATGTGTGGATGTTGGTGATGTACAATATTATTAAACCTTTATTTTTAATGATCTTCTTATATGTATATGGATATGAACTATCTCGATCTCAATAGGTAGTATTGCAACTTGTTGTGGCTAGACATTTATTAATATTAAAACGTAAAAATTAGTCATAATCATATCTAGCCCTGTAGTACACAGCTTCTGGGTTGTCTTCGGAATCGTCATCATCATCGTCGTCGCTCGTAGCACGCGGATGGATCCTCAGCCCTTCCTCGTAGCACGTGGATGGATCCTCCGGCCTGGGATTCACGACGCGCGGGGGAGGGGGCTCTCGGATGATGACCCCAGTACGCCCTAGGCCTTCACCACCACCACCATTCTTGTGGCTATGCTGCTGGTGAAAGTGCGGGTACCTCAGGCGAGGATGGTCTCCCATGGTGATGTAGCGCATCACACCGGCGATAGTCCGGTTTGCCCACCACAGGTAGCGACCAGCCTCGTTGTGGTTCACTAGGGGCGGGCCGTCACCCTCGTACCTGGCAAGCTCCCTTTCCCGCCGGTTTGCGAAGAAGGCATTCCAGGTGTCGAGGTTGTCAGGATCCCAATGGGGATCCATCCGCTGCTCCGGCGTGAGCTCGAGGTAGAAGTGGTTCGTGATGGCCGCCTGGCGGGCCGAACCTTGAGGCACAGGAGGAACAGGAACCCCTCTAGCGCTCAGCATCCAGCCAGCAGGCAGCCGGTACCCCGGCGGGCATGGGTAGCTAGAGGCGCACAGCGCCTCGGTCTCCTCGAGCATCAGAAAAGCCCAGTAAGTGGTGTCCATTGTTGTGAGAGAGAAGGTGTGGATGTGTGGATGGACATGGCAGTCGGCCTAGATATAGAGGGACATGGCGGGAGAACATGGCGGAAAGCGGGGGAAATGGCGGGAGAACGTGGCGGGAAGCGGGGGAAATGGCGGGAGAACATGGCGGGAAGCGGGGGAAATGGCGGGAAAATATGTTTTAGTCCTAGTTAATAGTTTTACTATTAAATATTATATTTCTAATGAGTCTATTATTTTTTGTGAATTATTTGGTATATTATATGTATTTTTCCATTTTTAAATAATAAACTATATTTTTATTATTTTTTGTGAACATTTGTACTAAATATAATACTTGTTAAATAATAGATAATTTCATTTAAGTTGTATAATAAAGTATGATAATAGATTTAAATTATAAATCTTCTTTTTCTGAAAATTTTGATATATAATACATAATTTTCTGAAAACTATAAACCATTTTTGGTTTTGGCGCCAAAAATAACCTTTAGCCCAAACCGGGGTTTGTAATACAAACCGGGGCTAAAGGACCTTTAGCCCCGGTTTGTATTACAAACTGGGGCTAAAGGGTTATGGCGCGCGGGAAGTGCGGCGGGCCGAAAACACCTTTAGCCCCGGCTTGTAATACGAACCGGGGCTAAAGGGGGACCTTTAGCCTCGGTTCGTATTACCACCCGGGGCTAAAGGGGGGGGCGGTATAAATACCCCACCCCCACCCCGGGTTGTGGCACGACCCGGAGATCGCCATTCGTCCCAACGCCGCGCCCACGCCGTCCGCCGCACCGCCGCCCGCGCCCGTGAGAAGGAGCCCCGCGCCGCCCCGCCCCGCCCCGAGCCGCCGCGACGGGCCGCCTCGCCGTCGTCTCCGCCCCGCGCCGCCTCGTCGTCTTCAGGTTAGTGTTAATTAGGGTTATTAGTATTTTAGTTAGTGTTAATTTTGGTTAATTAGGGTTATTAGTTAATTTTGGTTAGTAGTAGTGTGTTAGTGTTTGTAAATTAGTAGTATTAGGATTTTGGTTAGTGTTAGTGTTAGTATAGTGTTAGTGTTATTAGTATTAGTATTAGTGTTATTAGTATTTTAGTTAGTGTTAGTGTTAGTGTTATTAGTAGTATTAGTATTTAGTTAGTGTTAGTGTTAGTAGTATTAGTATTTTGGTTAGTTAGTGTTATTAGTTAATTTTGGTTAGTGGTAGTGTTAGTGTTTGTAAATTAGTAGTATTAGTATTTTGGTTAGTGTTAGTTAGTAGTATTAGTATTTTATTTAGTGTGTTAGTGTTAGTGTTAGTGTTATTAGTAGTATTAGTATTTAGTTAGTGTTATTGTTAGTAGTATTAGTTTTTTGGTTAGTGTTAGTTAGTAGTATTAGTTATTAATATTAGTATTTATCTAGGGTTAGTTAGGGTTAGTTAGAATACTTAGTTAATTAGGTTTAGTTTAGTTAGTGTGAGGTTTAGGGTTAGTGTTAGTAGTATTAGTATTTAGATAGTATTAATATTAGTATTAGTATTTATCTAGGGTTAGTTAGAATACTTAGTTAATTAGGTTTAGTTTAGTTAGTGTTAGGTTTAGGGTTAGTGTTATTAGGGCAATACTTACTGATTTAGTTACTGTTTATGTTTTATGATTGTTTATTGCTATTATTTAGTTATGCCGCGTCCACCTCGTCCGAGCCTACTGGACTCCGTCGGGGATGTCCGAGTCTAGGCTCCGCCGGGTTGGCACTGGGAGGTGCTACCTGTCGGGACTCGTACCTTGGTGAGGAATCCGGGTATCATCGTCGACCCGGAGCTTCTTTGGTGGCGTCCACGAGGTCAAGGAGCTGCTGCAGAGGGAGCCGGGCCCCGAGGAGGTGGTACGTCGTTGTATCAGGGAGGAGGACGAGCATGTACGACGATACCTGTATCTTTTGGAGACTAGGTTCTCCAATATCTGGCAAGTTAACGGATCTCACCCGAGCTATTCTCCGGTGATGGTTCCTCTTCTGTGGCTGCAGAGCTCTCGTAGCACGGAACGCGGCAGCCGCGTTCGCTAGTTTGATATGAGCGAGATGTATTAATAATGTACTTTATATTATGAGCGAGATGTATTAATAATGTACTTTATCTTATATTATTGTACTTTATCTTAATCACTAAGTACTGTATCCGAGTTGTTGCAATTGTAATATTCTTTTACTTAATGCAATATTCTTTTTCTGTATTAGTTAAGCTATGGACGGTAGACAGAATAAAGAGGAGCTTCTCAACATTATAGATGAGGGTACTGGGGGGTCTTATTATGATGGCTCCGAATATCCTAATTTGTCTGGAGGAGACGATGGTGGAGAAAATAGTGGAGACGATGGTGCTGACCATGGTGGAGACCATGGTGAAGACACCATAATAATGACAAACTTCGTCGAGGTATATAAAGCCTCCATCGATCGTTCACTAGTATAGATGCACTAATTGATTCATATATATATACTGACGAATGTTTCTTCTCTTAGACCTCCGCTTCCGGCCAATCTTCTACAAGGACAAGAGGCCCGACACACAAGTTGCCCGCTGATGTCCGTTTCAGCATTGACTTAGTCTCTCCGCAGGGTCAACCGCTGGAGCCCAAAGAATCTGCGAATGCATTTACAAGTCAATGCGGAGTGATTGTTAGAGACAAAGTCCCGATCACCACGCGAAATTGGAACAAGCCAGGAAAGAAAAAGGATCCAGCTAGGGCTAGTTTTGTAGATGACAGAGCGAAAGATACGATGTGGAATTCTCTCATGACACATTTCACCCTACCAGTCTTGGAGACTGATGAGCTCACACAGCAAATGACAAGGAAACTCAAGCACTTTGCTCTTAAGAAGATGGCCGAACTATTCAAGGAATGGAAAAAAAGATTGTACCACAAGTATGTCTTGAAGAAAAAACTCCTCCATTCACTGGCCCACTAGAGTTGCATCAGGATAACTGGGCCGCATTTGTGGAATACAAGACCTCGGAACCAGCTAAGGCAATATCAGCAAAAAATAAGTTAAATGCAGCCAAAAAGAAATATCACCATCATATGGGCACAGGCGGAAACTAAGGTTAATCTTGACGAGCCTAGCATGTACAGACATGGTCTCGGAACACGGAATACCGAAAGGTAGAGCATGAATCATATGAGTGATATGACGAACATGAAGATTGTTCGCCGATGAAACTACATCTTCTCTCGTGAAGATCGGACTTGGTGTAGTGGACTTGGTTCGTGTAATCACTAAGACAATGTGAGGGATGTTGTTTTGAGTGGGAGTTCACCTAGTTAATTTAAGAATTAAAGTAGAACTCAATTTATCATAAACTTAGTCTAAACTACTTGCAAATTTGTTGTAGATGATGGCGAATCTTTCCATCAATTTCAATGCGTTCCTAGAGAAAGAAAAGCTTAAGAACAATGGAAGCAACTTCACGGACTGGCTCCATGGTCTGAAGATTGTCCTCAGGGCTGGTCAGATGACCTATGTGCTCGAAGCACCGCTAGGTGACCCACCTGCAGATGATGCCACTGATGATGTAAAGAATGTCTACGCCACTCGGAAAAATCATTACTCCACAGTTCAGTGTGCCATCCTGTATGGTTTAGAAACGGAGCTCCAGAAGCATTTTGAGCACCATGACCCGTTCGAGATCATTAAGGAGCTCAAACTCATTTTTGAGACTCACGCGGCCGTGGAGAGCTATGAGGCCTCCAAGAAGTTCTTTACCTGCAAGATGGAAGAGGGAAGCTCCGTTAGCGAGCACATGCTCACCATGTCTGGGCACGCAAACAAACTCCAAGAGTTGGGGATAACGATTCCTAATGAGTTAGGGATTCACCGTGTCCTCCAATCACTGCCACCGAGTTATAAGAACTTTGTGATGAACTACAATATGCACTGCATGAACAAGACGTTGCCTGAATTATCGTCCATGTTGAAAACCGCTGAAGTGGAGATCAAGAAGGAGCACCAAGTGTTGATGGTCAATAAGACCACCAATTTTAAGAAACAGGGCAAGCCTAAGAAAAAGGGCAACTTCAAGAAGGACGGCAAGAAAGCTGCCGCACCTGCTAAGAAGCCCAAGGCTGGTCCTAAGCCTAAAACTGAGTGCTTCTACTGCAAGGATGCTGGTCACTGGAAGCATAATTGCCCCAAGTACCTGGCAGATCTGAAGAACGGCAACATCAAGAAGAAAGGTATATTTGATATACATGTTATTGATGTGTATCTTACTAGTAGTCGTAGTAGTGCCTGGGTATTTGATACTGGTTCGGTTTCTCATATATGTAACTCGAAACAGGAGCTGCGGAATAAATGAAGACTGGCAAGAGACGAGGTGACGATGCACGTTGGAAATGGCTCCAAGGTTGATGTGATCGCCGTCGGCACGCTCCCTCTACATCTACCTTCGGGATTAGTTTTAAATTTGATTAATTGTTATTTGGTGCCTGCGTTAAGCATGAACATTATATCTGGATCTTGTTTATTGCGAGACGGTTACTCTTTTAAGTCTGAGAATAAAGGTTGTTCGATTTATATGAGTAATATCTTTTATGGTAATGCACCTGAGATAAATGGTTTATTCTTATTGAATCTCGATAGTAGTAATACACATGTTCACAACATAGATTCTAAACGAATAAAATTGAATGATAATTCTACATACATGTGGCACTGTCGTCTTGGTCACATTGGAGTGAAGCGTATGAAGAAACTCCATTCTGATGGACTTCTTGAATCACTTGATTTTGAATCACTTGAAAGATGCGAAGAATGTCTAATGGGAAAAATGACTAAGACTCCATTCTCTGGAATAATGGAGCGAGCTACGGACTTATTGGAAATAATACATACCGATGTGTGCGGTCTAATGAGTGTAGCGTCGCGTGGTGGATATCGTTATGTTCTCACTTTCATAGATGACTTGAGTAGATATGGGTATATCTACTTTATGAAACATAAGTCCGAAACTTTTGAAGAAGTTTAAGGAATTTCAAAGTGAAGTGGAAAATCATCGTAACAAGAAGATTAAGTTTCTGCGTTCTGACCGCGGAGGTGAATATCTAAGTTATGAGTTTGGCATGCATTTAAACAAATGTGGAATACTTTCGCAGTTGACACCGCCGGGAACACCACAGCGTAATGGTGTGTCCAAACGTCGTAATCGAACTCTCTTAGATATGGTTTGGTCTATGATGTCTCTTACAGATTTACCACTATCGTTTTGGGGCTATGCATTAGAGACAGCCGCATTCACTTTAAATAGGGCACCATCTAAATCCGTTGAAATGACACCGTACGAATTGTGGTTTGGTAAGAAACCTAAGTTGTCGTTCCTTAAAGTTTGGGGTTGCGAGGTGTATGTAAAGAAGTTACAACCCGATAAGCTAGAACCCAAAGCGGAGAAATGCGTCTTCATAGGATACCCGAAAGACACAATTGGGTATACCTTCTATCATAGATCCGAAGGCAAAGTTTTTGTTTCCAAGAATGGATCCTTTCTTGAAAAGGAATTTCTCTCGAAAGAAGTGACTGGAAGGAAAATAGAACTCGACGAGGTTATTGAACCTTCTTTCGGAGTTGAGAGTAGCGCAACACCAGAAGATGTTTCTGTGCCGCCTGCACCAACTGGAGAGGAAGCTAATGATGATGATCATGAAACTTCGAACGAAGTTACTGCTGAACCTCGCAGGTCAACGAGGGTTCGTACCACTCCTGAGTGGTATGACTCTGCGTTGAACGTCATGTTGGTGGACAACACTGGTGACCCTGCGACGTATGAAGAAGCTATGGTGAGCCCAGATTCCGACAAATGGCTAGAAGCCATGAAATCCGGAATGGGATCCATGTACGAGAACCAAGTATGGACTTTGGTGGACTTACCGGATGGCCGTAAGGCTGTCGAGAACAAATGGATTTTCAAAAGAAAAACAAATGCTGATGGTAATGTTACCGTCTATAAAGCTCGACTTGTCGCGAAAGGGTTCCGACAAATTCAAGGAGTTGACTACGATGAGACTTTCTCACCAGTAGTGAAGCTAAAGTCTGTGAGGATTTTGTTAGCAATCGCTGCATATTTCAATTATGCGATTTGGCAGATGGATGTCAAAACGGTGTTCTTTAATGGTGACATTGAGGAAGAGTTGTATATGGTATAACCCAAGGGTTTTGTCGATCCTAGTGATGCTGACAAGGTATGCAAACTTCAGCGCTCCATTTATGGACTAAATCAAGCATCCCGGAGATGGAATCAACGTTTTGATAAGGTAATCAAAAACTTTGGATTTATACAAACTTATGGAGAAGCTTGTATTTACAAGAAAGTGAGTGGGAGCTCTGTAGCATTCCTAGTACTATATGTAGATGGCATATTGTTGATTGGGAATGATATAGAACTTCTTAATAGCGTCAAAACCTATTTGAATAATAGTTTTTCAATGAAGGATCTTGGCGAAGCGGCATATATTCTAGGTATCAATATTTATAGAGATAGATCAAGACGCCTAATAGCGCTTTCACAAAGTACATACTTAGACAAAGTTCTAAAGAAGTTTAGAATGGAAGAGAGCAAGAAAGGGTTCGTGCCCATGTTGTCAGGTAAGAACCTTGAGTAAGACTCAAAGTCCGGCTATGGCAGAAGATATAGAAAAGATGAATAATATTCCCTATGCCTCGGCCATAGGTTCTATCATGTATGCCATGCTGTGTACAAGACCGGATAGAGCACATGCTGTTAGTTTGACTAGCAGATATCAAAGTGATCCTGGAATGGAGCACTGTACAACGGTCAAGAATATCCTAAAGTACCTGAATAGGACTACGGATATGGTTCTTTCTTATGGAGGTGATGAACAGCTTGTTGTAAACGGTTACAATGATGCTAGTTGGAACACCGATCCAGATGACTCGAAGTCACAGTCTGGATACGTATTTATTTTGAATGGTGCTGCAGTGAGCTGGAGGAGTGCCATGCAAAGCGTTGTGGCGAAATCTTCAACTGAATCAGAATACATAGCTGCTTCGGAGGCTGCACAAGAAGCCATATGGATGAAGGAGTTCATTACTAAACTTGGCGTGGTTCCCAGTGTGTTGGACCCGATGGCCATCTACTGTGACAACACAGGTGCCATAGCTAATGCATAGGAGCCAAGGTCACATAGCAAGCTGAAGCACATCAAGCTACGGTTCCATGCTATTCGCGAGTATGTCCAAGATGGTGACATAAAGATTTGCAAAGTACACACTAATCTGAATGTGGCAGATCCATTGACTAAACCTCTCCCTAGAGCAAAGCATGACCAACACCAGAACGCCATGGGTGTTAGGTATATTACCATGTAATCTAGATTATTGACTCTAGTGCAAGTGGGAGACTGTTGGAGATATGCCCAAGAGGCAATAATAAAAGTGGTTATTATTATATCTTTGTGTTTCTGATGAATGTTTACATCCCATGCTATAATTGTATTATAAGGAAACACTAATACATGTGTGTTTTGTAAACATAAAAGAGTCCCTAGTAAGCCTCTTGTGGAACTAGCTTGTTGATTAAATGATGATCATGGTTTCCTGATCATGGACATTGGATGTCATTAATAACAAGGTTATATCATTAGGAGAATGATGTGATGGACACACACCCATAGTAAGCGTAGCATAAGATCAAGTCATTAAGTTCGTATTGCTGTAAGCTTTCAAATGCATAGTAACCTAATCCTTCGACCATGAGGTTATGTTAATCACCATCACCGGATGGGTACTTTGATGACATCAAACACCGCTTCGTGACTGGGTGGTTATAAAGGTGTCATTGGGTATTCTGAAAGTATGTGTTGAAGCGCATGGACCAAGATTGGGATTTGTCCATCCATATGACGGATAGATATGCTCTGGGCCCTCTCGGTGGAATGTCATCTAGTTAGCTTGCAAGCATGTGACTAGGTCACAAGGGATGACATAACATGGAACGAGTAAAGAGTACTTATCGGTAACGAGGTAGAACTAGGTATGAAGATACCGACGATCAAACCTCGGATAAGTAGAATATCGCGTGACAAAGGGAATTGGTTTCGTATGTAAATGGTTCTATCGATCAGGAAGTCATCGTTGAATATGTGGGAGCCATTATGGATCTCCAGATCCTGCTGATGGTTATTGATCGGAGAGGTGTCTTCATCATGTCTGCATATTCACGAACCGTAGGGTGACACACTTAAGGTTCGAAGTTGTTTTAAGTAGATATGGAATGTGCGTTGGAAACCGAATGTTGTTCGGAGTCTCGGATTGGATCCGGGACATCACGAGGAGATCCGGAATGGTCCGGAGAATAAGATTCATATATTGGGGATCATTTTCTAAGTTAGGAAATGTTCCGGAGTGTTTGTATGGAGATTCTAGAAGGTTTCGGAATGTTCTGGAAGGTTCTAGAAGAGTTCTTGGTGTTTGCTTGAAAACCAAGAAAGGGTCAAAGGAAACCTTGTGGGCGAGACACGGATTCGTGGGGGAGGAGGACTCCTCCCCCTTCCCAACCCGCCGGCCCAAGGAGGAGGGGAGTCCTACTAGGACTCCCCCTCCCCAGGCGCGCCTCCCTCCTTTAAATAGAAGGGAGGGGGCGCCCCCTCCTAGCCCTCTCTCATAACAACCAATCTCAGCCGCCTCTCTCCTCCACCTTTCTTCTGCACAGGCATAGGCGAAGCCCTGCAGAATTCTCATCTCCACCACCACCACCACGCCGTCGTGCTGCTGGGATTCCGTGGAGAAGATCTACTACCTCCACTGCTCGCTGGAATGGGGAGAGGAAGGTCTGCTTCGACTCCGCACGTGTGACCGACTGTGGAAGCGCTGCCGGAACACGGCGCCGGAAGGATCGTCCACACGATTTTGAGATCGGCAAGTGATCGACTACATCATCCACGAGATCTAATCTCGTAACACTTTCGGTTCTACGAGGGTTAGTACCAATCTATCTCGTTGCTCATGTCTAATAGATTAGATCTTGGCTTTTGTCTAGATTAGATCTGGGTTTTGTTCGTTTTTGCGGTAGAAAATTTTTGTTTTCCATGCTACGAACCCATCAGACCTGGAGGCTAAAGGGGTCACTCCAGCTATGTCTAGTTGGCCCTTGAGGTCAAGAAATTGGGTATTCGGTCATGGGGCATCATTAGACCCAGAAACAGGCGAGATTGTTGCAGCCGAAGAAATTTCTTCACCCAAGAAAGAACTTATTAAAGTGATAAAAGAGGTTGAAGAGGGAACATTTGTTCACGACAAAGAGAACGATGAGCTGACAAAGGCTCTCGGGAATCCTGAAAAGGCTGGACGAACAAGAGGGTTCGGACCTTCTTATCCATGGGTTATCGGGTTTCCCGAGCACCGTGACACGTACAGAAGCCGATCGAGAAGAACAAAGTGGCAAAAAGAGGAGGATACGGAGCGGTTCGCGAGGTTTGAAGTCATGATGCAGGAGCATCTCCAAGATCTTAATGAACTTAATGGACTCCGACAGCAAGATCCTGCACCGGATAGTACGGTCGGCCCATCGCAACGGAAAAGCAGCATGGCTTCCACGGAGGGCCACGGTAATGATTCAACGATGGATGTGTACCCCGTGGATGCAATTAAGGAGAAGACTAGTTGTGAGATGCATGTTGAACTGAAGAATATTTCCATGAAGGTGGCGGTCGGCTTTGCTTTACCTTATGCACCGGGAGCGACCTACCATTGCAATCTGATTCCAGCTGGCTATGCTCGTGTCGATGTGGATGAAATTCTACCTATGTGTCAGTCACTACAGCTTGACATCCCTGGAGGTGAAGGGGAGACAACACTGGGAGAAGTCACGAGTGGCTTCATTCTTTGGATAAAAGAATACATCAAGTTTCCAGGCTCGACACCAAGGCCACCTTCTCCACCGAGAAGCAATCCATCACCTCCAAGGCAACCGTCTCCTCCCAGTGCACCGTCTCCTCCAAGTCCACCTCCAAGTGCACCGTCTCCTCCCAGTAATAGTCCAATCCATGACCCCAACATGAGTCCTTCTCAATCTACGCAGCCGCCTCCACCCACTAAGGGCCAAAAGCGGAAGAATACCACCGCTCCGTCGAGCGATAACCGATGCCCAAAGCAACAGTTGTCGCCCCTCCCAAGAGTACTGCCGGTTCCTCCCAAGAGGGCATACAACCTGACCGATGTGGAGACCGATGCGGTCGTACGGGCCGAAGTGGATGCTCGTTTTAAAAAGAAACAACCTGAGCCAGAGGTCCAAATAAAACCGGAAACCAAGGAGCACTTTAGGAAATTACTAACGCAGCCATCCCAAGCTCAGTTAAATGCGCCAGATGACTATACACGATGTCTTCAGAAGACACTGAAATAGAGGAGATCATGCAGAGGAAGCATCACAAAAGAGGTTCCCCAGCAGGGGGAACAAGCAAAACAATCGAGTGGTAGCAGAAGCATCAGAACAGACGTCCCCTAGCTGGGGAAACAAGCAAAACAATCGAGTGGTAGCCGAAGAACCAAAAGAGATGTTCCCCAGCTGGGGAAACAAGCAAACCAATCACTCCCCCCACTCCAGGTGAACATACCCGAACCTCAACTATATGAGGTAGAACCTATGGATCCGGAAACGGATAGGATATTGGCCGAGCAATGTGGTATGCCTATTCATGAAATTATTCACGGCGATATGCCCAAGGCTGAGGTAGCACCCAAATTTGTTCACGGGGAGCCTCTGGTCAGTTCTGAGAGGCTTCGGGATATGCCAACACAAATGCGACGATTCCATGAATGGTACATGAAAGCATCAAAAGAACAGCGAAATTGGCTCTTACTGAAAGTTCGAAAATCGCATTACTTCACTAAAGACGAGGTCCCTATTGAATTTACAGAATTGTTTCAGTTATTCAATCTAAAGGAACTCGTCAAAATTATCCTCAGTTCGTATTGTCTGTAAGTGATTACTTTATTTATGTAATTAGGTCTCTATCTCAGCTTGTTCAATTCATTGCCGGTAAGTATACTCACTATATTCTTTTGTACGCTATATATAATGATGCAGAATGAAGATGCTCGATTGTAAAAGAAAGGCTATCAATGGATTTGGGTTTATTGACCCACATCGAGTTCATGGAGCTATACTAAAGGATAAACCACTGGAGACCGAGCACAACTTGTTGTGGTTTCTCACGAAACAGCATTTCTGTAATGAAATACTATTTCCTTACCACGACGGCAAGTGAGTTTTTGTATACATTAACTTTTGCTTACTCGATGTTCAGTGTAAATGATGAGTTACTGACGTATGTAAACCTTGCATAGGTACCACTGGATTCTTCTAAGCAATTCACTTGACTTGGGAAGAGTTCACATCATGGACTCACTAAACAAAGACATTGAAAACTACCGCAGCATTATCGATGCACTCTAGAGGTAATTTCAACCATTATCGCACTATATCGGTTTCTTTCGTTCATTTTCTGGGATATCAAGTAGTTATTAACTCATATATTAATTTTCTTTGTCGGGTAGGGTTTGGACACAGTTCAAGAACCATGTCCGTGGTCAATAGCATGAGGAGCTATTTTTTAAATCACTCTCGGTAAGTAGTACGAGCAAAGTCCGCGCATCTATTTAATTCTAGTTTATGTGCATTTATCATGCTAGAGTTATTATTTGATTGAATTATATTCTTGTCAAGTGCGCGAGGCAGCCACATGGAACTAATCTATGTGGATTCTACGTGTGCGAGTTCATTCGCATCAGTATTGAGAAGTCCTCGAAAAATGTTCGAGTAAGTAAACAATATATTCACCATTTATTTTTATTACAAAAAGTTGTGTTGAGTCTAATTCATACGATCTCCTTTTTATATAGTTGGACGCGATGCGGGACAAACTCCTACCAGAGGACCGCCTAATAGCAATCCAAGAGGAATTTGTTGCATTTTTTGTCGACGAGGTCATAGACCCACACGGAGAATACTGTATACGTAGACTCAAAAGCATCCATGTAATGATCTCCATGTAATCAAATAGACATGCTCTGGACCTGGTTGGGACTCCATTTATGCTTGTAAGAGAAATTATATTATATATTGCGTCAATGTGTACAAGTACTGTGTAGTAGCGTTTTGTATGTATACGAAAACTTGTTTTTAATGAAAACACAGAATAAAAAATAATTAGACACAAAACACAAAATGAAAAGAAAAACACAAAACCCTAAAACCCCATCCCCTGCCGCGGCAGCCAAATGGCCCAAAATGCTGCCGCGGCAGGGAACATTTAGTCCCGGTTCGTAACACGACCCGAGGCTAAATATCCTGCCGCCCAGCGCGCTTCGCAGGACCACGTGGTTGGACCTCTAGCCCCGGTTCGTAACAGAACCGGGGCTAAAGCTTGGACCTTTAGTCCCGCTTTGGCAGTCCCGGTTCGTAATTCGGGACTAAAGGCCCTTATGAACCCGGGCTAATGACCTGGTTTCTACTAGTGGGTATTGCAGTTGCAACAATAAATATGTCTTGAATCTCTGGATAGCTTTAGAACTGCAAGTAGATGTACTGCTTCATAACTGCAGCTGGTTTATTATTGCGAATTAGCTTAGAGCTGCAAGTACCTGGATCTGGTATGACTCTGATTGGTTGTTTTATTTATAAAGCGGGGCGAAAGCCAGTTTCAAGGTAGATATGCTGTTTCATAACTTCAACAGGGAATTTCGTGCCATGGTGTAGCATGATTAGGTCACCATTCATCTTCATAGTAGGATCATCACCTTAAAATAGAATCAACCTCACTAAGGTCACTGGAAGTTCGTGTAAAAGATAATCAAGTACTACCTAAACAACAACAGAGTGTTAGCTAGGTACCGGTGCATACTTTGCCGGTTCCTATTTAGGCTCTAGTAACATTATTCCCCGTGGATATTTTTCAAGGAAAAAACAGCGCGCTATTTCATTTAGCGTGACCCTTCTCTAGATGCTATGCATGTTAGAAACACGTTATTTTTCAAAATAGCGTTTTGCAAACAGTTGATTGATATATAAAAAACAAAGGATTTCAGCGACTAAAAGTACAACTAGGACCGTACATGTATGCACATGTGTGGTTCAGTAATCAGAATAGATTTACAGGCTATAGCATGTTACAGCACCCCATCGCTATACTATAGTCTAGTAGTTTACTACATCTACAAAGCATAGATCGTGATGAGGATGTACATTCGCTAGTTCAGTACATTGCCTAGTGGCTCAATACGTTGTCGACGCCGCAGCTGGCAAACTACCACATATTGTTGCCGTCGTTGCGCAAAACATCAAATTTACCTGTCTTTTGCACAGATCACCAACTACTGGAGTAATACGTACTACATAAATGGAGCCAGGTGCCGACAACTGAGGGCTACGTCAACATAGGCGTTGCTCAGTCAGCCGGCCGGCTGACGGCCGTTGTGGGCCCAACCTCGTGTGCGCTTAAGGTAACTGCGCCGAGGAGCGAGATATAGCCGTTGGGGTAGGTTGCACCGAGGGCATTTTCATACGCCGACGGACACCGTGGCTGTGCCGAGGGACGTCTAGCCCGAGGAGCCTACGCCGACGGTTATCGTGGCTATGCCGATGGCTTTTGGCCATCGGGGTAGCGTTTCATTCCTGTAGTTATGTTGCACACATTCCAAATCCTAGATTAGGTTTATTAATTGAAATCTGAACACCAAGGTCCACAAGGCATTGATGATGTGGTGTGAACGTGTCATTATCTACTGAGTTGTTTTTAATTTTTTCAAAACAATAATGAAAAACTTTCGGTAATTGAAATAATGTAAGCAACCCAAAATTAACTAATCCGTAAAAGTTTGAATGGATATTGTTTCAATAGCTAGAAATTTTTTTTCCAAAAAGATTAAAAAACACACTAGATAATGACACATGGAGATCAAATCCTTATACCGTGGGCCTGGTTGTAAGGATTATTGTTAATCTACTTAATATGAGATTTGGACCGGTGTGCAACCTATTACATCCATAGTTGGTGGTTTGTGCAAAAAACACGAAAATGTGGTGTTTTGCGCAACGTCGACGGCAATAAGTGGTGTTTCATAACTAATCTATAAAAGGTAAATGTTTATGAATAAAGTCTCCGTCACGCTCAAAGTTGTCACAGGTCTTCGTGTGAATTGACTGCAAGTGTGGAAATAAGAATGAAATTTGGATTAAACTGGGTGTATTTAAATAAAACTAAGATGTAAACTTCAGAAATAAAAAAGCATAAAAGTAAAGAACGATTCGATTGTTTGTGGTTTCTGCAGATGACAAAGAAGACGCGGGGAGATACAGTCCATGATGATAGTGACTATGCCAGGTGGAAGAATGATAAGTGTAACAATTATAACCATATAAGTATATGTGTAGGCGAGCAACCCATAATTAGCCAGAACTCCTCTTAGTTGATTTTATCCCAACTTCAATAATCCTACTAGTCTATTACCAAAACCATGGTCAGTCACTGGACAATTAAGATCCTTCAGGTTGCTTAGCAATTAAGCTCCTTGGATCGGACTAATGCAATAATCACAGTGGTTCCTCGTGATCTTTGAGTCAAACTACTTTTCCATTGATATCCCCGTGTCACTCGGGGTCACCGGTCTACTAGCTAACAAGATCCTATCTATGTAGAACAGAATATCATGTTGTTTGGACCCTTAATTGGACAACAAGTATTAGGCATCCCATAGATAGTTAAGTACATATAATATAGTAATTAAAATCAACCACAAACTAAAGGAAAATATATGGAGGCACATCACATCTCACCAATACCTTACATCTCCCATGCCCAAGGAACTTACTCACACATGAGAGAAGAAAGCATCATCGATATAATTAAATAAAGGGAGTTCTTCTCGATATTACCGTGGAGATCCACAATAAGAATAGAAAAGTAATCCAATACAATTCAAGATAGGAAGAAACAATCTCAAACCCTAATCTTGCAAAGTGCAGATTTCTCTCTCTCAAGTATAAGTAATGGCTATGAGGGTGTGATGGGTAGGAGGTCGAAGATTGTGGAGCGAGATGAAGAATTTCTTGCCCTTCTTCTCTAGATCTCTTATTTCTCCTTTCTGGATGGGATGGCGGCTGCTATTTGATACATCCATTTTGCATCACTATTCTATATCATAATTTACTGTTATTCATTGATATATTTCATATTAAGAGATGATACTCATGTTATTTCACCTATTTTTGCAGGGTTGATGACTTTTGGAGCATGGACCGCTGCAGTCAGCATTCTGATGGAAAAGGGGCTGTTTGGAGGCTAACTTCGTGAAGATCAGAAAATCCGGGAAAATATACAGAAAATCCTATTTTTCCAGAAGATGAAGGATGCCAGAAGGGGGAGTGGAGATGGGCCACAGGGGGCCCACACCACCCCCTGGCGCGGGCAGCCCTAGGTCGCGCCGCCAGGTGGTGTGGCCACCCTGGCCCACTCCAGGCTCTCCCCTTTGGCGTATATTATCCCCATGGAACCCTAATACCGGGGGAGCGACCATAGAAAGATTCCACTGCCTCTACGGGGCAGAAAACACCGAGAGAGAAAGATCTCTCCAGCAGACAGAATTCTGCCGGCGAAATTCCTTCCCGGAGAGGGGAGATCATCGCCATCAACACCACCATCAAGCTGGACTTCATCGGGATCACCATCATCATCATCTCCATCACCATCATCAGCAACACCATCATCACCACTCCATACCGCTACAACAATTGGGTTGAATCTTGCATAGTTCTTAGGAGAAACTTTCCCGGTGTTGATTACTCCTTGTAGTTGATGATATTGAGTGAACCATTGAATTATCGTTATGTCCAGATTGTTACTTATCATTATTTCATCTCTGATCTTGATCCATACAATATCTTGTGAGTAGTTCGTTTAGTTCTTGAGGACATGGGAGAACTCATGTTGTTAGTAGTAGAGTTGTGTTGAGAAAGATTCAATGGTTTTATATTTAAGTTGTGGTGTATTTCTTCTAGTGGTGTGATGACCCACAAGTATAGGGGGTGTATCGCAGTATTTTCGATAAGTAAGAGTGTCGAACCCAACGAGGAGCAGAAGGTGCTGGCTAGTGGTATGGATCAGGAATTTTCTGCAAATACTTAGCAAACGGATTTTTAGGGGGTTTTGATAAAGCGGGTAAATAAAGTACGAGTAAATAAAAGACAGTAGGAATAAATGCAGCAAGTGGTCCAATCCTTTATGCAGCAAAGGACAAGCCAGTTGTATTACTTAAGATGACCAAACGTTCTCGAGGACACATGGGAAGACTGTCAAGTGCTTTCGCTTCATATAGTTGATTAATCTTCTTTAGCTTGCTAAGTGTTGTGTGGGTGAACCTGTGCTAATGTACCGACCTTCCTAGGACTAATACATACTTGTGATTATACTCCTTGCAAACATCCGTAAGTACAAGAAAGTAATTAAGGTAGAAACCTAACCACAACTTTAAACTCTAAGACCATTACGTCCCTTGTGCAATGGTTTCCTAACGGGGATTCAGGTTTCTGTCACTCCAGCAACCCCTACGATTAGTAGCCAAATACACAATGCATTCCCCTAGGCCCATATAGGTGACGTTTCATGTAGTCAACGTTCACATGACACCACTAGAAGAAGTACACCACAACTTAAATATAAAACTATTGAATCTCTCGCAACACAACTCCACTACTAACAACATGACTTTTCCCATGTCCTCAAGAACAAAACGAACTACTCACAAGACATCATGTGGATCATGATCAGAGATGAAATAATGTTGTATAACAATCTGAACATAAAAGATAATTCAATGGTTCACTCAATAGCATCAACTACAAATAGTAATCAACACCGGGAAAGTTTCCCCTAAGAACTATGCAAGATTCAACCCAATTGTTACAACAATATGGAGATGGTGATGAGGGTGCTGATGGTGATGATGGTGGTGATGATGATGATGATCCTGATGAAGTCCAGCTTGATGGTGGTGTTGATGGCGACGATCTCCCCTCTCTGGGAAGGAATTCCCCCGACAGAAATCCGTCTGCCGGAGAGATCTTTCTCTCTCACTGTTTTCCGCCCCGTAGAGGCGGCGGAATCTTTCTGGGTCACTCCCCGAGTCTTAGGGTTTCGGGAGGATAATATACGCCAGAGGGGAGAGCCAGAGGTGGGCCAGGGCGGCCACACCACCTGGTGGCGCGACCTAGGGTGGCCCGTGCCAGGGGGTGGTGTGGGACCCCTGTGGCCCATCCCCACTCCTCCTTCTGGCTTCCTTCGTCTTCTGGAAAAATAGGATTTTCCGTATATTTTCCCGGATTTTCTGATCTTCGCGAATTTTACCTCCAAACAACACCTTTTCCATCAGAATCCTAACTACAGCGGTCCATGCTCCAAAAATCATCAACCATGCAAAAATAGATGAAATAACATAAGTATCCCCTCTTAATATGAAATATATCAATGAATAACAGTGAATTATGACACAGAATAGTGATGCAAAATGGACGTATCAACTCCCCCCATGCTTAGACTTCGCTTGTCCCCAAGCGAAACTGAGCTCAATAAACATGACCTCAGGTTTATGGAGTGAAGAGTCGATAGAAGAATACGGACAAGAAGCATCACATTCATCAATACATAGATCATAATAGAAGACAACTCACTATTATATAACTTAACTTACAATGAGTAAAGGAAACACAATAGAGATACATAAAGTGAATCATAAGGTAATGGCAAACTTAGCTCTTGGTCGAAGAATAGTTGATAATTTGCTGGAGTTCACAAATAACTGATTTTCAATGATAACTTTCAAAGTACTAATCAATAAGATAAGAGCAATGTGCAAAACAAGGAACATAAGAAACATGATTGAATAAATCATGATATGAATGAATGAAACACAACAACTCAAAATACTTGCTGAGATAGAAGGGAGTAGGTTTACTGACTCAACTAAAAAGTAAAAGGAAAGGTCCTTCGTAGAGGGAAGCAGAAATTTCAAGTTTCATAAAGAGCTCCCAAAAATTATGATACTTATTAGCTTTCAGCTCTCATTGCCCCTATCATAGGAATCTTTAGGTGATTAACGTTAAAGTGATCAAATACGAGGATATGCTTGACAAGTTATAAATTGAGAATCTCATGTCCCTTGAATACGAGGGCCGCTCCTCATGCTACTCAAGTTTAGTCACCGGAAAGTTCTTGTCATCGTAAGCACATGTATATCATGGAGAACCCCCAACGGGGAACCCCTTGCCTGATGATACGGAAGAATCCCCATATCAAAATGACAAGGCAAGCAGACAACAAGCATCTTAGCAATCTTCTTATTTACCATGGGAATATGGTGTTTTTTCTCTCTTTCCTCTTTTCATAATCTCTTTTTTTCTTATTTTTCTCTTTTTACTCAAAATCGGACTCTTTTTTTATAAGAAGAATGCTTCATAGATGACCGTTATGGTTACGCTGCAGGTTTCCACCATGTCAGCATGGATTAGACCAGCGGCTCAGGCGTTTCTCTAACACACAAGCATAACTCCATGGACTTACAAGCTCCCCTTTCATTTCACACCAACGACATCCATAGACAAAAGAACATGATATCAACTAGGTACAAAGTACCAGTGCAATGTTGAAAGCGTTCCCCATGACATCATGGTTCTGCTAATTCACAACTTATAAAGCACAAGCATATACGCAATATAGGTGAGCACAATGGTTCAAGTTTATTAAGTGTAAGAAAGTAAAGTATGCCATCAAGTTCATGAGAGCTTTAATCACTAATTTTCACATAACAAGTTTCATTTGGAAGGTAGATAAAAACAAGAATTTACTTGGAATAGCAATAATGCTAATAGGTAGGTAAGGTGGACACAAATGGCAAAGGTTTTGGTTTTAAAGGATTGGATGCACGAGAAGAATTCCCTCTCAGTACGGGTTTTTGGCTAGAAAGGTTGGGTAGCAAGTATAAGTGTTGAAGGAAACAAACAAACATACAAGTGATAAAAACAAACATGCAATCTTCCTTGGAAGCACAAAAGATCTTAACCAGAGAATACTAAACTTATGAGCAAATCTAGAAAGAAAGATGATGAAATTATTTTTCTTTAGAGTACTTTTATCTTTTTCATTCAACTCTCAAAAATAGTGTTGCTTCTGACCGAGCAAGGTTTGCCAAAACCAACTAAATTACCTCAATGATCCCAAAGTGCTACCAATACTAACAACAAGATCAATCATATAACCATGAATTGAAAACTAATACAATATATGCAAAAGAGTAAATGATATAATTTCTCCTTAATATTCCATAACGGCAACTCACACCAAGGGATACATATCTAACGAGAGAGGGGACACTTCCATAATGCAAACCATCCTACATGATAACTTCTCTATTCATGATATGACTCTACTAAAAAGGTAAAAAGATAGAAGATAGTGATATGATACCGCGGCACTCCCCCAAGCTTGGAAAAAACCAAGGGGATGCCAAACCTGATGATGAATTACTCCTTCGGTGGTGGTGGTGTTCTCTTGATGAGCTCTTTGATCAGTTTCCCCAAGTCTTCAATCTCGAAGGTGAGAGTACGAATCAACTCCGAGTTGTGCTCGATGCGGTGCATGATCATGTCAGATTGTGGATCCCAGCTCTTGTGATTCTTTTTCCACTCTTCCTTCTTGGAGTCTTCCTTCCCTGCATTGCTAGAACGAGGCAAATCCCAATTGGAGGATAATTTATCCTTCGGCATATTCTGGTGTTGATGCTTATGGAAAAGATTCTTGGTGCGTGGTGGAAGTGACCGTGGAGCTAAACAGTGACGCGGAGTTTTCCCTCCAGTTGACATCCGTGCAGTCCTCCTGACCCTAACAGATCTTGCCAACACTCCAATTCTTGCAATGGTAGTGCCAGTGTGCGGATGTTGGTCTTGCTTTATCTCCTCTTCACCTTCACGCTTGATATCCTTCTCCTTCCCGGGGTCTTGGAGATCTTCCTCCATAGGCTCCTTTCCTTTATCCTTGGCGGACACCATTGTGCTTCTAATCTTTCAAAGATAGTTCCTGGAAGAAACAGATCAAAACAAAAACACAACGAGAACACGATATACGATCCTCGGGGGATCTGGGGGATTATATATTATGGAGTTTTACAACAAAAGGAAGGTACTAGGAGAAAACGGGTCGGACGCGGAGTCCGGAGTGGCCATACCACCTGGTGGCGCGACCAGGGGTGGGCCCGCGCCACAGGGTGGTGTGAGCCACCCTGGCCCTCTTTTGCTTTGTAGCTTTCCTTATTGGCTAAAAACTGCAAAAATATAGTTGGATAGTATTTTCACAGAACTTTTCTTACCAGAACTGTTACCTATTTGAAAACGGACTCTGCAGGTCTCTGAATTTGGTATCTAGTAGATTCTTCCGGAGTCACCACTTGAATAACATTAATATCTTCATCTTCATACACTTATTTCTCAAGTCATGAAACCTTTCTCTTCCTTACTACACCATTATCTCCACTACCTGGAAATTTCTTTCACATAAAACATCACACAGTTCTCATGAGCAACATTAGTATAAGTGAAGTGATAAAACCTTTTGAGTTCAACTTCAACTAAAAACCATCAAAACATAAGATACTGTAGCAACTCCTTCCGAAAACCCAAAAATAATTCAAAAAAGGAAATCGAATAAAGAAGCAAATGCAAGAGTGGCAAAATCTGTCAAAACAGACCAGCAGGTAACGATTAATTTTTTCGAAAATCTTCTGCGGCTCAAAACAAAATGTGCAAAACTAACGAAAGTTAAATAACAACCTGGGGTAGAAGCACAAAAAATTACAGCTCAATCTGACATACAGAGATCTCTCATGAATTTTTACGGTGAAGCACAAAATCTGTTTCGGGACAGCAACTTCCCCAAATCTTACTTCTCTCTCATTAGAGGTTGATCTTGACACAAAAACCAAACAAAAATGATAAGGAGAGGTTATTACAGAAGTAATAACTTCCAAGACTCAAAGAAACAAAAACAAACCAAAAGCAAAAATAAATTGGGTTGTCTCCCAAAAAGCTCTTTCTTTATAGCCATTAAGATGGGCATGATAATTTTGAAGATGCTCACATAGGAATATGAATTGAAGTGAAAGAGAGGATTAAGAAGCAAAAATACACATATTTAAGTCTAACCCACTTCCTATGCAAGGGAATTTTGTAAACAAACAAATTGTTGAAACTAGAGGCTACTTGCATAAGAAGGCAAAAGAAGTGCAACATAAAAACTTTCAGCATAAAACGAGGAAACTTGATATTATTAAGATGCATAAGAACACTTTTCCCTCTCTCATAGTAACTTTCAGTATCATGCATAAACTTAACAATATAACTATCACAAGGACCATCGTAACAATGATCACTTATTCTAACAGAAAACACAGGAATACTAGCTCTCATAACACTACTTTGTGAAACAATATTAGAGGTATCCTTACAAAGGATAATGTGTCCCTCTTCTTCATATTTATTAACAAAGGGTTTCACATTTGCTATTATAGGTTCATCAACCATTTGTTTATCAGGTTCAACAGCTTCATTCGTACTTTCATTAACCATACTAGCTATCATAGAATGTTCCTTTACCTTAACTGGGAAAGACATTTTCTCAATATAAGGTTCAAGTAAAACATGATTAGCAGTATAAACTTCAGTATTTCTTGCAGGAACACTCTTAGTAATATCTTCATAAGGTTCATGATACTTATTCCACTTCTTTTTAGGCACTTCAATGTAGGAAGCAAAAGCCTTAAAATAAGAAGCAATAGCTTCAGAGTCGAGACCATAAGCATTTTTAATATTTTGAAAGTCATCAGTTCCCATAAAAGATTCAATGCATTCATAATCATAATTTATACCTGACTTTCTTCCTTTGTCATTCTCCCATGCTTCAGCATTGTCTTGAATACGGTCCAGAAGATCCCATTTAGCTTCTTCTTCCATGCGAGTGAATGATCCAGCACAAGAAGCATCCAATAAATCCTTATCATGTAGAGGGAGCCTTGCATAAAAGTTATTGATAATAATATTGTTGGGGAGCTCATGAATGGGATATTTGATCATTAGTAACTTCAATCTCCCCCAAGCTTGAGATGTACTCTCTCCATCTAGAGGCCAAAAGTTGTATATTTGATTCCGATCTTTATGAATCTCACTAGGAGGATAAAATTTTGAGTAAAAGAGAGGCACTATTTCCTCCCATTCAAGAGCTTGACCATTCTTCAGTAGCTTATATCATTCCTCAGCTCTTCCTTTCAGCGATAATGAGAATAAATTCTTCTTAACTTGATCTATAGTAATACCTGCACACTTGAACAACCCGCATAATTCGTGTATAATGAGCAAGTGATCACCGGGTTGGAAAGTTCCATCCCCAACATAGTAGTTATCCATACCACTATCAATAATTCTTGTAGGTATTTTAAAAGCATCATTCTCAGTAGGTGGTGGTTCGTATACTACCTTAGTAGTGGTAGTAGCTTTACCAAATAAGAAACTCAGCGAATTATCCAAAATGAAAATAAAGCAACTAACAAAAGTAAACAATACTCACAGTAGAAGTTTCCTTTACCAGTTCCACTCTCCAATAACGCTTCACTCCCTGGCAACGGCACCAGAAAATAGTCTTGATGACCCACAAGTATAGGGGGTGTATCGCAGTATTTTCGATAAGTAAGAGTGTCGAACCCAACGAGGAGAAGAAGGTGCTGGATAGTGGTATGGATCAGGAATTCTCTACAAATACTTAGCAAACGGATTTTTAGGGGTTTTTGATAAAGCAGGTAAATAAAGTACGAGTAAATAAAAGACAATAGGAATAAATGCAGCAAGTGGCCCAATCCTTTATGCAGGAAAGGACAAGTCGGTTGTATTACTTAAGATGACCAAACGTTCTCGAGGACACATGGGAAGACTATCAAGTGCTTTCTCTTCATATAGTTGATTAATCTTCTTTAGCTTGCTAAGTGTTGTGTGGGTGAACCTATGCTAATGTACCGACCTTCCTAGGACTAATACATACTTGTGATTATACCCCTTGCAAACATCCGTAAGTACAAGAAAGTAATTAAGGTAGAAACATATCCACAGCTTTAAACTCTAAGACCCTTACGTCCCTTGTGCAATGGTTTCCTAACAAGGGTTCAAGTTTCTGTCACTCCGGCAACCCCTACGATTAGTAGGCAAATACACAATGCATTCCCCTAGGCCCATATAGGTGAAGTGTCATGTAGTCGACGTTCACATGACACCACTAGAAGAAGTACACCACAAGTTAAATATCAAACTATTGAATCTCTCTAAACACAATTCCACTACTAACAACATGACTTCTCCCATGTCCTCAAGAACAAAACAAAATACTCACAAGACATCATATGGATCATGATCAGAGATGAAATAATGATGTATAACAATCTGAACATAAATGATAATTCAATGGTTCACTCAATAGCATCAACTACAAAGAGTAATCAACACCGGGAAAGTTTCCCCTAAGAACTATGCAAGATTCAACCCAATTGTTTCAGCAATATGGAGATGGTGATGAGGGTGTTGATGGTGGTGATGATGATGATGATGATCCTGACGAAGTCCAGCTTGATGGTGGTGTTGATGGTGACGATCTCCCCTCTCCGGGAAGGAATTCCCCCAGCAGAAATCTATCTGCCGGAGAGATCTTTCTCTCTCGGTGTTTTCCACCCCGCAGAGGCGACAGAATCTTTCTGTAGTCGCTCCCCGAGTCTTAGGGTTTTGGAAGGATAATATACGCCAGAGGGGAGAGCCAGAGGTGGGATAGGGCGGCCACACCACCTGATGGCGCGGCCTAGGGTGGCCCGCGCCAGGGGGTGGTGTGGGCCCCCTATGGCACATCTCCACTCCTCCTTCTGGCTTCCTTCGTCTTCTGGAAAAATAGGATTTTCCGTATATTTTCCCGGATTTTCTGATCTTCGCGTATTTTCCCTCCAAACAACACCTTTTCCATTACAATCCTGACTGCAGTGGTCCATGCTCCAAAAGTCATCAACCATGCAAAAACAGATGAAATAACATAAGTATCCCCTCTTAATATGAAATATATCAATGAATAATAGTGAATTATGACATAGAATAGTGATGCAAAATGGACGTATCATGGTGTCATGTGAACGTTGACTACATGACACTTCACCTTTATGGGCCTATGGGAATGCATTGTGTATTTGGCTACTAATCGTAGGGGTTGCCGGAGTGATAGAAACCTTAACCCCTGTTAGGAAACCTTTGCACAAGGGATGTCAGGGTCTTAGAGTTTAAAGCTATGGTTAGGTTTCTACCTTAATTACTTTCTTGTACTTGCGGATACTTACAAGGGGTATAATCACAAGTATGTATTAGTCCTAGGAAGATCGATACATTAGCACAGGTTCACCCACAAAATACTTAGCAAACTAAAGAAGATTAATCAACTATATGAAGCGAAAGCACTTGACGATATTCCCGTGTGTCCTCAAGAACGTTTGGTCATCTTAAGTAATACAACCGGCTTGTCCTTTGCTAAAGAAAGGATTGTGCCACTTGCTGCATTTATTATTATCTTTTATTTACTCGCACTTTATTTATCTGCATTATCAAAAACCCCTAAAAATCCATTTCCTAAGTATTTACAGAGAATTCCTGCTCCAAGCCACTCGTCAACACCTTCTGCTCCTCGTTGGGTTCGACACTCTTACTTATCGAAAATACTACGATACACCCCCTATACTTGTGGGTCATCAAGACTAATTTCTGGCGCCGTTGCCGGGCAGTGAATCGTTATTGGAGAGTGGAACTGGTAAAGGAAACTTCTACTTTGAGTATTGTTTATTTCTGTTAGTTGCTTTATTTCAATATGGATAATTCGCTGAGTTTCTTTTTTCGTAATGCTATTACCACTGCTAAGGTACTAGATGAACCACCACCTGCTAAGAATGATACTTTTAAAATACCTACAAGAATTATTGATCGTGTTATGGATAACTATTATGTTGGAGATGGAACTATCCATCCCGGTGATCATTTGCTCTTTATACACGAATTATGCGGGTTGTTCAAGTGTGCAGGTATTACAACAGATCAAGTCAAGAAGAAGTTATTCTCATTATCACTGAAAGGAAGAGCTGAGGAATGGTATAAGCTGTTGAAGAATGGTCAAGCTCTTGAATGGGAGGAAGTAGTGCCTCTCTTTTATTCTAAATTTTATCCTCCTAGTGAGATTCATAAAGATCGGAATCAAATATACAACTTTTGTCCTCATGATGGAGAGAGTACAACTCAATCTTGGGTGAGATTGAAGTTATTAATGCTCAAATGTCCTATTCATGAGCTCCCCTACAATATTATTATCAATAACTTTTATGCGAGACTTTCTCTTCATGATAAGGATCTATTGGATGCCTGTTGTGCTAGATCATTTACACGCATGGAAAAAGAAGCTAAATGAGATCTTCTAGACCGTATTTAAGACAATGCTGAAGCATGGGAGAATGACAAAGGAAGAAAGTCGGGTATAAATTATGATTATGAATGCATTGAATCTTTTATGGGAACTGATGACTTTCAAAATATTAAAAATGCTTATGGTCTTGATTCTCAAGCTATTGCAACTTATTTTAAGGCTTTTGCTTCCTATATTGAAGTTCCTAAAAAGAAGTGGAATAAGTATCATGAACCATATAAAGATATTGCTAATTGCGTTCCTACAAGAAATACTGAAGTTTATACTGCTAATCATGTCTTACCTGAACCTTACATTGAGAAAATACCTTTCCCGGTTAAAGTAAAGAAACATTATATGATAGCTAGTATGGTTAATGAAAGTACAAATAAAGCTTTGAACCTGATAAACAAATGGATGATGAACCTATAATATCAAATGTGAAAGACTTTGTCACAAAGTATGTAGAAGATGGACACACTATCCTCTTTAAAGATACTTCTAATATTGCTTCACAAAGTAGTGTTATGAGAGCTAGTGTCCCTGTGTTTTCTGTAACGATAAGTGATCATTGCTACAATGGTTCTTGTGATAGTTATATCGTTAAATTTATATAGGATGCTGAAAGTTATTACGAGAGAGGGAAGATTGTTCTAATGCATCTCAATAATATTTAGTTTCCTCGCTTTATGATGAAAGTCTTTATGTTGCACTTGTTTTTCCTTCCTATGCTAGTAGCCTCTGGTTTCAACAATTTATTTTCTTACAAAACTCCCTTGCATAGGAAGTGGGTTAGACTTAAACATGTGATTTTTTGCTTCTTGATGCTCTCTTCTACTTCAATTCATATTCTTATGTGGCATCATTGAAATTATCATGCCCATCTTAATGGTTATAAAGAAAGAGCTTTTTGGGAGACAACCCAATTTATTTGTGATTTCAGTTGTTTTTGTTTATTTGAGTATTGGAAGTTATTACTTCGGTAATAATATCTCCTTGTCCTTTTATGTTTGGTTTTTTTGTCAAGATCAAGCTCTAATGAGAGAGAAGTAAGATTTGGGGAAATTGTTGTCCCGAAACAGATTTTTGTGCTTCACTGTAAAAATTCATGGAAGAGATCTGTACGTCGGATTGAGCTGTAATTGTTTGTGCTTCTGACCCAGGTTGTTGTTTAACTTTCGTTAGTTTTGCACTTTTTGATTTGAGCAACAGAAGAGTTTCGAAAAAATGATTTTTACCTGCTGGTCTGTTTTGACAGATTTTGCCACTCTTGCATTTTCTTCTTAAATCGATTTCCTTTTTGAATTCTTTTTGGGTTTTCGGAAGGAGTTGCTACAGTAGCTTATGTTTTGATGGATTTCAGTTGAAATTGAACCTAAAAGGTTTATTACCTCGCTTGCACTAATGTTGCTAATGAGAATTGTGTGAAGTTTTGTGTGAAGAAATTTCTAGGCTAGTGGAGAAAATGGTGTAATAAGAAAGTGAAAGGTTTCATGACTCAAGCAATATGTGTATGAAGATGAAGATATTGATGTTATTCAAGCGGTGACTCCGGAAGAATCTACTAAATGCCAAATTCAGAGACCTGCAGAGTCTATTTTCGAATAGGTAACATTTCTGTTAAGAAAAGTTCCGCGAAAAATCTGTCTAGTTATATTTTTGTAGTTTTTATCCAACAAGGAAAGCTACAAAGTGAAAGAGGGACCGAAACGGAGTCAGGGTGGCTCACACCACCCCCTGGCGCGGGGCCCCTGGCCGCGCCAGCAGGTGGTGTGGCTACCTCGGACTCCGTCTCCGACCTGTTTTCTCCCAGTACCTTCCTTTTGTTGTCAAAATTCATAATATATAATCCCCCGGATCCCCCGAGGTTCGTATATCATGTTCTCGTCGTGTTTTCGTTTCGATCTGTTTCTGCCAGGAACTATTCTTAAAGTTTAGAAGAACAATGGTCTCTGCCAAGGGTAAAGGAAAAGAGCACAGAGGAGGATCCCCAAGACCCTAGGCAGGAGAAGGAGATCAAGAGTAAAGATGAAGAGGAGGCAAAGAAAAGCTAACATCCGCACACTAGCACTACCATTGCAAGCATTGGAGTGTTGGCAAACCCTACCAAGATCAAGAGGACTGCACGGATGTCAACTGGATAGAAGCCTCCGCGTCACTGTTTGGCTCCACGGTCACCTTCTCCACGCACAAACAATCCCTTCCGTACCCTTATCCATAAGCATCAATTCCAGAATATACCCAAGGAGAAACTACCCTCCAATTGGGATATGCCTCGTTCTAACCATGCAGGAAAAGAAGACTTCAAGGAGGAATAGTGGGGAAAGAATCGTACGAGCTGGGAATCACAACCCAACATGATCATGAACCACATTGAGCAAAACTGGGAATTGATTCGTACTCTCACCTTCTAGATTGAGGACTTGAGGAAATTGATTAAAAAGCTCATCGAGAGAACACCACCACCACCGAAGGAGTAATTCGTCATCAGGTTTTGGCATCCCCTTGGTTTGTTCCAAGCTTGGGGGAGTGTCGCGGTATAACATCACTATCTTCTATCTTTTTACCTTTTTAGTAGAGTCATATCATGAATAGAGAAGTTATCATGTAGGATGGTTTACATTATGGAAGTGTCCCCCTCTCGTTAGATATCTATGTATCCCATGGTGTGAGTTGCCATTATGGAATACTAATGAGAAGTTCTATCATTTACTCTTTTGCATATCTTATATTAGTTTTCAATTTATATTATATGATTGATCTTGTTATTAGTATTGGTATCACTTTGGGATCATTGAGTTAATTTAGTTGGTTTTGGCAAACCTGGCTTGGTTAGTAGCAACACTATTTTTGAGAATTGAATGAAAAAGATAAAAAGTACTCTAAAGAAATATAATTTCATCATCTTTCTTTCTTGATTTGCTCATAAGTTTAGTATTCTCTAGTTAAGATCTTTTGTGCTTCCAAGGAAGATTGCATGTTTGTTTTTATCACTTGTATGTTTGTTTGTTTCCTTCAATTCTTATGCTTGCTACCCAGCCTTGCTAGCCAAAAATCTGTACTGAGAGGGTATGCTTCTCGTGCATCCAATCCTTAAACCAAAACCTATGCCAAAGAGTCCACCATACCTACCTATTAGCATTATTGCTATTCCAAGCATATTCATGTTTTTATCTACCTTCCAAATTAAACTTGTTATGTGAAAATTAGTGATTAAAGTTCTCACGAACTTGGTGGCACACTTTACTTTTCTTGCCCTTAATAAACTTGAACCATTGTGTCGTCTATTTTGTATCTGCTTGCACTTATTTGTTGGGGATTAGCAGAACCATGCTGTCATGGGGAACACTTTCAACATTGCAGTTGTACTTTGTACCTAGTTGATATCATGCTCTTTTGTCTATGGATGTCGTCGGTGTGAAATGAAAGGGGAGCTTGTAAGTCCATGGAGTTATGTATATGTGTTAGAGAAACGCCTAGGCCACTGGCCTAATCCATGCTGACATGGTGGAAACCTGCAGCGTAACCATAATGAGCTGTCTATGAAGCATTCTTCTTATAAAAAAAGAGTCACATATTGAGAAAAAAGAGAAAAATAAAAAAAAGAGATTATGAAAAGAGGAAAGAGAGAAAAAAGCACCATATTCCCATGGTAAATAAGAAGATTGCTGAGATGCTCGTTGTCTGCTTGCCTTGTCATTTTGATATGGGGGTTCTTCCGTATCATCGAGCAAGGGGTACCCCATTGGCGGTTCTCTATGATACACATGTACTTACGATGAGAAGAACTTACCGGTGACTAAGCTTGAGTAGCATGAGGAGCTGCCCTCGTATTTAAGGGACATGAGATTTCCAACTTATACTTCATCAAGCATATACTCCATAGTTTGTTCACTTTAACCTTAATCACTTCAAGATGCTTATGATAGGGGCAATGAGAGCTGAAAGCTATTAAGTACCATAATTTTTGGAAGCTCTTTATGAAACTTGAATCCCTACTTCCTTCTATGAAGTCCTTTCTTCCACTTATATATTGACTCTCCACCTTCTATCTTTATGCACTTACTTTGAGAGCATAGTGGCCATTCTTAGTTCTATGTGCATTGTCCCAAGCCTTGTTTATTGATGCACAACTTTGATATTACTTGTTTTAAACTACTTGTATCTAGTCACTCTTATGAACTTTGAAGGTGTCCTATGCATTTATGTTTGCTACTCTATGAGGGACAAGCTGAATGCCACTATGCTATGTTTTCTTTATGTGAAAGAAACAAACGTCTTGCAAAGCATTGTTATTCATTAATCTTTTGGTTGTGCCTTTTCATGTTGCAACATAGTTTCTTTCTCTTATTGCTAGAACTTTGTCTTTCATGTTATGATTGAAGTACTCTGATCCCAGCTTTGAATGTTTTACAAATACTTTGATCAAGTTTGTGATGGTGCATGTCACCTCAAAAATTATTCTTTCTTTTTATCACTTACCTACTCGAGGACAAGCAGGAGTTAAGCTTGGGGATGTTGATACATTGCAAATGTATCTATAATTTTTGATGTTCCATGCTTGGTTTTATCTACTTTCTTGTGTTTTGTCCAAACTTTGGAGTACTTTTCATATGATTTCTTGGACTAACCTATTAACAAGAGCCACAGTGCCAGCTGCCTATTTTCTGCTGTTTTTGGTTCCAGGAAAGTCAGAAAATGAATATTCTCGGAATTGGACGGGACAAAAGCCAAAGTCATTATTTTACCAAGGGATACCCGGAGCCAGAATACGAGACGGAGAAGGGCCAGAGGGCGACCACACCACCTGGCCGCGCGGCTAGGCCTGGCTCGCGCCAGGGGGTGGTGTGGCCCTCCCAGGCACCCCCTCGGCCTCTCCTTCCGCCTATAACATGCCTCCGATACAGAAACCCTAAGTACCCGATAGAAAATCCACGAAATAGTCTATAGCCACCATCATCTCCATCCCTGGATCAGGAGGGATCTGAAGCTCTTCCCAGCACCCTGCCGGAGAGGGGAATTCACCCTGGAGGCCTTCTTCATCATCATGCAAGCCTCCGGTGTGATGCGTGAGTAGTTCATCTCTGGACTACGGGTCCATGTAGTATCTAGATGGTAGGTTATCCTCCTTTGTGTTATCATGTTTAGATCTTGTGAGCTCTGTTCATGATCAAGATCATCTATTTGTAATTCTGCATGTTGTGTTTGCGGGGATCCGATGGATATTGAGATGCTATTTCAGATTGATTATTGATTCTATCATGTCCTTGTTATTTGTAATCTTGCATGCTTTCCATTGTTAGTAGCTTTCTTGGCCAAGTAGATGCTAGCAACTCCAAGAGTTAGTATTTATGCTCGATAGTGGGTTCATGCCTCTGGTAATCTGGGGAAGTGACAGAAATTTCTAAGGTACTAGATGTGCTGTTGCTACTAGGGACAAAACAACAATCCTTTGTTCATAGAACAATCGTATTGTTTACTTTACACACAATTCGTAATGCAATTATCCGTTGCTCGCAACTTAATACTGGAGGGGGTTCAGATGATAACCTGAAGGTGGATTATTACTCATAGCTACAGTTGGATGGCGGTCTATGTATAATGTTGTAATGCCCAATCGAATCTCAAAGGAGTCAAGATGAGTAGTATATGCTTGTATGCTTTCTCGATGTTTTTCAATTGCCCCGCTATAATTTGTTCACCCAGCATGTTATCTATCTTAAGGAGAGTCACCTCTAGGGAACTATGGACCCCGGTCCTTTCTTTTACCATCAATCTACAATCAACTGTTTACTGCTTTGTGTTTACTTTCTGCAAACTATTACTTTCTTCCACTCGATACGTTTAATCCTTTGTTTTCAGCAAAACCGGTGAGATTGACAACCACATTGCAAGTTGGGGGCAAATTTCTGTGGTTGAGTTGTGCAGGTCTCCATGTTGCTACTAGCACCGGTAGTGTGCCCTGCCAAGGCTCAACTAGCAACACCTTTGGGGTGTTTCCTTGCTCATACTGGTTCAATTAAACCTTGGTTTCGTACTGAGGGAAAAGTTGCTGTTGTTCTCATCATACCTTCCTCTTGGGGTTCCCCAACGAGATCGATATATTTTGGGCCATAAATCACTTTAATCTTAATCACCTAAAGATGCCTATGATAGGGGCAATGAGAGCTGAAAGCTAATAAGTACCATAATTTTTGGAAGCTCTTTATGAAACTTGAAATCCCTGCTTCCCTCTGCGAAGGGCCTATCTTTTACTTTTTAGTTGAGTCAGTAAACCTATTCCTTTCTATCTCAGTAAGTATTTTGAGTTGTTGTGTTTCATTCATTCATATGATGATTTATTCAATCATGTTCTTTTGTTCCTTGTTTTGCACATTGCTCTTATCTTAGTGAATACTACTTTGAAAGCTATCATTGAAAACCCTTTATGTGTGAACTCCTGCAAATTGCCAACTATTTTTCGACCAACAGCTAAGTTTGCCACTACCAATTGTGATTTACTTTGTGTATCTTTATTATGTTTACTTTACTTATTACAAGTTAAGTTATATAATAGTGAGTTGTCTTCTATTATGATTTGTGTATTGATGAATGTGATGCTTCTTGTCCTTATTCTTTTATCGACTCTTCACTCCATAAACCTAAGGTCATGTTTATTAAGCTCAGTTTTCGCTTGGGGACAAGCGAAGTCTAAGCTTGGGGGGAGTTGATACGTCCATTTTGCATCACTATTTTATATCATAATTTACTATTATTCATTGATACATTTCATATTAAGAGATGATACTTATGTTATTTTACCTATTTTTGCATGGTTGATGACTTTTGGAGCATGGACCGCTGCAGTCAGGATTCTGATGGAAAAGGGGCTGTTTGGAGGCGAAATTCGCGAAGATCAGAAAATCCGGGAAAATATACGGAAAATCCTATTTTTCCAGAAGATGAAGGATGCCAGAAGGGGGAATGGAGATGGGCCACAAGGGGCCCACACCACCCTGTGGCGCGGGAAGCCCTAGGCTACACCGCTAGGTGGTGTGGCCACCCTGACCCAGTCCAGGCTCTCCCCTTTGGCGTATATTATCCCCACAGAACCCTAATATCGGGGGAGCGACCATAGAAATATTTCGCCGCCTCTGTGGGGCGGAAAACACCGAGAGAGAAAGATCTCTCCGGCAGACAGAATTCTGCTAGGGGAATTACTTCCTGGAGAGGGGAGATCGTCGCTATCAACACCACCATCAAGCTGGACTTCAGCGGGATCATCATCATCATCTCCATCATCATCATCGTCAGCACCATCATCACCACTCCATACCGCTATAACAATTGGGTTGAATCTTGCATAGTTCTTAGGGGAAACTTTCCCGGTGTTGATTACTCCTTGTAGTTGATGTTATTGAGTGAACCATTGAATTATCGTTTATGTTTAGATTGTTACTTATCATTATTTCATCTCTGATTTTGATCCATATGATGTGTTGTGAGTAGTTCGTTTAGTTCTTGAGGACATGGGAGAATTGATGACCCACAAGTATAGGGGGTGTATCACAGTATTTTCGAGGGAAGTGAAACCCGATTTATTGATTCGACACAAGGGGAGCCAAAGAATATTTATAAGCCTTAACAACTAAGTTGTCAATTCAGCTGCACCTGGAAACAATCTTGCTCACAGCAGTTTATCAGTAGCAACAGTTTTGTAGTAGGAATAGCAAAGTAGCAGCAGCAGTAAAGTAAAGACAGTAGTAACAATAGCAGTAAATAGTAGGATTCGAGTGCGGTAGGCATAGGGATGGATGGACGGGCGTTGCATGGACAAGACAATTCACATAGCAATCAGAACATAGGGTAATTGCAGATAAATAAGATAAAGCATCCAAGTACTAGATAATCCTAGGCATGTGTTCCATTTATAGTCATACATGCTCGCAATGAGAACTTGCACAACATCTTTTGTCCTGCCAGCCCGTTTGCAGCGGGGCCTCAAGGGAACTACTGGCAATTAAGGTTCTCCTTTTAATAGAGCACCGGAGAAAAGCATTAACACTCCATGAACACATGTGATCCTCACATCAAATCCATTCCCTCCAGTTATCCCGATTTCTGTCACTTCGGGGCCATTGGTTCCGGACAACAACGTGTGTATCTAACTTGCAGATAAGACCATAAACGATACTATCATAATGAATCAATAACATGTTCAGATCTGAAATCATGGCACTCGGGCCCTAGTGACAAGCATTAAGCATAACAAGTTGCAACAAAGTCATAAAGCACTAATAAAATATACTAGGCACCATTCCCTAACAATCTGATGCCATTACATGAACGATCTCATCCAATCCTTACCATCCCCATAGCCTACAGTGGGGGATTACTCACTCATAGATGGGGGAAACATGGATGGTCGTTGGGGAAGCGATGGTGATGATGATGGCGATGATCTCCTCCAATTCCCCGTCCTGGCAAGGTGCCAGAACGGAGTTTCTGGTGTTGTTTCGTGGAATCTGGTGGTGGCGGCAGAGCGGAACTCCTTCTGGAAAAACATCGAACCCCGCTGAGTTTTTAGGTCAGAAGGCAGCTTATAGGCGAAGAGGGAGACCGAGGGGGAGTCTGGGGGCGGCCAGACCACCCCCTGGCATGGCCTGGGCTTGCCCGCGCGGCCAGGTGGTGTGGCCTGGGCCTAGCCCCCTCCATCTCGTATTCTGGATCCGGGAGTCTTCTGGTGAAATAGGATTTTCGGCATATTTTCCGGGATTTTTCCTGATAGTTGATTTTCTGCACAAAAAGTAGTCACCAATGCAATTCTGCTGAAAACATCGTCAGTCCGCGTTAGTTGCATCCAAATCACACAAGTTTAGAGGAGAAACACTAGCAAAAGTATTCAGGAAAGTAGATACGTTTTGGATGTATCAACTCCCCTAAGCTTAGCTTATTTCTTGTCCTCAAGCAATTGAGTTGAAAACTGAGTACGATAAAATAACTTTCACGAACACATTGGCTTCATATGATGTATATATTCTCAGCATGTGATCAACTACTTAGACAATTCATAATAAGGAGTATGCAACTAAGTTTACTTAATAGGCATTGCAAGCTATGAAGAGATTCCAACTTAAAAATAATTAGTAGCATGAAGCATAAACATAAGAAACATTACAATGCTCATAACAAGGTATGATAGAGTGGTATCTCGCTTGCCTTTGATTATGAATGCCAAGGCACCTCTAAAGTTCAAGTGAAGACTAGAAGTAAAGATGTCAAAGATACAAGCATCAAAGTCATAACACAAGTAATCAAGTAATGAGACAAGCACAAAATGACAACTATGCTCTCAAGAAGGTGCTCAAAGAATATGTGGAGACTCAACAAGTAAAAGAAAAGGTTTTGAATAATTTGAAAAGCTTCCAAATGCTGAAAGTATAGTGCTCATTAGCTTTGAGCTCTCATTGCCCCTATCATAGGCATCTTTAATGTGGTTAAGGTGAAAGTGAGGTCCAATCTGAGTTATATGCTTGACAGACTATAAACTGAAAATCCCATGTCCCTTGAGTACGAGGGCCGCTCCTCATGCTACTCAACTTTAGTTACCGGTAAGTTCTTGTCATCGTAAATACGTGCGTATCTTAGAGAACCGCCAATGGGGTACCCCTTGCCCGATGATACGAAAGAATCCCCATATCAAAATGATAAGGCAAGCAGACAATGAGTATCTTAGCAATCTTCTTATTTACCATGGGAAAATGGTGCTTTTTTCTCTCTTTCCTCTTTTCATAAATCTCTCTTTTTTATTTTTTCTCAATAGCTAACTCTCTTTTTTATAAGAAGAATGCTTCATAGATATCATTATGGTTACGCTGCAGGTTTCCACCATGACAGCATGGATTAGACCGGCGGCCTAGGCGTTTCTCTAACACACATACATAACTCCATGGACTTACAAGCTCCCCTTTTATTTCACACCGACGACATCCGCAAACAAAAGAGCATGGTATCAACTGGGTATATATTTAAAAGTGTTGAAAGTGTTCCCCATGATAGCATGGTTTTGCTAATCCCTAGCCTATAATTTGCAAGCATATAACTTTCATGGACAGTCACAATGGTTCAAGTTTATTAAGTGCAGAAAATAAAGTGTGCCATCAAGTTCGTGAGAGCTTTACTAACCAACTTTCTCATAACAAGCAAACATTTTATTCGGAAGAAAACAAGGCATATTGAATATGCACGGAAGTAGCAAATGATGCTAATAGGTAGGTATGGTGGACACTTTGGCAATGTTTGGTTTTAGGGAGTTGGAAACATGAGTAAACATACTCAGTGAAAGTGAAGGCTAGCAATAGTAAGGGAGCGACAAACGAGGGAGCAGTATCTGTCATAATCATGCTTGCAACAAAACATGACTAATCATGGCATGAAAGTGATTCAAGATCCTCAAGGCAAAATAATTCATCGAGGCTTGCATGCGTGAGCATGTGCCAAGTCTATTCAAATGAAACATTTAGAGGAGGATACCACGGTGTCATACCAATTTATGAATAGAGCAATGCAAGCAAACTTTCATAAGACATGCTAAAAACTATTAGCGAGCTGGAGCTAATCATTAGAAAGCAAGAACTACTAAGCATCCATAAATAACATACACCCTACACGAACAGACTAAGCATGCCCACAATGATGAGTATATGTACAAAAATGAAAACAAATAGAGTTCTTTACCAGCCTCACACCTGAAGTTGTCATTAGTCCTCATTATTTCTCTTCACTTGTGTGGCTTGGATAATAATAAGAGACCAATATCCACTGTGGACTGCTGAACCCTGTAGCAAACTCACAAAACCAAAGAAGAACGACAAATATTTTTGTTGTTTTCGATTTTAAAACAAGAACCAAAAAGGAAAAACAAGCAAAGCAAAATCTTTTTGAGTTTTTCGAATAGTTCAAACAAAGCAAAAAGGGAAAAACAAACCAAGGCAAAAACAAGAAGAAGCAAACCAAAGAGAAACAACATAATTTTTTTTGGTTTTTTTGTGTTTTAGAAAGCAAAAGCAAAGAAAGAACGAAAACTAAAAAGAGAACGAAACATGAATATACAAAGTACCGACACAACATGATAAGGAGATGAGTGCGATGTCGGCGTACCTCCCCCCAAGCTTAGGATTTTGGCCTAAGTGGGTATCAATCCCAAGCTGGCCAGGATGAAGTGTCACCGTGGTACGACGAGTAGGTACCCTCGTCCTGGTGCGAGCTCGAGTACGTCCCTCCGTAGTGTGTGGAGTAATCGTAGGATGGTACATCCTCCTGGTGCTGCTCGTGGAAACCCAGCAAGCGGAGTTGCTCGTCCACCTCCTCCTTAGAGCGCAACCACGGTCTCCTGTGTACACTAAACAAAGAAGACTGTGGCAAAGGGATCTCCCTCTCATCCCCGTCAGTAAATAGCATCCTATATACTAGACTGTCCAAATCAGAAGCAGCAGTGACAAAGTGATGAGTTTTCATAGCAACAAGGTCAAGCCTTTGTGGTGCCAATACAGTATCATTAGGGTCGACTGAAAGCTCTAATGCATTGACCATACGCGAGGCAATGATGCCCCCATAGATAGGCCCCCTAGCAGCTAGGCGGCGAGCAATAAGAGAGCCAAGGTTGTACCGACTATCATTTTTAAGCGCAGCAGCAAGGAAAGCTAAATGATAGTTGGAGATATTACTTGTGTTCTCCCTACCAAGTATGCTAGTAGCAAGATAATATGCAAAGTATCTAAGAACAGGGAGTTGGATATTTCTTATCTTTCTGCATTGCGCCACACGGTCATCATAATTGGTCACCCCTCGGTAAAGCTCCAGCAAATCAGCGGACCGCCCTTGAATTTTCTTCATGGTCCCTGTCATGCTTACACCTACAATGCTGCAAATTCTTTCCAATGGCATGGTAAAGGGCAGATTATAAATTTTGAAAGAGGCAGTTGAATGATATGGCATGTTAGTAAACGTGAAGCTCTCAACAAAGGTTTTGGTGAGCATAGCGTATTTCTCACTCTCATCTTGCATATATTAGGTCAAACCAACCCTCTCAATCAGTAGCAAGAAATTATCAAGAATCCCTGCAGCTTGTAAGAAAGTAAAACAAGGAAAAGTAGATGGGTGTGCATCCCCATCATCCCTTTCATTACCAATACGAGTTGCAATGAGATCTTCATTGTATGATCGCCTAAACTGAGAGGCTGATCTTGAGGGCCTCGACCTCCTAGGTGCATCCCTCTCAAATATCTCTCCAAAGGTATGGTTGTTCATGCTTGGTATTCTGAAATTTAAACACCTATTAAACAAGTGATTGCAAAGTGAATAAAATGAAGGATTATACTCATAGGCACTTGTAAGAGGCCTAAACATGCATCAAAACTATATCTCTAAGCATCAAACAATCTTACAAGCTCTCATAACCTGTCACCTACAGCAGCAAAATACTCAAGATACAATCCACTAAACACAAATCTACTTGGACAAGGGGAGGAGTCACATACCTGAGAACAAGTGCTCCAAATTTCAGCAACAAAGATGGGCTGATGAAGGAGATCGAAAAAATCGAGATCAAGCACAGCAAGAACGCGATTTTGAGCAATGAATTGGAGCTTACTCAGGAGAGAGAAGAAAGTGGAAGGTGAGAGAGTTAGTGGAGGGCCAGGGGTGGCCCACACCATGGCATGGCGCCACCCAGGGCAGGCCACGCCACCAGGTGGTGTGCCTGCCTGGTGGGTCCCTCTGGTACCTCCCAGGCACTCCTCTGCCCCTTTTTTCACGTAAAATTTTAATATGAATTTTCTGGAATTTTTTGAGACACTTTATTTTTGGGCATTTTTCAAGTATAGAAGAATGACTTTCTGATAGACAGATTTTTATGGAAAATGATGCAATGACAAAACAAGGCTAGAACTACAGGAGTTCTAAGACACTCTAACATGCAAGCAACTAACAACAAAAAGGTAAACTAAACGAAAACCAAAACTAAAATGGATAGAATAGAAGTAAGCGGAGATAATCATAGTGAAAACATTGTTTTGTTCAATGAAATCCTTTTGTTAACAAGGTTGATCAGGTCTTGTTACCAAAACAATTCCATATGAGACAAAACTTTGTATCCCACTAATGATTATGTTACCTCAACCTTGATAGCAATGGTCCCAATCATAATAGTTTCAAATTTTTCTCTTGGTATGGGACAATATATTTCTCCAACTTGAATGCCCTCAACATGTTCAATTGAATTCAAACCATAAGTCCTTTCAATCTTCTTGGGGAAATATGTTCCTTGTCATTAACATTGAAAGTAACCTTTCCTTGATTACAATTAATAAAAGCTCCTGCAGTATTAACAAAAGGTCTCCCGAGAATAATAGACATATTATCATCTTCAGGCATTTCAAGCACAGCAAAATCAGTTAATATCAAGCAATTATGAGCCACTTGAATAGGTACATCCTCACATATACCAACAGGAATAGTGGTAGATTTATCAGCCATTTGCAAAGATATATCAGTTGGTATTAATTTTTCTAGTTGAAGCCTCTTATAGAGAGAGAAAGGCATAACACTAACTCCAGCCCCCAAATCACACAAGGCAGTTCTAACATAACTGTTCTTAATAGAGCAAGGGATAGTATGAATCCCTAGGTCTCCAAGTTTCTTTGGAACCTTACCATTTAAGAAATAATTAGCAAGCAAAGTAGAAATTTCTTCATTAGGGATCTTCCTTTTATTCGAGACAATATCCTTCATATACTTTGAGTAAGGAGGCAATTTAATAGCACCAGTCAAAGGAATTTGCAAGAATAAAGGTTTCATCCACTCACAAAACTTATTATAGTGTTCATTTTCCTTTGACTTGTGTTTCTTATCAGGGAAAGGCATAGGTTTTTGGACCTAAGGCTCTCTTTCACTACCATGTTTCTTCGCAATAAAATCTTCTTTGGTGTATTTAGTATTCTTAGTGTGCTTTTCAGGTTCTTCTTCAACTTTTTCTTCATTAGGAACTTCATTTTCTTCATTACCACTTTTAGTTTCAGCATCAGAAATAGATATACTATTAGGATCTATAGTAGGTTCAGAGGGTTCTACAATAGTTTTATGCTTCTTTTTCCTTTTCTTACGAGTAGAGCCACTATTTTCAGCTTGTTGAGAATCCTTCTCAATTCTTTTGGGATGCCCCTTAGGATATAGAGGATCCTGGGTAGCAGCACCACTTCTAGTTCTAATTTCATAAGCATGTTTTTCTTTAGCAGCATTAACTAGCAAGTCTTTTTGCACTTTAACGAGTTGATCTATTTGAGTCTGAACCATTTGAAAGTGTTTAACAATAATTTTAACATCATTAGAGGTTCTTTCCACAATATCTTTCAACTCAACAATAGCTCTAGTGTTTTCCATTAGATGATTTTGCACCCTTTTATTAAAATTATCTTGCTTAACAATAAAGATATTGAATTATTCTAAGCATTGATCAGGAGGTTTAGAGTAAGGGATATCACCTTCATCAGAGTGTTGGAGAGAGTGTACCTCGATAGTGGATGAGTAGGGAATAGGCTTACATAATTCTTCAATAGGAGGTAAATTCTTGACATCTGCAGCTTTAATTCCCTTCTCCTTAAGACATTTCTTAGCTTCCTTCATCACTTCATCATTTAATTCAATAACTCCCCTCTTCTTTGATGTGGGAATAGGCACCGAAATAGTAGGTTCAGGTACAATTACTTCAGGTATAGCTTGTTCAGGAGGAGTCCAATCTTCATAGTTCTTACTTATTTTAGCCATTAATTCCTCCGCTTCCTTAGGAGTCCTATTCTTGAAAACACAATCAGCACAACTATCTAGGTATGTCCTAGATTCTTCAGTTAGTCCATTATAAAATATATCAATAAGCTCATTCTTAGGTAATGGACTTCCAACCTGTGCATGAATCAAAGCACAAAACGTTGCCCATGATTCAGGCAATATCTCTTTTTCTCCCTTTTTTAAAATCAAAAAGTTCCTGCAAAATAGCATGTCTAGCACTAGGAGGAAAATATTTCTGCAGGAAAGTACTAATCAAGCAATCAGGGCTATCAATAGATCCAGGAGGTAAATTACTAAAGCAAGTTTTAGCTTCTCCTTTCAGTGAAAAGGGGAAAATCTTAGCAACAAAGTAAGTACGCATCTTAATATCATTAGAAAACAAGCCACTCATGGTAGAAAGTTCATTCATATGTGCTACTGCACTTTCATTCTTAGTCTCACAAAAAGGTTCTTTCTCAACAATAGCTATGTAAGATAGATCGAGAGATAAATCATAATCTTCATCTATAATGTTTATGGGAGAAGCAGCAAACTTAGCAATAGGAGACAATTTGGGTCTAATAGTACGCCTCTCAAGGACACTCTTAGCAGCGCTCCTATCATGGGTGTTTTTACATTCTTTAATAAATTCATTGGTCATCTCAACATAACCATCTTCAATATCATAACTTTCACTAGCCTTAGGAGAACTAACAGGTGTGGTAGTGTCTTCATTAGGAGTTTCAGTATTTCCAGCTATAGTTCTAGCAATCATAGCATCTAGGAAAGGACCTAATGAACCACTCTTATCAAGCACAGTAGAAGCAGCATCATAAGCATCATAAGTTTCAGATTCAGTAGTAGTAGCAGTGTGTGTAGCTTGTGTATGTGGTGGTGTAACGAGCTTACTCATAACAGATGGTGAATCAAGAGCAATAGAGGTGTTCAGAACTGTACCTCTCCTTGTAGTGGATGGTAAAATAGGAACCTTGCCATCACGAGACTTACCCATGATGGATGGATAGCAGCGAACAATAGAGAATCCAAGTGAACTTGATAAATAAAGCTATGCTCCCCGGCAACGACGCTAGAAAATAGTCTTGATGACCCACAAGTATAGGGGGTGTATCGCAGTATTTTCGAGGGAAGTGAAACCCAATTTATTGATTCGACACAAGGGGAGCCAAAGAATATTTATAAGCCTTAACAACTGAGTTGTCAATTCAGTTGTACCTGGAAACAATCTTGCTCACAGCAGTTTATCAATAGCAACAGTTTTGTAGTAGGAATAGCAAAGTAGCAGCATCAGTAAAGTAAAGATAGTAGTAACAATAGCAGTAAACAGTAGAATTCGAGTGCGGTAGGCATAGGGATGGATGGACGGGCGTTGCATGGACAAGACAATTCACATAGCAATCAGAACATGGGGCAATTGCAGATAAATAAGATAAAGCATCCAAGTACTAGATAATCCTAGGCATGTGTTCCATATATAGTCATACGTGCTCGCAATGAGAACTTGCAGAACATCTTTTGTCCTGCCAGCCCGTTTGCAGCGGGGCCTCAAGGGAACTACTGGCAATTAAGGTGCTCCTTTTAATAGAGCACCGGAGCAAAGCATTAACACTCCGTGAACACATGTGATCCTCACATCAAAGTCATTCCCTCCGGTTATCCCGATTTCTGTCACTTCGGGGCCATTGGTTTCGGACAACAACGTGCGTATACAACTTGCAGATAAGACCATAAACAATAGTATCATAATGAATCAATAACATGTTCAGATCTGAAATCATGGCACTTGGGCCCTAGTGACAAGCATTAAGCATAACAAGTTGCAACAAAGTCATAAAGCACTAATAAAAGATACTAGGCACCATGCCCTAACAATCTGATGCCATTACATGAACGATCTCATCCAATCCCTACCATCCCCATAGCCTACAGCGGGGGATTACTCACTCATTGATGGGGGAAACATGGATGGTCAATGGAGAAGCGATGGTGATGATGATGGCGATGATCTCCTCCAATTCCCCGTCCCGGCAGGGTGCCAGAATGAAGTTTCTGGTGCTGTTTCGTGGAATCTGGTGGTGGCGGCGGAGCGGAACTCCTTCTGGAAAAACGTCGAACCCCGCTGAGTTTTTAGGTTAGAAGACAACTTATAGGCGAAAAGGGAGACCAAGGGGGAGTCTGGGGCGGCCAGACCACCCCCTGGCGCGACCTGGGCTTGCCCGTGCGGCCAGGTGGTGTGGCCTGGGCCCAGCCCCCTCCGTCTCGTATTCTGGCTCCGGGAGTCTTCTGGTGAAATAAGATTTTCGGCATATTTTCCGGGATTTTTCCTGATAGTTGATTTTCTGCACAAAAAGTAGACACCAATGCAATTTTGCTGAAAACAGCGTCAGTCCGTGTTAGTTGCATCCAAATCACACAAGTTTAGAGGAGAAACAATAGCAAAAGTGTTCGGGAAAGTAGATACGTTTTGGATGTTCGGGAAAGTGTATTTGGCTACTAATAGTAGGGGTTGGCGAAGTGACAAAAAGCTGAACCCCCATTAGAAAACCTTTATACAAGGGATGTCAGGGTCTTAGAGTTTAAAGCTGTGGTTAGGTTTCTATATTAATTACTTTCTTGTATTTGCGGATGCTTGCAAGGGGTATAATCACAAGTATGTATTAGTCCTAGGAAGGTCGGTACATTAGCACAGGTTCACCCACACAAGACTTAGCAATCTAAAGAAGATTAATCAACTATATGAAGCGAAAGCACTAGACCATATTCACGTGTGTCCTCGAGAACATTTGGTCATCTTAAGTAATACGACCGGCTTGTCCTTTGTTAAAGAAAGGATTGGGCCACTTGCTGCATTTATTATTATTGTCTTTTATTTACTCGCACTTTATTTATTTGCATTATCAAAAACCCCTAAAAATCCGTTTGCTAAGTATTTACAGAGAATTCCTACTCCAAGCCACTCGTCAACACCTTCTGCTCTTCATTGGGTTCGACACTCTTACTTATCGAAAATACTGTGATACACCCCCTATACTTGTGGGTCATCACTATGTTATGATTTCGCGTCCCTCCTCTTCAGAAAGTTGTCCCTTTTGACAAGACGGAGGCGGCAACAACTATACGGCGGGAACTATACGGCTGGAAAATATTCCCGCCGTATAGTTGCTCGTTAAAGCTACTATATGCCTCCCTTGATTGCTTCCAAAAAGAGACTTGCTTGATTTCGCCTGAATATTGTGTTTCTCTTGTTAAAACCTTCTGTTGATGTTTAGAACCTGAAATACACATTAAAAACCAAGTTTTCTTCGCTACCGAAGTATTAGCGTTAGGTAAAGCTAGAAAACGATCAAATCCAGAAGAAAACCATCAATAAAAACCATAAAAAATATGTCGAATCTCACAGCTATCACCATCCTAACACTACTATAGCCCTAGCACGCTTAACTTTTTCGTTCCTTCCGAATAAGCTTCCGAGAAAGAAATCATACCTTGTCGATAATACTTTCATATCAATCCTATTAACTCTTGGATCATGATGTCACACATCTCAGTTTTAGATTCCAAACTATTATTTAAGTAGACAACAATGAATAAGTAATAATAATCTTGAATCCAAATAAAAAATAAAATGATTTTATTTGTTTGCCTTTTTCTATTTATTATGGAATAATTCATATATTTAAATCCGTAAACCGGAATTCGACAAATAAAATATCTTAAATCGATCAGAAAAATGAGAGGAATCCAAATATGACATCCATATAATCTTGTGAACCTAAAAATGATTGATGAACCTTGTCATATTGCTTTGATCATTTTTGAATTTCGTATGCCTCTTTCAAACTATGGTCAAAATGGTGCGCATGAAGATTCTTAGCTCTAGGCTAATTCTCGCTAAACTTGCATTGGATCTCTGAAGAAACATCATATTGTGAACCTAAAAATGATTTTTGTAAAAAATCATGAGCATCAAATCATGTACCTGCAGTTCATATCTGACCCACTTCCTACCGATTTGGTGAAATTTGTCTTTTTCACCAGGGGTGGACGAAAATGTTCTAAAATCCCCGATTGGGACATTTTTCATGTAAGGTGGTCTAGTATTTTTTTAAAAATGGGATGGTAGCATTTTTTATTTGAACATTTGGTGTTGCTTCACAAAACGCCCTGATTTTTGCGCTCCGAAAATAGAAATTAGCTTTTCCATGTGATGAAAAGGAAAACGTCCTCATGCAACATTGTTCGTCATCCCATGATGCACATGCATGCATAATATGGGCACGTTATCACAAACTATTGAGCAATTCTGGTCATAACATTACTCATTTGAACCGAAAGCCAGGAAACCTCGAATGAGATAGGTCATTTTGTGAAGGTTTTTTTGAGACATAATGAATATACCAAGTTTGATATTTTTCCTCCCAACTATATCACATAATATGACTCCACGTGAAGGTCTCGCATTTTTTATTTTTTTTATTTAGTTATGGTCATTTCAAACTATCGTCAAAACCTAATCGAACGGCGGGCATGGAGATTCTTAGCTCGGGACTGAGCCTCACTAAACTTGCATTGTATCTCTTAAAAAACATCATATTGTGAATTTAAAGATGTTTTTTGTAAAAAATGTTGAGCATCAGATCATGTACCTACAGTTCATATCTGACCCACTTCCTACTGATTCGGCAGAAATTTGTCTTTTTCACCAAGGGCGGACAGAAAGGTTTACGAATACCAGTTGGAACATTGTCCATATATGGTGGTCTAGTATTTTTGAAAAATGGGGTTGTAGCATTTTTGAATTGAACATTTGGTGTTGCTTCACAAAACGCCCTATTTTTGCGCTCCAAAAATAGAAAATGGCTTTTCCGTGCAATGAAAAGGAAAACTTCCTCCTGCAACATTGTTCGTCATCCCATGATGCACATGCATGCACAATATGGGAACATTATCACAAACTATGTCGCGATTATGGCCATAACATTGGTCATTTGAATCGAAAGTCAGAAAACCTTGGATGAGATAGGTCATTTTGTGAACGTTTTTTTGAGACATAATCAATATACCAAGTTTGAGATTTTTCCTCCCAACTATGTCACATAATATGACTCCACACAAATGTCTCACATTTTTTTGATTTTTGTTGGTTTAGTTATGGTCATTTGAAACTATCGTCAAACCCTAATCGAACGACGAGCATGAAGATTCTTAACTCGAGGACGAGCCTTGCTAAACTTTCATTGAATCTCAGAAGAAACATCATATTGCAAACCTAAAAATGATTTTTGTAAAAAATCATGAGCATCAGATCATGTACCTGCAGTTCATATCTGACCCACTTCCTATTGATTCAGCAGAAATTTGTTTTTTTCACCAGGGATGGACGGAAAGGTTTACGAATACCCGGTTGGGAAATTGTCCGTGTATGGTGGTCTAGTACTTTTGAAAAATGGGGTGGTAGCATTTTTGAATTCAAAATTTGGTGTTGCTTCACAAAATGCGCTGATTTTTGCGCTCTGAAAATAGAAAATGGCATTTTCGTGTGACGAAAAGGAAAACTTCCTCCTGCAACATTGTTCGCCATTTCATGATGCACATGCATGCACAATATGGGCACATTATCACAAACTATGTCGCGATTCTGGCCATAACATTCGACATTTGAACCGAAAGCCAGTAAACCTCGAATTAGATAGGTCATTTTGTGAAGGTTTTTTGAGACATAATCAATATACCAAGTTTGATATTTTCCTCCCAACTATGTCACATAATATGACTCCACACGAAGGTCTCACAATATTTTGATTTTCTTGATTTAGTTATGGTCATTTGAAACTATCCTTCCATGTAGAATGTCTCAACTCGGATATCTCAAACCTTTCCGTCCACCCCTTGTGAAAAAGATAAATGTTTGCTGAATCGGTTGGAAGTGGATCAGATTTGAAATATAGGTACATGATCTAATGCTCGTGATTTTTTGTAAAAATTATTTTTAGATTCACAATATGCTATTTTATCATAGATCCAATGCAAGTTTAGCGAGGCTCGGCCCCGATCTAAGAACCTTCATGCCCACCATTCTGACCATAGTCTGAAACAGACATAAGAAATTCAAAAAGGACCGAACAATGTAAAACCTTCGCGTGGTGTCATGTTATGTGACATAGTTGCAAGGAATAATATCAAACTTCGAGGTTTCATGGCTTTCAGGCCAAAGGATCAATGTTATGGTCAAAATCGCGGCATAGTTTGTGATAATGTGCCCATATTGTGCACAAATGTGCATCCTGGGATGACGAGCAATATTGTAGGAGGAAGTTTTCCTCTTCGTCGCACAAAAAAGCCATATTCCATTTTCAGAACGCCAAAACCCGGGTATTTTGTGAAGCAACCACCAAATGAAAGCTTCAAAACATGGCACCCCACCACGGATTGCGACCAAACTCGACATATGGCCCCCACTTTCCATCCTAAGCAATTTATCCAACTAGCAATTTTTGGGTTCTGTGAAAAAATCGATTTTCCATTTTTTGAATTCGAAAAATCCTAGTTTGCCCAAGTTTTCAAGTTTTTGTTAGTAAACTTCTAAATTTTTGAGAGATAGAAGTTGTTTGGAATAGCAAGATCCACGTCTATGCCAATTTTGGGCGCATTCTATCAAGGGATGCCATGGTTTTGGCCAAAACGGTTTTCAAAACCATGATTTTGGCCAAAACGGTTTTCAAAACCATGATTTTGGCCAAAACGGTTTTCAAAATCTAGAAATGCCTGAAAAGTTGGTTTATCTTGGCACCATTGCTATTTTTTGATAAATTTTCATATATAAACTTCTTATTTTGAGGTACATACTCAAAATTCGCTAGTTGGCTAAATTGCTTAGAATGGAAAGTGGGGGCCATATGGATAGATTTATTATCAGTGGAACATTTTTTAAAATATGCTCCACTATCAGTGGCGCATTTAAAAATATGCTTTACTGATATTTTGTTTAACCAATGACACACAACGACAAAAATGCGCCACTAATACTGTGGGCCCGGCACCCTGGAGGGCTATGGACCAAATATTAATGACGCATATGTCCATATGCGCCATTGATATATGCTCATCAATGGCGCATACGCAATATGCGCCATTGATATTCTCCTCACCAATGACGCATCTTTCTTAATATGCGCCATTGATAATTTGTGGACCCGCCACTTAGGCGCATATTGGAGATGCGCCACTGATATTTTTTTCCCAATGGCACATATTGCAAAAAATGCGCCACTGATAAATCTTGGTGTCGCCCTGCCGCCGCCCGCCACCGGAGGAGTTGTAGCACCAGGCAAAATGTTTTATTCTAAAAATAAATAATAAAAATATCTATACTATTAAAAAGATTGGAGTTGTTCGTCGCTGGAATTTTTTCCGTCTGCCACCCTTTGGACACTTTTGCCCCTGCTGGTTTGGAGGTATTACAGAAAGTGCCACCGCCAAGTCTTCTCTTTCCCTGTAGAAGACTACATCGACTGCATGTAAAAAGTGTAAAAGTGCATTTATATCAACAAAAAGTGTAAAAAAAATCCAGTGCTGATATTCTACACATTCTAAAAATATTTATTAATTATCTATCCATAGCAACGCATGGACATTCAGCTAGTATTTTATAAAAAAACCCGGAAAGACAGCCCAGCCCGTAAGCCAGGCCACCTACTGCCCCTGCTGGCCCAGCTCGTTTGAGAAAACCCTACCCTAACTGCCAGCCGCCGCACACACAACATAACCCGCACCTACCCGCACCCCAACACGTACGCCTCGTGTCACGCGGCACGCCGCAGCGACGCAACGCCAGCGACCATCCCGCACTCACCCGGCCTGCCTGGCCCCACCTCCTCACACCACGGTACAGCCTGGCCCCACCCCACAGTGCTCACACGATAGCAACGCACGCTCGACCCAAGCATGTACCGCACCACGCACGCGTCCTTGCCGTGTTCGATCCCAACATCCTCGCATGAGATCGAGATCAAGACCCTGCCTCCTTCCTCACGATCCCCTTCACCCCGCCTCGTCTTCCTTGCCCCCTCGTCCCTGTGCCCCGCGCCTGCGAGCCCATCTCCACCTCTTGGCCGCGCCTCGCCGTCGCCCGGCGCCGCCACCACATCGGGGTACCCCTCCTCTGGCCCTCTTCAACCTCAGCCAGGCGTCGTCCCTGCGTGCAACCGCCTCCCCATTGCCAGCAACCCCATGCGTCGCCGTGCCTTGCACCCCCGGCCACCATCGCTCCCTCATCGCCCGGCCTCGGATCCCGCCGACAGGACCTCGCCGCCCCCCGCCCGCGTTCTGCCGCCGCCACTGCACCTCGGCAGCCTCCCGCACGAGCATCGACTGCCCCGATCACCTTGCCCCGCTGCCCTCTGCAGCACTCCGCACCACCGGACGCTCCCCTGCACCTCCCTGGCAGGTTGCTACCGGTGCTCCGCCGCGGAGCCTCTCCATGCCGCCATGGACGCCGCCTCCCAAGCTCTCCTCGTCCCTAGTCCTCACCCGCATGAGGCCGCGCTCCGCGAGTCCCGCGCAGCGACCCGTCGATCATGGCCGGCCACTCGAGCCCGCCCCAAGCACGTCCTCACCACCTCCTACCAGGGACCCAAGCCCGCCACCTCGTCCCGCGCGTCCTCGTCCGCATCTGCTTCCCGGTGACCCCGTCCCGTCGCCCTCGACTCGATACAAGGCCGTCATCTGTACATTTAAAAAAGAGCTTGGAGTTTGTTGTTATAAAGGTCTTGTTTTATGTTCTTTGGCTGTTACTAATATGCAGCCGAGTGTTGGCACACATATTCATTCAGGATTTTCAAAAATAATGTTATGTTGGTATTAATTAACTATAGTTTTACTTAGTCTTACAATGGTGCACTGTTTACCTAGCATTATAATGTCAAGTCCTTGCTACCTGTGATAAAGTTTGATAGCCGTAGATAAGTTCAGAGAAAGTGCAATCTTTTCTAGTCAGTGCATATTCAGTATATCTTCGTCTCATGATTAACAACATTACGAGTAGAAGCTTGCTTGTTTTCACCTGCTGAAGTATTCCTGTGATAAAGTGTGATAGCAGAGTGCGATAAAGTGTGAAGCCAATTTGAACTAGCCCTTGACATGTTCTTGGTATCAATGCATCAGTATTATGCACTCCAAGCTTGATTATTGTTGAGTATTAGTAGCTATTCCTCTCCTTATAACCTGGTTGTTGTCAGGATCTAGTTGATTTGTGGATTTACTCCAATGGCTTAGCTAGTTAGATCTCTCCTTTTAGCTACGACACTTATTAACTACTTCAGACTTATGATTCTCTAACCAACTTGTAATTTTACTACTGAACCTCCACTATATTAATTGCTCTGATATTTGGCTAATAGTATTGAGATGGAAACTAGATGATTCTTATATTAGTTTAGTACACGGTGTGCTTCTCTCTTCCTCTCTAAACTGATAAGAACAGCTATTGTGCTTGATGGATTGGCCTAGCCTATTATGCAAAAGCTGAGGCACATCTATGCAAAAGAATAGATCTAGCTTATGCTTGAATAGATAGCTTCTGTAGTGTGACTATGCTACTGTGGAACCTCCCCGAGAGTGTGCACAGTGGCACATATCATGTACATAATCTGCCATTCTATTTCTTGACAAAGATATGGTCTATGACGCTACCAAGGATGTTTAAATGTTCTGTGATGAGACAAATCATAGCATCACTATGCCAACCTGAGAACCATCCTTACCTCCCCAGGAACCTTGTACTAAAATAAATTGATAGGACAGAGGCTATATGTGGTTATGGAGATAATCACTTGTAGTTGGGTGGAGGCTGCACTTGATATAAATCTAGTTCAGCTGCTCTTGTATCGTGATATCCTGCTTCCCTCTCCTTCCACTACTTCATCCACTACAACAGCTATAGCCTGGCCTTCTCCACCTTGTCCTTGCCATTGGATGGCTTCTCGAAGCAACCATTCTTAGAGATATGGTGTTCACCTAAATGAGTGATCTTGTGGTGATGAGCAAGAGTAGGTGTTGTTCTTGGTGATGAACTAGTGATCTGGAGTATTTCTTGGCTAAGTGTGGTGACCAGGGAATATCTAGCTTTGCTGCTACGGTTGGTACCTTTCTTTTCTATAGCTGGTGCCTTCACTGATGTGTTGACAACACATCAGCTGCATGTGGTGACTAAGCTGCTGTAGGTCGACCTGCAGAGTGCAAGTACCAATGTTTTTCTTGGTTGGAATTGAGGATCAGATCAAGTGAAAACTTGATATTTCCTAGTTGTGTATCTTTTTACTATATCTGATTTGGTGAATTTGCCCCTTGGCTAATGATTCTTAGGCTGAAGCTTTCTTGGATGATAAGAACATTATACTACCCCTATTTAGATTAGCTCAGTGATGACAATAAACGGTGCATTACACTGTAAATCTGAGAGCACTAAATACTAACACTAATCCTGTTGTCTTATCTTTAGTTGTTTGTTTTGCAGGAACCAATTAAGATGAGATCATGTGGAGATGCATGTGAACCTTTTAACCTGAGAACCATTGATGATCGTGCTCCCGGTCTTGCTCATCACCTCCATTGCGGTTGTACTCTACTCGGTCCTTTATGAAGGGAATATGCCCGAGAGGCAATAATAAAGTGGTTATTATCTTATTCCATGTTTATGATAAATGTTTATTTTGCATGCTATAATTGTATTAATTGGAAACGTTAATACATGTGTGTTTAATAAACAAAATACAAAGTTCCTAGTACTGCCTCTCATATAAACTAGCTTGTTGATTAACAAGATGATCAAGGTTTCCTAATCATGGACATTGGACGTTGTTAATAACGAGGTCACAACATTGGTGGAATGATGTGATGAACATTCATCCGAAGTATAGCATTATGATCAGAGTCATTATGTTTATATTGTCATAACATCATATGAAGTAATCTTAGTCCTTAGACAATGAGATCATGTTAATTGCTAACACCGGAGAGTATTTTGATAACATCAAACGTCACACCGTAACAGGGTGACTATAAAGGTGGGTTCAGTGTTACAAAGGTGTTATGTTGAGGCTCATGGATCAAGAGTGGGATTTGTCCATCCTGATGATGGATAGATATACTCTGGGCCCTCTCGGTGATATCACATTAAGATAGCTTGCAAGCAAGTGATGTGATCACTAGAATGTTATATCACGGGAACGAGAAAAGAGTGCATGTCGGTAACGACATCAAACTAGGTATTTGGATGCCAATGATCGAATCTCGGACATGTAATATATCGCGAGACAAAGGGATTTAGTTATGATGTTAAAGGTTCACACGATCACAAGAGTCATCATTGAATATGTGGGAGTCAGTACGGATCTCCAGGTCCCGCTGCTGATTATTGATCGGAGAGGGGTCTCGATCATGTCTGCATTATTCGCGAACCGTAGGGTGACACGCTTAAGGGATACCGACACCATTTGAAGCAAATATGTTTCAGATAAAGATTTAAGAAAGCGCTGGAATTATTTCAATAGACATCGAAACTGTTTCGGGTGAAATTGCTGAAATTGGTTCTGCATGTAATATTGAAATGTTGCAGGGGGTTTTATGTGAATGTTTGTTAATTAAAGTAATTAACAAAATTCTGAATAAAATTAATAAAAGAGTTTTATTAAATGAGAGAGCATTAAATTTGGAGAAATTTAATGCATTTAAAGTGGAGACTTTAAAAGAGAATGTGAAGGGGCATTTTAATGTGGAGGGGGTTACCACCACATGAATGGGGAGGTGAAGGGACACCCTCCCCTCCTCCTATAAAAGGCCCCCCTCACACCCCTTCTTCCACACACCTCCTCTTGAAGGATCTTTCTTCCCCTCTAGTATTATTCCCCCATGGTCTCGGATTAGTGAGATACATGTTCCTGGTGGCTTTATCTGGAAAGGAGTTGCTGCTTCCGCTGCTTTGCTGGAGCGAGGGACGGAGGTTGTCGGGGTACCAGACGTGTGTGCGATCACGGATGCACCGCTGCTTTGTGGTGCTGGACTTGCTAGAGCTAGATCTGAAGGACGTGCTAGAGCCGGACCTGCTGGACTTCATCACGATCTTGAGATCGGCAAGTGTACGACTACATCAACCACGAGTTCCTACTCGTTAACAAAACTCGTTGTCTTCGAGGGTAAGTTCTCGATGGATGTATGTCCACCCGTTGCTCTGTACCTAGTAGATAGATCTTGGCGTATAGTTATCATCGTAGGAAATTTTTTATTTTCTATGTTGCGGACCCAACAGTGGTATCAGAGCCTGATCTATGCGTAGGTGCTTTGCACGAGTAGTACACATATGTTTATATGTGGGCGATGATGATCATGTTATTGCTTCTTTCATGTATTTTGGATATTGGTGGCATAGTGGGATGAAGCGGCCTGGACCAACCTTACATGTCATCGTACATGAGACCGGTTCCACGAGTGACATGCAACTAGTTTTGCATAAGTGGCTGGCGGATGTTTGTCTCTCCTACTATAGTCAATATCTGATTTACAACGAGTTGCTAATAACTTGGTTATCCTCGTTGTGGTTCCATGTTCGTAGGTAAGAATGGTTCTATCCCCGAAAGCCCTAAGCCACGTAAAACTTGCAATGGATAAATTAGAGGCGTCTAGTTTAGATCGTTGTTGGGCTAGTGTCATGATATGGTAATGTTGTAAGTAGATATATCACTATAACAAAAACCTACCATAGAGGCATTCTTCTTGAGACACTTCTTATTTTGTCTCATTAAAAATCACGTAGAGACATGTTGCACCTTGTAGAGACAATTTTGGAGACACTTTAGGATGTGTCTCAAATATAGAGACATTAGTTAAGACATTTTTCTGAAGGAATAAGATTTTCATTCTAGAGATAAATTTTGAGGCATTCTAAATTGTCACAAAAATTTATATACAGGAAATCATTGAGACACATTCTAAAATGTCTTAACATTTTATGTAAAGCCACTATTTGAGACATTTTGCTTGTTGTATAGAGACATTTGTTCTATGTTTTAGTCCTAATTTGCTATACTCAAAATAAATTCATTCTAGATGTAAACAACATCTTGTGTAAGGTTGAGATGGTTAGAGTAATATGTCTTTATCATTAAGGTCAAGAGTTCAAGGATTGGTTTTGACATATTTTTCATGCTATTTTTTACTCTATGTGTACAGACATAATATAATGCTTCTTTATTGTGTCTTATAAGGAGTATATACATGATTACTAGTGACCTTATCCCATAGGGACACTGCCCATAGTGACACTTTTGAGACAATGTGTAAAATGCATCTACAAGTATGTAAAGACAATAAAAGTGTCTCTACATCACCAAAATAGTGCCTCTACGGGCCAGATCTCTTGTAGTGTATGATAAATACTCTTACAACACACCTAACGTATAAGTTCCATAGACCTTGGCCTTACACACAAAGGAATGATAGAGATCATACCATGATGCATATGATAGAGATCAAATGCATAGACCATATCATCTCACTTTACACATTTGATGTTTGCATCTTATATTGCTAGTTTGGCGTTTTAGTAGCATTTTAAGATGATCCCTCATTTAGATATCAAGATAAAAATATGTTCTTCCTTAAGTATACACTGTTCTATGGATCGTGTTTCGAGACATCACGTGATGATCGGGTGTACTCGACTCTACGCTTTCATACAATGGGTGTAAGACAGTTTTACACATGCAAGTACTAAGGTTCTTACTTGGTGAGCCTAGCATGTATAGACATGGCCTCGGAACACGGACCGAAAGGTTAAGCATGAGTCATATAGTTGATATGATGCCCATACTGATGCTCGCCTTTGAAGCTACACCGACTCACGTGATGATCGGACTTGGTGTAGTGGATTTGGTTCATGTAATCACCAAAAAGGCACGAGGGATGTCGTTTTTGAGTAGGAGTTCATTTCTAATTTGGATTAGTCGAACTCAATTTGTCATAAACTAAATCGAAGTGAATTTGCATAATTTGTTGGAGTCATTGGTGTCTGTTCACTACCTTATGCTTAGTTTTAATTGAGATAATCGATCTATAGAATTCTGGATATTTACTTTACGAACTGGTATCGTATTGTTTTGAATGTCAATTTAAAGTTTATAAGTCCTATTGCAAACTTTCAGCAAACTCTATTTACTCCATGAAGTTTAATAAGTAGTATTAAATCAAGAGTAAGAATTCCAATGTTAGTATCTAAAGTATCATGTTTGCCTCCATGATTCTTGATATTCAAAAGTTGTTTTAATATCAAGATTATCTAGGAGCTGAAAAAATGTTTCAGAAACCATCATGTGTGGAAGATATTGTGATATTCGAAACAATATTTTTGGTTGCATTATGATAGAGTATAATTTAGCAAAATACATGTTCTCATATTATGAGAATTTGTGAAGGATGGAGATGCTAGGCATCCGGATCTCCCAAAAAGTTTTTTGGGAACTAACATTATACTCGCGATTCTTCCTTACAGGCTATAGTAGCTTGATCATGAAAGTTGTCATGATAAGGATGAATAGAAGATGTAAGTAAAATGTTTACTACACTAAAATATTACTAAAGAATGGATTTTTGAAAGAATGCCAAACATTTGATGATGGTGATCCACTTCAAAGTGCAAATCCAAAGGTATTAGTGTTTGGCTATATACGCTTTGTACTATGTGTCATGTGAATGACACCACTATTGATGATGATAGATTCTTTTAAAAGGAAAAGGAATTGTTGAAAGAGAATCTATAAAATATTTGGCAGAAAAGAAAAAGTTGGAAATGTCCAGCTTAGGTATATAGAAGATATACATGTTATGGTTGTATTCCTTGCTTGTTAAACAATGTGGTTCTTAGGTATTGGATACTGGTATTAGATACCGAATTGGTTGGTATGAAGTGTCATACAGGACAACGCAATTCATGAACTGCAATGGCCTAAGAAACTAGCAAGAGAATAAGTGATGATATTCATCGAAAACAAATAAAGTGTTATTGTGTTTTTCATTGTCATCAAACCTAGCCTTCAAGATTTGTTTTAATAATTGTTATTTTGTTCCGGTATTACGAGAACAATGGTTGTTCAAATAATTACCGTATTCCATAAGGGATGGATGAACTTTTACAAGTCTAGTGGGAGAAATCACATCCATAAACACTATTGCTAAAATGTCGCAAGACAAATGATTGAAAGATCACTTATGAAGTGACATCGCTGTTTAAATTATATTGGAAAGAAAACATGAAGAAACTCCATGTTGATGGATTTTTGGAGTCTTTGATTTTGATCAATTGACGCTTGTGAGACTTTCCTCGAGATAATTGAAACTCCGTCCATAGGCCAAAGAGGAACGGATGACTAACTTATTAGATATTATACATATTGATGTATATAGTCTATTATATGTAGCCATATGCGATGGATCTTTTTGCTTTATATGCTTTCTCCAGAAATTTGAGTGAACATATCTATATATTTACTTAATAAGGAAGAAGTATGAAACATTTGAAAATTGTTCAAAGACTTTCAAGATGAAGTGAAAAATATTGTAACGAGAAAATAAAAGAGTTTATGATTTGATCATAAAGGAAGATATTTGAGTTACATGTTTAGCAAAACACTTAAGATTTGAGGAATTGTTCCATGATTTATGTTTCCCGGTAAACCATAGGAGTATGGCATATTCGAGAGATGAAATCAAACCATTTTTGACATGGTAAGATCAAAGGTGTCATTTATAAAACTGCCATTATATTTTAAGGATTAAAGCTTTAGAGACTACCGCTTTTACACTGAAAAGAGCACCATCGTGATCCGTTGAAATGACACCATATAAGTTATGGTTTGGGATAAAACCCAAATTGTATTTTCTTAAATTTTGGTATGCTATGCATAAGTAAAATGTTTACAACCAAAGTTGGATAAGCACGTCTTTGTAGGTTATCCCAAAGAATTTATTGGGAATTTCTCCATAACACCGAGGACAAAAGAGTTTGTTACTTGGAACTTCAAGTTTCTTGAGAAGGAATTTTTCGCGAAAAGTTAAGTGGGGGGACAATAGAACTTTGATAAGGTTGTTGAACCTTAGCTATATGTGCTAAGTAGGCAGCACCGGAAAGTGTCCCGGTGGCGGCCACAATGCTCATGGCTCCCGTGATTACAAAGGTTGTGATCTCGGAGATTAGAGTTCCTATTGAACCGTGTGGGTCGGTGATACATTGCAAATGTATCTATAATTTTTAATGTTCCATGCTTGGTTTTATCCACTTTCTTGTGTTTTGTTCCAACTTTGGAGTACTTTTATTATGATTTCTTGGACTAACCTATTAACAAGAGCCACAGTGCCAGATGCCTGTTTTCTGTTGTTTTTGGTTCCAGAAAAGTCAGAAAATGAATATTCTCGGAATTAGACGGGACAAAAGCCAAAGTGCCTATTTTTCCAGAAGGGATCAAGTGACAGAATATGAGACGGAGATGGGTTCGGGGCCGGCCACACCACCTGGCCGCACGGCCAGGCCTGGCCCACGCCAGGGGGTGGTCTGGCCGACCCCAGCACCCCCTCGGCCTCTCCTTCCGCCTATAAGTTGCCCTCAGTACGAAAACCCTAAGTACCCGATCAAAAATCCACGAAAGATTCTGTAGCCGCTGTCGTCTCTGTCCCTAGATCAGGGGGATCTGAAGCTCTTTCCGGCACCCTGCCAGAGAGGGGAATTCACCCTGGAGGCCTTCTTCATCACCATGCAAGCCTTCGGTGTGATGCGTGAGTAGTTCATCCTTGGACTACGGATCCATGTAGTAGCTAGATGGCTGGTTTCTCCTCCTTTGTGCTTTCATGTTTAGATCTTGTGAGCTCCGTTCATGATCAAGATCATCTATTTGTAATCCATACATGTTGTGTTTGCGGGGATCCGATGGATATTGAGATGCTATTTCAGATTGATTATTGATTCTATCATGTCTTTGTTATTTGTGATCTTGCATGCTTTCCGTTGTTAGTAGCTATCTTGGCCAAGTAGATGCTAGCAACTCCAAGAGTTAGTATTTATGCTTGATAGTGGGTTCATGCCTCTGGTAATCTGGGGAAGTGAGAGAAATCTCTAAGGTACTAGATGTGATGTTGCTACTAGGGAGAAAACAATAATCTTTTGTTCATAGAATAATTGTATTGTTTACCTTACATGCAATTCGTAAAGCAATAATCTGTTGCTTGCAACTTAATACTGGAGGGGGTTCGGATGATAACCTGAAGGTGGATTATTAGTCATAGATGCAGTTGGATGGCGGTCTATGTATAATGTTGTAATGCCTAATCAAGTCGCAAAGGAGTCAAGATGATTAGTATATGAATGTATTGCTTTCTCGGTGTTTGTCAATTGCCACGCTGTAATTTGTTCACCCAGCATGTTATCTATCTTAAGGAGAGCCACCTCTAGTGAACTATGGATCCTGGCCTTTACTTTACATACAATCTACAATCTTTTACTGCTTTGTGTTTACTTTCTGCAAACTTTTACTTCTTTCCATTCGATACGTTTAATCCTTTGTTTTCCGCAAAACACGGTGAGATTGATAACCTCATCGCAAGTTGGGGACAAAGTTCTGTGGTTGTGTTGTGCAGGTCTCCACGTTGCTACTAGCACCGGTAGTGCGCCCTGCCAAAGCTCAGCTAGTAACACCTTTGAGGTGTTTCCTTGCTCCTACTGGTTCGATTAAACCTTGGTTTCATAACTGAGGGAAACTTGCTGTTGTGCTCATCATACCTTCCCCTTGGGTTCCCAACGAGCTCTATATCAACACCACGCACCAAGCACTTTTCTGGGCGCCGTGTATTGAGCCATCAGTCGGTAAGAATCAAATAGTGTGATTTGATAAGAAAGTCATTATTGTTTTGACAATGATGAACCGACTACATGCAAAGAAGCGATGATGGGCCCTGACTCCATAAAATGACTAGAAGTCATAGAATCCGTGATAGTATCCATACACGAGAAATCAAGTTTCTGAACTTGGAAGAACCTCCGGAAAGGCGTGAAGCCTATCGGTCGTGTTTGGATCTATAAAGAAAATAGACATGGATGTTTAACATCTATGAAATAGTCGACATGTCGGAAAGAAGTTTACGGAAATGTTCAAGGAGTTGACTATGCCAAGATTTGATCTTTCATAGCGATATTTAGTCTTGACGGATTAATGTAGCAACCACTACATATAATTTGATATATGGTAGTTTAATAAACAAAACAAGGTTCTTCTAATAGAATGGTTACCTAGGACGTGTACATGACACGGTTCGAAGGGTTTTGTTAATTCAAAGGGTGCTAAAAGGGCATGCAAACTTCAATAGTTGAAGTAAGCATAGCCGAGTTGGAATCTTCACCATGATGAAACTATTAAAAGAGTTTAAATTCATCGGAGATGATGAAGATGCTTGCATTTGCAAGAAATTAAGTGGGAGCGCTGAGACATATTTCTAATACATTATGTATAGAACATATTGTTGATTGGAAATGATGTATCTTGTATTGACACAAGTTAAGAATTTCATTAAAATAAGATTTCGATAAAAGACTTAGGCAAAACCGGAATATTTGGCATCAATATCTATATGGATAGATTGAGGCGCTAATATGGTTGTGCCAGACATACATATATGAGATATTGAAAGGGTTCAATATGGAAACAACAAGAAAGGTTCTTGCTGCATGGAAAGGATTGTATCAAGATTCAAGTGTTTCAACACTTGGTGAGTAAAATCACATAAAGATTTTGATCGATTATACCGTGATATGTATATATCCAGATATGTCCTATGCTCTAAATGTTATGAGCACATACCAGAATGATTCATAAGATGATCATTGGACGATAGTGAAGATATTCTTATGAGCTTTGGAAGAACTAAGAATATATCATGTATAAGTGACAAATAGTTAAAAGGAGTTCATTGTAAAGTGTTACATTGATACTAGTTTTGTCACAAGATACAAATTAAATTTATCTCAATTTAGACTATGGGTGGCACAATGTAATGGAAAGGATGTTCCATGATGGATTTGGATGAGTTCCAAAGTTGAAACATTGTGACGGATACAACAATAAAAGCTAAGTATATGACTGCTATAGTAGCAGCATAGGAAGGCATTTGTGTTAAGTAGTTTGTTATCAAACTAGGTGTGATTCAAAGTGGGCTAATACTATGAAGATATATTGTATGGCAATAATATCAACATATTTTAACCCGAACGAGCTAAAGGTCTCACCAAAGGACCAAATTTATACAATGCCATCTCATTTGAAAATGAGTGGTGCGTAGAGACGCAAAGATATGCAAATACACACGGACCTGAAAGTGCCAGATCTAATGATTATGTTAACCACTAGCTAAAGGTTATATTCAACACCTAGGTGTTGTATATACAAGTTTACAAACTAGATTATTGACTCTAGTGCAAGTGGGAGACTGAAGGAAATATGCCCGAGTGACAATAATAAAGTGGTTATTATCTTATTCCATGTTTATGATAAATATTTATTTTGCATGCTATAATTGTATTAATTGGAAACGTTAATACATGTGTGTTTAATAAACAAAATACAAAGTTCCTAGTACTGCCTCTCATATAAACTAGCTTGTTGATTAACAAGATGATCAAGGTTTCCTGATCATGGACATTGGATGTTGTTAATAACGAGGTCACAATATTGGTGGAATGATGTGATGAACATTCATCCAAAGTATAGCATTACGATCAGAGTCATTATGTTTATATTGCCATAACATGATACGAAGTAATCTTAGTCCTTAGACCATGAGATCATGTTAATTGCTAACGACGTTAAAGGTTCACACGATCACAAGAGTCATCATTGAATATGTGGGAGTCAGTACGGATCTCCAGGTCCCGCTGCTGATTATTGATCGGAGAGGGGTCTCGATCATGTCTGCATTATTCGTGAACCGTAGGGTGACACACTTAAGGGATACCGACACCATTTGGAGCAAATATGTTTCAGATAAAGATTTAAGAAAGCGCTGGAATTATTTCAATAGACACCGAAACTGTTTCGGGTGAAATTGGTTCTGCATGTAATATTGAAATGTTGCAGGGGATTTTATGTGATTGTTTGTTAATTAAAGTAATTAACAAAATTCTGAATAAAGTTTTATTAAATGAGAGAGCATTTAATTTGGAGAAATTTAAGGCATTTAAAGTGGAGACTTTAAAAGAGAATGTGAAGGGGCATTTTAATATGGAGGGGGTTACCACCACATGAATGGGGGAGGTGAAGGGACACCCTCCCCTCCTCCTATAAAAGGCCCCCCTCACATCCCTTTTCCACACACCTCCTCGTGAAGGATCTCTCTCCCCCTCTAGTATTATTCCTCCATGGTCTCGGATTAGCGAGATACATGTTCCCGGTGCCTTTATCTGGAAAGGAGTTGCTGCTTCCGCTGCTTTGCTAGAGCGAGGGAGGGAGGTTGTCGGGGTACCGGACGTGTGTGTGATCACGGATGCACCGCTGCTTTGTGGTGCTAGACTTGGTGGTGCTGGACTTGTTGGAGCTGGATCTGAAGGATGTGCTGGAGCCGAACCTGCTGGACTTCATCACGATCTTGAGATCGGCAAGTGTACGACTACATCAACCACGAGTTCCTACTCGTTAACAAAACTCGTTGTCTTCGAGGGTAAGTTCTCGATGGATGTATGTCCACCCGTTGCTCTGTACCTAGTAGATAGATCTTGGCATATAGTTTTCATCATAGGAATTTTTTTTATTTTCTATGCCGTGGATCCAACACTTTAGTAGTTTAGGACTTGGCTAATGATGATCAACTTGTTGTATACAAGACTTGTATAATTTTCGGGCACTTGTCACTATGTTTGGTTCTAATTGATGTGATGATGTATAATTCTATTTGTACTATTATCTCTGTTTCTATACTACTATGTACCTGTATAAATACCTGTATATGTACCTGTATAAATACCTATATATGTACCTGTATAAATATTTGTATAAATACCTGAGAGCCCTATATTCTATATACATGTACAAAACATAAGTGGCGCATCTTTTTTTCAGCCAGTGGCGCATACAACATCAGTGGCGCATTTGGATATATGTTCCACTGGTAAAACATCAATGGCACATATTGTAGATGTCCACTGGTTGTTCTACTATCAATGGTGCATATTTGATATGCGCTATTGATACTTAATTATCAGTGGCGCATCCCATATGCGCCATTGGTAGCAAAAAATATGCTCCACTGGTAAGCAATTCTCCACTAGTGATGGGTAACCTAGCCAGCAGACAACGACACGCGGGCCCCGGTCATGACACGACCTGAGTCAGATGTCTTCTTATATGTTGGCTTCCATATAATTCTACAACAATTTAAGAAAACTCCTTATTTTGCTAGAATGACAATCGTGTATTCATATATTCCTCCAACAATGTTATTCTTTACCCGAAAAAAATTTCAATGTTTTTCATGACAAATTATATGACAGTGGCTTCACAAGGTGCCCTAATTTATTAGTTTTTCAAAATAGAAACTATATACCTATAAGCATTGAAAATATTCTTACGGAAATAAACACAACACGCACTGTTAGATAAAGGTTAATGCATGATATAATGTAAAATGAACAAAGTTAACTATCCATTACCTCCATGGTGATGCTTGTTTTGTTTGAATTTTCTTGAGAGTTACAGCTGAAACATCAAGCTATAGTAAATTAACTCGAGGGGCAATAGAAAACTGTAAGGTTATACAAATTTAGTTGAGGGGCATTTCAAAACCGTCAAGTTATAGTGCTTTAACTTGAGAGGTAAAGTGCTACCATCAACAAAGTGCGATTAAACTGAGTAGCATTCCAAAACCGTCAAGTTAAAAGTATTAAGTTGAGTGGCATTTCAAAACCGCCAAGTTATAGTGCTTTAACTTGAGAGGTAAAGCGTTACCGTCAACAAAGTACGATTAAACTGAGTGGCATTTTAAAACCGTCAAGTTAAAAGTATTAAGTTGAGAGGCATTTCAAAACCGTCAAGTTAAATTGATTTAACCTGAGCGGCAAATTTTTACTATCAACTAAATATATTTCATTGAGGTCCCACCGCGGGCACGTCAAAGAAATCCAGCTCCGTCAAGGACCTGAGGTTTTCTGGTAGTGGTGTCACGGGTTTGTATGTACGTTTGTAGGGTTTTTTTAACCACCGGTCAGTTTGATTTGATTTTTTAATGTTTGAGGTATATTGATCCGAGTACATGTAAGTTTGTGAGTTCTCTTATCACAGACCAGTTTTTTTTACCGGAGATCGATCAGTGTTAGCCTCCCGTTCCTGTAGGTGCAGGGCCGGCTCTTTATTTTGCGAGGCCCTAGGACGAAGCTGACCACATAGGCCCCTAATGCTAATATATATGTTGCTTATCTAAATACATAGACACATATATATGTCATATATATGTCTCACTTTTAATTGCAAAATATTAAAAGTTAACATCAAACCACACACTTTTTGTCCGAGGTGTCTATAAATAATTGTTAAGTACATAAGCAATGTCATATAACGATAGAAAAATATAACAAATTAGTATTCCTAGCTAGTTTGATGACATCAAACAAGAACAAAATTCTAATGAGTCCATTTTCAATAATGCTTCAATGCTTATAAATATCTTCTTCAGGCATTTCTAGGTGGAAAACATTGAGGAGAATCTCAAGGTCATTGTTGTCCAAGATAGGTAACCGATACATTTGATAACGATCTATGGCTGTAACAAATTGAAGAATCCATGCCAACATCAAATCATTGTGCAGAAATTAAATAAATTATTCATAGCGCTAGAACCCTAATCTAAAACGTAACATCCTGATGCTTTTCTTACTGGCCAATGCGTCAAAGCGACAAGGATTGACTGCCATCAGATCATGGCTTCATCGGCAACTATACCAACTATACGTACCATACCAGGGGTACAGGGATGAGCAGGGCCATGAAGAGCAGGACGAGGCGCGGATGAAATTCCCCAACAAATTTTTCAATTCTCAAACCCCAATGGGGTCAGAGCCTCAGGGGCTCGGTGTGATCTCCAGGCAGCCAAGGCGATCAGGCAATTGGGTCGGACAACAAGGGAGAGGCCGAGACGAAACCAATGTCAAGAACAGCCCCTGATTGATTATTTGAGATCAATCGCTGCTTGTGGTTTGCCGTTTCCTCTCCCGATCGCGCGTGGAGCCATGTCGTCTGTTTGTTTTCTCTACATGATCGCTCGCTCCGTGAGTTTCCTGGGCCTTTGCTACCAAAAAGATTTTCAACCCTGCAAAAACAAGCAGCTGGACAGGGACTACATAAGAGCATGCGGTCATGGGCCCCTCCTAGGCGTGGGCCCTTGGGCGACGCCCAAGTTTGCCATGGGTCAGCGACGGGGCTGCGTAGGTGTCCGTGCCCGTCGTGGCTTAAAAGAACCAAGACGCTCTCAAAAAAAATCTCAGCCGTTATAATCCGGTTCGACTATACGATTAACGGGTCAGACAATTTAGCCTGTGTGGATTAACGTGGTGTGTCCAAACAAGCTCTTATATTGCTTTTAGTATATACTACTTCCTCTGTCCCAAAATAAGTGACGTGGGTTTGTCTAAATTCGGATGTATCTAGACACGTTTTAGTATATAGATACATGCGAATCTAGACAAATTCAAGTCACTTATTTTGGGACGGAGGGAGTAATAGATATCAGAATCATAGCTAGAGGAAGTATCATAAATTCAATGTTTTCTGGTAGGGACCAAAAAAGATAATCTTAGCCGAAAACTATGGCCGAGTTTGAAATTCACAGAATGACGCTACTAAAATAAATAAATCAAGTTGAAACCATGCTATTGGTTTTTGTGTACTGGGTTTTAGTTGTGTCATAGCTCAAGGAACTGGAACGCGAATCGCTAATTCCATTTCCATGGGAGACTCTTTCGGTATAGCTGAATTCCAGTTCTGCAAGTGTATGGTTAATTGCTGGGACCCAAATGAGGGGCCGGGGCATTTCATTTTCATAAAAGAATACATTTAAAAGAGAATAAATGACATACTGCGAATATGATCAAGACTTTTGAAACTTCCACTCAAAATTCTCGTCAATTTTTCAAAATTTATAAATTTCGATTAGGTTCTAACATAATCCAAAAAGCAAATGTTAAATCCTGCGAGGATCCATGAAATAGGCATGTTGAGTGACACGGCCACCTACATGGATAGCAAGTGCCGTTCGGACGAGGCATGTACAAGACGACATATTTGAATTCGTGACACAAAGCCAGTCATCCTTTTTATATTTTCCAAATCTCGACATTTGAAAGGGTGTCCAAGAAAAATGCTATTGTAGCAATTTCTAGCAGCTCATACTGTTTCATCAAGTTCTGGATAAGACATAGTTAGTTTCGTATATGTTGTTCTCTCATTGCCAAATGAAGGGGTGTGGGGGGGGGTTGTTTCGGTACAGAGCAATAAACTTGTAGCAATTTCTAGCAGCTGATAGCACTATTCCATCAAGTTGTGGATAACATATAATCAGTTTCCTAATTAGCTTATCACCAATCTCCGTCCTTGTTCTCCGCTAGCAGGACTGCCGCTCCACGCCCAGAGGGAGAGGGCATGCGGTCCTCTCTGGCGACAACATGGTCGGTACCGTGCGACAATGTTAAGTGGTGTCATAAGGAGGCTTTGGTGGCTCCTCTAGTTTGTAGTCTTAGGTGTTTTTTCAGGGTGTGGCTACCCCTGTATTTCTTTTGTTCATTTTTTATCTACTTTGTAAAAGTTTTTTCTCATCACTTTGTATCGGTTTGGCCTTGTGGCTTTATTTGTAAAGATGGGAGAAAGGCTATTACAAGGAATTTTCTTAACACAAAAGTTTGTTATCTTGTTCTTTAGTTTCTACCAATCTCAAGATTTTCAAAGCCCTCCAAGAAAATACCATGATGGCCTCATCAATGTAAATTTTCTTTACCCCACCACGTCAAGGTCATATAAACTCCTAGATACATGCGGGATAGAAATGACACATGAGAAAAGGCTCGTAGAAGGAGACAAGAACATTTGTGCTTCCCTTTGTAAGCCACATATAGTATTGCTAGTTATACCAAGTACACTATCCCTTTGCGTTTTGATTTGTTTCATCGGTCTCTTTTGGTCATAAGGATGACAGGCTTTGGGAACCAGAAGTTCACTCCTGGAATGCTTGTGTGTATGGAATTCCTCTAGCAGATAGCTAACAAGCAAGCTTTCTCGTCTATGCGGCCATGCTCCAACCGACAATAATAGAAGCTAGCTCCTCTAGGAATGTATAGACGATGCTCACCTTGACGATCTTAGTTCATGTATCTCTTATAAGGCTTGCGAGCTCCCTACCTCTGACGGCATAGGTTGTCGCCTCTTTTCATAATTGTTCGCGGTACTACATCGATGTCAAGCAGAGGCTGGTCGTTTTCGGCTTCCAGGTCATCGGTGCAGTGCTCACTTTGTCCTGCCATGGATGAAATTGAGGAGGTGAGACTATGAGTGAGATTAAATCTTCACATGCTGTACGTGAACATTACATTATTGTCAAAGGGTAGAGTGGAATCATCTACGCGATCACTGAATCACAAATCTTGCAACAAGAGATTTGTGCACAGCTCATACCACTATTACATCAAGTTGTGGATAAACAAAACATATTCCGTTTCGTGATTTAGTTATCACCAATCTCCTTCCTCGTGTCCGCTAGCAGGACTGACGCTCCACGTCTAGAGCAAAAGGTCATGCGGCCCTCTTCTGCTACAACTTGGTGGGTACCCTGCAATGATGTCTAGTAGTTTCACAAGGAGGCTTTGGTGGCACATCTAGTTTGTAGTCTCAGGTGTTTCTTCATGGTGTGGCTACTCCTGTATTTCTTTATTCATGGTGATCTGCTTGTTAAAAGGTTTCTCTCATCAATTTATATCGGTTTGGCCGTGTGCCTATATTTATAAAGTTTGGAGAAAGCATGTTACAAGAAGTTTTCTTAACACAAAAGTCCATTATATTGTTCTTAGTTTATACCAACCTCAGGGTTGTTAGCGTAAAACCACCACTTTCTAGCTAAAATTTCGAAAAAACACCAATTTGATGTCTCGCGTCAAAATGTCCATTATCTTGTTCTTTAGTTTCTACCAATCTCAAGATTTCCAAAGCACACCAAGAAAAATACCATGATGGCCTCATCAATGTATTTTTTCTTTACCCCCACTATGTCAAGGTTATATAAACTCCTAGATACATGCGGGAAAAAAACGACACATGATAAAAGGCTCGGAGAAGGAGACAAGAACATCTTTATTTCCTTTGTAAGCCACATATGTTGTATTGCTACTTATGCCAAGTACATTGTCCCTTTGCGTTTTGATTCGTTTCATCGGTCTCTTTGTACATGAGGTTGGGAGGCTTTGGGAACAAGAAGTTGAGTTTAGGAATGCCTGCGTGTATGGATTGGCCACATTGTCCCGGCACATCCTCGCAAGTAGCTAGTGCGTGCTAGCACTTGTCAACTGAGGCGCTTCCTGTACCTCGTTTCCACGTTTTTGTATGAACCCGTAGATCGAGCTGTCCTAGCATCTCGAACTCGTGGCATTCCGACGCATCAAAGTCCAAGATATAAAGCGGTGTCCAGCCGTCTAGGTATGGTCTAGGCGCCCGGGCGATGGCTGCTACCGTTTCGCCTAAGAAATTCCGTTGTGGGTTCAGCCAATTAATTCCTGTTTGTTTGCGTGCTCTAGATAGAATATTGTTCGCCCGCTTATTGCTGGAGTAGTTCGTTCGGATTGGTTCGTGCGAGAAGCCAGACCGATGAAGTCCTGATGCACGGCGCAGAGTCGGGCACTGGGCACTGGTTTTGCTTCGTTTGTTCTTGGGAACGTGGGACGGCCGGGCCAGTGATTAGGATGCATGTACATGCCTCTCCACGTCCAGGTTTGCGCTCTTTTTTCCTTATGTTCTTTTCTTCTTCTTTTCTATTTTCCTTAGTTTAGTTTCTGATACTGGTTCTACTTTAAGTTATTGTATCTTTTTCTTTTAATTTTCTATTTTTTTATTTTAATTTATTTCATTTGGCCTTTCTCTTGTAGCATGGATGGGTTCCATGAGAGCAATTTTTTATGTTCCATGTGTAATTGTGATTTGTTTTACGAGTGCTATTTTTTTTTGAAAAGGCTATCTATTAAGACCAGCAAGCCGTCTCATTAAAAACCTTTCAGTCCCTTTCGGTACCCTAGAAGGAAAAGATTGCGTCTGAAACTTACTGGCCTGAAACCAAGTCAATTACAATCATGGGTGATGAGCTCCGACACGCAGGAAGGAGCAGCACCACCAAGGAAACCATTAAGCCCTGACTTGCCTTATTGTGCAAGCACATGCGCTGCACTATTACTAGTTCGGTCCACCTTACACACAGTAATATTTCCAAAAATCCTAAGGAGGTCCCGAGCTTCGTTGTAGATGGCCCAACCACCAGATAGTTCCTTGTCCGAACTTGCTATGCCTTGTACTACTCTTAGACAGTCTGTTTCCACCATCGCCTTGCCTGCCCCTAGAGATATGAGGTGTTTAATACCACATACACAGGCTTGTAGCTCAGCTTCTTCCGCACTCGCACAGGGGTGGACATGCTTCCACTCGGAGAGGGTGACCTGACCCGAGTGATCACGAATGATGATCCCCAGCCCTGCCATCTTCGATGCTTCATCCCAGCCCACATACACATTAGCCTTTAGCTCACCTTCTAGCGGGGGAGCCCACCTGGGAGTATTTAGCGGATCGTCCAGAATGCTTTGGTCGTGTACCTGCAGGCCACGAGCAATAGAAAAAGACCGGAGATAGTTAGCACTAAACGAGGCAGATGCCGAGATTGACGCCTTCCCGTCGCCATGGACCACATTGTTCCTATGGTGCCACACGCGCCACAACAAAAAGATGGGTTTCGAGCGGGTGTCCTTTGGTATGCTGCTGAGGAGGTGCAATATCCATTCCTTCCCCCTTGTTGAAAGATCTCTTCAGGTGGAAGCTCCCAATGTTTCCGAGTCTCATCCCGGAGGGCATGAGCCAGAGTACAGCGAACAAGGGCATGATGACTATCTTCAACTTCCTGGCCACACACGGAACATATAGGTTCAATCATTTTAATGCGTTTCTTAAGCTCAGAGAGCACATCCAGACTGTCTGTTGCCGCTCTCCAGGCCAAAATTCTAAGCTTCTGTGGTACCACAGCCTCCCACACAACCTTCCAGATAGTACGATCGCTAGACGGTTCCGAACTAGACTGCCCCTGTGAATTGCGCTGGATGATGGGATTAATACCCAAGCGGTAAGCAGAACTTACCGTGAAGACGCCATTCTTTTCGTAATTCCAGGCGACAAAATCCTCCGTAGCTATAATAGAGAGGATCACTGCAGCATCCGCGCCTGAGCAGCAAGCACGAATCGCCACTTCATTCCAAGATTGAGTAGTAGGATCAATAAGCTCCGAAACCCATCTCATCCGGGAATTATTTTTCCTTCCTTCCACTTTCATAGCATCAGCCCGCTGTAGCCAATTATCTCTGAAGATCCTCACTTTTGAGCCAGAACCAATTCGCCAAATGATTCCTTGCTTCAGTAGGTCTAGGCCATACACAATTCCTTGCCAAGTTTGAGATTGGTTCTTTATAAAAGCAGTGTCCCACAGGTCACCGGAAGGGTAGTAATCTTGCACATAAACTGTCGGGATATTGTATGAGTCACCAAGCTTGTCTTGCCAGTAGTGCTTGGTTGAAAATGCGCAAGTCTCTAAATCCAACACCACCCTGTGATTTTGGGCACGTAATTTTGTCCCAAGACCTCCAATGCATCTTGCGTCTGTTCTCCTCACCCCCACCAAAAATCACGAATAATGTGGGTAAGCTTCTTGATACGTCCATTTTGCATCACTATTCTATGTATTAATTCACTATTATTTATTGATATATTTCGTATTGAGAGGTGATACTTATGTTATTTCATCTGTTTTTGCATGGTTGATCACTTTTGGAGCATGGACCGCTGCAGTCGGGATTCTGATGGAAAAGGTGCTATTTGGAGGCAAAATTCGCGAAGATTAGAAAATCCGGGAAAATATACGGAAAATCCTATTTTTCCAGAAGACTAAGGATGTCATAAGACGGAGTGGAGATGGGCCACGGGGGGCCCATATCACCCCCTGGCGCGGGCAGCCCTAGGTCGCGCCAGCAGGTGGTGTGGCCACCCTGGCCCACTCCAGCCTCTCCCCTCTAGCATATATCATCCTCCCGAAACCCTAAGACTTGGGAAGCGACCACAGAAAGATTCCGCCGCCTCTGCGGGGCGGAAAACACCAAGAGAGAAAGATCTCGCCGGCAGACAGATTTCTGCCAGGGGAATTTCTTCCCGGAGAGGGGAGATCGTCGCCATCAACACCACCATCAAGCTGGACTTCATCGGGACCATCATCATCATCATCATCATCACCACCATCATCATCATCAGCAGTACCTTCATCACCATCTCCATATTGCTGTAACAATTGCGTTGAATCTTGCATAGTTCATAGGGGAAACTTTCCCGGTGTTGATTACTCTTTGTAGTTGATGCTATTGAGTGAACCATTGAATTATTGTTTATATTCAGATTGTTATACATCATTATTCCATCTCTGATCATGGTCCATATGATGTCTTGTGAGTAGTTCGTTTTGTTCTTGAGGACATGGGAGAAGTCTTGTTGTTAGTAGTGGAGTGGTGTTGAGAAAGATTCAATAGTTTGATATTTAAGTTGTGGTGTACTTCTTCTAGTGGTGTCATGTGAACGTCGATTACATGACACTTAACCTATATGGGCCTAGGGGAATGCATTGTGTATTTGGCTACTAATCGTAGGGGTTGCCGGAGTGACAGAAACCTGAACCCCCGTTAGGAAACCATTGCACAAGGGACGTAAGGGTCTTAGAGTTTAAAGCTGTGGTTAGGTTTTTACCTTAATTACTTTCTTGTACTTACGGATGTTTGCATGGGGTATAATCACAAGTATGTATTAGTCCTAGGAAGGTCGGTACATTAGCACAGGTTCACCCACACAACACTTAGCAAGCTAAAGAATATTAATCAACTATATGAAGCAAAAGCACTTGACAGTCTTCCCATGTGTCCTCAAGAACATTTGGTCATCTTAAGTAATACATCCGGCTTGTCCTTTGCTGCATAAAGGATTGGGCCACTTGTTGCATTTATTCCTATTGTCTTTTGTTTACTCGTACTTTGTTTACTTGCTTTATCAAAACCCCCTAAAAATCTGTTTGCTAAGTACTTGTAGAGAATTCCTGATCCATACCACTAGCCAGCACCTTCTGCTCCTTGTTGGGTTCGACACTCTTACTTATCAAAAATACTGCGATACACCCCTATACTTGTGGGTCATCAAGACTATTTTTTGGCGCCATTGCCGGGGAGTGAAGCGCTATTGGAGAGTGGAACTAGTCAAGGAAACTTCTACTGTGAGTATTGTTTACTTATGTTAGTTGCTTTATTTTCATTATGGATAATTCGCTGAGTTTCATATTTGGTAATGCTACTACCACTGCTAAGGTAGTAGATAAACCACCACCTGCTGAGAATGATGCTTTTAAAATACCTACAAGAATTATTGATCGTGTTATGGATAACTACTATGTTGGGGATGGAACTGTCCATCCCGGTGATCACTTACTCTTTATACACGAATTATGCAGGTTGTTTAAGTGTGCATGTATTACTACAGATCAAGTTAAGAAGAAGTTATTCTCATTATCACTGAAAGGAAGAGCTGAGGAATGATATAAGCTGCTGAAGAATGGTCAAGCTCTAGAATGGGAGGAAATAGTGCCTCTCTTTTATTCAAAGTTTTATCCTCCTAGTGAGATTCATAAAGATCGGAATCAAATATACAACTTTTGGCCTCTTGATGGAGAGAGTACAACCCAAGCTTGGGGGAGATTGAAGTTACTAATGCTTAAATGTCCCATTCATGAGCTCCCCAACAATATTATTATCAATAACTTTTATGCAAGGCTTTCTCTTCATGATAAGGATTTATTAGAAGCTTCTTGTGCTGGATCATTCACTCGCATGGAAGAAGAAGCTAAATGGGATATTCTGGACCGTATTCAAGACAATGCTGAAGCTTGGGAGAATGACAAAGGAAGAAATTCGGGTATAAATTATGATTATGAATGATTTGAATCTTTTATGGAAACTGATGACTTTCAAAATATTAAAAATGCTTATGGTCTTGATTTACAAGTTATTACGAATTGCTTTAGAGCTTTTGCTTCTTATATTGAAATTCCAAAAAGGGGATGGAATAAGTACCATGCACCTTATAAAGATATTGTTGACTGTGTTCCTGTTGGGAGCACTGAGTGTTGCATTATTGATCATATCTTACCTGAACCTTATATCGAGAAGATTCCCTTTCCAAATAAGGTAAAGGATCATCCTATGATAACTAATGTAATCACTAAAAGTGAAAAGAGAACTGTAAAACCTGATGAACAAATAAACTTTGAACCTATGGTAGCAATTGTGAAAGACCTTGTCACTAAAAGCATAGAAGAGGGACACGTAGTATTTTGTGAGGATGCTTCTAATATTGTTTCACATCCTAATAGAACTAAAAAAGCTAGTGTTCCTGTGCTTTCTGTTAGAATTGGCGATCATTCTATTATGGTTTATGTGATATTGGTGCAAGTTCCAGTGCTATTCCTTATGAGCTTTACAGAGAAATTATGCATGAAATCAGTCCCTGCGAATTGGAAGAGATTGATGTGGTTATTCACCTTGCTAATAGAGAGACCATCTTTCCAATTGGTATCGTACGAGACGTGGAAGTTCTTTGTGGTAAGATCAAGTATCCTGCTGATTTTCTAGTACTTGGTTTAGCTGCTAGTAAAACTTATCCTATCATTTTTGGTAGACCTTTCTTGAGTACTTGTGGAGCTATTATTGATTGCAAGAGGGAGAAAATCTTGACTAAGTTTGATGGGGAATCTTATGAGTTTAATTTTTCGAAATTTGCTAAAGAACCTTGCGAAGAGGAAACCCATAATGAGGATTTTAGAGTTGAACAACTTGCTTCTATCTCTCTTGCTCCTAGCAATGCTTTGCAGCAATTTATGGAAGATCACGAAAGTGAGATCTTGATGGAAGAAAGGAATGAGATTGACGAGATTCTCCGTCGTCAACCCTAGATGCTAAAGCATGACTTGCCTGTAGAAGACTTGGGTACCACGTTGCCACCTAAAAAGGATCCGCTTTTGATCTAAAACCTCTCCCTGATGATCTTAAATATGCTTATATTGATGATAAAAAGATATATCATGTTATTATTAGCTCTAAACTTTCAGGAAAGGAAGAAGAAAGGTTGTTGGAGGTTTTGAAGAAACACCGAGGAGCTATGGGCTATACTCTGGATGATTTAAAAGGGATTTCACCTACTATATGTCAGCATTCTATCAACATAGAACCATATGCGAAGCCAGTAGTGGAGCACCAACGACATTTAAATCCTAGGATGAAGGAAGTGGTAAGGAATGAGGTATTGAAACTCCTTGATGCTGGTATTATTTACCCTATTGCTGATAGTGAATGGGTTAGTCCTGTTCATTGTGTTCCTAAAAAGGGAGGTATTACCGTTGTTCCTAATGATAATGATGAGCTTATTCCTCAAAGAATAGTGGTAGGCTATAGGATGTGCATAGATTTTAGGAAAGTTAATAAAGTTACTAAGAAAGATCACTACCCGCTTCCTTTTATTGATCAAATGTTGGAAAGGTTGTCTAAAAAGAGCCATTTTTGTTTTCTTGATGGTTACTCTGGTTTCTCTCAAATTGCTGTTAAACAACAAGATCAAGAAAAAACTACTTTTACTTGCCCTTACGGAACTTATGCTTATAGACGTATGCCTTTTGGTTTATGTAATGCTCCTGCTACTTTTCAAAGGTGCATGTCTGCTATCTTTCATGGTTTTTGTGAGGAAATTGTAGAAGTGTTCATGGATGACTTTTCTGTCTATGGAACTTCTTTTGATAATTGTCTGCATAACCTTGATAAAGTTTTGCAGAGATGTGAAGAAACTAATCTTGTTCTTAATTGGGAGAAATGCCACTTCATGGTTAATGAAGGAATTGTTCTTGGGCATAAAGTTTTTGAAAGAGGCATAGAAGTTGATAGAGCTAAGGTTGAGGCAATTGAGAAGATGCCATGTCCAGGAGACATCAAAGGTATTCGTAGTATCCTTGGTCATGCTGGTTTCTATAGGAGGTTTATTAAAGACTTTTCTAGGATATCAAAACCCCTCACTAATCTTCTTCAAAAAGATGTACCCTTCGTTTTTTATGATGATCGTAAGGAAGCTTTTGAAACTCTCAAGAAGGCTTTAACTATAGCCCCTATTGTTCAATCACCTGATTGGAGTTTACCCTTTGAAATAATGTGTGATGCTACTGATTTTGCTCTAGATGCTGTCCTTGGGCAACGTATTGATAAATAGTTAAACGTTATCCATTATGCTAGTAAGACTCTAGACGCTGCTCAAAGGAATTATGCTACTACTGAAAAGGAACTTCTAGCTGTTGTTTTTTGCTTGTGATAAGTTTAGGCCCTATATTGTAGACTCAAAAGTCACCATTCATACTGATCATGCTGCTATTAAATACCTTATGACGAAGAAGGATGCTAAGCCTAGGCTTATTAGATGGGTGCTGCTTTTACAAGAGTTTGATCTACATATAGTAGATAGGAAGGGTGCTGAAAACCCTGTAGCTGATAATTTATCTCGATTGGAAAACATCTCTTTTGACCCTATGCCTGTTAATGATAGTTTCCCAAATGAACAGTTAGCTGCAGTAGGGGAAAGCTCGCGAGGGAGCCCTTGGTACGCTGATTATGCTAACTTTATTGTCTCCAAGTATTTGCCTCCAACTTTTACAACTCAGCAAAGAAGGAAGTTCTTCTATGATTAAGGCATTATTTTTGGGATGACCCACACTTATACAAAGAGGGAGTGGATGGTATTATGCGAATATGTGTTCCATAATATGAACAAAAGGAGATATTGCATAAATGTCATGGTAGTGCTTATAGAGGACATCATGCAGGAGATAGAACTGCACAAAAGGTGCTACAATCAGGTTTCTACTGGCCTACCCTTTTTAAAGATGCAAGAAAATTTGTTTTATCTTGTGATGAATGTTAGCATGTTGGTAATATTTCTAGATGCAATGAAATGCCTATGAACTACTCTCTAGTTATTGAACCTTTTGATTGCTGGGGATTCGACTTTATGGGTCCTTTCCCTCCTTCGAAAGGTTACACTCATATTCTTGTTGCCGTTGATTATGTTACTAAGTGGGTAGAAGCCATTCCTACAAAGAGTACTAACAGGGAGACTTCTCTAAAAATGCTTAAGGATGTTATCTTTCCTAAGTTTGGGGTGCCTAGGTATCTCATGACTGATGGGGGTTCTCATTTCATTCATGGTGGTTTTAGGAAGACCCTTGCTAAATATGATGTTAATCATAGAATTGCTTCAGCTTATCACCCCCAAACTAGCGGGCAAGTAGAGTTATCAAATAGAGAAATTAAATCCATCTTGCAAAAGACTGTTAATAGGTCTAGAAAAAACTGGGCTAAGAAGTTGAATGATGCTTTATAGGCTTATAGAACTGCTTACAAAAATCCTATGGGGATGTCTCCTTATAAAATGGTTTATGGGAAAGCTTGTCACCTACCCTTAGAATTAGAACACAAAGCTTACTGGGCAGTTAAAGCACTAAATAGAGATTGTAAGCTCGCTGGTGAGAAAATATTACTTGACTTAAGTTCTTTAGATGAATGGAGGAGTGAAGACTATGAAAATTCTAGGCTATTTAAGGAAAAAGTTAAAAGATGGCATGACAAGCGAATACTTAAGAGAGAATTTCATGTTGGTGAGAAAGTTCTATTGTATAGGTCTCGTCTCAGATTTTTTGCAGGAAAGCTACTGTCAAAATGGGAAGGACCTTTCATTATAGAAGAAGTATACCGTTCAGGAGCAATAAACATTTCTTCTTTAAAAGATAATACTACACAAGTAGTGAATGGACAGCGACTCAAACACTATATTGCTAGAGATTCTTACAATGAAGATGTTGATGCCTTTCAAGTTATAACTCTAGAGAAATTCATCGAGGACCAAATTCAGAGACCTCCAGAGTCTGTTTTCAAATAGGTAACAGTTCTGGTAAGGAAAGTTCCGTGAAAATACAATCCAACTATATTTTTGCAGTTTTCAGTCAATAAGGAAAGTTACGAAGCGAAAAAGGGACGGAACCGGAGCCAGGGTGGCCCACACCACCCTGTGGCGCGGGCCCACCCCTGGCCGCGCCACCAGGTGGTGAGGCCACCCCAGACTCCGCCTCTAGCCCGTTTTCACCCAGTACCTTCCTCTTGTTATGAAACTTCGTAATATATAACCCCCCCGGATCTTCCGAGGTTCGTGTATCGTGTTTTCATCGTGTTTTTGTTTCGATCTGTTTCTGCCAGGTAGAATCCCAGATTTGGAGCCACAATGTCTTCCACTGGATTAGCCCGGGGAGATTCCTTAGAAGATATCATCAACCCATACATGAGAGAGTTGAAGATTCATCCCAAGGAGTTGTTGCTCGAAGATGGGGAGGTCCGGATTAAAAAGGTTCAAGGCCCTAAAGGTAAAGGAAATCTGGAGGACAGGATGGAAGCACTGGAGCAAGAAGTCTTTAGGTACAAGAAGATGGTGGAGCGCGAAGTGGATATCATCCATAAGATTTGTTTTGAACTCATCACTGAGCACCAAAAGGAGACTGCTGAACTCAAAGACGAAGTCCTCTCACTCCGCCAAACAACCAACGAACTGCAAGCACAGTTCTATGACGTTCAAAATCAAAATTGTGAGTATGAGGCTAGGTTTAAACGCATAAGTGCTGCTGCAAGTTTCAGGATGCTGGAAACCACGATGTCCTTTGTTGATGGGAAGCCCTTAACCTGGAAGTCGGACGGATATGAGAGGATACCACCACCACCGAAAGAGTAATTCATCATCAGGTTTGGCATCCCCTTGGTTTGTTCCAAGCTTGGGGGAGTGTCGCGGTATCACATCACTATCTTCTATCTTTTTACCTTTTTAGTAGAGTCATACCATGAATAGAGAAGTTATTATGTAGGATGGTTTGCATTATGGAAGTGTCCCCTCTCTCGTTAGATATGTATCACTTGGTGTGAGTTGCCGTTATGGATTATTAATGAGAAGTTCTATCATTTACTCTTTTGCATAGCTTATATTAGTTTTCAATTCGTGGTTATATGATTGATCTTGTTGTTAGTATTGGTATCACTTTGGGATCATTGAGTTAATTTAGTTGGTTTTGGCAAACCTGGCTCGGTCAGTGGCAACACTATTTTTGAGAGTTGAAAGAAAAGATAAAAGTACTCTAAAAGAAAAATTATTTCATCATCTTTCTTTCTTGATTTGCTCATAAGTCTAGTATTCTCTAGTTAAGATCTTTTGTGCTTTCAAGGAAGATCGCATGTTTGTTTTTATCACTTGTATGTTTGTTTGTTTCCTTCAACTCTTGTACTTGCTACCCAGCCTTGCTAGCCAAAAACCTGTACTGAGAGGGAATTCTTCTCGTGCATCCACTCCTTTAAACCAAAACCTTTGCCATTTGTGTCCACCATACCTACCTATTAGCATTATTGCTATTCCAAGTAAATTCTTATTTTATCTACCTCCCAAATTAAACTTGTTATGTGAAAATTAGTGATTAAAGCTCTCATGAACTTGATGGCACACTTTACTTTCTTGCACTTAATAAACTTGAACCTTTGTGCTCACCTATGTTGCGTATATGCTTGCGCTTTGTAAGTTGTGAATTAGCAGAACCATGTTGTCATGGGGAACGCTTTCAACATTGCACTGGTACTTTGTACCAAGTTGATATCATGTTCTTTTGTCTATGGATGTCGTCGGTGTGAAATGAAATGGGAGCTTGTAAGTCCATGGAGTTATGCATATGTGTTAGAGAAACGCCTGGGCCGCTGGTCTAATCCATGATGACATGGTGGAAACCTGCTGCGTAACCATAACGAGCATCTATGAAGCATTCTTCTTATAAAAAAAAGAGTCTGATATTGAAAAGAAAAAAAGAGAAAAAGAAAAAAAAAAGATTATGAAAAGAGGAAAGATAGAAAAAAGCACCATATTCCCATGGTAAATAAGAAGATTGCTGAGATGCTTGTTGTCTGCTTGCCTTGTCATTTTGATATGGGGATTCTTCCGTATCATCGGGCAAGGGGTACCCTGTTGGCAGTTCTCTATGATACACATATGCTTACAATGAAAAGAACTTACCCGTGACTAAACTTAAGTAGCATGAGGAGCGGCCCTCGTATTCAAGGGACATAAGATTCTCAACTTACAACTTGTCAATGCATATCCTCATATTTGATCACTTTAAACTTAATCACCTAAAGATGCCTATGATAGGGGCAATGAGAGCTCAAAGCTAGTAAGTATCATAATTTTTGGGAGCTCTTTATGACACTTGCAATCCCTGCTTCCCTCTGCGAAGGGCCTTTCTTTTACTTTGTAGTTGAGTCAGTAAACCTACTCCCTTCTATCTCAGCAAGTAGTTTGAGTTGTTGTGTTTCATTCATTCATATGATGATTTATTCAATCATGTTTCTTATGTTCATTGTTTTGCACATTGCTCTTATCTTGATGTTTACTACTTTGAAAGCTATCATTGAAAACCAGCTATTTGTGAACTCCAGTGAATTATCAACTATTCTTCGACCAAGAGCTAAGTTTGCCATTACGAATTATGATTCACTTTATGTATCTTTATTGTGTTTCCTTTACTCATTGCAAGTTGAGTTATATAATAGTGAGTTGTCTTCTATTATGATCTATGTATTAATGAATGTGATGCTTTTTGTCTGTATTCTTTTATCGACTCTTCACTCCATAAACCTGAGGTCATGTTTATTGAGCTCACTTTCGCTTGGGGACAAGCGAAGTCTAAGCTTGGGGGGAGTTGATACGTCCATTTTGCATCACTATTCTATGTCTTAATTCACTATTATTCATTGATATATTTCGTATTGAGAGGTGATACTTATGTTATTTCATCTGTTTTTGCATGGTTGATCACTTTTGGAGCATGGACCGCTGCAGTCAGGATTCTGATGGAAAAGGTGTTGTTTGGAGGCAAAATTCGCGAAGATCATAAAATCCGGGAAAATATACGGAAAATCCTATTTTTCCAGAAGACTAAGGATGCCAGAAGATGGAGTGGAGATGGGCCACAGGGGGCCCACACCACCCCCTGGCGCGGGCAGCCCTAGGCCGCGCCAACAGGTGGTGTGGCCACCCTAGCCCACTCCAGCCTCTCCCCTCTAGCGTATATCATCCTCTCGAAACCCTAAGACTCGGGGAGCGACCACAGAAAGATTCCGCCGCCTCTGCGGGGCGGAAAACACCGAGAGATAAAGATCTCTCCGGCAGACAGATTTCTGCTGGGGGAATTCCTTCCTAGAGAGGGGAGATCGTCGCCATCAACACCACCATCAAGCTGGACTTCATCGGGATCATCATCATCATCACCACCATCATCATCAGCAGCACCCTCATCACCATCTCCATATTGCTGTAACAATTGCGTTGAATCTTGCATAGTTCATAGGGGAAACTTTCCCGGTGTTGATTACTCTTTGTAGTTGATGCTATTGAGTGAACCATTGAATTATTATTTATATTTATATTGTTATACATCATTATTCCATCTCTGATCATGATCCATATGATGTCTTGTGAGTAGTTCGTTTTGTTCTTCAGGACATGGGAGAAGTCATGTTGTTAGTAGTGGAGTTGTGTTGAGAAAGATTCAATAGTTTGATATTTAAGTTGTGGTGTACTTCTTTTAGTGGTGTCATGTGAATGTCGACTACATGACACTTCACCTATATGGGCCTAGGGGAATGCATTGTGTATTTGGCTACTAATCATAGGGGTTGCCGGAGTGACAGAAACCTGAACCCCCGTTAGGAAACCATTGCACAAGGGACGTAAGGGTCTTAGAGTTTAAAGCTGGGGTTAGGTTTTTACCTTAATTACTTTCTTGTACTTACGGATGTTTTCAAGGGGTATAATCACAAGTATGTATTAGTCCTAGGAAGGTCGGTACATTAGCACAGGTTCACCCACACAGCACTTAGCAAGCTAAAGAAGATTAATCAACTATATGAAGCGAAAGCACTTGACAGTCTTCACATGTGTCCTTAAGAACATTTGGTCATCTTAAGTAATACATCCGGCTTGTCCTTTGCTGCATAAAGGATTGGGCCACTTGATTCCTACTGTCTTTTGTTTACTCGTACTTTGTTTACTTGCTTTATCAAAAACCCCTAAAAATCCGTTTGCTAAGTATTTGCAGAGAATTCCTGATCCATACCACTAGCCAGCACCTTCTGCTCCTTGCTGGGTTCGACACTGTTACTTATCGAAATTACTGCGATACACCCCCTATACTTGTGGGTCATCACTCCTCCACTAGGCCGAATGACAATTTAAAAATCCCGATCGCATACGTACATATAGCTTGTAGGATAGACTTGATCAATATCTCTTTAGCACCCGAAGACATATACTTTTCAGCCCAGTCGCTAGCATGTTTTGTAAATTTTCCTTTTGTTTGTTCGAACTTTCCTTTTGTCATTCTTCCTTCAGGAACAGGAAAACCCGGGTATTTCTCCTTGAAGCAAACTGTCTCATATTTCAAGATTTCTTTTAGCTCCGCCTGCACCGCAGAGGGACATTGATTCCCATATGGTATGGAGCAGTTACCCAAACTGACCAGTTGGCCGGTGCTCTTTTCATAGCTGTCCAAGATAGATTTGACTATACGTCCTTGCTCGACAGTTCCCTCAAAGAACAGTAGACAGTCATCCGCAAACAAAAGGTGTGTGATACCAGGCGCCCTTCGGCAAATATGAAGGGCATTGTTCTCAATTTCTCTCCTGATAAGACATGATAGACCATCAATAACAAACAGAAATAAGTACGAGGAAAGGGGATCACCTTGGCGAATGCCGCATGACGGAGTGAAAGGGTCCAACATATGTCCATTAAAGCGAATCGAGAAGCGCACAGTGGTGACGCACGCCATCACCCATTGTATCCACTGACTGTGAAAGACCAACTTCGCTCAAACCCCTTTGAGAAACCTCCAATCCACCCGATCATGAGCCTTAGCCATATCCACTTTGTACGCACAAAAAATCCTACAAGCAGTTGAACTAGTCTGAATAGCGTGAATGCACTCAAAGGCCATGAGGGCATTATCTTTAATGAACGTCCAGGAATAAACGCGCTCTGAGTCGGAGAAATGATGTCTTGAAGCAGTGGTCGTAGGCGATTCACCAGACACTTGGATATCACCTTGAATATTACATTGCACAGGCTAATTGGCCTAAAGTCCTTCAGCTGCTCCAGATCGTTCTTTTTCGGAATCAACACAAGAGCAGTGTCGTTCACTTCGGCGGGCATTATACTGTCCGAAAAAAACCTTTGGACCGCACTGACCACATCGTCCCGGAGTAGTCCCCAATTTCGCTGGAGGAAACGGCCCGAAAAGCCATCTGGCCCTAGGGCCTTTAGCGGCCCAATTTGAAAGAGAGCATCACTAATTTCCTTCTCAGTAAACGGGGCACATAAAACTAAATACATATCCTCGGTGACTCGCCGGTCAAGCAGATCCGTAATTGTGGATATATTAACACTGTCCTCACGCTTGAAGAGGTCTTGGAAAAACTCTGTAGCCAAGTTCTCCATCTCTGCAGGGTCCGAAGTCCACGAACCGTCGACACTTCTTTTCAGCTTACGAATATTGTTTTTGCTCTTTCTCTAGGACGCTCTGCGGTGAAAATATTTAGTGTTTCTGTCTCCCTCCTGAAGCCAAGCAACACGTGAACGCTGCATCCAGAAAATTTCTTCACGATACAGCAGCTCATCCAACTCTTTCTCAAGCCCAATTTTAATTTCCAAGCTCTCCTCGTCCGCAAGCTGCCTAAGCGCTTCCAACCGAGTCCTCTTCTTGTCAATTTCCCTAGGAATAGATTTAAAGTGAGCTTTTTCCAGTCGTATAGGCTAGTCATCATCAGCCTCAGAGAGGAGGCAACATCGCCAAGGTCATTAAAGGCCACTCGGCGAGACCATGCCTCTTCCACAGCTGCTGGCAGAGATGGATCTCTCTCCCAAACAACTGCATACCTCCTTACCGGTCTATCAGTGCGGCAGTTGGAAACAGTATCAGCAAAAAGCAGGATGGGGCAATGATCCGAGCGAGACGAGGAGATGTGTCTCAGCCTGTAGTCACGGAACATTAAAGACCACGCTGGTGAAGCGACGGCACGATTCAGTCTGACTTTCACATTGTGTTCTCCTTTTTGCTTGTTATCAAAGGTCCACGGAGTCCCAATAAAACCAATGTCGTGAAGATCACAGTGACACAAGACCTCTCTAAAGTCCATCATTAGCCTTTCCGATCAACGCGACTGGGAGAGATGCTCCTCTTGCCACATTGCTTCGTTGAAATCCCCCATCATAAGCCATGGTTTATCTGAACTTTGTTTGATTTGTCGCATATCGTCCTACTGCATGCCTGCATCACATAGAGAGAGAGAGGATGGTGGAGAAAGCTACCATGATGAGTAGTGTGGCGCCGGCCGTTGGCTCCTGATTCATGCAGCAGTGGAGTGATGGCCGAACGGTGCTGAGCGACTGCAGCCGTAGGTCTGGGAGGTGGTGACCCACGGCCACAGCGAGGGATGGCTCTCATATCCCCTCCCAGACCTCCCTCCCTTTTGCGCTTTTCTGCAAGAACATGTTGGCGCATGAGGCGATGGAGGCGAACCTGGCGAGCGACACATGATCGTGGTCTCCTACCTTAACTGCGTCGGTGGAGCCAGAGGATGGAGATTTGAGGTGCGCATGGCCGACGGCTGGTGCGGAGACAGGGGTGTGCTCCGGGGGTGAATGACGTGCGAGATGGAGGATAGAGGCGGGGCTCGAGGTATGCGGGCCCATGCGACGGAAAAAGTGGTGGCGGGTCGTGGGATTGTTTGGTTGAGACGATTCTGTTTTATTAGCAAATAAATGGAAGTTATTATGATTCATCTTATTGTGGTGATTATGGTGATTGATTCTGTTTGAAATAGTAGGTAGTAGTTGGCCTTGGTCAAGCTGGATACATGCGGGGCAAATCAATGCATGATTATAGGTTGTCCATGATTTTCTCTGCGGGTGGAGTATGGTCAGCCAATGGTAATTGCTAAGTGCACGCATGACCAGATTAGATTAATGGTGTCTGTTAGATTGAGCTTACTGGGCCTAATCGTGCGGTGGTGATTGATATGTGTGAGTTGAGCGGGGTGCACGTAGGAAATATCTTGTTTGCTTGTTTAATAGTAGTGGAGATATGTTTTTCAGAAATTTAAAGTCCCTAGACACAAGTCACGATGAATAGGATAAGTTGACAAGGTTGAAGACCCTGAGGTGGAATTGTCCATCGCAGCCCCAAGGGCATCTCCACAGGTGCTTGGCTTTGGCCGATTTCCTGAGTGTGCAGCATGAGGAAGGACTGTGTGGGGAATGGCAGGAGGTGATGCTACAGCCCGCGCCGCCCGGCTCTGCCACTACTTGTCACCCCGTCCCTGCTTGGCTCAAGGGAAGGTATTGTAGGTGTCTAGCTCCTGGTCACCGTGCAGCTGTTTGCAGTGATCCTATGCTCCCGATGCCTTGAGAATGGTCATTGGGGACGTGATTGCCGTAATGCTTGGCATCCCATCAGCTCATTGGAAGGCCCTGTCGCGATGTCTTCGCCCCGCTGCATTGTCGATGCCTCATCGTGGGACTTGGGCGTCTGGTGTGGTCTCTCTATCTTCTGAGTTCGGCAACCACGTGGTTTCTATATGTGATGTGGTTGCTAAGTCAGGACAGTTGGCACTGGTGCCTGGAGCTGCCATCGCTAAAGAGGTTTGTGATTTTCTCACCACCTTGGCTGACGTGCCTACCCTGGATCCAACAGAATGGCATCTCAGTTGCTTGATGGCCCCCAATATCAAGGCATGTCTTTGTTGGTGTTGTGTTGGGGTGTTGTGTTTGGAGTGTTCGTTCGTGTTGCTTTGGTGGCCTCTTGTGTTATTTACTAGATTGGATGTGTCGCTTTGTGATCTCTTGTGGTCTTAGTGGGTGCATCTTGTTGTCCAAGTCCTCTTAGGCTTGGCTGTGAGGGTGCGGATGTGCTTTTTGTGGAGGCTTGGCCATGTTTTAGGTTTTCGCCCGGTTTTCTACTAAAAACTAGGCACTCCCTTCTTAAATAATGGTTGAGGCAAAGCTTTTTGCATCCATATCAAATAAAATATGACAACATGAGAGGGTGATTGGGCTACTAGCAGTGTCTCCCCATCATGCATGCCGAGAACATATGGGCAAGATGCCGTTCCACATAGCGTGGATCAAGGCACTGTGAGTTAGTGCACAGCCAAATCCATAGATGATCGACTATGCTCGATGGTTATTTTCCAATATCTCTAAGAGAATACCCAACGGCGCGCCCCAAAAGGCCTTATGTTGTCCTTAGTGCTATCCGCGGATAGCAAGGCCCAAAAACGAGCTCCCAACGGGGGGGAGAGGGGCGCGACACAAACCATACGAAGGCTAGTACCGCCGCACTCGTGGCCCAAATCAGGGCAGCGTTTGCGCTCGCGCATGTCCGCGACGGATAGAGAAATCTTCCTCATGTCCTCCTTGGCTCGTTCGTTAGGAAAAAAATTCCCAGCTCGGGCCTATTGGTTTTACCCGCTCTAAGTGTTGGTTCAGTACTAGTGACACATGTTACATGCTCGATATCCCCTTATTATCCTTGCTACTGCCCAGAACATCTGAATACGTCATTTTTCGAATCTGAGGGTGCAAAGGATGATGCCTCTAGATTATAGAACTTCGTAAAATTTGGTGCCTCTGTCAGTTGGGTCTTGGATTTCTCTACAGCCCATAATAACTTCTTTGAGAAGGTGGCGTTACTTTCCCTAATATTCATCATATTGTTGGGGATATTTATACAAGTGTTATTTAGTATGGAATATTGTTTGACACTTAGTACCCATAGAAGTACGCTAGTACATTAGAGAAGTATATGTGTTTTTTGGGAAGGGGGGGGGGGGGGGGGGGGAGCTGCATTTCCTTAGTATCACTTGCAGCAACGCGACACTAAGGTACAATTATGTGGCTTGGATTTTCACTCACTTTTGTCATCTCCTTTCTTCACGAGCATGGGGGACTTCGGGAGAAATCAATTTACATGCAAGATCTTGAAGTGTACGTCTTGTGACTCAGGGTGTTGCATATTACCACACAAGTCGATGTAATACCACAACAAAATGAATGGCGGGAAATTTTGGTGCCATAAGGATGTCAAAAACAGACTACTCAACCTTATCAACACCAAACAAAAGTATATAAATAATGCAATCAGGCGCCTTCATACCCTCTACATAGCCCCGAGCCACCATTTCTCCCATCATCCTCTTCCTCCACTCCTTAGCGAGCAGCACACATCCCATGTTCTTCGCACCAAATGCTTTCTCCATCACAAGTACCACCGCCCGTGCGCCAACACATCGACACCAGACAACCACCTCTCTCAAAGGTTGGATAGTCGCATCAAGCCTCACTCTCTAGATACTGGACACGCCCTCCACATGTTTCATTGTAAAGCACAACTAGGTTTCCAACCGAAGGAAGTCGCAGAATGGCAAGATATCCATGGTGCTGCGTCCCCCAGCCAACACAACCCCCACCCCTGTAGAATTCCTTCTCGCTTACCCATCTCTCTTCTCTTGTTTGCGCTTCCTGCTTTACTAGATCACCACCAAGTCCATCCACCACAACCGTCGATTGCACCTCCATGATTACATGAGCACGATCATGTTCTAGGAGCTCGATGTAAATGGAGAGATGGCTTATTCCATTGGTGTCAAGCTGCACAAATTTTAAACCTCAATCCAGCATTGTTGCATCCAAGAGATGCGTCCACCATGGGGTGGCCACACGAGTGTTGAATCAAGGTGCATGGGCACGAATAGTCAACTATAATTAGGGTTTTAGTCGAGACTTGATGAGCCTCATTGGAACCATGCAGGCCATGGATATAATGGGAGAACTACGCAAAATTGAATCTGCACAATAAAATTCTTACTCACTGGAGTCTTGCACATTTGATAACTATTTCATCCCTTTTTGATTTAACGATTTTATTTTTCCAATCATAAGGCCCCACTTGTATTTGGGGGATTGCAATTTGGAGAATACAATAGTTTTACCGTACACATTAGATCGTAGATTGACTATGTATTGGGTTACTAGTACCCTACAAGAACTCGTCTAGTAAATGGATCAGGCGGAGCTGCATCCTTGAAGATATAAAGAATATGTAATATGATGTCACAACTAATTTTGTACACGGTTAAATTACCGTGAGTGCAGCAAATTTTACAAGCCTTTGCGTGCATACAGCTGCAGATTTCATTAGGGCATCATGTAGTACATAAAAATTTACATCAGAACTTTTCATTCGATTTGTCTTGAATTAAAACTAAGGTGGAAATCGGCAAAAGCTTGTTCCCGTCACGTGCAACGATTCTTGTCATGAACAAAGTCACGGAGCATCATTGTAATTTTACTTATTGCAATATATACCTTTTATTTATTCGTTCTGCATCATGTGTTTCCTACATAAGTATAGAAAGAAGAAAAATTGGAGGTAACAATGAAGACAAAGGGGACAATGAGCCTGTTCCTAAAAAGCTACATCCAGAAGAGAGTTAAGAAGCACACTTCTCCCTCTTTTTTGCCTATTTCTTGACTTCATGCATATGGATGAGAGGTGTCAAGGAAAGCAACATGCACAATGTTGAGAGTTAACGGTATCCAAGTCTGGCATGGAATGTAAAGATGCGACAATGTGAGCGCAAAAACCACCAGGTTATTCGTTTTGCTGCGGCGAATATTCTATAATGTTCTAAGAGCATGTCCACTCGATCCCCCTATTTTGCATCCGGAGGTCGCCTTTGGGGGGCAATTTGGACGGTAGCCGGCTAAAAAATTGTTGTCACTGCCCAGTCCTAGCACCCAATTGATTGTTTGTGCACGTGAGAGGATAGAGGAAAGATTCCTGCATGTGAGGCTACAGGTAGGCTAGCCATGTGAGGAGAAATAATTAACTATCATTTGCGTTCATACCGGCGCCCCCAGCTGCCCTAGTGTGGGCTGTGTTTTCATCGGGGACGCCAGATAAATTTTTTAATTTAGGGGGCTATAGGGGGACGGCTGTGCGCGTTTTTTGTGGCCGGCGCCTCCATAGTCGGGGAAGGAGTGAAGATGCTCTAATATTTGCCTAAGTGGGTGGGTAAGACAGAGTACTATCGGTTGGTAGGCTCCTCTATTGGCATGTGTTGTACCGACTGGGGTGTGCGCCATGCTTGCTGCCTGTGGAAGTCTGCTGCTACTGAAATTAGATCGATCTCGGAATGTGCCAGCGATCTAATTGGAATTAGCATTATTACGTGATGGCTCTTTGATAAAATCAAATAAATTCCAATGCATGTGGCAGTAATGAGCTGAAATGGAGATGTCCTGTACCATGTAATGGAATAGCGACATGCAATTTTGGGAGTTCAGTTGCTGAAATGGATAACGACAACGACGAGTTACAAACTGCAGTAAGCTTGCAGTTTCTAGTGACGCAATCAAGCAAACTAAATTGTTTGATGATTGTCTAATATTAGGTTGGTTGGGGGTCAACTAATTAAATAATGTAATACTCTCTCCGTTTCAAAATATAAAATGTTTTAGCTTTATGAATAAAATGTATCTAGACATCATTTAGTGTTTAGGTTTATCTAGGTTCGGAGTGAACCTATACACTAAATGAGTCTAGATACACTCCTTTCACAAAGCTAAAATATCTTATATTTTGAAATGGAGGGAGTAGGACTATACATTAGAATTTCAAATAGTATTGGGAAATATGTGGTGTTAAACCTACGATAATTACAGTTTCGGTGGGACGTTTTTTTTTTGAGAGCAACACACGTATTTCATTAATAGAAAATCAAGTTACATGACGCAAGATACGTGGAAACTAAAAGACAGACCGAGATAAACTGATTATCCTGAATTTGCAGATAAAGTCCTAAGAAATCGAAAACAAGACGATCTCTAGAATTTTCCGCAACCACCATAGCCAACGGTCGCCGCCCACCAGCGCCGCCAAGGCGGACACCAGGAGAGACGCCGAACCTCCACCATTGCAAGATCCAAAACCGTACCATCGCCAACGAGCCTTTGTGAGCCGATAAACAGGCCTGCTGCACGCAGCGACGCACATGTCGTTGTGGCACGTCGACTGGGGGACGTCCCCGTGCTGTCTTGGACCAAGATCCGCCGCCTTCCATCGATGAGGTCGGAGAAGAACGACAAATCCACCACCTCCGGACCAACATCCTCGCTCTAGAAGAACCACCTCGCCCCGGCCGCCAGCGCCGTCGCGGATAACAACGAACGTCGGCGACACACTGAGAAACTGTTCTCGCCAGATCTGAAGAACGGCGAGAAGACCAAGTTGTCGATCTAAAGGACCGATCAGCACACGTTGCCATCAACTCCGAGGCGCCGCCTCAAAGGTCGTCGCCGGTGTGGGAGTAGAGTTGAGGCAGATTTATTCGCCTGGGCACCGCTCCCACCACCCCAACGGCGCACCAAAGAAGACAAAACCTAACCCTAACTACTAGACCAGAACGGAGGAACGATGCCCCCCTCCCTCCTGCCGCCGCCGGAGCGGCAGGCGGAGGGAGAGGGGACCAAGGCCAACGCCCTGGTCGGATGAGATCGGGAGGACTTTTTTTCGCGCCGCCGCCGCCTGGGAGAGGAAAACTTTTCGTGCAGCTCGTTTAGGTGGGACGTTGTGCCAACATGGAACGTCCAATTCTTCTTGGGGTTCCTTCCGCTCCCTAGGGGCCATATTGGCCCATATGCACGCTCGAATTGGAAGTTAACCTATTAAAGGATTTTTTTTCATAGAGAGCTTGTTTGGTTTGTCGGAATGGAAAACATAGGAATTTTTTTCTATGGGTTACTTCGCGTGCTATTCATAGAATTTTTTCACTTAGGTCCAACCTCATGAAATTTTCCTCAGTCTCAATGACCACCATGGCATGCACATATTCTTCAACACAAAGTTCTGCGTTTTTCCAATGCAACCAAACAACTGTTGGTGTAGATTAAGGCGCATACTGTAGGATTTCATATAGCCTGCCATGTTAATCCTATATTTTTCTTATCGTTGTATTTTAAAATTATGCGAACCAAATGAGCCCTTGGTGATGTTACAAAGGTCTGGTTACTGTTTGCATCCCGTTACATGTGGATTAGTTCCATATATACTTGTCACCGAATCTTCCCTAATATTCGAACGCTAAGAGAATGTGGCACCAGTTGATCTCATTTGAGCTAGGACTTGGGATCTGTGATGGTTATAGCTGTTGAGTTGCATGTTGTAGTAATTATACCACACAGTATAGGGACATTTGGTATGAAAAACTTGGATATACCACGATGCCGATCTATGGTTTCCATCGTATGAACCAATAGCAACAGGTTGCACATTGCCGTGAGCTAGTGCTTAGTGGCATCGATGGACTAGAGTTTCGGGAATGTCCAATTATTGGGTCCGTACTATAGTATTTGATACTCTAGGACGGTTTTTTATATTGGTCAATCTAGATTATAAAATAGAACTGCATATATTGGTAATCAATCCTCTATGCTTGTATACATTCTCTCTCTAAATTCCTATGTAAGTAGTATTATCACTACAGGAATGGAGTTGTGTGCCGACGGCCGGATGCTACGCCGACGGCCAAAGGTCGGGGCCGTCGGCGTAGCACAGGGCCAGGCCAGCCCAGCTTCCGAGCCATCGGCGTACCGCAGCCGTCGGCGTAGCGGCAGGTACGCCGAGGGTGACCGTCGGCGTAAACGTCGCCCTCGGCGTACGCGGTGGCCGCGTGGCACTAGACAGTTCAGGCCAGGGAAGGCCCTAACGGCGTCAGCATTACGCCGAGAGCCGCTGTCGGCATAGGATACGCTGACGGTGACCCTCGGCGTACGTCCTGCCTACGCCGACGGTCACCCTCGGCGTACCTATGCACCTTTTTTTTCCTTACCAAATTATTTGTATTTATTTATTAGTATCAATTATTTAGGTTCTATTTTATCAATTGGATGGATTCGTAGCCTTCGAATAATAGTCTTCACGCCCACATAAAATGTCGAATCTTCTCACAAGTTGAGAAAATTGCATGTTTGTGTGTTATTATCACATGTGCATGAAATTTATATTTCACAATTTTTTGTGAAGTTGTTCAAAGATTCAATCACATGTGCGTGTCCCCCCTCGCATGCATGCGGAAGCGTAGGTTCCGGACCCGTATAAGGGGGGAATCTCCCCGTCGAGGCGAAGCTAATATGGTTTTACATCACCCTATGACCTAAGCAAACACAAAACATATGTGTGTGAGTGTGGTGAGAGGTTGGTATAGGTGCTTGCATGTGTCCCCCCTCGCATGCATGCGCTCTAACCTAGAGGCGAAGGTTCCGTACCCGTATAAGGGGGGAATCTCCCCGTCGAGGTGAAACCGGGTAGGATAGTGCCCCAACTTGTGAACCAACATGGTTTTACATCAACCTATGACCTAAACAAACACAAAACAAGAGAGAGCTACGTCGGGCTACCCCTGTCAGAGGAACGTCTAGGGGGTAGACGATCCGAGTGCGCACAGAGATCAGGGTTTTGCCGGAGGAAGACCACGAGAACATTGGAATGAGATGAAAACTTGCATGTGACCCTAGCATATGTGTGTGACTGTGGTGAGAGGTTGGTATAGGTGCTTGCATGTGTCCCCCCTCGCATGCATGCGCTCTAACCTAGAGGCGAAGGTTCCGTACCCGTATAAGGGGGGAATCTCCCCGTCGAGGTGAAACCGGGTAGGATAGTGCCCCAACTTGTGAACCAACATGGTTTTACATCAACCTATGACCTAAACAAACACAAAACAAGAGAGAGCTACGCCGGGCTACCCCTGTCAGAGGAACGTCTAGGGGGGTAGACGATCCGAGTGCGCACAGAGATCAGGGTTTCGCCGGAGGAAGACCACGAGAACATTGGAATGAGATGAAAACTTGCATGTGACCCTAGCATATGTGTGTGAGTGTGGTGAGAGGTTGGTATAGGTGCTTGCATGTGTCCCCCTCGCATGCATGCGCTCTAACCTAGAGGCGAAGGTTCCGTACCCGTATAAGGGGGGAATCTCCCCGTCGAGGTGAAACCGGGTAGGATAGTGCCCCAACTTGTGAACCAACATGGTTTTACATCAACCTATGACCTAAACAAACACAAAACAAGAGAGAGCTACGCCGGGCTACCCTTGTCAGAGGAACGTCTAGGGGGGTAGACGATCCGAGTGCGCACAGAGATCAGGGTTTCGCCGGAGGAAGACCACGAGAACATTGGAATGAGATGAAAACTTGCATGTGACCCTAGCATATGTGTGTGAGTGTGGTGAGAGGTTGGTATAGGTGCTTGCATGTGTCCCCCCTCGCATGCATGCGCTCTAACCTAGAGGCGAAAGTTCCGTACCCGTATAAGGGGGAATCTCCCCGTCGAGGTGAAACCGGGTAGGATAGTCCCCCAACTTGTGAACCAACATGGTTTTACATCAACCTATGACCTAAACAAACACAAAACAAGAGAGAGCTACGCCGGGCTACCCCTGTCAGAGGAACGTCTAGGGGGGTAGACGATCCGAGTGCGCACAGAGATCAGGGTTTCGCCGGAGGAAGACCACGAGAACATTGGAATGAGATGAAAACTTGCATGTGACCCTAGCATATGTGTGTGAGTGTGGTGAGAGGTTGGTATAGGTTCTTGCATGTGTCCCCCCTTGCATGCATGCGCTCTAACCTAGAGGCGAAGGTTCCGTACCCGTATAAGGGGGGAATCTCCCCGTCGAGGTGAAACCGGGTAGGATAGTGCCCCAACTTGTGAACCAACATGGTTTTACATCAACCTATGACCTAAACAAACACAAAACAAGAGAGAGCTACGCCGGGCTACCCCTGCTAGAGGAACGTCTAGGGGGTAGACGATCCGAGTGCGCACACAGATCAGGGTTTCGCCGGAGGAAGACCACGAGAACATTGGAATGAGATGAAAACTTGCATGTGACCCTAGCATATGTGTGTGAGTGTGGTAAGAGGTTGGTATAGGTGCTTGCATGTGTCCCCCCTCGCATGCATGCGCTCTAACCTAGAGGCGAAGGTTCCGTACCCGTATAAGGGGGGAATCTCCCCGTCGAGGTGAAACCGGGTAGGATAGTGCCCCAACTTGTGAACCAACATGGTTTTACATCAACCTATGACCTAAACAAACACAAAACAAGAGAGAGCTACGCCGGGCTACCCCTGTCAGAGGAACGTCTAGGGGGGTAGACGATCCGAGTGCGCACAGAGATCAGGGTTTCGCCGGAGGAAGACCACGAGAACATTGGAATGAGATGAAAACTTGCATGTGACCCTAGCATATGTGTGTGAGTGTGGTGAGAGGTTGGTATAGGTGCTTGCATGTGTCCCCCCTCGCATGCATGCGCTCTAACCTAGAGGCGAAGGTTCCGTACCCGTATAAGGGGGGAATCTCCCCGTCGAGGTGAAACCGGGTAGGATAGTGCCCCAACTTGTGAACCAACATGGTTTTACATCAACCTATGACCTAAAAAAACACAAAACAAGAGAGAGCTACGCCGGGCTACCCCTGTCAGAGGAACGTCTAGGGGGGGAGACGATCCGAGTGCGCACAGAGATCAGGGTTTCGCCGGAGGAAGACCACGAGAACATTGGAATGAGATGAAAACTTGCATGTGACCCTAGCATATGTGTGTGAGTGTGGTGAGAGGTTGGTATAGGTGCTTGCATGTGTCGCTCTAACCTAGAGGCGAAGGTTCCGTACCCGTATAAGGGGGGAATCTCCCCGTCGAGGTGAAACCGGGTAGGATAGTGCCCCAACTTGTGAACCAACATGGTTTTACATCAACCTATGACCTAAACAAACACAAAACAAGAGAGAGCTACGCCGGGCTACCCCTGTCAGAGGAACGTCTAGGGGGTAGACGATCCGAGTGCGCACAGAGATCAGGGTTTCGTCGGAGGAAGACCACGAGAACATTGGAATGAGATGAAAACTTGCATGTGACCCTAGCATATGTGTGTGAGTGTGGTAAGAGGTTGGTATAGGTGCTTGCATGTGTCCCCCCTCGCATGCATGCGCTCTAACCTAGAGGCGAAGGTTCCGTACCCGTATAAGGGGGGAATCTCCCCGTCGAGGTGAAACCGGGTAGGATAGTGCCCCAACTTGTGAACCAACATGGTTTTACATCAACCTATGACCTAAACAAACACAAAACAAGAGAGAGCTACACCGGGCTACCCCTGTCAGAGGAACGTCTAGGGGGGTAGACGATCCGAGTGCGCACAGAGATCAGGGTTTCGCCGGAGGAAGACCACGAGAACATTGGAATGAGATGAAAACTTGCATGTGACCCTAGCATATGTGTGTGAGTGTGGTGAGAGGTTGGTATAGGTGCTTGCATGTGTCCCCCCTCGCATGCATGCGCTCTAACCTAGAGGCGAAGGTTCCGTACCCGTATAAGGGGGGAATCTCCCCGTCGAGGTGAAACCGGGTAGGATAGTGCCCCAACTTGTGAACCAACATGGTTTTACATCAACCTATGACCTAAACAAACACAAAACAAGAGAGAGCTACGCCGGGCTACCCCTGTCAGAGGAACGTCTAGGGGGGAGACGATCCGAGTGCGCACAGAGATCAGGGTTTCGCCGGAGGAAGACCACGAGAACATTGGAATGAGATGAAAACTTGCATGTGACCCTAGCATATGTGTGTGAGTGTGGTGAGAGGTTGGTATAGGTGCTTGCATGTGTCCCCCCTCGCATGCATGCGCTCTAACCTAGAGGCGAAGGTTCCGTACCCGTATAAGGGGGGAATCTCCCCGTCGAGGTGAAACCCGGTAGGATAGTGCCCCAAATTGTGAACCAACATGGTTTTACATCAACCTATGACCTAAACAAACACAAAACAAGAGAGAGCTACGCCGGGCTACCCCTGTTAGAGGAACGTCTAGGGGGGTAGACGATCCGAGTGCGCACAGAGATCAGGGTTTCGCCGGAGGAAGACCACGAGAACATTGGAATGAGATGAAAACTTGCATGTGACCCTAGCATATGTGTGTGAGTGTGGTGAGAGGTTGGTATAGGTGCTTGCATGTGTCCCCCCTCGCATGCATGCGCTCTAACCTAGAGGCGAAGGTTCCGGACCCGTATGAGGGGGGAATCTCCCCGTCGAGGTGAAACCGGGTAGGATAGTGCCCCAACTTGTGAACCAACATGGTTTTACATCACCCTATGACCTAAACAAACACAAAACAAGAGAGAGCTACGCCGGGCTACCCCTATCAGAGGAACGTCTAGGGGGGTAGACGATCCGAGTGCGCACAGAGATCAGGGTTTCGTCGGAGGAAGACCACGAGAACATTGGAATGAGATGAAAACTTGCATGTGACCATACGCCGAGGGCCATACGCCGAGGGCCATGGCCGTCGGCCTAGCGTCGGCCTAGGAGGCCCAGGCGCCTGCCACGTGCTCCCCTACGCCGAGGGTTGGGGCCGTCGGCGTACGTCGCCTCCTGGGAAGGCCCAGCGCGCGCCACGTGTCGACCCTACGCCGAGGGCGCGGCCGTCGGCGTACGTGCCGCGCCGTTAGCCGGCCGTGTAACGGCGAGGATGCCGTGCGCCGACGGCTAATACGCCGACGGGCCGCCAACGGCCGTCGGCAAAGCTATACGCCGACGGTGAGTGGATACGCCGACGGCCAGTATTGCTCCGCCGAGGGAGGCCTCTGCCGAGGGAGCTACGCCGACGGCAGCCCTCGGCGTAGCTTACGCCGACGGCCAAAGGGGCTACGCCGAGGGCTTTTTGCCGTCGGCCTATCAGTCTGTTCCTGTAGTGTATATTGGTCAATCATTTATAATAAAATAATAGAATATTTGTTGATAATTATGTACATAAGATGGGAATAGATATAAAATGTCTCAGATATATTGCATTTTCTCTCTTGGCCTAGAATCAATAACATACTAATTCTTAAAAATTATGAAACATTATTGAGTAGAGTCGCTTTGCTTCCTCTCAAACCTTGTATTATTTCTACTAGATGAATGCCCGTGCGATGCTACGGGTCTTTAAAACAATCACACGTATAAATATAAATACATAAACCTTGAGTCGAGCTCCCTATTAGACGTCAACTTTCTCTCCCTCTTTTCTAAAAATAGAACATGGATTTTTTTTAACAAAAAGGTAAAGGCACCAACCAAACCAGCCAGGCCCAAGTGCCAGCCGGCAGGCCCAACTCACATAGATACCCAAGACCCTAGATCCCCATCGGCTCTCCTGGCTACTTTGCATTTCCCTCCCGTCGTTTCCCTCCCCACGTGATCTAGTTCGTCCACCTACCCAGTTGCTGGTTGTCATATCTCTCGTCTCCTTAGTAGAATGCCCCCTCGATCTCCTTCTCTTCCTTTTTGTGCGGTTCCACCTTGGTGTCAGAGTAGCGGATCTCGCCACCTCGTGCTCCTGGCCCTTCTCTCTCCCCACGGTCGCTCAACCCCACGTTTCCCAGTCCTCTAGCTCATGTTGGCCTTGAAGCTTCGACGCCGATCCTCTGCCGGTAGTCCCCAGCCCCGCTAGCCTCGATGCTCCCATGTGTGCCACCTCCCATACCTTGCACATGACGTCGTCCACATTTTTCCTCCGGATGAAATGACAGACGAAATTAGCGACGGACGAACACCACCAACTTGAAAAAAATTTGAAAGAAACACCCCTCAGAGTGCACTTTTCTAGAATTTGAATGCAAGTGATATTCTCCAATAGAACTTGTATAATCACATGCTGAGACAATCAGACAATACAACTACAATGACATGTCCTATTCGCATATTGTCATTTTAGCAACATAAAAGCAAAAGAATGTGGAATCTTATGTGTCTGTGTCTCTATTTTATCTTCTAACATTTCTTTCTCTTTATCCGTTATAAAAAGAAATGCAGAAAGAATTGGATGGAAAATTTGAGCTTATGTAGCATTGTACTTCCTCCTTAAATAGATGTCATAGATTTGTCTAAATTTGAATATATCTAGACACTATATATAGTATAAATACATCTATCTAGACACTATATAATATAAATACATCCAAATTTAGACAATTCCCGACATCCTTCTTGAGATGGAGAGAGTATATATTGTGAAAGAAAGATATGAATAGTATACGTGGATGAAAGTATGGAACTACTGGATCCATCTTTCACATGGATTTATGTTGTTGCCTATACATTATGGAGATAAAAACTTATATTCCATGTGCTTCTTCTCTTGCAATATCGTCTTTCATTGCCTCACACATATATAATCTCATGGCAAGGTAATGGAGATTGAAATATGCATCAGAATCAAATCCAACGCAAAATCTTGAATAGCCGAGCAAACTTCAATCATGAACGTAGCAGTTCTGTCCATGATCACGCCTTCAAACTGAAAGCTCATGTATGCGAATGATGGTTCAGTACAGGGCAAGTGCTTCCAACGAGAAAGATGCCAACCAGGTTGTTGTTCTCGGGAATCAGTAGGCGAGGGAACTGGAAAGGGAGGACGGGAAATCCAGGAAGCGCCAATGACGAGATTCGAATTATAGCCTAAAGCTCTCACATGCCCATCCACGGCCGCGACCGCCCGCGGAGAGCACGAAGAAGCCCTCCGGCCAGATATCGTGGGGAACACCCGCAAGACGACCCGCGGAACGACTCCCACGATCAAACAAGGAACCGGAAATCTAACCGGTAATTTACTTAGGGGTGGCATATGACGTAAATATTAAAACAATATGAGGTAGTTTACGAGCAACCTACCGGACCATCAAGACCATAAGCCTTTTAATTGTATATTATTTCTATAATTTGATATGCTCCTGCAACCCAAGATCATCATGTGTCTTGTTATCAATGATTAACATATTAATATTGACGAGCACAACACGTCCTAAATATGTTTTTGCATTAACTAGAAAGCAAAAAAGTTGTGCAGTGGCAAGCACCAAGATAGAAAGGATGGAGAGAAAACGAAGAAAATAGAGTCAAACATGTTCCAGCATATTTAACATTACAAAATAAGGTCAAGAGATACCGAAAAATGTTTTGGAGCTCGATCTCACTAGGTCAAGAGGTACTCCCTATATATGATGAGCATCTGTTAGGATTTAATGGAGGGTAGGTCTAGATTAAATTCCTGGTTAAGTTTCTACCAGATGCTCCGACAAAAATCATATGAGCATCGTCATTCCAGCACATACGTTTCCCTTTGTTTCTTTCTCCTTCCCATATACTCCGGTTATATATAATCTTCCGGATGCATGTGAAACCACATAAAAAACCAAAGAGAAAATGTGAGCAAGAAGGTGACGTGAGACAATTTGTGTTTCCATGGTGGCTAGCTAGGAAAGAGTGGAAATGTTTCTTTGCATTTGAATTAATCGATGTTTATAGTTTCTTGGTTCATGTGTATAGGAGGTGTCGGGAGCTAGAAGTGGAGGTAGAGGCAGTTCAATTGCTGCAATAACGACGTTCCGCCTAGCCATTGGGACTCCCCTAGGGATTGTTTAGCTGCTCTCTTCTGGATGACGCCGCCCTGTCATAGGCTGTCAAAGTGGGACGTCTGGGTGCACCACGATTACACGTGGAATGTTAACCTGATTTGACGAGAGACTACAAAGATGGGCGGCAGAAGGAAGCTAGGCATGTCATGGAACATTCATTTCCTAAGCATGGAACTGTTGAGCCCCCCTGGAAAGCAATACTGTGTTGCACGACCCTGGTCTATATGTTTGTTTGAAAAACAATATCATGTTGATATGGCTGGACAAAGAAGGATGGGCAGATACATAGTTCCAGCGCGGCGTGAAACAAATAGAGAGTACAAGCTACTGTCGTACATGTTGTTGTTTTTCCAACAGCAATTATCTCAACACCTGAAGAAGTAAAGCCTTTTTTTTTGAAAAGGAGCATATATTAATATCCAAGATACCAATTACACCCAGCCTCTGCAACAACACATTACCCTATTGGCATTTCGGATGCACACAGTCAAAAAAAGAAGAATTACAAAAAAGAAAAGTCCCGCTAAAGCGATCAGATCCTTAGCGGCAGCGACACTAACACCACCAAAACAACACTAGAGTCCAACCCCTCCAAAAACGACGCCTCCAAGAAGGAAACAGTGCTCAAGCGTTGTCGTCACCCGATCAAAGATCCTAGGTTTTCACCCTGAAGGAAGTCTTCTCTCGCAAAACAATGCCTTCTGCAAGGCCATTGCCAGGCACAACCAATGAAGGCCAGACCTTGGGTTTTCACCCTGCAAGATAAGACTGTGAACATCTCCTGTGTTGTCGCCCCCTCTAACAGACACTGATGCGAGTCACAGATCACCAAGCCAGATCCTCAACACCCCAAAGATTCAATCCACCATAGCTAACCCTTGTGTTCCTGTCTTCATGAAATTCTCCACATCTGACTTCACCATGGATCATCAAAGACATGACACATGATGGTAACAGGTAGTAGAGCTTCGCCACGCTCCATCTGAAACCAAACGGCCAGCAAAAAACACATGTGCGCATGACCGAATTCCTCTGATCCAGCAAACTCCAGGCATGATACGCCCATGGGAGTTCGCCGGCAGAGCCTTCCGGAACTAGACACTTCGGATAGATCCATGAAAGCACGCATCAAGTAGATCTTCGTTTTGATGTGCGAGAGATCCGAGGACCACCACCTTTATTCATGCCTAGCTGGTAGCCCCCACGCCACCCGCCGGCGACCTGCAAGATCCGCCGCTCCGACCCCTAGCAGCAGCCCGTAGGCTAAGCCAGCATCGAGAAAGGCAGCGGCGGAGCAGGATCGACCCACCACCAGATCCGACCCAACCATGCATCGAAGAGGAATTGGGGGACGACACGGGAGACACCCAGATTTAGATATAGGGTTTCGTCCATGGCCACCAGGTCCAGTCGCACCTCCGCTGTCGGCCATGGCGCCGCCGGGAGAGGATCTCCGCCACCACCCTGACCAGGGATGCCGCCCTAGCCGCTGCACGGAAGCGCACCGACCATCCTTGCCCCAGCAGATCCGGCGGGAACCTCCGGCAACCACCACCCCAAACCTCCTTCAGAGGCTGGGCCCGCCACCACCACGGCGAGGGCCGGCGGCAGCGGCGGCGAGAGAGGCCGGCGGCGTGGGGCTCTGGCGGCGGCGTGCGGATCGCCCCTGGCGTCGCCCTGGGGAGCGACGCGAGGGACCTGGGGCGTTGAGTCTTTCCTGAAGAAGTAAAGCCTACATTCAGGATTCCGTGAAGATCTCTAATGATCGTCCAGATTGCACGAAAGTGTGAACAAAATTCAGTTTGTTATCGTATGCATGTCTTCCGTTAGTTTTTGTTAGCTAGCCCAGGTTTCTGATTTTCTATTTCCTATGTATGTTTCTGTTCTAGTGATTAGTGCAAGGTAAAAAGGCTAAATCCTTATTTTATTTAGAGTAAAATCTAATTTTTATCCTCTAATTTGTGTTTTCTTACACTGATTACCCCATTTAATATTTTTGCATCCAAGTTACTCCATTTAGTGAAATCTTGGCCAATTTTTACCCCTTCTAAAGTTATAAAAGCATTTAGACATGTGGGTCTAGGCTGTCAGGTCCACATGGCATGGCAGGTTGCCACTTCATTTGTCTTTGCTTGGTTTTGAGTTGGAATCTGTCAGATTGCACAGTTAAAAGGACTTTTGGGTTTTCTGGTGCAACACCACCACAATCAGTATATATATATATATATATATATATATATATATATATATATATATATATATATATATATATATATATATATATATATATATACGGCAGGCTACAGTACAAAACGTGTACAACAGTACACCACGGTAAAACCGTGACCGACCTATGTTAATACTTCCCCTCAATCTAAACTGTTACATACAAGATTTAGATTGGACTTAAAACGGTCTAACATCTGCCGAGTAGCTGGTTTAGTAAATACATCAGCTAGCTGATCATTAGAAGAGATGAATCTAACATCTAGTGTACCCTCTGCGACACGCTCTCGCACAAAATGAAAGTCTATCTCAATATGCTTAGTACGAGCATGAAAGACTGATTTGCCGTTAGATAGGTTGTCCCTAAATTGTCACACCATAAAATAGGAACACGCTGGTGAGACATGCCAAGCTCCACAAGCAAGGAATTGATCCATATTGCTTCAGCAGCTCCATTAGCAAGGGCCTTGTATTCAGCCTCCGTGCTTGATCTAGAAACTGTAGGTTTGTTTCTTTGAACTCCAAGAAACTAGATTTGGACCAACAAAAACAGCAAATCCTCCAGTGGACCGTCGATCATCAACACATCCAGCCCAATCTGCATCAGTGAAAATACTAATGCCAAACTGTGGTGACTTCCGAAAACAGAATCCAGTGTCCAAAGTTACTTTAATATAGCGCAAAATGCGCTTAACAGCTTCCCAGTGTACCTCTGTAGGCTGAGAGAGAAACTGGCACACTTTATTCACCGCAAAAGAAATATCAGGACACGTGAGGGTTAAATACTGCAAAGCACCAACCACACTGCGGTACCGGAAAGCATCATCAGTAGCCAGAGGTGTACCAGTATCACGTGCAAGACGCTCTGTAGGAGCCAGCGGAGTCGGAGTGGAGTTGCAATTCTCCATGTTGACCCGTAGAGTTGACTTGCAATTCTCCATGTTGACCCGTAGTAGAAGATCAAGCGCATACTTGCGCTGTGTTAGTGTCATGTCCCCAGAATTGTAAGAAGCTTCGAGTCCGAGAAAATACTCAAGAGGACCGAGATCCTTAATTGGAAAAGTGTCTGAAAGAGAATGCACAAGACAATCCACAGCTGTCGGAGTGGAACCAGCAATAACAATATCATCAACATATACCAACATGAATATATGAATGCCATCCCGATGAAAAATGAAGAGGGACGTATCGGCCTTGGAGGAGGCGAAACCAAGCTGAAGAAGACGAGTACTCAAACGAGCATACCAGGCTCTCGAAGACTGCTTCAGACCATAGATAGCACGTTGCAACTTGCAGACATGAGACGGATGCCGAGAGTCCTCAAAACCAGGGGGCTGCTGCATATAAACATCCTTAGACAAAAAGCCATGCAGAAAAGCATTGCTGACATCAACCTGACGAAGTGTCCATCCGCGTGAAATAGCAATAAAGAGCACCACACGAACAGTCTGAGGCTTCACAACAGGACTGAACGTGTCACCCTAATCAATACCCTGCTGCTGAGTAAAACCACGAGCAACCAGACGAGCCTTGTGCTTTTTAATGGAACCATCAGGACGATGTTTAGTCTTAAAGATCCATTTGCTACCAACAATATTAATACCAGGGGGACGCGGAACCAACACCCAAGTATTTGTCTGAGTGAGAGCGGAGAACTCATCAGACATAGCAGCACGCCAGGCCGGTTCACGCAGGGCATCACGGTGTGACACCGGAGTAGCGAAGAACGCTCGGCCTCGTGGATCATAGCGCACAGTTCTGTCGGTGTATATTTTTTCCCGAGGAACACGCCGAGGACGCACGAATGCAGTCTCAAGAGAGGCAACCGGGTCGGTGCCAGCAGCAGTAGACGATGGCGAGGTCGAATCCGCAACAAGGGGCGAGGGAGCAGCGCCAGGTGATGCAACGGCATGCGGCATGGGCGGCGTGATCGGGGGGGGGGGGGGGGGGCAGCTGCATGCACCGGAGACGCCGGCTCCCCGGCAGGAAGCAACGCGAGCTGGGTATCAGCAGTAGACACATGATTTGATGAGACCACCTCGGGACACGTGTGCAGCACATGCATGTCTACCGCATGCAAACTGGTCGGCATGATTTCTTCACGCGCAATAACGTCGTGAACAGCAGATTCCTGTAGAAAAGAATCATCGCTTGATACAAGCGGGTTAGTGGACAAATAGGACGACACATATGATCACTCGTAGCCGGTTTGGAAGTGGAAAAAGTAATGGCTTGCCGAAGTGATGGAACATCAAGCGAAACACTGGGAGTCGCATAAGGAAACACGGACTCGTCGAAAACAACATCACGAGAAATATAGATGCGCCTGGTTGATCGATCTAAACACTTATACCCCTTATGGATGGAACTATAGCCTACAAAGACACACATCTTAGAACGAAACTCGAGTTTGCGCGTGTTGTACTTGCGAAGGCTGGGCCAACACGCACACCCAAAAGTACGAAGAAACTCATAGTTAGGCTGAATTTTAAAGAGGCGAAAAAGAGGTGTATCCTTATTGAGAACGGGTGTGGGCATACGATTAATAAGATAACACGCCGTTAAGAAAGCCTCATCCCAAAACCGTAAGGGAAGAGAGGAGTGTGCAAGAAGAGCAAGACCTGTCTCGACCAAATGACGGTGTTTGCGTTCGGCTATACCATTTTGTTGGGAGGTGTGAGGGCAAGACACGCGGTGAGAAACACCCGTGTTTTGGAAATAACGGTGCAACTTGTGATATTCTCCACCCCAATCGGATTGAACAGACTTGATTTTAGTGTCAAGAAGGCGTTCGACATGAGCTTGAAAGGCATAAAAAACTTGCTCCACATCGGACTTGTCTTGAGGAGGTAAATCCAACAAAAATGCAAATAGTCATCAAGAAAACTCACATAATATTTGAAACCACCGAAAGATGCAACAGCGGGACGCCAAACATCGGAGTGAATTAACTCAAGAGGCATAGTAGAACGATGATGAGATAAATTGTATGACAACTGATGACTCTTAGCACGCTGACAAGCATCACAAACTAAAGAAGAATTATCCGGAGGTGAACAAGAAAGACTATGGTGCTTAACAATGTTTTGCACTACATTATTTGCAGGATGACCAAGACGCTGATGCCACTGAGACATAGTGACCTTGACGCTGGAGTTTGCGTGACTCGAAGAAGAAGCGCGACTAAAAGGGATTGGATAGAGACCTCCATGACTTCTACCGTGAAGAAGGACCCTCCGCGTGGCCTTGTCCTTAACACAGAAAAAATAACTGTGAAATTCAACAAACACGCCATTATCACACACAAGTCGATAAACTGAGAGAAGTTGTTGGTGGATTTTTGGAACATGGAGAATATTATTTAACTAGAGAGAGGAACCGGCTAAACGAGAATGACCAATATGCGAAATAGACAAACCTGCACCATTGGCCACCTGAACCTGATCCTTCCCGCCATAGCGCTCATGGATGTGTAGACGTTCAAGATCACTTGTAAAGTGATCCGTAGCTCCAGTGTCCATCACCCACGGTTGATTATCGTTGGAGCCAATGGATGCCGAATTGCCGAAGCGCTGGTTGTTGTTGTTGGGGTTGTTGCGGTAGTCATGGTTGAAGCGACTCCGACAATCAAAAGCCTCATGCCCCCAGTAGCCACAAATTTGGCACCGAGGACGTTGTTTGCGACCGTTGCTGTTACGGCCATTGCCGTAGTTCTGGCCACCACCGTAGTTCTGACCGCCGTCGTAGTTCTGGCTGCTATTGCCGCCGCCGTTGGGGGGGCGGTTGTGGTTGTTGTTGCCGCCGTAGGGCTGACGGTCACCACCTTGCCCTTGCTGGTAATAGGGGTCACCAGCTGGACGACCCCCGCCTTGCACGGCGGGAGAGAAGCTTTGCTGCCTCGGCTGAGTAGGGGCGTTGAAGGAGCCGGGCCGAGACACGGCGTTTGCCGAGGAGGACCACTCGACGGTTTGTTGCTGCTGCGCTTGGAGTGCTTCAAAGGAGAGAACGTGAGCATAAAAATCGGCATAAGGGACCGAGACATTGTTTACAGTGATCGATGCCGCGATGGAGTTGAAGGCGGGGCCAAGACCGGTGATGATGTAGTCGACAAGCTCGTCGTCAGAGAGCGGACTCCCAGCAGCTGCCATGATATCGGCGAGACCTTTCATCTTATGCATGTACTCAGCCGCTGTCATGTCGTCCTTCCGGAGACCTTGAAGCTGGCGCCGAATGTGGCGCACGTTGGCGCGGCTTTGGGCGCCGAACATGGCGTGAACGGCAGCCCACACCTCAGCTGCCGTCTTGCACCTGATGAGCTGAGATGCGAGGTCCTCCTCCATGGAGGAAAGCAGAAGTCCAAGGACTTTCTGATCTTGCCCCCACCAGCGGGTATACTCCGGATTGGGGACAGTGGTGGCGTCAGCGCCGGTGCCCTGGGTGATCATCTTCTCCGGAGCTACGGCAGTACCGTCGAGGTAGCCGTGGAGGTGCGCGCCTGAGAAGTTTGGCAAGGTCAATCCACGCCATAGCATGAAATTGTGGCGGTTTAGGCGGATGGAGATCGGGATCACCGCTGCGGCAGCCGTGGCCGAGGATGCAAGGGGACCAGCGGAGCTGAGCTGTAGCGCCGAGGAGGTCATGGCGAGGAGCGACGCCCTGGTGGCGGCGTCGAGAACGAGCGATGCTGGCGGTGTCGGATGAGATCGATCCGGCTCTGATACCAAGTTAAAAGGACTTTTGGGTTTTGTGGTGCAACACCACCGCAATCAGCTCATATATATATATATATATATATATATATATATATATATATATATATATATACGGCAGGCTACGTACACCACGGTAAAACCGTGACCGACCTATGTTAATATGCACGAGCTGATCCGTTTTGTTTTTTGGTTGAGACGCACATAGTTTCTTTGTACAAACTGAACACATGGTATCTCCGGTAAGCTATATATTGGTCCATCAATACCGCTAATAGATATCACAATTTTTTAATATGACATCGCATAAAAAGCTGAGGTTTGCTAGGTACAAATTAATTGGTAGAATAATGTCCATACCGCTAATACATATTACTACATCGCATCAACTAATAGCTAGAGTGCATGCATCCATGGATCACAAATATGCGTGTGGTGAGTGGTGATACAAGAAAAACTTGAGATTGGTAGGAACGGGTGATGCACAAGTAATATACGTGAGAGGTCTGAGAATGAAAGAAAAAACAATGCCAATTAACCTAAACCGACGTTAGAAAAAATTCTTCCAGCTGCTCATGTAGTGGAGAGAATTCCGTTTATCTACAGGTCATGAACCGATAGCATATGATGCCACATGGATTTGAAGGACTGGACCAACCCATACAAATGTTTTTTTATCTTTAGAGGGGTAAAATTTGGAAAAACATTCACCAAATGAGGTAACTAAGATGAAGAATTGCTAAATGGGGTAACTAGTGTCAAAAAAGATAAACAATGGAAAAACTGGATTTACTCTTTTATTTTAGATACATAGTCGGATTAGACTCGTGCTGATCCAGTAAAGGAGTCCAAGTCGTTTTTGTGAGTTTCCAATCAAAGCTAGAGTCGGGCTTAGCCCTATGTGCTTTCATGCACTATAAATAAGGAGATGTCTAATGTAACCTAGACAAGTTTGATCGTGAGTAAAAGAACCAGAAAAATGCCATGGTTTGGGGGCCATGCTCCATGAGTATCTGTTGAAAATCCATCGATCGAGATTTGTTCTGGGGCATTCAGAATGGAGGCGTGACTTCTAATCTGAATCATCCAAGTGTTTCCGGTATCGGGTGTACTTGTTGTTTTTATTAGGTTTGAATCTGCTAAACCTAAGTCTGCTACTATCTTGCTTCTCCGTGTGTTCTGGATTGGTCATCCTCGATCTGGTCGCCGACATGTTCCGGAACGTCCTCACGGATTGGAACAACGCCCCTAGATATCCAGATCAGATAGAACCTGGTCGTGCGCATCCATATCAGTCTACACGGCTTTATTAGGGTGCAACGCGAAGCTCTGTAGTTTGTTGCCACTTTGGGACATGTTGGTATCTCGATTTCCACGTTGTAGACAGCGGTACCGAAGGTCATTGTGGCTGAGATTGGAGAACCAGTAAAGGCGGAAGGGTCTTTGGAGGCAATGGAGGCTTTGCTTCATGGGATGGTGCTCGGATTTGGCTTGCATTAATTTCCTGCCCGCTCTGGAAATGGTGGTACCTGTGAGTTTGGTGTTTGATAACTCTCAGGAGCGGGCGAGCGGATGACAAGTGGGGGCAGCGGAACTGGAGGATGTCATTCTTAGTGGTGCTCCTCGAGCGTTGAGCCATGATTTTGAGGGTGGAAGCCTAAGGTCTAACATTTGTTGGTTGTGCTTGGCAATGGCCTTGTTAAAGAAATTATTTTGAGAGCTCATACTTCTTCAGGGTAAAAACCTAAGATATTGGATAGGACGATGACAACACTTGTGCACTGTTACCTTATTGGAGGCATCATTTTTGGAGACCTTTTTGTATGCCAGTTGTTGTCTTTGGTCTGAGTTGATCACTGTGACGGGGCATTTGTTCTTTTTTTTCGTTTTTGTTTTCTTTTTAGGGATGTGTACATCCTGAATGTCATTAGTGATATTTTTTTGGTGCAGGGTGGATGTAATTGGTATCTTCGCTATATTAATATATTTGCTTTGTCGAAAAAATGTACATGAGATTGTGGGATTGTGTCTCATCCCTTTCTAGCTAATTATTTTAGTCATAGCCTAGTCAAGTCCAGCACGCTGTGCATTAGAATTAGGTTCATGTGCCAATGGGCGTATGCTGAAAAATATCCTAACTACTGTTAATCCAGATCGGATCGTTTTGGATTGTGGACTTATGAAACATCCGGCTGACACTTGTTATAAATTGGTATTCTTCCACGCTTCAATATATTTGATAGTTTTATTTCTGTCTTGAATCCTGACATGTTTGGTTGCTCAGATGAACGCGCAACAATATAGCACCTAGTATTCTAAATGCAACACCTACCTCTCGTCCCTCTTCTATTTTTCCATACCGCTATTATATAAGCTTGGAAATCTGAAGCAAAATAGAACGACAGGAATAGGTGAACTAGCATGGCTCTTACCGAGTTTGCACTTTCAGAGTTTCCGTGCCCATGAGTATGGGAGGCATCAGGAGAAATCGATGCACTACAACTCACCACACCTGTTAGTAATCATCCATACTATCCTTTTCTACTAGAAACTTAACATGCTAAGTCTTGTTAGTAAGGAGTGAATACAGAACTAATGTGATTATTCGATTTCTTGACTTCCTTATGTGCAGCAACGAAACCTCCGGTCGCGTCTCCAGCCACTCAATGGTGCTCTCCCCAGTGGCGCCGGATGAGAAGAACAGGTGAAGCTGGCCGATTTCGAACACGGGCACAGAGTCCATCTCCCAATGAAGCTTCTCCTGTTCTTCCCCATTCAACGCGCGGAACTTCAGCATGACGACAGTGGGCTTGGAGGACGCGTACACCTTGATTCCGAGGAACATCAGGGTCTATGTAAGGTCTTGGGCCTAGTGGGTTCCCAGCTGAAGTAGATTATTATTCGGGTACGAACTGCTGGTTCCTCGTTCACGGACTCTGCACTTAACTGTAACAGGGGGATTTCAACTTTGGGTAGTAAGTAAATTTTAACTAATAAAAAACACAAATATCAGTGAAATTTTTGTTCTGGAACTTCGGTACAGGAGATCTGCAAGCATTACCGATCGTAAACATTTTCATTTCCTTTTGTACCGTTATTAGCTTTCATATGGAAAATGTTGTCGTGGAGCCTACTTGTCGGCTGTAGAAAACATGTAATTCCTTTTTACTGCTTCCGAGAATGCGAGCGAGGGGAAAGATCATGGCTTCTCTACGAGGTATACGGTTAGGGTTGCGAAGCGACACCCGATCTGCCCCGTTTCGTAGGCAAAATTTATTCATCTAGTTCAATTTTTTTCATCAAAAATTATCTAGTTTGAACTAAATTTTACTTTCGCGGGCTCTCGCGGGTTGCCGCTTCGCAACCCTATATAGGGTATATACACATAGGTGGTTATAACGGTTTCGGTATGGGGTTAGGAGGGCTCACAATCAATTAGTAAATTAATTGGCTAATTACCTGAGAGCTCAAAATGAGGACGGGAAATGGTGGTCAGAAACGAGATACACAAAGTCGATGATCCGTTTTCGAAAAAAGCAGTCAATCATCCTTTTTAAATATTCCCGATCTTGATATTTGAATGGAACTCCAAGAAAATTTTCCCGATCTCAAAACTGCTAATAATGTGACAAGAGAAGTAGAAAATAATGTATATTGTTCTTCAATTGCCAAACGAAGGAGATTGTTTCGGCAGAGAACGAAATACTTCTAGCAACTTCTAAACATTTGCAAGGGCGCCTAAGAAAAATATCATGATGGCATCATGAATGCTGCCTATCTTTCTACACCATGTCGAGGTTATATAAAATCGTAGATACATTTGAAACAGAAATAAACAACATAAGAGAAAACACTCGGGAAGAAGAAAACCAGATTACGAGAGTAGTATTTGTGTTTTCTTTTGAAAGCCAACTCAGTGGCTCATTACTACTAGCAAGTTTATAGCACTATAATTTATTAGCGCTTTACTATGTTTGTAGTACTAAAATAAATTGCAAGTTTTTGCAGAAACTATAGATCGCGACCTAGATCAAGAAGAGATATTGGAGGATATGATAAACGACAATAATGATATCACCTCGCAGTATCTGAACGACTCTGGTGAGGGAGCGGACGAGGATATCGAGCAAGGAGACGGCTCCGATGAGAGAGTTGAGGAGGATATCGAGCGAAGAGACGGCTCCGGTGAGGGAACCTTGACTACAAAGTTCGGCGAGATATATAAATTTAGCCGCTGCTGACTAGATGCATTAATTTATTTGTATATATATTAATGATTCTTTCTTATTTTAGCCCTCTGGATCGAAGCAATCTACTGGAAGCAAACGAGGCCCGACAAAAAAGTTGGCCCCCTGATGCTAGGTTCAAGATCGAAAAAGTCGCTGCAGATGGTGCCCCAATTGCTCCGGAGCACAAGGAAAGATTATTTACATGTCAATGTGGAGTTATTGTTAGGGACATTATCCCGATCACCCTTCGAGAATGGAATAAGCCAAAGGAGGGTTGAGTTAGTTATGTCGAGGATAGATGTAAAGATAATCTTTAGAATACGCTCATGACAATTTCACCCTACCACCAGAGGTGGACCCAGAACACAAAGTTATAGAGCCAAAAGTCAAGAAGCGGGCTCTTAAAAAGATGGCCTCACAATTCAGAGACCACAAGAAAAGATTGTACAAGAAGTATGTCCTTGACGAAAATACTCTAGAGTTCAAAGGAGCAAACGAGAAGCTAAGAGATCACTCGGAGGAATTTGTGGAGTACAAGAAATCGGCTGTAGCTAAGAAAAGGTCCTAAATAAACAAGGCAAATGCTGCGCTAAAGAAATATCACCATGTTATGGGGATAGGTGGCTACAAGGCTGCCAACTCTAAGTGGGAGAAAGCTGAGAATGACCTGATTGATAAAGGTATCGATGCAGAGACATCGGGGTGGACCGATCGGGCAAAGTCTTGGTTCTACGGGCATGGAGGAAAGTTGGACCCAGAAATAGGGAAGTGTATTTATTCGAAAGAACATCTTAGAACACCTTTAGAAGCCCTAAAAACTGCAGTGAAGGAGGTGGAGGAGGGGAAGTTCTACCCTGACAGAGAGAACGACGAGCTGACATGTGCCCTTGGGAATAAAGAACACAAAGGACGAACAAGAGGCACTGAAGGCTCCGTTCCTTGGAAGCTCGGGTTTCCCGATGAAGGAAAGAAATATCCCGATAAAAGCCATCAGAGGAGAAAGGACAGGGAGGCAGACCGGATGCAACATATAGAAGAAACATTAAGGATGCAACAAGAGCAAATAAACGCACTTATTGGCCACGAAGCTACCGGCCCATCTCAGCAACAGGTCGAAGATCCTGCATTCGAGGCTACCGGCCCACCATCTCGGCGGAAAAGCGGTGTGGCTTCCACGGAGGTCCCGTAGATGATGATGCACTGATGATGTCTCGTCGCTACCCCGTGGATGATATCACAGGTTCTGAAAATTGCGAGCTGTATGTGATAGTTGTGAACATATCCGTAAATGTGGCAGTCGGTTTTGCCTTACCTTCTGGACCTAGACCAACTTATCATTGCTCTCCAGTTCCAGATGGCTACGCTGTTGTCGGGGTGGATGAAGTTATGAAGGGCCAAGTCGTTGTCGAAGGAAAATTTTCTTGTAGTGGAAGTTGGATGAGTGCGTGTCCTTAGTCTTGCCATCAAACTTCCCATTACCTTCTGATTTGTTCTTATTATTGAACTTGTGGGATTGTGAGTTTTCTTCTAAATCAAATTGGCACTAGAAGCTCCCTCAAATCCTCGAGAAAGTGTGTCCTTTGCTCTTGCCTTCTCTTCCATATGAAGAGACCTAGTGAGATCCGTAACGGAGAACTCTTGTCTCTTATGTTTGAAAGAAGTAGCAAAGTTCCTCCACAAGGGAGGAAGCTTGGCAATAATGTCGCCGACCACAAACTTGTCTGGTAAGGTACACTTGAACTGCTCAAGTTCTTTGGCAAGTGATGTATCTCATGGGCTTGCTCGGAGCGTTCATCAACCATCTTGTAGTCATAGAATAGCTCTATGACATACAACTCAGTGTCAGTGTCCGAGACCCCATACTTGGCCTCGAGCCCATCCCACGCGTCCTTTCCATTATCAAATGACATATATAGGTCAACAATATTGTCCCCAAGAATATTGAAAAGATCCATCAAAAACATGGCATTGGTTTTCTTAAAGGCCACTTCCTACTCAGCAGAAATATCTCACTCATGTTTGCCAGAGTGGCTCTATAGCAGTTTAGGTTTTTAAACCAGAGAACTGCTCTCATGCGCCATCTCTTATAATGCATACCATAAAAAGGAGGCGGCCTAGTAGCCCCGGCTACACTAGTGGAATTCAGTTGCATATAATCAGGTTTTTTGATTATTGAAAATATAACAAATAATCCATATTATTTAATCCGATTAATAATTAAAAAAGCATAATCATACTAATAGCAATTAAATAGATCATGCAAACTAACTGATTAGATGAATGGATTACATCTATACTAAGCGCTAGAACTAGACACTCTAACATAATCTGAAAGAGATAGACACTATTGCAGAATTGTTTATAGCCGCAAGGCACTTAGTGACAGGCAAAAATATGTTTGTCAATAGTAACCATATTCAGTGACAGGCGAAGAAATGACTGTCACTGGTTCAAAATACTAGTGACGGGCACCCCAAATGCCCGTCACTAGTAGTTCTTACAGACGCCTTGCGTGATGATCAAATTACTAATGACAGACTCTTATTGATGCACGTCACAGGGAGTAGCTGGATTAATTTTGGAAAAAGAGTTCAGATCCGATCTGGATTAATAAGTTAGGAAACGCTGATAAGAAAGAACCCATCGTATAGCCCTTCTCCCTCCTTATCTACACGCCCTAGACAACAAATCAACCGCACCTAGGGTTGAACCACCGCCATCTGAGTAACGGCCGTCGCCGCCAAACGCTAAGGTTGAGCCCTGGCCACCTGCGGTCGCGGCCGACACCGAACATCAGTCGAGCTCTGGCTACCTTCGGTCGCCGTCGACAAGGTCCATGTTGAAAATGTAAGCAATAATCCATATGATTTAATCCAAATAATAAACTGATAAAATATGATCATACAGACAGTACCAAAACTAATCATGCAGATCAATAAAGTAGATAAACAAATTATATCTAAATAAGATAAACCTATCACATCTATATCGAAAGCTAGAATAAGGAACTATAGCAGAATCTGAAATAAGAAGTTCAGTATTACGTACGGTAGAGCAGCGGCCGCGACAGTAGCAGCAGCAGTAGCTGCAGTGGTGGTAGCAGCGTCATCAACCGTGTCGTCGATGTAGAGGTTGCCGATGTCTGGGAAGAAGTCCTCGTTCGGAAAGGAGTCGTCCGTGATGAAGCCATTAGTCGCACGGAAGCGCTCCCCAAAAACCTGATCGCCCCTCACTCGTACAGGTTCACAAGAAGGCGGGGTTCCGGAGGCCTACGGTCCCGATCTGCGGTGCACGCCGCAAGCCGGGATGGGAAGACGAAAGCGGCGGCGCAATAGACTAGAATAAGATGCGTGTGGTCAGCGATGCCGATTAGGTTTAGCGCAAGCGTTTATATAGAGCAAGTCAGGGAGACCGTGGGACTCAGCCCACATCCGAGTCGGTAACAGCCCACGTTCCATAAAGATTGGAAACGGCTGACTAATTAATGTGTCCGTTAATGACTCATAATTAATCCAAGATTAATTTTCCTGACTAGCAAAAATAAAGCTCGGCTCAGCGAGATTCCCGCAACCCGCGGCGCGCGCGCGTCGTGACGAGGCGGGCGGCGTCGGAGGAGGAGTGCGCGAGAGCTGCTCTTCTTCTCACACCTTAGTGAGTGGTGAAACAACCTAGTATATAAGGAGGTGTAACTCTCACTCAGTTAGCAATGTGGGACTAAACTTTGGCACCACTAGCACGGCCATATGCTGCCATGCACAAATAGGCCAAAGAAAATTTCAGAATTTGTCTAATGGGCCAACAGCCCAAAACTCACCAAATTCTAACAATCCTCCACAAAGTCTCATTGGCACATCACCTCATTTCCATTCCAGATTATTGTTTTATATACCGGTGTGTAGTGGAGACTTTTAAGTTGAACTTCCACGTTAAACTTCATGCTACACTAGCGAGCAACTTGAATAGTGGACTATGCCTTGAACTACAAGTTTTCTGCACACTAGTTTCACACAAAATCTAGACCGGTACAGGGCTGCCGCTGGGCTTCCTCGCGGTTTGGAGCTTATGCGTCATACTCCAGGGCCTTTCATGAGTTTATTAGAGAGAACCAAACTCTCATGGACTGCGACGTTTAACAGTTAGACTCATATAGGTGTGGTCCTCAATAGATGTTCTGTAGGACAACATCTCTGCTTAGAAAAGCCACTTGGAACACATTAAGATTAATATCAACCTACCATGCAGAATAAGAGAGTATTGCATCTTTATGGAGATGTACATATAATATGGGCATACTCTCCTCTCAGCTGATCAACAGCTTGCCTCCTGGCTCTAATTCACGGGATCTCCGATCACATAGAGTGGGTTGCCGCTACGAACAACTCATTGTGTGGGTCTCAAACCCATCTCCCTCGATGCATTATCTATCACATTACGTGATAAACTCTTTGTGAAGGGATCTGCCAAGTTCTTAGAAGTTTGGATATAGTCCAACGCAATAACTCCGGAGTTTCTCAGTTTCCTGAGAGATTTCAATCTCCTCTTCACATTCCTTGATGACTTCATATTATCCTTAGAACTGTTTACTTTGACGATCACAGTTTGATTATCACAGTTCATCGGGATGGTGGGTATAGGTTTTTCAACCACAGGTAAGTCCATCAAAAGCTCATGAAGCCACTCAGCTTCAACAGTGGTTATGTCTAATGCTGTGAGTTCTGCTTCCATAGTTGACCTCGTTAAGATGTTCTACTTGCAAGACTTCTAGGAAACAGCGCCACCACCAAGTGTAAACAAATAATCACTTGTGGCCTTAATCTCATCAGCATCAGATATTGATACGTCCATTTTGCATCACTATTCTATGTCTTAATTCACTATTATTCATTGATATATTTCGTATTGAGATGTGATACTTATGTTATTTCATCTATTTTTGCATGGTTGATGACTTTTGGAGCATGGACCGCTGCAGTCAGGATTCTGATGGAAAAGGTGCTGTTTGGAGGCAAAATTCGCGAAGATCAGAAAATCCGGGAAAATATATGGAAAATCCTATTTTTCCAGAAAACTAAGGATGCCAGAAGATGGAGTGAAGGTGGGCCACAGGGGGCCCACACCACCCCATGGCACGGGCAGGCCTAGGGCACGCCAGGAGGTGGTGTGGCCACCCTGGCCCACTCCAGCCTCTCCCCTCTGGCATATATCAACCTCCTAAAACCCTAAGACTCGGGGAGCGACCACAGAAAGATTCCACCACCTCTGCGAGGCGGAAAACACTGAGAGAGAAAGATCTCTCCGGCAGACAGATTTCTACCGGGGGAATTTCTTCCCGGAGAGGGGAGATCGTCGCCATCAACACCACCATCAAGCTGGACTTCATCGGCATCATCATCATCATCACCACCACCATCATCACCATCAGCACCCTCATCACCATCTCCATATTGTTGTAACAATTGCGTTGAATCTTGCATTAGTTCATAGGGGAAACTTTCCCGGTGTTGATGGTATTGAGTGAACCATTGAATTATTGTTTATGTTCAGATTGTTATACATCATTATTCCATCTCTGATCATGATCCATATAATGTCTTGTGAGTAGTTAGTTTTGGTCTTGAGGACATGGGAGAAGTCTTGTTGTTAGTAGTGGAATTGCGTTGAGAAAGATTCAATAGATTGTTATTTAAGTTGTGGTGTACTTCTTCTAGTGGTGTCATGTGAACGTCGACTACATGACACTTCACCTATATGGGCCTAGGGGAATGCATTGTGTATTTGGCTACTAATCATAGGGGTTGCCGGAGTGACAGAAACCTGAACCCCCGTTAGGAAACCATTGCACAAGGGACGTAAGGGTCTTAGAGTTTAAAGCTGTGGTTAGGTTTCTACCTTAAATACTTTCTTGTACTTACAGATGTTTGCAAGGGGTTTAATCACAAGTATGTATTAGTCTTGGATGGGGCGGTTCATTAGCACAGGTTCACCCACACAACACTTAGCAAGCTAGAGAAGATTAATCAACTATATGAAGCGAAAGCACTTGACAGTCTTCCCATGTGTCCTCGAGAACGTTTGGTCATCTTAAGTAATACAACCGGCTTGTCCTTTGCTGCATAAAGGATTGGGCCACTTGCTGCATTTATTCCTACTGTCTTTTATTTACTCATACTTTGTTTACTTGCTTTATCGAAAACCCCTAAAAATCCGTTTGCTAAGTATTTGCAGAGAATTCCTGATCTATACCACTAGCCAGCACCTTCTGCTCCTCGTTGGGTTTGACACTCTTACTTATCGAAAATACTGCGATACACCCCCTATACTTGTGGGTCATCAAGACTATTTTCTGGCGCCGTTGCCAGGGAGTGAAGCGCTATTGGAGAGTGGAACTGGTAAAAGAAACTTCTACTGTGAGTATTGTTTACTTCTGCTAGTTGCTTTATTTTGTTATGGATAATTCGCTGAGTTTCTTATTTGTTAATGCTACTACCACTCCTAAGGTAGTAGATAAGCCACCACCTGCTGAGAATGATGTTTTCAGAATACCTACAAGAATTATTGATCGTGTTAGGGATAACTACTATGTTGGGGATGGAACTGTCCATCCCGGTGATCATTTACTCTTTATACACGAATTATGCGGGTTGTTCAAGTGTGCAGGTATTACTACAGATCAAGTTAAGAAGAAGTTATTCTCATTATCACTGAAAGGAAGAGCTGAGGAATGGTATAAGCTGCTGAAGAATGGTCAAGCTCTGGAATGGGAGGAAATAGTGCCTCTCTTTTATTCAAAGTTTTATCCTCCTAATGAGATTCATAAAGATCGGAATCAAATATACAACTTTTGGCCTCTTGATGGAGAGAGTACAGCTCAAGCTTGGGGGAGATTGAAGTTACTAATGCTCAAATGTCCTATTCATGAGCTCCCCAACAATATTATTATCATTAACTTTTATGCAAGGCTCCCTCTACATGATAAACATTTATTGGATGCTTCTTGCGCTGGATCATTCACTCGCATGGAAGAAGAAGCTAAATGGGACCTTCTGGACCGTATTCAAGACAATGCTGAAGCTTGGGAGAATGACAAAGATAGAAAGTCAGGTACAAATTATGATTATGAATGCATTGAATCTTTTATGGGAACTGATGACTTTCAAAATATTAAAAATACTTATTGTCTAGACTCTCAAGCTATTGCTTCTTATGTTAAGGCTTTTGCTTCCTACATTGAAGTGCCTAAAAGGAAGTGGAATAAGTATCATGAACCTTATAAAGATGTTGCTAAGAGTGTTCCTGCAAGGAATTGTTGGAGATATGCGCAAGAGGCAATAATAAAAGTGGTTATTATTATATCTTTGTGTTTATGATGAATGTTTACATCCCATGCTATAATCTAAGTTAGGAAATGTTCCGGAGTGTTTATATGGGGATTCTAGAAGGTTTCGGAATGTTCCTGGAGGTTCTAGAAGATTTTTTGGAGTTTACTTGAACACCAAGAAAGGATAAAGGGAAACTTGGAGGGTAAGTAAGGGAAACTTGGGGGGGAGGACTCTCCCCCCAAGCTCCCTTGTGTGCCGGCCCTAGGAGGTGGGCCTAGGGGTGGGAACCCTAGGCCGCACCCCTCCCTCTATATATAGAGGGGTGGAGGCACCACCCCCTTGCCCCCTCCCACTCCAAACCCTAGCCGCCTCTCTCCTCCTCCTTCCACCTGCTCTAGCTTAGGCGAAGCCCTGCAGAATTCTCTACTCCACCACCACCACCACGTCGTCGTGCTGCTGGGATTCCGTGGAGAGATCTACTACCTCCGCTGCTCGCTGGAACAGGGAGAGGAATGTCTGCTTCGACTCCGCACGTGTGACCGACTGCGGAAGCGCTGCCGGAACGCAGTGCCGGAAGGATCGTCTACTCGATCTTGAGATCGGCAAGTGATCGTCTACATCAACCACGAGATCCGATCTTGCACAAGGCTTTCGGATCTACAAGGGTTAGTACAGATCTATCTCGTTGCACATGTCTAATAGATTAGATCTTGGCTTTTATCTAGATTAGATCTGGATTTTATTCGTTCTTGCGGTAGAAATTTTTTGTTTTCCATGCTACGAACCCATCAGTGGTATCAGAGCCGTGTCTATGCGTAGATCTGTTGCACGAGTAGAACACAATGGTTTTGTGGGCGTTGGTGCTCGTGCCTTCTTTTGCCTTGTGTACTTTGCATCTTGCGGTATGGTGGGATAAAGCGGCTCGGGCTAACCTTATATGTCATCGCACATGAGACTTGCTCCACGCTTGACGTTTAACTTGCTTTGCACAAGTGGCTTTGCGGGTGTCTGTCTCTCCCACCATAGTATAGATCAAATCTACACTTTGCACTTGATAGCACTTGTATCAACGTTGTGGTTCAGTTTCATAGGTAAGATCCGTTCTTATTCGAAAGCCCCAAACCACGTAAAACATGCAAAGAAAATTAGAGGCGTCTAACTTGTTTTTGCATGGGTTTTGTGATGTGATATGGCCATCACGTGATTGTGATCATATTTGATGTATGCAATGATCCTTGTTGTAATATGGTAACCGGCAGGAGCCTAATGGTTATCTTTAATTCTGTTAAGACATGCGTGTCTATTCATCTTGTAATAGCTTTATTCCAAGTAGTTGTAATAGTTGCTAGTGATGATGGACAACCAAGAAGCGGCGCCACTGACCTTGACGCAATGCTGGTAATGATGGAGATCATGCCTGTGCTTTGGAGATGGAGATCAAAGGCATAAGAGGAAAGGGCCATATCATATCACACTAATTATGAATTGCTTGTGATGTTAATCCTTTATGCATCTTGTATTGCTTAGATCGCGACGGTAGCATTATAAGATGATCCCTCTCACTAAATATCAAGTAATAAAGTGTTCGTCCTTAGTTGGCACCGTTGCTAAGACTCGTCGTTTCGAAGCATCTCGTGATGATCGGATGTGATAGATTCTACGTGTGCATACAACGGGTGCAAGCCAGATTTGCACATGCGGAAACTAAGGTTGATCTTGACGAGCCTAGCATGTACAGACATGGTCTCGGAACACGGAATACCGAAAGGTAGAGCATGAATCATATAAATGATATGATGAACATGAAGATTGTTCGCCGATGAAACTACATCTTCTCTCGTGAAGATCGGACTTGGTGTAGTGGACTTGGTTCGTGTAATCACTAAGACAATGTGAGGGATGTTGTTTTGAGTGGGAGTTCACCTAGAAGAATTAAAATTGAACTCAATTTATCATAAACTTAGTCTAAACTACTTGCAAATTTGTTGTAGATTATGGCGAACCTCTCCATCAATTTCAATGCGTTCCTAGAGAAAGAAAAGCTTAAGAACAATGGAAGCAAGTTCACGGACTGGCTCCATGGACTGAAGATTGTCCTCAGTGCTAGTCAGTTGACCTATGTGCTCGAAGCACCGCTAGGTGACCCACCTGCAGAAGATGCCACCGATGACGTAAAGAATGTTTACGCCACTCGGAAAAATCATTACTCCACAGTTTAGTGTGCCATCCTGTACGGTTTAGAAACGGAGCTTCAGAAGCGCTTTGAGCACCACGACCCGTTCGAGATCATTAAGGAGCTCAAGCTCATTTTTGAGACTCACGCGGCCGTGGAGAGCTATGAGGCCTCCGAAAAGTTCTTTAACTATAAGATGGAAGAGGGTAGCTCCGTTAGCGAGCACGTGCTCACCATGTCTGGGCACGCAAACAAGCTCCAAGAGTTGGGGATAACGATTCCTAATGAGTTAGGGATTCACCGTGTCCTCCAATCACTGCCACCGAGTTATAAGAACTTTGTGATGAACTACAATATGCACTGCATGAACAAGACGTTGCCTGAACTATCGTCCATGCTGAAAACTCCTTTGGAGATCAAAAAGGAGCACCAAGTGTTGATAGTCAATAAGACCACCAATTTCAAGAAACAGGGCAACCCTAAGAACAAGGGCAACTTCAAGAAGGACGGCAAGAAAGCTGCCGCACCTGCTAAGAAGCCCAAGGCTGGTCCTAAGCCTGAAACTGAATGCTTCTACTGCAAGGGTGCTGGTCACTAGAAGCATAACTGCCCCAAGTACCTGGCGAATCTGAAGAACGGCAACATCAAGAAGAAAGGTATATTCGATATACATGTTATTGATGTGTATCTTACTAGTAATCGTAGTAGTGCCTGGGGATTTGATACTGGTTCGGTTGCTCATATTTGTAACTCGAAACAGGAGCTGCGAAATAAGCGAAGAATAGAGAGAGACGAGGTGACAATGCGCGTTGGAAATGGCTCCAAGGTTGATGTGATCGCCGTCGGCACACTCCCTCTGCATCTACCTTCAGGATTAGTTTTAAATTTGAATAATTGTTATTTGGTGCCTGCGTTAAGCATGAACATTATATCTGGATCTTGTTTATTGCGAGACGGTTACTCTTTTAAGTCTGAGAATAAAGGTTGTTCGATTTATATGAGTAATATCTTTTATGGTAATGCACCTGAAATGAATGGTTTATTCTTACTGAATCTCGATAGTAGTGATACACATGTTCACAACATAGATGCTAAACGAACAAAATTGAATGATAATTCTACATACATGTGGCACTGTCGTCTTGGTCACATTGGAGTGAAGCGTATGAAGAAGCTCCATTCTGATGGACTTCTTGAATCACTTGATTTTGAATCACTTGAAAGATGCGAAGCATGTCTAATGGGTAAAATGACTAAGACTCCATTCTCTAGAATAATGGAGCGAGCTACAGACTTATTGGAAATAATACATACCGATGTGTGCGGTCCAATGAGTGTAGCATCGCGTGGTGGATATCGTTATGTTCTCACTTTCACGGATGACTTAAGTAGATATGGGTATGTCTACTTTATGAAACATAAGTCTGAAACTTTCGAGAAGTTTAAGGAATTTCAAAGTGAAGTGGAAAATCATCGTAACAAGAAGATTAAGTTTCTGTGTTCTGACCGCGGAGGTGAATATCTAAGTTATGAGTTTGGCATGCATTTAAAGAAATGTGGAATACTTTCGCAGTTGACACCGCCGGGAACACCACAGCGTAATGGTGTGTCCGAACGTCTTAATCGAACTCTCTTAGATATGGTTCGGTCTATGATGTCTCTTACAGATTTACCGCTATCGTTTTGGGGCTATGCATTAGAGACAGCCGCATTCACTTTAAATAGGGCACCATCTAAATCCATTGAAACGACACCGTACAAATTGTGGTTTGGAAAGAAACCTAAGTTGTCGTTCCTTAAAGTTGGGGTTGCGAAGCATATGTAAAGAAGTTACAATCTGATAAGCTTGAACCCAAAGCGGAGAAATGCGTCTTCATAGGATACCCTAAAGAAACAATTGGGTATACCTTCTATCATAGATCTGAAGGCAAAGTTTTCGTTGCCAAGAATGGATCCTTTCTTGAGAAGGAGTTTCTTTCGAAGGAAGTGACTGGAAGGAAAGTAGAACTTGACGAGGTTATTGAACCTTCTCTCGGAGTTGAGAGTAGAGCAGCACCGGAAGATGTTTTTGTGCCGCCTGCACCAACTGGAGAGGAAGCTAATGATGGTGATCATGAAACTTCGAACGAAGCTGCTGCTGAACCTCGCAGGTCAACGAGGGCTCGTACCACTCCTGATTGGTATGACCCTGCCTTGAACGTCATGTTGGTGGACAACACTAATGACCCTGCGACGTATGAAGAAGCTATGGTGAGCCCAGATTCCGACAAATGGCTAGAAGCCAAGAAATCCGAAATGGGATCCATGTACGAAAACCAAGTATGGACTTTGGTGGACTTACCGGATGGCCGTAAAGCTGTCGAGAACAAATGGATTTTCAAAAGAAAAATAGATGCTGATGGTAATGTTACCGTCTATAAAGCTCGACTTGTCGCGAAAGGGTTCCGACAAATTCAAGGAGTTGACTACGATGAGACATTCTCACCAGTAGCGAAGCTAAAGTCTGTGAGGATTTTGTTAGCAATTGCTGCATATTTCGATTATGAGATTTGGCAGATGGATGTCAAAACGGCGTTCCATAATGGTGACATTCAGGAAGAGTTGTATATGGTACAACCCAAGGGTTTTGTCGATCCTAAAGATGCTGACAAGGTATGCAAACTTCAGCGCTCCATTTATGGACTGAAGCAAGCATCCCGGAGTTGGAATCAACGTTTTGATAAAGTAATCAAAAACTTTGGATTTATACAAACTTATGGAGAAGCTTGTATTTACAAGAAAGTGAGTGGGAGCTCTGTAGCATTCCTAGTACTATATGTAGATGACATATTGTTGATTGGGAATGATATAGAACTTCTTAATAGTGTCAAAGCCTATTTGAATAATAGTTTTTCAATGAAGGATCTTGGCGAAGCGGCATATATTCTAGGCATCAAGATTTATAGAGATAGATCAAGACGCCTAATAGCGCTTTCACAAAGTACATACTTTGACAAAGTTCTAAAGAAGTTTAGAATGGAAGAGAGCAAGAAAGGGTTCGTGCCCATGTTGTCAGGTAAGACCTTGAGTAAGACTCAAAGTCCATCTACGGTAGAAGATAGAGAGAAGATGAATAATATTCCCTATGACTCGGCCATAGGTTCTATCATGTATGCCATGATGTGTACAAGACCGGATATAGCACATGCTGTTAGTTTGACTAGCAGATACCAAAGTGATCCTGGAATGGAGCACTGGACAGCGGTCAAGAATATCCTAAAGTACCTAAATAGGACTAAGGATATGGTTCTTTCTTATGGAGGTGATGAACAGCTTGTTGTAAACAGTTACACTGATGCTAGTTGGAACACCGATCCAGATGACTCGAAGTCACACTCTGGATACGTATTGATTTTGAATGGTGCTGCAGTGAGCTAGAGGAGTGCCAAGCAAAGCGTTGTGGTGAAATCTTCAACTGAATCGGAATACATAGCTGCTTCGGAGGCTGCACAAGAAGCCATATGGATGAAGGAGTTCATTACTGAACTTGGCGTGGTTCCTAGTGCGTTGGACCCGATGGCCATCTACTGTGACAACACAGGTGCCATAGCTAATGCATAGGAGCCAAGGTCACATAGAAAGCTGAAGCACATCAAGCTACGTTTCCATGCTATTCGCGAGTATGTCCGAGATGGTGACATAAATATTTGCAAAGTACACACTGATCTGAATGTGGCAGATCCGATGACTAAACCTCTCCCTAGAACAAAGCATGACCAACACCAGAACACCATGGGTGTTAGGTATATTACCATGTACTCTAGATTATTGACTCTAGTGCAAGTGGGAGACTGTTGGAGATATGCCCAAGAGGCAATAATAAAAGTGGTTATTATTATATCTTTGTGTTTATGATGAATGTTTACACCCCATGCTATAATTGTATTATTAGGAAACACTAATACTTGTGTGTTTTGTAAACATAAAAGAGTCCCTGGTAAGCCTCTTGTTGAACTAGCTTGTTGATTAATAGATGATCATGGTTTCCTGATCATGGACATTGGATGTCATTAATAACAAGGTCATATCATTAAGAGAATGATGTGATGGACACACACCCATAGTAAGTGTAGCATAAGATCAAGTCATTTAGTTCGTATTGCTACAAGCTTTCAAATGCATAGTAACCTAATCCTTTGACCATGAGGTTATGTTAATCACCATCACCGGATGGGTACTTTGATGACATCAAACACCGCTTCGTAACTGGGTGGTTATAAAGGTGTCATTGGGTATTCTGAAAGTATGTGTTGAAGCGCATGGACCAAGATTGGGATTTGTCCATCCATATGACGGATAGATATGCTCTGGTCCCTCTCGGTGGAATGTCATCTAGTTAGCTTGCAAGCATGTAACTGGGTCACAAGGGATGACATAACATGAAACGAGTAAAGAGTACTTATCAGTAACGAGGTAGAACTAGGTATGGAGATACCGACGATCAAACCTCGGATAAGTAGAATATCGCGTGACAAAGGGAATTGGTTTCGTATGTTAAGTGTTCTATCGATCACGAAGTCATCATTGAGTATGTTTGAGCCGTTATGGATCTCCAGATCCCGCTGATGGTTATTGATCGGAGAGGTGTCTCCATCATGTCTACATATTCACGAACCATAGGGTGACACACTTAAGGTTCGAAGTTGTTTTTAAGTAGATATGGGATGTGCGTTGGAGACCGAATGTTGTTTGGAGTCTCGGATTGGATCCGGGACATCACGAGGAGATCCGGAATTGTCCGGGGAATAAGATTCATATAATGGGGATCGTTTTCTAAGTTAGGAAATGTTCCGGAGTGTTTATATGGGGATTCTAGAAGGTTTCAGAATGTTCCGGAAGGTTCTAGAAGATTTTTTGGAGTTTACTTGAAAACCAAGAAAGGATAAAGGGAAACTTGGAGGGTAAGTAAGGGAAACTTGGGGGGAAGGACTCTCCCCCCAAGCTCCCTTGTGCGCCGGCCCTAGGAGGTGGGCCTAGGGGTGGGAACCCTAGGCCGCACCCCTCCCTCTATATATAGAGGGGTGGAGGCGCCACCCCCCTTGCCCCCTCCCACTCCAAACCCTAGCCGCCTCTCTCCTCCTCCTTCCATCTGCTCTGGCTTAGGTGAAGCCCTGCAGAATTCTCTACTCCACCACCACCACCACGCCATCGTGCTGCTGGGATTCCGTGGAGAGATCTACTACCTCCGTTGCTCGCTGGAACGGGGAGAGGAAGGTCAGCTTCGACTCCGCATGTGTGATCGACTGCGGAAGCGCTACCAGAACGCGGCGCCGGAAGGATCGTCTACCCGATCTTGAGATCGGCAAGTGATAGTCTACATCAACCATGAGATCCAATCTCGCACAAGGCTTTCGGATCTACAAGGGTTAGTACAGATCTATCTTGTTGCACATGTCTAATAGATTAGATCTTGGCTTTTATCTAGATTAGATCTGGGTTTTGTTCGTTCTTGCGGTAGAAATTTTTTGTTTTCCATGCTACGAACCCATCAGGAATACGGAAGTTTATACTGCTAATCATGTTTTACCTGAATCTTATATTGAGAAAATGCCTTTCCCAGTTAGGATTAAGGAACATTCTTTGATAGCTAGTATGGTTAATGGAAGCACAAATAAAGTTGTTGAACCTGATAAACAAATGGTTGATGAACCTATAATAGCAAGTGTGAAAGACTTTGTCACTAAATATGAAAAAGAGGGACACCCTATCCTTTGTAAGAATACCTCTAATATTGTTTCACAAAGTAGTGTTATGAGTGCTAGTATTCATGTGTTTTCTGTTAGAATAAGTGATCATTGATATGATAGTCCTTGTGATAGCTATATTGTTAAGTTTATGCATGATACTCAAAGTTACTATGAGAGAGGGAAAAGTGTTCTTATGTATCTCAATAATATCAAGCTTCCTCGTTTTATGCTGAAAGTTTTTATATTGCGCTTCTTTTGCCTTCTTATGCAAGTTGCCTTTGGTTTCAATAACTTGTTTGTTTACAAAATACCCTTGCATAGGAAGTGGGTTAGACTTAAATGTGTGTGCTTTTGCTTCTTAATGCTCTCTTTCACTTCAATTCATATCCCTATGAGAGCTTCTTCAAAATTATCATGCCCATCTTAATGGCTATAAAGAAAGAGCTTTATGGGAGACAACCCAATTTGTTTTTGCTTTTAGTTTGTTTTTGTTTCTTTGAGTCTTGGAAGTTATTACTTCGGTAATAACCGCTCCTTATCCGTTTTGATTGGTTTTTGTGTTAAGATCAACCTCTAATGAGAGAGAAGTAATATTTGGGGAAGTTGCTGTCCCGAAACAGATTTTTGTGCTTCACCGCAAAAATTCGTGAGAGATCTCTGTATGTCGGATTGAGCTGTAATTTTTGTGCTTCTGCCCCAGCTTGTTTTTTAACTTTTGTTAGTTTTGCACTTTTTGATTTGAGCAACAGAAGATTTTCGAAAAAATTGATCTTTACCTACTGGTCTGTTTTGATAGATTTAGCCACTCTTGCATTTGCTTCTTTATTCGATTTCCTTTTTGAATTCTTTTTGGGTTTTCGAAAGGAGTTGCTACAGTAGTCTATGTTTTGATGGTTTTCAGTTGAAGTTGGACTCAAAAGATTCTATCACTTCACTTATACTAATGTTGCTAATAAGAACTGTGTGAAGTTTTGTGTGAAGGAAATTTCCAGGAAGTGGAGATAATGGTGTAATAAGAAAGAGAAGGGTTTTATGACTCAAGTAATAAGTGTATGAAGCTGAAGATATTGATGCCTTTCAAGTTATAACTCCGGAGAAATTCATTGAGGAACAAATTCAGAGACCTGCAGAGTCTGTTTCCAAATAGGTAACAGTTCTGGTAAGAAAAGTTCCACGAAAATACAATCTAACTATATTTTTGCAGCTTTCAGTCAATAAGGAAAGCTACAAAGCGAAAAAAGGGACGGAAACGGAGCCAGGGTGGCCCACACCACCCCATGGTGCGGGACCACCCCTGGCCGCGCCAGGAGGTGGTGAGGCCACCCCGGACTCCGCCTCCAACTCGTTTTCTCCCAGTACCTTCCTTTTGATATGAAACTTCGTAATACATAACCCCTCGGATCTTCTGAGGTTCGTATATTGTGTTTTCGTCGTGTTTTTGTTTCGATCTGTTTCTGTTAGGACATACTCTTTGAAGAGCTTAGAAGCACAATGGTGTCTGCCAAGGATAAAGGAAAGGAGCCTATGGAGGAAGACCCCAAGACCCCGGGAAGGAGAAGGAGATCAAGAGTGAAGGTGAAGAGGAGCAAGGCCAATGTCCGCACACCGGCACTACCATTGCAAGCATTGGAGTGGTGAAACCTGCCAAGGTCAGAAGGACGGCACAGATGCAGACTGGGGGGAAAGTTCCCCGTCACAGTTTGGCTCCAAGGTCACTTCCTCCACACACCAAGAATCCTTTCCATACCTTCATCCATAACCATCCAGGAAAAGAAGACTTCAAGGAGGAAGAATGGAAAAAGAATAACGGGAGCTGGGATCCACAAACTGAAATGATCATGAGCCGTATTGAGCACAACTCAGAATTGATTCGTACTCTCACCTTCGAGATTCAGGACTTTGGGAAACTGATCAAGGAGCTCATCGAGAGGATACCACCACCACCGAAGGAGTAACTCGTCGTCAGGTTTGGCATCCCCTTGGTTTATTCCAAGCTTGGGGGAGTGCTGCGGCATCACATCACTATCTTCTATCTTTTTACCTTTTTAGTGGAGTCATATCATGAATAGAGGAGTTATTATGTAGTATGGTTTGCATTATGGAAGTGTCCCCTCTCTCGTTAGATATGTATCCCTTGGTGTGAGTTTCCGTTATGGAATATTAATGAGAAGTTCTATCATTCACTCTTTTGCATAGCTTATATTAGTTTTCAATTCGTGGTTATATGATTGATCTTGTTGTTAGTATTGGTATCACTTTGGGATCATTGAGTTAATTTAGTTGGTTTTGGCAAACCTGGCTCGGTCAGTAGCAACACTATTTTTGAGAGTTGAATGAAAAAGATAGAAGTGCTCTAAAGAGAAAAATAATTTCATCGTCTTTCTTTCTTGATTTGCTCATAAGTTTAGTATTCTCTAGTTAAGATCTTTTGTGCTTCCAAGGAAGATTACATGTTTGTCTTTATCATTTGTATGCTTGTTTTTTTCCTTCAACTCTTGTACTTGCTACCCAGCCTTGCTAGCCAAAAACCTGTACCGAGAGGGAATTCTTCTCGTGCATCCACCTCCTTAAAACCAAAACCTTTGCCATTTGTGTCCACCATACCTACCTAGTAGCATTATTGCTATTCCAAGTAAAATTTTGTTTTATCTACCTTCCAAATTAAACTTTATGTGAAAATTAGTGATTAAAGCTCTCACGAACTTGATGGCACACTTTACTTTCTTGCATTTAATAAACTTGAACCATTGTGCTCACCTATGTTGCGTATATGCTTGCGCTTTGTAAGTTGTGAATTAGCAGAACCATGCTGTCATGGGGAACGCTTTCAACATTGCACTGGTACTTTGTACCAAGTTGATATCATATTCTTTTGTCTATGGATGTCGTCGATGTGAAATGAAAGGGGAGCTTGTAAGTCCATGGAGTTATGCATATGTGTTAGAGAAACGCCTGGGCCGCTGGTCTAATCCATGCTGACATGGTGGAAACCTGCAGCGTAACCATAACGAGTATCTATGAAGCATTCTTCTTATAAAAAAAGAGATAGAGATTGAGAAAAAAAGGAAAAAAAGAGATATTATGAAAAGAGGAAAGAGAGAAAAAAGCACCATATTCCCATGGTAAATAAGAAGATTGCTGAGATACTTGTTGTCTGCTTGCCTTGTCATTTTGATATGGGGATTCTTCCGTATCAACGGGCAAGGGGTACCCTGTTGGCGGTTCTCAATGATACACATATGCTTACGATGACAAGAACTTACCGGTGACTAAACTTGAGTAGCATGAGGAGCGGCCGTCGTATTCAAGGGACATGAAATTCTCAACTTACAACTTGTCAATGCATATCCTCATTTTTGATCACTTTAACCTTAATCACCTAAAGATGCCTATGATAGGGGCAATGAGAGCTGAAAGCTAGTAAGTATCATAATTACTGGGAGCTCTTTATGAAACTTGCAATCCCTGCTTCCCTCTGCGAAGGGCTTTTCTTTTACTTTGTAGTTGAGTCAGTAAACCTATTCCCTTCTACCTCAGCAAGTATTTTGAGTTGATGTGTTTCATTCATTCATATGATGATTTATTCAATCATGTCTTATGTTCCTTGTTTTGCGCATTGCTCTTATCTTGATGTTTACTACTTTGAAAGCTATCATTGAAAAACTAGCTATTTGTGAACTCCAGCAAATTATCAACTATTCTTCGACCAAGAGCTAAGTTTGCCATTACCAATTATGATTCACTTTATGTATCTTTATTGTGTTTCCTTTACTCATTGCAAGTTGAGTTGTATAATACTGAGTTGTCTTCTATTATGATCTATGTATTTGACGAATGTGATGCTTCTTATCCGTATTCTTTTATTAACTCTTCACTCCATAAACTTGAGGCCATGTTTATTGAGCTCTGTTTCGCTTGGGGACAAGCGAAGTCTAAGCTTGGGGGGAGTTGATACGTCCATTTTGCATCACTATTCTATGTCTTAATTCACTATTATTCATTGATATATTTCGTATTAAGAGGTGATACTTATGTTATTTCATCTGTTTTTGCATGGTTGATCACTTTTGGAGCATGGACCGCTGCAGTCAGGATTCTGATGGAAAAGGTGCTGTTTGGAGGAAAAATTCGCGAAGATCAGAAAATCCGGGAAAATATACGGAAAATCCTATTTTTCCAGAAGACTAAGGATGCCAGAAGATGGAGTGGAGATGGGCCACAGGGGCCCACACCACCCCCTGGCGCGGGCAGCCCTAAGCCGCGCCAACAGGTGGTGTGGCCACCCTTGCCCACTCCATCCTCTCCCCTCTGGCGTATATCATCCTCTCGAAACCCTAAGACTCGGGGAGCGACCACAGAAAGATTCCGCCGCCTCTGCGGAGCGGAAAACACCGAGAGATAAAGATCTCTCCGGCAGACAGATTTCTGCCGGGGGAATTCCTTCCTGGAGAGGGGAGATCGTCGCCATCAACACCACCATCAAGCTAGACTTCATCGGGATCATCATCATCATCATCACCACCATCATCATCATCAGCACCCTCATCACCATATCCATATTGCTGTAACAATTGCGTTGAATCTTGCATAGTTCATAGGGGAAACTTTCCCGGTGTTGATTACTCTTTGTAGTTGATGCTATTGAGTGAACCATTGAATTATTGTTTATGTTCACATTGTTATACATCATTATTCCATCTCTGATCATGATCCATATGATGTCTTGTGAGTAGTTCGTTTTGTTCTTGAGGACATGGGAGAAGTCATGTTGTTAGTAGTGGAGTTGTGTTGAGAAAGATTCAATAGTTTGATATTTAAGTTGTGGTGTACTTCTTTTAGTGGTGTCATGTGAATGTCGACTACATGACACTTCACCTATATGGGCCTAGGGGAATGCATTGTGTATTTGGCTACTAATCATAGGGGTTGCCGGAGTGACAGAAACCTGAACCCCCGTTAGGAAACCATTGCACAAGGGACGTAAGGGTCTTAGAGTTTAAAGCTGTGGTTAGGTTTTTACCTTAATTACTTTCTTGTACTTACGGATGTTTGCAAGGGGTATAATCACAAGTATGTATTAGTCCTAGGAAGGTCGGTACATCAGCATAGGTTCACCCACACAACACTTAGCAAGCTAAAGAAGATTAATCAACTATATGAAGCGAAAGCACTTGACAGTCTTCCCATGTGTCCTCGAGAACGTTTGGTCATCTTAAGTAATACATCCGGCTTGTCCTTTGCTGCATAAAGGATTGGGCCACTTGCTGCATTTATTCCTACTGTCTTTTATTTACTCGTACTTTGTTTACTTGCTTTATCGAAAACCCCTAAAAATCCGTTTGCTAAGTATTTGCAGAGAATTCCTGAACCATACCACTAGCTAGCACCTTCTGCTCCTCGTTGGGTTCAACACTCTTACTTATCGAAAATACTACGATACACCCCCTATACTTGTGGGTCATCAGATATCCAGTTTGAATCACTATAACCCTCAAGTACTCGAGGATACCCTGTATAGTGAATACCATAACCCGCAGTGCCTTTCAAATAGCGCAAAACTCTCTCAAGAGCATGCCAATGATCATCTCCAGGATTTGACACAAATCGACTCAGTTTGCTTACAGCAAAGGAGATGTCAGGCCTCGTAGCGCTGGCTAAATACATGAGCGAGCCAATAATTTGAGAGTATCTCAATTTATCTTTAGCATTCCTTCGATTCTTTCGAAGTAGCACACTCGGATCATAAGGCGTTGGAGAAAACTTGCAGTCGCTATACCCAAAGTGACTCAATATCTTTTCCACATAGTGGGACTGAAGCAGTGTAATCCCACCATTGTCATCCTTCGGTAGCTTGATGTTAAAATTACATTAGCCACTCCCAAGTCCTTCATCTCAAAGCAGCGAGATAGGAACTCTTTGAGCTCCTCAATAACAGTGAGGTTGGTCTCGAATATCAATATGTCATCGACATAGAGACACATAATAACTCCCTCACCCCCACCATGGAGATAGTACACACACTTATCAGCTTCGTTTACAACAAAGCCTTCAGCGGTTAAGGTTCTTTCAAACTTCTCGTGCCACTGCTTAGGAGCTTGCTTAAGACCATATAAAGACTTCACTAACTTACACACCTTTCCTTCTTGACCATCTACTACAAATCCATCAGGTTGCTCCATATAAATTTCCTCATCTAGCTCTCCATTTAGAAAAGTTGTCTTATCGTCCATTTGATGAACGAGAAGACCATGTGAGGCAGCCAAGGATAGTAGTACTCGAATAGTGGTCAATCTGGCAACAGGTGAGTAGGTATCGAAGAAGTCTTCACCTTCTTTCTGGGTATAACCCTTGGCCACAAGACGTGCCTTGTACTTTTCAATAGCACCATCAGGTCTAAGCTTTTTCTTTAACACCCACTTGCATCCTACAGGTTTGCACCCATAAGGACGATCAGTGACTTCCCAAGTTCCATTAGCTAAGATGGAATCCATCTCACTACGGACAACTTCTTTCCAGTAGTCAGCATCTTGAGATGCATAGGCTTTTGAAATAGAAGTGGGAGTATCATCCACAAGGTAAATGAAATCATCACCAAATGACTTTGGAGTCCTTTGTCTCTTACTCCTTTTAGGAGCTTCATTGTCATCCTCCACAGGATCATCATAGTGTTCTATCGGCATAGTGGGTTCAGGAATTACAACAAATTCCTGACTAGATGAACTAGTCATCTTCTGATTTGATGAGCTAGACATATCTTTCATGGGAAACATGTCCTCAAAGAAATTCGCATCATTCGACTCCATAATCGGACCAACATGTATGCTGGATACTTCAGATTTTACTATCAAAAATCTATAGCCAATGCTATGAAAATCATATCCCAGAATTACACAATCCACGGTTTTTGGTCCAAGCTTTTGCTTCTTGGGTATTGGAATATTGACTTTCGCCAAACATCCCCAAGTTCGTAAGTAAGAGAGTTTAAGCCTTTTCTTCTCCCATTCCTCAAATGGAGGCATGGTTTTATCCTTTACGGGAACACGGTTTAGGACAAGACACGCAGTCATTAGCGTCTCCCCCACCATTCCTTGGAAAGACCCGATGTGTCTAACATGGCGTTAACCAAATCAGTTAGAGTACGGTTCTTTCTTTCGCCCACCCCATTTAACTGAGGTGAGTAGGGAGGCGTCCTCTCATGGATAATACCATGTTCTCTACAAAATATATCAAATTCATTTGAAAAGTACTCTCCACCACGATCCGACCTTAGCCGCTTGATTTTAAGATCAAGTTGATTTTCTGCTTCAGCTTTATAGTTTTTGAAGTAATTCAAAGCTTCATCTTTAGATTTCAGAAGATAAACATAGAAGTATCTAGTGGAGTCATCAATCAACGTCATAAAGTATCTTTTTCCACCTCGTGTCAACACACCATTCATCTCACATAGATCTGAATGTATAAGTTCTAGAGGTGCTAAGTTTCTCGGTTCCGCAGCCATATGAGACTTGCGGGGTTGCTTTTCTCGCACAGAAACTTGGCACTTAGAACCTTTGACAGTGGTAAATTTCGGAATTAAACTCATATTGGCTAGCCGCGTCATGCAACCAAAGTTAATATGACAAAGTCGTGAGTGCCAAATATTGGACTCATTATCATTGCAAACATGATTAATAACTTTAGTACATGAGTCTGACAAAGATAAGCGGAATAGACCTCCGCACTCATAACCCTTTCCAAAAAATTGTACATACTTAGAAATTGCAACTTTATTAGACTCAAACAGCAACTTAAAACCATCTCGACATAGAAGCGAACCGCTGACGAGATTCTTATTGATGGAAGGAACGTGCTGCACATTCTTCAGTTGTACGGTCTTCCCCGAAGTAAACTTCAGATTTACCATACCAACAGCATGAACTGAAGCATGTGAGCCGTTTCCCATCAGCACGGAGGAAGCCCTTGCGACCTGATAAGAAGAGAACATGGATATATCAGAACATACATGTGTATTAGCACCCAGGTCAATCCACCAATCAGGAGAATGACATACTAAAAGGATAGTAGGTAAAATACCGTACCCAGCATCCTTCATCTCAGTATCGCTAATAACAATATTAGCGGTCTTGCCGCTGTTCCCATGTTACCGCTTGTCAAAGCGATTGGGGCAGCTAGGAGCCCAATGATTAGGATCACCACAGACGTGGCAAGAGCCTTTCTTCTTATTATTCTTTCTCTTAAAGTTGGTGGAGTGAGTGGCCTTATTCTTTCCATCAAACTTCCCTTTGCCATCAGATTTGTTCTTATATTCTTGAACTTGTCGGATTGAAAGTTTTTCTTCTGTACCAAATTGGCACTAGAAGCTCCCTCAAAACCTCGAGCACGTGTGTCATTTGCTCTCGCCTTCTCTTCCACCTGAAGAGACCCAATGAGATCCGTAACGGAAAACTCTTGTCTCTTATGTTTCAGAGAAGTAGCAAAACTCCTCCACATGGGAGGAAGCTTGGCAATAATGCCTCCGGCCACAAACTTATCCGGTAAGGTACACTTGAACTTCTCTAGTTCTTTGGCAAGTGATTGTATCTCATGAGTTTGCTCAACGACGGAGCGCTCATCAACCATCTTGTAGTCATAGAATTACTCCATGACATACAACTCAGTGTCAGCGTCCGAGACCCCAAACTTGGCCTCGAGCGCATCCCACGCGTCTTTGCCATTATCAAATGACATATATGGGTCAACAATGTTGTCCCCAAGAATACTGAACAGAGCTGCCATAAACATGGTATCGGCTTTCTTGAAGGCTGCTTCCTGCTCAGCAGAAAGATCTCCTTCAAGTTTGCCAAGAGTGGCGCTATAGCAGTTTAGGTTTTTAAACCATAGAATTGCTGTCGCGCGCCATCTCTTATAGTGTATACCATCAAACGAAGGAGGCCTAGTAGCCATGGCTACACCAGTAGAATTCATTTGCCTATAATTAAATTTTTGTATTGTTGAAAATATAAGCAATAATCCATATGATTTAATCCGAATAATAAACTGATAAAACATGATCATACAGATAGTACCAAAACTAATCATGCAGACCAACAAAGTAGATGAACATATTACATTTAAATAAGATAAACCTATCGTATCTACACCGAACGCTAGAATAAGGAACTCTAGCACAATCTGAAATAAGAAGTTCAGTATTACGTACGGTAGAGCAGCGGCAGCAGCGGCCGCGGCAGTAGCAGCAGCAGTAGCTGCAGCGGTGGTAGCAGCGTTGTCAACCATATCGTCGATGTAGAGGCTGCCGATATCCGGGAAGAAGTTCTCATTCGGGAAGGAGTCGTCCGTGATGAAGTCAGTAGTCGCGCGAAAGCGCTCCCAAAAAACCTGATCGCCCCTCACCCATACATGTTCACAAGAAGGCGGGGTTCCGGAGACCTACTGTCCCGATCTGAGGTGCACGCCGCAAGCTGGGATGGGGAAGACGAAAGCGGCGGTGCAATATACTGGAAGGAGACGCATGTGGTCAGTGATGCCGATTAGGTTTAGCGCATGCGTTTATATAGAGCAAGTCAGGGAGACCGTGGGACTCAGCCCATGTCCGAGTCGGTAACAGCCCACGTCCCATAAAGATTGGAAACAGCTGACTAGTTAACGCGACCGTTAATGACTCGTAATTAATCTAAGATTAATTTTCCTGACTAGCAAAAATAAAGCTCGGCTCGGCAAGATTCCCGCAGCGCGCGCACGTCGTGACGAGGCGAGGCGGGCGGCGTCGGAGGAGGAGTGCGCGAGGGCTGCTCTTCTTCTCACACCTTAGTGAATGGTGAAACAGGCTAGTATATAAGGAGGTGTAACTCTTACTCGGCTAGCAATGTGGAACTAAACTTTGGCACCACTAGCACAGCCATATGTTGCCATGCACAAATAGACCAAAGAGAATTTCAGAATTTATCTAATGGGCCAACAGTCCAAAACTCACCAAATTCTAACAGTCCAAGGGAGGTTTTCGTTGCGCGTCACCATGATGCCAAAGGTCGTTGTCGATCCTGGAGCTTTAAGATACAGGCTCGATCTTATTGAGTACTTTGGTTTGTAGCCATAGCGGTTGTAGTAGGTACCATCTTCCGATTCGATTTGTTGGTCCATAGATGGTGTGCTATACATCCGTACCATGGATTGATTAATCTGGTGTAGTACGGAATATTTTTCTGATCTGGAGCAAGTACTAGTAGGCGCTTGACAGGCTAGCACTGTTCCTCCGATCCTTGACAAGTTTAGAGGATGCAGTACTAGGAGATTGATTGATCTGTAGCCCCATCAAAAGCATTATAGTTTTGCTTCTCTGATCAAATTCGTAATTAACTAATTGATGTGAGTTCTGGAGTACATGATTTGGATATACAGGTTAGGGTGATGATGTACTTTGTCGATAAGGAGTCTCACCTCTACGAAATGATTTACTGGTTCGGAACGTGCATCACATAAATATAAGCTATTACCTGATTCTCAGATAGGACAGATTTGTTCTGCGGTTGGTAGTTCCCAGTACGCCCATGAGAGGGAGAATTATTTCCATTCAAATTTGTTTTCCTCATTACACCTTTTGTTTCCATCTAATAGTTATCCTATAATGTAGGCCAGTATGAGCCGGATGAATTGCCTCGCAGTGTGTCGGATATGATTTGTTGGCAGGCTTCTACAAACCACGGGAGGAGGTTTTTGCTCATCATCAATTGAGAACAGGGTTGGATTTTCCAGCTTGCGAAAATCATAGACAAGAATCGCAACTGCAGTGTAAAAATCCTATATTGCCCAAAGGCCAATAGCATCTACCTTATAAATATTGAGGGATTATCATAAGCCTTTCATGCTTTCAGTCCCTGAATTAAGAATTGATCACACCTCAACATGCTAGCGGAAATTACTTCTGCATCAATCTAACATCATCATACAACAAGATAATTTAATAAGCCTAATTAAACTTGAGAGCTAAATGTTTGATTAGCTATCACCATTTTCCTCCGCAACTCTATGGCCTCATATTCATAGCATGTACCTAGGTCACTGATCGTGTAGTTTCCATAATATAGGTACTCTCTTAGTATGGGAAAATTGCTAGCTAAGCCTCTCACGTTAGTTCCACAAGCCGCCATGTGGTATTGTACTTATAAATTACAGATTTGTAGTACTATTCCTATTAAGTTTTTGACGATGTGATTTGCTAGTGCATCAACACAAAGTTCGCCTTGGAATTCATGATTTTCTATGGTGGTGATGACTCGCCTGATGTTCATGATTCATGCACAAAGATGGCAGCAATCCAATTGACCAAGCATGCAGGATCACCGAATAAGGTATGTGACATTTTATTCTATTTAGTTTCTTCAATTCATTATCTCTGCAAATTATTAATCGAGTTGGCCACATGGAAAATCAGAATCAACAAAAGCATGTTTGTCCCACATTTTTTCATTTTCGTCTCTCTTCCTCAACACTGAGTTGTGTACGTATGGCCAAAAAAATATTGGTTATGTTCATGATTCCTTCTAAAGCTAAATGCTAAACAGTAGCGGCTAATGCTCGTGCATAGGGGTGTATACTTTCTTGCACACTGTAAGAATGGTGTATGTTAATATATTAACTAGAATTTTTCGAAATAGTGACATTTGTGTAAATATGAATTCACCATAGGAAAGAACATGGACTCCTTATATTGACCCATTTCTTTTCTTTTCTAACTTATCAATCACAGAAAATCAAAATAAACTAGTAAAACATTTCAGAATATCCATCTTAAAGATATGAACTAGTATAGGCTACCTCCATTTCATGATGTTTTTTTATTCTATGTTCCCTTAGAAAATATTTATGTGCACCTATCAACATACATTTGCACGATTTACCTCCTCGTTGCTAACTGCCTAAGTCCACTCTTTAGAATTTAGTGACAAATAAGAGATAGCTTAATTTTATGCCACTATTTGATTTTTGTTTAGAATATATTTATTCTCAAGCAGGTGCATATCCACCTAATGCCATGGCTCACAATTATATGTTTATTTCCTTGTTTGTATCAGATTAAGAACATCAAAATGCCCACGTGATTCGGATTATACAAGGAAGACATAATGAAAGAATTTGCACCCCTACAAGATGATGGAAATGTAGAACAGTGAAAAGGAACTTGCCGCTATACATATGACCATAATTCATGTACCGTGGTGTTGTTATTTGGTGTTCAAACTGTCCTTTTGTCTATGAAAGATTACAAGTTTCTATCCTAGTGTGTTATCTGTGCAAATATTATGTCATATTGGGTAATGTGAGCGTACCATGGTACAACAGTTTTGTGCTATATGAAATATTTGTGCAAAATGTGTTCTTTTATAATATTTTATTGTGCTATCTATAATATTCGTGGAAAATGCATTTATTTTTTATACCGAAGTTCAAACTAGTGATACCTAGAATAATGGGCCAGTCACTAGTGACACCCACATGGATGCGTCCTTTACTCGTAAGTAGTGACATGCACTTTGCCTGTCACTAATGAGAATTTTGAGCCTGTCACTGATAGCCTATTCTATAGTAGTGAGATCGAGATCACATACGGTGTTGTGGCGGGAGCAACAGCGGCCGCGGATGTAGCAGCAGCAGTAGCCACAGCGATGGCAGCAGCGTCGTTGCTCATGTTGAGGTTGTCGAAGAGGTTGGTGACATCCAGGAACTCGTCGTCGGAAGACATTGTGGATGCCAGTAGTCGCTCTTGAGTGCTCCCAAAAACCTGATCGTCTCTCACCCGTACAGGTTCACAAGAGGCGGGGTTCCGGGAGGCCTACTGTCCCGATCTGCGGTGGACGCTGCAAGCCAGGATAGGTAGTGTGGATTAGATTTAGCGCAGATGCTCATATAGTGCAGGTCAGGGAGATCGTGGAGCTCAACCCACACCCGAGTCGGTAACAGCCCATGATCCAGAAAATCTGAAAACATCTGACTAATTAACCCCGCGGCGCGTGTCGTGATGAGGCGAGGAGGGCGGCGTGGGAGGAGTGCGGGAGAGTTGCTCTTCTTCTCACGCCTTAGTGCGTGGTAGAACAACCTAGTATATAAAGAGGTGTAACTCTCACTCAACTAGCAATGTGGGACTAAACTTTAGCACCACTAGCACACACATGAGCTGCCATAAATAATAGGCCAAACAAAATTTCAGAATTTGTATTTGGTATGGACCAAAAGCCCAACATACAAATACATCAAATTCCAACAGCCTTTAGAACCATGGATTTAAGAACAATAAAGGGAAAATGTGATTGATCCAAACCATGCTTACATAGCTGTCACAAAGATGGAGTACGTGCCCCCTAGATCATTTGCATAGTTTAATTTTGGAAAATCACAAAATATTTTTTGAAGATACCAAAATTTTAAAAATTACAATTATATAGACTTGGTCGTGTAATACTAATATGTACTTGCAAATTCTTGTGAGAAAACCTATTCTTGATGAAACAGAGAAGAGTGAGTGGCTGGAAAAGAATTTTGGTGTATTGTAATTTTCCTTTTCATAGACAATAGAATGAGCACTGACTTTGTTAACGTTGCACCAAATTTGAAATCTGCATATAATACTTCTTATCATCCACTTGTGATGATTTTTGGAGAAAGTTTTTTTTTGTTTGGAGCAAGCGCCTTAAATCTCACCTAGGAACCCCACGATGGCTCATCAATGCAGGGCGTACCTCTTCATTTTTCTGTCTTCTACCATGATCCATCTATGGTAGGATGCATATGAAAAAAGAGATACAAAGAGAGAAAATTGAAAGCAGGAAGAGAAATGAGAAAAATCGCATCATAGCATTTCTGTTGTGTGTGTGTGGTGGGGGGGGGGGGGGGGGGGGGGGCATGCATCAATATCACCAACGACAGCGTTGTACACTACTATCATACACTGTTGTGTGCCATGCCTCTGAATCGCTTTTCTCTATTCCTTTCTTGACGAGCATGGTAGACACCGGGAGCAAACAATGTGTACCTCTTGCGTCCAACATCATTGCACGTAAACCACAAGAAACTTGTACCTACGTGGCCACACGTACTTGATGGAAAACCCTGTCATTTTTAGCTTATTTGCCCAGTTTGCGGCCTTGGAAAGCCAAGGCGGGAAATTTTGTTGTCACCTGGTACTGATGATAGACTGGTTTCACTTTGACGAGCTGTTCACCCAACCAAATCTTTTTACGAAAATTTCACAGATCTATTAATAATCATCAAAGAGCACCAAAGTAATAAAAAAAATACTATTTTGCCATTGGACAACCTCTCAGTATATTTCACCGGCGGCTATAGACACTAGTGCGAGCCGAAGGCGCGCCACAGTCCTCGTCCCTCCATCACCGCCTCTGAGGCCACCCCGACGGGTTGTACCATAGAAGCCAACGATAGACAATAACTCCCTCCGAACACAACTTACAACGTTCATCGTATTGTGCTCTCTAAAGATCAACTCTTCACAAAATCTCAAACGCAATTGGGCAAAGCTTGCCCACCCAACCAACCTTAGTCTACCACAAAATGGAACTATACCTAAAATAAAGTAACTCCAATTCTAGGCATATTGTTAATACATGTTCTGATCTTAATTAAATAACAATTGATACAACGTTTCGGAGTTAAGCTATATGGGACTGACCCAACAGTTTAAAATTTAAACAGCAATCGTTTTGTGAATATGCACTCTTCCAACAAAGGTGGTAGGATCGATTAATTTCTTTGGCACAAACTATCGAATGCAAATGTTTCTTTTACTATGTACTCCCTTCGTTCAAAAATACTTGAATCTCTATCCTTTTTCTAGGTGAAATTTCTCCTATATTTGTCCAGGCCAATAGAAAAATTTGCTAATATCTCTTCGGCATCAAATGTGTACTACAAAAATATATTTTATAATGAAGCATATTTTTTACCGGCTTAGTAAAACTTAATTTTTCTGGCATCAGCAGATAAAATCAGAATCTTAATATATTTTCAATGGAGGGAGCAATATGTAGATCTGATTCCTAAATAAGCACCAAATAGCTCCCCACTCCCCCTAGCCGCAATCAATCAACCGCTTCCGGCCAGTACTAAGTGGACGTCGGCCATGAGCCTGATGTCACGGTTTTTGAATTAGAGTTTTAATTAGTCGAAACTTGGCGAGCCTCATTTGAGCCAGGCCACGGATCTAATTGTAAAATTGAGCTGAATTGGATGTGTAGAAAGTTAGGTTCATAATTGCTAATTTGAAGACAATTTTTTCGTTTTTCCAGACTAACAATACTTCACATGTTATATCATACGGAATAGATGGTCCATGTCTTAATTCAAGGTTACACTGGAAGAACTCTAGCAAAGAAAGTGGCGGAACTAGGAATAAGCTGATACAACGACTCATGTAAATGGCGAACTAGAATATGAGCACGAAACATACAAGCTTTTGCAAGCCTTGAAGCATACAGCTTCATATTTCATTAGTGCGCCACGTGGATTTGAATGAAAATTTACAACAGAGATTTTTGCTCGATCTGTCATGAATTACAAACAATGTGGCAACTGACAGAAGTCTGTTCCGGGAGTGTGCAACGATTCTTATTACTCCCTCCGGCCCGAATTAACGGCCGCGTGGCTGTTTTGCAAAAATGTCCTTGCCTTATTCCCGACCAAACCCAAGGTCCCCGTCATCTCTGTCCCCACACCCTGCATCTCTGCTCCGTCGCCGCTCGCTCGCTCGCCCGCCTGCTCCACCGCTCCTCGCCGGCGCCGCCCACTCCTCTACTCCCTCGCTGTCCACCTTCTTTCCTCCACAGCTCGCCCGCTTCTAGGATCCTCCAGAACCCAACAAGGAGGGGATATCAAGATAAAAGGCGTCCTCTTTTCTGCAAAGGGCACGACTTGGACACTCCGCGGCACGGCGGCGCTCATGTCCCGAAGGCCATAGATGTCTGGAGGTCGGAGATCCGGTGGAGCATAGGAGGTCTGAAGGAGGCAGGCGGAAGGCTCGGAGGGAGTACCGGCTGGCGGGGCTACGCGGAGCTACCGGAGTACATGAAGGGGAACGAGTTCATCCTGAACAACTACCCATCGATTTCTTCATCCTGAACGATACCATCAACATCTGTGCGTACGTACCATCAATTTCTTCATTTTGATGTGATTTTTCTGCACGCGTGTAGTAGTTTCTTTTCTGTTCATTCCTTCCTACTCGTATGGGAGGCCTGATAGCTAACACTTGGGCTAGTTTCTTCATATGCTCGAGTGAGGGAGTATTTAAAAGTCTGGTAGTTGTAACATTCAACCAAAATAAATATACACTGAGCTATATGTGCAACAAGGATCATATGTTGCCTCTTGAACAATTTTCATAGTCTGCTACTGGGACCAAGACCATCAGGATCCAAATCTGAAGAAACGGTTCAGTACATGAGCCTAGAGTATTTTGATTTCTTCGATATTTGTCATGTTAGGGCTCTTTGATGAAAGCTATTCCATTGCGTGTGATAGCCCTGAGTTGAATCGGAGATGTCTAGTAGCACAGAATTGAATTGTAAGAGGCTGTTTCGAGAGTTCAGTTGCTGAAATGGATGACGATGGCGATGAGTTACTAACTGCACTGAACTTGTAGTTACTAGTGGCACAGGCAAACTGCATCGTTTGAGGATTGTCCAATACTTTGACACATGTTCTACAAATAATTAAAGAATATAATAGAACTATAGAATATCTCAGGGTCACACTGTTCAAATTTCCAAGCACTGTGAAATGCTTAACACTGCCCAATTTGACCTTGACAACACCCCCGATAAGATCATTTGAAAAATTACCAAATGACGGATGCTACTCGGCCTCATTAGCATAAAAGATGCAATGTTTTGGGCATACATCATATTGCATGCCTTTCTCGGTTTGGAAGCCCTAGGAGATGCCAAAGTACAAAAATTCCACTTGGTTGATTTTTCAAGATTGCATTTATATCATAGATAGACTTGAGTGAAGAGGTTTGCCAAATTGTGGGCTTTGTAAGCTTTGCAACCAATGTAAAGTGTCCGCCGCCCATCTCATTTTCAAATGTCCGCTCATAAGAAATAGTTTAGAGAAAAATATTATTAGAAGCGTGCAACTTAAGTTGTAATAGCATTACCGGTACGCCACCAAGGAATCACTAATTGTGATGTGTCCGATCATCGTTACGGGTGTGGATGATTAGCCCACGCCACAAGTACCCTAGCCCACCTCGTATCGCTAGTGTAGTTTGGTCAATCAGCCTACGCCACACATACAACTAGTAATAGTAGCATGGGCTAATAGGCCACGCCACTAGCCTAGCCAGCTCAGCAGCCCACATAAGAAATCCATACACGCGTTACCAGCCCACTTGCCAACTCTAAACCCCACAGCTACGTGCGTCGCCCCTCCCCTCTACCTCTCCTCATGTTTCCTCTCCATCCGCCGTCACCCCATCCTCTCCTCTCTGCTCTCGGGCGCGTCTCCATCCCCACCGTGCGCATTGCTCCTCCCCGTTAGCAATTGTCCCGTTGCCCATCTGTGTCGCCGTGTATCCTCATATGGGGTGGCCACCCCATCTGAGACGTCGTCACCGCCCCATGCTATTTGTGTTGCCGCTGCCATCGATGAGCCACTCCCATCTTCCTTTTTATGTGTATTTTTGTTAGGATAGAATTGGATTTAGTTAGACACCATGCTAGGCTGAAGTTTTGTGCCTGAGATGTCGCAGAATTTCTCGTGCCCAAGCATATCCGTGCAGCCAACGATTATGAGAAGTAGCACCACCAGGCAGAGGCGCGACTTCGCCCTGACCAGCTATTGGTGTGTAACCTCAGGGATGAGCCTGGTGTACTAGGGTGTGTCACTGCTAGGTGTTGGGGTCCGACGTGGGACCCCCCAGCCCACACCAGTAGCACGATAAGAAGGCCGGGCCTTCAACGCACACTAGCAGCCCGATAACAACTTTGAATAGATGTCGCATAGCTATAGCGGCCTTAGTAGTAGCTTCTAGCTTGGCTGCAAGAATAATCTAGATCAATGTCTGTTAGATTGAATTAAATTGAGATGCTTATACTATTCTATGTTTAATATGCCAATTTATCATACTAATGTTTGGAATGTTTAACATTCCACTTATGCATAAGAACTAGAGTTTTGAATGTTTTATTTTAATATCCAAACTTATCGTACTTGTTTTTATGTTTAATATGCAGCTTATCATACTAGAGTAATTTTGGAATATTTTATGCTTAATATGTAACTGATTCTAATAGAGTTTATAACCACTTAATGTTTCTCTGTTTAATCCGATAATATGATCATGTAGCAAATGGATAGCGTGTGCTCCAAGTGTAGCGGCAAAAGGCTAGGTTTCTTCTCTCAGGTTGTTTGGTACACTAAGTTTGCATGCCTAAGAGGATACTCCAGGGGATTCTCTCTAGAGTTTCCGGAAAATATTATATATTTGACGGTATGTTTTAATTCAACATGTTGGTTGAGTTGTTCATAGTTGTGCCCAAAAATTTCAAATTGTTTTTCATATTTTGCTCAGTGCATCCACTACATGGTTAGGCATGAAACAGAGAGCACCGGGTTTTCGCACACCTATTCAAATCTGCCCTGAAATTAGATCACTTTGTGAATGTGGCGCCAACTAATCTTATTGGAGTTAGCATTTTGGGCTATGTGGATTGTTAAAACTGTTTAGTATGTGGGTTTTCAGTATGGCAAACTTTAATACTCCTTCCGATTTAAATTAATGGACTTAGAATTATCTAGATACAGATGTATCTAGACATAGTTTAGTGCTAGATACATCCATATCTAAACGAACCCGAGTCCATTAATTTGGATCGGAGGGAGTAGTACAATGCTTCCTCTCAAAGCTGGTGTTATTTATATAATTTTGTTAGCTCCGGCAACACCCAAGGTCATCATATTTTTTTTACGAAAATGGGAGTGAAACCAAGATCATCATGTCTTTGAAGCATGTGTTTTATTATCTATGATGAGCATCTCTTATGGAGAACAACAGGTGCTTTTCTTTTGCATCAAATAGAAAGCAAAGGCTTTACAATGGCAAGTGACAAGAGAGAGAAGATTGAGACTTGAGAGAACATGAAAAGGAAAGACTCAAGAATGTTCAGCCTATTTAAAAGTAGAGAAAAGTCAAGAGGAAACGAGTACTCCTTATAATGATGAGCATCTATAGTTACTAGTTGAATGCCCGTGCGTTGCCACGGTCAAGAAACTTAGACTCGCTAAATAAAATATTAGGCATGATATTTTCTTGTATTTCATATGTGGTTGTTACTGCCAGCGACACTCAACTTACTCCCATACACGCAATCCCTCTTGCATATGTTCCATACAAGAAGGGAACATGTATCTTTCTCCAAGAATCCTACCTTTACCGCTTACTCCGCTGCCTCTTTCTATCGTTTTGTTACCCTCTCTAAACTATGACAATCTAATATTTCATATAGTACTTCGTGCGTTGCCACGGAACAAAACATTTTCTAGAGAAATTATTTATTAAGCCAGGCTTTATTCCCGAAACCATGCACATTAAATCCGTGTTGCTTGTAGATCTCAATATAAACAACTTAACTGCTTGGGTCGGTCAAACAGCAGTACATCCCTGGACAATGAACTATTTTCTGCAACGCTTTACAACTAAAATCAGGCCAGGACAAGGAACTGGGGTCCCCCATCTCTCCATAAGCCATCTTGGCGGACGGAGGCAAGGAGGACCACCGGCCTTGCCAGTGGGATCTGGAGACGTGGAGTTCTCACCCGTTTCTTTTGCGTGTTTTGGGGGGATCCGGTGCATAGCTTTAAAAATCAGACCGGTTCTGTGATTTAACCGGAAAAAACTGAACCGATAGCCTCACTGGTTTTTTAAGAGGCGGTGGTCCAAATAACAAAAAAACCAAGAAAAAAAGATTTTGCCAGAGGAATCAAACTCACGATCATATGCTAGGAAGAAATAGTACCACATAAGGCCAATACCACTTGAATACGACATGTTAAGTGATTACTTATTAAAATATACACTTATATATATATATATCTTTTATGTTCATTTTATTCCGTAATTTGCTTAAATTTAAATTTAAAAGTACACTTTTTTTTGTCGTCATCGACCCAAATGACCAGTGGTCCGACCAGTAAACCAGTGAACCAGTAGGCTCACCGGTTCACTAACTGGTCCGGTTTTTAAAACTATGATCCGGTGGGTGCTCTCGCGAGGGGATCGATCGGGGCCAAAAAATTACCGGTTCAGTGGCAGTCGTGCGTAATATGTATTTTGTTGGGAGGATAAAACTAGAAAGACAAAAATCATAACGAAATTTTGTGCGGACGAACCTACCTCAAGACACAAATGCCCGTTTGTTTGCACGAGGATAAAAATCTCTTTGCACTCTTTGCATGATGCATACATTAGATCCTGGCTGTTCTTATCTCTGAATTACTTTCTCTGGTTTGCATGGTTCTCCGTAGCTTTCTTCTCTATCACATCGTGTGGACGTACCATCGTGTCGATGCGGCCTTTTCTTCGTCCACGCGACTTGAGGTGGGTGAGCTCGAGCCAGGTCATTTATGCACCACTCTCCTCGTTGCAATAGTTGGTGACAATGTTACTCGTTAGGCTCTCATGCCCCTAGCTAGTCTAGTTGTACTCGACTTTTACCATCGACTCGTAAGCCACACGGCACACCCTTGAGACGGGCGGCCCAGCCGCCGTGTCTACGGCCTCTGCCAGTGACAGCTTCAGCCTCCGGGTCCCTATCTGGACGGCCCTCAATTTCCACTCGTCGACCCCTTAGCCCGACTACATCCTTCCGAGGGATTGGCCAACACGACGGGCACTTGAGGTCGCGCGCACAGATCCTGCTCCACGCGAGCGTGGCAGTGAGTCCTACGACGTTTCATTACTTGGGTGTGATGATGAACACATAAATACTCTCTCCGATCCAAATTAATATTCTTAGATTGTCTAGATTTAGATGTATCTAGTCATATTTTATTGCCAGATATATCAAAATCTAGACAAATCTTATTGGGAGGGAGTACTAATGTTGATTTTTTTTTAAATAATACCATTATCACACGTTTTACTACTTGAATTTTTTTTGAAATCGTTACAGGTCCAGTATACCACGTAACTATTATCTGTTACACGATGAATTTTTCTCAAAAAAAAAAATGTTACACGATGAAAGATTAAGTACTATTTTACACGCACGCACGACCGCCACCACACGATGCACGGAGGAATCGACACAGTCAACCGACACCGCCCCACACGAGACCACAACCACACGCGCACATGACACCCGACCATCCCGATCGGCATCCTCTCCACCAACCCCTCCCAACTTATCCCCAACCTCGCGTTCATCGGCATCGTCACCTACGCAACCCCCTCTCCATCTCTGTCCCGAGCGAGCGCCGCCCCTTCCTAGCGCCACCGAGCTCCACCTCCTTCTCGACCGTGTGGTTTCGTTTCATCTGCTGCCTGTGTCCGCGTCTAGCTCCTCCTGCCAGTAGAAGCTCGTCCGAGCCAGCACCGCCTCCAGCCGCCCTCCAGATGCCTCCAATCCTGAGCCTCGCTCATCTGCCGCTGCATTGACCCCAGAGCTGTACGCCCTTTGTACATCACGCGTGTGAGGCACCGCCGGCCCGCACGCTCCTCTCCTGAGAGCTCCGATCGATCCCCATCTCCATGCTCCGGCCATGGTCGCCGGTCGTGCGCTCCGTCTGCAGCACCCCGCGCTCCTCCGGACACCGCCTCCCCGACGCCCTCCTCTACCACCATGGTCGGCGCAGCCCGCATCAGCCTCCTCTCTCCAGTATCCCGATCTCGCCTGCGCCACCACTCCTGCATCGACCCCTTCGTCCCTGGCACGCTCTGCTCGCGAGATGGAGCCCGACCCCAACCCCCTTTCCTTGTTTCCCCGCCGCCAGGTGTCTCGCTATGCAGCCGCAAAGAACAGCTCGTCCTATCTTCCCCGGCCTCCTGCTGACGTGGTGATGCCATGGTCGTCCTCCTCTGAAGCTCTTCCCCGCCACCTCTGCCTCCTGAGATCGCCTCCGGATTCCGTCGACCCCGTCTTCCGCCAGCCACACCTATGGCCGCACACCTCGTCGAGCCGACGGCGTATTCCTTCGCTCCAGCAAGCGACACGCCGGTGGAGAGTTCAAACAATCTAGGGGCGACGATGTCCGTACAAGAGGATACTCATCGTCGATGGCCACCACAGAAAAATAGTGATATGGGACCTTCTCTCCACGGTCAATTCCTTGTCCAGGGCCCCTCGCGGCTTCGCTTCAAGCGAGTCAAGTTGGCGCTGGAGCATGGGGATGCCAGATAAGGTGCGCTGCTGTGCTATGGTCTGCCTGGCCGATCTCCTCGACGTCCCGCGCATCCCCAGGATGTGTTCCTTTGGCTTGTCGCGCGTGTCCGAGTTCTTCTTCGACCCTGCAGGCGTGGCCTTAACTCGACCTGCGAGCTCATGTCCCCGCTCCGCCCGTCGCCACCGTCTCCACCTGGTCCTCGCCTCGGCCCTGCAGGAAGGCTGCCTGGTGCTTGACTGATGAGGAAGGCGCGATGGCGAAGAACAGAGGGGAGGCAGTTCTCCAATCCTGTGTCTCCCGTCGCGTTCAAGCCTGCGGAGCAAAGGAACGACGAACCGATCACTTTGACTAAGCGGTGGCAGTTTTCGTAATTACTTCTAAACATCAGGGGCAAATTTAGGCAGACGGAAATTTACTTGGGCGACGAACGACGGGTAGCGAAATGCCTGTGCGTTGCAACGGGAGAGAGAAAATATTAAGAAAATAGTAAAATTGTTGTTATATTATCTAACCATGGAACTTAATTTTGTTGTGCATCTTTGTATTCTCCACATTTTTTGTAGTTCCCGCGACAGATTGAAAGCATCGCCTTAGATTAGATTAACGATGAAAGAAAAGTGATCCAAGGCATGTAGCAAATGTAGTTATTTCTTGGAGCAGAGATCAGACAGATAGAATAGTTCTTTTTCCTCTTTTTATGAAGTTCTTTTTCCTTTTTTCGAAATGGGGGAGACCCGGCCTCTGATGCATATAGCCTTTATTAATTATTTTTCCTTTTTTGAGGAAGAATAGTTCTTTTTCCTTTTTTTAATGAGAGGTTTCATTCAGATCAAGAGCATATTATGAAGATCTGAATTCCTAGAAACCAGAGAGACATGGCAAAGCTGTTTACAGAGTTAAGTTAACAAAAGAATTTCTTGTAGGTTCAGACAAGGATGCGATCCTTCTCTGATTGCGTGCGCTACGTCATTGAGATCTCTTACCAATGTGTCAAGCACGCTTGGCTACATCATACTTGTGACATGTATATAATCTGCAATGTGATGTCTAATTTTCCATAGAACCTATGTGTCAGATGGTCTCCTGGCAGCTGCCGCTCTGGCAAGGGCTAGGGGTAAGTTCTGGCCTGCCTAAGCTGAAGAAGATATGATATTTATGCTGCAAGGCGTGCCGCGGTTCTAATTGTTTGATTGGCTGACAATTGTGAGCGGTTGTCGTCACTGCAGTCAAGTACAATTGTTTGAAAGGCATGTTCATGTATTCAAAGCAATTCATCGGCAAGGTTAACAAAACACATACATCTATGTGACACAACAACGCGTAAGCAGCTTGTGTACTATGAACTATGAAATAGAACCTATGAATTATGAACTATGACTTGTGAACCCTCATATAGAACCTATCAACTATGAAATACTTGACAGCTTAGAACCGTGCTAGTGCAGCTGAGTACATACTAACTAAGAAAGCAGCTTGTGCACACAATTTTGCTTATGAGTCTGGCAAATGGAAGGGTTACCAGCACCTGGAATAAACAGAGACATAAAATCAATATCTTAAGAATATATGGCACGATGGTAGAGTCAGGGTTAGAATTTAGGAACATCAATGCCCGTACCGAATTTGATAAATGAATATCCCACACCAAACTGCGGCATCGTGCATCATCTCCTTCGATAGAATACACATCTACCATATATATAAGATATGTGTATCTTGTTAGTTCATATGGCAAAGCATATTTAGAAATCCATTCAAGTCAGTTAATATTATGCAAAATAAGGGAACACATAGCTAATAGATGGATACTCTAAATTACTCATGTTCCATGAGTATCTTCTAAAGCTTCTTATAATAGTAAGAAGTAGAGCAACTGACCTCATGTATTTCAACCGAACGAACATTTGATTTAGTGTTCCCTGTTGCTCATCTTGACTTTTGCACCACTAAATTTGTCACATCACAGGCAATTTAAAATTAAAGTCCTGCAAGCAGTCCTCGATTGACTGCTGTATAGTTGGTTAATTCCGACTACTTTAGCCCCTGTAGAATATACTAAAGTACCACAATCATGAGACAGACTTAAGAATAATCGCTAGATTGCAAAAATCGCTAGCAGCTCACATATACATATCCTAGTGTGTATTCTTGAAGCAAATAGTGGATCCTAGTGTGTATTTTTGTGGCTAAGCATCATTCTGCTCATATCAGTCGAGGCACACACAAGGATACTATGTGCCCTGTATGCTAATATGAATTCATACATCACTCCCAGTATGCTGCTGAATACAATAGCAGTAACATTGGGTCCTGCGAATAAGCAGGCTAGTGTCTATACATGCTAATAAGATGTACTGAAGTAAAAGTATATGATATACATGGCTTAAATAACCAATAGTGTGCACATAACCATTATGTATTTGACAAGGTAATGCGCCTCTGACTATTACAGTCACATTATATAGTATGAAAAACATTCTAGTTTCTTTACATGCTAATAAGATGTATTCAAGGTAAAAAGTATCTGATATCAATCATATTAGTCACATTGGGTCATGCGGAATAAGAAGGCTAGTTTATGTTCATGCCAATATGTGATAATCGCTCATACCCAAACATACGTAAATATGCATGCTGTTATACATTTGTCAACTTGGCTAAACATATGGTCTAGGTACTGCTGTAAATGGCTTCAAGTCATGCATCTGTTTTCGCAGAAACCACATTCAGTTCAAGAATTGCCACTTCACTTTATACACTTGAGATAATTATATGTTGTCCAAGCTAATTTTCTCATTTCTTTTGTATATGTTAAAAAGAGATTGAACATTGGTTTTGAATGAGAGGGTGAACTTGACGGCAGAATCAAAATTAGTTTGAATAGAATACATAAAGGAAACCATTTAACATTTGACCAAGACAACGGTGTGTCATATTTATCGTCTACTGAAGTTGCACAATGCAGTACTTCTGAAGCTACTACACAATGAGGCATGGAAGTTAAATTATAAAGGAACAATATAAAGTATACATCAAAGTATAGCCCCAAGAACTTGGAAATCGTATTACCAGTCAACATGAGTTTACACGAACACTTGCTAGAAGCCTGCACTCTCTCAGCAATCTCATTTAATTCCTGGTGAAACGGTTTTTCCTAGCCCAACAAGTCAACCCGAAAATTGTGCAATCCTGTTTAATTCCTGGTGGAACGGTGTTGCCCAGCCCAGTAAGACAACCTGAAATTGCAAACAAAAGCAGTGTGAGAAGAGTCGAATCAAATCAAGATCGACGGGACTTGCTGGTCCGGCCGGATGGGTACCTTGTTCCATGGCAGATCGTGTGTGCTCGAGTAGGTGGAGGCGGCAGGCTAGGTTGGGAAGAGCAGGGATCCACCTCTCCACTCCGCCTCCCCTCCCCTCCCCTCCCCTCCGTCGAGCTCCACGCAGTGGAGGTGCGCGACCTGGTGGAGCTCCGAGTAGCGGGGGTCAGGGAACCGTAGATCGGGATTCAAGGGGGAATGCTGGAGGACACGGGAGCGAGATGGGAGGCGAGCGGGGCGGCGGTGAAGCTCCGCGCGGTAGGCGCTGGAGGCGGCCGGAGTCAGGGCAGGGAGCAAGGGCGTCGGGGGCACAGTCACGGAAGCCAGATGGGAGGCGGAGGAGCGGGTACGGCAGCTTGTGGCTGGAGCGAGCGGAGTTACAGGCGAAGGAATCGTTCAGTTTTTGACTTTGCGGTGGCAGAGACGTAATATGTCTGAACTATCAAGGGCAAAACCGTCTTTTACGGCAGACGGAAATTTTCGCGTTGAAGAACGAACCACAACGTAAATTAGTAGATATAGATAAGGGTGTTTTTTGAGGCACCAGGTTGATCCACATCATTGAAATTATTTAGAGCATTAGATGTACAATTTATGGCTGTGATTTAATCAGAGTTGTTATATTACGTAACACATTAGACGTGTCGGCACCGGTCGCCGGTCGTTTAATATTTTAAGTCGTGACACGATAACGAGAGGCCTATAACTCACGCTGGCATTATCAACCCGAAAAAAAAACACGGAGGGGCTCTGGCCCAAATAGGTCAGCCCATATTTTAGCTAACTAAGCAGAATCGGATTATCATTTCATAATCGATCAGCCTGGTATACCGTCTATAAGTGCGTGAATCTGAAGTCAGATCGGTCATAGACTTTTAATTTATGTCAGAGCCTCTGGTCCAAAAATGATTGATACACACGTGAAGCTAACTCCAAAGCTGATCGGAAATGAAAAAGAAAACCAGCATATTGATACGATCTGATTACCCTATGTGTGCATGCCTTATTACAACATAGTAGGAGCTCTATTGATAGCGTGGCAAGAAAAACAATATAGGGGTTCCAAAATTAGACTGATTGTATGTATACCTATATATTGCCAAATACATATATATATATATATATATATATATATATATATATATATATATATATATATATATTAAAACATAATACATGGGAGTTTAAGTAACCTTGCTGATTTTGAAAATGTGACTTTGGGAGAGTAGGACCTAATTCATCATACGCATGGTGATTCCAGAGACATGATCCTCTTAAGACAGACTGTCCAACCATTCTGTCGTCGAGCCAAACTACGACAAGGATTTCTTTTTGAAAATGCAAGCCTTGATGGGTTCTATAAACTGCTAAAAATAAAGTTGATTCGTCTTAAAATGTCAAGAATATAATTAAAAATAAAAGTACAAAGCAGATCTGATTTAGCCTATGATTGCATGCGTCTTACGGTATAGTAGGAGTTCTATTGACAGCCTGGCAAGGAAAGAATTAAGAGGTTACAACGTTAGCCTGATTTATCCGTATATATAAACATAAATATCAATCAATTACATATATAATTTTAAAACATAATTTCTAGGAAGTTAATTAACCTTGCATGTTTTAAAAATGCGATTAAGTTCATAGAGTAGGACCTAAGTTATTGGGCACACGGTGAAGGGTAGAAAGGGGCAAAAGTAAATTCGTATGACATTGGCATATAGCATGAAAAGGAAATCCAATTTGGGTAAGACTTGATCTGAATCGTAGTTCAGATCCAAGCTGGTTCATTGAGGGCAACCGCGAAAATCACCTCCTAAGAAAAATTGCCCAACTACTTTATTGCCAATCCGCCGAACTACAAGGAGATTTAGAAAAAAGACAAGCCATGACCGGTTCTACTAAGTGCTACCCAATAAAATGATCCGTACGAAAATAGGAACAATTAAACTAAGTCAATACACCTTTATTCTATATGACTCCATATCAGCCATCAAGAATTTTTCACAAAGGACACCCTACCAAAACATACATAAACTACAATATGGTGATTGGTTAGTGCTTCCCTCACCTCTCAAAGCTTTTATCAGTTGTTAAGCGTCAACATAAACGAGTGATATTGAAATAAGCATTTTCAATGAAGAGGGAAAATGCGCATACATGGTTCAGGCCGAAGCTAATTCCACACCCAAATAAAGGCTCCTTTCTAGTTATGCAGAGGTCGGGATTACCTAATTTCGAGAAAACTACTTTATGGATGACTCATGTGGTTGTTTATTTTATTGCTACAAGAGAAGAGGTAGAACTTTCGCAAATTTTGTTTTGAGTATAAACCTTTGGAAATTATTTATATATAATGGAATCTTATGGTTACCTATGGTGTGTGTGTGACTGAATAAAATATTTCTGAATGAAAAACTCAAGGAATTTTATGTGATTTATTATCCTTAAATTTTATTAATACACGTCATTAAAATTTGCAATCACGCAGAATAAATGACAACGGACTAAAATACCATCGCTATGTCATCCATAATAGTTTAGTCATGTTACATGACAAGAAAATACCAATGAGAGAGAGCATAATGAAATGATTGAATAGTAAGACTAATAGAGATATTTAAAAGTAGTTAAACAGAATATTGCATAATTGAGAAAAAGGTCTATTACTGTTATTTGTATGCAAAATATATTATTGAAACATTACAAAATAAAGTAGATCACTAAATTTGAGATAAACGGTATATTTAAATTTTTTGTAATAACATAAAAATGGTCCAAGGTTGTATATTCTAGACTGATTATTTCTAAAACGCCATGTATTTCAAAACAACATGAGAATGTTATGTATTTATATGACAAATGAAGGGACAAGACGTAAACGGCAGATAAAGTTAGGATTAAAATTCTTAATCTTTATTTGACCTATATATTAACGATGATAAGCTCTTTTTGGTTAGCCTTATTTATAAAAAAAAATATTTTCCCTTCAAAATAGTCTCCTTATCATGTGATCATTGCTCAAGTAAACCCTAATTATTTAACAATCTGAATCTTAGGCATACATACCGATCTAAGATCACGAAGAAACTGACATCTAGCTCACGGTTAAAATCCAATTGCATATTGCAATTTAATCTCATGCACAAATTTCACATATGTTTGCTAACATGGTGTTTTGAAAAATTCCTAATAATCTTTCACCCATAATTTCAATATGATGAAAGATCTCTTCTAGGCATGTCATATCTATTTTGGACATATATAAAAATGGTGGATATATAATTTATCATTTGCAATCACATAATATTAAGTCCATGAATCTGTGAAGGGCATTTTCTCATCAAATTTGACTCACTAAGACCATGCTCTTCTATAGAAAAACTAATAAAGGTGGTGCCCTCGCATTTGCGAGGGCTACCATGCTAGTTAATAGAATAATGCTTCCTCTCAAAGATGATGTTATTTCTATAACTTCATAAGCTCTGGCAACCCAAGATCATCATGTCTTTGAAGCATTGGTTTTGTTATTTCTATTCTTTTGCATCAAATAGAAAGCATAGTTTGTACAATGGCAAGCGCCAAGAGGGAGAAGATTGACACACTTGAGAGAACATGAAAAGGAAAGACTCGAGCAGGTTCAGCCTATTTAACGGTACAGAAAAGTCAAGAGGAAACGAGTACTCCTTATAATAATGAGCATCTATAGTCCTTTTCATGAATAGTAGGCCCAGATTAAATTCCTGTTTAAGTCTCTACCAGAAGGTCTGACTAAAATCATAAAGAGCATCATCACTGCAGCACATAAGTTTCACACATTTCTTTCTCCTGCTCATCCAGGTTATATAATCTTCCACATGCATGTGAAACAAAAATAAACAACATATAAGGAAAAAAAGGAGAGCTAGAAGGAAAACCGCCTCAAAGTCGCTATTTGCCTCTTAATTGAGCTGTGTCTCGTGGTCGCTAGCTTGAAAGAGTATGTTGTTGCTTTGCCTCTTAATTGAGCTGTGTCAGTAGTTTCTTGGTTAATGTGCATAGGAGGTGTCGGGAGCTAGAAGTGGTCGACGAGATGATGTGCGACGTCCCCCCAAATAGCTGAAACATAATCACAGGGAGAGAGAGTATAGATCCATTTTGATTGCTCCAGTTTCCATGTATTGGATGATCCAGTAACAAAAAGGAATGGAACATTTTTATGGAAAATAATATAATATTGTTTTTTCCAACAACTTATTTTATAAGCTATGAAGTGGGAAACATCTGTACTTATTATATTTTTTCATAAATTAAGTAATATTCACAGTTTGATAGCTCATATGTTTTAGTGTTATTTTTTATTTCTCATTGGTAGTTCCCCGTGGTCGTTAAGCAATGATGTGTCAATGTATTTTCAGAAAATCAAATGTCCTTTGATGTTGATTAACTCTACCCCGTCCAAGAGAAAATGCAATTTTGTTCTAAAGCAATTGTGGTAATCTATTTCCATCATAATAAAGGACCACTTATTTTTAAATTTAATATTGTAGATATATTGATATGCACTATTATACAAATAAATGTATATGTACTATCATCACTTGAGTTGTATCCGCTAAAACAATAACACATCATGTACTTGTTTGAAATAAAATAAATAAAAAGATGGCACAGACATATTCTCCATTATATCCAGTGGCTTAGTTATTTTGGTTTAGTTTCTTTTGATTATCAGATGAACATAAAATTTGTTTCTATCCTTGTGATTGGCGGAGAATATGCATTGGCCCATACGAAAAAAAATGTTTCTATAACTTGTGTATATATTGATGTTTTATTTTTCAAAAATTCAAAATCCTAATATCTTGCAAATTATTTCCCCGAAAACTTAGGTACTTCTTCGTTTGCACTCTCCTTTCGTGCATTTTTCATTATGTTCCTGTTGTATTGCCTCATACATTTTCACCGTGTACCGATACACGATGTTTCTTCCAACTTTAGCAGCCAATTTGTCATCCGATAGTTGGAAGGACATTTAGACTTGAGGTGAAGGTTTAAGTCTAATTATCAAATATTTTCCATTATAAGACTAAAATATACAGCAAGCTTGCACCATTTTAATCTCTGGCTTGTTCTTTCAGTTCTAATATCCAAATGACCTAAGCATAGTACTTAAGGTGCGTTTATAGTCTCCATCCAAAGAAGAATGAAGCTATATGCATCACTTCGAGTCTCTAACTCTGTTCCGAAAATATCTAAAAGAGTAAGATAGATGTCTTCTGATTATTTTTCTATACTATACTCTCTTCATTAATTTACACCATGAACAAATTCACACTATATAGTTGACTACATCAAGATCGGTTATTTGCATTAATTGTCATATGTAAAGTAAGTTTCACATATCACTAGTGGAAAACGGGCCTCCAGTCCCGGCCCGTAAGGGGGACTGGAGGGGCGGGACTAAAGGCCTACCCATTAGTCCCGACCCTCTTACCAGCCGGGACCAATGGGCATCCACGTGGCTGTCTCTGCGGACGTTGGGTGCCCCCCATTAGTCCCGGTTCGTATTACGAACCGGGACAAATGGTTCTCTACCGCGGCAGAATTTTAGGCACTTTCTCTGCCGCGGCAGAGAATTTAATTTGTATTCTTTTTTTTCATTTCAAAATAGTTTTCTACGCTACCACATACCATACATGTTCGTGCATACATAAGATAACTTCTCTTAAGATTGAGCATACAAATATATACATGATAGTTACACATGGAGATCACAATTATCGGGACTAGAGCCCGTCTATTCAATTACACGGTCGAGGATCATCGGCGCCTATTCACACTAAATTCTCCGGCTGGTCATCTATCATCTCGTTCATCAAGAATCCTGCCAGTTCCTCAGCAATTGCTACTACGCGTTGCTGTGGTAGGAGCTGATCCCGCATTTTCTCGAACTATATAAGAAAAGGAGATCAATATGAATATCAATCATGATAACAAAAAGTTACGGTAATAAAAATAATGTTATGAATGTATTGCTTACATCGACTCTATAATCATTCAGCTCACTGGTAAACGTGCGAATGAACTCGCAAACGTAGAATCCACATAGATTCGTCCCCTGTGGCTGCCTCGCGCACTTTACGAGAATAGAATTCAATCAAAATAATAATCATGCATCATAATTATATTGAAACTAGAAGTAAAGAGATGCGCCTACTACTTACCGAGGCCGGCTTGAACGTCAGCTTCTCAGTAAAGTCACCCGTAACCGCACTCTTGAACTGGTTCCAAACCCTACCCGGTAAAGAAAATGAATGAGTTATTTATTACGTGATATCTCAGGAAATCAACGAAAGAGACCGCTGTAGCGCAAAAATTACCTCTGGAGCATGTCCTGCATGTCACTAAACTGTTCCAGAGGTCTCTTTAATGGGTCCATGACTTCAACTCTTCCCTTATCAAGTTGAATGTCCATGAGAATCCAGTGTAAACTGTACATGTTTATATATACATCAGTAACTCATCAATTACACTTAACATTGAGTAAGCAAAAGAGAATGTGTACAATAGAGTAAGACACTCACGCGAAATTGTAAGGAAACAGTATGTGCTCACAGAAATTTTGCTCCGTTAGAAACCTTAGAAGGTTTTCCTGTGTTTCCTCGGGTTTATCCTTTAGCGTCTGACAATGTATTTTATCTGGGTCAATAAACCCAACACTGAAGATTGACCTTCTTTTACGTTCCATGATCTTCATTCTGCATAATAATAGAGTATAAAAGGATATAATTAGGATAATTACATGCAATGAACTGAACAACTAAAAAAATGAACAGCTTATATATAGACAATGAATTCAACAACTTACAGACAATAGCAACTCATGAGACTTTTGTCGATGGCGTCTAAAGTGTATAACTGGAAGAGTTCTGGAAACTCAACATGGACCTCATCTTCTCAGAAGTAGTAGTCATGTGGGACTTTCGCCACGATCATTATTCTCTCCTCCTTTACGGCTTTCAAGTACCATTTATGTAAACTCCGCATTTGTGTTGGAATATTTGTTGTCCCCGCTTTAATCTCCTTCACCACTTTCTGCCATGTATCCCGGGGTATCCTAATCCCGTCACTGCAAATAAGGTCCCCTGTACTTTCGTCATACTCACTCCCATGCCCAAGGAACCAATTCCTTGCCCTCAGATCCCATTCTTCGCGTATTGGTTCTGGAGTGATCCCTTTAGCAAGCAACTCATTCTCTTTAGCATCCCACTTTGGCATGGCAGCCGCGTAGCCCCCTGGCCCCAGGTGATGGTGATATTTCTTCATCGCGACATTTTTCTTGTTTTTTTCCGACATTTCCATAGCAGGTTGTGACTCCTTGTACTTCACAAATGCATCCCAGTTAGCCTGCTGCTTCGTTAGATAGCATTCAAATTTAGGAGCCTTCTTCGTCTTCTGATACTTTTGCCATAATGCTTTCTTCCAGTTTTTGAATAGTTCGGCCATCTTCATAAGAGTCCACTGCTTGAATTTCTTCCTCAATGCAGCTGTGTCAGCATCATCCTCACATTCTGGCAGGGTGAAATGTGTCATGAGGTCATTCCAAAGACCCTCTTTGCACCTATCGGAGACATACTCACCCTCTTTCGCCCCTTTGGTCTTATTCCACTCTCGAACGGTGATCGGGATGCGATCCCTAACCATAACTCCGCATTGTTGTTTAAATACAGTTTTAGCCTTTTCGGGTTCCACCGGTTCACCCCGTGGTGATACCCGCGTAATTTTATAACGCGTAGATGCGTCCAACTTTTTGGCCGGGCCTCGTTTGGAATATTTTTTGCTCGATGTGGAGGCCTAAGAGAAGAAACATTCGTCAATTTATATATATATACAACTCAGTTAATGCATATACTGATCACCAGACTTCATATATATACCTCGCCGTCGGCTTCTCCACCACCGGAGCCGTTGGCTTCTCCTTGATCATTTCGGTCGACCTCCTCTCCCTCACCGGAGGGGTTCAGATAAATCGACGGAGATTCAGGTGGATCAACATGGGGGGTGTCGTTGATCATATCCTCGAGAATTTCTTCCTGTGCTAGGTCTCTCTGGATTGGATCCATAGTTTTCTACAAAATGAACAGAATAACATTTTTCATTCAATATTGCTGCATAAAATAACACTAAGCAATAATATGAACACACAATTTGCTACCACACTAAGTCCGGGGGCCCGCGAGCACCACCATCCTAACCCTAAGTCCGGCTGCCCACGAGCACTACCACCCTAACCCTAAGTGCGGGGCCCCGCGAGCACTACCACCCTAACCCTAAGTGCGGGGCCCCGCGAGCACTACCACCCTAACCCTAAGTGCGGGGCTCCGCGAGCACTACCACCCTAACCCTAAGTGCGGGGCCCGCGAGCACTACCACCCTAACCCTAAGTGCGGGGGCCCGCGAGCACCACCACCCTAACCCTAAGTGCGGGGCCCGCGAGCACTACCACCCTAACCCTAAGTGCGGGGGCCCGCGAGCACCACCACCCTAACCCTAAGTCCGGCTGCCCGCGAGCACTACCACCCTAACCCTAAGTGCGGGGCCCGCGAACACTTTATATTACACTACTATATACTACTAAAAAATAAAAAAATATACTACACTAATTATTAACATACTACACTAATATATACTACTAAAAAAATAAAAAATACACTTTATATTACACTACTATACATTACTAAAAAATAAAAAAAATATACTACACTAATTATTAACATACTACACTAATATATACTACTAAAAAAATAAAAAATACACTTTATATTACACTACTATATATTACTAAAAAATAAAAATATATACTACACTAATTAACATACTACACTAATATATACTATATATATTCTACTACTATACACAAACATATATATATATACTAAATTAAAAAAATTGGCCGGGGCCGATGGGGACAGAGCCGCTGGAGAGGCAGCGCGCGGTCGGGGGCGCCGCCCGGGCTCGTCGGGGCCGTGGATGGAGGAGGCACGGCGCCCGGCGGGAGGAGGGAGTTACCTCCGACGGGGCTCGCCGGGGCCGGGGACGATGGAGGAGGCGCGGTGGGGGAGGAAGGAGGCGCGACGCGCAGCGGGGCGAACGTCCGTGGCGTCTGGAGAGGCGGCGCCGCGGCAGGGCGGCTGTGCAGACGGCTGGAGAGGCGGCGAGAGGCAGTCCAAATTTTGGCAGCCTGCCGGCATCGTCGTCATCCTCGCGTGCGTCTGCAGAGTGTGGACATGGAGATTAGGGGAGCGAAGCGGCGCATATTTAAATGGATGAACCTTTAGTCCCGGTTCGTGGCTCGCACCGGGACTAAAGGGCCTTTAGTCCCGGGGCGAGCCACGAACCGGGACTAAAGGTATGACCTTTAGTCCCGGCCCGTGGCTTGCCCTGGGTCTAAAGGCTTTTTGGCACTGCCCAGGGGGTGCGCGCCAACAACACCCTTTAGTCCCGGTCCATGCCATAACCCGGGACTAAAGGCCCCTTTTTTAAAAATTGACTACAACCTCTGTTTCCCGCCTTATTGCATACTATGTTATTAAATAAACTACTATATATCAATATTATTAAATCTGATAAAAGTTTACAATATTTTAGGGTTTAGGGTCCCTTTTTCAAAAAAAATCATCCTGAGGTGCGCCTGTTTAAAAAAAATTCGATTAGCATATTATTTAAACATTTGAATTTTACAGTTTTTTTGCATACTTATGAATTTTACAGTTTTTTCATACTTATGGCCATCACGAACCACTACTACCTCGAGCTCACGCCAGAGCAGCGGAGGAATCCCAACTGGCATCCCGACTTGGAAAGCCTTCTTCATCAATCGGCATGAGAGGGCGCTCGCCAGGCACGAGGAGGACGGCCCACCTCCTTCGAACTTCAACGAGGCCGGTCGTCGGCTGTGGTGGCGCGGCCGGACTCTCCAGAGTGTCATGGCCTACAACACAACCGTCAATAACTGCTGGAGATATGCCCAAGAGGAAATAATAAAAGTGGTTATTATTATATCTTTGTGTTTATGATGAATGTTTACATCCCATGCTATAATTGTATTATAAGGAAACACTGATACATGTGTGTTTTGTAAACATAAAAGAGTCCCTAGTAAGCCTCTTGTGGAACTAGCTTATTGATTAAATGATGATCATGGTTTCCTGATCATGGACATTGGATGTCATTAATAACAAGGTTATATCATTAGGAGAATGATGTGATGGACACACACCCATAGTAAGCGTAGCATAAGATCAAGTTATTAAGTTCGTATTGCTGTAATCTTTCAAATGCATAGTAACCTAATCCTTCGACCATGAGGTTATGTTAATCACCATCACCGGATGGGTACTTTGATGACATCAAACAGCGCTTCGTAACTGGGTGGTTATAAAGGTGTCATTGGGTATTCTGAAAGTATGTGTTGAAGCGCATGGACCAAGATTGGGATTTGTCCATCCATATGACGGATAGATATGCTCTGGGCCCTCTCGGTGGAATGTCATCTAGTTAGCTTGCAAGCATGTGACTAGGTCACAACGGATGACATAACATGGAACGAGTAAAGAGTACTTATCAGTAACGAGGTAGAACTAGGTATGGAGATACCGACGATCAAACCTCAGATAAGTAGAATATCGCGTGACAAAGGGAATTGGTTTCGTATGTTAATGGTTCTATCGATCACGAAGTCATCGTTGAGTATGTGGGAGCCGTTATGAATCTCCAGATCCCGCTGATGGTTATTGATCGGAGAGGTGTCTTCATCATGTCTGCATATTCACGAACCGTAGGGTGAAACACTTAAGGTTCAAAGTTGTTTTAAGTAGATATGGAATATGCGTTGGAGACCGAATGTTGTTCGGAGTCTCGGATTGGATCCGGGACATCACGAGGAGATCCGGAATTGTCCGGAGAATAAGATTCATATATTGGGGATCATTTTCTAAGTTAGGAAATGTTCCGGAGTGTTTGTATGGAGATTCTAGAAGGTTTCGGAATGTTCTGGAAGGTTCTAGAAGATTTCTTGGAGTTTGCTTGAAAACCAAGAAAGGATCAAGGAGTCTTTGTGGGGCAAGACACAGATTCTTGGGGAGGAGGATTCCTCCCCCCTCCCAATCCGCCAGCCAAGGAGGGAGGGGAGTCCTACTAGGACTCCCCCTCCCATGGCGCCTCCCTCCTTTAAATAGAGGGGAGGGGCGCCACCCCTAGACCTCTACCATAACAAACCCTAGCCGCCGCCTCTCTCCTCCTTCGCTCTGCTTCGGCTTAGGCGAAGCCTTGCAGAACTCTCTACTCCACCACCACCACACCGTCGTGCTGCTGGGATTCCACGGAGAAGATCTACTACCTCCGCTGCTCGCTGGAACGGGGAGAGGAAGGTCTGCTTCGACTCCGCACGTGTAACCGACTGCGGAAGCGCTGCCAGAACGCGGCGCTAGAAGGATCGTCCACACGATCTTGAGATCGGCAAGTGATCAACTACATCAACCCCGAGATCTAATCTCGTAACACTTTCAGATCTACGAGGGTTAGTACAGATCTATCTCTTTGCACATGTCTAATAGATTAGATCTTGGCTTTTATCTAGATTAGATCTGGGTTTTGTTCGTTCTTGCGGTAGAATTTTTTTGTTTTCCATGCTACGAACCCATCAGTGGTATCAGAGCCTTGTCTATGCGTAGATATGTTGCACGAGTAGAACACAATGGTTTTGTGGGCGTTGGTGCTCGTACCGTCTTTTGCTTTGTGTACTTTGCATCTTGCGGTATGGTGGGATGAAGCGGCTCGGGCTAACCTTACATGTCATCGCACATGAGACTTGCTCCACGCTTGACGTGTAACTTGCTTTGCACAAGTGGCTTTGCGGGTGTCTGTCTCTCCCATCATAGTATAGATCCAATCTACACTTCACTCGATAGCACTTGTATCAACGTTGTGGTTCAGTTTCGTAGGTAAGATCCGTTCTTATTCGAAAGCCCCAAACCACGTAAAACATGCAAAGAAAATTAGAGGCGTCTAACTTGTTTTTGCAGGGGTTTTGTGATGTGATATGGCCATCATGTGATTGTTATTATATTTGATGTATGCAATGATCCTTGTTGTAATATGGCAACCGGCAGGAGCCTAATGGTTGTCTTTAATTCTGTTAAGACCTGCGTATCTATTCATCTTGTAATAGCTTTATTCCAAGTAGTTGTAATAGTTGCTGGTGATGACGAACAACCATGAAGCGGCGCCACTAACCTTGACGCAATGCTGGTGATGATGGAGATCATGTCCGTGCTTTGGAGATGGAGATCAAAGGCATAAGAAGAAAGGGCCATATCATATCACACTAATTATGAATTGCCTGTGATGTTAATCCTTTATGCATCTTGTATTGCTTAGATCGCGACGGTAGCATTATAAGATGATCCCTCTCACTAAATTTCAAGTAATAAAGTGTTCGTCCTTAGTTGGCACCGTTGCTAAGACTCGTCGTCTCGAAGCATCTCGTGATGATCAGATGTGATAGATTCTACGTGTGCATACAACGGGTGCAAGCCAGATTTGCACATGCGGAAACTAAGGTTAATCTTGACGAGCCAAGCATTTACAGACATGGTCTCGGAACACGGAATACCGAAAGGTAGAGCATGAATCATATAAGTGATATGATGAACATGAAGATTGTTCGCCGATGAAACTACATCTTCTCTCATGAAGATCGGACTTGGTGTAGTGGACTTGGTTCGTGTAATCACTAAGACAATGTGAGGGATGTTGTTTTGAGTGGGAGTTCACCTAGTTAATTTAAGAATTAAAGTAGAACTCAATTTATCATAAACTTAGTCTAAACTACTTGCAAATTTGTTGTAGATTATGGCGAACCTCTCCATCAATTTCAATGCGTTCCTAGAGAAAGAAAAGCTTAAGAACAATGGAAGCAACTTCACGGACTGGCTCCGTGGTCTGAAGATTGTCCTCAGGGCTGGTCAGATGACCTATGTGCTCGAAGCACCGCTAGGTGACCCACCTGCAGATGATGCCACCGATGACGTAAAGAATGTTTACGCCACTCGGAAAAATCATTACTCCACAGTTCAGTGTGCCATCCTGTACGGTTTAGAAACAGAGCTCCAGAAGCGTTTTGAGCACCACGACCCGTTCGAGATCATTAAGGAGCTCAAGCTCATTTTTGAGACTCACGCGGCCGTGGAGAGCTATGAGGCCTCCGAAAAGTTCTTTACCTGCAAGATGGAAGAGGGAAGCTCCATTAGCGAGCACGTGCTGACCATGTATGGGCACGCAAACAAGCTCCAAGAGTTGGGGATAACGATTCCTAATGAGTTAGGGATTCACCGTGTCCTCCAATCGCTGCCACCGAGTTATAAGAACTTTGTGATGAACTACAATATGCACTGCATGAACAAGACGTTGCCTGAACTATCGTCCATGCTGAAAACTGCTGAAGTGGAGATCAAAAAGGAGCACCAAGTGTTGATGGTCAATAAGACCACCAATTTCAAGAAACAGGGCAAGCCTAAGAAAAAGGGCAACTTCAAGAAGGACGACAAGAAAGCTGCCGCACCTGCTAAGAAGCCCAAGGCTGGTCCTAAACCTGAAACTGAATGCTTCTACTGCAAGGGTGCTGGTCACTGGAAGCGTAACTGCCCCAAGTACCTGGCAGATCTGAAGAACGGCAACATCAAGAAGAAAGGTATATTCGATATACATGTTATTGATGTGTATCTTACTAGTAGTCGTAGTAGTGCCTGGGTATTTGATACTGGTTCAGTTGCTCATATTTGTAACTCGAAACAGGAGCTGCGGAATAAACGAAGACTGGCAAGAGACGAGGTGACGATGCGCGTTGGAAATGGCTCCAAGGTTGATGTGATCGCCGTCGGCACGCTCCCTCTACATCTACCTTCGGGATTAGTTTTAAATTTGAAAAATTGTTATTTGGTGCCTGCGTTAAGCATGAACATTATATCTGGATCTTGTTTATTGCGAGACGGTTACTCTTTTAAGTCTGAGAATAAAGGTTGTTCGATTTATATGAGTAATATCTTTTATGGTAATGCACCTAAGATGAAAGGTTTATTCTTATTGAATCTCGATAGTAGTGATACACATGTTCACAACATAGATGCTAAACGAATAAAATTGAATGATAATTCTACATACATGTGGCACTGTCGTCTTGGTCACATTGGAGTGAAGCGTATGAAGAAACTCCATTCTGGTGGACTTCTTGAATCACTTGATTTTGAATCACTTGAAAGATGCGAAGCATGTCTGATGGGAAAAATGACTAAGACTCCATTCTCTGGAATAATGGAGCGAGCTACAGACTTATTGGAAATAATACATACTGATGTGTGCGGTCCAATGAGTGTAGCGTCGCGTGGTGGATATCGTTATGTTCTCACTTTCACGGATGACTTAAGTAGATATGGGTATGTCTACTTTATGAAACATAAGTCCGAAACTTTCGAGAAGTTTAAGGAATTTCAAAGTGAAGTGAAAAATCAACGTAACAAGAAGATTAAGTTTCTGCGTTTTGACCGCGGAGGTGAATATCTGAGTTATGAGTTTGGCATGCATTTAAAGAAATGTGGAATACTTTCACAGTTGACACCACCGGGAACACCACAGCATAATGGTGTGTCCGAACGTCGTAATCGAACTCTCTTAGATATGGTTCGGTCTATGATGTCTCTTACAGATTTACCACTATCATTTTGGGGCTATGCATTAGAGACAACCGCATTCATTTTAAATAGGGCACCATCTAAATCCGTTGAAACGACACCGTACAAATTGTGGTTTGGTAAGAAACCTAAGTTGTCGTTCCTTAAAGTTTGGGGTTGCAAAGCGTATGTAAAGAAGTTACAGCCTGATAAGCTTGAACCCAAAGCGGAGAAATGCATCTTCATAGGATACCCTAAAGAAACAATTGGGTATACCTTCTATCATAGATCCGAAGGCAAAGTTTTTGTTTCTAAGAATGGATCCTTTCTTGAGAAGGAGTTTCTCTCGAAAGAAGTGACTGGAAGGAAAGTAGAACTCGACGAGGTTATTGAACCTTCTCTCGGAATTGAGAGTAGCGCAGCACCGGAAGATGTTTTTGTGCCGCCTGCACCAATTGGATAGGAAGCTAATGATGGTGATCATGAAACTTTGAACGAAGTTACTGCTGAACCTCGCAGGTCAACGAGGGTTCGTACCACTCCTGATTGGTATGACTCTACCTTGAACGTCATGTTGGTGGACAACACTGATGACCCTGCGACGTATGAAGAAGCTATGGTGAGCCCAGATTCCGACAAATGGATAGAAGCCATGAAATCCGAAATTGGATCCATGTACGAAAACCAAGTATGGACTTTGGTGGACTTACCGGATGGCCGTAAGGCTGTCGAGAACAAATGGATTTTCAAAATAAAAACAGATGCTGATGGTAATGTTACCATCTATAAAGCTCGACTTGTCGCGAAAGGGTTCCGACAAATTCAAGGAGTTGACTACGATGAGACATTCTCACCAGTAGCGAAGCTAAAGTCTGTGAGGATTTTGTTAGCAATTGCTGCATATTTCGATTATGAGATTTGGCAGATCGATGTCAAAACGGCGTTCCTTAATGGTTACATTGAGTAAGAGTTGTATAAGGTACAACCCAAGGGTTTTGTCGATCCTAGTGAAGCTGACAAGGTATGCAAACTTCAGCGCTCCATTTATGGACTGAAGCAAGCATCCCGGAGTTGGAATCAACGTTTTGATAAAGTAATCAAAAACTTTGGATTTATACAAACTTATGGAGAAGCTTGTATTTACAAGAAAGTGAGTGGGAGCTCTGTAGCATTCCTAGTACTATATGTAGATGACATATTGTTGATTGGGAATGATATAGAACTTCTTAATAGCGTCAAAACCTATTTGAATAATAGTTTTTCAATGAAGGATCTTGGCGAAGCGATATATATTCTAGGCATCAAGATTTATAGAGATAGATCAAGACGCCTAATAGCGCTTTCACAAAGTACATACTTAGACAAAGTTCTAAAGAAGTTTAGAATGGAAGAGAGCAAGAAAGGGTCCGTGCCCATATTGTCAGGTAAGACCTTGAGTAAGACTCAAAGTCCGGCTACGGCAGAAGATAGAGAAAAGATGAATAATATTCCCTATGCCTCGGCCATAGGTTCTATCATGTATGCCATGCTGTGTACAAGACCGGATATAGCATATGCTGTTAGTTTGACTAGCAGATATCAAAGTGATCCTGGAATGGAACACTGGATAACGGTCAAGAATATCCTAAAGTATCTAAATAGGACTAAGGATATGGTTCTTTCTTATGAAGGTGATGAACAGCTTGTTGTAAACAGTTACACTGATGCTAGTTGGAACACCGATCCAGATGACTCAAAGTCACAGTTTGGATACGTATTTATTTTGAATGGTGCTGCAGTGAGCTGGAGGAGTGCCAAGCAAAGCGTTGTGGCGAAATCTTCAACTGAATCGGAATACATAGCTGCTTCGGAGGCTGCACAAGAAGCCATATGGATGAAGGAGTTCATTACTGAACTTGGCGTGGTTCCCAGTGCGTTGGACCCAATGGCCATCTACTGTGACAACACAGGTGCCATAGCTAATGCACAGGAGCCAAGGTCACATAGCAAGCTGAAGCACATCAAGCTACGTTTCCATGCTATTCGCGAGTATGTCCGAGATGGTGACATAAAAATTTGCAAAGTACACACTGATCTGAATGTGGCAGATCCGTTGACTAAACCTCTCCCTAGAGCAAAGCATGACCAACACCAGAACGCCATGGGTGTTAGGTATATTACCATGTAATCTAGATTATTGACTTTAGTGCAAGTGGGAGACTGTTGGAGATATGCCCAAGAGGCAATAATAAAAGTGGTTATTATTATATCTTTGTGTTTATGATGAATGTTTACATCCCATGCTATAATTGTATTATAAGGAAACACTGATACATGTGTGTTTTGTAAACATAAAAGAGTCCCTAGTAAGCCTCTTGTGTAACTAGCTTGTTGATTAAATGATGATCATGGTTTCCTGATCATGGACATTGGATGTCATTAATAACAAGGTTATATCATTAGGAGAATGATGTGATGGACACACACCCATAGTAAGCATAGCATAAGATCAAGTCATTAAGTTCGTATTGCTGTAAGCTTTCAAATGCATAGTAACCTAATCCTTCGACCATGAGGTTATGTTAATCACCATCACCGGATGGGTACTTTGATGACATCAAACAGCGCTTCGTAACTGGGTGGTTATAAAGGTGTCATTGGGTATTCTGAAAGTATGTGTTGAAGCGCATGGACCAAGATTGGGATTTGTCCATCCATATGACGGATAGATATGCTCTGGGCCCTCTCGGTGGAATGTCATCTAGTTAGCTTGCAAGCATGTGACTAGGTCACAACGGATGACATAACATGGAACGAGTAAAGAGTACTTATCAGTAATGAGGTAGAACTAGGTATGGAGATACGGACGATCAAACCTCAGATAAGTAGAATATCGCGTGACAAAGGGAATTGGTTTCGTATGTTAATGGTTCTATCGATCACGAAGTCATCGTTGAGTATGTGGGAGCCGTTATGAATCTCCAGATCCCGCTGATGGTTATTGATCGGAGAGGTGTCTTCATCATGTCTGCATATTCACGAACCGTAGGGTGACACACTTAAGGTTCGAAGTTGTTTTAAGTAGATATGGAATATGCGTTGGAGACCGAATGTTGTTCGGAGTCTCGGATTGGATCCGAGACATCACGAGGAAATCCGGAATTGTCGGGAGAATAAGATTCATATATTGGGTATCATTTTCTAAGTTAGGAAATGTTCCGGAGTGTTTGTATGGAGATTCTAGAAGGTTTCAGAATGTTCTGGAAGGTTCTAGAAGATTTCTTGGAGTTTTCTTGAAAACCAAGAAAGGATCAAGGAGTCTTTGTGGGGCAAGACACGGATTCGTGGGGGAGGAGGATTCCTCCCCCTCCCAATCCGCCGGCCAAGGAGGGAGGGGAGTCCCACTAGGACTCCCCCTCCCATGGCGCCTCCCTCCTTTAAATAGAGGGGAGGGGGCGCCACCCCCTAGACCTCTACCATAACAAACCCTAGCCGCCGCCTCTCTTCTCCTCCTTCGCTCTGCTTCGGCTTAGGCGAAGCCCTGCAGAAATCTCTACTCCACCACCACCACCACACCGTCGTGCTGCTGGGATTCCGTGGAGAAGATCTACTACCTCCACTGCTCGCTAGAACGGGGAGAGGAAGGTCTGCTTCGACTCCGCACGTGTGACCAACTGCGGAAGCGCTGCCGGAACGTGGCGTCGGAAGGATCGTCCACACGATCTTGAGATCGGCAAGTGATCGACTACATCAACCCCGAGATCTAATATCGTAACGCTTTCGGATCTACGAGGGTTAGTACAGATCTATCTCGTTGCGCATGTCTAATAGATTAGATCTTGGCTTTTATCTAGATTAGATCTGGGTTTTGTTCGTTCTTGCGGTAGAAATTTTTTGTTTTCCATGCTACGAACCCATCAATAACCCCCGCCTGCGGTACCCTCAAATCCAGCCCACGCGTGCCCAACCTTCAAGGTTCGACTACGGCGACCCCGACGATGACAGCGACGACGGCGCCGGCGACTACGACGACTACAGTGGCGCGTATTACAGGGCTTGGCAGGAGCATGACTGAATCACTCCAACCATTAGGCATGTTTCTTAATTTTCAGTTGTGCTATGTATCCTTAGTGTTTGTCGGTTCCTTCTCTTGTGATGGTTCCTTCTCTTTGTGTGATCACCTACCGCGGCTCAAAAACGTCTAGTTTGATTGAGCAAGATGTATTACATGAAAGGGGACATTTATGTCTCAAATAAAAGGTTTAATACATTACATAGATTTATGTCTCAAATAAAAGGTTTAATTACATAGATTTATGTCTCAAATAAAAGGTTTAATACATTATTACACATCACCAACATCTAGTGTTGTGGTTTTCTTCTGCACCGTAGCCATGGAGAATCTTCATCATTTAACAGGATGCTTGGGTCAGTTTTCACTTTGAAGGGCGGAATTTCATAAAACTTATTGTAATCTTCTGACATGTCTGTCTTGTCATCCACTCCCACGATGTTTCTTTTCCCTGAAAGAACTATGTGGCGCTTTGGCTCATCGTATTCTGTACTCTTTTGCTTATCTTTCCTTTTTCTCGGTTTGGTAGACATGTCCTTCACATAGAAAACCTGAGCCACATCATTGGCTAGGACGAATGGTTCATCCATGTACGCAAGATTGTTGAGATCCACTGTTGTCATGCCGTACTTTTCGTCTACATGTACCCCGCCTCCTGTCAGCTTGACCCATTTGCACCGAAACAAAGGGACCTTAAAAGTAGGTCCATAGTCAAGTTCCCATATCTCCTCTATGTACCCATAATATGTGTCAATTTGCCCATTGTCATCTGTTGCATCAAAGCGGACACCACTGTTTTGGTTGGTGCTCTTTTTATCTTGGGCGATCGTGTAAAATGTATTCCCATTTATCTCGTACGCTTGGAAAGTACATATAGTCGAAGATGGTAACCTGGCCAACGAGTACAGCTCATCTCCAATAGTGGTGTTATTCATGAGATGTGTCTGCAACCAATTGCCAAAAGTCTTCTCGTGTTCCCCTTTAATCAAGGTTTCAGGCTTCCCCGGGTTTTCGGAGCGTAGAATATTCTTGTGTTTCTCGATATACGGAGCCACCATGGTGGAATTGTGTAGAACTGTATAGTGTGCTTGAGTGAAAGAATGCCCGTCCCTACATACCATTGATTTCCTTCCTAGTGTGCCTTTTCCAGTCATCCTCCCCTCATACCGAGATTCAGGAACACCAATCGGCTTAAGGTTAGGAAGAAAGTCAACACAAAACTCAATGACCTCCTCTGTTCCATAGCCCTTGGAGATGCTTCCTTCTGGCCTAGCACGGTTATGAACATATTTCTTTAAGACTCCCATGAACCTCTCGAAGGGGAACATATTGTGTAGAAACACAGGACCGAGAATTCTAATCTCTTCGACTAGGTGAACTAGGAGGTGCGTCATAATATTGAAGAAGGATGGCAGGAACAACAACTCAAAGCTGACCAGACATTGGACCACATCAATCTGTAACCCTGATAGACTTTCTCGATCGATTACCTTCTGAGAAATTGCATTGAGGAATGCACATACCTTCACAATGGCTAGTCGAACATTTTCTGGTAGAATTCCCCTCAATGCAACCGGAAGCAATTGCGTCATAAGCACATGGCAGTCATGAGACTTTAGGTTTTGAAATTTTTTCTCTTTCATATTTACTATTCCCTTTATATTCGACGAGAAGCCAGACGGGACCTTGCTACTGAAAAGGACTTCAAAAAAGATTTCCTTCTCTTCTTTGGTAAGAGCGTAGCTGGCAAGCCCTTGAAACTGCCCTGGATGCTTGCCATCTCGTTCTTTATGATGTTGCTGGTCCTCCCATGCTGCCGGGGTATCTTTTGACTTCCCATACAAGCCCAGGAAGCCTAGAATATTCACGCAAAGATTCTTCGTCGGGTGCATCACGTCGATTGCAGAGCGACCTCATGCACTTTCCAATAGGGTAGCTCCCAAAATATAGATTTCTTCTTCCACATGGGTGCGTGTCCGGTAATGGGGTCTTTCGTAACAGGTTGTATTCCAGGATCCTTTCCAAAGATTACATCCAAATCCTTGACCATACCAAATACATCAGCACCACTACGGGGGACAGGCTTCGTCCGGGTTTCTGCCTTGCCATTGAAATGCTTGCCTTTCTTCTTTAAGGGATGACTGGGCGGAGGAAAACGACGATTGTACGGGTACACATTCTTTCTACATTTATCTAGATATATACTTTCAGTCTCATCTAAATAGTGTGTGCATGCATTGTATCCTTTGTTCGTCTGTCCTGAAATGTTACTAAGAGCAGGCCAATTATTGATGGTTACGAACAGCAACGCTTGTAGGTCAAATTCCTGCTGTTTGTGCTCATCCCACACACGTATACCTGGTTTGGCCCATAACTGTAGAAGTTTATCAACTAATGGCCTTAGGTACACATCAATGTCGTTGCCGGGTTGCTTTGGGCCTTGGATGAGCACTGACATCATAATGAACTTCCGCTTCATGCACAACCAAGGAGGAAGGTTGTAGATACATAGAGTCACGGGCCAGGTGCTGTGACTGTAGTTCTGCTCCCCAAAAGGATTCATGCCATCGGTACTTAGACCAAACCATAAGTTCCTTGCGTCACCAGCAAAGTCCGGAAAGTCTCTCTCGATTTTTCTCCACTGCCGACCATCAGCAGGGTGTCTCAACGTCCCGTCTTTCTTACGGTCTTCCATGTGCCATCGCAACAACTTGGCATGCTCTTTATTTCTGAACAAACGTTTCAACCGTGGTATTATAGGAGCATACCACATCACCTTGGCAGGAACCCTCTTCCTGGGTTGCTCGCCCTTAACATCACCAGGGTCATCTTTTCTGATCTTATACCGCAATGCAGTGCATACCGGGCATTTATCCATATTCTCGTACTTCTCACCGCGGTAGAGGATGCAGTCATTAGGGCATGCATGTATCTTCTGCACGTCTAATCCTAGAGGGCAGACAAGTTTCTTCGCTTCGTACGTACTGGAGGGCAATTGGTTATTTCTTAGAAGCAGCTTCTTCATTATTACCAGCAACTTTTCAAATCCCGAGTCAGTCATACCGGTCTCTGCCTTCCACTTCAACAATTCCAGTGTGCTACCCAGCTTCTTCTGGCCATCTTCACAAGCTGGATACAACAATGTGTTGTGGTCCTGTAACATCTGCTCGAACTACAACCTCTCCTTTTCTGTGTCGCAGTCTCGCCTTGCATCACTAATGATCGTTCTTCACCCCCTTCTTTTTCATTATCTTCAACTGCGGTATCATCGTATTCAGGGAACATAGATCGGTAGTTGTCATCATCGTTCTCTTCTTCATCGCCATCTTCCATCATAACCCCTCTTTCTCCGTGCTTGGTCCAAACATTATAGCCGGACATGAAACCGGACCGAAGCAGGTGGCTCTGAATGACTCTTGAGGAAGTGTGAACCTGCTCATTCCGACATTCAACACATGGACAACACATAAAACCATCCCGCCGCTTGTTCGCCTCGGCCACAAGGCGAAAAGAACGCACGCCTTCTCTGTAAGCGTTAGAGCGTCGGTCACCGTACATCCATGGGTGGCTCATCTGCATCATACAACCATGCATATATATCAAACGCAATCACGATGCTTAAATTAGTACCGCGCAGTCAAAACGAGAAAATAGTTGCTAACCTTTTAGGACAATTCAAAACAAAGAGGAGAAACCTTAAGTGTCGCTCTGGCATCTCATATCATATTTTGTCTTGTGTGAACTCAAGTGGCATCGCTCTAATAGGCATTTCACCGAACACTTCTAGTGCATATGAAGAAAAAAAGTTAGCACAAAGTTATACCCACCTCTCACATAGGAAAAAAACAGGAGAGAGTGAAGGGCTGTGTACATATATATAGGGCCAGGCCATTAGTCCAGGTTTGAGATACAAACCGGGACTAAAGGTTCTGCGCGCCGGCCCAGACCTATTTGTCCCGGTTTGTATCTCAAACTGGGACTAATGGCTCCTTACTGACCGGGATATAGTGCCTCGGCCTCCTCAGGCCGTCTGGTTCGGACCATTAGTCCTGGCCCCAGCCACGGCCGGGACTAATGGCCCGAACCAAAGGCCCATTTTCTAGTAGTGTATGTAACAGAAGTCATATAGCTGAAAAGGCTTGCAAAGCATTTTTTTTTGCGAATCACGTCCAAACTAATGTTTGTATCAATATGATGATAAGTTCGTCTAGGAAATAACTACCTAGTGTAGATAGCTCTTTTCTTCTTAACAAAGAAAATCTATTTTTATATCACGTGGAAAGAAAATTGACGTCACATATATATCCTTTAACTTGCTGAGATATGTCGCGAGATGAACTATGAGAATTTACCCTCGATAGACAAATTAAGCTACTTAGACTAACAACATTTTAGGACATGACATTATAACTAATGCATATTCAAAATAAATTTGTTTTGCGAGAACGCAAGGATAGATATTGAACCCTACCCACGGTCTCCAACCCTCCTCCATCGGTGGATCACCGCCCCGCCCTCTCTGATAGTTCTCGGCCGGTGCGGGATAGTGAGGAAGCTTCGATCTATTGGGGTACCCGTAATTTTCTCATTAGTGTTTTTTTCACGTGATGTTTTTGGCTCTGGTTGCTAGTGACATGCCGTCGGCATGGAATAAGTCATCCCCATCTCACCCTTGTTCCAGTTGTGCTTCTTGGCATCGCTGGGAGGCGTGTGGAGGTTGATGTGTTTTACCATGCTTGCAAGATGGAGAAATTTGGATTCATATGCTTCGGTTCAGTGGCGATGACTTCAGGTCTGGGGAGCTAGTCATTAGGGACATGTGAACGAATACTTCCAAGGTGTCATCAACAATATCAAGACAGCTCCAGTAAGGGAGCAGCGAGAACAACATGTTGAGGCTCGTTTTGGCGGCAGTTGTGGTTATTATTTTATGTTTGAGGAACCTCGATGAATCTTATTATTATGTTTCGTGTGCTTTACTTCTTGGGAGTGCCTAGATCTCAGGCGCCTGAGAACTTCTTAGGTCTAAGTCGCTGATGTCATCCTAATATTTGTGCTAATTCTCAGTTGCAACCTAGTTGCAACTCATAAGATTTGTACTAATTCTCAGTTACAACCTAGTTGCAACTCATCAAATTCTCAGTTACACCCTAGTTGCAACTCATGTGTAACTTCCAGTTTGCACGAATCACGAGGTAAATCGAACGGTGAAAGAGACGACTGAGACCTAAGAAGTTCTCAGACGCCTGAGAACTAGCAAAACCGTTACTTCTTATGTACTCTTATAATAAATCCTACTACCTCTGTTCCATAATATAAGCATTTTTAGAAAGTTGTTTTAACTTGCTAAAAAGGCTTATATTGTGAAACGGGGGTAGTAGTATTTTTAAGAAAAAAGTATAGATGACATTATGGACTGACTGATCTACCTGATACAATTGGACGACTCTACGTAATCTGGCAACATAGCTAGATGGAATCAATCGTTATGGTTGGTGGGAGCAATGTCCAACTATTCTGATCCTAGTCTTTTTTTTAAGTCTGGATACGGAGGTAAAGTTGGACTTCGCGAGTCACACGGGTGAACACTCAATTAATTTCCTTTTGTAGTTTAGATATGGGCGTGGAGACGGATGCATGAGTCACACCATGACCTGCCACGTCTAATATATATGTTATGTAACTATACGATTGTGTCTTTCTTCAATTAAATCTTAGTCACAAATTATCTATCTAACCGTTCAAATAATTTTGATAATGTGGATCAACCTGGAGCCTCGAAAAGCACCCTTATATTGCTTTGAGTATATAATAGATAGATAGATAAATAGATTATAGATAGCTATTTTTTTGAGACAACTGATGGGATTTCAACAATGGCGAAACCGATTACAAACAACTCCACAAATAAAGAAAAATACAATATGGTCCCAAAATTTTGCAAGAATGACCTCACACCGTACTTCCAAAACGCAATCAAGCCCATGTCGTCCTCATCATCACAAACCAAGTACAGGGACCGGATCCAGAAGCAACACATCTTCAGACACCATCAAATCACCGCCGCCGTCGCCACATTGGGCTTTGAACACCGTAGGAGTGCCCACCCCGCGGGGTGAGAGCTATGAACCTTTTCCAGACCATCGGGCAGGCAGGAGATGGGAATGAACAAGTGGTACCTCCAACCGAAGATCTCGAGCAGTAGAGCCAAACCATCAGCAGAACGCTCCACCATCTAGCATATTTAGGCATCGACACGTCGAGTGGCCTTCCTCCCCTCGCCAGCAAGGCCGGATGGAAGAAGCTTCAAGACACGATAGCCGCACACCACCAGAAGAACACAAACAACCCTAAAAAGGAAGGCGGTAGTGCCATCCCCTTCCTATCCCTGGCCACCACGGCCGGCCGAGGGGAAGACAACAGCATCAACACCCCTCCGACAACACAAACTTCAAGGAAGGTTCAAAAGTCGACCGCGCCCGGAGAAACCACCCTCCCCAGATCCGTAGATCTGAGAGGACACCAGGCCAGCAGCTCGCCGGCTCCACCACAAGTGGCCTCGCCGAGATGGGGATCGAGCTCCAGCACCCTTATTCCGACGCGACGCCGCCTCCACCATCTCGACGACGTCCCCCGAAGCCCTAGCAAAAAAAACGAGCCGCTACCCGGTGCAGCAGGAGAAGATCCCCCGCCGCCGCCACGCCACCCGGGCTTTGCCCGACGGCGCCACCAGCAGCGGCGGTGGGAGGAGGGAGTGGTAGGGGCTAGGGTTTGGGACTCGTGCGGTAGTTGGCTGGTAGATTATAGATAGCTTCTGTAAGATCCTGAAACACCGAAGATCATCATGTCTTTGAAGAATGGGTTTTGTTATGTAACATGAGCATTTCTTTTGGAGAACATATTTTGCATCAAATAGAAAGCAAAGGCTGTACAATGGCAAGCGCCAAGAGGGAGAATATTGAGACTTGAGAGAACAGGGAAATGAAAGGCAATAGGAAACGAGTACTCCTTATAATGTTGAGCATCTATAGTCATTTTCATGAATAGTAGGTCCAGATTAAATTCCTGTTTAAGTTTCTACCAGAACGTCTAGCCGAAATCATAAAGAGCATCATCACTGTAGCACATACGTTTCACCCATTACTTTTGCCTGATCATCTAGGTTATATAATCTTCCAGATGCATGCGAAAATGAAATAAAATAAAGGCCAGCAAAAAGGAAAACTGCCTCCTAGTGGCTATTCGTGTTTCCAGGGAAATTGGCTTTGTTGTCGCTAGAAATGAAGATTACATTGCTGCGTTGCCTCTTAATTGAGCTGTGTCCATAGTTTCTTGGCTAATGTGCATAAGAGGTGTCGGGAGCTAGAAGTGGTCGATGCGATGTGGTGTGACGTCCATCCAAAGAGCTGAAACATAATCACTGGAAGAGAGGGTATAGATCCAATTCGATTGCTGGTCTGAGCTAGATAACCCCGGCAACATCATAGGCATGTTGTGTGGGCGGTCGAAAATGGCCTCATATAGGTAAACTACAATTGTGCCTGGGATGCAAACCCGAATTAGCGATAGACTATGAGAAAGCAAGCTAGGCATGCCCGGCCAGATCGCATTTTCTGAGGCTCAACGAGGGATGATTTTGCGCAGGCATGTGAAACAAACGAAACTAATGGGTAACAGTAGCAAGCTATCTGAAGGCAATTGATTTGGACTATCATCAGCATCTAAGAGGCTACTTGGAGTATTATTATTTTTGCGAATGAACTTATATTACTCAAGGAATCAGATATTACAATTAGAATGGCACTTGTTCAACGAACCCTCTCGACTATAGGAGAGCCATACTGCCATTCGACTATAGGTTCTAGCATAATTCACCAAGAAGTGGCTACAATTATTTTGACACCTATTTATATGAGTAATACAAGTTTGATGAGCCTTCATCAAAGATTTAATCTCCTCAATGATCGAGCTGTGAACTGATCTATCCACATCAGCTTTGCCAAGCATCACCACAATTCCAGTACAACCAACCTCCATCATCACAGGCATGGAACACCAATGTAGGGTAAGAGCCAGACCTTCCCGAAGTTCTAGTAGTTCTGCCTCCAGTGGGCTCCGACACTTCAACAACTGCCGACATGAAGAGAAGATAATTTCACCCTTATAATCCCAGCCGATCATACCCTCTCCAGCACTTCCACTCTCAAAAGACCCATCAGTGTTCAGTTTACACCAACCTTCAGGTGGAGGTACCCATTTAGCTGGAGGTGCAGTAATACTAGCTGACAAAGAGTGGAATTCTGCAGCAGTTCTATCCATTATAAATTTGCCCTTATCAATATCCTGATGGGAATGATATTTAACTTGCATTAGAGAATCCCAATAGCTCATGAGAAACCTCTTGGATGCCTCAACAGGAGGGGGAGGTTTATTGTGTACAACCTCATCCCTGACATGCCAAACTCTCCAAACAACCATAATAATCATGCCTCTGCAATTAATGGAAACATTGCGTAGGAGGTTTAGTAACCATTCGTACCTAGTGTTAAGAACAAACCCTATAGCAGGAGCAGTAATTTCTCGGTTAATGTGCATAGGAGGTGTTTCTCGGTTAATGTGTATAGGAGGTGTTGGGAGCAAGAAACGCTCAATACTGAACTGTAGGACGTCCATCGGAAGAGCTTAAACATAACCACAAGAAGATATGGTACAGATCATGTTGGCTTGCTGAAGTTTCCACGTACCAAATGGCACCAGTGCGTCCCTTGGACATAACTAGGGTATTTTAGCTAGTATGTCGTAGCCGATTCGAATCGGATGCCTAGGTACACCACAATTACGCCTTGGATGGTAATCCTATTAAGGAAGAGACAGGCGGTGAAAGCAACCTAGCCATTTCCGATCTGGAAAAAAATATTGTATCATATATTGTCAAGGCATGGGACATAAACAAAACTAGCTAGCGAGGAGCATTAGTCTTCTACGAGGCAGAATTTTGGTGAGACTGCCATCAGCGTGTGAGAGGATATTTGGAGAATTGTTACCCTCCTTAATAATTAACCTGGTACTTGGCCAGCAGTCATATGTTTGTATGCTAGTTCTAGGATGCAGATTCTAACAGGACGGGATATGAGGAATTCAAAGACATGGAGTTTATCATGTAGTATGCAAGCAGTAAAGGAGACTTTGCTAGTCGTGCTTAGAAGTTGTATCCAATGAATTTAACCCATTAATGAACGTTGGATGATAGTTAAATTAAGATTGTGCGTTCAAAACTTGGGTCTCCAAAGGACTCAGTGGGAAAAAGCACCTCGGTCTCTGCATCGGTTGATGCACACAACTCATTTTATTACATAAGATGATTACTTAGTTTTTAAAAGAGAAAATGGATGAAGATGTATGTCCTCTCTTAGCTAAGAGAGAATAGTTCTTTACTATTGGGGGAGCTGAGGGGTGGGGGAGGGGTGAACCTACACCAACTGGCGGTGTTGCTGCCTTTTTTTCCAAAAGGAGGTTGTACCCATGGCTTCTGCATCAAAATGATGGCGTATCCTATTTTTGATTATAAAGAGGCGTTTCTTCCTAGGCCGTATCAGAGCCTCGTGGAGGATATTCTAGTAACGGGAGGTCATGACGAACCAGGTGGGCGAGTACTCCGGTGCGGCTGCGGGTGCACCGGTGTCGTCGCAGTACCCGTGGTACACCCGCGGCAACTACACGATATGGGCGACTCAGATGGAGTGGGCGATGGAGTCCAACGATATCTGGGAGGCTGTCGATCCCGGCGGCGACGAGTACCAGAAGGGTGCGTCGAAGTACCGCAAGGACCGGCAGGCACTCACGGCCATCGGCTCAGTGATGTCGGCGAACATGATGCAGCAGCTGATCTCGAAGAAATCTGCAAAGCAGGCGTGGGAGGTGCTCAAGACACTAAATCTTGGGCACGAGCGCGTCTGTGAGGCGACCCTACAAACCTTGCAGAAGAAGTACGAGAATCTGGAGATGGGAGGAGACGAGACGCTGGACGCGTTTTCCTCGAGGGTAGCCACCTTGGTCAATGGGATTCGCGCACTCAACGAGAAGCTCGATGAGATCTCGATCGTTAGGCGCTTCCTTCGCGCGGTGCCGCCGCGTTACTTGTCTGTTGTGTCGGCAATCGAGCAATGCGTTGATCTCAAGAGTCTCAGAGTGGATGATCTGGTCGGACGGTTGAAGGCACACGACGAGCGGATGAAGATCACCTGCGGCGACGCGAAAGCTGATGAGCACCTCATGCTTACGCGTGCCAAGTGGCAGGCAATGGTCGCCAAGGAGAGGAGCGATAAGGCATCTGGCAGCGGCGAAGCTTCTCGCCTGGTGAAGAAGTCGGACAACAAGCCGAAGAAGCCAAAGAAGAAATTCGACAAGAAGAATCTCCGCTGCCATAATTGCAATCAGCTCGGGCACTTCAAATCGGAGTGTCCCAACCCTTCAAAGGAGAAGGCTCTCATGGCGAAGCAACGAGATGATGGCCCGATGATGCTCATGGTCGAAGCTTGCGAGTTAATGACCACCAAGGAATCAACTCCTCAGGAGTCCGCTATGGAGATCGTCACGCTCATGGAAGAGAAGGTCTTCCCGCGGAGGATGCAGACGGCTCGTGACATTTGGTACCTCGACACAGGCGCTAGCAACTCATCATGAAGGTGGAGAGATCGAAGAATAGACTCTACATCCTCAATCTGGATCGGGCGGATCCAGTATGCTTGATGACAAGCATGGAAGACTCGGCATGGAAGTGGCACGCACGCTACGGACATCTAAATTTCCAAGCTCTTCGGCAACTTGGACAGAAGGAGATGGTGCGTGGGTTACCGTGTGTCAATCACGTTGAGCAATTGTGCGACGGTTGTCTCATTGGGAAACAAAGGCGAGCCCCGTTTCCAAGGGAGGGACAATATCGAGCGAGCAAGGTTCTTGAGTTGGTCCATGGAGACTTGTGCGGACCGATCACGCCGGCGACCCACGCTGGGAACAAGTACTTCTTGCTCATCGTCGACGACTTCAGTAGATACATGTGGCTTGTGTTGCTGAAGACGAAGGATCAAGCTTTGCAAGCCTTTAGGATCGTGAAGATGGCAACCGAAGTAGAGGCCGAGGCCAAGTTGAAGGCCCTCCGTACTGATCGGGGGGAGGAGGGGGGGTGAGTTCATCTCCAATGAATTCAAGGCCTTTTGTGAAGCTAATGGGATCCGGCGGTATCTCACCGCACCATATTCACCGCAGCAAAACGGTGTTGTGGAAAGAAGGAACCAAACCGTGGTTGCCATGGCACGCAGCATGATGAAGAGCAAAGGCATGCCGGACAGGTTTTGGGGCGAGACAGTTAGTACAACTGTCTATTTGCTGAACAGGGCGCCAACTAAGAGTGTACTTGGCATGACGCCGTACGAAGCATGGTACGGACACAAGCCCTTGGTTGAAAATCTTCGCACTTTCGGGTGTGTGGTGCATGTAAAGACGGTGTCCGGGCATACAACCAAGTTGGCGGATAGAAGCACTCCAATGGTCATGATCGTCTATAAAGCCGGTACGAAGGCATATCGCGCGTACAATATGGTGAACAAAAAATTGGTGGTGACGCGTGACGTACTCTTCGAGGAGGAGAAGTCATGAAATTGGAGATCCGCGGAACAGCCGATATCCGATGAGATATTTACTGTTATTTACAGTGATGTTGAGCATGCAGATGATCAATCTGGATCGAGCACGGACGGGACGGGCAGTGATGCGTCTACTCCGGCACGTACGGATCCGGGGACGGGAAGAACTTCATGAGCGGAAGAATCGCGAGGTGGGGACACGTCATGGGGCACTGGGACGCCACCAGGTAGTCCACGCACGGACGCTTCAAGCAGGAGACCAGAAGCTGGCCCAGGAGGAGGCTCTCCGATCGGGAGTAATCCAGCAGCAGGAATTGCACGTGGAGTCCCAAGTCCAAGTACGTACCTAGCAGGAGAGCTGCACGTGGAAGCCTAGGAGTCCCAACAACAGCTGGTCACGGCCGTACGTGGCCGTATACGGGAGCTCGTCCAGGAGGGACTAGCGACGCCAGTCCAGAACAGACACAAGACCGCGCGCTGGAGGAGGACTCATCAGGATCGACTCGAACGGCTACGTCGCTAGCTTCTGGTGAAGCTGATACAAGCGCTACTACATCAGATCGTGCGGCAAGTACTTCGTCAGCTCCGGCGTCTCCTTTGACTGTACAGGAACCAAGGGGATGGCCACCTACTCCGGAGAAACTGCGAAACGTCTTGGAGTTGTATCCACCGGAGGTTCTCCGCGGGCGCGGACGAGGTAGAGGTCGGTGTTTACTCACCGAGGAGCCGACGAAATTCGAGGACGCTAATACGGAGGAGTATTGGCGTCGTGCTATGGATGATGACTTGGGATCGATTAAAGACAACAATACATGGGAGCTTGTCGATCTACCTAACAATCACAGGGCCATAGGGCTCAAGTGGGTGTACAAGATCAAGAAGGATGCCGAAGGGAAGTTGGTGAAACACAAATCTCGGCTAGTGGCCAAGGGATACGTACAAGAGCAAGGTGTGGATTTTGAAGAAGTGTTCGCTCCCGTCGCAAGGATGGAATCGGTGAGATTACTTATTGCTCTCGCGGCTCAAGAATCTTGGAAATTGCATCACTTGGATGTGAAATCCGCGTTTTTGAATGGGGAGTTAGAAGAAGTTTAGGTGAAGAACACACAGTTTTGAAGCTACACAAGGCATTGTACGGGCTACGGCAAGCCCCTCGGGCGTGGAACATCAAGCTTGATCGTACATTGATCTCTCTCGGATTCGAGAAGAGCCCACTAGAGCATGCGATGTATAAGCGAGGTAAAGGAAGGGATCATCTACTAGTTGGCATCTATGTTGATGATCTATTGATAACTGGAGCGGATGAGAAGGAGATTGCAAAGTTCAATCTACAGATGAAGGAGTTATTCAAGATGAGTGATCTAGGCTTGTTGAGCTACTACCTTGGTATCGAGGTACATCAAAAGCTGGGTGAGATCACGCTATGCCAAGAGGCATATGCAAAGAAGATACTCGAGAAGTGTGGCATGGAAGAGTGCAATCTAACTCATGTTCCGATGGAACCTCATCTTAAACTGAGCAAAAGGAGTGAAGCATCTGCAGTTGATGCAACGGAGTATAGGAGTGTGGTCAGAAGTTTGAGGTATCTCATCAACACAAGACCGGACTTGGCCTATTCTGTTGGCTATGTGAGTCGCTTCATGGAAGCACCCACAGCGAAGCATTGGAGAGTCGTGAAGCATATACTCAGGTATATCAAAGGTACTACAAACTTTGGTATTGTCTACTCGAAAGAGAAGAAGGAGGTGAAGCTACTTGGCTACAGTGATAGCGACATGGCAGGAGATATAGACGACCGCCAGAGTACCTCGGGCGTGGCATATTTCTTGGGAAGAAGCATAGTAAGTTGGTTATCACAAAAGTAGAAAGTGGTGGCACAATCGTCATGTGAAGCTGAGTATATTGCGGCTGCAACTGCGGCATGTCAAGGTGTGTGGCTAAGGAGTCTACTTGGTGATCTCACCAATCGGGAGGCGGAACGAGTGGTGCTCAATATTGACAACAAGTCTGCAATTTCTTTATGCAAGAATCCGGTGCACCATGACAGGATTAAGCACATTGATACTAAGTATCACTATATACGGTAGTGCATAGAAAAAAGCAAGATTGAAGTCAACTATGTTTGCACCGATGATTAGCTTGCGGATATCCTAACTAAATCTTTGGGACGAGTGAAATTTGCAGAGATGCGAGGAAGGATTGGTGTTCAAGCTGTGAAGACGAGCACATCGTGCTTAGGGGGGGTGATTGTTAGGAATAATCACGACCCGACGCTGGCACGGCGTCGTGTGCTTCGTTCCGTAGAGTACGACTAGGATACGGTGTTCTAGTCCGCGTAGTTCACTAGTTATTGTTCGGTTGGTACTAAGCCTAGTATTTATATCCCTATAATAGCTAGCTTGTAACTCAGACCGTGAGAATCAATACAAACGAAACAATAGGAGCGATACGCCCCTGTGGCCATCAACATTGTTTTTCACGTACTCGTGTGAGTTGGTGTTTTGACCAGCTAGCTAGCTTAGCTGGGCTGACCCTTCTTGTACGTACGCGCTACTCGCCGGATCATCGTTGTCGGCGTCGTCGGAAAGTATTCGGCGGCAGGCGCTGTGCTAACAAATTCCACACAGTATGATGGGTCTCTTATAATTTTGTTTATGGAGTCCCTTGCCATCGGTGTTAGGGGAGACGTTAGTGGGAGGCAATGTTATCGTGAATTTATAGCCGTTTGATGGAATCCTTTCCTGGCCGGTCGCGATGCCCAGATTCTATAACCGGCTATCACTAGAGACGAAGCTGGAAGGGTTTCCGGAGTGTCTGTAGTGAGTAATTTGAGCGGTATTGGTGCATTTTTCGCTCGACACACAACCTATGATCCGCACACATGTGCGATGACATGATTTTTTGTGTCTTGTCAATGCTGGCATCGTGACAATGCATGTTAGCATCATTTTCATTGGGCCAGCGAGTTGTGGAGGAAGCATACATATGTCAAAAATTATTTGTCTAACCTTAATTTTTCGTACCCGGCATTGGTGACTTTTTTCCCAACAATTCATGTTAATTCTAATGTTTGGAGTTTCTTGGACTTGATGTAGCCATAAGTGGTCTGATTCGGCAATTGTGGTCCTTGCGCTTCATTCCCTTTGTGACAGAGGTACTTTTGGACAACCATTCTCGAGTCCATGTGGTTTCAATGGATGGTTGGTGGTTACTGCTCGCCGTTTATCATTGTGAATCTTTTTTCTTTTGTAATTATTTAGATGTGTGCATTCTCAATGTCTAGAACAGATGATTGCATGGTTGCACCCCTATCGGCTGTCCTGTTCCATGAAAGCTGATGTGGGTGTTTATGATTGTTCCATTCCATTTTCCATTAATTAACTCAATAAAATTGTTTTCTTCGTAATTTAAAAAAATTGTAAGCTCTTCTACCTCATTTAAAAAAATAAGTAGTTTTCTTTCTAAAACACAAAATAAGTAGTTCATACTAATGATTGTACATATCAACTCTAGATTTTGCCATCTTGGTTGCTTGTTAGCTATTCTTTCGTGGTGACTAAAATATGTTACAATTTGAGTTGATTTTGTTCTACCATCCATACATCCTTCTCCGCTGATCAATCTTCTACTTCTTGTTCCTCTTGGACTATTATCAACCTCACAAATTCAAGGGAGATTTTTTTTTCATTGTGAGATCGGCATAGATCAGCCTGGGATGCCAGTGATGTACTAGGATTAGGAGGTGGCTAGGGCATCTGCATCACGACACACACCGCAGACTTTCTTCAACGTCTGACACTATTTAGATGTAAATATATCGTACCGAGAGGACATGCATCCTGGGCATGAAGAACTAGGAGATCATCGCGGACAACAAATTATCATACCATTTCATTAATAGAATTTTCTCTATGGCTATTTCATTATAGAGGGTGCTGGGGTTTTGTTGCATAAGAACAAAAAGGGGATGCGCACTGATAGGGAAGACTTGAAGAGGAACTGGGATCTTGGGGTGTTCATAAAAGCACGATTACCTTTGTAGTTTTCTCAAAATTAGTATGATATGATATTTTTTTAAAGAGGAATACCATGTCCTATGAATCAATCGAAAATATATATCATACTGTACATTAGAGAGTAACGGGGCACCTAAAAGGCATTAGATAACTGATAAATCTTACTGTAACAAGTGTATCTTAACATCGCACCATCGCATATCATTAAGACAACACCTACCCCTTAGTAAAATGTTGTTCTACCACTTATTCAGAAACTCGATTTTACACTGCATGGGGATAGGAGGCATTAGGAGTACGAAACTGAGTATTTATACCCGTACTTGTGTATTACCATGAGGCTTTATTGAGAGGTTTGCTACTCTCCGTACTACATAACCTACCTAACTATTTTTCTCATGGGTCTTTCTACATCTCTTCATCACTGCCTCTAGTGACAAAAGAAGCTGGAGTAGACTTCATATTAAAGCATGTCCAATAATGCTTGGAGGATCATATGAAGGTGCTTGACTTGCATAGCAAGTGGTTGTGATATTTCTGTATTGTCAAACAGTCACAAGTTCGTGAGCAGTAAGTGGACAGCTCACTCTAGTTGATTTATGTTCTTGTTTGGATCATAAACGTGCATAGATTTAGCCCATAACTATCTAGTTTTTTTTTTGCATGAGTGTTTGTTCTATTTGATATTATGGTTTATTGATGAACTATGTAAATGTTTGATTTTATGAACTACATCGTGTAGAGGCTAGGACAAGTTTTTTACCCACTATCTAAAATAAATGATTGATCGTTCTTAATGATTGAGTTGCATGACCAACTATACTTTTGTATTTTGTCGACAATGAAAATGGTTTTAGGCTCTCAAAGATGAATTTGTGTCAAGTTATTGTTGAAACACTTTGGATACTTTCTTATTATTTAAGAAAGTTGCAGTTAGACAAATCTTTTGGGATGGGTGTAACATAACAACCACAACTCCAAGTGGTTTTAAGTGATACACCAGACAACAAGGCTAATGACTAACAATGTCAGGGCTACGACAACATGCCAGCCACACATTGGCCAGTATTTTTATGGCTCAACCATGTCGAGCCAAGACAATCCATGATCCCACTTTATCCTTTCAACAGAAAATCACGAAATTCCTAAAGATCTGTAAAAATGGGAATTTTGAATATCATCGATGTACTTGTTGTAGTAATATGGTGGTTAATCTAATATGGTATGTAATATAACTTGTTGGTAGACGGTGTGTTTTGTTACTCCCGTGTGTTTATATATACGTAGATAAAGATTACTTTTGAGAAAAAATTCAAAAATTCAGACCTAGCTCACCAATCCCGCGCTTAGAGAAAATTCTAGACCTGTTCCGCACTTTTCTCGTTGTCTCACTCAAAATTATCTGCATCGGTTCAGGGCTTCAAATACTTGCTATCGCTCTCACCCCTCCTCTCTTCCAGTAACCATCGTTTTAATCGATTTTGATCCGCTCCGGCATGACACTACACCTCCCAAATGCTCTCTCTACTCAACAACCACAAAGCCGTGCCTCCCTGCTTCGACCGACACAGTCCAGATCGTCTCCGTGCCGCCCTATACAGCTAGCGCCATACAGAACCCTATCCCTTTGTATCCATCGATCAACACCGTCCAACTCCGAGTCGCCCAACCACATTCGTTGGTACATTCCCTTATCTTACAGACATTGATTTAGGTTATGGGAGTTGATATATTAAATAGATCTATTTGGCAGTTTAGCATATAGAGATCACTAAAATAATGTTCTTTAGAACAGGTTATATATTGGGTCAATTGCTTCAGCTACTGCCACAGATTATGAGTTGAAGTATCAAAATAAAATTCTACAAATTATAAAATCTTTATTAATGCGAGATTTGCGAAAAGTTCAATCATCAGATCATCTATTCCTTTATAGATGTGTCGATGATATTTGGGGCCAACCCGTATAACTACGTTGTACATCTGCTACCCCCATCCTTCCTGCACGGTGATCAATACATGGGAGCCTTCTATTGGGCTGCACCAACCTGCTTGGTGTGTGTCACTTGGACTCCTGGATGGACCATGAGATTTGGAATATATGAAGAAGGAAATATATAATGCACGGAGGGCAAGATAAGAAGGCTCCTTCATCCATTATATAAAGAAGACCGAAGGCTCCGCAAAGGACATCTTATTCAGATTATGTAGACATCATGTACTAAATTGATCTAGGGTTCTTACGCCTTAGCTCATCAAACATAGCCTCACCGGAATCATGTTATAAATCCCTATGAGTCCTCTATTCATCCCCCATATTGTAATACTTGATACTCATGATATAGTAGAGAAGGAATGAGTAGAACTTTTACCCATCATCAGGGGGTCCGAACCTGGGTAAATTGGTATTCTTGTGCGTGTCCAATACTGGTTAGTCCGGGCCTCTATTGAACAAATAAACTCCCTTTCGATCTTCAAAAGTGAGATTGCCGTGTGATCATGAAAACAATACTTCATCCAAATGAACAATGTAGAGGTAATTTTCTACATACTATTCATTTAAGTTAGTCGATTTGTTGCATTGCTTAAATTGATTATGTGATGTGTTTACAGATATTCTCATTTTGCTGCATATCATTTATCAGCATGGTCAGGTCATATTTGAGGCGGCATCCAATGATTTGAAGTCTTGAAATGATGTACACAGCTGAATTTACATTTTTTTTTGTGCTGCTTGCTAAGATATCCGTACAAATTTAGTTTACTACATTGCATTTTCAATATTCATATCAATTAGATATCTCCATACTTAGAAAGTATGTGAATGCTCAAGAATCATCGCATTTTCTCAACTCTTGCTATAATGTACGTAGCTAAATTTTACAATAGAGTTATAAGTCTTATTTGCTAAATTATGCTCCGTGACTAACTTCGATGCAATGCAATATGCAGTATATAAGTCTTTCTCATCGCTCAACAGGTAAGAGGCGTCTTACTCATTAGAATCATTGAAATATGCATATCCAAGACAAAGAGAATACTTAGAACAAGACTATTACACATCTTCGAAACATAGTGAAATGTCAAGTGAATAGAGTAGGCATATGAAAGACAAAGTGGCACATCCACTACGCATATCACTCAGTTGAAAGAAGGATGTAATACAATAATTTTAGTGTCCTCTGATGCAGATGGTGAACTCCAAAGTTTGTGTGTGTGCACTTTATCCACGAGGCACCTGATGTAGATGGCAGGGAGATCAATAGGTTGTCACAGCTGAATGCACAAGAAAAAGAACTTATGTACTTGGCTATACAAGCAGATGAAACACTTACCGGACTTCAAGATCATGGAGAAGATGACTCATTGAGCCATACGGTTACGAAGACAAAGAGATCCCTTACAACCGGGATCATGTTACTTTCTTATTGGTATAGTATGGGATCCTAAACAAGGTTTTCTATTATATGTAGGTTTATGTAGTATTATGTGAAACTGGCGGCTACATATATGTATTGTTAAACTGATATGTCATATTCGACGTGTTGTGATCTTGTGATAATGTTTGGAAGCATCATGTGTGGTTTATATTATCATTTTTTGTTAATTAAGTGAAACCTTAAACGTAGAAATTGCACCCGAAACCATTGCGCATAAAAAATCATTGGGGGCACTAAAAATTGTGACATGGACACCTACATAGAATGCCACCGAGTTGTGTCGGCCACGCATAGCTGCCACGGAACTTAGGTTGTGTCGGACTACAATGGGAAGTGGTATTAACGCGTACCTCCCATCCTAATGCTAGCTCGGTGGATGACCACACGTTGAGCGAAAACAAGCACCACTTATTTACTTTCCCTGGCGAAGTTATCTCTGGCAGTATCTTTCTGCCATAGCTCAGGCCCAATGATTAGGCATGTGCCTCAGTGTTTATTCCTCTTGGTAAAGTGAGTTCTATTGTAGTGGACCTCCTCCCCTATTCACGATAGTCTCCCTCCGCGCCTGCACCACCTGGTCCGCTGAGCCCCATCTCACCATCAAGTGCGGTAGCTCAGCTTGCAGGGCCCTCCGCGCGCACTATACCACCCTCTCGCCTCCTGGATCTCCATATGGTCATTCCCTCCCCCCTCATGCTCTTGCCGCATAACCACCCAAGAACCTACACAACATACGCAGACTGGGAAAATTTGGTTTTATCCAACCTAAACATATATTTAGTATTTCTTCTACAACTAAACAAATTTCACCTATCCCTTCCTCATACAAGTAGGCACTTGAGGATCCAAACTGGTGCCGTGCAATGCTTTATGAGTATAATGCTTTGTTGAAAAACAAAACCTAATCTTTGGATCGCATCATTCAGGCCCCAATTTGGTGTCTAGAAAATGGATCTTCCACCATAAGATGAACCTTGATGGCTCCCTTGCTTGATACAAAGCCCGTTGGGTGCTTCGCGGCTTCACTCGACTACTAGGCATCAATTTCGGCCAGACATCAACCTAGTCGTGAAACCTTCTACCATTTGGGTCATCCTTGGCCTCACTGTCTTCTCCAACTGGGAAATCATTAGCTGGATGTGAAGAACACTTTCTTCCACTAGCACCTCGACGAGATAGTTAGTCAGAAATCAATAAACTACCAGCTTCTGACAACATTCGCCCCAACTATTTGTGTCTGCTCACTAAGTCATTGTATGGGCTTAAGAAGGCACCGCTCATATGGTTTCAGTGATTTACCAGCTATGTGGTCAACACTTATAAGTGTGACACATTGCTGGTCATCATACATGACCCTAACCACCAGATGAACAAAGTTTCACCGCCACATCATTGACAGGTTGTTCCACGAGTTCTGCATGATGCACATGGGCGAGTTCACCACTTTGTTGCCATCAACGGTCATTGCAACGACAAGGGGCTCTTTGTCTCCCAGTATCAGTACGCCTCGAGATCCTCAACCGCGCTAACATGGGTATCTTGACCCCTGTTGAGACAAAGTCCAAGATCTCCGCCACGAATGTCCCACCCGGCGCCGACCCTCGACTGTGTATTGCAGCCTGTCTGACGCTCTTTAGAACCTCACGCAGACTCACCCCGACATCATGTCTGCCGTGCAATAGATTTGTATGTCATGCACGACTTGCGCGAGCCCCACTTCACCTTGCTCAAGTGTTTCATGTGCTACATGTGCGGCACCGCACTCCACCAACAACCAGCTCATCGCCTACTCTAACACCGACTAGGCTAGGTTCCCTGACACCCGCAAGTCCACTTTTGGCTTATGCACATTCGTCAGTGACAAACATGTGTCTTGATTGTCGAAGCAGCAACATATGGTGTCCAGGTCCAATGTGGAGGCAGAGTACCGCACGGTGGCCAACGCTTTCAGTGAATCGTGTTGGCTGCGTCAACTTCATCATGAATCTCTGGCAGACGCCCACGTAGCTCTCCTCCAACCCTGTACAACACCAGCGCACAAGCACGTCGAGGTTGATCTACACTTAGTTCGGGACCTTATCTCTTTCATGGAAATCCGCATGCTCCACATGACCACAACGTCACAATAAGATGACATCTTCACCAAATTTCTCCATCATGGCATCTTCGATTTTCGATCCAACATCAACATTGTGGAAGAACACATTGGGACTGCAGAGGGGTTGTTGGAAGAAGTCCACTAAGGTCATGCCTGCATGTCGGTGTCCTACGCCGGCAAGCTCCCCCAATCACCATGTACTCTAGGTGCACATTGTGCATGCGCTAACTTGGAGTAGGCCTATAACGCCGGCATTCAACTAGTTAAACTAATATTTCTTGATGGTTTTATGTTTCTATTGTTAGCATAAACTGCATTTTAGTTTGGAAGAAGAAAATCATATTGCTATGGACTTGGTGGTAAGATTGTGACACAGGAGCAGCTAAACATGGACGTTACTACCAAATCTCCTTATAACTGAGTTAACTATGAAAAGTCATGCCTTATTTTTTTTCTAACTGGAGCTATGTTTGTTGGGTCCCTCTCAAGCCATGATGACGTTCTGCTTTTTGCATGTCGTCAGTGATCTGGCCATAGTGCCGACTTCCAGAGTGCTCTGCTGACGAACTCCAAATGGACGACATGCTTGAAGTTTGCTAGATCGGATGGATTCTATGTTTTTCTGGCCGTTTGGTTTTGGAGGAAGCATTGCGAAGTTCTACAGTCCGTTGCCGTCATGGGACATGGCTTTAGTAGCACGATGAAGTCAGTCGTGGAGAAGGGCATGGAATTCGAAGATCCGAGCACGACTAAGGGTGGTTCGAGTCCTGGTGATGATGAGGTTTCGGCTAGGTGATTTGTGACTTGGAGCAGCGGCAGCGGCAAGTGGGGGCGACAACATAGGAGGAATTCAGAGTCTAAACTTACAGGGTGAAAGCCCAAGATCTGGCCTTAGATGGTTGTCCCTGGCAATGACCTTGTTGTAGGCATTGTTTTGTGAGTTCGTACTTTTTCTTGGGTGAAAACCTATGAACGATGATCAAGGCGATGACGACGCTTGTGCAATGTTTCCTTCTTGGAGGCGTCGCTCTTGGAGAAGTTGAATTTCTGGTGTTATCTTGGTGGTGGTTAGTCCACAGCAACAAGGAGTAGATTACTATAGCAAGACGTTTCTTTTTTTGTAATTCTTCTTATTTTTTCTGGGTTGTGTGCATTCGTAAGGCCGTTAGGGCATGCGTTGTTCCAGAGGCTGGGTGTAATTCGTATCTCCGCTATATTAATATATACTCTTTTCCAAAAAAAATGTGTGTTAGGTCGCATATGGATGTATTTGTACCAATGATTTGGGTCGAGTGTGTCCATAATTTTTATAGGCCGGCAGAATTTTTTCTAAATGTTATAGCAAGTGGGTGTATTATTAGCGCATGTACGACACTCCATTTAGAAAAAAAATCTGCCGGCCTATAAAAATTATGGACACACTCGACCCAAATCATTGGTACAAATACATCCATATGCGACCTAACACACATTTTTTTTGGAAAAGAGTATATATTAATATAGCGGAGATACGAATTACACCCAGCCTCTGAAACAATGCATGCCCTAATGGCCTTACGGATGCACACAGCCCAGAAAAAATAAGAAGAATTATAAAAAAAGAAACGTCTTGCTATAGTAATCTACTCCTTGTTGCTGCGGACTAACCACCACCAAGATAACACCAGAAATTCAACTTCTCCAAGAGCGACGCCTCCAAGAAGGAAATATTGCACATGCATCGTCATCGCCTTGATCATCGTTCATAGGTTTTCACCCAAGAAAAAGTACAAACTCACAAAACAATGCCTACAACAATGTCATTGCTAGGGACAACCATCTAAGGCCAGATCTTGGGCTTTCACCCTGTAAGTTTAGACTCTGAATTCCTCCTATGTTGTCGCCCCCACTTGCCGCTGCCGCTGCTCCAAGTCACAAATCACCTAGCCGAAACCTCATCATCACCAGGACTCGAACCACCCTTAGTCGTGCTCGGATCTTCGAATTCCATGCCCTTCTCCACGACTGACTTCATCGTGCTACTAAAGCCATGTCCCATGACGGCAACGGACTGCAGAGCTTCGCAATGCTTCCTCCAAAACCAAACGGCCAGAAAAACATAGAATCCATCCGATCTAGCAAACTTCAAGCATGTCGTCCATTTGGAGTTCGTCAGCAGAGCACTCTGGAAGTCGGCACTACGGCCAGATCACTGACGACATGCAAAAAGCAGAACGTCATCGTGGCTTGAGAGGGACCCAACAAACATAGCTCCAGTTAGAAAAAAATAAGGCATGACTTTTCATAGTTAACTCAGTTATAAGGAGATTTTGTAGTAACGTCCATGTTTAGCTGCTCCTGTGTCACAATCTTACCACCAAGTCCATAGCAATATGAGTTTCTTCTTCCAAACTAAAATGCAGTTTATGCTAACAATAGAAACATAAAACCATCAAGAAATATTAGTTTAACTAGTTGAATGCCCGTGCGTTTCCACGGACACTCGATTTTTCGATGGCAAGTAGACTGCGTCAGCCGCTCTCTGATGCTTACCCAAGAGTCCTACAATTTCTATTTAGCAGAACATTTAGAATTTGTTATTATAAACGCAAATGATCAATTGAAACATGCCATTCTTACATATCCTAATTTGAACATCTTTGTTACCTAGCTATTTGGTTAACAGTGGCCAGACTCTCTATTCATTTTCTAAAGAAAACAATCTCAATATTCTTCATAAGAGAGAACATTGAAAATTTTATTTCACCGTGTACTCGCGTTTTCACTGAATCTGTTGACTTTTTGTATTAACAGAAAATTAGCATGATTTTCGATTAATAAATGCAAAAGAAGAAATTGATATCCTTGTACTATTATTTCTGTATCTCCAATGCGTAAATTAATCATGAAGGATGGAATTAGGAGAATGCATTTGTTTTGGTTACTATTGACATGTAAGTTGTGTGGAGCACCCCCAGAATATGGGCTACATATTCCATTTTGCAGAAGTAAAATATAGACAGTAGTCTATTCATTATAATTATAGAAAGCACATGTTGATCCATTGGTCATACTTTGGACCCGACCCTTATAAACACCATCAACATGTGCCTGCATGGGAGAATACTTAGCATATAAATCACCATGAAACAACTTATCATTTGCCCACACCAACACTCATAAGTTTGAGCTCAAAAGCCTAGGAAAACCCCAATGCTTCAGTTCAGATCAGATCTGTTATAGTTACCATGCTGAATCTGCCATCACCAATAGCCATGAAGCTTGAAGTATGCAATATCGAACCTCTTAGAATTATGAAGGAAAAAGTAACGCGTTTCCAAAAAAAGTTGACGGTTCTTTTCCATTTGTTTGTGTCTAGAAGGCTCGATTTGTCTCCAAGTTTGCAACAAACTTGTTCATACGCTCTTACCGGTTTCTAGTCCGGCTTATCAATTTCATGTCAATATGCTTCAGTGGTTTTGTTGCCCTGAAGAATCTCAAGTCTCTGAATAAGCCAGCTCATTCACCTCCGTGTCCAAGGTGACAATGTCAACCATGGCAACAACTGAGATGGAGGACTTCTCAGACCAGCCGCTCTAAGTGTGCTAATGATAATAAGAGGAGAATTTTTCACTTCAATGCTAAGGCTGCACTTCAGAAATTCTGAGCCAGCGACAAAAATGACTTCGGAGAAGATTAAATTATATATGCAGAGACACTGAATCCTCTGATGTTTTCAACATAAGTCCAAAAAATATCGGAGTCATCCATATTGAGGCAACCATGCCACACAACCAGGTAGAGGTGATGACATGGAACTCTTGCAATTTTCCCTTTTCTCTCTTTAATAATCAACACGAACAAAGGTCGCTCAAGGAAATACCGGAAAGACAGATCACTTAAGGAATAACAGCACATGTGGTTAGCTTAAGCAAAGGTACACGATGTATCATCGTATTCAGAGAACAGAATTCCCCTCCTTGTTGGCAAGTCCAGCATACATGGTCTCGCTAACAAGAACCAGTTTACAGAATAATTCGTATTACATCAAAGAGACCTGTTTACAGAATAACCCGGCAAAGGAAGTGTTGATCTTGGTAATTGGAACCTGTTGTGGCCTTACCAGCTAAAGTTGCTAAAACCGCAATAGATTCGGGGACTAATGTTGGGGGATACCCCAGGATAGTGTCACACCGAGGTATAAAGGCCGAGTAAGCCGAGGTACGGCGTGGTCAAAGCAAATGCTGGCCGGGTCTTCTCAAGGCAGGCCGACTTACGGGTAACCCGGCCTGGTGGGTATCTACCTAACACTAACCCGGCCGACGTAAAATGTATGTCGGCCATACTAAATTTATCATGTGTGCAGGTATCCTCGTAGTCGGGTAAGCCAAGCGTTGGTCGGGCTACCACTTGGCTTCCAAGAGAAGGAAGGAATATCCCGCTGGTCAAAATGTGGCCTCTGTCCACTGTAGCGTGAGCGAAGCGAGTAGAGGGAAGGACCAGCAAGGCGTGGCCGACAAAAGTGACGCGGGCAATGTCGGCTGACGTAGCTCGTATCTACTGACGCCAAAAGACAAGAAGCTCACTGAGGGTTACGTACATAGTCCGGACTAGCCGTTTAAAGTGAATAAAGAGGCATCTAGCTTTAACTAAAGGGCATATTCGGGGAATATGACTTCACGTATGCCCTAACTTTGTAACCTGGGTTCCCCTATATAAGGAGCATCAGGGTCTCTATAGTAGGGGATCGATCATTTTCTCTGTCTAAGGTAGAACTCTAGAGCACTGAAGTGGGAGGTAAGAGACCTAGTCTCCTTCTCACGAATAGCTCAAGGAGCCCTTGTAATCCCTCATTGATATAGTGAAAATACATACACTTGTGCGTGGAATCACCATGCTATCTCTCCCTGGATTCCTCTAGTGTACTTTGGCCCCATCTTTAGTCTATCCATGGCATGTGACGTGCCACCACCACGACACTAATGGCCTTAGGTACACATCAATGTCGTTGCCGGGTTGCTTCAGGCCTTGGATGAGCACTGCATCATAATGAACTTCCGCTTCATGCACAACCAAGGAGGAAGGTTATAGATACACAGAGTCACAGGGCAGGTGCTATGACTGCAACTCTGATCCCCAAAAGGATTCATGCCATATATACTTAGATCAAACCATAAGTTCCTCGCGTCACCTGCAAAGTCCGGGAACTCTCTCTCGATTTTTCTCCACTTCAACCCATCAGCGAGGTGTCTCAACATCTCGTCTTTCTTACAGTCTTCCATGTGCCATCACAACAACCTGGCATGCTCTTTGTTCCTGAATAAATGTTTCAACTGTGGTATGATAGGAGCATACCACATCACCTTGGTAGGAACCCTCTTCATGTGGCGCTCGCCCTCAACATCACCAGGGTCATCTCGTCTTATCTTATACCGTAGTGCAGTGCATACTGGGCATGCATCCAAATTCTCGTACTCCTCACCGCGGTAGAGGATGCAGTCATTAATGCATGCATGTATCTTCTGCACCTCTAATCCTAGAGGGAAGACAACCTTATTTGCTTTGTTGGTACTAGCGGGCAGTTCGTTATCCTTTGGAAGCAACTTCTTCATTATTTTCAGCAACTTTTCAAATCCTTTGCCAGTCACACCATTGTCTACCTTTCATTGAAGCAATTCCAGTGTGCTACCTAGCTTTTTGTGCCCATCTTCACAATTTGGGTACAACAATTTGTTATGATCCTCTAACATCTGCTTGAACTTCAACCTCTCACTTTCAATTACGTATCCTTCCTTTGCATCAGCAATGGCCCAACTAAGATCATCATTGGGTAGATCTGATGCCTGTTCTTCATCTTCTTCTTATTCATTGTCTTCCATTGTAGTACCACCATATTCAGGGGACATAGTAGGGTAGTGGTTATCATTCTCTTCTTCTTCGTTGTCTTCCATCATAACCCCTCATTACATTAATACAAGATAGATAGAATCTAAACATCGATCTCATGTTATCATTGCAAAAATTACTACCAAACTAAATCCACAAATCCATCTACAAGATAGAGCATGAAATGAGCTAATATATAAATGATAGTTGAAAGGATGAAGTTGCTCACCCTTTAGAACCTTTGGATAGATGGGGCACCACAAAATATTGACAAATCTTGAGAAAAAAATTGGGCATGAACTCGAGCTTGAAGGAAGAAAGAGAGAGGAGCCACCAGCTTGAGATGGTGGCTCGTGCAGGTGGGGAAGAAGATATAGCGTGGCCTTTAGTCTCGGTTCGTATAACAAACCGGGACTAAAGGGTCTGGCGCTGGACCCATCATGCCTGAAACCCTTTAGTCCCGGTTTGTTACATGAACCGGGACTAAAGGGTCCTTTTGAACCGGGACTAGTGTATGCCGCCCGCTGCAGCCAGATAGAGCCGTTGGGATCGGGGCATTAGTCCCGATTTTGTAGAAAAACCAGGACTAATACCCCTAGACCAAAGGTCGGTTTTCTACTAGTGAAGCTAGCCATTCCTGGTCTAGAAACAATACTGTATCATATATTATCAAGGCATGGGAAACAAAACTAGCTAGCCGGGAACATTGGTCTGCTATGAGGCAGCATTTTGGTGAGATTACCTATCACCGGGACTTCCGGCGGTAGGAAACGAAACGCGAGCGATGCAGAGCCAACCCTAGCCATGTCTTCTCGTCCCCTCCTCCCTGTCCCCCCCCCCCCCCCCGCTATCGGCAGGTGCCGCCGGGCGAAGCCCTCGTGGTGCCGACGACGGCGGGAGCTTCTTTCCCTGTTCAAGTGGTCCAGCCTGCACGGGTCGGGCGGCCGACCGACGATGGTGAGCTTCGGCGGTCCAGGGCTCGATGGCGGCAGCGACGGGTGGTCATGGCGATAGCGCGTGCGAGTAGCGACCTGTAGGCGCAACACATGCTGGCTACGCGGCGACAGGGGGTGGTCTCTAGGGGTGGCCGGCGGTGGACTGGGATCTGGCCCACGCACCGTGTTCGGGGCCGGGCGGTGCATCCTTGGCCAGGCGGGCCTTGGGTGCCGTCTGTGCGCGACGTTGGTGCCGACCGGCGGCGTGGCCCCAGATCTGGGCTAGGAGGGCCGCGATCTGGGTCGGGCGGGCCTTGTCCTTGGCCAGGCGGGCTTCGGCGAGTATCCCTGTGTGGCAGCCATCTTTGCCGGTCCCAGCTGGCCTGTGTCCCTTAGCTGCGGTAGCCAAGCCCAGGTGACCAAAGGCGGGATGGCGCTGCTACTTGGCGGCGGGGGTCTGTGGGCGACAGACTCACTGGTGGTTGGATGTGTAGTGACTAGTGCAATGGTTGACGACAATGGTGACACCCTTGCTGCAGTGTGGTGGCAGGGCTTCACGAGTCCTTTTGGGGCTCGGCTAGGACAGTGAGGGCCTGGTATGCCTCTACTGCTACATCCGGTCGGCTATCGCCTCCAGCGGTGGAGGTTGTTCCCTCCTGCCTATAATTATCCCACCGACCCCTGCTGAAGTTGCTTTCTTTCGGCTGTACCAGCCTCCCACCAAGGGTCGCGGTGTGACGAAGGGGGAAACTACAAGACCGTGGTGGTACGTACTGGTGGGCGGAAAAGCTTGGCGAAGCAATTCAGAATGTCCGGGAGTATGGTCTTTTTGAGGGGTCGGGAGAAATCCTTGTATTCTTTTTGAGCCCGCGGGTGTCGTCGTCCTTCCTGAAGGGCGTCGCGTGTACCTCTTCCTCACCTCCTATAGCGTATTGGGGGAAACCCCAGGATCAGTCCGGGTAGCAGCGTCGTTGTCGTCGCTTCCTTCTTGGAGGTGCTGCTTGATACACGACGGTTTGGAGTGCTAGGAGAGTGGTGTGAATTCTCCGGAGGGTGCAGCGGTGGCGGGTCATCCTCGTTTTCGCCGTGCCACAGTTGCCGGCTTTTCTTTTCTTTTCTGTTTCTTCTTGTTTTTCTTCGGTTTTTCTTTTGGACATTATGCTATCTGGCCCAGCAACGGTCTCAAATGGTTGCTATATTAATATAGCTGGGCGCATTCCTGTTTCGAGAAGAATACCTATCACCGTGTGAGAGGATAGTTGGAGAACTGTTACCCTCGTTATATAATTAACCTGGTACTTGGCCAGCAGTCATATGTGTGTATGCTAGTTCTAGGATACAGGACAACACAGGAGGAGTTTCCAGTCTTACCTTGTAGGGTGAAAATCCAAGGTCTGGCCTTAACTGGTTGTGCCTGGCAATAGTCTTGTTGAAGGCATTGTTTTGCGAGCGAGGATTTTTCCAGGGTGAAAACCTAAGATCTTTGATCGGGCAACGACGGCACTTGTGCACTGTTTCCTTATTGAAGCCGTTGTGATTGGAGTGGAGGACTACTAGTGTTGTTCTGGTGGTGTCAGTGTCGTTGCTTTGAGGAATAGTTCACTGTAGCGAGACTTTTCTTCTTTTTTGTAATTCATTTTTCTTCTTTCTAGGCTGTGTACATCCCTAAGGCTGTTAGGCCATGCGTTGCTGCAGAGGCTAGGTGTAATTGGTATCACCATGATATTAATATATACTCTTTTCTAAAAAAAAATGCTAGCTCCGGGATGCATATTCTAATAGGACAGGATATGTGGAATTCAAAGATATGGAGTTTACCATGTAGTATGCAGGCAGTAAAGGAGACTTTGCTAGTCGTGCTTAGCGGTTGTATCCAATGAATTCAACCCATTAATGAACGTTGGATGAGAGTTAAATTAAGATTGAGAGTTCAAAATTTGGGTTTTCCAAAGAACTCAGTGGGGATAAACACCTCGGTCTGTGCATCAGTTAATGCACACAATCCTTTAGTACATAAGATGATTACTGAGTTTTAAGAGACAGGAATGGATAAAAATATTTATCTTCTCTTAGCTAAGAGAAACTAGTGCTTTGCTAATGAGGGAGCTAAGGGGTGGGCAGGGGTGAGCCTAAACCAATTGGCGGTGTTGCTTCCTTTTTACGAAAATGGGTTGTACCCTTGGCTTCTGCATCAAAATGATGACGCATCCTATGTTTTATTATAAAGCAGAATTTCTTCCTATATGCGGATTCGAATTCCACACCGTATGATGGTTCACATATGACCTTGTTCACGGATTCCCTTGCCATCTGTGTTAGCAGGGACATTACATGGAAGTGGGAGGCAATGTTGCCGTGAATGTATAGTCGTTTGATGAACCATTTCGTGGTCGGTCGCTATACCCAGAATCTATCACCGGCTATCACTGGCGACAAACCAGGAAGGGTTTCTAGAGTGTCCATACTGAGGAATTTGAGTGGTATTGGCGCATTTTTGTTTTGCTCGACAAATAACCTGCGATCTACACACATGTGCGATGACATGATTTTTGATGTCTTGTGAGTGCAGAAGTCATGACCATCATGTCAGCATCATTTTCATCAGGCCAACAAATTGTGGAGGAAGCATGCATATGTCAAAAACTTGTGTGCCTCGCATTGGTGGCTTTTTCCAAAAATTATACTATAGTTTAAGCTTGGTGACATGCATGAGCAATAAGGGCACTTGCACATCATCTCTATGGAGTGTTGGTCCGGACAGTTTCATGGAGGATTTTTTTTTGAAAAAATCAAATTGAAAGATTTAAAAAGTTTCAGTAAAAATTATCAGGATACAGATAATAATTTATAATACACGCGTGCAAAACAATATGTGAAAATACTATGCATTCTGGTCTCCTAAAAAAGAAAAAAATTAGATTTGGGCGTAAACTGTGCAATTTTGAATGGTCCCTTTTTCCAAAATTTATCATATTTGTCTTTTTTGTTGCGTCCAATATATAAGATATTTTCCATTAATTTTTTGCAGACATGTAAGTCGTACTGTTGGCTACACGTAGGTCTTTTTTCTAAAATTTTGATGAATTTTAAAAAATTCAAAAAGGGGCTCATGGAGCCCGTGCTCTAAGGCGATTTTCCGTGGAGTTGACCCTCTCTATTCGTCTTCCTTGAGAGCTCTGGGCTAGGGTTTTCGTCTACCGCCTACGATTCTACGACTGCTACCACACTAGCCCGCTCAGCCGCAACTCTTTTAGGCTGCGCGAGGAGGGGTGCATGGAATCGTTGCTCCAGGCGGAGGTGTCGCACAGGAGGACGAGCCGGCGGCGATGAGGCGTTGCAGGAGGCACTGGTCAGGCGTGGGTCTTGGAGATGTAACGCGAGGCGGGGTCTTTGGCATGTAGTTGAGCCTGCAGAGGAGGTGTGGGGACGTCGACTCTGGGGCAGCACTGCATGGGAGAGTGAGGCGCCTGTGCGGCTCCTCACCTCTACTCTTTTTCCTTCAACTTGTGAGCAACAAGCAGGTGTCCTGAGTAGGCGTTGTTGTGAATATGGTGAGTGCAGATTCACCCCCGGGTTCAGCTGTCATTTCCTTCTCACAACTCTTTTTTTTCTTCTTCTCAATTTGCAAAATTTACTACAGATGGGCGTAATTGTTTCTGAATTTTGTATCACCGATCCTTCATGTGTTAATTTATTGGTTAGAGAAATCATGTGCTTAGAGAAAAGAAGGAAATATTTATTTATTTTTAACATGGGAATGTCCAATTATATTCTAATAGTAAGATTAGTCCCAAGTGCTAACAACACTCCACCAATTAATCGTATACGCAGTGTTAGTGTATTGAAAGAACTGAACATAAAAGAGAAATAAGGGCGTGAACGAAAACTCGCGTGATTGCTCGCAATATCTAACGCGATATAGGTGACGAGGCGAAGCTCGCATGCCCACGTAGTTCATGTTAATTCTAATGTTTGGAGTTGCTTGGACTGCTTGATGTAGCCATTAGTGGTTTGATTCAGCAATTGTGGTCCTTGCGCTTCATTCCCTTTGTGAAAGAGGTACTTTTCAACAATCATTCTGGGGTACGTATGTTTCAATGGATGGTTGGTTGTTTCTGCTTGCTGTTGATCATTGCGAATCTTTTTTCTTTTGTACTTATTTGGTTGTGTGCATCCTTAATATATCGAACAAATGATTGCATGGTCACCCCTATCGGCTGTTGTGTTCCTCCATGAAAGCTGATGTGGATGTTTTTGATTGTTTCGTTCTGCATTTTCCATTAATTAGCTTAATAATTGTTTTCTTTGTATTTAACAAAAAATGTAAGCTCTTTTGCCTCATTTGAAAAATTAAAAGTAGTTTTATTTTTCGGAAACACAAAATAAGTAGGTCAAACAAATCCATTATAGATTTTCCATCTTGGTTTCCTGTTATCTATTCTTTGGCGGTGACTAAAATATGTTACAATTTGAGTTTATTTTGTTCTACCATCCATACATCCTTCTCTGCCGATCAATCTTACACTTATAGTTCCTCTTGGACCGCTATCAACCTCACAAGTTCAAGGGATATGTTTCTTTTCCTTGAGAGGCCGGCATAGAGCAGCCTGGGATGCCAGTGACGTACTAGGATTAGGAGGTGGCTAGGGCATCTGCATACTGCATCATGCTGACACGCACGGCAGACTGTATTTAATGTCCGACACTATTTAATTTGGATGTAAATACATCGTACGAGAGGACATGCATTCTTAGCATGAAGAACTAGGAGATCATCGCAGACAACAAAGTATCATACCTTTTCATTAATTAAATGTTGGTGGCGGGGGTTTGCTGGTTAACAACAAAAAGGGGATGGATGCTGATAGGGAAGACTTGAAGAAGGAACTAGGATCCTTGAAGTGTTTATAAAAGCGCGATTACCTTTGTATTTTTTCTCAAAAATAATCTGATATTTTATTTAAATAGGAATACCTTGTCCTCTGTGTCAATCAAAAAATAGATATCTTATTGGATGTCAGCGAGTGGGATGGCAGAGAGTACCAGAGCACCTAAAAGACATTAGATAACTGACCAATCTTACTATAATAGGTGGCTCTTGGCATCGCACCCTCGCATAGCATTAATACAACACCTACCGTTTCCTGATCGCCTCTGCACCTCTATATTGCATGAACTCTCTATAGAAGAATGCAACGAGGAGTAAAATGTTGTTCTACCTTTTATTCAGAAACTCGAATTTACCCTGCATGAAGATGGGAAGCATTAGGAGTAAGAAACTGAGTGTGTTTACCCATAGTTGTGTATTACCATGAGGGTTTATTGAGAGGCTCGTTACTCTCTAGTCTGCATAACCTACAAAACTATTTCTCCCATGGGCCTTTCTTGATCTCTTTACCACTACCTCTAGTTGTCGAAGAAGCTGCGGTAGACTTCATATTAAAGCATGTCACTGAAAGGAACGGAAAGCTCCTTAAATAATTCTTGAATGATCATATATTTGAAGGTGATCGACTTGTGTATCAAGTATATGTGATAATTGTTATTTTCCTAAACAGTCTCAAGTTCATGAGAAGTCGACAACTCTCTCTAGCTGATTTATGTCCTTGTATGGATCAAAAATCCGTTCATAGGTCTAGGGCATAACTATCTAGTGTCTTTTTTGCTGCTTTGGGTGTTTGTTCCATTTTTTTGCGGAAAAAGAACTTTATTAGCTTATACAGATATCTCGTTCATTACATAAGGTGTTCAGCACGTCCTCAGGAGCACCTATAATCCAAAACTGGGTACGATGCTCCTGCCTTCCTAGCTATGCCATGAGATGGCTAGCTGTATTTTGATCTCTCCCGATTTTCCTTACCGTTACATCTCTTTCTCCTAAGCTCTCTCTAATACTGTGAACAAGATGTACTAAGGTAGATTGGTCACGTTCGTGCATCATCAGCATATTAGCAGCATTTGCGCAATCCGTCTCCAGATCGATCAGTTCCGTCAACCAAGCTAGGGCTAGCTTAATTCCCTCAGCACACGTCGCTAGCTCCGCCTCCAGCGCCGAAGAGCAGTGCACGATGCTTCGGCAGGCTGTAAAGATCACTTCCCCATCATGGCCCCTTAGAACCATACCAGCTCCTGCTTTTCCATTATGTTCAACATAGCTTCCATTGACGTTCAGTTTCAGTCTTCCTCGTGCCGGCCGTTCCCATCTCTTCCGTCGCTTCCTGGATTTCACATCCTCTTCCTTGTTGGTGGCCTGTCCTGAGTAAGCGATCATTGTCTTCCCTTTGCATGCATCCGCCTTCGGGGTCTGTTTGATCATCAGCAAGGTGTCGACATAGCTGCATAAGAATCTCTTTGAGGCTTCGATAGGAGGCGCCGGCTTTTCATGTGTTATCTCATTATGCACATGCCAAGCCCGCCAAAACACCATTAGGGTCATCATCCTCTGTAACTCATTCAGTTTGGGTAGCAGTACTAACACCCAATCTCTCCCTGTATTCTCTATCCCAGCACTCTCTCATGCTGTGCTATAGTCCTCGCGTATGTGGGTAGGTAACAAGCGCATGGAATCGTGTCCTCATCTTCCTGCCCACAGATTTTGCATGTGGCCATCGTCTCCATTTTCCTCCTGGCCATATTCTTTTGGCTTGATAAACCATTTTTTGCCAATCTCCACGCAAAGGTACGCACTTTTGGTGGTACTGGGTTTTGCCAAATCAACTTACATGTCGTGTTAGTGCCATCAGGATTGCTACTTGTACTCCCCCCGTCTGAGTTTCTGTACTGTTCTTCCATGCCTACCCCATATGCGCTCTTGGCAGTAAATATACCTTTGCTATCAGGCTGCCACGCAATGAAATCCTCATAGTTCCTTCTTGATGGTCGGATTTTAGTTATACAATCAATGTCAATTGGTAAAAAGTAGCTATTCAGCAGCTGCATATTCCATGACCCATCCGGGTTTAATAGTTTCATTTGATATTAAAGTTTATTGAGGAACTATATAAATGTTTGATTCTATGCACTACATCGCGTAGAGGCTAGGACATGTTTTTCATGATTGAGTTGAATGACCACCAGCCATTTTTCTCGACACTGAATATGGTTTTAGGCTCTCAGTGATGAATTTGTGTCAAGTCCTTGGTAAAAAATGTTGGTTAATTTTTTATCTAAGCAAGTTGCAGTAAAACAAATCTTTTGGGATGGGTGTAACAAAAAAAAAACACAACTCCAAGTGGTCTTAAGTGATACACCAGACACCAAGGCTAATGACTAACAATGTCGGAATGATGACCAGATGTCAACCACATTAGCTAGTGTTTTTATGGGTCACCTATGTTTAGCCGAGAAAACCCACGAGTCCACATTATCCTTTAAAAAAGCAGCAAATTCGTAAAAATCTATAAAAAATGTGAAATTTGAGTATCCTCAACGTACAATTTTGGTCAAAGTTGTGGCATTCAAGTTACAAAGGAACTATTCACCGATTATCATAACTTCCTTTTTCACTAGAATGTCAAATTTATGCCGATTTCTCTTCATTATATTAAATGAAAATACATGATTAAGTTGAACCGTGGCCATGACCTTCAATGGTATGTTCCTCGAGAGACAATGAGAAGAGGAGGGACTAAGTAAATGAGAGTGTGAGGGGATAAGGTGGGCTTAGAGAAGTAATAGATTGGATTGGATCAGGAGTCAAGATACATCTCAAACCGCAAAACGTCTAGCTCATGCCAACAATGACAGGTTCTAGCTCAAATAGATTACTATGCCTGTGTTCTACAGATTTTTTCGTCTAGTCTACCAATTAAAATACCCTAAAGATTTGTTTCTAGTACTTGCACTCAAAATGTGTGTTTTTGTCCAATTACTCTTTTTCTTTTGAAAGGGTCTTATTGCTTGTGAATGAGTACCCCATTTGTCGATTTAGACACTTGTGCAATTTAGTCCTTGTTTCCATGTAGTACATACTTCTCATTTTTGGCTTGGGGCTTCACAGCCAATTGATGCACTGTATCACACCTATTAAGCCATTCTGAAGTTTATACAATTCTTGTGCAGGTTGTGCTGTTTAATTTTTGTTATATTTTCTGTACGCTTGAACGGAAATAAAGTAGTTTGACTTAGAATAAATCTAGAACTTCACATATTTTGAAATGGACGGAGAAAGTACATGAGAACAGGTAATATTGTGTGCACTACTATGCTATTAGGGACATTAAAACTGGGACAAAACGGAGGCATCTCACGACCTATGCATTTTCATCCATCCGATGGCAGTCACTAATCTTTCCTGGACGTTTGATGAGTTTTACTTCTGTCGTGGGCCGCATGTCCCTGAGGGCAGCTTCTCTGGAGGTAAAATCGGCCTTCTCTGGCTAATTGGGCCCAAACAATCCACTAATGCCCACCTATATCCTCTCGGTCCAGCACCATAAAGCCCATCAATGAAAAAAGGGGAAAGACTGGAGCGTATGTTGCCTTCTCTGATGAGATATCCTCCCCGTCCTCTCCTCTCTGGCGATCGCCGTCGTCGCCATCTACCTTCCTCCACGAGCTCGCCTCCTTTTTCTGGCCTCCACTTCTCAGCCCCTATTCCGTGCGTCGACATGGCTATCATGTACACCACCACCCCTCACCCCACGCGCCTGGATTCCTCCGTTCCACGGCTGCCGCCACCGCTGTTGCTGACGTCGCACTCCATGTGCAGACTGGCCTTCCCAAACGTGCTTCCACCATAGAGCACGTCTGGACGCAGACCCAGCTACATGCGCGGATTTCTGTACCAAGACGCGTCGCCATCGCCCGATACCCCACGCCTCGCAAGGTCGCGAAGTCCTGGACGCAGCAGCTCGAGGCCACAAGATTCCAGGGAGCCCAGGACAGTTTGGACGGATTTCAGGTTTTCCCTGTCCACTACAGGAATAGATAGCTATGCCGAGTTCCGGGAGCTACGCCGACGGCCAAACGTCGGGGTCGTCGGCGTAGGTCACGATCTGGGCGCCCCAGGAAGCTGGCCGTCGACGTAGAATTTCCCTCAGCGTAGGAGAGCTACGCTGACGGCTGCCCTCGGCGTAGCCTACGCCGACGGCTGTCCTCGGCATAGCTATTGTCCCTTTTACCTCATTAATCTTTAAGAAATCATAACTAAATTATTCTAGTTCAGAAAAATACAAACAATATATCAAAATTTGTAGGAAAATAAGATCTATATATCTACACTCAAATATTACACATTTGTAAATAAAAATTAAGCAAAACATAAAACATTACATATAGTTTAAAATGGGCATAAAAAAAATTCAAAAACGATCCGAACAATGCGAAACCTTCGCGCGGGGTCATATTATGTGATATAGTTGCAAGGAAAAATATCAAACTTGGTATATTGATTATGTCTCAAAAAACATTCACAAAATGACATATCTCATTCGAGGTTTCCTGACTTTCGGGTCAAATGAACAATGTTATATATGGCTAGAATCAAGGCATAGTTTGTGATAATGTGCCCATATTGTGCATGAATGTGAATCATGGGATGGCAAACAATGTTGCAGGAGGAAGTTTTCCTTTTCGTCGCACCAAAAAGCCATTTTCCATTTTCCGAGTGCAAAAAACGGGGGTTTTTGTGAAGCAACCACCAAATGGCTAACTCAAAATGCTACCACCCTATTTTTATAAACTACTAAACCACCTTACATGGATAATGTCCTAGCAGGGGGATCTCAAACCTTTCCGTCCATCCTTGGTGAAAAAGACAAATTTCTACCGAATCAGTAGAAAGTGGGTCAGATATGAACTACAGGTACATAATCTGATGCTCATGATTTTTTATAAAAATCATTTTTAGTTTCATGATATGCTATTTCATCAGAGATCCACTTTAAGTTTAGCGAGACTCGGCCCCCAGCTAAGAATCTTCATGCATGCCATTCGACAAAGTTTGACGATAGTTTGAAACGAGCATAAAAAATTCAAAAACAATCCAAACAATGCAAAACCTTCGCATGGTGTCATATTATGTGATATAGTTGCAAGGAAAATATTAAACTTGGTATATTGATTGTGCCTCAAAAAACCTTCACAAAATGACCTATCTCATTCGAGGTTTCTTGACTTTTAGGTCAAATGACCAATGTTATGGCTAGAATCAAGGCATAGTTTGTGATCATGTGCCCATATTGTGCATGAATGTCCATCATGGGATGGCGAACAATGTTATAGGAGGAATTTTTCCTTTTTGTCGCACCAAAAAGCCATTTACCATTTTCCAACTGCAAAAAAGGGAGGGTTTGTGAAGCAACCACCAAATGGCTAATTCAAAATGCTATCACCCCATTTTTCAAAAATACTATACCACCTTACATGGACAATGTCCTAACAGGAGGATCTCAAACCTTTCCGTCCATCCCTGGTGAAAAAGACAAATTTCTGCCGAATCGATAGGAAGTGAGTCAGATATGAACTACAGGTACATGATCTGATGCTCAAGATTTTTAAAAAAAATCATTTTTAGGTTTACAATATGCTATTTCATCAGAGATCTACTTCAAGTTTAGCGAGGCTCAGTCCCGAGCTAAGAATCTCCATGCCGGCCATTCGACAAAGTTTTAAACGGGCAAATAAAATTAAGGCTAGAATCATGTCATAGTTTGTTATAAGTTGATATGGATATCATATTTGGATTCCTATCATCTTTCTGATCAATTTAGACATATTATTTGTCGAATTCAGATTTACGGATTTAAAGATATTAATTATTCCATATTAAATAGAAAAATACAAAATAAATAAAATCATTATATTTTTATTTGAATTCAATAATATTTTACTTCTTCATTGTTGTTTACTTAAATAATTCTTTGTAATTTCAAAAAATACAAACATGTGACATTATGATATAAGAGTTAATAGGATTGATATCATAGTATTGACAACAAATGTATAAATTGCTTTGCGGGAATAGATTCTGAAGGAACAAAGAAGTTAAGCGTGCTTGGTGAGGGGTAGTGCTAGCATGGGTGATCTACCGAAAAGTTTGACCAAGACTGCAATTTGACCTAAGTTAAGTGTAATTAGTGTTAAAATTGTTCCAAGTGGGCGATTAACGAGTCAAACAATTCAAAAATCAAAAAAAATAGAGAAAAAAAAATGATTTTTTTTAAATTATTTTTACAACTGACCGTTAGGCTATGCCGATGACAGCCGTCGGCGTAGCCTACACCGACGGTCTTTATGTTCTACACCGAGGGAGATCTTTGCCGAGGAGCTACGCCGAGGGTAGCCCTCGGCGTAGCATACTCCAACGGGGATCGGGGCTACGCCGACGGCTTTTGGCCCTCGGCGTAGCATATCTTTCCTGTAGTGGTCTCCATGGCCCCATTTTTCCAATAAAGTAACTTTTATACCAATTCTGCAGGGAATGTTGTTACAAGCACATTGCTAACAAATCATGTCAAGTTCAGGAAGGTTGAATTAACATATGCACCGGGATATACATTATCCTGGTTTGTTGATGGGTTCTTGCTCGTCTCTTAGATCCCCTCATCATGTGGTATTCAGCTTCCAGATTTAGTATAGAGCCAACCTGATTTAGAGAAACCAACGAGGTAAATTTTTGCCATGGACATGCCTCCGAATTGGTTTATTCTGTGAGGTTTCTTTGCGAAAAAATATGACAATACTGGCATAATTGAGAGAACTAGAATGGGGCAGGGACCTCCTTCCAAGAGAGTCATCCCCAGCTAGGAGAAGGTCGGGATCCCAAGGTGTCTTTTGGCCCCTTTCATCGATTCTTCACCCTGCAAACGCCCTTCGGGCCTGACTAATGTCGCAACTTTTCAAAGAGATTATTTATTTTGACAACTTGAGAATGATGTTGTCCTACGAGGTATCGCTTTAATGCACTGTGTGAGATAATGTTTCTAGCAATTTTAGTACTCACATGAACGATTTTTGTTACACAATTAGGTCTGGGATTCGTGAGTAATAGAGGCAGACCGAAACTCAGTTTCTTCCAACTAGGACAAATCTAGATGAAATACTTCACGGGTTATACAGGGGAAATCATTGCTGTAGGAATTCTCTTCTAAGATAGCAAGTACTATTCGGACCTGAATGACAGTGTGTCCTTGGGTTTGTTGGTTATGTCATCACTTTGTTGTTTATACCTATTTTATCAATTACTGCCAGCAGCTGAATTGCTAGCTTTCATATTCAGCATCTCTCGGTGAAGTTTGGAATTGGTGTTTCTTTCCTTCTGTCTTTTACATACTTTTTGGGATGACACAACTTTAATTAGCTGCATAATCTGTCGTGTGCACAAGTTACGAAATATCTTAATGTATACCGATTGCACAAAGGTTTCTTGATACTAAGTGGAAGTTGTGTTATTTCAAGGAGGAGAAGGTCAATGGGACGGCTGCTGCATTTTGACCTAGAGAACAATAACATCAAAGGCCACTCTTACTTTCTCATTTGGGAGCCATCTTCTTTGTTTCTTCCAACATCATAGGCTTATGTGATTTCCAGTGTATATATGATCCCCTATCATCCGTGAATCTCATGATCGTTTTTATTTATAGCATTCTGATAATAGTGATATTCACACTTCTGATGATCACTTGTGCCTTCCATGAGCCCCTCACACCAAGTAAGCTTTATTTTGTTAACTAATTGTATCATGATTTTATTCTGTGTGCTTCCTGTTGCTCTTTTTGGTTAGCAAACTACCACAAGGAAAATCTTTCATAGTTCTTCTCTTTTTGCAGTTCAAACATTTAAGCTTACTCTATACTGTCTTCAAAGTGGATGGACATCTAGCCCAGTGGTAGGAGCACTGTGGTTTGTTTCTACTGGCGCGCCTTCGATCCCGCTGTGCGAGTTATTAAATTCCCCGAGTGAGTTTCGTGCCTCACACCCGTGGTGGGATGTGTAGTGGACTGCATGAGAGCGCAAGGCTGCCTTGGAGATTGTTGCTCAAGATGTTAGTGTTGTGACAAATCTCTATACTTTCTATAGCTCGTAGCAACAATATGGTGCGTTCTGTAAATGATTTTCTTCAGATGTAGGAATATTTTTTTGGCGAATCTGTTCACCATTTGAATGCATTCTCAAATTGGGCAACCACGCTATGTATATTACTTTGTAGTGTTCATTCATGAAAGGGCGCATCAGAACCATGTGTTGATAAAATTTCTACCATTCATAGTCAAAATTGACGGGCGCAGCAACGCGCGCCATCACGATCTAGTATATGAATATTCCAGCGAAAAAGGGAATAGAAGAAATTAAGTAATTAAAGTGGTAATATGAACAGCCAGGAGCTATCTGGATATGGCAGAGCTAGTCTGCTCGTTATCTCTTTTGTTGCCTTGGGACTCGTTTGTACAGTTGGAAGAAGTCCACCGAGCACACGCACACTAGATGCAACTCTGAGTCCTAAGATGGCATGTCCCCCGGTCACCACGCACACTAGATGCACGTTATGCATGTTGTACACTATCATTATCGTGTACATGTATTTATACCCCTTTGAGGTCTATAAATCTAACTGAAAGAGTATGAGTTTGGCGGAATATGATGGATTTATTATTGAGCCTCATGGGCGAGTATATATAGACATGCAGAGAATTATCTTGGAGTACGAGTCAAGTTATGCTAGAATCCTAACTATCCTAAACTACCACAATAACCGTGTATGTATCATACTCTAACATCCCCCGTAGTCGTAGCGGTAGCTTCGTGAACAACTGGAACGTCATGGACGGTCAGACTGGATATAAACCGAAGTAGCATCTAGTAGGCTGACATCCCCCCATAGTCGTAGCGGAAACATCTTGGACTTTGTCGCGTCGCGGTAGCTTGAACTATAGAGAAAGCTGGTGATGCTCAAGTGAGGTGGTAGCCCTTGTGCCGATGTCGAGGGAGCCGAGAGCGTGAGGCGGTTCCATGGTCGAGGTAGCCGAGCGATGGGTCGCCATGGTCGATGTCGTCATCAGGGATGTCGGTGTCGAGGTAGCCGCACGTGAAGCCACATGCACATAGTACGCAAGGAGGATGACAGAGACGTGTCGAGGAAGTCGTTGAGGGTGTCGATGCCGAAGTCGATGCAGTCCGAGCCATCGAGGGCAAGGTGCGGCCATAGTTTTGCCAGAACTAGGCGCATGTCGGGGACGAACGCACACTCCGGTTTTGCCAGAACCGAGTATGCAAAGAAAAACTCGTCGGTGACGCGGTCGAGACAGTCGTAGAGGGGTCGATGCCGAAGAAGACGTTGTCGAAGCCGATGAAGATGTAGAAGGCGACAAAACCAGCGGCGACCTGGGTTAGCCGACCTGGGTTGTCGGCGAGACCTGCGACGGCGAGAGGGCGCCCTACAGGTTACCTTGTAAAGCGCGGAGGCGGTGATCTAAGTAGGCGAGGAACACCCGACGACGTGACGAAGACCATGTGCAGACGGCGGCGATCTGCACCGTAGGAGATGGCACAGTGAAAGTCGAGGCCGTGGATGCACGAGGACGGCGAAGTAGACTGCGTGCAGCCACGCTACGACCCGAGGGGGCAGCATAGCTGCAGGGCGCAAGTCGGTGCAGCGGCTGGGAGACCACCAGCGACGTACACTTCAAGGAAGGCGCGTTGGAAGCCAGTAGCATGGACCAAAGGTGGCGGCGCTGCGGCCCGATGGGGCGACACAGCGGTAGCCCATAGCTCGATCGGTGGTAGGCGCGTGCTCTGGGATGTGCTTGGCATAGACAGGCGCGGGATCGGTTGATCAGACCGATGGTGCACCGTATGGGACATGGTGTGGACGACGCGTAGATCGGATTCGATGGCGACGTTGTCGGTGAAGTCCCGAACGATGACGAGAAAGAGGATCCGAGGTGGGCAGCGCGGTAGCCTTCCGAGGAAGGCGTAGCAGCCGTCCGTGGTGCGCGGCAGCCTGCCATGAGGCCGCGACAGCCTGCCGAGGCAGGCGCAGCACCAGAGAGGGCAGGCGCACGAACGCGATATAGATCCTCGATGCCGATGGTCGGAGTAGAGGCACGGCGATGACGACAGCGGTGGACGACTCAATCCGATCTAAAATCGGTAAACCAAAAATAAAGCCGATCAAGAGATCGGAGAAAAAGACTTACAGGGCAACCGATCACGGATCGGCGGACGAACCCTGCATACAGGTTGCACAGCCTCCAGCAGAGATCATGGAGATCGACCTCCCCAGGGGCAGCGCGGCGGAAGCTAGGGTTTGAGATCGATTTAGGCTGATACCATGAAAGAGTATGAGTTTGACGGAATATGATGGATATATTATTGAGTCTCATGTACGAGTATATATAGGCGTACAGAGAATTATCTTGGAGTATGAGTCAAGTTAGACTAGAATCCTAACTATCCTAAACTATCACAATAACCGTGTACGTATCATACTCTAAGACTAACCACGGAAAGTTACATAATTCTCCTTGGTAGTAGAGCACTTCGTTCCTGCTGAAAGAGTATGAGATTGGCGTAATATGTTGGATATATTATTGAGCCTCATGGGCGAGTATATATAGGCATACAGAGGATTATCTTGAAGTACGAGTCAAGTTAGGACTGTACGTAAGCAGATCCTAACTCTATCTAACCTACCATAACAACTGTATATACCTAATACTCTAACAGTCCCCCGCAGTCGTAGCGGTAGCGTCGTGAACAACTGGAACGTCGCGGACGGTCAGACCGGAGATAAACCGATGTAGCATCCAGTAGGCTGACATTCCCCCGCAGTCCGAGCGGGAACGTCGTGGACGGTGTCGCGTCACGGTAGCTTGGACTGTAGAGGAAGCTGGTGAGATTCCCAAGCGAGGTGATAGCCCTTGTGCCGATGTCGAGGGAGCCGAGAGCATGAGGGGGTGCCATGGTCGAGGTAGCCGTGCGATGGGTCACCCTGGTCGATGTCATGGTTGGGGATGCCGGTGTCGACGTAGCCGCACTTGAAGCCGCATGCGCATAGCGCGCGAGGAGAATGATAGAGATGAGTCGAGGCAGTCGTTGAGGGTGTCGATGCCAAAGTCAATGCAGTCCGAACCGTCGAGGACGAGGTGCTGCCATAGTTTTGCCTGAACTAGGCGCACGTCGGGGATGAACGCACACTGCGGTTTTGCTAGAACCGAGTATGCAAAGAAGAACTCGTCGATGACACGGTCGAGGCAGTCATAGAGGGGTCGATGCCGAAGAAGACGTTGTCGAAGCCGATGAAGACGAGGCGCCGATCCGAGCTTGCCAGACTCGGGAATGTGTCGGGGACGAAGGCACTCCCGGTGTTGCTAGTACCAGGTGCGCGGGGGCAGGGACCATCATGAACTTGTCGCCATGTCAGAAAGACTAGTAGAGGAAGCCTCCAGAGCAGCTGCGACGCGTAGAGCGGCTAAGGGAGAGATGTCGGCGCTGTTAGCGGTTGTCAGAGTAGAGTAGCAGGTGGTGTAGTCGGGGACGAGGCGATGACGCTGGCGGCGAAGTTGTAGTGGACGAATACGTAGAAGGCGGCGAAACCAGCGGCAACCTGGGTTAGTCATCCTGGATGCCTAGAGTGGCGATGGTAGCCGGCGGGACCTGCGACGGCGAGAGGGCGCCCTGCAGGTTACCTTGTGAAGCGCGGCGGCGGTGCTCGAAGTAGGCGAGGAAAACCCAGTGCCGTGCCAAAGACCATGTGCAGACGGCGGCGATCCATGCCGTAGGAGATGGCGCGAAGTACACTGCATGCAGCCATGCTACGACCCGAGGGGGCGGCATAGCTACAGGGCACAAGTCGGTGCAGCGGATGGGAGACCACCAGCGACGTACACGCCAAGGAAGACGCGTTGGAAGCCGGTAGCATGGACCAAAGGCGGCGGCGCTGCGGCCCAACGGGGCGACACAGCGGCAACCCACAGCTCGATCGATGGTAGGCGCATGCTCGGGGACGTGCTTAGCGTAGATAGGCGCGGGATCGGTTGATCAGCCCGACGGTGCACCGTATGCGCCATGGCGTGGACGAGCGTAGATCGGATTCCATGGCGGCGTTGTCGGTGAAGTCCCGGACAATGACGACGAAGAGGATCCGAGGGGGCGGCCGCGGTAGCCTTCCGAGGAAGGCGTAGCAGCCGTCCGCGATGCGCGGCAGCCTGCCGAGGCAGGTTCAGCAGCGGAGGGGGCAGGCGCACGGACGCGATGTAGATCCTCGATACCGATGGACGGAGTAGAGGCGCGGCAATGACGACGACGATGGGCGACTCAATCCGATCTAAGATCGGTAAACCAAAAAAGAAAACCGATCAAGAGATCGGAAAAATAGACTTACAGGACAGTTGATCACGGATCGGCGGACGAACCCTGCGTACGGATCACGCGGCCTCCGGCGGAGATCATTGAGATCGATCCCTCGGGGACGGCGTGGCAGAAGCGTGCGGGTAGGGTTTGGACCGATTAGGTGATACCATGAAAGAGTATGAGATTGGCGTAATATGTTGGATATATTATTGAGCCTCATGGGCGAGTATATATAGGCGTACAGAGGATTATCTTAGAGTAAGAGTCAAGTTAGGACTGTACGCAAACAGATCCTAACTCTATCTAACCTACCATAACAACCGTATATACCTAATACTCTAACACCTGCCTCAGTGCCTCCTCATATGCACATATCGGCGTCTTTGGTTGTCCATGTTTTCCGAAGCTCTAGGCTTACCACCCCTCACAAACTAGCCCCCGCGTTCCCGTGGATGTTTCCTCCTTGGACTCCCTCTCAAACATAAGTGCTACCGGTGTGTGAACTTAGAAACGCACAAGGTGATCACCTCCCAAACAAGCCACACCGGCGCTACTACAAAATCTGCCAGCCCTAGTCCCAAGCGCATAATCCTACCTAACCATATCTACCTAGGATCGCCCACCCCACCTACCTCAGCCTATAGATCGCCCACCCCACCTACCTCAGCCTATAGCTAAACCAGCTCAGGATCTGCTCCACCCGGTCCGTCACGGTCTCCCGCTTACAACGCCCACAACACATGTTCATTGGCTATCTTGTATAGAGTATGTCTCGCCTTCATCGTGTCCAAGTATGACTTGTTGTTCCTCATAAAGAACGGAGGCGAACTTGCCTATATCATGTATGTTGATGATATCATCATGACAGCCAGATGCACCAAGTTTCTCTGCCACATCATTGATAGATGCTCCACGAGTTCTCCAAGATGAACAAGACCGAGCTCCACTACTTTCTAGAGAAAAGAAATCATGTTTTAATTTATTGGTTATGGAAGGAGCTATCTGGATATGGCAGAGCTAGTCTGCTTGTTATCCCTTTTGTTGCCTTTGGACTCGTTTGTACTGTTGGAAGAAGTCCACCGAGCACACGCCTGCAACTCTGAGTCCTAAGATGGCATGTCCCCCGGTCACCACGCACACTAGATGCACGTTATGCATGTTGTACACTATCATTATCATGTACATGTATTTATGCCCCTTTGAGGTCTATAAATCTAACCACGGAAAGTTACATAATTCTCCTTGGTAGTACAACACTTCGTTCCTGCCTCAGTGCCTCCTCATATGCACATATCGGCAAATTGTTTATGGAGAATGATCTTGAAAAGGACATGAACATGAAACTAATTTTATGTATTTTTGAACAGCTTTCGCGGTTGAAAATAAATTTTCATAAGAGCGAAATATTCTGTTTTGGAAAAGCTAGGGAGTTGGAACATGAGTATAAGCAGATTTTAGGATGTGAATCTGGCTGCCTCCCTTTCAGATATCTGAGGATACCTATCTATTATAGAAAACTGAGAAACTCGGAGTGGAGTCATGTTGGCTGTTGAAAGTCGATTTGTCTCCAAACTTGGATTCTGGAAAGGAAAATTACTTTCTTATGGGGATAAACTAGTCTTAATCAATTCGGTACTGACGAGCTTGCCGATGTTTATGCTCTTGTTCTTAGAAATTCCTAAGGGGGTTCGAAAGAGATTGGATTTCTTTAGATCCCGTTTCTTTTGGCAAAGTGATGATGCTAAAAAGAAATATATATTATCAAAATGGAATATCATATGTCGCCCCAGAGACCAAGGAGGTTTGGGGGTTGAGGTGTTGGAAATTAAGAATAAATGTCTGCTCTGCAAATGGCTCTTCAAATTGCTTACTGAAGATGGCGTGTGGCAACAAATTCTACACAACAAATACCTGCAAAGTAAAACCCTGTTACAGGTGGAAACCAAACCCACTGACTCCATTTTGGAAGGGCCTCATGCGTGTGAAGGATATGTTCTTCAATTATGGCTTTTTCAAAGTGGGAGATGGGATGTCTGTGCATTTTTTGGGAAGACATTTGGTTAGGAGACACGTCATTAGCACAACAATATCCAAGTTTGTATAACATTGTTTAAAGAAAAAATGTCTTGGTAGCGGATATACTTGGGCAAGTTCCTCTAAATATTCGCTTTAGAGGTAGTTTAACGGGCAATAAGTGGACGCTTTGGTTAAACTTATACCGTAAACTAATGGCAGTCAAGTTGAATGATAATCTAAATCAATTTATTTGGAAGCTTAATTCCACGGGGGTCTTTACTGTAAAATCATTGTATCTAGATCAATTGAATGGTCATACAAGATTTTTACAATCATATCTCTGGAAGATAAAAATCCCGTTAAAGGTTAAGATATTTATGTGGTTCCTCAATAATAAGGTCTTGTTAACTAAGGACAACCTTGCCAAAAGGAATTGGGACAGATGCAGAAAATGTTGTTTTTGTGAATCTTTGGAATCGGTTGAACATCTTTTTATTTCTTGTCCTTTTTCTCGCATTATTTGGCGTTTGATTTATTTCACTTATAGTATGCCTCCACCTTCCAATATTACGAATATGTTTGTAAATTGGTTGAATGGAATAGATAAGAAGAGCAAGGCTCGTTTACGCATTGGTGTTTCGGCTATTTGTTGGTCCATCTGGACGACGCGAAATAACGTTGTGTTTAACAAAAAATCGGATACTAATTTTATGCAGGTTATTCGGTTGGCGGTGCACTAGATCCAACTATCGTCATACCTACTCCCGGAGGAGCGGCGAGAGCCTATGGTTACTGGATGCTCCCGGCTCCTGATGGTCGCTCGGTACTTCTTTTTCTGAGCTACCGGCTGGCGGCATTCTAGTAGACTACAAAATGGATAGGAACATGTTGCCTATTATTTTTCGGTGGTTGATTTTTGTCGCAACCTTAGTTGATCCATGATTGTAAGACTTTATACTATGTGAATTTTGCAATAAAAAGCTGCGTGCATCACTCGATGTAGAGGCCCGTGCCCAGTTCCCCTTTTCTAAAAATAAATATGCACATATCAGCGTCTTTGGTTGTCCATGTTTTCCCAAGCTCTACGCTTACCACCCGTCACAAACTAGCCCCGCGATCCTGTGGATGTGTCCTCCTTGGACTCCCTCAAACATAAGTGCTACCGGTGTGTGAACTTAGAAACGCACAAGTTGATCACCTCCCAAACAAGCCACACCGGCGCTACTACAAAATCTGCCAGCCCTAATCCCAAGCGTGTAATCCTACCTAACCATATCTACCTAGGATCCCCCACCCCACCTACCTCAGCCTATAGCTAAACCAGCTCGGGATCTGCTCCACCCGGTCCGTCACGGTCTCCCACTTATCACGCCCACAACACCTGTTCATTGGCTATCTTGTATAGAGTATGTCTTGCCTTCATCGTGTCCAAGTGTGACTTGTCATTGTTCCTCATAAAGAACGGAGACGAATTTGCCTATCTCATGTATGTTGATGACATCATCATGACCGCCAGATGCTCCAAGTTTCTCTGCCACATCATTGATAGATGCTCCACGAGTTCTCCATGATGAACAAGACCGAGCTCCACTACTTTCTAGGAATCAACATTCATGACAACGACAAGGGCTTCTTCTCTCCCAGTAGCAGTATGCGCTCAAGATCCTCGACGCGCTAACATGGGTAACTGCATGTCAACTCGCACCCTTGTCGACACAATGTCCAAGCTCTCCTCCATGAATGTCCCACCTGTCATGGACCCTTCACTGTATCACAGACTAGCTAGCGCTCTGCAGAACCTCACACTGGCTTGCCCCATCTACGCCGTGCAACAGATTTGTATTTTCATGCACAATCCGCACGAGCCGCACTTGACTTTCCTCAAGGGCATCATGTTCTACATCAGAGGCACCGTGCTCCACCAACTACTCTAACGCTGATTTGGCTGGGTGCCATGACATGCACAAGTCCACTTTCAGCTTTTGCATGTTTGTCGGTGATAATATAGTGGCTTGGTCGTCGAAGCGGTAACATCCAGTGCAGATGTAGATTAATACACGGTGGCCAATGCTTTTGCCCAATCATGTTGGCTGCATCAACTTCATCACGAGCTCCGATGGACGCCCACTAGTGCGACTGATGTGTACTATGACACTAGCAACGCATGTACTTCTCCAACCATGTACACAATAGTGCACGAAGCATGTCGAGATTGATCTATATTTTGTTTGGGTGCTCTTCTTCTTCGGTGCACCGATCCAACCATCGTCACGCAGACGAGGTGCATGTGCTAACTTGTAGGCTATCAGCGGAATCACAAAGGATTCCATAATTCTTGAACTACCTTCATTCCACAAAAAAGGATACATTTGTTTGAGCTACACCCGAGATTCAAATTGTAGTCATTTTTTGTGGAACACGGAGGAAGTAATTATTTAAACGCTTATCATTTTCATAGTCGAAAAGCAATGCTAACTTTCTTGCTTGGAATTTCAGAGACCATGTCGCAGGGTCCATAGTTAAGACAGGCACAATTTTTTGATAAGGATAACTGAAACTGCAACCGACGAGCCAAAAACTTGTGGTCAACGTGAAATTCCGAGTCATGCCTGTAGTCCGAGGAAGCCTGCTCACGATGAGGGAAGTCTGAGTGTCTGACGTTAACATTTATAACCAAACAAAAGGTAATTAAAACTGGTGACAACACACAAGTCACCATGCTTTTCAAAGCTACAACACTCTGGAGTAAATACATGGGTAATCCACTGCGCTTTTGTACAAGGCCATGTCTAATATGAATGCCAGAGTATAACAGATAGTGGTTTCCCTCAGCTCTCATGTACCTTTACTTTTCGGGGCAATGAAAATCCTTCTCCTGATACCTCCCATCCTTAGTTAAGCATATTTGAAGAAATTGAAGATACCATGAGATTGAATATCTCCGCCTGATATCCTTTTTCTGTTGCCCCTTTTATACACTTCGTTTATACAACTAAGTAGGGAAGACAGAGATGGAGTGTCATGCATATATATTAAAAATGACCTTCTAAATGGATGTGGTATTTATGATAGCCCTACGTAATAGTAGCTAGAATGTTTAATATTGCTTACGCACTAGAGTTACCCCATACCATAATATTGTGCATACGGAAATGGTTTTCCAAAAGGAGGTAAATTAGGCCATAATTAATTACTCTCAAACTTATGAAACTGAAAACACAAGGATGGTCAGAATTGACCCATACCCTTTCATGCATTCTGAACCAAAGAGGTATTAGTAAATCCTGGCTATCCTTGTGTCTTAAGTTTCATAAGTTTTGGGAGAGGGGGACACCCAAGCAAAAGCTGTAACTCTATATATACATCAAGCACTCATAGCTTGTTATTCTGTGTTGATTTTGTTTTGTTATAAGTGGAGAAAAAAAAAGCTTACAAGAAGTAGTTTTAAATAACCATATATCAATGGATTCTCTGAGATCAAGTTTGTCCCTTTCAGTTTTACAGTGTATAGTATTTTCGAAGAGAGTCTTATGCAATTATCATCTCATCCGGCACCGGTAGATCAGACAGGGGCATAATTAGATCAGACAGGACTGTGAATATATCCACCTCGTAAAGGCCAGAGCTTTACCTCACATACCTTCAGATCTGTTTCAGCACAACTATATGGGTCAATGCATATCAGATTTTCTTCTGAGATTTGGTAGGTATGAACTAGTGAAGGTAGCGTTAACAATTCGTTCCGTGCAAATGATTTTAGAAAAGTTGTCAGTTGTTTCATGTTTAGATCAGAATATGTTGCAATATTCTTCAAGTAAGCGCATAGCAAGTTGCTGTTTCTCTGCTAGTTAGCTCTCATATATATCTAAGCTTCAACTATCAAACTTGATGGTGTCATTAGTTTTGCTTGATATTGTAGTACTATATAACTGGAATCCAGTATTGTTGTTGATTTCACTGACTGTCGGCGCTCTAGTGCTGGGCATAGCCGACACGCCACTGTGTAGAACCTTAAATGCCAGCCGGCCAGCCACAAACAAACATAAACACAAACACACACAGTGTGACTTGCTGCAGCAAGAAAGGCATCAGCACAGCTGGCGGTTGTGTTCTCGGTAGTTGTAGGCAGAATACAGTAAGTGTCTACGGGGAGGAGGCGGATGCTGAGCTGCACTGAGACCGGAAGGTCTCTTCAGTATCGAACACTACAGGTAGGCCAGAAGGATCGCAAGCATCACCCTAGGGTGTCGCATCTACTCACACCACTACGCCGTCGAACGCTCTGCTGCAGCCTACTCGCCCACATCTTCCAGTAATGTTTCCGCTTCAGCTATAGCCGTCCTAAGGTTAGCCCTCTCTGCCTTATTCTTCATCTAGGAATTCTATTCACGATGCCTCCCATCCCTATGCAGACAAGAGCGAATGGATACAATGAAATATGCATCATTGGCCTGTTGACCTCCGTGTTTACCTTATGTTTTGTGTTCTTACTATTCTCCGCTCTGGACGCTTTTTTATAACTGAAATAGGAAAACAACGAAAGACCAAATTGAATGTGGATGTCGATTCAACTACCATTAATAGAACTAGCAAGGTGGCCCTCGCAAATGCGAGGGCAACATCTTTAACATTTTGAAAATGGTACGAAATATATTTATTTTTAGTTTAGAATATTTGAATATATATTTATCATATGTGATAAAAATACAATACAATTATGTGTTATGTAGTCGCCAGAAATTTATCAGAAAAGAACATCATTTGTGTGTTAAAATTTTGAATTTTATTTAAAATGGTAATATGATTTTTTTGATTGTCAAAATTTAGATAAATCTAGACATTATTTAGTATATAAATTTTTATCTAAATTTTGATGCGACGTCAATTTCGAGACAGAGGGGTACCAATTTTTTCAGAATTATAATTAAATAGTGGTCGAGACATTTTTTTATACTTCATCCAAACACCGTGTCCAGTTAATTTGTTTGTCACTCTTTCTGTGTTGGATTCAGCATAGCTAAGACCACACTTGATGCACTTAAAATAAAAGACCCCCTTCCCCTGAATAAACAATATTTTTTTCTCTCACTCCCTTTGTTTGTTCACACATATGAATCCCCAATATTGACTGTTCGTCTGTTCCACTTCGATTCATTTTTCTCCAGCTTTGACTCCAAATCCGCTCACTCCCGATGCCCCTAAAAATCAAATCGCTGGCTCTCTTGCTGTTCTCCCGAATCCACAACTTCATTTTGATGTGCCGCTGTAGTAGGGCCTTGCGCTTCGTTGGAGATTGAGCTGGATCCTGCAGTTCTTCATCTGTGTGGCCGGCGGACTGCGCGGCCGGAGGAAGGCGTTGGTGGCTGTTTTTTGTTGGATCCGGTTAGTCCATGACCATGAATTAGTATCGTTACTTTCAGTTTTTTTTTCTAATTTGTAGATCGAACTGTTTGGTGAGTTTGATTTTTTCATTTCCCAGATGTTTGTTTGAGGACATGTATTATACATAGATTTTTTTCATGTTTATGTTTTTCGAAATTATTAGTACAACTACTTCAGAGCAACCAACCGTCCAAAATATCTGAAACCCATCTGTAATTCCAAATGCACTATGAAACAACCGCGTGTTTCATGGATAATGCTGCTGGGCAGGATGAACACTTGGATTATGGCTAGGAGACGAAATTTCAGCATAGGAAATGAGTTCAGCTGCATGCTATGCAACTCAGCGAAGGATAAGACCAGAAAGCACCTGTTCTTCGATTGTGAATTCAGCAAGGAGTGTTGGATAGATCTTGGAATAGTCTGGAGTACTGATCTGCTCGTCGAACCAATGATTGACAAACCCAAGCACGATTGGGCTAGGCACCTCTTCACTGAATCATTAATTTTAGGGTCTTGGAACCTTTAGAAAATTCGTAACAGGGCTTACTTCGACAGTGTAAACTCTGAGAAGTCAGTCTAGAGGCAGCGGCTGGTTGATGACCTCAAAATCTTAGAGTGTAGAATTAGACCCGAGCACAAATAGGTGCTCGTTTGTATCATTCGATCTCTACACTTGTAATCCCTCCCTGGACATTCCTTAGGCATGGCCAAAATGGCCTAGCCCTGTACATACTCATGTAAATACTCTTGTATGTTTTATTAAAACACAGTAGGAGACTCTCCTGCTGTCATTCCTCAATAAAGAAATTATTACTTAATTCTTTTCACAGTATCAGACATTTCTGTCTGTCTAATGAATATAATATATTGTATTAATATTGTTACTGCTTATTAGCCACAGATCTTAACTTTTAATGCCCCCTCCACTTTTTTCCGGGCTTGGGACCGGCATCGGCAGTGTTAGGCCCCCCCCCACCCCCGTTTATATCTAACAGTTTTAAGTACGCACTACATAGAAAGTAATTAGGATTCAGTAGATATAAAAAATGACATGCATTATAAATCTAAAAATATATGGTTAGTGTATAATCATGGAATATCAAGTAATATATATAATATCAGTGTTCATCGTAATATAAACACTTAATTCAGATTTAAGTGTCTTTGTACCTAATTAATTAAATACTTTTGTATTTTCCAGCTCATTTGTAGTTCGTAGTAGAGCATATCCATCCTGCCATATAGTGCAAAACAATCAGATATTTTACAGCTATTAAATCACCATTTACTTATGCTTATCTTAAATGCAAGAAACATCATCTAAGAATCATGATACAAAAAGTGTTTAATGGGTTCGTACCTTTAGAAAATTTCTTTATATACTATGTTCTTGACTGTGTCGTCCTCTTTGCTATCTTCGTCGTCTACCATTACCCATAGTCCTTCCCTTTTTGTGACCCTTGAGAATGCTACATATAGCTGACCGTGTGTGAAAACTTGTTTAGGTAGATATAGTCCTACTCTGTTTAGTGATTGCCCTTGGCTTTTGTTTATTGCCATAGCAAAACAGACACTGATAGGATATTGTCTTCTTTTTAGCAAGAATGGCCATGGTGATTCAGTCGGTGACATGATTATTCTTGGAATATACACCTTGTCACCTACACGGGTTCCTGTTATTATCTGGGCTTCCAAGCTGAGTTATTGTCATTCTTGTACCATTGCATAACCCAGCACTCTGTTTAATATTATGCATTAGCATCACTGGCAGTCCTATCTTTAGTCTAATCTCATGATTTGGAAGTCCAGGGAACTTTAGGCTGTTTAAGAACTCTTTTGAATATAGCATATCTATATCATCACTTAGAGTAACAGCCTTGCATACTGTGTCACAGCTACGGTAAATTGTATACTCACCTTGTAGCTGATCCATTATATAGTCATTGATCTCGCTTACTGTTTTGTTTCTTGGACATAAGATTGCTCTTTCTTCCAAGTATTCTCGGTCACGATATTTTTGTTGGAAATTTGGGTAGATGTTTTCCACTATTATTTTCTTTGGATCATTTCCCTTCTTCAATAGTATGTCACTTGGTATTTTTATCCACTCCTCGCCTTCTGGTGATGTTGTTGTTCCATTCCCAATATTCAAAATCCAGTCTGCAAATTCTGCTACATGTCTTTTCTCTGTCTCCTTATCTGTCATGCAAGTGAGTCGCATGTTCTTTTTGAGTTTCAATATTTCGAAGTGTTGCCAAAGATAGGACCTTTTAATGGATGAGGTGACTATGTTGTGTCTTCTTCCCTTCGGAAGAACGGGAAGAATCTAGCGGAAGTCCCCTCCTAGAACCACTATCATGCCACCGAATGGCTTTTCGTTGCTGTTCTCATTCTTATGCCTTAATATATCTCTTAGGGTTCTGTCCAGTGCCTCAAAACATAATTTGTTTGCCATTGGAGCTTCGTCCCATAGAATTAGCGATGTATGATTTATTAGCTCTGCCAAGTGTGTACCTTGCTTGATGTCACATGTTGACTCTTCTGTAAGTATTAGAGGGATATGGAACCTTGAGTGTGCTGTCCTACCTCCTTGCAGAAGTAGCGCTGCAATACCACATGATGCCACTGCTAGGACTATCTTTCCTTCGGAACGCAATTTTGTTGTGATTGCTTTCCATAGATATGTTTTCCCTGTACCACCATATCCATCCACAAAAATCTGTTTTCCCAAATTCTTGTCTACTGATTCGATTATGGAGTCAAATGCGTTTAGCTGTTTGGAGTTCAGATTACGAACAATACTTAGATGTTCATCTTTTAGTTCCTGTTTGTTGTAGTTCATCTCTTCATTGAGCAGCCTGTTTCCAAGTTCCTTTAGACCTGAAGAGTTTGGCAGTTCGATTCCTAGGTATTCCTTAAGTGTCTTTCCAGCCTCTCTCATGAGCTTTTCCATTTCCACCAATGTGTAATCTTTCTTTTGTTTTTCTGTTAAACACAATGTAGGATAGTTCAATATTTTTCTCTGTCTATACTCCATGTCTTCACTTAGAACTTCCCAACATGTTTCCCACACAACTTTTGGATCTGTAACCTCACAGTGGCATAAGATGGTTGTGAAAAGTTGTCGTAGTTGATTTCCAGTTGCCCAGTTTGATGCCTCGTTGATGCAGTCAATCCACTCTTTGTCGTCATCAAGAAATCCTAATGCTTCACATGCTGCCTTGTATGATGTGTGGACAACTCCATTGACAGTTCTTATGTCTTTGAAAGACGTGCATCCTTTGACAACATTAAGTAGCATTCTCATGTAGTATTTCTCACCACTTGCTGGATGTGCATAATAAATCCTCCCAACAGATCTTCCCTTTTTACGCTTGCTCCATTTTGTTTTTCCTTTGTTCCATACCCATTTTGAAGGGAACTCTGCATATGTCAATTTTCTTGCTTCTTCACACTGCTTGTTTGTCTCCATCCATTGTGTAAATTTAGTGATTCCCGTTCTTTCCTTTCTTACTATCTTTGTTAAGTCTGCAGAGTCTGAGAAAATGACACGTTGTTCATTCTGCAGGTGGAAAGGCAACCTTTCAACACAAGGATCTTGGAAGTGCATTTCAAATTGAAATATTCGCCAACACGCATCGTGTGCTGAGATGTATGTACACTCGAGGTAACTTTTGATCTCATCATTTTCTATCACAGCCGTAGTTTGGTCGTCACCCTTGTTTATGTATTTAAAGAGGTACTTTATTGAGAAAGATCGGTTGCATATCTCGACATTTATGTGTGCTTGGTACTTTACCAATAGATCTCTATTGTACGGGACCACATATCTGTTGTCCAACTTCACTTCTCCCTTCTCAATGTATCTGCCATCATCACACCTTCTGTATACTGGGTATCCATCTTCATCTATGGTTGTGTTGGTGTTAAATTGTCTAGGGAATTTTCTTATGCATCTGTTATCAACCATGCATGGTGAGTTAGTATTGGCCTGCCCACATGGTCCATGCATCATGAAGTTGTCGACTGCTGCATAACCTTCTGGATCTACTTCCTTGTCCGGGATCTCCGCACTTGTTATCTTATCTACTTGCTCTGGTTCTGGATTTTTGTACTTCTTCTCTTTCTTGTCAAGGAATATTACTATGTGGGCGTGTGGGAGACCCCTTTTTTGGAACTCAATTGTGTATATAACTGCAATTAAAACAATAGCTGTTAGTTAATTTATATTTGAAATTTGGTAGTGTATAAGTTGGGTATCACTACTTGCGAGTGTTTTCCCAAAGTATTTCCTTTCCTTTATGTCTCTCATGAACTCCTTTAGTTTGATGTGGAATACTCGGTCAACAATGTCAGGTCTTTCTAATGCTGTTTGTCCTAACTCCTGCAACATTGATTGTATTTCTGGCCAAGCTGCGTTGCACGTGAACGTCACAAATAGGTCGGGGTTTCCGGCCCACCTACATATTGCCATTGCATCTTGGAAGTTTTGTTTTTTGTACCTCGGGCTATCCGTGATAGTGGATGGAAGTAGTATTCTCTTTCCTACCATGTCAGCTCTTGTATCTCCCCTTTCAACTGCATCCTGCAAGCCAGCATATAGATCCGTTCTTAGTTTTCCTTGATTTTTTTTATCCATTCCAGCCTGTAGTGTAAAATGTATGCAAAGGCATCCACGATGAATTGCAGCGTTAGCTTTTTACACAACATTAAGTGCATTGACTGGTTCATACGCTGTTGTATCCGATATGCATAGTATTCTAGCATTGTGACATGCTTTCTCTTGCATGTTGCGTTTCTTCTTTTAATATGTATGGTATTTTTTCTCTATATCCATCTTCACCATAGGGAAAGAGTAATGGATACTACATGGACATAAACTTTGGATGGTTCTCGGATATTCTTCTAGGTTTCATGTCTTTGTACTGAACAATGATGTCACGTCCTTGTCTATTTTCTGTTGTATCATTGACAATGAGGGCTGCCACTTCTGATGCTGATGGCATGTTATACTGCCTGCCATCTCTTTGTCGTTTATTGATTATTTTCAGTTTCACGTCATGGTAGTCACCTTCTTTGAATGTATCCCTCGCCATTCTGAATGTTTTTGCAAGTATATTTTCTCTGTCCAACATATTTTTTAGGCCTTCAACGATGTGGGGATCTAAAGACTTCCTCTTATCTGTTGAAGCCATGGATGCTTCTATCCTGTTTTTTACCTTGTTTTCCGTTTCATAGATGTATAGCTGAGCCCATTGTGGCTTGTCTCCTTCTTCTTTTGGAAGTAGAGTTCCTATCCGATGGTAATTCAACCCATTCATTTTGAAAACATAAGGTCCACTTCCTTTGTTTATTTCTCTGTCAACCTTTCCTCCCATTGATGTGAAAGCAAACATGGAGTTGTACAATCTAATATTTTCCATGTAGTTGTTTGACCTCTTTCCATTTTTTTTCCTTAGCAATTTCATAAGGTAAGCTGGCGGCTCCTTTAAGGCTGGCAATTCCACCTTTCCATTCTGGCAGCATAGTCCAAATGTGGGGTTGCTGCTGCCTTTACCCTTGGTTCTTTCTTCATACCAGAAAATTGCTCCGCAACGCTCACACTTGCAAGTTGGTTTTCCAAAGCTCCAAATGTTCATATCAGTCCTTTTTGACAACCTGTTTATTATTTAGCATCATGTATTACATTATATATTAACGCTTGAGTATACAAATTATGCATCTTGGTATACATTACCTCTTTCTCTTGCCAGGCTCTTTTGGCAGTTCGTCTCCATTCGTAATTAGTTCAACTTTTCTTTTCCTACTTGGCCTCGTACTATGCAATGTTGAACACATAATATAAAGTGTCTAATAAGTGTCTAATATAAATGCATGTACACTATAATATGATGAAGTGCGTGTATGCATGTTACCTCTCCTGGTTAGTAGTTTGTTCGTTTGACATATTACTGTATTCTGGCCCATCTCCATGTACTACTGTAGACTCTCTCTTTTTCTTGTCCTGAATTTTCTTCACCCTTGCCGATCTTGCCATTTTGACTGTGTCCGTATATTGTCACGTGTAATTATTAAAACTTCAGTTTTTGCTAGATAGCATTATCAAAGTGAAGTATGAAATCATATAGTCTAGTGAACTGTATTTATGACAATCATGTAGTATCCTTTTTTACTTTTGTTCATATATAATTAATGCCATGAATTTTTTCCTTGTTACAATATTTGAAGCATAGGATATGTACCATAAACCTCAGACAATATGGCACGTACACTGTTGAAATCACTGTCTACCGCATGCATAATCAATATCAATGTTTTTAGTCTTACCAGAACCATAGTTAGCTTATCGGCCAGCGAACATATTAGCATTTATATGATTATACCAGATAAGAAGGTATGATTATTAGATATATCTATATATAACTTGATTAGCCTACTTGATTCAAAGCTTACTTATAATTTTTTAATGTAGATCAATATGATCCATGCTTCAATTGGGAACCACGGGCGGATGCAGGATTGGAGTTTGGAGTGTGGGGTGGGGGAGACAGGCTAATCCTCTCAAATAGCCGTATCAAAGTTCTGTGATTACTAACATAATAATTACCTTGATAGATTGCATATTTGATCGATTTTGAGCATGTTGGCATTTTTCTTTGATGTCTTGGTACGCGCCTCGCCTTTTCTCTTCATTGATTATTCCTGTATGGCATTGAAAGTATAAATATAAATCTCGTTATTGATGAGAAAATATGAACTTGTAAAGATCACATACTCCCTCTGATTCAAATTAAAGAACTCAGATTTGTCTAGATGCAGATGTATCTAGTACTAAAACATGTCTAGATACATCCGAATCTAGACAAATCTGAGTCAATTATTTTGGATCAGAGGGAGTAGCTATTTAGATATATTTGAAAACACGGGCTGTTTGGCTTATTACCTTGTTCTTTTGTAGAGATCAATCTTTCAGACTTAATGAGTATGATCAAAGGTCTGGACAAGCAGCGTGGCAAACATGTACTTACCGTACAGGAATTATCTGCTGTGTGAATTTGGATCGTCCTCTCCTGGGATCTTGGTCCTCTTTTCTGCAAATCTTGTAGATCACGTCTTGATTTTAGAGAAGAGAAGAGATCCGAATTTTGTGGCGTAAAGTTGTATTATATAGTCAGTTCCCGAGTAAATTGCAACCCCTTTTATCTTTGGATAGGAAATCTCCTTTTAAAAGATTTTAGGTATCTCTCAAGACGTGTTGGACTCTTATAAGTCCTATATATTATTCTGTTTGCTGATTTTCCTTTTTCCACCTTCAGAAAATTAATTAATGCAATGCGTACATCAACATGTTTTAAATTTTTAAATATGTATGTGTATCTAATATTTAGACCTGTCGTACTTATATGTTGTTTGGATTAGTGCTATAATCTTAGAAATTCTTAGTTCTCGGTCAACTGCAAGTCGCCTCAGTCTGTTGCTTAGGTGCATAAAAAATCTTGGAAGAAACACTTAATCTATCTATTTTAAGGGGATCAAGATTCTCAAAGCGCGGCTGCAGAGATTCCATCCGCACCAGCATCGGCAACTGAAAATATTTGGAGAAGATGCTATGGTTCAGATATCCAGGAAGAGAACCTCTGCACGGGCAAGCAGCAGGTGAGTGCCTGCTTTTTCTTAATTGTTCCAGTTTGTGAATACATACATGTACTTAGCTGGTCCTGCCTTGCTACAAATGGACCAGCTTTTGGGTGTAGAGCAAGCATTAGCTACGCCTCAAAAAATTGCGGTATATGATTTGAAGCAATTTTTATCTGCATAACTAAAAAAAGATTACCGAGACTGTCAAGATTCTCAAAGCGCGTCTGCAGAGATTCCATCCGCACCAGCATCGGCAACTGAAAAGATTTGGAGAAGATGCTATGGTTTAGATATCCAGGGAGAGAACCTCTGCACGGGCAAGCAGCAGGTGAGTGCTTGCTTTTTCTTAATTGTTCCAGTTTGTCAATATGTACATGCACTTAGCTGGTCCTGCCTTGTTACAAATGGATCAGCTTTTGGGTGTGGAGCAAGCATTAGCTACACCTCAAAAAATTGCGGTATATGATTTGAAGCAATTTTTTATTTGTATAACTAAAAAAAAGATTACTGAGACTGTCTGTATGCACACAGATGGTAAAATTCATGCTCTCATAGAGCTTACAATAATCACTACTAATTATATATAGAGTAGTTGTTCGAATTTATACTAAAGCAAAAGATAACAGTAAACTTCCTATTTGAGTGATAAAGCTATTGTATTTGATCCTAGTATGTGAATCTATCGGGTGTTTTCCTAATCCTCTTTGGTCTATCCTCATTGAGAGTCAAGTCTACTATATTCTCCTTTTCTAAAGACACTTTTCTCTTGTTTTTGTTATCACTATTTTTCTTCCTTGCCGTCCTTGCAATTTCTTCATTCAACTCTTCGGCAGATTCATCCGTGATGATGCAATCACTGCTCTCATCATGGTTGTTCTTGTCTCTATCAAATTGAAAAACAAACAGTGCTACTGTGAAAACAAAGAAGTTCAACTACATGGTACATGTCAAAGTTGTACATGATCAATTACCTTTTTACACTTTTTACTTTGTTTCATACAGATCTCATCCTTCCGTTCTTCTTTAACCTGTAAGATAGAATAGCTTAGTAAGAGAATAGGATGGCATTTGATTTGTATTAAACTTAATATAATAAGTAACCACCTATTATTGATATTTCTCACTCTTAATACCTTTCTAAATTTCTTGATGGTATGTTTTTGTAGATGGTTTAAATTTTCCATGCAGTGAACATCATCAGTGACTCCAGCTTCTGTATTGGTTCCTCCATTTGTTTCAGTTTGTACCTGTAAGTTAGAATCCAATAATTTAGAATATAAGATAACTTTCGTATTAAGAATAATATACACTTTTTGAAGATTTGGAACTTAGTTAATGTGTATAGATTATGAACAATCTGAACAGAATACCTCGTCATCTAGAAGTTTATTTTGCATAGTAACTTTTTCCCTATTTCTTGATGAAACTTTTTTGTCTCCTTTTTACATATAACGTCTTGTCTCCTTTCCCCAATGTTATCCGAATTGTTTTTTAACTCCTGCATATTATTTTAATATCTTAACACAGAAATTTCTTGAGCTATAAAAAACAAAGCAATGTTAGTGTCAACTTTTAATCAAAAAATGGCTTACCTTGTTCTTCTGTTTTTCCCCCTTTTTAACCTTTGTGTGCTTCTTGAATGAAGATTTATTCACAGATGTATCTATATTTACGAACTCTTGATCTGAACCATCTATTATAATTAAATTTGCACTTGAAGTTTGACAATTGATTTGGTTATCTGTTGTTAATGTGTTTTTCTCATCTTCTTTCAACTCCTTCGAATCTGTCTCTGATGCTTCCTGCAATTTTTGGTGGTATATGACATAGAAAAAAGAGCTTAATGTTAATAGAAATAAGAATAAACATTATCATACCTCATAATCAGAAATTTGCATTTCTGGAATAGATTTCTTGCTCTTCTTGGAGCCAACCCTTGCCACTTTTCTGCTAGATCTCTTCCTTGATTTCTCTTCTTTTCCCTCTTGAGAAAAGCTTGACTCTTTCTACATTATATTGGGTAACATATTTATGCCACAACAAACTATGCATGTACTGATAAAAAGCCTTATACCTCGTCATGGTGATTACTTATGGAAGTAACCTTCATTTCATTTTTTAGGTCTTCTACTTTGTTTATTTTCACATGCATAGATTTTTTCAAATGATGTTTCTTCCGTCGTGGTATTGGAATAGAAATTTTCCTATGTAATAAAATGATAAAGCATAATACATTACGTGCAACCATATATTAGCATACCTGATTTTTTTGTTCATGCATAACAGAACTAATCGAGTTTCCACGTCCTTGATTGTCCAGTATGTCCTATAAAACATTTTCCATTGTGATTTTGTACGTCATTTGCCAAGAAAAGTAAATGAGAGGGGCATACCTTTTTAGCCTTTTCATTTGAATATTCCAGCTCTAGCTCGTTATTCGGCTCAAAGGTGTAATTCACTTTATAATTTTCCATGCACTCTTGCAGATTCCTTGAATTTAATTTCAAACGGAATATGAGTGTTCTTCCACAAAGGTTGGTAATAACTTTTGGGATAGTCGATAATCCATCTTGCTCTAGCAGGGTAGCAACTGACATATTTCCCAAAAGTCTTTGTGCCACCTCATTGAATATTGCACATGTTGTTGTTCCTGTGTCGTCACTTATCCTTATATTGATTATGTACCTAATATGATACTTTAGTGTTAATAGGTACCTCATAGTAGGATTTTTTGGTAATGAAATAGAATATGGAGTACTCTCACCGTAGATCTGCACTTTCTGCTATTTTGTTACATGATTTGCAAACAAAGTTATTTGAGTTCTTTTTTGCCGCACAATAGCAATGAATACATGCCATGTACCACCAACCTCTATCTGATATAATCTCATCAATTGTTGCTTTTGTTGTGCATATATATTCCTAATTTAAGTAAAAAGCAAAAGGTTAATAATGTAACAAAAAATATGTGAAACATACTTGAAATTAAGGGTATGAACTGACATTTGTTTTCACATCACTGTACCGCAATTCTGTGATCTCCTTTAAGGTTTTTCTGTTGTAGAACATCCGTTGTTCTATTGTTCCTTGTGTGCTTGCGTCAACTTCGACCATTGTTGGGAAGGTATCCACTGTACCATGCCTGTATATTAATGGTAACAACATCAAAATGCACTCATACATAAAAAGTGTCTATACTATTGCATTAATTTATATATCATACCTGTTGATGATTTCTTTTGTCTCTAGAATTTCCATGTCTAAATAGACCTTTGATGCATTTTTTGTTCGTAATGATAATCCTGGTTATAAATGAATCAGTACAATCATATTATGCAAAATAAAAGAGACTAAAATTCTCACCATAGAAATCTTTGACCATATTTGAAGTGACAATCACTATTGTTTGTTTGCCCAAGATATTCTCGTTCACCATATCTGCTAAATTGTCCCCCCATAAAGAGACCTTGATTTTCTCACCACCTCAGAAATTTAATCATGTAAAAGTAAATACAAATTATATGAGAACTAAAATCATAAAAAGGCGCTAAATATTGCTATAGCTTACTGGCTTACTCTAACAAAAGGATTTCAATTTCACGGATTTTTGCAGTTCGCTCCTTTGAGGTGTTTTTGGCTATTGTTTTTTGTTGTATTGGTTTTATCCCTTTAAGCAGGCCAATAACATCTGCATAAAGAAGTATAAATATTACTTAATTGATATATAGTTTTTTATTTGCATGAAGGATGTACATACCTGAGCATTGTGCATCATTACTTTCCCTACTCCATAAGGTAGTACTGTCAGCGAACTCAAAGTAATATTCCAGAAAGTTCTGTGATTCTTCTAGAACTTTCTTTACTGTTGTATCCGAAATAAAAATAATTTTTAAATTGTTCTTCAAAGGCCTATACTTGTCATATTCCCAAACATTGAAGTTCTTCAATATGTAGATGGAGTTTTCCTTAAACTTTGACTTAAACTTGCTGATCAGTTTAGTTCCAATAGAAGCATGGATTGTATTGCCCTATGTACAAATAATATATTAGTAGAATGCAAAATATGGAACACTGTTCAAATTATGCACATCTAATATTTGTACCTTCTTATCTGCTAAAATCATATCAGAACTAATAGCTTCATTAGTCGATAGGTTAATTGAATCCCAAAGTCTTAAAACCTTGACCTTGATTGTCCATGACTCGTTTCTTGTAGACAATGCACTTAGGAGTGTAGGTTTCATGTCTGTCAACACAAGGGAAATAGAAGAGCAAACATTAACATATAAAATTATACATGGATTATGATATTTATTACTGTCATAGAGAATATTTATAAGAGCTTAGGTCTAGGACTTATGTGTTTGTTCATTGCAAGGAGAAGGGGACAGAAAATTTTGAGCATATTGATGGAAGTTTACACATATTGACCATGATGTCACACCATCTAGCTAGTTGTAGTTGATTAAATTGATAAACAATAAGATCAAAAGACAATAATCTCTACTATCTAAAAAGTACAAAGCTGTTACGTTTTCTGCCAAGGATCCACTACGTCTTGGTCCATCGTCGCGCTCCCGCCCATGCGCACGCAGTCGTCTCCTAATTTAGCTCCCGCACCAACTGGCTAATTTAAAGCACGCACGCATTCATAGGCATGAATCCCGAAAAGCAATTCTTTCATAACCCCTGTCTTGCGACCAACAAATCACTCTCTCTATCGTCTCCTCCTCCTTCCATTTCATCAAGATGGTGTGTCGGGGACGTAGGAGCTCCTTCGTCGTTCCGCGCTGAATCCTGACTTTCCACCGCCGCTGGACCGTGCAGGATCCCACATGTCCGCCGCCGCTTGCCCCCTCGCTGGAGAGTACTCCGACTCCGCCCGAGCTCGACCAGGACAGGAGCTCACCCGACCGAGCGATAATCCCATGACCTCGGCGGGGTATCAAATTCCTCCTACACGTGTTATTCTAACTATAATTCTCTTCTTCTGATCTTAGTTTGTTTTGTGCTTGCTAGGTGCTTGATGAAATTCCAATATGAAATGTGCGTTCATGGAGAACCCCTTCCTCACTCACTGTCGGCTCCCGCCCTGTTGTGCGGCCGGGTTCCCAATCAGATGCAGACGCACGCGTGGAGCCCCTTCACCCCCAATCATATGATGAAGTAGATGATGAAGTGTCTATTTACACAACGGACACGTGCAAGTATCTTCCGCTCCACTCAGACAGGCTGAAGCCTGGATCATTTGGCCTTTTATATTCCAACTAGCATTTGGATTTGCTGTTGAGAGTGCCTGTAGCCCTTGAGTTCTATAGCATGAAGGATGAGATGATCCATATGAACCTGAACAACTCAGAAGTAATTGTGGTGAGGGACATGTGCTTTCTCGGTTCTCCTAGGTGGTGTTGGGATAAGCAATCGACTTTACCTCGACTGGCAAGATGATTGGAAGCAGTTCAGGAAGGAGACCGCGACCCGGTGCCGCCTGCTTGCCAAGCCTTCCGCCGTTGATAAGGTCGAAACTGAACACATGGGCGAGGTTCTATAGAACAGCGCCAAGGGGAGAGAGTTCATGGAGCGGGTCTGCTGATACCCCGAGGCTAAGGCCGTCGATGCCGCGTCTTCCTCCATCTGAACTTGGTCTGGTATACACCTTATCTCTTAATTGTTTTGAATCCAGTAGAGTCAAAGGCTTCGCTTGATCTGTAATTTCTTTCCATTAGTCACTTGTTAATTTTTGCCACAAATACTTGTGCAACTAATCACAAAATTAGTTGCACGAAATTAGAAGTTACTTTCATGCCTAATCAACATATGATTATGGTTTTATTCGTGTACTCTAGATATAGTATATAGGTCCAATATGAGAATCTAAGAACAATAAGAAAAGAAAGAACATGTTCCGATCTATTCAAATCAGTTGTACGTCATTATTAATACTAATGAAATAAATTTGCATCTCCACAAATTGTGCTGTGTGCAGACTGATACTATGAATCAAGGCTTTGTTCTTTTTGTCCCTTTGTTTTGTATATGATCTGAATTTTGAATGAATATAATATGTGGAGTAATTTAACTCTCTTTTTCTTTCCTTTCTTTTGAAATCTAGGTACCTAATTTTGTAAGGAGATGGGTCATGCGAGAACGACCTCGGCACCTGGCCCAAGATCCTTGACCTCAGCCTGTAACAAACATACCTACAAGCCTCATTCATTTATTTCAAAATCTAGCTCATCATATCATTGTATCTATGAAATTTAGCCCCATAGGTAGAAATTAATCATTTTCTATCTATGTAAACAATAATTTTCAACTCAACAAAGAGTACTATATTAGATGATAGGAATAGCTAGGTGAAATCCTTCTTACAGTCTCTCTAAAAATCATAGGTACATTCTGGAGGGAAAATATCACGAGTTCTACATGTGGAAGTGACAGAGAAGAAGGGGCGGAGTACGACGGCTTAGATCAATTCAGGTGGGCTTTATGACGGTTGCCTTGCTAGCGTCGTTTCCCATCCCAAAGAAGTGTGTTATCATTAACCGCACTATAAATGCACATCATTAGAAACTATCTCCTGAGTTTGTGCTATTATTTCACTCCTCCGAGGAAGAGATGGAAAGGCTTAGGACACAATCAGGTTAAATGCCCTTATGTTTATTTGCTGGATTTTGTTTGACGCGGTCTCTTCATTTTTTCTAACATTGTTTTCTTTTTTTATCAACTTGAGGCAATAAGTGGCGATAACACTTAGGCTATCAAGAAAAGGTTCAAAGTTCATGTACAATCCAATTTGCTTGTCATTCGGTACTATGACTCAAAGGGCAAGGTTCAGAAGGTATTCATTATTAGGCAAAAGGATATAACACGCTTTTGAACAAAAGTTTTTTTTCACAGCCTCACATAGTGAGTAGAGACTTATCATGATGTAAGATAGCCACACATCAGCTTTAAGACTACGGGTGAAAGATTAAAAAAAATAGAATCCAACTTTCCTGTAGTTGAGTAATATACTCGAAACGCGGAGTTAAGACATGTTCAAGGCTTGGGATTTTGTTCTGACATGGATGGGCATTTTTTAATGCTTAGAATCACAAGGGCGGTGCTTTTTTTATGCCTGGGATTTTATTCTGACATGTTCAACATCCAAACAAGCAGACTTATTGCTTGAATAACACTTCAATTAACCATGTCACATGTTCACACTCTAAGTAGCGCGCACTTCTTATTATCACGGGATATTGTCTATTTTGTGAAAGTGAAGAGGTGAGGTTCTTCCACATATCAGCCTCGAGCATTTGCTCAGGTATATTTTCTAAATATATGTCTAATTTACATTTTTTGTTACACGTTCTGAATTAGTTGATGACCTCATTATTTTCACAAAGATTCCTTTTGAGAAGAATCTAACACCACACGTGTGCTATAGACAGTAAGCCTGGACCGACTAACACTTCCAATTCTATGAAAATACAGTTCTCTCTTTCCTCTTCTAAGCATACGGTTAAATTTGCACTATTGAGACTGTTGTCTTAGTCTGTTTTTGCATAGCAGCAGTCCATACAAATTAACTTATATTTATCTGTACATGCTGATTTTGCTTTTCTTTTTCCTCTGATTTGCAGGACTACATTTATATGAATTTCCATTTTGCGAATCTGACATGTTTTGGCAGCTAAATATTTGATTTGGGTGTGTTTTATAAAGTGCATGTTTCCACAATTTTTTTTAGTTTGCTTAATTTCTGTAGTTTGATTTTGTCATTATTGTATTGACTGATAGACTTATGTTTATCATCTGGTAGTAGGTGGATGCAATTTTATGAAGGAAGATTGCTAAAGAGACTGATAAGGAACTAGAAGTATTTGTTGATCTACTCAAGCGTGCCAGAGCATTGCCTCTGGACTGTAAGCCTACTAAAAGTTCATGGTTGATGGATGAGAACATGAAACAAAAAATCGAGTCTCTTCAGGCATACACAATTGATGCATGTATCGACACACAATAAAGAATGGCAGGAAATATGCTATCCGATTGACACTCCATTATATGTTTACTTTTTTAATATTAATATGGTATCATGCTTTGTCAAGTCAAATATTTTACTTTGCCTTTGTGGTGACGCTTGTGTACATGGTTGTTAATGTGATGGCAGATTCTCAGGCTTCTCATAAATGTTGGGTACTTCCCTGTGCACGTCAATCTTGATCTGTTCATGTATGATGTTCAACCCATATATACTAAGGAAGTCTTGTCTGCTGCTGAGGAGCTTCTAGCATATTGCCCTCATTCAGATAAGGTATATTTAGTTACTCTAGAAATCTTACCACATATGTGTGTATATATGTATCCACTCAATATATCTGCCATTACTCTTTCAACATATCAGGAAGGATCTTTCAAGTTTGAGAGTGTATGCAATTGATGTGGATGAGGATGATGAAGTATGTTTCTATTATTGTTACCTAAACACCTTCCACAAGAGACTGCATACTATAAATCCGCTCATCACGAACAAATCAGTTGAACACTTCATTTTTTTGGTAACTCAGCTTGATGATGCACTAAGTGCAACTAGACTACCTGATGGTAGGATAAAAGTCTGGATACATGTAGCTGGCCCAACATGCTTTCTTCAACCCTAGAGCATCATTGACTGGTTATTGTTGCATCTCATGCTCAACAGTTCTAACTTTTCTATCAATAACATTGTTGTATCTGGATGTGGCAGTTATGAGCTATGGACTAACCCAGCTAAACCTTGGCAAGGGCTTCCCCTGCCGATCGATAGCAGAGCTCGATCCTTATTCAACGCATCAGTCATTTCAACCTTGGTGATGGTGAGAAGTTGAAGCTCTGGACTGATCCATCGTTTTAGGGAAACAACATATGTGATCGAGACCCTGATCTATTTGTTTTTTGCAATAGGCGCAAGCTCAGTCCAAGAAGCACTCTCAGACAGGATTTATGGGAACTTATGGGTCATATCCAACTAGATCCTGATATGCAAGATTTAGTAACATGGTGATGGACAAAGGATGGAGTTTTCACGTTGCGTCAGCATATGCAATTTAGTTTGAAGGAGACATGTTTTTGGGTACCAATAAGCTGATCTGAAAGTCAGAAGCGACTCTATGATGCAATATTTTATCTTGGCTTGCCGTTGCTAGGGAAGTGTCTGGTGGCTGATAATTTACAGGAAAGGAATTGCTTGTGCAACCCTATTTGCTCACTCTGTAAAGTTGTACCTGAAACTGATGTTCATCTCCTCGCTAATTTCTCTTTCACAAATTTGCTCTGGAGGACTATTGTCACTTGCCAAACACAGGGGCCGCGGGCAATGTGTCATCGCTGGCTGATTGGTGGCTCAGAACTTCAACTCAAGTCCCAGCTCAGCACCACAGAGGATGGAGTTCCATTGTGCAACTTAAGTAGTGTTACATAACACTGATTCTAAAACACTTCTTAATTATCTGGTGGATAACATGGAAAGAAAGGAACGGAGGATTTTTCAGCGTCGCGCATCGCCGCCGCTAGCTCAATTCAGATACCCTCACACTCTGGAACCAGGCCAGACGAACCAAAACGCTTCTACTCATAGGAAGACCACGTGAACCTAACAGAGTCTCTTGCAAGTTGCTCGCCATTTGTCATCCGAACCGGTTGGCCTGTTGTTGCAACATTGTGTTTAGCTGCTTTCTTTTTCTTTGTTTTGTTCCAGTTCAACTGTGGTTCGGATCCCCTCCGAACATGTTACTCTCTCCATAAGCAATGAAAAGTTACGCTGTCAACACTTTCATAAAAAATAGCATTGTTATTATTCGCAAAAAGGAGTTGGATGGGTCGCAGAGGGGAGGGCTTCACCAGAGGAAGGTATGTGGTTGACCTCATATTTGCAAGTGCCGGTGAGTATAGATGATAAGTGAAGGGATTCACGCTAGCTCCCTCGTGTCATTAGTGATATTCTCCATCTCCATAGTCCGCTCTTACCCTATACCACTCTGTCGTCGTGAGCTCAAGAGCTAGCAGTAAGGAAGGATAGACATTCAAGATGGTGTGTTTGTTTACTAGAGTATGAGTGGAGAAGCTGTCTGCATGAAAAATCAAACATGTCATACAGGAGAGACAAATGAGGGAGGCGTCGTTTTAATTAATTCGTCATGATAAATTGTAAATGACCCTTTTCGTACTCTCTCTGTCTTGAAATATATTGTCGGAGATTTGCCTAAATTTGTATGCATCTATGCACTAAACGTATAGATACAAATGAATTTAGGCAAATTTCTGACATCAATTTCAAAATGAAGAGAGTAGCAAAACTCATATATCTTACTATATGTAATCGTAAAACATGAGAGCCCGTGCAACGCACGGGCATTTTACTATACTATTAAAAAGATTGGGAACGTTCGTCATCTAGCCAAATTTTCCGTCTGTCTTGATTTTACCCTTTTGCCCCTGTTAGTTTGAAGTATGTACCCACTCCTGCCACCGCCAAGTGAAACCTGAAACTCACCTCCTTCTCCTCTACCCGCGCCCCGTGCCGCCACCGGCGTCTGGCCGTGTCGTTCGCCCCTTCTCCTCCCCGCACGTCTCCCTCTCCCGAGCTATGCCTCCTCTCCGGCCGCCGCTCGCCGCCACCATCTCCTCCCCGAGCCATGTCGCCTTCCTCGCAGGCCTCCTCCCTTGATTGTGAGCTCTGCGCGCCCCGCCGCCCGCGTCCGGCCGCCGTCCCCGACCCTCTCTTTCTTGGTTCCCGAGCAATGAGCCCTCCCTCAAATCAAAATCCCTAGCGACCCCCGTCCTCCAGTGCAGTCGTGCGGCCAACAAAACCTGAGAGGAGGATCCACACATGCCTCCTCCCCTGCTCCCTTACTTCGCTGGAATGGCATCCGTCGGTGACGCAGCCGGAGTTGTCGGTAAGCCTTAGATCTTCCCAACCTCTCCTGCTACCTTGCCCTTCCCGTCAGCGGCCAAGGCCCAAATCCGCCCGTGTGTGATGGATGCGATGCTTCAGCAGGTTGAACCAGTCGCGGATTTGTTTGCTGGTTCGGTGGATCTCCCGTCCGTCAACTCATGGCTCGAATCGAGTCTTCTTCGGCTCAAACGCTTGCTTGAGAGTTTTTCCCGTGTTGACGGCCGCAGGAATCATCAAATTTCGGATTTTGTCGGAACACAGTCCGTCTCGCTTGCCAATTTCACCGGAACTCAGTACATCCGTGCTCCACCAAAGGTACAAGTATGCGATCACGGTTTTCCCTAATTTTTCTTATTTCTACTGATGTAATTAAGCTTTTGTTCATATGTCCTTCCCATCTGATTGTGCGATGCCCTCTGAGTTGAGGCAATTTTGCTTGTGTCTAAACTGATGCACCGTCAGCATCAGTAATTTACAGGTCCATTACATGAGTAATTTGCATGATACTAACTAAAAGATAAGCTAGAAAAGTTATAGGCAATATGAGCATTAGTATCGTTCGCAAAAAAAATGAGCATTAGTATGTTATATATACTAATGTGAGCGCCGGAGAGAGGCGCGCAGATGTGCTATGTCGCTACCGGGTAGAGGGGATCGGGCAGGCGTGGGACCAAGCCGGCGCTCGGGTGGCCGGGTGAGCGGGGCAAAAGTCTGTTCGTCTCTCTCCGGTCGCCGTGGTTCGGCTGGGATGCTCCAGCTCCTCGCTGTCTGCGCTCAGCCGGCTTCTCAAGTTCACCTCGCTTATTCTTGATCCCGCACTCCGCAGTGACGTGCGACGGTATCCTGGCGTTTCACGGCTCCAACCAATCGACGCCAGGGGCGAAGGACAATTTTGTCCTCTCAGCGATGGAGCTCCACCAGACGAACATCGTGACGAGTCCGACGGGCAGCCGCCACGACATCAACTTCCCCGGCAGCAAATTGAAGAGATGAATTAGAGATTCCATGGTCGTGCTTTCTACTGCTTTACTCATCTGCCACCTGTTTGAGGTAATGCTTAAGTGCTACACTTCTATTTTTTTTTATCAAACACTTCTATTTGTTAAACTTGCTTATATGTGTCGGGATCAAATTCAGTTTACCTGGTCTCAGTTACAAGATTTCCTTCTCGGCTGTATACATGGGCTTTTTGGTTGGTACCACTTTATGTTTGCTATCCACACTTGCAAAAAAAAATCTCGGTGCTAGAGATTTAAGTTAAGTGATAACAGTATGGTGATATGCTCGGTCAGCATGGTGAAATATTTTGTTTTAAATGGAAGGCCGTATCCTAGCTTTATATATAAAGAGAAAATCAGTCATACAACTGCACGAAATAGGCTTATGAGTCACCACATTACAAACCATGCCTCAGGGCCAAATGTCTAGAAAAGCATAGCTCTCTGAATTTTGTAACTACAATCGGCACCAATGTTTTACTGCCTGGATGTTTCTGTAGATGGCAAAATGGCAAATGTTTGATCTTGTGTTTCGGTGAAAGTTTTTGATCTATACACCAGGCTAAGCTTGGGGATATGCCGATTTAAATCCAACTGAGTTTTCTGTAACCTTTCAATTTGTATTTAATTATATGACTTGCATAAGCAGAAAAATTGCAATCCACTTTTCATATGCATGCATGCTTGCTCGTCGATGTTTCTTTGTTTTGCTTGCAGGCGTGCTTCTTTTTTTTCTATAAATTGTCGTTATTTTATTTCATAGATTGGCTAAGAAGTTTTCTAGCACCCGCGGGCATGATCAGAGGTGAGCGCACCTTCCACCTTTTCTGATGTTTGTTGTTGGTCCAATCATGACAGGGAAACATTTACTGGTCCATTGTGACGGTGGATTACTATGTTATTGATTCCATTCAACCTGTGGAAGATAGTTTGCCTTGGTTTTTTCTTAGCACCATTATTATTAGCATGTTGATTAAAGGCAGTAGCAATGCAGGGCATTCAACTAGAGGGGCAGGAGGAACCGGCGCTCAGCATCCAACCGACGGGGACGCAGTACCCCGGCGGGCAGGGGTAGTTCGAGGCGCAAAGCGCCTCCGCCTCCCCGGGGGTTAGTGGTACGGTGGAAGCCATGGGAAAGAGTGATGCGATTGCAGATATGAGTCTAGAGATGTGCAATGACAATGGAGGCCAATCCTACATATATATAGTGAGAAATGGCGGGAAGAAAACTGGTGGGAAGAACTGACGGAAAGAACTGGCGAGAAGAAAAATGGCGAAAAGAATTGTCAGATTCCAAAGTATATAAAAGATGCTAAATTTAAATATCCAAACAATTCAAAAATGTGAATACAAAATAAAATATGATATTAATCATGACAGAATAAGATTAATTAGCATACGCATCTATATCTATACCTAATAATAAAACACGAAGTGTTTCTTCCGGTCCAACACTTTTTTAGATCGTTTTGTCCTTCCACCAAACCATGTATTATATATATATACAACCAATAAAGCACGAAGTGTTTCTCCCGGTCCAAAATTTTTTAGATCGTTTTGTCCTCTCACCAAACCATGTATTACAACCAACGCCATTTGTAAGTCAAAAAAACTGCGCTTTCGTCTGTCGCCATGTGCGCCTTCCTACTAGGATTTTTAGTTTGGTACATCCGATTGTTTTCCTACTTTGAGAGTCCATGTTCCGCAAGGCTAACAGATTTTTAGTTTGGTGCATCCGATTGTTTTCCTACTTTGAGAGTCCATGTTCTGAAAGGCTAACAGTTCTCGTCAAATTCTGAGCGTCAAAGAAACCAGATGAGATCCGAGCATGCCTACCTTAACATATCGGAACAGTCTATATCTAATCTCTACTATATAATTTTGCTTGAGGTGGTTTTCGTCGGCCAGATTTTTGTACGTCGCCTCCTGTGTCTGAAACCGATCGGGGCAAGAAAAAACCAAAGCTAGGCGAGATTGAAGGAAAGAACGTCTCTGACGAAACTCATGCCTTCGTGACTCCTGAAACCCGACCAGGCGAGAACCACGGTCCATTGCAGGTAGTTGTTCAGGACAGTGGTGTGGCGATGGAGGTGTCCACGCGGTGGAGGTCGACATGCGGCGTGTCCAGGTGATAGGGCTGCAGCGTGCGGCCATGTTCTTGCCCGGAATCTAGCCGGTCTCGGACGGGAATCGACGGGAAAAGCGGAGGGAAAGGCCTGACCGCGATGAATTGGTCTGGGGCGGCGCCGGCTTGCGGGAATTTTATGGCGACGGAGGTGATGTCTACGGGAGGAGATAGAGAAGGTCGGGCCGCCGCCTGGTGTGTGCTTCTGATGAGATTGTGGTTGGGATTTTATTGACCTGTGCCGAAAATTCTGCCAAACCACGAGGAGATGCCAGTCGAATATTTTTTATGAGGAATTTTTAATTCAGATATAGTAAGGTGCGGGAGGCTCAGCACTACATTGCTGCGCCATGCGAGATTTCCGGAGACGCAGTCGGGCACTCTCGCCAAAAGTACGGTCGGTTGTTTTCGTACTGAACCACAAGCACATGAGCTTCCAGCCTTTCACGACTTCCATGATAAATAAAGACCCTTCATTGTTGAGCCAGCATCTGACTTCCATGACAAAGGCGTCATGAGCACAACATCTGTTCGGGCTGTTGATCCGTTCTTCGCCGCGTCACCGACCCCACCCTCCCATGGCGCCGGCTATTCCATTCTTCGCGGGGCCCTAGAACCCAGCGTAAGTGGGCAATAGAAAGAACTATGGCCGTGTTGCCGTGTTGGTTCTCCTTGGTATTTCTTGAACGCACACAGGCACAGGATTCTGGAGCGGTTTCAGTTTATTTCTTGTTCGTTGTTGTGATACGAGAACCTGCCAATCCTTTCACATCCAATGCGATCCGATTCTCATCTCCGGAAAAACAACCTCACTCGATCTACCAGCAGAGGTGCAAGCAAAGCCCTTTGGGTGGAGTTAGGATAGAGGTACTCTAGAAAATTCAGAACAACATATTTAACAAAATCAGAACATTAGTTAAACGTTAGGAACAAAACACACGGGAGCTTAATGTCAATAATTCAGGCAAATTGGTTTGTAATGTGCAGGTTGCATCCACAAATTCATCCTTAACATTGATGTTAATGATTCAGACAAACGAGAATAATCACCAATTAGTTTGATAAATACGACAACAACATCTTTTCATTCATCAATGAAACACAACAGCAATTTTTATTATTAAGTTCGGAAGACTGTGGTACGTCCCTTTGTATGTCGTCCGCATATTTCATTTTAGGCGATGACAATCATTAATTAACGAACCGTGGCAACGCACGGGCATTCAGCAAGTATTATAAAAGAGAAAAGGAAATTTACCTGTTATACAAGGATCATGTTATTTATTACTATTAGAGAGAATATATATAAGAGTTTAGATTTAAGATTTATGTGTTTCGTTCATTGCCTAGATCCGATGAGAAAAGGAGATGGCAATAGCAATTTTTTCCATACTTTATTACCTTTGATTTGAAGATAGAAAAGAAGATCCATCTTGATATTTAGATCGATAAACAGTAAGATGAAAAGAGAAAGAAAATTTACCAGTTCTCTGGAAATTACGGTCTTGGGGTGATGGATGCTAGATCTTGACGCTGATCTGGAAGCAGGGAATTGTGATCTGTAAGCAGGGAAGAAATTTGTGGGATACGTGCAAGAGCTTTTAAGAAATCTTTGGGATATGTAGCTTGTATTTAGATTGATAAACGTGTACGTGAAAAAGAGAAAGGAAATTTACCGGATCTCTCAGAAGTACGGTCTTGGTATGGGATACGTGAAAGAGCTTTTAAGAGATTTTAAACGTGTAACTCGTGTAGGAAAGGGACTCTATTTACTTGTATATTTTCTTGTTGCTCACGTGATGCTGAGGGCTCAGCTGATGTTGACGCTGGAGACCATCTCACGTGATGTTGACGCTGGAGACGTGTTGGAGTCGAGGCTAGAGACGTGTTGGAGTCTGACGCTGGAGACCATCTCACGTGATGTTGAGGCTGGAGACGTGTTGGAGTCGAGGCTGGAGACATATTGGAGTCGAGAGAAGTCGTACCTATTGGAATCCGTGTTGTACGTAATGCTAATTAAATCATAGCTATTAGTAATAGATCTAATGGTTAATATATTTTAGATGATGTGGATCAACGTGGTGCCTCGAAACACAACCTTATATTACTTTTAGTACATAATAGATTCCTAGACTGAGAACATGGTAAAGAGGGCTATATTGGTCTTGAATGCCAATTAAATTATGAAATTATTATATATTTATGACTGCTCGGAGATATAAGATTTGTAGTGGTTTTGCTGGTCCCCAAACAGTCTATATAACACATATGTTAAATTCTGCCAGTTACGACCGTCATGTCCCATGTCCCATGACGGCAATAGACTGCAGAGCTTCACAATACTTCCACTGAAACCAAACGGTCGGAAAAATATGGATGCGTGCGATCGGAATCCATCCGATTTAGCAAACTCCAAGCATGTCGTCCATTTGATCTAGAAACCAAACGACTGACTTCACCATGAGACTAAAGCTATGTCAGACTGCAGAGCTTCGCAATACTTCCTCTGAAACTAAAAGGTCAGAAAAATATGGATGCGCGCGACCGAAATCCATCTATCTAGCAAACTCCAAGCATGTCGTTCATTTGGAGTTCGTCAACGGAGCACTCCGGAACTCGGCACTCCGGCCAGATCACTGACGACATGCGACAACCAGAACATCATCATGACTTGAGAGGGACCTAACACACATAGCTCCAGTTAGAAAAAAATAAGGCATGCCTTTTCATACTTAACTGAGTTATAAGGAGATTTTGTAGTAATGCCCATGATTAGCTGCTCCCGTGTCACAATCTTACCACCAAGCCCAGAGCAATATGAATTTCTTCTTTCAAACTAAAACGCAGTTTATGCTAACGATAGAAACATAAAACCATCAAGAAATATTAGTTTAATTTAGGAGAATATAGATTAGTCCATTTTTATGTCCGACTACTAAGGTAGCAACGTATGAGTGAGACAGTACTACAAAACCATGTAGATTAATGCAAATGAAGTACAAAGAATGCCTAGATTTACCTCTAGACATAACAAAGTCAATGAGATGGATTGGTGTTTTGTACCCCCTATAGTGTGTTCCTGTATCTCTTGTCGAGCCGATCAGGGCCGGACATGTAAAAGATAGCCTCAATGGATATTTCTCTAATAAATGATGTTGGCATAAACATGGTTTTGCTTGTGATTGTTGGAATTATGCCCTAGAGGCAATAATAAAGATGTTATTATTATAATTCTTGTTCATGATAAAGTTTATATTCCATGCTAGAATTGTATTAAGCGGAAACTTTAATACTTGTGTGGTTTGTGAACAACACCGTGTCCCTAGTACGCCTCTATGGACTAGCTCATTGATCAATGATGGTTAAGGTTTCCTAACCATAGACATGAGTTGTCGATTGATAATGAGATCATATCATTGGGAGAATGATATGGTGGACAGACCCAAACTAAGCAAAGCTATTAGATCGTTTCATCGTGTTCGTCTTTGCGAAGCTTTTCTCATGTCAAATATTGTATTCCTTAGACCATGAGATAATACAACTCCCTGGTATCGGAAGAAAGCTTTGAGGTCATCAAACGTCATCCTATGAGAGGGTGATCATAAAGGTGTCTCTCAGGTGATCGGAAAGTATCTGTTGGGTTGTATGTATCGAGATGGAATTTGTCCCTCCCAAGTCGGAGAGATATACTTCGGGCCCACTCGGTAATCGATATCAACACCGCTTGCAAGCATGTGGTTAAGGAGTTAATCACAAAGTGATATCGGATTACGGAACGAGTAAAGTACTTGCTGTGAACGAGATTGAACTAGGTATGACGATACCGACGATCGAATCTCGGGCAAGTAAAATATCGCGAGACGAAGGGAATATATATATGGGATTGATTGAATCCTGGCATCGTGGTTCATCCGATATGATCATCGATGAATGTGTGGGAGTCAATATGGGTGCCCAGACCCCGCTGTTGATTATTGATAGAAGATCATGTCTGCATATTCTCGAACCCGCAGGGTCACACACTTAACGTGTCTCGACGCTAGGATAGATTGGATACTTGGTTTATGAATTTTTGTTCGGAGTCTCGGATGGGATCCGGGACATCACGAGAGGTTCCGGAGTGGTCCGGAGAATAAGATTCATATAAGGCAGTGCAGTTTTTGGAGTTCGGAATTGTTCCGGGTTAATCGGTATTGTACCGGAAGCTTCTAGAACCTTCCGGAAGGGGACCAACGTGGCCCCACCTTCCGGGGGGGGGGGGCATGGGCCTATGAGGGAGTGTCCTGGCCGCATTGGGCTAGGGGCACAAGGCCCCATAGGGCCCAGCCGATCCTAGATAAGTTTAAACTCGTTTAAACTAGAGATAGGGTTTCTAGATAAGGGAGAGTTTAAATCGTTTAAACTAGAGATAGGCTTGGAGGATGGGCAAGGGCTGGCCGCACCCCCCCTCTATATATAGAGGGCTGGTGCGCCCCCTCCCATACACACACCTTCCTTCAAAACCCTAGTTGCCCTGCTGCCCTCCTCTCTCCCTCCCGACTGTTTGTAGGCGAAGCCCTGCTGCAGAAATTCTCCACCATATACACCACGCCGTCGTGTTGTAGATCCAATCTATCTCTCCACCCTACTTGCTGGTCCGAGGAAGGAGGAGACGTCGAGGTGCTGCACGTGTGCATCTCACGGAGGCACCGCCACTTGTGGTGCTAGATCGGATCGGATCGCGAGGAGGAGAAGCGAGTACGACTACATCACCCACGTTCCGACGAACGTTCCACTGTGCGAATCTTCAAGGGTATGAAGATCTAATCCAATCTCTCTCGTTGTTTGCATCTCCTAGATTAGATCTTGGCTTTCCCTCTGTTCGCTTCCGTAGAAAATTTTGATTTACTATGCTGCGAAACCCTTCAGTGGTATCAGAGCTAGATCTATGCGTAGATGTGATTCACGAGTAGAACGCGACATGGTTGTTGCGGGCGTTGATGTTTTCTGTTGCAAGCCTCTTGTTTGTGTTCTTCTTATGACGCGGGATAGTGAGATTGAAGCGGTCCAGGCCAACCTTACGCGACGTCGTTCGCGAGACCGGCTCCGCACTTGACGTGTGGCTTGTACCACACATGCGGCTGGTGGATGTCAGTTTCTCTCACTATAGTTGTCATGGGATTAACACCGGAGTTTGGCAACCATAATATCACCGTTGTGGCTTTCCGTAGGTAAGAATCGTTCTTAGCATCTACTCCCATAAGCCACGTAAAACATGCAACAACAAAGTAGAGGCGTCTAACTTGTTTTTGCAGGGAGTGTTTTCTGTGATATGGTATGGCCCAAGATGTGATGTGTACATTGTATGCGATGATCATGTTTTGTAATGTTTCACGACTTGCATGTCGATGAGTACACAACCGGCAGGAGCCATATGGTTGTCTTTATAATTGTGTATGACCTGCGAGTCAACTTCTTATACGCCATGTAATAGCTTTACTTTATCGCTAAGTAGTTAGCAATAGTTGTAGTTGCTATTCGTGGTGGAGGCAATCATGGTGGAGTGATGGAGATCATGCCGGAACGCACAAGATGGAGATCATTGCGTGAAGATTGGCTATACCATGTCACATAAAGTTATATGCATGTGATGTTTATCCTTTTATGTATCTTATTATGCTTGGATCACGACGGTAGCATTATAAGATGATTCCTCACTTAAAGATCAAGATAAAACTGTGTTCTCCCCATGTATGCACCGTTGCGAAAGTTCGTCGTGTCCAAGCATCACGTGATGATCGGGTGTTATAGACTCTACGCTCACATACAACGGGTGCAAGCCAGTTTTGCACACGCGGAAATAGTTGGGTCTAACTTGACGAGCCTAGCATGTACAGACATGGCCTCGGAACACATGAACCGAAAGGTTAAGCATGAGTCATATGAATGATATGATCGACACTTCGTTGTCCACCATTGAAGCCACATCTCTTCTCGTGATGATCGGATTAGGTGTGGTGAATTTGGATCATGTTCACTAAACAACTTGAGGGATGTTGAATTTAGTGGGAGTTCATCTAGTAATTTGATTAAGTTGAACTATTTATCATGAACGTAGTCTAAATTGTACTTGCAAATACTGTAGATCACATGGCCAAGTCCAACTTCAACTTCAACGTTTTTGTTGAGAAAGAAAAGCTTAGAAACAATGGGTCTAACTTCACCAATTGGTTCCGCAATCTAAGAATCATTCTCTCTGGCGGTCAAAAGGACTATGTCCTTGAGAAAGCGTTAGGTAACCCCCCTGCTGCAACTGCGCCGGCTGATGAGAAAGTTGTCTATCAGTCGCGCAAAGATGATTATGGTGTGATTAAGAGCACCATGTTGTTTGCTATGGAACCGGAACTTCAAAATCGTTTTGAAAACTATCCCGGGCCCTTTGAGATTCTCGAGGAGCTGAAAACCATGTTTCAGACTCAGGCCCGTTCTGAGAGATATGAGATCTCTGAGAAGTTCTTTAACTGCAAGATGGAGGAAGGGAGTTCCGTTAGTGAGCACGCCATTAAGATGTCGGGCTACACTCAACGCCTTGAGCAACTGGACTGCAAGATTCCAGAGGAGCTCAAGATTGACAGGGTTCTGCAATCACTCCCTCCCAGCTACAAAAGTTTTGTAGTGACTCATAATCAGATTGGTTCCACTGATACGATCACCGAGCTCTTTGCAAAGCTGAAGGCTGCGGAGGTGGACATCAAGAAGGATAATCATGTGTTGATGGTCAACAAGCCCTCCTTCAAGAAAGGTAAAGGTGCAAAGAAGCCCTTCAAGAAAGGCGGCGGCAAGCGCGTTGCCCCTGCTGAGAAGAAGCTCAAGTCTGGTCCCAAGCCGGACACTGAGTGCTTCTATTGCAAGGACAAGGGTCACTGGAAGCGCAACTGTCCGAAGTACTTAGCGGACAAGAAGGCTGGCACCATCAAAGGTATATTTGATATACATGTTATTGATGTTTTCCTTACTAGCCCTCGTTGTAGTGCCTGGGTATTTGATACTGGTTCAGTTGCTAATATTTGTAACTCGAAACGGGAGCTACGGAATAGACGACGGCTTACGAGGGATGATGTGACGATGCGCGTTGGCAACGGATCAAGAGTTGATGTGATGGCCGTCGGCACGCTCTCCTTAGTTTTACCTTCGGGATTAGTTTTAAACCTTAATAAATGTTATTATGTGCCTGCGTTGAGCATGAACATTATTTCTGGATCGTGTTTATTGCAAGACGGTTATTCATTTAAATCGGAGAATAATGGTTGTTCTATTTATATGAGTAACATCTTTTATGGTCATGCACCCCTTGTGAATGGTTTATTTCTTCTAAATCTCGAAAGGGATGAAACACACATCCATAACATTGAGGCTAAGAGATGCAAAGTAGATAGTGATAATACTACTTATTTGTGGCACTGTCGTCTAGGTCATATTGGTGTAAAGCGCATGAAGAAACTCCATTCTGATGGACTTTTGGAGTCTCTTGATTTTGAATCATTTGACACATGCGAACCATGCCTCATGGGCAAGATGATCAAAACCCCGTTCTCCGGTATGATGGAGCGAGCAACGGACTTGTTGGAAATCATACACACCGATGTATGTGGACCGATGAGTGTTTCGACGTGCAGTGGATATCGCTATTTTCTCACTTTTACCGATGACTTAAGTAGATATGGGTATATCTATTTAATGAAACATAAATCTGAAACGTTTGAAAAGTTCAAAGAATTTCAGAATGAAGTGGAGAACCATCGTAACAGAAAGATTAAGTTTCTACGATCCGATCGTGGGGGCGAATATTTGAGTTATGATTTTCTCACGCATCTCAAAGCAAGTGGAATCGTTTCACAACTCACGCCACCCGGAACACCACAGCGCAATGGTGTGTCTGAACGCCAGAATCGAACCTTATTAGATATGGTCCGATCAATGATGTCTCTTACTGATTTGCCGTTATCATTTTGGGGTTATGCATTAGAAACCGCTGCATTCACTTTAAATAGGGCTCCATCTAAATCCGTTGAGACGACACCGTATGAACTGTGGTTTGGTGCTAAACCTAAGTTGTCGTTTCTTAAAGTTTGGGGATGCGAAGCTTACGTCAAGAAGTTGATGCCGGACAAGCTCGAACCCAAAGCGGAGAAGTGCGTCTTCATAGGATACCCTAAGGAAACTATTGGGTATACCTTCTATCACAGAACCGAAGGCAAAGTATTTGTCGCAAAGAACGGTTCCTTTCTTGAGAAGGAGTTTCTCTCGAAAGAAGTGAGTGGGAGGAAAGTAGAGCTAGACGAGGTTATTGAACCTTCTCTTGAATTGGAGAGTAGCGCAGCACCTGAAATTGTTCCAGTGCCGCCTGCGCCAACAATAGAGGAAGCAAATGACAAGGATCATGAAGCTTCGGACGATGCTGCTACTGAACGTCGCAGGTCGACAAGGTCGCGTGCCCCTCCTGAGTGGTACGGCAACCCTGTCTTGACTGTCTTGTTAGTAGAAGACAGTGAACCTACGAACTATGAGGAAGCGATGATGAGCCCAGACTCTGAGAAATGGCTAGAAGCCATGAAATCCGAATTGGGATCCATGAGCGAAAACCAAGTATGGACTTTGGTGGACCCTCCTAGCGACCGAAAGGCCGTTGAGTGCAAATGGATCTTCAAGAAGAAAACGGACGCGGATGGTAATGTTACCGTCTATAAAGCACGGCTTGTTGCGAAAGGTTTTCGACAAGTTCAAGGTGTTGACTACGATGAGACTTTCTCTCCCGTAGCGATGTTTAAGTCCATTCGGATTTTATTAGCAATTGCTGCGTTTCATGATTATGAAATATGGCAAATGGATGTCAAGACTGCTTTCCTCAATGGCAACATTCATGAAGAGTTGTATATGATGCAACCCGAAGGTTTTGTCGATCCTAAGGATGCTGATAAAGTATGCAAACTTCAGCGTTCCATTTATGGACTGAAGCAAGCGTCTCGGAGTTGGAACCTTCGTTTTGATCAAGTGATCAAGAGCTTTGGATTTGTTCCAAATTTCTACGAAGCTTGTATCTACAAGAAAGTGAGTGGGAGCTCGGTGACGTTTCTGGTACTATATGTGGATGACATATTGATTATTGGAAATGACATCGACATGCTTAACGATGTGAAGAGTTATTTGAACAAGTGTTTTTCAATGAAAGACCTAGGTGAAGCTGCTTATATATTGGGCATCAAAATCTATAGAGATAGACAAAGACGCCTGATAGCTTTAAGCCAGAGTACATACCTAGACAAAGTTCTGAAAAGGTTCAGAATGGATAAGGCATTGAAAGGTTCAGTGCCTATATTGTCAGGTAAGATATTGAGCAAGGCTCAGTGTCCAGCTACGGTAAATGATAGGGAAGCTATGAGCAAAGTGCCTTATGCCTCGGCCATAGGTTCCATCATGTATGCCATGCTGTGTACTAGACCGGATGTGTCCAATGCTCTTAGTTTGACGAGCAGATATCAAAGTGATCCAGGAGTGGAACACTGGACAGCTGTGAAGAACATCCTAAGGTACCTAAATAGGACTAAAGAAATGTTCTTAGTCTATGGGGGTGATGAACAGCTCGTCGTAAAAGGTTACGTCGATGCTAGTTTTGACACCGACAAGGATGATTCTAAATCTCAGACAGGATACGTGTATATTTTGAATGGAGGAGCTGTGAGCTGGAGAAGCTGCAAGCAAAGCGTGATCGCGGGATCTACAGTAGAAGCGGAATACATGGCTGCTGCAGAAGCATCAAGTGAAGGAGTTTGGATCAGAAACTTCATCACTGAGCTTGGCGTGGTTCCAAGTGCATTGGACCCACTGGAGATATTATGTGACAACACTGGCGCCATAGCACTCGCTAAGGAACCAAGATATCATCCAAAGACCAAGCATATCAACCGCAAGTTTCATATAATCCGAGATTATATAGCAGATGGAGATCTGAAGATCAGCAAAGTACATACAGATCTGAATGTCGCAGATCCATTGACTAAACCTCTTCCACGTGTAAAACATGATCAGCACCTCAGTGCCATGGGTGTGAGATTGTTGCCAAATGTAAACTAGATTATTGACTCTAGTGCAAGTGGGAGACTGTTGGAATTATGCCCTAGAGGCAATAATAAAGATGTTATTATTATAATTCTTGTTCATGATAAAGTTTATATTCCATGCTAGAATTGTATTAAGCGGAAACTTTAATACTTGTGTGGTTTGTAAACAACACCGTGTCCCTAGTACGCCTCTATGGACTAGCTCATTGATCAATGATGGTTAAGGTTTCCTAACCATAGACATGAGTTGTCGATTGATAATGAGATCATATCATTGGGAGAATGATATGGTGGACAAACCCAAACTAAGCAAAGCTATTAGATCGTTTCATCCTGTTCGTCTTTGCGAAGCTTTTCTCATGTCAAATATTGTATTCCTTAGACCATGAGATAATACAACTCCCTGGTATCGGAAGAAAGCTTTGAGGTCATCAAACGTCATCCTATGAGAGGGTGATCATAAAGGTGTCTCTCAGGTGATCGGAAAGTATCTGTTGGGTTGTATGTATCGAGATGGAATTTGTCCCTCCCAAGTCGGAGAGATATACTTCGAGCCCACTCGGTAATCGATATCAACACCGCTTGCAAGCATGTGGTTAAGGAGTTAATCACAAAGTGATATCGGATTACGGAACGAGTAAAGTACTTGCTGTGAACGAGATTGAACTAGGTATGACGATACCGACGATCGAATCTCGGGCAAGTAAAATATCGCGAGACGAAGGGAATATATATATGGGATTGATTGAATCCTGGCATCGTGGTTCATCCGATATGATCATCGATGAATGTGTGGGAGTCAATATGGGTGCCCAGACCCCGCTGTTGATTATTGATAGAAGATCATGTCTGCATATTCTCGAACCCGCAGGGTCACACACTTAACGTGTCTCGACGCTAGGATAGATTGGATACTTGGTTTATGAATTTTTGTTCGGAGTCTCGGATGGGATCCGGGACATCACGAGAGGTTCCGGAGTGGTCCAGAGAATAAGATTCATATAAGGCAGTGCAGTTTTTGGAGTTCGGAATTGTTCCGGGTTAATCGGTATTGTACCGGAAGCTTCTAGAACCTTCCGGAAGGGGACCAACGTGGCCCCACCTTCCGGGAGGGGGCATGGGCCTATGAGGGAGTGTCCTGTCCGCATTGGGCCAGGGGCACAAGGCCCCATAGGGCCCAGCCGATCCTAGATAAGTTTAAACTCGTTTAAACTAGAGATAGGGTTTCTAGATAAGGGAGAGTTTAAATTGTTTAAACTAGAGATAGGCTTGGAGGATGGGCAAGGGCTGGCCGCACCCCCCCTCTATATATAGAGGGCTGGTGCGCCCCCTCCCCACACACACACCTTCCTTCAAAACCCTAGTTGCCCTGCTGCCCTCCTCTCTCCCTCCCGACTGTTTGTAGGCGAAGCCCTGCTGCAGAAATTCTCCACCATATACACCACGCCGTCGTGTTGTAGATCAAATCTATCTCTCCATCCTACTTGCTGGTCCGAGGAAGGAGGAGACGTCGAGGTGCTGCACGTGTGCATCTCACGGAGGCACCGCCACTTGTGGTGCTAGATCGGATCGGATCGCGAGGAGGAGAAGCGAGTACGACTACATCACCCACGTTCCGACGAACGTTCCGTTGTGCGAATCTTTAAGGGTATGAAGATCTAATCCAATCTCTCTCGTTGTTTGCATCTCCTAGATTAGATCTTGGCTTTCCCTCTGTTCGCTTCCGTAGAAAATTTTGATTTATTATGCTGCGAAACCCTTCAGTGATGTAGTTAGCTACTGGCATGTGAATGTTGGGAGGGATGTAAGTTTTGGAAATCCATCTAAGATATCAAGCCAGCAATACGAAAAGGGATATCCATTTCCATAGCCGATGGAAGGGACACCATGTTCTGGCTGAACCCTTGGTGTGGGGACTGCCCTCTGCGACACGAGGCTACCGAGTTGTTCGCTTGCCAGGGCGGGGCATGGCAGGTCGCGTTCTGGAGGAACCTTGGTGTGGCAGAGATGGCTACCTAGGATGAGCTACGGGACAGCCTCTAGCTGACCCTGTCTCAATCTTCGGATAGTGTTTCCTGGCGGCCGGTCCCCTCAGGAACCTTTATAGTTGGATCGGCATATAGGGCCCTGTTTAGCGGGACCTCTCTTTCTTGGACTTCCCCCCTCTGGAAGGCCCCCTGCCTCTGAAGATTAAAATCTTGGTCTGGCAGTTGCTACGCGACCGGCTACCCTCGAGCGTGGAGGTGGCCAAGAGACACGGCCCTGGAAATGGATTATGCCCGCTTTGTGCGGTCCTAGAGTTGGGCACGCATATTTTGTTTACCTATCCTGCGGCTCGCTTCCTATGGAACTTCACCCATGAGGCTCTGTGCCTGATTGGCAGGCCTCTGACCTAGGGGAGTTCCCGGAGGCCGCTGCAAACCGTATAGGCAAGAGGAGGCACCTCTTTTGGTTAGTGTTTGTGGCGATGACCTGAACCGTATGGAATATCCGTAATAAGATAGTCATAGAGCGTGTCTTCCTGCGCCATGCCTCTGACTCGATCTTCAAATTTCTGGCTTCTTTGCAGCAGTGGTACCCGTTGTGTAAGCATGATAGGGAGTGGCTAGACGAGATGATGGAGCACCTGATAGTGGCAGCTGGACGAGTGTCTTCTTGTATCTATGTGTGTGTGCGTCTCGTCGCTTGTTGGACGTGGGCATGTGTGTTGTGTTGTCTTGGACTACTTTTCGTTAGCTTGTACTGGATATTGTATGAATGCTGCTTTATTTATAAAGTCGGGCGCACGCCTGTTTCGAGGAGGATGGAAGAAGGCGCTGAGGTGCTCAGGTTCGTCGATCTTGGCTCGCACTCTTAGCCTCGTCGGAGCAGCCCCGCCTCCAGGTTCCTCTGCATTGTCCCACCTACATGGGCACTGGTTTGGTCAGAGAGGGGTCCCAATCCGACCTTCTTGTTCTAGTCTTTCCATTTTTTTCTCTTCACTTTTTTCCTTTGCTTTTTTATGGCTAATACTCTCGATTTGTAAATGGATCCATGAATCTCCTGATTTGTGTTTGAATCTTAAATACTACTTTCTCCGTTTCGTAATATATAGATGTTTTACCTTTATAAAAGGACTGTATCTAGACCTCTTTTATGTATAGGTTCAGAGTGAATCTACACACTAAAACAAGTTTAGATACACTCTTCTCATAAAGTTAAAACGTCTTATATTATAAAACGGAGGGAGTACTAGTTTAATGGACCCGTGGATCTCCTATTGTTGTCTTTAGCTGTGTTGCTGATTTTGATCCAGTGTGGATTTCGTATATTTAGATCTGCGCATCTAGTTTTGATCTTGGTCATGGTGTTGTGATGCAAAAATTGTCTTTCGTCATCTGGTTTCTCTAGTCTTAAGCCAATGGTTGGTTTTTTTCAATCACGATTTTGATTTCTGTGTTTCTTCACATTTGAGAACAGCAGATGGAAGCACATGTTCGAGGACGACATGCAGCTTACGCCCCAGCCGTGCCCCATCTCTCGAGCAGGGCAAGCGGCGTGTGCGTAGTGCGCGCGCACGGCTAAGGTTGGCTGCCGTCTCAACCCCGCTTTGGAGGGCACGGTTCCCTTTTTTTCTAGATCCTGCCTAGCTTTTTTGCTACTAGATCCTTTTAGGGTCCGTGTTGTATTAGCAGGTCTCTCCAAATGAAAGTTCCTGATATAGATCCACATGTTGTCCATTTTTTGTGATCCTTGTCGGGAATGAGATTTTAGGCTCTACTAAACTACTAATGCTCAAGATTTATGCTGCCTCACTACTGAAATTTCTCCATTTTAATCAACTTTTGGATGACCACCTCTGCTGTTCGTTCTGAATTTTTGGCTTTGATGTCATCTTCTGTTCTTTCATGGCTGAAATTGTTGCTTGTCCACTTTTGTTTCGATTGACCTGGAAATTTGATGTTCTATAAATGTTACAGAAAACATGGGGAGTTGCTTTTGTGTCTGGTTTTGATTTTATAGGTTGTCGCTTGTGTTCATCAGCGATGCTGTGGGTGTGATTTTATTCAAAGGATTTTGTGATGACAATACGAGAACTGTATAGAATGATTGAATAATTTTTAGTTTATCTGAATGAACGCCGTCAGCGACATCTCTTATAAAACCCAAAAGAAATCAACTTTTTTATTTGAATCAACATGAGATTATTGACATAACTTTACGAGCTTGCTTATGGTATTTACGAGACAATTTTGTTGGGCATGATACAGAAAATAGATGCTGAGAACCGGTATGACACCAAAATAAGAGAAACTTTCAAACAAAGATCAGTGGGTTACGGCAGAATGAGCTATGTTTGTAGTATAGTATATGAACTAGTCTGGCCTAATTTTTCTCCAATTAGTATATTATAGTATTTTTTTAATGTCTCGACCACCTTTTCTATGTGTTTGATATTGGAAGCCTGCACATACAGCCTGTCGCAGACGATCCGTTTGAGACAGTCAATAAATGGTTTGAGATAGGCAAGATCCAACGGTGCTAGCCCTATGCACCGCTACCACCGCGGGCAGCAAATCTGCGTCGTAGCTACTATATAGTACAATTTTGTGTGTTGGATGTTTGGGAATAACATCTGCGGTAGAACAGTTCAAAAAATGGAATTGTAAATATCACCAAACCGCTTTTAAAGTCTGCCTAAGTCCAACTAAAATTCATGTACACAATGATTGTTTTGTAGTGCATGGGCATCATATTTAAAATTGTGCAGAATATAATTGTAACATAATATTTGATAATTAGTTAAGGTAGTAATAACATATTATACTTTAAAAATGAAATTAGACTCGGCCCTCAAACTTGATTGTAATTACTGGTGCTTCGTGATAAAAAAAGTCAATCGCTTCATGGTAAAATAAATAAATCAACCATGGTTAACCATCAGCCATCCATTTATGAGAAAACTTGGCAAAGCATATACATGTATACCTCAAATGATTGAATTCACTACTGGTTCAATTCACCAAATATATATGGTCATCATTATTATAGGAATATAAATGGATAGAGCAGAAAAGGCTCAAAATTGTCACATGATCAATGAATATGAATGATATGAACATACCATCATCATCAGTGCGCAGTAGTTGATTACGTCAGCGGCCTCATGGACGACGGAGGTCAGTTGATGTACTTGTAAATTGACCAGTCCGCAATAGTTGATTAGGGATGTGCCGGAGAGGTGAGGCGACGAAGAAAAAGGAAGCTACTCGGGAAGATCTGGAGACATGATCTTTTCGGAGGCTTAGGCCTCCTTTGATTCATAGGATTTGCTCAGGATTTTTATAGGATTGGATCATGTGGATTTGTTCCTTTTGGAGCCGTTTGATTCATGGGAAGTAATCCTATAGGAATTAATCCTGTAGGAACTCGGTAGTGCAATTTCACAGGAAAAAGTACATGAAGTCTGACCTCTGAAAAAATTCCTTCGTTGTAATCCTGTGTCCATAGGATCAACTTGGACAGGGCACTCCAATCCTATCTAATTCTTTTTCCTTTGGTTTTCCTACTCCATGAATCAAAGGAGGCCTTAGGGATGTTTTTTCTGTGCATATCCAGTGGGAGAGTTTTTGGGATGAGACGTCGGCGCTTCGGCCACGTATCCATCCAATGGCTGTTAGACAGCTTATTATGATGAATTGGACGGATTAATTAGCTAGTTTTTCTAGAACTAACGTGGAGACTTATACGGTGCGTCCAATTAGTAAATAAGATATTGTACTCACAAAGCAATTAGGGTCTGCAGGGCAATTCATTTCTGGTTCAGACACGTACGTACTCGAGTAGTACTAGCATATATCACAAAACGTGAGTCCCCTTTGGCCCTTTGCTCTCAGATCTCTAGCGGTCAAGCCTACGGGAATGATAGAATGGGAATTTGGGAAGCACTAGAAGAAAAAGAACATACATCGATGGAGATAAATCGATCGGATAAAAGGAACAAATGAGCATGCAGCTTATGTAATAGAGGATTTCTACTGACGTTTGCACATTATTGATACATTTGTAAGGAACCAGCGAGTCAGGATCATGAACTACGTGAAAACGGTCAAAAGAAAACGGTTGAAAGACAGAACGAACAAGCGGCACGCCGGCCTGACAATGGAGATGGGAAACAAGGAGACAGAGTCGAGACTAATCCACTAAGTCCAGGGCATCGCTAGTCACGCTACTGGTCGCTTTTGTTGCCCAGGAATCAAAGACCATGCTGCCTGCTAATGGGCTTTTACTAGTATCGTAGTTCATCTTTGTCGAGACAAGAGTCCTAAGGTTTACTACCTGTGCGGGGCCCCCAGGAGCTTGGGGCCCAGTGCGGCTGCACAGGCTTAGGGCCGGCCCTGGGTAGTTGAACCATAGTAGGTGATGATTTATGTCCCCATAACAATGTAGGAGTAAATGTTTACAATATGTCGGCAAATGAGCGGATCATCTTACTAGTTCTAGCTATTCCGACGTGGATGTGTACGTACATGAACATCCAGGCATCCGCGGGGAAGAAGCAGTAACATCAGTATTTGTCAATAATAGGAAAAACGACAATAGCATGAGTCTTGCCAAAGCTACAGTAGCACTGTGATATACCAATATCATATGAAGATCGCATGCCAAATTTCGTGCCGCTTGTTTGTTCACCTGAGCATGGTAGGCAACGGAAAAAGTACTTCTAATTGATTGGTCCAATCGAGAAGCCTTCCTTCCCAAAACAGTAGTTTGTAATTTCGGGTTGTAGAGATTACTAGTAGTAGAAAGATTGATTATATGACGTAGGTGATAGATTGATCAACACGATATATGGAGTATAATCAAGAGAGAAGTAGCTGGATCAGCAATTCAATATCATCATAAAGAGGCTTATGTTGATGCACATACACCTCAGATTGCACCAGCGTGTACATCCTTTTCTTGAATTTTTAGCAGAATTAGCTGCAATTTCTACCACAAGACACATCCCTGATCAACAGAAACGTATCATCATCGTTTGATAATATTTAACTACGACATGCTCGTTTCTCCCATAGTTCCTTTGAAACTTCTTCATATATGATCATCTAACAAATGTAGTGAGATTACTCCCTCCAATCCAAAATATAAAATGTTCTATATTTTTCTAAAACGCATGTATCTAGACGCCAATTAATGTGTAGGTTCACTCATTTTACTCCAAACATACACACTAAAAGGAATATAGATACATGTCTTTCAGAAAAAGGATAAAACATCTTATAATTTGAAACGAATAGAATATAATTGATGAAAAATGGTACATCAAGAATGGAAAAAAAAGGAAAGGCAAAAAAACAGGATTTTCATGCGACATGATGTTGGCGAAAGGGTGCAACTGGCTGACGTTTGAAGCACTGGGAAGAAGGTTATGAGCACTGGTTGACGTTTGATGGCAACCACAAATTTCTTGCACTTGGAGATACATCTCCCGTTCTATTGTGGAATAAGTTCTCACCGACAAAAGTTATTCTGCTAAGCTTGCATTTGTTATTTGCGATAGGTTTTTGTGCAAGTTACACGGTAAAACTGACAACCGCGTCCTTGTGTATGATGCTTGAGTTATCTAGCTTACTTATTTAGCTATGTTCGTTTATCCAATAAAAATACTACTACGGTCTTTTAATTTTTTTTTGCGTACCTTGCATCCCTTGTGGTACCTAACCAACATATCTGCATGCTTGATCATTCAGTTCATCTACAAATCAATCATTTTTAATCCATACCTTAATGGGTTGATTTTGGATTGTGCAAACCACTTTCTTAGACATCTAGTATGCAATCACTTGGTTTCAACACATGAAAGTAGAAGGCTTGAAACCAACCCCTGGCTGGAAGATTACGAGGGTTGTACCCCAGCATACTAGCAATTAAAGCTCATGCTTGACCCATGGCGTTTGTTGTTATTTCGTTAATCTTGAAGGCTTGCGGGTCCATTTCTCAGTTCAAAGTGCATGATAGATGAATGTGTAGAGGTGACTCGTTTGTATGAGTGTAAGTGCGTCTAAGTTGTACTTGACATTTTGTAAAGAAATGTGATGGCTCAGTGTTGATGTAGAGCTCGTTGGGAACCCCAAGAGGAAGGTATGATGAGCACAGCAGCAAATTTCCGTCAGTTATGAAACCAAGGTTTAATCGAACCAGTAGGAGCAAGGAAACACCCCAAAGGTGTTGCTAGATGAGCCTTGGCAGGGCGCACTACCGGTGCTAGTAGCAACGTGGAGACCTGCACAACACAACCACAGAACTTTGTCCCCAACTTGCGATGAGGTTGTCAATCTCACCGTGTTTTGCGAAAAACAAAGGATTAAACGTATCGAATGGAAGGAAGTAATAGTTTACAGAAAGTAAACACAAAGCAGTAGACATTTTATAGATTATATGTAAAAGAAAAGGACCGGGATCCATAGTTCACTAGAGGTGGTTCTCCTTAAGATAGATAACATGGTGAAGAAATTACATCGGGGCAATTGACAAACATCGAGAAAGCAATACATGCATATACTAATCATCTTGACTCCTTTTGGAACTTGATTGGGCATTATAACATTATACATAGACCGCCATTCAACTTCATCTATGACTAATAATCCACCTTCAGGTTATCATCCGAACCCCCTCCAGTATTAAGATGCAAACAATAGATTATTGCTTTACGAATTGCGTGTAAAGTAAACAATACGATTGTTCTATGAACAAAGGATTGTTGTTTTCTCCCTAGTAGCAACAGCACATCTAGTACCTTAGAGATTTCTGTCACTTCCCTAGATTACCAGAGGCATGAACCCACTATCGAGCATAAATACTAACTCTTGAAGTTACTAGCATCTATTTGGACAAGATAGCTACTAACAACGGAAAGCATGCAAGATCACAAATAACAAAGACATAATAGAATGAATAATCAATTTGAAATAGCATCTCAATATCTATCGGATCCCCGCAAACACAACATGCAGAATTACAAATAGATGATCTTGATCATGAACGGAGCTCACAAGATCTAGACATGAAAGTACAAAGGAGGAGAACCAGCCATCTAGCTACTACATGGATCCGTAATCCAATGATGAACTACTCACGCATCACACCGGAGGCTTGCATGATGATGAAGAAGGCCTCTAGGGTGAATTCCCCTCTCCGACAGGGTGCCGGGAAGAGCTTCAGATCCCTCCCGATCTAGGGATGGAGATGACGGCGGCTACAGACTCTTTCGTGGATTTTTGATCGGGCACTTAGGGTTTTCGTCCCGAGGGCATCTTATAGGCGGAAGGAGAGGCCGAGGGGGTGCCTGGGCTGGCCACAGCACCCCCTGGCGCGGGTCAAGCCTGGCCGCGCGGCCAGGTGGTGTGGCCGCCCTCTGGCCCTTCTCCGTCTCGTATTCTGGCATCTTATGACTTCCGGAAAAATATGCACTTTGGCTTTTGTCCCGTCCAATTCCGAGAATATTCATTTTCTGACTTTCCTAGAACCAAAAACAGTAGAAAACAGGCAGCTGACACTGTGGCTCTTGTTAGTAGGTTAGTCCAAGAAATCATATGAAAAATACTCCAAAGTATGGACAAAACACAAGAAAGTGGATAAAACCAAGCATGGAACATCAAAAATTATAGATACATTTGCAATGTATCAAAATGATGAAGCTATAAATAAATCGATGCAATTACCAATGACATAGTTCCCTTTTTAATATGTTAGGAAGCTGGAAGCGCTGCCCAATCCGGTCTAGTGCATGAATGATCTCCTTGCATAAGAAGCAAGCTACAACCTACAATACATAACCTATGTGTGTGTACTGCATCCCAGAGCAATGTCGTGTCCCCTAAAAAGTCGAGATCAAGGCTCGTACAGAAGAGCTAGGATGTGCATACACTGAGCTACATCCTACAATACATAACCTGCGTGTGTGGGCTGCTTTAGGCAGAGACCCCACATTTTAGATAGAGTGATGGACATTTCAAAGCCCAACTAAGCTCAACTTTGTCCTGGTTTGAGCGGCATGGGGCATCAAAACAACATGTGTCAAGTGTCTTCACCGTTCCAATCGACGCAATGGTAGTGTTGTATCCTGTCGCAATGGGAGTCTTATTCCTGGTACCTCCCAGTCCCATCTTTATTATGCAAACCAATTTGAAGAAAACCGAGATACTAGGAAATTGGATATGTGTGCCTTATGTCGCCTCTCGTTTGCTCCTTTTCTAAAGTTTATATAACCAAAGACAGACAAAAAGATGGGGTTCCATATATTCTAGTAAGTAGATGGTGTATTTATGATAGTCATACATTGTAGCTAGACCCCTTAATATTCTTACACATCAGAGTTACCACATATAACATACTATTGTGCGTCTGAAATGATTTTCCAAAAGGAAGATTAGTACGCCATACTCAATTGTTGGGTAGTTCTATGCATAACTACACATACAAAGCTTGTTAAGTTGATCCATTATTGTTCTTATAAGATAAAAATAAGAAGCTCATAAGAAATATTTGCAGGTCACATGTCAATGGATCACATCATATCGTGCTTGTCCCGAGAGTTTATAGTTTCATGTATTTTCTAAGAGTTATCTCGTACTTCTCATCTCATCCGGCCCCACTAGATTACATAGGAATGTGACCCTTGCTTTGCCGATTGAGGTCCTTCCCTCGTGTGGATGTTTCCAACTTCCATAGCTTTACCTCCCACATAAACCTTCAAATCCATTACAAAAGAACTATGTTTGGTCGAATTCTAGACCCCTTTCTGTTTGAGATTTCATAGTAATAAGCATCTTCATAAGTTGCTCTTTTTAGAAAATTCCTACAACATTAGGGAGCTTAGAAAAACCCTCACATGTTTCTTGAAATCACAACGCGTTGTGGTATTCTTATCCTAAGCATAGAACACACTTTTTGTAGAGGGAAAGGACCTTGTCATGGTCTATTTTCTATTTAAAACTTGTGTAGGACAAATATCAGATTTGTGAACACTCAACTACCGATCGTTGTCTTTCATCAGCACAAGTAATGATACCTCCAACATACTTCACGGATTAGTAATAGTGGCATCCCATCTGCCATCATATGTTATGGTGTCCATGCCCAGAGGATCATGTCTGACAGCTTTGCTTCGAGATCTACTCATTGCTTCTGACTAGATCAATGGATTAGGGTTATGGGATAATTTCTCCATTAGCCCGACCATATTTATCAATCTTCCCTTTGCATATCTAAAGAATATAATTTTCCACTAGGAGAGTGTACAAGCCAACATTCTCGAGAGCACCTCCATTCGAGACCAAGGATCTCTATTGAAGCATAAATTATTTCATATTTTCCACAGTGCCCACATAACAGGTGCATCCAAAACATTAGCCACATTATGCTTAGATTCACTGATCTACATACTAACAATCTTCTCAAAAGTGGCACTAAGTGTATTCAATCTAGTTATCCTTCTATCTTTTTTCCAACTCACACTAGCAATGATGTATTCAAAAAATAAATGTATACATGATTCAAGTGCAGAGAGTAAAAACAAGTAAGATCATTAATGGTATGTCTCTTAATCATATTATCTCTAGTAATAATCTTACTATGAGAGACTAATGACAAGACGAAATGTATCTTTCAAGGCATGTAATTTTCGATACAACAAGAACATGACTAGACCAAATGCCTCTAATGTTTATTATTGAATACATGGAACTATCACTATAAATACCTTTTAGATTAAGTTTCCAAAGGATTGAATCCTCTTCTCCAGTACATGTCAATAGTTAGCAATCTGAAGGACCTCATAATCATTGAAGCATAAATTCCTGATCAAAATATGTTCTAAAAATAATGATAAGCTACTCCACATGCCAAACATTAACAACTGAGAAATTTTGTTTATTTGCAATAATACAAATGTTCCAATACGGAATAACTAGGCTAGCAAAGCCAAACCAATAATCCTCCCATAACATTACCCTCATTCTTGTCCCTGCTTTCCGCTGCTGTCCCATTTTAGGAGCATTTGCAAACCATAGGACATGTTTCCAGTAAGGGGAGGAACTAACTGAAGAACAAGCAAATGTTGGGGTTGTTATTAGTATGTTTATGATCAATGATCCTAGTTCAGAGCTTCTTATTATTTTTTTGACATATTTTAATCCAGGAGAGCAAATCTTACAAGTTCATCTCAGTTAGAGTTGGTATCGTTACTCCACCAAATTCCCTCTTCTCGGAAACGAATCCTAGTTAGCAAGATGATAATTACGATGGCATTCATAATCATACCACTGGAAATTGAGCTATTTTATATTTAGTGAGAGGAATGGCCCACTTGCGGAACTTAAAGACACTAAGTAAATATATACGGATGTCATCCATGAACCTCCTAACTAGCTCTAGCTTGGTTGCATGAGACATCAACCTCCATATCCATGCGACAACTTTCTTGGTGATTTTACCAACAAGTGGTTGTAGGTCTTCTTTGTAGCTATGCTTGATATGCTGCAAAGAAGCTCCCAAATATTTCAAAGGAAATCTCCCAAATCTACAAATCTGTGTCTGTAGGTTATAGTTGTCGTATATTTATGCCATTTGTAGCATACTCCTATATATTTTAAAGCACATAACAAGTTGTTCTCGCACATATATCTAAACTTTAATTAGTATAAAATTCGGTATACTTTTATAATATTTGGTTGGTCTAATAAGTGGATCATGGTTTTACTATTGTTGTTTCGGAGAAACAGTTAAATGTACTATAGTGGCATACTTCACTTCACATCATTAGGCAGTGATCTCATTAAGAGTTTAGGATAGACCAACTGATGGTGGAGACTAGGGCTATAAGAAAATCTCAAGGATCATGAGTGTCTCAAGATCGACTCGCTTTTTAGCTTGACTCGAGATCGACTCTAAAAGAAATGAGCCAAGTAAGAGTGTCTTATATACTCCATCCGTCTAGAAATAACTGACTTGTCTTTGTCTTAGATTCAAATGTATCTAGACGCAGTTTATTACATAGATACATTTGAATCTAGATAAATCCAAATTAGTTATTTCTGGACGGAGGGAGTAGTTTGATAGAAAAACAAGGTTGTCATGATCCAATGCTAATTCGCTCCATTTATCTCAAGCACTCAAAAAAAGATCTGATAATTATATTACATATTTAAATGAAGGTTAATAGTCTGCTGCCCAGGGGATAGCTGCCCCCCGATAGATGTCGTCCACCATGCGTCTTCGGGATATGTGCTAAACTAGCTTAAGAGGAATAGTTTATTAACCCATATGTAATAAAGCTGATAGAGAACATCGGTCAGATCGTAATGAGTATCGAAACAAGAGCATAGACAAGTCTTCCCTGCAAACACATAGTTTTCTCAATATACGTGTACTGGTAATAGTGCAAGCAAGTGGACTATACGAGCCAATCAATGCACTACTTTGCCAACGGAAAAATCAACCCGTGACTGACTTCCATGCTGACATATACTGTACAAGCATTGATTTGCATCACAAAAAACAAAACCATGGCCGACTTTTGCCATTACATAGCGATGTCAAGCAATGATAGAAAAAGTCAGGTAATATCAGACAATGATAAATCAAAGTATCGCTCTAATTTCTAATTAGTATACAAGTATTTGTTTTGGTGTAACAATGATAATCAGTATGAGAGCATCTCGTAGTGTAATAAGCGCCAAGCTTCATTTGCCGTGATACGACACTCTTTTTTGGACAAAGGAAGTAGATATTATGATAAAGTATTTTAGTCTACCAAAACATATTCTTATATTTAGAAGAAACGGGTGTAATACTAGCTAAACACGGTCACTATATTCAGAATAGAAGGTACTAAATAGTGCCAAGTGTTAGCTATATGTACGTATGTACTAGCTAAACACAGCTACTACATACGGCCCAATGCATTTCACTACACGCCAATGTGATTGGTCAAATCATGCATAGGTAATAGAAAACACTATGCACTTTTACTTACATTACTCTTTCTCCTAAAACTACACGACAAGTAGACACTGTGACACACCTCAACAATGTTAGACCTAAACCACATCTAAATGTCGATTAACATAATTATAATTTTATTCAAGCTAACCGCGGTCAGGTCTATACACACATCTCTATGTACATCATACGGTTGGCAAGAGGGGGGCAGCTATCCCCCTGGCAGCAAATCCACACTTATTGAGAAAACTATGTGTTTGCAGGGAAGACTTGTCTATGCTCTTGTTTCGATACTCATTACGATCTGACTGATGTTCTCTATCAGCTTTATTACATATGGGTTAATAAACTATTCCTCTTAAGCTAGTTTAGCACATATCCCGAAGACGCATGGTGGACGACATCTATCGGGGGGGGGGGGGGGGGGAAGCTATCCCCCTGGGCAGCAGACTATTAACCTTCATGTGAATAACAATATTGTTGGTTTATGCATTTGAAATTTGCCTGCCCACCTTTTAGGCGTGGGGGCTCAAAGCTATAAAATAATTGACAACATATTATGGAATTTCCATTACTATTTTTATTCAACATATATATATATATAAGAACGTCTATTAATTATTAATGTATTAATGGTTATCTAGACTTTTAGTGTCCCAGATAAATCAAGTTTGTGTCTTCTTATTGGTAGTACAATTGTTGGTAGATTTCAGTTGTTCTCTTTATATCTTAATAATGTAGTGTATTTTTTCTTCTTACCATATGTAGTAATAACCCTATGGATTGCTTGTCCAAAGGTTATCCTTTCTAACATATTCATATTCCTTCTATTTTTTCCTTGTTGATTCCTATATGCGTCGTCAAGCCTTCTGTTAAACAAGTTTATCTATTGCCACCCCTTCATTCATCTATAAGTATTTTTCCTTGTCGTCCCATATCATTTTAGCTTGTCCTCTCTTGCCTTTTTATTAACTAAAGTCTCAAGATGTTGTGACATAAGAAGCATGTCATCTCAGGTAAGCTTATTAAGTTTTTCTTCATTGTACATTTATTTGATATAGACATATGTATAGGGTATAAACTAAGGTAGAATTGGCAATAACAACAATTTCATAGGTCATTTTTGTTTTCTACCTACAATTCCAGGAAGCCTGAGCTTTAGGTAGAAGATAAAGGATAGAGATGTATCACATATATAGCTCATTTTTGTGTTCTTTCTAGATTTTCAAAACGGGTCGAGTTGTAGTTGTGTGCAACCAACATGTTTTACCTATATGCAGGACTTTGCCCTGTATTTTGGCCATAGATTGACCAGCAAAATGAGACGCTGCAAGTACCGTGAGGCCAAACTTCGTTCATCATTGTTTCCTTTGAAAAACCTAGCTTAGCTATTGAAACCAACTATTCATATTCAATATTTTTATGTGTACTCGTTTACCATGTATATACTCAATGTGGTTGAATCAAGCATCACATGAATTCATATGGTAAACTATTTTATTTCATTTTTTGCGAAATATTTCCATTTCTTTTCGAAGATCGCATCACCTTATATGATTGTTTTGTATGACTGTCCGATTGAACTAAAAAAGAGTTAAATATTTTCATATTGATTTTTTATGACACAGAAGCAATGCAGACTTAGGCCACCCGTCGTCTACACGTAAAAATAAACCGACGCGCAGTCTTCCGCACCGAAAACGCCACCAAAAAAATTAAACGACAATAACAAAGGATGGTGCAGCAAAGCACGCTAGGTCCATCTAGTTCCTTTTCTATTATGTACCATGCATCCCTCTTTTTCGTGGTACCTAACCAACATATCCACATGCAAGTTAAAAATAATAATATTTGCATGCTTGAGCATTCAGTTATTCTATAAACCAATCATTTTTAATCGATACCTTGACAGGTTGATTTTGGATTGTGGAAACCACTTTCTTAGACATGTAGTGTGCAATCACTTGGTTTCAACACATGAAAGTAGTAGGCTTGGAAGCCAACCCCTGTTTGTATGATTACGAGGGTTGTACCCCAGCAAACTAGCAATCAAACATCATGCTTGACCCATGGCGTTTGTGGTTATTTCATTAATATTGAAGGTTCACAGCTCCATCTTTTAGTTCAAACTGCATGATAGATACAGGTGACTAGTGTGTAAGAGTGTGAGTTCCTCTAAGTTGTACTTGACATTTTGTAAAGAAATAATGAAGCTACAAACCTTGGACACAAATAAATTGACGCAATTACTAGCGACATAGTGCCCTTTTTACGATCATACTATGTTAGGAAGTGCAACCCTGCCAATATGGTCTAGTGCATGAATGATATCCTTGCAGAAGAAGCGTGATACAGCCTACAATACATAACCTATGTGTGTGGGCCGCATTTGGAGCACCGTCTTGTCCCTTAAAAAGTCAAGCTCAAGGCTCGAACGGAAGAGCTGGTATGTGTGTACATAGATGAAGGGAGGAATACCACTAAGCTACATCCTAAAATACATAACCTATGTGTGTGGGATGCTTTAGGAAGAGACCCCACATTCTAAATACAGTGTTGGACATTTCAAAGCCTAACTAATCCCAACTCTATCCTGGTTTCAATGACATGGGGCATCAAAACAACATGTGTCAAGTGTCTCCACGGTTCCAATTGACGCCATGGCAGTGATGTACTCTGGCGAATTGGGAATCCCATTCCTGGTACCTCCTAGTCCCATCTTTATTATGCAAATGGATTTGAATAAAATGGAGGTACCTTGAAATTGGATATGTCCTATATCACTTCTCAGTTGCTTCTTTTTTATAGTTTATATAACCAAGAGAGACAAAGAGATGGGGTTCCATATATTCTAGTAAGTAGATGTTGTATTTATGATAGTCATACATTGTAGCTATACCCCTTAATATTCCTTATAGATCAAAGTTACCACATATAACATACTATTGTGCGTCCAAAATGATTTTCCAAATGGAAGCTTAGTACGCCGTACTCAATAGTTGGGTAGTTCTATGCATCAACTACATATATGAAGCTTGTTAAGTTGATCCATTCTTATTCTTGTAAGATAAAAATAAGAAACATATAAGAAATATTTACGGTCACATGTCAATGGATCATATCATATCATGCTTGTCCCGAGAGTTTCATGTATTTTCTTAGAGTTATCTCGTACTTCTTATCTCATCTGGCCCCACTAGATTACACAGGAAAGTGATCCTTTCTTCGGTGATTGAGGTCCTTCCCTCGTATGGATGTTTTCAACTTCCATAGCTTTACCTCCCACATAACTCTAGATCTTGTTATTATCTGGGTGACAAATTTGAATACAGGAGATGAAATCTTACAAGTTCATCTCAGATAGATTTGGGATCACTAGTCCACCAAATTTCCTCTTCTCAGAAATGAATTCCATTTTGCTAGATGATACTTAGATGGCATTCATAATCATACCATAGGGAATTGGGCCATTTGAGATTTAGTGAGAGGAATGGCCCACTTGCGGAACTTAAAGACACTAAGTAAATATATGAGAATGTCAGCCAAGAAGCTCCTAACTAGCTCTAGCTTGGCTACATGAGACATCCACCTCCATATCCATGCAACAACTTTCTTGATGATTTTACCAACAAGTGGTTGTATGTCTTCTTTCTATGCTTGATATCATGCAAACAAGCTCCCAAATATTTCAAAAGAAATCTCCTGAATCTACAAATATATGTTTGTATGTTATAGTTGTTGTATATTTATGCCATTTGTAGCATACTCCTAGATGTTTCAAAACACATAACAAGTTGTTCTCGCACATCTATCGAAACTTTATAGTAGCATACTTCACTTCACATCATTAGGCCATGATATCATTTAATATTTTATTATAGCACCAACTGCTGGTGGAGACTAGGGCTATAAGAAAATCTCAAGGATCATGAGTGGCTCGAGATCGACTCGCTTGTTAGGTTGACTTGAGATCGACTTTCAAAGAAATGAGCCGAGTACGAGTGTCTTATATAGTTTTATAGGAAAACAAGGTTGTCATGATCCAATGCTAATTCGCTCGATTTATCTCGACCATTCAATAAAGATATGGTAATTATATGAAATATTTATACGAAACATGATAATTTTTTACCTCATATGTTGTGGATGAGAATTATAATGAAACCGAAGATGAAGAAAACATAGTGCTACGCGGACGACCAGGGAAAAACATGGGCGATTCCTACCAGAATTTGCCCCGGCAATAGAGCATTTTCTCAAAATGGGATGGAAAAGTACTAGAACAAACAAACATAGCGCTAGATAAAATAGCGTCAATGGTGTGCCTTTTCTTTATTGTTTCCCTGGTTAATGGAGCTAGATACAATGGTTTAATTCATCCATTAGCCGTTTCCAACTAGTAATACTTTTACCTTGTACAATTCTCAGCGAGGTATTATGTTTCTAGAATTCGACTTGTAAACAAGTAAGCAATCAAGCATGTCGTGATCATGAAGGACAGTTTCTAGGTTTCTACGTGTAAACACTAAACAAGTAAGCAACCATGCCTTGATGTTGAGATGACTTGCATAGCACGATTCGAAACGATGAACTTTTTGTACGCCACTCGTTCAATTTAGCGAAGCAAAATCTAGAGAAAATTCATGTGTACGTAGAATTCGAAGGAAGACAATTCATGGCACGCAGAAACACGACTGACCACACTTAAATTTGTTCAAGTCAACATCTGTAGCCCTCAGCCTTCTGCTGGCAATGCATGCGTCGCCCTCGATTCACCAATATAAACACGAAGAACGTCGCATTGCCACACGAATGGCATCTCCTGCGTCGCCCACACAATGGCATCTCCTGCGTCGCCCATCGTCATCCAGATGCCTCCATCGACCAACGGCGCCTAAGGATGCCCCCACCACGCCTAAGGATGCCGACGACTTCGAAACGGCGCCTTCAGGTGCCGGACCTAAAGCGACAGACAAGGTCATGTTAAGCGCCGCCAACCTCGCACAGCTCCTGCCTATTAGAGTTTGTTTTGTATTAGAGTAGGACTCTAGCCTAAGTCGGTTTAGGGCCTTCCTCTCTTCTATATAAACGTTGTAATATTGTCTAAATCAATACAAGTTATTTCTCTCCCAAACTATCATGGTATCAGACGCCTAGGTTTTTCCGCACCTAGATGGCTCCGCCTACTCCACCGCCGCCGCCGAAAGGTCCTCTCTGGACCACGGCGGAAGCCCGTGCCGCCGGCGTGAAACCCTCCTCCTCCACCTCCTCTATCTCCACCTCTACCCCTATTACCCAACAAAATCCTATCCAAATAGCCTCAATTTCTTTAGCCGATACAATCTCCGACGTCTCTCCGTTCATACCTATTACCCTAGATCTTGCACTCCACAACTAATACTATTGGCGCCACTTATTTCATGTTCATATCGGCCGATGTGGTCTCCGTGATCACGTCGATCCGCACTCGGTGCCTCGTCCTGCCGATCCTCGCTGGGTCCAAGATGATCTAGCAATTATACAATGGATCTACACCCGCATATCCACCGAGCTTTTCAATCTCGTCTCCAAAGACGACGCCACCGCCGCACATCTATGGGCCTCTCTTCAACAGATTTTCCAGGATAATAGCGACGCCCGTATCAATGCCCTACATACCGAGCTCCGTACCATGTCTCAAGGAGACGCCTCTGTCACCGTTCTATGCCAGAAGATCAAGGCTATCGGCGACGAATTACGTGAGCTCGACGACCCTGTTGAAGATCGCACACTCATCAATGCTCTCCTCGTCAGCCTCGGCGAGCAATTCGACAAGCAGGTGGCCTTTATTCCGATGATGCGACCACGTCCCACTTTCGCTGAAGTCCGATCTCTCCTCCAACTGGAGGCCACGACGCAAGCTCGCAAAGCATCGCGCCCTACTCAAGCTCAGGTGTTCCACACGGCGGCTCGGCCTCCCCCTCTGGCCCCCTCCGCCGGCCCTCCCCACCCTGCCCCGCAACCCCACCTGGATGGCGTCCAAGTCCAAATTATCGCGGGAAGAATCCCACGTATAGACCGCCTCAACCTCGACCACCTGCTCTTGCTCCACCTACGGCGCCCCCGACAGCACCATCATCGGCTCCGACATGGCGACCTCCGCACGACCCGTGGACTGGACTTGTTCAGGCGTGGTCCATGCCTTGGTCCGCTCCGTCTCCCTACGGGGCCCCTCCTGCCTACACCGAAACCTGGAGTCTCGGGCTCCGTCCTGCAATCGGTTCCCCCGGGCTCCTTGGACGACAGCCTCAGCAAGTCTACACCGCGCAGGAGCCACCCCCTCCCTACATGGCCCAGATGGCGCCACCTCAATACGTGGCCTCGCCAACGTCGCTGCCCTACATGTACAATGCTACTCCAGCTCCTCAGTACATGCCTGCGTCTCCCGCTCCGTCAACCGCTCTACCAAGCTGGGACCAAGCCACCTTCATCGATGCCATGAACAATTTTACACTCAACAATTACGAAGGTACGGATTGGATTTTTGATTCTGGTGCTTCCTCGCATATGTCTTCAAATATGGATTTTATGTCAGCTTGTTCTTCCTCTCCTTTTTCTTCTATCACCATTGGCGATGGATCTTCTATCCCCATCTCTTGCACCGGCCAATCTTACATCATTAGTCCAAACACCAATTTTATTCTACGAAATATCCTAGTTGCTCCCTCATTAATTAAAAATCTAATATCTGTTCGACAATTTACTATTGATAATAATGTTTCCATAGAATTTGATCCCTTTGGTTTGTCTGTGAAAGATCTAAAAACGGCGGCGGTCCTCGCTCGTTACAATAGTTCGGACGACCTCTATCCTCTCCATGGCGCACCCACCTCCACACCTCAAGCCATGATTGCCTCTGTCACCCTTTGGCACCGTTGTCTTGGTCACCCCAATAAACATACCATGTCATCCCTGCTTCAAGACTTTCGTATATCTAGTGATAGTTCTTCGCATGATTCCTCAGTTTGTAATGCCTGTCAATGCGGCAAACATATTAGATTACCTTTCGGCACTTCTTCAACCTATAGTTCTTTTCCGTTTGAATTGTTACATTATGATCTATGGACCTCTCCAATACCAAGTGTTTCTGGTTTCAAATATTATCTCATTATTTTGGATGATTATTCTCATTATGTTTGGACCTTTCCTCTTCGTGCTAAATCTGATGTTTATCAACTTTTTCTTAATTTTTGACAATATGTTCTAACACACTTTGGCCTCCCTATTCGTTTCATCCAATGTGACAACGGAAAAGAATTTGATAACAACCAAAATAGAACTTTCTTTCTCTCCCAAGGCATCCTATTTCGTTTTTCGTGTCCTTACACTTCTCCTCAAAACGGCAAGGCTGGACGCTCTCTTCGCTCTATCAACGACATCTTACGCACTCTCCTTATTCAAGCATCTCTTCCACCGTGTTTTTGGGCTGAGGCTCTCCGGACCGCCACCTATCTTCTAAATATACGACCAACCAAAACATGTCCTCTTTATTCCCCCTTTCAATCTCTTTTTCTATCTCACCCCGATTATTCTAATTTACGTGTTTTTGGCTGCCTTTGCTTTCCTAACACTTCATCTACTGCTGCCAATTAACTCGCTCCAAGATCATTTCCATCTATATATTTAGGTCTATCCGATGATCACAAGGGATCACGATGTTTTGATCCCTCCTCCGATCGTGGTCTTATATCTCGTCACGTCACTTTTGATGAAAATACTTTTCCCTTTTCGACCATTCAGTCACCGACGGTCCCTACCCCTCTATCCACATCTACTGCCCCTATATCGCGTCATATTTTTGTTCCGGTCGATCCCCCTGCCGCGGCAGCCAAAACCCCCGAAAACCCTGCCGCGGCAGCCAAAACCCCCCAAAACCCTGCCGCGGCAGCTGAATCTGCCCAAACCCCTGCCGCGGCAGCCTCACCTCCTACCGCGGCAGCCTCACCTCCTGCCACGTCTCCTTCTCCTGCCGCATCAGAGTCTCCCGTTAGCACATCATCCAACTCCGTCTCTCCCGCCTCAAACACACCCCCTACTCAATCATCTCCTTCCCCAACTACTCATATTCCTTCTCATGCCGTTCCAATACCCATTCCTACAAATGATCATATTATGTGTACTCGTGGCAAATGGGGCTTCCATATTCCCCGATGTTTTCTCAATCTTTCGGCTACTCCATCGATTTCTCCTATCCCAACTTCCTACAAATGAGCCCTTCTCGATCCATTATGGCACTCTGCCATGCGAGATGAGTTCAATGCTCTTATTCAAAATAATACATGGACTCTCGTTCCTAAACCATCTGGCGCCAATATTGTCTCGGGAAAGTGGATTTTTCGTCATAAGTATAACTCCGTTGGGTCTTTGGCTCGGTACAAGGCTCGTTGGGTTTGCAGAGGTTTTTCTCAACAACAAGGAATTGACTTTGATGAAACTTTCTCCCCTATTGTTAAGCCCAGCACTATTCGCATTATTCTCAGTCTTGCAGTCTCCTCTTCCTGGTCCATTCATCAACTTGATGTAAAAAATGCTTTTCTTAATGGTACTTGATGCGCTCGACGATCGACGTAGAGCTCGTTAGGAACCCCAAGAGGAAGGTATGATGAGCACAGCAGCAAGTTTTCCCTCAGTTATGAAACCAAGGTTTAATCGAACCAGTAGGAGCAAGGAAACACCCCAAAGGTGTTACTAGCTGAGCTTTGGTAGGGCGCACTACCGGTGCTAGTAGCAACGTGGAGACCTGCACAACATAACCACAGAACTTTGTCCCCAACATGCGATGAGGTTGTCAATCTCAACGTGTTTTGCGGAAAACAAAGGATTAAACGTATCGAATGGAAAGAAGTAAAAGTTTGCAGAAAGTAAACACAAAGCAGTAAAGGATTGTAGATTGTATGTAAAGAGAAAGGACCGGGATCCATAGTTCACTAGAGGTGGCTCTCCTTAGATAGATAACATGCTGGGTGAACAAATTACAGCGGGGCAATTGACAAACACCGAGAAAGCAATACATGCATATACTAATCATCTTGACTCCTTCGAGACTTGATTGGGCAATACAACATAATATATAGACCGCTATCTAACTGCATCTATGACTAATAATCCACCTTCAGGTTATCATCCGAACCCCCTCCAGTATTAAGTTGCAAGCAACAGATTATTTCTTTACAAACTGCGTGTAAGGTAAACAATGCGATTGTTCTATGAACAAAGCATTGTTGTTTTCTCCCTAGTAGAAACAACACATCTAGTACCTTAGAGATTTCTGCCACTTCCCCAGATTACTAGAGGCATGAACCCACTATCGAGCATAAATACTAAGTCTTGGAGTTGCTAGCATCTACTTGGCCAAGATAGCTACTAACAACGGAAAGCATGCAAGATCACAAATAACAAAGACATGATAGAATCAATAATCAATCTAAAATAGCATCTCAATATCCATCGGATCCCCGCAAACACAACATGTATGAATTACAAATAGATGATCTTGATCATGAACGGAGCTCACAAGATCTAAACATGAAAGCACAAAGGAGGAGAAACCAGCCATCTAGCTACTACATGGATCCGTAGTCCAAGGATGAACTACTCACGCATCACACCGGAGGCTTGCATGGTGATGAAGAAGGCATCCAGGATGAATTCCCCTCTCCGGCAGGGTGCCGGGAAGAGCTTCAGATCCCTCCTGATCTGGGGATGGAGATGATGGCGGCTATAGACTCTTTCGTGGATTTTTGATCGGGTCCTTAGGGTTTTCGTCCCGAGGGCAACTTATAGGCGGAAGGAGAGGCCGAGGGGGTGCCAGGAGCGGCCACACCACCCCCTGGCGCGGGCTAGGCCTGGCCGCGCGGCCATGTGGTGTGGTGGCTCCCTGTCCCTTCTCCGTCTCGTATTCTGGCACTTTATCCCTTCCGAAAAAATAGGCACTTCGGCTTTTGTCCCGTCCAATTCCGAGAATATTCATTTTCTGACTTTCCTGGAACCAAAAACAGCAGAAAACAGGCAGCTAGCACTGTGGCTCTTGTTAATAGGTTAGTCCAAGAAATCATATGAAAAGTACTCCAAAGTTGGAACAAAACACAAGAAAGTGGATAAAACCAAGCATGGAACATCAAAAATTATAGATACATTTGCAATGTATCAACATCCCCAAGCTTAACTCCTGCTCGTCCTTGAGTAGGTAAGTGATAAAAAGAAAGAATTTTTGAGGTGACATGCACCATCAAAGACTTGATCAAAGTATTTGCAAATCATTCAAGGCTGGGATCATAGTACTTCAATCATAACATGAAAGACAAAGTTCTAGCAATAAGCAAAGAAACTATGATGCAACATGAAAAGGCACAAACAAAAGATTCATGAATAACAATGCTTTGCAAGATGTTTGTTTGTTTCACATAAAGAAAGTATGGCATAATAGTATTCAGCTTGTCCCTCAATAGAGTAGCAAATATAAATGCAAAGGACACCTTCAAAGTTCATAAGAGTGACTAGATACAATAGTTTCAAACAAGCAATAACAAGTTATGCATCAATCAACTAGTCTTGGGACAATGCACATAGAACTAAGAATGGCCACTCTTCTCTCAAAGTAGTGCATAAAGATAGAAGGTGGAGACTCAATATAAAGGTGGAAGAAAGGCTTTTTGTAAAAGTAAGTATGGATTCAAGTCTCATAAAGAGCTTCCAAAAATTATGGTACTTATAGCTTTCAGCTCTCATTGCCCCTATCATAAGCATCTTGAAGGTGATTAAGGTTAAAGTGACACAACTAAGAGGATATTCTTGACAAGTTATAAACTAAAATCTCATGCCCCTTACTTACGAAGACCGATCCTCATGCTACTCAACTTCAGTCATGAGTAAGCTCTTGTCATTGTAAGTATATGTGTATCATTAAGAACCGCCAACGGGGTACCCCTTGCACATGATACGGGAGCTTTCCCATAATCAAAATGACAAGGCAAGCAGACAATGAGCATCTCAGCGATCTTTTTATTTTCTATTTGCATAGGTTTTTATTGAGGATGCTTCATAGAGTGCTCATTATGGTGATGCTGCAAGTTTCCACCACGATTAGGCATGGCTTAGGCTAGCGGCCCAGGCGTTTCTCTAACACACATACAAACTCCATGATCTTACAAGTTCCACTTTTATTTCACACCGCTGAGATCCGTAAGCAAAAGAACATAATATCAACGGGGTACAAAGTACAAGTGCAATGTTGAAAGCGTTCCCCATGAAACATGGTTCTGCTAATTTCAACTTATAAAGCGCAAGCATATACGCAACAAAGAAGGACCCAATGGTTCAAGTTTATTAGAGGCAATAAAGTAAAGTGTGCCATCAAGTTCGTGAGAGCTTTAATCACTAGTTTTCTCATAAGAAGTGAAAGGTAGACAAAAGCATGAATATACTTGGAATAGCATAAGCTAGTAGGTAGGTATGGTGGACTCTTTAGAATAACTTGGTTTAGGGAGTTGGATGCATGAGTGGAACTCATACTTTGTTGTGGAGGCTAGCAAAAGACTGGGAGCGACAAACTAAGAGAGCAATAATGGCCATAATCATGCAGAGCGACAAAACATCATTGATCAAAGCATAAAGTGATACTACAAGTTGAAAACTAAAGGATCATAAATGCTATGGTGACTTTGGATAGTCATAACATGGTGTGAGCATGCGTCAAGTCAACCCAAATAAAGCATCAAAGGAGAATACCACTATACTATGCTTTAATATGCCAAAACAACGCATGATTCATCCAAGGCACATTAAGCAATCTCAATTTTTTATAACAAGTCATGCTACAGCAAAGAATACTAAGCATAAATCCAAAACAATATCAAGCATGGCATGACAAAGCATAGGCGACAGTCAAAAACGAGCTCTTTTTACCACATAAGTATGAACTTTCCTACTCTTTTCCAAACCAAACCAAACCAAACCAATTGCAAACCAATGCATGAAAGAGGGGGTCCAACCAACTTATTTAGAAAACTAAGAAAACCAAGCAAACTAAAAACCAAAACAAAAACAAAAAAGAAGAAGCTCCAAGAAAAACACAACTGTGCATGAAACAATAAAAATGAAGCGTTTGGAAGAAACCTGAAATTTTTATTGATGAAGAAGGGGAATGCCTTGGGCATCTCCAAGCTTTGACGCTTGTACTTCTTGGATATTTCTTGGGGTGACACGCGTGGCATCCCCAAGCTTGAGCTTTAGTCCATCCTTCATCTCATTACTCATTCCTTCCATACACCTGAAATTTTTCCTTCATACAAAACTTCACACAATCTTTATTAGCAACATTAGTGCACTCAAGATAAATGGTCTCAAGGTTCAGTTCTAACACCAAATAAACTTCCATTAGAACACTAGCTACTATAGCACTTCCCTTAAAAATCTCAATTCCCCAAAAGAACTCAAATGGAACCCACAAGAAGCAAATGTAGAAAATGGCAGAAATCTGTCAAAACAGACCAGCAGGTAAAGATGAATTTTTTCGAAGACCTTCTGTTGCTCAAATCAAAAAGTGTTGAACTAACAAAAGTTATATAACAACCTGGGGCAGAAGCACAAAACATTACAGGTCAAACCAACGTACAGAGCTCTCTCACGAATTTTTACGGTGAAGCACAAGAATTTGTTTCGGGACAGCAACTTTCCCAATCATTACTTCACTCTCATTAGAGGTTATTCTTGGCACAAAAGGCAAATAAAAAGGATAAGGAGAGGTTATTACTGAAGTAATAACTTCCAAGACTCATCTAAAACTTTTGGGTTATCTCCCAATAAGTACTTTTCTTTAACGCCTTTAAGTTAGGCATGAAAATTTGAGAAGATGCTCTCATAGGAAATATGAATTGAAGTAAAAGAGAGCATCAAGAAGCAAATTCAAAACACATTTAAGTCTAACCCACTTCCTATGCATAGGAATCTTGTATGCAAATAAATGCACAAAGAACAAAGTGACAGGCATAGGAAGATAAAACAAAAGTAACTTCAAAACTTTCAGCACATAGAGAGGTGTTTCATTACCATAAAAACTTCTACAACCATATTTTCCTCGCTCATAATAATTTTCAGTAGCCTCATGAATAAAATCAACAATATAACTATCACATAAGGCATGCTTTTCATGATCTACAAGCACTAGAGCTTTATTATAAGCATTTTCAAAAGAATCCTTGGGAACATAACATTCACCCTCCTTTGATAAGCATGGGGGACAATCAAATAATGTAAGGGATAAAGTTTTACTCTCATTAGAAGGTAGGCATGGGTAGATCCATTCTTCCTCCTTTTGTCCATCACTCTCCTCCTCTTTTTCATCTAATGAGCTTTCAAGTTCAGCAATTTCTTCTTCCATGGAGGTTCTAGCAGGCAGTGGTTCATCTATTACCTTAGCAGTCATAATACTGTTCCCAAATAAGAAACTGAGTGAGCTATCCATAATGAAATAGTGATTGGAGCAGAGCTAGTCATAAAGGCAACTTAAGAAAGGAACTAATTTTTTTTGTGTTTTTGAAATAAGGAAGCAAACAAGTAAAACTAATTTTTTTGTGTTTTTTAAGAACAAAACAAGCAAACAAAACAAAAAGAAACTAAGCAAAACAAAAACAACAAAGTAAAGAGATTGGTTATGAGGGACTCCCCTTGTGAAGATGTCCTTGACTCCCCGGCAACGGCGCCAGAAAACGTCTTGATGCGCTCGACGATCGACGTAAAGCTTGTTGGGAACCCCAAGAGGAAGGTTTGATGAGCACAGCAACAAGTTTTCTCTCAGTTATGAAACCAAGGTTTAATCAAACCAATAGGAGCAAGGAAATACCCCAAAGGTGTTACTAGCTGAGCTTTGGCAGGGTGCACTACCAGTGCTAGTAGCAACGTGGAGACCTGCACAACACAACCACAAAACTTTTGTCCCCAACTTGCGATGAGGTTGTCAATCTCACCGTGTTTTGCGGAAAACAAAGGATTAAACGTATCGAATGGAAAGAAGTAAAAGTTTGCAGAAAGTAAACACAAAGCAGTAAAGGGTTGTAGATTGTATGTAAAGACAAAGGACCGGGATCCATAGTTCACTAGAGGTGGCTCTCCTTAGATAGATAACATGCTGGGTGAACAAATTACAACGGGGCAATTGACAAACACCGAGAAAGCAATACATGCATATACTAATCATCTTGACTCCTTTGAGACTTGATTGGGGAATACAACATAATACATAGACCGCCATCCAACTGCATCTATGACTAATAATCCACCTTCAGGCTATCATCCGAACCCCCTCCAGTATTAAGTTGCAAGCAACAGATTATTGCTTTACGAACTGCGTGTAAGGTAAACAATACGATTGTTCTATGAACAAAGGATTGTTGTTTTCTCCCTAGTAGCAACAGCACATCTAGTACCTTAGAGATTTCTGTCACTTCCCCGGATTACTAGAGGCATGAACCCACTATCGAGCATAAATACTAATTCTTGGAGTTGCTAGCAACGGAAAGCATGCAAGATCACAAATAACAAAGACATGACAGAATCAATAATCAATCTAAAATAGCATCTCAATATCCATCGGATCCCCGCAAACACAATATGTATGAATTGCAAATAGATGATCTTGATCATGAACGGAGCTCACAAGATCTAAACATGAAAGCACAAAGGAGGAGAAACCAGCCATCTAGCTACTACATGGATCCGTAGTCCAAGGATGAACTACTCACGCATCACACCGGAGGCTTGCATGGTGATGAAGAAGGCCTCCAGGGTGAATGCCCCTCTCTAGCAGGGTGCCGGGAAGAGCTTCAGATCCCTCCGGATCTAGGGATGGAGATGACGGCGGCTACAGACTCTTTCGTGGATTTTTGATCGGGTCCTTAGGGTTTTCGTCCCGAGGGCAACTTATAGGCAGAAGGAGAGGCCGAGGGGGTGCCGGGAGCGGCCACACCACCCCCTGGCGCGGGCCAGGCCTGGTCGCGCGGCCAGGTGGTGTGGTGGCTCCCTGGCCCTTCTCCGTCTCGTATTCTGGCACTTGATCCCTTCCGGAAAAATAGGCACTTTGGCTTTTGTCATATCCAATTCTGAGAATATTCATTTTCTAACTTTCCTAAAACCAAAAACAGCAGAAAACAGGCAGCTGGCACTGTGGCTCTTGTTAATAGGTTAGTCCAAGAAATCATATGAAAAGTACTCCAAAGTTGAAACAAAACACAATAAAGTGGATAAAACCAAGCATGGAACATCAAAAATTATAGATACATTTGCAATGTATCAGTACTTTCATTGAAACTGTATATTGCCAACAACTCTCCGGTTTTGAAGATTCCTCTAATCCCAATCTTGTCTGTCTTCTCAAGAAATCTTTGTATGGTCTCAAACAAGCTCCTCGTGCCTGGTTTCAACGTTTTGCTACATTTATTCAAACTATTGGCTTTCTTCCTTCCAAATCTAATACATCTCTTTTTATCTTTCATTCTTCCTCTCACACAGCATATCTTCTTCTATATGTAGACGACATTGTTCTTACAGCTTCTTCTGATTCTTTTCTTAAACATATCATTACTCTTCTCAATAAAGAATTTTCTATGACTGATTTAGGATCACTTCATCATTTTCTCGGTGTTACCGCCACTAGAACATCTTCTACTCTATTTCTTTCTCAACGTCAATACATTCTTGATCTCTTAAACCGAGCAGGCATGATAGACTGTCAACCTTGTCGTACACCAGCTGATGTTGGCTCAAAACTTTCAGCTGAAGGTGATTCTGTCCCCGATCCAACTCTATATCGTAGTCTTGTTGGTGCTTTGCAATACGCCACTCTCACCAGACCTGACATTTCTTATTCTGGTCAGCAAGCATGTCTCTATATGCATGATCCTCGTTTACCCCATCTAGCTCATGTCAAAACGATTCTTCGATACTTAAAAGGCACTCTTGATCATGGTCTACTTCTTAATTCATCCTCCCCAACAAGCTTGACAATTTATTCTGATGCAGACTGGGCAGGTTGTCCAGATACTCGACGATCCACATCCGGCTTTTGTGTTTATTTGGGTGATAATCTTGTTTCTTGGTCATCGAAAAGGTAGGTTACGGTCTCCCGGTCTTCGGCTGAAGCGGAATACAGGGCGGTTGCGCATGTTGTTGCTGAAGCAGTTTGGATTCGCCAACTACTTGTGGAACTTCAGCGTCCCGTCCAGCACGCCACTATTGTCTACTGTGACAACATATCAGTTGTCTATATGGCCTCCAACCCCGTGCAACATTGTTGTACCAAGCACATCGAGATCGACATTCATTTTGTTCGGGAAAAAGTTCCTCTTGGAAAAGTTCATGTTCTACATGTTCCAACGAGTGCACAGTTTGCAGATATTTTTACCAAAGGACTACATCCTTCGTCCTTCATCGACATTCGCTCCAGTCTCAACATTGTGGCACCTGACGTTGACACTGCGGGGGGGGGGGGGGGGGTATTAGAGTTTGTTTTGTATTGGAGTAGGACTCTAGCCTAAGTCGGTTTAGGGCCTCCCTCTCTTCTATATAAACGTTGTAATATTGTCTAAATCAATACACGTTATTTCTCTCCCAAACTATCACTGCCGACCGGCACGGTGCTGACATACTAGGCCTTGGCCCCCTCCTTCGCCAACCACGGCAAGTGCACCGACACCTACACCAACCAGTGGCTCACCGCGGCCTTAGTCGTCGTTCTCGGCGCCTTATCTCTCTTCTTCTCCTTCACCGACAGCGTCGTCGGCCGCGACCAGAAGCTCTACTACGGCGTCGCCACGCTGGAGGGCTTCAACGTCTTCAACTTCTCGAGCGAAGAGGAAAAAGAGCAATGGGATCCCGCCGAGTTTCGGAGGCTGCGAATCCGGCTGCTAGACTTCATGCATGCAATCTTCACGGCCGTGGTTTTCCTCACCATGGCGTTCAGTGACGTGGTTTTCCTCACGGTCTATTTTCATCCTCCTCTGGCGGTAGGTTGAAATTTGTCAACAGCGAAGTCCAAAGTGTTTCTTTGGATCTTTTATCGACAAAGCTAGTGTTGCCCTTCTTTGGCTCATTCCATAATTCAACTGTGATCGGGATTTGGTCCCTAACAAGAACTCCAGCATGGCTTATAAATTTGTTTGCGGCCTTCTTGGGCTCCAACGGCCTGCCATCAATATGGACTACTTCGATCGTGAACCTTGCACGATCTTTCAACCGATGGCTCACGCCTCGCTTGCTCTTTTTCGTAGAAGAAGAATGTTGGGTGGTCGATCCGGAGGGCTAAAAGAAGAAAGTAGCGTTAATTAATACATGTACATATATACAAATCAATCGGTGCAAGTCACCAGAGGCTTAATCCATGCATATACCTCGCAGGACTTTGTAATCACTAAAGTCCGTTCACCGGAGTCATCATCTTCTTCATCCATTCCATGACTACTTGGGTTGTCATCATGTCCCTCCAAGTTCATATATTGTGAGGTGTCCTCATCACCATCACCGCGGATCATGTTCTCCATGCATTCTTCATCTTCTACGTGTCTACTGTATGGATCCATAGTTTCTAAAACAATAATATTATCACACAACTATCAGTAATGCATCCAAAAGAGTCAAAATTCAGATTTATAATTTTTAAAAAAATAATTCAAAAAAATATAAAAATAATATATTTGGATTCCTCACATTTTTCTGATAATAATGGACATATTATTTGTGGAATTTCGATTTATGGATTTAACGATATGAATTATGCCATATTAAATGAATTAATACAAAAATAATAATAAAACATATTTTATTTCTATATTTATTCAATATTAGTATTACTTAGTCATTTTTGTACATTAAAATCATGTTTGTAACTCAAATTATAAGAATGTGTGACTCACAAGATGCATGGGTTAATATCATTAATAGCATAGTGGTACATAGGAAGGAAGATGAGAAGAAACCAAGATGTTAAGCGTGCTTGGAGTGGAGTAGTGTTAGGATGGGTGACTGACCGACAAGTTTAACCAAAGATTGGAATTTGACCAAAAACTAAGTGTGACTGAGAGACTTCGGGTGAGAGATTAACCAGTCCAAATATTCATAGATTCAAAAATATTTAAAAAAAATTAAAAAAATATTTTTTGAAAAAAAACCTTCGGTCCCGGTTCATGCCACGAACCAGGATCAAAGGTCCTATTATAAGCGCATGCAACGGCGGGCCACGTGGAGACCCATTGGTCCCGGTTCGTGCTAGAACCGGGACCAGCATTAGTCCCGAGTGATTGGTACCGGTTCAAAATCCGGGACCAATGGTCCTTATGAACCGGGACCAAAGGAGGGTTTTTCTACTAGTGGTTTCTACGTGTAAACAAGTAAGCAAGCAAGCATGTCGTGATCATGAACTTGAAGGACAGTTTCTACGTTTCTACGTGTAAACACTAAACAAGTAAGCAACCATGCCTTGATGTTGAGATGACTAGTTCCCTTTCTTACCTTCGCGGAAGAAGACTTGCGTAGCACGTTGGAAACGATGAACTTTGGTATGCCACTCGTAGGAGATAGCGAAGCAAAATCTAGAGAAAAGTTTACATGTGTACGTAGAATTCGAAGGAAGACAATTCATGGCACGCAGAAACACGACTGACCACACTTAAATTTGTTCAAGTCAACATGTGTAGCCTTGAGCCATCAGCTGGCAATGCATGCCACATATATAGTAGGGTAGACAAATCAACGAACGTGGAATCTCCTGCTCACCAATATAAACACCAACAACGTCGCATCGCTACACGTGTGGGAGCAGCTTACGACATTCCTACTCGACCACACAACACAATGGCATCTCCTGCGTCTCCCATCATCATCCAGATGCCTCCACGGATCAACGCCGGGAAGGCCCCCACCGCCACACCTAAGGACGCCGGCGACTTGGCAACGGCGCCTTCAGGTGCCGGACCAAAAGCCACAGCGACGGACAAGGTCATGTCAAGCGCCGCCAACCTCGCACAGCTCCTGCCGACCGGCACGGTGCTGACGTTCCAGGCGCTGGCCCCGTCCTTCACCAACCACGGCAAGTGCACCGACGCCTACACAAACCAGTGGCTCACCGCGGCGTTAGTCATCGTTCTCGCCGTCGTGTCTCTCTTCTTCTCCTTCACCGACAGCGTCGTCGGCCGTGACCAGAAGCTCTACTACGGCGTCGCCACGCCGGAGGGCTTCAACGTCTTCAACTTCTCCAGCGAAGAGGAAAAAGAGCAATGGGATCCCGCTGAGTTCCGGAGGCTGCGAATCCGGCCGCTGGACTTCATGCATGCAATCTTCACGGCCGTGGTTTTCCTCACCGTGGCGTTCAATGACGTGGGGCTGCAATATTGCTTATTTCCCAACGCCAGTAAGAACAGCCAAGAGCTGCTCAAGAACCTGCCGCTGGGCATGGCATTTTTGTCGAGCTTCGTCTTCATGATCTTCCCCACAAAAAGGAAGGGCATTGGCTACAATGACCCCACACCTCGCCGAAAGGTCGCTTGATTTTTATAGATCACTTATGTTTGAACAGTTAAACTATAATGTATCGTTCCATTTGGAAATATAATTGTGTATTTGTTTGTTCTGGTTAGTTTTTTTATGAGCAGTCATGGCGCGCGAACGGTTGCTAATCGTCACTGCTTTTTTGAAGAAAAAAAAGAGAGATGAAAGTTGCCGGGGCCAACAGTGAAAATTCCGTGGCAACTTTACTTTTGTGTCACGTACTGCCTAAAACGGTCACGTTTTATATGCTATTTGGAAAAAGAATCCTTCATATTTCTTTCTCATCGACCAAAGAATTCAACAGTTGAACATGGCATAGAGCGGAATCAAATTTATTTACGGATGGTATTGACAGAGGCCAGCATACGGCATCGTCGGTTACTTCAGATAACTTGGATAAAATCAGCTGAACTGTACAATATGCAGCGTATAGTAAGCATGCATTATCCCGCACTCAAAGATCTCTAAAATAACAATACACGCACCGTTTCTCTCCGTGAAAAACGGATCGGCGATCTCAATTGCCCCCAGCGACAATGCCAAGCTGCCGATCCCTGCCTCCTCAGTCCGCCGCTCGTGCGACGGGAGGGGGTGGGGACCCTGGTACTTCGGCTCATGCAGTTAGGGTTGTCCTAGTGCTTTCTTGAGGCGTTGTTTCCATGGACGAGAAGGCGCCCCGTCGTAATAATTTGCCGCTGCTCTTCCTCCGTCTCGCTGTCACTCTAAGCGGTGGCGTTGGGGGGGGGGGGGGGGGTAGGTGGCATGGTCGTCTCGCAGATATCTGGATACGATGAGATTCACGTCTGGTGGTCGGCGGTTGGCACCCTGGCAGGTGGCGGTCTTGTTGGCTGCTGCAGTTGTGTTCGCTGTATTGCAGTTGGGTGCGCGGATGATGGCAAGCAGCGACGTTCCTCTTTTCCAACTACATCGAATGAAGTTGACAGCATCGGGATCTGGTGACCACGGGGAAGATCCCCGGACGACGTGCCACAAAGTCTCGGTCTCGTTTCTTGCAGTGGTCCAATTCATCGGCTCAAAAATCATCAGTGTTTGCGAAGGTGCTCTCCTAGATTTTGGTATGCGGCTATTCACCTCTTTTTCGGGCGTGTCCATGGTGGCAGCAGAGGACGACTATAGACGACGTTTCGGCAAGGAACTAGTTTCTCCAAGGGTGGACTTATAGTTTTACTCCTTGTGGGGTTCTTTGTATAAAGTTGCTTGACATGCATTTTTATTTCATATGATGACTATATGTGTAATCTCTATAAACGTTTTGTTTAATGGAATATGTGGTTACTTAAAAAAATCTCTAATATGTATGGGTTGTCAAGCTAGCTCGGCCACTTCGGACAATGATGCAAGGATACCCGGGCGGCTTGATGGAACAGACGCAGACAGAGGTCAGCTGGCGACGAGCAAGCCGCCCAGTGGCGTGCCCTATGTTTCAACAACTTACGAGGGCAGATCGCTCTACTACCAAGCTACTGTGCCTAGCAGCATACCCAGACCGTGTCTGCGACGCACACTTGATCTTAGATGTCTATCAACTCGTGAAAGATCTTTTATGCCGCACGGACGGACGTTGTCGATTCAGCTCTCCGTCCGCCTGCATCATGTATTTATGCACAACACTCTACCGATGCAAAAAATAGTTCTCTGACACCTCCCATTCTTATATAAACAACATGAATGAAGACTCAAAAGACCGCGGGGCACTACGCTCGCATCTTGACGCCATTTCCGATGTGTTTCTCTTCTGTTCTATTTCCCCATTCGTGTTTCACTCTTGAATGCTTTATATAACAAAGATTGGGAAAAAATTACAAGGGTAGCATATTGTATGGGTCATACAAGTATAGTGTTGTATTGATGATAGTTGCACATAGTAGTTGATGCATTATTGTGTACATATCCTCATAGATGAGTTGAGTTACAACATATATAGAAAAAGAGAGAGAATAAATTAACAAGAAAAACAGCTGACCTGAAAGTTATTTCTTGACTTCTTTCATACAGGTTGGTAGTGCCGTGTTAGCTAGTAGTACTATTTTCTAGCACTCCAAACAAGTGTTGATTGATATTGCACCAACTTTCGAAGTATTTTCCTTTGTAATAGTTAGATACAATCATCCAATGTAGAACATCTAAGTTTTCTGGAAGCCAGAATCCGTCATTTTTTCCATGATCCTAGTTTAAAACTTTATAGAAGTTCATCACATTATTTATAAAATCATACATCCGAAAAATTAGAAAAACATATATGGCCTCTGGGAGCTACTATTCATCGATCCTCGGTTTTAACATCCCAACTGTTATTTTTCTCAAACTCCTTAAGTCGAAGGCCCATCACAATATAGGTGAACGCAAGTATTCGTTTTCACTTTCTCCGAAGTTCAGGCTCTTTTTTTGACATATTGATTTTTTTTACTTTACTTATACCATGCATACAGATCTCAAAAACTCATCCAGAGATACTTGGAAAGCATGCTTCTTATTTTTACATGTTGTGTTCCTCCGTGCAGACACCTGCGTTTGATGATGAATCTGCTCTGGTATTTTTATTAATTCATTGCAAATTGAGGAATTTGTTTTAGGTCCAAGAATGAAATTGCTAATTATTACCTTTTTAGAAGTAAAAAAAAGAACTTAATTTCTGGAATTCTGCCATCACATGCCCCTAGTTTCGAAAGCTTTGAAGTTTCCAAGTGTAACAAATGCCCAGTTGTTATGAAATAAATCTGAGTTATATTATATAATATTTTAAATGTATGTCAATGCATTATTTAAGAAAGAGCATATTGTTTATGGGTTTATTCATCTGCAAGATATCCTAACTACATAAGTCCTTCCCAAATTTGGTGCAACTTTGGGCGTACCTTCTATCTCCGGAGCAGCGGGATGCTATGTCTTCTGGCTGCACTTAGCTCCTTACGGTCGCTCAGGATATCTTCAGCTGGACTGGCTGGCCGCATATTAGTCGACTAGATGCATAGTTGCTATATGCAGATTATTTTTTGCTAGTTGATTTTTGTATCAACATTGGTTGATCTGTGAACTGTAACCGCCACTAAATAATACTCTTTTAATAAAGGGTTGTGTGCATCGATTGATGCAGACGCCGGGTGATCATCCCCCATTTCAAAAAAAAGTCCTTCCCAAATGCATTGTCTCTTAGGGCATTGTATGAGGTAGTTAACCTATTTTAAGAGACGGTCACCCCAATAGATTATCTTCCTAGGGTTGTATCAAAGCGAGCTTATTGATTTTGGACTCAATCTTGCGTAGGATATATTGTGCTAGCATTTTTCCCAACAGTTGTTTGCATGAGTGGTTCCTTAACTAAGATTCACAATAAACCTCTTTATTATTAACTATGGAACCACAACGGAACTTGTGAAATGTTCTCAGAACTAGAGGTTCTGTTTTATTACTTTAGATATACTATAGTGCTACCATATTTTCGATTCTAATAATCGTGGTTTTCAACTAACTTTCTTAGACTGTTTTCATCTTTTTGTTGCAATTCAATATTGTTCAACTTACATATCAAGATTTTTGACAATGTCCCAGTATCCATAACAAATTAATCTCATGGAAAGTGAGCCTAGCTCAACTAGTTGGCGGATTGTATGTGCAAACCCAATACTTGGATACAAATCCTCACGGATGAGTTCCTTGTGTTTCGCAAAAAAAACTTCCTGAGTGTGGCGAGCTCTACCAGCAAGCTACTTGTGCCTAGCAGCATACGCACACGGAGTCTGGGAGGCACAGTTAATTTTGGCTGTCGTTATGTCGCGAAGCACTTTCGTGAGATGTGGCTGAACCCTGTCGTTTGACACCTGCGTCCACTTGCATCCTGTATTAGGCTCAACACTCCACGGGTGCATAAACAGTTCTCTGACACCTCCCATTCTTATATAAACAACATGAATGAAGACGATCAAAAGGCCATGGGGCATGACTCTCACACCTTGACGGCAATTCCTGTGTGCTTCTCTTCTATTATGTTTTCCCATTCATGTTTCACTCTTGAATGCTTTATAACAAAGATCGGGGACAAATTTCGAGGGTAGTTTATTGTACGGGTCATACAAATATAGTGTTGTATTGATGATAGTTGCACATAGTAGCTGATGCATTATTGTGTACCTATCCTCATAGATGAGACGAGTTACAACATATATATAAAAAGAGAGAGAATAAATTAAACAAGAACAACAGCTTACCTGAAAGTTAATTCTTGATTTCTTTTATACACATTGGTAGTGCCGTGTGTGTTAGCTAGTACTATGTCCCCGCATTGCAAATAAGTGTTGATTACGATTGCACCAACTTTGCGAAGTAATTTCCTTTGTCTAGTCAGATACAATCATGCAATGGCGAATATAACATTTCTCTAAGTTTTCTGGAAGCTAGAATCCGTAAAAAATTGTAATCCTAGTTTAAAACTTTATATAAGTTCATCACATGATTTACAAAAGCGTACCACCAAAAAATTGGAAAAACGTATGTGGCCTCAGAGAGCTAGCTACTATTCATCGATCCTCAGTTTTAACATCCCAATTGTTTATTTCTCAAACTCCTTAAGTATTATGTGAAAGATACCTCCACAATTTTAAAGCTTGTATGCACAAGTTTTTAGAAGATGGTAGGTTTCTTCAAATTTCTGAAAAAGAATTACTAGTTTTGTGAAGGCCCATCACAAGATAGGTGAACAAATGTATTCGTTTTCACTTTCTCCGGAGTTCATGCTATTGTTTTTGACATATAGATTTTCTACTCTTCGTATACCATATGTACACATCTCTAAGAACTCATCTAGAGATACTTGGAAAGCATGCTTCTTATTTTTACACGATGTGTTCCTCGGTGCGGCCACCTGCGTTTGATAACGAAGCTACTCTGTCATTTTTCGTACTTCATTACAAATTGACGAATTTTTTTAGGTCCACGAATGAAATTACTGGTTATTATCTTTTTAGAAATCAAAAGATATAACTTAATTTCTGGAATTCTGCCATCACATGCCCCTTGTTTTGAAAGCTCTGAAGTTTCCAAGTGTAATAAATGCCCTGTTGTTATGAAACAAATCTCAGTTATCTAATATTTCAGGTTATCTCAATGAATTATTTAAGCAAGACCATATGTTTTATGAGTTTATTCAACGGCAAGATATCTTAACTACATCAGTCCTTCCAAAATGCACCGTCTCTTAGGGCATTGTATGAGGTAGTGATCTATTTTAAGAGACAGTCACCCCAATATATTGTCTTCCAAGGGTCGTATCAAAGTGAGCTTATTGATTTTGGACTCAATCTTGCATAGGATATATCGTGCTAGCATTTTTTCCCAACGGTTGTTTGCATGAGCGGTTCCTTAACTAAGGTACACAATCAATCTCTTTTATCATTAACTATGGAACCACATCAGAACTTGTGAAATATTCTCAGAACTAGAGGTTCGGTTTTATTACTTTAGATATATTATACTACTACTATATTTTCCATTCTAATTTTCAACTAACTTTCTTACACTTTTTTCATCTTCTTGTTGCAGTTCAATATTGTTGAATTTAGATATCAAGATTTTTGATAATATCCCAATCTCCGTAACAAGTTAATCGCATGGGAAGTGAGCCTAGCTCAAATGGTTAGAGGATTGTACGTACAAAGCCAACACCTGGATTCAAATCCTCACGGATGCGAATTTAGGTTTCCTATGTATACTCAAGGACCATGCTTACTCCTAGTACTATGCAACTTATCTGAGGACCATGATTGGTGCTTTACAAAATAAAAATTATGGTACTCATGTTTAATGAATGTGTGCATCCCTAGTTGGTGCATAGTTCATGGACACTACAGGAACAATACAAGATGCCGACAGCTAGGGTGTACACCGACGAAAATTTGTTAGGGCCGTCGGCATAGGCCCCAGGCCGGGCCAGCCCACCAAACCGGTTGTCGGCGTAGGGCACTGTGGGCCAACGTCAACCATCGGAGTAGGGACTTGGTCGTGATGGCGATGCAACGGCGTCAGAGCTATGCCTACGGCAGTGCCCCCGGCATAGGTTTCACAGCTACGCCGATGGTAATGCCCTCGGCATAGCTATTTTCTATTTTACCACATTAATCTTAGAATAATCATAACTAAATCATTCTAATTTATAAAAATACAAATAATATATCAAAATTTGCATAAAAATAAGATATATCTATCTACACTCAATATTACAAATTTGTGCTGAATAAAAATTAAGTAAAACATAATAAGATTATATATACTTTCGTATAATACATTTTGAGTATCATCTCAAAAACTCCTACCACGGGGCAACCGGAGTGAACCTTGTGATAAAATGGTCACAACCTTTGTTTTTCACTACAAGATTAGCGAGGCTCGGTCCCAAGCTAAGAATCTTCACACCCGTTATTTTGACCATACTTTGAATCTTGTGGTACAATGGTCACATCCTTTGTTCTCTACTGCAATTTTAGCGAGGCTCGGTCTGATCTATCATGTTATTTTTTGAATAAATATAATGCTCATAATTTTTTGAATAAATATTTTTTAGCTTCACAATATGCTATTTTATCAAATATCCACTACAAGTTTAGCGAGGCTCGGTCCTAAGCTAAGAATTTTCATGCTCGTCGTTTTGACCATAGTTTAAAACGGGCATAAGAAATTCAAAAACGATCTAAATAATGTAAAATCTTCATGTGGTGTCTATAATACCTCGGACATTACGCTCTAAGTTCAAGCCTGGACGAACCAAAAGTGGATAAGTAACTCTACCGCGGAGGCCCAAGGCCACCCACGTGTAGGCCGATCGAAGAGGAGTAGGACATGGTACCGGCCTACCACCTTATCCACTTTCAAGAACATCGGGACAAGAGCGAGCGACGTAAGGTAACACGACCACGACATACACAAATGAGTATGTATGTCTACGACTTACAATAGACATCAGAGTCACACCATCTAAAAGAAATAGAAATATTGCAACACCATACGACAAGATCCAAATATCCTAGATAGATATAATATACCACTAGTAGAAAAAGAGCTTTTCATCCACCCCTTTAGTCCCGGTTGTGGTTGGACCCGGGACTAATACTCACATTAGTCCCGGTTCCAACGGAACAACCTTTAGTCCCGGGTTAAACGGGACCTTTAGTCCCGGTTAGAGACACCAACCGGGACTAAAGAGGTTGCGGCAGGCTGCGACCGGTGCCGACCCCTTTAGTCCCGGTTCGTATCACCAACCGAGACTAAAGGGGTAACCTTTAGTCCCGGCTCGTATTACCAACCGGGACTAAAGAAAATGGGCAAAAAATTCAAATAGCCATAACTTTTGCATACGATATCAGAAAAATACGTACAGCCTATCAAAACATGCAAAAAAAATTCCTTTTCGATTTCAACAGCCTTTTGCCGTTTTGGATTCTTTTAGATTCTTAAAATTTGAAAAAAAAAATATTTTAAAAATTATTTTTTTTAATATTTTTTATGTCATATTTGAATTCCTCACATTTTTCTAATAATAATGGATATATTATTTGTCAAATTTCGATTTATAGATTTGAAGATATTATTTATGTCAAATTAAATGAATAAATGGCAAAAAAATGAATAAAATATTAATTTCGAATTTTTCATTGGAATAAAATATTATTATTACTTATTTATTGTTGTTTACTTAAATAGTTATTCGTAATTTCGAAAAATAAAGACGGTTGACATATTGATATGAGCTAATAGGATTGATATACTAGTCTTAACAACAAGGTATAAGAGTCTTTCGTGCGAGGTGGGAGAGATGGAATGGGGAAGTTAAGCGTGCTGGGGGTGGAGTAGTGCTGGGGATGGAGTAGTGCTAGGATGGGTGACTGACCGGGAAGTTTGACTATAAGTGTAATTTGACCTAAGATTAAATATAGTTAGTGTGAAAAATGAGAGATGTGAGAGATTAGCGAGTCGGATAATTCAAATGTTCAAAAAAATTTGAAAAAAAAATCATTTTTTATTTTGAAAAACCCTTTAGTCCCGGTTCGTATTACAAACCAAGACTAAAGGTCTCGCACGCTCGGCACTGCCCCGTGAGGGCCTTTTGTCCCGGTTTGTGGCCGAACCGGGACTAAAGGGGGAGACCTTTAGTCCCGCCCCTCCAGTCCCGGTTACCAGGGCCGGGACTAAAGCCTCTTACGGGCCGAGACTGGAGGCCCTTTTTCCACTAGTGTACTAGGATATCTCCTCATACATCAAGCAACACAGTATCAAGCGGAAGCGGAATACAAGATCCGAGTACGGATAAGAAGCAAATCGGCATAAGATGCCACAGAACGAAGCACATCCCGCCCACAGATCTCACGGATCTCCAACCCCGGAATCTCTACACCGGATAGTCATTGCCACCATCATTCGTCTCCTCAACCCAGTAACCTTCCTGAGAGTATACCTGTCCATCTGAAAGGAATATTTATCGTGTGAGACCCTAGGGGTACTCAGCAAGTCTTAATGCAGCTAAAGAGAACAACCTGGGGGTGACGCAATTGCAGCGAAAGATAATATCTACAAAGAGTTATAGAGACTCGCTACACATCCGCCCAACCAAAGATGGACGGACGCCCGTTATTTAATGGTCGGGACTGGAGACCGGGAAGTTTGACTATAAGTGTAATTTGACCTAAGATTAAATATAGTTAGTGTGAAAAATGAGAGATGTGAGAGATTAGCGAGTCGGATAATTCAAATGTTCAAAAAAATTTGAAAAAAAATTCAATTTTTTTTAATCGCACGCTCGACACTGCCTCGTGAGGGCCTTTTGTCCCGGTTTGTGGCCGAACCGGGACTAAAGGGGTAGACCTTTAGTCCCGCCCCTCCAGTCCCGGTTACCAGGGCCGGGACTAAAGCCCCTTACGAGCCGGGACTGGAGGCCCTTTTTCCACTAGTGTACTAGGATATCTCCTCATACATCAAGCAACACAGTATCAAGCGGAAGCGGAATACAAGATCCGAGTACGGATAAGAAGCAAATCGGCATAAGATGCCACAGAACGAAGCACATCCCGCCCACAGATCTCATGGATCTCCAATCCCGGAATCTCTACACCGGATAGTCGTTGCCACCATCATCCGTCTCCTCAACCCAGTAACCTTCCTGAGAGTATACCTGTCCATCTGAAAGGAATATTTATCGTGTGAGACCCTAGGGGTACTCAACAAGTCTTAATGCAGCTAAAGGGAACAACCTGGGGGTGACACAATTGCAGCGAAAGATAATATCTACAAAGAGCTATAGAGACTCGCTACACATCCGCCCAACCAAAGATGGACGAACGCCCGTTATTTAATAGCAACAGTTATATAAGCAACATAAATAACCTTGCTCGTCCTCCTTCTCGCTTACCGACGAGAAGACGGAAAAACAACCCATCTGTTAGCAATTTTATTAACCATTCCACGAGTATTGTACTAATTATTAGTCATGTCTTAGTCAGACTAAAGGCGGTACTTTAGTTATGTTTGTCTATGATCGAGAAACTATGCTCCAAGTCATCCATAACCGCGGATATGGCTTTCAGAAAGATTTGCCCTGCAGGGGTGCACAAATAGCAACACACACACGATCAACCTCGGGAAGAACCAAATAAAACGCAACGAGGCCTCACGACAAAGCATTCACAGGATTCATAAATTATTTCAGAGGGTCACCCCATTAAGCTACCCGCAACGAGGTTGACCGACTCCGAGACGGACCCAAGGTTTGCGTCAATGGCTGTAAACGACTGGGAACCCGAAAGTGTGACTGGGTTTGTCGATACCGCGAAAACACTCCGCAATTTCTAAATAGTACAGGTGCTCCACGCACAATCATAAATAAAGCAGTAAAGCATGGCATAAGTACATGATAGTAATAAAGCTCCAAACTAGTTTGTGGCCCCAAGAAATAAAGTGTGAATCAAGCTCAGGCAAAGGGGGATTCATAGGATCTCTCGTATGTGGATAGTGTGAATAGTCAAGGAACAGGAATCAAGTACTCGGAGTCCTATGGGACACAAGTGAGCTTAAATAACCAAATAGCAGATAATGCTCACCGATGCCTCTTTCATTAGTTCTCTACTCATATTAAGTTGTTTAGGTACCTCATGATCCAAAGACTCGCACAAACCCTACACATGCAATTCTACGACTCGCATAGCTTAAACAACTCCTGCAGTAATGGCTCATGGGATGGAGGTACAAGCTTCGGTGGGGTTTAAAAGTAAAGGCTATGCAATACTTGGGATTCAATTTAATGCAATCGCGACTCAATGATGCAAGAGTAAGATAGAAGCATAGGTACTATATGTATGCAAGCATGGGGAATTGCTTGCCTGGTGATACATTGCAAATGTATCTATAATTTTTGATGCTTCATGCTTGATTTATCCACTTTCTTGTGTTTTGTCGACACTTTCGAGTACTTTTCATATGATTTCTTGGACTAACCTATTAACAAGAGCCACAGTATCAGCTGCCTGTTTTCTGCTGTTTTTGGTTCCAGGAAAGTCAGAAAATGAATATTCTCGGAATTGGACGGGACAAAAGCCAAAGTGCCTATTTTTCCAGAAGACTCTAGGAGCCCGAATACGAGACGGAGGAGGGCCAGGGGCTGGCCAAACCCTCCCCAGGCGCGGGCTGGGCCTGGCCGCGCCAGGGCATGGTGTGGTGGCCCCAGGCACCCCCTCGGTTTCCCTCTTCGCCTATAAGAAGCCTTCTGACCTAAAAACTCAGGGGGTTCGACGTTTTTCCAGAAGAAGTTCCGTATCGCCGTCACCATCGAAGGGGAGATTCGGGGGACAGAAAGTCTCTGTTCCGGCACCCTGCCGGGATGGGGAAGTGCCCCCGGAGCCATCTCCATCGATCTCCACCATCATCTCCTTTGACCATCCATGTTTCTCCCATCTATGAGTGAGTAATTCCCCGCTGTAGGCTATGGGGATGGTAGGGATTGGATAAGATCGTTCATGTAATGGCATCAGATTGTTAGGGCATGGTTCCTAGTATCTTTATTAGTGCTTTATGACTTTGCTGCGACTTGTTGTGCTTAATGCTTGTCACTAGGGCTTGAGTGCCATGATTTCAGATCTAAACATGTTATTGATTCATTATGATAGTATTGTTTTTGGTCTTATCTACAAGTTGTATACACACGTTGTTGTCCGGAACCTATGGCCCCGAAGTGACAGAAATCGGGATAACCGGAAGGGAATGGCTTTGATGTGAGGATCACATGTGTTCATGGAGTGTTAATGCTTTGCTCCGGTGCTCTATTAAAAGGAGCACCTTAGTTTCCAGTAGTTCCCTAGAGGCCCCGCTGCAAACGGGCTGGCAGGACAAAAGATGTTGTGCAAGTTCTCATTGCGAGCACGTATGACTATATATGGAACACATGCCTAAGATTGTCTAGTACTTGGATGCTTTATCTTATTTATCTGCAATTGCCCTATGTTCTGATTGCTATGTGAATTGTCTTGTCCATGCAACGCCCGTCCATCCATCCCTATGCCTACCGCACTCGAATCCCACTGTTACTGCTTTTGTTACTACTGTCTTTGCTTTACTACTGCCGCTACTTTGCTATTCCTACTACAAAACGGTTGCTACTGATAAACTGCTGTGAGCAAGATTGTTTCCAGGTGCAGCTGAATTGACAACTCAGTTGTTAAGGCTTATAAATATTCTTTGGCTCCCCTTGTGTCGAATCAATAAATTGGGTTTCACTTCCTCAAAAATACTGCGATACACCCCCTATACTTGTGGGTCATCAAGCCTATTTTCTGGCGCCGTTGCCGGAGAGCATAGCTAGCTTTATTTATCAAGTCCACTTGGATTCACTATTGTTCAAGCTAAGTTTATTTTCTCCTTGTTTCCTTGTTTCTTTATCAAAAATACAAAAAAATTAGCTCCTACTCTAGTTGTTATTTTCGTTGGTCTGTTATTGTCTTGCTTTGTCATGCTTGTTGTCAATGGTTGGTTTCTTTGAAACTGAAGCTTATTGGCAAGGTGGGTTCACGGAAGATCAAAAATACTATTATAAGGAACACTGCTTGTCACAAAAAGGGAAACACTTATGGGAACAAATTGATAGATTGTATACCATTGCTAAAAACGTGTGCTCTACTTATAATGTTACTTATTGTTGTGATGAATCTCGTTGCAGAAAGAGGTATAAACACCTCCCTTTTCAATGTGAGTATAATGATAATGATACCATATCTTCCTATTCTAAAGGAATTTATGACTTTTATGATGCGGAACAAATTGAAGAATTTATTGCTTGGAAGGGTGCTTTTGAACTTGCTAGTTTCCTTGAAAATATTGATGATTCACCTTACAAATATGAGGTTTATGGTATACTTAAATTTTGCTTTGATAATTACAAGGATGAAAATGGCTCTATTCTTGAGTATTTTAATAGATGCTTTCCACAAATGGAAGAGACTAATGCCTTGCAGGATCCTATGGAAGAAGAAATTGATAAACCTGAAATCTCATTAGATGAAAAAGAGGAGGAGAGTGATGAACAAAAGGAGGAAGAATGGATTAGCTACCCATGCCTACCTTCTAATGAGAGTAACTCTTTATCCTTTACATTATTTGATTGTCCCCCATGCTTACTAAAGAAGGATGAATGTTATGTTCCTGAGGATTCTTTTGAAAATGTTTATAATAAAGCTCTAGTGCTTGTAGATCATGAAAAGCATGCTTTATGTGATAGTTATATTGTTGACTTTATTCATGAGGCTACTGAAAATTATTATGAGAGGGGAAAATATGGTTGTAGAAGTTTTCATGGTATTGAAACACCTCTCTGTGTGCTGAAAGTTTTGAAGTTCCTCTTATTTTATCTTCCTATGCCTGTCACTTTGTTCTTTGCGAATTTATTTGCATATATGATTCCTATGCATAGGAAGTGGGTTAGACTTAAATGTGTTTTGAATTTGCTTCTTGATGCTCTCCTTTACTTCAACTCTTATTTCTTATGAGAGCATCCTCTCAAACTATTATGCCTGAAGATGATAATATGTCTATTATTCTTGGGAGACCTTTTCTTAAATACTGCAGGAGTTGTTATTAATTGTAATCAAGGGAAGGTGACCTTCAATATTAATGACAAGGAACATACTGTCTATTTCCCAAAGAAGATTGATAGGACTTATGGTTTTGAATTCAATTGAACATGATGAGGGCATTCAAGTTGCAGAAATATATTGTTCCATACCAAGAGAAAATTTGAAACTATTATGATTGGGACCATTGCTATCAAGGTTGAGGTAACATAATCATTAGTGGAATACAAAGTTTTGTCTCATATGAAATTGTTTTGATAAAAAGACCCGATCAACCTTGTTAAAAAAAGGATTTCATTGAACAAAATAATGTTTTCACCATGATTATCTCCGCTTACTTCTATTCTATCCATTTTTAGTTTTTGCTTATGCCTAACTTAAAGGCATTAAAGAAAAGTACTTATTGGGAGATAACCCAAAAGTTTTAGATGAGTCTTGGAGGTTATTACTTACTTCAGTAATAACCACTCCTTATCCTTTTTATTTGCTTCTTGTGCCAAGATTAACCTCTAATGAGAGAGAAGTAATGATTGGAAAAGTTGCTGTCCCGAAACAGATTTCTAAGCTTCACCGTAAAAATTCGTGTATAATATCTGTACGTCCTTTTGAGGCGTGAATTTTTGTGCTTGTGACCCAGGTTGTTATCTAACTTTCGTTAGTTCAACACTTTTTGATTTGAGCAACATAAGATCTTTGAAAAAATTCGTCTTTACCTGCTGGTCTGTTTTGACAGATTTCTGCCATTTACTGCATTTGCTTCTTGTTGGTTACTTTTTGAGTTCTTTTGGGGAATTGAGCTTTTTGAGAGAAATGCTACAGTAGCTAGTGTTCTAATGGAAGTTTATTTGGTGCTATAACTGAACCTTAAGACTTATTTATCTTGAATGCACTAATGTTGCTAATAAAGATTGTGTGAAGTTTTGTATGAAGGAAAAATTTCAGGTGTATGGAAGGAATGACTAATGAGATGAAGGATGGACTAAAGCTCAACCTTGGGGATGCCACGCGTGTCACCCTAAGAAATATCCAAGAAGTACAAGCATCAAAGCTTGGGGATGCCCAAGGCATCCCCTTCTTCATCAATAAAAATCCTAGGTTTCTTCCAAACGCTTCATTTTTATTGTTTCATGCACAGTTGTGTTGTTCTTGGAGCGTCTTCTTTTTGTTTTTCGTATTGGTTTTCATTTGCTTGGTTTCCTTAGTTTGCTGAATAAATTCGTTGGACCCCCTCTTTCATACATTGGTTTTCATATAGTTTTGTTTGGATTGGAAAAGAGTAGGAAAGCTCATGCTTAAGTGGTAAAGAGAGCTTGTTTTTGATTGTGGCCTATGCTTTGTCATGACATGTTTGATATTGTTTTGGCTTTATGCTTAGTATTCTTTGTTATAGCATGACTTGTTATAAACAATTGAGATTGCTTGATGTGCCTTGGATGAATCATGCGTTGTTTTAGCATATTAAAGCATAGAATAATGGTATTCTCCTTTGATGCTTTATTTGGGTTGACTTGGCGCATGCTCACACCATGTTATGACTATCCCAAGTCACCATAAGCCTTTATGATCCTTTAGTTTTCAACTTGTAATATCACTTTATGCTTTGATCAATGATGTTTTGTCGCTCTACATGATTATGGCCATTATTGCTCTCTCTTTTGTCGCTCCCTTACTATTGCTAGCCTTCACTTTCACTGAGTATGTTTTACTCAAGTTTCCAACTCCCTAAAACCAAATATTTCCAAAGTGTCCACCATACCTACCTATTAGCATTATTTGCTACTCCCGTGCATATTTAATATGCCTTGTTTTCTTCCGAATAAAATGTTTGCTTGTTATGAGAAAGTTAGTTAGTAAAGCTCTCATGAACTTGATGTCACACTTTATTTTCTTGCATCTAATAAACCTGAACCATTGCATCCTTCTTTATTGTGTATATGCTTGCGCTTTATAAGTTAAAGTTAGCAGAACCATGTATCATGGGGAACGCTTTCAACATTGCATTGGTACTTAGTACCTCGTTGATATCATGTTTTTTTGCTTATGGATCCCGGCGGTGTGAAATAAAAGTGGAACTTGTAAGATCATGGAGTTTGTATGTATGTTAGAGAAATGCCTGGACCGCTAGCCTAAGCCATGCCTAATCATGGTGGAAACTTGCAGCACAACCATAATGAGCATTCTATGAAGCATCCTCAATAAAAATCTATGCACATAGTAAATAAAAAGATCGCTGAGATGCTCATTGTCTGGTTGCCTTGTCATTTTAATTATGGGATAGCTCCTGTATCATGTGCAAGGGGTACCCCGTTTGCAGTTCTCTATGATACGTATATACTTACAATGACAAGAGCTTACTCGTGACTGAAGTTGAGTAGCATGAGGATCGGTCTTCGTAAGTAAGGGGCATGAGACTTTGATTTATAACTTGTCAAGCATATCCTCTTAGTTGTGTCACTTTAACCTTAACCATTTAAAGATGCTTATGATAGGGGCAATGAGAGCTCAAAGCTAACGAGTATCATACTTTCAGCATTTGGAAGCCTTTCAAACTTTTCAAAACCTGTTCATTTCCTTGTTGAGTCTCCACACATTCTATGAGCACTTTCTTGAGAGCATAGTGGCCATTCTTAGTTCTATGTGCATTGTCCCAAGACTTGTTGATTGATGCATATCTTGATATTGCTTGTTTTAAACTATTTGTATCTAGTCACTCTTGTAAACTTTGAAGGTGTCCTATGCATTTATGTTTGCTACTCTATGAGGGACAAGCTGAGTGCCACTATGCTATGTTTTCTTTATGTGAAACAAACAAACGTCTTGCAAAGCATTGTTATTCATGAATCTTTTGTTTGTGCCTTTTCTTGTTGCGTCATAGTTTCTTTGTCTTATTGCTAGAACTTTGTCTTTCATGTTATGATTGAAGTACTATGATCCCAGTTTTGAATATTTTACAAATATTTTGATCAAGTCTTTGATGGTGCATGTCACCTCAAAAATTATTCTTTCTTTTTATCACTTACCTACTCGAGGACGAGCAGGAGTTAAGCTTGGGGATGTTGATACATTGCAAATGTATCTACAATTTTTGATGCTCCATGCTTGGTTTTATCCACTTTCTTGTGTTTTGTCCACTTTTTGGAGTACTTTTCATATGATTTCTTGGACTAAACTATTAACAAGAGCCACAGTGCCAGCTGCCCGTTTTCTACTGTTTTTGGTTCCAGGAAACTCAGAAAATGAATATTCTCGGAATTGGACGGGACAAAGCTAAAGTGCCTATTTTTCCAGAAGACTCCAAGAGCCAGAATACGAGACGGAGGAGGGCCAGGAGTTGGCCACACCCCCACCCCCCCAGGCGCGGGCTGGGCCTAGCCGCGCCAGGGCATGGTGTGGTGGCCCCAGGCACCCCCTCGGTCTCCCTCTTCGTCTATAAGAAGCCATCTAACCTAAAAACTCAGGGGGTTCAACGTTTTTCTAGAAGAAGTTCTACAGCGCCGCCACCACCGAAGGGGAGATTCGGGGGACAGAAAGTCTCTGTTCCGGCACCCTGCCGGGACAGGGAAGTGCCCCCGGAGCCATCTCCATCGGTCTCCACCATCATCTCCTTCGACCATCCATGTTTCCCCCATCTATGAGTGAGTAATCCCCCGCTGTTGGCCATGGGGATGGTAGGGATTGGATGAGATCATTCATGTAATGGCATCAGATTGTTAGGGCATGGTGCCTGGTATCTTTATTAGTGTTTTATGACTTTGTTGCGACTTGTTGTGCTTAATGCTTGTCACTAGGGCCCGAGTGCCATGATTTCAGATCTGAACATGTTATTGATTCATTATGATAGTATTGTTTTTGGTCTTATCTACAAGTTGTATACACACGTTGTTGTCCGGAACCTATGGCCCCGAAGTGACAGAAATCGGGATAACCGGAAGGGAATGGCTTTGATGTGAGGATCACATGTGTTCACGGAGTGTTAATGCTTTGCTCTGGTGCTTTATTAAAAGGAGCACCTTAATTGCCAGTAGTTCCCTAGAGGCCCCGTTGTAAACAGGTTGGCGGGACAAAAGATGTTGTGCAAGTTCTCATTGCGAGCACGTATGACTATATATGGAACACATGCCTAGGATTGTCTAGTACTTGGATGCTTTATCTTATTTATCTGCAATTGCCCTATGTTATGATTGCTATGTGAATTGTCTTGTCCATGCAACGTCCGTCCATCCATCCCTATGCTTACCGCACTCGAATCCCACTGTTACTGCTTTTGTTACTACTGTCTTTGCTTTACTACTGCTGCTACTTTGCTATTCCTACTACAAAACTGTTGCTACTGATAAAGTGCTGTGAGCAAGATTGTTTCCAGGTGCAGCTGAATTGATAACTCAGTTCTTAAGACTTATAAATATTCTTTGGCTCCCCTTGTGTCGAATCAATAAATTGGGTTTCGCTTCCCTCGAAAATACTATGATACACCCTCTATACTTGTGGGTCATCACCTGGTAGTTCTGTTGCAGGATAGGAAGGATCCGGGTAATACTCCTGAGGCTCCTGGTATTCTCCTTGCTCAATGTCTATCCGGATAAAAACCAAACACACAAGGGCTGGAATAAATACATAGCACAATCATATAATTCATATGCAACAAGCAAACAAGTATGCCATGATGGAATGATGCACAATTTACATGGCATAACATAGCATGGCATGGGTGAGGTGTGGAAACAAGAACTAAGCACTTTTATTAATTATTTGGTCAAGTTTTACTTGCATAAACCATTCAGGTTTTTCAGTATTTATATGATGCATGCTTCAATTCATATCATGGAATGCATAGTTAGAACGGGTTCGTCATGCTGATCGATTTAGACATATCATTTGTCGAATTCGGAATTACGGAATTAAAGTTATGGATTTTTTAAGAAAATACATTTATTGACATTTAAATAATTTTGAAATTTTAAATTGCTCAAAAATTATTTTGGATGGCATATTATTAATCCTTACATTTTTCTGACCTCAAAACATATATTTAATACAATATTTGAAATTAGCAAACTAAAAGTCATTAATAAAGGCATTTAATATAGAAGGCAAAATGGTTAGCTGTTTGCCTATTTAGGATTATCCAAAAAAAGGACAAACAAATTTATATTAAAAATATTTGAACAAATTTGTTAACTTTTCGTCTAGATATCATGACTTTTAGTTGTATTTTGAAAGTTATTAACATTGGAAAATTAATGGGTTTTCTGCAAATACACTTATAAAGACAGAGGCTACATGCTAAAAATCTGTTATCTGTTATCTGGATTAGTCTGACGAACAGGTACTACACTGACTAATTCCGTTGTAAAGGATTGAAGGCACCGTTACTTGAATGTACCAAGACGACAAGCAGCTGGATCAAAATGATTGGAAGTATAACCAGCTAGCTGAAACGATCGTGTGGCCCTGGTGTGGCCCTGTGCGTGTATTGCGGCCTTGGATAGGTTGTAATATATACTGAATTTACCAGACGAGTTAACACACAATAAAGCAGCTGAATCAAATTTTAGTGCCGCACTAGCTAGCTGCAAAGTTGGATGGTCGTGTTGTGCAGTGCGTATGCGGAGGGCTTTTGTGCGTGTGGACCATACACGGCCGTGGGCAAGCAGCACTAGCAGCATCACAAAAACAAGTAGCGGGTCAATCTCTGAATTCAGACAGCCATGGTGGAGACACTCAGACTGACGCGGGCGACGCGGAAGGGAACCCAGTGTCACCGGGATGCTCTGCTAATTGTGTTAGAGGAAAAAGGTACAACGGAGATATGCAGGCATGGCTCGAGAAACGACCAAGAGGCAGCAGCTGCTAACAGAAGACTGACGAACTGAAGAAAACCTGGCAAAACTCTACAGGAACACATACGCGCGCGGCGGCGGACAGACGCAGGCGACGGCGAGCTGGGTCGGTCTAGGACAGGCAAGACAGGGAATCAGGAGAGGAGCTCACCATGAGCCGCTTGGCGACAACGGTGATGCCGGAGGAGGTCGGGGGCGGCGCTACTGCGGCGAGGTGCTCGGCACGGACGAAGTTGCCAACGGGAAGCAGTCATGGGCTGGTTCGGCTCCTCCCTCTGTGGCGCGTTCGACGAGGGAGACGATGGTGCAGCTTCTCCGCTACTCCACGGTCTCGGGCGGCTACTGGATCGACGGCAGGAAACGGCACACCCTGGCGGCCATGGCAGCGGCGGAGTGGTAAAAACAGAGGGGAAAAGGGAGGGCGACCTAGGGTTTCAAGGTACGGCGCTGCCGCGGGGATTAAGAAGACGCGGGTGCGACGCGATGGCTGCGGTTGTTGTGGTCGCTCTGCTCGGTCGGAGTAAAGTGCAGCGGCGCGGCGCGGCTCAGTCGCTCCCTGTACGGAAGAAGAAGATAGGGAAGAAGCTCATGTCGATGTGTTGGTTGGGCTGGCCACTTTGTTGGAGGGGAAACAAAACGACCTGGGTTGGTTGTAGTGACCTCCGGCTGGGCCAAGAAAAGAAAAGGCCAAGGCTACGTTGCTGAATTTTGCTGCTGCCCTCCCTGAATCGCTGCTGTCCTAAAGCTCTATCTAAAACTGCTACTAATCCCTACTTCTCCTTTGCCTGAACAGAACTGATAAAACAGTACTTCTTCCTGCTGCGAATATTGTAATGCCCATGATTTAAAAGAAGACCAAAATTGAATCAGCAAGAGAGCGTTTGCAAACAGCAAGAGATTTAGAAGACAAAATCACCTGATCATCCAGCTGGGGTTTTGGGGCATTGCCAAAGAAAGAAGGAAAGGCATTAGATTTTGAGGAAGGCACCAATTGATTTTGGCAAAAATATTGGACTGCCTTAATTGCTTTACTCAGATCTTTTGAACAGGATGATTTACCATCACGCAAGATGGACCAAAGGGGGAAAATAGAAACAAGACAAGATGATGCCCACATGTAGGAATATATGTATGGCACCAGATTGGTCTAGCATTTGAATTAAACCGAAGGTTTTAAAATAACTTGGAACAACAGGAAAAACAGAGGTAGAAAAGAATGGCCATGGTTGCTTCTTCCCTGGTCAGAATTCCAACTCAAGAAACCACCTTTACAAAATAAAAGAATATAAAAGAGGGATAAGGAAAAACATTATGCATGGGCATGCATGAGGCATGATGTCGTTGTAAAAACAACTCTAATCCCCATGAACAATTGAATTATGCCATAGAAGGAACCATTCAAGTGCTCTCATGACTCCATCCCACCAATTGGGCATGTTTGAATTAAGAGGGCCAAAAGTAGTGTGTGTTTTCCACTATAATTTGATAGAACCCCTTCAATTCAAATAGACCCACAAATAGAATAAAGCCATGAGAAAACATAAAAGAGCTTCTACCCCTACATAGCATGCAAAGTGAGCCATGTGGGCTCCCATACTCCATATTGTGAAAACAATATGGGATCATGTATGGAGGCATGTAGAAATATAATTGGATCCACCCTAATTCATATGAGCTAGATTTAAATACCAAAGAGAATTGCATTTGCTCATATTATTTAGGATGGTGGAATTTGGATGAAGCCAAAAGAAAGGTGGTGGAGTTTGAAAAGATATGCCCCCAACTCAACTTGGGCATCAAGCAATGTATCAAGAAACAACTACAATTTATCAAGAGAAAAATATAATTAATAAGACAAATGTATATGAGAGAAGAACCAAATAAAAAGGGGTTTTATATGATGCTCAATGCAATGTGGCATGGTGACATGAGCATGATATAATGATGATGCAATGCAAGAATAATATGTAGGAAGTAGCAATATATAGAATAGACAAGTAGCATTGCAATTGTTAGACAATTGGGATGCTACAGTGTCATATTATGTGACATAGTTTTAAGAAAAAATACCGAACTTAGGATATTGCAAATATCTCAAAAAAAAAAACCTTCTTAGAAATGAGCTATCATGTTCGAGGTTTCATGGCTTTCAGGCTACACGACCAATATTATGGAATCCTAACATAGTTTGTGATAATGTGCCCAAATTATGCACACATGTGCATCTTGGGATGGAAAACCATGTTTTAGGAGGAAGTTTCCTTTTCGTCGCACCAAAAAAACATTTTCCATTTTTCGAGTGCCTAAAATGGGGTGTTTTATGAAGCAACCACCAAATAAAAATTCATAATTGTACCACCCCATTTTTCAAAAATACTGGACCACCTTCCATGGAAAATATCCCATCAACCCCTTGTAAAAAAGTTAAATTCCTGCAGAATCTGTAGGAAGTCGGGTAGATTTGAACTACAGGTATATGATCTAATGCTCATAATTTTTTGGAAAAATCATTTTAGGTTCACAATATGCTATTTCATCATAGATTCACTGCAAATTTAGCGAGGCTTAGCACGAGCTAAGAATCTTCATGCCCGCCGTTTTGAGCATAGTTTAAAATAGGCATAAGAAATTCAAAAACGATCCAAATAATGTAAAACCTCCGCGTGGTGTCATATTATGTGACATATTTGTTGATTGAACTTTGCAACAGACTCATTTGATGAGTAAATGATTGAACGGGATTCGCTTGGGCAACGAAATAAAGTCCCAGTCTCCTTTTTCTCTTATTGAATTAACTAATTCATTTCTTTTTAATTTTGGATTTTTGGAATTTTTTATTTGATCTGACATTATTCAACAAGAAAACAAGAAAAATTCTGACAAGTTATTTTTTTATTATGTGATAAAAAGGGGAAATATCAAACTCGGAATATAGCAAATATCTCAAAAAACTTTGTCAGAAATGAGCTATCATGTTCGAGGTTTCATGACTTTCAAAGCAAACGACCAATATTGTGGCTAGAAACGTGGTATAGTTTGTGACAATATTCCCATATTATGCACACATGTGTATCTTGGGATGAAACAATATTGCAGGAGGAAGTTTTCTTTTTCGTCGCACCAAAAAGCCATTTTTCATTTTCCGAGTGCCAAAAAACGGGGTGTTTTGTGAAGCAACCACCAAATAAAAGATTCAAAATAGTACCACCACATTTTTTAAAAGTACTATACAACTTTCCATGGACAATGTCTCAACAGGGGTATCTTAACTCTTTCCGTATATCCCTCATGAAAACGACATATTCCTGCCGAATTGCAGGAAGTTAGTCAGATTTGAACTACAAGTACATATGATCTAATGCTCGTGATTTTCTTTAAAAATAATTTTATGTGATATGGATGTCAGATTTGGATTCCTCTCATTTTTCTAATCGATTTACACATGTTATTTGTTAAATTTTGATTTACGGATTTAAAGATATTAATTATTCCATATTAAATAGAAAAGGACAAAAAAAGTAAAATCATTTTATTGTTATTTGAATTCAAGATTATGATTACTTATTTATTGTTGTTTTTTAAGTATTTGTTTGGAATTCAAAAAATAAAGAGGTATGGTATCAGGTTTAATAGAATTGATATGGTAGTATTATCAATAAGATATAATTTCTTTTTTGGAAGCTCGGCAAGAAGGAAGGGAGAAGTTAAATGTGCTGGTTTGAATTAGTGTGAGTATGGGTTACCGACCGAAAAGTTTGTGAAATTAACGAGTCAAACAATTCAAAAAAATAGGGAAACAATCAGGAAAAAATTGAAAAAAAATAAAAAAAAACTAGGCCAAACTGCCATTAGCCGTCTATTTGGGGCCCATATGGCCTATGCCGAGAGCAAAGCCATCAGCATAGGCTATGCCGACAAGGTGCTACGCTGGCGGTCCTACGCTGACGGCAAAAGTTGCATGTGTCAAGGGCTGCTGGCCGTGGATCGGCACCTCGTATCATTCCTGTAGTGGGAAGTGAAAATCTCCCCAAATTTTAAGGTCAGATAGGGTCTTCAGTTTTGTGATGATATGTGCATGTGTGCAGTCGGAGTATTGGCTCCGACATGAACATCCTCTTCATCTAGGTTGTAGGAGTTGCGACAGTTGCTGTTAGAGAGGTGAATTCGATTTGATTTACTTGTTATGATTTCATTGAATAAGAAATAAAGAAGGTTGTGTGCATCGTTTCGATGCTTATCACATCCATTTCAAAAAATGGTTAATCTCGTACTACATGATTCATGGTTTGTTTATGTAGGTTATTATATAGATAGCCCCTTTAAGAATGTGCAATAACCTCTTTTTGGAAGTTGCGGTATATTCTTTTGGGACTGTCTAGTGCTCATCCGACCGAGAAATAACTAGCTCTCGGTCGATGCCTGCTGTTCTTTTTCGCGACGTAGCTTTGATGCAGCGATGCATGGTTGTACTGCATGGCTGATGTACGTGGTCTTTCTCATAGGCCATGGGTTTTAATTTTGGCTAACTAGTGCTACTTCTTTTCTTTAACTTGATCGATCAATAATCACTTGAGGAGTTATCGTGTGTCTCTTTGCAAAATAGTTTTTTTTTATTAAACCCTATAAAGAAAAATGAAATAATATTCTCATCCTGTCTTATTGTTGACATACAATTTTGCAACAACTATAATCATCTTGTACAAATGCAACTCCCAACCAAACCAAATCACGACGCTAATCCAACGGGCAGGAACGCTTTTCCCACTTGCAACTCTCGGTCAACACATGTCAACACGGATCACAACGTTAACCCAACAATTGTCGGGAACTTTGTTCCCAGTTGCAACCCACTTGTAACTGAAAAGCATAGTTACAGTTCACTTGCAATTGAAAAATCATGGTTGTAACTCACGTGCAACTCCTTGCACACACGAATCACGACAATAATATAACCGCCAGAAACAATTTTTTCTAGCTACAACCCACTTGCAACCGAGAAAAATAGTTGCAACCCACTTACAACTGAAAAATAAGAGTTGCAGTCCACTTACAACTTCTAGCCAGCATGAATCACGTTGCTAATCTAAATGGCTGGAATGTTTTTTTAGTTGCAACCCACTTGTAACTCAAAACCCACTCCCAACTGAACAACCCACTTGCAACTCCTGACCAGCACGATTCACGACACTAATTAATATAATGTTTCAAAACAATTTTTATCGGTTGCAACCCACTTGAAACTCTTAACCAGAAACAATCACAATGCTAATACAACGGTACAAAATATTTTTACTCAGTTTCAGCACACTTGTAACTCCTAACCAGAAACATTTACGATTCTAATACAAAGGTCCGAAAATACTTTTATTCAGTTGCACCCCACTTGCAACTAAGAAAAACTTAGTTGCATCCCATTTGCAACTCCTAACCAGTAATGAATGACGATGCTAATACAACCGTCTGAAATATTTTTTATCGGTTGCAACCCACTTGCAACTAAGAAAAACTTAGTTGCAACCCACTTGAAACTCTTAACCAGAAACAATCACGATGCTAATACAACGGTCCAAAATATTTTTAATCAGTTGCAACACACTTGTAACTCCTAACCAGAAACAATTACATTGCTAATACAATGGTCCGAAATACTTCTATTCAGTTGCACCCCACTTGCAACTAAGAAAAACTTAGTTGCAAACCACTTGCAACTCCTAACCAGCAAAGAATCACGATGCTAATACAACCGTCCAAAACATTTTTTATCGGTTGCAACCCACTTGCAACTAAGAAGAACTTAGTTGCAACCCACTTGAAACTCTTAACCAGAAATAATCACGATGCTAGTACAACGGTCCAAAATATTTTTACTCAGTTGCAACACATTTGCAACTCCTAACCAGAAACAATTACGATGCTAATACAACGGTCTGAAATACTTTTATTCAGTTGCTACTTTCAACTAAGAAAAACTTAGTTGCAAACCACTTACAACTCCTAACCAGCAAAGAATCACCATGCTAATACAACCGTCCGAAACATTTTTACTTATTTGCAACTATAAAAAAGTTAGTTATAACCCACTTATAACTAAAAGATCGTAATTGCAACTCACTTGCAACTCCTAGCCAACACAAATCACGAGGCTAATACGACAGTCAGAAAATATTTTCTATCAAAACAAAAAAAGTACAAGAAAAAAGTCAAACTCCTCTTCATGACCCTTTCATACAAGCAAACAAGAGAACTGTGACAAAGCTCATCCAACTCCTCCGTGTCCCTGTAACAAAGCACACACAAAAATAATACGACGTCCTAACAAAACAACTCACAAAAGAATATAGCGGCCAACAAAACAGCCCATATAGAAAAAAGGCCCGATGAGAGAAACTACCGGAGATAACAAAGCCTGCATTGCTAAAGAAACGAAACCGAAGCCCGTAGAAATCACACGGGCAAACAATCTAAAGATAAAAGACCGCTCAAAAAAACCAATGATAGAAGGAGGTGACCGAGCGCTAGCGTGGATCTCGGTCAGCTGGGCCTTAGCAATTCCAAAAAAGAAAAGATATTATGTTCTTAAACCAAAAAAACATCACAAGAGAACGGCGAATGATATTCTTTTTCATGCATGAAAAAAATCGATCACAAAAAATGAATCATTTGTGGAACTAGAATGTACAAAAAACAGAAACTATTTTCCTTAGAAAAAATATCATTCAAAACTAGAAAAAAGATATCTGCAAAAGACAGCCCACAAAAAGCCCAAAAAGATAACAAGACAAAACAATCACACCTGGCCAGACAACCAAGACCCGACCATACAACACACCTGGATAACCTGTAAACACACGGCCTGCACCACCCCCCACACATCTTGGCGCAGTAACATCGCACGCACACACGCGCGACCGAGCGCTAACAACGTTCTCGGTCAGACGAGCATTAGCAAAACCGTATTCTTTTACCTTAAAAGTGTGAATGATTGTTTTGGTAGTTTACATACTCGATCCTATCCAAATTAATGACCTCGAATTTGTCTAGATTCACATATATCTAGCACTAAAACATAATTAGATATATCGAATCTAGTCAAATCTGAGGCTATTAATTTGGATCGGAGGGAGTACTTTTTTTATATATGAAAAGGTCATTTTCACAGCTTTTTTGAAAAGTGCCCGGGTATTTGAGTTCATTGACTGTTTATCCCCGAATACTAAGGTGCCATGAAGGGAACAGGATAATAGAGAAAGCAACAGCAGAAAACCAATTTGAGTCAGTGGAATAGATTCAGCTTTTACATCCTAAGATCTATATTGAACTCTTCTTTTTTAGTGAAAGATAAAAAAATACAATCATAATATTGTACAAGGCCTTCTGTCCACACAGACTAGGCAATATAACTACCTCAAAAAGAAAACTAGTTAACCAATATACAAGTATATTTTTCCAAAACAAAAACATATATACATTCTAGTTTGTATCTGTTAAAACACGAGTGATCTAAACATCAAGTGACCTTCTGGCGAGGTGTGGTGTCGTTGTAGCCGATGCCCTTCCTTTTCGTCGGGAAGATCATGAAGACGAAACTCGACAAGAACGCCATGCCCAGCGGCAGGTTCTTGAGCAGCTCTTCGGTGTTCTTACCGGCGTTGGGAAAGAAGCAGTTTTGCAGCCCCACGTCACTGAACGCCACGGTTAGGAAAACCACGGCCGTGAAGATGGCGTGCATGAAGTCCAGAGGCCGGATGCGCAGCCTCCGGAACTCGGCGGGATCCCACTGGTCCTTCTCCTCTTCGCTGGAGAAGTTGAAGACGTTGAAGCCCTCCGGTGTGGCGACGCCGTAGTAGAGCTTCTGGTCGGGGCCGACGACGCTGTCGGTGAAGGAGAAGAAGAGAGACAAGGCGGCGAGAACGATGACTAACGCCGCGGTGAGCCACTGGTTGGAGGACTCGCACTTGCCGTGATTGGTGAAGGAGGGGGACAATGCCTGGTAGGCAAGCACCGTGCCGGTCGGCAGGAGCTGCGCAAGGTTCGCGGCGCTTGACATGACCTTGTCCGTCGCCGTGGATTTAGGTCCGGAAGCTGTGGGCACGGTGGCGAAGTCGCCGGCGTCCTTAGGTGTGGAAGGGGCCGTCCCGCCGTTGCTCCGTGGAGGCATCTGGATGACGATGGGGGACGCTGGAGATGCCATTGTGTGGTCGAGTAGGAATGTCGTAAGCTGCTCCATTCCTGTGGCAAGGCAACGTTGCTGTTTATATAGGTGAATCCTGCGTGACTCATTCCACCTTCCAGCGTTGGTCGCATGTTGATTTTTCTACGTACGGCATGCTAGCTGAAGGGTGAAGGCTTCACATGTTGACTTCAACAATTTTAAGATGTGTGGTCAGTCGTGTTTCTGCGTGCATTGAATTGTCTCTAGATTTAGATTCTACGTACACATGGAACTTATCTCTAGATTTTCTCTGGTTAACTTCTACTACCAATGGAGTACAAAAGTCCATTCCTTTCGAAAGTGATAGCAAGTCTTCTTCCACGAAGGTGGGGAAAGGGAATTAGTCACCTCAAGATCACCACATTGTTGCTTACTTGTTTGCACCTCGAGATCCAAAAATTGTCATTCACTCTAGTTTTAATAAACATAACACTGCACTGAAAATCCATACAAGGTCAAAATATTACTTGGAAACGGCGAAAGCATGAATTACCCCATTTTAGCTAGATCCATTAATTACTAGTATGTAAAAGAAAGTAGGTTTATATCTCTCGAAATTCTGGTTCCACCAGCTCTATACATCTTCTGACATGTCCTTACCAATAAGGGTGGCCCCTTCACATCAATAGCTAGAGAAGTTGTCGGCTGCCATGTTGGCTTCTGGGGTGCCTCTTATGCCCTATGTAAACTTGTACATTGACGGCTGACCGAGGGGGGGGGGGGGGGTCCTTAGTGCGACACACACCTCTTTTTAGAGTTTGGGGTCGGGGTTTACGGTTTACCATCCCATTCGATGGTTTATATTGTTGTCAGTGGCGCCAACACCGAAGTCATCACGTGGCGGTAGTTTGTCGGGGTTTCTGGTGTGCCGCTTCTTCTTGTCGTGGTTTTCTTTCACTACCGGGTGTGTTGAGTTCCCCTATCGTGGTTTTGTTTTGCCAGTGGCATTGCGCTAGCTCAGTCATTGGATATTTTTATGTGTGAGTTGCGCTTGTAGGCTTGGTCGTTGGGGTTCTAGTGCATGAATTGCTTAGTGGTATTATATCATTGGTGATGTCGCCACCATCTTGGTGATTTAGATTTCCACAGGGTGGATTTCTCATGATGTGGTATTCCTTCACGCGTCGTTGGTTGGTGTGTGGTTGCCCCTGGATTGGTTTTCTTTTCTCCTTGGCATCACCGTTGTTTCAATATCAAGGTTCATAGCGCGTGAAGTGCCACTTTCATTGTTTCATTTTGCAGTCAACTTGCTTATGGGGATTTCTAGTACGTGGATTGCCCTAATGTGGTTTTCGCTTCAAAATCCCTTGGTGGGATGTTGGTTATAGTTTTCCTCGACGGTGTGCTGCTACTCACCATCGTTTCACCTACTAAATGGTACCCCGCACGTTGTTGCCGGAATTCATAGCTATGCAAATTAGGAAAACATTTGTTGCGAGGAATATACATATTTGGAGTTCTGGACTACTCTAGTATGAAATGGAAAATATATTTATCTTTGTCTGGTTAGTAGAATTTTCACATGAGTGGTATAATGTATCACCAGAAAAATGGCCCTCAAATTTTGTTAGAATAGCATGGTTGGAAGGAAACCAACTAAGGGTCAATATAATTTAATCAGCTACACTTAACTATATAGCGATTAGTAGAAGAGGAATGCACAACTTATTGCTTATAAACTAACAAAATAAGGAACGATTTAGAATGGAATACTGTGTTACACAATGTAGTGTTTACGTAAGGATCATAGACATACATAAACATGAAAATGCCGATATCTGAGTATCAAGCACTAACTATACCCCGAGTATCGTGCTTCGAGGCAAAAATAAAGATAACAACATCCTCTAGAGAGGGGAAATGCCTCAGCTTGTATGAACGATGATGAACAGACTGACATGCCTTTGCTCTGGCTGGTCCTTCCGCTGACCATATGTACCATCAAAGAACAATAATAATATTCTAAATGAAGCAACATCCAGCTAACACAAAAATAGTAGAGACTATTACCTTCTGAAATACCTTAATCTTTAGATGGTTGGCACATCTCAGAGATCACCTTGCGGTCGATCTTTACTAAGAAATTGTACAACATAATACACGCACACTTGCTAGATTCAGAAGAAAAATGAACCGACGCTTATCAAAATTGCTGAAGTGGAACCACATCCATGTTGCATAATTTCTTTACTGTCTCACCCCCAAGTGCCATCTATATGTAGCATGCATAATAAGGAACGTTAGTCAAAAGAAAATTATCAGTCCAATATGTTTCTGCTCTATAGATAGATGCCATTAGTTGCGAAAAATAGAGGATCAAATTTCCCTCTGAGATAAGCATGGATTGGGGCAAAGAAAGAGACAAACCTGTTGGTGAGACCATCTCTATAAGTGCTTTTTTACGTAGTGAGAACATCCACCTGTGGCGGTTGATAGATGTTTGCTGGCTCTGCTGATGGGGATGACGCGACAACCATCAGAAGAAAGGGGATCGAGTATAGGCTAAGAAGAACAGAGAACAATGTGCATATATGTGATATTTGCTGCTAGTCGACACAAAGTGACCCCTCAAGTTGATGGAGACCCAGATTCGTATTTCTTATCATCAATTATATGAGAATAAACACCACAAATCAGACAGAGATGACACGGGTACCTATCATACAGCTGCAGTTGATTCGTAGTATCATGGATTAAGAAAATGCCGCTTAACGAAACGAACAACCAAAATCCAGGAGTGAGCGTGGCAGCAATGGCTTCTGGTGGTGTTGGGGCTTGGGAGGACGGAAGGATGAGACCATTGGTACTAAATTTAAGGGATGGATGTATGGCGAGTTTAAAGGGGGGAATCTGCCCGAGATCTTCGTATTCCGTCATATTCATGTGCATTTAGTTTCTCGCTGATCGTGCGGGAGGGGAAGCGTGCGCCTGGTGCGTTGCAGCAGTCGGTGGACGGAGATATCGCCGAAGAAGACCAATAGTGACGGGCTATCCATCACGATGGAAGAATGGGCTGCACGTGGGCTGAACCAAAGGGGATGAGCTAAATGGTTGGTGTTGGTTTTCTAAAAAAAATGTTGTCGCTTGGCCGCTTGGGCCTCTATTACATAACCGACATACCACAACGGAACAGAATGGCAATTTTTGGGAGAAAAAAAAACAGAAAAAAGGGACATAAATTGCTGATGTGGCAAGGATGAGGTGGATAGGCTGCATGTTAAGAGAAATAAGTTAGTGGGTGTGAACTTCTTAGTTATATAGGATTGTTTAAGCTCGATTGGATGAAACATGATGCCGAGCAGGGGCGGAGCTCGCCCCGGGAAACCGGAGTCATGGCCCGTTGTTGGAAACGTTTTGTTACCAGTATGTATGCTTAATTTGATTGGGCCCATGGTCTAAAGACCAGCCAGCCCATTAGTATTCCACCTCCTCTATTTATTTGTACAAGCTTCCCTACCTCTAATGGCAGCCCACTAAAGCCCAGCCCAAAGGACCACCCGGTGGAGCTCGAGCTACTCCGTGCCAGGCTTGCTTGCAGGCATTAGTGAAGCATTAGTCAACAAACAAAATCAATAGTGGATTTTTGAGTAAAATAATCCCAGATGAGCAGCCAACACAGAAGTCCATCAAATTATGTGATATACCCCAATTTCTCTATCTTTTTTTGAATAGATTTTATCCATTATTGCCCAACCAATCAACATGCTGGAACAAATGGCTATTGCGCTGCCACACAATCCACCATAGTACCAACATGATGATGAAATTGGAACCTTCCTAAGCCCGTGTTAAGGAATCAATACGGTCTATCTACCACTGCTCGAAAAGTCTGAGCAAGTGGATAATTTAGTTATCTTTGTTTTACCTTTCATGCTCAAACTATTAGAAAATTATATTTTGATTTTCAAGAACGACGAAACTTACATACCTTCACCTCTTTGGGGCAATGGAAATACTTGTACTGACAGATTTGAAGAAAAATGAAAATACCGAAACTTGCTTTCTGCACCAAATATCTTTTCTCTTATCCTCCTTTTCTACATCTCTTTATGTGATAACGGATCAAATTATGTGATAACTGATCTACCCCAATTTCTCTATCTTATATGTTCACGTGTTCTAATTTCGTTTCAGTATCTTAACAGATAACAAGATGAATAAATTTTATCCATTATTGCCCAACCAATCAACATGCCGGAACAAACGGCTATTGCGCTGCCACACAATCCACCATAGTACCAACATGATGATGAAATTGGAACCTTCCTGAGCCTGCGTTGAGCAATCAATACGGTCTACCCACCACTGCGCAAGAAGTCTGAGCAAGGGGATAATTTACTTACCTTTGTTTTACCTTTCATGCTCAAACTATTAGAAATTTTTATGTTTATTTTCAAGAACGACGAAAATACCAAAACTTGATTTCTGCACCAGATATATTTTCTCTTATCCTCCTTTTCTAGATCTATTTGACTCTTTCTACAATTCTTATAATCAAGAAATAACACAAGAAGATATACTATAACAATATTCTAATAGGTGGGTGTGGTATTTACGGAAGCCCATAGAGAGTAGCTATGGCTTCCTTGAATACATCACAGTTAGGATATATACCATATGTAATGACGAATAAATAAAAATGGGGTTACATTACAACCTGCTTAATCGCTGGGTGATTATATGCATTAACCAGGCATATGAAGTTTCTTGTGTCAGTTTATCCATTTGTGTTGATATAAGAGAAAACTAAGAAGATTACAAGAATTATTTTTATAGTCATATATCAAGGGATCATTTCATATCAAGCCTGTCCCATGAGTTTTACAATCTAGAGTATTTTCTAAGAGGATCTCCTGCACTTTTCAACTCATCCGGTACTGGTAGATTACTCAGGAGTGTGACCCTTGCTTCGGCGATTTGAGGTCCTTCCCCTTGTGTAGATGTATCCATCTTCCAGAGCTTTACCTCCCATACCTTCAAATACATTTCAGCACAGCTATTTTTTGGTCAATTTCTAGCCTTCTTTCTGCTTTGAGATTTGATAGTGATAAGCACATGCAGAAGATAGCTTTAACAATTCTGACAATGTTAATGAGCTTAGACAAGTTGTCACGTGTTTCATGCTGAAATGACAATATGTTGCATTATTCTTCTCCTTAGCACAGAGCAAGTTGTAATTTATTTATGCCAGGCATGCTACTCTGCTTTAGGACCGGCTCTAAGCTCATAGATATCTAAGGTTCAACTGTCAAATTTAATATTTTATCATTGTTCCTCTATAGTAACCGAAACCCAGTTTTACCATTGTTTCAGAGAAACAGTGAAATGTAGTATCTGTAACATACTTTACTTCACATCATTAGATCGTGCTCTCACTTTACAGTTTACACTGACAGCAGTCTGCAGAATATACATACCCTGTATGCCATAATCACTAGCATCGGCGGTTGTGCTAATACAGGCGCATCATGTTAAAAGCACAATTGAATCGAACGGAATCTACTCGAAATGACCATATTCAGGGGGTCGGAGGTCAACAATTTTCAGTTCTTGGACAAAGTTACAGATAACCCGTCGCGTCGGTGTACAGAGAACAGCAAGATAATAACAAATTAACAAACCTGTGTGGAGCGGCCGATGTGGACGGGGACGGCACGCGCAAGGACGGTGTCGCCTAGGCCGGCGCTCCGGAAGTGGCTGATGCTGAGCTGCATGCCGGCGACGCGGCGGTAGCCCGAGGCCATGTGCGCCCCCATGCTCGCCAGCCCCTCCGCTATCAGAGCCGACACGCCGCCGTGCAGCACCTTGAACGGCTGTAGGCCGGCCAGACGCAGACATAAATACAAACACACACCGACGGCGCGGCGAGGAAGGCGACGAGCTTCGGTACACAGGAGGGAGAGGAACCTGGCAGCAGGTGGGCGTGACGACGAGGCGGCCGGTGAGGCACGACGGCGAGACCTCTTCGATCTCGAACCCGAGGGCGTGGAGCGGCGCGTCCAGCTCCGCCGTCTTGGAGCTCGACGAGGCCGTGGCGTCGCCCATGGCGCCGCGCCGCGCGGCCGGTAGGTGGTCGTTGACCGGCTGGCTGAAGTGTGGTGGGGGGAAGGGGCTCGTGCCGTGTCCGCGTTTTTGGGAAACTGGGAATGAACCGCGCGGCGTATGGTGTTTGGGGATTTTGTGGACTAGGACTGGCCGGCGATGCGAGATCGGGGCGCGGATGGGAGCGATTGGACACAGACGTAGAGCAGTGGCCGGACAGCGATTCTTATTTTGTTTGTTTTCTTCTTCTACGGTGTTCGTGCCATCCATGACATCAGGCTGTTAAAGCATTTCGGATCTACGGAACCTTCTACTGACAGCTATTTTATTATATATTTTTTGAGCAACGCTAAAACCCGGTGCTGAAAAATAACCATCGATATAGTATGCGCGGGCACTTTTTCCTCCTCCAGCAGAAGCGCTAAAATTTGTGCCCGGCTGCCAGCGCGCGTTATCTTTTCCGCTTGCGCGTGAACGCCCAACCGGCGCTGAAACCAGGGGCGGAGCTAGCATGTAGTTAATGGTGTCAAATGACACCAATGACTTTTTGCTAATCCTCCTTGAAAATGAAGAAATACACTAAGAAATATGCAATGACACCAGTGAATCTAGAGAAGTGACACCAATGGTGCATTTTCCTAGCTTCGCCAATGGCTGAAACTTCCCCTCACGCCGCGATCCCCTCCACGCCGGTGACTTTCCGGCGATGGATCCGGCCTCCTCCTCGTCGCGGTACTTGGTCCCCGACGATGGCGTCGGCGCGGGAGTTCCGGTGGCGGCGAACCCTAACCCTACCGCTGGCGCCGCCGCCGGCACCGCCCGGAGCTCCAGCGCTCACCAACTCTTCAATTTCATGCCGCCGCGTACAACCATGACTACCATCGCCGCAAGCGCCGCTGCGCCTCCACCACCGAAAGGAAGGGCAAACACGGGCAAGCGCCCGGCCGCAGCAGCCAACGCGAACAAGCCGACGAAACAGGTTAACTCACGCCGCCCTCTTGCAGCTGCGTGTGCACAGGCGCCTACGCCACCTCCCCGCCAGCCGCCACGGCCACCACAGCCGCCGCCGGCGGCTCCGCAAATGAGCGTGCACCAACTGCTCGATACATTGACAACAAGGTAAAAACTCATCATTTTGGTGTGGTAGATGCATGTTCCATGGATTCTAGCGTTGGCATATTAATATGTGGTCATTTTACATTGTAGTGTTGACGATGAGACATTCATGGCACACATGGATGTTGGCTCATCTTTTGCCGGTGAGCAAGGAAATAGCGAAGAAGAAGAAGAAGAGTATGTGGTGGATGAGCAAGGTAAGGGTTTGATTGAGGCGCCGGTTGGTAGGACGGTGAACTACACCGTCGAGGAGGATAGGTTGCTATGCCGAGCATGGTTGGCAGTTGCCATGGACCCGATGGTTGGCACCGACCAATCAAGAGGCACCTATTGGGCGAGGATGAAGGAGTACTTTGATGCACGCAACACAAGTGGCAATAAGCACACCGATCGTTCTCTTTGGTCCCGGTGGTCGATCATAAACACCGATTGTCAAAAATGGGCCCGTGCTTTGGCGGGTGTCGACGTAATCAATCCAAGTGGCACGGCTTTGGATGATAGGGTAAGTTGTTCATTGGATGATCCTATCTCATGTTTATTCATATCCGTGACTCACTCTCCTCTTATGTTCACCATGTAGAATACCATTGCCCAAATTTTGTTCAAGGATCAAGGGAGGAAAGACAAGAAGGAGAGGAAGATTATTGACAAGTCATGTGTGTTCCACCATTGTTATGACGAGCTGGGGAACAAGGAGAAGTGGAAAAGCCGTAATGGGTTAGATGTGCACAACTTAGGGATGAATGCCATCGAAGCAAAAGCCACCACAATCATATATGATGATGCATCAAGTGATGATAACAAGAAGAGAAGCTCCACTCCTCACTCGGTTGCATTCACGAAGAGGCCCGTCCTTGGAAGGAAGGCCACCAAGGAGTTGATGAGGGGGAAGAAGGTCGGTGATGATGACATAGAAAAATCTATGGATAGGATGGCCAATGCAAGGTTGGAGTACAATGAAGATCAAAAGGTGGCAAGGATTATGGAGGCCGAGGCCGAGGCGCGTAGGGTAGCTTTGGAGGAGAGGATTGCGGCCGCCGAGGAGAGGAAGTTGGCTTTGGAGGAGAAGAAGGTGGTCGTCACCAAGCAAGCGAGCCTATTGGAAGAAGAGAGAAACCTATTTACCATTGAAACGTCCAACATGGATGAAAGGCAAAAGGAATACATAAAACTTGCTCGTGATGAAGTGTTGGCCAAAAAAAGAATGGCGGCAAACCACTTGAAGGCCCAAAGTGCAGGAATGAATGCATTTGGAGGTATGGGTGGCTTTGGAGGATTTGGAGGCATGGGATCAACACCGGGGGCTTTTGGAGGCTATGGTGGCATGGGTGGCATGGGGCTCGGAAGCATGGGAGTCTTTGGTGGCATGAGTGGCTTCGGTGGCATGGGAGCAACACCAGGAGGATTCATGGCCTCCATGGTGAATCTATCACCTAGGATCCATGTTCATGCCTATGGCATGGCCTCCATGGGTAATCCATCACCTTCTATCAATGTTGATGGCTATGGAGATTCATCACATGCCAACACCACCGTCCAAGACTCCTAAGGAGAAGAAGAACAAGATGGAAGTGGCAATGACTATGATGATGCTGACAAATGATGTGTCAACATGTTAAATTAGTGTTGAACTTGGTTGTGTGAAATTATCATTTTTATTTGAACTATGTCCTAAATTTGTGTTGATCGGTTGTGTGAGACAAGAATTTTGTGATTGTTGAGAGCCATTTGTTGTTCTATTTATTTTGTTTTGTTTGATCTTGTTGATGCATTGTGAGCTTGAGAAAGCTGTTTGCGTCGGCGCGCACGCCGTATTTTAGCGCACCCGGTGGGGGCATATTTTGCTCCATTTTAGCGCGCCAGATTTAGCGCCTCCGCCGGATGAGAAACATGCGCCGCACACTGGTACGTTGCTAACGTATCTATAATTTTTGATGTTCCATGCTTGTTTTATATTTACTTTCTTATGTTTTATCCACACTCTGGAGTATTTTTATACACTTTCTTGGACTAACCTATTAACAAGATGCCACAGTGCCAGTTGTCTGTTTTCTGCTGTTTTTGGTTTCAGGAATGTCAGAAAATCAATATTCTCGGAATTGGACCGGACAAAAGCCAAAGTCGATATTTTACCGGAAGACTCACGGAGCCAGAAGACAAGGCCAGCGCATGGCGGTACCTAAGTTGCCTGAAATTACCGCGTTTCAAAAAGTTGGGCCGCCAACTACCGAGAGGGGCCATCTCGGTGCAAACTCGTCTCACCCCTACCAAATCCAAACATGCCGTGAAACTTCCCAGTGAAGTAGACGGTCGGGACCCTCATGTCAGTAATATTTCCGTGACGCGAGCGCCAACACGGCAACCACGTAGGCAAAATGAGATACTAAAGGAGCATCGTGCGTTGACCAAATTCACAAATCCACCCCCTCCCTCCTTTCGCATGAACCCTAGCACCGGTGGCGTCGAAATCCCCTCTCCAACCAGAATGATCTCTTCGGGCATTTGACTTTCAGTGCCAAGTTGCTGCGCCTACTCGCTGCTACCGAGCTCTAATACCGAATGCCGTGCCAGTCGTTGCGATGATCTAGCCCGCCTCTACCGCCGACGAGCTGAGCAGCGCTGAGGATGGCAGATCCATTTGCCGATGAAGAAGTACTTCTGGCTAATTTCGGGTGAGCTACTCTTCTCTTTGCTATTCGCACTACCTATAACTGCTAGCTGGCTATTGGCATTACAGAGATATATCGAACATAGAATTTTTTGCTAGCACGATGCTGACAAACAATTATTATCTTTTGTCTCCAATTTTCTGTCAACTAGGATCTCCGCTGAACCCAACTACACGGTTCTGGTCACCATCTGCGGCTACCTCATTAAATTAGCACATGGGAAGAGCACGTGGAAAGAGGCTCAAAATCTGAAGATGGAAGTAGCGCCTGTGCAGTTATGCGCTATCCCTGGTTTGGTTGCTGCTGTGCGTGAACTTGCTGAAATGAGGCCGGAGCAGACTGCACGGTTCAGCCTCCTTGATGAACGAGGCTTCAAGGTTCCTATAGCGTGTGACAGTCAGCTAATTGGGTTGAGGAAACAGCATGTTAGGCTTCGCGTGGTTATGCTGGTGTGTAACATAGTGGATGAGGAAGCTCCTGCTACTGGGAGTCGCCCAGCTATTATTGGACAGGGAGGTCTAACTCGAACCCATGCTGTTGTTGAGCAAAATGTGGTTCCTCATCCGCGAGATGCTTCTGTCAGGCAACCTCCTCATAGGAGTCCCCGTATTGCCGTTGTGGAAAACTCTACTCTGGAATCTACTGGTACTGGTCATCCCCTTCCCCGTGCCTGTGTTGCTACAGCTGCTGCTCACCCAAACCGTGCCGCTGTTCAGCAAACTAAGGCGTACGGAGGCTGCCCCGCTGTTGTTGCCAAGACCGTTGCCTTGTGTGTTGCTCCTCCTCAAAACCGCCCTCAAGTTGTGCAAACCCGTGCTCTGGAATCTGCTGGTACTGGTCGTCCTCGTGTTGTTGTTGATCTGGACGTTGTTGACCCAATCCCTGCCGCTGTTGAGCAAACCAAGGCCTCCGGAGGCTGCCCCACTGTTGTTGCAAAGACTAAACCATTCTCTCCTCCTCGAACCCGTGCTCGGGTTCAGCGAGCTACTGGTCTGAAGCCAGCTCATGGTCTGGACTCTGCTAGCACTCGAAACACTTCTGTTATGGGAACTGCTCCTGATCATCGAGGTGGCATGGCAGCAGCTGATCCTATTGTGGTTGCCGTTAGAAGGGGCCCTGCCTGTCCACCATGTAATGTAGCTCCCGCTGCTAAGGGCCCTCGCCTTGCTCCTGGTCATGGTACTTCCACCGAGGTTGATCCAGCTAACGATGACGCTGGTGATGGCGGTGGTGGCATTGGGGCTGGGTCTGATGGTGCCGCTCCATCTCTCGAACCTCTCGGAGGTTTCTATCCTGAAGAACCTGATGATGGCAAAGTAATCGTTCGTATCGGTGTCGCGGATTATACTGCAAAATTAGATGATGGCACAGAAAAATTCTATGACGAGTTTGATGTAATCCTTGGCAGATGAGACCCTGAAGTGGTAGAGTTATCTGACCTGATGGCATCGTTACGTGTGAAGGTGCTGTGGGGGTCCTCCTAGGAAGCACGTTTGTTATATTATGGTTACAGGAGCAAAAATGCTATCAAAGTGAAAGATACCAGGGATTTAGTCGTACCGTTTACAAGGAAACATTATAGACGTGAAGTTTACTTCCACCTGGTAGTGCTCACGATTGGAGAGGAATTGGAACTCGACAATAGAGATGATGGACTTTTAGAAGGCAGGGGTGACCTGATCCATGGCATCACTGGGGCTGGTGCGACTGAGGGTGGCTTCGAACAAAGGAGAGTCTTACAGAGGAGCGTCATAAAGAGGAGCAGGAAGAGCATCCCCAGAAAGGGCACCCCGAAGAAGAACATCACCAAGGAGACCACGCCAAAGAAGAGGACGCCCAAGAGTCACACGACAAAAGGCACCATGCCGCAGAGTACACCCCTGAGATCCAGTCAAAATGCCACACCGAACGGTAGCAACAAAAACGCTAAGAGGGCTAGCACGGTGGTGAACACTCCTAGGAGTGGTAGCAAAGAGGCGAAGATGGCCAGCACGGAGGCTACCACACCCAGTGGGAGCATAAAAAACACTAATTTGGAGCGGAACACGTCGCTGTCAGGGAATTATGCCAGCACGAAGGAGAACACGCCCAATAGTAGCAGCAAAAGGGCTAATTTGGAGCGGAACACACCGCTGAGGTCAGGCAATGATGCCAGCACGAAGGAGAACACGCCCAATAGTAGCAGCAAAAGGGATAATTTGGAGCGGAACACGCCGCTAGGGTCAGGCAATAATGCCAGCACGAAGGAGAACACGCCCAATAGTAGCAGAAAAAGGGCTAATTCAAAGAAGAAAACACCGCAGAGGTCAGGAAATAATGCCAGCACCCTGTAGCCAACACCCATGAGGGGAGGCAGTAAGGAGATCACACCCAAGAGCGGCAGCAAAAGGCCTAGTTCGATGGGGAATGGAACGTGGATGTCAAGCCCTACTGATACCATCAGGAAAGATTACATCAGGAAGGAGGATGTACACAGGAAGAGAAAGAGGGTTCTATACACTCAAGATGAAATTAACTCTGACTGCTGTTTGTCCACTGAAGTACCTGGGATGCGTGCAAACGTAAGACCACCCCATGTGGTTGCAGCAGAACCAACCGAGTGTCTTGGAGAAAACAGAGTTGCCGGTGAGGTGGATCGGGGCAATGTTCCTGTCCATCCGGGTGGAGACGATGGTGTAGCCCCACCCATGGGAGTCAATATGATGTGTGCAGTACTAGGCATTAGAGACGATGGCGAAGATTCTGAATCAGATGAAGAAGCAGGCACTGTAGAGGATCAAGAATCTGGTGATGATGAAATAGACGAGGAACTTAACGATGAGGCTGGTATTCCAGTCGATGATTTGGGTGTTGAAGTAGAAGAAATAAAACATGACCACGAGTATCCTATAATTTCGGTCGGCACCGAGTTCAGGAGCATGCATGAGTTCAGGATGTCGTTTCGGCATTTTTGTATCAAGGGGGAGTTCGACATTTCGACTGAAGAACTCTGCCGAGAGGTATGAGGCCGTTTGCAAGTTAACGTGGATGAATGGACGGGCCGAGGTACATTGTCCATGGAGGATCACAACAAGATCCTTACTTGCGTCGACTGCAATTAGGGTATTGGGGCAGTGAATGCAGCAAACCATTAGAACTCTCTCTCTCTCTTTTCACTCTATAACTACAATTGATGTGCGATATCTTTCTGGCAACTAGTCAACTCCGCTTATCTTTTAAATGAATCTGTGTTGCAGGTGAACAGAATGGGCCCTCCACACATGTGTCCGACAGGCAGCAAACTGAAATCCTCAATGGCTGATACAGAGTGGGTGGCTATGCAATCATCCATACTAAAGGATAACCCTAAGGAGACCGCGAAGAATATTCAGACTAGCCTCGGTTCTAAATACAACATTGTCCTTCTGTATTACACGGTTTGGAAAGGTAAAGAGAAAGCTCTGGGGGTCTTGCACGGGGATTGGACCAATAGCTTCAGTATGTTGTACAACTTCAAGGTGGAGGTACAAGCTAGGTGTCCAGGGAGTGTTGTGGAGATTGACACCGAATCAGAAGGTGGTAAAATATATTTCAAAAGATTTTTCATGGCGCTTAAACCTTGCATCGATGGATTCAAGGGCGGCTGTAGGCCGTATCTGAGTGTAGACAACACTGTCCTAACTGGCAAATGGAAAGGCTTCCTACCATCTGCCATAGCACGTGATGGTCACAACTGGATGTTCCCAATGGCATTCGGGCTGTTTGAAACAGAAACGGAGGAAAACTGGGTTTGGTTTATGAGGCAGCTCAGGAGATCAATAGGCCACATGGATCCATTGGCTATATCCACGGATGCATGCAAAGGGCTGACGAATGCAGTGAAGGAGGTGTTCCCGCGAGCTGAAGGTAGAGAATGCCATGCCCATATGATGCTCAACTTGTACTCACACTATGCAGACAACGTATTTCGTTACATGTTTCCTGCTGCTAGAGTTTACAAACCTGGTAGCAGCGATTATTTCATGAGCAAGATTTTTGCCGAAGCCCCTGAACTTCCAGAGTACTTAGCCATCCATCATTCGCAGCTATGGAAGAGGAGTCAATTCAACCCTAACATCAAAGTTGATTACATAAACAACAACCTTGCAGAATGCCTGAATAACTGGGTGAAGGACATAAAAGTGCGTCCTATTCATATCTTGATGGACAACATACGTGGTATGATCATGAAGCTGTTAAATATAAGGAGAGAGATCGGTAGGAGACTTAGAGGACATATGCTACCGCCAGTTGTACAACAAGTGCACAAGAGAAGCCGAGGACTTGCTCATCTTAAGGTTCTACTGTCAACCAGCAGAAGCTGTGAGGTGGTCGATATGTCCAAGAGTGGCAAAAGGGATGTTGTGAACATCCAGCTGCGAGAATGCACCTGCTTAGAGTGGCAGCATACCGGGAAACCTTGCGACCACGCCTTGGCCTGCTTGGTGAAGAAAAGAACTCTACCACATTTGGATCAGTATTTGTCAGACTACTACTCTATGGAAAAGTTCAGAGCTGCGTACGCTAGACCCATCTCAGTGGCCTCAAGTCCAACTGTCTTTCGAGCTTTGCCAGCCAGTTAAAAAAAGGGGCGGAGGAAGACCCCAGGTGAATAGGTTTAAGAATTTTCTCGAGAAGAAGGGTTCGGCTTTCTGTGCTACAAAGAAGGGCAAAAAGAGATGCAAGACCTGCCATCTTATAGGCCATAGAGGAGCTGGATGTCCCCTTAATGCTCCCAAACCTATGTATGAGATGGTACATTCACACAAAAAAATTGTTTATAGTCTGTAGATATAAGGTAGTAATCCATGTACTGTTTTTTTACAGGAAGCGCAAGGTAAGAAACAAGACAGCCGACTCAGTGATTTTGCTGCGGGAAGAAAACCAAAACGAGTGGAGTGATGATGCCGGACAAGATTCTGGTGCTGATTGGCCTGACTTCCCTTGGCCCGGAGATGCAGGGTACGTGAAGGTAAGAAAATTGGCACCCAGGAAGAGGAAGAAGGCATGAGATGAAGAAGTCAGTGGACGTGAAGGAAAGAGGAAGAAAGTTGGCACCCGAGCAGAGAAAGAGGGCTAGCAGTGTAGCAGCCTAATGATGTATTGAACTTGAACCTATATATGTAGTTCGGTTAAAATTTGGAGCTGTATGCGTGGAACTTGTCGGGCAAAACAATCTGCCTCTCGTACTCGGAGTAAAATGTATCGCGACTTTAGGATTTGATACGGCCGAGGCCACTAGTTGAATCCAAAACTGTGACTGTGCCACTACTATCTGAACAATCGCGATAGCTGAGCGGTTAAATACTCTCCAAAATCGATGGGTGTTAGTGGCACAGACATGATTTATTTATAGGCACTTAATAAATCCCTGTTGTTGGCATTACACTTACGATAAGTTTCTGGGCTGGAAAACAAGTTCTTAAGCTGGCCGCTACACTCCACGAAGCAGCAACTTATTTCAGCTGCTAGACAACGACATGGCAACATAAACTGCAAATGCAACAAATAATGCCCAGATAATGAGGAAATTGTGTCCACTATCTGGCCTAATCTTGAGCCCGTCTGTCTCACCACCTCCCTGCCCCTGCCTCCCCTGCACCTGGCGAAGCTCCCGGATCTCTCGCTCCATCGCACGAATCTCCTCTTTCTTGTCCCACACAGCATCACGCAGATCCTGAACAAGCTCTCTGTGAAAACCTGTCAGTGGATTTTCGATCCACACAAACTTGTCACAGCCAGTCCCCCTCCCTTCCTGCATAGTAGATCGAAGGAAACAAAAAAAAAAAGAATTACATTACGCTTTCCGGATCCGGGTTACCATTGTACCTATAGTAGGAACTTACCACTCTGATGCTGCAGTTGCTAAATTTTCCTGCAGTATTTTCGTCGGTCCATGAAATCCATCTCGGCATATTCTCACCACACAAACACAGCATATCGGGGCAATAATCGTAGGGCGCCCTCCGGTACCTGATGGGGGCACCCGCCTGACGGTGTTCAGCCGACCCTGATTCTGCCCGAGACGAACTGCACGAGCTGCGAGCCATGAGCGAGGGGAGCGAGGGCAGAGGAAAGAGGAGCCTTTGGATGTCAGGGTAGTGGTGAAGCGTGATTTATCCCTACTTAATAACTCGGGCAAAATCCTACCGTCCACATTCGGCTGATAGGTGGGGGACCTAGCGTGTGGACTTGTCAAAAAAAACTCGCGCCTTCGTGATTCAAAAGCCCTGTCACGCGCATTGGACAAAAATTTTTGGTACCTTGCCCGTGTACATATCACTGGGAGGTCTTGCTCAGGAACTAGACACGCCTGGCCCACAATCTTACTCCCTCCTAGGAACTTGTCATGGCTCGCGCCGGCAGATCCATCCGCTCCACCGCTTCCGGTAGGGCTCGCCGCGGCGGATCCACCCCAAGATCCTACCGTCGCAGTATCAAATGGCCATGGTTTCTTGAGAGGAGCGACGATGCTACGTATGCGAGCTCGGCCCCTCCTACCTATAGAAGGACTGATGCGGCGTCGAGCTCGAGCAGGAGCCGCCAGGCGCGACGGTGCTCGGTCCATGCCAACCCCGTCACCTTCGTCATTGTCGATTCCGATGTGGAGGGCGACAGGGACGAAGCTGTGTAGAACGCCATTGTTGCCTCCTTGGCGAAGGGCAAGCCACGGGCGGGAGTGGTTGTCGCCAGGAAGGGCACGGCGGTGTCACCAATCGAGGTGGACTCCGACGATAGTTGTGTGATGTGGGTTTAGATGTTGTTTAGGATGGTTGCAATTTCGGTTGTGTTTAATGCGAGTACAATTATTGTAATGTGTTTGTCGAGCTATATTAAGAAATATGTGTAATAGCAGCCGGTGAGTGCTTCCACTTTAGAAATTGTGTCTGTGCCATTTGCATGTTGCATTATCAACGTAGATTACTTGTAAACAATCCAATGAAAATCATCAGATTACAACCATCGGACGGGAGTGGTAGGATGGAAGAGAAGTTGGGACAGTGGCTTCGAGGGGAAGGACACTGGCAGGTGGGCCCTCGGAACACGTGACACTGACATGCATGAGCGGGAGCACACGATATTGCCGGTCTGTCCAGAGCAAGCGGACTTTGCAACGTGACAATAACAAGCTGATTGGACCAATATAATAACTCGTCGAAGTATTAAGGAGTACTACAACTGGGGTACATTCGCACAACACGTATGCTCTAAGCACGTGAGAAGCATCGCTTAAGTCTAACAGTATTGACAGCACAAGTACTACATTTGTCTGTCGGTCTTCTCGATACAAATGTAGAAATGCATCTGCCTGTTCGGTCTAGCACCGACAAGGTACTGAGATGGCACGCATAGGATCGACCTTAGGTCCACATACTCCACCTCCCGTAGCGTCGGGCAGCTTGGTGCCTCGGCTAGCACAAGAATGCTATCCGACGACGGTGGCTGGGCGTTCGCCCACATGCGCACCGTGTATACGGGCCAAGCGCATGAGACCGACCTGACGCATATGGCACCCACGATGGTGGACCCGGCTCTGGTTCCCGGAACACCGACGGTGATGGTCAGGACGAAAACAGACCCGTCCCCCCCTGGAAAATTAGCAGGCGGCGTGCCGAGTCAGTGAACGGCACCTGCTCTTGGAGAAGTTAGGCTTGCCCGTAAGACATCCTAATCACTTCGATCAAGTGCACATCTGCAAGGTGGACGACGAGCTCTGCCGGTCGGCCGGTGTAGTTGCAGCCTGGCTCCATGCATGCGCATGCACCGTGCGGGCACGCGAGCTCGTGGAGCGGGAGCTCGCGGTAGGAGTAACAGTGAAAGCATCCTGGGTGGGAGCACACGAGCGGGAACGCCGCTGTGAAGTTGCACGCGAGGATCTTCAGATTCTTGGGCTCCCACATCTGCCACAACTGAAGTTCATCGAGAAATCAGAAAAAACATCAGCAGATAGATTGGCGAATAGCAGGAATGTGTAGGATAAGTTCAAAAGCTTGTAAAATGATTTCTTACCATGAAGGTAGCGACCAGAGAATTGGCGGATGTCGTCAGCTTGCGGCTACGGCAGGATGGAAGTGAAGTGGGGAAAGTGGCTTCGAGGGGAGGGAAGAGAAGTACGGGGAGGAAGAGAAGTAACGGGGACGTGACACTGGGATATGGCCCACTGAACTCGTGAGTTGTAACACTCGCAACATGCCAGTTTGTCCAGAGCAAGCGTTGCCAATCATGCCACAGAATATCCTACTCGAGGATCGCTCTCGCGAAGACCATCCCAATCGTCCAAGCGCCCCAATCGAACGGTATGTAACAATCATCAAGCAGAACAACTGTGTTATGGCGTGCCTTCTAGAAGACTCGGTCTAATGGTGGATCCATTGGGGGCAGTGCTAGTTTTAGTATAAGAACAAGCATGAAATGACTCAAATGGACCCATGTGTGGTTTTAGTATAAGAACACACATGCAATGACTCTAGTGGTTGATCCATGTGTGGTTTATGGAAAGAACACACATGCACTGACTCTGGTTGATCCATATGTGGTTTGTGGAAAGAACACACATGCAATGATCACTGGTGGATCCATGTGTTATTTGTGGAAAAGAACACACATGCAATGACTGTAATGGATCCATAAGTGGTTTATGAAAAAGAACCCACATGCAATGACCACTGGTTGATCCATATTTGGTTTGTGGAAAGAACACACATGCAATGACTCTAGTGTTGGTTTTCGTATAAGAACACACATACAATGACTCTAGTGGTTGATCCATGTGTGGTTTGTGGAAAGAACACACATGCAATGACAGTGGTGGATCCATGTGTGGTTTGTGGATAGAACACACATGCAATGACTCTAGTGCTAGTTTTAGTATAAGAACACACATGCAATGACTCTGGTGGGTCCACATGTGGTTTGTGAAAAGAACACACATGCAATGACCACTGGTTGATCCATAAGTTGTTTGTGCAAATGAACACACATGCAATGAGTCTAGTGGATCCATGTATGGTTTGTGGAAAAGAACCCACATGCAATGACTCTAGTGCTGGTTTGTAGTTTTAGTATAAGAACACACATGCAATGACTCTAGTGGTTGATCCATGTGTGGTTTGTGGAAAGAACACACATGCAATGACTCTGGTTGATCCATATGTGGTTTGTGGAAAGAACACACATGCAATGACTCTAGTGGTGGATCCATGTGTGGTTTGTGGAAAAGAACACACACATGCAATGACTCTACTGGTTGATCCATGTGTGGTTTGTGGAAATAACACACATGCAATGACTCTAGTGTTGGTTTTAGTATAAGAACACACATGCAATGACTCTAGTGGTGGATCCATGTGTTGTTTGTGGAAAAGAACACACACATGCAATGACTCTAATGGTCGATCCATGTGTGGTTTTAGTATAAGAACACACATGCAATGACTCTAGTGGTTGATCCATGTGTGGTTTGTGGAAAGAACACACATGCAACGAGTGGTGGATCCATGTGTGGTTTGGGGATAAAACACACATGCAATGACTCTAGTGCTAGTTTTAGTATAAGAACACACATGCAATGACTCTAGTGTTGGTTTGTGGAAAGAACACACATGCAATGACTCTAGTGCTAGTTTTAGTACAAGAACACACATGCAATGACTCTAGTGTTGGTTTGTGGAAAGAACACACATGCAATGACTCTAGTGGTTGATCCATAAGTGGTTTGTGGAAAAGAACACACACATGCAGTGACTCTAGTGGTTGATCCATATGTGGTTTGTGGAAAGAACACACATGCACTGACTCTACTGGTTGATCCATGTGTGGTTTGTGGAAATAACACACATGCAATGACTGTAATGGATCTATAAGTGGTTTATGGAAAAGAACCCACATGCAATGACCATTGGTTGATCCATTTGTTGGTTTTAGTATAAGAACACACATGCAATGACTCTAGTGGTTGATCCATGTCTGATTTGTGGAAAGAACACACATGCAATGACAGTGGTGGATCCATGTGTGGTTTGTGGATAGAACACACATGCAATGACCACTGGTGGATCCTTGTGTGGTTTGTGGAAAAGAACACACATGCAATGACCACTGGTTGATCCATGTGTGGTTTGTGGAAAGAACACACATGCAATGACTCTAGTGTTGGTTTTAGTATAAGAACACACATGCAATGACTCTAGTGGTGGATCCATGTGTGGTTTGTGGAAAAGAACACACACATGCAATGACTCTAGTGGTCGATCCATGTGTGGTTTGTGGAAATAACACACATGCAATGACTCTAGTGGTTGATCCATGTGTGGTTTGTGGAAATAACACACATGCAATGACTGTAATGGATCCATAAGTGGTTTATGGAAAAGAACCGACATGCAATGACCAGTGGTTGATCCATGTGTGGTTTGTGGAAAGAACACACATGCAATGACTCTAGTGGTTGATCCATGTGTGGTTTGTGGAAAGAACACACATGCAATGACAGTGGTGGATCCATGTGTGGTTTGTGGATAGAACACACATGCAATGACTCTAGTGCTAGTTTTAGTACAAGAACACACATGCAATGACTCTAGTGTTGGTTTGTGGAAAGAACACACATGCAATAACTCTAGTGGTTGATCCATAAGTGGTTTGTGGAAAAGAACACACACATGCAGTGACTCTAGTGGTTAATCCTATGTGCTTTGTGGAAAGAACACACATGCAATGACTCTAGTGGTTGATCCATGTGTGGTTTGTGGAAATAACACACATGCAATGACTCTAATGGATCCATAAGTGGTTTATGGAAAAGAACCCACATGCAATGACCACTGGTTGATCCATTTGTTGGTTTTAGTATAAGAACACACATGCAATGACTCTAATGGTTGATCCATGTGTGGTTTGTGGAAAGAACACACATGCAATGACAGTGGTGGATCCATGTGTGGTTTGTGGATAGAACACACATGCAATGACCACTAGTGGATCCATCTGTGGTTTGTGGAAAAGAACACACATGCAATGACCACCGGTTGATCCATGTGTGGTTTGTTTAAAGAACACACTTGCAATGACTCTAGTGTTGGTTTTAGTATAAGAACAAACATGCAATGACTCTACTGGTGGATCCATGTGTGGTTTGTGGAAAAGAACACACACATGCAATGACTCTAGTGGTCGATCCATGTGTGGTTTGTGGAAATAACACACATGCAATGACTGTAATGGATCCATAAGTGGTTTATGGAAAAGAACCGACATGCAATGACCAGTGGTTGATCCATGTGTGGTTTGTGGAAAGAACACACATGCAATTCCTCTAGTGGTTGATCCATGTGTGGTTTGTGGAAAGAACACACGTGCAATGATAGTGGTGGATCCATGTGTGGTTTGTGGATAGAACACACATGCAATGACTCTAGTGCTAGTTTTAGTACAAGAACACACATGCAATGACTCTAGTGTTGGTTTGTGGAAAGAACACACATGCAATGACTCTAGTGGTTGATCCATAAGTGGTTTGTGGAAAAGAACACACACATGCAGTGACTCTAGTGGTTGATCCATATGTGCTTTGTGGAAAGAACACACTTGCAATGACTCTAATGGTTGATCCATGTGTGATTTGTGGAAATAACACAGATGCAATGACTGTAATGGATCCATAAGTGGTTTATGGAAAAGAACCCACATGCAATGACCACTGGTTGATCCATTTGTTCGTTTTAGTATAAGAACACGCATGCAATGACTCTAGTGGTTGATCCATGTGTGGTTTGTGGAAAGAACACACATGCAATGACAGTGGTGGATCCATGTGTGGTTTGTGGATAGAACACACATGCAATGACCACTGGTGGATCCATGTGTGGTTTGTGGAAAAGAACACACATGCAATGACCACTGGTTGATCCATGTGTGGTTTGTGTAAAGAACACACATGCAATGACTCTAGTGTTGGTTTTAGTATAAGAACAAACATGCAATGACTCTAGTGGTGGATCCATGTGTGGTTTGTGGAAAAGAACACACACATGCAACGACACTAGTGGTCGATGCATGTGTGGTTTGTGGAAATAACACACATGCAATGACTCTAGAAGTTGATCCATGTGTGGTTTGTGGAAATAACACACATGCAATGACTGTAATGGATCCATAAGTGGTTTATGGAAAAGAACCCACATGCAATGACCAGTGGTTGATCCATGTGTGGTTTGTGGAAAGAACACACATGCAATTCCTCTAGTGGTTGATCCATGTGTGGTTTTTGGAAAGAACACACGTGCAATGACAGTGGTGGATCCATGTGTGGTGTGTGGATAGAACACACATGCAATGACCACTGGTTGATCCACTTGTTGGCTTTAGTATAAGAACACACATGTAATGACTCTAGTGGTGGATCCATGTGTGGTTTGTGGAAAAGAACACACATGCAATGACCACTGGTTGATCCATGTGTGGTTTGTGTAAAGAACACACATGCAATGAATCTAGTGTTGGTTTTAGTATAAGAACAAACATGCAATGACTCTAGTGGTGGATCCATGTGTGGTTTGTGGAAAAGAACACACACATGCAATGACTCTAGTGGTCGATCCATGTGTGGTTTGTGGAAATAACACACATGCAATGACTCTAGAGGTTGATCCATGTGTGGTTTGTGGAAATAACACACATGCAATGACTGTAATGGATCCATAAGTGGTTTATGGAAAAGAACCCACATGCAATGACCAGTGGTTGATCCATGTGTGGTTTGTGGAAAGAACACACATGCAATGACAGTGGTGGATCCATGTGTGGTTTGTGGCTAGAACACACATGCAATGACTCTAGTGCTAGTTTTAGAACAAGAACACACATGCAATGACTCTAGTGTTGGTTTGTGGAAAGAACACACATGCAATGACTCTAGTGGTTGATCCATAAGTGGTTTGTGGAAAAGAACACACACATGCAGTGACTCTAGTGGTTGATTCTATGTGCTTTTTGGAAAGAACACACATGCAATGACTCTAGTGGTTGATCCATGTGTGGTTTGTGGAAATAACACACATGCAATGACTCTAATGGATCCATAAGTGGTTTATGGAAAAGAACCCACATGCAATGACCACTGGTTGATCCATTTGTTGGTTTTAGTATAAGAACACACATGCAATGACTCTAGTGGTTGATCCATGTGTGGTTCGTGGAAAGAACACACATGCAATGATAGTGGTGGATCCATGTGTGGTTTGTGGATATAAAACACATGCAATGAACACCGGTGGATCCATGTGTGGTTTGTGGAAAAGAACACACATGCAATGACCACTGGTTGATCCATGTGTGGTTTGTGTAAAGAACACACATGCAATGACTGTAGTGTTGGTTTTAGAATAAGAACACACATGCAATGACTCTAGTGGTGGATCCATGTGTGGTTTGTGGAAAAGAACACACACATGCAATGATTCTAGTGGTCGATCCATGTGTGGTTTGTGGAAATAACACACATTCAATGACTCTAGTGGTTGATCCATGTGTGGTTTGTGGAAATAATACACATGAAATGATTGGAATGGATCCATAAGTGGTTTATGGAAAAGAACCCATATGCAATGTCCAGTGGCTGATCCATGTGTGGTTTGTGGAAAGAACACACATGTAATGACTCTAGTGGTTGATCCATGTGTGGTTTGTGGAAAGAACACACGTGCAATGACAATGGTGGATCGATGTGTGGTTTGTGGATAGAACACACATGCAATGACTCTAGTGGTTGATCCATAAGTGGTTTGTGGAAAAGAACACACACATGCAGTGACTCAAGTGGTTGATCCATATGTGGTTTGTGGAAAGAACACACATGCAATGACTCTAGTGGTTGATCCGTGTGTGGTTTGTGGAAATAACACAGATGCAATGACTATAATGGATCCATAAGTGGTTTATGGAAAAGAACCCACATGCAATGACCACTGGTTGATCCATTTGTTGGTTTTAGTATAAGAACACACATGCAATGACTCTAGTGGTTGATCCATGTGTGGTTTGTGGAAAGAACACACATGCAATGACAGTGGTGGATCCATGTGTGGTTTGTGGATAGAACACACATGCAATGACCACTGGTGGATCCATGTGTGGTTTGTGGAAAAGAACACACATGCAATGACCACTGCTTGATCCATGTGTGGTTTGTGGAAAGAACACACATGCAATGACTCTAGTGTTGGTTTTAGTAAAAGAACACACACGCAATGACTCTAGTGGTGGATCCATGTGTGGTTTGTGGAAAAGAACACACACATGCAATGACTCTAGTGGTCGATCCATGTGTGGTTTGTGGAAATAACACACATGCAATGACTCTAGTAGTTGATCCATGTGTGGTTTGTGGAAATAACACACATGCAATGACTGTAATGGATCCATAAGTGGTTTATGGAAAAGAACCCACATGCAATGACCAGTGGTTGATCCATCTGTGGTTTGTGGAAAGAACACACATGCAATGAGTCTAGTGGTTGATCCATGTGTGGTTTGTGGAAATAACACACATGCAATGACTCTAGTGGTTGATCCATGTGTGGTTGGTGGAAATAACACACATCCAATGACTATAATGGATCCATAAGTGGTTTATGGAAAAGAACCCACATGCAATGATCACTGGTTGATCCATTTGTTGGTTTTAGTATAAGAACACACATGCAATGACTCTAGTGGTTGATCCATGTGTGGTTTGTGGAAAGAACACACATGCAATGACAGTGGTGGATCCATGTGTGGTTTGTGGATAGAACACACATGCAATGACCACTGGTGGATCCATGTGTGGTTTGTGGAAAAGAACACACATGTAATGACCACTGGTTGATCCATGTGTGGTTTGTGGAAAGAATACACATGCAATGACTCTAGTTTTGGTTTTAGTATAAGAACATAGATGCAATGACTCTAGTGGTGGATCCATGTGTGGTTTGTGGAAAAGAACACACACATGCAATGACTTTAGTGGTCGATCCATGTGTTTTTTGTGGAAATAACACACATGCAATGACTCTAGTGGTTGATCCATGTGTGGTTTGTGGAAATAACACACATGCAATGACTGTAATGAATCCATAAGTGGTTTATGGAAAAGAACCCACATGCAATGACTAGTGGTTGATCCATGTGTGGTTTGTGGAAGGAACACACATGCAATGACTCTAGTGGTTGATCCATGTGTGGTTTGTGGAAAGAACACACGTGCAATGACAGTGGTGGATCCATGTGTGGTTTGTGGATAGAACACACATGCAATGACTCTAGTGCTAGTTTTAGTACAAGAACACACATGCAATGACTCTAATGTTGGTTTGTGGAAAGAACACACATGCAATGACTCTAGTGGTTGAACCATAAGTGGTTTGTGGAAAAGAACACACACATGCAGTGACTCTAGTGGTTGATCCATATGTGGTTTGTGGAAAGAACACACATGCAATGACTCTAGTGGTTGATCCATGTGTGGTTTGTGGAAATAACACACATGCAATGACTCTAGTGGTTGATGCATGTGTGGTTTCTGGAAATAACACACATGCAATGACTATAATGGATACATAAGTGGTTTATGGAAAAGAACCCACATGCAATGACCACTGGTTGATCCATTTGTTGGTTTTAGTATAAGAACACACATGCAATGACTCTAGTGGTTGATCCATGTGTGGTTTGTGGAAAGAACACACATGCAATGACAGTGGTGGATCCATGTGTGGGTTGTGGATAGAACACACATGCAATGATCACTGGTGGATCCATGTGTGGTTTGTGGAAAAGAACACACATGCAATGACCACTGGTGGATCCATGTGCGGTTTGTGGAAAGAACACACATGCAATGACTCTAGTGTTGGTTTTAGTATAAGAACACACATGCAATGACTCTAGTGGTGGATCCATGTGTGGTTTATGGAAACGAACACACACATGCAAGGACTCTAGTGGTCGATCCATGTGTGGTTTGTGGAAATAACACACATGCAATGACTCTAGTGGTTGATCCATGTGTGGTTTGTGGAAATAACACACATGCAATGACTGTAATGGATCCATAAGTGGTTTATGGAAAAGAACCCACATGCAATGACCACTGGTTGATCCATTTGTTGGTTTTAGTATAAGAACACACATGCAATGACTCTAGTGGTTGATCCATGTGTGGTTTTTGGAAAGAACACACGTGCAATGACAATGGTGGATCCATGTGTGGTTTGTGGATAGAAAACACATGCAATGACTCTAGTGTTGGTTTTAGTATAAGAGCACACATGCAATGACTCAAGTGGTGGATCCATGTGTGGTTTGTGGAAAAGAACACACACATGCAATGACTCTAATGGTTGATCCATGTGTGGTTTTAGTATAAGAACACACATGCAATGACTCTAGTGGTTGATCCATGTGTGGTTTGTGGAAAAAACACACATGCAATGAGTGGTGGATTCATGTGTGGTTTGTGGATAGAACACACATGCAATGACTCTAGTGCTAGTTTTAGTATAAGAACACACATGCAATGACTCTAGTGTTGGTTTGTGGAAAGAACACACATGCAATGACTCTAGTGGTTGATCCATAAGTGGTTTGTGGAAAAGAACACACACATGCAGTGACTCTAGTGGTTGATCCATATGTGCTTTGTGAAAAGAACACACATGCAATGACTCTAGTGGTTGATCCATGTGTGATTTGTGGAAATAACACATATGCAATGACTGTAATGGATCCATAAGTGGTTTATGGAAAAGAACCCACATGCAATGACCACTGGTTGATCCATTTGTTGGTTTTAGTATAAGAACACGCATGCAATGACTCTAGTGGTTGATCCATGTGTGGTTTGTGGAAAGAACACACAGGCAATGACAGTGGTGGATCCATGTGTGGTTTGTGGATAGAACACACATGCAATGACCACTGGCGGATCCATGTGTGGTTTGTGGAAAAGAACACACATGCAATGACCACTGGTTGATCCATGTGTGGTTTGTGTAAAGAACACACTTGCAATGACTCTAGTGTTGGTTGTAGTATAAAACAAACATGCAATGACTCTAGTGGTGGATCCATATGTGGTTTGTGGAAAAGAACACACACATGCAATGACTCTAGTGGTCGATCCATTTGTGGTTTGTGGAAATAACACACATGCAATGACTCTAGAGGTTGATCCATGTGTGGTTTGTGGAAATAACACACATGCAATGACTGTAATGGATCCATAAGTGGTTTATGGAAAAGAACCGACATGCAATGACCAGTGGTTGATCCATGTGTGGTTTGTGGAAAGAACACACATGTAATTTCTCTAGTGGTTGATCCATGTGTGGTTTGTGGAAAGAACACACGTGCAATGACAGTGGTGGATCCATGTGTGGTTTGTGGATAGAACACACATGCAATGACTCTAGTGCTAGTTTTAGTACAAGAACACACATGCAATGACTCTAGTGTTGGTTTGTGGAAAGAACACACATGCAATGACTCTAGTGGTTGATCCATAAGTGGTTTGTGGAAAAGAACACACACATGCAGTGACTCTAGTGGTTGATCCATATGTGCTTTGTGGAAAGAACACACATGCAATGACTCTAGTGGTTGATCCATGTGTGATTTGTGGAAATAACACAGATGCAATAACTGTAATGGATCCATAAGTGGTTTATGGAAAAGAACCCACATGCAATGACCACTGGTTGATCCATTTGTTGGTTTTAGTATAAGAACACGCATGCAATGACTCTAGTGGTTGATCCATGTGTGGTTTGTGGAAAGAACACACATGCAATGACAGTGGTGGATCCATGTGTGGTTTGTGGATAGAACACACATGCAATGACCACTGGTGGATCCATTTGTGGTTTGTGGAAAAGAACACACATGCAATGACCACTGGTTGATCCATGTGTGGTTTGTGTAAAGAACACACATGCAATGACTCTAGTGTTGGTTTTAGTATAAGAACAAACATGCAATGACTCTAGTGGTGGATCCATGTGTGGTTTGTGGAAAAGAACACACACATGCAATGACTCTAGTGGTCGATCCATGTGTGGTTTGTGGAAATAACACACATGCAATGACTCTAGTGGTTGATCCATGTGTGGTTTGTGGAAATAACACACATGCAATGACTATAATTGATCCATAAGTGGTTTATGGAAAAGAACCCTATGCAATGACCAGTGGTTGATCCATGTGTAGTTTGTGGAAAGAACACACATGCAATGACTCTAGTGGTTGATCCATGTGTGGTTTGTGGAAAGAACACACATGCAATGACAGTGGTGGATCCATGTGTGGTTTGTGGAAAGAACACAGATGCAATGACTCTAGTGCTAGTTTTAGTACAAGAACACACATGCAATGACTCTAGTGTTGGTTTGTGGAAAGAACACACATGCAATGACTCTAGTGGTTGATCCATAAGTGGTTTGTGGAAAATAACACACACATGCAGTGACTCTAGTGGTTGATCCATATGTGGTTTGTGGAAAGAACACACATGCAATGACTCTAGTGGTTGATCCATGTGTGGTTTGTGGAAATAAGACACATGCAATGACTGTAATGGATCCATAAGTGGTTTATGGAAAAGAACCCACATCCAATGACCACTGGTTGATCCATTTGTTGGTTTTAGTATAAGAACACACATGCAATGACTCTAGTGGTTGATCCATGTGTGGTTTGTGGAAAGAACACACATGCAATGACAGTGGTGGATCCATGTGTGGTTTGTGGATAGAACACACATGCAATGACCACTGGTGGATCCATGTGTGGTTTGTGGAAAAGAACACACATGCAATGACCACTGGTTGATCCATGTGTGGTTTGTGGAAAGAATACACATGCAATGACTCTAGTTTTGGTTTTAGTATAAGAACATACATGCAATGACTCTAGTGGTGGATCCATGTGTGGTTTGTGGAAAAGAACACACACATGCAATGACTCTAGTGGTTGATCCATGTGTTTTTTGTGGAAATAACACACATGCAATGACTGTAATGGATCCATAAGTGGTTTATGGAAAAGAACCCACATGCAATGACTATTGGTTGATCCATGTGTGGTTTGTGGAAGGAACACACATGCAATGACTCTAGTGGTTGATCCATGTGTGGTTTGTGGAAAGAACACACGTGCAATGACAGTGGTGGATCCATGTGTGGTTTGTAGATAGAACACACATGCAATGACCACTGGTTGATCCACTTGTTGGTTTTAGTATAAGAACACACATGCAATGACTCTAGTGGTGGATCCATGTGTGGTTTGTGGAAAAGAACACACACATGCAATGACTCTAGTGGTCGATCCATGTGTGGTTTGTGGAAATAACACACATGCAATAACTCTAGTGGTTGATCCATGTGTGGTTTGTGGAAATAACACACATGCAATGACTGTAATGGATCCATAAGTGGTTTATGGAAAAGAACCGACATGCAATGACCAGTGGTTGATCCATGTGTGGTTTGTGGAAAGAACACACATGCAATGACTCTAGTGGTTGATCCATGTGTGGTTTGTGGAAAGAACACACGTGCAATGACAGTGGTGGATCGATGTGTGGTTTGTGGAAAGAACACAGATGCAATGACTCTAGTGCTAGTTTTAGTACAAGAACACACATGCAATGACTCTAGTGTTGGTTTGTGGAAAGAACACACATGCAATGACTCTAGTGGTTGATCCATAAGTGGTTTGTGGAAAAGAACACACACATGCAGTGACTCTAGTGGTTGATCCATATGTGGTTTGTGGAAAGAACACACATGCACTGACTCTACTGGTTGATCCATGTGTGGTTTGTGGAAATAACACACATGCAATGACTGTAATGGATCTATAAGTGGTTTATGGAAAAGAACCCACATGCAATGACCACTGGTTGATCCATTTGTTGGTTTTAGTATAAGAACACACATGCAATGACTCTAGTGGTTGATCCATGTCTGATTTGTGGAAAGAACACACATGCAATAACAGTGGTGGATCCATGTGTGGTTTGTGGATAGAACACACATGCAATGACCACTGGTGGATCCTTGTGTGGTTTGTGGAAAAGAACACACATGCAATGACCACTGGTTGATCCATGTGTGGTTTGTGGAAAGAACACACATGCAATGACTCTAGTGTTGGTTTTAGTATAAGAACACACATGCAATGACTCTAGTGGTGGATCCATGTGTGGTTCGTGGAAAAGAACACACACATGCAATGACTCTAGTGGTCGATCCATGTGTGGTTTGTGGAAATAACACACATGCAATGACTCTAGTGGTTGATCCATGTGTGGTTTGTGGAAATAACACACATGCAATGACTGTAATGGATCCATGTGTGGTTTGTGGATAGAACACACATGCAATGACCACTGGTGGATCCTTGTGTGGTTTGTGGAAAAGAACATACATGCAATGACCACTGGTTGATCCATGTGTGGTTTGTGGAAAGAACACACATGCAATGACTCTAGTGTTGGTTTTAGTATAAGAACACACATGCAATGACTCTAGTGGTGGATCCATGTGTGGTTTGTGGAAAAGAACACACACATGCAATGACTCTACTGGTCGATCCATGTGTGGTTTGTGGAAATAACACACATGCAATGACTCTAGTGGTTGATCCATGTGTGGTTTGTGGAAATAACACACATGCAATGACTGTAATGGATCCATAAGTGGTTTATGGAAAAGAACCGACATGCAATGACCAGTGGTTGATCCATGTGTGGTTTGTGGAAAGAACACACATGCAATGACTCTAGTGGTTGATCCATGTGTGGTTTGTGGAAAGAACACACGTGCAATGACAGTGGTGGATCCATGTGTGGTTTGTGGATAGAACACACATGCAATGACTCTAGTGCTAGTTTTAGTACAAGAACACACATGCAATGACTCTAGTGTTGGTTTGTGGAAAGAACACACATGCAATAACTCTAGTGGTTGATCCATAAGTGGTTTGTGGAAAAGAACACACACATGAAGTGACTCTAGTGGTTAATCCTATGTGCTTTGTGGAAAGAACACACATGCAATGACTCTAGTGGTTGATCCATGTGTGGTTTGTGGAAATAACACACATGCAATGACTCTAATGGATCCATAAGTGGTTTATGGAAAAGAACCCACATGCGATGACCACTGGTTGATCCATTTGTTGGTTTTAGTATAAGAACACACATGCAATGACTCTAGTGGTTGATCCATGTGTGGTTTGTGGAAAGAACACACATGCAATGACAGTGGTGGATCCATGTGTGGTTTGTGGATAGAACACACATGCAATGACCACTGGTGGATCCATGTGTGGTTTGTGGAAAAGAACACACATGCAATGACCACTGGTTGATCCATGTGTGGTTTGTGTAAAGAACACACTTGCAATGACTCTAGTGTTGGTTTTAGTATAAGAACAAATATGCAATGACTCTAGTGGTGGATCCATGTGTGGTTTGTGGAAAAGAACACACACATGCAATGACTCTAGTGGTCGATCCATGTGTGGTTTGTGGAAATAACACACATGCAATGACTGTAATGGATCCATAAGTGGTTTATGGAAAAGAACCGACATGCAATGACCAGTGGTTGATCCATGTGTGGTTTGTGGAAAGAACACACATGCAATTCCTCTAGTGGTTGATCCATGTGTGGTTTGTGGAAAGAACACACGTGCAATGATAGTGGTGGATCCATGTGTGGTTTGTGGATAGAACACACATGCATTGACTCTAGTGCTAGTTTTAGTACAAGAACACACATGCAATGACTCTAGTGTTGGTTTGTGGAAAGAACACACATGCAATGACTCTAGTGGTTGATCCATAAGTGGTTTATGGAAAAGAACACACACATGCAGTGACTCTAGCGGTTGATCCATATGTGCTTTGTGGAAAGAACACACATGCAATGACTCTAGTGGTTGATCCATGTGTGATTTGTGGAAATAACACAGATGCAATGACTGTAATGGATCCATAAGTGGTTTATGGAAAAGAACCCACATGCAATGACCACTGGTTGATCCATTTGTTGGTTTTAGTATAAGAACACGCATGCAATGACTCTAGTGGTTGATCCATGTGTGGTTTGTGGAAAGAACACACATGCAATGACAGTGGTGGATCCATGTGTGGTTTGTGGATAGAACACACATGCAATGACCACTGGTGGATCCATGTGTGGTTTGTGGAAAAGAACACACATGCAATGACCACTGGTTGATCCATGTGTGGTTTGTGTAAAGAACACACATGCAATGACTCTAGTGTTGGTTTTAGTATAAGAACAAACATGCAATGACTCTAGTGGTGGATCCATGTGTGGTTTGTGGAAAAGAACACACACATGCAACGACTCTAGTGGTCGATCCATGTGTGGTTTGTGGAAATAACACACATGCAATGACTCTAGAGGTTGATCCATGTGTGGTTTGTGGAAATAACACACATGCAATGACTGTAATGGATCCATAAGTGGTTTATGGAAAAGAACCCACATGCAATGACCAGTGGTTGATCCATGTGTGGTTTGTGGAAAGAACACACATGCAATTCCTCTAGTGGTTGATCCATGTGTGGTTTTTGGAAAGAACACACGTGCAATGACAGTGGTGGATCCATGTGTGGTTTGTGGATAGAACACACATGCAATGACCACTGGTTGATCCACTTGTTGGCTTTAGTATAAGAACACACATGCAATGACTCTAGTGGTGGATCCATGTGTGGTTTGTGGAAAAGAACACACACATGCAATGACTTTAGTGGTTGATCCATGTGTGGTTTGTGAAAATAACACACATGCAATGACTCTAGTGGTTGATCCATGTGTGGTTTGTGGAAATAACACACATGCAATGACTGTAATGAATCCATAAGTGGTTTATGGAAAAGAACCCACATGCAATGACCAGTGGTTGATCCATGTGTGGTTTGTGGAAAGAACACACATGCAATGACTCTAGTGGTTGATCCATGTGTCTTTCTGGAAAGAACACACGTGCAATGAAAGTGGTGGATCCATGTATGGTTTGTGGATAGAACACACATGCAATGACTCTAGTGCTAGTTTTAGTACAAGGACACACATGCAATGACTCTAGTGTTGGTTTGTGGAAAGAACCCACTTGCAATGACTCTAGTGGTTGATCCATAAGTGGTTTGTGGAAAAGAACACACACATGCAGTGACTCTAGTGGTTGATCCTATGTGCTTTGTGGAAAGAACACACATGCAATGACTCTAGTGGTTGATCCATGTGTGGTTTGTGGAAATAACACACATGCAATGACTCTAATGGATCCATAAGTGGTTTACGGAAAAGAACCCACATGCCATGACCACTGGTTGATCCATTTGTTGGTTTTAGTATAAGAACACACATGCAATGACTCTAGTGGTTGATCCATGTGTGGTTTGTGGAAAGAACACACATGCAATGACTCTAGTGTTGGTTTTGGTATAAGAACACACATGCAATGACTCTAGCGGTGGATCTATGTGTGGTTTGTGGAAAAGAACACACACATGCAATGACTCTAGTGGTCGATCCATGTGTGGTTTGTGGAAATAACACACATGCAATGACTCTAGTGGTTGATCCATGTGTGGTTTGTGGAAATAACACACATGCAATGACTATAATGGATCCATAAGTGGTTTATGGAAAAGAACCGACATGCAATGACCAGTGGTTGATCCATGTGTGGTTTGTGGAAAGAACACACATGCAATGACTCTAGTGGTTGATCCATGTGTGGTTTGTGGAAAGAACACACGTGCAATGACAGTGGTGGATCTATGTGTGGTTTGTGGATAGAACACACATGCAATGACTCTAGTGCTAGTTTTAGTACAAGAACACACATGCAATGACTCTAGTGTTGGTTTGTGGAAAGAACACAGATGCAATAACTCTAGTGGTTGATCCATAAGTGGTTTGTGGAAAAGAACACACACATGCAGTGACTCTAGTGGTTAATCCTATGTGCTTTGTGGAAAGAACACACATGCAATGACTCTAGTGGTTGATCCATGTGTGGTTTGTGGAAATAACACACATGCAATGACTCTAATGGATCCATAAGTGGTTTATGGAAAAGAACCCACATGCGATGACCACTGGTTGATCCATTTGTTGGTTTTAGTATAAGAACACACATGCAATGACTCTAGTGGTTGATCCATGTGTGGTTTGTGGAAAGAACACACATGCAATGACAGTGGTGGATCCATGTGTGGTTTGTGGATAGAACACACATGCAATGACCACTGGTAGATCCATGTGTGGTTTGTGGAAAAGAACACACATGCAATGACCACTGGTTGATCCATGTGTGGTTTGTGTAAAGAACACACTTGCAATGACTCTAGTGTTGGTTTTAGTATAAGAACAAATATGCAATGACTCTAGTGATGGATCCATGTGTGGTTTGTGGAAAAGAACACACACATGCAATGACTCTAGTGGTCGATCCATGTGTGGTTTGTGGAAATAACACACATGCAATGACTGTAATGGATCCATAAGTGGTTTATGGAAAAGAACCGACATGCAATGACCAGTGGTTGATCCATGTGTGGTTTGTGGAAAGAACACACATGCAATTCCTCTAGTGGTTGATCCATGTGTGGTTTGTGGAAAGAACACACGTGCAATGATAGTGGTGGATCCATGTGTGGTTTGTGGATAGAACACACTTGCAATGACTCTAGTGCTAGTTTTAGTACAAGAACACACATGCAATGACTCTAGTGTTGGTTTGTGGAAAGAACACACATGCAATGACTCTAGTGGTTGATCCATAAGTGGTTTGTGGAAAAGAACACACACATGCAGTGACTCTAGCGGTTGATCCATATGTGCTTTGTGGAAAGAACACACATGCAATGACTCTAGTGGTTGATCCATGTGTGATTTGTGGAAATAACACAGATGCAATGACTGTAATTGATCCATAAGTGGTTTATGGAAAAGAACCCACATGCAATGACCACTGGTTGATCCATTTGTTGGTTTTAGTATAAGAACACGCATGCAATGACTCTAGTGGTTGATCCATGTGTGGTTTGTGGAAAGAACACACATGCAATGACAGTGGTGGATCCATGTGTGGTTTGTGGAAAAGAACACATATGCAATGACCACTGGTTGATCCATGTGTGGTTTGTGTAAAGAACACACATGAAATGACTCTAGTGTTGGTTTTAGTATAAGAACAAACATGCAATGACTCTAGTGGTGGATCCATGTGTGGTTTGTGGAAAAGAACACACACATGCAACGACTCTAGTGGTCGATCCATGTGTGGTTTGTGGAAATAACACACATGCAATGACTCTAGAGGTTGATCCATGTGTGGTTTGTGGAAATAACACACATGCAATGACTGTAATGGATCCATAAGTGGTTTATGGAAAAGAACCCACATGCAATGACCAGTGGTTGATCCATGTGTGGTTTGTGGAAAGAACACACATGCAATTCCTCTAGTGGTTGCTCCATGTGTGGTTTTTGGAAAGAACACACGTGCAATGACAGTGGTGGATCCATGTGTGGTTTGTGGATAGAACACACATGCAATGACCACTGGTTGATCCACTTGTTGGCTTTAGTATAAGAACACACATGCAATGACTCTAGTGGTGGATCCATGTGTGGTTTGTGGAAAAGAACACACACATGCAATGACTTTAGTGGTTGATCCATGTGTGGTTTGTGAAAATAACACACATGCAATGACTCTAGTGGTTGATCCATGTGTGGTTTGTGGAAATAACACACATGCAATGACTGTAATGAATCCATAAGTGGTTTATGGAAAAGAACCCACATGCAATGACCAGTGGTTGATCCATGTGTGGTTTGTGGAAAGAACACACATGCAATGACTCTAGTGGTTGATCCATGTGTGGTTTGTGGAAAGAACACACGTGCAATGACAGTGGTGGATCCATGTGTGGTTTGTGGATAGAACACACATGCAATGACTCTAGTGCTAGTTTTAGTACAAGGACACACATGCAATGACTCTAGTGTTGGTTTGTGGAAAGAACCCACATGCAATGACTCTAGTGGTTGATCCATAAGTGGTTTGTGGAAAAGAACACACACATGCAATGACAGTGGTGGATCCATGTGTGGTTTGTGGATAGAACACACATGCAATGACCACTGGTGGATCATGTGTGGTTTGTGGAAAAGAACACACATGCAATGACCACTGGTTGATCCATGTGTGGTTTGTGTAAAGAACACACTTGCAATGACTCTAGTGTTGGTTTTAGTATAAGAACAAATATGCAATGACTCTAGTGGTGGATCCATGTGTGGTTTGTGGAAAAGAACACACACATGCAATGACTCTAGTGGTCCATCCATGTGTGGTTTGTGGAAATAACACACATGCAATGACTGTAATGGATCCATAAGTGGTTTATGGAAAAGAACCGACATGCAATGACCAGTGGTTGATCCATGTGTGGTTTGTGGAAAGAACACACATGCAATTCCTCTAGTGGTTGATCCATGTGTGGTTTGTGGAAAGAACACACGTGCAATGATAGTGGTGGATCCATGTGTGGTTTGTGGATAGAACACACATGCAATGACTCTAGTGCTAGTTTTAGTACAAGAACACACATGCAATGACTCTAGTGTTGGTTTGTGGAAAGAACACACATGCAATGACTCTAGTGGTTGATCCATAAGTGGTTTGTGGAAAAGAACACACACATGCAGTGACTCTAGCGGTTGATCCATATGTGCTTTGTGGAAAGAACACACATGCAATGACTCTAGTGGTTGATCCATGTGTGATTTGTGGAAATAACACAGATGCAATGACTGTAATGGATCCATAAGTGGTTTATGGAAAAGAACCCACATGCAATGACCACTAGTTGATCCATTTGTTGGTTTTAGTATAAGAACACGCATGCAATGACTCTAGTGGTTGATCCATGTGTGGTTTGTGGAAAGAACACACATGCAATGACAGTGGTGGATCCATGTGTGGTTTGTGGATAGAACACACATGCAATGACCACTGGTGGATCCATGTGTGGTTTGTGGAAAAGAACACACATGCAATGACCACTGGTTGATCCATGTGTGGTTTGTGTAAAGAACACACATGCAATGACTCTAGTGTTGGTTTTAGTATAAGAACAAACATGCAATGACTCTAGTGGTGGATCCATGTGTGGTTTGTGGAAAAGAACACACACATGCAACGACTCTAGTGGTCGATCCATGTGCGCTTTGTGGAAATAACACACATGGAATGACTCTAGAGGTTGATCCATGTGTGGTTTGTGGAAATAACACACATGCAATGACTGTAATGGATCCATAAGTGGTTTATGGAAAAGAACCCACATGCAATGACCAGTGGTTGATCCATGTGTGGTTTGTGGAAAGAACACACATGCAATTCCTCTAGTGGTTGATCCATGTGTGGTTTTTGGAAAGAACACACGTGCAATGACAGTGGTGGATCCATGTGTGGTTTGTGGATAGAACACACATGCAATGACCACTGGTTGATCCACCTGTTGGCTTTAGTATAAGAACACACATGCAATGACTCTAGTGGAAGAACACACATGCAATGACCACTGGTTGATCCATTTGTTGGTTTTAGTATAAGAACACGCATGCAATGACTCTAGTGGTTGATCCATGTGTGGTTTGTGGAAAGAACACACAGGCAATGACAGTGGTGGATCCATGTGTGGTTTGTGGATAGAACACACATGCAATGACCACTGGTGGATCCATGTGTGGTTTGTGGAAAAGAACACACATGCAATGACCACTGGTTGATCCATGTGTGGTTTGTGTAAAGAACACACTTGCAATGACTCTAGTGTTGGTTGTAGTATAAGAACAAACATGCAATGACTCTAGTGGTGGATCCATATGTGGTTTGTGGAAAAGAACACACACATGCAATGACTCTAGTGGTCGATCCATTTGTGGTTTGTGGAAATAACACACATGCAATGACTCTAGAGGTTGATCCATGTGTCGTTTGTGGAAATAACACACATGCAATGACTGTAATGGATCCATAAGTGGTTTATGGAAAAGAACCGACATGCAATGACCAGTGGTTGATCCATGTGTGGTTTGTGGAAAGAACACACATGAAATTTCTCTAGTGGTTGATCCATGTGTGGTTTGTGGAAAGAACACACGTGCAATGACAGTGGTGGATCCATGTGTGGTTTGTGCATAGAACACACATGCAATGACTCTAGTGCTTGTTTTAGTACAAGAACACACATGCAATGACTCTAGTGTTGGTTTGTGGAAAGAACACACATGCAATGACTCTAGTGGTTGATCCATAAGTGGTTTGTGGAAAAGAACACACACATGCAGTGACTCTAGTGGTTGATCCATATGTGCTTTGTGGAAAGAACACACATGCAATGACTCTAGTGGTTGATCCATGTGTGATTTGTGGAAATAACACAGATGCAATGACTGTAATGGATCCATAAGTGGTTTATGGAAAAGAACCCACATGCAATGACCACTGGTTGATCCATTTGTTGGTTTTAGTATAAGAACACGCATGCAATGACTCTAGTGGTTGATCCATGTGTGGTTTGTGGAAAGAACACACATGCAATGACAGTGGGGGATCCCTGTGTGGTTTGTGGATAGAACACACATGCAATGACCACTGGTGGATCCATTTGTGGTTTGTGGAAAAGAACACACATGCAATGACCACTGGTTGATCCATGTGTGGTTTGTGTAAAGAACACACATGCAATGACTCTAGTGTTGGTTTTAGTATAAGAACAAACATGCAATGACTCTAGTGGTGGATCCATGTGTGGTTTGTGGAAAAGAACACACACATGCAATGACTCTAGTGGTCGATCCATGTGTGGTTTGTGGAAATAACACACATGCAATGACTCTAGAGGTTCATGTGTGGTTTGTGGAAATAACACACATGCAATGACTGTAATGGATCCATAAGTGGTTTATGGAAAAGAACCCACATGCAATGACCAGTGGTTGATTCATGTGTGGTTTGTGGAAAGAACACACATGCAATTCCTCTAGTGGTTGATCCACGTGTGGTTTGTGGAAAGAACACACGTGCAATGACAGTGGTGGATCCATGTGTGGTTTGTGGATAGAACACACATGCAATGACCACTGGTTGATCCACTTGTTGGTTTTAGTATAAGAACACACATGCAATGACTCTAGTGGTGGATCCATGTGTGGTTTGTGGAAAAGAACACACACATGCAATGACTCTAGTGGTTGATCCATGTGTGGTTTGTGAAAATAACACACATGCAATGACTCTAGTCGTTGATCCATGTGTGGTTTGTGGAAATAACACACATGCAATGACTGTAATGGATCCATAAGTGGTTTATGGAAAAGAACCCACATGCAATGACCAGTGGTTGATCCATGTGTGGTTTGTGGAAAGAACACACATGCAATGACTCTAGTGGTTGATCCATGTGTGGTTTGTGGAAAGAACACACGTGCAATGACAGTGGTGGATCCATGTGTGGTTTGTGGATAGAGCACACATGCAATGACTCTAGTGCTAGTTTTAGTACAAGAACACACATGCAATGACTCTAGTGTTGGTTTGTGGAAAGAACCCACATGCAATGACTCTAGTGGTTGATCCATAAGTGGTTTGTGGAAAAGAACACACACATGCAGTGACTCTAGGGGTTGATCCATTTGTGCTTTGTGGAAAGAACACACATGCTATGACTCTAGCGGTTGATCCATGTGTGGTTTGTGGAAATAACACAAATGCAATGACTGTAATGGATCCATAAGTAGTTTATGGAAAAGAACCCACATGCAATGACCACTGGTTGATCCATTTGTTGGTTTTAGTATAAGAACACACATGCAATGACTCTAGTGGTTGATCCATGTGTGGTTTGTGGAAAGAACACACATGCAATGACAGTGGTGGATCCATGTGTGGTTTGTGGATAGAACACACATGCAATGACCACTGGTGGATCCATGTGTGGTTTGTGGAAAAGAACACACATGCAATGACCACTGGTTGATCCATGTGTGGTTTGTGTAAAGAACACACATGCAATGACTCTAGTGTTGGTTTTAGTATAAGAACAAACATGCAATGACTCTAGTGGTGGATCCATGTGTGGTTTGTGGAAAAGAACACACACATGCAATGACTCTAGTGGTCGATCCATGTGTGGTTTGTGGAAATACCACACATGCAATGACTCTAGAGGTTGATCCAGTGTGGTTTGTGGAAATAACACACATGGAATGACTGTAATGGATCCATAAGTGGTTCATGGAAAAGAACCCACATGCAATGACCAGTGGGTGATCCATGTGTGGTTTGTGGAAAGAACACACATGCAATTCCTCTAGTGGTTGATCCATGTGTGGTTTGTGGAAAGAACACACATGCAATGAAAGTGGTGGATCCATGTGTGGTTTGTGGCTAGAACACACATGCAATGACTCTAGTGCTAGTTTTAGTACAAGAACACACATGCAATGACTCTAGTGCTGGTTTGTGGAAAGAACACACATGCAATGACTCTAGTGGTTGATCCATAAGTGGTTTGTGGAAAATAACACACACATGCAGTGACTCTAGTGGTTGATCCTATGTGCTTTGTGGAAAGAACACACATGCAATGACTCTAGTGGTTGATCCATGTGTGGTTTGTGGAAATAACACACATGCAATGACTCTAATGGATCCATAAGTGGTTTATGGAAAAGAACCCACATGCAATGACCACTGGTTGATCCATTTGTTGGTTTTAGTATAAGAACACACATGCAATGACTCTAGTGGTTGATCCATGTGTGGTTTGTGGAAAGAACACACATGCAATGACAGTGGTGGATCCATGTGTGGTTTGTGGATATAAAACACATGCAATGACCACTGGTGGATCCATGTGTGGTTTGTGGAAAAGAACACACATTCAATGACCACTGGTTGATCCATGTGTGGTTTGTGTAAAGAACACACATGCGATGACTCTAGTGTTGGTTTTAGTATAAGAACACACATGCAATGACTCTAGTGGTGGATCCATGTGTGGTTTGTGGAAAAGAACACACACATGCAGTGACTCTAGTGGTCGATCCATGTGTGGTTTGTGGAAATAACACACATTCAATGACTCTAGTGGTTGATCCATGTGTGGTTTGTGGAAATAATACACATGAAATGACTGGAATGGATCCATAAGTGGTTTATGGAAAAGAACCCACATGCAATGTCCAGTGGCTGATGCATGTGTGGTTTGTGGAAAGAACACACATGTAATGACTCTAGTGGTTGATCCATGTGTGGTTTGTGGAAAGAACACACGTGCAATGACAGTGGTGGATCGATGTGTGGTTTGTGGATAGAACACACATGCAATGACTCTAGTGTTGGTTTGTGGAAAGAACACACATGCAATGACTCTAGTGGTTGATCCATAAGTGGTTTGTGGAAAAGAACACACACATGTAGTGACTCGAGTGGTTGATCCATATGTGGTTTATGGAAATAACACACATGCAATGACTGTAGCGGTTGATACGTGTGTGGTTTGTGGAAATAACACACATGCAATGACTATAATGGATCCATAAGTGGTTTATGGAAAAGAACCCACATGCAATGACCACTGGTTGATCCATTTGTTGGTTTTAGTATAAGAACACACATGCAATGACTCTAGTGGTTGATCCATGTGTGGTTTGTGGAAAGAACACACATGCAATGACAGTGGTGGATCCATGTGTGGTTTATGGATAGAACACACATGCAATGACCACTGGTGGATCCTTGTGTGGTTTGTGGAAAATAACACACATGCAATGACCACTGGTTTATCCATGTGTGGTTTGTGGAAAGAACACGCATGCAATGACTCTAGTGTTGGTTTTAGTATAAGAACACACATGCAATGACTCTAGTGGTGGATCCATGTGTGGTTTGTGGAAAAGAACACACACATGCAATGACTCTAGTGGTCGATCCATGTGTGGTTTTTGGAAATAAGACACATGCAATGACTCTAGTAGTTGATCCATGTGTGGTTTGTGGAAATAACACACATGCAATGACTGTAATGGATCCATAAGTGGTTTATGGAAAATAACCCACATGGAATGACGAGTGGTTGATCCATCTGTGGTTTGTGGAAAGAACACACATGCAATGACTCTAGTGGTTGATCCATGTGTGGTTTGTGGAAATAACACACATGCAATGACTCTAGTGGTTGATCCATGTGTGGTTTGTGGACATAACACACATGCAATGACTATAATGGATCCATAAGTGGTTTATGGAAAAGAACCCACATGCAATGATCACTGGTTGATCCATTTGTTGGTTTTAGTATAAGAACACACATGCAATGACTCTAGTGGTTGATCCATGTGTGGTTTGTGGAAAGAACACACATGCAATGACAGTGGTGGATCCATGTGTGGTTTGTGGATAGAACACACATGCAATGACCACTGGTGGATCCATGTGTGGTTTGTGGAAAAGAACACACATGCAATGACCACTGCTTGATCCATGTGTGGTTTGTGGAAAGAATACACATGCAATGACTCTAGTTTTGGTTTTAGTATAAGAACATACATGCAATGACTCTAGTGGTGGATCCATGTGTGGTTTGTGGAAAAGAACACACACATGCAATGACTCTAGTGGTCGATCCATGTGTTTTTTGTGGAAATAACACACATGCAATGACTCTAGTGGTTGATCCATGTGTGGTTTGTGGAAATAACACACATGCAATGACTGTAATGGATCCATAAGTGGTTTATGGAAAAGAACCCACATGCAATGACTAGTGGTTGATCCATGTGTGGTTTGTGGAAGGAACACACATGCAATTACTGTTGGAATTATGCCCTAGAGGCAATAATAAAGATGTTATTATTATAATTCTTGTTCATGATAAAGTTTATATTCCATGCTAGAATTGTATTAAGCGGAAACATTAATACTTGTGTGGTTTGTGAACAACACCGTGTCCCTAGTACGCCTCTATGGACTAGCTCATTGATCAATGATGGTTAAGGTTTCCTAACCATAGACATGAGTTTTCAATTGATAATGAGATCATATCATTGGGAGAATGATATGGTGGACAGACCCAAACTAAGCGAAGCAATTAGATCGTGTCATTGTGTTCATCTTTGCGAAGCTTTTCCTATGTCAAATATTGTATTCCTTAGACCATGAGATAATACAACTCCCTGGTATCGGAAGAAAGCTTTGAGGTCATCAAACGTCATCCTATGAGAGGGTGATCATAAAGGTGTCTCTCAGGTGATCGGAAAGTATCTGTTGGGTTGTATGTATCGAGATGGAATTTGTCCCTCCCAAGTCGGAGAGATATACTTCGGGCCCACTTGGTAATCGATATCAACACCGCTTGCAAGCATGTGGTTAAGGAGTTAATCACAAAGTGATATCGGATTACGGAACGAGTAAAGTACTTGCTGTGAACGAGATTGAACTAGGTATGACGATACCGACGATCGAATCTCGGGCAAGTAAAATATCGCGAGACGAAGGGAATATATATATATGGGATTGATTGAATCCTGGCATCGTGGTTCATCCGATATGATCATCGATGAATGTGTGGGAGTCAATATGGGTGCCCAGACCCCACTGTTGATTATTGATAGAAGATCATGTCTGCATCTTCTCGAACCCGCAGGGTCACACACTTAACGTGTCTCGACGCTAGGATAGATTGGATACTTGGTTTATGAATTTTTGTTCGGAGTCTCGGATGGGATCCGGGACATCACGAGAGGTTCCGGAATGGTCCGGAGAATAAGATTCATATAAGGCAGTGCAGTTTTTGGAGTTCGGAATTGTTCCGGATTAATCGGTATTGTACCGGAAGCTTCTAGAACCTTCCGGAAGGGGGCCAACGTGGTCCCACCTTCCGGGAGGGGGCATGGGCCTATGAGGGAGTGTCCTGGCCGCATTGGGCCAGGGGAACAAGGCCCCATAGGGCCCAGCCGATCCTAGAGAGTTTAAATCGTTTAAACTAGAGATAAGATAAGATAGGATTTCTAGATAAGGGAGAGTTTAAATTGTTTAAACTAGAGATAGGATTGGAGGAGAGGCTAGGGCTGGCCGCCCTCCCTCTATAAATAGAGGGCTGGTGCGCCCCCCTCTCAACACACCTTCCTCCAAACCTAGCCGCCCTGCTGCCCTTCCTCTCTCCCTCCCGACTGCTTGTAGGCGAAGCCCTGCGGCAGAAATTCTCCACCATATACACCACGCCGTCGTGCTATAGATCCAATCTATCTCTCCACCATACTTGCTGGTCCGAGGAAGGAGGAGACTTCGAGGTGCCACACGTGTGCATCTCACGGAGGCACCGCCACTTGTGGTGCTAGATCGGATTGGATCGCGAGGAGGAGAAGCGAGTACGACTACATCACCCACGTTCCAACGAACGTTCCGCTGTGCGAATCTTCAAGGGTATGAAGATCTAATCCAATCTCTCTCGTTGTTTGCATCTCCTAGATTAGATCTTGGCTTTCCTTCTGTTCGCTTCCGTAGAAAATTTTGATTTACTATGCTGCGAAACCCTTCAGTGGTATCAGAGCTAGATCTATGCGTAGATGTGTTTCACGAGTAGAACGCAACATGGTTGTTGCGGGCGTTGATGTTTTCTGTTGCAAGCCTCTTGTTTGTGTTCTTCTTATGGCGCGGGATAGTGATATTGAAGCGGTCCAGGCCAACCTTACGCGACGTCGTTCGCGAGACCGGCTCCGCACTTGACGTGTGGCTTGTACCACACATGCGGCTGGTGGATGTCAGTTTCTCTCACTATAGTTGTCATGGGATTAACACCGGAGTTTGGCAAACATAATCTCACCGTTGTGGCTTTCCGTAGGTAAGAATCATTCTTAGCATCTACTCCCATAAGCCACGTAAAAGATGCAACAACAAAGTAGAGGCGTCTAACTTGTTTTTGCAGGGAGTGTTTTCTGTGATATGGTATGGCCCAAGATGTGATGTGTATATTGTATGCGATGATCATGTTTTGTAATGTTTCACGACTTGCATGTCGATGAGTACACAACCGGCAGGAGCCATATGGTTGTCTTTATAATTGTGTATGACCTGCGAGTCAACTACATATACGCCATGTAATAGCTTTACTTTATCGCTAAGTAGTTAGCAATAGTTGTAGTTGCTATTCGTGGTGGAGGCAATCGTGGTGGAGTGATGGAGATCATGCCGGAACGCACAAGATGGAGATCATTGCGCGAAGATTGGCTATACCATGTCACATAAAGTTATATGCATGTGATGTTTATCCTTTTATGTATCTTATTATGCTTAGATCGCGACGGTAGCATTATAAGATGATTCCTCACTTAAAGATCAAGATAAAACTGTGTTCTCCCCATGTATGCACCGTTGTGAAAGTTCGTCGTGTCCAAGCATCACGTGATGATCGGGTGTTATAGACTCTACGCTCACATACAACGGGTGCAAGCCAGTTTTGCACAAGCGGAAATACTTGGGTCTAACTTGACGAGCCTAGCATGTACAAACATGGCCTCGGAACACATGAACCGAAAGGTTAAGCATGAGTCATATGAATGATATGATCGACACTTCGTTGTCCACCATTGAAACCACATCTCTTCTCGTGATGATCGGATTAGGTGTGGTGAATTTGGATCGTGTTCACTAAACAACTTGAGGGATGTTGAATTTAGTGGGAGTTCATCTAGTAATTTGATTAAGTTGAACTATTTATCATGAACATAGTCTAAATTGTACTTGCAAATACTGTAGATCCAATGGCCAAGTCCAACTTCAACTTCAACGTTTTTGCTGAGAAAGAAAAGCTTAGAAACAATGGGTCTAACTTCACCAACTGGTTCCGCAATCTAAGAATCATTCTGTCTGGCGGACAAAAGGACCATGTCCTTAAGAAAGTGCTAGGTGACGCCCCTGCTATAGATGCGCCGGCTGATGAAAAAGCTGTCTATCAGTCGCGCAAGGATGATTATGATTTGATTAAGATCGTCATGTTGTATGCTATGGAATCGGATCTTCAAAATCGTTTTGAGGAGTTCGCCGGGCCCTTTGAGATTATCGAGGAGCTGAAAAACATGTTTCAGACTCAAGCCTGTTCTGAGAGATATGAGATCTCTAAGAAATTCCTTAACTACAAGATGGAGGAAGGGAGTTCTGTTAGTGAGCACGCCATTAAGATGATGGGCTACACTCAACGCCTTGAGCAGCTGGACTGCAAGATTCCAGAGGAGCTCAAGATTGACACTCCTAGCTACAAAAGTTTTGTAGTTGATCACAATCAGATTGGTTCCACTGATATGATCACTGAGATCTTTGCTAAAATGAAAGTAGCAGAGATGAACATCAAAAAGAATAATCATGTGTTGATGGTCAACAAGCCCCCCACCTTCAAGAAAGGTAAGGGTGCAAGGAAGCCCTTCAAGAAAGGTGGCGGCAAGCGCGTTGCCCCTGCTGAGAAGAAGCTCAAGTCTGGTCCTAAGCCGGACACTGAGTGCTTCTATTGCAAGGACAAGGGTCACTGGAAGTGCAACTGTCCGAAGTACTTAGCGGACAAGAAGGCTGGCACCATCAAAGGTATATTTGATATACATGTTATTGATGTTTTCCTTACTAGCCCTCGTTGTAGTGCCTGGGTATTTGATACCGGTTCAGTTGCTAATATTTGTAACTCGAAACAGGAGCTACGGAATAGACGGCGACATGCGAGGGATGAGGTGACGATGCGCGTTGGCAACGGATCAAGAGTTGATGTGATGGCCGTCGGCACGCTCTCCTTAGTTTTACCTTCGGGATTAGTTTTAAACCTTAATAAATGTTATTATGTGCCTGCGTTGAGCATGAACATTATTTCTAGATCGTGTTTATTGCAAGACGGTTATTCATTTAAATCAGAGAATAATGGTTGTTCTATTTATATGAGTAACATCTTTTATGGTCATGCACCCCTTGTGAATGGTTTATTTCTTCTAAATCTCGAAAGGGATGAAACACACATCCATAACATTGAGGCTAAGAGATGCAAAGTAGATAGTGATAATACTACTTATTTGTGGCACTGTCGTATAGGTCATATTGGTGTAAAGCGCATGAAGAAACTCCATTCTGATGGAATTTTGGAGTCTCTTGATTTTGAATCATTTGACACATGCGAACCATGCCTCGTGGGCAAGATGATCAAAATCCCGTTCTCCAGTATGATGGAGCGAGCAACGGACTTGTTGGAAATCATACATACCGATGTATGCGGACCGATGAGTGTTTCGACGCGCGGTGGATATCGCTATTTTCTCACTTTTATCGATGATTTAAGTAGATATGGGTATATCTATTTAATGAAACATAAATCTGAAACGTTTGAAAAGTTCAAAGAATTTCAGAATGAAGTGGAGAACCATCGTAACAGAAAGATTAAGTTTCTACGATCCGATCGTGGGGGCGAATATTTGAGTTATGATTTTCTCACGCATCTCAAAGCAAGTGGAATCGTTTCACAACTCACGCCACCCGGAACACCACAGCGCAATGGTGTGTCTGAACGCCGGAATCGAACCCTATTAGATATGGTCCGATCGATGATGTCTCTTACTGATTTGCCGTTATCATTTTGGGGTTATGCATTAGAAACCGCTGCATTCACTTTAAATAGGGCTCCATCTAAATCCGTTGAGACGACACCGTATGAACTGTGGTTTGGTGCTAAACCTAATTTGTCGTTTCTTAAAGTTTGGGGATGCGAAGCTTACGTCAAGAAGTTGATGCCGGACAAGCTCGAACCCAAAGCGGAGAAATACGTCTTCATAGGATACCCTAAGGAAACTATTGGGTATACCTTCTATCACAGAACCGAAGGCAAAGTGTTTGTCGCAAAGAACGGTTCCTTTCTTGAGAAGGAGTTTCTCTCGGAAGAAGTGAGTGGGAGGAAAGTAGAGCTAGACGAGGTTATTGAACCTTCTCTTGAATTGGAGAGTAGCACAGCACCTGAAATTGTTCCAGTGCCGCCTGCACCAACAATAGAGGAAGCTAATGACAAGGATCATGAAGCTTCGAACGATGCTGCTACTGAACGTCGCAGGTCGACAAGGTCGCGTGCCCCTCCTGAGTGGTACGGCAACCCTGTCTTGACTGTCTTGTTAGTAGAAGACAGTGAACCTACGAACTATGAGGAAGCGATGATGAGCCCAGACTCTGAGAAATGGCTAGAAGCCATGAAATCCGAATTGGGATCCATGAGCGAAAACCAAGTATGGACTTTGGTGGACCCTCCTAGCGACCGAAAGGCCGTTGAGTGCAAATGGATCTTCAAGAAGAAAACGGACGCGGATGGTAATGTTACCGTCTATAAAGCACGGCTTGTTGCGAAAGCTTTTCGACAAGTTCAAGGTGTTGACTACGATGAGACTTTCTCTCCCGTAGCGATGTTTAAGTCCATTCGGATTTTATTAGCAATTGCTGCGTTTCATGATTATGAAATATGGCAAATGGACGTCAAGACTGCTTTCCTCAATGGCAACATTGATGAAGAGTTGTATATGATGCAACCCGAAGGTTTTGTCGATCCTAAGGATGCTGATAAAGTATGCAAACTTCAGCGTTCCATTTATGGACTGAAGCAAGCGTCTCGGAGTTGGAACCTTCGTTTTGATCAAGTAATCAAGAGCTTTGGATTTGTTCCAAATTGCTACGAAGCTTGCATCTACAAGAAAGTGAGTGGGAGCTCGGTGACGTTTCTGGTACTATATGTGGATGACATATTGATTATTGGAAATGACATCAACATGCTTAACGATGTGAAGAGTTATTTGAACAAGTGTTTTTCAATGAAAGACCTAGGTGAAGCTGCTTATATATTGGGCATCAAAATCTATAGAGATAGACAAAGACGCCTGATAGCTTTAAGCCAGAGTACATACCTAGACAAAGTTCTGAAAAGGTTCAGAATGGATAAGGCATTGAAAGGTTCAGTACCTATGTTGTCAGGTAAGATATTGAGCAAGGCTCAGTGTCCAGCTACGGTAAATGATAGGGAAGCTATGAGCAAAGTGCCTTATGCCTCGGCCATAGGTTCCATCATGTATGCCATGCTGTGTACTAGACCGGATGTGTCCAATGCTCTTAGTTTGACGAGCAGATATCAAAGTGATCCAGGAGTGGAACACTGGACAGCCGTGAAGAACATCCTAAGGTACCTAAATAGGACTAAAGAAATGTTCTTGGTCTATGGGGGTGATGAACAGCTCGTCGTAAAAGGTTACGTCGATGCTAGTTTCGACACCGACAAGGATGATGCTAAATCTCAGACAGGATACGTGTATATTTTGAATGGAGGAGCTGTGAGCTGGAGAAGCTGCAAGCAAAGCGTGGTCGCGGGATCTACAGTAGAAGCGGAATACATGGCTGTTGCAGAAGCGTCAAGTGAAGGAGGTTGGATCAGAAACTTCATCACTGAGCTTGGCGTGGTTCCAAGTGCGTTGGACCCACTGGAGATATTGTGTGACAACACTGGCGCCATAGCACTCGCTAAGGAACCAAGATATCATCCAAAGACCAAGCATATCAACTGCAAGTTTCATATAATCCGAGATTATATAGCAGATGGAGATCTGAAGATCAGCAAAGTACATACAAATCTGAATGTCGCAGATCCATTGACTAAACCTCTTCCACGTGTAAAACATGATCAGCACCTCAGTGCCATGGGTGTGAGATTGTTGCCAAATGTAAACTAGATTATTGACTCTAGTGCAAGTGGGCGACTGTTGGAATTATTCCCTAGAGGCAATAATAAAGATGTTATTATTATAATTCTTGTTCATGATAAAGTTTATATTCCATGCTAGAATTGTATTAAGCGGAAACATTAATACTTGTGTGGTTTGTGAACAACACCGTGTCCCTAGTACGCCTCTATGGACTAGCTCATTGATCAATGATGGTTAAGGTTTCCTAACCATAGACATGAGTTGTCAATTGATAATGAGATCATATCATTGGGAGAATGATATGGTGGACAGACCCAAACTAAGCGAAGCAATTAGATCGTGTCATTGTGTTCATCTTTGCGAAGCTTTTCCTACGTCAAATATTGTATTCCTTAGACCATGAGATAATACAACTCCGTGGTATCGGAAGAAAGCTTTGAGGTCATCAAACGTCATCCTATGAGAGGGTGATCATAAAGGTGTCTCTCAGGTGATCGGAAAGTATCTGTTGGGTTGTATGTATCGAGATGGAATTTGTCCCTCCCAAGTCGGAGAGATATACTTCGGGACCACTCGGTAATCGATATCAACACCGCTTGCAAGCATGTGGTTAAGGAGTTAATCACAAAGTGATATCGGATTACGGAACGAGTAAAGTACTTGCTGTGAACGAGATTGAACTAGGTATGACGATACCGACGATCGAATCTCGGGCAAGTAAAATATCGCGAGACGAAGGGAATATATATATGGGATTGATTGAATCCTGGCATCGTGGTTCATCCGATATGATCATCGATGAATGTGTGGGAGTCAATATGGGTGCCCAGACCCCGCTGTTGATTATTAATAGAAGATCATGTCTGCATATTCTCGAACCCGCAGGGTCACACACTTAACGTGTCTCGACACTAGGATAGATTGGATACTTGGTTTATGAATTTTTGTTCGGAGCCTCGGATGGGATCCGGGACATCACGAGAGGTTCCGGAATGGTCCGGAGAATAAGATTCATATAAGGCAGTGCAGTTTTTGGAGTTCGGAATTGTTCCGGATTAATCGGTATTGTACCGGAAGCTTCTAGAACCTTCCGGAAGGGGGCCAACGTGGTCCCACCTTCCGGGAGGGGGCATGGGCCTATGAGGGAGTGTCCTGGCCGCATTGGGCCAGGGGTACAAGGCCCCATAGGGCCCAGCCGATCCTAGAGAGTTTAAATCGTTTAAACTAGAGATAAGATAAGATAGGATTTCTAGATAAGGGAGAGTTTAAAGTGTTTAAACTAGAGATAGGCTTGGAGGAGAGGCTAGGGCTGGCCGCCCCCCTCTATAAATAGAGGGATGGTGCGCCCCCCTCTCAACACACCTTCCTCCAAACCTATCCGCCCTGCTGCCCTTCCTCTCTCCCTCCCGACTGCTTGTAGGCGAAGCCCTGCGGCAGAAATTCTCCACCATATACACCACGCCGTCGTGCTGTAGATCCAATCTATCTCTCCACCATACTTGCTGGTCCGAGGAAGGAGGAGACGTCGAGGTGCCGCACGTGTGCATCTCACGGAGGCACCGCCACTTGTGGTGCTAGATCGGATCGGATCGCGAGGAGGAGAAGCGAGTACGACTACATCACCCACGTTCCAACGAACGTTCCGCTATGCGAATCTTCAAGGGTATGAAGATCTAATCCAATCTCTCTCGTTGTTTGCATCTCCTAGATTAGATCTTGGCTTTCCTTCTGTTCGCTTCCGTAGAAAATTTTGATTTACTATGCTGCGAAACCCTTCAATTACTCTAGTGGTTGATCCATGTGTGGTTTGTGGAAAGAACACACGTGCAATGACAGTGGTGGATCCATGTGTGGTTTGTGGATAGAACACACATGCAATGACTCTAGTGCTAGTTTTAGTACAAGAACACACATGTAATGACTCTAGTGTTGGTTTGTGGAAAGAACACACATGCAATGACTCTAGTGGTTGATCCATAAGTGGTTTGTGGAAAAGAACTCACACATGCAGTGACTCGAGTGGTTGATCCATATGTGGTTTGTGGAAAGAACACACATGCAATGACTCTAGTGGTTGATCCGTGCGTGGTTTGTGGAAATAACACACATGCAATGACTATAATGGATCCATAAGTGGTTTATGGAAAAGAACCCACAAGCAATGACCACTGGTTGATCCATTTGTTGGTTTTAGTATAAGAACACACATGCAATGACTCTAGTGGTTGATCCATGTGTGGTTTGTGGAAAGAACACACATGCAATGACAGTGGTGGATCCATGTGTGGTTTGTGGATAGAACACACATGCAATGACCACTGGTTGATCCATGTGTGGTTTGTGGAAAAGAACACACATGCAATGACCACTGGTTGATCCATGTGTGGTTTGTGGAAAGAACACACATTCAATGACTCTAGTGTTGGTTTTAGTATAAGAACAAACATGCAATGACTCTAGTGGTGGATCCATGTGTGGTTGGCGGAAAAGAACACACACATGCAATCACTCTATTGGTCGATCCATGTGTGGTTTTTGGAAATAACACACATGCAATGACTCTAGTGGTTGATCCATATGTGGTTTGTGGAAAGAACACACATGCAATGACTCTAGTGGTTGATCCATGTGTGGTTTGTGGAAATAACACACATGCAATGACTCTAGTGGTTGATCCATGTGTGGTTTGTGGAAATAACACACATGCAATGACTATAATGGATCCATAAGTGGTTTATGGAAAATAACCCACATGCAATGACCACTGGTTGATCCATTTGTTGGTTTTAGTATAAGAACACACATGCAATGACTCTAGTGGTTGATCCATGTGTGGTTTGTGGAAAGAACACACATGCAATGACAGTGGTGGATCCATGTGTGGGTTGTGGATAGAACACACATGCAATGATCACTGGTGGATCCATGTGTGGTTTGTGGAAAAGAACACACATGCAATGACCACTGGTTGATCCATGTGTGGTTTGTGGAAAGAACACACATGCAATGACTCTAGTGTTGGTTTTAGTATAAGAACACACATGCAATGACTCTAGTGGTCGATCCATGTGTGGTTTGTGGAAATAACACACATGCAATGACTCTAGTGGTTGATCCATGTGTGGTTTGTGAAAATAACACACATGCAATGACTGTAATGGATCCATAAGTGGTTTATGGAAAAGAACCCACATGCAATGACCAGTGGTTGATCCATGTGTAGTTTGTGGAAAGAACACACGTGCAATGACTCTAGTGGTTGATCCATGTGTGGTTTGTGGAAAGACCACACGTGCAATGACAGTGGTGGATCCATGTGTGGTTTGTGGACAGAAAACACATGCAATGACTCTAGTGTTGGTTTTAGTATAAGAGCACACATGCAATGACTCTAGTGGTGGATCCATGTGTGGTTTGTGGAAAAGAACACACACATGCAATGACTCTAATGGTCGATCCTTGTGTGGTTTTAGTATAAGAACACACATGCAATGACTCTAGTGGTTGATCCATGTGTGGTTTGTGGAAAGAACACACATGCAATGAGTGGTGGATCCATGTGTGGTTTGTGGATAGAACACACATGCAATGACTCTAGTGATAGTTTTAGTATAAGAACACACACGCAATGAATCTAGTGTTGGTTTGTGGAGAGAACACACATGCAATGACTCTAGTGCTAGTTTTAGTACAAGAACACACATGCAATGACTCTAGTGTTGGTTTGTGGAAAGAACACACATGCAATGACTCTAGTGGTTGATCCATAAGTGGTTTGTGGAAAAGAACATACAAATGCAATGACTCTAGTGGTTGATCCATATGTGGTTTGTGGAAAGAACACACATGCACTGACTCTAGTGGTTGATCCATGTGTGGTTTGTGGAAATAAAACACATGCAATGACTGTAATGGCTCTATAGGTGGTTTATGGAAAAGAACCCACATCCAATAACCACTAGTTGATCCATTTGTTGGTTTTAGTATAAGAACACACATGCAATGACTCTAGTGGTTCATCCATGTGTGGTTTGTGGAAAGAACACACATGCAATGACAGTGGTGGATCCATGTGTGGTTTGTGGATAAAACACACATGCAATGACTCTAGTGCTAGTTTTAGTATAAGAACATACATGCAATGACTCTAGTGGTGGATCCATGTGTGGTTTGCGGAAAACAACACATGCAATGACTCTAGTGGTCGATCCATGTGTGTTTTGTGGAAATAACACACATGCAATGACTCTAGTGGTTGATCCATGTGTGGTTTGTGGAAATAACACACATGAAATGACGGTAATGGATCGATAAGTGGTTTATGGAAAAAAACCACATGCAATGACCACTGGTTGATCCATTTGTTGGTTTTAGTATAAGAACACACATGCAATGACTCTAGTGGTTGATCCATGTGTGGTTTGTGGAAAGAACACACATGCAATGACAGTGGTGGATCCATGTGTGGTTTGTGGATAGAACACACATGCAATGACCACTGGTGGATCCATGTGTGGTTTGTGGAAAAGAACACACATGCAATGACCACTGGTTGATCCATGTGTGGTTTGTGGAAAGAACACACATGCAATGACTCTAGTGTTGGTTTTAGTATAAGAACACACATGCAATCACTCAAATGGTGGATCCATGTGTGTTTGTGGAAAAGAACACACACATGCAATGACTCTAGTGGTCGATCCATGTGTGGTTTGTGGAAATAACACACATGAAATGACTCTAGTGGTTGATCCATGTGTGGTTTGTGGAAATAGCACACATGCAATGACTGTAATGGATCCATAACTGGTTTATGGAAAAAAACCACATGCAATGACCAGTGGTTGATCCATGTGTGGTTTGTGGAAAGAAACCACATGCAATGACTCTAGTGGTTGATCCATGTGTGGTTTGTGGAAAGAACACACGTGCAATGACAGTGGTGGATCCATGTGTGGTTTGTGGATAGAACACACATGCAATGACTCTAGTGCTAGTTTTAGTACAAGAACACACATGCAATGACTCTAGTGTTGGTTTGTGGAAAGAACACACATGCAATGACTCTAGTGGTTGATCCATAAGTGGTTTGTGCAAAAGAACACACACATGTAGTGACTCTAGTGGTTGATCCATATGTGTTTTGTGGAAAGAACACACATGCAATGACTCTAGTGGTTGATCCATGTGTGGTTTGTGGAAATAACACACATGCAATGACTATAATGGATCCATGTGTGGTTTATGGAAAAGAACCCACATGCAATGATCACTGGTTGATCCATTTGTTGGTTTTAGTATAAGAAAACACATGCAATGACTCTAGTGGTTGATCCATGTGTGGTTTGTGGAAAGAACACACATGCAATGACAGTGGTGGATCCATGTGTGGTTTGTGGATATAACACACATGCAATGACCACTGGTGGATCCATGTGTGGTTTGTGGAAAAGAACACACATGCAATGACCACTGGTTGATCCATGTGTGGTTTGTGGAAAGAATACACATGCAATGACTCTAGTTTTGGTTTTAGTATAAGAACATACATGCAATGACTCTAGTGGTGTATCCATGTGTGGTTTGTGGAAAATAACACACACATGCAATGACTCTAGTGGTTGATCCATGTGTTTTTTGTGGAAATATCACACATGCAATGACTCTAGTGGTTGATCCATGTGTGGTTTGTGGAAATAACACACATGCAATGACTGTAATGGATCCATAAGTGGTTTATGGAAAAGAACCCACATGCAATGACTAGTGGTTGATCCATGTGTGGTTTGTGGAAGGAACACACATGCAATGACTCTAGTGGTTAATCCTTGTGTGGTTTGTGGAAAGAACACAAGTGCAATGACAGTGATGGATCCATGTGTGGTTTGTGGATAGAACACACATGCAATGACTCTAGTGCTACTTTTAGTACAAGAACACACATGCAATGACTCTAGTGTTGGTTTGTGGAAAGAACACACATGCAATGACTCTAGTGGTTGATCCATAAGTGGTTTGTGGAAAAGAACAAACACATGCAGTGACTCGAGTGGTTGATCCATATGTGGTTTGTGGAAAGAACACACATGTAATGACTCTAGTGGTTGATCCGTGTGTGGTTTGTGGAAATAACACACATGCAATGACTATAATGGATCCATAAGTGGTTTATGGAAAAGAACCCACATGCAATGACCACTGGTTGATCCATTTGTTGGTTTTAGTATAAGAACACACATGCAATGACTCTAGTGGTTGATCCATGTGTGGTTTGTGGAAACAACACACATGCAATGACAGTGGTGGATCCATGTGTGGTTTGTGGATAGAACACACATGCAATGACAGTGGTGGATCCATGTGTGGTTTGTGGATAGAACACACATGCAATGATTCTAGTGTTGGTTTGTGGAAAGAACACACATGCAATGACTCTAGTGGTTGATCCATAAGTGGTTTGTGGAAAAGAACACACACATGGAGTGACTCTAGTGGTTAATCCTATGTGCTTTGTGGAAAGAACACACATGCATTGACTCTAGTGGTTGATCCATGTGTGGTTTGTGGAAATAACACACATGCAATGACTGTAATGGATCCATAAGTGGTTTATGGAAAAGAACCCACATGCAATGACCACTGGTTGATCCATTTGTTGGTTTTAGTATAAGAACACACATGCAATGACTCTAGTGGTTGATCCATGTGTGGTTTGTGGAAAGAACACACATGCAATGACAGTGGTGGATCCATGTGTGGTTTATGGATAGAAAAGACATACACTGACCACTGGTGGATCCATGTGTGGTATGTGGAAAAGAACACACATGCAATGACCACTGGTTGATCCATGTGTGGTTTGTGGAAAGAACACACATGCAATGACTCTAGTGTTGGTTTTAGTATAAGAACACACATGCAATGACTCTAGTGGTGGATCCATGTGTGGTTTGTGGAAAAGAACACACACATGCAATGAGTCTAGTGGTCGATCCATGTGTGGTTTGTGGAAATAACACACATGCAATGACTCTAGTGGTTGATCCATGTGTGGTTTGTGGAAATAACACACATGAAATGACTGTAATGGATCCATAAGTGGTTTATGGAAAAGAACCCACATGCAATGACTAGTGGTTGATCCATGTGTGGTTTCTAGAAGGAACACACATGCAATGACTCTAGTGGTTGATCCATGTGTGGTTTGTGGAAAGAACACACGTGCAATGACAGTGGTGGATCCATGTGTGGTTTGTGGAAAGAACACACATGCAATGACTCTAGTGCTAGTTTTAGTACAAGAACACACATGCAATGACGCTAGTGTTGGTTTGTGGAAAGAACACACATGCAATGACTCTAGTGGTTGATCCATAAGTGGTTTGTGGAAAAGAACACACACATGCAGTGACTCTAGTGGTTGATCCATATGTGGTTTGTGGAAAGAACACACAGGCAATGACTCTAGTGGTTGATCCATGTGTGGTTTGTGGAAATAACACACATGCAATGACTCTAGTGGTTGATCCATGTGTGGTTTGTGGAAATAACACACATGCAATGACTATAATGGATCCATAAGTGGTTTATGGAAAAGAACCCACATGCAATGACCATTGGTTGATCCATTTGTTGGTTTTAGTATAAGAACACACATGCAATGACTCTAGTGGTTGATCCATGTGTGGTTTGTGGAAAGAGCACACATGCAATGACAGTGGTGGATCCATGTGTGGGTTGTGGATAGAACACACATGCAATGATCACTGGTGGATCCATGTGTGGTTTGTGGAAAAGAACACACATGCAATGACCACTGGTTGATCCATGTGTGGTTTGTGGAACGAACACACATGAAATGACTCTAGTGTTGGTTTTAGTATAAGAACACACATGCAATGACTCTAGTGGTGGATCCATGTGTGGTTTGTGGAAAAGAACACACATATGCAAGGACTCTAGTGGTCGATCCATGTGTGGTTTGTGGAAATAACACACATGCAATGACTCTAGTGGTTGATCCATGTGTGGTTTGTGGAAATAACACACATGGAATGACTGTAATGGATCCATAAGTGGTTTATGGAAAAGAACCCACATGCAATGACCAGTTGTTGATCCATGTGTAGTTTGTGGAAAGAACACACATGCAATGACTCTAGTGGTTGATCCATGTGTGGTTTGTGGAAAGAACACACGTGCAATGACAGTGGTGGATCCATGTGTGGTTTGTGGATAGAAAACACATGCAATGACTCTTGTGTTGGTTTTAGTATAAGAGCACACATGCAATGACTCTAGTGGTGGATCCATGTGTGGTTTGTGGAAAAGAACACACACATGCACTAGTGGAAACGAGGACTTTGGTTGAGCCTGGAAATTGGCTTTAACACCGGTTCTTCTACGAACCGGTGTTAAAGGGGGGGCATGTACCAGCGTGGCCCGTGCAGCAAAAAGGAGCCCCCCTTTAACACCGGTTCGTGGCACGAACCGGTGTTAAAGTCCCCTGCACCAGTGGCCCGCGCAGCCCCCCCCCATTTAACACCGGTTCGTGGCTTGAATCGGTGTTAAAGGGGGGGCTATATAAGACACCGCAACCCACACCCCACTCTTCCATTTTTTCACTATCTCATTTTGGAGCCTAGCAAGAGGGTGTGAAGTGTGCTAGTTTGTGTTTTTTCGTATGCACAAGAGGTGTTCGGTGAAATGCCCGAGAGCTCAAAATAATTTTTCTCGTTGCTCTTTCCTTCTCGGTCGAGGTCGGCAACTATCCTTTCATGTGTCATTGATGTACTATATATATAAATGGTCATCTCCGTATTATTTTTTGATATATACTATATATTAATGCAGATGAACCGGCAATGGATGTACGGTGACCGCCGCACTTCCGAGTACATTACGGGCCTCCAAAATTTCATCGTTGTGGCTAATGAAAACCGTGGTCACAATGGTTTTATGTGCTGTCCGTGTGTTCACTGTCAGAACAAGAAGGACTACTCAAATACCAGAACCATTCACGCCCACCTGCTTCGATCCGGTTTCATGCCCAGCTATAATTGTTGGACCAAGCACGGAGAAAAAGGGGTTGTGATGGAAGACAACAAAGAAGAAGAGGATGATGACAACTATCATAATATGTATCCTAAATATGATGATACTGCAACGGGGGTAGATAATGAAGATCAAGAGGCAGCAGATGGGCCCGCTGATGATGATCTTGGTCGGGCCATTACTGATGCAAAGGAAGAATGTGAAACTGAAAAGGAGAAGGAGAAGCTGGAGCAGATGTTAAAGGATCACAAAACATTGTTGTACCCAACTTGCGAAGATGGCCACAAAAAGCTAGGTACCACACTTGATTTGCTGCAATGTAAGGCAGAGAACGGTGTGACTGACAGCGCATTTTCAAAGTTGTTGGTAAAAATGAAGAATCTTCTTCCAAGAAATAATGAGTTGCCCGACAGTACATACCAAGCAAAGAAGGTTGTCTGCCCTCTAGGATTAGACGTGCAGAAGATACATGCCTGCATTAATGACTGCATCCTCTACCGCGGTGAGAAGTACGAGAATTTGGATGCATGCCCGGTATGCACTGCACTGGGGTATAAGATCAGACGAGACGATCCTGGCGATGTTGAGGGCGAGGCCCCTAGGAAGAAGGTTCCTGCCAAGGTTATGTGGTATGCTCCTATAATACCACGGTTAAAACGTCTCTTCAGAAATAAAGAGCATGCCAAGTTGTTGCGATGGCATATGGAAGACCGTAAGAAATACGCGATGTTGAGACACCCCGCTGATGGGTCACAGTGGAGAAAAGTTGAGCGAGAGTACCCGGACTTCGCATGTGACGCAAGGAACTTAAGGTTTGGTCTAAGTACAGATGGCATGAATCCTTTTGGTGAGCAGAGCTGCAGTCACAGCACCTGGCCTGTGACTCTATGTATCTATAACCTTCCTCCTTGGTTGTGTATGAAGAGGAAGTTCATTATGATGCCAGTGCTCATCCAAGGCCCGAGGCAACCCGACAACGACATTGATATGTACCTAAGGCCATTAGTTGAAGAACTTTTACAGCTGTGGGCCAAACCAGGTGTACGTATGTGGGATGAGCACAAAGGGGAGCCATTTGACCTACGAGCATTGCTTTTCGTAACCATCAATGATTGGCCTGCTCTTAGTAACATTTCAGGGAAGACAAACAAGGGATATAATGCCTGCACACATTGTTTAGATGAGACTGAAAGTGTATATTTGGATAAATGTAAGAAGGTTGTGTACCTAGGGTTTCGTCGATTTCTTCCGAACCTGCATCCAGTAAGAAAGAAAGGCAAGCATTTCAAACGTCTGGCAGAACCCCGGAGGAAGCCTGTCCTCCGTACCGGTGAGAAGGTATTTGGTATGGTCAAGGACCTAGAAGTAATCTTTGGAAAAGGTCCTGGCAGTCTATCTGTTCTGAATGACGATGCCGGACACGCGCCCATGTGGAAGAAGCAATCTATATTTTGGGACCTACTCTATTGGAAAGTCTTAGAGGTCCTCTCTTCAATCGACGTGATGCACGTGACGAAGAATGTTTGCGTGAACCTGCTAGGCTTCCTAGGAGTGTATGGGAAGACAAAATATACACCGGAAGCACGGCAGGACCAGCAACGTCTGAAAGACCCTGAAGAGCCTATGCATCCTGAGAACGAGAAGGGTAAACGATGCCACTTAACTCCTGCCAGCTATGCTCTTACTAAAGAAGAGAAGGAAATCTTTTTTGAATGCCTGAGCAGTATCAAGGTCCCGTCTGGCTTCTCGTTGAATATAAAGGGAATAATAAATATGGCAGAGAAAAAATTCCAAAACCTGAAGTCTCATGACTGCCACGTGATTATGACACAATTGCTTCCGATTGCATTGAGGGGGCTTCTACCTGAAAATGTTCGAGTACCCATTGTGAAGCTATGTGCATTCCTCAATGCAATATCTCAGAAGGTAATCGATTCAGAAAGCCTACCAGGGTTACAGACAAATGTGGCCCAATGTCTTGTCAGCTTTGAGTTGGTGTTCCCACCATCCTTCTTCAATATTATGACGCATCTCCTGGTTCACCTAGTAGAAGAGATTGCCATTCTCGGTCCTGTATTTCTACACAATATGTTCCCCTTTGAGAGGTACATGGGAGTCTTAAAGAAATATGTTCATAACCGTGCTAGGCCAGAAGGAAGCATCTCCAAGGGCTATGTAATAGAGGAAGTCATTGAGTTCTGTGTTGATTTTATTCCTGACCTTAAGGCGATTGGTGTTCCAGAATCACGACATGAGGGGAGACTGCGTGGAAAAGGCACCCTAGGATGTAAAGCAATGATATGTAGGGATGGGCATTCTCTCAATTAAGCACACTACACGGTTTTACAAAGATCTATCTTGGTTGCTCCGTATATCAATGAACACAAGAATTTAATACGCCTCAAACACCCGGGGCAGTCTGATGAATGGATTATAAGTGAACACATGGCGAGTTTTGGCGGCTGGCTGCAAAGACTTCTCACGAATAACACCACTGTTGGGGATCAACTGTACTTGTTGGCCAGGACACCATCTTCGACTGTATGTACTTTCCAAGGGTACGAGATAAATGGGAATACATTTTACATGATAGGCCAAGATAAAAAGAGCACCAACCAAAATAGTGGTGTCCGCTTCGATGCAGCAGAAGACAATGGGCAAAAGACCACGTATTATGGGTTCATAGAGGAGATATGGGAACTTGACTATGGACCTAATTTTAAGGTCCCCTTGTTTCGATGCAAATGGGTCAAGCTAACAGGAGGGGGGTTGAGGTAGACAAGAAGTACGGAATGACAATGGTGGATCTCAACAATCTTATGAAGGTAGACAAGAACTTAGATGAACCATTCGTCTTAGCCAATGATGTGGCTCAGGTTTTCTATGTGAAGGACATGTCTACCAAACCGAAAAAAGAAAAAATAAGCAAACAGATACATCACACGATGAGCCAAAGCGTCACATAGTTCTTTCAGGGAAAAGAAACATCATGGGAGTCTAGGACAAGACAGACATGTCAGAAGATTATAATAAGGTTGATGAAATTCCGCCCTTCAGAGTGAAGACTGACCCAACCATCCTGTTAAACGGTGTTGATACTCCATGGTTACGGCCGACGCGATCATAAGATTGACTATATGTATTAATTGAGCCATTTTTGGCACACATATGTATCTCAACATGGAAATCAATGTCATATTTCTTCTGTTATCAATATATGTATTAAATGAGCCATTTTTCTTCCTTCTATTTCTTCCCTCCAATTTTCTTCCCGCCATTTTTTCCCGCCATTTTTCTTCCCGCCATTTTTTCAAGCCAGTTCTTCCCGCCAGTTCTTCCCTCCAGTTCTTCCCGCCAGTTCTTCACTATATATATATATATATGTAGGGTTGGCCTCCATTGTCATTGCACATCTCTAGACTCATATCTGCAACCTCATCACTCTTTCCCATGGCTTCCACCGTAGCACTAACCCCCAGGGAGGCGGAGGCGCTTTGCGCCTCGAACTACCCTTGCCCGCCGGGCTACTGTGTCCCCGTCGGCTGGATGCTGAGCACCGGAGGCGTGCTGGTTCCTCCTGTCCCTCTAGGTGTGGCGCGCCGGATGGCCATCATGAACCACTACTACTTCGAGCTCACACCGGAGCAGCGGAGGAATCCCAGATGGCATCCCGACTATTTCCCTACTTGGGAAGCCTTCTTCGTGGATCGGCGTGAGAGGGCGCTCGCCAGGCACGAGGAGGACGGCCCACCTCCTCCGAACTTCAACGAGGCCGGCCGTCGGCTATGGTGGCGCGGTCGGACTCTCCAGAGCGTCATGGCCTATGACAGTGCCGCCGACTCTAACCCCCGTCTGCGCTACCCTCAAGTCCAGCCCACGCGTACTCAGCCTTCAAGGTTTAATTACGGCGACCCCGACGACGATAGCGATGACGGCAGCGGCGAGTACGACGACTACGGTGGCGAGTATTACAGGTGTAGGCAGGAGCATGACTGAATCACTCCAACATTCCGAAACAAGTTCGGCCGATTGTTACTTAATCTGGCCATGTATCTTAATTTTCAGTTCTTTTATGTATCTTAATTTTCAGTCGTGCTTTATGTAACTTACTATTAGTTGCATTCTATATTTTAATTCCAGTTCTATCTCCTTCACAAAATGACCTATCTCATTCGAGGTTTCTTGGCTTTCGAGTCAAATGACCAATGTTATGGCTAGAATCAAGGGATAGTTTGTGATAATATGGCCATATTGTGCATACATGTGCATCATGGCATGGCAAACAATGTTGCAAGAGAAAGTTTTCCTTTTTATCGCACCAAAAAGGCATTTTCCATTTTCCGAGCATAAAAAACGGACGGTTTTGTGAAGCAACCACCAAATGTCTAATTCAAAAAACCACCACCACATTTTACAAAAATACTAGACCACCTTATATGGACAATGTACCAATAGGGGGATCTGAAACCTTTCCGTCCACCTCTGGTGAAAAAGACAAATTCCTGCCGAATCGGTAGGAAGTGGGTCAGATATGAACTACAGGTACATGATACGATGCTCATGATTTTTTACAAAAATCATTTTTAGGTTCACAATATGCTATTTTATCAAAAATCCAATGCAAGTTGAGCGAGGCTTTGTCAGATTCAAGTGTATACAAAAGATGCGGCATTTAAATATCCAATCAATTCAAAAATGTTAATACAAAATAAAATATGATTTGCTCTAATAAAATAGGGTTAGATTCCTTTTTAGATGCTTAATATTTCTTATGTTCAAAGTTTTAGGATTTGACAATTTATTTTTGTTTGAATTGAATAATCAAAATTTATATGTAAGTGTTTTAATAATTTTGAAAATTTTCATCTACAGTAAATATAAAATGTTTTTACTGGAATGGATAGATATTATTTTTCTGAAAATTATGATATATTATACATATTTTTCTGAGTTGAAATGAATAAGATATGAATTTTCTAAATTCATATCCTAGTTTTTGAATTATAAATGCCCCCACCCCTTTAATGCATGAAATAAATGCCCCCCCTTTAACACCGGTTCTAACCACGAACCGGTGTTAAAGGGGGGCACATTTATTTCATTTCGCGCGCGCACACCCCCCTTTAACACCGGTTCGTGGCTGGAACCGGTGTTAAAGGGGGGGTACGGGCGCGAAACGAATTCCCCCCCTTTAACACCGGTTCTAGCCATGAACCGGTGTTAAAGAGGGGGTTATAACGCGCGCCTTCCCCTTCCTTCTTTCCCCCAGCCAGATCGAAAGCACGCGCGCAGAGAAAAGCAGAGGAGAGCCGGCGCCATCCAGCCGTCGCCGTCCAGCCCTCGCCGTCGCCATCCCGCGGGAGCGCCGTCGCCCCCCTCCCCGCGTGCGAGCCGTCGTCGTCGCAGTCGACGCCCCCCGCTGCGCCAGCACCGTCCGCCACCACCCGCGCCCGGGTCGGCCGCCACCCCCGTCGCCGCCGCTCGGATTCGCTGCGCGCCAACACCGAAGCCTCCGCCAACTCGGAGTCGCCGCCGCCAACCCCGCGTCCACGACCGCTGCCGCCGACCCTGTTCGCGAGAGTTGCCGCCACTGGCGGTGAGAGCTCTCTGTTTGTGTTTTGGAGATATTGGATATTGGTGATAAATGTTATTTGTGTGTATATTGGATAAATGTTGCATATATGTATATATATTGTTGTGTATGAATAATTTTATTTGTGTGTAATTGCATATATATATTGTTGCATATATGTTGTATATATTGTTGCATATATGTATATAATTAGTTATTAGTATTTTATAAGTGTGTAGTTTAGTGTGTATTATTAGTAGTTTAGTGTTAGTATTAGTTTAGGGTTCATTTAGTTTAGGGTTATTAGTTTAGGGTTTATTTAGTTTAGGGTTATTAGTTTAGGGCTATTTATTTAGTTTAGGGTTATTTAGTTTAGGGTTATTTATTTAGTGTAGTTTAGTGTATTTAGTTTAGGGTTATTTAGTGTATTTTATAGTTAGTATTAGTTTAGGGTCGTCACCTCGCTGCTCTGCAAGCGCCGCCGCTGGCCGTCGTCGTTAACGTCGCTCCTGTGACCCCTAGGTAGTGGCGCCGCCTGTTTTAGGTAGGCCGCATCACGCTGAGGTGAACCCGCTACCTCGCGCGCCCTAGGTCGCTCTCTAGCGCCGCCAGCCGCTGCTTTCTGGAGCATCCTCCGGTCAGCCACTGTAGCTAGCCCCTCTCATATGCATCCGGGATTTCTCCGAATTAGGGTTTGGACCCCTCGGAACTCGTTTAAAATGATCAAGCATCCTTAGGGTTTTAATTTCATTTGTGTATTTATTTATGTATTTTTGTATGAACAATATGTATATTTGTGTATGAATCCAAGTCCACTTGAATGTTTACTCTCTTACTCTAGATAATATTATTGTTTTAGAAACTATGGATCCACTTAGTAGAAACCTTGAAGAAGAAAAAATAATGGAGAACATTATCGATGAGGACACCTCACAATATCTGAACTTGGAGGGACATGATGACAGCTCAAGTAGTCATGGAGAAGATGAAGACTCCGGTGAACGCAATTTAGTGATTACAAAGTCCGACGAGGTATATGCATTGATTAAGCCTCTGCTGACTTCCACCAACAATCTTATTCTACATGTATCAATTAACGCTTCTTTCTTCTTTTAGCCCTCTGGATCAACCAGCCAGCAACCATCTTCTTCTACGAAAAAGAGCAAGCGAGGCGCGAGCCATCGGTTGAAAGATCATGCAAAGTTCACGATCGAAGCAGTCCGTGTTGATGGCAGGCCGATGGAGCCCAAGAAGGCCGCAGACAAATTTGTACGTTAGGCTGGATTCCTTGTTAGGGACCAAATCCCAATCATAATTAAATATTGGAATAAGCCAAAGAAGGGCGACGGTACCTTTGTCGATGAAAGATCCAAAGAAACGCTTTGGAATTCGCTGTTGGTAAATTTCACCCTTCCGCCAGAGGAGGATGAAAACAAACCGGTTATAAAGGAAAAGGTCAAAGAGTGGACTCTAAAGAAGATGGCTGACGCTTTCTACAACTGGAAGACAAAATTGAACAAATTTGTCAAAGCTCGCGAGACTCCAGATTTCGAAGACGCATATTATGCGAAGATAAGACCTCACTGGCGTGAATTTGTGGCATACAAGGAAGCTGCTATAGCTACAAAGAGGTCAAAAACCAATACGCTAAATGCTCAGAAGAAGGAATATCACCAGAGGACAGGGTCAGGTGGCTACATATCTCAGAGGCCTAAGTGGGAGGAAGCTGAGAAGGCCCTGCGCGACAGAGGGATCACACCCCAGACACATGGGTGGGACCTACGTGCAAAGACTTGGTTCTACGAAATCGGGGCAAGGTTGGACCCAGAAACAGGATTGTGTATCTTTCCAACCCTCCTTGCCAAACCCGTCACTGAACTCATCACGGCATACGAGGAAACAGCCGCCAGGACCTTCCATCCCGACAGAGAGAATGACCAGCTCACACGCGCCATCGGTAAAAAAGAACACCCTGGACATGCACGAGGCACAGGGGGTATGACGTGGAAGGATGGGTTTGCCGAGTGGAGCGACTCTTACAGATGGCGCGGCAGAAAAGAAAAAGAGCGTATAGAGCGGATGACACAGATAGAACATGCACTTGTGGCGCTGCAGGTGCAAGTGAATGCACAACAGAGCCATCAAGCTACCGGCCCATCTCAGCGGCACGAAGAGCCTGCATTGGAAGCTGCCGGCGGCCCAGACTCTACGCGGAAAAGCAGCGTGGCTTCCACGGAGAACGTGCAGCCCACGCTTGAAATGGCGGGTCCTCGATACCCCGTGGATGAGATCACGGAGAGCGAACACGCTGAGCTGCATGTGATATTAATGGGCTTATCCATTAAGGTGGCTGTCGGCTATGCCTTACCTCCTGTAGCTGGTGGAACTTACCACTGCCGACCGATTCCAGATGGCTATGCTATTGTCGGGGTGGATGAGGTTGTGAAGGAATATGAGGAAGCATAGAACTCAAATTTGCAGTGAAAATAACCATTCTTTGGAAGAAGGAACACATCGTGCTTCCAAATTGGAGGCCACTGGCACCCCCGCCGTCTCCGCAGCGTCAGCAGTCTGAGCCGCTTCAGCCATCTCCTGCGCGGTAGCCATCTCCGGCGCGCCAGCCATCTCCGGCGTGCCAGCCATCTCCTGCCCGTCATCCATCTCCTCAGCGTAAGCGGAAGAGCACTGCCACGAAGAGCATCACTAGCACTGCCACAAAGAGTTCAAAAAACTACGTCCCGCAGCCTTCTGCCAAGCCATTGCCGGTTTTACCGTGGAAACGCAGCGACGAGGAGACCAATAGGATCTCAGAAGAAGAGGTCAAGAAATTCTTTGCACCTAGACGGGCCGAGCCAAAGGACAAAATAGATCCGGCGGTGGTGGAGAAGTTTTACAAAAATCTTTTGAAACCTGAAACCCCACTTGTGCCGGACTACGAGCGCTAGATTTTGAAGGCGGATGCAAGGCGCCGTAGGGAGACTGAAAGTAGCAGTCGTGCAGCACCCCAGAAAATAGTTCCCATGCTCGGAGAGCAGGAAAACCAATCATGCGCCCCGCTCCAAGTGTTCGACACACGGGACGCTCCTCCCGTAAATGATTACGAGGCAGAGCTACAAAGAAAGGCCAATGAGATGGGGATGACTTACATTGCATACTTGAACATCATGGGAGACAACTTGCCCAAATGTGATGCCAACCCCATACAGCCATGGAAGTATGGGAAGAATCTCGTCAAGAAAGAGGAGCTCAAGAATCTACCAACAAAGATGCGAAGATTGCACAAGTGGTACCTTGATTTCTGCAAGACGAGAAAGGAAGAATGGATCACGGTGCATATAAGAGATGAGATTTTCTTGTGCAGAGACGACGAGATCAACTTCAACATTCAAGACTTGCATTTTCTATTCAATCAGAAGGAACTCGACAAAGCTGCCATCAGCCTTTATTGTGTGTAAGTACTATTTCTGTATTTTCTATCTCATCTCATTCACTTCATTAATTGCATGTATATATATATGCTCACCATATATGTATATACTATTATGCAGGAAAAAGGTTATGGAATGCATGAAAGGAGGACCTTTTGACATTGGGTTCGTTGACCCAAATAGAGTTCATGAAGAAGTGGTAAGAACCAAACCCGGGCAAACAAAAGATTTATTGCTAAGGTCTTTACTAAGACAACAAACCAAAAGGGAAATACTATTGCCTTACAACTTCTTGTGAGTACTGTTACCCTCTCTTGTACACATTCTGTTTCGGCTTACTCGATGTTAAGTGTAACTGATGATGAGTTATGCGTGCGTAGGTTCCACTTTATTCTGCTAGTCATTCAACCTGACTCAGGAAAAGTCCTTGTCATGGACTCGTTACAAAAAGAAAAAGAGCTATGGGCAGACTTTAGAGAGATGCTCCAGAGGTAATTTCAATCATATTATCGCACTAGATCGGCAACTTTCGTGACAAAAAGTAATTAATTACTCCTTTATCCATTTTCCTTGCCGGACAGGGTTTGGAAAAGGTTCACGGGCAGGGCCGTGGGTGAATGGTCAGAAGAACTAAAATTTGTAGACCAAAATGTAAGTAATACTAGCTAGCTAGGTCTGCGTATCTCTTTGATTCTGCTTCCAATTCCATTATATCATTCTTTATTGATTATTATTTTGATTGAACTCTCTATTCTCGTAAAGTGCGCGCATTAGGGACACGGCAATAACTTATGTGGGTACTATGTTTGCGAGTTCATTCGCAACACGATATGTGCGACGGGCCAAGCCGCACTAGAACAACTTAGAGTAAGTAAACAAAGTACACAACATTATTTTATTACCATCAATTGTGTTGAGTTTTATTCTTATATATATATATTGACCCCATTCTTCATATATATTCAGATCGAACGGATGCGGGACCAACTCCTACCATTTGACCGCATACGAGCCATTCAAGAGGAATTGGCGGGGTTCATACTTGATGAGGTCGTCACGCCTGGCGGAGAACTCTTTAGATATCCACCAAAATGAACGTTGTATATATGCTTGAACGTGTTTGTCTTGTACTTGATGCTTCAACGTTTATGGAGAATACCACACAATGATGATGTTGTGTATAATAATAGTTGCTTAATTATTCATGTACTCGTATGTACCGATGATGATGTATGTGTATACCGCTCCCGATCGATTCCCCCTCCCCCTCCCCGTCCCCGCCGCGCCGCAGAAATACGCCCAGAACGGGGCAGGGGCATAACTCTGCCGCGACAGAGATTTAGGCCGTTTTCCTGCCGCGGCAGAACTCTGCCGCGACAGAGATTTATCTCCATTTCCTGCCGCGGCACAGAACCTTTAACACTGGTTCGTGTTATGAACCGGTGTTAAAGGGGGGGCCCTGAGCCCTACGGTAGCCCCACGTGCGCCACCCTTTAACATCGGTTCGTAACCGGTGTTAAAGGGGGGCCCCCTCTAACACCGAACCCTCAACAGCGGTTCTACAACCGCTGTTAGAGGGCCCTCCAAACCGGTGTTAGAGGGGGGGGTGTGCACTAGTGATGCAATGACTCTAATGGTCGATCCATGTGTGGTTTTAGTATAAGAACACACCTGCAATGACTCTAGTGGTTGATCCATGTGTGGTTTGTGGAAAGAACACACATGCAATGAGTGGTGGATCCATGTGTGGTTTGTGGAAAGAACACACATGCAATGACTCTAGTGGTTGATCCATGTGTGGTTTGTGGAAAGAACACACGTGCAACGACAGTGGTGGATCCATGTGTGGTTTGTGGATATAACACACATGCAATGACTCTAGTGCTAGTTTTAGTACAAGAACACACATGCAATGACTCTAGTGTTGGTTTGTGGAAAGAACACACATGCAATGACTCTAGTGGTTGATCCATAAGTGGTTTGTGCAAAAGAACACACACATGTAGTGACTCTAGTGGTTGATCCATATGTGTTTTGTGGAAAGAACACACATGCAATGACTCTAGTGGTTGATCCATGTGTGGTTTGTGGAAATAACACACATGCAATGACTATAATGGATCCATAAGTGGTTTATGGAAAAGAACCCACATGCAATGACCACTGGTTGATCCATTTGTTGGTTTTAGTATAAGAACACACATGCAATGACTCTAGTGGGTGATCCATGTGTGGTTTGTGGAAAGAACACACATGCAATGATAGTGGTGGATCCATGTGTAGTTTGTGGATAGAACACACATGCAATGACCACTGGTGGATCCATGTGTGGTTTGTGGAAAAGAACACACATGCAATTACCACTGGTTGATCCATGTGTGGTTTGTGGAAAGAATACACATGCAATGAATCTAGTTTTGGTTTTAGTATAAGAACATACATGCAATGACTCTAGTGGTGGATCCATGTGTGGTTTGTGGAAAAGAACACACACATGCAATGACTCTAGTGGTCGATCCATGTGTTTTTTGTGGAAATAACACACATGCAATGACTCTAGTGGTTGATCCATGTGTGGTTTGTGGAAATAACACACATGCAATGACTGTAATGGATCCATAAGTGGTTTATGGAAAAGGACCCACATGCAATGACTAGTGGTTGATCCATGTGTGGTTTGTGTAAGGAACACACATGCAATGACTCTAGTGGTTGATCCATGTGTGGTTTGTGGAAAGAACACACATGCAATGACTCTAGTGGTAGTTTTAGTAAAAGAACACACATGCAATGACTCTAGTGTTGGTTTGTGGAAAGAACACACATGCAATGACTCTAGTGGTTGATCCATAAGTGGTTTGTGGAAAAGAACACACACATGCAGTGACTCTAGTGGTTGATCCATATGTGGTTTGTGGAAAGAACACACATGCACTGACTCTAGTGGTTGATCCATGTGTGGTTTGTGGAAATAACACACATGCAAAGACTGTAATGGATCTATAGGTGGTTTATGGAAAAGAACCCACATGCAATAACCACTGGTTGATCCATTTGTTGGTTTTAGTATAAGAACACACATGCAATGACTCTAGTGGTTGATCCATATGTGGTTTGTGGAAAGAACACACATGCAATGACAGTGGTGGATCCATGTGTGGTTTGTGGATAGAACACACATGCAATGACTCTAGTGCTAGTTTTAGTATAAGAACATACATGCAATGACTCTAGTGGTGGATCCATGTGTGGTTTGTGGAAAACAACACATGCAATGACTCTAGTGGTTGATCCATGTGTGGTTTGTGGAAATAACACACATGAAATGACTGTAATGGATCCATAAGTAGTTTATGGAAAAGAACCCACATGCAATGACCACTGGTTGATCCATTTGTTGGTTTTAGTATTAGAACACACATGCAATGACTCTAGTGGTTGATCCATGTGTGGTTTGTGGAAAGAACACACATGCAATGACAGTGGTGGATCCATGTGTGGTTTGTGGATAGAACACACATGCAATGACCACTGGTGGATCCATGTGTGGTTTGTGGAAAAGAACACACATGCAATGACCATTGGTTGATCCGTGTGTGGTTTGTGGAAAGAACACACATGCAATGACTCTAGTGTTGGTTTTAGTATAAGAACACACATGCAATGACTCTAATGGTGGATGCATGTGTGGTTTGTGGAAAAGAACAGACACATGCAATGACTCTAGTGGTCGATCCATGTGTGGTTTGTGGAAATAACACACATGCAATGACTCTAGTGGTTGATCCATGTGTGGTTTGTGGAAATAACACACATGCAATGACTGTAATGGATCCATAAGTGGTTTATGGAAAAAAACCACATGCAATGACCAGTGGTTAACCCATGTGTTGTTTGTGGAAAGGACACACATGCAATGACTCTAGTGGTTGATCCATGTGTGGTTTGTGGAAAGAACACACGTGCAATGACAGTGGTGGATCCATGTGTGGTTTGTGGATAGAACACACATGCAATGACTCTAGTGCTAGTTTAGTACAAGAACACACATGCAATGACTCTAGTGTTGGTTTGTGGAAAGAACACATATGCAATGACTCTTGTGGTTGATCCATAAGTGGTTTGTGCAAAGAACACACACATGTAGTGACTCTAGTGGTTGATCCATATGTGTTTTGTGGAAAGAACACACATGCAATGTCTCTAGTGGTTGATCCATGTGTGGTTTGTGGAAATAACACACATGCAATGACTATAATGGATCCATAAGTGGTTTATGGAAAAGAACCCACATGCAATGACCACTAGTTGATCCATTTGTTGGTTTTAGTATAAGAACACACATGCAATGACTCTAGTGGTTGATCCATGTGTGGTTTGTGGAAAGAACACACATGCAATGACAATGGTGGATCCATGTGTGGTTTGTGGATAGAACACACATGCAATGACCACTGGTGGATCCATGTGTGGTTTGTGGAAAAGAACACACATGCAATGACCACTGGTTGATCCATGTGTGGTTTGTGGAAAGAATACACATGCAATGACTCGAGTTTTGGTTTTAGTATAAGAACATACATGCAATGACTCTAGTGGTGGATCCATGTGTGGTTTGTGGAAAAGAACACACACATGCAATGACTCTAGTGGTCGATCCATGTGTTTTTTTGTGGAAATAACACACATGAATGACTCTAGTGGTTGATCCATGCGTGGTTTGTGGAAATAACACACATGCAATGACTGTAATGGATCCATGAGTGGTTTATGGAAAAGAACCCACATGCAATGACTAGTGGTTGATCCATGTGTGGTTTGTGGAAGGAACACACATGCACTGACTCTAGTGGTTGATCCATGTGTGGTTTGTGGAAAGAACACACGTGCAATGACAGTGGTGGATCCATGTGTGGTTTGTGGAAAGAACACACATGCAATGACTCTAATGCTAGTTTTAGTAAAAGAACACACATGCAGTGACTCTAGTGTTGGTTTCTGGAAAGAACACACATGCAATGACTCTAGTGGTTGATCCATAAGTGGTTTGTGGAAAAGAACACACACGTAGTGACTCTAGTGGTTGATCCATATGTGGTTTGTGGAAAGAACACACATGCAATGACTCCAGTGGTTGATCCATGTGTGGTTTGTGGAAATAAGACACATGCAATGACTATAATGGATCCATAAGTGGATTATCGAAAAGAACCCACATGTAATGACCACTGGTTGATCCATTTGTTGGTTTTAGTATAAGAACACACAAGCAATGACTCTAGTGGTTGATCCATGTGTGGTTTGTGGAAAGAACACACATGCAATGACAGTGGTGGATCCATGTGTGGGTTGTGGATATAACACACATGCAATGACCACTGGTGGATCCATGTGTGGTTTGTGGAAAAGAACACACATGCAATGACCACTGGTTGATCCATGTGTGGTTTGTGGAAAGAACACACATGCAATGACTCTAGTGTTGGTTTTAGTATAAGAACACACATGCAATGACTCTAGTGGTGGATCCATGTGTGGTTTGTGGAAAAGAACACACACATGCAAGGACTCTAGTGGTCGATCCATGTGTGTTTTGTGGAAATAACACACATGCAATGACTCTAGTGGTTGATCCATGTGTGCTTTGTGGAAATAATACACATGCAATGACTGTAATGGATCCATAAGTGGGTTATGGAAAAAAAACCACATGCAATGACCAGAGGTTGATCAATGTGTGGTTTGTGGAAAGAACACACATGCAATGACTCTAGTGTTCGTTTTAGTATAAGAACACACATGCAATGACTCTAGTGGTGAATCCATGTGTGGTTTGTGGAAAAGAACACACACATGCAATGACTCTAGTGGTCGATCCATGTGTGGTTTGTGGAAAGAACACACATGGAATGACTCTAGTGGCTGATCAATGTGTGGTTTGTGGAAATAACACACATGCAATTACTATAATGGATCCATAAGTGGTTTATGGAAAAGAACCCACATGCAATGACCAGTGGTATCCATGTGTGGTTTGTGGAAAGAACACACATGCAATGGCTCTAATGGTTGATTCATGTGTGGTTTGTGGAAAGAACACACGTGCAATGATAGTGGTGGATCCATGTGTGGTTTGTGGATAGAACACACTCTCTAGTGCTAGTTTTAGTACAAGAACACACATGCAATGACTCTAGTGTTGGTTTGTGGAAAGAACACACATGCAATGACTCTAGTGGTTGATCTATAAGTGCTTTGTGGAAAGAACACACATGCCATTACTTTAGTGGCTGATCCATGTGTGGCTTGTGGAAAGAACACACATGCAATGACTGTAATGGATCCATAAGTGGTTTATGGAAAAGAACCCACATGCCAGGACCACTAGTTGATCCATTTGTTGGTTTTAGTATAAGAACACACATGCAATGACTCTAGTGGTTGATCCACGTGTGGTTTGTGGAAAGAACACACATGCAATGACAATGGTGGATCCATGTGTGGTTTATGGATAGAACACACATGCAATGACCACTGGTGGATCCATGTGTGTTTGTGGAAAATAACACACATACAATGACCACTGGTTGATCCATGTGAGGTTTGTGTAAAGAACACACATGCAATGACTCTAGTGTTGGTTTTAGTATAAGAACACACATGCAATGACTCTAGTGGTTGATCCATGTGTGGTTTGTGGAAATAACACACATGGAATGACTGTAATGGATCCATAAGTGGTTCATGGAAAAGAACCCACATTCAATGACCAGTGGTTGATCCATGTGTGGTTGGTGGAAAGAACACACATGCAATGAATCTAGTGGTTGATCCATGTGTGGTTTATGGAAAGAACACACGTGCAATGACAGTGGTGGATCCATGTGTGGTTTGTGGATAGAACACACATGCAATGACTCTAGTGGTTGATCCATAAGTGGTTTGTGGAAAAGAACAAACACATGCAGTGACTCTAGTGGTTGATCCATATGTGCTTTGTGGAAAGAACACACATGCAATGACTCTAGTGGTTGATCCATGTGTGGTTTGTGGAAATAACACACATGCAATGACTGTAATGGATCCATAAGTGGTTTATGGAAAAGAACCCACATGCAATGACCACTGATTGATCCTTTTGTTGGTTTTAGTATAAGAACACACATGCAATGAGTCTAGTGGTTGATCCATGTGTGGTTTGTGGAAAGAACACACATGCAATGACAGTGGTGGATCCATGTCTGGTTTGTGGATAGAACACACATGCAATGACCACTGGTGGATCCATGTGTGGTTTGTGGAAAAAAACACACATGCAATGACCACTAGTTGATCCATGTGTGGTTTGTGTAAAGAACACACATGCAATGACTCTAGTGTTGGTTTTAGTAGAAGAACACACATGCAATGACTCTATTGGTGGATCCATGTGTGGTTTGTGGAAAAGAACACATGCATGCAATGACTCTAGTGGTCGATCCATGTGTGGTTTGTGGAAATAAAACACATGCAATGACTGTAGTGGTTGATCCATGTGTGGTTTGTGGAAATAACACACATGCAATGACTGTAATGGATCCATAAGTGGTTTATGGAAAAGAACCCAGATGCAATGACTAGTTGTTGATCCATGTGTGGTTTGTGGAAAGAACACACATGCAATGACTCTAGTGGTTGATCCATGTGTGGTTTGTGGAAAGAACACACGTGCAATGACAGTGGTGGATCCATGTGTGGTTTGTGGAAAGAACACACATGCAATGACTCTAGTGCTAGTTTTTGTACAAGAACACACATGAAATGACTCTAGTGTTGGTTTGTGGAAATAACACACATGCAATGACTCAAATAGTTGATCCATAAGTGCTTTGTGGAAAAGAACACACACATGTGGTGACTCTAGTGGTTGATTCATATGTGGTTTGTGGAAAGAACACACATGCAATAACTCTAGTGGTTGATCCATGTGTGTTTTGTGGAAATAACACACATGAAATGACTATAATGGATCCATAAGTGGTTTATGGAAAAGAACCCACATGCACTGACCACTGGTTGATCCATTTGTTGGTTTTAGTATAAGAACACACATGCAATGACTCTAGTGGTTGATCCATGTGTGGTTTGTGGAAAGAACACACATGCAATGATAGTGGTGGATCCATGTGTGGTTTGTGAATAGAACACACATGCAATGACCACTGGTGGATCCATGTGTGGTTTGTGGAAAAGAACACACATGCAATGACCACTGGTTGATCCATGTGTGGTTTGTGGAAAGAACACACATGCAATGACTCTAGTGTTGGTTTTAGTATAAGAACACACATGCAATGACTCTAGTGGTGGATCCATGTGTGGTTTGTGGAAAAGAGCACACACATGCAATGACTCTAGTGGTCGATCCATGTGTGGTTTGTGGAAATAACACACATGCAATGACTCTAGTGGTTGATCCATGTGTGTTTTGGGGAAATAACACACATACAATGACTGTAATGAATCCATAAGTGGTTTATGGAAAAAAACATATGCAATGACCAGTGGTTGATCCATGTGTGGTTTGTGGAAAGAACACACATGCAATGACGTTAGTGGTTGATGCATGTGTGGTTTGTGGAAAGAACACACGTGCAATGATAGTGGTGGATCCATGTGTTGTTTGGGGATAGAACACACATGCAATCACTCTAGTGCTAGTTTTAGTACAAGAACACACATGCAATGACTCTAGTGTTAGTTTGTGGAAAGAACACACATGCAATGACTCTAGTGGTTGATCCATAAGTGGTTTGTGGAAAAGAACACACACATGCAGTGACTCTAGTGGTTGATCCATATGTGGTTTGTGGAAAGAACACACATGCAATGACTCTAGTGGTAGATCCATGTGTGGTTTGTGGAAATAACACACATGCAATGACTATAATGGATCCATAAGTGGTTTATGGAAAAGAACCCACATGCAATGACCACTAGTTGATCCATGTGTGGTTTGTGGAAAGAACACACATGCAATGACTCTAGTGTTGGTTTTAGTATAAGAACACACATGCAATGACTCTAGTGGTGGATCCATGTGTGGCTTGTGGAAAAGAACACACACATGCAAGGACTCTAGTGGTTGATCCATGTGTGGTTTGTGGAAATAACACACATGCAATGACTCTAGTGGTTGATCCATGTGTGGTTTGTGGAAATAATACACATGCAATGACTGTAATGGATCCATAAGTGGTTTATGGAAAAAAAACCACATGCAATGACCAGAGGTTGATCCATGTGTGGTTTGTGGAAAGAACACACATGCAATGACTCTAGTGTTGGTTTTAGTATAAGAACACACATGAAATGTGTCTAGTGGTGAATCCATGTGTGGTTTGTGGAAAAGAACACACACATGCAATGACTCTAGTGGTCGATCCATGTGTGGTTTGTGGAAAGAACACACATGCAATGACTCTAGTGGCTGATCAATGTGTGGTTTGTGGAAATAACACACATGCAATTACTGTAATGGATCCATAAGTGGTTTATGGAAAAGAACCCACATGCAATGACCAGTGGTATCCATGTGTGGTTTGTGGAAAGAACACACATGCAATGGCTCTAATGGTTGATTCATGTGTGGTTTGTGGAAAGAACACACGTGCAATGATAGTGGTGGATCCATGTGTGGTTTGTGGTTAGAACACACATGCAATGACTCTAGTGTTGGTTTGTGGAAAGAACACACATGCAATGACTCTAGTGGTTGATCCATAAGTGTTTTGTGGAAAAGAACACACACATGCAGTGACTCTAGTGGTTGATCCATATGTGCTTTGTGGAAAGAACACACATGCAATGACTTTAGTGGCTGATCCATGTGTGGATTGTGCAAATAACACACATGCAATGACTGTAATGGATCCATAAGTGGTTTATGGAAAAGAACCCACATGCAAGGACCACTAGTTGATCCATTTGTTGGTTTTAGTATAAGAACACACATGCAATGACTCTAGTGGTTGATCCACGTGTGGTTTGTGGAAATAACACACATGCAATGACAGTGGTGGATCCATGTGTGGTTTATGGATAGAACACACATGCAATGACCACTGGTGGATCCATGCGTGGTTTGTGGAAAATAACACACATATAATGACCACTGGTTGATCCATGTGAGGTTTGTGTAAAGAACACACATGCAATGACTCTAGTGTTGGTTTTATTATAAGAACACACATGCAATGACTCTAGTGGTGGATCCATGTGTGGTTTGTGGAAAAGAACACACACATGCAATGACTCTAGTGGTTGATCCATGTGTGGTTTGTGGAAATAACACACATGCAATGACTCTAGTGGTTGATCCATGTGTGGTTTGTGGAAATAACACACATGGATAGACTGTAGTGGATCCATAAGTGGTTCATGGAAAAGAACCCACATGCAATGACCAGTGGTTGATCCATGTGTGGTTTGTGGAAAGAACACACATGCAATGACTCTAGTGGTTGATCCATGTGTGGTTTATGGAAAGAACACACGTGCAATGACAGTGGTGGATCCATGTGTGGTTTGTGGATAGAACACACATGCAATGACTCTAGTGGTTGATCCATAAGTGGTTTGTGGAAAAGAACAAACACATGCAGTGACTCTAGTGGTTGATCCATATGTGCTTTGTGGAAAGAACACACATGCAATGACTCTAGTGGTTGATCCATGTGTGGTTTGTGGAAATAACACACATGCAATGACTGTAATGGATCCATAAGTGGTTTATGGAAAAGAACCCACATGCAATGACCACTGACTGATCCATTTGTTGGTTTTAGTATAAGAACACACATGCAATGAGTCTAGTGGTTGATCCATGTGTGGTTTGTGTAAAGAACACACATGCAATGACAGTGGTGGATCCATGTGTGGTTTGTGGATAGAACACAATGCAATGACCACTGGTGGATCCATGTGTGGTTTGTGGAAAAAAAACACACATGCAATGACCACTGGTTGATCCATGTGTGGTTTGTGTAAAGAACACACATGCAATGACTCTAGTGTTGGTTTTAGTAGAAGAACACACATGCAATGACTCTAGTGGTGGATCCATGTGTGGTTTGTGGAAAAGAACACATGCATGCAAGGACTCTAGTGGTCGATCCATGTGTGGTTTGTGGAAATAACACACATGCAATGACTCTAGTGGTTGATCCATGTGTGGTTTGTGGAAATAACACACATGGAATGACTGTAATGGATCCATAAGTGGTTTATGGAAAAGAACCCACATGCAATGACCAGTTGTTGATCCATGTGTAGTTTGTGGAAAGAACACACATGCAATGACTCTAGTGGTTGATCCATGTGTGGTTTGTGGAAAGAACACACGTGCAATGACAGTGGTGGATCCATGTGTGGTTTGTGGATAGAAAACACATGGAATGACTCTAGTGTTGGTTTTAGTATAAGAGCACACATGCAATGACTCTAGTGGTGGATCCATGTGTGGTTTGTGGAAAAGAACACACACATGCACTAGTGGAAACGAGGACTTTGGTTGAGCCTGGAAATTGGCTTTAACACCGGTTCTTCTACGAACCGGTGTTAAAGGGGGGGCATGTACCAGCGTGGCCCGTGCAGCAAAAAGGAGCCCCCCTTTAACACCGGTTCGTGGCACGAACCGGTGTTAAAGTCCCCTGCACCAGTGGCCCGCGCAGCCCCCCCATTTAACACCGGTTCGTGGCTTGAACCGGTGTTAAAGGGGGGGCTATATAAGACACCGCAACCCACACCCCACTCTTCCATTTTTTCACTATCTCATTTTGGAGCCTAGCAAGAGGGTGTGAAGTGTGCTAGTTTGTGTTTTTTCGTATGCACAAGAGGTGTTCGGTGAAATGCCCGAGAGCTCAAAATAAGTTTTCTCGTTGCTCTTTCCTTCTCGGTCGAGGTCGGCAACTATCCTTTCATGTGTCATTGATGTACTATATATATAAATGGTCATCTCCCTATTATTTTTTGATATATACTATATATTAATGCAGATGAACCGGCAATGGATGTACGGTGACCGCCGCACTTCCGAGTACATTACGGGCCTCCAAAATTTCATCGTTGTGGCTAATGAAAACCGTGGTCACAATGGTTTTATGTGCTGTCCGTGTGTTCACTGTCAGAACAAGAAGGACTACTCAAATACCAGAACCATTCACGCCCACCTGCTTCGATCCGGTTTCATGCCCAGCTATAATTGTTGGACCAAGCACGGAGAAAAAGGGGTTGTGATGGAAGACAACAAAGAAGAAGAGGATGATGACAACTATCATAATATGTATCCTAAATATGATGATACTGCAACGGGGGTAGATAATGAAGATCAAGAGGCAGCAGATGGGCCCGCTGATGACGATCTTGGTCGGGCCATTACTGATGCAAAGGAAGAATGTGAAACTGAAAAGGAGAAGGAGAAGCTGGAGCAGATGTTAAAGGATCACAAAACATTGTTGTACCCAACTTGCGAAGATGGCCACAAAAAGCTAGGTACCACACTTGATTTGCTGCAATGTAAGGCAGAGAACGGTGTGACTGACAGCGCATTTTCAAAGTTGTTGGTAAAAATGAAGAATCTTCTTCCAAGAAATAATGAGTTGCCCGATAGTACATACCAAGCAAAGAAGGTTGTCTGCCCTCTAGGATTAGACGTGCAGAAGATACATGCCTGCATTAATGACTGCATCCTCTACCGCGGTGAGAAGTACGATAATTTGGATGCATGCCCGGTATGCACTGCACTGGGGTATAAGATCAGACGAGACGATCCTGGCGATGTTGAGGGCGAGGCCCCTAGGAAGAAGGTTCCTGCCAAGGTTATGTGGTATGCTCCTATAATACCACGGTTAAAACGTCTCTTCAGAAATAAAGAGCATGCCAAGTTGTTGCGATGGCATATGGAAGACCGTAAGAAATACGCGATGTTGAGACACCCCGCTGATGGGTCACAGTGGAGAAAAGTTGAGCGAGAGTACCCGGACTTCGCATGTGACGCAAGGAACTTAAGGTTTGGTCTAAGTACAGATGGCATGAATCCTTTTGGTGAGCAGAGCTGCAGTCACAGCACCTGGCCTGTGACTCTATGTATCTATAACCTTCCTCCTTGGTTGTGTATGAAGAGGAAGTTCATTATGATGCCAGTGCTCATCCAAGGCCCGAGGCAACCCGACAACGACATTGATATGTACCTAAGGCCATTAGTTGAAGAACTTTTACAGCTGTGGGCCAAACCAGGTGTACGTATGTGGGATGAGCACAAAGGGGAGCCATTTGACCTACGAGCATTTCTTTTCGTAACCATCAATGATTGGCCTGCTCTTAGTAACATTTCAGGGAAGACAAACAAGGGATATAATGCATGCACACATTGTTTAGATGAGACTGAAAGTGTATATTTGGATAAATGTAAGAAGGTTGTGTACCTAGGGTATCGACGATTTCTTCCGAACCTGCATCCAGTAAGAAAGAAAGGCAAGCATTTCAAACGTCTGGCAGAACCCCGGAGGAAGCCTGTCCTCCGTACCGGTGAGAAGGTATTTGGTATGGTCAAGGACCTAGAAGTAATCTTTGGAAAAGGTCCTGGCAGTCTATCTGTTCTGAATGACGATGCCGGACACGCGCCCATGTGGAAGAAGCAATCTATATTTTGGGACCTACTCTATTGGAAAGTCTTAGAGGTCCGCTCTTCAATCGACGTGATGCACGTGACGAAGAATGTTTGCGTGAACCTGCTAGGCTTCCTAGGAGTGTATGGGAAGACAAAAGATACACCGGAAGCACGGCAGGACCAGCAACGTCTGAAAGACCCTGAAGAGCCTATGCATCCTGAGAACGAGAAGGGTAAACGATGCCACTTAACTCCTGCCAGCTACGCTCTTACTAAAGAAGAGAAGGAAATCTTTTTTGAATGCCTAAGAAGTATCAAGGTCCCGTCTGGCTTCTCGTTGAATATAAAGGGAATAATAAATATGGCAGAGAAAAAATTCCAAAACCTGAAGTCTCATGACTGCCACGTGATTATGACACAATTGCTTCCGATTGCATTGAGGGGGCTTCTACCTGAAAATGTTCGAGTACCCATTGTGAAGCTATGTGCATTCCTCAATGCAATATCTCAGAAGGTAATCGATTCAGAAAGCCTACCAGGGTTACAGACAAATGTGGCCCAATGTCTTGTCAGCTTTGAGTTGGTGTTCCCACCATCCTTCTTCAATATTATGACGCATCTCCTGGTTCACCTAGTAGAAGAGATTGCCATTCTCGGTCCTGTATTTCTACACAATATGTTCCCCTTTGAGAGGTACATGGGAGTCTTAAAGAAATATGTTCATAACCGTGATAGGCCAGAAGGAAGCATCTCCAAGGGCTATGTAATAGAGGAAGTCATTGAGTTCTGTGTTGATTTTATTCCTGACCTTAAGGCGATTGGTGTTCCAGAATCACGACATGAGGGGAGACTGCGTGGAAAAGGCACCCTAGGATGTAAAGCAATGATATGTAGGGATGGGCATTCTCTCAATTAAGCATACTACACGGTTTTACAAAGATCTATCTTGGTTGCTCCGTATATCAATGAACACAAGAATTTAATAAGCCTCAAACACCCGGGGCAGTCTGATGAATGGATTATAAGTGAACACATGGCGAGTTTTGGCGGCTGGCTGCAAAGACTTCTCACGAATAACACCACTGTTGGGGATCAGCTGTACTTGTTGGCCAGGACACCATCTTCGACTGTATGTACTTTCCAAGGGTACGAGATAAATGGGAATACATTTTACATGATAGGCCAAGATAAAAAGAGCACCAACCAAAATAGTGGTGTCCGCTTCGATGCAGCAGAAGACAATGGGCAAAAGACCATGTATTATGGGTTCATAGAGGAGATATGGGAACTTGACTATGGACCTAATTTTAAGGTCCCCTTGTTTCGATGCAAATGGGTCAAGCTAACAGGAGGGGGGGTTGAGGTAGACAAGAAGTACGGAATGACAATGGTGGATCTCAACAATCTTATGAAGGTAGACAAGAACTTAGATGAACCATTCGTCTTAGCCAATGATGTGGCTCAGGTTTTCTATGTGAAGGACATGTCTACCAAACCGAAAAAAGAAAAAATAAGCAAACAGATACATCACACGATGAGCCAAAGCGTCACATAGTTCTTTCAGGGAAAAGAAACATCATGGGAGTCTAGGACAAGACAGACATGTCAGAAGATTATAATAAGTTTGATGAAATTCCGCCCTTTCAGAGTGAAGACTGACCCAACCATCCTGTTAAACGGTGTTGATACTCCATGGTTACGGCCGACGCGATCATAAGATTGACTATATGTATTAATTGAGCCATTTTTGGCACACATATGTATCTCAACATGGAAATCAATGTCATATTTCTTCTGTTAACAATATATGTATTAAATGAGCCATTTTTCTTCCTTCTATTTCTTCCCTCCATTTTTCTTCCCGCCATTTTTTCCCGCCATTTTTCTTCCCGCCATTTTTTCAAGCCAGTTCTTCCCGCCAGTTCTTCCCTCCAGTTCTTCCCGCCAGTTCTTCACTATATATATATATATATATATATATGTAGGGTTGGCCTCCATTGTCATTGCACATCTCTAGACTCATATCTGCAACCTCATCACTCTTTCCCATGGCTTCCACCGTAGCACTAACCCCCAGGGAGGCGGAGGCGCTTTGCGCCTCGAACTACCCTTGCCCGCCGGGCTACTGTGTCCCCGTCGGCTGGATGCTGAGCACCGGAGGCGTGCTAGTTCCTCCTGTCCCTCTAGGTGTGGCGCGCCGGATGGCCATCACGAACCACTACTACTTCGAGCTCACACCGGAGCAGCGGAGGAATCCCAGATGGCATCCCGACTATTTCCCTACTTGGGAAGCCTTCTTCGTGGATCGGCGTGAGAGGGCGCTCGCCAGGCACGAGGAGGACGGCCCACCTCCTCCGAACTTCAACGAGGCCGGCCGTCGGCTATGGTGGCGCGGTCGGACTCTCCAGAGCGTCATGGCCTATGACAGTGCCGCCGACTCTAACCCCCGTCTGCGCTACCCTCAAGTCCAGCCCACGCGTACTCAGCCTTCAAGGTTTAATTACGGCGACCCCGACGACGATAGCGATGACGGCAGCGGCGAGTACGACGACTACGGTGGCGAGTATTACAGGTGTAGGCAGGAGCATGACTGAATCACTCCAACATTCCGAAACAAGTTCAGCCGATTGTTACTTAATCTGGCCATGTATCTTAATTTTCAGTTCTTTTATGTATCTTAATTTTCAGTCGTGCTTTATGTAACTTACTATTAGTTGCATTCTATATTTTAATTCCAGTTCTATCTCCTTCACAAAATGACCTATCTCATTCGAGGTTTCTTGGCTTTCGGGTCAAATGACCAATGTTATGGCTAGAATCAAGGGATAGTTTGTGATAATATGGCCATATTGTGCATACATGTGCATCATGGCATGGAAAACAATGTTGCAAGAGAAAGTTTTCCTTTTTATCGCACCAAAAAGGCATTTTCCATTTTCCGAGCATAAAAAACGGACGGTTTTGTGAAGCAACCACCAAATGTCTAATTCAAAAAACCACCACCACATTTTACAAAAATACTAGACCACCTTATATGGACAATGTACCAACAGGGGGATCTGAAACCTTTCCGTCCACCTCTGGTGAAAAAGACAAATTCCTGCCGAATCGGTAGGAAGTGGGTCAGATATGAACTACAGGTACATGATACGATGCTCATGATTTTTTACAAAAATCATTTTTAGGTTCACAATATGCTATTTTATCAAAAATCCAATGCAAGTTGAGCGAGGCTTTGTCAGATTCAAGTGTATACAAAAGATGCGGCATTTAAATATCCAATCAATTCAAAAATGTTAATACAAAATAAAATATGATTTGCTCTAATAAAATAGGGTTAGATTCCTTTTTAGATGCTTAATATTTCTTATGTTCAAAGTTTTAGGATTTGACAATTTATTTTTGTTTGAATTGAATAATCAAAATTTATATGTAAGTGTTTTAATAATTTTGAAAATTTTCATCTACAGTAAATATAAAATGTTTTTACTGGAATGGATAGATATTATTTTTCTGAAAATTATGATATATTATTCATATTTTTCTGAGTTGAAATGAATAAGATATGAATTTTCTAAATTCATATCCTAGTTTTTGAATTATAAATGCCCCCACCCCTTTAATGCATGAAATAAATGCCCCCCCTTTAACACCGGTTCTAACCACGAACCGGTGTTAAAGGGGGGGCACATTTATTTCATTTCGCGCGCGCACACCCCCCTTTAACACCGGTTCGTGGCTGGAACCGGTGTTAAAGGGGGGGTACGGGCGCGAAACGAATTCCCCCCCTTTAACACCGGTTCTAGCCATGAACCGGTGTTAAAGAGGGGGTTATAACGCGCGCCTTCCCCTTCCTTCTTTCCCCCAGCCAGATCGAAAGCACGCGTGCAGAGAAAAGCAGAGGAGAGCCGGCGCCGTCCAGCCGTCGCCGTCCAGCCCTCGCCGTCGCCATCCCGCGGGAGCGCCGTCGCCCCCCTCCCCGCGTGCGAGCCGTCGTCGTCGCAGTCGACGCCCCCCGCTGCGCCAGCATCGTCCGCCACCACCCGCGCCCGGGTCGGCCGCCACCCCCGTCGCCGCCGCTCGGATTCGCCGCGCGCCAACACCGAAGCCTCCGCCAACTCGGAGTCGCCGCCGCCAACCCCGCGTCCACGACCGCTGCCGCCGACCCTGTTCGCGAGAGTTGCCGCCACTGGCGGTGAGAGCTCTCTGTTTGTGTTTTGGAGATATTGGATATTGGTGATAAATGTTATTTGTGTGTATATTGGATAAATGTTGCACATATGTATATATATTGTTGTGTATGAATAATTTTATTTGTGTGTAATTGCATATATATATTGTTGCATATATGTTGTATATATTGTTGCATATATGTATATAATTAGTTATTAGTATTTTATAAGTGTGTAGTTTAGTGTGTATTATTAGTAGTTTAGTGTTAGTATTAGTTTAGGGTTCATTTAGTTTAGGGTTATTAGTTTAGGGTTTATTTAGTTTAGGGTTATTAGTTTAGGGCTATTTATTTAGTTTAGGGTTATTTATTTAGTGTAGTTTAGTGTATTTAGTTTAGGGTTATTTAGTGTATTTTATAGTTAGTATTAGTTTAGGGTCGTCACCTCGCTGCTCTGCAAGCGCCGCCGCTGGCCGTCGTCGTTAACGTCGCTCCTGTGACCCCTACGTAGTGGCGCCGCCTGTTTTAGGTAGGCCGCATCACGCTGAGGTGAACCCGCTACCTCGCGCGCCCTAGGTCGCTCTCTAGCGCCGTCAGCCGCTGCTTTCTGGAGCATCCTCCGGTCAGCCACTGTAGCTAGCCCCTCTCATATGCATCCGGGATTTCTCCGAATTAGGGTTTGGACCCCTCGGAACTCGTTTAAAATGATCAAGCATCCTTAGGGTTTTAATTTCATTTGTGTATTTATTTATGTATTTTTGTATGAACAATATGTATATTTGTGTATGAATCCAAGTCCACTTGAATGTTTACTCTCTTACTCTAGATAATATTATTGTTTTAGAAACTATGGATCCACTTAGTAGAAACCTTGAAGAAGAAAAAATAATGGAGAACATTATCGATGAGGACACCTCACAATATCTGAACTTGGAGGGACATGATGACAGCTCAAGTAGTCATGGAGAAGATGAAGACTCCGGTGAACGCAATTTAGTGATTACAAAGTCCGGCGAGGTATATGCATTGATTAAGCCTCTGCTGACTTCCACCAACAATCTTATTCTACATGTATCAATTAACGCTTCTTTCTTCTTTTAGCCCTCTGGATCAACCAGCCAGCAACCATCTTCTTCTACGAAAAAGAGCAAGCGAGGCGCGAGCCATCGGTTGAAAGATCATGCAAAGTTCACGATCGAAGCAGTCCGTGTTGATGGCAGGCCGATGGAGCCCAAGAAGGCCACAGACAAATTTGTACGTTAGGCTGGATTCCTTGTTAGGGACCAAATCCCAATCATAATTAAATATTGGAATAAGCCAAAGAAGGGCGACGGTACCTTTGTCGATGAAAGATCCAAAGAAACGCTTTGGAATTCGCTGTTGGTAAATTTCACCCTTCCGCCAGAGGAGGATGAAAACAAACCGGTTATAAAGGAAAAGGTCAAAGAGTGGACTCTAAAGAAGATGGCTGACGCTTTCTACAACTGGAAGACAAAATTGAACAAATTTGTCAAAGCTCGCGAGACTCCAGATTTCGAAGACGCATATTATGCGAAGATAAGACCTCACTGGCGCGAATTTGTGGCATACAAGGAAGCTGCTATAGCTACAAAGAGGTCAAAAACCAATACGCTAAATGCTCAGAAGAAGGAATATCACCAGAGGACAGGGTCAGGTGGCTACATATCTCAGAGGCCTAAGTGGGAGGAAGCTGAGAAGGCCCTGCGCGACAGAGGGATCACACCCCAGACACATGGGTGGGACCTACGTGCAAAGACTTGGTTCTACGGAATCGGGGCAAGGTTGGACCCAGAAACAGGATTGTGTATCTTTCCAACCCTCCTTGCCAAACCCGTCACTGAACTCATCACGGCATACGAGGAAACAGCCGCCAGGACCTTCCATCCCGACAGAGAGAATGACCAGCTCACACGCGCCATCGGTAAAAAAGAACACCCTGGACATGCACGAGGCACAGGGGGTATGACGTGGAAGGATGGGTTTGCCGAGTGGAGCGACTCTTACAGATGGCGCGGCAGAAAAGAAAAAGAGCGTACAGAGCGGATGACACAGATAGAACATGCACTTGTGGCGCTGCAGGTGCAAGTGAATGCACAACAGAGCCATCAAGCTACCGGCCCATCTCAGCGGCACGAAGAGCCTGCATTGGAAGCTGCCGGCGGCCCAGACTCTACGCGGAAAAGCAGCGTGGCTTCCACGGAGAACGTGCAGCCCACGCTTGAAATGGCGGGTCCTCGATACCCCGTGGATGAGATCACGGAGAGCGAACACGCTGAGCTGCATGTGAGATTAATGGGCTTATCCATTAAGGTGGCTGTCGGCTATGCCTTACCTCCTGTAGCTGGTGGAACTTACCACTGCCGACCGATTCCAGATGGCTATGCTATTGTCGGGGTGGATGAGGTTGTGAAGGAATATGAGGAAGCATAGAACTCAAATTTGCAGTGAAAATAACCATTATTTGGAAGAAGGAACACATCGTGCTTCCAAATTGGAGGCCACTGGCACCCCCGCCGTCTCCGCAGCGTCAGCAGTCTGAGCCGCTTCAGCCATCTCCTGCGCGGCAGCCATCTCCGGCGCTTCAGCCATCTCCTGCGCGGTAGCCATCTCCGGCGCGCCAGCCATCTCCGGCGTGCCAGCCATCTCCTGCCCGCCAGCCATCTCCTCAGCGTAAGCGGAAGAGCACTGCCACGAAGAGCATCACTAGCACTGCCACAAAGAGTTCAAAAAACTACGTCCCGCAGCCTTCTGCCAAGCCATTGCCGGTTTTACCGTGGAAACGCAGCGACGAGGAGACCAACAGGATCTCAGAAGAAGAGGTCAAGAAATTCTTTGCACCTAGACGGGCCGAGCCAAAGGACAAAATAGATCCGGCGGTGGTGGAGAAGTTTTACAAAAATCTTTTGAAACCTGAAACCCCACTTGTGCCGGACTACGAGCGCTAGATTTTGAAGGCGGATGCAAGGCGCCGTAGGGAGACTGAAAGTAGCAGTCGTGCAGCACCCCAGAAAATAGTTCCCATGCTCGGAGAGCAGGAAAACCAATCATGCGCCCCGCTCCAAGTGTTCGACACACGGGACGCTCCTCCCGTAAATGATTACGAGGCAGAGCTACAAAGAAAGGCCAATGAGATGGGGATGACTTACATTGCATACTTGAACATCATGGGAGACAACTTTCCCAAATGTGATGCCAACCCCATACAGCCATGGAAGTATGGGAAGAATCTCGTCAAGAAAGAGGAGCTCAAGAATCTACCAACAAAGATGCGAAGATTGCACAAGTGGTACCTTGATTTCTGCAAGACGAGAAAGGAAGAATGGATCACGGTGCATATAAGAGATGAGATTTTCTTGTGCGGAGACGACGAGATCGACTTCAATATTCAAGACTTGCATTTTCTATTCAATCAGAAGGAACTCGACAAAGCTGCCATCAGCCTTTATTGTGTGTAAGTACTATTTCTGTATTTTCTATCTCATCTCATTCACTTCATTAATTGCATGTATATATATATGCTCACCATATATGTATATACTATTATGCAGGAAAAAGGTTATGGAATGCATGAAAGGAGGACCTTTTGACATTGGGTTCGTTGAGCCAAATAGAGTTCATGAAGAAGTGGTAAGAACCAAACCCGGGCAAACAGAAGATTTATTGCTAAGGTCTTTACTAAGACAACAAACCAAAAGGGAAATACTATTGCCTTACAACTTCTTGTGAGTACTGTTACCCTCTCTTGTACACATTCTGTTTCGGCTTACTCGATGTTAAGTGTAACTGATGATGAGTTATGCGTGCGTAGGTTCCACTTTATTCTGCTAGTCATTCAACCTGACTCAGGAAAAGTCCTTGTCATGGACTCATTACAAAAAGAAAAAGAGCTATGGGCAGACTTTAGAGAGATGCTCCAGAGGTAATTTCAATCATATTATCGCACTAGATCGGCAACTTTCGTGACAACAAGTAATTAATTACTCCTTTATCCATTTTCCTTGCCGGGCAGGGTTTGGAAAAGGTTCACGGGCAGGGCCGTGGGTGAATGGTCAGAAGAACTAAAATTTGTAGACCAAAATGTAAGTAATACTAGCTAGCTAGGTCTGCGTATCTCTTTGATTCTGCTTCCAATTCCATTATATCATGCTTTATTGATTATTATTTTGATTGAACTCTCTATTCTCGTAAAGTGCGCGCATCAGGGACACGGCAATAACTTATGTGGGTACTATGTTTGCGAGTTCATTCGCAACACGATATGTGCGACGGGACAAGCCGCACTAGAACAACTTAGAGTAAGTAAACAAAGTACACAACATTATTTTATTACCATCAATTGTGTTGAGTTTTATTCTTATATATATATATTGACCCCATTCTTCATATATATTCAGATCGAACGGATGCGGGACCAACTCCTACCATTTGACCGCATACGAGCCATTCAAGAGGAATTGGCGGGGTTCATACTTGATGAGGTCGTCACGCCTGGCGGAGAACTCTTTAGATATCCACCAAAATGAATGTTGTATATATGCTTGAACGTGTTTGTCTTGTACTTGATGCTTCAACGTTTACGGAGAATACCACACAATGATGATGTTGTGTATAATAATAGTTGCTTAATTATTCATGTACTCGTATGTACCGATGACGATGTATGTGTATACCGCTCCCGATCGATTCCCCCTCCCCCTCCCCGTCCCCGCCGCGCCGCAGAAATATGCCCAGAACGGGGCAGGGGCATAACTCTACCGCGACAGAGATTTAGGCCGTTTTCCTGCCGCGGCAGAACTCTGCCGCGACAGAGATTTATCTCCATTTCCTGCCGCGGCACAGAACCTTTAACACTGGTTCGTGTTATGAACCGGTGTTAAAGGGGGGGCCCTGAGCCCTGCGGCAGCCCCACGTGCGCCACCCTTTAACACCGGTTCGTATAAGAACCGGTGTTAAAGGGGGGCCCCCTCTAACACCGAACCTTCAACAGCGGTTCTACAACCGCTGTTAGAGGGCCCTCCAAACCGGTGTTAGAGGGGGGGGGGTGTGCACTAGTGATGCAATGACTCTAATGGTCGATCCATGTGTGGTTTTAGTATAAGAACACACCTGCAATGACTCTAGTGGTTGATCCATGTGTGGTTTGTGGAAAGAACACACATGCAATGAGTGGTGGATCCATGTGTGGTTTGTGGAAAGAACACACATGCAATGACTCTAGTGGTTGATCCATGTGTGGTTTGTGGAAAGAACACACGTGCAACGACAGTGGTGGATCCATGTGTGGTTTGTGGATAGAACACACATGCAATGACTCTAGTGCTAGTTTTAGTACAAGAACACACATGCAATGACTCTAGTGTTGGTTTGTGGAAAGAAAACACATGCAATGACTCTAGTGGTTGATCCATAAGTGGTTTGTGCAAAAGAACACACACATGTAGTGACTCTAGTGGTTGATCCATATGTGTTTTGTGGAAAGAACACACATGCAATGACTCTAGTGGTTGATCCATGTGTGGTTTGTGGAAATAACACACATGCAATGACTATAATGGATCCATAAGTGGTTTATGGAAAAGAACCCACATGCAATGACCACTGGTTGATCCATTTGTTGGTTTTAGTATAAGAACACACATGCAATGACTCTAGTGGTTGATCCATGTGTGGTTTGTGGAAAGAACACACATGCAATGACAGTGGTGGATCCATGTGTAGTTTGTGGATAGAACACACATGCAATGACCACTGGTGGATCCATGTGTGGTTTGTGGAAAAGAACACACATGCAATGACCACTGGTTGATCCATGTGTGGTTTGTGGAAAGAATACACATGCAATGAATCTAGTTTTGGTTTTAGTATAAGAACATACATGCAATGACTCTAGTGGTGGATCCATGTGTGGTTTATGGAAAAGAACACACACATGCAATGACTCTAGTGGTCGATCCATGTGTTTTTTGTGGAAATAACACACATGCAATGACTCTAGTGGTTGATCCATGTGTGGTTTGTGGAAATAACACACATGCAATGACTGTAATGGATCCATAAGTGGTTTATGGAAAAGGACCCACATGCAATGACTAGTGGTTGATCCATGTGTGGTTTGTGGAAGGAACACACATGCAATGACTCTAGTGGTTGATCCATGTGTGGTTTGTGGAAAGAACACACGTGCAATGACAGTGGTGGATCCATGTGTGGTTTGTGGAAAGAACACACATGCAATGACTCTAGTGGTAGTTTTAGTAAAAGAACACACATGCAATGACTCTAGTGTTGGTTTGTGGAAAGAACACACATGCAATGACTTTAGTGGTTGATCCATAAGTGGTTTGTGGAAAAGAACACACACATGCAGTGACTATAGTGGTTGATCCATATGTGGTTTGTGGAAAGAACACACATGCACTGACTCTAGTGGTTGATCCATGTGTGGTTTGTGGAAATAACACACATGCAAAGACTGTAATGGATCTATAGGTGGTTTATGGAAAAGAACCCACATGCAATAACCACTGGTTGATCCATTTGTTGGTTTTAGTATAAGAACACACATGCAATGACTCTAGTGGTTGATCCATGTGTGGTTTGTGGAAAGAACACACATGCAATGACAGTGGTGGATCCATGTGTGGTTTGTGGATAGAACACACATGCAATGACTCTAGTGCTAGTTTTAGTATAAGAACATACATGCAATGACTCTAGTGGTGGATCCATGTGTGGTTTGTGGAAAACAACACATGCAATGACTCTAGTGGTCGATCCATGTGTGGTTTATGGAAATAACACACATGCAATGACTCTAGTGGTTGATCCATGTGTGGTTTGTGGAAATAACACACATGAAATGACTGTGATGGATCCATAAGTGGTTTATGGAAAAGAACCCACATGCAATGACCACTGGTTGATCCATTTGTTGGTTTTAGTATTAGAACACACATGCAATGACTCTAGTGGTTGATCCATGTGTGGTTTGTGGAAAGAACACACATGCAATGACAGTGGTGGATCCATGTGTGGTTTGTGGATAGAACACACATGCAATGACCACTGGTGGATCCATGTGTGGTTTGTGGAAAAGAACACACATGCAATGACCATTGGTTGATCCGTGTGTGTGGTTTGTGGAAAGAACACACATGCAATGACTCTAGTGTTGGTTTTAGTATCAGAACACACATGCAATGACTCTAATGGTGGATGCATGTGTGGTTTGTGGAAAAGAACAGACACATGCAATGACTCTAGTGGTCGATCCATGTGTGGTTTGTGGAAATAACACACATGCAATGACTCTAGTGGTTGATCCATGTGTGGTTTGTGGAAATAACACACATGCAATGACTGTAATGGATCCATAAGTGGTTTATGGAAAAAAAACCACATGCAATGACCAGTGGTTAACCCATGTGTGGTTTGTGGAAAGGACACACATGCAATGACTCTAGTGGTTGATCCATGTGTGGCTTGTGGAAAGAACACACGTGCAATGACAGTGGTGGATCCATGTGTGGTTTGTGGATAGAACACACATGCAATGACTCTAGTGCTAGTTTAGTACAAGAACACACATGCAATGACTCTAGTGTTGGTTTGTGGAAAGAACACATATGCAATGACTCTTGTGGTTGATCCATAAGTGGTTTGTGCAAAGAACACACACATGTAGTGACTCTAGTTGTTGATCCATATGTGTTTTGTGGAAAGAACACACATGCAATGTCTCTAGTGGTTGATCCATGTGTGGTTTGTGGAAATAACACACATGCAATGACTATAATGGATCCATAAGTGGTTTATGGAAAAGAACCCACATGCAATGACCACTAGTTGATCCATTTGTTGGTTTTAGTATAAGAACACACATGCAATGACTCTAGTGGTTGATCCATGTGTGGTTTGTGGAAAGAACACACATGCAATGACAATGGTGGATCCATGTGTGGTTTGTGGATAGAACACACATGCAATGACCACTGGTGGATCCATGTGTGGTTTGTGGAAAAGAACACACATGCAATGACCACTGGTTGATCCATGTGTGGTTTGTGGAAAGAATACACATGCAATGACTCTAGTTTTGGTTTTAGTATAAGAACATACATGCAATGACTCTAGTGGTGGATCCATGTGTGGTTTGTGGAAAAGAACACACACATGCAATGACTCTAGTGGTCGATCCATGTGTTTTTTTGTGGAAATAACACACATGAATGACTCTAGTGGTTGATCCATGTGTGATTTGTGGAAATAACACACATGCAATGACTGTAATGGATCCATGAGTGGTTTATGGAAAAGAACCCACATGCAATGACTAGTGGTTGATCCATGTGTGGTTTGTGGAAGGAACACACATGCACTGACTCTAGTGGTTGATCCATGTGTGGTTTGTGGAAAGAACACACGTGCAATGACAGTGGTGGATCCATGTGTGGTTTGTGGAAAGAACACACATGCAATGACTCTAGTGCTAGTTTTAGTAAAAGAACACACATGCAATGACTCTAGTGTTGGTTTCTGGAAAGAACACACATGCAATGACTCTAGTGGTTGATCCATAAGTGGTTTGTGGAAAAGAACACACACGTAGTGACTCTAGTGGTTGATCCATATGTGGTTTGTGGAAAGAACACACATGCAATGACTCCAGTGGTTGATCCATGTGTGGTTTGTGGAAATAACACACATGCAATGACTATAATGGATCCATAAGTGGATTATGGAAAAGAACCCACATGTAATGACCACTGGTTGATCCATTTGTTGGTTTTAGTATAAGAACACACAAGCAATGACTCTAGTGGTTGATCCATGTGTGGTTTGTGGAAAGAACACACATGCAATGACAGTGGTGGATCCATGTGTGGGTTGTGGATATAACACACATGCAATGACCACTGGTGGATCCATGTGTGGTTTGTGGAAAAGAACACACATGCAATGACCACTGGTTGATCCATGTGTGGTTTGTGGAAAGAACACACATGCAATGACTCTAGTGTTGGTTTTAGTATAAGAACACACATGCAATGACTCTAGTGGTGGATCCATGTGTGGTTTGTGGAAAAGAACACACACATGCAAGGACTCTAATGGTCGATCCATGTGTGTTTTGTGGAAATAACACACATGCAATGACTCTAGTGGTTGATCCATGTGTGCTTTGTGGAAATAATACACATGCAATGACTGTAATGGATCCATAAGTGGTTTATGGAAAAAAAACACATGCAATGACCAGAGGTTGATCAATGTGTGGTTTGTGGAAAGAACACACATGCAATGACTCTAGTGTTGGTTTTAGTATAAGAACACACATGCAATGACTCTAGTGGTGAATCCATGTGTGGTTTGTGGAAAAGAACACACACATGCAATGACTCTAGTGGTCGATCCATGTGTGGTTTGTGGAAAGAACACACATGGAATGACTCTAGTGGCTGATCAATGTGTGGTTTGTGGAAATAACACACATGCAATTACTATAATGGATCCATAAGTGGTTTATGGAAAAGAACCCACATGCAATGACCAGTGGTATCCATGTGTGGTTTGTGGAAAGAACACACATGCAATGGCTCTAATGGTTGATTCATGTGTGGTTTGTGGAAAGAACACACGTGCAATGATAGTGGTGGATCCATGTGTGGTTTGTGGATAGAACACACTCTCTAGTGCTAGTTTTAGTACAAGAACACACATGCAATGACTCTAGTGTTGGTTTGTGGAAAGAACACACATGCAATGACTCTAGTGGTTGATCTATAAGTGCTTTGTGGAAAGAACACACATGCCATTACTTTAGTGGCTGATCCATGTGTGGTTTGTGGAAAGAACACACATGCAATGACTGTAATGGATCCATAAGTGGTTTATGGAAAAGAACCCACATGCCAGGACCACTAGTTGATCCATTTGTTGGTTTTAGTATAAGAACACACATGCAATGACTCTAGTGGTTGATCCACGTGTGGTTTGTGGAAAGAACACACATGCAATGACAGTGGTGGATCCATGTGTGGTTTATGGATAGAACACACATGCAATGACCACTGGTGGATCCATGCGTGGTTTGTGGAAAATAACACACATACAATGACCACTGGTTGATCCATGTGAGGTTTGTGTAAAGAACACACATGCAATGACTCTAGTGTTGGTTTTAGTATAAGAACACACATGCAATGACTCTAGTGGTGGATCCATGTGTGGTTTGTGGAAAAGAACACACACATGCAATGACTCTAGTGGTTGATCCATGTGTGGTTTGTGGAAATAACACACATGCAATGACTCTAGTGGTTGATCCATGTGTGGTTTGTGGAAATAACACACATGGATAGACTGTAGTGGATCCATAAGTGGTTCATGGAAAAGAACCCACATGCAATGACCAGTGGTTGATCCATGTGTGGTTTGTGGAAAGAACACACATGCAATGACTCTAGTGGTTGATCCATGTGTGGTTTATGGAAAGAACACACGTGCAATGACAGTGGTGGATCCATGTGTGGTTTGTGGATAGAACACACATGCAATGACTCTAGTGGTTGATCCATAAGTGGTTTGTGGAAAAGAACAAACACATGCAGTGACTCTAGTGGTTGATCCATATGTGCTTTGTGGAAAGAACACACATGCAATGACTCTAGTGGTTGATCCATGTGTGGTTTTTGGAAATAACACACATGCAATGACTGTAATGGATCCATAAGTGGTTTATGGAAAAGAACCCACATGCAATGACCACTGACTGATCCATTTGTTGGTTTTAGTATAAGAACACACATGCAATGAGTCTAGTGGTTGATCCATGTGTGGTTTGTGTAAAGAACACACATGCAATGACAGTGGTGGATCCATGTGTGGTTTGTGGATAGAACACAATGCAATGACCACTGGTGGATCCATGTGTGGTTTGTGGAAAAAAACACACATGCAATGACCACTGGTTGATCCATGTGTGGTTTGTGTAAAGAACACACATGCAATGACTCTAGTGTTGGTTTTAGTAGAAGAACACACATGCAATGACTCTAGTGGTGGATCCATGTGTGGTTTGTGGAAAAGAACACATGCATTCAATGACTCTAGTGGTTGATCCATGTGTGGTTTGTGGAAATAAAACACATGCAATGACTGTAGTGGTTGATCCATGTGTGGTTTGTGGAAATTACACACATGCAATGACTGTAATGGATCCATAAGTGGTTCATGGAAAAGAACCCAGATGCAATGACCAGTGGTTGATCCATGTGTGGTTTGTGGAAAGAACACACATGCAATGACTCTAGTGGTTGATCCATGTGTGGTTTGTGGAAAGAACACACGTGCAATGACAGTGGTGGATCCATGTCTGGTTTGTGGAAAGAACACACATGCAATGACTCTAGTTCTAGTTTTTGTACAAGAACACACATGCAATGACTCTAGTGTTGGTTTGTGGAAAGAACACACATGCAATGACTCAAATAGTTGATCCATAAGTGCTTTGTGGAAAAGAACACACACATGCAGTGACTCTAGTGGTTGATCCATATGTGGTTTGTGGAAAGAACACACATGCAATGACTCTAGTGGTTGATCCATGTGTGGTTTGTGGAAATAACACACATGCAATGACTATAATGGATCCATAAGTGGTTTATGGAAAAGAACCCACATGCAATGACCACTGGTTGATCCATTTGTTGGTTTTAGTATAAGAACACACAAGCAATGACTCTATTGGTTGATCCATGTGTGGTTTGTGGAAAGAACACACATGCAATGACAGTGGTGGATCCATGTGTGGTTTGTGGATAGAACACACATGCAATGACCACTGGTGGATCCATGTGTGGTTTGTGGAAAAGAACACACATGCAATGACCACCGGTTGATCCATGTGTGGTTTGTGGAAAGAACACACATGCAATGACTCTAGTGTTGGTTTTAGTATAAGAACACACATGCAATGACTCTAGTGGTGGATCCATGTGTGGTTTGTGGAAAAGAACACACACATGCAATGACTCTAGTGGTCGATCCATGTGTGGTTTGTGGAAATAACACACATGCAATGACTCTAGTGGTTGATCCATGTGTGTTTTGGGGAAATAACACACATGCAATGACTGTAATAAATCCATAAGTGGTTTATGGAAAAAAACACATGCAATGACCAGTGGTTGATCCATGTGTGGTTTGTGGAAAGAACACACATGCAATGACGTTAGTGGTTGATGCATGTGTGGTTTGTGGAAAGAACACACGTGCAATGATAGTGGTGGATCCATGTGTTGTTTGGGGATAGAACACACATGCAATCACTCTAGTGCTAGTTTTAGTACAAGAACACACATGCAATGACTCTAGTGGTTGATCCATGTGTGGTTTATGGAAAGAACACACGTGCAATGACAGTGGTGGATCCATGTGTGGTTTGTGGATAGAACACACATGCAATGACTCTAGTGGTTGATCCATAAGTGGTTTGTGGAAAAGAACAAACACATGAAGTGACTCTAGTGGTTGATCCATATGTGCTATGTGGAAAGAACACACATGCAATGACTCTAGTGGTTGATCCATGTGTGGTTTGTGGAAATAACACACATGCAATGACTATAATGGATCCATAAGTGGTTTATGGAAAAGAACCCACATGCAATGACCACTGACTGATCCATTTGTTGGTTTTAGTATAAGAACACACATGCAATGAGTCTAGTGGTTGATCCATGTGTGGTTTGTGTAAAGAACACACATGCAATGACAGTGGTGGATCCATGTGTGGTTTGTGGATAGAACACACATGCAATGACCACTGGTGGATCCATGTGTGGTTTGTGGAAAAAAACACACATGCAATGACCACTGGTTGATCCATGTGTGGTTTGTGTAAAGAACACACATGCAATGACTCTAGTGTTGGTTTTAGTAGAAGAACACACATGCAATGACTCTAGTGGTGGATCCATGTGTGGTTTGTGGAAAAGAACACATGCATGCAATGACTTTAGTGGTCGATCCAATGTGTGGTTTGTGGAAATAAAACACATGCAATGACTATAGTGGTTGATCCATGTGTGGTTTGTGGAAATAACACACATGCAATGACTGTTTTGGATCCATTAGTGTTTTATGGAAAAGAACCCAGATGCAATGACCAGTGGTTGATCCATGTGTGGTTTGTGGAAAGAACACACATGCAATGACTCTAGTGGTTGATCCATGTGTGGTTTGTGGAAAGAACACACGTGCAATGACAGTGGTGGATCCATGTGTGGTTTGTGGAAAGAACACACATGCAATGAATCTAGTGCTAGTTTTTGTACAAGAACACACATGCAATGACTCTAGTGTTGGTTTGTGGAAATAACACACATGCAATGACTCAAATAGTTGGTCCATAAGTGCTTTGTGGAAAAGAACACACACATGCAGTGACTCTAGTGGTTGATCCATATGTGGTTTGTGGAAAGAACACACATGCAATGACTCTAGTGGTTGATCCATGTGTGGTTTGTGGAAATAAAACACATCAAATGACTATAATGGATCCATAAGTGGTTTATGGAAAAGAACCCACATGCAATGACCACTGGTTGATCCATTTGTTGGTTTTAGTATAAGAACACACATGCAATGACTCTAGTGGTTGATCCATGTGTGGTTTGTGGAAAGAACACACATGCAATGACAGTGGTGGATCCATGTGTGGTTTGTGGATAGAACACACATGCAATGACCACTGGTGGATCCATGTGTGGTTTGTGGAAAATAACACACATGCAATGACCACTGGTTGATCTATGTGTGGTTTGTGGAAAGAACACACATGCAATGACTCTAGTGTTGGTTTTAGTATAAGAACACACATGCAATGACTCTAGTGGTGGATCCATGTGTGGTTTATGGAAAAGAACACACACATGCAATGACTCTAGTGGTTGATCCATGTGTGGTTTGTGGAAATAACACACATGCAATGACTCTAGTGGTTGATCCATGTGTGTTTTGGGGAAATAACACACATGCAATGACTGTAATGAATCCATAAGTGGTTTATGGAAAAAAAACACATGCAATGACCAGTGGTTGATCCATGTGTGGTTTGTGGAAAGAACACACATGCAATGACGTTAGTGGTTGATGCATGTGTGGTTTGTGGAAAGAACACACGTGCAATGACAGTGGTGGATCCATGTGTTGTTTGGGGATAGAACACACATGCAATCACTCTAGTGCTAGTTTTAGTACAAGAACACACATGCAATGAATCTAGTGTTAGTTTTTGGAAAGAACACACATGCAATGACTCTAGTGGTTGATCCATAAGTGGTTTGTGGAAAAGAACACACACATGCAGTGACTCTAGTGGTTGATCCATATGTGGTTTGTGGAAAGAACACACATGCAATGACTCTAGTGGTTGATCCATGTGTGGTTTGTGGAAATAACACACATGCAATGACTATAATGGATCCATAAGTGGTTTATGGAAAAGAACCCACATGCAATGACCACTGGTTGATCCATTTGTTGGTTTTAGTATAAGAACACACATGCAATGACTCTAGTGGTTGATCCATGTGTGGTTTGTGGAAAGAACACACATGCAATGACAGTGGTCGATCCATTTGTGGTTTGTGGAGAGAACACACATGCAATGACCATTGGTGGATCCTGTTGGGTCCTCAGCATAGAAAACAAAAAATTTCCTACGGTGTGAACTACACGCCAAGATCTATCTACTAGGTATAAAGCAAACAGGTGGACATACATCCATAGAGAACTTACCGTCGAAGACAACGAGCTTTGTTAACGAGTAGGAACTCGTGGTTGATGTAGTCGTACACTTGCCGATCTCAAGATCGTGAGGAAGTTCGAGCGCCGCAACTCAGCAGCGCATCCGCACTCGCACACACGTTCAAGCCACCGGACAACCTCCACCTCCTTGCTCCAGCGATCTAGCGGAAGCAACAACTCCTTCCAGACGAAATGCCACCGGGAACATGTATCTCGCTAATCCGAGACCATGGGGGAATAATTCTAGAGGGGGAGAGAGATCCTTCACAAGGAGGTGTGAGGATGAAGGAGGGAATGGGTGGCCTTTTATAGGAGGATGGGGGGGTGCCCCCTCTCTCCATGGCCGACGCATGGGGGGGGTGACCCCTCACCTCCCCCATTCATGTGGTGGTAACTCCTCCTCATTAAAATGCCTCTTCACATTCCCTTTTAAAGTCTCCACTTTAAATGCATTAAGTTTCTCCAAATTTAATGCTCTCTCATTTAATGAAACTCTTTTATTAAATTTATTCAGAATTTTGTTAATTACTTTAATTAACAAACATTCACATATAGCCCCTTGCAATATTTCAATATCACATGCAGAACCACCTTCTGCAATTTCACCCGAAACAATTTCTGGTTTCTATTGAAACAATTCCTGCGCTTTGCAATTCTTTCGTCTGAAACATATGTGCTCCAAAATGTTGTCTGGTAACTCTTAAGTGTGCCACCCTACGGTTCGCGAATAATGCAGACATGACCGAGACCCTTCTCCGATCAATAATCAGCAGCGGGACCTGGAGATCCGTACTGACTCCTACACATTCAACGATGACTCCTGTGATCGTGAGAACCTTTAACGCTTGTAACTAAATCCCTTTGTATCTTGATATATTACATGTCCGAGATTCGATCATCGGTATCTCCATACCTAGTTTGATCTCGTTACCGACATGCACTCTTTTCTCGTTCCCGCGATATAACATTCTAGTGATCACATCACTTGCTTGCAAGCTATCCTAATGTGATATCACCGAGAGGGCCTAGAGTATATCTATCCGTCATCTGGATTGACAAATTCCACTCTTGATCCATGAGCCTCAACATAACACCTTCGAAGCACTGAACCCATCTTTATAGTCACCCTGTTACGGTGTGACGTTTGATGTTATCAAGATACTCTTCCGGTGTTAGCAATTAACATGATCTCATGGTCTAAGGATAAAGATTACTTCATATGATGTTATAGAAATATAAACACAATGACTTGATCGTAATGCTATACTTCGGATGAATGTTCATCACATCATTCCACCAATGGTGTGACCTTGTTATTAACAACATCCAATGTCCATGATCAGGAAACCTTGATCATCCTGTTAATCAACAAGCTAGTCTATAAGAGAGGCATGACTAGGAACCCTTTTTGTTTATTAAACACACATGTATTGATGTTTCCTATCAATAAAATTATATCATGCAAAATAAACATCTATCATATACAAGGAATAAATAATAACAACTTTATTATTGCCTCTCAGGGCATATTTCCTTCAGTCTCCCACTTGCACTAGAGACAATAATCTAGTTCACATAGTTATAAATCTAACACCCATGGAGTTCTGGTGTTGGTCATGTTTTGCCCTAGGGAGTACTTTAGTCAATGGATCTGCTACATTCAGGTCCGTGTGCACTTTACAAATCTTTATATCTCCATCCTTGACATGCTCGCGGATGGAGTGAAACCGACGCTTAATATGCTTGGAATCTTGTGAGACCTTGGTTCCTTTGCGTTGGCTATGGCTCCATTGTTGTCACAATAGATCACCATCGGGTCCAACGCACTGGGAACCACACCCAGTTCCGTAATGAACTCTTTCATCCAAACCGCTTCCTGCGCTGCTTCTGAAGCAGCAACATATTCTGCCTCCGTTGTTGATCCAACCACCACAGGTTGTTTGGAGCTCCTCCAACTAACTGCTGCTCCGTTCAAGAGAAATACGTATCCAGATTGAGACTTAGAGTCATCCGGATCAGTGTCAAAGCTAGCATCGACATAACACTTAGCGACTAGCTCTTCTTCACCTCCGTATATAAGAAACATATCCTTAGTTCTTCTCAAGTACTTAAGGATATTCTTGACCGCTATCCAGTGTTCCAAACCTGGATCAGATTGGTACCTACTAGTCAAACTAATAGCATGTGCCACATCCGGTCTTGTACATAGCATGGCATACATTATAGAGCCTATGGCTGAGGCATAGGGGATCCTATCCATTATCTCTCTTTCTTCCGCCGTAGCCGGACTTTGAGTCTTACTCAATGTCTTGCCTTGCAACATAGGTAAGAACCCCTTCTTACTTCCGTCCATATTAAAATTCTTTAATATCTTATCAAGGTATGTACTCTACGATAGCCCAATTAGGCGTCTTGATCTATCTCTATAGATTTTAATGCCTAATATATATGAAGCTTCACCAAGGTCCTTCATCGAAAATTTGCTGTTTAGATAACTTTTAACACTATTTAAAAGATCTAAATCATTTCCAATCAATAATATGTCATCCACATATAATATCAGAAATGCCACATTGCTCCCACTCACTTTCTTGTAAATACAAGCCTCTCCATAAGTTTGGACAAATCCAAACTCTTTGATCACCTCATTAAAGCGGATATTCCAACTTCGTGATGCTTGCTTTAGTCCATAGATGGATCGCTGAAGTTTGCACACCTTATTAGCATCCTTAGGATCGACAAAACCCTTAGGTTGTATCATATACAACTCTTCTTCAATCTTACCATTGAGGAACGCAGTTTTGGCATCCATCTGCCATATTTCATAATCGAAATATGCAGCAATTGCTAACATAATCCTAACCGACTTAAGCATCGCTACGGGAGAGAATGTCTCATCGTAGTCAACTCCTTGAATTTGTCGAAACCCCTTTGCGACAAGTCAAGCCTTATAGATGGTCACATTACCATCAGCATCAGTTTTCCTTTTGAAAATCCATTTATTCTCAATGGCCTTTCGGTCGTGAGGTAAGTCCACCAAGTTCCAAACTTGGTTCTCGTACATGGATTCCATCTCGGATTTCATGGCTTCTAGCCATTTGTTGGAATCCGGGCTCATCATCGCTTCTTCATATGTCGCAGGGTCATCCATTTCATCAATCATGAAATTCATAACAGGATTGCCGTATAGTTCAGGAGCTGCACGTGTCCTGCTTGACCTGCGAGGTTCGGTAGTGTCCTCTTTCGGAGTTTCATGATCAATATCATTAGCTCTCTCTTCATTAGGTGAAGTCAACTCCGAAACAACTTCTGGAGCTGCGCTACTTGCCATTTCATGAAGAGAAGGTTCAATAACCTCTTCGAGTTCTACCTTCCGACTACTCACACCTTTCGCGAGAAACTCCTTCTCAAGAAAGGATCCATTCTTGGCAAAAAAAACCTTGCCCTAGGATCTATGATAGAAGGTATACCCAATCGTTTCCTTAGGGTATCCTATGAAGACGCATTTTTCCGCTTTGGGTTAGAGTTTATCCGGTTGAAGTTTCTTCACATAAACATCGCATCCCCAAACCTTAAGAAATGACAGCTTAGGTTTGTTTCCAAACCATAATGCATACGGTGTCGTTTCAACGGATTAGATGGTCCCCGATTTAAAGTGAATGCAGCTGTTTCCAGTGCATAACCCCAAAATGACAGTGGCAAGTCAGTCAGAGACATCATAGATCGAACCATATCCAATAAAGTACGATTACGATGTTTTGACACACCATTACGTTGTGGTGTTCCGGCAGGCGTGAGTTGTGAAACCATTCCACAGTCTTACATATGTGTGCTAAACTCGTAACTAAGATACTCTCCTCCACGGTCGGATCGTAGAAATTTGATCTTTCTGTTATGATGATTTTCCACTTCATTCTAAAATTCTTTGAACTTTTCAAAAGTTTCAGACTTGTGTTTCATCAAATAGATATACCCGTATCTACTCAAATCATCCATGAAAGTAACAAAATAACGATATCCACCTCGCGCCGACACACTCATTGGTCCACACACATCAGTATGTATGATTTCCAATAGATCTGTCGCCCGTTCCATTGAACCGGAAAACGGCGTTCTAGTCATCTTGCCCATAAGGCATGGCTCACATGTATCAAATGATTCAAAATCAAGTGATTCCAAAAGTCCATCAGAATGGAGTTTCTTCATGTGTTTAACGCCAATATGACCTAGACGGCAGTGCCACATATATGTAGATGTATCATTATCAAGTTTAATCCTTTTAGCATCAACATTATGAATATGCGTAATACTACTATCGAGATCCAACAGAAATAAACCATTCAACATAGGTGCATGACCATAAAAGATATTATTCATATAAATCTAACAACCATTGTTTTCAGACTTAAATGAATAACCACTTTGCATCAAACACGATCCGGATACAATGTTCATGCTCAGTGCAGGCACCAAATAACAATTATTTAGGTTTATAACTAATCCCGATGGCATATGGAGAGGCAGCGTTCCGACGGCGATCACATCAACTCTTGATCCATTGCTGACCCGCATCGTGACCTCATCCCTTGCTAGTTGTCGCTTGTTCCGCAACCCCTGAACCGAGTTACATATATTAGCAACCGATCCCGTATCAAATACCCAGGTGCTACTGCGAGTACTAGTCAAGTACACATCAATAACATGTATATCACATATACCTTTGTTTGCCTTGCCGAACTTCTTGTCCGCCAAATACTTGGGGCAGTTGCGCTTCCAATGGCCAGTCCCCTTGTAATAGTTGCACTCGAGTGTCAAACTTAGGGCCAGCTCAGGGTTTCTTTTTAGGCGTGGCAACAGACTTGCCACCCTTCTTTCCCTTGTGCTTGCCTTTCTTGTCCTTCTTGAAACCAGTGGTCCTATTGATCATCAACACTTGATGTTCTTTCCTAATCTCCACTTATGCAGTCTTAAGCATTGACAGAAGCTCGGGAAGAGACTTCTTCATGCCCTGCATATTATAGTTCATCACGAAGCTCTTGTAGCTAGGTGGCAGAGATTGGAGAACACGATGTATGCCTAAGTCAATGGGAATCGTTATTCCCAAGGACACAAGCTTATCGGCGTACCCAGACATTTTGAGTACGTGCTCACTAACGGAGCCGTTTTCCTCCATCATGCAGCTAAAGAACTTTTCTGTAGCATTATAACTCTCTACGGCAGCATGGGTATCGAAAATCATTTTCAATTCTCCCATGGTATCAAAGGCATTGCCATTTTCAAAACGCTTTCGAAGTTCTGGCTCTAGCCATACAGTATGCCGCAATGAACTAAGTTGTGGTCCTCCTGACGAGTTATATAGACGTTCTTTTCCTCGTCAGGGGCATCAGGAGCTGGTGGGGGGCCTAGCGGCGCATATAGCACATATTGCTTTTGTGCAGCAGTGAGGAGAATCCTCAAATTCATAGCCCAGTTGGTGAAGTTGCTACCATTCGCAGCAAGTTTCTCTTTCTGCATGAACACATTGAAATTAAAAGCAGGTGGTGCCATCTACAGCAGAATTTTTAAAGTATATTTACACTAAGTTTATGATAGATTGAGTTCAACTAATCCAAATTACTAATGAACTCCCACTCAAAATCGACATCCCTCGTGTCCTTTTGGTGATTACATGAAGCAAATCCACCACACCAAGTCCGATCATCACGTGAGTCGGTGTAGCTTCAAAGGCGAGCATCTATATGGGCATCATATCAACTATATGACTCATGCTTAACCTTTCGGTCCATGTTCCGAGGCCATGTCTGTACATGCTAGGCTCGTCAAGTAAGAACCTTAGTATTTGCGTGTGTAAAACTATCTTACACCCGTTGTATGAAAGCGTAGAGTTGAAAACACCGGATCATCACGTGATGCCTCAAAACACGATCCACAAACGGTGCATACTTAAGGAAGAACACATTTTATCTTGATATATAAATGAGGGATCATCTTATAATGCTACCAAACACGCCAAACTAGCAGTATAAGATGCTAACATCTAATGTGTGAAGTGAGATGATATGGTCCATGCATTCGATCTCTATCATTTGCATCGTGGTATGATCTTTATCATTCCTTTGTGTGTAAGGCCAAGGTCTATGGAACTTACACGTTAAGTGAGTTATAAGAGTATCTATTATACATCTACTTACAACAATACCATATCAAAACACTAGCCCAGCAACGATCTAAACTAGACGCCTCTAATTTATCAATTGCAAGTTTTACGTGGCTTAGGGCTTTCAGAGATAGAACCTGTCTAACCTACGAACATAAACCACAACGAGGATAACCAAGTTATTAGCAACTCGTTGTAAATCATATATTGACTATAGTAGGAGAGAGAAACACCCACCAGCCACTTATGCAAAACAAGTTGCATGTCAGTCGTGGAACCGGTCTCATGTACGATGACATGTAAGGTTGGTCCGGGACGCTTCATCCCACTATGCCACCAATATCCAAAGTACATAGAAGATGTAATAACATGATCATCATCGCCCACATATAAACATATGTGTACTACCCGTGCAAAGCACCTACGCATAGATCAGGCTCCGATACCACTGTTGGGTCCGCAGCATAGAAAACAAAAATTTTCCTACGGTGTGAACTACATGCCAAGATCTATCTACTAGGTACAAAGCAAACGGGTCGATATACATCCATAGAGAACTTACCCTCGAAGACAACGAGATTTGTTAACGAGTAGGAACTCGTGGTTGATGTAGTCATACACTTGCCGATCTCAAGATCGTGAGGAAGTCCGAGCGCCGTAACTCAGCAGCGCATCCGCCCTCGCACACACATTCAAGCCACCGGACAACCTCCACCTCCTCGCTCCAGCGATCTAGCGGAAGCAGCAACTCCTTCCAGACGAAATGCCACCGGGAACTTGTATCTCGCTAATCCGAGACCATGGGGGAATAATTCTAGAGGGGGAGAGAGATCCTTCACAAGGAGGTGTGAGTATGAAGGAGGGAATTGGTGTCCTTTTATAGGAGGAGGGGGGTGCCCCCTCTATCCATGGCCGGCGCATGGGGGGGTGACCCCTCACCTCCCCCATTCATGTGGTGGTAACTCCTCCACATTAAAATGCCTCTTCACATTCCCTTTTAAAGTCTCCACTTTAAATGCATTAAGTTTCTCCAAATTTAATGCTCTCTCATTTAATGAAACTCTTTTATTAAATTTATTCAGAATTTTGTTAATTACTTTAATTAACAAACATTCACATACAACCCCTTGCAATATTTCAATATCACATGCAGAACCACCTTCTGCAATTTCACCCGAAACAATTTCCGGTTTCTATTGAAACAATTCCTGCGCTTTGCAATTCTTTCGTCTGAAACATATGTGCTCCAAAATAGTGTCCGGTAACTCTTAAGTGTGCCACCCTACGGTTCGCGAATAATGCAGACATGATTGAGACCCTTCTCCGATCAATAATCAGCAGCGGGACCTGGAGATTCGTACTGACTCCTACACATTCAACGATGACTCCTGTGATCATGAGAACCTTTAACGCTTGTAACTAAATCCCTTTGTCTCTCAATATATTACATGTCCGAGATACGATCATCGGTATCTCCATACCTAGTTTGATCTCGTTACCGACATGCACTCTTTTCTCGTTCCCGTGATATAACATTCTAGTGATCGCATCACTTGCTTGAAAGCTATCCTAATGTGATATCACCGAGAGGGCCCAGAGTATATCTATCCGTCATCTGGATTGACAAATTCCACTCTTGATCCATGAGCCTCAACATAACACCTTCGTAGCACTGAACCCATCTTTATAGTCACCCTGTTACGGTGTAACATTTGATGTTATCAAGATACTCTTCTGGTGTTAGCAATTAACATGATCTCATGGTCTAAGGATAAAGATTACTTCGTATGATGTTATAGCAATATAAACACAATGACTTGATCGTAATGCTATACTTCGGATGAATGTTCATCACATCATTCCACCAATGGTGTGACCTTGTTATTAACAACATCCAATGTCCATGATCAGGAAACCTTGATCATCCTGTTAATCAACAAGCTAGTCTATAAGAGAGGCATGACTAGGAACCCTTTTTGTTTATTAAACACACATGTATTGATGTTTCCTATCAATACAATTATAGCATGCAAAATAAACATCTATCATATACAAGGAATACATAATAACAACTTTATTATTGTCTCTCAGGGCATATTTCCTTTAGATCCATGTGTGGTTTGTGGAAAAGAACACACATGCAATGACCACTGGTTGATCCATGTGTGGTTTGTGGAAAGAACACACATGCAATGACTCTAGTGTTGGTTTTAGTATAAGAACACACATGCAATGACTCTAGTGGTGGATCCATGTGTGGTTTGTGGAAAAGAACACACACATGCAATGACTCTAGTGGTCGATCCATGTGTGGTTTGTGGAAATAACACACATGCAATGACTCTAGTGGATGATCCATGTGTGGATTGTGGAAATAACACACATGCAATGACTGTAATGGATCCATAAGTGGTTTATGGAAAAGAACCCACATGCAATGACCAGTGGTTGATCCATGTGTGGTTTGTGGAAGGAACACACATGCAATGACTCTAGTGGTTGATCCATGTGTGGTTTCTGGAAAGAACACACGTGCAATGACACTGGTGGACCCATGTGTGGTTTGTGGAAAGAACACACATGCAATGACTCTAGTGCTAGTTTTAGTACAAGAATACACATGCAATGACTCTAGTGTTGGTTTGTGGAAAGAACACACATGCAATGACTCTAGTGGTTGATCCATAAGTGGTTTGTGGAAAAGAACACACACATGCAGTGACTCGAGTGGTTGATCCATATGTGGTTTGTGGAAAGAACACACATGCAATGACTCTTGTGGTGATCCGTGTGTGGTTTGTGGAAATAACACACAGGCAATGACTATAATGGATCCATAAGTGGTTTATGGAAAAGAACCCACATGCAATGACCACTGGTTGATCCATTTGTTGGTTTTAGTATAAGAACACACATGCAATGAGTCTAGTGGTTGATCCATGTGTGGTTTGTGGAAAGGACACACATGCAATGACAGTGGTGGATCCATGTGTGGTTTGTGGATAGAACACACATGCAATGACCACCAGTTGATCCACGTGTGGTTTGTGGAAAGAACACACATGCAATGACTCTAGTGGTTGATCCATAAGTGGTTAGTGGAAAAGAACAGAGACATGCAGTGACTCTAGTGGTTGATCCATATGTGGTTTGTGGAAAGAACACACATGCAATGACTCTAGTGGTTGATCCATGTGTGGTTTGTGGAAATAACACACATGCAATGACTATAATGGATCCATAAGTGGTTTATGGAAAAGAACCCACATGCAATGACCACTGGTTGATCCATTTGTTGGTTTTAGTATAAGAACACACATGCAATGAGTCTAGTGGTTGATCCATGTGTGGTTTGTGGAAAGAACACACATGCAATGACAGTGGTGGATCCATGTGTGGGTTGTGGATAGAACACACATGCAATGACCACTGTTGGATCCATGTGTGGTTTGTGGAAAAGAACACACATGCAATTACCACTAGTTGATCCATGTGTGGTTTGTGGAAAGAACACACATGCAATGACTCTAGTGTTGGGTTTAGTATAAGAACACACATGCACTGACTTTAGTGGTGGATCCATGTGTGGTTTGTGGAAAAGAACACACAGATGCAAGGACTCTAGTGGTCGATCCATGTGTGGTTTGTGGAAATAACACACATGCAATGACTCTAGTGGTTGATCCATGTGTGGTTTGTGGAAATAACACACATGCAATGACTATAATGGATCCAGAAGTGGTTTATGGAAAAAAACACATGCAATGACCAGTGGTTAATCCATGTGTGGTTTGTGGAAAGAACACACATGCAATGACTCTAGTGGTTGATCCATGTGTGGTTTGTGGAAAGAACACACGTGCAATGACAATTGTGGATCCATGTGTGGTTTGTGGATAGAACACACATGCAATGACTCTAGTGCTAGTTTTAGTACAAGAACACACATGCAATGACTCTAGTGTTGGTTTGTGGAAAGAACACACATGCAATGACTCTAGTGGTTGATCCATAAGTGGTTTGTCGAAAAGAACACAAACATGCAGTGACTCTAGTGGTTGATCCATATGTGGTTTGTGGAAAGAATACACATGCGATGACTCTAGTGGTTGATCCATGTGTGGTTTGTGGAAATAACACACATGCAATGACTATAATGGATCCATAAGTGGTTTATGGAAAAGAACCCACATGCAATGACCACTGGTTGATCCGTTTGTTGGTTTTAGTATAAGAATACACATGCAATGAGTCTAGTGGTTGATCCATGTGTGGTTTGTGGAAAGAACACACATGCAATGACAGTGGTGGATCCATGTGTGGGTTGTGGATAGAACACACATGCAATGACCACTGGTGGATCCATGTGTGGTTTGTGGAAAAGAACACACATGCAATTACCACTAGTTGATCCATGTGTGGTTTGTGGAAAGAACACACATGCAATGACTCTAGTGTTGGGTTTAGTATAAGAACACACATGCAATGACTCTATTGGTGGATCCATGTGTGGTTTGTGGAAAAGAACACACAGATGCAAGGACTCTAGTGGTCGATCCATGTGTCGTTTGTGGAAATAACACACATGCAATGACTCTAGTGGTTGATCCATGTGTGGTTTGTGGAAATAACACACATGCAATGACTATAATGGATCCAGAAGTGGTTTATGGAAAAAAACCACATGGAATGACCAGTGGTTGATCCATGTGTGGTTTGTGGAAAGAACACACATGCAATGACTCTAGTGCTTGATCCATGTGTGGTTTGTGGAAAGAACACACGTGCAATGACACTGGTGGATCCATGTGTGGTTTGTGGATAGAACACACATGCAATGACTCTAGTGCTAGTTTTAGTACAAGAACAGACATGCAATGACTCTAGTGTTGGTTTGTGGAAAGAACACACATGCAGTGACTCTAGTGGTTGATCCATAAGTGGTTTGTGGAAAAGAACACACACATGCAGTGACTCTAGTGGTTGATCCATATGTGGTTAGTGGAAAGAACCGACATGCAATGACTCTAGTGGTTGATTCATGTGTGGTTTGTGGAAATAACACACATGCAATGACTGTAATGGATCCATGAGTGGTTTACGGAAAAGAACCCACATGCAATGACCACTGGTTGATCCATTTGTTGGTTTTAGTATAAGAACACACATGCAATGAGTCTAGTGGTTGATCCATGTGTGGTTTGTGGAAAGAACACACATGCAATGAGAGTGGTGGATCCATGTGTGGGTTGTGGATAGAACACACGTGCAATGACCACTGGTGGATCCATGTGTGGTTTGTGGAAAAGAACGCACATGCAATGACCACTAGTTGATCCATGTGTGGTTTGTGGAAAGAACACACATGCAATGACTCTAGTGTTGGTTTTAGTATAAGAACACACATGCAATGACTCTAGTGGTGGATCCATGTGTGTTTTGTGGAAAAGAACACACAGATGCAAGGACTCTAGTGGTTGATCCATGTGTGGTTTGTGGAAATAACACACATGCAATGAATCTAGTGGTTGATCCATGTGTGGTTTGTGGAAATAACACACATGCAATGACTCTAGTGTTGGTTTTGGTATAAGAACACACATGCAATGACTCTAGCGGTGGATCTATGTGTGGTTTGTGGAAAAGAACACACACATGCAATGACTCTAGTGGTCGATCCATGTGTGGTTTGTGGAAATAACACACATGCAATGACTCTAGTGGTTGATCCATGTGTGGTTTGTGGAAATAACACACATGCAATGACTATAATGGATCCATAAGTGGTTTATGGAAAAGAACCGACATGCAATGACCAGTGGTTGATCCATGTGTGGTTTGTGGAAAGAACACACATGCAATGACTCTAGTGCTTGATCCATGTGTGGTTTGTGGAAAGAACACACGTGCAATGACAATGGTGGATCCATGTGTGGTTTGTGGATAGAAGACACATGCAATGACTCTAGTGCTAGTTTTAGTACAAGAACACACATGCAATGACTCTAGTGTTGGTTTGTGGAAAGAACACACATGAATGACTCTAGTGGTTGATCCATAAGTGGTTTGTGGAAAAGAACACACACATGCAGTGACTCAAGTGGTTGATCCATATGTGGTAAGTGGAAAGAACCGACATGCAATGACTCTAGTGGTTGATCCATGTGTGGTTTGTGGAAATAACACACATGCAATGACTGTAATGGATCCATAAGTGGTTTATGGAAAAGAACCCACATGCAATGACCACAGGTTGATCCATTTGTTGGTTTTAGTATAAGAACACACATGCAATGACTCTAGTGGTTGATCCATGTGTGGTTTAAGGAAAGAACACACATGCAATGATAGTGGTGGATCCATGTGTGGTTTATGGATAGAACACACATGCAATGAACACTGGTGGATCCATGTGTGGTTTGTGGAAAAGAACACACATGCAATGACCACTGGTTGATCCATGTGTGGTTTGTGTAAGGTACACACATGCAATGACTCTAGTGTTGGTTTTAGTATAAGAACACACATTCAATGGCTCTAGTGGTGGATCCATGTGTGGTTTGCGGAAAAGAACACACGCATGCAATGACTCTAGTGGTCGATCCATGCGTGGTTTGTGGAAATAACACACATGCAATGACTGTAGTGGTTGATCCATGTGTGGTTTGTGGAAATAACACACATGCAATGACTGTAATGGATCCATAAGTGGTTTATGGAAAAGAACCCAGATGCAATGACCAGTGGTTGATCCATGTGTGGTTTGTGAAAAGAACACACATGCAATGACTCTAGTGGTTGATCCATGGGTGGTTTGTGGAAAGAACACACGTGCAATGACAGTGGTGGATCCATGTGTGGTTTGTGGATAGAACACACATGCAATGACTCTAGTGCTAGTTTTAGTGCAAGAACACACATGCAATGACTCTAGTGTTGGTTTGTGGAAATAACACACATGCAATGACTATAATTGATCCAGAAGTTGTTTATGGAAAAAAAACCACATGCAATGACCAGTGGTTGATCCATGTGTGGTTTGTGGAAAGAACACACATGCAATGACTCTAGTGCTTGATCCATGTGTGGTTTGTGGAAAGAACACACGTGCAATGACAGTGGTGGATCCATGTGTGGTTTGTGGATAGAACACAAATGCAATGACTTAGTGCTTGTTTTAGTACAAGAACACACATGCAATGACTCTAGTGTTGATTTGTGGAAAGAACACACATGCAATGACTCTAGTGGTTGATCCATAAGTGGTTTGTGGAAAAGAACACACACACATGCAGTGACTCTAGTGGTTGATCCATGTGTGGTTAGTGGAAAGAACGGACATGCAATGACTCTAGTGGTTGATCCATGTGTGGTTTGTGGAAATAACCCACACAATGACTGTAATGTATCCATAAGTGGTTTATGGAAAAGAACCCACATGCAATGACCACTGGTTGATCCATTTGTTGGTTTTAGTATAAGAACACACATGCAATGACTCTAGTGGTTGATCCATGTGTGGTTTAAGGAAAGAACACACATGCAATGACAGTGGTGGATCCATGTGTGGTTTGTGGATAGAACACACATCCAATGACCACTGGTTGATCTATGTGTGGTTTGTGTAAGGAACACACATGCAATGACTCTAGTGTTGGTTTTAGTATAAGAACACACATGCAATGACTCTAGTGGTGGATCCATGTGTTGTTTTTGGAAAAGAACACACGCATGCAATGACTCTAGGGGTTGATCCATGTGTGGTTTGTGGAAATAACACACATGCAATGACTGTAGTGGTTGATCCATGTGTGGTTTGTGGAAATAACACACATGCAATGACTGTAATGGATCCATAAGTGGTTTATGGAAAAGAACCCAGATGCAATGACCAGTGGGTGATCCATGTGTGGTTTGTGAAAAGAACACACATGCAATGACTAGTGGTTGATCCATGTGTGGTTATTGGAAAGAACACACGTGCAATAACAGTGATGCATCCATGTGTGGTTTGTGGATAGAACACACATGCAATGACTCTAGTGCTAGTTTTAGTACAAGAACACACATGCAATGACTCTAGTGTTGGTTTGTGCAAAGAACACCCATGCAATGACTCTAGTGGTTGATCCATAAGTGGTATGTGGAAAAGAACACACACATGCAGTGACTCTAGTGGTTGATCCATATGTGCTTTGTGGAAAGAACACACATGCAATGACTCTAGTGGTTGATCCATGTGTGGTTTGTGGAAATAACACACATGCAATGACTGTAATGGATCCATAAGTGGTTTATGGAAAAGAACCCACATGTAATGACCACTGGTTGATCCACTTGTTGGTTTTAGTATAAGAACACACATGCAATGACTCTAGTGGTTGATCCATGTGTGGTTTGTGGAAACAACACACATGCAATGACAGTGGTGGATCCATGTGTGGTTTGTGGATAGAACACACATGCAATGACCACTGGTGGATCCATGTGTGGTTTGTGGAAAAGAACACACAGGCAATGACCACTGGTTGATCCATGTGTGGTTTGTGGAAAGAACACACATGCAATGACTCTAGTGTTGGTTTTAGTATAAGAACACACATGCAATGACTCTAGTGGTGCATCCATGTGTGGCTTGTCGAAAAGAACACACACATGCAATGACTCTAGTGGTCGATCCATGTGTGGTTTGTGTAAAAAACACACATGCAATGACTCTAGTGGTTGATCCATGTGTGTTTTGTGGAAATAACACACATGAAATGACTGTAATGGATCCATATGTGGTTTATGGAAAAAAAACCACATGCAATGACCAGTGGTTGATCCATGTGTGGTTTGTGGAAAGAACACACATGCAATGACTCTAGTGGTTGATCCATGTGTGGTTTGTGGAAAGCACACACGTGCAATGATAGTGGTGGATCCATGTGTGGTTTGGGGATAGAACACACATGAAATCACTCTAGTGCTAGTTTTTGTACAAGAACACACATGCAATGACTCTAGTGTTGGTTTGTGGAAAGAACACACATGCAATGACCAGTGGTTGATCCATGTGTGGTTTGTGTAAAAGAACACACACATGAAGTGACTCTAGTGGTTGATCCATATGTGGTTTGTGGAAAGAACACACATGTAATGACTCTAGTCGTTGATCCATGTGTGGTTTGTGGAAATAACACACATGCAATGACTGTAACGGATCCATAAGTGGTTTATGGAAAAGAACCCACATGCAATGACCACTGGTTGATCCATTTGTTAGTTTTAGTATAAGAACACACATGCAATAACTCTAGTGGTTGATCCATGTGTGGTTTATGGAAAGAACACACATGCAATAACAGTGGTGGATCGATGTGTGGTTTGTGGATAGAACAGACATGCAATGACTACTGGTGGATCCATGTGTGGTTTGTGGAAAGAATAGACATGGAATGACTCTAGTGCTAGTTTTAGTACAAGAACACACATGCAATGACTCTAGTGTTGGTTTGAGGAAAGAACACACATGCAATGACTCTAGTGGTTGATCCATAAGTGGTTTGTGGAAAAGAACACAAACATGCAGTGACTCTAGTGGTTGATCCATATGTGGTTTGTGGAAAGAACACACATGCAATGACTCTAGTGGTTGATCCATGTGTTGTTTGTAACACACATGCAATGACTATAATGGATCCATAAGTGGTTTATGGAAAAGAGCCCACATGCAATGACCACTGGTTGATCCATTTGTTGCTTTTAGTATAAGAACACACATGCAATGAGTCTAGTGGTTGATCCATGTGTGGTTTGTGGAAAGAACACACATGCAATGACAGAGGTGGATCCATGTGTGGGTTGTGGATAGAACACACTTGCAATGACCACTGGTGGATTCATGTATGGTTTGTGGAAAAGAACACACATGCAATGACCACTAGTTGATCCATGTGTGGTTTGTGGAAAGAACACACATGCAATGACTCTAGTGTTGGTTTTAGTATAAGAACACACATGCAATGACTCTAGTGGTGGATCCATGTGTGGTTTGTGGAAAATAACACACACATGCAAGGACTCTAGTGGTCGATCCATGTGGGGCTTTTTGGAAATAACACACATGCAATGACTTTAGTGGTGGATCCATGTGTGGTTTGTGGAAATAACACACATGCAATGACTATAATGGATCCAGAAGTGGTTTATGGAAAAAAACCACATGCAATGACCAGTGGTTGATCCATGTGTGGTTTGTGGAAAGAACACACATGCAATGACACTAGTGGTTGATCCATGTGTGGTTTGTGGAAAGAACACACGTGCAATGACAGTGGTGGATCCATGTGTGGTTTGTGGATAGAACACACATGCAATGACTCTAGTGCTAGTTTTAGTACAAGAACACACATGCAATGACTCTAGTGTTGGTTTGTGGAAAGAACACACATGCAATGACTCTAGTGGTTGATCCATAAGTGGTTTGTGGAAAGAACACACATGCAATGACTCTAGTGGTTGATCCATGTGTGGTTTGTAACACACATGCAATGACTATAATGGATCCATAAGTGGTTTATGGAAAAGAGCCCACATGCAATGACCACTAGTTGATCCATTTGTTGGTTTTAGTATAAGAACACACATGCAATGAGTCTAGTGGTTGATCCATGTGTGGTTTGTGGAAAGAACACACATGCAATGACAGTGGTGGATCCATGTGTGGGTTGTGGATAGAACACACATCTAATGACCACTGGTGGATCCATGTATGGTTTGTGGAAAAGAACACACATGCAATGACCACTAGTTGATCCATGTGTGGTTTGTGGAAAGAACACACATGCAATGACTCTAGTGTTGTTTTTAGTATAAGAACACACATGCAATGACTCTAGTGGTGGATCCATGTGTGGTTTGTGGAAAATAACACACACATGCAAGGACTCTAGTGGTCGATCCATGTGGGGCTTTTTGGAAATAACACACATGCAATGACTCTAGTGGTTGATCCATGTGTGGTTTGTGGAAATAACACACATGTAATGACTATAATGGATCCAGAAGTGGTTTATGGAAAAAAACCACATGCAATGACCAGTGGTTGATCCATGTGTGGTTTGTGGAAAGAACACACATGCAATGACTCTAGTGCTTGATCCATGTGTGGTTTGTGGAAAGAACACACGTGCAATGACAGTGGTGGATCCATGTGTGGTTTGTGGATAGAACACACATGCAATGACTCTAGTGCTAGTTTTAGTACAAGAACACACATGCAATGACTCTAGTGTTGGTTTGTGGAAAGAACACACATGCAATGACTCTAGTGGTTGATCCATAAGTGGTCTGTGGAAAAGAACACACACATGCAGTGACTCTAGTGGTTGATCCATATGTGGTTAGTGGAAAGAACACACATGCAATGACTCTAGTGGTTGATCCATGTGTGGTTTGTAGAAATAACACACATGCAATGACTATAAAGGATCCAGAAGTGGTTTATGGAAAAAAAACCACATGCAATGACCAGTGGTTGATCCATGTGTGGTTTGTGGAAAGAACACACATGCAATGACTCTAGTGCTTGATCCATGTGTGTTTTGTGGAAAGAACACACGTGCAATGTTAGTGGTGGATCCATGTGTGGTTTGTGGATAGAACACACATGCAATGACTCTAGTGCTAGTTTTAGTACAAGAACACACATGCAATGACTCTAGTGTTGATTTGTGGAAAGAACACACATGCAATGACTCTAGTGGTTGATCCATAAGTGGTTTGTGGAAAAGAACACACACATGCAGTGACTCTAGTGGTTGATCCATATGTGGTTAGTGGAAAGAACGGACATGCAATGACTCTAGTGGTTGATCCATGTGTGGTCTGTGGAAATAACACACATGCAATGACTGTAATGTATCCATAAGTGGTTTATGGAAAAGAACCCACATGCAATGACCACTGGTTGATCCATTTGTTGGTTTTAGTATAAGAACACACATGCAATGACTCTAGTGGTTGATCCATGTGTGGTTTAAGGAAAGAACACACATGCAATGACAGTGGTGGATCCATGTGTGGTTTGTGGATAGAACACACATCCAATGACCACTGGTTGATCTATGTGTGGTTTGTGTAAGGAACACACATGCAATGACTCTAGTGTTGGTTTTAGTATAAGAACACACATGCAATGACTCTAGTGGTGGATCCATGTGTTGTTTGTGGAAAAGAACACACGCATGCAATGACTCTAGGGGTCGATCCATGTGTGGTTTGTGGAAAAAACACACATGCAATGACTGTAGTGGTTGATCCATGTGTGGTTTGTGGAAATAACACACATGCAATGACTGTAATGGATCAATAAGTGGTTTATGGAAAAGAACCCAGATGCAATGACCAGTGGTTGATCCATGTGTGGTTTGTGAAAAGAACACACAAGCAATGACTCTAGTGGTTGATCCATGTGTGGTTTGTGGAAAGAACACACGTGCAATGACAGTGGTGCATCCATGTGTGGTTTGTGGATAGAACACACATGCAATGACTCTAGTGCTAGTTTTAGTACAAGAACACACATGCAATGACTCTAGTGTTGGTTTGTGCAAAGAACACACATGCAATGACTCTAGTGGTTGATCCATAAGTGGTATGTGGAAAAGAACACACAGATGCAGTGACTCTAGTGGTTGATCCATATGTGCTTTGTGGAAAGAACACACATGCAATGACTCTAGTGGTTGATCCATGTGTGGTTTGTGGAAATAACACACATGCAATGACTATAATGGATCCATAAGTGGTTTATGGAAAAGAACCCACATGCAATGACCACTGGTTGATCCACTTGTTGGTTTTAGTATAAGAACACACATGCAATGACTCTAGTGGTTGATCCATGTGTGGTTTGTGGAAAGAACACACATGCAATGATAGTGGTGGATCCATGTGTGGTTTGTGGATTGAACACACATGCAATGACCACTGGTGGATCCATGTGTGGTTTGTGGAAAAGAACACACATGCAATGACCACTGGTTGATCCATGTGTGGTTTGTGGAAAGAACACACATGCAATGACTCTAGTGTTGGTTTTAGTATAAGAACACACATGCAATGACTCTAGTGGTGGATCCATGTGTGGCTTGTGGAAAAGAACACACACATGAAATGACTCTAGTGGTCGATCCATGTGTGGTTTGTGGAAAGAACACACATGCAATGACTCTAGTGTTGTTTTTAGTATAAGAACACACATGCAATGACTCTAGTGATGGATCCATGTGTGGTTTGTGGAAAATAACACACACATGCAAGGACTCTAGTGGTCGATCCATGTGGGGCTTTTTGGAAATAACACACATGCAATGACTTTAGTGGTGGATCCATGTGTGGTTTGTGGAAATAACACACATGCAATGACTATAATGGATCCAGAAGTGGTTTATGGAAAAAAACCACATGCAATGACCAGTGGTTGATCCATGTGTGGTTTGTGGAAAGAACACACATGCAATGACTCTAGTGATTGATCCATGTGTGGTTTGTGGAAAGCACACACGTGCAATGATAGTGGTGGATCCATGTGTGGTTTGGGGATAGAACACACATGCAATCACTCTAGTGCTAGTTTTTGTACAAGAACACACATGCAATGACTCTTGTGTTGGTTTGTGGAAAGAACACACATGCAATGACTCTAGTGGTTGATCCATAAGTGGTTTGTGTAAAAGGACACACACATGCAGTGACTCTAGTGGTTGATCCATATGTGGTTTGTGGAAAGAACACACATGCAATGACTCTAGTGGTTGATCCATAAGTGGTTTGTGTAAAAGGACACACACATGCAGTGACTCTAGTGGTTGATCCATATGTGGTTTGTGGAAAGAACACACATGCAATGACTCTAGTGGTTGATCCATGTGTGGTTAGTGGATAGAACACACATGCAATGACTGTAACGGATCCATAAGTGGTTTATGGAAAAGAACCCACATGCAATGACCACTGGTTTATCCATTTGTTAGTTTTAGTATAAGAACACACATGCAATAACTCTAGTGGTTGATCCATGTGTGGTTTATGGAAAGAACACACATGCAATGACAGTGGTGGATCCATGTGTGTTTTGTGGATAGAACAGACATGCAATGACTACTGGTGGATCCATGTGTGGTTTGTGGAAAAGAACACACATGTAATGACCACTAGTTGATCCATGTGTAGTTTGTGGAAAGAACACGCATGCAATGACTCTAGTGTTAGTTTTAGTATAAGAACACACATGCAATGACTCTAGTGGTGGATCCATGTGTGGTTTGTGGAAAAGAACACACACATGCAATGACTCTAGTGGTCGATCCATGTGTGGTTTGTGGAAATAACACACATGCAATGACTCTAGTGGTTGATACATGTGTGGTTTGTGGAAATAACACACATGCAATGACTGTAATGGATCCACAAGTGGTTTATGGAAAAGAACCCAGATGCAATGACCAGTGGTATATCCATGTGTGGTTTGTGGAAGGAACACACATGCAATGACTCTAGTGGTTGATCCATGTGTGGTTTCTGGAAAGAACACACGTGCAATGACAGTGGTGGATCCATGTGTGGTTTGTGGATAGAACACACATGCAATGACTCTAGTGCTAGTGTTAGTACAAGAACACACATGCAATGACTCTAGTGTTGGTTTGTGGAAAGAACACACATGCAATGACTCTAGTGGTTGATCCAAAAGTAGTTTGTGGAAAAGAACACACACATGCAGCGACTATAGTGGTTGATCCATATGTGGTTAGTGGAAAGAACGGACATGGAATGACTCTAGTGGTTGATCCATGTGTGGTTTGTGGAAATAACACACATGCAATGACTGTAATGGATCCATAAGTGGTTTCTGGAAAAGAACCCACATGCAATGACCACTGGTTGATCCATTTGTTGGTTTTAGTATAAGAACACACATGCAATGACTCTAGTGGTTGATCCATGTGTGGTTTAAGGAAAGAACACACATGCAATGAAAGTGGTGGATCCATGTGTGGTTTGTGGATAGAACACACATGCAATGACCACTGGTGGATCCATGTGTGGTTTGTGGAAAATAACAAACAAGCAATGACCACTGGTTGATCCATGTGTGGTTTGTGTAAGGAACACACATGCAATGACTCTAGTGTTGGTTTTAGTATAAGAACACACATGCAATGACTCTAGTGGTGGATCCATGTGTGGTTTGTGGAAAAGAACACACACATGCAATGACTCTAGTGGTTGATCCATGTGTGGTTTGTGGAAATAACACACATGCAATGACTGCAGTGGTTGATGCATGTGTGGTTTGTGCAAATAACACACATGCAATGACTGTAATGGATCCATAAGTGGTTTATGGAAAAGAACCCAAATGCAATGACCAGTGGTAGATCCATGTGTGGTGTGTGAAAAGAACACACATGCAATGACTCTAGTGGTTGAACCATGTGTGATTTGTGGAAAGAACACACATGCAATGACAGTGGTGGATCCATGTGTGGTTTGTGGATAGAACACACATGCAATGACTCTAGTGCTAGTTTTAGTACAAGAACACAGATGCAATGACTCTAGTGTTGGTTTGTGGAAAGAACACACATGCAATGACTCTAGTGGTTGATCCATAAGTGGTTTGTGTAAAAGAACACACACATGCAGTGACTCTAGTGGTTGATCCATATGTGGTTTGTGGAAAGAACACAGATGCAATGACTCAAGTGGTTGATCCATGTGTGGTTTGTGGAAATAACACACATGCAATGACTATAACGGATCCATAAGTGGTTTATGGAAAAGAACCCACATGCAATGACCACTGGTTGATCCATTTGTTGGTTTTAGTATAAGAACACACATGCAATGACTCTAGTGGTTGATCCATGTGTGGTTTGTGGAAAGAACACCCATGCAATGACAGTGGTGGATCCATCTGTGGTTTGTGGATAGAACACACATGCAATAACCACTGGTGGATCCATGTGTGGTTTGTGGATAGAACACAGATGCAATGACCACTGGTTGATCCATGTGTGGTTTGTGGAAAAGAACACACATGCATTGACCACTGGTTGATCCATGTGTGGTTTGTGGAAAGAACACGCATGCAATGACTCTAGTGTTGGTTTTACTATAAGAACACACATGCAATAAATCTAGTGGTGGATCCAGGTGTGGTTTGTGGAAAAGAACACACACATGCAATGACTCTAGTGGTGGATCCATGTATGGTTTGTGGAAATAACACACATGCAATGACTCTAGTGGTAGATCCATGTGTGGTTTGTTTGGAAATAACACACATGCAATGACTGTAATGGATCCATAAGTGGTTTATGGAAAAGAACCCACATGCAATGACCAGTGGTTGATCCATGTGTGGTTTGTGGAAGGAACACACATGCAATGACTCTAGTGGTTGATCCATGTGTGGTTTCTGGAAAGAACACACGTGCAATGATAGTGGTGGATCCATGTGTGGTTTGTTGAAAGAACACACATGCAATGACTCTAGTGCTAGTTTTAGTACAAGAACACACATGCAATGACTCTAGTGTTGGTTTGAGGAAAGAACACACATGCAATGACTCTAGTGGTTGATCCATAAGTGGTTTGTGGAAAAGAACACAAACATGCAGTGACTCTAGTGGTTGATCCATATGTGGTTTGTGGAAAGAACACACATGCAATGACTCTAGTGGTTGATCCATGTGTTGTTTGTAACACACATGCAATGACTATAATGGATCCATAAGTGGTTTATGGAAAATAGCCCACATGCAATGACCACTGGTTGATCCATTTGTTGCTTTTAGTATAAGAACACACATGCAATGAGTCTAGTGGTTGATCCATGTGTGGTTTGTGGAAAGAACACACATGCAATGACAGTGGTGGATCCATGTGTGGGTTGTGGATAGAACACACTTGCAATGACCACTGGTGGATTCATGTATGGTTTGTGTAAAAGAACACACATGCAATAACCACTAGTTGATCCATGTGTGGTTTGTGGAAAGAACACACATGCAATGACTCTAGAGTTGGTTTTAGTATAAGAACACACATGCAATGATTCTAGTGGTGGATCCATGTGTGGTTTGTGGAAAAGAACACACACATGCAAGGACTCTAGTGGTCGATCCATGTGGGGCTTTTTAGAAATAACACACATGCAATGACTTTAGTGGTGGATCCATGTGTGGTTTGTGGAAATAACACACATGCAATGACTATAATGGATCCAGAAGTGGTTTATGGAAAAAAACCACATGCAATGACCAGTGGTTGATCCATGTGTGGTTTGTGGAAAGAACACACATGCAATGACTCTAGTGGTTGATCCATGTGTGGTTTGTGGAAAGAACACACGTGCAATGACAGTGGTGGATCCATGTGTGGTTTGTGGATAGAACACACATGCAATGACTCTAGTGCTAGTTTTAGTACAAGAACACACATGCAATGACTCTAGTGTTGGTTTGTGGAAAGAACACACATGCAATGACTCTAGTGGTTGATCCATATGTGGTTTGTGGAAAGAACACACATGCAATGAATCTAGTGGTTGATCCATGTGTGGTTTGTAACACACATGCAATGACTATAATGGATCCATAAGTGGTTTATGGAAAAGAGCCCACATGCAATGACCACTGGTTGATCCATTTGTTGGTTTTAGTATAAGAACACACATGCAATGAGTCTAGTGGTTGATCCATGTGTGGTTTGTGGAAAGAACACACATGCAATGACAGTGGTGGATCCATGTGTGGGTTGTGGATAGGACACACATGCAATGACCACTGGTGGATCCATGTATGGTTTGTGGAAAAGAACACACATGCAATGACCACTAGTTGATCCATGTGTGGTTTGTGGAAAGAACACACATGCAATGACTCTAGTGTTGGTTTTAGTATAAGAACACACATGCAATGACTCTAGTGGTGGATCCATGTGTGGTTTGTGGAAAAGAACACACACATGCAAGGACTCTAGTGGTCGATCTATGTGGGGCTTTTTGGAAATAACACACATGCAATGACTCTAGTGGTTGATCCATGTGTGGTTTGTGGAAATAACACACATGTAATGACTATAATGGATCCATAAGTGGTTTATGGAAAAAAAAACCACATGCAATGACCAGTGGTTGATCCATGTGTGGTTTGTGGAAAGAACACACATGCAATGACTCTAGTGGTTGATCCATGTGTGGTTTGTGGAAAGAACACACGTGCAATGACAGTGGTGGATCCATGTGTGGTTTGTGAATAAAACACACATGCAATGACTCTAGTGCTAGTTTTAGTATAAGAACACACATGCAATGACTCTAGTGTTGGTTTGTGGAAAGAACACACATGCAATGACTCTAGTGGTTGATCCATAAGTGGTCTGTGGAAAAGAACACACACATGCAGTGACTCTTGTGGTTGATCCATATGTGCTTAGTGGAAAGAACACACATGCAATGACTGTAGTGGTTGATCCATGTGTGTTTTGTGGAAATAACACACATGCAATGACTGTAATGGATCCATAAGTGGTTTATGGAAAAGAACCCACATGTAATGACCACTGGTTGATCCATTTGTTGATTTTAGTATAAGAACACACATGCAATGACTCTAGTGTTTGATCAATGAGTGGTTTGTGGAAACAACACACATGCAATGACAGTGGTGGATCCATGTGTGGTTAGTGGATAGAACACACATGCAATGACCACTGGTGGATCCATGTGTGGTTTGTGGAAAAGAACACACATGCAATGACTACTGGTTGATCCATGTGTGGTTTGTGGAAAGAACACACATGCAATGCCTCTAGTGTTGGTTTTAGTATAAGAACACACATGCAATGACTCTAGTGGTGGATCCATGTGTGGTTTGTGGAAAATAACACACACATGCAATGACTCTAGTGGTGGATCCATGTGTGGTTTGTGGAAATAACACACATGCAATGACTCTAGTGGTTGATACATGTGTGGTTTGTGGAAATAACACACATGGAATGACTATAATGGATCCATAAGTGGTTTATGGAAAAGAACCCACATGCAATGACCAGTGGTTGATCCATGTGTGGTTTGTGAAAAGAACACACATGCAATGACTCAAGTGGTTGATCCATGTGTGGTTTGTGGAACGAACACACGTGCAATGACAGTGGTGGATCCATGTGTGGTTTATGGATAGAACACACATGCAATGACTCTAGTGCTAGTTTTAGAACAAGAACACACATGGAATGACTCTAGTGTTGGTTTGTGGAAATAAGACACATGTAATGACTCTAGTGGTTGAGTGGTTTGTGGAAAAGAACACACACATGCAGTAACTCTAGTGGTTGATCCATATGTGGTTTGTGGAATGAACACACATGCAATGACTCTAGTGGTTGATCCATGTGTGGTTTGTGGAAATAACACACATGCAATGACTATTATGGATCCATAAGTGGTTTATGGAAAAGAACCCACATGCAATGACCACTGGTTGATCCATTTGTTGGTTTTAGTATAAGAACACACATGCAATGACTCTAGTGGTTGATCCATGTGTGGTTTATGGAAAGAACACACATGCAATGAGAGTGGTGGATCCATGTGTGGTTTGTGGATAGAACAGACATGCAATGACGACTAGTGGATCCATGTGTGGTTTGTGGAAAAGAACACACATGCAATGACCACTGGTTGATCCATGTGTTGTTTGTGGAAAGAACACACATGCAATGACTGTAATGGATCCATAAGTGGTTTATGGAAAAGAACCCACATGCAATGACCAGTGGTTGATCCATGTGTGGTTTGTGAAAAGAACACACATGCAATGACTCAAGTGGTTGATCCATGTTTGGTTTGTGGAACGAACATACGTGCAATGACTGTAGTGGATCCATGTGTGGTTTATGGATAGAGCACACATGCAATGACTCTAGTGCTAGTTTTAGTACAAGAACACACATGCAATGACTCTAGTGTTGGTTTGTGGAAAGAAGACACATGCAATGACTCTAGTGGTTAAGTGGTTTGTGGAAAAGAACACACACATGCAGTGACTCTAGTGGTTGATCCATATGTGGTTTGTGGAAAGAACACACATGCAATGACTCTAATGGTTGATCCATGTGTGTTTTGTGGAAATAACACACATGCAATGACTGTAATGGATCCATAAGTGGTTTATGGAAAAGAACCCACATGCAATGACCACTGGTTGATCCATTTGTTGGTTTTAGTATAAGAACACACATGCAATGACTCTAGTGGTTGATCCATGTGTGGTTTATGGAAAGAACACACATGCAATGATAGTGGTGGATCCATGTGTGGTTTGTGGATAGAACAGACATGCAATGACTACTGGTGGATCCATGTGGGGTTTGTGGAAAAGAACACACATGCAATGACCACTGGTTGATCCATGTGTGGTTTGTGGAAGGAACACACATGCAATGATTCTAGTGTTGGTTTTAGTATAAGAACACACATGCAATGGCTCTAGTGGTGGATCCATGTGAGGTTTGTGGAAAATAACACAAACATGCAATGACTCTAGTGGTTGATCCATGTGTGATTTGTGGAAATAACACACATGCAATGACTCTAGTGGTTGATCCATGTGTGGTTTGTGGAAATAACACACATGCAATGACTGTAATGGATCCATAAGTGGTTTATGGAAAAGAACCTAGATGCAATGACCAGTGGTTGATCCATGTGTGGTTTGTGAAAAGAACACACATGCAATGACTCTAGTGGTTGATCCATGTGTGGTTTGTGGAAAGAACACACGTGCAATGACAGTGGTGGATCCATGTGTGGTTTATGGATAGACCACACATGCAATGACTCTAGTGCTAGTTCTAGTACAAGAACACACATGCAATGACTCTAGTGTTGGTTTGTGGAAAGAAGACACATGCAATGACTCTAGTGGTTGAGTGGTTTGGAAAAGAACACACACATGCAGTGACTCTAGTGGTTGATCCATATGTGGTTTGTGGAATGAACACAAATGCAATGACTCTAGTGGTTGATCCATGTGTGGTTTTTGGAAATAACACACATGCAATGACTGTGATGGATCCATAAGTGGTTTATGGAAAAGAACCCACATGCAATGACCACTGGTTGATCCATTTGTTGGTTTTAGTATAAGAACACACATGCGATGAGTCTAGTGGTGGATCCATGTGTGGTTTGTAGAAAGAACACGCATGCAATGACAGTGGTGGATCCATGTGTGGTTTGTGGATAGAACACACATGCAATGACCACTGGTGGATCCATGTGTGGTTTGTGGAAAAGAACCACATGCAATGACCACTGGTTGATCCATGTGTGGTTTGTGGAAAGAACACACATGCAATGACTCTAGTGTTGGTTTTAGTATAAGAACACACATGCAAGGACTCTAGTGTTCGTTTTAGTATAAGAACACACATGCAATGACTCTAGTGGTGGATCCATGTGTGGTTTGTGGAAAAGAACACACACATGCAATGACTCTAGTGGTCGATCCATGTGTGGTTTGTGGAAATAACACACATGCAATGACTCTAGTGGTTGATCCATATGTGGTTTGTGGAAATAACACACATGCAATGACTGTAATGGATCCATAAGTGGTTTATGGAAAAGAACCCACATGCAATGACCAGTGGTTGATCCATATGTGGTTTGTGGAAAGAACACACATGCAATGATTCTAGTGGTTGATCCATGTGTGGTTTGTGGAAAGAACACAGGTGCAATGACAATGGTAGATCCATGTGTGGTTTGTGGAAAGAACACACATGCAATGAATCTAGTGCAAGTTTTGGTACAAGAACACACATGCAATGACTCTAGTGTTGGTTTGTGGAAAGAACACACTTGCAATGACTCTAGTGGTTGATCCATAAGTGGTTTGTGGAAAAGAACACAGACATGCAGTTACTCTAGTGTTGATCCATATGTGGTTTGTGGAAAGAACACACATGCAATGACTCTAGTGGTTGATCCATGTGTGGTTTGTGGAAATAACACACATGCAATGACTGTAATGGATCCATAAGTGGTTTATGGAAAAGAACCCACATGCAATGACCACTGGTTGATCCATTTGTTGGTTTTAGTATAAGAACACACATGCAATGACTCTAGTGGTTGATCCATGTGTGGTTTGTGGAAAGAACATACATGCAATGACAGTGGTGGATCCATGAGTGGTTTGTGGATAGAACACACATGCAATGACCACTGGTGGATCCACGTGTGGTTTGTGGAAAAGAACACACATGCAATGACCACTGGTTGATCCATGTGTGGTTTGTGGAAAGAACACACATGCAATGACTCTAGTGTTGGTTTTAGTATAAGAACACACATGCAATGACTCTAGTGGTGGATCCATGTGTGGTTTGTGGAAAAGAACACACACATGAAATGACTGTAGTGGTCGATCCATGTGTGGTTTCTGGAAATAACACACATGCAATGACTCTAGTGGTTGATCCATGTGTGGTTTGTGGAAATAACACACATGCAATGACTGTAATGGATCCATAAGTGGTTTATGGAAAAGAACCGACATGCAATGACCAGAGGTTGATCCATGTGTGGTTTGTGGAAAGAACACACATGCAATGACTCTAGTGGTTGATCCTTGCGTGGTTTGTGGAAAGAACATACATGCAATGATAGTGGTGGATCCATGTGTGGTTTGTGGATAGAACACACATGCAATGAATCTAGTGCTAGTTTTGGTACAAGAACACACATGCAATGACTCTAGTGTTGTTTTGTGGAAAGAACACACTTGCAATGACTCTAGTGGTTGATCCATAAGTGGTTTGTGGAAAAGAACACACACATGCAGTTACTCTAGTGTTGATCCATATGTGGTTTGTGGAAAGAACACACATGCAATGACTCTAGTGGTTGATCCATTTGTGGTTTGTGGAAATAACACACATGCAATGACTGTAATGGATCCATAAGTGGTTTATGGAAAAGAACCCACATGCAATGACCATTGGTTGATCCATTTGTTGGTTTTAGTATAAGAACACACATGCAATGACTCTAGTGGTTGATCCATGTGTGGTTTGTGGAAAGAACATACATGCAATGACAGTGGTGGATCCATGAGTGGTTTATGGATAGAACACACATGCAATGACCACTGGTGGATCCACGTGTGGTTTGTGGAAAAGAACACACATGCAATGACCACTGGTTGATCCATGTGTGGTTTGTGGAAAGAACACACATGCAATGACTCTAGTGTTGGTTTTAGTATAAGAACACACATGCAATGACTCTAGTGGTGGATCCATGTGTGGTTTGTGGAAAAGAACACACACATGAAAGAAGGTTGTGTGGAATTGCTGACTTTCTTAATTATGGGGGGAAATTGCAGTTAGTCAAATCTGTGTTATCTTCCCTTCCCATATATTACATGAGCTGTTTTGAACTTCCTGTCACTATCAAGGAGCAGTTGGTTAAATATATGAGGCAATGCTTGTGGAGAAAGAAAACTACTGATGTTCAAGCTAGAGGTACTGCTCTTGTTGCATGGGAGAAAGTTTGTAAACCCAAGAACCAAGGAGGTTTGGGTGTTCTTGATCTTAATGTTCAAAATTCTGCTCTTCTTTTGAAGAATTTGGATAAATTTTATAATCATAAGGATATTCCTTGGGTTCATCTGGTTTGGAACACTTACTATTGTAATGATAAGCTCCCTGGAAGAAGTCTTGAGGGATCCTTTTGGTGGAAAGCTCACCTCAAACTGATTGACATATTTAAAGGACTTGCAAAGTGCTTGGTTGGAAATGGGAAAACCACACTTTTCTGGTCTGATATGTGGAATGATAGCTGCCTCCAACATAAGCTTCCTCACCTCCTCTCTTATGCAAAAAAACCTCACATCTCTGTCAGTGAGTTCCTGCATACTCCAAATACTCAGGACCTTTTTTACCTTCCTTTGTCCCAACAAGCTTATCAGGAATATCAAAGTCTTGAACAAATTCTCAATACTGGAAGGGAAGGGGATTCTGATTGTTGGACTTACATTTGGGGCAGTAATTATTCGGTGAAAAAGGCTTACTGCTCCTTAGCTGGTTACCAGCCGGTTCAGCCACATTTCTCTTGGTTATGGAAATCTTCTTGTCAGCAAAAACACAAATTCTTCTTCTGGCTCTTACTGCTTGATAGACTCAACACTAGAAACCTTCTGAAAAGGAAATGTTTCTCGCTGGCATCTTATGACTGTGTCTTCCAGGGCTGCAATAGTGAAGAAACCAGCCTACATTTGTTTTGGGAATGTCCTTTTGCAAGAGCCTGCTGGGCTGAAATTTCACAGGTCAATTTGGCTGATCCAACTATCTTTGAAGTTTTAGCCAGTATTAAAAAAGACCTCAATGTCCCTTTTGCAATGGAAATTCTGCTACTTGGAACTTGGGGCATTTGGATTTGCAGAAATAATGAAATTTTCAATAATCAGCATGCATCGATAGAGACCTGGAAGGCTATTGTAGCCCCAGGAATTAAGATGGGTCCTTTTTAGAATTAAGAAGAAGTATTATTAGAGCCTTAAGGTTTGGATTGGAATCAATTTAGACGGGAGATAGCTGATTAGAATGTTATCCCTCTTCTTTGAGGTGGAATGAGTTTTGTAAATATTCTTTTGTAACTCTCTATAATATATAAAAATTGCAGTGGGGTTTTTTTGCCCTACTGTTTACCCTCAACAAAATGAAATGACTGTAGTGGTCGATCCATGTGTGGTGTGTGGAAATAACACACATGCAATGACTCTAGTGGTTGATCCATGTGTGGTTTGTGGAAATAATACACATGCAATGACTGTTATGGATCCATAAGTGGTTTATGGAAAAGAAACCACATGCAATGACCAGTGGTTGATCCATGTGTGGTTTGTGGAAAGAACACACATGCAATGACTCTAGTGGTTGATCCATGCGCGGTTTGTGGAAAGAACATACATGCAATGATAGTGGTGGATCCATGTGTGGCTTGTGGATAGAACACACATGCAATACTCTAGTGCTAGTTTTAGTATAAGAACACACATGCAATGACTCTAGTGTTGGTTTGTGGAAAGAACACACATCTAATGACTCCAATGGTTGATCCATAACTGGTTTGTGGAAAAGAACACACACATGCAGTGACTCTAGTGGTTGATCCATATGTGGTTTGTGGAAAGAACACACATGCAATGACTCTAGTGGTTGATCCATGTGTGGTTTATGGAAATAACACACATGCAATGACTGTAATTGATCCATAAGTGGTTTATGGAAAAGAACCCACATGCAATGACCACTGGTTGATCCATTTGTTGGTTTTAGTATAAGAACACACATGCAATGAGTCTAGTGGTGGATCCATGTGTGGTTTGTGGAAAGAACCTGCATGCAATGACAGTGGTGGATCCATGTGTGGTTTGTGGATAGAACACACATGCAATGACCACTGGTGGATCCATGTGTGGTTTGTGGAAAAGAACCACATGCAATGACCACTGGTTGATCCATGTGTGGTTTGTGGAAAGAACACACATGCAATGACTCTAGTGTTGGTTTTAGTATAAGAACACACATGCAAGGACTCTAGTGTTCGTTTTAGTATAAGAACACACATGCAATGACTCTAGTGGTGGATCCATGTGTGGTTTGTGGAAAAGAACACACACATGCAATGACTCTAGTGGTCGATCCATGTGTGGTTTGTGGAAATAACACACATGCAATGACTCTAGTGGTTGATCCATATGTGGTTTGTGGAAATAACACACATGCAATGACTGTAATGGATCCATAAGTGGTTTATGGAAAAGAACCCACATGCAATGACCAGTGGTTGATCCATATGTGGTTTGTGGAAAGAACACACATGCAATGATTCTAGTGGTTGATCCATGTGTGGTTTGTGGAAAGAACACAGGTGCAATGACAATGGTAGATCCATGTGTGGTTTGTGGAAAGAACACACATGCAATGAATCTAGTGCAAGTTTTGGTACAAGAACACACATGCAATGACTCTAGTGTTGGTTTGTGGAAAGAACACACTTGCAATGACTCTAGTGGTTGATCCATAAGTGGTTTGTGGAAAAGAACACAGACATGCAGTTACTCTAGTGTTGATCCATATGTGGTTTGTGGAAAGAACACACATGCAATGACTCTAGTGGTTGATCCATGTGTGGTTTGTGGAAATAACACACATGCAATGACTGTAATGGATCCATAAGTGGTTTATGGAAAAGAACCCACATGCAATGACCACTGGTTGATCCATTTGTTGGTTTTAGTATAAGAACACACATGCAATGAATCTAGTGGTTGATCCATGTGTGGTTTGTGGAAAGAACATACATGCAATGACAGTGGTGGATCCATGAGTTGTTTGTGGATAGAACACACATGCAATGACCACTGGTGGATCCACGTGTGGTTTGTGGAAAAGAACACACATGCAATGACCACTGGTTGATCCATGTGTGGTTTGTGGAAAGAACACACATGCAATGACTCTAGTGTTGGTTTTAGTATAAGAACACACATGCAATGACTCTAGTGGTGGATCCATGTGTGGTTTGTGGAAAAGAACACACACATGAAATGACTGTAGTGGTCGATCCATGTGTGGTTTCTGGAAATAACACACATGCAATGACTCTAGTGGTTGATCCATGTGTGGTTTGTGGAAATAACACACATGCAATGACTGTAATGGATCCATAAGTGGTTTATGGAAAAGAACCGACATGCAATGACCAGAGGTTGATCCATGTGTGGTTTGTGGAAAGAACACACATGCAATGACTCTAGTGGTTGATCCTTGCGTGGTTTGTGGAAAGAACATACATGCAATGATAGTGGTGGATCCATGTGTGGTTTGTGGATAGAACACACATGCAATACTCTAGTGCTAGTTTTAGTATAAGAACGCACATGCAATGACTCTAGTGTTGGTTTGTGGAAAGAACACACATCTAATGACTCTAGTGGTTGATCCATAACTGGTTTGTGGAAAAGAACACACACATGCAGTGACTCTAGTGGTTGATCCATATGTGGTTTGTGGAAAGAACACACATGCAATGACTCTAGTGGTTGATCCATGTGTGGTTTGTGGAAATAACACACATGCAATGACTGTAATGGATCCATAAGTGGTTTATGGAAAAGAACCCACATGCAATGACCAGTGGTTGATCCATATGTGGTTTGTGGAAAGAACACACATGCAATGATTCTAGTGGTTGATCCATGTGTGGTTTGTGGAAAGAACACACGTGCAATGACAATGGTGGATACATGTGTGGTTTGTGGAAAGAACACACATGCAATGAATCTAGTGCTAGTTTTGGTACAAGAACACACATGCAATGACTCTAGTGTTGTTTTGTGGAAAGAACACACTTGCAATGACTCTAGTGGTTGATCCATAAGTGGTTTGTGGAAAAGAACACACACATGCAGTTACTCTAGTGTTGATCCATATGTGGTTTGTGGAAAGAACACACATGCAATGACTCTAGTGGTTGATCCATGTGTGGTTTGTGGAAATAACACACATGCAATGACTGTAATGGATCCATAAGTGGTTTATGGAAAAGAACCCACATGCAATGACCATTGGTTGATCCATTTGTTGGTTTTAGTATAAGAACACACATGCAATGACTCTAGTGGTTGATCCATGTGTGGTTTGTGGAAAGAACATACATGCAATGACAGTGGTGGATCCATGAGTGGTTTATGGATAGAACACACATGCAATGACCACTGGTGGATCCACGTGTGGTTTGTGGAAAAGAACACACATGCAATGACCACTGGTTGATCCATGTGTGGTTTGTGGAAAGAACACACATGCAATGACTCTAGTGTTGGTTTTAGTATAAGAACACACATGCAATGACTCTAGTGGTGGATCCATGTGTGGTTTGTGGAAAAGAACACACACATGAAAGAAGGTTGTGTGGAATTGCTGACTTTCTTAATTATGGGGGGAAATTGCAGTTAGTCAAATCTGTGTTATCTTCCCTTCCCTTATATTACATGAGCTGTTTTGAACTTCCTGTCACTATCAAGGAGCAGTTGGTTAAATATATGAGGCAATGCTTGTGGAGAAAGAAAACTACTGATGTTCAAGCTAGAGGTACTGCTCTTGTTGCATGGGAGAAAGTTTGTAAACCCAAGAACCAGGGAGGTTTGGGTGTTCTTGATCTTAATGTTCAAAATTGTGCTCTTCTTTTGAAGAATTTGGATAAATTTTATAATCATAAGGATATTCCTTGGGTTCATCTGGTTTGGAACACTTACTATTGTAATGATAAGCTCCCTGGAAGAAGTCTTGAGGGATCCTTTTGGTGGAAAGCTCACCTCAAACTGATTGACATATTTAAAGGACTTGCAAAGTGCTTGGTTGGAAATGGGAAAACCACACTTTTCTGGTCTGATATGTGGAATGATAGCTGCCTCCAACATAAGCTTCCTCACCTCCTCTCTTATGCAAAAAAACCTCACATCTCTGTCAGTGAGTTCCTGCATACTCCAAATACTCAGGACCTTTTTTACCTTCCTTTGTCCCAACAAGCTTATCAGGAATATCAAAGTCTTGAACAAATTCTCAATACTGGAAGGGAAGGGGATTCTGATTGTTGGACTTACATTTGGGGCAGTAATTATTCGGTGAAAAAGTCTTACTGCTCCTTAGCTGGTTACCAGCCGGTTCAGCCACATTTCTCTTGGTTATGGAAATCTTCTTGTCAGCAAAAACACAAATTCTTCTTCTGGCTCTTACTGCTTGATAGACTCAACACTAGAAACCTTCTGAAAAGGAAAAGTTTCTCGCTGGCATCTTATGACTGTGTCTTCCAGGGCTGCAATAGTGAAGAAACCACCCTACATTTGTTTTGGGAATGTCCTTTTGCAAGAGCCTGCTGGGCTGAAATTTCACAGGTCAATTTGGCTGATCCAACTATCTTTGAAGTTTTAGCCAGTATTAAAAAAGACCTCAATGTCCCTTTTGCAATGGAAATTCTGGTACTTGGAACTTGGGGCATTTGGATTTGCAGAAATAATGAAATTTTCAATAATCAGCATGCATCGATAGAGACCTGGAAGGCTATTGTAGCCCCAGGAATTAAGATGGGTCCTTTTTAGAATTAAGAAGAAGTATTATCAGAGCCTTAAGGTTTGGATTGGAATCAATTTAGACGGGAGATAGCTGATTAGAATGTTATCCCTCTTCTTTGAGGTGGAATGAGTTTTGTAAATATTCTTTTGTAACTCTCTATAATATATAAAAATTGCAGTGGGTTTTTTTTGCCCTACTGTTTACCCTCAACAAAATGAAATGACTGTAGTGGTCGATCCATGTGTGGTGTGTGGAAATAACACACATGTAATGACTCTAGTGGTTGATCCATGTGTGGTTTGTGGAAATAACACACATGCAATGACTGTTATGGATCCATAAGTGGTTTATGGAAAAGAAACCACATGCAATGACCAGTGGTTGATCCATGTGTGGTTTGTGGAAAGAACACACATGCAATGACTCTAGTGGTTGATCCATGCGCGGTTTGTGGAAAGAACATACATGCAATGATAGTGGTGGATCCATGTGTGGCTTGTGGATAGAACACACATGCAATACACTAGTGCTAGTTTTAGTATAAGAACACACATGCAATGACTCTAGTGTTGGTTTGTGGAAAGAACACACATCTAATGACTCCAATGGTTGATCCATAACTGGTTTGTGGAAAAGAACACACACATGCAGTGACTCTAGTGGTTGATCCATATGTGGTTTGTGGAAAGAACACACATGCAATGACTCTAGTGGTTGATCCATGTGTGGTTTATGGAAATAACACACATGCAATGACTGTAATTGATCCATAAGTGGTTTATGGAAAAGAACCCACATGCAATGACCACTGGTTGATCCATTTGTTGGTTTTAGTATAAGAACACACATGCAATGAGTCTAATGGTGGATCCATGTGTGGTTTGTGGAAAGAACACGCATGCAATGACAGTGGTGGATCCATGTGTGGTTTGTGGATAGAACACACATGCAATGACCACTGGTGGATCCATGTGTGGTTTGTGGAAAAGAACCACATGCAATGACCACTGGTTGATCCATGTGTGGTTTGTGGAAAGAACACACATGCAATGACTCTAGTGTTGGTTTTAGTATAAGAACACACATGCAATGACTCTAGTGTTCGTTTTAGTATAAGAACAAACATGAAATGACTCTAGTGGTGGATCCATGTGTGGTTTGTGGAAAAGAACACACACATGCAATGACTCTAGTGGTCGATCCATGTGTGGTTTGTGGAAATAACAGACATGTAGTGACTCTAGTGGTTGATCCATATGTCGTTTGTGGAAATAACACACATGCAATGGCTGTAATGGATCCATAAGTGGTTTATGGAAAAGAACCCACATGCAATGACCAGTGGTTGATCCATATGTGGTTTGTGGAAAGAACACACATGCAATGATTCTAGTGGTTGATCCATGTGTGGTTTGTGGAAAGAACACACGTGCAATGACAATGGTGGATCCATGTGTGGTTTGTGGAAAGAACACACATGCAATGAATCTAGTGCTAGTTTTGGTACAAGAACACACATGCAATGACTCTAGTGTTGGTTTGTGGAAAGAACACACATGCAATGACTCTAGTGGTTGATCCATAAGTGGTTTGTGCAAAAGAACACACACATGCAGTTACTCTAGTGTTGATCCATATGTGGTTTGTGGAAAGAACACACATGCAATGACTCTAGTGGTTGATCCATGTGTGGTTTGTGGAAATAACACACATGCAATGACTGTAATGGATCCATAAGTGGTTTATGGAAAAGAACCCACATGCAATGACCAGTGGTTGATCCATGTGTGGTTTGTGGAAAGAACACACATGCAATGACTCTAGTGGTTGATCCATGCGTGGTTTGTGGAAAGAACATACATGCAATGACAGTGGTGGATCCATGTGTGGTTTGTGGATAGAACACACATGCAATGACTCTAGTGCTAGTTTTAGTATAAGAACACACATGCCATGACTCTAGTGGGTCCACATGTGGTTTGTGAAAAGAACACACATGCAATGACCACTGGTTAATCCATAAGTTGTTTGTGGAAAAGAACACACATGCGATGAGTCTAGTGGATCCATGTGTGGTTTGTGGAAAAGAACACACATGCAATGACTCTAGTGCTGGTTTGTGGTTTTAGTATTAGAACAAACATGCAATGACTCTAGTGGTTGATCCATGTGTGGTTTGCGGAAAGAACACACATGCAATGACTCTGGTTGATCCATATGTGGTTTGTGGAAAGAACACACATGCAATGACTCTAGTGGTGGATCCATGTGTGGTTTGCAGAAAAGAACACACACATGCAATGACTCTAGTGGTTGATCCATGTGTGGTTTGTGGAAATAACACACATGCAATGAATTTAGTGGTCGATCCATGTGTCGTTTGTGGAAATAACACACATGCAATGACTGTAATGGATCCATAAGTGGTTTATGGAAAAGAACACACATGCAATGACCACTGGTTGATCCATATGTGGTTTGTGGAAAGAACACACATGCAATGACTCTAGTGGTTGATCCATGTGTGGTTTGTGGAAAGAACATACATGCAATGACTCTAGTGGTTGATCCATGTGTGGTTTGTGGAAAGAACACACATGCAAGTGGTGGATCCATGTGTGGTTTGTGGATAGAACACACATGCAATGACTCTAGTGCTAGGTTTAGTATAAGAACACACCTGTAATGACTCTAGTGGGTCCACATGTGGTTTGTGAAAAGAACACACATGCAATGACCATTGGTTGATCCATAAGTTGTTTGTGGAAAAGAACACACATGCAATGAGTCTAGTGGATCCATGTGTGGTATGTGGAAAATAACACACATGCAATGAATCTAGTGCTGGTTTGTGGTTTTAGTATAAGAACAAACATGCAATGACTCTAGTGATTGATCCAAATGTGCTTTGTGGAAACAACACACATGCAATGACTCTGGTTGATCCATATGTGGTTTGTGGAAAGAACACACATGCAATGACCACTGGTGGATCCATTTGTGGTTTGTGTAAAAGAACACATATGCAACGACTCTAGTGGTTGATCCATATGTGGTTTGTGGAAATAACACACATGCAACGACTCTAGTGGTTGATCCATATGTGGTTTGTGGAAATAACACACATGCAATGACTGTAATGGATCCATAAGTGGTTTGTGGAAAGAACACACACGCAATGACCACTGGTGGATCCATGTTGGTTTTAGTATAAGAACACACATGCAATGACTCTAGTGGTTGATCCATGTTTGTTTGCGGTTTTAGTATAAGAACAAACATCCTCTCTCTCTCTCTCTCTCTCTCTCTCTCTCTCTCTCTCTCTCTCTCTCTCTCTCTCTCTCTCTCTCTCTCTCTCGTAGAAGCCCAAACCTGTGCCCACTCTATCTGCTACGACCTGATTGGTTGTCACAGCTGTCATGTGGATAGTGCACACCAACCGTTGATCCTGTGTGATCCAACGAGGCTCGTTGCACATGTCATGCCCTTCACAGGACAGCGCGAGACAGCACAGCCGTCTCCCTCAACGAGACTTCTACAAGAAGGAACGCGATGCCGTCCATGGAAAAAGTGGTCGAGTGGTCATGTCATGTTTAATCTAGTTTACAATGGCTACAAGTCTACTACACAGCAACTGGTCATCCACGGACCACCGGCTATACCATTTTTACTATGCAGCGCGCCTGCACTCTCACTTCCGTCAGGCCCCCACCACATGAACCTTCCACACGGCAGCCGCAGCCGGAAGAGCTGTCAACCGGGGCCCTCGAGGAGGCCTAAATGTCCCCGCATTAAAAACCCAGCCTATCGGGTCCTCCATTCGCACTCATCCACTACTCTCTCTTCCCTATCCAGCAAAACACCACAATCTTGAACGTCCTTGCATGAACCTTCTCCATGAAACCAGTGCGTGGGGGTGAGTGTCCGGGAATCGCCGCCGGAGTGGTGCTTCACGCGGCAGATCTGGAGGACCATCACGCAGCACAGGCCGAGGAGGACGTGCAGTTCAACCCCTTGGGTGACCATGTGCACGCCGGTGCTGACGACTTCGGAGGCGCCGATGAGGGCGTGGAGTTTGATGAACACGCTCCACTCGTGTACCCGGAGGTACATCTATTTCTACATGTTTCATATTTTCTGCTCGAGCTTAATCTATCCAGGCGTCATAAAAAAATCTAGTCCTAATGATTAGATGCAACGTACGAACCGGTACATGGAGAGATCTAGTCTGTTCTGAATGAATCCACATTATTTATTTATTAATAAGTTACCAAGAACACAAACCACATTAACTTAGGAGCGAGCTGGGGAGACGGTCGTAATGAACTGCTGAACCTGTATAGACATATTATTGCATCGGAAGTAACTTGGAATGGTGGAAGGAATATATATTTATTATTTTGCTCATTTTGGTTTGTATTCCATACATTATAGGTGTATTCAAGTGAGATGGACTCCAACAAGGAGACCAGTGACAACAAGAGCCGCCATGTCATGAAGAAGCTCAAGAGCGGGATAATCCCTTTCCGCACTCGACTTGGGGAGCTCAGGTGCCCTTTCTGTAAGAAAGGAGTCAACCCGAGGATTGCCAGCTTGATTCCACATGCGGTTGGCATCGGTAAAAGCCCGGCTAGTAAACACAAGTCGGCGACCAAGGCTAAGCACGCTGCTTATGGCAAGTTCCTGAGGGAGTATGTCAAGAACGGCCTAGTGTCCCCTTACTTAGGAATCAACAACTCCTAGCTGACCAACCCCGTCACTGTGTTGGCCCGGCCACTAATAATATTTAGTTCTCTTACCGTATCTAGACCCTTAAATAATGTGGATTTCTATTTTCGTACCCTTCAAAATATATTCAAGTTCATCTATTTATGTTGTTAAAGTTCCGGTGGCATACTCGTTATTTTGCATGGATAGAGGGGTGCCCTCAACAGATATAAGGGTTATCCTGTCCGCTAGATCAAAAAGGATCAATGGTTGGTGGGCAAAACTGAGTACAACTGAATCGCCATTGTTAGACACGAGGCAAAAAATGTGACTCACGGTACGCGTGTGCGGTGCACGGGGAGGTAGCGGACACGTGTGGCCGTGCACGGTGCATTAGCCTTCGTGGTGCACGGTAGTGCACGAAACGCCGCTTCCCTTCTCCTTTAATAGAGGCCTCCCTACTCCCACTCATCACGCACTCGCTCACTCAACCATTTCCACTGTCCCATCACCTTCTGCAAACGCCCAACAAAGCCCCAACCACGCCGGCGATGGAGAAGATCGGCGCGGTGGCCATCGGCGCCCCCAAGGCAGCCGGCGAGGAGCCCCCTGTCCCTGTCCCCGCATCCTCCGTAGCCTCCGGCGAGGTGGCCCCTGCCGGTCTCGGATAGATCCCGCTCGGCTGGGACCCCTACGAGGAGGTTGTCTACATAAGGCCAGAGAACCCCTACGTCACCAGCATCGTCGACCCGTGGTCTGAGGTAACCAGGGTTTTCTCCCCTTCCCTCCTTCCCTTTTTCTTACCCTGTTCCCATCGTTGGATGCTAGATCATATGTTTTTAGGGCTCGGCTGTTCGTATTTTTAAAGTAGCTAATCCTATTGTGTTAGATCTTGATTTTTGATGAATCCCCCTGTTCGTAGTTGGGATTAGTATTCGATTTGGTTTGAGATTTGGGGAATAATTGGGAGATCTCATTCGGTTAATTTATGCAAAAAATCAATCTCAATAATCAAAGTATCTCAATCATGTCCTTATTTCACTCTTCTGTTTTTTTCCAAAAGGAGGATAGCACCGACCTCCGCAGCAACGACGAGTCGCAGGACACCAAGACTCATCATGTGCTGAGGAGGCCAAAGTCCGGTCAGTACAACAACTTCTTCTCCACCAGGAGGCTCCGCGGCACGGACTTCAACTCCCTCGTGAAGCATGCCGAGGACGTGAGGACCTGCAGCGATTCCGTGAACGTCCGCGGCTTCAGGGCCAAGCACCAGGCGCTCGGTCTTCACCTCCGCAACCTCCAGAAGGTGGCTATCGAGGAGGGTCGCATGCCCCCGATCAGACCCAAGGTGCCCAAGGTCAAGGGGCTAGGCAGCAAGAAGTGGAGGAGGCGCCAGAGGGAGGAGGCGGATGCCCTCCTGGCAGAGGCCACGAGGGGCCACTAATCAGCTGCTACTGCTGCTTTAAAGCAGCTTCTTTTGTCTTGTCTGTGTTGAAGCAGTCCGCTGCTGCTGCTGTTGAGCAGCCTAATTGTCGAACCTCGTTAAGTACCATACTATATAACCTATATTAGCTGCTTTATCTACATCTGCTCTGTTTACTGAATTTATTTATGGTGTTGGTTTGTTTTGTTGCTCTAGATTTGCTACCAGATTGGGGTAAAACGATCACAAAAGGAACAATAAATGAAGAGAAAAGCTGCTCTAGATTCCCTACCTTTTTGGGCAAAAAAACATAACTGTTAGAGAGAGAGAGAGGGGAAAAGGCGCTCTTTAAAAGGCCACTTTAGGCGTCATGGCGCATGTAACGGCCAAGCCTTTGACCAGACGGCACCCCCCTCCGAGCGCATGTGAGGGCTTTGGAATATCGGGAGGGCAAAAGTGAGGACAAACGAGACACAATGTTGCTATAGCTAAATCTGACAAAAAGCTGAATTTGGCTTTACCATGCAATTTGGCTAGAGCTCCACAATGTAGCTATTCTAAATCCCTAAACTATGTGGTGCGTTGAAACCTAATGCGTTTCCACCGACACTTGTGTTACAAAGTTGCTTGATCATGCATGCTTACACAAGTTGCCTATAGAGAAACTTATAGAAGCATGGGCAAACGAGCTTCATTTTGGCAAATTCGGGACAAGCTTTGTGCAATCGACAGTCCTGATCGGCTGGGCGGCTGCCTCGGGGTGCAGGGATGCTAGGTGCATGTCTATGCTTACACTTCTTAAACTTGTTAGGAATTAATAATAACTGTACACTTCCTTCTGTCCTGTCACGTTACGTCGTGTCAGCACCGCGCACCCGCTGCGGATCAGCAACGGGATGGTGGTCTACGTGACCGGTCTTTGCCACGCCAAAGCCACGTCGCACACCCGTCCCATCGCCTACCGGGACAGACGCTGAATTTAATCACTAGGTTTGGAAACCATCGGTGCTCGCCCGGTCAAATTTGCTTCCGCATGGGTATGACCGGAATATTGGTAAACGGAATTTAAGCATCGCCTTCTCTCTCCTCAGCACATCACTGTGCAAAAATCCCCAACTCATTCCTTCCGCCGGCGCCGCCACCGCAAGAACCATCAACACAGCCGCAGGCACCGCCTCCGCCTGGCCATACCACCGCAACAGATCACTCCACCTCCACGCCCAGTCCCAGCCACCGCTACCGAAACTAGGCCACCGCTGCCGCATTAGCTGCTGCCATGGATGCAGAGTATGGCGTGTTCAGCGACGAGAGCGACTACACCGACGAGTACACCGTCACCTCCCATGGCACCACCAAGCTGACGGTCGTCCACACAAATGCGTCAGCGGAGGTGTCCAAGGTCATCGCAATGTACGAGTGGTGGCTACAAGATCCGATGGACAGGTACAAGATCGTCGGCCTTGACCTCGAGTATACCAGAGATGAGAAGAGGATGACGCTTTTGCAGCTGTCCATGCGCAACCACTGCCTACTATATCACGTATGTAGGGCCAAATCTATATGCCCGGAGCTTCGCGGGTTCCTACACAGGAGGGAGATCTACTTCGCCAGCATCGACATCAAGAACGACACTCCGAAGCTAGAACGGGATCTCCTCGTTCATGTCGTCAATCACGTCAATCTCCAACGTTTATGGAGGTACCCGGATGGCGGGACGGGGAAAGCCGGCATGGCTAGACTCGCTTCCGACATCATCGACCACGAGTACGTCGGCATGAAAATCGAGTTCCCGAAGCACCTGCACGAGCGATGGGAGTGGAGGCACCTGGATTACGATGCGATCAAGTACGCAGCCAGGGACGCGTATGTCTGCTACGAGATGCTCAATATGATCTAGCGGGAGGGTGAGTGTGCTGTTTACCACTACTAGTTTTGCATTTCATTCCTAGTTTTATCTCGCCTGTATTTTATCTCGCCTGTATTTTCTAAGCATTCTATGTGTAAGAACCAAGCTCGTATGATCCCTGTGCTATTAGCTACTTAACCTGTATGAATTACATTCCCCCTTTTGTATGCTCAACATTCATTCTTACAAATTCTTTCTATGCCATTTGCATGCGGTAGAATCCAGGACTGACATGCATAAGGTGTGATACAGTCATAAGTCATGACCAAACCCAGATTATAGAGAAGGATACAGTCATAAACCAGATTATAGTTTGACAAAGGTAATACACAGTAGTTCGTAATTGCTCACATAGTGTACTTATGAAATAACATGTTTTCATAAACACAACAATCATGCACTAATAGTCTACATCCCAGCCTGTTGGAGAAGGCAACCGATCCCAGGATGCCTTCGGTCGCTTGCCCCGGTTTGTAGATTCATCTACGATCCAGCATCTGTGACAAACAACCTGTCTTAGTGGTGGTTCAATGATGCGATGCCTGGAACGAGATTTTACAATCTGGCGGTACAGCTCGTGGCTAACATACCCGTCAATTGCAGCGTACTTCAGATTAGGTTCAGAAAGTGGCTTATCCTCCCAGTAATCGTTCCCTAAATGCCTCCACGAACATCTCGGCAATCTGTCCTTCATGTCAGCGTACCACGGGTCTATGAGTTCGGAGGCAAGAGCGGCCATCCCGGTCTTACTGCCCTTCGTCCCTGGGATCTAGTAAATTTCCTGGACGTCCACTCTGCACTCCTTTGGGATTCTAATGTTGATAGTCGGGCTTTCAAGCAGTTTACTATCATTCGTGATGTCAACACTGATAAATGTTATGTGTTGGTTCACGAGAAAGTCATGAAACAGATCCCTAATGCGTTCGCCCTACCTACATGAAAATGAATTCAGACAAATAATATAGCAATATCTTTTGCAAACAGACGGTTCAGGAACAAAAAGACTGCAAAGTCTACCAGATCCTGTCAGCCCCCTTCTCACAAAAAGGCTGGTATACGAGGACGTGCCCCTTCATGGAGAGTTGTACCACGGCGATCCTACGGTGATCGCGGTTGTACTCGAGGTCGCGACCTACGAACCTATTTTCTTCGAACTGCAGCCAACTCGTGAAATTATTCACCGTCCGAGGGTCCGTGGTGTAGACGACATCGATCTTCTTCCCGCCATGTACTTCGATGTCGAAGTGCACAGTTTCTTGCCTGCCGTCGTTTCGGACGTCCGGAGCGTCCATGACTACAGGCAAGAGGGAAAGGATACGGAGGAAGAGGGTGATGCGGCGGTGGAGGAAATGGATGAGGCCATGGAGGAGAAAGAAGATGAGGTCGTGGAGGAGGAAATGAGACGGAGAAGTGAAAGATTGGAACCGCCCTTACCAATATCTGGAATGGTGCACGACCATTCGTAGTAGGGTGAAGGTGGCAAAAAACGGCGGTTTTACACGTCGATGCTAGCACTTCCTAAAATTTGTTCTGCCCCACTTGCATGCGGTGGAATCAATTCAAACATAGGCACGTATACGCGTGCCGACCTTCACTCACTGACAGGCGGGCCGCACATTTCCCTTTTACGATTTATTATTTCACTTCCTCTAGACGGTTCCGATGTCCGCCCTCAATAATTACGCCCCTCCCCTTCTTTTCTTCCACACGGACGAGAACCGACGGTGGCGGCGGTTCCTTGCAGATTCGCTCCCCACTCGAACAACTGCCCCCATCCCTGATTCCACCCCCTCTCGAATCCATCCACCTCCTTATCACAACGCCTCCATTAATCTACCGGATTCTAGACTCCCTTTGCCACTATGGGTAGAGCTTGGGGTAGTAGCAGGCTGAAGCGAAAGGCATGCGACAGCGACGCGGATGGCCAGGGCGACCGCTACTGCGAGGATTGGGGATGGCCGAACCTCAGCGCCACGAACGTGCACAGGATCACCTCGGAGTTGGACATCATCTCAGCCGGCCGCCTCGCTCGCTGCATCCCTGGCTATCGCGTGACGATGCGGAACATGGACGAACAACCGTTAGGCATGCCAGGCCTTCTTTACCCCGATAACAACAAATGGCCAGACGACCGCGATGGCCACGTAAGTTCCAGTATCTAGCTTATTTGTTCATTCATATCGTTGATTCATATATGCTGAACTCTCATCGGAATCCTATGTTCCTTTCGTCGAACGTGTTATGTGAACGCGCGGTTTGAATAAATCGAACCATTTAAGACCATTCTGTATAGCGGAAGCTCTGCTCGTACCTGATATTCTGGTATTTTCGTAGTGACATAGTCTTACTTTAGGTGATAGACGAGTTGTCAATTTCGATTTGGCAATGGAATGCCTGCTAGGTGATATTCTGTTTCCTAAAATAAAAACAAACAAATTAGATGATTTAAGGCTGTTATGCCCCGGGCTGTTTAATTATGATCATCGTCAGGAGTTTGTTCTGGGGGGGGCTCTGCTACTACTCTATATACTGAGTATCTTCATAGTGACACATGCACAATTTAGGCGATATCTGAGGAGACACTCGTATTTAGGCGATATTTTGTGTACTTTAATCTAAAGGTCTAGTTGTCAAATTGTATTTGCAATGGAATCCATGCTAGGTGATTGTACCAACTGACAACAAACTCTGCAGAATATTCATGCAAAACTGATGCTGCTGGATAAGTGTTCGGAATCAGTAGTGGTGAATATCAAGGAAGAATAAGAGACGGAAATGAGAGATGACCAGAACTGGGTGGGTGGCAACGGCGAGTGGCTGGTCCTTTTATCCCAGGATGGGAGTACTTGGACTCTAAAAAATTGCTACAGATTGAAGAGACTTGCAGTGCCATCTTTGAAGGGTGTCGGCATTACTGCATTCAACAGCGGGTGACCGCCGCCCATTTCCGAATTCGCTTACAGGTTCAACATGGCAGAACTTGACCTCATGAAGGTACATCTCCCACATAGACCGCGGGAGGGGGCGTGGAAGAACTAGGAGTACGACCTCTTAGCGGTGTTAGACAAGGAAATCATATTCATTAGATGCCCAGAAGACAAGGAATGGACAGTCTTGCGTGATGACTTCCTGCCGCTGGAGAAGTATGTCGACACCGTCTTCACCTATGGCTACTCTTCGTACAGACCGCAACACATTTATGCGGTCACTGAACTTAGCGGCGACGTGCGTGTTTGGGAGCCGTCCATTTGGGGTGAGTCATGGTGTCATATAGCATGTAAAATCCAATTCAAAATTTTGCTTACTGACTGCTAGTAACACGTAGGTACCCACATAGCCCCACGCATAATACTAGCTCCGGTCATCGAAGATGCAGTAGCAGATGCTAAACTTGGGACATGGCGCTGGTTCTTGGCACCTCTCGGAGACAACACGGAACAACATGATGAACTCTTGTGGATTCATAGCAGGGGAGCACTAAACAGCGTTAGTGATACAATAGAACATATGGGGACACAACTTTCTTCATACCCATCGCTGCGGTGTCACATTTTCTCAAGGTCCGCATGCCCATCTGAAGACCCAGTAGAGCAAGTCTAGAGCAGAGTCAACAATCTGAAGGGACAATCTGTGTTTCTTGGGATCAACTACCCTTTCTTTGTCGGAGCCCCTAGAGCTGTTGAACCTGTAATTGCTCAGGCAGCCCTGGCCCCTGATGCTGCTGTTGCTGCTGCTGCTGGTGGTGGTGGTGGTGGTGTTGGTGGTGGTGGAGCTAACAAAGAACTAGCTGCTGCTTCTCCTGGTGAAGCTGACAAAATACTTGGTGATGCTGCTACTGGTGAAGCTGACGAAATACTTGCTAATGCTGCAGCTAGTGAAGTTGAGGAAATACCTGCTGAGGCTGCTACCGGAGTCCAGGAAGAACATGCTGGTGTTGTTGCTGAGGTGCCAGCACTTCTAGTGTTGATAGCAGACTGTGTATTTGCTGCCCACTCACACGCCTATCATGTTGACACTCCAGATCCGACCTGGAGCCGAATCCACGTCAGGGGGAGGGGGCCTATAATTGGCTCATCAGTGGGGTCATACTATTTGAAGGAGAATGAAATACGGCCAAACGCAGCATTCTGGTTCGTTCCGACGATACCACCAGCTCCAGGGACCTAGTGCTCATGCTGGCAGATCCGATGAACCATTTGTCTTTATCTTTATCATTAGTTACGCTTATGTGTGTAAAGACTAAGCTATGCTTATTTGTGTAAGACTAAGTTAGGCCTAACTACGTAATATTTAGTGAAGCTCAGCTTTTCTTTCCACGCCCATAACAACAAAATTGCAGCATAGAACATACAAATGTAATGTGCATACCAGGCATTTTTACTCAGGATAACAACCACTTCAAGCAAATGATATATCGTGTACGCATTTGAACGCATCACTAGAATGTGCCACCTATTGATGATTGATGACATGGATCTAGCTTTTCTGCGCTTATTTGCATTGAATCTCTCATTGATTTGTTCACATATTTTTTGGCAATGGCTGATGAACTCCACTCTCTTGGTAACTTGCTTCATCAGCGAGCACTTTTTGATGCAATGCAAAGTATAGAACATGGTCGTCATCGTCATTCCATTTAGGTTCTCTATGTTTTGTCATCACGGAGCTACTAATTTCAAATGAAAATCTAGTAAACAATATATGTGTACATTGTTAGAGTATGCTACGGCCATGGTACATACATGTTTTTCTACAATCACAAGAAGAAAACTTGATGCATTTTCACCTTGTTGGCGTTGTGCCGAACTAGGTGGATGTGGCTTTGGGGTTCGGAGAGGAAGGCGCCATGGCTGGTGCGTGTGCGACCACAGCGACGACGAGCTCGGATTCTGGAGGAGACCAACAGGACCGAGCATGGTCGGCATGGTGACAGATCTCACCCGGGAATGAATTCCCGTCCCCGCGCCGTGCCAATGGTGCGGTCATGGTGAGGGCGAGCTCCGATTTGGGATGGGGAGGAGAACGGGCCGAGCAGGTTTGTCCAAGTCCTAGCTCCACGCCATGGCCGCGACCACAGATTGCCACCCCGGAGGAAGAAGCAGACGTGTAAAGGATGCATGCGCCAACGTTGCAAGCCTACATGGCAGCAACGACTGTAGCGACATAACAGCAAAAGCTGACAGGGGGGACCCAACTTAACGACCGTTAGCCTGATTTTTTGTATTGAAATGTAAAGTTGAATTCGTGCTGAAAAGGACCCTCTGAGTATTTGGCACGCCAACTATAGTCATCACAGATGATATCAGGGAACTCGGGTACCGCGTTGCCTGGCCACCCCAACTTTCGGGCCGCAAAATGATATTCTCCACAGGGTGGCCACACCACCCTTGGCGCGGGAAGCCCTAGGCCGCGCTAGGGCATGGTGTGGGCCCCTGGCTACCCACCGACCTTGCCTCTTCGCCTATAAGATGCCTCCCGATGCAAAAACCCTAAATCGAACAACCTCCAGCCACGAAAAGTTCCGCAGTGCCGCCGCCACCGGAGGGGAGATTCGGGGGACAGAAAGTCTCTGTTCCGGCACCCTGCCGAGACGAGGAAGTGCCCCCGGAGCCATCTCCATCGATCTCCATTACTATCTCCATCGTCATTGCTGATTCCCATGATGTGAGGGAGTAGTTCTCTCTCGAGGCTAATGGTTCTACGGGTAGCTATGTGTTCATCTCTCTATCTATGCATGATCATATTGTGATCATGAGCTTTGTAATCAAGTAGATCTACCTTGCTACTCAAGTGCTTTAATAGATCTCTGTGATCATATTGTGATCATGAGCTTTGTAATCAAGTAAATCTACCTTGCTACTCAAGTGCTTTAATAGATCTCTGCTCTCCCCATGTGTGTGAAAGTGACAACGTGCACACCATGGTGGCACTTAGGCTAGAGATTACAATTACTTGTTATGAGTTATATTTGGAGTTGGATGTTTCTATGAAATTGTGGTGTTTGTTGGAACCATCTAGAGCTCAAGGTGACAGTGTGGGGTTATCTAGATGGGGAAAGCGAACTTTGAGGAGTGCTGTTATAGCCCTACCATGGATTAGAGTGTCCAACCGGAGAGTAGTTCAGAGTAGTATCATAAAGAAATAATATTTATATGAGAGTGTTCACTAGTGAAAGTATGATCCCTAGGCCTTGTTTCTAAGCATTGAAACTTTGTTTGCAACTAGATCTGTTACATGTTTGCTTGCTGCCATCTTTATTTCAGTTTGCCTTTAGTCTCTTCCACGCCATCAAGCTATTTTTTGGCACCATTGTCTTATATTCATACCACTTGTATTTCACTGTCTCTTCACCGAACTAGTGCACCTATACACCTGACAAGTGTATTGGGTGTGTTGGGGACACAAGAGACTTCTTGTATCTTGATTGCAGGGTTACTTGAGAGGGATACCTTTGACCACTTCCTCCCTGAGTTCGATAAACCTTGGGTAATCCACTTAAGGGAAACTTGCTGCTGTTCTACAAACCTCTGCACTTGGAGGCCCAACAACTGTCTACAAGAATAGAAGTGCGTAGACATCAAGCTATTTTCTGGCGTTGTTGCCGAGGAGGTAAGGTAAAAGGTACTCACATCCTTCGGTGTGAGTGATCGAAGTTATTTCCTTTAGATTCTACAATTTTGTCTTTTTGTTTCTTGTTTTCACTAGTTAGGCTTAATGGAAAACAACAACAAAATTAGAGAGCTTTATAGTATTTATCTTTAGTTAGGACATGAAATGTTTGAAGAGAAAATTAAAAAACCTATGGAACTTTATTTGCATGCTAATATCAATGTTGTTAGTATGAATTCTTTGGGCACCATTATTGCTAATGCTATGGAAAAGTCTAAGCTTGGGGAAGCTAGTTTTTATGAAAATGATCTTTTTAGTTCCCCAACTTTGGAAGATTTCTATTCTATTGCTTATTGATGACCCACAAGTATAGGGGGTGTATCGCAGTATTTTCGATAAGTAAGAGTGTCGAACCCAACGAGGAGCAGAAGGTGCTGGCTAGTGGTATGGATCAAGAATTCTCTTCAACTACTTAGCAAACGGATTTTTAGGGGTTTTTGATAAAGCAAGTAAACAAAGTACGAGTAAATAAAAGACAGTAGGAATAAATGTAGCAAGTGGCCCAATCCTTTATGCAGCAAAGGACAAGCCGGTTGTATTACTTAAGATGACCAAACGTTCTCGAGGACACATGGGAAGACTATCAAGTGCTTTCGCTTCATATAGTTGATTATTCTCCTTTAGCTTGCTAAGTGTTGTGTCGGTGAACCTGTGCTGATGTACTGACCTTCCTAGGACTAATACATACTTGTTATTATACCCCTTGAAAACATCCGTAAGTACAAGAAAGTAATTAGGTAGAAACCTAACCACAGCTTTAAACTCTAAGACCCTTACGTCCCTTGTGCAATGGTTTCCTAACGGGGGTTTAGGTTTCTGTCACTTCGGCAACCCCTACGATTAGTAGCCAAATACACAATGCATTCCCCTAGGCCCATATAGGTGAAGTGTCATGTAGTTGACGTTCACATGACACCACTAGAAGAAGTACACCACAACTTAAATATCAAACTATTGAATCTTTCTCAACACAATTCCACTACTAACAACATGACTTCTCCCATGTCCTCAAGAACAAAACGAACTACTCACAAGAAATCATATGGATCATGATCAGAGATGGAATAATGATTTATAACAATCTGAACATAAACAATAATTCAATGGTTCACTCAATAGCATCAACTACAAAGAGTAATCAACACCGGGAATGTTTCCCCTATGAACTATGCAAGATTCAACCCAATTGTTACAGCAATATGGAGATGGTGATGAGGGTGCTGATGGTGATGATGGTGGTGGTGATGATGATGATGATCCCGATGAAGTCCATCTTGATGATGGTGTTGATGGCGACGATCTCCCCTCTCCGGGAAGGAATTCCCTCAGCAGAAATCTGTTTGCCAGAGAGATCTTTCTCTCTCGGTCTTTTCTGTCCCGCAGAGGCGGCGGAATCTTTCTGTGGTCGCTCCCCGAGTCTTAGGGTTTTGGGAGGAATATATACGCCAGAGGGGAGTGCCAGGGGTGGACCAGGGCGGCCACACCACCTGGTGGCGCGGCCTAGGCTGGCCCGTGCCAGGGGTGGTGTGGGCCCCTGTGGCCCATCTCTAGCCCCCCTTCTAGCTTCCTCCGACTTCTGGAAAAATAGTATTTTCCATGTATTTTCCTGGAGTTTCTGATCTTCGCGAATTTTGCCTCCAAACAGCACCTTTTCCATCAGAATCCTGACTGCAGCGGTCCATGCTCCAAAAGTCATCACCCATGCAAAAAACAGATGAAATAACATAAGTATCATCTCTTAATATGAAATATATCAATGAATAACAGTGAATTATGACATAGAATAGTGATGGAAAATGGACGTATCAACTCCCCCAAGATTAGACTTCGATTGTCCCCAAGCGAAACTGAGCTCAATAAACATGACCTCAGGTTTATGGAGTGAAGAGTCGATAAAGCAATACGGACAAGAAGCATCACATTCATCAATACATAGATAATAATAGAAGACAACTCATTATTATATAACTTAACTTGCAATGAGTAAAGGAAACACAATAAAGATACATAAAGTGAATCATAATTGGTAATGGCAAACTTAGCTCTTGGTCGAAGAGTAGTTGATAATTTGTTGGAGTTCACAAATAACTGGTTTTCAAAGATAGCTTTCAAAGTAGTAAACATCAAGATAAGAGCAATGTGCAAAACAAGGAACATAAGAAACATGATTGAATAAATCATCATATGAATGAATGAAACACAACAACTCAAAATACTTGCTGAGGTAGAAGGGAGTAGGTTTACTGACTCAACTAAAAAGTAAAAGAAAGGCCCTTCGCAGAGGGAAGCAGGGATTGCAAGTCTCATAAAGAGCTCCCAAAAATTATGATACTTACTAGCTTTCAGCTCTCATTGCCCCTATCATAGGCATATTTAGGTGATTAAGGTTAAAGTGACACAACTAAGAGGATATGCTTGACAAGTTATAAGTTGAAATCTCAAGCCCCTTACTTATGAGTACCGAACCTCATGCTACTCAACTTCAGTCACGAGTAAGCTCTTGTCATTATAAATACACGTGTATCATTGAGAACCGCCAACGGGGTACCCCTTGCACATGACACAAGAGCTATCCCATAATCAAATGACAAGGCAAGCAGACAATGAGCATCTCAGCGATCTTTTTATTTGCTATTTGCATAGGTTTTTAGTGAGGATGCTTCATAGAATGCTCAGTATAGTTATGTGATACATTGGAAATGTATTTATAATTTTTGATGTTCTTTGCTTAGTTTTATCCACTTTCTTGTGTTTTGTTCCAACTTTGGAGTACTTTTCATATGATTTCTTGGACTAACCTATTAATAAGAGCCACAGTGCCAGCTGCCTGTTTTCTGCTGTTTTTGGTTCCAAGAAAGTCAGAAAATGAATATTCAGAATTGGACGGGACAAAAGCCAAAGTTCCTATTTTTCCGGAAGTCATCAAGTGCCAGAATACGAGACGAAGAAGGGCCAGGGGGCCACCACACCACCTGCTCGCGCGGCCCAGCCTGACCCACGCCAGGGGGTGGTGAGGCTAGCCCTGGCACCCCCTCGGCCTCCCCTTCCGCCTATAAAATGCCCTCGGGACGAAAACCCTAAGTACCCGATCAAAAATCCACGAAAGAGTCTGTAGCCGCCGTCATATCCATCCCTAGATCGGGAGGGATCTGAAGCTCTTCCCGGCACCCTGCCGGAGAGGGGAATTCACCCTGGAGGCCTTCTTCATCACCATGCAAGCCTCCGGTGTGATGCGTGAGTAGTTCATCCTTGGACTACGGATCCATGTAGTAGCTAGATGGCTGGTTCTCCTCCTTTGTGCTTTCATGTTTAGATCTTGTGAGCTCCGTTCATGATCAAGATCATTTATTTTTAATTCTGCATGTTGTGTTTGCGGGGATCCGATGGATATTAAGATGCTATTTCAGATTGATTATTGATTCTATCATGTCTTTGTTATTTGTGATCTTGCATGCTTTCCGTTGTTAGTAGCTATCTTGGCCAAGTAGATGCTAGCAACTCCAAGAGTTAGTATTTATGCTCGATAGTGGGTTCATGCCTCTGGTAATCTAGGGAAGTGACAGAAATCTCTAAGGTACTAGATGTGCTGTTGCTACGAGGGAGAAAACAACAATCCTTTGTTCATAGAACAATCGTATTGTTTACTTTACACGTAGTTCGTAAAGCAATAATTTATTGCTTGCAACTTAATACTGGAGGGGTTTCGGATGATAACCTGAAGGTGGATTATTAGTCATAGATGCAGTTGGATGGCGGTCTATGTATAATGTTGTAATGCCCAATCAAGTCTCAAAGGAGTCAAGATGATTAGTATATGCATGTATTGCTTTCTCGATGTTTGTCAATTGTCCCGCTGTAATTTGTTCACCCAGCATATTATCTATCTTAAGGAGAGCCACCTCTAGTGAACTATGGATCCCAGTCCTTGTCTTTTACATACAATCTACAAACTGTTTACTGCTTTGCGTTTATTTTCTGCAAACTATTACTTCTTTCCATTTGATACGTTTAATCCTTTGTTTTCCGCAAAACACGGTGAGGTTGACAACCTCATCACAAGTTGGGGACAAAGTTCTGTGGTTGTGTTGTGCAGGTCTCCACGTTGCTACTAGCACCGGTAGTGCGCCCTGCCAAAGCTCAGCTAGTAACACCTTTGGGGTGTTTCCTTGCTCCTACTGGTTTGATTAAACCTTGGTTTCATAACTGAGGGAAACTTGCTGCTGTGCTCATCATACCTTCCTGTTGGGGTTCCCAACAAGCTCTACATCAACACCGCCATCAAGCATTTTTCTGGGCGCCGTGCATTGAGCCATCAAGCATTTTTCTGGCGCCGTTGCCGGGGAGGTAAGGTAAAAGGTATTCACACCGGAGGATTAAAGAAGAAGAACGTTCCACGGCAAACGCCTATTTTCTGTCGCCATTGCCGGGGAGGTAAGATAAAAGGTACTCACATCCTCCGGTGTGAGTGCTCGAAGTTATTTGCTTTAGATTCTGCAATTTTGTCTTTTTGTTTCTTGTTTTCACTAGTTAGGCTTAATGGAAAACAAGAAAAAAATTAGAGAGCTTTATAGTATTTATCCTGAGTTAGGACATGAAGTGTTTGAAGAGAAAATTAAAAAACCTATGGAACTTTATTTGCTTGCTAATAGCAATGTTGTTAGTATGAATTCTTTGGACACCATTATTGCTAATGCTATGGAAAAATCTAAGCTTGGGGAAGCTAGTTTTGATGAGAATGATCTTTTTAGTTCCCCAACTTTGGAAGCTAGCTATTCTATTGCTTATGATGATACCAAACCTCCAATTTATGATGATTGCAATGATGATTATGATATTTTCAATCCACCTACTATTGAGGAGGAAAGTAATTATGATTACAATATGCCTCCTATATTTGATGATTATAGTGATGAAAATAATAATGATAGCTATTTTGTTGAATTTGCTCCCACTACAATCAATAAGAATGACTATGTTTACGTGGGGAGTATTAATTCTTTTATGCATATGGCTCATGATAAGAATGTTTCTTGTGATAGTTATATTGTTACTTTTATTCATGATTCTACTGAAAGTTATTATGAGAGAGGGAAACATGGTTTTATATGTCTCAACAATATTCAGTTTCCCCTCTTTATGTTGAAAATTTTGAAGCTACACTTGTTTTGCTTTATTATGCTTGTTGCTTTGTGCTTTCAGGACTTGTTTCTTTACAAGATTCCTATGCATAGGAAGTGGGTTAGACTTAAATGTGTTTTGAATTTGCTTCTTGATGCTCTCTTTTACTTCAATTCATAGTTCTTATGTGAGCATCTTCTCAAAACTATCATGCCTAACTTAAAGGCGTTAAAGAAAAGTACTTATTGGGAGAGAATCCAAAAGTTTTAGATGAGTCTTGAAAGTTATTAACTCTGTAATAACCTCTCCTTATCCTTTTTATTTGCTTTTTGTGCAAAGAGTAACCTCTAATGAGAGAGAAGAAATGATTGGGAAAATTGCTGTCCCGAAACAGATTGCTGTGCTTCACCGTAAAAATTCGTGTAACATCTCTGTACGTCCTTTTGAGGCGTGAATTTTTGTGCTTCTGCCCCAGGTTGTTATCTAACTTTAGTTAGTTCAACACTTTTTGATTTTAACAACAGAAGGTCTTCGAAAAAATCGTCTTTACCTGCTGGTCTGTTTTGACAGATTTCTGCCATTTTCTGCATTTGCTTCTTGTTGGTTTCTTTTTGAGTTCTTTTGGGGAATTGAGCTTTATGAGGGAAGTGCTACAGTAGCTTGTGTTCTAATGGAAGTTTATTTGGTGTTAGAACTGAACTTTAAGACTTATTTATCTTGAGTGCACTAATGTTGCTAATAAGGATTGTGTGAAGTTTTGTATGAAGAAAAAATTTCAGGTGTATGGAAGGAATGAGTAATGAGATGAAGGATGGACTAAAACTCAAGATTAGGAAGGCCACGCGTGTTACCCCAAGAAATATCCAAGAAGTACAAGCGTCAAAGCTTGGGGATGCCCAAGGCACCCACTTCTTCATCAAACAAATGGACATGCATTGCACAAAGCCATGTGGCGCATGGATTCTCCTTGAGGAAAGTGACTTTGCGTGGTCATACGCATACGTATGAGAGTTCACACGTTTTCCCTCCTCTCAGTGAGGGTGGTGTATGCACGCCTATTGAGCTACTAGACACTTGATTAAGGGAAAATGATGACCATGCCATCAACCTAATTTTAATGTTTGTCCAATTAAATAACCTTCTTTTCCATCTACTATCCTATTTTTTATCGACATGCACATCTACCATTGTCATTGAACAATCTGCCTCATGGATGCGCCCCACAAGTGCATCATTGATCTAGAAAAGGCATTAAACGTAAAGGTGTGGAACGAGTCTGTTTCTTTTGCCATTACTTTTCGATATGTGTTGTCTATGTAAGCAGGTAGTCAATAGAAGCCAATGACATCTATTACTCTCTCAAAGAGAATTATTTAGAGTTTAGATCTAGCTTCAATCATGTAATTGTAGTTTGGTTGTTGATATATTAAGACAAACAGATGGACTATCCCTCATGAGTTCTTCAAAAATTGTCCTAATTAATTACTCACCACATCATATATATTTTTCTGTGTGGCATGCATGTTACCATCTATTACTTTCACTATGTGGGTAATCTTAAGAAAAGCAATCGCTGATAGTTCCCAGGGATGCTAGTGCCTGGTAGGATGCAAACCAACCAAACTGTGCATGTGTGATGATGTGATTGTGCATTGCAGCCAAGACTAACAATTCAGTACATTAATTGTGCATTGGCTCAAAGTTGATTGATAGACGTGCACCAAACAAAGTGTACAGGTGATCAAATAAACATTAGACATGTTCCAACATTAGATACATATCATCTCTTGTTCGTGGGAAGAATTTAGAAATATTTTCCTCACACCTCCTATTCCTATGCAAACATAGATGATGATAATGAAAATATGCCACGAGATGCAACATCTGTGCCCCGATGACCTTTCCTAATTTATTTTTATTTTTTGTTATTGTTCTATATTTCTATTATTCACGTATGGGTGCGTTATATAACAAACATGAAAACAAACAAGGAAGGATTAGTATAGATGATAGTTGTACATAGTATTAATTAAGGAGAATGGTTCCCATTACTTTGAAAATAAATATGATTAACTAAATAATAACAATAAATGATTTCAAAATACTCCCCCGATCCAAATTACTTTCCGTTGTTTCAGGCAAAATGTTGCCTAAAATATGTCTAGATTCAACGAACCCACAACAAGTGATTTGGTATGTGATTTCTAGTATACGTATAGTTACTGGGGAGTAGGTGTTATCTAGTCTACCGAGTAAATAAAAAATAAGCATCCAAATAATAATACTCCATACCAAAGTTGTTTAGTGTAGATATGTTATGATTTTCTTCTTAAAGTACTTGTTGTTCTTAACTCCACAGGGTGTGTACAACTAACTGGAAAGACAAACTCATGCTTATTACATGTCAAAGAGCACAATTTCCACCTTTGAGGAAGTGGACTAAAATTTTCTCCTCATTTCAGCATAGGCTGGTAATCTCATGCTAAGCCCTCATGGTGAAGTAGTCAACTGTTAAACCATGTTAAAACTGAGAACTATAATCTGGTCATGTACATGTCATTAGTTGTTCAATTTCAGACAAGATAGTTACCATGAATTCTGACTAACGAATAAAAGAACCGTGTCATTTATAATGACGAACTGGAATCTGAAGCCAATTAGACAAAACACCACAACTTGATCCATCTGCAACATGCTTTGTGGATATCATCTTCCGATTACCTCCCATTCTTATGCATGAATAAATAAAGACATACAAATTTTCATCAGACACTACTCTCAAACCTCCACGACCTTGTTTCTCTTATAGTTTCTTTCTCCTTTTGTCATCTACATCTGGACACTTTATATAAAAAGAGGATTGGGAACAAACAAGATTGTGTATTGTATATTTCAACCAAGTACTACCAGTGTTGTATTGATGATAGTCCTACAAAGTAGGTGATGTATTATGATGTATTGTTGCTTAGAGACTAGTGCAGTGAAAACAACGAGACTAAAAAAGAAAAGTAGATGATCTGAGAGTGATTTCTTGATTTTGGACATACCTGGCAATACCGCATTAGCTAGCAGGAGTACCACAAAAGTAAAAATAACTACCGAACATGAGGGTTCTTGCATATCAAATAGGAGCTAAATGCTACATCGCCAACTTTTAGAAGTATTCTCATTTCTACTACCGAGATGCAATCATGCAATCACGAAAGGCTTAAGCCATATTTTGCATAGTGGATTTTCTAAGGGCATGTACAATGCTAGGAAAGGCATGCCTTCCCTTAGCCCTCCATATCATCCAGATAAGACAATATTTATAAATTGTACAATGCATTATCTCCTATTGTCATCTCTAGCAATTAATAATAATTTACTATTTTTAGTAAGAAACTGATTTGCTAAGGGAAGCATATGGTACAATGGAGAAAATAGTATTCTCTTATTTTTAAGAGATCATCCCTTAGATAACCTTGTTTTTCTTATTTATCTCTCCTTCAACTAAGCAAAAATTTAACGTGACAATCATAAGGGAAGGCCGACGTCACCGCATTGTGCATGCATGTTGTCTATAGTCTTCTCCATGAAAGGGCCATAATTTAGGCTAGCATGAGTTTGTGGATGAGGAAATCATCCGGACACTCAAGTAACATTTCCTCCATTTGTGATTTTCTTATATTTCCTTTTCCTCTATGTTCTACATTAGGGTGCTTTATTATGTATTAAATATGAAAACAAACAACAAGGAATATGATTGTGTGCGGGTATCAAAAAGTACTGTAATGATGATACTCATCCAAAGTAGGTTGTGTATATAAGTGTAACACACTACACGCATGACAATGTGATCATGCCTTTGAAACGAGTGTCACAACTCATGACTTTGATTGTGCATTGGATCCAAGGTTGGTTGAGAGATGTACATCAGATGGTCGTCGTAGGTGATCTGATACACGTGCTCCACCATTTCGTACAACATGTCTCCTTGGAACTTGTTGGCCCTGCACCACACGAATGGACAAAGCCATGCGGCACATGGCGTCTCCCTGAGTAAAGTGACATGCATTCTCATGCACATATGTATGAGAGTTCACACGTATGTTTTCCCTCCTCTCTATGAGAGTGCTGTATGCACGCCTATTGGGCTACTAGACACTCGATTAAGAGCAAACAATGAACATGCCGGCAACCTAATTTTAATGTTTGTCCAATTAAACAACCTTATTGTCCATCTACTATCATATTTTATTATCGTCGCGCACACATACCGTTGCCATTTAACATTTTCCCTCATAGCCGCACCTCACAGGTGCATCATTGATCTAGGAAAGGCTTTGACATCAAGGTGTGGAACTTCTATTTCTTTTGCCATTACTTTTCGATTTGTGTTGTTATGTAATCAGGAAATCAATAGATTCCAATGACATTTGTTACTCTCTCAAAGAAAATTCTTTGGAGTTTTAGATCTAGCTCCTGTCTAGCAAATGTGGTTTGGTTGTTAATATATTAAGACAAACACACGGCTTATCCCTCATGATGTATTTCTTGAAAATTTGTCCTAATTAATTACTCAGGATGTCATTTTTTTTCTAGGTGGCATGTATGTTACCACCTATGTCACTTTCACCACGGGTAGTTTTAAGCAAGCAATCACCGATAGTTCCCAGGGATGCTAGTGCCTGGAAGGACACAATCCAACCAAACCGCACATGTGTGACGATGTGAATGTGCATTGAAGCCAAGACTGACAACTTAGAACATTAATTGTGCATTGGCTCAAAACTGATTGGGAGATGTGCACCTTGCAGGTGATCAAATAAACATTAGACATGTTCCAACATTAGATTCATATCATCTCTTGTTCGCCGGAAGAACGTATAAATATTTTCCTCATACATCATATTCCTATGCAAACATAGATGGTGATAATGAAAATAAGCCACTAGATTAGACATGTGCCTGATGACCTTTCCGAATTCGTGTGTTCTTTTTCTTATTGTTTTATATTTCTATTATTCATGTATTTGTGCTTTATACTACAAACATGAGAACGAACAAGGAAGAAGTACCTCTAAAAAACAATGAAGGAGTAGTATGGATGATAGTTGTACATGGTACTATTTAAGGAGAATGGTTTCCATTACTTTGAAAATAAATAAGATTAAATAAATAAGAACAATAAATAATTTTGAGATACCCCCACCGAAATTATTTCTCGCAGTTTTACGCAAATGTTGCCTAAAATATTTCTAGATTCAACGAACCCGTGGCAAGTAATCTGGATCGGAAAGTATAATTATGTGATTTCTTCTATACGTATCATTAGTGGGAAGTAGGTGTTATATATTCTACCTAGTAAATCAAAAATAAACATTCGTATAATAATACTCTGTACCAGAGTTGTTTAGTGTAGCTATGTTATGATTTTCTTCTTAAAATACCTTTTGTTCTGAGGTCGACAGGGTTTGTACAAGTAACTGGAAAGGCATACCCACGCTTATTTAGGTTAAAGACCATAGTTTTGACCTTTGAGGAAGTGGACTGAAATTTTTTCATCAATTCAGCATAGGCTGGTAATCTCATGCTAACCCCTCGCGGTGAAGTAGTCATCTGTTAAAGTGGCATCCTAGTTCTTGGTAGGTCATTTGTGGTTCATCCCGATCAAACCATGTTAAAACTGATACCTATAGTCTTGTCATGTACATGCCGCTAGTTGTTCAATTTCAGAAAAGATAGTTACCATAGATTCTGACTAACGAATAAAGGAACCGTGCCGTTTATAATGACGAACTAGAATCTGAAGCCAGTCAGAGACAAAACACCACAACTTGATCCATCTTCACCAAGCATTGTGGAAACCATCTTCCGATTACCTCCAATTCCTATACAGGCATAAATAAAGACATACAAATTGTCATCAAACACTACTCTCACACCTCCACGGCCTTGTTTCTCTTCTAATCTCGTTCTCCTATTGTCTTCCACATCTGGACGCTTTATATAAAAAGAGGATTGGGAACAAACAAGATTGTGTATTGTATATTTCGACCAAGTACGACCAGTGTTGTATTGATGATAATCCTACAAAGTAGGTGATGTATTATTGACGTACCATTGCTTAGAGGCGAGTGTGGTGAAAACAAAGAAACTAACAAGAACAGTTGATTACCTGAAAGTGATTTCTTAATTTCAGACATACCTGGTATTACCACATTAGCTAGTAGGAGTACCACAAAAGTACAAATAACTACCGACCATGAGGATTCTTGCATCCCAAACATGAGTTGAATGCTATTTCTCGAACTTATGGAAGTATTCTTGTTTCTACATTTTGCATAGTGGATTTTCTAACCCAATTACTTATATTGTTAGGTGGAACTAATATTAAGTTATTGGTTCACTATAGTGCAACCACGCAGACCATGTACTTCCTGTTGAAGGCCTTTTGAGCCTACCTCTTAGTCTCCACATGTTAACGTGTTTTTCCATCACATTTGAGCGGGGTGTTGAAGTATATAAGTTGATTGTACTAGCTAACAATTCAGACTTTTGGTTGAGTTGGCTAGCGCATGAAGCTTCACACTTCCTGGTTCTTTTGACAGCGTAAATAACAAGGCGTGCTCCAGTATCCTCCTAGTCTTCCCAAACTTAGAAAATTGAAAACACAAGGAGGACTAGGATTGACTAATACCCTTTCGGTTCGGAGAGCATGAAGGGGTATTGTCCTTGTGTTTTCAGTTTTCTATGTTTAGGAGGAGGGGAGGATACCGAAGCAAAACTCAAAGCTCCTCCCTCTAGTTTATCCCATAAGTCACCTGACTTATTAGTCAAACTTCTAAATCAGTTATGAAATAACTAACTTGGAAGCCCTAACTGATAAGTTGGGCATCTTATGGGAGAACTTGGGAAGTAGGCAGCTTATTTTTTAAGCCACTAAAATAAGTGAATATGTTTAAGGAAAGTAACATGGTCATTGGAGTCCTTGAACGAAGATTTTCTCACTCCTCTCTGTACATTGTACATGTATGCATTCACTTGACCGAGTAGTATAAAAGATGATCTTTAATGTGCCGTCCATAAACGTCATTGGATACCAGGCTATTGGGCAGACTTCACTAGTGGAAAACGCCGGACTAACACCGGTTTGAAACCCCCCTCTAACACCGGTTTCGCAACCGCTGTTGTCGATTCGGTGTTAGAGACCCCCCCTTTAACACCGGTTCTTATATGAACCGGTGTTAAAGGGTGGCGCACGTGGGGACTGCGCAGAGCTTAGGCCACCCCCTTTAACACCGGTTCGTAACACGAACCGGTACTAAAGGTTCCCTGCCGCGGCAGGAAATGGTCCAAAACTCTACCGCGGCAGAAGTTCTGCCGCCGCCCCGTTTTGTGCGGATTTCTGCGGCAGCGGGGGGGGGGGGGGGGGATCGATCGAGAGAGGTACACATATATAAATCGTCGCTACATACATACATCAATAATTAAGCAAATACTATTATACACAAACATTGCCATTGTGGTATTCTCCGTACACGTTCAAGCATCAAGTTATCTCCATACACGTTCGAGCATATACATACAATTAATATAGCATGTCTCTGGATAATTACGATGCAAGCATACATCTATAGAGTTCTCCGCCAGGCTTGACGACCTCTTCGAGTATGAACCCCACCAATTCCTCTTGAATGGCTCGTATGACTTTAAATGGTAGGAGTTTGTCCCGCATCCGTTCGATCTAAATACATATAAAGAAGGGGGTCAATATATATAAGAACGAAACTCAACACAACTGATGGTAATAAAATAAAGTTGTGTACTTTGTTTACGTACTCTAAGTTATTGTAGTGCGGCTTGGCCCCTCGCACATATCGTGTTGCGAATGAGCTCGCAAACGTAGTATCCACATAAGTTATTGCCAGCTCCCTGCATCGCGTACTTTATGAGAATAGAGACTTCAATCAAAATAATAATTAATCAAGCAAGATAATGGAATTGAAAGCAAAATCAAAGAGATACGCAGACCTAGCTGGCTAGTATTACTTACATTTTGATCTACAAATTCTAGTTCTTCTGACCATTCACCCACGACCCTGCCCGTGAACCTTTTCCAAACCCTGCCCAGCAAAGAAAATAAATAAAGAAGTAATTAATTACTTGCTGTCACGAAAGTGGTCAATCTAGTGCGATAATATGATTGAAATTACCTCTGGAGCATCGCTTTAAAGTCTGCATATAGCTCACTGTTTTTCCGTGCCGAGTCCATGACAAGGACTTTTCCTGCGTCAACTTGAATGACTAGCAGAATAAAGTGGAATCTGTGCACGCATAACTCATCATCAGTTACACTAAACATCGAGTAAGCCGAAACAGAATATGTACAAGACGGTAACACTCACTTGAAGTTATAAGGCAATAGTATTTCCCTTTTGGTTTGTTGTCTCAATAACGACCTTCGCAAGAGATCTTCTGTTTCCCTTTTGTCTTTGTCTTGCAGAAAGTAAGGTACCACTTATGAAATCTTCGCATCTTTATTGGTAGATCCTTGAGCTGGTGTTTCTTGACAAGAGGCTTCCCGTACTCCCATGGTTGTACGGGGTGGATATCGCTTTTGGGCAATTGGTCTCCCATGATGTTCAAGTATGCAATGTAAGTCATCCCCATCTCATCGACCTTTCTTTGTAGCTCTTCCTCGTAATCATTTATAGGAGGAGTTATCCGTGTATCGAACACTTGGAGCGGGGCGCACGATTGGTTTTCCTGCTCTCCAAACTGGGGAACTGTTTTCCGGGGTGCATGACTACTACTTTTAGACTCCCTCCGCCTTGCATCCCCCCTTTATAATCTAGCATTCGTAGTCCGACACAAGTGGGGGTTCAGGATTCGAAAGATTATTGAAAAACTTCTCCACCACCGCCGGATCTAGTTTCTCCTTTGGCTCGGCCCGTTTAGTTGCAAAGAATTTCTTAACCTCGTCTTCCGAGATCCTCTTGTTCTCCTCGTCGCTGCGATTCCACGGTAATACCGGCAATGGCTTGGCAGGAGCCTGCAGGACGTAGTTCCTTGAACTCTTCGGCGTATGGCTTCTTGCAGATTTCTTCGTGGTTGTAGTACTAGTACTAGCGGCGGCAGTGCTCTTTCGCTTACGCTGAGGCAACAGAGATGGATGACGCGCCGGAGATGGCTAACGCACAAGAGATGGCTGACGCGCCGGAGATGGCTAACGCGGCGGATACGGCAGAGGAGTTTTCTGATGACCCGGAGACAGCTGAGGCGGCAGAGACGGTTGAGGTGGCGGAGATGGCTGATGCTGCGGAGACGGCGGGGGAGCCACTGGCCTCCAATTTGGAAGCACGATGTGTTCGTTCTTCCAGAGAATGGTTGTTTTCACTGCAAATTTCAGTTGAGTTTCCCCGTCACCTGTAGCGTGGTCAAGCTATGCTTCCTCATATGCCTTCATAACCTCATCCACCCCGACAACAGCATAGCCATCTGGAATCGATCGGGAGTGGTAAGTGATACATTGCAAATGTATCTATAATTGTTGATGTTTCTTGCTTGGTTTTATCCACTTTCTTGTGTTTTGTCCACACTTTGGAGTACTTTTCATATGATTTCTTGGACTAACCTATTAACAAGAGCTATAGTGCATGCTGCCTGTTTTATGCTGTTTTTTGTTCCAGGAAAGTCAGAAAATGAATATTCTCGGAATAGGACGTGACAAAAGCCAAAGTGCCTATTTTTATGCCCGAGTACGAGACGGAGAGGGGCCAGGGGGCCACCACACCACCTGGCCACGCGGCCCTGCCTGGCCCGCGCCAGGGGGTGGTCTGGCCGCCTCCCGCACCCCCTCGGCCTCCCCTTCCACCTATAAGATGCCCTCGGGACGAAAACCCTAAGTACACAATCAAAAATCCACGAAAGAGTCTGTAGCCGCCGTCATCTCCATCCCTAGATCAGGAGGGATCTGAAACTCTTCCCGGCACCTTGCCGGAGAGAGGAATTCACCCTAGATCATCTATTTGTAATTCTGCATGTTGTGTTTGCGGGGTTCTGATGGATATTGAGATGCTATTTCAGATTGATTATTGATTCTATCATGTCTTTCTTATTTGTGATCTTGCATGCTTTCCGTTGTTAGTAGCTATCTTGGCCAAGTAGATGCTAGCAACTCCAAGAGTTAGTATTTATGCTCGATAGTGGGTTCATGCCTTTGGTAATCTTGGGAAGTGACAGAAATCTCTAAGATACTAGATGTGATGTTGCTACTAGGGAGAAAACAACAATCCTTTGTTCATAGAACAATTGTATTGTTTACGTTACACGCAATTCGTAAAGCAATAATCTGTTGCTTGCAACTTAATACTGGAGGGGGTTCGGATGATAACCTGAAGGTGGATTATTAGTCATAGATATAGTTGGATGGCGGTCTATGTATAATGTTGTAATGCCCAATCAAGTCTCAAAGGATTCAAGATGATTAGTATATGCATGTATTGCTTTCTCGATGTTTGTCAATTGCCCCGCTGTAATTTGTTCACCCAGCATGTTATCTATCTTAAGGAGAGCCACCTCTAGTGAACTATGGATCCCGGTCCTTTTCTTTACATACAATCTATAAACTATTTACTGCTTTGTGTTTACTTTCTACAAACTATTACTTCTTTCCATTCGATACATTTAATCCTTTGTTTTCAGCAAAACACGGTGAGATTGATAACCTCATCGCAAGTTGGGGACAGAGTTCTATGGTTGTGTTCTGTAGGTCTCCACGTTGCTGCTGGCATCAGTAGTGCGCCTTGCCAAGGCTCATCTAGCAACACCTTTGGGGTGTTTCCTTGCTCCTACTGGTTCGATTAAACCTTGGTTTCATAACTGAGGGAAACTTGTTGTTGTTCTCATCATACCTTCCTCTTGGGATTCGCAACGAGCTCTACATCAACACCGAGCCATCAAGCATTTTTCTGGCGCCGTTGCCGGGGAGTCAAGGACATCTTCACAAGGGGAGTCCCTCATAACCAATCTCTTTACTTTTTTATTTTTGTTTTTCTTAGTTTACTTTTGTTTTGTTTGCTTGTTTCTTTATCAAAAACACACAAAAATTAGTTCTACTAGTTTGCTTTCTTTATTGAAAACACCAAAAAATTAAGTCTCCTATAGTTGTTGGTCTATTATTGTCTTGCTTTGTCATGCTTCCTATCAATGGTTGGTTTCTTTGAAACTGAATCTTATTGGCATGGTGGGTTCACGGAAGAACAAAAATATTATTATAAGGAACACCGCTTGTCACAAAAAGGGAAACACTTATGGGAACAAATTGATAAATTGAATACCATTGCTAGAAACATGTGCTCTACTTACAATGTTACTTATTACTTTGATAAATCTTGTTGCTGTAGGAGGTATACACGCCTCCCTTTTCAATGTGAGTATAATGATAATGTTACCGTATCTTCTTATGTGAAAGGAAATTATGACTTTTATGATGTGGAACAAATTGAAGAATTTATTGCTTGGAAGGGTGCATTTGAACTTGCTAGTTTGCTTGAAAATACTGATGATTCACCTTATAAATATGAGGTTTATGATATACTTAAATTTTGCTTTGATAATTACAAGGTAGAAAATGGCTATATTCTTGGATATCTTAATAGATGTTCTCCACCAATGGAAGAGACTAATGCCTTGCAGGAGCCTATGGAAGAAGAAATTGCTGAAACTGGAAGCTCATTGGATGAAAAAGAGGAGGAGAGTGATGATCAAGAGGAGGAAGAATGGATCTACCCATCCCTACCTTCTAATGAGAGTAACTCTTTACCCCTTATATTATTTGATTGTCCCCATGCTTACCAAAGGAGGACGAATGTCATGTTCCTGCGGATTCTTTTGAAAATATTTATAATAAAGCTCTAGTGTTTGTAGATCATGGAAAGCATGCTTTATGTGATAGTTATATTGTTGAGTTTATTCATGAGTCTACTGAAAATTATTATGAGAGAGGAAAATATGGTTGTAGAAGTTTTCATGGTAATGAAACACCTCTCTATGTGCTGAAAGTTTTGAAGTTGCACTTGTTTTATCTACCCATTCTTGTTACTATGTGCTTCTTTGATTTATTTTCTTATAATATTCCTATGCATAGGAAGTGGGTTAGACTTAAATGTGTTTTGAATTTGCTTCTTGGTGCTCTCTTTTACTTCAATTCATATTTTTTATGTGAGCATCTTCTCAAACTGTCATGCCTAACTTAAAGGCGTTAAAGAAAAGTACTTATTGGGAGATAACCCAAAAGTTTTAGATGAGTCTTGAAATTTATTACCTCTGTAATAAAATCTCCTTATCCTTTTTATTTGCTTTTTGTGTCAAGAATAACCTCTAATGAGAGATAAGTAATGATTGGGAAAGTTGCTGTCCCGAAACAGATTTTTGTGCTTCACCGTAAAAGTTCGTGTAAAATCTCCGAACGTCTTTTTGAGGCTTGGATTTTCGTGCTTCTGACCCAGGTTGTTATCTAACTTTCGTTAGTTTAACACTTTTTGATTTGAGCATAGAAGGTCTTCAAAAAAAATCGTTTTTATCTGTTGGTCTGTTTTGACAGATTTCTGCCATCTTCTGCATTTGCTTCTTGTTGGTTCCTTTTTGAGTTCTTCTGGGGAATTGATCTTTTTAAGGGAAGTGATACAGTAGCTAGTGTTCTAATGGAAGTTTATTTGGTGTTAGAACTGAACCTTAAGACCTTTTATCTTGAGTGCACTAATGTTACTAATAAAGATTGTGTGAAGTTTTGTATGAAGGAAAAATTTCAGGTGTATGGAAGGAATGAGTAATGAGATGAGGGATGAACTAAATCTCAAGCTTGGGGATACCACACGTGTTATCCCAAGAAATATCCAAGAAGTACACGCGTCAAAGCTTGGGGATGCCCAAGGCATCCCCTCCTTCATCAATAAAAATCCCAGGTTTCTTCCAAACGCTTCACTTTTATTATTTCATGCACAATTGTGTTGTTCTTGGAGCGTCTTATTTTTCGTTTTTGTTTGCTTTTGTTTTCTTAGTTTGATGAATAAATTGGTTGGACCCCCTCTTTCATACATTGGATTGCAAATAGTTTGGTTTTGTTTGGAAAAGAGTAGGAAAGTTCATGCTTTTGTGGTAAAAAGAGCTCGTTTTTGATAGTGGCCTATGCTTTCTCATGCCATGCTTGATATTGTTTTGGCTTTATTCTTAGTATTCTTTGCTGTAGCATGACTTGTTATAAACAATTGAGATTACTTAATGTGTCTTGGATGAATTCTCCTTTGATGCTTTATTTGGGTTGACTTGGCGCATGCTCACACCATGTTATGACTATCTCAAGTCACCATAGCCTTTATGATCATTTAGTTTTCAACTTGTAGTATCACTTTATGCTTTGAACAATGATGTTTTGTCGCTCTGCATGATTATGGCCATTATTGCTCTCTTAGTTTGTCGCTCCCAGTCTTTTGCTAGCCTCCACAACCAAGTATGAGTTGCACTCATGCATCCAACTCCTTAAACCAAGTTATTCCAAAGAGTCCATCATACCTACCTACTAGCTTATGCTATTCCAAGTATATTCATGCTTTTGTTTACCTTCCAAATTAAACTTGTTATGAGAAAACTAGTGATTAAAGCCCTCACGAACTTGATGGCACACTTTACCTTTTTGCATTTAATAAACTTGAACCATTGGGTCCTTCTTTGTTGCGTATATGCTTGCGCTTTATAAGTTGAAATTAGCATAACCATGTACCACGGGGAACATTGATAAATTGCAAATGTATCTATAATTTTTGATGTTCCATGCTTGGTTTATCCACTTTCTTGTGTTTTGTTCCAACTTTGGAGTACTTTTCATATGATTTCTTGGACTAACCTATTAATAAGAGCCATAGTGCCAGCTGCCTGTTTTCTGCTGTTTTTGGTTCCAGGAAAGTCAGAAAATGAATATTCTCGGAATTGGACGGGACAAAAGCCAAAGTGCCTATTTTCTGGAAGTGATCAAGTGCCAGAATACGAGACGGAGAAGGGCCAGGGAGCCACCACACCACCTGGCCGCGCGGCCAGACCTGGCCCGCGCTAGGGGGTGGTGTGGCCGCTCCCGGCACCCCCTCGGCCTCTCCTTCCGCCTATATATTGCCCTCGGGACGAAAACCCTAAGTACCCGATCAAAAATCCACGAAAGAGTCTGTAGCCGCCGTCATCTCCATCCCTAGATCGGGAGGGATCTGAAGCTCTTCCCGGCACCCTGCCGGAGAGGGGAATTCACCATGGAGGCCTTCTTCATCACCATGCAAGCCTCCGGTGTGATGCGTGAGTAGTTCATCCTTGGACTACGGATCCATGTAGTAGCTAGATGGCTGGTTCTCCTCCTTTGTGCTTTCATGTTTAGATCTTGTGAGATCCGTTCATGATCAAGATCATCTATTTGTAATTCTGCATGTTGTGTTTGCGGCGATCCGATGGATATTGAGATGCTATTTCAGATTGATTATTGATTCTATCACGTCTTTGTTATTTGTGATCTTGCATGCTTTCCGTTGTTAGTAGCTATCTTGGCCAAGTAAATGCTAGCAACTCCAAGAGTTAGTATTTATGCTCGATAGTGGGTTCATGCCTCTGGTAATCTTGGGAAGTGACAGAAATCTCTAAGGTACTAGATGTGCTGTTGCTACTAGGGAGAAAACAACAATCCTTTTTTCATAGAACAATCATATTGTTTACTTTACACGCAGTTCGTAAAGCAATAATCTGTTGCTTGCAACTTAATACTGGAGGGGGTTCGAATGATAACCTGAAGGTGGATTATTAGTCATAGATGCAGTTGGATGGTGGTCTATGTATAATGTTGTAATGCCCAATCAAGTCTCAAAGGAGTCCAGATGATTAGTATATGCATGTATTGCTTTCTCGGTGTTTGTCAATTGCCCCGCTGTAATTTGTTCACCCAGCAAGTTATCTATCTTAAGGAGAGCCACTCTAGTGAACTATTGATCCCGGTCCTTGTCTTTTACAAACAATCTACAATCTTTTACTGCTTTGTGTTTACTTTCTGCAAACTTTTACTTCTTTCCATTCGATACGTTTAATCCTTTATTTTCCGCAAAACACGGTGAGATTGACAACCTCATCGCAAGTTGGGGACAAAGTTCTGTGGTTGTGTTGTGCAGGTCTCCACGTTGCTACTAGCACCGGTAGTGCGCCCTGCCAAAGCTCAGCTAGTAACACCTTTGGGGTGTTTCCTTGCTCCTACTGGTTCGATTAAACCATGGTTTCATAACTGAGGGAAAACTTGCTGCTGTGCTCATCGTACCTTCCTCTTGGGGTTCCCAACGAGCTCTACGTCGAACGACGAGCACATCAAGATTTTCTGGTGCCGTTGCCGGGGAGTCAAGGACATCTTCACAAGGGGAGTCCCTCATAACCAATCTCTTTACTTTGTTGTTTTTGTTTTGCTTTGTTTGCTTGTTTTGTTATTCAAAAACACAAAAAAAATAGTTTTAGTTGTTTGCTTTCTTATTTGAAAACCCAAAAAAATGACTACTCTTGAAAACACTAAGTTGTGTGACTTCACTAGCACCAACAACAATGATTTTATGCGCACACATATTGCTCCACTTGTGGCTGAAAATACTTTCTTTGAGATAAAACCTGCTTTACTCAATCTTGTTATGAGACAGCAATTTTTTGGTATTGGTAATGAAGATGTTGCTTCCCATCTAAATAACTTTGTTGAACTTTGTGAGATGCAAAAGCATAGGGATATAGATGGTGATATTATTAAGCTGAAATTGTTTCCTTTCTCTTTGAGAGGAAAAGCTAAAGAATGGTTGAATTCCTTAACTAGGAATAGTATTGATTCTTGGACTAAGTGCAAAGATGCTTTTATTGGAAAATACTATCCTCCTGCTAAGATTATATCCATGAGAAGTGAAATAATGAAGTTTAAACAACTTGATAATGAGCATGTTGCTCAAGCTTGGGAAAGAATGAAATCTTTGGTAAAGAATTGTCCCACTCATGGACTGACTGCTTGGATGATCATCCAAACTTTTTATGCAGGATTGAACTATTCTTCAAGGAACCTATTGGATTCAGCTGCTGGAGGTACCCTTTATGACCATCACTTTGGGTGCCACAACAAAACTTTTGGACAATATGATGGTTAATTATTCTGAATGGCATACTGAGAGAGCTCCACAAGGTAAGAAGGTAAATTCTGTTGAGGAAACCTCCTCCTTGAGTGATAAGATTGATATTATTATGTCTATGCTTGTTAATGGGAAAGCCCATATTGATCCAAATAATTTTTCTTTAGCCTCTTTGGTTGCTCAAGAAGAGCAAGTTGATGTGAACTTCATAAGAAATAACAATTTTGGCAACAATGCTTATGGTAATAATGCTTATAGGAACAATTTTGGTAACAACAATTATAAGCCATATCCTCCCAACAATGGTAATGCTTATGGAAATTCTTACAACAATAATAAGAGTGCTCCCTCTGAACTTGAAGTTATGCTTAAAGAGTTTATTAGTAAACAAACTACTTTCAATAAAACTATTGAGGAAAAATTCTCTAATTCTGAAAGAAATATAACATCTTTGGCTGAAGCTCAATCTACTTTGAATAAAATGGCTGCTAAACCTGAAACTAATGAGAATCCCTTTGCAGCTACTAATGCCATACAAGTAAGAATTGATGAAAATGTTAGACTATTAGCTGAATTACATGCTAAGTGGGAAAGAGAAGATGAAATTTCTAGAAACATTAGTGTTTCTACTATCACCACCACTAGTGTTGAGGCTAGTAATAGTTCTACTACTTTAGATGATAAAGTTGATTTTGATCTTGATGGTTGCAATATCTCTGAAGTTATTAAGTTCCTACAAAAGCTTGCTAAAAGTCCTAATGCTAGTGTTATGAACATGGCTTTTACAAAACACATTACTGATGCTCTCATAAAGATTAAAGAAGAAAAGATGAAACATAAAGCTTATATTCCTATAAAGAAAGAAGATGGTTGGGAACCCATCACTAATATGAAAGTGAATGACTTTGATTTCAAAGCTTTGTGTGATCTTGATAGTAGTGTTTCTATTATGCCTAGAAGGATTTATGATATGCTTGATTTGCCTCCTCTTGAAGATTGTTATTTGAATGTCCCACTTGATGCTAATGCTAAAAATAAACTCATTGGGAGTCTTAATGATGTTCTTATTATGGTTAACGATTCGTATGTCCTCGTTGATTTCTATGTTTTGGATGTTGAAACAATGCTTCTTGTCCTATTACTTTGGGAAGACCTTTTCTTAGAACTGTTGGTGCCATCATTGATATGAAAGAAGGCACCATTAAATATCAACTCCCACTCAAGAAAGGTATAGAACACTTCCCTAAAAAGAGCGAAAATATTTCTTTTGCTTCTCCTATGAAAACAAAATTTGGTCTTAATGCTTCTTCATTTGAGAACACTTGATTCTTTCTTTGCTTCTTATGCCTAACTTAAAGGCGTTAAAAAAAGTACTTATTGGGAGATAACCCAAAAGTTTTAGATGAGTCTTGGAAGTTATTACCTCTGTAATAACCTCTCCTTATCCTTTTTATTTGCTTTTTGTGCCAAGAGTAACCTCTAATGAGAGTGAAGTAATGATTGGGAAAGTTGCTGTCCCGAAACAGATTTTTGTGCTTCACCGTAAAAATTCGTGAGAGAGCTATAGCTGTCGGATTGAGCTGTAATTTTTTGTGATTCTGACCCAGGTTGTTATATAACTTTAGTTAGTTCAACACTTTTTTATTTGAGCAACAGAAGGTCTTCGAAAAAATTCTTCTTTACCTGCTGGTCTGTTTTGACAGATTTCTGCCATTTTCTCAATTTGCTTCTTGTTGGTTCCTTCTTGAGTTCTTTTGGGGAATTGAGATTTTTGAGGGAAGTGCTACAGTAGATAGTGCTCAATTTAAGTTTATTTGGTGTTAGAACTGAACCTTAAGACTTATTTATCTTAACTGCACTAATGTTGCTAATAAAGATTGTGTGAAGTTTTGTATGAAGAAAAAATTTCAAGTGTATGGAAGGGATGAGTAATGAGATGAAGGATGGACTAAAGCTCAAGATTGGGGATGCCACGCGTGTCACCCCAAGAAATATCTAAGAAGTACAAGCGTCAAAGCTTGGGGATGCCCAAGGCATCCCCTTCTTCATCAATAAAAATCCCAGGTTTCTTCCAAACGCTTCATTTTTATTGTTTCATGCACAGTTGTGTTTTTCTTGGAGCGTCTTCTTTTTCGTTTCGTTTTGGTTTTAGTTTGCCTTGGTTTGCTTAGTTTGCTGAATAAATTGGTTGGACCCCCTCTTTCATACATTGGTTTGCAAATAGTTTGGTTTGGTTTGGAAAAGAGTAGGAAAGTTCATACTTATGTGGTAAAAAGAGCTTGTTTTTGACTGTGGCCTATGCTTTGTCATGCCATGCTTGATATTGTTTTGGCTTTATTCTTAGTATTCTTTGTTGTAGCATGACTTGTTATAAACAATTTAGATTGCTTAATGTGCCTTGGATCAATCATGCGTTGTTTTAGCATATTAAAGCATAGTATAGCGGTATTCTCCTTTGATGCTTTATTTGGGTTGACTTGGCGCATGCTCACACCATGTTATGACTATTCAAAGTCACCATAGCCTTTATGATCCTTTAGTTTTCAACTTGTAGTATCACTTTATGCTTTGATCAATGATGTTTTGTCGATCTGCATGATTATGGCCATTATTGCTCTCTTAGTTTGTCGCTCCCAGTCTTTTGCTAGCCTCCACAACAAAGTATGAGTTCCACTCATGCATCCAACTCCCTAAACCAAGTTATTCCAAAGAGTCCACCATACCTACCTACTAGCTTATGCTATTCCAAGTATATTCATGCTTTTGTTTACCTTCCACTTGTTATGAGAAAACTAGTGATTAAAGCTCTCACGAACTTGATGGCACACTTTACTTTATTGCCTCTAATAAACTTGAACCATTGGGTCCTTCTTTATTGCATATATTCTTGCACTTTATAAGTTGAAATTAGCAGAACCATGTACCATCGGGAACGCTTTCAACATTGCACTTGTACTTTGTACCCCGTTGATATCTTGTTCTTTTGCTTACGGATCCCGGCGGTGTGAAATAAAAGTGGAACTTGTAAGATCATGGAGTTTGTATGTGTGTTAGCGAAATGCCTAGGCCGCTAGCCTAAGCCATGCCTAATCATGGTGGAAACTTGCAGCATCACCATAATGAGCACTCTATGAAGCATCCTCAATAAAAACCTATGCAAATAGCAAATAAAAAGATCGCTGAGATGCTCATTGTCTGCTTGCCTTGTCATTTTGATTATGGGAAAGCTCCCGTATCATGTGCAAGGGGTACCCCGTTGGCGGTTCTTAATGATACACATATACTTACAATGACAAGAGCTTACTCGTGACTAAAGTTGAGTATCATGAGGATCGGTCTTCGTAAGTAAGGGGCATGAGATTTCGGTTTATAACTTGTCAAGCATATCCTCTTAGTTGTGTCACTTTAACCTTAATCACCTTCAAGATGCTTATGATAGGGGCAATGCGAGATGAAAACTACAAGTACCATAATTTTTGGAAGATCTTTATGAGACTTGAATCCCTACTTCCTTTTACAAAAGGCTTTTCTTCCACCATTATATTGAGTCTCCACCTTCTATCTTTATGCACCTACTTTGAAAGCATAGTGGCCATTCTTAGTTCTGTGTGCATTGTCCCAAGACTAGTTGATTGATGCATAACTTGTTATTGCTTGTTTTAAACTATTGTATCTAGTCACTCTTATGAACTTTGAAGGTGTCCTATGCATTTATATTTGCTACTCTATTAAGGGACAAGCTAAATACTATAACGCTATGTTTTCTTTACGTGAAACAAACAAACGTCTTGCAAAGCATTGTTATTCATGAATCTTTTGTTTGTGCCTTTTCATGTTGCATCATAGTTTCTTTGCTTATTGCTAGGACTTTGTCTTTCATGTTATGATTGAAGTACTATGATCCCAGCTTTGAATGTTTTGCAAATACTTTGATCAAGTCTTTGATGGTGCATGTCACCTCAAAAATTATTCTTTCTTTTTATCACTTACCTACTCGAGGACGAGCATGAGTTAAGCTTGGGGATGTTGATACATTGCAAATGTATCTATAATTTTTGATGTTCCATGCTTGGTTTTATCCACTTTCTTGTGTTTTTTCCAACTTTGGAGTACTTTTCATATGATTTCTTGGACTAACCTATTAACAAGAGCCATAGTGCCAGCTGCCTGTTTTCTACTGTTTTTGGTTCCAGGAAAGTCAGAAAATGAATATTCTCGGAATTGGACGGGACAAAAGCCAAAGTGCCTATTTTTCTGGAAGTGATCAAGTGCCAGAATACGAGACGGAGAAGGGCCAGGGAGCCACCACACCACCTGGCCGCGTGGCCCAGCCTGGCCCATGCCAGGGGGTGGTCTGGCCGCCTCCGGCACCCCCTTGGCCTCCCCTTCCGCCTATAAGATGCCCTCGGGACGAAAACCCTAATTACCCGATCAAAAATCCACGAAAGAGTCTATAGCCGCTGTCATCTCCATCCCTAGATCGGGAGGGATCTGAAGCTCTTCTGGGCACCCTGCCGGAGAGGGGAATTCACCCTAGAGGCCTTCTTCATCATCATGCAAGCCTCTGGTGTGATGCGTGAGTAGTTCATCCTTCGACTACGGATCCATGTAGTAGCTAGATGGCTGGTTCTCCTCCTTTGTGCTTTCATGTCTAGATCTTGTGAGCTCCGTTCATGATCAAGATCATCTATTTGTAATTCTGCATGTTGTGTTTGCGAGGATCCGATGGATATTGAGATGCTATTTCAGATTGATTATTGATTCTACCATGTCTTTGTTATTTGTGATCTTGCATGCTTTCCGTTGTTAGTAGCTATCTTGGCCAAGTAGATGCTAGCAACTCCAAGAGTTAGTATTTATGCTCGATAGTGGGTTCATGCCTCTGGTAATCTGGGGAAGTGACAGAAATCTCTAAGGTACTAGATGTGTTGTTGTTACTAGGGAGAAAACAAAAATCCTTTGTTCATATTTCAATCGTATTGTTTACATTACATGCAATTCGTAAAGCAATAATCTGTTGCTTGCAACTCAATACTGGAGGGGGTTCGGATGATAACCTGAAGGTGGATTATTATTCATAGATGCAGTTTGATGGCGGTCTATGTATAATGTTGTAATGCCCAATCAAGTCTCAAAGGATTCAAGATAATTAGTATATGCATGTATTGCTTTCTCGATGTTTGTCAATTGCCCTGCTCTAATTTGTTCACCTAGCATGTTATCTATCTTAAGGAGAGCCACCTCTAGTGAACTATGGATCCCGGTCCTTTTATTTACATACAATCTATAAACTGTTTACTGCTTTGTGTTTACTTTCTGCAAACTATTACTTCTTTCCGTTCGATACATTTAATCCTTTGTTTTCAGCAAAATACGGTGAGATTGACAACCTCATCGCAAGTTGGGGACAGAGTTCTGTGGTTGTGTTGTGCAGGTCTCCACGTTGCTGCTAGCACCAGTAGTGCGCCCTGCCAAGGCTCAACTAGCAACACCTTTGGGGTGTTTCCTTGCTCCTACTGGTTCGATTAAACCTGGGTTTCATAACTGAGGGAAACTTGCTGCTGTGCTCATCATACCTTCCTCTTGGGGTTCCCAACAAGCTCTACATCAACACCGAGCCATCAGTAAGTTCCACCACGTATAGGAGGTAAGGCATAGCCGACTGCCACCTTAATGGATAAGCCCATTAATTTCACATGTAGCTCAGCGTGTTCCCTCTCCGTGATCTCATCCACAGGGTATCGAGGACCCACCATTTCAAGCGTGGGCTGCACGTTCTCCATGGAAGCCATGCTGCTTTTCCGCGCAGAGTCTGGGCCGCCGACAGCTTCCAATGCAGGCTCTTCATGCCGCTGAGATGGGCCGGTAGCTTGCTGGCTATTTTGTGCATTCAGTTGCGCTTGCAACTGCAGAAGTGTCTGTTCTATCTGTGTCATCCAGTATGTATGCTCTTTTTCTTTTCTTCCGCGCCATCTGCAAGAATCGCACCACGCGGCAAACCCATTCTTCCATGCCATACCCTCTGTGCCTCGTGCTAGTCTAGAGTGTTCTTTTTTACCGATGGCGCGTGTCAGCTCGTCATTCTCTCTGCCGGGATGGAAGGTCCCCGCGGCTGTTTCCTCGAATGCCGCTATGAGTTCATTGACGGGTTTGGCAAGAAGATCTTTTGGGAAGATACACATTCCTGTTTCTTGGTCCAACTTTGCCCCAATTACGTAGAACCAAGTCTTTGCATGTAGGGCCCACCCCGTCGTCTGGGGTCTGACCCCTCTATCGCATAGGTCCTTCTCAGCTTGCTCCCACTTAGGCCTCTAAGATATGTAGCAACCTGACCCCGTCGTCTGGTGATATTTCTTCTTCAAGGCATTTAGCCTATTAGTTTCTGACCTCTTTGTAGCAACAGGACCTTCCTTGTACGCCACAAATTCAGGCCAGTGAGGTCTTATCTTCGCTTAATATGCATCTTCGAAATTTGGAGTCTCGCCGCGGTGACAAATTTGTTCAATTTTGTCTTCCAGTTGCGGAAAGATTCGCCCATCTTCTTTAGAGTACACTCTTTGACCATTTCCTTTATAACCGGTCTATTTTCATCCTCCTTTGGCGGTATGTTGAAATTTGTCAACAACGAAGTCCAAATCGTTTCTTTGGATCCTTTATCCACAAAGCTAGCATTGCCCTTCTTTGGCTCATTCCATAATTCAACTGTGATCGGGATTTGGTCCCTAACAAGAACTCCAGCCTGACGTATAAATTTGTTTGCGGCCTTCTTGGCTCCAACGGCCTGCCATCAATACGGACTACTTCGATCGTGAACCTTGCACGATCTTTCAATCGATGACTCACGTCTCGCTTGCTCTTTTTCATAGAAGAAGATTGCTGGGTGGTCGATCTGGAGGGCTAAAATAAGAAAGAAGCGTTAATTAATACATGTACATATATACAAATCAATCGGTGCAAGTCAGCAGAGGCTTAATCATGCATATACCTCGTCGGACTTTGTAATCACTAAAGTCTGTTCACCGGAGTCATCATCTTCTTCATCAATTCCATGACTACTTGGGATGTCATCATGTCCCTCCAAGTTCACATATTGTGAGATGTCTTCATCACCATCACCGCAGATCATGTTCTCCATGCATTCTTCATCTTCTACGTTTCTACTGTATGGATCCATAGTTTCTAAAGCAATAATATTATCACACAAATATTAGTAATACATCTCAAATAAAACCAGTGATACAAATACTACATCTCGAATAATCCAGTTGATAAAATAATGCATCTCGAATAATCCTGATACAATAATATTATGACATGGATATAGCTAATACATCTCGAATAATCCGGATACAATATTATTATGACATCATATAACTAGTACATTTCGAATAATAATCTTGATACTATAGCTAATGATGTGGACGCGGTCCGGGGCCGCGGGTGGTGAACACCCAAAGATAGGGAACCGCCCGAGGAATGAAGAAGCCCGCCTGAGGTCCCGGAAGATTCTGCCACAGATGATGGACGCGGAGCCTGGTTTCCAACACCACCAGATAGCGTCAGACGTGCTCGTCATCCTCCCTGATACAGCGACGCACCACCTCCGGGGGTGCCGGCTCTCTCTGCACCCGGTTTGGCCCTCTCGCCGGCTACCATACTAGCTTCGGGTCAACGACAGGACCCGGATTCTTAACCAAGGAGAGAACCCCGGAAGGCAGCACCTCCCAGTGCCAGCCCGACGGAGCCCACTCCCGGATATCTTGGTGATCCATAGAAGAACTATAAACAATTCATATGTCACAAACTATTCTAAAAATCCTATTCTAACATTTCATATGTCAGAAATTATTCTAAAAATCATATAATAATAAATATCTATACTAAAATCCTTTAAAAAATCTATATGGGGCACAAAATCTATACTAAATTCCTTTACAAAATCTATATGGGGCACAAAATCTATACTAAAATACTTTACAAAATCTATACTAAAATCCTTTACAAAATCATATACTAACATTTCATATGTCACAAAATCTATACTAAAAAAATTCATCTGGGGCGGCGGCGGTACTCACCGTACGTCGAGGGTGGCTCGGAATTGGCGGTGGCTCCGGTGAGGGATCAGCGTCGAGGGCGTCTAGGTCGGGTGACGGGTCCGGTTTGACAAGGACGAGGTGCGGCTGGCGGCGGGCGGCGCATGCAGGCCGGGCAGCGTCAGTGTGGATCGGAATTGGCGGACGGCGGGCTCGGATCCTCCTCGAAAGACGGCGGCGCGTCGGTGGTGGTGGGCAGACGGGCGGCGGGATCCTCCTCGACTGACGGCGTCGCGGGCGGCAGACACTGCTCTCGTCGATGTGGAGAACGGCAAAGTGGGTATTTGGGGAGAAGAAATGCGCGCTAGTTTTTATAGACCCCCCATTTAACACCGGTTCGTGGCTGGAACCGGTGTTAAAGAGTAGCCTTTAACACCAGTTCTAGCCACGGACCGGTGTTAAAGGGGGGGGGATTTTTCATTCGCGCGCACCCGCACCCACCTTTAATTCCCGAAAATAGGATACAATTTCGAAAATTCATAACTTTTTCATTTGAACTCAGAAAAATATGAATAATATATCAAAATTTTCATAAAAATAAGATGTATCAGTTCATGTAAAAATATTTTATAGTTACTGTAGATGAAATTTTTCAAAATGATTAAAACGCTTACATATGAATTTTGATTATCCAATTAAGACAAAAATAAATAGTAAAACCCTAAAACTTTGAACTTAAGAAATATTAAGCATCTGAAAAGGAATCTAACCCTATTTTTAGAAAATGAAAAATAATTAGAGAACATCATATTTTATTTTTTGTTAACATTTTCGAATTGTTTGGATATTTAAATTTAGCATGTTTTGTATACTTTGGAATCTCACAAAAGTTTGAACTTAAGAAAACTTTCAACATGAAAAGTGTTTGGAGTTGAATAAATAATCCAAAAACATTTTTTGTTTTCAAAAAATAAAATTCTAACTATTTAAACTAGTAGCAAATTGGAAAGGGCGGGAAGAATGCGTGGGAGGAAAAGGGCGGGAGGAAAATTTTATTACGATAGAACTGGAATTAAAGTACATAACGCAACTAACACTAAGTTACATATAGCACGACTGAAAATTAAGATACATAGCACAAATGAAAATTAAGATACATGGCTAGATTAAGTCACAATCGGCCGAACTTGTTTTGGAATGTTGGAGTGATTCAGTCATGCTCCTGCCTAGCCCTGTAATACTCGCCACTATAGTCGTCCTAGTCGCCGGCACCGTCGTCGCTGTCATCGCCGAGGTTGGCGTAGTCGAACCTTGAAGGTTGGGCACGCGTGGGCTGGATTTGAGGGTACCGCAGGCGGGGGTTATTGTCGGCCGTGTTGTAGGTCATGACGCTCTGGAGAGTCCGCCCACGCCACCATAGCCGACGGCTAGCCTCGTTGAAGTTCGAAGGAGGTGGGTCATCCTCCTCAGGCCTGGCGAGTGCCCTCTCACGCCGATTGATGAAGAAGGCTTGGCAAGTCGGGAAATAGTCGGGATGCCAGTTGGAATTCCTCCGCTGCTCCGGCGTGAGCTCAAGGTAGTATTGGTTCGTGATGGCCATCTGACGCTCCACACCTAGAGGGACAGGAGGTATCGTCACGCCTCCGGCGCTCAGCATCCAGCCGGTGGGGACGCGGTAGCCCGTGTAGTGTGCTTGATTGAGAGAATGTCCGTCCCTACATATCATTGCTTTACATCCTAGGGTGCCTTTTCCACGCAGTATCCCCTCATGTCGTGATTGTGGAACACCAAGCGCCTTAAGGTCAGGAATAAAGTCAACATAGAACTCATAGCCCTTAGAGATGCTTCCTTCTGGCCTAGCATGGTTATGAACATATTTCTTTAAGACTCCCATGTACCTCTCAAAGAAGAACATATTGTGTAGAAATACAGAATCGAGAATGGCAATCTCTTCTACTAGGTGAACCAGGAGATGCGTCATAATATTGAAGAAGGATGATGGAAACACCAACTCGAAGCTAACAAGACATTGAGCCACATCTATCTGTAACCCTGGTAGGCTTTCTGGATTGATTACCTTCTCAGATATTGCATTGAGGAATGCACAAAGCTTCACAATGGGTACTCGAACATTTTCAGGTAGAAGCTCACTCAATGCAATCGGAAGCAATTGCGTCATAATCATGTGGCAGTCATGAGACTTCAGGTTTTGGAATTTTTTCTCTGCCATATTTATTATTCTCTTTATATTCAACGAGAAGCCAGACAGGACCTTGATTTCCTTCTCTGCTCTAGTAAGAGCGTAGCTGGCAGGAGTTAAGTGGTGTCCTTTATCCGTCTCGTTCTCAGGATGCATATGCTTTTTAGGTTCTTTCATACGTTGCTGGTCCTGCCGTGCTTCCGGTGTATCTTTTGTCTTCCCATACACTCCCAGGAAGCCTAGTAGGTTCACGCAAAGATTTTTTGTCACGTGCATCACGCCGATTGAAGAGCGGACCTCTAGGACTTTCCAATAGGGTAGGTCCCAAAATATAGATTGCTTCTTCCACATGGGCGCATGTCCGGCAACGTCATTCGGAACAGATTGACTGGCAGGACCCTTTCCAAAGATTACTTCTAGGTCCTTGACCATACCAAATACTTCCTCACCAGTATGGAGGACAAGCTTCCTCCGGGGTTCTGCCTGACGTTTGAAATGCTTGCCTTTCTTTCTTACGGGATGCAGGTTCGGAAGAAATCGACGATTCCCTAGGTACACAACCTTCTTACATTTATCTAAATATACACTTTCAGTCTCATCTAAACAGTGTGTGCATGCTTTGAATCCCTTGTTTGACTGCCCTTAAATGTTACTAAGAGCAGGCCAATCATTGATGGTTACGAAAAGCAACGGTCGTAGGTCAAATGGCTCCCCTTTGTGCTCATCCCACATACGTACACCTGGTTTGGCCCACAGCTGTAAAAGTTCTTCAACTAATGGCCTTAGGTACACATCAATATCGTTGTCGGGTTGCTTCGGGCCTTGGATGAGCACTGGCATCATAATGAACTTCCGCTTCATGCACAATCAAGGAGGAAGGTTATAAATACATAGAGTCATAGGCAAGGTGTTGTGACTGCAGTTCTGCTTCCCAAAAGGATTCATGCCATCTGTACTTAGACCAAACCTTAAGTTCCTTGCTTCACATGCGAAGTCCGGATACTCTCGCTCAACTTTTCTCCACTGTGACCCATCAGCGGGGTGTATCAACATCGCGTCTTTCTTACGGTCTTCCATGTGCCATCGCAACAATTGGGCATGGTCTTTGTTTCTGAAGAGACATTTTAATCGTGGTATTATAGGAGCATACCACATAACCTTGGCAGAAACCTTCTTCCTAGGGGCCTTGCCCTCAACACCGCCAGGGTCGTCTCGTCTGATCTTATACCGCAGTGCAGTGCATACCGGGCATGCATCCAAATTCTCGTACTTCTCACCTGGTAGAGGATGCAGTCATTAATGCAGGCATGCATCTTCTGCACGTCTAATCCTAGAGGGCAGACAACCTTCTTTGCTTGGTATGTACTGTCGGGCAATTCATTATTTCTTGGAAGCAGATTCTTCATTTTTGCAACAACTTTGAAAATGCGCTGTCACTCACACCGTTCTCTGCCTTCCATTGCAACAAATCTAGTGTGGTACCTAGCTTTTTGTGGTCATCTTCGCAAGTTGGGTACAACAATGTTTTGTGATCCTTTAACATCTGCTCCAGCTTCTCCTTCTCCTTTTCAGTTTCACATTCTTCCTTTGCATCAGTAATGGCCCGACCAAGATCGCCATAAGCGGGCCCATCTGGTGCCTCTTGATCTTCATCTACCCCTATTGCAGTATCATCGTATTCAGGATACATATTATGATAGTTGTCATCATCCTCTTCTTCTTTGTTGTCTTCCATCATAACCCCTCTTTCTCCGTGCTTGGTCCAACAATTATAGCTGGGCATAAAACCGGGCCGAAGCAGGTGGGCGTGAATGGTTTTGGTATTTGAGTAGTTTTTCTTATTCTGACAGTCAACACATGGACAACACATAAAACCATTGTGACCACGGTTTGCCTTAGCCACAACGATGAAATCTTGGAGGCCCGTAATGTACTCGAAAGTGCGTCGGTCACCGTACATCCATTGCCGGTTCATCTGCATTATATAATTACGTATATCAAAAATCATTACAGAACATCATGAATTAATAGGGAGATGACCATTGTACATTGACACATGCATATTCTATCAATAACACATGAAAGGATAAAGTTGCCGACCTCGACCGAGAAGGAAAGAGCAACGAGAAAACTTAATTCGAGCTCTCGGGCATTTCACGGAACACCTCTTGTGCATAGGAAGAAAACACAAACTAGCACACCTCTCACACTCTTTGCTAATCTCCAAAATGAGAGAGTGCAAAAATGAGAGAGTGGGTGTGGGCTGTGGTGTGTATATATAGGCATGCCCCCTTTAACACCGGTTCAAGCCACGAACCGGTGCTAAAGGGGGGGGGGGGGGGGGGGGCTGCGCGGCTCGCAGCGTGCACACCCTTTAAAACCGGTTCGTGGCTTGAACCGGTGTTAAAGGGGGTGCACCTTTTTGCTGTGCGGACCACGGTGGTACGGGCACCCCCTTTAACACCGGTTCGTTGAGCCAAAGCGGACCTCAACGAAAGCCCTTGTTTCCACTAGTGCTTGCAGGTGAATCTGTTCGGTGCCCAAACGGGAGATCTTGATTCTTGAAGTGCAGATTAAACTTTGAATGAGCGACTTGGGCTACCAGTGCACACTGCAATAATATTGGAGAGCTACGGCGAAATTTTATTTTCTAGTTTACTTTGGGTATCTGTCTGTGAACTCATGTTTATTAAGTACTATTTAGCTGCTTGTATGAGAGCTAAGGCCGGGCGTGCCAACACGTCTTGTGCATCAGCTTTTACGAATTCAAATTAGGAATGGACATTGCTAATCTCCAGAACCTTTTCGAACTAGCCTGCCAACATGTACTCCCTCCATTATAAAATATAAGATGTTTTAGTTTTTTTTTGAATATTTTTTTGTGTAGATTTACTCATTTTGTTCTCAACCTACATATTACTAAAAAACGTTTAGATACACGTTTTTAAAAAGAAGGCTAAAACATATTATATTTTAGAGCGGAGGGAGTAATTTGTTCTGGTTTGTGCATAAGGAATGCTAATCTTTAGAACGTTAACAGAAAACATTGCGTGCTCGCTTCGGTGCAATATTTTATGTTGCAACATCTCTAGTTTTCGAGAAACAAATATCACCACATATTGCAAAATTTCACATAACAACTCTATATTCCTACAAACTGTCAACTAATTCTCTGTAAATTGTGATCATCATGTATATACACTGTACCTCGGGATTGTGATGAAACCGCTTCTCAGGGCGGGTGACGTGTCTCTCACTGACTCCCTCGATGGAGCTCACCCCCGCTGAATTCTCTGATGGATCATATGCACTGAGTTAGATATAGTACATCAACATCCAGTCACATATATGAAGTTTGTCGCTTTCAGTTGATCCACTTATGTTGGTTTAATATAAAAATAAGAAGTATGTAAGATTTTTTTTACAGAATAACATATCAACGGATCATCACATATCGAGCTTGTACGGAGAGTTCAAAAGATTAGAATACTTCCTAAGAAATTCTCCTACACTTTTCATCTCATCCAGTAATGATAAATTACACATGAGTGTGACCCTTGCTTCGGTGATTTGAGGTCCTTTCCTCTCTGTGCATGTATCCATCTTCCAGAGTTTTATCTCCCATACCTTCAAATCCATTCCGGCACAACAATATTTTACTATTAATTTCTCCTTTTTTCCCTTGAGAGTTCATAGGCTTTAACAAGTTGCCATGTTTTTCTGCTACTTTGTCTCTAGATTCGGAATGGATGTGTGCATCTTAGTTTAGCAGAGGCCGAATGTAAGGCTTAAAACTTTTAAGTAATAAAATCACACTTTATAAAAAAAAACAAGTTGCCACGATGTTCCCGTTGGAATGAGAACATGTTGCATTATTCTTCTCCTAGGCACATAAGAAGTTGCTGTATATTTATGCTAGGCTTGTTGGGTCAAAATAAAATCATTGTTCTTGCTTGGTAGTATAATAAATGAAACCCACATTTACCATTGTTTTAGAGAAACAATGAAACAGTACCCACTATGCAAAGGAATAGTTCACTGATCTAGTATTTTGAGCTGAGACCAGTAACATGTATACCCTCTCTACAACACTCACGAGAATCGGTTCTGCTAATCCAAGTGCATCTAGATACAGTAATTATCATGTCAGCAATAGCACAATCAAGTTGAAGGAAATCCATGCGAAATGACCATATACTCTGATGCGAGAAGCATTTTGGTACACAGGGAAGCAAGCACAAACGCGGTCACACGGCTAAAAAAGGATTCAGTACACACGGAAGTCTTTTGGTTATTGATTGTCTTACGGCTGGGTTAGGCAGTTGCCAGAAGAAACCAGGTTGGTGGCGAGCCGCGATGGCGTGACCTCTTTGATCTCGAACCCGAGGGCGTGGAGCGGCGCCTCCAGCTCCGCCGTGTTGGAGCTCGACAAGGCCGTGTCGTCTCCCATGGCGCTGTGCCGCTTGGCCGGCTAAGGTGTGCCAGGGAGGGTGCGCGTGCTGTGTCCGTAGGTGCCCGTGTGGAGATTAGGGACGGCAAGGTTATTGGACACCAAGGTCAGTATGCAGGACTTAGACTGAGGTGCGTTTTCTGGTTTGTTTCTTTTACTTTTTTCTTCTATTGAATTCATGGAAGCAGATACAGAACAGAGACCGATGCCATCAAGCAGTTCAAGCACCTGTATTCAGACTTTTCATGTCAAGCAAGTACAATTTTGTGGCTGGCACGTGAACTATGCTATACACACGATACTTCACGGACGATCCGCGTACGACATCACCGAATGCTGCGTGGATGCAGCTGCTCAGACAGTTCATCCCGTCGGATTTGGCTGTCGTATGCGAATTGGACATCGCGCATGGTTTGCGAAGCAGTTTCGCTGACACGTCGATACAAGGGTGATGATCGTCGGCTGAATGTCATGGATCGAAAACCTGATGTCAATTTTCTCGAAGGAAAAATCACAGTTTACTCCTAGCTAATTGGACCACTCTTGTGGAAATCGTTGCCCAGATGCCTCCCATCCTTATGCGGACATAAATAAATGAGGACAGTGAAAATAGCATCAGTCGTGATAACCATTCTCCTACTGTGATCACTGTCCATTTTTTCATCTGTGTTTCTCTTCTGTATCCATTTTTTTATCGTACTTCGTGTTTGGGTGCTTTATATAGTGGAGAGATGGGAGGTGAAAGTGAAAGTTTTGGTGTAATATTGTATTGATGGTAGCAGGTTCTGCGACATACTATTGCTAGATCTGAGTTACTGATTATAACAGGATTTAAAAAAAAACAATATCATAGACGTCATATTGTTATGGGTGGCAGTGGGTACTAGCAGTGACGGGCTCGTCAAACTACAAATAAATAGACAAACACCACAAAAGTCGTAAACACGCTCTAGAGTATGGCCACTTACCTAACGGGTTATTCTTTCATTAATTTTTAGTTCACGATCCTTCGAATTAGTTTATCCACACAGCCGTAATACACACCACTTGGTCCTTGTGATTTAGTTACCCGGCTACAATAGGCGAGATCTCAACGATGGGTACTAAAGATAGATGTAGAGCTATTGAAGTATGTAGTGTTTACTCGCTGATGGAGATGAGATTTTACTTATTCCTGCTTTTAACTACTGTATTATCCCAAACATGTACATGGCAGAAAGAGGAGAAATACTCGACATCAGAAGCATATGTGTTCCTAATTCAAAAAATACAATTTTTCTGTGAGTCATTACGAATCTGAACAATATGTAGTATTCTTGTAAATTTCCTTCAAGAAAGGACCATGATATTTCCTAGCATGAGTTGGTGAGGAGGCAACCATTTTCATCTTACATCTTACACATATTTGGACATAAAGTATTGGTAGCGGAATTTTCATGCATGAGTGTTGCATGTAAAATGCATATATGAACCATATAGTTTATTGTGCTATATTCCAACATTTCTACGTGTCATTTACTGTTATATCCATGATTTACACTGATTTTAGGATTTTCCAAATGATCTCCTTTACTTGAGTTATAACTCCGCAGAACAGAAAAACCATGTTTTGTGTATTTCTTTACGTTTAGGGATCTCCACGAAATCAAAAGGACCTAAAATTTTTCTATATAAGTTTTTCATCAAATTGAACACCTGGAGCACTTGGACCTGAAAAGGAGCCGCTGGAGGCCCATGATAGGGCCCATGGGGCGGCCAGAATACCCTACCATGCCATGGGGACCACCTAGATGTATGCTAAATAATAACCTAAAAAGTATGCTTATACAATTTACAACCATGTGTTGTAAATTGTGGGTTTGACCGCTAGCCTACCGTCCACTGACCATTGTCCTCTCACTCGTGTCAAGAAGAAAAAGACGAGAACACCAAGATGGGACAAACAATCCCAACACCCAGACACCTCATTTTCTGTTTTCCCCACCCAACTAACCTAAATCATAAACTTACATCGCCATGTGTGTCTTCGGGTGAGATGATATACTTTTTTTTGTTTGATGGGTCTTGCTAGACCAGGAAGAAACTAAGAAGACCGATACATTAACATAAAACAGAGAGTTACATATAGATACGAAGCAAGGAATACAGGAGTGGGATGGGATTCTAAGAGGAAATCTAACGAACATCTCGCACCACTCCAGATTGGTATGTCTTCTTTTAGCGGGGGACAAGTGCTCCGTAGTTTTGATGGTTTAATACATGGAAATCTTTTTCCTAATGCCTCCCATGCTCAACCTAGACATAATAATAGAGTCAAGTACAATGAAAGAAAATGACATCAGATATGATCTGCACACCTTGAAGATGCCTCCTCATCTGTGATTTTTTTTTCTTTTACAACTTGTGCTTCATATTTGGGTGCTTTAAATAGCGTAGACTTGGCATACAGAGAGGGGGAGGTGGTATTGTAGGTGTTTAACAAGGAGTATATAAATGATAGCTATGTAGTTAGCAGTGCTTTATTGATTAAATATAATACCAAGCCTAGTCATTGTGTGGAATAACATAAACTAGCATCATGGATGTAACACCCCCGATATCTGCCGTAACCGGCACTCAGTAGACCACATATTAGAGCACGTTTCCTCATACCAGAGCATGTTCCGCTCGATGGAAGACGTACATCTGGACGACGGCTTCGGCAGGCAACCCGGGCCGCGTGATTCCTGATGCATGTAAAATACATATATAAACTTTGTAGTTTATTGCCACATATTCCCATATATTTATATCTTATAGAATGTGTCCATGTTTTACATTGATTTTGGGGATTTTATAAGCAATCCCCTATCCTCTTGTTCTGACTCTGTCTAGCAGAAAACATCTTCTGTTAATATTTTTGACATTATAGAAGCAACAAGACTCCAAAAAGGGCAAGATTAGAGAGCATGCTTCAGATGTTTAGAGGAGCATCTAGCAGGATAAAAGATTTCACCAAGGCATTAATGGGATGGGAAAGAGGCCCATTCACATGGGATCCCACCCGAGACAAGCCACCACATCTCGTTCGGGCCTCGTTTCTCGGATTCTGTCGATTCCACCGCCATCCTCTCCGTCTTGACCTAAAACCCTTAATAAAAAGGATCCCAGACGCGATCCTAGAACATAATGAGGCGGAGATCAAAAAGCATGAAACAGATAGTCTAGAAGATACCATCGATGGAGATTGGAGGGGGAAATCGCTAATGGAGTCGCCTTTGGTTACCTCCTCCCCCTCCGGGGTGGTCGTCATCAACAATTACAACGAGATCCTCTACATACCTCTGTTGTAATCTCTTGGAAACAATGATGTGTGATGCAATCTATTGTTTTTCCATGATCTATTGTATCTCTATGACTATGTTTGAGTAGTGATATGTTTGGAAATTGTGAAATAGTTTGTTGTTGGTTGCATACAAGTATATGTTATCTTGTATGATGATCTTATGTACTGATATATCAGTGCACACATATATTGGGGGTGCATAAGGTTGTCACTGTTACATATTGAAAGGATGAGCATAAACAAGAGTAATATTGTACACTAAAGTACACTACATAGTTCTGCAAAGTTCCACCTGGGTGGCTCCGTATATCAAGGAACACAAGAATATTGTACGCTCCAATAACCCGGGGAAGCCTGACTGCTGGATTAGCGATGAACACATGAAGAATTTCAGCGATTGGTAGCAGACACATCTCATGAATGACATCGCTGTTGGAGAACAGCTGTACTTGTTGGCCAGGTCACCATCTTCGACTATATTGACTTTCCAAGGGTACGAGATAAATGAGAATATATTTTACACTATTTCCCAAGATAAAAACAGCACCAACCAAAACAGTGGTGTCCGATTTGATACAATAAATAAGAATGGGAACAAGGACACATATTATGGTTACCTAGAGAAGATATGGGAACTTGACTATGGACCTTATTTTATGGTCCCTTTCTTTCGGTGCAAATAGGTCAAGCTGACAGGAGGCGGGGTTGAGGCAGACAAGAAATACGGAATCACAACAGTGGATCTCAACAATCTGGCGTATAGAGATGAACCATTCATCCTAGCAAATGATGTGCTCGGGTTTTTTATGTGAAGGACATGTCTATCAAACCCAAAAAATGAAAGATAATGAAATGAATACAGCATACGATGAGCCAAAGCGCTATATAGTTTTTCAGGAAAAAGAAACATCGTGGAGGTGGAAGATAAGACAGACATGTCGGAAGATTATGATAAGTTTTATAAAATTTTGCCCTTCGCAGTGAAGGATGACCCCAAGCATCCCGTTAAGTAAGGAAAATGCTCTATGGTTATGGATTAGAAGAAAACCCCAACACTAGATGTGTGGATGTTGGTGATGTATAATATTAAACCTTTATTTTTAGGGATTTGCTTATATATATATATGGATATGAACTGTCTCGATCTCAATAGGTAGTATTGCAACTTAAACAACTATCTGGATTACATGCCTAATTAACATTACGTACATATTTGTTTTACAGGTCATCAATGCTTATATTCAACACTTGTCTCTTCGGCTTCTAGATGATCGTTTCTCGGCCACCACTTGAAGGTCAAAATGGCTCATAGACAGATAGTCGAGGGGTAAAGATCATTATCCACCGGGTCACCCCCAGATAGAAATAGAGAAGAACAATGCACTTGGAAAATGCATTCTTGAGTATTTTAATAGATCGAAGGTAAGTGCAAGCACATGCAATGGTACGTATAATTCACTCCATGTAATTTTAAACATACTTATACTTTATTATTGCAGCTCTACTTCACCGACATGTTGGTGGGAATTATTGGATCACCTTCATGATGCATATGCCAAAGGAAGAATTTCAAGTCCTAGATTCACTTAAACTAGACAACACTAGAGGCATACAGTTGAAGCATTGGTATGTTCTCATTGCACTTTTCCATATTACTTAAGGTGTCTTCGCTACTAAGTACATATTATTTTGTCAGAGATCCGAAATTGCTTATGACGTAGCAATGGCAAGATCTGATGATCACGTTTTTCCTGATCCTTCCAACTGGCCTATAAAATAATACATCATGCCAAAACAACGAGATAGGTGAGTAAAAGTTGCAACTTAACCTTATTGTGGTATTTTTATAGTAAACTGTTATTTAATTGGTATTTGTGATAGCAACTCATGTGGACTTTGGGTCCTCAATTGTATGGAGGAATGGGATAGTGATGAGTTCAAAAATACTGTTAACAGCTACGTCAAGATGATTCCTACATGTCGAACGACCAATTCATATTAATAACATCTTCATTTACTTGTGCATTTTTTTTTCAAACTATCATTGACTCGACCACAGAAGTTGCTCTCACGGAAATAATCTTATCACCTACGAATAAGTTGGACAGCGTCAGAGATAATCTGCTTAATCTCAAGCACCACAAAGATGATTCTTAGAACCAAGGCCTTTGGATATGGTCGGGTTTTTGTCTCGAAGAAGGTTTCCAAGCCATGTTCAACACTTGGTTCTTTTTATTTTCTATGTAAAAAAAATACCTTATGCACATAGTAACTTCTCGGTATCCTATGTAACGAGTGAGAGAACATACTTTATTTGCCTTTCATACAATCGTTGTTCTAGCTGAATTCATCTGTATTGTGTTCTATCTAATTTGCCGCTGTTTTCGTGAATTTAACTATGCCAGTATTATGCCTTTGATGTGTTATCGAATAATGCTAAGATCGATTCGTTTGATATAATATGATATGAATTTACGACAACCTCATAATCATAAATAAGGCGTTTCCTGATCGTCATAGAAGTAGAGAAGTACGACCACATGTCTGGTTGTGCCGAGTAATTTTCGTATGATTTGAACTTTTACCGGCAGTCCGAAAGTAAGTCACTGAACGGGACAGACAAGCGGGGTGTGTGAATAGTTTACGCAGAAATTTACATCCAAGTTTTTTACCCACCGGACACGTCCGACAGATTGTCCGGCACCATGTCTGTCGACACTATTTAGCTTCTATACCTGTACACAATTACTCGGACTATCTGTTCATATAACCGGACAGGCCGACTTTAAATTTCTAGCATGGCCAGACACGTTGCCGGACAACACGCCGGACAATAATATTATAGAACGTTCTATTGGCGCGAATTGTTTTGACGCCGGACAAGTCTAGCACATTTTCCGGCGACATGTCCCGCAAAACCTGTAGCTGATGGTGGCGCAAATTATATCGACGCCGGACTAGACGCCGGACTAGTGCACCGGACTATCCGGCTCCGTGCCGAACACTTTGCCGGACTGTTCGAGGTGCCTCCAAGCTCCTGCACGCAGCCGCCGCTGCCAAGTTCTCGCACCGGCGCGGCGTCACTGTCAACCTGCACGCTGCCGCTGCCGGCAAACATCTACAATGTCGAGGCGTCCCCTGGTGAGGACGAGTTGCCTACTCACGGAACCTCCCAAACGCCAGCACCGTGCGGGGACACGGCTCGCCGGCGGATACGGCCGTCGCCGGCGATGATCCGTACAGCAGCGGTTTTTTCGTTTGGTGTAGAGGTCGTACTAGTACACGTACGGCTAGAAAATGGTATTATTTGATTAAGTTATACCGTGTTTTGTACATAATTAGGTATACGTGTATATACAAAATATGAAGGGGTATCGAGGGATCTGAGCCGTCTTTTTGTTTGAGGTTATACATATTTGTACGAGTTTATGTGGGTGGGGGTGGGGGTGGGGGGGGGGGGGGGGGGCTTTGAAAGATATGCTTCTCCCGTTAGATGTTTCATTAAGTCCTTATCCTTTAGCGCCCAAGTGCTTCTGGCCATGTTGCAATCTAGCAGTGAATGGCGCCAAGAATCCTTTTGTGCATGACACAACGCACAAGCGGTCGAATCCGACATATGACGTCTATGCAGTGTTGTTCCTGTAGGGAGAGATTGGTACTCCTACCAGCTAATGCGGTACCGCCGGGTATGTCCAAAATTAAGAAATCACTTTTAGTTTCAGCTCATCAACCGTTCTTGTTTACTTTCGTTGTTTTCACCGCACTCGTCTGTAAGCAGCGGTACGTCATAATACATCACCTACTTTGTAGGACTATCATCAATACAACACTGGCAGTACTTTTTTGAAATGTACAATAATACACAATCTTGTTTGTTCTCAATCCTCTTTTTATATAAAGCGTCCAGATATGGAAGACAAAAGTGTAAGAAATTAGAAGAGAAACAAGGCCGTGGGGGTGTGAGAGTAGTATCTGATGGAAATTGGTTTGTCTTTATTTATGCCTGCATAAGAATGGGAGGCAATCAGAAGATGATATCCACAAGGGAAATGATCATCCTGCTCGGCATGTGGACCTACCCACGCGTGTGTCTTTCTTTTCCCCTTCTTACCGTATCTCTTCGCTGCAATCCCCCAGGCCTGAGGCTGCTCCTCTCTCCACACAATGCACCTACCGTTGCCCCAAGCACCTGCGCCGCCGTTACCCCCTTGTTTACCAGGCTAATTATCGGCCTTGCAGCCGGATCAGTTTGCTGCCCAAACGGGCGATCTTGATCCTTGAGGTGCCGATGCTGTTAGATTAAGAATGAATTGGGAGACCAGTGCACATTGCAACGATATTTAAAGAACAAGGGCGTATTTTCTCTTTAGTTTATTTTTGGGTATTAGTCAGTGAACTCATTTTTATTTTGTAGCTGCTTATACGGAGAGTTCTAAAGTTCAGAATATTTCTTAAGAGATTCTCGTATACTCTTCATCTCATACAGTAGTGTTAGATTACCACAGGAGTGTGACCCTTGGTTACGCTTAAATCTCTTAGCTGCCTGGATTGTTTTCTTTTCTTTATTTTTTCCTTTCTATTCAAAAACCTTGTAATTCGTGCAGTTTCTGTTGGAATTTGGCGAGTTTTGGGCTGTTTCCCACTAGAAAAATTCTGAAAATCTCTTTGGCCCATTTGTGCATGGTAGCATATGGCTGTGCAAGTGGTGTCAAAGTTTAGTCACATACTACTAGTTGAGTGAGAGTTACATCTCCTTATATACTAGGTTGTTCCACCACTCACTAAGGTGTGAGAAGAAGAGCAGCTCTCGTGCACTCCTCCTCCGACGCTGCCCGCCTCGCCACGCCTCGTCACGACACGACACGACACACGCGCGCCACGGGAATCTCGCCGAGCCGAGCTTTATTTTTTGCTAGTCAGAAAAATTAATCATAGATTAATTACGAGTCATTAACGGACGCGTTAATTGGTCAGCCGTTTCCAGTCTTTATGGGCATCGCCTCCTTCCAGTCTATTGCGCCGTCGCCTTCGTCTTCCCCATCCCGGCTTGCGGCGTGCACCGCAGATCGGGACAGTAGGCCTCCGGAACTCCGCCTCTTGTGAACCTGTACGGGTAAGGGGCGATCAGGTTTTTGGGGAGCGCTTCTACGCGACTACTGGCTTCCACAACGTCTTCCGACGACTGCTTCCCTGACGAGGACTTCTTCCCGGACATCGGCAGCCTCTACATTGACGACATGGTTGACGACGCTGCTACCACCGCGGCTGCTGCTGCCGCTGCTCTACCGTACGTAATACTGAACTGTTTCTTTCAGATTCTGTTAGAGTTCTTTATTCTAGTGATTGGTGTAGATGTGATAGGTTTATTTTATTTAGATGTAATTTCTGTTCATCTACTTTGTTGATCTGCATGATTGGTTTTAGTACTGTCTGTATGATCACGTTTTATCAGTTTATTATTCGGATTAAATCATATGGATTATTGCTTATATTTTCAACAATCCAAAAACCTGATTATAGGCAACTGAATTCCACTGGTGTAGCCGCGGCTACTAGGCCTCCTTCGTTTGATGGTATGCACTATAAGAAATGGCACGACGAGAGCAATTCTATGGTTTAAAAACTTTAACTGCTATAGCGCCACTTTTGGCAAACCTGAAGGAGATCCTTCTGCTGAGCAGAAAGCAGTCTTTAAGAAAGCCGATAATATGTTTATGGCGTCTCTGTTCAGTATTCTTGGGGACGACATTGTTGACCCATATATGTCATTTGATAATGGCAAAGACGCGTGGGATACGCTCGAGGCCAAGTTTGGGGTCTCGGACGCTGGCACTGAGTTGTATGTCATGGAGCAATTCTATGACTACAAGATGGTTGATGAGCGCTCCGTCGTTGAGAAAGCTCATGAGATACAATCACTTGCCAAAAAACTCGAGCAGTTCAAGTGTACCTTACTGGACAAGTTTGTGGCCGGAGGCATTATTGCCAAGCTTCCTCCCATGTGGAGGAACTTTGCTACTTCTCTGAAACATAAGAGACAAGAGTTTTCCGTTACAGATCTCATTGGGTCTCTTCATGTGGAAGAGAAGGCGAGAGCAGAGGACACACGTGCTCGAGTACTTGAGGGAGCTTCTAGTGCCAATTTGGTACAGAAGAAAAACTTCCAATCCCATAAGTTCAAGAATAAGAACAAGTCTGATGGCAAAGAGAAGTTTGATGGCAAAAACAAGGCCACTCACTCCACCAACTTTAAGAGGAAGAATGATAAGAAGAAAGGCTCTTGCCACGTCTGTGGTGATCCTGATCATTGGGCTCCTAGCTGCCCTAATCGCTTTGACAAGCGACAACATGGGAACAGCGGCAAGACCGCTAATGTTGTTGTTAGCGATACTGAGATGAAGGACGTTGGGTATGGTATTTTACCTACTATCCTTTCAGTATGCCATTCTCCTGATTGGTGGATTGATACGGGTGCTAGTACATATCTATGTTCTGATATATCCATGTTCTCTTCTTATCAGGTCGCAAGGACTTCCTCCGTGCTGATGGGAAACGGCTCACGTGCTTCTGTTCATGGTGTTGGTACGGTAAATCTAAAGTTTACTTCGGGGAAGACCGTACAGCTGAAGAATGTGCAGCATGTTCCGTCCATCAATAAGAATCTCGTCAGCGGATTGCTCCTATGTCGAGATGGTTTTAAGTTGGTGTTTGAGTCCAATAAAGTTGTAATCTCTAAGTATGTATAATTCGTTGGAAAGGGTTATGAGTGCGAAGGTCTGTTCCGCTTATCTTTGTCAGACTCATGTACTAAAGTTATTAATCATGTTTGCAATGATAGTGAGTCCAATATTTGGCATTCACGACTTTGTCATATTAACTTTGGTTGCATGACGCGGCTAGCCAGAATGAGTTTAATTCCGAAATTTACCACTATCAAAGGTTCTAAGTGCCAAGTTTGTGGGCAAGCAAAGCAACCCCGCAAGTCTCATACTGCTGCGGAACCGAGAAACTTAGCACCTCTAGAACTTATACATTCAGATCTTTGTGAGATGAATGGTGTGTTGACACGAGGTGGAAAAAGATACTTTATGACATTGATTGATGACTCCACTAGATACTGCTATGTTTATCTTCTGAAATCTAAAGATGAAGCTTTGAGTTATTTCAAAAACTATAACGCAGCATTTTTGCGTGGCTTGCCATGCTGGGGAAGGGCAACAATGCGGACACCCTCAGCAAAAAGAAGCAACCTCATAACACGGCCTGTGTGCTTTGCTTAAGCGAGCCGGAGACTGCATTACACCTGCTTGCCAACTTCAATGTTGCTTTCAGACTATGGAAGAAGGTGATCACATCAGCTAGCCTCCCCCACTACAAGAGATCTGGCCCATAGAGGCACTATTTTAGTCTTGTAGACACACTTTATTGTCTTTACATACTTTTTTGACGGGGAACAGCAGGCGTTCTGCTTTTGCATTATAGAAAGGGGAAAACATCCCAAGAATTACAGGGATATGAAACAAAAAAGAAGAGAGGAGTATATCCCACAATAACAAACTGTGGGGTGAACCGTATCAAAAATTGCCGGACACTGCTAGGTCACACTCTGTCCTCAGGCCATCCTAAGCAGCTCAACATCTGCCATGATCAGTTGTGCCACTGCAGTGCCGGGAAGGGTTTTGTCCTCAAAAATGTGTCGTCCTCGTTCCATCCACAAATGCCAGATGATGTATATAGAGACAGTGATATCAGCCTTCTTCTGTGCATTCCATTTACCTCTGCGAGCTTTTGTCCACCAGTCGTTTAGAGTGGTAGAAGATTGAGCAACACTAACTGTCTTTACATACTTGTAGAGGCATTTTACACATTGTCTCAAAAGTGTCGCTATGGGCAGTGTCCCTATGGGATAAGGACACTAGTAATAATGTCTATACTTCTTATAAGACACAACAAAGAAGCATTACATTATGTCTCTACACGTAGAGTAAAAAATACCATGAAAAATATGTCAAAAGCAATCGTTGAACTCTTGACCTTGATGATAAAGGCATATTACTCTAACCATCTCAACCTTACACAAGATCTTGTTTACATCTAGAATTAATTTCTTTTGAGTATAGCACATTAGGACTAAAACATAGAACAAATGTCTCTAGACAACAAGCAAAATGCCTCAAATAGTGTCTTTACATAAAATGTAAAGACATTTTACAATGTGTCTCAATGATTGACTGTGTATAACTTTTTGTGACAATTTAGAATGCCTCAAAATTTGACTCTAGAATGAAAATCCTAGTCCTTCAGAAAAATGTCTTAACTGATGTCTCTATATTTGAGACACATCCTTAAGTGTCTCAAAAATTGTCTCTACAAGATGCAAAATGTCTCTACGTGATTTTTAAAGAGACAAAATAATAAGTGTCTCAAGAAGAATGCCTCTATGCTAGGTTTTTGTTGTAGTGCCCCTGACATCAAACCAAACAATGACACGTATAAGCCGCAAGACTAGCTCTCGGACACGCTGCAAACACTGCCACGGCCAGGCCAAAGCGTAAACCTTGGACGACACTGGTTCACCTTACTTGGTGGACCATATGGAAAGAGCGCAATGCTAGGATCTTTCAAAAAAAATGTATCACCGCTTAGCTGACTGCATGCCAACATCATCGACGAAGCAATTAGCTGGAGAGATGCAGGTAGATCCATGGCGTTTCATTTGCTGCAAAGACCTAGGGAGCCAGACTGATTTAGTCCTATGTCTACCGTAGACAGTGTGCCGTGATTGTTTCTTTTTTACAACTGTGTTCCTTCACAGTTTTTCTCTTTCCTTTGGTCTCCTTGTACATCATGTACCATCTCCTAATTAATGAAAAGCAGGCTAGACTGCCTTTTCGTCAAAAAAAAAAACCTGATGTCACTTTTCTCGAAGCAACAATCACAATTTACTCCTAATTGGACCGCTCTTGGGGAAATCATTTCCCCGATGTCTCCCATCCATAAGCTGACATAAATAATTGGACCGTGACGTGATCTCCATTCTCCTGCTACAACCATTGCCCTTTTTCCATCTATGTTTCTCTTATGTAGCATTTTTATTGTTGTGCTTCGTGTTTGGGTGCTTTATATAGGACAGAGATGGGAGGTGAAAGTGAAAATTTTGGTGTAATATTGTATTGATGCTAGTCAAGACATGGCAGGTTATGCGTCATATTATTGCATAGATATGAGTTACTGGTTATAACAAGACAAAATATAAAATGAAAATAGTATCGTAGATGTCACACTGTTAGGGTTGGTAGAGGGTATTAGCAGTTTTACGGGCGAGTCAAACTACAAATAAATAGATAAGCACCATAAAAATAGTAAAACATGCTCTAGAGTATGTCAACTCATCTAGCGGGTTATTTGTCTATTTATTTTTAGTTGACGATCCTTTCAATTAGTTTAGTCACACACCCGTAAGGCACACCACTTGGTCGTTGTGATTTAGTTAACTATTACAATAGGTGAGATCTCGTCGATGGGTATTAAAGAGAGATTTAGAGCTATTGAAGAATGCAGTGTATACTCGCTGATTGAGATGAGATTTTACTTATCAGAGTAAATAATAGCATATGAAAGTTTCGATCGATTCTGCTATCCACGCCGCCCCGAATTTTTAGCCCATTGGATGGACGACGGAGAGGAACGTGACGACATCTCGACGGCTCCCCTGGAGGCAGGCCCCGTTGCCCCAGATTCCCTGCCAAGGAGAGATTACACGCCCTTTTCTGCCCCGTGTCGCTGGACGGTGCGCCGCACGTCTCCCTGGCCTATGCCTTGGTGGTTGTGGGCGACAACACTCCATGTGAGAAGCGTATGGAGGGAGATAGGCGGTCCGCACCCGCCGAGTTGTGGGGTCCAACCACATCCGATGTGGAAACGGGAACCCTCCCCCTTCGAGGGTTCTTGCGGTCGAGAGCCGACATGGCGGTGGGAACCATCGGCGGCTACGGGTTCTCGCGAACGAGAGCTGAGCTGGTAGCAGAAACCCTCGCCGTCCGTGGGTTCTCGCGGGAAGAGCTTCGGAAAAGCTGGTCGGTGGGTCCTGAACGAACTGACTTATCGTCTCCACGTCGTGGACGCGTGTGGGTTCTCGCGGCGATATCCTATGGTGGGTCCCGAACACGGCGGAGATATGCTCTCATATACGGTATCTGTGCGCGTGAATCCTACCCTATGCCATGCCTCGCCTACGCGTGTGCTATCGTAGCTTCTCTAGAGAGGGCGTGTGCCGTCCATCTTTCCGAGACTTCTCGCGGGTTCTCGACACACAACACGTGTCGCCTGGGTTTCTAGCAGGCCTTGCTTATCGTTCTATTCGTGCTCTCGCGACGACATCTGGCCTATAAATAGCCTCCCTTGTTATTTTCTTCTTGGCATCGTTCTTCCCTCCTTTTTTCTCTGTCCATGTTATGCTGCTCGGTTTCATGCTAATAGACTAGAACCTGTGCCTGCACGACACTGCCAACGCGTAGAGCTGTCGTCTAGCTCCGACGCTCACCGGTCCAAACTAGCAATCCCGTCCGGTGCGTACCAGACGTATGCGTGGCAAGTGGCGGACCTGCTTCTCTACCAGACCTGTCCCGCGGGGAGTCCCAGTAATGGATAGGTTTGGCAGGTGGCGATTTTTTTCCATTTTCTTTATATTTTTTTACTTGTTGTACTAGGTTGCTATTTTACCTTGCTAGCCACTTGGCTTTTTTTTGCTTATGTTTTTCTCTCCGGTCGTCTCTTCTCTTCGGCTCTGTAATCTTAGTAGTGTTGTGCTTTTGGACCACGCTCTTCTCTTGTGATTGCATACTCTGTACTGTCCTCTACGTCTTTAACGAATGTTTTAGAAGAGGACGGCTTGGAGTAGGCATACCCACATGATTGCTTTGCATTTATCTAGTGCGGTTATTATGCCCGACATCTTCTTCTCCTCTCCCTAGAATGCCCTGTTGTGTTTGTTTCTCATTTTTGTTGTAACTCTAGCCATAGACTTGTACCGCGTCATGTTGTAAATGTAATCGTAGAGTGTGTAGCGATTTGTGTTCTAACAGTGGCTTAGACCTATAAACTTTTTATTTGATGTACCACATGCCTGTTCTTAGAGAATGAATGAATACAGAGAAAATTTGTACTACTTTTACTATATCATGTGTGATGTGAAACAGTTTTCATATGATGAATACATACAAAGAGAAGCATTTCTTACCACGTTTCTCGCGTACTGTGTGTGTTTTGTATATTTTTTACCTCCGTACCAAAATATTATGTGTTGTATGCTTCTCAATTGTTCCATAACTTTTGTCTTCGAGCTCTAAGAAAGCGCGTATTCGAGACTGGCCACACCGAAAAGGTGTGTTAGGACTTACTATTTTGCATCTCCTCCTTATTTCTTATTCATGCTCTTATCCTATGCACTTATCTTTATTCGTGTATGGCAATGCTTCTACCTGGAGTGCAATCTTTAAATGTGTGCCCTTCTCGGTACTAAACGGATAACACAAGCATTGGTAGTTCTGGTTCACATCCACGCTCCGATCTCACAACGCGACTGTCAAGCATACGACTCGACTAAGTCAGAGCCGGTTAAGAGCGTATTCTCATTCCACGATAGGACCACTACGCTCTTCTTCGTGTAGATGTGCCCAATCTTGTGTAGAAGACCTGAGCCCTATGAATTTATAGAATACGCGTACTAAAGGCGCCTTCTATGACCGTGTCAACGCCCCCGGGTTGTCAGCCGTGTCCTGGATGTCTAGTTCTTTTAATTACCGTGGTTCTCTAAACATGTATATAGCAGAAAGAGGAGTGGGACTCGGACATCATAAGCATATTTGTTCGTAATTCAACAACTACAAATTTTCTGTGACATGTCAATATGAATGTGAACAATATGTAGTATTTTTGCAAATTACCTTCATGAAAGTACCATGATCTTTCCTAGCATGATTTACTGATGAGGTAGTTATTTTCCTGTACCTCTTACCCATATTTGTACATAAAGTATTGGTAGAAAAAATTCATGCATGAGAAATGCATGTAAAATGCACACATGAAGTTTATAATTTATTGTACTATATTCTAATATTTTTGCATGTTATATACTGTTATATCCATGATTTACAGTTTTTTTAGTTATAACTCTATACAGGAAAGCCATGTGTTGTGTATTTTTTTATTTTTAGGGTCTTCCACAAAATCAAAAGATCCTAGATTTTTCTACGAAGTTGTTCATCAAATAGAAAACCTGAAGCACTTAGACCTAAAAAGGAGCCGCTGTAGGCCAGAGATAGGGCCCATTGCATGGCCAGATTCCCCTATGGTGCCATGGGGCCCACCTAGATGTGTGCTATAAAAAATAACCTAGAAATGTATGCTTACACAATTTACAACCATGTGTCGTAAATTGTGTGTTCGATTACCGGCCTATCACTCACTGACCATTGTCTTCTCACTCGAGGAAAGAAGAAAAAGACGAGAACTTCCAGATGGGCCAAACAAGCCCAACACCCGGACACCTCCCATTTTCTATTGTCCCTACCTAACTGATATAAATCATAAACTTAAAACTATTTGACATCACGATGTGTATTCTTCGGTCGAGATAACATACTTTTGTGTTGTTTGATGGTTAATGCCAGTCCGGGAAGAAAATAAGAAGGTCGATACAATAAGATAAATCTGAGGGTTTTATATAGATATAAAGCAAGGACTATAGGAGTTGGATGAGATTCTAAGAGGTAATCTGCCAAACATGTCGTGCCGCTCCGGATTGGTATGTCTTTTTTTTAGCGGCAGAGAAGCTCTCTGTAGTTTTGATGGCTTTATATTTGGAAATCCTTTTCTTGATGCCTCACATGATCACCCTAGACATAATCGTACAGTTGAGTACAATGAAAGAAAATGACACGAGACACGACCTCCACACCTTGACAACGCCTCCTCATCTTTGATTTTTTATTGTACAATTTGTTTTGCATATTTGGGTACTTTATATAGCGTAGACTTGGCAAACAAAGATGGGAGGTGGTATTGCAGGTGTTCAACAAGGAGTATACATGATAGTTGTGCATAGTAGGTGGTGTATTTATTTCTTGATTAAAGATAATAATAAAACTGGTCATAGTGGGGATTAACATAAACTAGCATGACGGATATAACACCCCTGATACCCGCCCTACCAGGCGATTAAGAACTTAGCAGGGCGCGGCCCATCGCACACAATCAAGGGAGGGGCATGAGCATGCGAACACGTGGCGCATAAGAAAGGTTGTAGAGACGTGACACGAGAGCTCGAGATTTCTATTTGGGTAGGTTTAAACATAAGAAATATAGTGTATTGGAAACTGTGTTATTAAGTGTAGTGTCCGAGTTTAATTCCAGAATGAACTGTGAATAAGAAATCACATTCGTCCAATTTACCCATTAGTTTTATCCATGGCAAAAGTGACAAATTTAGGTTGTCTTACGACGCAAACACTCATGGACGTTCAACTGGTGGGGGTCTCGCTTGGGGAGAAATGAGGGCTGATCGGACGGTGATGGTAACCGGTGAGGCAACTACGGTTGCCACCCCAAGGATGCTCATGTAATCAGACAGGCAAAATTCATAGCCCCTCGTGTTTGGTTTGATGCTAGATGAACATGATGTTGGTGTTAGACAACGAGGTTTAGTAGTCACCCCGCATGAATAGAAAGAAGGAAAGAGTGTGGGTAGATGTAGAAGATTCCAAATGTGCAAATCAGCGTGGATCAAACATCAATGGTCACTTTTGGGCTTTGGGGAGATGGAGTTGAACATTTTCCAATTCAGTTTTCCTTTTGTATCCTCCAACAAACCACACAATGTCCATGAGACGTAATTGGTGATGCTCCTTTAGGCAGTTAGGAAGATCCTATCCACACATCAATAATCAAGGAAATCATTAGAGTTATAGGCTATAGTACTCATAGATTCCTCATGAATTCAACACATTACACTGGGTTTGTGAGCCCAACCCGTCGGGAGATGTCATTTTGAATTAAGAAACATTAAAACTAGCCTACCTAAGGCCCCTTAGAGCGATTAGGTGTCCTGAGCCGTTTGATCTGCACATCTAACGGCATACATGAACTCATTTTTTTCCTAGCGGTCTGTTACACTATTTTTTACTTCGTTCCATTGCCACAAGCAGCTCAGCTTCCTTACCGGGCTGCTACTCTGCAGGCCCACCAAGACGCCCTGAGATTAATTGCGCGGACTATGTCTGAATCTTTTTAAATGGGCTAGTAAACTATGCACGCCAGGCTCATCTTCGGTATGTCTTCCCTCTCTCGTCCGTTCATGAAGGAAGAGTGGCGGCAGGGGAGCCCGGGCGGCTATCCTTCCGTTTAATCATCCTGTGATGAATGGTATCTCTAAGAGCATCTTCACTCGGGTTTCCAGAAACTTTTTTTTTGTGCGGACGGCGATTTTTGGCCCAGTAGCGTTCAAAGGACGCCGGTTTCATCCGGATTTGCCCCCAAAAATACATCCGGCGTTTCCAGGCCAATCTTGCAGCGTCGGAAACGCAACGCGCTGGGAATGACGAATGAAGCGAATTTGGCGCGAAAAAAATATCTCAGCACGTGGACCCGCCCAGTCAGCGTCCGAAATCGCCTCGTTGTCATCCTTCCGCCTCGGCTCTCGTGAAGAACCGTCGGGCAATTGATAGCGCGTCCTGTCGGCACGCGGCGCCGTAATGGCGCGACACCACCGCCTCGGCTTCCCGCTGATTTCCCTTTTCCCTTCGAAGCATCTACACCCCTTCCGCCTTCGTCGCCCACTTCGGCCTATAAAAGCCGGCCACCGCACGGCTCATGGCTCACACTCGCCCCAACCCCTCTCCAACTCTGGTGAACAGCTGACCTCGGCGAACCACCCATGGCGGAAAGGTACCTAGGCGACCCCGCGGCGGCCAACGGCTTTGGCCGGCGCACTCTGCAGTCGTGGGAGGCGCGAATGCTATACAAAGCTAGGTACATGGCGCCGCCGGATTTCCGCTGCCCGCCCGGCTGAAAGCTCAGCGCCGGCGTCATACCGATACCGCCGGTGCCGGAGGGCGACTAAATGGTCGAGGCGATCCAGGAGGCCACCGCGGCGATGGGGGACCCTGAGCTCGCCGAAGACCCCGGCAACCTTCTCCACTAGGAGCAGTTCTTCGTCAAAAGGCAGCTGCGCGAGCTCGCCGCCCATGAGGGGCCGCCTGACACGCCGCCGAAGCGCAACAACTCGGCGGGGCGTCGTCGGTGGTGGAGTGTGCCGGGACGCACCCTCCCCTACGTCCTCCAACACATCCACGCCGGCAACAACCCCCGCCTCGGCTTCCCGCGCTCTCCGGCGCCAGCACCTCGCCGCGGGAGCCGACCTCCGGCAAGCTGGCTGCCTAGGAGAATGGGCAGCATCACCTCTTCCTCCTCCGCCGTGTCGCGCTCGTCCGGTACGGCGCCTGCGCAGTTACCGGCGAGCAGCGGTGAGTTCTTTCGGCCTCCCAAACACGAGGCTGACACGCCCAGGAGCTCGCCGCCGGGGACACACGCCCGGGGGATCGTCATCAAATTTTGACAAATCTAGGACATCTATTTTAAAACATATGGAGTACTACAAATAAACAACAAACCTGTTAGAGTTAGTGTCTACCTATTGTGATATGTAACCGAGTAGGACTAGATTCTGAGTCGGTGCCGTGTACACTAAGGTGTCGCATAGCACCGACCCTTCTGCATATAAATATACGATCGACGAGTCTCAGTGATTATCCGAGTAGACAAATATTCTACCTGATCTCAAGCTTACATGGTATCAGGCCGACTCTTCCCCCGAAACACCGAGATCGCAAACTCCCGACCGCTGCTACCATTCCGCCCCAATCCTCTACGATGGGATCTTCGTCGACCTCACAGTCCATCAATCTCTGGCCCCTATGACTGACAAGCTATACACGGAAAAATTAATTATCCAGGATGGCGCGCACAGATCCTGCCCCCTATCCGAGGAACTCACCTCTTCGGCCTTCATGATGGTTCGGATGTTGCGCCGCCGGAAAAACTGGTCGTGGAGACGCAGATAAAGCCACAGATAGAGCTGGCAAGACAGCGTCCAAGCCAGAGTATGATTTCTGGATCTCTAGAGATCAAATCGTTCTTGGATATCTTCTCCAATCCCTCTCCCCAGAGATGCTCCCTCAAGTTCATCGGCTTGTGCACGTCGCGGATGTCTGTGCAGCGATTGAGCAGACGTGCGCCTCCTAGAGTGAAGCAAAAATCACAAACTTGCACATCGCCCTTGCGAATACGAAGAAGAGAAACCTCTCCACCGATGCCTTCATCACCACGATGCAAAAGATCGTTGATGAGCTTGCTGCCGCCGGGTGTCTGGTCACGACCAGGGAACATATTTCCTTCATCCTTGCTGGACTCAGCTCTAGCTATGATGCCATTGTTGCTTCCCTTGATGTAGCGACAACTCCAATCTCCTTAAACTCGCTCTATGCGCAACTCCACGCATACGACCAGCGCCAGGAGATGCTTCATGGATCTTCTGATCCAGTCTTTGAGTGCTCGCTCAACGCTGCTTCACGACAACACCGAGGACGTCCCAAGTACAGCAACCGCCCTCGCGGTGACCGACATGATGGCCAGCATGATGACTGCCGACAAGATCGACATGATGATCGTCGAGACAACTACAAAAGCCATAATCATGGTGGTGTCTGTACGACCCTAGGAGGGGGCACGACAGGCGTCACACTTCCCCTAGGTTGATGCCATCTGTCAAATATATGACAAAGAAGGTCATCTTGCTAAATACTACTCGTCACGATTTGATGATGATGATTCCTATGGTGAGGAGGAAGTCCATGCTGCCTATGGTGTGGACACAAATTGGCATCGGATGGTCCGTGACACTTATAGGGTAATGACAGAGTGAATACAGACAATGGACAAGGAATTATTTCACATGTTGGTAAAACAATTATTCATACTCCTTGTTTTCAACTTCGCAATATTTAGACGTTCCTACAAAAAAATGTTTTTGTCCACCGTTTCACTTATGATAATAATGTGTTCATTGAATTTCATTTATTCTAATTTTTTATTAAGGATCAGGTCAGACAGGAAACTATTCATAGAGGACAATGTGTTGGTGGATTTTATACCCTGTTTCATCCTTGGAGTCATCTCACTCCCTGAAACATGCTTTTATCTCTGTCAAGCTCTTCCAGTCCAAGTGGCATAGTCAGCTTGGTCATCCCTCTTTGATATTGTTAGGAAAATTATTAGCAAGAATAAGTTACCTTGTGTTAGAGATTTCAGTTCCTTGTTGGTGTGTGATCCATGTCAACAAGCTAAAAGTTATCAGTTACTTTACCCTATTTCAACCAATATATCTACGGTTCCTCTTCAATTAATATTTTCTAATATATGGGGTCCTGCACCTACTTCTGTTGGTCATCATGACTGTTATGAAAGCTTTGTTGATGATTATCGTAAATTTACTTGGATCTATTTATTTAAGAAAAAAATCTGATGTTCTAGCTGCTTTCGTTAATTTTCAAACTCTTGTTGAATGAAAGTTTGATAGAAAAATCCTTACGGTCCAATCCGATTTGGAAGGATAATATGTTAAACTCATTTACCACTTCCAAACACAAGGTATATCACACCATGTGTCTTGTCCTCATGCCCATCAACAGACTGGGTCTTCCGAGAGAAAGCATAGTTACATAGTTGAGGTTGGATTTGCCCTGCTTGCTAATGCTGGTATGCCTCTTAAATTCTAGGATGAAGCATTTCTCAGTAGACCCTCTTATATATTTAATAATGCAAAATCTTACTCTTTTATGTAGGTTATCCGATTGGCAACTTATTAGATACGTATGTGGTTCAAACCTACATTATGAAGAGAAGGAGAGGCTTTAAATACTGGATGCAACCGCTTGGAACGGTTGCACGGGATTTTTACAGCCAATGCAACTGGAACATATGGAGGTCGGCTTGTAGCTAGCAATATGTCAAGCCGCAGTTTACGAGTGCAATGCAGTCTTCTAGAAGGCTTTCCATGCCTAGCAGGATAGGTAGAACGAGTCCGGGACGCATATTCAATTTGGGAAGTCTATTTGCTAAGTGCATGGCTGAACCTCCTCTGTCAACCTCGGGCGTCTGTCATCATCACGTATTAGGTTCAGTCCTAGAAATTTGTGGAAATCATCTTGCTGAAACCTCCCACTCTTACCTAGACATCATGAGTGAAGACAACAAAAGCCCATAGGGTACACTCCCCATGATCAGCTTCTCTTCTATTTTCCTTCTCCTTCGGTGCTTCACATATGAATGCTTTATATACATAGATTGTGAACAATCAAACAGGGGGAACAAATTGTATGTATCAAACAATTAGTGTTGCATTGATGGTACTCGTATATAATAGGTGACATATTACGATGTACTACTTACAGATTAGAAAGTAGATGAAAGAAGAATAATAGATGACCTAAAAGCTTGGAATTGATTTCTTGACTTTGGTCATGCATGCTCGCAGTAGCGCTATTAGTTAGTACTCCCTCCATTCAGAAATACCTGAGTTGAGTTTGTCTAAATTCGAATGTATTTATACAAAAAAATGTGTATAGATACATTCGAATCTAGACAAAACCAAGTTAGTTATTTTTGGCCAGAGGGAGTACTACAAATAAACAACCAAACACTCCTAAGGCTGGAATTGATTTCTTGACTTCTATCATACATACTGGTGGTGCTGTATTAGTCAGTACTACAAATAAACAACCGAACACTGAGGTTCTTATGTTTCAAATAAAAGATAAATGATGTTGCGCCAACTTTAAAAGTATTTTCCTTTATACTAGTTATATACAGTTGTGCAATCGCAAAGAGCTCGCTCCATCAATGTTCAATGTTTTAGCCTTGAAGTTGAAAACTTTTCAATTCATTTTTTCTTCTATATCCTCCAGGAGAACACATGATGCAACTTCACGTGATTTGTGATGCTTGCTCAGGTATCTGGAAGGTCCTATCAACCCAATAGTTACGGAAATAATCGGAGTTGTAGGCGACCGAGGAGTCTCATACCCATATTTGGTCGCCAAAAAAAAGTTTGGTGGAAGTGCACTGATAACTTCCTCATGAATTCAGCACATGTTTCAGACCATGAATTTCTAAGACCAATCCGTTACGAGTAGGTTCCCAACTATCATTTTGGTTGCAAATTATTTTTCAAACAGCCATGTGTAGCCCGTCATGAGTAAGCCATGAAACTGATCCCTTTAGAATCTGCATACAATGTACAGGTCGTCCGCCATTCAAATTCAGACTAGACAGTCATTGTCTAAAGAGCTGGTTCGGATGTATTTGTATCATTCATTTATTTATCCGGCAAAGCATATCAACCTTGTCAATCAATACAGAGGACTACAACTTTCTCAAGCACAGAATCACAATTAGTCGTTCCATTCATGCAGATGAAATACAAATAGTAAAATAATCATCAATTTGTAGTAGGTAGTACATTTAGGGTTTTCGCGACCACTAGACCTACTTCGATCAGGACACATCTCCTACGGCGCCATCTCCAACCTCTCCGGCATCCAGGCCAAGAAGCTCTTCATCTTGGTCTCCATCACCAGCATGGTCGCGTGCCCAGAGAGGGGGATGATCGAGTTCCACGCTGGATTCATCTCGGAGGACGTGCCCATGTCGCTGTTCGAGAAGGTGCCCGTCTGCGTCAATGGCCTCGGCGAGCAGCTCCGTGGTGCCGCCGGGGTGATCCGGGAGCTTTGACATGCTTCCCGTCGCCTAGGCGTGAGTGACTTGAGATATCAGTCGCTGTTCAAGTCTTGCCCTGGATGATTATTATGTATCGCTGGCTGGCCAACAAATTTGCACCTTTTTTGTTGGAAGATATCTTATTAATATTGAGAGAGAGAGAGAGATGATGATGATGATGATAAAGTAAGAGAGACAATGTACTACCGTACGATGGTAACTGCGAAATTATTATGTTTAATAAATAAATATTTTTGAAGAACACGGGCACGACCAATTCGTGATGCATATACATCAGCAAAAGAAAATCTGTGTGATTTTTTATACAGTTTCGATGTTTCATTTTCTGGAGAGGAAGAGGGGAACACTGCTGATAGTGATCGACCATCAAATGCACGTGTGTCGATCACAGGCCGGGTACATAAACCAGTCCTGCCGTATCTCGTTTCCTAAGCTGATCAGTGAGCTTCATCGTCACTAGCTAGAATCAACGAACTTTGTGTCGATCACAGGCCGGGTACACACAAACCAGTCCTACGCGGCGCTTAGCACGTTATCCATTAACATAGCCACATAGGGCACGTACGTGATCACTTGGCCCCGGCCGCATTTTAGCTGCCTATGCGGTTCTAGCAGGATAGGGCGAACGAGTCTACGACGCCCACCTAATCTTGGTAGTTGTCCATTATATCTCGCGAAGCAGATTTAGGCTGCGCCATCTGAAGCCGACATGTGGACATCTGCGTCTCCCTGCATCCTGCATTAGGCTCAATCCTTAACATACGTGGAAATCATTTTTCTGACACCTCCCACTCCTAGTGTAGACGGCCTGACCAAAGACAATCAAAAGAATATGGGCTTCACACTATCACACCTCCCACTACCATTTGTTTTTCTTCTATCTCGTTTCTCCTTTCGTGTTTCACATTCGGATGCTTTATATAACATAGACTGAGAACAAACAAGAAAACGGTAGTGAATACTATGTACGAAACATGTAGTGTTGTATATTGGTGACCTGGAAGGCTAGAATCAATTTCTTTACTTTTGTCATACATATTGGTAGTACCATGCAGATTAGTTATTACTCCGTTCCATAACACTTGATTCAGACTAGATACATACGAATCTAAATAAATTAAAGTCACTTTTGTGGAACAGAGAGAGTACTACAAATAGACAACCGAACACTAAGGGTTCTCTCGTTTCAAACAAGAGGTGAATGTTCTGGGGCCAACTTTAGAAGTGTTTTCCATTATACTAGTAAGATTAAAGAGTAAATTCCATTTTATACCCTATAGTTGTAGGTTTGCGACGACAATTACCCCATTTAACAAAAATTCTTCCGAGTGACCCCATTTAGTGATTCTTCTGCCATATTTTACCCCTTCTACGATTTGGAAATATTTTTCAGCCGGGATCCGGTCTTCGGGAGTCCACGTGGAGTGCCAAATCAGATGTGTATTTTGTTCTTCTGTTTCTTCCTCCGTTCACCCGGCTCTAAACTTCTAGAGTTCATTAATTTGTATTGTCATAGCTAATGGTCTCTCCCAGCGCAGTCACTTGCCGAGGAAGACACCACCCGCGATAGCAAAACCTGATCTACTGGGAGCATGTACCCTTTGGCGCACGTATACATAATTAGCATTTGGATTCCTTCGACACGCACCTACGCTCGCATATGTAGCTAGCTGGGAGTAGTTGTCATGCGTATATAGGTGGACGAAGCAGCTTGATTCATCTTGAATTAGCAGTTTGTAGCATGCCGTATGCCTGTATCCCGCTCGACCAGAAAACCTCCACCAAACACAAACACAAGGAGAAAATTCAGCGGAAGGAAGTTTTGATACAAGTTTGTTTCGTTTTTATGGTTTGGTCTGCTTATATAGCTAGCTGACATACACGGCGACCGGGTAATTTTTTGCGGAGCTGGATGCAAACGTGTGCGCTTTATCTTATACCATCGTCGAATTAATCTCCACATTTGATTGAACTGAGAGTCGTAGTGAGCGAGTGACGGTGGGACAAAATATAAGTCTCGGATGTGATACGCCTTATATATATATAGAAGTATAGAACCGACGACTGGGTTGTACTTGATTGAACGATTTTAGAACTTAAATGGGGTAAAATCTGGAAAAAGATTATCTAAGTGGGGTAAAATCTGGGACAAGTTTTTCTAAATGCGGTAATCTCGAGGACTTTTTCTTAAATGGGGTAATTATTATCACAAATGACAAAACAAGGGGTAAAAATTGAAATTTACTCAAGGTTAAATCATGCAATCTTAAAGATCTTACTACACTTGGTCAGGAGATAAAATTGTTAAAATTTCATGTGTTTTGTGCACTTGCTCAAGCAGCCGACCGGTCCTATCCACCCAATTGTCAGGGAAGTAATCAGAATTGTAGCCTTATACCCATAGTTGGTCACCAAATTTTTCGAGTAGTAGTGCACTGACAACTTCCACAAGAATTCAGCAAAGGCTGCACCATGGGTTTGTAAGTCGAATCCGTCACGAGTAGGTTGTCAACTGTCAGTCTCACGCGTCACCTTAGTTTCGATCATTCATCTATGGCCTTTCATATACTCCCTCCGACTCATATTAGGTGACGTGGGTTTGTCTAGATTTGGATGTATCTAGACATGTTTTAGTGCTAGATACATCTGAATCTAGACAAACCCAAGTCAACTAATATGGGTCAGAGGGAGTAATTAAACTACGAAACCCAACACTTCAAGAAGCGCTCACAGATTACAGGTTATCGATTATTCAAATTCCGAAGAAGCGGCTATTGCATACAGAGCTAGTTAAGATGTATTTGTAGTTTTTTTATTTATCCGCACAAAAATATGAAATGTTGCCATTCAATACACGTTTCTGCTTCAGTGCGCACCCTCCTGGGAACCAAAAGTTTGGGAAAACACATGGACAGCTGGGATACGCGCGGACGGTTCAACGACAGGGGGCACAATCGTCCTTCCGAAATTTTCGGAGCTGCGCTGGAAAAAAAACGAACCGTAGAAACCCGCGTAGAAGCCCGTATGGCCTGTTCACCGGCGCGTATTATACACATATGCACGTGGGTGCCGAACCGTCCGCTTCCTTAAATAGCATAGTCAGTTGCTGTGCGTTCCAACCACTTCCAGAAATTCCCCAAATCGGATAGCAAACCCTGGCTAGCCGTCTCTCCACAAACACTCGATCGCGGCGGCCGTCCATGGAGAAGGGGAAGTAGATGGCGGCGACCACTGACAACGCGGAGAAGGGGAAGCAGGTGGCTGTGGGCACTGAGGACGCGGAGAAGGGGAAGCAGGTCACGGATGCAGAGGGCGGCAATGGGAGCTCCGGCTTGGGTGGGCCGGCCGTCTACTCCGGTGTGCATCCAATGAAGCGAAAGTTCGAGACGGAGGCGCAGATCAGGAGCAAGAAGAAGAAGAACCTGAAGAACAGGCTGCGTCAGGAGAGAAAGGAGAGGGGGGAGAAGATCTACTCGCCTGCCGACGTCGAGACCTTCCGCGAGTCTGACAGCGATGACACCGATGAGGTAAGTCCAGATCTCTCTCTCTCTCCTAGTGTTCTTGCTGCCGAGGTCTACCTCGTCCTGTTCTTGCTAGGGTTTGTGGTGCTAGTAGGGTTAGATGCGCCTAGCGATGCTAGTTTGTGCCAGGTTAGATGCGTTGTAGATTAGCTACTGATTTCCCAGGACCCCTTTGGCGACGTTCTGATGGATGTAGGATCAAGTAGGCTTCTGATTTGGCAGGCTAGGTCGTCGAGTGGTTCCTCTTACTTTGAATGTTATGATATATGTAATCTGTACCAGGTGGTGTACACATAATGATGATGTAGCTTATGCTTGGCCTTTGTGCTTGAGTTTTTGGTCTTGAATGATCTGACAAGTAAGAACATGGAATTTTGTTTGCAATGAAAATGGAATGGGGATGCTGCCTATTGATCTACACATATAATTGATTATGGGTTCTACTTGCGACCACTTCGAGATTGTAAATTTAGGTAATGTGACCATGGATAGCTAGTTTGTGAATTTGCTTGTAGTAGTTAAGTAAAAGAGACATGGGAATCTGTCCCAGGTGCCTGTCATTATACTGTTATACTGTTGTGTAGAATGTATTTGGTATCGTTTACTTTTCTTACTAATTTAGTTCATTACATCAGAGTGTCTGCCAGCCTTTTGAAACGCTTGTCTCACATAGACGATATGGGTCTAGTACATTCATGATAGTTGATTTGTCTTTGTATTTGTAAAATATTTGTAACATATCAAGAATTTGTGTAGTTACAGTTCTGGAGCTGAAAGTTTATGTGTTTTGTTACAGATGCATAAATTCCTGGTTGTAGTACTGCTAGTAACAGTTGCTGTTGTCTTGCTTCATTGGTTTATTCTTTTTATTGCACTACTAATTTCAGTAGCTGTTTTCTTATGCTCCACACATAAGTTGGTAGTTAATGCTGATGTGATCTAGCTTAAGATTATTATGTGTCATACAACATTTTGCTTCATAGGATTATAATATTTACTGCACTACTGCTTTCACCACATGGATTGTTCTGCTGCAAACTTAAGTTGGCATTTAATATTGCAGTGATACAATTTAAGATTAATAAGTGTGATAAATTAATCTGCTTGTAAGGCGTAATTTTTTGTTGCACTAATGCGTCCATCATGTTTTGTTTTGCTGCACACATTTGATTTGTACATAATGCTGCTCTGATCTAACTTCATATGTGTGATATATTAACTATTCTGTTATGATTTTTAAATGTTCAATTAAAAAACAATTGTCCAAGTTTACGGTTGTATAATACGTGGCACATATAGTCTTATTTCACAGAGTAATTATTGTAAACCTTATTTCATTTCAAAAATTTCCACAGGAGTCAGACGATGTCAGTAGTGACGTGGAGGACAGGGACCGCAAGAGCCATGCTGTGCTGAAGAAGCTCAAGGCTGGGGACATCCCCTATCTTCTAGGCCCAGGGCAGTACAAGTGACCGTGGTGCTTTCGGAAGGAGATGCGAAAGGACCACCTGGGAATGCTGCAGCCTGCTACCTACTATGGAACTGGCAGCCAGAAGCATAAGCCCCACCTGAAGGCCAAACATGCCTCTTATGGCGTGTTCCTGCTGAAGCACCTCCCCCAGGCCTAGACTGTGTCTTGTCTGTCTGTTTGCTAATGTGGTTGTTATGTTAAGACTATGTTTATCTGTGATGTGTTGAACTTGATGCAGTTGGTTAATTACCGTGGTTGAACTTGTGTTTGAACAATCGAATGTTCGTGCTTAACTTTATTGTTTCATGTTTAACCTGGTTTGTTCTTGATATTTTTAATCCTGTGCATATGTACTCTGATTGTGTATTTGCGGGAAATGGTGGCATAAAGGGAAAACAAGGAAATCTATGGAATGTATATGTATTTGGGTTTCTTTAGCTAGTTGATAATGGGTTAAATTAAATGATTAGCTGCATTACATTGATTAAAGTTTCACTTTTAGTGTGGCATCAACGGTGCATTTGTGGTAACAGTCTTATGTGAGACTCTAAGATTAGCCGGCGGTGGTAGTCCTGGTTTACAGAAATGTATGTCAGTGTAGGGATAGCGTTTGGGTTTTATAAGAGGAATACAACTATGAAGGCCGGCCCAATAAGACACCCAGGTAATGCGGCCTGGCTATTTATAAGAGAAACAGAAAGCCTAACTTCCTCTCACCGCCTTCCCAAAATAATTGTGGCGCTGCTGCCGGAGTCATCTACCATCGGAGTTGTCGCCCTGGTCTGGATCCTTAGTGGCCGCCATGTCTGTTTCAAGGTCGTCCTGCACGTCGCATAATTGGAACCGTCCGCCCTACATTCCCCTGGTTCCCTGCTCTGACTGCGGCGTCGTCGTCAATAGGCACGTCTCCGACACCGATGACCATGATGGCTGGGTCTTTTACAAGTGCAAAACTCATGCGGTAAGCATTTTGGTTTGATTTTCATGCAGTCGATTGCGCATGTACCTACACTATGAGCAGTGTTCATACAAAATTAAATGTTTGATATTCAGTGTTCCTAATTTTACAGACTGAATGCAATTTTTGGCGGTGGGAGCTAAAGTACGTGGAGTACTTGTGTGAGCACGGTATTCTGACTGGTGATGCGGCAATAGATGCTTATGGATGGGCACAGGAGGGAAACTCTAGAGCTAAGGAAAAAAGAAAGAGCAACATTAAATCCTAGGAATGAGGAACTGGTACTGATGAAGTTGGTCTCTACGGTTGATCTTCTTACAGAAGCAGTGCTTCTTCTAAAATGTGTAATAGGGTTGTTAGTTGTCCTTTGTCTGTTGCTTATTCAGCAGAAATAAAAATCCATGTGCGTTGCTGATGTAATGGTATATCCTTAATGTGTCTCTGCTGTATCCGTGTGTTGAATAATTTTGAAAGCAAGTGAACATACCTCTGTGCTGTCTCTGTTGTATCTGTTTGCTGATGTAATGGTACTTGGGCATGCCTTCGGCACTTAGACGGCTAAAATCTAGGGTTTTAGGGGTGTTTCGCACAAGTACGGACGAATCGTCAGGCCAAGTGTCCAAGGAATGTGCTCTCCTTTTGCACATTGCTCCACCATGCCCTCACAAGCACTCGCATCCCTTATTTTACAAACAACATGTTGCTTGGCCATGCACTTCCCACACTGGCCAGCTTCGTTCTAGGGTAGTAGGGTGTAACGCATCTACCCGTCGGGATAGCGACATGGCTATTGATGAATGGCCTCAAACTTGGCACAATGGCTCACAATGACACACCACACACTTATATCACTTCAATGAGCAGTGATGGCATGCTTGGGCATGCCTTCGGCACGGTAGACGACTAAAATCTAGGGTTTTAGGGGTGTTTCGCACAAGTACGGACGAATCGTCAGGCCAAGTGTTCAAGGAATGTGCTCTCCTTTTGCACATTGCTCCACCATGCCCTCATAAGCACTCACATCCCTTGTTTTACAAACAACATGTTGCTTGGCCATGTACTTCCCACACTGGCCAGCTTCGTTCTAGGGTAGTAGGGTGTAACGTGTCTACCCGTCGGGATAGCGGCATGGCTATTGATGAATGGCCTCAAACTTGGCACAATGGCTCACAATGACACACCACACACTTATATCACTTCAATGAGCAGTGATGGCATGCTTGGGCATGCCTTCGGCACGGTAGACGGCTAAAATCTAGGGTTTTAGGGGTGTTTCGCACAAGTACGGACGAATCGTCAGGCCAAGTGTTCAAGGAATGTGCTCTCCTTTTGCACATTGCTCCACCATGCCCTCATAAGCACTCACATCCCTTGTTTTACAAACAACATGTTGCTTGGCCATTGATACATTGCAAATGTATCTATAATTTTTGATGTTCCATGCTTGGTTTTATCTACTTTCTTATGTTTTGTCCACACTTTGGAGTACTTTTCATATGATTTCTTGGACTAACCTATTAACAAGAGCCACAGTGCCAGTTGCTTGTTTTCTGCTATTTTTGGTTCCAGGAAGTCAGAAAATGAATATTCTCGGAATTGGACGGGACAAAAGCCAAAGTTATTATTTTACCGGGGGACACTTGGAGCCAGAATACGAGACGGAGAAGGGCTAGAGGGTGGCCACACCACCTGGTGGCGCGGGCCAGGCCAGGCCGCGCCAGGGGGTGGTGTGGGCCCCTCCGGCACCCCCTCGGTCTCCCCTCTCGCCTATAAGAGCCTCCCGATGCATAAACCCTAGATCGTCAATCAAAAATCCACTAAAAAGTTCCGCAACGCCGCCGTCACCGAACGGGAGATTCGGGGGACAGAAAGTCTCTGTTCCGGCACCCTGTCAGGACAGGGAAGTGCCCCCAGAGCCATCTCCATCGATCTCCACCACCATCTCCATCACCGTTGCTGATTCCCATGATGAGGAGGGAGTAGATCTCTCTCGAGGCTAAGGGTTCTACCGGTAGCTATGTGTTCATCTCTCTCTATGCATGATCTTATTGAGATCATGAGCTTGTAATCTATAGATCTACCTTGCTACTTGATGACCCACAAGTATAGGGGGTCTATCGCAGTATTTTCGATAAGTAAGAGTGTCGAACCCAACGAGGAGCAGAAGGTGCTGGCTAGTGGTATGGATCAGAAATTCTCTGCAAATACTTAGCAAACGGATTTTAGGGGTTTTTGATAAGGCAAGTAAACAAAGTACGAGTAAATAAAAGACAATAGGAATAAATGCAGCAAGTGGCCCAATCCTTTATGCAGCAAAGGATAAGTCAGTTGTATTACTTAAGATGACCAAACGTTCTCGAGGACACATGGGAAGACTGTCAAGTGCTTTCCCTTCATATAGTTGATTAATCTTCTTTAGCTTGCTAAGTGTTGTGTGGGTGAACCTATGCTAATGTACCGACCTTCCTAGGACTAATACATACTTGTGATTATACCCCTTGCAAACATCCGTAAGTACAAGAAAGTAATTAAGGTAGAAACCTAACCACAGTTTTAAACTCTAAGACCCTTACGTCCCTTGTGCAATGGTTTCCTAACGGGGGCTCAGGTTTCTGTCACTCCCGCAAGCCCTACGATTAGTAGCCAAATACACAATGCATTCCCCTAGGCCCATATAGGTGAAGTGTCATGTAGTCGACGTTCACATGACACCACTAGAAGAAGTACACCACAACTTAAATATCAAACTATTGAATCTTTCTCAACACAACTCCACTACTAACAACATGACTTCTCCCATGTCCTCAAGAACAAAACGAACTACTCACAAGACATCATATGGTTCATGATCAGAGATGGAATAATGAGGTATAACAATCTGAACATAAACAATAATTCAACGGTTCACTCAATAGCATCAACTACAAATAGTAATCAACACCGGGAAAGTTCCCCCTATGAACTATGGAAGATTCAACCCAATTGTTACAGCAATATGGAGATGGTGATGAGGGTGCTGATGGTGATGATGGTGGTGATGATGATGATGATCCCGATGAAGTCCAGCTTGATGGTGATGTTGATGGCAACGATCTCCCCTCTCCGGGAAGATCTGTCTGCTCACAAGAAATCTGTCTGCCGGAGAGATCTTTCTCTCTCGGTGTTTTCCGCCCCGCAGAGGCGGCAGAATCTTTCTGTGGTCGCTCCCCGAGTCTTAGGGTTTCGGGAGGATGATATACGCCAGAGGGGAGAGGCTGGAGTGGGCCAGGGTGGCCACACCACCTGCTGGCGCGATCTAGGGATGCCCACGCCAAGGGGTGGTGTGGGCCCCCTGTGGCCCATCTCCACTCCATCTTCTGGCATCCTTAGTCTTCTAGAAAAATAGGATTTTCCGTATATTTTCCCGGATTTTTTGATCTTCGCGAATTTTGCCTCCAAACAGCACCTTTTCCATCAGAATCCTGACTGCAGCGGTCCATGCTCCAAAAGTGATCAACCATGCAAAAACAGATGAAATAACATAAGTATCACCTCTAAATATGAAATATATCAATGAATAATAGTGAACTAATACATAGAATAGTGATGCAAAATGGATGTATCAACTCCCCCCAAGCTTAGACTTCGCTTGTCCCCAAGCGAAACTGAGCTCAATAAACATGGCCTCAGGTTTATGGAGTGAAGAGTCGATAAAAGAATACAGACAAGAAGCATCACATTCATCAAATACATATACCATAATAGAAGACAACTCACTATTATATAACTCAACTTGTAATAGGTAAAGGAAACACAATAGAGATACATGAAGTAAATCATAATTGGTAATGGCAAACTTAGCTCTTGGTCGAAGAATAGTTGATAATTTGCTGGAGTTCACAAATAACTGGTTTTCAATGATAGCTTTCAAAGTAGTAAACATCAAGATAAGATCAATGTGCAAAACAAGGAACAAAAGAAACACGAATGAATAAATCATCATATGAATGAATGAATCACATCAACTCAAAATACTTGCTGAGGTAGAAGGGAGTAGGTTTACTGACTCAACTAAAAAGTAAAAGAAAGGCCCTTCGTAGAGGGAAGTAGGGATAGAAAGTCTCATAAAGAGCTCCCAAAAATTATGATACTTACTAGCTTTCAGCTCTCATTGCCCCTATCATAGGCATCTTTTGGTGATTAAGGTTAATGTGACACAACTAAGAGGATATGCTTGACAAGTTATAAATTGAAGTCTCATGCCCCTTACTTATGAGTACCGAACCTCACGCTACTCAACTTCAGTCACGAGCAAGCTCTTGTCATTGTAAATACATGTGTATCATTAAGAACCGCCAACGGGGTACCCCTTGCACATGACACAGGAGCTATCCCATAAATCAAAATGACAAGGCAAGCAGACAGTGAGCATCTCAGCGATCTTTTTATTTGCTATTTGCATAGGTTTTTATTGAGGATGCTTCATAGAATGCTCACTATAGTTTTCTGCAAGTTTCCACCATGATTAGGCATGGCTTAGGCTAGTGGCCCATGAGTTTCTCTAACACACATATAAACTCCATGATCTTACAAGTTCCACTTTTATTTCACAACGCCGGGATCCATAAGCAAAAGAACATGATATCAACTAGGTACAAGTACCAATGAAGTGTTGAAAGCGGTCCCCATGATACATGATTCTGCTAACTTCAACTCATAAAGCGCAAGCATATACGCAACAAAGTAGGACCCAATGGTTCAAGTTTATTAAGTGAAAGAAAATAAAGTGTGCCATCAAGTTCGTGAGAGCTTTAATCACTAATTTTCACATAACAAGTTTAATTTGGGAGGTAGATAAAACAAGAATTTACTTGGAATAGCAATAATGCTACTAGGTAGGTATGGTGGACACAAATGGCAGAGGTTTTGGTTTAAAGGAGGTGGATGCACGAGAAGAATTCCCTCTCAGTACAGGTTTTTGGCTAGCAAGGTTGGGTAGAAAGTATAAGAGTTGAAGGAAACAGACAAACATACAAGTGATAAAAACAAACATGCAATCTTCCTTGGAAGCATAAAAGATCTTAGCTAGAGAATACTAGAATTATGAGCAAATCAAGAAAGAAAGATGATGAAATTATTTTTCTTTAGAGTACTTTTATCTTTTCTTTCAACTCTCGAAAATAGTGTGCTACTGACCGAGCCAGGTTTGCCAAAACCAACTAAATTAACTCAATGATCCCAGAGTGATACCAATACTAACAACAAGATCAATCATATAACCACGAATTGAAAACTAATATAAGCTAAGCAAAAGAGTAAATGATAAAACTTCTCATTAATATTCCATAACAGCAACTCACACCAAGGGATACATATCTAACGAGAGAGGGGACACTTCCAAAATGCAAACCATACTACATAATAACTCCTCTATTCATGATAAGACCCTAGTAAAAAGGTAAAAAGATAGAAGATAGTGATGTGATACCGCGGCACTCCTCCAAGCTTGGAACAAACCAAGGGGATGCCAAACCTGATGACGAATTACTCCTTGGTGGTGGTGGTATCCTCTCATCTTCGTCCGTCTTCCAGGGTAGGGGCTTCCCATCAACAAAGGATATCGTGGTTTCCAACATCCTGAAACTTGCAGCAGCACTTATGCGTTTAAACCTAGCCTCATACTCACAGTTTTGATTTTGAACGTCATAGAACTGTGCTTGCAGTTGGTTGGTTGTTTGGCAGAGTGAGAGGACTTCGTCTTTGAGTTCAGCAGTCTCCTTTTGGTGCTCGGTGATGAGTTTGGAACAAATCTTATGGATGATATCCACTTCGCGCTCTGCCATCTTCTTGTACCTAAAGACTTCTTGCTCCAGTGCTTCCATCCTGTCCTCCAGACTTCCTTCACCTTTAGGGCCTTGAATCTCTTTAATTCGGACCTCCCCATATTCGAGCAACAACTCCTTGGGATGAATCTTCAACTCTCTCATGTATGGGTTGATGATATCTTCTAAGGAATCTCCCTCGGCTGATCCAGTGGAAGACATTGTGGCTTCAAATCTGGGATTCTACCTGGCAGAAACAGATCGAAACAAAAACACGACGAAAACATCGTAAACGAACCTCGGAAGATCCAGGGGGTTATATATTAAGAAGTTTCATATCAAAAGGAAGGTACTGGGAGAAAACGAGTCGGAGGCGGAGTCCGGGGTGGACTCACCACCTGGTGGCGCGGCCAGGGGTGGGTCTGCGCCACAGAGTGGTGTGAGCCACCCTGGCTCCGTTTCCGTCCCTCTTTCGCTTCGTAGCTTTCCTTATTGACTGAAAACTGCAAAAATATAGTTGGATAGTATTTTCGTGGAACTTTTCTTACCAGAACTGTTACCTATTTGAACACGGACTCTGCAGGTCTCTGAATTTGCTCCTTGATGATTTTCTCCGGAGTTATAACTTGAAAGGCATCAACATCTTCATTGTAAGAATCTCCAGCAATATAGTGTTTGAGTCGCTGCCCATTCACTACTTGTGTATTATTATCTTTTAAAGAAGAAATTTTTATTGCTCCTGAATGGTATACTTCTTCTATAATGAAAGGTCCTTCCCATTTTGACAGTAGCTTTCCGGCAAAAAATCTGAGACGAGACCTATACATTAGAACTTTCTCACCAACATGAAATTCTCTCTTAAGTATTTGCTTGTCATGCCATCTTTTAACTTTTTCCTTAAAGAGCCTAGCATTTTCATAGGCTTCACTCCTCCATTCATCTAAAGAACTTAAGTCAAATAATCTTTTCTCACCAGCGAGCTTACAATCTCTATTTAGTTCTTTAACTGCCCAGTAAGCTTTGTGTTCTAATTCTAAGGGTAGGTGACAAGCTTTCCCATAAACCATTTTATAAGGAGACATCCCCATAGGATTTTTATAAGCAGTTCTATAAGGCCATAAAGCATCATTCAACTTTTTAGCCCAGTTTTTTCTAGATCTATTAACAGTCTTTTGCAAGATGGATTTAATTTCTCTATTTGATAACTCTACTTGCCCGCTAGTTTGGGGGTGATAAGCTGAAGCAATTCTATGATTAACATCATATTTAGCAAGGGTCTTTATAAAACCACCATGAATGAAATGAGAACCCCATCGGTCATGAGATACCTAGGCACTCCAAACCTAGGAAAGATAACATCCTTAAGCATTTTTAGAGAAGTCTCCCCGTCAGCACCCTTTGTAGGAATAGCTTCTACCCACTTAGTAACATAATCAACAGCAACAAGAATATGAGTGTAACCTTTTGGAGGAGGGAAAGGACCCATAAAGTCGAATCCCCAGCAATCAAAAGGTTCAATAACTAGAGAGTATTTCATAGGCATTTCATTATGTCTAGAAATATTACCAACACGCTGACATTCATCACAAGATAAAACAAATTTTCTTGCATCTTTAAAAAGGGTAGGCCAGTAGAAACCTGATTGTAGCACCTTTTGTGCAGTTCTATCTCCTGCATGATGTCCTCCATAAGCACTACCATGACATTTACGCAATATCTCCTTTTGTTCATATTCTAGAACACATCTTTGCATAATACCATCCACTCCTTCTTTGTATAAGTGTGGGTCATCGCAAAAATAATGCCTCAAATCATAGAGGAACTTCCTTCTTTGCTGAGCTGTAAAAGTTGGGGGAAAATACTTGGAGACAGTAAAGTTAGCATAATCAGCGTGCCAAGGGCTCCCTCGTGAGCTAACCCCTACTACAACTAACTATTCATTTGGGAAACTATCATTAACAGGCATAGGGTCAAAAGAGATGTTTTCTAATCAAGATAAATTATCTGCTATAGGGTTTTCAACACCCTTCCTATCTACTATATGTTGATCAAACTCTTGCAAAAGCAGCACCCATATAATAAGCCTAGGCTTAGCGTCCTTCTTTGTCATAAGGTATTTAATAGAAGCATGATCAGTATGAATGGTGAATTTTGAGTCTACAATATAGGGCCTAAACTTATCACAAGCAAAAACAACAGCTAGAAATTCCTTTTCAGTAGTAGCATAATTCCTTTGAGCAGCGTCTAGAGTCTTACTAGCATAATGGATAACGTTTAACTTTTTATCTATACGTTGCCCAAGGACAGCACCTACAGCAAAATCACTAGGATCACACATTATTTCAAAGGGTAAACTCCAATCAGGTGGTTGAACAATAGGGGCTATAGTTAAAGCCTTCTTAAGAGTTTCAAAAGCTTCCTTACAATCATCATCAAAACTAAAGGGTACATCTTTTTGAGGAAGATTAGTAAGGGGTTTTGATATCCTAGAAAAGTCTTTAATAAACCTTCTATAGAAACCAGCATGACCAAGGATACTACGACTACCTTTGATGTCTCTTGGGCATGGCATCTTCTCAATTGCCTCAACCTTATCTCTATCAACTTCTATGCCTCTTTCAGAGACTTTATGCCCAAGGACAATCCCTTCATTAACCATGAAGTGGCATTTCTCCCAATTAAGAACAAGATTAGTTTCTTCACATCTCAACAAAACTTTATCAAGGTTGTGCAGACAATTATCAAAAGAAGTTCCATAGACAGAAAAGTCATCCATGAACACTTCTACAATTTCCTCACAAAAACCATGAAAGATAGCAGACATGCACCTTTGAAAAGTAGCAGGAGCATTACATAAACCAAAAGGCATACGTCTATAAGCATAAGTTCCATAAGGGCAAGTAAAAGTAGTTTTTTCTTGATCTTTTTGTTTAACAACAATTTGAGAGAAACCAGAATAACCATCAAGAAAACAAAAATGGGCCTTTTTAGACAACCTTTCCAACATTTGATCAATAAAAGGAAGCGGGTAATGATCTTTCTTAGTAACTTTATTGACTTTTCTAAAATCAATGCACATCCTATAGCCTACTACTATTCTTTGAGGAATAAGCTCATCAATATCATTAGGAACAACGGTAATACCTCCCTTTTTAGGAACACAATGAACAGGACTAACCCATTCACTGTCAGCAATAGGGTAAATAATACCAGCATCAAGGAGTTTCAATACCTCATTCCTTACCACTTCCTTCATCCTAGGATTTAAACATCGTTGGTGCTCTACTACTGGCTTTGCATCTGGTTCTATGTTGATAGAATGCTGACATATAGTAGGTGAAATCCCTTTTAAATCATCTAGAGTATAGCCCATAGCTCCTCGGTGTTTCCTCAAAACCTCCAATAACCTTTCTTCTTCCTTCCCTGAAAGTTTAGCGCTAATAATAACAGGATATATTTTTTTATTATCAATATAAGCATATTTAAGATCATTAGGGAGAGGTTTTAGATCGAAGACCAGATCCTTTTTAGGTGGCATCGTGGTACCCAAGTCTTCTACAGGCAAGTTATGCTTAAGCATCTTAGGTTGATCACGGAGAATCCTGTCAATCTCATTCCTTTCTTCCATGAAGATTTCACTTTCATGATCTTCCATAAATTGCTACAAAGCATTGTTAGGAGCAAGAGAAATAGAAGCAAGTTGTTCAACTCTAAAATCCTCATTATGGGTTTCCTCTTCGCAAGGTTCTTTAGCAAATTTCAAAAAATTAAACTCATAAGATTCCCCATCAAACTTAGTCAAGATTTTCTCCCTCTTGCAATCAATAATAGCTCCACAAGTACTCAAGAAAGGTCTACCAAAAAAATAGGATAAGTTTTACTAGCAGCTGAACCAAGTACTAGAAAATCAGCAGGGTACTTAATCTTACCACAAAGAACTTCCACGTCTCATACAATACCAATTGGAGAGATGGTCTCTCTATTAGCAAGGTGAATAACCACATCAATCTCTTCCAACTCGCAAGGACTGATTTCATGCATAATTTCTCTGTAAAGCTCATAAGGAATAGCACTGGAACTTGCACTAATATCACATAAACCATAATAACAATGATCACCAATTCTAACAGAAAGCACAGGAACACTAGCCTTTTTAGTTCTATTAGGATGTGAAACAATATTAGAAGCATCCTCACAAAAGACTATGTGCCCATCTTCTATGCTTTTAGTGACAAGGTCTTTCACAATTGCTACCATAGGTTCAATGTTTATTTGTTCATCAGGTTTTACAGTTCTCTTTTCACTTTTGGTGATTACATTAGTTATCATAGGATGGTCCTTTACCTTTTCTGGGAAGGGAATGTTCTCGATATAAGGTTCGGGTAAGATGGGATCAATAATGCAATACTCAGCACTCCCAATAGGAACATAGTCAATAATATCTTTGTAAGGTGCATGGTATTTATTCCATCCCCTTTTTGGAATTTCGATATAGGAGGCAAAAGCTCTAAAGCAATTTGTAATAACTTGCAAATCAAGACCATAAACATTACTAATATTTTGAAAGTCATCAGTTCCCATAAAAGATTCAATGCATTCATAATCATAATTTATACCTGACTTTCTACCTTTGTCATTCTCCCAAGCTTCAACATTGTCTTGAATACGGTCCAGAAGATCCCATTTAGCTTCTTCTTCCATACGAGTGAATGATCCAGCGCAAGAAGCATCTAATAAATCCTTATCATGTAGAGGGAGCCTTGCATAAAAGTTATTGATAATAATATTGTTGGGGAGCTCATGAATGGGACATTTGAGCATTAGTAACTTCAATCTCCCCCAAGCTTGGGTTATACTCTCTCCATCAAGAGGCCAAAAGTTGTATATTTGATTCCGATCTTTATGAATCCCACTAGGAGGATAAAACTTTGAATAAAAGAGAGGCACTATTTCCTCCCATTCCAGAGCTTGACCATTCTTCAGCAGCTTATACCATTCCTCAGCTCTTCCTTTTAGTGATAATGAGAATAACTTCTTATCTTGATCCGTAGTAATACCTGCACACTTGAACAACCCGCATAATTCGTGTATAAAGAGTAAATGATCACCGAGATGGACAGTTCCATCCCCAACATAGTAGTTATCCATAACACGATCAATAATTCTTGTAGGTATTTTAAAAACATCATTCTTAGCAGGTGGTGGCTTATCTACTACCTTAGCAGTGGTAGTAGCATTACCAAATAAGAAACTCAGCGAATTATCCATAACAAAAATAAAGCAACTAACAGAAGTAAACAATACTCATAGTAGAAGTTTCCTTTACCAGTTCCACTCTCCAATAGCAGTAGGAATAAATGCAGCAAGTGGCCCAATCCTTTATGCAGCAAAGGACAAGCCGGTTGTATTACTTAAGATGACCAAACATTCTTGAGGACACATGGGAAGACTGTCAAGTGCTTTCCCTTCATATAGTTGATTAATCTTCTTTAGCTTGCTAAGTGTTGTGTGGGTGAACCTATGATAATGTACCAACCTTCCTAGGACTAATACATACTTGTGATTATACCCCTTGCAAACATCCGTAAGTACAAGAAAGTAATTAAGATAGAAACCTAACCACAGTTTTAAACTCTAAGACCCTTACGTCCCTTGTGCAATGGTTTCCTAACGGGGGTTCAGGTTTCTGTCACTCCGGCAACCCCTACGATTAGTAGCCAAATATACAATGCATTCCCCTAGGCCCATATAGGTGAAGTGTCATGTAGTCAACGTTCACATGACACCACTAGAAGAAGTATACCACAACTTAAATATCAAACTATTGAATCTTTCTCAACACAACTCCACTACAAACAACATGACTTCTCCCATGTCCTCAAGAACAAAACGAACTACTCACAAGACATCATATGGATCATGATCAGAGATGGAAATAATGAGGTATAAAAATCTGAACATAAACAATAATTCAACAGTTCACTCAATAGCATCAACTACAAAGAGTAATCAACACCGAGAAAGTTTCCCCTATGAACTATGCAAGATTCAACCCAATCGTTACAGCAATATGGAGATGGTGATGAGGGTGCTAATGGTGATGATGGTGGTGATGATGATGATCCCGATGAAGTCCAGCTTGATGGTGGTGTTGATGGCGACGATCTCCCCTCTCCGGGAAGGAATTCCCCTGGCAGAAATCTGTCTGCCAGAGAGATCTTTCTCTCTCGGTGTTTTCCGCCCCGCAGAGGCGGCGAAATCTTTCTGTGGTCGCTCCCCGAGTCTTAGGGTTTCGGGAGGATGATATACGCCAGAGGGGAGAGGCTGGAGTCGGCCAGGGTGGCCACACCACCTGCTGGCGCGGCCTAGGATGCCCGCGCCAGGGGGTGGTGTGGGCCCCCTGTGGCCCATCTCCACTCCGTCTTCTGGCATCCTTAGTCTTCTAGAAAAATAGGATTTTCCGTATATTTTCCCGGATTTCTGATCTTCGCGAATTTTGCCTCCAAAAAGCACCTTTTCCATCAGAATCCTGACTGCAGCGGTCGATGCTCCAAAAGTGATCAACCATGCAAAAACAGATGAAATAACATAAGTATCACCTCTCAATACGAAATATATCAATGAATAATAGTGAATTAAGACATAGAATAGTGATGCAAAATGGACGTATCACTACTCAAGTGCTTTAATAGATCTCTGCTCTCCCCATGTGTGTGAAGTTGACAGTGTGCACACCATGGTGGCAGTTAGGCTAGAGATTACAAATACTTGTTATGAGTTATATTTGGAGTTGGATGTCTTTATGAAATTGTGGTGTTTGTTGGACTCATCTAGTACTCAAGGTGACAGTGTGGGGGTTTTCTAGATAGGAAAGATGAACTTTGAGGTGTGCTGTTATAGCCCTACCATCGATTAGAGTGTCCAACCGGAGAGTAGTTCAGCATAGTATCATAAAGAGAAGATATTTATATGAGAGTGTTCACTAGTGAAAGTATGATCCCTAGGCCTTGTTTCTAAGCATTGATACACTGTTTGCAATTAGATTTGTTACATGTTTGCTTGCTTCCATCTTTATTTTAGTTTGCCTTTAGTCTTTTCCCACGTCAACCACACGCCAGCAAGCTATTTTCTATCACCGTTACCACTTATAATTATCTATACCACTTGTATTTCACTATCTCTTTGCTGAACTAGTGCACCTATACACCTAACAATTGTATTGGGCATGTAAACTTCAATAGTTGAAGTAAGCATAGCAGAGTTGGAATCTTCACCATGATGAAACTGTTAAAAGAGTTTAAATTCATCGGAGATGATGAAGATGCTTGCATTTGCAAGAAATTAAGTGGGAGGCTGAGACATATTTCTAATACATTATGTAGAGGACATATTGTTGATTGGAAATGATGTATCTTGTATTGACACAAGTTAAGAATTTCATTAAAATAAGATTTCGATGAAAGACTTGGGCAAACCCGGAATATTAGGCATCAATATCTATATGGATAGATTAAGGCGCTAATATGGTTGTGCCAGACATACATATATGATATATTGAAAGGGTTCAATATGGAAACAACAAGAAAGGTTCTTGCTGCATGGAAAGGATTGTATCAAAATTCAAGTGTTTCAACACTTGGTGAGTAAAATCACATGAAGATTTTGATCGATTATACCATGATATGTATATATCCAGAATGTCCTATGCTTTAAACGTTATGAGCATATACCAGAATGATTCATAAGATGATCATTGGACAATAGTAAAGATATTCTTATGAGCTTTGGAAGAACTAAGAATATATCATGTATAAGTGACAAATAGTTAAAGGTAGTTCATTGTAAAGTGTTACATTGATACTAGTTTTGTCACAATATACAGATTAAATTTATCTCAATTTAGACTATGGGTGGCACAATATAATGGAAAGGATGTTCCATGATGGATTTGGATGAGTTCCAAAGTTGAGATATTGTGACGGATACTACAACAAAAGGCTAAGTATATGACTGCTATAGTAGTATCATAGGAGGGCATTTGTGTTAAGTAGTTTGTTATCAAACTAGGTGTGGTTCAAAGTGGGCTAATACTATGAAGATATTTTGTGTGACAATAATATCAACATATTTTAACCCGAACAAACTAAAGGTCTCACCAAAGGACCAAATCTATACAATGCCATCTCATTTGAGAATGAGTGATGCGTAGAGACGCAGAGACATGCAAATACACACGGACCTGAAACTGTCAGATCTAGAGTTTATGTTAACCACTAGCAATAGTGTATATGCAAAACTAGAAAGCCATAGGTGTTCAATACGCAAAGTTTTTCAAACTAGATTATTGACTCTAGTGCAAGTGGGAGACTGAAGGGAATATGCCCGAGAGGCAATAATAAAGTGGTTATTATCTTATTCCATGTTTATGATAAATGTTTATTTTACATGCTAGAATTGTATTGATCGGAAACATCAATACATGTGTGTTTAATTAACAAAAAGGGTTCCTAGTTATGCCTCTCTTATAGACTAGATTGTTGATTAACAAGATGATCAAGGTTTCCTGATCATGGACATTGGATGTTGTTAATAACAAGGTCACACCATTGGTGGAATGATGTGATGAACATTCATCCGAAGTATAGCATTACGATCAAAGTCATTATGTTTATATTGCTATAACATCATACGAAGTAATCTTTATCCTTAGACCATGAGATCATGTTAATTGCTAACACCGGAAGAGTATCTTGATAACATCAAATGTCACACCGTAACAGGGTGACTATAAAGGTGGGTTCAGTGCTACGAAGGTGTGATGTTGAGGCTCATGGATCAAGAGTGGGATTTGTCCATCCCGATGACGGATAGATATACTTTGGGCCCTCTCGGTGATATCACATTGAAATAGCTTGCAAGCAAGTGATGTGATCACTAGAATGTTATATCACGGGAACGAGAAAAGAGTGCATGTCGGTGACGAGATCAAACTAGGTATGGAGATACCGATGATCGAATCTCGGACATGTAATATATCGTGGGACAAAGGGACTTAGTTACTAGCGTTAAAGGTTCTCACGATCACAGAAGTCATCGTTGAATGTGTAGGAGTCAATATGGATCTCCAGGTCCCGCTTCTGATTATTGATCTGAGAGGGGTCTCGATCATGTCTGCATTATTCGCGAACCGTAGGGTGACACACTTAAGGGATACCGACACCATTTGGAGCAAATATGTTTTAGATAAAGATTTAAGAAAGCGCTGGAATTATTTCAATAGACACCAAAACTGTTTCGGGTGAAATTGCTGAAATTGGTTCTGCATGTAATATTGAAATGTTGCAGGGGGTTTTATGTGAATGTTTGTTAATTAAAGTAATTAACAAAATTCTGAATAAAACTAATAAAAGAGTTTTATTAAATGAGAGAGCATTAAATTTGGAGAAATTTAATGCATTTAAAGTGGAGACTTTAATGGAGAATGTGAAGAGGCAAATTTATGTGGAGGGGGTTACCACCACATGAATGGGGGAGGTGAAGGGTCACCTCCATGGGGCGCCGGCCATGGGAGGGGTACCCTCCCCTCCTCCTATAAAAGGCCCCCCTCTCCTCACTTCTCACTCACACCTCCTCATGAAGGATCTCTCTCCCCCCTCTAGTATTATTCCCCCATGGTCTCGGATTAGCGAGATACATGTTCCCGGTGGCTTTATCTGGAAAGGAGTTGCTGCTTCCGCTGCTTTGCTGGAGCGAGGGACTGAGGTTATCGGGGTACCGGACGTGTGTGCGATCACGGATGCACCGCTGCTTTGCGGTGCTGGACTTGGTGGTGCTGGAGCTGGATCTGATGGACGTGCTAGAGCCGGACCTGCTGGACTTCATCACGATCTTGAGATCGGCAAGTGTACGACTACATCAACCACGAGTTCCTACTCGTTAACAAAGCTTGTTGTCTATGAGGGTAAGTTCTCGTTGGATGTATGTCCACCCGTTTCTTTATACCTAGTAGATAGATCTTGGCGTGTAGTTCACACCGTAGGAAATTTTTTGTTTTCTATGCTGCGGACCCAACAGTGGTATTAGAGCTTGATCTATGCGTAGGTGCTTAAGCACGGGTAGTACACATATGTTTATATGTGGGCGATGATGATCATGTTATTGCATCTTCTATGTATTTTGGATATTGGTGGCATAGTGGGATGAAGCGGCCCGGACCAACCTTACATGTCATCGTACATGAGACCGGTTCCACGACTGACATGCAACTTGTTTTGCATAAATGGCTGGCGGGTGTCTGTCTTCCTACTATAGTCAATATCTGATTTACAACGAGTTGCTAATAACTTATTTATCCTCGTTGTGGTTCATGTTCGTAGGTAAGAACGGTTCTATCTCCGAAAGCCCTAAGCCACGTAAAACTTGCAATTGATAAATTAGAGGCGTCTAGTTTAGATCATTGCTGGGCTAGTGTATTGATATGGTATTGTTGTAAGTAGATGTATGATAGATACTCTTACAACACACTCAACGTGTAAGTTCCATAGACCTTGGCCTTACACACAAAGGAATGATAGAGATCATACCACAATGCAAGTTATAGAGATCAAATGCATGGACCATATCATCTCACTTTACACATTAGATGTTAGCATCTTATACTGCTAGTTTGGCGCTTTCTGTAGCATTATAAGATGATCCCTCTTTTAGATATCAAGATAAAAATGTGTTCTTCCTTAAGTATGCACCGTTCTATGGATCGTTTTTCGAGACATCACGTGATGATCGGGTGTTCTTAACTCTACGCTTTCATGCAACGGGTGTAAGACAGTTTTACACACGCGAATACTAAGGTTCTTACTTGGCGAGCCTAGCATGTACAGACATGGCCTCGGAACACGGACCGAAAGGTTAAGCATGAGTCACATAGTTGATGTGATGACCATATTGATGCTCTCCTTTGAAGCTACACCGACTCACGTGATGATCGGACTTGGTGTAGTGGATTTGGTTCATGTAATCACCAAAAAGGCACGAGGGATGTCGTTTTTGAGTGGGAGTTCATTTATAATTTGGATTAGTCAAACTCAATTTGTCATAAACTAAATCGAAGTGAATTGGCATAATTTGTTGTAGTCATTGGCATTCGTTTTCTACCTTATGCTTAGTTTTTATTTGAGATAATAGAACTATAGAATTCTGGATATTTACTTTACGAACTGGTATCGTATTGTTTTGAATGTCAATTTAAAGTTTATAAGTCCTATTGCAAACTTTCAGCAAACTCTATTTACTCCATGAAGTTTAATAAGTAGTATTAAATCAAGAGTAAGAATTCCAATGTTAGTATCTAAAGTATCGTGTTTGCCTCCATGATTATTGATATTCAAAAGTTGTTTTAATATCAAGATTATATTGGAGCTGAAAATTGTTTCAGAAACCATCATGTGTGAAAGATATTGTGATATCTGAAACAATGTTTTTGGTTGCATTATGATAGAGTATAATTTAGCAAAATACATGTTCTCATATTGTATGAGAATTTGTGAAGGATGGAGATGCTAGGCATCGGAATCTACCAAAAAGGTTTTGGGAACTGATATTATACTCGCGATTCTTCCTTATAAGCTATAGTAGCTTGATCATGAAAGTTGTCATGATAAGGATGAATAGAATATGTAAGTAAAATGTTTACTACACTAATAGATTACTAAAGAATGGATTTTTGAAAGAACACCAAACATTTGATGATGGTGATTCACTTCAAAGTGCAAGTCCAAAGGTATTAGTATTTGACTATATACGCTTTGTACTATGTGTCATGTGAATGATACCACTATTGATGTTGACAGATTCTTTTAAAAGAAAAAGGAATTGCTGAAAGAGAATCTATAAAATATTTGGCAGAAAATATAAGGTTGGAGATGTCCAACTTAGGTATATAGAAGATATACATGTTATGGTTGTATTCCTTGCTTGTTAAACAATGTGGTTCTTAGGTATTGGATACCGGTATTGGATACCGAATTGGTTGGTATGAAGTTTCATACAGGACAACGCAATTCATGAACTACAATGGCCTAAGTAACTAGCAAGAGAATAAGTGATGATGATCATCGAAAACAAATAAAGTGTTATTGTGTTTTTCGTTGTCATCAAACCAAGCCTTCAAGATTTGTTTAAATAATTGTTATTTTGTTCCGGTATTATGTGAACAATGCCTGTTCAAATAATTACCGTATTCCATAAAGGATGGATGAACTTTTACAAGTCTAGTTGGAGAAATCACATCCATAAACACTATTGCTAAAATGTCGCAAGACAAATGATTGAAAGATCACTTATGAAGTGACATCGCTGTTTAAATTATATTGGAAAGAAAACATGAAGAAACTCCATGTTGATGGATTTTTGGAGTCTTTGATTTTGATCAATTGACGCATGTGAGACTTTCCTCAAGATAATTGAAACTTCGTCCATAGGCCAAAGAGGAAAGGATGACTAACTTATTGGATATTATGCATGTTAATGTATATAGTCCATTATATGTAGCCATATGCGATGGATATTTTTTCTTCATATGCTTTCTCCGAAAATTTGAGTGAATATATCTGTATATTTACTTAATAAGGAAGAAGTATGAAACATTTGAAAATTGTTCAAAAAACTTTCAAGATGAAGTGGAAAATCATTGTAACAAGAAAATAAAGAGTTTATGATTCGATCATAAAGGAAGATATTTGTGTTACATGTTTAGCAAAACACTTAAGATTTGAGGAATTATTCCATGATTTGTGTTTTGCCGATAAACCATAGGAGTATGGCATATTTGAGAGATGAAATCAAACCATGTTTGACATGGTAAGATCAAAGGTGTCATTTATAAAACTGCCATTATGTTTTAAAGATTGAAGCTTTAGAGACTACCACTTTTACACTGAAAAGAGCACCATCGTGATCCATTGAAATGACACCATATGAGTTATGGTTTGGGATAAAACCCGAATTGTCTTTTTTTAAAATTTTGGTATGCTATGCATAAGTAAAATGTTTACAACCAAAGTCGGATAAGCACGTCTTTGTAGGTTATCCCAAAGAATTTGTTGGGAATTTCTCCATAACACCGAGGACAAAAGAGTTTGTTACTTGGAACGTCAAGTTTCTTGAGAAGGAATTTTTCGTGAAAAGTTAAGTGGGAGGACAATAGAACTTTGATAAGGTTGTTGAACCTTAGCTATATGCGCTAAGTAGCGCAGCATCGGAAAGTGTCCCGGTGGCGGCCACAATGCTCATGGCTCTCGTGATTACAAAAGGTGTGATCTCGGAGATTAGAGTTCCTATAGAACCGTGTGGGTCGGTAAGAATCAAATAATAAGATTTGATAAGCAAGTCGTTATTGTTTTGACAATAATGAACCGACTACATGCAAAGAAGCGATGATGGGCCCTGACTCCATAAAGTGATAAGAAGTCATAGAATCCGTGATAGTATCCATACACGAGAAATCAAGTTTCTGAACTTGGAAGACCCTTCGGAAAGGCGTGAAGCCTACCGGTTGTGTTTGGATCTATAAAGAAATAGACATGGATGTTTAACATCTATGAAATAGTCGACATGTCAGAAAGAAGTTTACGACAATGTTCAAGGAGTTGACTATGACAAGATTTGATCTTTCATAGCGATATTTAGTCTTGACGGATTAATGTAGCAACCACTACATATAATTTGGTATATGGTAGTTGAATAAACAAAACAAGGTTCTTCTAATAGAACGGTAACCTAGGACATGTACATGACATGGTCCGAAGGGTTTTGTTAATTCAAAGGGTGCTGAAAGGGCATGTAAACTTCAATAGTTGAAGTAAGCATAGCGGAGTTGGAATCTTCACCATGATGAAACTGTTAAAAGAGTTTAAATTCATCGGAGATGATGAAGATGCTTGCATTTGCAAGAAATTAAGTGGGAGCGCTGAGACATATTTCTAATACATTATGTAGAGGACATTTTGTTGATTGGAAATGATGTATCTTGTATTAACACAAGTCAAGAATTTCATTAAAATAAGATTTCGATGAAAGACTTGGGCAAACCCGGAATATTAGGCTTCAATATCTATATGGATAGATTAAGGCGCTAATATGGTTATGCCAGACATACATATATGATATATTGAAAGGGTTCAATATGGAAACAACAAGAAAGGTTCTTGCTGCATGGAAAGGATTGTATCAAAATTCAAGTGTTTCAACACTTGGTGAGTAAAATCACATGAAGATTTTGATCGACTATACCATGATATGTATATATCCAGAATGTCCTATGCTTTAAACGTTATGAGCATATACCATAATGATTCATAAGATGATCATTGGATAATAGTAAAGATATTCTTATGAGCTTTGGAAGAACTAAGAATATATCATGTATAAGTGACAAATAGTTAAAGGTAGTTCATTGTAAAGTGTTACACTGATACTAGTTTTGTCACAAGATACAGATTAAATTTATCTCAATTTAGACTATGGGTGGCACAATATAATGGAAAGGATGTTCCATGATGGATTTGGATGAGTTCCAAAGTTGAGATATTGTGACGGATACTACAACAAAAGGCTAAGTATATGACTGCTATAGTAGCAGCATAGGAGGGCATTTGTGTTAAGTAGTTTGTTATCAAACTAGGTGTGGTTCAAAGTGGGCTAATACTATGAAGATATATTTTGTGACAATAATATCAACATATTTTAACCCGAATGAACTAAAGGTCTCACCAAAGGACCAAATCTATACAATGTCATCTCATTTGAGAATGAGTGATGCGTAGAGACGCAGAGACATGCAAATACACACAGACCTGAAACTGTCAGATCCAGAGATTATGTTGACCACTAGCAATAGCGTATATGCAACACCAGAAAGCCATAGGTGTTAAATACGCAAAGTTTTTCAAACTAGATTATTGACTCTAGTGCAAGTGGGAGACTGAAGGGAATATACCCGAGAGGCAATAATAAAGTGGTTATTATCTTATTCCATGTTTATGATAAATGTTTATTTTACATGCTAGAATTGTATTGATCGGAAACATCAATACATGTGTGTTTAATAAACAAAAAGGGTTCCTAGTTATGCCTCTCTTATAGACTAGCTTGTTGATTAACAAGATTATCAAGGTTTCCTGATCATGGACATTGGATGTTGTTAATAACAAGGTCACACCATTGGTGGAATGATGTGATGAACATTCATCCGAAGTATAGCATTACGATCAAAGTCATTATGTTTATATTGCTATAACATCATACGAAGTAATATTTATCCTTAGACCATGAGATCATGTTAATTGCTAACACCGGAAGAGTATCTTGATAACATCAAACGTCACACCGTAACAGGGTGACTATAAAGGTGGGTTCAGTGCTACGAAGGTGTTATGTTGAGGCTCATGGATCAAGAGTGGGATTTGTCCATCCCGATGACGGATAGATATACTCTGGGCCCTCTCGGTGATATCACATTGAAATAGCTTGCAAGCAAGTGATGTGATCACTAGAATGTTATATCACGGGAACGAGAAAAGAGTGCATGTCGGTAACGAGATCAAACTAGGTATGGAGATACCGATGATCGAATCTCGGACATGTAATATATCGCGGGACAAAGGGATTTAGTTACTAGCGTTAAAGGTTCTCACGATCACAGAAGTCATCGTTGAATGTGTAGGAGTCAATATGGATCTCCAGGTCCCGCTTCTGATTATTGATCTGAGAGGGGTCTCGATCATGTCTGCATTATTCACGAACCGTAGGGTGACACACTTAAGGGATACCGACACCATTTGGAGCAAATATGTTTTAGATAAAGATTTAAGAAAGCGCTGGAATTATTTCAATAGACACCGAAACTGTTTCGGGTGAAATTGCTGAAATTGGTTCTGCATGTAATATTGAAATGTTGCAGGGGGTTTTATGCGAATGTTTGTTAATTAAAGTAATTAACAAAATTCTGAATAAAACTAATAAAAGATTATTATTAAATGAGAGAGCATTAAATTTGGAGAAATTTAATGAATTTAAAGTGGAGACTTTAATGGAGAATGTGAAGAGGCAAATTTATGTGGAGGGGGTTACCACCACATGAATGGGGGAGGTGAAGGGTCACCTCCATGGGGCACCGGCCATGGGAGGGGTACCCTCCCCTTCTCCTATAAAAGGCCCCCCTCTCCTCACTTCTCACTCACACCTCCTCGTGAAGGATCTCTCTCCCTCTCTAGTATTATCCCCCCATGGTCTTGGATTAGCGAGATATATGTTCCCGGTGGCTTTATCTGGAAAGGAGTCGCTGCTTCCGCTGCTTTGCTGGAGCGAGGGACGGAGGTTTTTGGGGTACCGGACGTGTGTGCGATCACGGATGCATCGCTGCTTTGCGGTGCTGGACTTGGTGGTGCTGGAGCTCGATCTGATGGACGTGCTGGAGCCGGACCTGCTGGACTTCATCACGATCTTGAGATCGGCAAGTGTATGACTACATCAACCACGAGTTCCTACTCGTTAACGAAGCTCGTTGTCTACGAGGGTAATTTCTCGTTGGATGTATGTCCACCCGTTGCTTTGTACCAAGTAGATAGATCTTGGCGTGTAGTTCACACTGTAGGAATTTTTTTGTTTTCTATGCTGCGGACCCAACAATCATCCATGCACTTCCCACACTGGCTAGCTTCGTTCTAGGGTAGTAGGGTGTAACGCGTCTACCCGTCGGGATAGCGGCATGGCAATTGATGAATGGACTCAAACTTGGCACAATGGCTCACAATGACACACCACACACTTATATCACTTCAATGAGCAGTGATGGCTTGCTTGGGTATGCCTTCGGCACGGTAGACGGCTAAAATCGAGGGTTTTAGGGGTGTTTCGCACAAGTACGGACAAATCCTCAGGCCAAGTGTCCAAGGAATGTGCTCTACTTTTGCACATTGCTCCACCATGCCCTCACAAGCACTCAAATCCCTTGTTTTACAAACAACATGTTGCTTGGCCATGCACTTCCCACTCTGGCCAGCTTCGTTCTAGGGTAGTAGGGTGTAACGCGTCTACCCGTCGGGATAGCGGCATGGCAATTGATGAATGGACTCAAACTTGGCAAAATGGCTCACAATGACACACCACACACTTATATCACTTCAATGAGCAGTGATGGCATGCTTGGGCATGCCTTCGGCACGGTAGACGGCTAAAATCTAGGGTTTTAGGGGTGTTTCGCACAAGTACGGACGAATCGTCAGGCCAAGTGTACAAGGAATGTGCTCTCCTTATGCACATTGCTCCACCATGCCCTCACAAGCACCCACATCCCTTGTTTTACAAACAACATGTTGCTTGGCCATGCACTTCCCACACTGGCCAGCTTCGTTCTGGGTAGTAGGGTGTAACGCGTCTACCCGTCAGGATAGCGGCACGACTATTGATGAATGCCCTGAAACTTGGCACAATGGATCAAAGTGACACACCACACAGTTATATCAGTTCAAGGAGCAGTGATGGCATACCTTCGGCACGGTAGACGACTAAAATCTAGGGTTTTAGGGGTGTTTCGCACAAGTACGGACGAATCGCCAGGCCAAGTGTCCAAGGAATGTGTTCTCCTTTTGCAAATTGCTCCACCTTGCCCTCACAAGCACTCACGTCCCTTGTTTTACAAACAACATGTTGCTTGGCCATGCACTTCCCACACTGGCCAGCTTCGTTCTAGGGTAGTAGGGTGTAACGCGTCTACCCGTCGGGATAGCGGCATGGCAATTGATGAATGGCCTCAAACTTGGCAAAATGGCTCACAATGACACACCACACACTTATATCACTTCAATGAGCAGTGATGGCTTGCTTGGGTATGCCTTCGGCACGGTAGACGGCTAAAATCGAGGGTTTTAGGGGTGTTTCGCACAAGTACGGACAAATCCTCAGGCCAAGTGTCCAAGGAATGTGCTCTACTTTTGCACATTGCTCCACCATGCCCTCACAAGCACTCAAATCCCTTGTTTTACAAACAACATGTTGCTTGGCCATGCACTTCCCACTCTGGCCAGCTTCGTTCTAGGGTAGTAGGGTGTAACGCGTCTACCCGTCGGGATAGCGGCATGGCAATTGATGAATGGACTCAAACTTGGCAAAATGGCTCACAATGACACACCACACACTTATATCACTTCAATGAGCAGTGATGGCATGCTTGGGCATGCCTTCGGCACGGTAGACGGCTAAAATCTAGGGTTTTAGGGGTGTTTCGCACAAGTACGGACGAATCGTCAGGCCAAGTGTACAAGGAATGTGCTCTCCTTATGCACATTGCTCCACCATGCCCTCACAAGCACCCACATCCCTTGTTTTACAAACAACATGTTGCTTGGCCATGCACTTCCCACACTGGCCAGCTTCGTTCTGGGTAGTAGGGTGTAACGCGTCTACCCGTCAGGATAGCGGCACGACTATTGATGAATGCCCTGAAACTTGGCACAATGGATCAAAGTGACACACCACACAGTTATATCAGTTCAAGGAGCAGTGATGGCATACCTTCGGCACGGTAGACGACTAAAATCTAGGGTTTTAGGGGTGTTTCGCACAAGTACGGACGAATCGCCAGGCCAAGTGTCCAAGGAATGTGTTCTCCTTTTGCAAATTGCTCCACCTTGCCCTCACAAGCACTCACGTCCCTTGTTTTACAAACAACATGTTGCTTGGCCATGCACTTCCCACACTGGCCAGCTTCGTTCTAGGGTAGTAGGGTGTAACGCGTCTACCCGTCGGGATAGCGGCATGGCAATTGATGAATGGCCTCAAACTTGGCAAAATGGCTCACAATGACACACCACACACTTATATCACTTCAATGAGCAGTGATGGCTTGCTTGGGTATGCCTTCGGCACGGTAGACGGCTAAAATCGAGGGTTTTAGGGGTGTTTCGCACAAGTACGGACAAATCCTCAGGCCAAGTGTCCAAGGAATGTGCTCTACTTTTGCACATTGCTCCACCATGCCCTCACAAGCACTCAAATCCCTTGTTTTACAAACAACATGTTGCTTGGCCATGCACTTCCCACTCTGGCCAGCTTCGTTCTAGGGTAGTAGGGTGTAACGCGTCTACCCGTCGGGATAGCGGCATGGCAATTGATGAATGGACTCAAACTTGGCAAAATGGCTCACAATGACACACCACACACTTATATCACTTCAATGAGCAGTGATGGCATGCTTGGGCATGCCTTCGGCACGGTAGACGGCTAAAATCTAGGGTTTTAGGGGTGTTTCGCACAAGTACGGACGAATCGTCAGGCCAAGTGTACAAGGAATGTGCTCTCCTTATGCACATTGCTCCACCATGCCCTCACAAGCACCCACATCCCTTGTTTTACAAACAACATGTTGCTTGGCCATGCACTTCCCACACTGGCCAGCTTCGTTCTGGGTAGTAGGGTGTAACGCGTCTACCCGTCAGGATAGCGGCACGACTATTGATGAATGCCCTGAAACTTGGCACAATGGATCAAAGTGACACACCACACAGTTATATCAGTTCAAGGAGCAGTGATGGCATACCTTCGGCACGGTAGACGACTAAAATCTAGGGTTTTAGGGGTGTTTCGCACAAGTACGGACGAATCGCCAGGCCAAGTGTCCAAGGAATGTGTTCTCCTTTTGCAAATTGCTCCACCTTGCCCTCACAAGCACTCACGTCCCTTGTTTTACAAACAACATGTTGCTTGGCCATGCACTTCCCACACTGGCCAGCTTCGTTCTAGGGTAGTAGGGTGTAACGCGTCTACCCGTCGGGATAGCGGCATGGCAATTGATGAATGGCCTCAAACTTGGCAAAATGGCTCACAATGACACACCACACACTTATATCACTTCAATGAGCAGTGATGGCATGCTTGGGCATGCCTTCGGCACGGTAGACGGCTAAAATCTAGGGTTTTAGGGGTGTTTCGCACAAGTACGGACAAATCCTCAGGCCAAGTGTCCAAGGAATGTGCTCTACTTTTGCACATTGCTCCAGCATGCCCTCACAAGCACTCAAATCCCTTGTTTTACAAACAACATGTTGCTTGGCCATGCACTTCCCACTCTGGCCAGCTTCGTTCTAGGGTAGTAGGGTGTAACGCGTCTACCCGTCGGGATAGCGGCATGGCTATTGATGAATGGCCTCAAACTTGGCAAAATGGCTCACAATGACACACCACACACTTATATCACTTCAATGAGCAGTGATGGCATGCTTGGGCATGCCTTCGGCACGGTAGACGGCTAAAATCTAGGGTTTTAGGGGTGTTTCGCACAAGTACGGACGAATCGTCAGGCCAAGTGTCCAAGGAATGTGCTCTCCTTTTGCACATTGATCCACCATGCCCTCACAAGCACTCAAATCCCTTGTTTTACAAATAACATGTTGCTTGGCCATGCACTTGCCACACTGGCCAGCTTCGTTCTAGGGTAGTAGGGTGTAACGCGTATACCCGTCGGGATAGCGGCAAGGCTATTGATGAATGGCCTCAAACTTGGCAAAATGGTTCACAATGACACACCACACACTTATATCACTTCAATGAGCAGTGATGGCATGCTTGGACATGCCTTCGGCACGGTAGATGGCTAAAATCTAGGGTTTTAGGGGTGTTTCGCACAAGTACGGATGAATCGTCAGGCCAAGTGTTCAAGGAATGTGCTCTCCTTTTGAACATTGCTCCACCATGCCCTCATAAGCACTCATATCCCTTGTTTTACAAACAACATGTTGCTTGGCCATGCACTTACCACACTGGACAGCTTCGTTTTAGGGTAGTAGGGTGTAACGCTTCTAGCCGTCGGGATAGCGGCATGGATATTGATGAATGGCCTCAAACTTGGCACAATGGCTCACAATGACACACCAAACACTTATATCACTTCAATGAGCAGTGATGGCATGCTTGGGCATGCCTTCGGCACGGTAGACGGCTAAAATCTAGGGTTTTAGGGGTGTTTCGCACAAGTATGGACGAATCCTCAGGCCAAGTGTCCAAGGAATGTGCTTTCCTTTTGCACATTGCCCCACCATGCCCTCACAAGCACTCACATCCCGTGTTTTACAAATAACATGTTGCTTGGCCATGCACTTCCCACACTGGCCAGCTTCGTTCTAGGGTAGTAGGGTGTAACGCGTCTACCCGTCGGGATAGCGGCATGGGTATTGATGAATGCCCTCAAACTTGGCACAATGGCTCACAATGACACACCACACACTTATATAATTTCAATGGGCAGTGATGGCATGCCTTCGGCACGGTAGACGACTAAAATCTAGTGTTTTAGGGGTGTTTCGCACAAGTACCGACGAATCGTCAGGCCAAGTGTCCAAGGAATGTGCTCTCCTTTTGAACATTGCTCCACCATGCCCTCACAAGCACTCACATCCCTTGTTTTACAAACAACATGTTGCTTGGCCATGCACTTCCCACACTGGCCAGCTTCGTTCTAGGGTAGTAGGGTGTAACGCGTCTACCCGTCGGGATAGCGACATGATAATTGATGAATGGCCTCAAACTTGGCACAATGGCTCACAGTGACACACCACACACTTATATCACTTCAATGAGAAGTGATGGCATTCTTGGGTTTGCCTTCGGCACGGTAGACGGCTAAAATCTAGGGTTTTAGGGGTGTTTCGTACAAGTACGAACGAATCGTCAGGCCAAGTGTCCAAGGAATGTGCTCTCCTTTTGCACATTGCTCCACCATGCCCTCTCAAGCACTCACGTCCCTTGTTTTACAAACAACATGTTGCTTGGCCATGCACTTCCCACACTGGCCAGCTTCGTTCTAGGGTAGTAGGGTGTAACACGTCTACCCGTCAGGATAGCGGCATGGCAATTGATGAATGGACCCAAACTTGGCACAATGTCTCACAATGACACACCACACACTTATATCACTTCAATGAGCAGTGATGGCATGCTTGGGTATGCCTTTGGCACGGTAGACGGCTAAAATCTAGGGTTTTAGGGGTGTTTCACACAAGTACGGACGAATCCTCAGGCCAAGTGTCCAAGGAATGTGCTCTCCTTTTTCACATTGCTCCACCATGCCCTCACAAGCACTCAAATCCCTTCTTTTACAAACAACATGTTGCTTGGCCATGCACTTCCCACACTAGCCAGCTTCGTTCTAGGGTAGTAGGGTGTAACGCGTCTACCCGTCGGGATAGCGGCATGGCTATTGATGAATGGCCTCAAACTTGGCACAATGGCTCACAATGACACACCACACACTTATATCACTTCAATGAGTAGTGATGGCATGCTTGGGCATGCCTTCGGCACGATAGACGGCTAAAATCTAGGGTTTTAGGGGTGTTTCGCACAAGTACGGACGAATCGTCAGGCCAAGTGTCCAAGGAATGTGCTCTCCTTTTGCACATTGCTCCAAGATTCCCTCACATCCCTTGTTTTACAAATACCATGTTTCATGGCCATGCACTTGCCACACTGGCCAGCTTCGTTCTAGGGTAGTAGGGTGTAACGCGTATACCCGTCGGGGTAGCGGCATGGCTATTGATTAATGGCCTCAAACTTGGCAAAATGGTTCACAATGACACACCACACACTTATATCACTTCAATGAGCAGTGATGGCATGCTTGGACATGCCTTCGGCACGGTAGATGGCTAAAATCTAGGGTTTTAGGGGTGTTTCGCACAAGTACGGATGAATCGTCAGGCCAAGTGTTCAAGGAATGTGCTCTCCTTTTGAACATTGCTCCACCATGCCCTCATAAGCACTCATATCCCTTGTTTTACAAACAACATGTTGGTTGGCCATGCACTTACCACACTGGACAGCTTCGTTTTAGGGTAGTAGGGTGTAACGCGTCTAGCCGTCGGGATAGCGGCATGGATATTGATGAATGGCCTCAAACATGGCACAATGGCTCACAATGACACACCAAACACTTATATCACTTCAATGAGCAGTGATGGCATTCTTGGGCATGCCTTCGGCACGGTAGACGGCTAAAATCTAGGGTTTTAGGGGTGTTTCGCACAAGTATGGACGAATCCTCAGGCCAAGTGTCCAAGGAATGTGCTCTCCTTTTGCACATTTCTCCACCATGCACTCACAAGCACTCACATCTCGTGTTTTACAAACAACATGTTGCTTGGCCATGCACTTCCCACACTGGCCAGCTTCGTTCTAGGGTAGTAGGGTGTAACGCGTCTACCCGTCGGGATAGCAGCATGGCAATTGATGAATGGCCTCAAACTTGGCACAATGGCTCACAGTGACACACCACACACTTATATCACTTCAATGAGAAGTGATGGCATTCTTGGGTTTGCCATCGGCACGGTAGATGGCTAAAGTCTAGGGTTTTAGGGGTGTTTCGTACAAGTACGAACAAATCGTCAGGCCAAGTGTCCAAGGAATGTGCTCTCCTTTTGCACATTGCTCCACCATGCCCTCACAAGCACTCACGTCCCTTGTTTTACAAACAACATGTTGCTTGGCCATGCACTTCCCACACTGGCCAGCTTCGTTCTAGGGTAGTAGGGTGTAACACGTCTACCCGTCGGGATAGCGGCATGGCAATTGATGAATGGACTCAAACTTGGCACAATGGCTCACAATGACACACCACACACTTATATAACTTCAATGAGCAGTGATGGCATGCTTGGGCATGCCTTCGGCACGGTAGACGGCTAAAATTTAGGGTTTTAGGGGTGTTTCGCACAAGTACGGACCAATCGTCAGGCCAAGTGTCCAAGGAATGTGCTATCCTTTTGAACATTGCTCCACCATGCCCTCACAAGCACTCACATCCCTTCTTTTACAAACAACATGTTGCTTGGCCATGCACTTCCCACACTGGCCAGCTTCGTTCTAGGGTAGTAGGGTGTAACGCGTCTACCCGTCGGGATAGCAGCATGGCAATTGATGAATGGCCTCAAACTTGGCACAATGGCTCACAGTGACACACCACACACTTATATCACTTCAATGAGAAGTGATGGCATTCTTGGGTTTGCCATCGGCACGGTAGATGGCTAAAATCTAGGGTTTTAGGGGTGTTTCGTACAAGTACGAACGAATCGTCAGGCCAAGTGTCCAAGGAATGTGCTCTCCTTTTGCACATTGCTCCACCATGCCCTCACAAGCCTTGTTTTACAAACAACATGTTGCTTGGCCATGCACTTTCCACACTGGCCAGCTTCGTTCTAGGGTAGTAGGGTGTAACACGTCTACCCGTCGGGATAGCGGCATGGCAATTGATGAATGGACTCAAACTTGGCACAATGGCTCACAATGACACACCACACACATATATCACTTCAATGAGCAGTGATGGCATGCTTGGGCATGCCTTCGGCACGGTAGACGGCTAAAATCTAGGGTTTTAGGGGTGTTTCGCACAAGTACGGACGAATCGTCAGGCCAAGTGCCCAAGGAATGTGCTCTCCTTTTGCACATTTCTCCACCATGCCCTCACAAGCACTCACGTCTCTTGTTTTACGAACAACATGTTGCTTGGCCATGCACTTCCCACACTGGCCAGCTTCGTTCTAGGGTAGTAGAGTGTAACACGTCTACCCGCCAGGATAGCGGCATGGCTATTGATGAATGGCATCAAACTTGGCATAGTGGCTCACAATGACACACCACACACTTATATCACTTCAATGAGCAGTGATGGCATGCTTGGGCATGCCTTCGACACGGTAGACGGCTAAAATCTAGGGTTTTAGGGGTGTTTCGCACAAGTACGGACGAATCGTCAGGCCAGGTGTACAAGGAATGTGCTCTCCTTTTGCACATTGCTCCACCATTCCCTCACAAGCACTCAAATCCCTTGTTTTACAAACAACATGTTGCTTGGCCATGCAGTTCCCACACTGGCCAGCTTCGTTCTAGGTAGTATGGTGTAACGCGTCTACCCGTCAGGATAGCGGCATGACTATTGATGAATGCCCTGAAACTTGGCACAATGGATCAAAATGACACACCACACAGTTATATCAGTTCAAGGAGCAGAGATGGCATGCCTTCGGCACGGTAGACGACTAAAATCTAGGGTTTTAGGGGTGTTTCGCACAAGTACGGACGAATCATCAGGCCAAGTGTCCAAGGAATGTGTTCTCCTTTTGCAATTTCTCCACCTTGCCCTCACAAGCACTCACATCCCTTGTTTTACAAACAACATGTTGCTTGGCCATGCACTTCCCACACTGGCCAGCTTCGTTCTAGGGTAGTAGGGTGTAACGCGTCTACCCGTCGGGATAGCGGCATGGCTATTGATGAATGGCCTCAAACTTGGCACAATGGCTCACAATGACACACCACACACTTATATCACTTCAATGAGCAGTGATGGCATGCTTGGGCATGCCTTCGGCACGGTAGACGGCTAAAATCTACGGTTTTAGGGGTGTTTCGCACAAGTACGGACGAATCGTCAGGCCAAGTGTCCAAGGAATGTGCTCTCCTTTTGCACATTTCTCCACCATTCCCTCACAAGCACTCACATCCCTTGTTTTACAAATAACATGTTGCTTGGCCATGCACTTCCCACACTGGCCAGCTTCGTTCTAGGGTAGTAGGGTGTAACGCGTATACCCGTCGGGATAGCGGCATGGCTATTGATGAATGGCCTCAAACTTGGCACAATGACAAACCACACACTTATATCACTTCAATGAGCAGTGATGGCATGCTTGGGCATGCCTTCGGCACGGTAGACGGCTAAAATCTAGGGTTTTACGGGTGTTTCGCACAAGTACGTCCGAATCCTCAGGCCAAGTGTCCAAGGAATGTGCTCTCCTTTTGCACATTTCACCACCATGCCCTCACAAGCACTCACATCCCTTGTTTTACAAACAACATGTTGCTTGGCCATGCACTTCCCACACTGGCCAGCTTCGTTCTAGGGTAGTAGGGTGTAACACGTCTACCCGTCGGGATAGCGGCATGGGTATTGATGAATGCCCTCAAACTTGGCACAATGGCTCACAATGACACACCAAATAGTTATATCAGTTCAATGGGCAGTGATGGCATGCCTTTGGCACGATAGACGACTAAAATCTAGGGGTTTAGGGGTGTTTCGCACAAGTACGGACGAATCGTCAGGCCAAGTGTCCAAGGAATGTGCTCTCCTTTTGAACATTGCTCCACCATGCCCTCACAAGCACTCACATCCCTTGTTTTACAAACAACATCTTGCTTGGCCATGCACTTCCCACACTGGCCAGCTTCGTTCTAGGGTAGTAGGGTGTAACGCGTCTACCCGTCGGGATAGCGGCATGGCAATTGATGAATGGCCTCAAACTTGGCATAATGGCTCACAATGACACACAACACACTTATATCACTTCAATGAGTAGTGATTGCATGCTTGGGCATGCCTTCGGCACGGTAGACGGCTAAAATCTAGGGTTTTAGGGGTGTTTCACACAAGTATGGACGAATCGTCAGGCCAAGTGTACAAGGAATGTGCTCTCCTTTTGGACATTGCTCCACCGTGCCCTCATAAGCACTCACATCCCTTGTTTTACAAACAACATGTTGCTTGGCCATGCACTTCCCACACTGGCCAGCTTCGTTCTAGGGTAGTAGGGTGTAACGCGTCTACCCGTTGGGATAACGGCATGGGTATTGATGAATGCCCTCAAACTTGGCACAATGGCTCACAATGACACACCAAATAGTTATATCAGTTCAATGGGCAGTGATGGCATGCCTTCGGCACGGTAGACGACTAAAATCTAGGGGTTTAGGGGTGTTTCGCACAAGTACGGACGAATCGTCAGGCCAAGTGTCCAAGGAATGTGCTCTCCTTTTGAACATTGCTCCACCATCCCCTCACAAGCACTCACATCCCTTGTTTTACAAACAACATCTTGCTTGGCCATGCACTTCCCACACTGGCCAGCTTCGTTCTAGGGTAGTAGGGTGTAACGCGTCTACCCGTCGGGATAGCGGCATGGCAATTGATGAATGGCCTCAAACTTGGCACAATGGCTCACAGGGACACACCACACACTTATATCACTTCAATGAGAAGTGATGGCATTTTTGGGTTTGCCTTCGGCACGGTAGACGGCTAAAATCTAGGGTTTTAGGGGTGTTTCGTACAAGTACGGACGAATCGTCAGGCCAAGTGTCCAGGGAATGTGCTCTCCTTTTGCACATTTCTCCACCATGCCCTCACAAGCACTCACGTCCCTTGTTTTACAAACAACATGTTGCTTGGCCATGCACTTCCCACACTGGCTAGCTTCGTTCTAGGGTAGTAGGGTGTAACACGTCTACCCGTCAGGATAGCGGCATGGCAATTGATGAATGGAATCAAACTTGGCACAGTGGCTCACAATGACACACCACACACTTATATCACTTCAATGAGCAGTGATGGCATGCTTGGGTATGCCTTCGGCACGGTAGACGGCTAAAATCTAGGGTTTTAGGGGTGTTTCGCACAAGTACGGACAAATCCTCAGGCCAAGTGTCCAAGGAATGTGCTCTCCTTTTGCACATTGCGCCACCATGCCCTCACAAGCACTCAAATCCCTTGTTTTACAAACAACATGTTGCTTGGCCATGCACTTCCCACACTGGCCAGCTTCGTTCTAGGGTAGTAGGGTGTAACGCGTCTACCCGTCGGGATAGCGGCATGGCTATTGATGAATGGCCTCAAACTTGGAACAATGGCTCACAATGACACACCACACACTTATATCACTTCAATGAGCAGTGATGGCATGCTTGGGCATGCCTTCGGCACGGTAGACGGCTAAAATTTAGGGTTTTAGGGGTGTTTCGCACAAGTACGGACGAATCGTCAGGCCAAGTGTCCAAGGATTGTTCTCTCCTTTTGCACATTGCTCCACCATGCCCTCACAAGCACTCACATACCTTGTTTTACAAATAACATGTTGCTTGGCCGTGCACTTCGCACACTGGCCAGCTTCGTTCTAGGGTAGTAGGGTGTAACGCGTATACCGGTCGGGATAGCGGCATGGCTATTGATGAATGGCCTAAAACTTGGCACAATGGCTCACAATGACACACCACACACTTATATCACTTTAATGAGCAGTGATGGCATTCTTGGGCATGCCTTCGACACGGTAGACGGCTAAAATCTAGGGTTTTAGGGGTGTTTCACACAAGTACGGACGAATCGTCAGGCCAAGTGTCCAAGGAATGTGCTCTCCTTTTGCACATTTATCCACCATGCCCTCACAAGCACTCACGTCTCTTGTTTTACAAACAACATGTTGCTTGGCCATGCACTTCCCACACTGGCCAGCTTCGTTCTAGGGTAGTAGGGTGTAACACGTCTACCCGTCAGGATAGCGGCATGGCTATTGATGAATGGCATCAAACTTGGCATAGTGGCTCACAATGACACACCACACACTTATATCACTTCAATGAGCAGTGATGGCATGCTTGGGCATGCCTTCGGCACGGTAGACGGCTAAAATCTATGGTTTTAGGGGTTTTTCGCACAAGTACGGACGAATCGTCAGGCCAAGTGTACAAGGAATGTTCTCTCCTTTTGCACATTGCTCCACCATGCCCTCACAAGCACTCACCTCCCTTGTTTTACAAACAACATGTTGCTTGGCCATGCACTTCCCACACTGGCCAGCTTCGTTCTGGGTAGTAGGGTGTAACGCGTCTACCCGTCAGGATAGCGGCATGACTATTGATGAATGCCCTGAAACTTGGCACAATGGATCAAAATGACACACAACACAGTTATATCAGTTCAAGGAGCAGTGATGGCATGCCTTCGGCACGGTAGACGACTAAAATCTAGGGTTTTAGGGGTGTTTCGCACAAGTACGGACAAATCGTCAGGCCAAGTGTCCAAGGAATGTGTTCTCCTTTTGCAAATTGGTCCACCTTGCCCTCACAAGCACTCACATCCCTTGTTTTACAAACAACATGTTGGTTGGCCATGCACTTCCCACACTGGCCAGCTTCGTTCTAGGGTAGTAGGGTGTAACGCGTCTACCCGCCGGGATAGCGGCATGGCTATTGATGAATAGCCTCAAACTTGGCACAATGGCTCACAAGGACACACCACACACTTATATCACTTCAATGAGCAGTGATGGCATGCTTGGGCATGCCTTCGGCACGGTAGACGGCTAAAATCTAGGGTTTTAGGGGTGTTTCGCACAAGTACGGACGAATCGTCAGGCCAAGTGTCCGAGGAATGTGCTCTCATTTTGCACATTGCTCCACCATTCCCTCACAAGCACTCACATCCCTTGTTTTACAAATAACATGTTGCTTGGCCATGCACTTCCCACACTGGCCAGCTTCGTTCTAGGGTAGTAGGGTGTAACGCGTATACCCGTCGGGATAGCGGCATGGCTATTGATGAATGGCCTAAAACTTGGCAAAATGGTTCACACTGACACACCACACACTTATATCACTTCAATGAGCAGTGATGGCATGCTTGGACATGCCTTCGGCACGGTAGATGGCTAAAATCTAGGGTTTTAGGGTTGTTTCGCACAAGTACGGATGAATCGTCAGGCCAAGTGTTCAAGGAATGTGCTCTCCTTTTGAACATTGCTCCACCATGACCTCATAAGCACTCATATCCCTTGTTTTACAAACAACATGTTGCTTGGCCATGCACTTACCACACTGGACAACTTTGTTTTAGGGTAGTAGGGTGTAACGCGTCTAGCCGTCGGGATAGCGGCATGGATATTGATGAATGGCCTCAAACTTGGCACAATGGCTCACAATGACACACCAAACACTTATATCACTTCAATGAGCAGTGATGGCATGCTTGGGCATGCCTTCGGCACGGTAGACGGCTAAAATCTAGGGTTTTAGGGGTGTTTCGCACAAGTACGGACGAATCCTCAGGCCAAGTGTCCAAGGAATGTGCTCTCCTTTTGCACATTGCTCCACCATGCCCTCACAAGCACTCACATCCCGTGTTTTATAAACAACATGTTGCTTGGCCATGCACTTCCCACACTGGCCAGCTTCGTTCTAGGGTAATAGGGTGTAACACGTCTACCCGTCAGGATAGCGGCATGACTATTGATGAATGCCCTGAAACTTGGCACAATGGATCAAAATGACACACAACACAGTTATATCAGTTCAAGGAGCATTGATGGCATGCCTTCAGCATGATAGACGACTAAAATCTAGGGTTTTAGGGGTGTTTCGCACAATTACGGACAAATCGTCAGGCCAAGTGTCCAAGGAATGTGTTCTCCTTTTGCAAATTGCTCCACCTTGCCCTCACAAGCACTCACATCCCTTGTTTTACAAACAACATGTTGCTTGGCCATGCACTTCCCACACTGGCCAGCTTCGTTCTGGGTAGTATGGTGTAACGCGTCTACCCGTCAGGATAGCGGCATGGCTATTGATGAATGGAATCAAACTTGGCATAGTGGCTCACAATGACACACCACACACTTATATCACTTCAATGAGCAGTGATGGCATGCTTGGGCATGCCTTCGGCACGGTAAACGGCTAAAATCTATGGTTTTAGGGGTTTTTCGCACAAGTACGGACGAATCGTCAGGCCAAGTGTACAAGGAATGTTCTCTCCTTTTGCACATTGCTCCACCATGCCCTCACAAGCACTCATCTACCTTGTTTTACAAACAACATGTTGCTTGGCCATGCACTTCCCACACTGGCCAGCTTCGTTCTGGGTAGTAGGGTGTAACGCGTCTACCCGTCAGGATAGCGGCATGACTATTGATGAATGCCCTGAAACTTGGCACAATGTATCAAAATGACACACAACACAGTTATATCAGTTCAAGGAGCAGTGATGGCATGCCTTCGGCACGGTAGACGACTAAAATCTAGGGTTTTAGGGGTGTTTCGCACAAGTACGGACAAATCGTCAGGCCAAGTGTCCAAGGAATGTGTTCTCCTTTTGCAAATTGCTCCACCTTGCCCTCACAAGCACTCACATCCCTTGTTTTACAAACAACATGTTGGTTGGCCATGCACTTCCCACACTGGCCAGCTTCGTTCTAGGGTAGTAGGGTGTAACGCGTCTACCCGTCGGGATAGCGGCATGGCTATTGATGAATAGCCTCAAACTTGGCACAATGGCTCACAAGGACACACCACACACTTATATCACTTCAATGAGCAGTGATGGCATGCTTGGGCATGCCTTCGGCACGGTAGACGGCTAAAATCTAGGGTTTTAGGGGTGTTTCGCACAAGTACGGACGAATCGTCAGGCCAAGTGTCCGAGGAATGTGCTCTCCTTTTGCACATTGCTCCACCATTCCCTCACAAGCACTCACATCCCTTGTTTTACAAATAACATGTTGCTTGGCCATGCACTTCCCACACTGGCCAGCTTCGTTCTAGGGTAGTAGGGTGTAACGCGTATACCCGTCGGGATAGCGGCATGGCTATTGATGAATGGCCTCAAACTTGGCAAAATGGTTCACACTGACACACCACACACTTATATCACTTCAATGAGCAGTGATGGCATGCTTGGACATGCCTTCGGCACGGTAGATGGCTAAAATCTAGGGTTTTAGGGGTGTTTCGCACAAGTACGGATGAATCGTCAGGCCAAGTGTTCAAGGAATGTGCTCTCCTTTTGAACATTGCTCCACCATGACCTCATAAGCACTCATATCCCTTGTTTTACAAACAACATGTTGCTTGGCCATGCACTTACCACACTGGACAACTTTGTTTTAGGGTAGTAGGGTGTAACGCGTCTAGCCGTCGGGATAGCGGCATGGATATTGATGAATGGCCTCAAACTTGGCACAATGGCTCACAATGACACACCAAACACTTATATCACTTCAATGAGCAGTGATGGCATGCTTGGGCATGCCTTCGGCACGGTAGACGGCTAAAATCTAGGGTTTTAGGGGTGTTTCGCACAAGTACGAACGAATCCTCAGGCCAAGTGTCCAAGGAATGTGCTCTCCTTTTGCACATTGCTCCACCATGCCCTCACAAGCACTCACATCCCGTGTTTTATAAACAACATGTTGCTTGGCCATGCACTTCCCACACTGGCCAGCTTCGTTCTAGGGTAGTAGGGTGTAACGCGTCTACCCGTCGGGATAGCGGCATGGGTATTGATGAATGCCCTCAAACTTGGCACAATGGCTCATAATGACACACCAAATAGTTATATCAGTTCAATGGGCAGTGATGGCATGCCTTCGGCACGGTAGACGACTAATATCTAGGGTTTTAGGGGTGTTTCGCACAAGTACTGACGAATCGTCAGGCCAAGTGTCCAAGGAATGTGCTCTCCTTTTGAACATTGCTCCACCATGCCCTCACAAGCACTCACATCCCTTGTTTTACAAACAACATGTTGCTTGGCCATGCACTTCCCACACTGGCCAGCTTCGTTCTAGGGTAGTAGGGTGTAACGCGTCTACCCGTCGGGATAGCGCCATGGCAATTGATGAATGGCCTCATACTTGGCACAATGGCTCACAGGGACACACCACACACTTATATCACTTCAATGAGAAGTGATGGCATTCTTGGGTTTGCCTTCGGCACGGTAGACGGCTATAATCTAGGGTTTTAGGGGTGTTTCGTACAAGTACGGACGAATCGTCAGGCCAAGTGTCCAAGGAATGTGCTCTCCTTTTGCACATTGCTCCACCATGCCCTCACAAGCACTCACGTCCCTTGTTTTACAAACAACATGTTGCTTGGCCATGCACTTCCCACACTGGCCAGCTTCGTTCTAGGGTAATAGGGTGTAACACGTCTACCCGTCAGGATAGCGGCATGACTATTGATGAATGCCCTGAAACTTGGCACAATGGATCAAAATGACACACAACACAGTTATATCAGTTCAAGGAGCAGTGATGGCATGCCTTCAGCATGATAGACGACTAAAATCTAGGGTTTTAGGGGTGTTTCGCACAAGTATGGACAAATCGTCAGGCCAAGTGTCCAAGGAATGTGTTCTCCTTTTTCAAATTGCTCCACCTTGCCCTCACAAGCACTCACATCCCTTGTTTTACAAACAACATGTTGCTTGGCCATGCACTTCCCACACTGCCAGCTTCGTTCTAGGGTAGTAGGGTGTAACGCGTCTACCCGTCGGGATACCGGCATGGCTATTGATGAATGGCCTCAAACTTGGCACAATGGCTCACAATTACACACCACACACTTATATCACTTCAATGAGCAGTGATGGCATGCTTGGGCATGCCTTCGGCACGGTAGACGGCTAAAATCTAGGGTTTTAGGGGTGTTTCGCACAAGTACGGACGAATCGTCAGGCCAAGTGTCCAAGGAATGTGCTCTCCTTTTGCACATTGCTCCTCCATTCCCTCACAAGCACTCACATCCCTTGTTTTACAAATAACATGTTGCTTGGCCATGCACTTCCCACACTGGCCAGCTTCGTTCTAGGGTAGTAGGGTGTAACGCGTATACCCGTCGGGATAGCGGCATGGCTATTGATGAATGGCCTCAAACTTGGCAAAATGGTTCACAATGACATACCACACACTTATATCACTTCAATGAGCAGTGATGGCATGCTTGGACATGCCTTCGGCACGGTAGATGGCTAAAATCTAGGGTTTTAGGGGTGTTTCGCACAAGTACGGATGAATCGTCAGGCCAAGTGTTCAAGGAATGTGCTCTCCTTTTGAACATTGCTCCACCATGCCCTCATAAGCACTCATATCCCTTGTTTTACAAACAACATGTTGCTTGGCCATGCACTTACCACACTGGATAGCTTCGTTTTAGGGTAGTAGGGTGTAACGCGTCTAGCCGTCGGGATAGCGGCATGGATATTGATGAATGGCCTCAAACTTGGCACAATGGCTCACAATGACACACCAAACACTTATATCACTTCAATGAGAAGTGATGGCATGCTTGGGCATGCCTTCGGCACAGTAGACGGCTAAAATCTACGGTTTTAGGGGTGTTTCGCACAAGTACGGACGAATCCTCAGACCAAGTGTCTAAGGAATGTGCTCTCCTTTTGCACATTGCTCCACCATGCCCTCACAAGCACTCACATCCCGTGTTTTACAAACAACATGTTGCTTGGCCATGCACTTCCCACACTGGCCAGTTTCGTTCTAGGGTAGTAGGGTGTAACGCGTCTACCCGTCGGGATAGCGGCATGGGTATTGATGAATGCCCTCAAACTTGGCATAATGGCTCACAATGACACACCAAATAGTTATATCAGTTCAATGGGCAGTGATGGCATGCCTTCGGCACGGTAGACGACTAATATCTAGGGTTTTAGGGGTGTTTCGCAAAAGTACGGACGAATCGTCAGGCCAAGTGTCCAAGGAATGTGCTCTCCTTTTGAACATTGCTCCACCATGCCCTCACAAGCACTCACGTCCCTTGTTTTACAAACAACATGTTGCTTGGCCATGCACTTCCCACACTGGCCAGCTTCGTTCTAGGGTAGTAGGGTGTAACGCGTCTACCCGTCGGGATAGCGGCATGGCAATTGATGAATGGCCTCAAACTTGGCACAATGGCTCACAGGGACACACAACACACTTATATCACTTCAATGAGAAGTGATGGCATTCTTGGGTTTGCCTTCGGCACGGTAGACGGCTAAAATCTAGGGTTTTAGGGGTGTTTCGTACAACTACGGACGAATCATCAGGACAAGTGTCCAAGGAATGTGCTCTCCTTTTGCACATTGCTCCACCATGCCCTCACAAGCACTCACGTCCCTTGTTTTACAAACAACATGTTGCTTGGCCATGCACTTCCCACACTGGCCAGCTTCGTTCTAGGGTAGTAGGGTGTAACACGTCTACCCGTCGGGATAACGGCATGGCAATTGATGAATGGACTCAAACTTGGCACAATGGCTCACAATGACACACCACACACTTATATCACTTCAATGAGCAGTGATGGCATGCTTGGGTATGCCTTCGGCACGGTAGACGGCTAAAATCTAAGGTTTTAGGGGTGTTTCGCACAAGCACAGACGAATCCTCAGGCCAAGTGTCGAAGGAATGTGCTCTCCTTTTTCACATTGCTCCACCATGCCCTCACAAGCACTCAAATCCCTTGTTTTACAAACAACATGTTGCTTGGCCATGCACTTCCCACACTAGCCAGCCTCGTTCTAGGGTAGTAGGGTGTAACGCGTCTACCCGTCGGGATAGCGGCATGGCTATTGATGAATGGCCTAAAACTTGGCACAATGGCTCACAATGACACACCACACACTTATATTACTTCAATGAGCAGTGATGGCATGCTTGGGCATGCCTTCGGCATGGTAGACGGCTAAATTTTAGGGTTTTAGGGGTGTTTCGCACAAGTACGGACGAACCGTCAGGCCAAGTGTCCAAGGATTGTTCCCTCCTTTTGCACATTGCTCCACCATGCCCTCACAAGCACTCACATCCCTTGTTTTACAAATAACATGTTGCTTGGCCATGCTTCGCACACTGGCCAGCTTCGTTCTAGGGTAGTAGGGTGTAACGCGTATACCGGTCGGGATAGCGGCATGGGTATTGATGAATGGCCTCAAACTTGGCACAATGGCTCACAATGACACACCACACACTTATATCATTTTAATGAGCAGTGATGGCATGCTTGGGCATGCCTTCGGCACGGATGACGGCTAAAATCTAGGGTTTTAGGGGTTTTTCGCACAAGTACGGACGAATCGTCAGGCCAAGTGTCCAAGGAATGTGCTCTCCTTTTGCACATTTCTCCACCATGCCCTCACAAGAACTCACATCTCTTGTTTTACAAACAACATGTTGCTTGGCCATGCACTTCCCACACTGGCCAGCTTCGTTCTAGGGTAGTAGGGTGTAACACGTCTACCCGTCAGGATAGCGGCATGGCTATTGATGAATGGCATCAAACTTGGAATAGTGGCTCACAATGACACACCACACACTTATATCACTTCAATGGGCAGTGATGGCATGCTTGGGCATGCCTTCGGCACGGTAGACGGCTAAAATCTAGGGTTTTAGGGGTGTTTCGCACAAGTACGGACGAATCGTCAGGCCAAGTGTACAATTAATGTGATCTCCTTTTGCACATTCCTCCACCATGCCCTCACAAGCACTCACATCCCTTGTTTTACAAACAACATGTTGCTTGGCCATGCACTTCCCACACTGGCCAGCTTCGTTCTGGGTAGTAGGGTGTAACGCGTCTACCCGTCAGGATAGCGGCATGACTATTGATGAATGCCCTGAAACTTGGCACAATGGATCAAAATGACACACCACACAGTTATATCAGTTCAAGGAGCAGTGAAAGCATGCCTTCGGCACGGTAGACGACTAAAATCTAGGGTTTTAGGGGTGTTTCGCACAAGTACGGACGAATCGTCGGGCCAAGTGTCCAAGGAATGTGTTCTCCTTTTGCAAATTTCTCCACCTTGCCCTCACAAGCACTCACATCCCTTGTTTTACAAACAACATGTTGCTTGGCCATGCACTTCCCACACTGGCCAGCTTCGTTCTAGGGTAGTAGGGTGTAACGCGTCTACCCGTCGGGATAGCGGCATGGCTATTGATGAATGGCCTCAAACTTGGCACAATGGCTCACAATGACACACCACACACTTATATCACTTCAATGAGAAGTGATGGCATGCTTGGGCATGCCTTCGGCACGGTAGACGGCTAAAATCTATGGTTTTAGGGGTGTTTCGCACAAGTACGGACGAATCGTCAGGCCAAGTGTCCAAGGAATGTGCTCTCCTTTTGCACATTGCTCTACCATTCCCTCACAAGCACTCACATCCCTTGTTTTACAAATAACATGTTGCTTGGCCATGCACTTCCCACACTGGCCAGCTTCGTTCTAGGGTAGTAGGTTGTAAAGCGTATACCCGTCGGGATAGCGGCATGGCTATTGATGAATGGCCTCAAACTTGGCACAATGACAAACCACACACTTATATCACTTCAATGAGCAGCGATGGCATGCTTGGGCATGCCTTCGGCACGGTAGACGGCTAAAATCTAGGGTTTTAGGGGTGTTTCGCACAAGTACGGACGAATCCTCAGGCCAAGTGTCCAAGGAATGTGCTCTCCTTTTGCACATTGCTCCACCATGCCCTCACAAGCACTCACATCCCTTGTTTTACAAACAACATGTTGCTTGGCCATGCACTTCCCACACTGGCCAGCTTCGTTCTAGGGTAGTAGGGTGTAACACGTCTACCCGTCGGGATAGCGGCATGGCAATTGATGAATGGCCTCAAACTTGGAACAATGGCTCACAATGACACACAACACACTTATATCACTTCAATGAGTAGTGATGGCATGCTTGGGCATGCCTTCGACACGGTAGACGGCTAAAATCTAGGGTTTTAGGGGTGTTTCACACAAGTACGGACGAATCGTCAGGCCAAGTGTACAAGGAATGTGCTCTCCTTTTGCACATTGATCCACCATGCCCTCACAAGCACTCACGTCCCTTGTTTTACAAACAACATGTTGCTTGGCCATGCACTTCCCACACTGGCCAGCTTCGTTCTAGGGTAGTAGGGTGTAACGCGTCTACCCGCCGGGATAGCGGCATGGCTATTGATGAATGCCCTCAAACTTGGCACAATGGCTCACAATGACACACCACACAGTTATATCGGTTCAATGAGCAGTGATGGCATGCCTTCGGCACGGTAGACGACTAAAATCTAGGGGTTTAGGGGTGTTTCTCACAAGTACGGACGAATCGTCAGGCCAAGTGTCCAAGGAATGTGCTCTCCTTTTGCACATTGCTCCACCATGCCCTCACAAGCACTCACATCCCTTGTTTTACAAAAAACATGTTGCTTGGCCATGCACTTCCCACACTGGCCAGCTTCGTTCTAGGGTAGTAGGGTGTAACGCATATACCCGTCGGGATAGCGGCATGGCTATTGATGAATGGCCTCAAACTTGGCACAATGGCTCACAATAACACACCACACACTTATATCACTTCAATGAGCAGTGATGGCATGCTTGGGCATGCCTTCGGCACGGTAGACGGCTAAAATCTAGGGTTTTAGGGGTGTTTCGCACAAGTACGGACGAATCATCAGGCCAAGTGTCCAAGGAATGTGCTCTCCTTTTGCACATTGCTCCACCATGCCCTCACAAGCACTCATATCCCTTGTTTTACAAACAACATGTTCCTTGGCCATGCACTTCCCACACTGGCCAGCTTCGTTCTAGGGTAGTAGGGTGTAACACGTCTACCCGTCGGGATAGCGGCATGGCTATTAATGAATGGCCTCAAACTTGGCATAATGGCTCACAATGACACACCACACACTTATATCACTTCAATGAGTAGTGATGGCATGCTTGGGCATGGCTTCGGCATGGTAGACGGCTAAAATCTAGGGTTTTAGGGGTGTTTCGCACAAGTACAGACGAATCGTCAGGCCAAGTGTACAAGGAATGTGCTCTCCTTTTGCACATTGCTCCACCATGCCCTCACAAGCACTCACATCACTTGTTTTACAAACAACATGTTGCTTGTCTATGCACTTCCCACACTGGCTAGCTTCGTTCTAGGGTAGTAGGGTGTAACGCGTATACCCGTCGGGATAGCGGCATGGCTATTGATGAATGCCCTCAAACTTTGGCACAATGGCTCACAATGACACACCACATAGTTATATCAGTTCAATGAGCCGTGATGGCATGCCTTCGGCATGGTAGACGACTAAAATCTAGGGTTTTAGGGGTGTTTCGCACAAGTACGGACGAATCGTCAGGCCAAGTGTCCAAGGAATGTGCTCTCCTTTTGCACATTGCTCCACCATGCCCTCACAAGCACTCACATCCCTTGTTTTACAAACAACATGTTGCTTGGCCATGCACTTCCCACACTGGCCAGCTTCGTTCTAGGGTAGTAGGGTGTAACGCGTTTACCCGTCGGGATAGCGGCATGGCTATTGATGAATGGCCTCAAACTTGGCACAATGGCTCACAATGACACACCACACACTTATATCACTTCAATGAGCAGTGATGGCATGCTTGGGCATGCCTTCGGCATGGTAGACGGCTAAAATCTAGGGTTTTAGGGGTGTTTCGCACAAGTACGGACGAATCGTTAGGCCAAGTGTCCAAGGAATGTGCTCTCCTTTTGCACATTGCTCCATCATGCCCTCACAAGCACTCACATCCCTTATTTTACAAATAACATGTTGCTTGGCCATGCACTTCCCACACTGGCCAGCTTCATTTTAGGGTAGTAGGGTGTAACGTGTATACCCGTCGGGATAGCGGCATGGCTATTGATGAATGGCCTCAAACTTGGCACAATGGCTCACGATGACACACCACGCACTTATATCACTTCAATGAGTAGTGATGGCATGCTTGGGCATGCCTTCGGCACGGTAGACGGCTAAAATCTAGGGCTTTAGGGGTGTTTCGCACAAGTACAGACGAATCGTCAGGCCAAGTGTCCAAGGAATGTGCTCTCCTTTTGCACATTTCTCCACCATGCCCTCACAAGCACTCGCATCCCTTGTTTTACAAACAACATGTTGCTTGGCCATGCACTTCCCACACTGGCCAGCTTCGTTCTAGGGTAGTAGGGTGTAATGCGTCTACCCGTCGGGATAGCGGCATGGCTATTGATGAATGCCCTCAAACTTGGCACAATGGCTCACAATGACACACCACACACTTATATCACTTTAATGAGCAGTGATGGCATGCCTTCGGCACGGTAGACGACTAAAATCTAGGGTTTTAGGGGTGTTTCGCACAAGTACGTACGAATCGTCAGGCCAAGTGTTCAAGGAATGTGTTATCCTTTTGCACATTGCTCCACCATGCCCTCACAATCACTCACAACCCTTGGTTTACAAACAACATGTTGTTTGGCCATGCACTTCCCACACTGGCCATCTTCGTTCTAGGGTAGTAGGGTGTAATGCGTCTACCCGTCGGGATAGCGGCATGGCTATTGATGAATGGCCTCAAGCTTGGCACAATGGCTCACAATGACACACCACACTTATATCAATTCAATGAGCAGTGATGGCATGCTTGGGCATGCCTTCGGCACGGTAGACGGCTAAAATCTAGGGTTTTAGGGGTGTTTCGCACAAGTACGGACGAATCGTCAGGCCAAGTGTCTAAGGAATGTGCTCTCCTTTTGCACATTGCTCCACTATGCCCTCGCAAGCATGTACTACAAAATGGAGGCAATTTTAAGATTGATGAAAAATCACATGTCTACAAAATAGACCGTTTATCCTACCTGATAGGGCCATTACTAATAAGTCCAGGTTTTCAATTCTTTTTAAATATTAAAAAAAATACTCTAAGATGTCCGTATTATTAGAAACACAACCGTAATTTTTTTTTGTCATTTTCGAACATATGATTTTTCGATTTATATCTAAATTCAAAATTAAATATATTAGGTTGGGTCGGCCCACTAGGAGGATCGAAAGGTAAACTCGGCCATTAGGATAACTGCCTTATTAAACCAGGACTATTTACCTACCGCACGTACACATTCCCTTAGATCTAGCCGTCACCTCATCACATCACCTCGTCTCATTTGAAACTGGATGGGAGAGAGCTTCGTCAACGACGGTCGCTAGGAGGTAGTTTCGGAGATCCTCGGTCGCCATGGCGTTGGTACGTAAATTCGAAGCCCTGTCAACGATCTATATTTAGGTTAACTTACTGTCCACGGATAACACAGACATACGATAAATCTAAGAGGACGTAGATCTAATCCTCGCAATTTTTTATTTTGTCGTGAAAAATTCGGATTTATAATTACCCGAATTGTTTGAAAATACAGATCTAAATGTGTTCGTCGTAGATGTAGTCTAGGCTGATCACGCAAGTGCATTTTAGCGTCGACGCAATTTTAGCCGCCGGCCGCTCCATCTCCTTTTCCACGTAGGCGAATGGCGGTGTTATCGCATGCGGACTGTGCTCTAGGGAGCGAAAATCAATTGGTCGATGGGATGCTCGGCTACTTTTGGTTTTCAATTCGTACTGTAAAAGTTTAGCATTATTCAGGCCGTAATATGACATGAGACTTAATTATTCTTCTATATTCCGCCAGGTTCCATTACGTGTTACCGCTGCTGAGATCTGTGCTATAATCAAAAGGAAGAAAAAGGCTGTTTTTGTCAGGGGTAAGCATTTTGTGCCAATTTTATTTTGTAAGAAATTGATATATTGGATGTGGCTAATGTGTGCAAAAATTAAACTAAGGTCCTGAAATAAAAAGCTCACATGCCAAAAGACCCGTGCTATAATCACCTCGTCTCACGATTTTGAAGGTTTCCTTGAGTTTGGCAATCGCGTGAAGATGACTGAGGATGAATTTGATGAACTTGAGCGACTAGTCAAGGCACACATGCCAAAAGACCCGTTTTATGTATGCACCATCAAAAAATCCAACACAGTGAAAAATAAAGCTAAAATGGTAACTCTTCCGTACATACGAACTTTTTCACATTTATTTGTTTGTGTAAATGTGAAATAATTTGTATAATTGGTTTGCCAAATCTATGTGCAGTACTTTTCAAGGAGCTTCACCATAAAGCATATTGTTACAAACATTCAATTGCCAGCAGTTTTAAAAGCCCATTCCAGAGATGGAAAAGTTGCACACGTTAAGTTGGTGATGAACAAGTCCTAAGTGAATGGAGTACCTAAAGGAGGTGCCATGATTACAACAAACTGGATGGACCTTGTCAGGCAGAATGGTATGAGAGTTAACCAGAAATTCGTGTTCTGGTTCCATCGTGGGGATGATGGTACTACGAAGCTACTGGTTGATCAAGTGTGAAATCAACCTCAAATTCGTGTTCTAGTTCTATATTATGCTTATGTACTCTCAGGTTTGTGAAACACTTATGTAACGATTATGGCTTACTAAGTTTAGTCTATATGAAATTATTATGTTATGTTCACAATTGTTGATGCTTCATTTGGATTTCTTATCGTTAACCCATGTTACAGTTTTGCATCTACTTTTATCTAAACCTTTTCTTATATTGCTGATTTTTCATTTGGGGTTTCTCGCCGTGAACACGTGTCGGTGATCCTTTGGTAGGACTCGTATGCGTCTTACACATACTTTGCGATGTATGTATTAAAAGTACTTTAAAGATTGGAGCAACACTCCCATGGTATGAAGTTGATTTGATCTGTTTATTAGTTAAAGTTCGTATTGTGCATATCAAATTCGGAAAAACCCTAAATATGGTAAGACATTAAAGAATACAATAAAACTCTTATAAATAAGAAAAAACGCATAAAAATATAAAAAACAAGTCACTAAAAATTATTAATCATGCAGGCCCAATTAACTACCTACAACTAGCCCAATGTCTCTGTAATCACGGAGGGCGTAGCTATCGGCACGTCGATCGTCCATCAACCCACGACTACCTAGGTAGGCCGCCACTCACCGCTGCCTCCATTACGAGCCGCCCTTGCCGTCCCACATTGCCGCCTCCCTTCTCCACCCCCTCTCGTCTGTCTTCTAGGGATCGACACCGCCTGTCACCACTTCATCCTCGGAGGACTCCCTTTCGCCGTCTCTCATTCGTGCCACCCTTCGCCGCCTCTTCTCATTTGTCGTCCAGGTAATGATTCCATGTCTCATTGATTGTTTGTCGTGTATACAAGATGCTCATATAGGTTTGTGGGAATCTGCTATAGATTTAGATGGAGAGACATTAACACATTCTCTAAATGATTCGTGCAGAATGGAAGATTTAGATGGAAAGATATTTTGTCACTATATAAGATGGTCAGATTTGGTAGCCGGCTTTACAAGCGCGCAATGTGCGAGATTTATCAGCACTTCTTTGTGGCCGATGTTGGACGTGCCACGAATCACGATGCGAGAAAACTTAATCAGATTCATCATTGAGTTGTTCAATCCATCGTCTAGCACTTTCGTCATAAAAGAAGGATAAGGAGAGATAGTAGGAACTTGTGAGGACGTAGAACATATTTATGGTTTACATAACCAAAGTTATTCTGCATTTCAAATTATAAAGGAAGATGGTCAAAATAATATGCATAACATACCCCCATGTTTTCTTAACAAGTCAATCGGTAATATAGTGATAAAAGATTTGATTAATGACATAAAGACTGAGAAGACGTCCGATAACAACTTCGTCCGCAAAGCAGTGCTTGCGCTAATTGGTCTTGTCATAGCCCCATCGAGTAATGTAACTATACCTAAGACCTTCTACTGTTTAGTGGAAGACGTTCCTCGTATTTTTCAGATTAACTGGAATTACTTCACACTGAAGTTTCTCATAGATAGTTTGAAGGATAGCTTTGTAGGATCTACTATGAGAGCATGGCCCAAAGGAAATCTAGGTCTAACACAGGTATATATGTTAAGTCAAACAATCATTAGTTTTTATGTTTAGCTCTCGATGTAAAACTAAATTTATTTGTCTGTACAATTTGTTTGCAGTTTCTTTACTGGGAGAAGTTGGTGATCGTTGATGATCCTACTTATATTCCACCTATGTCCATTCGGCCACTAATGAAAAATGGACAGAAGACGAATCAGAAAGGAGATGTTGCTATGATTATAAGAATGGTCGAGGCCTCGGAAACAACGCTAAAGTGATGGTAGTCAGTTTAATCATTCTTTTGATATGCCACCATACGTAGCTCGTGTTTGTATTTGTAATTTGTATAATTTGTTCATTTTTGTAACATGCAGATCCGTAATAATATTGGGGAGAAATATAAGAAAAAGAGTGTGCAAAAACCATCAATGAATGGTGAACAGTCAAGTTCAAACAAACGGGGCAGTAACATGGACTTCCTATTCGAACGTATGACGACAGATTTGAAAAATCACATGGACATGAAGATAGCACTTTTACCGCAGATATGTGCAGAGGTGATATGATCTATATTTTATGTGTTGTTTCATGTTGATGATAACGATACTACACTATGAATGAAAACTCAGTACTTAAGATATTTTGTTACGCAGGAGGTTCTAAAATTGTTAAATACAAATGGTGTCATGTACAAACCAACTGAAGCATCACAGTCGGACAAAGGAGAAGATGGTGAAGATGTAAAATATGTTCCCAGTGAATCACAATCAGGCAAAGAATTGGTCTATAAACATGGTAATAAAGAAGCCAAGCTTGATGACATTCTGAGAAAAACATCGGCTAATTCTGAAGCAGCCATTGTGGATGATCCATTTGGTGGTGACAGTTACGTCACACCCTTGAAGGAAAAACGTATGCCGACGACTGTTGTTGACATGTCAATGAACACACCAGACCACCTTCAGAAGATGGATGGTACAGAGGAGAATCCGTGGGATGTAAATGAAAATACCAAGTCTGCGTCATCATCGGAGGTACTGTCATCCATTCTTGGTACTCATAAGGATACACCAAATGGTGCACAGAGCGGTGTCGTGCAGAACGATGCACGCAACGATATGACTTGTACCACGGGGAAGGAAGATGCAACAAAGTGTGGTAATTCTATTGATAGCGGCAAAAAGGAAATTGACAATGGTCTAGGCAAAAGGAAACGTGTACCCAAGGGTAATAGAAAGTATGGCTCCCCATTATACGAGTGACAAAAACAACCAAAACGTAAATCAAAAAATACGAAAGGTATAAAGCTTTATAGATTTCATTAATCATTTTTATGCAGCAAACAAAATGGTTCATCGCGGTAACTTGTTTGTTTTCATAAATATTATGCAGCGATGTTATTTGAACAACATGATATTGGGGAATATTACACTATGTTAACACCTGCTGAAATAGAAGGTGCTGTGAAATATGTTTCAACTTTGGCGAAGATCCCCAAAAAAAGTTGTAAAAAGGGCGTACCAGAACGCAGATGAGGCTATCTTGTCTTCGAAAAATCTTAACAATGTCCTTATAAAAGAATGGCTTAGTATTGCTGTAAGTTATTTGCTAACCTATTATATTGTTATTTTACAACAAAGTAGTATGAACATGCAATCATTGTACAACTATTATTTGCAGATACTTGATGCCTACATTCTAGAGCTGGCTCCCCGTCTTGACTATGATTGGCACATATAAGACTATGATTGGCACATATGTGGAACGTTGAGATCAACCTATCTAATCAATGAAGCCATTAAAATGTACAAAACAAAAAAAAACTTGAAAAAGTTTGACGTAGAAGAAGTGCCAAGACCAGGAGCTGTAGGAAGGGTTATCAATGAATATTTTGCGCGTGACAAGGTAAAGAGTGTTGTTTTATAAAGTTAATGTTATTGTTAACTATTTGGAAGTCTACATAGTACATGCTAGTGATCTTATTTTGTAGGCATATTTCCCTCTGAATATACGTGGAGAACATTATGTGGCAGTTGTAATGCATAACAACAAGAAGGAGTTCCAAGTCCTTGACCCTAATTAGAACTTAACCTATTCGCATGCAGTTGTGGATGACTTGGTATTATTATCTACTTTTCTCATCAAAACCGTGTTTTCTTTTGGCGTTTCACTAACTCTTAATCTTTTGCAGAAAGGATAGATTGCACTAGACATATGGTGGACAAACAAAACTACACACAAACAATTTCCTGACGTTGATACTTGGCCTATTACAAAATATGAAATTGGAAAGCAAGATGATTCGTAAGTACTTTTGAATCATATCACTTTAGCACTACTGATGTCGTAAATGAATTTTATTTCATCCTATATGGCAGCAACTCATGCGGATTATGGGTATTGCAATGTCAAAAGCACTGGGACGGAGATCGTATGACTAAGAACATTTCTCAGGTCAGTGATTAATATGATTACAATTCAATTTATAAACTCTTCTATATGGTACTGCAGACAACAATCGAGGAATCAAGAGGACCTACCGCTGCAATGATTCTTCTGTCTAGAAGAAACAAACTAGAGGCTATGAAAAAGAAAGTCAGATCAGTGATTAATAATAGTATACCTTGAGAATTTACTAGTCCCTTGAGGTTTCCATACCTGGAAAATTCATATTGATTTGTAAAACAGTTTATTATTTGCATTTTACGACAACATTCCATATCCTGTTGTGTCGGGTCAACTCAAAACTAAGAAATGATTTGGTTGTTTAACTTGTTTGTTTCGACCAAAATTAGTTGTTCACGTTGAAAAACTAGTTCATTTCTTTCAACCAAGCGCCTTTTAATATACATAGCGTGCTCTGCATATTTTAATATATTTAGCTTGATCTGCATATTTCGGTGAAATCAAATTAAAAGGGAGCGAACAAAGTGAAAAAAGAACGAGATAGATATAATATAGAAGGGGGCATCCCTTATAACATAGAAAACATACATAGAGGGGCATATATGCCCAAGCAAAAAACATGAAAATAAACTCTCTCCTCCCTCTTGCTCTTGCTCCCCTCCTCGATCCCATCTCCTCGGCACTGCCCCAGCCCTCTCTCTTCCTCAGGGTTGTACGGGAGAGTGTGCATCCCGTTGACGGTGGGGAAGGTATTGTCGAAGTTCACGAAGATGTTGAAGGTGGTGAAGAAGATCGACTTGCACCCACACCAGTAGACCTCGCCGAGGAGAAGATATGCATCATACTGGTTGGTGAAGTGCACCGTGAGCCCTACCGCAAGGCCTCCGAGGGCATAGTGATCTTCGAGGCGGAACATGGCCGGAGAGCCGGGTCGGAGGTGGCGATAGCCGAAGCTAAGGAAGGCGTAGGCCAACTCTCTCAGGGACCTCAACACTGAGTTCGCCCATACACGGAGGGACCCCTCAACAATGACCCCGGCGGGGTAGGTCCTCTCCGGCACGGTGCGAGGCGGACGGAAGGTAGCACCGTTGAACTGCATGGTGGCGGCGGGCGATGGATCTTGCTAGGCGGCGGACGGTGGACCTTAGTGAAGAAGAAGGGCTTGGCAGATGGATGGGGTGGAGTGTGGGAGAGAATGCTGTGGAGATATGGAATTTTAAATAGCCTCGAGCGCCGCTTGAACAAGATTGGTGAGTAACTGCACAACGCGTCGGATGCTCTGCGCGTGTATTGGTGTGAAACTAGGCGTGGCCATATCCATCACGCGCGTCGTCTCGGTTTCCATTCTCTCTGAATCGCTGCGTCGCTAACTGATGCACTGATTCAACGAGTCTGAAACGAGCGTAGTCGTTGTGTCGTAAAGTATGAAACGAGCGATGCATGCTATGTCGATCGATGTGTCCGCTCAGCTGCGCGCCCATGCATGCATGCATCCATGGTGGGGATAGGGCCTAATCAGGAATCCCACGGCCCATCGGTCTAACGACCGCTCCATTAGAACGTGTATTAATGAGGTGGGCCTTATCCATGCATGTGCGATGCAGCATTGTAGCCTGTCTAGTGCATATCGCTGCAACCTCGTAGCCTAGATACTTGCACGTCTTTTTTCGCTGCGAATTCACACGGGCGTGTCGCTCGGTCGGTCACGCGCCAAACAATTTCACACAGGGCATAGCTTTCCGTCACACGCCCGCAGAAAAGAGTCAATGCTCCTCGATACCGTGCGCTCGCGCCTCCTCGAAACAGTGCGCCTTAAACACGAGGGGAGAACGAAGCGACCACGACGCGCCTATATATCTTCCCCTCGACATCTCCCTCTCTCACTCGCTCGTACCAATCCATCTAACTGATAGCCGCCGAGCCCCGCCACCACTCAGGCAACTGCTAGCCGCCGCGTACTGCCACCACTCAAAGCAAGCGCCCGCCGCCCCCGCCCCTCCCCCGCCAAGATGCAGTTCAATGGTCCGACGTACCGCCGCCCCGCCACCGTGCCGGAGAGAGAGTGGCTGCACGGCCGGGTCATGGAGAACCGCCTCCGCATCTGGGCCATCTCGAGGTGGAGGGGACCGCTGGAGCTGGCCCGCTTCTTCCTTGCCGCCGGCTACCGCCACCTCCCTCCCGGCACTCCACCCATGTTCCAGATCGAGCAGCACTTCAACGGCGCAAACGGCAACAACAACTTCTGCATCGACCTCTACGTCACCTTCGTCAACCACTACGATGCCTACCACCTCCTCGGCCAAGTGTTCTGGCGTGGATGCGAGTTCGCGTTCACGACGTACAATATCTTCGCCGACTTCCACGACATCTTCTCCATCAACAGCGTGACCCACTCTCCCCCGTACATCATGGCGGAGGATGATGAGGGGTATGGCGCGTAAGGAGCGGCCAAGGAGGAGCTAGGGAGCGGACGGGCCGGAGGAAGAAGAAGACTGTTGTGTCCGTGTCGTGTCATGTCTGTTGTGTCCGTTGGACATGCTTTTCTACTATGTAATGGTTGCTAATCGTGTTTTATTAATATATATGCTTATAGTTCGTGCAAAAACACACTTGTGCATACTACCACAACGGATACACAAGTGCATAAAACAAAAGGCTCAAAATGTGATAACAGCTCATGCATCAAAAGGTTGGAAACAAAACAGAGCATAAAACAAAATTGTCAGCGGAGTTTTTCTTAACACTAAAGAAGCAAAACAGAGCATCTCATAATAATTTGCAAGATTTCGAGTTGATTTTATTCAAGCCAAAGCCATAGCCCATAACATCCATGTCAGTGGATTACAGGATAACAAAGCATCATGATTTTTACTCAAACACTGATTGTGTTGTCTAACGACCAATGATCAGGAGATAAACAAAATAGAGAGAAATTACAAGGACATCGCTCTACTTCCAATTCCATGAAAAAACGTCACACAAGAGCTATTTGCCCGAACAAATATCAGTAGACTATAAATGTACATCACAAATACATATTTTCACACGAACTGTCTAAAAAATAATTTCCATGTATGATACTTGAAAAATGACTACCCTTACTGCTATAGGACATTTCTGCACGAGACGACACACAATATTAGATAATAAAGTCTAATAAAAATGTAGAAAATATATCAAGCTAATTTTCAAAACCATACTTGGGATGATATATGCATTTTGGATTCTTCCTGCTATGTCCCTCCTGTTGGCAAGCGCTGCACACCCGCTTCTTCCGCTCTTTGTATCCTAGCGGTCGACCGTTTTTGGTCATGGGAGAATGTTTCTCAACTGGAACTTTCTTGTTTTGCTTAGGCACGCCCTTGGTGGACACTTTTTTAGGATCACCAACATCAAACTGGTTTGCTTGACTTGTATCTGCATTTTCATTAACTGAACTACGAGGACCATATGCTCTGCATTTATCATACCCTTGTCTTCTAGAAATAATTCCTTCGATGGTACTCTTCAGAAGATCGTACTCCGATGTGTCATTGCATGCAATATGCATAGCTTGTGAGGCCAGCATATTTATACTGCTGTATTTTTTCCGCTCCTCTGGCCCAGACCAAACATATCGCTCGTGCGTCTAGCAGGCAACCAAAACCTGGCATTTTTAGTGAAACGCCGCAGAGCACAACAGTCTGGTATTGCAGTTAATTTTAAGTGATTGAGCACGCGCAGTATGTGCTTGCAAGGGATCCCTTTGCGAATCATTCTTCGGCAGTTGCACCTTATAATTTCTGACGAGTTGGGAGTGTATTCCACGTAAAACTTGTTGTCAAGATAATTTTTCCATGCGACGACAAAGGTGTACGAGTCAGATCCTAGCTTTCTTTCTGAAATCTGCATCCCGCCAATCTTCGAAATGTCACCTTGCAAAATATAGAACATAGCTGGAGTGAAGACTGTCGCAGCAACTACCTCTAGTTCTTTGAAATCAGTAACTGGCACCGGAAATGTCTGTGAAGCCGTGCAATCATCTTTGGCCTCCTTCTCACGGAGACGTGCGATGGCATTCTCGTAGTGACTAACCATGTCCACCAAGTTCATTTCCCCATCAAGGTGGAGGTGAAGAGACGAGTTTAAACTTTCACTCCTCTGGTTGCTTTTCATACCCAGCCAGAACCCTTCTGAAAGATACGCGGCGGCCATAATCTCTTCTTCGTGTATATTCTCTTAAGCCAAATTGTAGTTTTGGGTGACGTCCACTTCCTAACAAAAGCGTGCCATCGCTGCTCGAATACTTGCTCCGACGTGGTGTAATATAGAAGAGTCCTAAACTCGTTCAGTGACTTGTTAGGTAGGTGCATCTCTATATTTTTTTCAATGTGAAAGGTGCAAATACGATGGTATACACCAGTAAGTACTTCATCCACAGCCGAGATCATGGCGGCATCTGCATCCGTGATTACTGTCGTTGGCTTCTGCTGGCACATTGCTTTCATGAAAGTCCGGAGCAGCCAGGCATATGTTTCTTCGGTCTCGTTTGATAGGATGGCACATCCAAATACCGTTGTTTTATGGTGATTATTCAAGCCGACAAAGGGAACAAATGGCATTCTATACTTATTCATCTTGTATGTGTTGTCAAACACAACGACGTCGCCGTAGTCCTGGTAATCCCAACGTGATTGAGAATCGCACCAGAACAAGTACTGCAGACGGCCTTCATGTAGCGTGTAATCATAAAAAAATTCAGGGTCCCTCTTTTTTCTTTCCGCCATGATGCCCAAGGTTGTGTTAGCATCACCTTTATAAAGCAGCTTCCTCTTCTCCCTTGAGCACATGTTGTACAAATCCTTCCTTATAAATCCCACACCGGCAAATGAACCACCAGAGTTGATAATCATTGATCGCATGATGATATGCTTCATAACCCCCATGTCACACTGCGATAATATCTAGGCTCTTTGGGAGTCGTTGATCTTCCTATGGAACCAAAGAAAAGGGACTTTATCCGGTCTCGCTAACACATGATTGTGAGTGTCATCAAAACTCTGAACGATCCAAAGACCAGTTTTTCCATCAAACTTCACCACCATACGTGCCTTACAGTTGCACCTAGACTCACCTCTGAGCCTATTTTCCGGCCTTCCATTGTCAGTAACTTCTTGTCACGTTTCTCTTGCTTGCAACATAAAAAGCGCCTTAGACGAACAAGTCCATCATCAAACCGCCTCACTTGGTGCTTCCTAATGCCGAACCCATAATCTTTGGCATATCTATTGTAGAAAGAATAGGCTGTTGCTTCACTATGAAATGTCATTTTCATTATCTTGCAGTACAATTCTCTCTTATCATCAGGATACCCAGTGTCATTGCTATATTTATTTGAACTCCCAGTCTGATTACATGGTGCCTTCTACAAATTCAAAACCTAGCCATTAGAACTATAGTAGTATGCATGTCGGTTCGTTGATTGCTAAAAAACAACCTATAAATAATACCTCCCCCGTGTCAACGAAGACATCAAAATTTGGTGCATCTTCACAATCATCATAATTACCCATCTCCAAGTCTGATTCACCCAAATAGTCATACTCCATAGAGTCATTTGTTACCTGAACAATTTAGCAATATTTAGTATACGATTGCATCATACGGTGCATGACATATAAAATTGTATACCACTACACATACCTCAGTATCAACAAACATGTCCGTTTCTTCATGATCGTTAAGGCCATTGTGGAAATCGTCGGCATAGACAATCTAAATAAATCAAGCCATGAGATATCATATATTATTTAATTTAACATTTAAATATCAAAGAAGAAGCTAATGTGTCCTCACATCAAACTCATCTTCGCTCCAGCCGTCTTCAGGATGCGTATTGGTGGATATGGAATCATCACTGATATGCCCGATTTGATCATCTTTCATACTAGATCTAGAGTCCTCTATCTCCTCTATCAGTGATTGCGCCACATTGTTAGAATCACCAATGCTATGTGTATCTAACAATTGCTAGAGACGAAGCATGATCACGGGGACTTACAAGATCGGAAGATAAAGCCGACGATTTGGATTAGAAACCCTAGTGACGAAGACGCCGAGCCGCTAGCGTGCCTTCTACCTTCGAGGATCTGCGGCGGCGGACGCGAGGATCTGCAGCGGCGGACGCGGGGTAGATCGGCGGCGCCGAGGGGAAGCAGATCCGCGGGTACGAGCGACCGAGTTTTACCAGGCAGCAGAGAAGAGAAAGCTTCAGTTACGCCGAACAATGGTGCATGCATGGACGTGGGAGCTAATCGCGGTGATTAGGTGTAGGTGGACCCCACATGGGGTCGTGCCGTACGGCGTCGTCGGTCCCTGTATACAGATACGAGACTATACTGGGCTTGGATATGGGTTCTGCCTGGGACCAAAAAAACGAAGCCAACAAATCGCGCCGGACTAAAATGCCCCTAGCAGTTCGTACATCCTCCTAAACGACGGTGCACACTGAAGCACTCCTCTTCAATATAACGAATTACAACTTGTCTTCACGTTTCGCAAGCAAAAAAAAAAACACAAGTAGGGGGTACCGTTGACGCAGATGAAACACTTAATAAGTACTCCGAGTAGTAATTTTAATCAGCTTTTGACCGTTCTCAAGCATAACTGGGCGGACGCATGGAATGGTGGCCAGCTGTAGGCCTGTAGAAGCGAGACTGGTGGCCGTATGCCCTGTATTTTAGCTACCTACGCGGTCCTAGCAGGATATGGGGAACGAGTCTACGACACCCACCAAATCAGGGCAGTTTGTCCATCCTTTCCCGAAGCTGATTTATGCTGCGCCAGCTGAAGCCGACATGTGGGCATAAGCATCTCCCAGCATCCTCTATGAGGCTAGTTCCTTAACATTTGTGGAAATCATTTTTCTGACATCTCCCACTCCTATGTAAACGACATGAACGAACACAAGATGGGCTTCCCACTCTCACACCTCCATGGCATTCCCATGTGTTTATCTTCTATTTTGTTTCTCTTTTTGCATTTCACATTCGAATGCTTTATATAGAAGACGGTAGTGAATACTATGTATGAAACATGTAGTGATGTATATTGGTGATGGACGTACATATTAGGTGATGTATTCTGATGTACGCCTGGTTATAGAAGAGACGAGCTATTGCATTTATCACGAAATCGATGACCTGGAAGGCTAGAATCAATTTCTTGACTTCTGTCATACATACTGGTAGTACCATGCATATTACTACTAGTTAGTACTACTACAAACTAGACCATAGAAGCTCACGTTGCCGCGCCCCCCATCTTGATAAACTAAAGATGTAATATTATAGAAAACTAGCATGGTGGCCCTCGCAAATGCGAGGGCATCGTATTTACTATTTAACTTTTTGTTCTCTTTTCTCTTTAATTATTGTCAACCATATGTATTCCTATTATGTTTATATGTTTTATAATCAACAAAGATATTATGCTTGTAACATCATTTTTGTATAAAAATGATCATTATGCTGTTTAAATTTATCACTCTAGTGGTCACATGTCTTGTTTGTATGAGACATTTTATTTCCACATAGAATTAAAGTTAACTAGCTACCCCATTGTGTTTATATGATCTAAGACATGAAGTAGGTTTTCTTTTTAGCTTAAATGTATGCCATTAAAGAAATTCTAAGATGCTAATTTTATTGATCAAACAATCTATCTTATAGGTGACATCTTCAGTCAACAACCCTGTATTATGTGATATTGTTTTAAAATAATAATAATATGATTGTTTTCCCATGTGCATGCACATGCCTAATTATCTGCCAGAGAGCCTCCTCCTTTGTTAACTGATGAAAATGTCTCATTCATTCCACAATAATTGTGATAATATATTATGGATAGATTTTTTTATTTTAGATGCATTATTTTAAAGATTTCCTATGTATACACATGCATAGTTCAATGGAAAGTTCAATTTTTTATTCAAAACTACGTATCTATTTTTACGGTTTGCACTTCCATTAGGATTTTTTATGTATTTGTAGTTTAGATACTCGTTCGCGTACACATACACCAAAGTTTTTAGCTAGCATATAGATCTTCATAGTGTCCTAGTGTTTTTATCCCTACCACTTCCTAATTCAACATGGTAATATTTGTTTCAAATTGGGTTGTATGTAAAACAAATTCAGAGACCCCAAACATATTGATCAGACAATTACACGTACTTGATGATGTCCTCTATCAACAAACATGTTTGCACTTATATTAACTATTTAATATCAGTAAAAAAGTATTTAATAATACGACAGTTCTCTCATGTGCATGCACATGCCTAATTATGGGCCACTAAGGCTCCTCCTTATTTCACATCTCAATCTATATGTTTCATTTGACTATAAGTGTGCTAGTATGTTAGGGATCTCAACTCAATTATAGATCTCTCATATAGTTTACCCTTTCGCAAAAAAAAAACATGATATTAGAGAGAGAAATATTGTGTGTCTAATAATAACCCATGTGCAAAGATATCATTGTCATTACTTGTTTACAATTATCACGACCTCTTTGGTATGATCTAGTATGAAGATTTGGCAGTTGTGATCTACTAATAAGAAGGTCCAAATTAGTGTTCCTCTACTATGGTTCTTTGAGAATTTTAGCGCGTAGATTTTTTTCTCTTGCATTATGATTTGATATAGGTGATACATAATTAGGAGGATCTGTCTATTAGGATCATCTATATAGGATGTCTTATTAGATTGACACACTTATGTTTGTCTTGACATTTTCTAATAAATGTTTTAATTTTTGCCATAATTTGTAAGTAAGTATATGGTCACTTTGTAATCAACTGTTGACCATATGGATTGGATCCTTAATTTTGGTTAACATTGACATTTCGAAGAATTTTTCTTATATTGGTGCATCCTCGAAAGGAAAGATTAAATATTGTTTTCAAAACTTTCGTATCCTTGACATACTTAGTTTTACATTATGTATTTTAATTATTAGTACGTTTTTTTACAGTCGTTGTTGTATGCAGTTAACACTTAATATCCAAGCATGCATATATCTGGACCGTGCACACTTCCCAATTCAAGATTGTAGTATGCCAATTTTCCTAGGTCTTGAACGTTAGTCCGATTTTTTTTTTGATGAAGTTGTACGCATGCACGGCAGTTTATAGCCAATTATCCTTGCTTCGCATGTCTTTGGACCGTGTCTACTTCCTAATTCAAGGTGGTAGCACGCGTGATTTGTCTGGCCCGGGGCTTAAACATTAGTCCCAAGAAAATAATATTGAAGTGGGCCTACATACGGTTTGAGAGGTAGTCCAACTCAAGCAGGGACTCTTTTAGAGGAGATATTTCTCCAAGAAGTATTGGACATGGACTCGGTGTCATGGATAGATAACCAAATACGATGCAAGATGTAACGTGTTGGTGCTGCCGTACGTGAATATTTTGTTAGGTGTCAATTTTTGATTTTTTGATTCTCACTTTATTGCACCTCGTGACAGGATTACGTAACAAAAAAAAACAGGATTATGTAACATGTTATGGCTTTAAATCTGAACCGTTATAATCAACATGGAGGGATCAGATAATTTGAGTATATGTGGATCAACGTGGTGTCTCGAAACACAACCTTATATTGCTTTTAGTATATAATAACTAGCATGGTGGCCCTCGCAAATACGAGGGCACCATCTTTATTTATTTTTTATTGAAGAGCATCATCTTTTCCCCGCAAAAAAGAAGAGCATCATCTTTAGTGTGTCAAAAATAGTAAAAAATACCTTCATAAATTCTTAACATTATATGACTGAGAGTAATACATTATGCATCCACAATTTTGTATATCCAAAGTAAATATATATCGCATCCGTAGAAGAGATCTTTAACCGTATTTAGTTTATGGGTGAAAGACTATTGGGATATTTGAACACACTACACTAAGGAACATATTTGAAATTTCTGCATGATATTAAAATGGATATGTACAATTTGAGTTTAAATCATGCGATTGCTTGTATTTTTTTATGCCATCTTAGATTAGAATGCAAGGCTAACATTCACATTCTTAGATAATGAGGGTTTACTTGAGAAATGATCCATGATGTTTAGACCATTTTGAGTGAATAGAAAATATATTTTTCTTAATAAGGTCAATAATTTTCCATCCCTTCTTTTTTCATAGAAAGATTTTATTCTCATTAATGGTCGACTAAACATTAAGAATTTTAATTCTACTTTTATCGGATAAATTTACCTCGTAAAAATACACGACATTGTTATGTTGATTTGAAATGCATGACATCTTAGAAATGGCCAGACTAAAATATACAAGTGGACCAATAGTTATGTTATTACAGAATTAAGGAAATATTAATCGGCATGACTTTATTTCTAAGGTTCCAACAAATTTTGCATACAATAACAATAACGTATCTTTTATTTTATAGTGGATGGAGTATACTGCTGAATTATTTTGAACCGTACTATTCAATCAAGTCATTATGTACTTTTTCTCTCATATGTGTTTATCTTGTCATATAACATGACGCCATTGTCACGTATGGACAACATAGTTCTGGCATCCTAATCAGCCGCTATTTTTATACGTGATTGCAGATTCCAATGATGTATCCTAATAAATTGTAAGAATCCAAGAAACCATAAACATCCTCAGAATTTTTTAGTTTATATAATATTTTATTTAATAACATACATCATAGGAAAATCATATGAACTGATTATATATAAATAACTTATAAAAGGTTATATTGAAAATAAATTTAATTCTACTTGACTGTTATTTATACAAATACTTTCTAATTTTTGTAGTCCTCAGGAGTAAATAATCTTGATCCCTAGAAAATCCAAAGAATTCAAAATATTCCACTATGTTCAGGTAATCTTGATTAAAATTGTGAGAATACATTGTAAATGTCTTCACAACAACCAATGTTGTTGGTATTGGTATTTATGTAATAGTATCATTCATCTACCTCCAACAATCACATGCTTAATGCCAGATGGCCGATTATCCACACCCATGCTCATATTTAACTTGATACCACTATATTTCTCTTACCCCAATCGTTTTCAACAGGTTAAGGTTGATAATGTCCTACAGCTCAAATCCAGTTACAAAGCTCATGAAATTGTAAGGTTATCTAGAGAAATACACAACCTCATTATATCATCTACATAAGGTAATAAGGTGACATACTATTATAGTGGTTGCACAAATTTTAGATAATTGAAAGCTTTTGTAGCTTTAATCCTTCCAACTATACTATTATTGGATTTTGCTTATAAATGACATTTTAGTAAACTATGGTATGTTTGTCCTGCAAGGAGTTTAGACTGTTTATCACAAACTACTGATAACTTGATACACTTTAGGAAGCTCTATTACTTGTTGTTAAACCACATGCACTTTTGGAACATCTGTCTGTTTTAGGTGCAATAAGTATGATGATCTATTGAATTTGATTTGTTATTGATTGTAGTTTATTTAAACAATGAATTATGATAATATGTTGGTTTGATTCTGCTTACACATAGTTAGGATCATTTTTTATTTGATTCTATCACGAACTTCTATCTTATCTCTTTATGTACCACATTGTCCTTTTTTCTCATTTTTATTGTAAAATTATTTTCCTTTCTAATATGGAAAATTTAAATATGATGATGCATTAATAATTTTATCTTTAAGTGCACTAATAAATCATACATATATGGGTTGGTACAACTCACTTTTTATATCGAATTGCGCCTTGATTGTGTAATTGATAAGTGTGAGTATTTATTGATCAAGAAAGTTGACGCGAGTGACATTTCACAAATTTCTATAAGAATAATCATTTATTTGGGTATGTGATGTCATTGGATTTTGTGTGGATGTTATTCTTCTTACTTTTTGTGAAATTTCTATGCCTTCTCTTGTAAGAATAAACTGTACGGGCCACATCAGTCGTACAATAAGGAGCCCACCACTTCTTTAATTATGAGATTAGCTTCGCCTCGAACCTTGTATGTAGGCTTTCCCTTTTCACCAAAAAGATCTTGTTTCAATATCCTTCGTTTTAACTAACTTTCACCTACTGGTGAAGGCTCCAGGAGGTGAGTGAAGTACTCAACAATCTTTAAATTGTAGTTTACGTATGTGTTTTTTGAAGGAAGTTTATGTATGTTTTGTCGGTGTGTTTTTGCGACAACGTATTGATGGTTGATATGATGTGGTTTAGAATAAAGATGTCTTGGCTTTGTTTAATTATTGGTATTTCTTATGGATCAACCATTTATCGTGCGATAGTTTATGAAACCAGATGTTCTCATGGCTTATCTTTATGATTTTTTATATTGACAAAGTTTAATGATTTGGTGGTAGACTGATTGGATAGCCTTTTTTCTTGCGAGAATTGTGTCTCCGAAATTACCATGCGTCCGACAACTTAGGTCCTACTCACTGAAGTCACTCGCATTTTCAAATCAGCGAAGTTAACTAAACCGATACAAATTAAATTTTAAATTTATCTGTATTCTGAGATATATATTTATGTATGTATATATCAGCCTAACCTTAGAGCCTCTCATATTTTTGCCAGTTTTTATATAGAACTCCTACTACGGATTAGGCAATATCTCATCGTATCGATCTTCTTTGAAGTTCTCTTTTTCATCTTCTATCATTTTTTTGGCATTGTTTTTATCACCCATCAGTTTTTAAGTTAGCTTTACACACACTACCTCCTTTTCTAAATATAGTATATGCTTTGGTAGGCTAAAAGAGTCTACCAAAATATAGTACATTTTTAAACATGTACCAATCATATTTTTTGTTGAATTTAATCTAATACTAAGCTTGCTGACCGATTATGAGGTAGTGCTAGGCTAGCTGATCGACCAAGCTAGCTAGCTAACTCGATCAGTTCTTTTAGTATTGCTTTTTTCTTTTGTAGTTCTGCCCATTTCAAGCTAGCTAGCTAGCTAATGCACGTACTTAGATAGCTGCGCGATCTTGTAGAGAGCAAGCTAGCTAGCTAGTTCAAGATGGAATCCATGATTCTTTTCGTTTTAGTAGCCTCTGCCTTTTTCTTTAAATAAATGCCTTGGCCCTTTTCTTATACAACCTGGATGGATACAGATCCAGGGATCTTGACTCTCTGCGTGAGTTTTTTTTTTTTTTGGGTACAGCTTCTTATACTAACGTAACGTGGACAATCTCAAAAAAAAAACTTAACGTGGAGTTAAGGACTTACATGGCCGGCGTACATCTAGTCTGTTAACCTGGATGGATACAGACCCGGCTGTCACGATCTAGTCTGTTACGTAATATATAACTTAAATTAACTCATAGCCACTAATAATACATCTAACGGTCTAAATAATTTAGGTGATGTGGATCAACCTAAAACCTCGAAAAACAACCTTATATTACTTTTAGTATATAACTAGCATGCTTTGCGAGGGCACAAAACGAATTTGATGTGAAAAGTATTGTTTGGTGTATATCGTATCATACAATAAGTATAGAAGGTTTAGCCACCAGAAATGTTATGCTGAAGACAAATATATCTTGTTAATAACGATATACTACATTATATACAGTCACGCAAGAAACCTGCTATGTTTCATATTATATCATAATAAAAAATTGGAAACTTATTGCGAAGTATTATAGTGTCAAATTCCTAGTTCTCAACATTTTGCGAATTATTTTTTCAAAGTTGGAAACTTATAATACTATAATGTACATGCCTTTCTTGTTTTAAATAAAATTTATCATATATATATTATAGGTTAGTTATACATTTAATTTTATTATCAATTAGGGATTCTATATTAAAAGTATATTAGGCATGAATGATTATGACATTATCCCATTGATAGATAAGACAAACATGGTGAGTCATCACTGTCCTTTATGTCATACGTATTGCCGGATGGCTTGCTTGGGTTTCAAACTTGACTTCTCTCCTTAGGATCATCGGATCAGTGTCAGCCTGGATGTTTTGCTGTTTGTCTTATTTCTTCTACAATGTGCTTTTACTATATAATAGATTGATAGTTTGGTTCACTTGAGAATCTTTCTTACACTCTTGAATATTTTTTAAGTTACCTTGATTCCGAATATAATAGTTCTATCATAAATCTTTTTAATATCGCCTAGGCTTGGGGCTGTGATAGAGAAGCCATAGTCCTCTTGAATAATAGATGCACTCGTGGTTCGTAAAAGTCTATCCACTACAACATGTTTTTCTTCAGCCATCTTTTATGCCCCTCGAGTTAGTAGGTACCATATATGTAATTTAAAGAAAAGTGTTGTTTTTTCTACTATTTCGCTACATGGTTTGTGACCAAGTCTTTCTTTCATCGTGCATTCAAATTCCTCTCTAATAAATTATAGATTAATTGCAACCCAAAGTCTTATAACACTGACCTGATTGTCAATGTCTCCTGTTTGTAGTAAATACATATATAGAGTGGGATCATTAGTGCAATATTGGCAGAGGATTCCAATATTTAAGTAGAAAAGTTAATAAGAATCTGTATATATAATATTCAAAACGGTACAGAAGAATACATGCTCCCTCTTCCAGAAAAAAGTCTTTTAAAATGTTAATAACACTCTAAAAGAAATTATCACGTGTACATGCTGATGTCCCATGTTCACACAAAGTTCCATTTTTTGTGACCCATGAGTGGGAAAGGTTGTTTGGATGACTGATATTTTCCCTACCGTTGTATATGAAGAGACAAAATTTTACTTAGCACATACAGTATGTAGTTAGATATTGCTTTACCTGATGAATCACCAGAGTGAGAACTCCTAGGTATCTTAGAGTTTTATCAAACACATGGTGTGGTGCATAACCTTATAGATTATACTCAGATCGTGGTATCTAAGAAAGTCATCATGTACCAAATTGTCTATAATCCATGGTGTATAGTTGAATTTACAATCCTTTTTATTCATCTTGCTGCAACTCCTAGATAGTTTTGAAGAATAGTTCTGCTCCCTTCGCCATGTATACTAACTTTGGTCTGCGTAATACATCAAACACTTGCCTATCAATCTCCATAGGAGCTTTGCCAATTTCCACCATGAGTTCATGATGCTAATTAAGAACACCTCGTGTGGATACCGCACGTTCACGATGCAGGCCTCCAAAAGTAGCAGATGTAGAACACATGGAATTAGATTGCAGTTGTCTCGAGTCTCCACATATATCGAGCTAAAGATAGGAAGAAATCGCCTGCAGTTCTTCTGGCTGCATTGTAGCGCCATCATCGTCGCCATCGTCGGACATGTGTACATAAGGTGGTGTTGGCTTGATCTGTATCTGGGAATAGCACGGACCCGAGGATTCCATGAATTTGCCGCCTGCTACACAGCACCGCCTCGAGAAGCGTAGAACTAAAGGGCGAACACAATAGAAGAAAGAACACATAACTAATCTGCTCGTCGATTCCTCACGTACATTGGATTGATCTCTCCGATCAGACTGTTGGGACTCCGATCAATCCCTCAATCATAATGCGGTTCATTCGTTCCTTCCTGCCCGCAAAGCATACGGGTCTCATCAATGGCTTTCTGTGGGTTTCGTTCTTGACGAAGGCGGCCGGGAGCGCAACGAACTACACCACGTTTCAGCCATATTTCTTTCCTGACAACTACCAGGATCCATCCATGATAGGTAGCACAAGGTTTTTTTTTTTTTTTGAATTGGTAGCACAAGGTTTGGAGCGATAGAGACCTTGGTTGGGACGTTTCAATCTTCTAAATCGTGCCAAACTCTTAATTACTGACTGGGACCACACATGAGACGAGATCTACTAAATATAACTTGTGTCAAACAGGTTACGTACAAAATAATTTCTTGTTAAATCGGAGCCGTACATTTTAGATCTAACTATCAAAATTAATTTGGATGATGTGGCTTAACCTGGTGGCTCTATTAGACATCCTTATATTGCTTTTAATATATAATAGATAGATAGATAGATATGTACAGTATGGATATCAAACAACTATTCAGAAATTCTAATTATGCATGTCTCAATTTAAATCTAAAAGTAACATTGTAGCCGAGAGCTGAGCTCTTAGACGGCATGTGTGTCCCGGCCATGGGATTTCCCCTTCCAAATCGATTTCAGCCATCCCTTATTTGCCTTCTTCCTTCACTCACGTCCACAAACGTAGCTATCCCCATTGAATAATGATATATTTGTTCACGATTCTATGTTCATTCAATTATTATAGTACATTAGTGCACAAATAGACATGAAGATCTGCTTAAGCCAACATCAGACTTAAACATCCGAGTTTGTGCCATCCTGGCATATCCATGATGGACCGCTTCCTAACATGTGAAATGATCGTTGGAAGATTCATACAATAGCTAAGTAAATCACCATTTTGATAACCCATGTATCCATGGTTCCAAGCAAACAAGAATCTATATATCTCCATAGATAAACTTTGAAATCTTGATTTCCTTTGAAATCTTGATTTCTAATAAAATCTATTAGACGGGAAACTTGTGGAGCCATTACCTGTACTAATCACCAACTGCTGCGTATCCCCCTGTGGTCACATGCATCTCATCTTTGGTAGTACTCCATAGCCAGTATGTCTAGACATTTCTGTAAATAGCCTCACCTCACAACTGGTTGCATTATTTCTCCACTGAGCAACATCAATTGTTCATCCATTTTTAATCATCGGTGGCAGCATCTTGGCCAGGTGAAGGCCTCGTGGTCATGTATTGCATAGATAGCGAAAACATTCCCCATTATTGCGATCGGTTTCGCAAGTATATAATAGAAACTGAACTTATATATTATGTAGAAACCAAAAAACAGGGCATCAACTCTGATCTTACCAGATTTATCAATTTCTCAAAGTATCCTATTCATAACCTTTCTCAATAGCCCTGCATTTTTAACACAGCGTGAAACAAAGAAACTTAGAACATGTTTATAATAGGCTGGAAGCATCCTAAGAAGTGCATGTCATAAACCTCAATATTGTCCATCATACATCAACCATGCAAGAACCAAAATACAATTTTGTTCAGAGGTTGGAACAAAAAAGCAATAGCTGTTAGTCTCTCACAAGTACATCGTCACACCTTATAATATCTACTTGTATTTTCTATGGAAAGTGCAATTCCATGTATTCCCACAATCTACTTTTATATGATACTCCATGATGCACATCAATAATATAACACTTCTAAAATCCGAAATCTACAGCATATGGCAACATATTTGAACATGTGAATAAGTCCATATTGTCCGCCTTGTATGGATAGTGTAACACTAACAAAATGGCTGTGAAGGAACCAAATAAATGAGAGATTGATGATGAAAAGGGGATGCACTTCTGAGAGGAAATTGGAGTTGGAAAACAGAGTGAGAGAGCCTGGAACAGATGGACGTAGACCATAGGAAAAACTTCGAGGTGGCACCCCAACAATGGTGTCATGGAGCAGCACCGCTGGGCCAATCACAACACAGTGAACATCCTACAATCAAAAGGATCAATCACTCCTGATATGGCAGTGGCAACTCAATTTGTATGGCAGTGGCAACTCAATTTGATATGAAACGAGATCAGCATCGTCTAGTAAGTAAGCGAGCTACATATCTGTGACTAAATTCAAGAAACCATCGAACCAGAGAAACTAACTGGAGAATGAGAAAGACGATATATGATCCGAAAGGACAACAATGACAACGTTTGTACCGTAGATCAAAGGAGCGAACCGATGGCGCCGCTGCTCGTCCCACACTAATAAATGGAAAGAAAAGGAACGCCAGGCCAACAAATAACATCATGCCACCCCTGTCAATCAATTGCCTGTTACAAGTAACTCTCCTGGTGCAGCATAGACGAAGCCTAACTGAAAACGAGTGCAGGCAGCGAAGCGTCGCCTCCGGCTGGGAGAACGAGAAGACGGATGAAGCGCAGGAACCTGGGCCTCTCATGCAACACGTATTGGGTTGTTTCTAGGCCCGATTGACCACATGACACCTTGGTTAATTAGCGGAGTAGCAGTCCTATTAAATTTGGCAGGCCATGCTGGTGAGTCAAGCGAGCGGTTCAACGGCGAAGCGAGGCTCGATAGGAGGACCGGAGGATCCAGTACGTTCAACAACACCATCGGACGGCTCACGGCATCAAATCACTGTGGTGGCTCCTAGCTAGGTGAGTTTTACTGTTTCTTAATAGGCAACCGAACACCTAAGGGTTCTCTCGTTTCAAACAGCAAGAGGTGAATGGTTCGGCACCAACTTTAGAAGTGTTTTCCTTTATACTAGTAAGATTAAATCATGCAATCTTGAAGAGCCTGGCTCTAAAAACACACTATCAAATGAGGAACTAATTAAATGATGGATCCTGTATTAAAGAAGTATGTATAGTCTCCCTTTGGTTTATTCTACATTAAAAACTAAAAAATACATATAAATTCATGTGTCTATTGTTAATTTTCGTCCATTTCTAGAGTAGTGAACTTATGACTATAAATTTGGATACATATATTTTTTTATATAAGCCTAGCAACCCAAAAGGAAAGGTGTACTCCCTCCGATCCATATTATTTGTCACTGAATTAGATGTATGTAACACTAAAACATGTCTAAATACATCCATTTCTACAATAAATAATATGGATCGGAGGGAGTAACATATATCCACATTGTGGTGGCTTTTCTAACATAATTAATTCGTATTGTTAGGTGCAATTAATTAATGTTAAGTTACGGTGTCTTTTTACTGCAGCGAGAGATGGGTAGTATGAAATTAAAATCTGACACTTAATTTAGAAGGGTATTATAGAAATTTTAGGTAAGAAATAATATTATATGGTGCTCAAATATCGCATTAATTAACGGGAATTCCAGTATTTCCGGCCTCCATGTTGTAGACGTTCGTTTGATCATTGTAGTAAGAAATAATATTATATGGTGCTCAAATATCGCATTAATTAACAGGAATTCCACTATTTCTGGCCTCCATGCTGTAGACGTTCGTTTGATCATTGTCAAGTACAAGCATAAAATCCCTGATAGTCTAATATTGCAGGAAATAAATCGCTCCGATTTTATTTACTCCTGCTTTTACCTCTGATGCTAGTACTCATGCTTTTACTTCCGAGAGAGGGATTAACCGTGCTGCCTGCCAGCTGCCGTGATCCACATCCTCCGGTCGACTCACCTGCCTTGATGATTTTGCCGAAGCCTTTTAACACGAGCTCGTATATGGCATTGCCTTCATGTCAACTCATGCTTCATCGAGAAAGACGATGATGTCATTAGTGTTTTGAGCGTGATGCCGATTTTTTCCTCGATAGACTCACGTTTGGAGAGGTAGTATAGATTATACTACTCCCTCCGATCCAAACTAATTGACTTGGATTTGTCTAAATTTGGATGTATCTAGCACTAAAACATGTCTAGATACATCCAAATCTAGACAAATCCAAGTCAATTAATTTGGATCGGAGGGAGTACCTCTGTTTGGGATTATAAGGACCAAGAGTTTTTATATTGGTTGAAATTATAAGGTCTATCTCATTTATTAGTCTCTCTGGTTCAATGCACATCCTGTTTTTCTCCTCACTTCTCTCATGCATTTAAACTATTGGTGCATGCATAGATTAACGAGAGAGTGTTATGGAGTGTCTTAGTCCTAGCAACTTGGCACTAGGACTAATAATTCCAAACAGAGATAGTACTAGTCACGTTTAGAGCACTAGGACAAATTAATCTTGTCCACTGGTTTTACAAAAATAGATGGCCCATATTAATCTGAGGGTACCCTAGTGCAGCCACCGGAAACTGGTGCTTAAATGTCAGAAAGAAAAACATTGCGACGTCTTAAATCTTCTCTGTATGAACTTAGATGCTTTTGGTTAGCTGAGATTTTCAATTTTCTGCAAAAGATGATCTTGAGTGTATCGGTTGTAAAACCTCCATCACACTAACCAGGCGCCATGGAAGCCTTGAAGGGGAACGTTCATTTCCAAACCACCCATCTTGATTCTTGGGCACAAATGGCTACAGATTAAGCCACGGCTAATTAACTAGCCTAAATAGGGTATGAGTGTTTCTTATTTTCCGTTTGTTTTCTCTGTTCACTTACTTCTCGTTTTACTTTTTTCTTACCATGTGTGTCATTTCGTTGTGTTTTCCATTTGTTTTCTCTGTTCACTTACTTCTCGTTTTACTTTTTTCTTACCATGTGTGTCATTTTGTTGTGTTTTATTTTATCATTAGTTGTGGTGTTTTACTACTTTTAAATTATTTCGTGTAATTTATCGTTTGTTCTTCGAGTATTGCTTCCATCGCTCGCGGACAGATATTTCTAACATTCCATATTGTGAGACCTTTTAGGTAAATAATTATTTGTCAATTTTCATTTTCCTATCAATATTTTAATGTTTGTTTTAAATAAAATATTACACCTTTAGACTTGTCATAACTGTCAGGGCACGGTGGACATGTTTTCTCAACACATAAACGCTTTTTTGAAATTCAGAAATAGTTCTAGCCCAAATACGAATATTATTTTACAAATGTCATTATTAGCAAAAGAAGGTGCGTAATAAAATTTGTGGTTTGTAAGAATATTTTGCACTAGTTGTTTGAACATTTTGTTTGATACACATGAAGATCTCGACAACAAAATGAATATATTGCAAAAATCGGAGAAACGACTAAAATATTGAAATGTATTTTTACCTATATTTCATTAATTTATTTTAAGAATCTTTTTCATGTTCTTCGTGCCATTTTCGTGTCATCAGTGAACATGAACCTAACTATTCATATACAGAACGTAAATTTGGACTGTAATAACTAAAAACCCATGGGTGAAAATAGCATACAATACACCCTTGATGCTGAATAGCATGTCTATTATTTATATGAATATTAGGTTTACCAATTCTGGAATAAACCATGAAGAAGAAATCGCGTTCATGCCAATTTACCCCTTAGTTTTTACCCATGGGTGGCCACACAAGAACTACAACTTTATCGTGAATTCACTACATGATGCCCACCCTGGCAGGGCCTTCGATGGCCATGTTCGAACAAAGCGACCTCACGGGCCCTCAATTTCTAGGGCCCCCAGTTGGCCGAAGTTCTTTATGTATATTTCTTAGTTGGGATTTGTTTTTATTCATGGCAGCTCGGTTTCGACCCCAATAACCAAAATCGGCACAACAATTTCTGTTGTTCCGTTTCCTCTCCCATGGCTTCATGTTTGGATAATAATACTCCAACTCCAAGGGGATGAAACCTTGTTCAATTTTGGTTGTTCTCATTTTGCCATAGACAAACTGTGTTGTCTTGAATTATAGAATCTAGTTAATTCAGGAAGAAGTTGTGAAATTCAGGCAACATGTTGCTGATGCGGCTCCACGTCTCATGAACGTTCCCCATGCACCTAGATGCGGTGCAACACCTCCTTCCAAAGCCACCTCATCATGCGAGTCTCCAATAGTTATCTTGACCATAATCACTAATCAATCATTCCGTCATGCATGCCCTCATCACCGATTAGTCCATCAATCGATACCTGATCCTTACTTTGTACAATTAGATAGATGGGAGATTAATATGAATCCATTAATTCATGAAACAACATATATTTAGGTTATCAAATCAAGTGATGGTATATTTAGTTCATTGACTTCATTAAAACCTAGGGCCTCATTTTGTATTTCTGGAGAAAGCCCTGCACACCCCCCCCCCCCCCCCAATCCGTCATGAGTAGGTTCTCAACTGTCATATTTATGGCATCCTAGTTTTCTATCATTCTTGTGTGGCACGTCGTGATTAAACCATGAAACTGAGCCCTTCATCAGAGCTCACATGTACATGTTGTCAACTATTCAAATTCAGACAAGACAATTATTGAATATAGACATAGTTCGGATGTATTTGTGTATTATTGACCATTTATTTATCGGCACAAGCATATCAACATTGTCATCCAATATAACCAGCTACAATATCTTGCCAGCTTTTCTACTAAACTACTATTAGGCGTACCATTCATCTGGATGAATACGGATCCAATAACCACCAACTCGTAGCAATAAATATGTATACTTCTGTTACTCTGTTCTTGACAATTATAGTTATATCTTTTTGGAGATAACGGAACAACAACACACAAAGTTCACTAAATCTAGGAGTTCTCTTGAACTACCGGGAGGTTCTAGGCACAAAAGAAAAAACCCTCACAACACCGCACATGGCTAATCTAGTTACATTTTTATTCCAGTGAATCTTTGACCTTTATTTGTGATCAAACAAAGCTTTCAGTATAGGATATGTAATAGAGTAGAACCAGAATTATTTATGATTCTTATTTGGCAGACCATACAATAACTCATTGCGTACTTCAAACACATTGGATACAGTCAGCTGAACTGGACAATGCGTGTGTAGCATACACTAAGCCTGCAGCATCTCGTACTCAAAGATCTCTAATACTCCCTCTGTCCAGAAATATAGGTACATGTGAATCTAGACAAATCTAAATCACTTATTTATGTACAAAAGAGGGTAAAATATTGGGATATAAGCAAGCTTGGCCGCTACCGATGCATCCAACATTTCAGTGACTTCATGGAACAGACGGAGACGGAGGTCAGCTGTGGATGAGCAAGGCGCCCAGCTGCGTGCCCTATGTTTCGCCAACTCACGAGTCCGGCGACACATCCCACTGGGCTATGCGTGCCTAGCAGGATAGAATGAGCGAGTCCGGGGCACCCACTTAATATGGGCAATCTATATGCTAAGTGTCCAAGCTGATTTATGCGACGCGTATGGACATTGACCGTTCAGCGTTGCGTCTGCCTGCATCCTGCATTAGACTTACTCCTCTACCGATGTGGAAATCAGTTTGCTGACACCTCTCATTCTTACGTAGACAACATGAAAGACGATCGAAAGTCCATGGGGGCGCACAACTCTCACACCTTGACGTCATTTCCCCATGTGTTTTTTCCTCTATTTTATTTCTCCTTCGGTGTTTCACATATGGATGCTTTATATAACAAAGATTAAGAACAAACAAGAAGGGGGTGGGGTATTGTATGCATGAAAAAGTAGTGTTCTATTGATGATGCTCGTACGAAGTAGGTGACGTATTATGATGTTACAAATGAGACGCGTTAGTGCATATATCAGGCAAGCGGATGAAGAAACAAGAACAATTGATGACCTGAAATGCTGGAGTTCATCTCTTGACTTCTGTCATCTATGTTCGTAGTAGTACATTTATTAGTTAGTACTACAAATAAACTACCAGACACTGAGGTTCTTGCGTTTCAAACAAAAGCTGAATGTTGCGGCACCATCTTTAGAAGTGTTTTCCTTTATAGCACTGAGATACAGTGGTGCAATCGTGAAGAGATCGCTCCATCAATGTTCAGTTTGAGCCTTGGGGTTGAACACTTTTCATTTCCTTTTGTCTTCTGTATCCTCCAGGACACCAAATTGTTCAAATTTGACGTGATTTGTGATGCTTTCAGGCAGATAGCTAGCAGGTCCTATCCACCCAGTAGTAGTCAGGGAAGTAATCTGAATTTTTGGCTACAGAGGAGTCTTATACCCATATTTGGTCACCTGGCTAGTCTCAAGGAACAGGTGCTGCACAGCGGATAGACTGCCCGCTATGTGATCGGGAGCATGGAACGCTTCAGCATCTGCTCGTAGGATGCGTTGTTTCGCGTCAAGTTTGGACGTGGGCTGTTTGTCCGCACGAACATTAGAACGCTGCCATTCAGTATAACGAGCTACAATTTTTCTTCAGCTTTCTCATGAAAAAAACCACAATTAAGTGTACCACTCAATACTCATACAGATGAAATACGAACTTGTAGCACTTAGTAAGTACGTACTTGTACTTTCCATAATTCTGTTCTTTACCATCCTTGATTTTTCATGCTTCTGAATTTTTGATTTTTATGCGTGTGAAACCTTGAGGCTTCTTTCCGTACATCATCGTACGTACTCCCTCCGTCCCAAAAAGAATGTCTCAACTTTGTTTGAATTTGGGCGTAACTATATACTCCCTCCGTTTCAAAATATAAGTTGTTTTAGGTTTATGAAAAAAATATATCTAGACTTATTTTAGTGTGTTGATTCATTCTAAACATGAGTGGACCTATATATAAAACAAGTCTAGATATATTTGCTTCACAAAGCTAAAACATCTTATATTTTGAAATGGAGAGAGTACTAAATAGTGTGTGACAATGCACATGTAGCATACAGTGGTAGCGTTTTAGACTCGGAAAATATTGGTGTATCAAGCAAGCGTAGCTGCCACCACATACCATTGGAGACAGATAGACCAATCATCGTCGCACGGATGATCGACATGCCTGGCGGCGTGCCCTAAATTTTGGGTTGCCTTCATGGGCCTTGCAGGATACGTAAATCCAGTCAGCGACGTCCACTGAGTCGCAAAGCTCTGGTTTATGCCATCCCTGCTGAAGCGAGACTACGGGGACTTGGGTCTCCATGCATCCTGAATTATACTCCGCCGTCCATTGATATGGAAATCACTTTGCTGACACCTCCCATCCTTAGGCACAAACTATGAACGAAGACAACCGAGTGGCCATGGAGCACAACTCTCACGCCTTGACGGCCTTTCTCCATTGTTTGTTACTCTTCTATTTTCTTCCTGTTTTGGCATTTCACACTTGGATGCTTTATATAAAAAAAAGATTGGGATCAAACAAGAACTGGGCCGGTAGCCTATTGTATCTGTCAAATAAGTAGTGTTGTTTTGATGACAGTCGTACATAGTAGGTGATGTATTTTGAATAAAATAGATGGAACAAGGACAGTGGATGACATGAAAGTATGGAATTGATTTCTTGATTGATTACCTACATTCTGTTTTGGACGAAATACGTCAACTTGGCCCCAGCGTCCTTCCGCTCCGGGCGACACGCGGGAGGCTACCAAAACCTAGCCTGCCGCCGGCCTCCTCCACTCGCTCCCCTCCTCCCGCCACCACCATAGATAGTTGTCGGGGAAGCCTGGGGGCTCGCCGAGGACGGTGGCGGCAGAGATTTCGCCGCTCCCTCGTGGAGGGCTCTGGACATCGAGGTGGTGGCCTCAAGTGGAGTATCATATATTTACTAAGTATGCATGGTCTCCCTTTTATTGACTCCACATTAAGGATTGAAATTAGACAGAAATTCATGTGACTATAGTTAATGTTCGCCCATTTCCAAAGTAATAAACTTACAACTACAAGTTTGGATTTCATTCATGTTGTTACACCTCTTCATTAGTAAATTGCTAAATCATAATTTACTTAACTAGCATGGTGGCCCTCGCAAATGCGAGGGCATTATCTTTAATTTTTTCTGAAAGTAACCCTAGAATCAATTCAAGCAAATAAAATTGCTCCATAGTCCACATATACAAATATATATATGCGAGAAATTCATGATTTTCTTAGGTTGTCTTGTACTTTGTTTATATTTTCTATGACAATTTGCTAATTTTTTAAGCATGCGTCCATTTTGAATCGACTCTTAATCTAATTTAAATTCACAATACAATGTTCTCTTTTACTAAGATTGAAATTGAAAGATTTTATCCTTCTTACTTGGGTGTCAAACATTTATACTCTGATCGACATACCTTATTTTCATATGAGAAAGCATGAACCATGTATATTAATGAAATACTATAATCAGAATCTCAACAAATGATAATATAGTCGGAATATATCTCTTTACTATTCTTATATGTTTAGCATCTGCCCCTTGCGAAAAAGATATATTTTTGAAAATCAAATAAAAAGGTGAAACATCTGAACCATGTACCCTCCTTTTATCAGTAGAAAACGACATAAATTGCACCAAAACGTATTACATTAGGGAGAACTCTGATGTATTTAATCATCATATCAACTTTCTCAAAATAGTATATTACTCCCATATATTAGCATGATTGCTAAACATATAATAATTAATAGATGTTAGTATGTTTCATAGGTTCCTATATGTAAATTCTCGGAGTATCTTCATAACTACATATAGGCATCGTTTATTATGGCAGCCCTACTTAGTTTTTGGACTTAAGATTTTCTTGTCCTACATTGTTAATTTTAAATGCACATGTTAAGCTAACAATAGCACACCAATCGAAACTTGATGCACTTGTGATACACAATTCACCTTTGTGTGAGATTTTTAAACATATTTCTCTTTTTTCATAAGTACTTAATTTTTAATCTAAAGAAAGAATTACGACTATTTCTAGATACATTGCTATTTTTAGAGATTATGATTACTGTATTGTGTAAATTACAAATTTAAGTTTTTTCTCCTGTTAGAATAAGATATACTGGTATGAGGGGAAGGAAGGTTTTGGTAAATATTTTTTCATAAGATTTTATATATTTTATTTATACCGGTGACTTGGTTATTTTTTAATATATTTTTCATGTACCATGATTTATGCCAAGCATGCATTTTCCCTACCACGTAAGACATATTAACATCTCGTCACCATCCATATCACTGAAAACTACTGGTTTAGGTTTTTTTATCCCCATATAACAACTATGCCATGAATTGGATTAACGTGGTGCTTTAAAAAAGATCGAAAGATCAATTATCTACAGCCCTGGAGTCCCATATTTGATCGATGTTGGTCTACCAAAAAACTCTGCAAGTCTGTATCCCAATCGTCGAACACGGCGGAAAGGAAAATTTGGGCTCTAGAATCTGATCGACATACCTACATGGTGTGCCCAAAAAGAAAGCTGACCATATTGTTGGTGTTCTGATCACAATAGTGTTTAATGAACTAACCTCGATGTATCACTCTCCTTCAAAAAAATCAAGACAGATCCTCCGACTATGCGGGTAAAAAAGACCTCCAGCTAGTAGAACTTGCTTTTCTTTTTCATATCTCTAGAATGGGTATCATCGTTGAGTATTCATACCTAATCATGAGATAAGAGCAAGGTTGCCATATATCTGTATCAGTCACAAATTCTTCTGAACGTCTTTTTTTTGTCTTGTAGAGAAACTATTGATTGGCTGATATCTTGATTAGATTGACTTGTCTATCGCTAAAACAGATCAGCTTGACTTGTCAATCGCTAAAAAAACAAAATTAACGTGCACATACCCGATAAACAATAACCCTCTACGTAACTGTTCAACAAAAAATTAACGTGCAAATATTTTTTTTTAATATGCACATACTTGATAACTGATAACCCTGTACGTAACTGTTTTAAAAAATAACTTAACGTGCACATACGTGGCAATCGATAACCCTTTAAAACAGATTAGCTTGACTTGTCGATCGCTCAAAAGAAAAAAAAGACGTAACGTGCACATACCTGATAAACAATAACCCTGGACGTAAGTGCTCAACAAAAAAAAAAAAAAAATTAACGTGCACATACTTGATAACCGATAACCCTGTAACCCTGTACGTAACTTCTTAAGAAAACTTGACGAATAACCCTGTAAATTTAAAAGATCCTAGCCATTAAGTCTACATCCGACTGTTCAAATATTCTTGATGATGTGGCTCAACCTGGTGTGGCAGGCGATCGGCTGCACCATTCCGTCGTGGGCTCTCGACCGCCTCTGGGACATCAAGCCACCGAGACAACTGATCTCCTCTGTCTTGAAATCGATCATGCTAATCATACTGTGAAAAATGCACTCATCTTCGTCAGAAATGTAACCAGTTCAGTACATGCAACAGTAGCAACGATCACAAATGATCTCACCCTCTTGCTAGGTCGGTCTTGTGCACCTACGCACAGGGCAGACACTGCTACTTCCACTTAGGCAACTACAGGGTCTAGGATGTGGTCAAAGACCGATGCCTAGTAACCAGCATAAACAACACTAGCGGCACCGCAGGATGCAGGTTAACAGAAAAAATGAGGATGCGCCATCTACACCTCCAATTCTCTGGACAACACTGAGCACATCCAACTCATAAACGTGACGCCTCTTGCAGACATACACCCAATTATCAATGGTTGTTTAAGTGCTGTTCATGGACGTACAAATAATATCTAGAACAATCCTATGAGAGGTAGCATTGTCCGTGTTAGGAGCGGCACTGAAAAATATTCTGAAAGAACATACCTAGTTGCAGGCAGCTTGTCCAGATGCTCCTTTTTTCAAATTCCAACCTTATTACGTCCATGGTAAATTGGATCTATGTTAGGAACTGAAATTTCCTTATCTAACTCATCCACCTTAATTCAAATATTAAAGGTAGAACATAAGACTATAGAGCAAAAATATAATTGAGAAATTGAAATGGATATCATTATGCTCAGGGCATATTGTTGTACATATTATGCCGCATTGCGCAACTTTTTTTTCGGGCGCATAGGTTACTGTTTACATCTATTTTTATTGCCCAGACAGAACATTTGTGTTATGTAAGTCTTTAATGCAAAATTTCAACTGTATATTTCAATGATATTTTCAGCCTAACGCTCGGGAAGTTGAAAGTATGGTTCAGATAGGTTTGTTATTTTCTGCCTAACATCTCATCTTTTGATTATTTTATGCGTGCTGGGTATATGGGATAAGATCATGCGGTGTTTAAAATGTTTGGGCAGGCAACAAGTTCAGTGGTTTGTTGAAGCTGCTTCAACATGCCTGAGCGACTGGTTGGAGGACTGCCTCAAATATGTGCACGTGCACACTAACTATCCACCTTATTTCAAATATTGAAGGTAGAAAACAGCTCAACTATGAAACATAACAAATACGACAAAAGGAGGAGCATATGGTAATTTACAATGGTAAAATTCTGAACCTTATCAGTATGAGATAGACAACACCTCGATAAACAATAAACATGCAACCAAAATATTTTGAAGACTTTCTAAGCATCCTAGAATGAAAATTAGAATAATGCATCACTTTGCTTCAGTGTCCCCCCTCCCCAAAATTTTAGCAAACATAAACGCATGGACATCTAGGATTGCACGGTAGTATTTCCGTGCGAAGCCCGTACAAACCCACTCGAAGACCGTGCAAACTGCTTGGACGTACATATTGTATAACGGGTGTACGTGTACAAGTGTACAGGGGTCCACGGATGGTGGAAAGTCCAGGAGTATATAACGACGCCGCCCGCATCATATGGATATGGGAACGTGGAATATACCCTACTATACCTCATGTACTAATACACAGATATACATAGTCCGTATATGGGTTTTGCCGGCCAAAAAATTGCCCAGGGTTAACATATCCCTTCAAGTTTCGCTGGTGGGTGGGTGAAGAGGGGGACACTGAAGTATGCCTCATAATGCATAGATTTGGACATAAGCGTGTTTACCTTTAGTTGGACACTTTAACATGTGGTTAGTAGTTCTATGAAGAGATCAGAGTTCACCAGGATGGCTCTCCCATCCCACCTCCCCCTCCTCTCCCCCGGTGAATCATGGCGTGTAGCTTGAACATCTCTCGATAGAAGGAATTCTCCATTGGAACTTTTCACCCGGCCTTGCGGTCGAGGCGATGTGCATTGTTTGTTATGCTCCCCCATTCACTTCTCCCCCTCTCTCGTGGATCTAAGGAGTTCTTTCTGTTGGGTGCGGCTTTGTCGGCTTGCTTTCTTCTAACGGAAGTATCTGTATGATTGGTGCTACAATATTGCCTGGGTGGAGATCGCTTGGGTCTCTGAGTATTTCAACTATGTGATTGCCGATTGCGCTTTTCAGTTGCGCCTAATAGAGTGGATCACTTCATGTATGGTTTAAAGGATGAAGTTTGGCATGACTTCATCTGTCACTTTTCTCTATATCGAGGGACACGTTTGTTGTTCGTTCAGCTATTGATTCAGCAGCTGAGGCTTGGTTTGCTAGCAGACTTTCTTTGGCTTGTGCACAAAAAACGGTTGCTATTCGTACTACCATCTTCTGTTTCAGGTTAGCAAGAAGAGTTACAGCAAGTTATGACGCCTTCTATATCAGAGATGGCTCGGTATATTTCACAAAATCAGCAGGCTATACCTATAGTATCTGTGGTTCCTATGAATGTTTCAGAGCAGTCCTCTTCTCTTTCCCAGATGGATTCTAATATCTTTGAAGCTCCCATTCAGTTTGGTAGTTTCATTGATCCATGTTCGTTGCCAGTTCAGTCAGATAGATCGCCGGCGATGTTGGGATTCACCCACGGGTCAATCACATCAAAACGGACGAACACAATACACTCGAAAAACTTTTAGCCAAGGGATCGTATCGTGCCCTGTTCTTTTCTTTATTTTCTCTTGTGGTGTTACGGACTCACGCAGACATCCATGTCTATATACACGGACCACCCAAACAAAACTAACCGACTCATACTTAGTTTTCTAGCACTACACGGACACCAACAACTAATACATGTACTACTTCTAGGAAACTACTAAACCAACTCAACTAGTACTATCTTGACTTAGAGTATACATTAGTTAGGAAACAAGTCATGTCCAGCTACACTAGGGCACGGTGATTTCAAAAGCTTTGCCAAACACTAATTAGGCAAGATTATGCTAACAGGCGAAATTGCCGATCAATCTTCAGCTTGGAAACTTTCAGTGTTTGAATTCAAATCTGCATATCCTGAGGATCCTAAACTGAAGACAGGATTTGCATGGCCTTTATTCTAAGTTAATTGCAGGGTGTCTAATTTGCCTTTCTCTAAGGATATTCTTGAGCATGCATTAGATTTAAGGCAAGCCAATCAGGGCATGTATAATAGTTGATAAAACAATGTTATCCTTTATGTGCCACGTAATTTTGATATGAAAACAAAACATGATGTACAATGGGTCATCTTTTAGTCTTATCTCTAGTGACAGATATCCTTAAATATTTGATGAGACATATCGTTTATATCACATCTGATGATCGTAATGCTGGGCCACCCATGATGGAAATTAGAGAACCTGCAGACAGAGTTGTCACCAGAGGATATGCACATTAGTTGTCAGATTTCTCAAGTGAAGAACACAATAGGCATGCATTCAAGCAAATGAAATATGAAAGGTAAAATAATCTCAAACCTGTAGCAGCTAATAAGTAGTAGTTACATAACTATGTTATTGACCATTCTTAGGGCAACCCCCACCGGTAGTAGGAGTAGGTAGCAACCGCGGTGCAGCAGTCGGCATATCAGCAAGCACCTTCGAGAAGGGAACACGGCCCCGAGCAAACAGATTATTCTGGTGGGCCTCAGACTCTACAAAGCCAAGATAAGAACTCATGGACACGCTTGAAATTCCAAGTATAACCTCGTAATCTGACATGGGCAAGTATCACAAAAATGAGTACGGAGAGAGAGAGAGAGAGAGAGAGAGAGAGAGAGAGAGAGAGAGAGAGTCAATATGACGTCAGATAGCCGAACTCTGTGTGTACAACTCATCAACAGTGGACTCATGCTGCTAAAGAGCATGCTCCAAACAAAGAACATACAAATAGAGAGAATCACCAGAGGGTTGATACCGCTGATGAAGGGAAGTCTACATCTTAGCAATAGAACTGAGTCCCATAAACATAGAGGAAAACTCAGGGAGAACATTGAAAGTGAGCACAACCGCATCACGAGCATACTGATCACACCACTGAGTATAAGCATATAGATCATCGCGATAGCTGGCAAAAGCATCCAAGTAGTTGGACACCTGCTGATCATAAGCAGCCATCACAGCAGCATCTGCAGTCTTGGATATAGCCTTAGCAGTCTCAGAAGCATCATTAGAAAGAACTGGTGGTGTCGGTGGATTAGGAATCACATGAGCAGAAAGAAGCTGCAGTCAGAGTTGTCAATGGCGGATCTGGTGGGGAGCTAGTCTTTGTGCGAGCTGGGGGGTGTTAATTTTGATATTGAAATGAGGATCCTATACCTAAAAATGTGACTGTTTCTGAATCGGTTCAAACTGTCTTTCAGTCTGTTCACTCTGTTCACTCTGCCGCTGGACAAAGTAGCTTTGTTCCTGTGGTGTCTCAACAATTTGTGCTGATAGGATACTAAGCTTTGAACGTGGTCATTTTCAAGATCTGTTATAGTTCTTGCTTTATAGACTATATTCTACTCAGAAATTCCTAGTACAGTGTCACCAGTTGAGTTTGAATACAATCAGGTGGCTGATGCTTTGACCATTGAAAGCAACGCTATAGATGCTACTACTCTGCTTCTGAGTTTGAGTCTTGTGGTGGGTGATGTTGTTCTGGGGCATGTTTGTACAAGCTCAATGTTAGATCATGCCGAGATGATAGCGGTCTCTAAAATAATTTTCCCTAGGAAAAGAGCTTGAAGTGAGGTTTTTGGTACCCTCCTGCTAAATGATGATGGCCAGTTAATCTGCATAGAGGATGGGTGTGAGTTTTTTTTTTTGAAAAGCACCACGACAACTTTATTAATTAGGAAACAAGATTACATCGTCTGCTAAAAAGCTCAAACAAAAATCAGGTGGATCCTCATGCGAGACTATCGACTGAGTATCCTCCTCCTTACAAGCCAAAGTATGAGCTACAAAGTTGCTTTCCCTAGGACAGTGTGCAAATTTAACATGGGCAAAATTACGAGCTAAAGAAGGAGCATTCTTCATAGATAGCGGCTGCACCTCCGACTGAGTTTCCTCCATTTTGCATTATGTCAACGACGTCCATACAATCGCTATTAACTTCGATCCGGTTACATCTGAGCTGACTCGCAAGAAGTAAACCATCTTGAAGTGCTCTCGCCTCAGCCGAAGTCGCATCACAATATGAGGTATACCATGATACGTTGCAAACGTATCTATAATTTTTAATGTTCCATGCTTGTTTAATATCTACTTTCTTATGTTTAGTTCACACTTTGAGGTATTTTTATACATTTTCTAGAATTAACCTATTAACAAGATGCCACAGTGCCAGTTGCTTGTTTTTTGCTGTTTTTGGTTTCAGAAAAGCTGGAAAAGAAATATTCTCGGAATTGGACCAGACAAAAGCCAAAGTCGATATTTTACCGAAAGACTCACTAAGCCAGAAGACAAGACGGAGAGGGGCCAGGGGCTGGTCACACCATGTGGTGGCGCGGGTCCCCCCTGGCTGCGCCACCAGGTGGTGTTGGCCCCTGTCTATGACATCTCCCCTTCGCCTATATATTCCCCCTGAGACGAAAACCCTAAGTACCAGATCAGAATTCCACGAAAAGTTCCACAGCGCCACCGCCACCGAAGGGGAGATTCGGGGGACAGAAAGTCTTTGTTCCGGCACCCTACCGGGACGGGGAAGTGCCCCCGGAGCCATCTACATTGATCTCCACCACCATCTCTATCGTCGTTGTTGATTCCCATGATGAGGAGGGAGTAGTTCTTCCTCGAGGCTAAGGGTTCCACCGGTAGTTATGTGTTCATCTCTCTCTCTCTATGCATGATCATATTGTGATCATGAGCTTTGTAATCAAGTAGATCTACATTGCTACTCAAGTGCTTTAATAGATCTCTGGCTCTCCCCACGTGTGTGAAAGTGATAGCGTGCACACCGTGGTGGCACTTAGGCTAGAGATTACAAATACTTGTTATGAGTTATATTTGGAGTTGGATGTCTCTATGAAATTATGGTGTTTGTTGGAACCATTTAGTGCTCAAGGTGACAATGTGGGGTTATCTAGATGGGGAAAGCGAACTTTAAGGTGTGTTGTTATAGCCCTACCATGAATTAGAGTGTCCAACCGGAGAGTAGTTCAGAGTAGTATCATAATGAGAAGATATTTATATGAGGGTGTTCACTAGTAAAAGTATGATCCTTAGGCCTTGTTTCTAAGCATTGAAACACCATTTGCAATTAGATCTGTTACATGTTTGCTTGCTTCCATCTTTATTTCAGATTGCCTTTAGTCTCTTCCCACGTCAACCACGCGCCATCAAAGCTATTTTCTGGCACCGTTACCACTTATAATTATCCATACCACTTGTATTTCACTATCTCTTCGCCGAACTAGTGCACATATACACCTGACAAGTGTATTGGGTGTGTTGGGGACACAAGAGACTTCTTGTATCTTGATTGCATGGTTGCTTGAGAGGGATATCTTTGACCACTTCCTCCCTGAGTTCGATAAACCTTGGGTAATCCACTTAAGGGAAACTTGCTGCTGTTCTACAAACCTCTGCACTTGGAGGCCCAACAACTGTCTACAAGAATAGAAGTGCGTAGACATCAAGCTATTTTCTGGCACCGTTGCCGGGGAGGTAAGGTAAAAGGTATTCACATCCTCTAGATACTAAGCTATCTTTTAGCACTGTAAAAGGTGCTCGAAGTTATTTCCTTTAGATTCTGCAATTATATCTTTTTATTTCTTGTTTTTATTTTCACTAGTTAGGCTTAATGGAAAACAATAACAAAATTAGAGTGCTTTTTAGTATTTTTCCTAAAGTAGAACATAAATTGTGTGAAAAGAAAATTAAAAAACCCATAGAACTTTCTTTGCATGCTAATAGTAATGTGATTAGTATGAATCTTTTGAACACCTTTGTTACTAATGCTATGGAAACGTCTAATCTTGGGGAAGTTAGTTTTTATGAAAATGATCTTTTTAGTTCCCCTGCTTTAAAGAAGAAAATTTGCTCTGATGATACTTTATCTCCCATATGTGGTAATTCTAATGATACTTGTGATATTTTAAATTCACATACTGAAAGCATCCCTTTTAAAATACCTATAAAAACTATTGAACATGTTTTGAATAACTGGTATTTTGGAGATGGAACTGTCCATCCTGGTGATCATTTACTCTTTATACAAGAATTATGCGAGTTGTTAAAGTGTGCAGGTATTTCAATAAACCAAGTTAAGAGGAAGTTATTCCCTTTTTCACTTAAGGGGAAAGCAAGGGAGTGGTATGAGCTACTAGACGATCCTCATCATATAGAGTGGAAGGAATTTGAATCTCTCTTTTACTCTAAATTTTATCCTCCTCATGAAATTCATAAAGATAGGAATTATATTTATAATTTTCATCCACATGATGGAGAAAGTATTACCCAAGCATGGGGGAGATTGAAGTCACTAATGCTCAAATGTCCCATTCATGAGCTCCCTAGTAATATTTTCATTAATAATTTCTATACAAGGCTTTCAGGAGATTACAACGACTATGTAGATACTTGTTTACAGGGATCCTTCACAAGTAAGGAGGTCAAAGTTGAAGGAAATATGCCCTGAGAGGCAATAATAAAGTTGTTATTATGTATTCCTTATATATGATAGATGTTTATTTTACATGCTAGAATTGTATTGATCGGAAACATCAATACATGTGTGTTTAATAAACAAAAAGGATTCCTAGTTATGCCTCTCTTATAGACTAGCTTGTTGATTAACAAGATGATCAAGGTTTCTTGATCATGGACATTGGATGTTGTTAATAACAAGGTCACGGCATTTGTGAAATGATGTGATGAACATTCATCCGAAGTATAGCATTACGATCAAGTCATTATGTTTACATTGCTATAACATCATATGAAGTAATCTTTATCCTTAGACCATGAGATCATGTTAATTGCTAACACCAGAAGGGTATCTTGATAATATCAAACGTCACACCGTAACAGGGTGACTATAAAGATGGGCTCAGTGCTACGAAGGTGTTATGTTGAGGCTCATGGATCAAGAGTGGAATTTGTCAATCCCGATAACGGATAGATATACTCTGGGCCCTCTCGGTGATATCACATTGAGATAGCTTGCAAGCAAGTGATGTGATCACTAGAATGTTATATCACGGGAACGAGAAAAGAGTGCATGTCGGTAACGAGATCAAACTAGGTATTTGGATACCGATGATCGAATCTCCGACATGTATTATATCAAGAGACAAAGGGATTAAATTACAAGCGTTAAAGGTTCTCACGATCACAAAAGTCATCGTTGAATATGCAAGAGTCAGTATGGACCTCCAGGTCCCGCTTCTGATTATTGATCTGAGAGGAGTCTCAATCATGTCTGCATTATTCACGAACCGTAGAGTGACACACTTAAGAGTTACCGGACACCATTTTGGAGCACATATGTTTCAGACGAAAGAATTGCAAAGCATAGGAATTGTTTCGATAGAAACCGGAAATTGTTTCGGGTGAAATTGCAGAAAGTGGTTCTGCATGTGATATTGAAATATTGCAAGGGGTTATTTGTGAATGTTTGTTAATTAAAGTAATTAACAAAATTCTGAATAAATTTAATAAAAGAGTTTTATTAAATGAGAGAGCATTAAACTTAGAGAATTTTAATGCATTTAAAGTGGGGACTTTAAAAGGGAATGTGAAGAGGCATTTTAATATGGAGGGGTTACCACCACATGAATGGAGGAGGTGAAAGGTCACCTCCCCCATGCGCCGGCCATGGGGAGGGGCACCCCCTCCTCCTATAAAAGGCCCCCCTCTTCCTCCTTCTTCACACCTCCTCGTGAAGGATCTCTCTCCCCCTCTAGAATTATTCCCCCATGGTCTCGGATTGGCGAGATACATGTTCCCGGTGGCATTTTGTCTAGAAGGAGTTGCTGCTTCCGCTGGATCACTGGAGCGAGGAGGTGGAGGTTGTCCGGTGGCTTGAACGTGTGTGCGAGTACGGATGCGCTGCTGAGTTGCGGCGCTCTAACTTCCTCACGATCTTGAGATCGGCAAGTGTACGACTACATCAACCACGAGTTCCTGCTCGTTAAAAAAACTCGTTGTCTTCGAGGGTAAGTTCTCGATGGATGTATGTCCACTCGTTTCTCTATACCTAGTAGATAGATCTTGGCGTGTAGTTCTCATCGTAGGAAATTTTTTGTTTTCTATGCTGCGGACCCAACAGTGGTATCAGAGCCTGACCTATGCATAGGTGCTTTGCACGGGTAGTACACATATGTTTATATGTGGGCGATGATGACCATGTTATTGCATCTTCTACGTATTTTGGATATTGGTGGCATAGTGGGATGAAGCAGCCCGGACCAACCTTACATGTCATCGTACATGAGACCGGTTCCACGACTGACATGCAACTAGTTTTGCATAAGTGGCTAGCGGGTGTCTGTCTCTCCTACTATAGTCAATATCTGATTTATAACGAGTTGCTAATAACTTGGTTATCCTCGTTGTGGTTCATGTTTGTAGGTAAGAACGGTTCTATCTCCGAAAGCCCTAAGCCACGTAAAACTTGCAATTGATAAATTAGAGACGTCTAGTTTAGATCGTTGTTGGGCTAGTGTATTGATATGCTATTGTTGTAAGTAGATGTATGATAGATACTCTTACAACACATTCAACGTGTAAGTTCCATAGACCTTGGCCTTACACACAAAGGAATGATAGAGATCATACCACGATGCAAATGATTGAGATCAAATGCATGGACCATATCATCTCACTTTACACATTAGATGTTAGCATCTTATACTGCTAGTTTGGCGCTTTTTGTAGCATTGTAAGATGATCCCTCATTTAGATATCAAGATAAAAATGTGTTCTTCCTTGAGTATGCACCGTTCTGTGGATCATGTTTCGAGACATCACGTGATGATCGGGTATACTCGAATCTACGCTTTCATATGAACGGGTGTAAGACAGTTTTACACACGCGAATACTAAGATTCTTACTTGGCGAGCCTAGCATGTACAGACATGGCCTCGGAACACGGACCGAAAGGTTAAGCATGAGTCATATAGTTGATGTGATGCCCATATAGATGCTCTCCTTTGAAGCTACATCAACTCACGTGATGATCGGACTTGGTGTAGTGGATTTGGTTCATGTAATCACCAAAAGGACACGAGGGATGTCGTTTTGAGTGGGAGTTCATTAGTAATTTGGATTAGTTGAACTCACTCTATCATAAAATTCGTCTAAATAAACTTTACAAATTCTGTTGTAGATGGCTCCACCTGCTTTTAATTTCAATGTGTTCATGGAGAAAGAGAAACTTGCTGCGAATGGTAGCAACTTCACCAACTGGGCTATGAATTTGAGGATTCTCCTCACTGCTGCACAAAAGCAATATGTGCTAGATGCGCCGCTAGGCCCCCCACCAGCTCCTGATGCCCCCGACGAGGTAAAGAATATCTGTGTGACTCGTCAGGAGGACCACAACTTAGTTCATTGCGGCATACTGTATGGGCTAGAGCCAGAACTTCGAAAGTGTTTCGAAAACGGCAATGCCTTTGATACCATGGGATAATTGAAAATGATTTTCGATACCCATGCTGCCGTAGAGAGTTATAATGCTACTGAAAAGTTCTTTAGCTGCATGATGGAGGAGAACAACTCCATTAGTGAGCATGTACTCAAAATGTCTAGGTACGCCGATAAGCTTGTGTCCTTGGGAATAACGATTCCCATTGACTTAGGCATACATCGTGTTCTCCAATCTCTGCCACCTAGCTACAAGAGCTTCGTGATGAACTATAATATGCAGGGCATGAAGAAGTCTCTTCCCGAGCTTCTGTCAATGCTTAAGACTGCAGAAGTGGAGATTAGAAAAGAACATCAAGTGTTGATGATCAATAGGACCATCGGTTTCAAGAAGGACAAGAAAGGCAAGCACAAGGAAAAGAAGGGTGGCAAATCTGTTGCCACACCTAAAAAGAAACCCCGAGATGGCCCTAAGTCTGACACCGAGTGTTACTATTGCAAGGGGACTGGCCATTGGAAGCGCAATTGCCCCAAGTATTTTGTGGACAAGAAGTCCAGCAAGGAAAACAAAGGTATATGTGATATACATGTTATTGATGTGTACTTGACTAGTACTCGCAGTAGCACCTGGGTATTTGATACAGGATCGGTTGCTAATATATGTAACTCGATTCAGGGGCTGCGGAACAAGCGACAACTAGCAAGGGATGAGGTCAGGATGCGGGTCGGCAATGGATCAAGAGTTGATGTGATCGCCGTCGGGACGCTACCTCTCCATATGCCATCGGGATTAGTTATAAACCTAAATAATTGTTATTTGGTGCCTGCACTGAGCATGAACATTGTATCCAGATCGTGTTTGATGTAAAGTGGTTATTCCTTTAAATCTGAAAACAATGGTTGTTCGATTTATAAGAATGATATCTTTTATGGTCATGCACCTGTGTTGAATGGTTTATTTCTGTTGGATCTCGATATTAATATTACGCATATTCATAATGTTAATGCTAAAAGGATTAAACTTGATAATGATATATCTGCATATATGTGGCACTGCCGTCTAGGTCATATTGGCGTTAAACGCATGAAGAAACTCCATTCTGATGGACTTTTGGAATCACTTGATTTTGAATCATTTGATACATGTGAGCCATGCCTTATGGGCAAGATGACTAGAACGCCGTTTTCCGTTTCAATGGAACAGCGCGACAGATTTATTGGAAATCATACATACTGATGTGTGTGGACCAATGAGTGTGTCGGCGCGAGGTGGATATCGTTATTTTGTTACTTTCACGGATGATTTCAGTAGATACGGGTATATCTATTTGATGAAACACAAGTCTGAAACCTTTGAAAAGTTCAAGGAATTTCAGAAAGAAGTGGAAAATCATCGTAATATAAAGATCAAATTTATGTGGTCTGACCGTGGAGGTGAGTATCTAAGTTACGAGTTTAGCACACACATAAAAGATTGTGGAATAGTTTCACAACTCACGCCTGCCAGAACACCACAACGTAATGGTGTGTCGGAACGTCGTAATCGTATTTTATTAGATATGGTTCGATCTATGATGTCTCTGACTGACTTGACACTGTCATTTTGGGGTTATGCACTGGAAACAACCGCATTCACTTTAAATCGGGCACCATCTAAATCCGTTGAAACGACACCGTATGAATTATGGTTTGGAAACAAATCTAAGTTGTCATTTCTTAAAGTTTTGGGATGCGATGTTTATGTGAAGAAACTTCAACCGGATAAACTCGAACCCAAAGCGGAAAAATGCGTCTTCATAGGATACCGTAAAGAAACAATTGGGTATACCTTCTATCATAGATCCAAGGGCAAGGTTTTTGTTGCCAAGAATGGATCCTTTCTTGAGAAGGAGTTTCTCGTGAAAGGTGTGAGTAGTCGGAAGGTAGAACTCGAAGAGGTTGTTGAACCTTCTCTTCATGAAATGGCGAGTAGCGCAGCACCGGAAATTGTTTCGAAGTTGAGTTCACCTAATGAAGAGAGAGATAATGAAATTGATCATGAAACTCCGAAAGAGGACACTACCGAACCTCGCAGGTCAAGCAGGACATGTGCAGCTCCTGAACTGTACGGCAATCCTGTTGTGAATTTCATGGTTGATGAAATGGATGACCCTGCGACGTATGAAGAAGCGATGATGGGCCCGGATTCCAACAAATGGCTAGAAGCTATGAAATCCGAGATGGAATCCATATACGAGAACCAGGTTTGGACCTTGGTGGACTTACCTCACGATCGAAAGGCCGTTGAGAATAAATGGATTTTCAAAAGAAAAACTGATGCTGATGGTAATGTGACCATCTATAAGGCTCAACTTGTCGCAAAGGGGTTTCGACAAATTCAAGGAGTTGACTACGATGAGACATTCTCTCCTCTAGCGATGCTTAAGTCGGTTAGGATTATGTTAGCAATTGCTGCATATTTCGATTATGAAATATGGCAGATGGATGTCAAAACTGCGTTCCTCAATGGTAATATTGAAGAAGAGTTGTATATGATACAGCCTAAGGGTTTTGTCGATCCTAAGGATGCTAATAAGGTATGCAAACTTCAGCGATCCATCTATGGACTGAAGCAAGCATCCCGGAGTTGGAATCTCCGCTTTGATGAGGTGATCAAAGAGTTTGGATTTGTCCAAACTTATGGAGAGGCTTGTATTTACAAGAAAGTGAGTGGGAGCAATGTGGCATTTCTAATATTATATGTGGATGACATATTATTGATTGGAAATGATATAGATCTTTTAAACAGTGTTAAAAGTTATCTAAACAGCAAATTTTCGATGAAAGACCTTGGTGAAGCGTCATATATATTAGGCATTAAAATCTATAGAGATAGATCAAGGCGCCTAATTGGGCTATCGCAGAGTACATACCTTGATAAGATATTAAAGAAGTTTAATATGGACGGAAGTAAGAAGGGGTTCTTACCTATGTTGCAAGGCAAGACATTGAGTAAGACTCAAAGTCCGGCTACGGCGGAAGAAAGAGAGATGATGGATAAGACCTCCTATGCCTCGGCCATAGGCTCTATAATGTATGCCATGCTATGTACAAGACCGGATGTGGCACATGCTATTAGTTTGACTAGTAGGTACCAATCTGATCCAGGTTCGGAACACTGGATAACAGTTAAGAACATCCTCAAGTACTTGAGAAGAACTAGGGATATGTTTCTGATATACGGAGGTTAAGAAGAGCTAGTCGCTAAGTGTTATGTCGATGCTAGCTTTGACACCGATCCGGATGACTCTAAGTCTCAATCCGGATACGTATTTCTCTTGAACGGAGCAGCAGTTAGTTGGAGGAGTTCCAAACAACCTGTGGAGGCTGGATCAACGACGGAGGCGGAATATGTTGCTGCTTCAGAAGCGGCGCAGGAAGCGGTTTGGATGAAAGAGTTCATTACGGAACTAGGTGTGGTTCCTAGTGCATTGGACCCGATGGTGATCTATTGTGACAACAATGGAGCCATAGCCAATGCCAAGGAACCGAGGTCTCACAAGAATTCCAAGCATATTAAGCACAGGTTTCACTCCATCCGCGAACATGTCAAGGATGGAGATATAACGAGTTGTAAATTACACACGGACCTAAATGTAGCAGATCCGTTGACTAAAGCTCTCCCTAGGGCAAAACATGATCAACACCAGAACTCCATGGGTGTTAGATTTATCACTATGTGAACTAGATTATTGTTCCTAGTGCAAGTGGGAGACTGAAGGAAATGTGCCCTGAGAGGCAATAATAAAGTTGTTATTATGTATTCCTTATATATGATTGATGTTTATTTTACATGCTAGAATTGTATTGATCGGAAACATCAATACATGTGTGTTTAATAAACAAAAAGGGTTCATAGTTATGCCTCTCTTATAGACTAGCTTGTTGATTAACAAGATGATCAAGGTTTCCTGATCATGGACATTGGATGTTGTTAATAACAAGATCACAGCATTTGTGAAATGATGTGATAAACATTCGTTCGAAGTATAGCATTACGATCAAGTCATTATGTTTACATTGCTATAACATCATATGAAGTAATCTTTATCCTTAGACCATGAGATCATGTTAATTGCTAACACCAGAAGGGTATCTTGATAATATCAAACGTCACACCGTAACAGGGTGACTATAAAGATGGGTTCAGTGCTACGAAGGTGTTATGTTGAGGCTCATGGATCAAGAGTGGAATTTGTCAATCCCGACGACGGATAGATATACTCTGGGCCCTCTCGGTGATATCACAATGAGATAGCTTGCCAGCAAGTGATGTGATTACTAGAATGTTATGTCACGGGAACGAGAAAAGAGTGCATGTCGGTAACGAGATCAAACTAGGTATTTGGATACCGATGATCGAATCTCGGACATGTATTATATCAAGAGACAAAGGGATTAAATTACAAGTGTTAAAGGTTCTCACGATCACAGAAGTCATCGTTGAATATGAAGGAGTCAGTATGGACCTCCAGGTCCCGCTTCTGATTATTGATCTGAGAGGAGTCTCAATCATGTTTGCATTATTCGCGAACCGTAGGGTGACACACTTAAGAGTTACCAGACACCATTTTGGAGCACATATGTTTCAGACGAAAGAATTGCAAAGCATAGGAATTGTTTCGATAGAAACCGGAGATTGTTTCGGGTGAAATTGCAGAAAGTGGTTCTGCATGTGATATTGAAATATTGCAAGGGGGTTATATGTGAATGTTTGTTAATTAAAGTAATTAACAGAATTCTGAATAAATTTAATAAAATAGTTTTATTAAATGAGAGAGCATTAAACTTAGAGAATTTTAATGCATTTAAAGTGGGGACTTTAAAAGGGAATGTGAAGAGGCATTTTAATGTGGAGGGGTTACCACCACATGAATGGAGGAGGTGAAAGGTCACCTCCCCCATGCGCCGGCCATGGGGAGGGGCACCCCCTCCTCCTATAAAAGCCCCCCTCTTACTCCTTCTTCCTCACACCTCCTCGTGAAGGATCTCTCTCCCCCTCTAGAATTATTCCCCCATGGTCTCGGATTAGCGAGATACATGTTCCCGGTGGCATTTCGTCTGGAAGGAGTTGCTGCTTTCGCTGGATCGCTGGAGCAAGGAGGTGGAGGTTGTCCGGTGGCTTGAACGTGTGTGCGAGTACGGATGCGCTGCTGAGTTGCGGCGCTCGGACTTCCTCACGATCTTGAGATCGGCAAGTGTACGACTACATCAACCACGAGTTCCTACTCATTAACAAAACTCGTTGTCTTCGAGGGTAAGTTCTCGATGGATGTATGTCCACCCGTTGCTCTGTACCTAGTAGATAGATCTTGGCGTGTAGTTCTCATCGTAGGAATTTTTTTGTTTTCTATGCTGCAGACCCAACAAAAGCTAAGTGGGATCTTCTTGAAATAATTCAAAGCAATACCAAAGATTGGGATAACGACAGAGGTAAAGAACCAAATATAAACTATGAGTTTTATTGCATTAAGTCTTTCACTGAAACTGCTAATTTTCAAGAGCTTAGTGCTAAATATGATCTTGATCCTCAAATTCTTATTGATTGTTTTAGAGCCTTTGCTTCTCATATTAATGCTCCTAAAGAAAAATGGGACATGTATTGTGAGCCTTTTAAAGACACTTGCATGGAAAATGAAATTGTTATTAATGATAGCAATAAACATGCTCAAACTTCTGAAAGTACTATTTCTTATAAGCATGTTAATTTTTGTGGAATATATAGACCTTGTGAGAATAATAAAATTGAAGAAGAATATTGTATCACCCACAGGAATGTAAAACCTAGAACATGGTATAGGGCTCTAAATGATCTTGGTAAAAAAGTTTGTGCCCTCTATCCTTTTGTTTGTGAACTTTGCTTTGAAGTGGGTCATTTCAATTTTCAATGCTCAGGCCGTAATAATAGCCCTTCTAATCCAATGAGTACTGCAAGTTTGTATTGTGAAGACATGATCACTCCTAATCAGCATGATGAACTTACATTATTTTTGGGGTGTGAAGAGTTATCAAGAAAAATCTCTTTGGTAGATATGGGTGCTTTTGATATGAATAGTGTCCTGCATGGTTGTCATCTTTATTGTGTTGATAATTTCCACACAAATACTTACATACAAAATATTATAAAAGATGAGGTTTTACCAAAATATGACAAGACTAATATGTGTTTTGATCTTATTAATGAAAAGGAGAAATCCTCCAAAGTTTCTTCTATTGTCTCTAATAATAAACCAGGGTATATGGAGAAGCTTCCTTTCAAGCCTCTCCCTCCTAAAGAGAAGAAGAAAAAGAAGAAAAGGAGGAGTAAAAGTAGAGAGGAAACGGTATTTTCCCCTAAGCATGTTGCTCCTATTATAGTTTTTGATGAGTCTGAACTCGATGATGTTCCTATGCCTGTTACCTATAGTAGTGATCATGATTGGGAAAAGCATAGTTCTTTTGATATTGAAAATCTGTTCGGTACCAATTTTGAAAATGATGATATTAATAATTGTTGTACTATTAGTGCTATCCATGTTCCTTCCAATGATGATATGTTTAGAAATGAACACACTTTGGAAGATAATTATTATATTGCTTATGATGATACTACACCTCCAATATATGATGATTACAATAATGAATATGATATTTTCAGTCCACCTACTATTGAGGAGTTAATTATGATTACAATATGCCTCCTATATTTGATGATTATGGTGATGAGAATAATAATGATAGCTATTTTGTTGAATTTGCTCCCACTACAATTAATAAGAATGACTATGTTTATGTGGAGATTATTAGTTCTTTTAGGCATGTGGCTCATGATAAGAATGTTTTATGTGATAGTTATATTGTTAATTTCATTCATGATGCTACTGAAAGTTATTATGAGAGAGGGAAACATGGTTTTATGTGTCTCAAGAATATTAAGTTACCCCTCTTTATGTTGAAAATTTTGAAGTTGCACTTGTTTTGCTTTACTATGCTTGTTGCTTTGTGCTTTCATGACTTGTTTCTTTACAAGATTCCTATGCATAGGAAGTGGGTTATACTTAAATGTGCTTTGAATTTGCTTCTTGATGCTCTCTTTTACTTCAATTCATATTTTTTATGTGAGTATCTTCTCAAACTATCATGCCTAACTTAAAGGCGTTAAAGAAAAGTACTTCTTGAGAGATAAGCCAATAGTTTTCTTGAGTCTTGGAAGTTATTACTTCTGTAATAACATCTCCTTATCCTTTTTATTTGATTTTTGTGCCAAGAATAACCTCTAATGAGAGGGAAGTAAGATATGGGGAAGTGCTGTCTCGAAACAGATTTTTGTGCTTCACTGTAAAAATTCGTGAAAAATCTCTGTATGTCGGATTGAGCTGTAATTTTCTTAATAAATCTCCCAGGTTGTGAGCTAAATTTTGTTAGTTCAAAACTTTTCGATTTGAGCAACAAAAGGTCTTCGAAAAAATCGGTTTTCACCTGCTAGTCTGTTTTGACAGATTTCTGCCATTATTTGTATTTGCCTCTTTATCGATTTCTTTTTGGGTTCTTTTTGGTGAATTGAGCTTTTTGAGGGAATCGCTACAGGAGATTGTGTTTTTAATGAAAGTTTTGCTGTTTTAAAACTAACACCCAAAGGTTTATTATCTTTTGAATGCACTAATGTTGCTAATGAAGATTGTGTGAAGTTTTGTATGAAGGAAATTTTTAGTTATAGAAAAAGAATAATATAATAAGATGAAGAATGGACAAAAGCTCAGGCTTGGGGATGCCACCCCGTGTCACCCCAAGAAATATTCAAGAGGTACAAGCGTCAAAGCTTGTGGATGCCCAAGGCATCCCCTTCTTTATCAATAAAAATCTTAGGTCTTTCTAGACACTTCGTTTTTATTGTTTCATGCACTGTTGTGTTATTCTTGAGGCATCTTCGTTTTTGTTTTTAGTTTTTATTTGCTTGGTTTGCTGCAATAAGTTGGTTGGATCCCAGCACTTCTTTTGGAGAGAGACACACTCTGCTTTCATTGTTTAGAACACTCTAGTTTTCATTCTTATTGTTTTGTGAGTGTTCTCTTTTGCTAGCACTGGGTTTAGCCTTAGTTTTCTTGTGCTTTCAGCTTAGAAATTTTTAGTTCTTCTTTGTGGATTTGTGAGACAAGCCCACTGATCTTTATTTATTATTATTATCTTTGTGAGTTGTTTCAAATAAGTCGATTGGTGTTGGAAGAGAGTAGAAAGCTTCATGCTTTAGTGGTACAAAAGGGAGTTTGTTTTGACTGTGGCTTAGACTTTATCATGTCATGATAGATGTTGCTTTGACATTATGCTTAGTGATTATTGTTGTAGCATGACTTGTTCCAAACAATTGAGATTGCTTAATGTGCCTTGAAAGAATCATGCGTTGTTTTAGCATACAAAAGCATAATATTGTGGTATTCTCCTTTGATGCTTTGTTTGGGTTGACTTGGCACATGTTCACACCATGTTATGACTATGAACCAGTCACCTTATCCTCTATGATCATTTAGTTTTCGACTTGTAATATCACTTTATGCTTTAATTAATAATGTTTTGTCGCTTTGCATGATTATGGCCATTATTGCTCTCTTAGTCGGTCGCTCCCAGTCTTTTGCTAGCCTCCACATGTACCAAGTATGAGTTCCACTCATGCATCCAACTCCCAAGAAACCAAGTTATTCCAAAGATTCCACTATAAATTCCTATGCATGGTGTGTTACACCATTCCAAGTATATTCTTGTTTTATCTATCTTCCAAATTAAACTTGTTATGTGAAAATTAGTGATTAAAGCTCTCACGAACTTGATGGCACACTTTACTTTTCTTGCACCTAATAAACTTGAACCATTGTGTCATCTATGTTGTATATGCTTGCACTTATACGTTGGGATTAGCAGAACCATGTTGTCATGGGGAACACTTTCATCATTGCACTTGTACATTGTACCAAGTTGATATCATGCTCTTTTGTTTGTGGATGTCGTCGGTGTGAAATGAAAGGGGATCTTGTAAGTCCATGGAGTTATGTATGTGTGTTAGAGAAACGCCTGGGCCACTAGCCTAAGCCATGCCTAATCATGGTAGAAACTTGCAGCATCACCATAGTGAGCAATCTATGAAGCATTCTTCTTATAAAAAAGAGACAGAGATTGAGAAAAATAAAAAAAAGATGAGAAAAGAGGAAAGAGAGAAAAAGCACCATTTCCTATGGTAAATAAGAAGATTGCTGAGATGCTCATTGTCTGCTTGCCTTGTCATTTTGATTTTGGAATAGCTCCTATATCATGTGCAACGGGTACCCCGTTGGCGGTTCTCTATGATACACATGTACTTACTATGACAAGAACATACCAGTAACTAAACTTGAGTAGCATGAGGAGCGACCCTCGTATTCAAGGGACATGAGATTGCCAACTTATACTTTGTCAAGCATATACTCCATAGTTTGTTCACTTTAAACTTAACCACCTAAAGATGCTTATGATGGGGGCAATGAGAGCTGAAAGCTAATAAGTACCATAATTTTTGAAAGCTCTTTATGTGACTTGAATCCCTGCTTCCTTCTATGAAGGCCTTTCTTTTACTTTTATGTTGAGTCTCCATCTTCTATCTTTATGCACCTATTGAGAGAGCATAGTGGTCATTCTTAGTTTAATGTGCATTGTCCCAAGACTTGTTGATTGATTCATAACTTTGATATTGCTTGTTCTTAAACTATTTGTATCTAGTCACCCTTATGAACTTTAAAGGTGTCATATGCATTTATGTTTTGCTACACTATGAGGGACAAGCTGAATACCATTCTTATTATGTTTTCTATATGTGAAACAAACAAACGTCTTGCAAAGCATTGTTATTCATGAATCTTTTGTTTGTACCTTTTCATGTTACAACATAGTTGCTATGTCTTATTGTTAGAACTATATCTTTCATGCTATGGTAAAGTACTATGATCCCAGCTATCAATGTTTTACAAATACTTTGATCAAGATTATGATGGTGCATGTCACCTCAAAAAAATTTCTTTTTTATCACTTACCTACTCGAGGACGAGTAGGAGTTAAGCATGGGGATGTTGATACGTTGCAAATGTATCTATAATTTTTGATGTTCCATGCTTGTTTAATATCTACTTTCTTATGTTTAGTCCACACTTTGAGGTATTTTTATACATTTTCTGGAACTAACCTATTAACAAGAAGCCACGGTGCTAGTTGCATGTTTTTTGCTATTTTTGGTTTCAGAAAAGCTAGAAAAGAAATATTCTCGGAATTGGACCGGACAAAAGCCAAAGTCGATATTTTACCGGAAGACTCATAGAGCCAGAAGACGAGACGGAGAGGGGCTAGGGGCTGGCCACACCATGTGGTGGCACGGGTCCCCCTGGCCGCGCCACCAGGTGGTGTGGGCCCCTGGTGCACCCTCTGACATCGCCCCTTCGCCTATATATTCCCCCGGGATGAAAACCCTGAGTACAGAAATTCTCTGCTCCGGCACCCTGCCGGGACGGGAAAGTGCCCTCGGATCCATCTCCATCAATCTCCACCACCATCTCCATCGTCGTTGTTGATTCCCATGATGAGGAGGGAGTAGTTCTTCCTCGAGGCTAAGGGTTCTACCGGTAGCTATGTGTTCATCTCTCTCTCTCTCTCTCTATGCATGATCATATTGTGATCATGAGCTCTGTAATCAAGTAGATCTACCTTGCTAGTCAAGTGCTTTAATAGATCTCTGGCTCTCCCCACGTGTGTGAAAGTGATAGTGTGCACACCATGGTGGCACTTAGGCTAGAGATTACAAATGCTTGTTATGAGTTATATTTGGAGTTGGATGTGTTGTTTGTTGGAACCATTTAGCGCTCAAGGTGACAATGTGGGGTTATCTAGATGGGGAAAGCGAACTTTGAGGTGTGCTATTATAGCCCTACCATGGATTAGAGTGTCCAACCGGAGAGTAGTTCAAAGTAGTATCATAAAGAGAAGATATTTATATGAGAGTGTTCACTAGTAAAAGTATGATCCCTAGAGCTTGTTTCTAAGCATTGAAACACCATTTACAATTAGATCTGCTACATGTTTGCTTGCTTCCATCTTTATTTCAAATTGCCTTTAGTCTCTTTCCACGTCAACCACGCGCCATCAAAGCTATTTTCTGGCACCGTTACCACTTATAAACCATACCACTTGTATTTCACTATCTCTTCGCCGAACTAGTGCACCTATACACCTGACAAGTGTATTGGGTGTGTTGGGGACACAAGAGACTTCTTATATCTTGATTGCAGGGTTGCTTGAGAGTGATACCTTTGACCACTTCCTTTCTGAGTTCGATAAACCTTGGGTAATCCACTTAAGGGAAACTTGCTGCTGTTCTACAAACCTCTGCACTTGGAGGCCCAACAACTTTCTACAAGAATAGAAGTGCGTAGACATCATACCACAGCAGCTACCCGCAACAAAAATACCTTTATCATCCTGAAGGAGGTATGCCCTACAGGCAAATAATAAATAGGTTTTTATTGTCATATCTCAATTAGTTTATAATAGTTTCATATTGTGCTAGAGCTGTGCCAAGTAGAAACATTGGTACAGGTGTGGTATGAAACAACAAAGTCCCTAGTAGCCTCTATTCATACTAGTTCGTTGGTCACGAAGATGATCTGGGTTTCAAGATCATGGGAATTTATGCCGACTAACAACGAGATCATATTATTGGAGAATGATGTGGTTGGACATTCCTCGAAGGATTGCAACACGATCAAGTCATATAGTTCATTCTTGCAACAGCTATACCTAGACTCCTTCTCCTTAGACCGTGAGCTCATATTACTCACTATTTCCCTAGGCTGCTTAGACTGTATCAACCGTCATCTTGTAATACGGTGGCCATAAAGGTGTATGTTGGGTATTCCGAAGGAACACTAGATGACATGTGACAGCAAGACCGGTATTTGTTCACCCACATGACGGTTAAAGATACATACGGCCGCCTTGGTGAGATTACATCTATAAATGTGGCAACATGTGACTAGGTCACGGAGATGTAATATCACGGTAACGAGAAAACAGAACTTGTTGTGAACGAGATTGAACAAGGTATGGGATACCAATGATCGGATCTCAGACAAGTTGTATCGAGAAACAAAAGGAAGAGGATGCTACATTTAGACGGTTCAAACGACATTGTCATCAGGAATGCATAGGGATCACATGGACATCCCTGGTCCCTCTATTGATCATTGATACAGATCATGTCTAGAGCATTCCCGAGCCGTGAGAGGATACACTTAAGGGTACGATAAGAGCGGTCATTCGTAAGACGGAATCACAGTAGAGAAAGAAGAAAGCCGGAAATGTTCCGCGGAAAGATCCGAAGTTGTTCGGAGAAAGAATAAAGGAAAAGACCCGAAAAGTGTTTTCGGATAAATAGGAATTTAAATATATATATTTATTATATGTTAATTATGAATTAATATATTCTAAATAATATTTAAGTTAAGATTTATAAAAGCAACTTTTATATTAGGCCAAATCCCAGAGGAAAAAGGCCTAGAATAAAAACTGCAGAAAAATAAAGGGAAAAAGAAAAAGCTAACAGCCACGTGGGCGGCGGATAATATCCGCCGCAGCCGCTGCCAGGCCAGCTCGACCCGTCCCAAGAGGAGCTCGCGGGGAGCCAGCCAGCGGGCTGCGCCGCTGGGCCGCTGGCAGGGCAAACATCCCACCCGGGCAGGTGGGGTCCAGGCGAGCGGGCCGTTACCGCTGCCGGCCCACCCGGGCGAGCTGCTAGGCGGGCAGTGCGGGGCACAGGGCGGACGACTGGTGGGCCGCCGGCCTTTCGGCCCACCCGGGCTGGTTCTTCCCTGTCCGCGAGCTGGGACGCGTGGTGTGCCCAGGCCCACCCGGGTTGGCACCCCTTTGTAGCTGGGCTGAGCGCATTTGGCCCATCCGACTGAGACAAAATCCCTGGTATTTTTCGTTTGTCTTTTAGTCCCACATGGCTAACCTAATGGGGAGGACACACCCCTCTGCCTATATAAAGGGGTGCCCATAGGTGGGATTGGATAGACAGTTAGAGAAGTCCTTTGGTTGACTTTCTCCCTCCCTCTCTCTATACCTTGTGACCATGCCCCAAGTCTGGGCTGTGCGATCGAGGCACACCTGCAGTATGCCGTTGCGCTGCAGGGATTCCTAGCCGGATATCAACTTTCGAACTCCCGGCGGGATCGGGGAGCCGGAGGTCTCATCGTGCACCGGATGTGTACGAAGACACGAGGCACAACACTTGGGGCGCTTAAATATCGTGAGCCGGAGTTGTTGCACGATGAAGATGACGGAGGAGCAAGAGTGACCTGTGAGGAGCTTCGCGACCTTGAGGTCAACTACGAGTACGACTACTTCAACCACGTTCTCCGCGGAACGTTAACCGCGTACGGTCTACAAGGGTATGTATTCTATACGCTCCGGCCGTTACTACATTACTATATAGATAGATTTTAGGCAGTTTTGGGGTTACATCGTAGAATTTTTTTTGTTTTCTGCTGCGATCCCCAACACATCCCTAATAACAGCACTAGTGGCTCCTGAGAAATTTGACGCTGAGAAAGCAATATCAATATTTAGCTTCACAAAATCTTCAGCATGGGTGTGATGTTGTGTGTTCTGGTGTGGCTGCCCCATCTGCGCCTGATGTTTTGATCCAATTTTCTTATGATGGCCCTATTTCCTCTCTTGAGTTTGAGCTTGCCCAGCTCGGTTTTGTGGAGGCCCATAGGACTTGACTAGCCCAATCATCGTCGTCTGATGGCGCCTTTGTTCATATTCTGCAGGTGCCTCCATTCATTGTTCCATTTGAAGCTGCTGCTCCCCGTGGTCATGGTCGCCCAAATAAAGTGGAAACGCCAATATGTGAAGACCGGGTGCGCCATGGTCTTGTTCACAGCACTGGTAGCAACAAGGCTGGTTACAAACAGTAAAAATTGACTGATCGCACTCCTAAACGCAAGGCCGCTTCGATGGCAAATCTTCAACACCTAATGTTCTCCAAATATCAGAGATGCAACGCTTGAGTACTGAGAAGTGCTAGATTGATCCTCAAGTGCTCACGGAGGAGCATCCTCTTCAAGATCGTCAGAATTTGTTATGTTGTCAGTTTTAAATTGCTTTTGGCCCTAATATTCCATAAAAAGTGGCCACACATTCATAACAAACTGGAAGAAAGTAATACATCCATAATTTGCTTACAAGAGACAAAAGGAGTAGATTTGATGTGAGCTTTATTAAAAACTTTGCCCCTCGAACCTTTGACAAATTCGTTTATATCCCATCTGATGATCCTTTGGCGGGTTTGCTTGTTTTGTTGGTCAGTAACCTTTTCTCTGGACAAGTGATGCTTGAGGAAAACATTTCCTCCGATAGGTTTCTGTTAGTGAATGTGTATGTGCCATATGGACGAATCGAGCGAGAATTACCATATGGATGAGCACGAAGCTAAGGCAACCATGGACCAATTACATGGGAAAGCCACATGAATAAACCACATGGAAGAGTTTCCTGCAATATGATAGAATCAGCAAGAACTTAAAACTGCACTAGGTCAATAAGAAAACTCAGTTAAGTTCCCAAGAATTATGTAGTAGGAATTCAGTCATATTCACCATATGAAAAGGTATTAATGCCATGTGATACAATCATAAAGAATTTAAACTACACCAGGTCAATAGGAAAACTCAATACCTAAGTTCCCAAGTCAATAAGAAATTTGCTGACGAAATGGGTAGAAAGGGTCGTAAGGAAGTGTACATGCAGTGTCGCAGTCGCACGCCCGTCCTGGGTCGGGTGGGTGGAGTGGGAGCGTTGCACATATGCTTACCAGCAGATGCTGCCCATGCATTAGAAGCGGCCCCACGGACGAGGAACTGCTCGTCGTCGCCATAGAAGCTGGTCGTCGAGTGTTGATGCCGAGTGTGGACGGATTGGTCACCCTTTAACGGAGGACATGGCAGCCATATGCGTCGACGTTGAACATAGGCTAGACCTAGGGTTGACTAGACCGCACCCATGGCTTTGCCGTGAGGTTTCCATCACCACGGCCTGCAATTCGACGCAGCTGCCCTAACACAAAAGCACAATATACACTCCACCCACCGTGTATGCGGGATGGCCAATAGTTACATAAGAGGGATGGCCAAGTGCTAATGCCGTGAATGCGCCGCCGCCGCCGGTCTAAGATAGGTCAGGAACTGTGAAACATAGAAGCTAGATGTGAGTCGGACTCTAGGCGGGTTTCGTCCGTTCAGATGGTGCGGGCTTTTTTTTTCTTGAGGGTACGGTGCAGGCTAGCTTTTTTTTTAGCATCAATCTCAGTGCAGGCTAGATGGATTCCAATTGAACCGTCAAATTATTAGAGCAGGCCTCACGGCCCAACGCACGAGAGACCTTCGACGTCAATTTACAGAGTAGCGGCCCGGTTACGAGCCAGAGGCCTTGTACGGGACAACGGGATGATCTGGTGTGTTTAAGAGCCTAAACAGACGGCTGAGGTTTCTCTACGCGCTGTGAGAAGCCGTAGGTGATTGCGTTATACTGTTTTTTATATACTACAATTCAACAATATGCCTATTCTAACGTGACATACATAGCATCTCTCCCACACATGAAGAATGTGGAAATCATTTCCCGCATGCCCCTCATACCTATGCAGGCATAGACAAGGACAACGAAAATCCACCACATGATGCAACATCCATGCCTAGATGGAATTTCCCACTTCTTATTTCTTTTTAGCTTTGATTTTGGTGGTCCACATTTGGTTGCATTATATAACAAACATGGGAACAAACAAGGAATTAGTTGGTGAGTTGCAGCAGTTGAAAAAAATGTGTTGTTGATGGTACTTGTACATGGTAAGAAACGAATCAACCAGACGACAAGTTAGTCAGGAAAAACGGCAACCAACATCAAATGGAACTTGGGGAACAGACGTACCAAATCCACATCGGCTTGTGACATCCCTCCAATTCCTTGATTCGGAGTGGCACAATCCAAATTTCCGCATGAGATGTGGACAGAGTCATAATAAACCCTTTTTTATTACTGGTAGAGACAAAATTTAACATTTAGGTGTAATATTGTATTGATGGTAGTCTAAATGTAGTAGGTGATGCGTCATAGGATTGTTTAGCGGGACAAAAAGTTTAAAAGAAAAGCAGTACCGTGGATGACTTGATAATGCTTTTGTTCACTTCTACGCGTATAGTGGTCATAGCCGATAGTAGTTATAGGCTAGTCAAACAAAAATTATGTAGTTGAACACCATAAAAATCATAAAACGTTATCTAGGGTATATACCTACCCATTTCAACGGGATATTCTGCATAAATATTTTAGTTGAGATCTTAATAATTATATAACAAATCAGCTTAGGCCCATGCCCATAATGCACATGAGTTAGTCATTGGGATTTAGTTAACTAACAAGATCAATGGGATGTGAATTGGAGAGCGGCATAGAGCTATGGAAGAATACAATGTGTACTTGTCGATCGAGACATAATTTTAATTCCCCTTTGATTAACTATGGTCTTATTGAGGTGCACATGGCAGGAAGAGGAGGGAGACCGACGACATCATAAGCATACATGTTTGGATCCAATAACTAGAATTTTTTGCCTGAGACATTAAGATGGAATTTGTTGAATATATAGTATTGCCTCAGTAGTCCGACACCAAATTTATCCATGAAAGAACCACAAATATGGCACCATGAGTTGCAGCCCAGGAATCATTTTCTCTTATTTCTTTTTAGGTGGCTATAGGTGCAGCAGCACCTCATGCCAGTCTAGCACCTTTTATTTCAGTAAGTTAAACAAAAAACCACTGGGCACTTCCAAAGGACGCTCCAGGTCAGGCACTTGTGTATCGGATTGCAACCCAAACAAGCCTTGCATGCGTATTGATTTGATTATGCATTGGAGGCAAGGCTGACAACTCGGGACACTGATTGTGCATTGGATCTGGGGCTAGCTGAGAGATGCACACTAGACAATCGGTGTAAGTGATCTAGTATGCCTATTCTGACGTGACGTACATAGCATGTCTCGCACACATGAAGAACATTGAAATCCTTTCCCGCATACCTCTCATACCTATGCAGGCATAGACAAGGACAAAGAATGCCTACGTGGAATTTCCCACTTCTTGTTTATTTTAAGCATTGGTTTCGGTGATCCGCATTTGGATGCTTTATATAACAAGCATGGGAACAAAACAAGGAAGGAGTTAGTGTGTGTTGTAGCTTTCAAAAATAATGTGTTGCTGATGATACTTGTACATGGTAGGTGATGTATTTTGCTTAATATACACTTAAGAATGAATAAAAATCAGTTAAACAAGAACAATAAATGATTCTGAAATACTTATGTAACTTCCTCCATACATATAGTTGGTGGAAACTACATCGCCTACTCAATAGAGAACGCCCTATGAGAACGCCTCCTGTTGATGCATCATGCTCCTACCCAACAAATAAAAATCAGAAAATTAGAACTGTTGGAGACCGGAAATTAAGAAGGCCGATTGGATATCATAAGGAGGGACAGATGCAGACCAAGGAATACACGACAGGGATGAGATCCAAGACTCTAAAGGCGTGTTTGATAGACTGTGCGATGAACGGCCATGCCCGGGCCGACAAAACTAGGCTGATTGGATGTCTGCTCGCACTCCACATTGTGGCCACACAATGATACCCGGGCCAGGCATGGTAGAAACTGCTGAATCGGCCGTTTCCATGGGCAAACTCACACACTGTTGCGAAATTGCCATGGGCAGTTATCCAATTTTTTCTGCCGTAATTTCGTTCAACACCTGCACAAAACTGCCGCATGTTTAGCTGCGGTAGTGCCATTGCCAAAATCAAATCTTCCATTCCCCCCTTTCGAGTTTCTCCCTCCTCTGAATTCCATGGCCATTGTGCGAGCTTGGACCTCGAGCGCAGCGACAGAGGCTATCGACGGTCCGCTAGATTCCCCTTCCTCCCCGACATGTGTGCTAGATGATGTTTCCCTCGAACCCTCGATCTAGCATAGATGTGTAATAATGTGCTAGATGTGGGTAGATGTATGGATCCGCAACCATAATTGATGTTCGGCATGCTCGACGCCATGTCATTCTTACATCTCCCTCGAGCATAGCGAAAGTGGTCCTGCAAGCTTACCCCTCGAGCACGACGATGGTGGCCTTGGCCGCTTCCCCCTTGAGCATGGCGAAGGTGGTCCTACTGGCTTCCCCAACTTTCCTGACCTCTGTGCTCAAGCCTACTCTTGTCGCTATAAGAAAAAACTTCCACCCATTCATGTTATAGTTGTAGTGTGTGTTCGTTTTCATCTACAACCGATAGCCATTGCATCATGATTAGTATTATTGTTGCTAGCAGGCTATGGTTTAGAAAGGTGCTTACCTCTCGTTTATACCATGATTAACCAACTGTAGAACTTCAGAGGTAGTAGCTCACTCGACTTGTCTGCTCATTTCGTGGGAAAATTTGACATGATCAAGATGGAGCCTACCAAAATGCATGTTAAGTGTGGCCATAATCCTTCAATGGTTTGGCAACCTACTTTATCAGAGTTTGTCTTGAATAGAATGGTTGACCTCGTGAACAGGGGTAAATGTGTCAATGGATTTAGAGAGAGGGACATGCAGAAGGTTGTCATTGATGGTCTTGACTTCACTGGGTTCACAGTGACTACTCTTCAGCTATACAACCACATGAGAAAGTGGATAACCAAATGAAACATGATAGTCAAGCTTAGAACCAGGAGAGCGTCAGATGGTGTGCGTACATCACGACCTTTATGGTCGGTGATGATGGCATGCTGAAGCATATGTCCATGGTAAGATGGCATGGCATTGCCTTATGCTTCACTTGTTCATAACCTACAAATTTATGTGCACTAATACACTCTGTTTTTGAATCATAGGCCTGTCCGGAGCTCCTTGAATTGGTGCACACGCCGAGTGCAAACTATGCTGAGATGAAAATGATCTTCACGCACAAGTTTGTGGACCATATACAACTATGGGATCGAAAGTTGATGTTCCAGGCCATAGACTTCCTTGTGGACAACAAAGAAGGAGCCGCCCATGCTAACATGGGTCCACGTGAGAGGAGGGCTTCGATTAGGACCTAGCTACACAACCACTTCAATTAGGGCTATTGTTTTGCTGTTGCCGATGGTGCTCATGATCTATTGATGTGTTCATGTTATTTTGGGAGGTAGTATCATATCCTCGTTAGCTAGGACAAGACGGAAATTGAACCCTAGTTTGTAATATTATGGGAGGTGGTATATATTAAACCCTTGAATGATGAACTTGTGATGCATCACGAGCTATTTTGTGTGTGTTTACCTCGTGATGCATCAGTTATTCGGCTAAATGTTGTTGAAGTGATTAGATAGTATCATCCTCTCTTGTGGAAGAGATTATCTACCGTTGAGTGCATGGTAAACTCACCACTCATGAGAAGAGGTTACCGTAGCACATATTTTAGAGACAACCAAATATTAGCTATGTATTTTTGGTTTGCTTCCTGGGCTACAAAGCATGCAACCATACAACCGCCACACATATATACCCCGAGCCTAAATGAGTCTAGGCAGACAACCAAACAAGTGCCGAATATGGCCCAAAGGCCGTTTTCTTGGGGACATGCCCCCAGGGCCTAACCAGAATGAGACCCAAAATCCATACCGGCTACCAAACATGCCCTAAGAGGTGATGAGCTTAACATTTCCCATGGCTCTAGATTCTTCTGTCATTTTTCACTATGGGAAGAGAATATTGTAGTTCCAAAGGTTCTATACGTGTAAGTTCTTTACCTGATGCCTCCCAGGCTCACACCAAACAGTACCAAAGAGTTGAGTGCAATGAAGGAAATGCCATGAACAGAGACCTCCACAGCTTGGTGGCTTATGATGATCTGTGTTTGGTTTGTTGTTCCCTTCTACATTCGTTCCTTCATTTATGGGTGATATATAATGAAGGCGTGACACATAAGGCGATGAAGTGATATTGTATCTATCCAACAAGTATCAATGATAGTTGTGAATCGTACTTATTACATTTACTGATCACAAATGAGAGTAAAAGTTGTTCATGTATCACAAAGAAGAACAAAACAAGGAATATTTTTTTCTCAAGTGAGATAAAAGATCTATTAGTTTCGATAATAAGAAACTTGCACAACGTATTTACTCTAGACAGACAAAAAGACATACATCCAATGGGAAGCCCACTCGCAAACATGCGCCTCTTGTTGATAGAACGACAAGCATGGCAAAACACTCCACCCCCCGACCCACATACACACATACCGAAAAGGGAACATGCTTCGCCGAACTAGTCAACCTCCCATGAGCATCGCCGTGGAGATGTCACCGGTGAAACACTTGAGGTGAGAAACCTGGACACCGCTATTCCATGAGCCAGATGTAAGGTCCAACACCGTGGAAAATCTCATCGCCCACATGAGAAGTGTACGACATCCTCAATGTTTACAAACACATAGGACCATTTTCCTCCTTCACACCGCTATGCCACGCCTTGTGTAGCCTCCTTTACAACCTATAGGGGTTACAATCCGACATACTACTGTCTCTCTCTCTCTCTCTCACCATGTAATTCCTCATGACCTAGATTTTGAGTGTAAGATGCACATGGAAACCACGCGCAAGGCCACGGCTGTCGCACCACATACAAGGCCGCCACCCTAACCAACGGCAAAATTGTCCCATGTGCGATGTGTCGCTCGAGCTAACAACTCTTCTAAAGCCTCTACTCGTGATTCTCACCCACCACATGAGTTTCCCCACTCCATAAGCCGCTACCTCGTCACTTCTCGAGGATGTCGCCACGCCAAACAACCAGCAACAACATGGGGTCAGCATCCTAGCATCAACAACCCAAAAGTAGAAGAAGGTGCATCAGTCCTATGTAGGACCGATGTCTCCAACCATGGAGCAATGTAGCGGCCATCCTCCGCTTTCCATATCTAGGAATTTTGCTAGGAGAGCCCAAACGCCCACACCAGGGATAACTGGAGTTCCATGAAAAAGCATTCAAGGTAGGAAATTATAAGCGAAGGTGCCACCATTGGTGAAACCAGCCAAATGTTTTGGTAAGGCTTTCGACCAAAAAAAAACATGCCAATTGAGTTGATTAAAGGGGAAAAGTCTAACATAAATGGGGTACCAAAGGTCCAAGATAGCCGAAGCACAACAGGTTTGTACATATCTTCTCCTAGGCAGTCCACCTAGCACCATCTCGTGATGCCTTCTCCATGGCACTCGTGCCACGCAGCCAACACAAGGCACCATGGGTGTCATATCCACACAAGGCATTAAATCTGCCGAGCTCACAACACCATGCCATAGCAGGAAAACAATGTTGATTCAAACCTCCACCACGACAGAGCTGACAACACCTTGCCATAGCAGGAAAACAATGTTGATGATGTGCCATCCATTCTCAAAATAGTCGCTGCCCCGAGCCTGAGGGATAGGGGGAGCACTGTCTTGCGCCTCTACTAGATCATGCATGCGAGGAGTTAGATAATATGGTTGTATATACCTTTTTCGACATTACATGCATGTGGAAAATAAAATTTATATATTAGTATTAATAGGGTAATTCAGGAATAATCTCTGAACAAGACATCATATCCATGGACAACACATGGCTAATCCGGTTACCAATTAGTTTTGCCCATGGAAAATTTAACATTGTTGGGCTGGCTTACGAAACAAAGGCCCTACAATGAACTCTATGGGCTGTATGTGTGGGGTGGGGGTATAAGATTGTATGGGTAAATAAGAAGTGGGATCTGACCGCACAGAGATTCACATGGAGACTAGGGTTTCCCCCCATGGGTATAATCAAAAGTACCACCGGTTTGCTGCCGTTGTTCACGCTGCAAATGTGGGAAGAAGGAACTAGAAAGGTGATATATCGACAAGGGTCCTATTGAGTTTGTAATTTGTAGTTGAGATTGTTGTATACTGAAGTGTTATTTGTAAATGTCAGGAGGACTGAAGTGTAAAGTAGAAAACTAAGAAAAGGAAAAGGGGACGGACGTCCAGATGTTCTCCAGCTCTCTGCCATCAAAATGTGTGTTCTTGTCCAAACCCTTCCCCTTCATTTAGTGTAAATTTCACTCATGATTCTAGAGTGATTCTAACAGTACTATACTAAAGTGCCAGTCACCATGGATTTCTATGCAAACTTAGTGTTCATTTTTGAGCCTTGGTAGTGGAACACTTCTTAAGTCATTTTGTCTTCTATCCCCCTCTAGACCACAATGACCCGTAAAATTTCATGTGATTTGTGATGCTTGCAGGCTGCCGGCATGTCCTATAGCGGAGTCTTATGCCTGTATTTGGGCACTAAAAATTTGACCGGTGAAAGTGCACTGTCAGAGGCTACAGCTTCCTCGTGAATTCACACAGGATGCACATCATGGGCTTGAGGCCAACCTAGTTTTCGATCACTCCTTTATGGCCCATCACGATTAAACAAGAAACTGAACCAGCCCTCTAGACAGCGCGCTTACCGTGCACAGATCATTATATCAGTTATTTTCAAATTCAGATAAGACAGTCACTGTATATAGCTAGAGTCTAGCTAGTTCAGATGTAGTTGTATTATTTACATATTTTGCCTAAAAAACATATGCATGCTACCATTCAATATAGGGAACTGCAATTAGTTGTCAGATTTCTCAAGTGAAGAACACAAACTAGGCATGCCATTCGAGCGTATAAGATATGAAAGGTAAAATAATCGCAAACCTGTAGCAGATAATAAGTAGTAGTCCCATTATTGAAGGAAATATACCCTGAGAGGCAATAATAAAGTTGTTATTATGTATTCTTTGTATATGATAGATGTTTATTTTGCATACTATAATTGTATTGATAGGAAATGTCAATACATGTGTGTTTAATAAACAAAAAGGGTTCCTAGTTATGCCTCTTTTCCAGACTAGTTCGTTGATTAACAAGATGATCAAGGTTTTCTGATCATGGACATTGGATGTTGTTAATAACGAGGTCACAACATTTGTGAAATAATGTAATGAACATTCATCCGAAGTATAGCATTACGATCAAAGTCATTATGTTTACATTGCTATAACATCACACGAAGTAATCTTAGTCCTTAGACCATGAGATCAAGTTAATTGCTAATACCGGAAGAGTATCTTGATAACACCAAATGTCACACCGTAACAGGGTGACTATAAATGTGGGTTCAGTGCTACGAAGGTGTTATGTTGAGGGTCATGGATCAAGAGTGGAATTTGTCAATCCTGATGACGCATAGATATACTCTGGGCCCTCTCGGTGATATCACATTAAGATAGCTTGCAAGCAAGTGATACGATCACTAGAATGTTATATCACAGGAACGAGAAAAGAGTGCATGTCGGTAACGAGATCAAACTAGGTATTTGGTTACTGATGATCGAATCTCGGACATGTATTATATCATGAGACCAAGGGATTAAGTTACTAGCGTTAAAGGTTCTCACGATCACAGAAGTCGTCGTTGAATGTGGAGGAGTCAGTATGGATCTCCAGGTCCCGCTTCTGATTATTGATCTGAGAGGAGTCTCAACCATGTCTGCATTATTCGTGAACCGTAGGGTGACACATTTAAGGGTTGCCGGACACCATTTTGGAGCACATATGTTTCAGACGAAAGGATTGCAAAGCGCAGGAATTATTTCGATAGAAACCAGAATTGTTTCGGGTGAAATTGCAGAAAGTGGTTCTGCATGTGATATTGAAATCTTGCAAGGGGTTTTATGTGAATGTTTATTAATTAAAGTAATTAAAAAAATTCTGAATAAAATAAATAAAAGAGTTTTATTAATTGAGAGTTGCATTAAATTTGGTGGAAATTTAATGCATGTGAGTGGAATTTTGGGTGGAGTTTGAATTGATGTGAGTGGAGCTTCCACCACATGAATGAGGAAGAGGTGGGGGCACCCTCATTGGCCGCCGGCCATGGGGGGGGAGGAGCTCCCCTCTCCTATAAAAGGCCCCCCTCTCCTCCCTCACAAAGCACACCTCCTCGTGAAGGATCTCTCTCCCCCTCTAGATGTTCCCCCATGGTCTCGGATTAGCAAGATACATGTTTCCGGTGGCCTTGCGTCTGGAAGGAGTTGCTTCTTCCGCTGATTCGCTGGAGCAAGGAGGTGGAGGTTTTCCGGTGGCTTGAACGTGTGTGCGAGGACGGATGCACTGCTGATTTGTGGCGCTCGGACTTCCACACGATCTTGAGATCGGCAAGCGTACGACGACATCATCCACGAGTTCCAACTCATTGACAAAACTCTGTTGTCTTTGAGGTTAAGTTCTCCATGGATGTATATCCACACGTTGCTCTGTATCTAGTAGATAGATCTTGGCGTATAGTTCTCATCGTAGGAAATTTTTTGTTTTCTATGCTGCGAACCCAACAGTGGTATCAGAGACAGGTTTATACGTAGGTGCTTTGCATGGATAGTAAACATATGTTTATATGTGGACGATGATGATCATGTTATTGCATCTTCTATGTATTTTGGATATTGGTGGCATAGTGGGATGAAGCGGTCTGGACCAACCTTACATGTCATCGTACATGAGACCGGTTCCACGACTGACATGCAACTAGTTTGCATAAGTGTCTAGTGGGTGTCTGTCTCTCCTACTATAGTCAATATCTGATTTACAACGAGTTGCTAATAACTTGGTTATCCTCTTTGTGGTTCATGTTCGTAGGAAAGACCGGTTCTATCTCCAAAAGCCCTAAGCCACGTAAAACTTGCAATTGATAAATTAGAGCAGTCTAGTTTAGATCGTTGCTGGGCTAGTGTCTTGATATGGTATTGTTGTAAGTAGATGTATGATAGATACTCTTACAACACACTTAACGTGTAAGTTCCATAAACCTTGGCCTTACACACAAAGGAATGATAAAGATCATACCACGATGCAAATGATAGAGATCAAATGCATTGACCATATCATCTCACTTTACACATTAGATGTTTGCATCTTATACTGCTAGTTTGGCGCTTTTGGTAGCATTGTAAGATGATCCCTCATTTAGATATCAAGATAAAATGTGTTCTTCCTTGAGTATGCACCGTTATATGGATCGTGTTTCGAGACATCACGTGATGATCGGCTGTACTCGACTCCGCGCTTTTATACAATGGGTGTAAGACAGTTTTACACACGCGGATACTAAGGTTCTTACTTGACGAGCCTAGTATGTACAGACATGGCCTCGGAACACGGACCGAAAGGTTAAGTATGAGTCATATAGTTGATATGATGCCCATATAGATGCTCGCCTTTGAAGCTACACCGACTCACGTGATGATCGGACTTGGTGTAGTGGATTTGGTTCATGTAATCACCAAAAAGACACTAGGGATGTCGTTTTTGAGTGGGATTTCATTAGTAATTTGGATTAGTTGAACTCAATCTATCATAAACTTAGTCTCAATAAACTTTACAAATTCTGTTGTAGATGGCACCACATGTTTTTAATTTCAATGTGTTCATGGAGAAAGAGAAACTTGCTGCGAATGGTAGCAACTTCACCAACTGGGCTATGAATTTGAGGATTCTCCTCACTGCTGCACAAAAGAAATATGTGCTAGAGGCGCCGCTAGGCCCCCCACCAGCTCCTGATGCCCCTGATGAGGAAAAAATATCTATATAACTCGTCAGGAGGACCACAACTTAGTTCATTGCGGCATATTGTATGGGCTAGAGCCAGAACTTCGAAAGCGTTTCGAAAATGGCAATACTTTTGATACCATGGGAGAATTGAAAATGATTTTCGATACCCATGCTGTCGTAGAGAGTTATAATGCTTCTGGAAAGTTCTTTAGCTGCATGATGGAGGAGAACAGCTCCGTTAGTGAGCACGTACTCAAAATGTCTGGGTACGCCGATAATCTTGTATCCTTGGGAATAACGATTCCCATTGACTTAGGCATACATCGTGTTCTCCAATATTTTTCACCTAGCTACAAGAGCTTCGTGATGAACTATAACATGCAGGGCATTAAGAAGTCTCTTCCCGAGATTCTGTCAATGCTTAAAACTACAGAAGTGGAGATTAGGAAAGAACATCAAGTGTTGATGATCAATAAGACCACCAGTTTCAAGAAGGACAAGAAAGGCAAGCAGAAGGGAAAGAAGAGCGGCAAATCTGTTGCCGCACCTGAAAAGAAACCCCGAGCTGGCCCTAAGTCTGATACCGAGTGCTACTATTGCAAGGGGATTGGCCATTGGAAGTGCAACTGTCCCAAGTATTTGCCGGACAAGAAGGCTGGCAAGGCAAACAAAGGTATATGTGATATACATGTTATTGATGTGTACTTGACTAGTACTCGTAGTAGCACCTGGGTATTTGATACGGGATCGGTTGCTAATATATGTAACTCGATTCAGGGGCTGCGGGACAAGCGATAGCTAGAAAGGGATGAGGTCACGATGTGGGTCGGCAATGGATCAAGAGTTGATGTGATCGCCGTTGGAACGCTGCCTCTCCATATGCCGCCAGGATTAGTGATAAATCTAAATAATTGTTATTTTGTGCCTGCACTGAGCATGAACATTGTATCCGGATCATGTTTGATGCGAAGTGGTTATTCCTTTAAATCTGAAAATAATGGTTGTTTGGTTTATATGGATAATATCTTTTATGGTCATGCACCTGTGTTGAATGGTTTATTTCTATTGGATCTCGATAGTAGTATTATGCATATTCATTGTGTTGATGCTAAAAGGGTTAAACTTGATAATGATATATCTACATATATGTGGCACTGCCGTCTAGGTCATATTGGCGTTAAACGCATGAAGAAACTCCATTTTGATGGACTTTTGGAATCACTTGATTTTGAATCATTTGATACATGTGAGCCATGCCTTATGGGCAAGATGACTAGAATGTCGTTTTTCGGTTCAATGGAACAGCGCGACAGATTTATTGGAAATCATACATACTGATGTGTGTGGACCAATGAGTGTGTCGGCGCAAGGTGGATATCATTATTTTGTTACTTTCATGGATGATTTGAGTAGATAGGGGTATATCTATTTGATGAAACATAAGTCTGAAACTTTTGAAAAGTTTATGGAATTTCAGAATAAAGTGGAAAATCATCGTAACAGAAAGATCAAATTTCTGCGGTCAGACCGTGGAGGAGAGTATCTTAGTTACGAGTTTAGCACACATATGAAAAATTGTGGAATAGTTTCACAACTCACGCCTGCCGGAGCACCACAACGTAATGGTGTGTCGGAACGTCATAATCATACTTTATTGGATATGGTTCGATCTATGATGTCTCTGACTGACTTGCCACTATCATTTTGGAGTTGTGCACTAGAAACTGTTGCATTTGCTTTAAATCGGGCACCATCTAATTTTGTTAAAACGACACCGTATAAATTATGGTTTGGAGACAAACCTAAGCTGTCATTTCTTAAAGTTTGGGGATGCGATATTTATGTGAAGAAACTTTAGCCGGATAAACTCGAACCCAAGGCGGAAAAATGCATCTTCATAGGATACCCTAAGGAAACGATTGGGTATACCTTCTATCACAGATCCGAGGGCAAGTTTTGTGTTGCCAAGAATGGATCCTTTCTTGAGAAGGAGTTTTTCATGAAATGTGTGAGTAGTCGGAAGGTAGAACTCGAAGAGGATATTGAACCTTCTCTTCATGAAATGGCGACTAGCGCAGCACCGGAAGTTGTTTCGGAGTTGACTTCACCTAATGAAGAGAGAGCTAATGATATTGATCATGAAACTCTGAAAGAAGACACTACCGAACCTCGCAGGTCAAGCAGGACACGTGCAACTCCTGAACTATACGGCAATCCTACTATGAATTTCATGATTGATGAAATAGATGACCCTGCGACGTATGAAGAAGCGATGATGAGCCCGGATTCCAACAAATGGCTAGAAGCCATGAAATTCGAGATGGAATCCATGAACGAAAACCAGGTTTGGACCTTGCTGGACTTACCTCATGATCGAAAGGCCGTTGAGAATAAATGGATTTTCAAAAGAAAACCCGATGTTGATGGTAATGTGACCATCTATAAAGCTCGACTTGTCGCAAAGGGGTTTCGACAAATTCAAGGAGTTGACTACGATGAGACATTCTCTCCCGTAGCGATGCTTAAGTCGGTTAGGATTATGTTAGCAATTGCTGCATATTTCGATTATGAAATATGGCTGATGGATGTCAAAACTGCGTACCTCAATTGTAATATTGAAAAAGAGTTGTATATGATACAACCTAAGGGTTTTGTCGATCCTAAAGATGCTGATAAGGTATTTAAACTTCAGCGATCCATCTATGGACTGAAGCAAGCATCCCGGAGTTGGAATCTCTGCTTTGATGAGGTGATCAAAGAGTTTGGATTTGTCCAAACTTATAGAGAGGCTTGTATTTACAAGAAAGTGAGTGGGAGCAATGTGGCATTTCTGATATTATATGTGGATAACATATTATTGATTGGAAATGATATAGATCTTTTAAATAGTGTTAAAAGTTACCTAAAAAAAGCAAATTTTCGATGAAAGACCTTGTTGAAGCTTCATATATATTAGGAATTAAAATCTATAGAGATAGATCAAGACGCCTAATTGGGCTATCGCAGAGGACATACCTTGATAAGATATTAAAGAAGTTTAATATGGACGAAAGTAAGAAGGGGTTCTTAACTATGTTGCAAGGCAAGACATTGAGTAAGACTCAAAGTTCGGCTACGGCGGAAGAAAGAGAGATAATGGATAAGATCCCCTATGCCTCAGCCATAGGCTCTATAATGTATGCCATGCTATATACAAGACCAGATGTGGCACATGCTATTAGTTTGACTAGTAGGTATCAATCTGATCCAGGTTCAGAACACTGGATAGCGGTCAAGAATATCCTTAAGTACTTGAGAAGAACTAAGGATATGTTTCTTGTATATGGAGGTGAAGAAGTGCTAGTCGCTAAGTGTTATGTCGCTGCTAGCTTTGACACTAATCCGGATGACTCTTAAGTCTCAATCCGATACGTATTTCTCTTGAACGGAGCAGCAGTTAGTTGGAGGAGTTCCAGACAACCTGTGGTGGCTGGATCAACGGCGGAGGCGGAATATGTTGCTGCTTCAGAAGCGGCACAGGAAGCGGTTTGGATGAAGAAGTTTATAACGGAACTAGGTGTGGTTCGTAGTGCATTAGACCCAATGGTGATCTATTGTGACAACAATGGAGCCATAGCCAACGCCAAGGAACCAAGGTCTCACAAGAATTCCAAGCATATTAAGCGCCTGTTTCACTCCATCCGCGAGCATGTCAAGGATGGAGATATAAAGATTTGTACAGTACACACGGACCTAAATGTAGCAGATCCGTTGACTAAAGTTCTCCCTAGGGAAAAACATGATCAACACCAGAACTCCATGGGTGTTAGATTTATCACTAAGTAAACTAGATTATTGTCTCTAGTGCAAGTGGGAGACTGAAGGAAATATGCCCTAAGAGGCAATAATAAAGTTGTTATTATGTATTCTTTGTATATGATCTATGTTTATTTTGCATGATATAATTCTATTGATAGGAAATGTCAATACATGTGTGTTTAATAAACAAAAAGGGTTTCTAGTTATGCCTCTCTTCCAGACTAGCTCGTTGATTAACAAGATGGTCAAGGTTTCCTGATCATGGACATTGGATGTTGTTAATAACGAGGTCACAACATTTGTGAAATAATGTGACGAACATTCATCCGAAGTATAGCATTACGATCAAAGTCATTATATTTACATTGCTATAACATCACACGAAGTAATCTTAGTCCTTAGACCATGAGATCAAGTTAATTGCTAACACCGGAAGAGTATCTTGATAACACCAAATGTCACACCGTAACAGGGTGACTATAAAGGTGGGTTCAGTGCTACGAAGGTGTTATATTGAGGCTCATAGATCAAGAGTGGAATTTTGTCAATCTCGATGATGCATAGATATACTCTGGGCCCTCTCGGTGATATCACATTAAGATAGCTTGCAAGCAAGTGATATGATCACTAGAATGTTATATCACAGGAACGAGAAAAGAGTGCATGTCGGTAACGAGATCAAACTAGGTATTTGGTTACTGATGATCGAATCTCGGACATGTATTATATCATGAGACCAAGGGATTAAGTTACTAGCGTTAAAGGTTCTCACGATCACAGAAGTCGTCGTTGAATGTGGAGGAGTCAGTATGGATCTCCAGGTCCCGCTTCTGATTATTGATCTGAGAGGAGTCTCAACCATGTCTGCATTATTCGTGAACCGTAGGGTGACACATTTAAGGGTTGCCGGACACCATTTTGGAGCACATATGTTTCAGACGAAAGGATTGCAAAGCGCAGGAATTATTTCGATAGAAACCAGAATTGTTTCGGGTGAAATTGCAGAAAGTGGTTCTGCATGTGATATTGAAATCTTGCAAGGGGTTTTATGTGAATGTTTATTAATTAAAGTAATTAACAAAATTCTGAATAAAATAAATAAAAGAGTTTTATTAATTGAGAGTTGCATTAAATTTGGTGGAAATTTAATGCATGTGAGTGGAATTTTGGGTGGAGTTTGAATTGATGTGAGTGGAGCTTCCACCACATGAATGAGGAAGAGGTGGGGGCACCCCCCTTGGCCGCCGGCCATGAGAGGGTAGGAGCCCCCTCTCCTATAAAATGCCCCCCTCTCCTCCCTCACAAAGCACACCTTCTCTTGAAGGATCTCTCTCCCCCTCTAGATATTCCCCCATGGTCTTGGATTAGCGAGATACATGTTTCCGGTGGCCTTGCGACTGGAAGGAGTTGCTGCTTCTGTTGATTCGCTGGAGCGAGGAGGTGGAGGTTGTCTGGTGGCTTGAACGTGTGTGCGAGGACGGATGCGCTGCTGATTTGCGGCGCTCGGACTTCCACACGATCTTGATATCGGCAAGCCTACAACTACATCATCCACGAGTTCCAACTCGTTAACAAAACTATGTTATCTTCGAGGGTAAGTTCTCCATGGATGTATATCCACCCGTTGCTCTGTATCTAGTATATATATCTTGGCGTATAGTTCTCATCGTAGGAAAATTTTTGTTTTCTATATTGCGAACCCAACAATTATTATGTTCTTGACCATTCTTAGGGCAACCCCCACCAATAGCAGGAGTGGGTAGCAACCGTGGTGCAACAATCGACATATCAGCAAGCACCTTCGAGAGGGGAACACGGCCTGAGCAAAACGATTAGCCTGGCGGGTCTCAAAATCTACGAAGCCAAGATAAGAACTCATGGATGCACTGAAACTCCAAGCATGAGCTCGTAATCTAACACAGGCAAGTATCACAGGAGAGAGCCAAGATGATGTCAGATAGACGAACTATGTGTGTAAAACTCATCAATGGTGGAGTCATCCTGCTAAAGAGCATGCTCCTGACGAAGAACATACAAATAGAGAGAATCGCCAGAGGGTTGATACCGCTGATGAAGGGAAGTCCACATCTCGGCAAAAGAACCAAGTCCCATAAAATCGGAGGAAAACTTAGGGAGGACACTGAAAGTGAGCATAGCCGCATTATAGCATCCTCATCACACCACTGAGTATAAGCAGACAGATCATCGCGATACCTGGCAAAAGCATCCGAGTAGTTGGACACCCGCTGATCATAAGCAACCATCATAGCAACATCAGCAGTCTTGGCTATAGCCTTAGCAGCCTCAGTAGCATCAACAGATATAACCAGTGGTGTCGGTAGAGTAGGAACCACATGAGAACCTCGCTAGAGAGAACTCTTCAGATATGGAGGTCACGCATGTGAATGTGCATAAAGCCAACAGATTTCACATAGTTGATGTCATCAAAGATTAGCGGCCAGTGAGAATAACAACATAACCCGAAGAAGATGACATGGCACCTCTCACTTTTTTTTTGGGCCTCATGCATGGGACCGGAAATAAACTAGACATGCTCCAACAGTAGCAGCAGGGCCGACTCCCTGCATGAAACAGTGAGCTATGGCTGCCAGAGGCCAGACCTGCTCAGCGGCAACAGGGGCCGAAGCTCCTAGCTCCTAGGGCAGGCAGTGGTCGGATACCCAGGTGATGGCCAGATCTCGACTAGAATAGGGGCAAGACTTGCCAGAATCAGCAGAATCGAGGCAGCGGCTAGGAACAGAGAGATGGCGTGCCAAACTGAAGCTAGAAAAGAGCCAAAATGAATCTGTTGGCTAGCATGAGCATGAGCACAATTTGAGAAGAATAGATGAGTAGCAGAGCACTACCATGTATGTAGAGAGAGGCAGGAGCAGCACTTCACGGTAGTGCAGGAAATAGCAGCAGGCAGCAGCCGACAAAGACGGCGGTGGAGCACGAGTTGCTGCGTGCGAATGAACCCTAGCCTGGGCTCTGATACCATTTTGGGAATTGGGAATTATCAGCTTGGATTGACTATTGGCCATAGGACAATATACATGTACATGCAATATGCAAAGAAGTCCTTGTACAATGGGCAAATACAGAACATGAGCTATACATCTTCATGCTTGTGAACCCTTGGCCTTTGTTTCTGATCAACCGAAGCATTTAGCTTTTTCTAGATTAACCAAAGCACTTGATATTGGACATGTTACAGGGCATTGACAGTGCCAACCATACTACATCATTGAGTACTTCAATAAATTAGATACAATCAGCTGAACTAAACACTACACACGCAGTTTATGGTAAGCAGGGAGGATCCAACACCCGAGGATCTCAAGTGAGGATTCATCACGGGCGCTCTGCTAGCAAGGCGTCCATCGGTGTGCTAGCAAGGTCTCCCCGCAGGCTTTTCATGTCAGGCAGGATAGGCGGAACGATTCCATGATGCGCATTCAATTTGGGAAGTTTATCTGCTAGGCCGCGAAGCCTATTGCAGCAATGCGGCTGAAACTGGTCCGTGCACACCTCCATGCATCCCGGCCGTATCAGGTCCGGTCCTTGAGAGTTGTGCAAATGATCTTCCTGGCACCTCCCACTCTTACGTAGATAGCATGAGTGAAGACAAAAAAAAGTCTATGGGGCACAACTCTCACACCTCGATGACACTCCCGCCATGATCAGTTTCTCTTCTGTTTTCTTTCTCCTTTGGCGTTTCACATCTGAATGCTTTACATATATATAGACTGGGAATAATAACAAGAAGGGGGATATGAATTGTATGTATGAAACCATTAGTGTTGAATTAATGATAGTCATACATAGTAAGTGGTGTAGTATGATGTACCGCTGCTTAAAGATGAGACTAGTCAGTGCATATATCAAGAAAGTTGATCAAACAAGAACAATTGATCTAAAAGCCCGGAATTGATTTATTGACTTTGGTCATACATACTGACCCTTTATTAGTTAGTATACTACAAATAAACAAGGAACCCCGAGGTTCTTGCGTTTCAAACAAAATATAAATATGTTGTGGCGCCAATCTTAAAAGAGCACTTTCCTTTATACTAGTCGTATACAGTCGGGCAATCCCGAAGAGCTTGCTCCATCAGTGTTCAATTTTTTAGACTTCAAGTCGAACACTTGTCAATTCATTTTGTCTTCCATATCCTCCAGGATACCACATTGATGAAATTTCACATGACTTGCGATGCTTGCTGAGGCATCTGGCAGGTCCTACCCATATTTGGTGGCAAAAATAAAACAGTGAAAGTGAACTAATAACTTCCGCACGAATTCAGCACAGGCTGCACATCATGGAATTGCAAGACTAATCTATCACGAGTAGGTTCTCAACTGTCATTTTGGTTGCACCACATTTTTCGATCATCCATGCATGTGTAGCCCATCATGAGTAAACCATGAATCGGAGACCTTTAGGAAGAGCTCACAATGTACAAGTCGTCAATCATTCAAATTCAGACTAGACAGGCATTGTATAAAGAGCTATCTAGTTCGGATCAAGGTTTTGGATTTCGGTTTTGATTTTTTACCGGACCTGAGCGAAATGGCCGAAATTCGGCTATTTCGGTGAATTTCGGTCAAATCTCGGATGAAATGCAAGAATCAAAATTTAAACTTTAAAACGAAATTTGGCAGAAATTATACCAAAATTTAGAGTTTCAAATAAAATTGTACCAAATATAAAATATTTTAGATAATTTAACAAAAAATCCCCAAATTAAAAAGTTTTCATTCGGTAAATTCTCTTACCGGTCCTGGCCGAAATGGCTGAATTTCGGTGAAATTTCGGTAATTTCGGCCGAAATTAAAAACCTTGGTTCGGATGTATTTGTATCATTCATTTATTTAACCGCACAAGCATATGAATCTTGTCATGGAACAGACGGTGGCTGGCTGGAAAATGGAGGCGTGTGGCCTAGCAAGATAATTTGTGCAGTTTGTTCATTATGTGGCCAAGCTGATTTATGCGGCTCTGGCTAAAGCAGAGCTGTGGACACCAGCGTCCACCTGCATGTTGTATTAGGCTCGATACCTAAGAAAAGTGGAAATCATTTTGCTGACACATCCCACTCTTACGTACGTGTAAACACCAAGAAAGAAGACAATCAGAGGGCCATGGGACACAATTCACACGGCTCGACGACATTACTCGTGTGTTTCTCTTCTACTACTACATTGTTTCTCCTCGCATTTCACGGTTGGATACTTTATGTAACGACGTTTGAGAACAAACAAGAAGGGGTAGGGAATTATATGTATGAAACAAGAAGGGGTTCTATCTGATTGTAGTCGAACATAGTAGGTGTGATGTAATATGATTTGCTGCTGCTAACACTGTTACACATGAGACGGGTCAGTGCATTCAACAACGAAACAGATGAAACAAAAACAATGGATGACCTGGAAGGCTGGAATTGATTTCTTAACTTCTGTCATACATGCTCGTAGTACCGTATAAGTTAGTACTAGTACATACAGACGACCGAACAGTGAGCTAGCGTGCCGAGATTCAAACAAGAGCTGAATACTACGGCGCTAATTTTAGGTGTGGTTTCCTATATACTAGTATGATGCAATCATGCAATCGCGAAGATCTTGATCCACCTTTTTTTTGATTTGTAGGCCTCCTCTCTAAGAACAAATAACCAAACTGGAACTAACTTACTGATCGATAGTATATTAATGAAATACGACAAAAAAAAATGTACTTGTGTTGCTATGGGTGCACTCAACTGAGAAGAAGTTCCGCCTAGCAAGGCACCTAAGCATGCACCGACGTGACGAGGTCGAGGCTGGAGAACAGAAAGCCAAAGAAGTGTAGATACCTCAACCTCACAAACATCACCGATGTACGCCCGATCTAAAAATCTAGTCTGGAAAGAATAAACCCTAATATGTTCATGCTATGAGCGAGGTGCATGGGGTCTCCCACCCTGTCACCATAGCGATGAATGGAGGAGGAAGGAACTCCCGGTCATCCGTCACCGTAGCGTCGAATGGAGGAGAAAGGAACTCCCGGCCATTCGTCACCGTAGCGGTGAATGGAGGGGAAAGGAACTCCCGGCACCCACAGAAGCCATCACGGGGGACTCTAGTCACCTCCTCTGTCGTGGGAGCAGGGGAAGGGGAAACCATTATGTTGTCTTCATTTTCTTTTACACGGGTTAGGGATACCCAAATATTTTTCTCCCACCCGGTTGTACATGCTTATGCCGTTTCCTACAAAGGCGCCATGGTGATTCGAGGGTTGGGAAGGCAAAGAACAAGGACCGACTTCGGCCTACGGGTGCTATGTTGCTTGACACCAACTATTTTGCAGACGAGTCAACACATACATCCAAATATTTTTGGTAGCACTTTAGGATGAATAAGGAGTTGTTCATGCAGATTGTCATTGGCGTTAGGGAGTATGATGACTACTTATGTGCAAGAAAGACTACACTGAATTATGGGGTCCTCATCGGTTCAGAAATGCATGGCTTCCGTGAGATCATGAATTAGTGTGCCATCATATACAATATGATCATCAAGAGTGAGCGAGAATCACCAATGGTTGATGATCACCCGTTTGATCACCAGAGTACGCTTGCCCAAGTTGATCACGAGGTGTCGGACGAGTTTGTTGTTTTCCTTGCCATGCATAAAGAAATCCGTGACACACGAGTTCATTGTCAATTGCAAAATGATCCATTGAAGCATTTGTGGATGTTTAAAGGAAACATCGCATGCTTTTTTATCTAGTTGAATTGCTATTTATTTGAATTGTTGTATGAATGATTTTATTTTTATGTTTCGATCATTTTTGAAAAGCGTGTTTAAACTATGTAATATGGTTTGCATTATTGTTTTCAATACTATGTGAAATCTTGCTATTTGTAAAAAAAATAGACACCTTTTTGGGGAATTCCGTATTGGAATCGTCGGTGTGAAACAGTCATGCCATATTGGAAATGTCATTGTGAGATGGTCCTACCAATACGACGACAACATGTGCTGACACCTCCGATCCTATAGCACATTATCGGTGTTGTTGACGGCCATGATTTGGAGACTGTGGGTCGAGATGCTCTTGCAGTGAAGCATGCAGTTCATCATGGGTGGCTGCATGGAATAGATGGTTGTCAACTAGCGACCATCCAGGCACCCAACGCCATGTGTGTCATGCATTTCAACTTCTTACTAGTAGGACAAGATCTCCAAGAATGCTACACGAGCCTAGCAGGATAGGCCGAACTAATATGTGATGCCCATTTAATTTGGGCAATATGTGAGCTAAGTCGTGAAGCTGATTTATGTGCCCCAACTAAAGTTGTCCTTCGGACTATTGCGTTCGCCTGCCTCCCATAATAGGCTCATTCCTTAACAAGTGTGGAAATTATTTCGCTGACACATCCCACTCTCATCTAGATGGTATGAATGAAGGCCATCACAATGCCATGGGGGCACATTTCTCACACCTCAACGATATTCCTATTTTTTCTACTTTGTTTCTCCCTTCGACGTTCACATTTGGATGCTTTATATAACAAAGATTGAGAGTACACAGGGCTAGCGAATTGCATGTACGAAAAAGGTAGTGTTGTTCTGATGATACTCCAACAAAGTAGGTCATGTATTATGATGTACCGTTGCTCATGTGTGAGTGGAGTTAGTATATGCTGTCTCCATTCTTAAATAAGTTTACTATGTTTATATTAAGTCAAACATAATTTTCAAATTTGACCAAGTTTATTTAAAAGTAGTAACATATATAAAATCAAATTGGTATATTGTAAAACTAAATTTTAAAATAAATATAGAATACTAATTTAGTGTCATAAATGTTTTACGTTTTCAATAAATTTAGTCAAATCTTCAATTGTTTGACTTAAGACAATGTTAGCAATATATTTATTTGTGGATGGAGAGAGTATATCTGAAAGAAGAACAATAGAAGATATGGAATGCTGGAAGTGATTTCTTGACCTCTGTCCATACATCTTGTTAATATCGATTAGTTAGTACTACGTAGAGTTTACTTTCAATTATGATTCTATCACACCAATCTGTTAGGGCAGTAATCAGAGCTGTAGACTACAAAGGAGTCCAGCACTCAGGTAGTCATAGTGGAAATAACTTAGCTAGTAATATGCATGTTCACGCAATGCCAACTAAGCAAATTGGTAATATGACATCATAATTAATAAAAAAAATGAGGGATATAGTAACTTAGCTAGTTACCATAATATCACACATACCAAGACTAAATGGGTCTACAACCTAATTAACTAGACCTTGCATGACACTACACACGTTTTTTTTTTTTGGAAAGGAGCATATATTGATATCGCGAGATACAATTATATCCAGCCTCTGCAATAATGTATTACCCTATTTTACGAATGCACACAGCAAAAAAAATAATTACAGAAAAAAAAAAGTCCTGCTAGAGTGATCTATGCCTTACAACAGCGGACAAAACACCACCGAGACAGTACCAAAAAACCATCCTCTCCAAAAATGATGCCTCCAAGAACGGAATAGTACACAAGCGCCGTCATCGTCCTGATCAACAATCATGGGTTTTCACCCCGGAGAAAGTCCGATCTTACAAAACAATGCCTTCAACAAGGCCATTGATAGGCACGACCAATTAAGGCCAGACCTTAGATTTTCACCTTGCAAGTTTGAACTCTAGAATCCCCTTGTACTGTCGCCCCCAATTTTCGATGTCGCTGCTCCACAACCCAGATCACCAAGCCAAAATCTCATTAGCACCAGGATTCAAAACACCATTACCAGTCCCAGCCGTGACTAACTTCACCATGGGACTAAAGGCATGTCCTTGATGACAACAGACTACAAAGCTTCACGTCACTCCCTCTGAAACCAAACGGTCAGATAAAAACATGGTTGTGCGCGACCGAAACCCATCCAATCTGGCAAACTCCGGCATGTCGTCCATTGGAGTTCACCAGAGGGGACTTCTGGAACTCGACACTCCACCAGAGGGAGCAAGACCGGCATCAAGAAGACCCTCATCTTGGCGCAAGAGGGATCCTAGGACCATACCGAACCTCCTTTATTCGAAATGTCGGCACCGCACCGCATGCTCTCCAGATCCACCAGGGCCGTCGCCCGAGGCTCAGCACTCGCCTAGCCCACCGTCGGCAGCACAACCATGGTGCTACGCTAAGTACGCAGCTAGGCGCCGCCATGCCTCCCACCTCCGTAGACCTAGACCCATAGACCCACCCATGGGGAAGATTAGGATCCAAAGGCCACGGTCATGGGGGCACAACCACTAGGATGGATCCCCAACACCACCGTCAAGACGTCGAGATCGTCGCAAGGAGAACCACGGCATCACGCCGCTGCGAAGCCGTCACCGCCATCGTCCGGGATTGGGACCCTTCCCGACGAGAATCGCCCCGCCGCCACCGTCAAAGGATGGCTTTTCCCTGCCATGACTCCGGGCAGCGGCGGGGGGTGGAGGAAGGTTGGGGAGGGGGAGTAGCTGGCGGCGCGGTTGCCCCTGTGCCGCCTAGGGTTAGGGCGACGCGGTGGAAGGAGCCACGTATTTGGGAGTGTCTATTTAGCAGTCATACTGATTTTCCACACAAGTTATCACCCACTATGAAGGTAATAACATTAACTAGTAACATGTGCAAGTTACTAGTCTAAGTTATTTAGCAGTATGACCAGCCTCGTAGCGTCCTCGGGGATTGAGCACAAGGCTCCACACCATGGGTTTGTGAGGCCAACACGTCACAAGCAAATTGTTAGATATCATGTTTATTGAAACATAGTTTTCGACCAGTCATTTGTGGCCCGTCATGATTAACCCATTGAACTGGGCCCTTTACCCATAGCTCACTGTGTACATGTTATCAGTTATTCAAATTCAGACAAGACATCCAATTGCTTATAGAGTCTAGCTAGTTCAAATTTATATGTATTACTTAATTACTCTGTCACCCATATATATGAATGTTCCACTTCAATGTAGCAAACTGGAATCTGGTTTCAGATTTCTGAACTAAAAAACGCAAATTAGGCGTATCCTTCATTCGGTTAAAATAGGAACAGTAATATAATCACAACCAGTATTAGTTACTTAGTAACACTTCCCTAGTTCTGTTCTCGACCATTCTTGTTACTTCCTCGGAAACACGTATTATGGATTGGAGAGGGGGTACTTTTTTTATGGCTTCAAATTCTCGATCTTTCTTTTTTGATCAACAACCAAAGCAATCAGCATTGGACATGCAACGTAGAAGAACCGGAGTTGTTCACTGATTGTATTTGATAGAGACCAGCATACCATAACAGACTACATCAATGCACACTTCAATTTCATTGAATACAATATAATAAGCTGAACTGAACAATGGCGCATTGCGTACAGTAAGCTAGCAGGATAGCTATAAGAAAATAAAGCATTTGTGTATCAAGCGAGCCTGGCCCCTGCGGATGTACCCTTGGAGGACAAGGGGCAGCTACATTGGAGAGCGGGTGGCAAGCTGCACGAGCGGACTGAAGTGAGGCGCTAGTATGCCATGCGTTTCAGCTTCCTACGCGGGCCTAGCAAGATACATGGAATGAGTCTGCGACACCCACTTAATTTGGGCAGTCTGTCCACTATGTCATGAAGCTGATTTATGCAATGTCGGCTGAAGTGGCATTGCGAACTGCTGGGTTCGACTGCGTCATGTATTAGACTCTATCCTTCACTGATTTAGAAATCATTTTACTGTCACCTGATTGGGAACAAACAAGAAGGGGTAGAGAATAGTATGTACAAAATAAGTAGTATTGTATATTGATGATAGCCAAACATATTAGGTGATGTTTTATGATATACCGTTGCTTACAGATGAGATGCGTTATTGCATATATCAAGAAAATAGGTGAAATAAGAACAACCCGGAAGTCCAGAATTGATTTCTTGAGTGTTAATATCGTATTATTTAGTACCACAGTTCTCGCGTTTCAAACAAGAACTTAATGTTGTGGTGCCAACTTAAGAAGTGTTTTCATTTATACTAGTAAGATGTAATTACTCATACAATCGTGAAGAGATTACTCCATATCTTTTGGTTTGTAAGCCGCCACTCTAAAACCACAATAGATGACCTAATTACATGATGGATCCTATGTGAATGAGGTATGCATGTGGTTAATTCTACATTAAGAATTAAAATTAGATTTAAATACTTTAGTTAGTACTAGGATTCTCGCGTTTCAAAAAAGAGCTGAAGGTTGGGCGCCAGTTTTAGAAGTATTTTCCTTTATACCAGTAAGATGCAGTCATGAAGAGTTTACTATCTCTTTTGGTTTTGAGGCCCAACTCTAGAAAACACAATAGAGAAAGCGGATCTAATTACATATGGATTGTATATGTATGAAATATGCATGGTCACCCTTCGATTCTACATGAAAAACTAAACTTGGATAGGAACTAATGTGGATATACTTGCTGTTCGTCCATTTCAATGCAATGAACTTGCAACCAAAAGTTTGGATATATATTTTTCGCAGGAGGCTAACAAATTAAAAATAAGAAAAGAAGTTGGAGCCTCATTGTGGTGGCTTTTCTAACACAATTATCTGTATTGTTGACTGAAATTAATGTTAGGTCATCTTGGTGTAGTGCAGATAGTGGAAATAGACATTTAATATGTGATCCTTATGTATTAGAACAAAAAAGTGTCTTCTTCTACTCTCTATTTCTACTAGATGTATTCAGTTAACCGAGATTACGATACTTGAGTAAATCCAAATTTGTGAATCAATGTGGATTTCTTCTCAGACACCAGTGTTCACTTTTGAGCCTTTGAGTTGAAAATTATTCAGTTTGTTTTTCTTTAATATCTACTACCAAACCACGTTGACCAGTGAGGCGTAGTTTGTGGTGCTTGCTCAGGGAGTTGGCAGATCATATCCATGCACCAGTCAGAGAACTAATAGAGTTGTAGGCTCTAGAGGAGGCTTGTAGTGGTGCTCATATTTGTAAATGCATACATTTCCAATATTAGTGGTGAAATAGCAATGTCTGTGGTGGTGCACTATGAGTTCGTCATGAATTCTACACATGTTGCATATGTTGTTTTTGGGCCAGCCCCTCGGGAGTAAGTTGTCAGGATAGTGGTATCATAGCCTCCGGTAATTTATGGTTCATCCGGATCAAACCATGATAAAACTAAGCGGTGCTCCTCGTGTACATGTCGTCAATAATTCCATCATCGACAAGATACTCATTGTTGGTGAACTAGAACTTGAAGCATGTTTTCTCAAATAAAGATCCACAACTTGGTCTAATCTGATCGAACACTGAAGAAATCATCTTCCCAATACCTTTCATTCCTACACATGCATGAATAATGAAGACAAACAAAATGCCATCAGATACTACTCTGACATATCGACAACCTTTTCGCATGTGCTTCTTCTCTCTTTCATTTTTCCCTTTTGTGGTACACATTTGGATCCTTTATATAGCAAGGATTGGGGACAGAGAAGTAGGGGGTAGCATATTCTATGTGTTGTACTAATGACAGTCGCACATAGTAGGTGACTTATTATAATGTACTACTGTTGCTTAGAAACAAAATGAGTTAATGCGTGTATGAAATACACCAATGTTACAATAGGTGACCTGAAAATGATTTCTTGATGTCTTCCATTCATATGGGTATCTATTACTCTGAGTACTGCAAATGGAAAAACAAACCTTAAGTGGTCTTGCATCTCAAACCGGAGTTGAATGCTACGGTGCAACCTTTTTTGAGCTGAAAACTGTAGGGACGCCCCGACAGTAAATTTTATTAAGAGAAAGAAATATGTACAAGAAGGACAAAAGAATATACAAGAGGGCTTAGCCTAGGGCATAGCCCAGAAAAACTACAGAGCGTCTAGCCAAGTGACTAGGGAGGTTTTCAGATCTTCCTTCATTCTATAAGAAAGAAGAAAAAGGTCCCTCTTAAACAAGTAGGGCCAAGTGCTAAAGGAAGGAGTTACATTGTCAAAAACTAGAGTATTCCTGATCTTCCAAATATTCCAGCATGATGTGGCAAAAGCCTTGAAGAAAAAAGGTCTTCTAAAGTTGCTTCTTGCAGCGATGATCATTTGAGAGAGTTCCAAAGTGTCATCGATGGTTATATTAATAGAAAGCCAGCATTGCCTACTAAAACTGCAGCTGCAGAAGAGGTGGTCTCTAGTTTCTAGAGACCCATTATCGCAAATTTTGCAGAGTCTATTGTCATCTAGAGTGAAACTTTTCCTTAGGAGTATTTTAGAGTCTACTAGTCAGATTACAGATCATCGGTTATTCAAATTCAGACAAGACGTATAGGGCTAGTTCAGATGTATTTGTAATAGTATTTGTTTATTTCCACGCAAACACTTGAAATCTGCCAATCAATATAACCGAACTAGTACAATCTACCTTTAGCTTTGTCAATAAAAAAACCACAATTAGGCGTACCATTCATGCAGATGAAATACGAACGTTAAAATAATCACCAACTCATAGTGGTCAATAAGTATACTTCCATAATTCCGTTCTTAACCATCCTTTTTATTTTTTTATGCCAGTGAATCCTTGATTTTTCTTCATGATCAACCAAAGCATTTGATATTGGATATGCCATCATGGAGAGCCATAGTTATTTATGGATCGTATTTGACAAAGGGTACATCATTGTACTTCAAATACATTGGGTACAATCTTCTGAATTGTACAGCGCGCGCATAGCATACAGTAAGTAGGCAGGATCCGACACTCGTAAAATATTGAGGTATCGAGCAAGCCTGGCTGGTACCACGTTCCATTGGAGACAAGCATGCCATTTGTTGCTGGGAGGCTGCATGGAACACACGGTGGTGAGCTGGACGACCGAGACGGCCCACGACATACCCTGTGTTTCGGCTGCCTACGTTGGCCTAGCAGCATACGCCAAACAAATCAGTGACACCCACTTAATTTGGGAAGTCTGTCCACCAAGTCACGAAGCTGATTTATGCGGTTTCAGTTGAAGTGTGAGTGTGGTCACACGAGCATGCATCCTATGCTAGAATTCGTCCTTCACCGATGTGGAAATCACTTTGCTGACACCTCCCATTCTTATACATAGCAAGCATGAATGAAGACAACCAAAAGGCCCATTGGGCACAACTCACACACCTTGACCTCCTTTTCAACGTTCTTCTATTTTCTTTCTCATTTCATATTTCGCATTTGGGTGATATATATAGCAAAGATTGGGAACAAGGTCGGTAGATGTACTGTATATGTGAAACAACTAGTGTTGTTTTGATGATAGTTGTACATAGTAGGTGATGATTTATAGTGTGCGCTGCTAGTGGATATATCAAGAAAATAAATGAAACAAGAACAATGGATGACCTGGAAAGCTGGAAATTAATTCTTGACTTCTGTCATAGATGCTAGTAGAGTAAATTTGCATGACAAATAAACAACAAAACGCTTCAGAGTTCTCACATTTCAACAAGAGGTGAATGTGGCTGTGCAGCTTTAGAAGTATTTTCATTTATACTAGAAGATGCAATCATGCAATCGTGAAGAGCTAGCTCCACCCCTTTTGGTTTGTAAGGTTGGCTTTAAAACCACACTAACAAAAGAGGACCTAACTAAATGATGGGTAATATGTTAACTTAGTATGCATGGTCTCCCTTTTGTTGAGTCTACATTACAAACTTTAGATAGAAATTCAAGTGTCCATAGTTCATGTTTGTCCATTTCTAGAATAATGGACTTGTAAATAGAAATTTGAATTTTATTTAGATGAGCCTACCAAGTAAGCCATACCTGCATTGAGTGGCTTGTCTAACATATTTTTTGTATTGTTGGGGCGCAATTAATTTGAAGTTATCTTGCTCTACTGCGGCCACCAGAAACTAGTACTTAAAGGGGTAGTCCTTATGTTTCGGAAAAAATGACCTCTTACTCTTATCTATATATATTTACTAGACGCATTCAATTAGTTGAGATCTCAAATTTTCTGCAAAATATGCTCTTGAGGGTAACGTATGTAAGATGCCCATCACACTAATCGGGCGTTTGGGTAGCCTTGGAGGCAGTTTTGTTCATTGCCAAAGAAGCGATATTGATTCCTGGGCACAAATTGCCGCCATCTTGTATGTGTCAAACAACTAGTGTTGTTTTGATGATAGTCGTACGTAGTAGTAGGTTATGATTTATGGTGTGCCGCTGCTTACATATGAGACGAGTTACTAGATATATCAAGAAAAAAAATGAAAAAAAAATAGATGACCTGGAAGACTGGATATTAATTCTTGACTTTTGTTGCCAGTAGAGTTAATTAGTACGAAAAATAAATAACCAAACGCTAAGGGATTCTTGCATAGGTGAATGCGGCGGTGCAACTTTAGAAGTATTTTTCCTTTATACTAGTAAGATGCAATCATGCAATCTTGAAGTACTCGCTGTTGGGTCCGCAACATAGAAAACAGAAATTTTCCTACGATGAGAACTATACGCCAAGATCTATCTACTAGATACAGAGCAATGGGTGGACATACATCCATGGAGAACTTACCCTCGAATACAACGAGTTTTGTTAACGAGTAGGAACTCGTGGTTGATGTAGTCGTACGCTTGCCGATCTCAAGATCGTGTGGAAGTCCGAGCGCCGCAAATCAGCAGCGCATCCGTCCTCGCACACACGTTCAAGCCACCGGACAACCTCCACCTCCTCGCTCCAGCGATCCAGCGGAAGCAGCAACTCCTTCCAGACGAAATGCCACCGGGAACATGTAACTCGCTAATTCGAGACCATGGGAGAATAATTCTAGAGGGGGAGAGAAATCCCTCACAAGGAGGTGTGAGGATGAAGGAGGGAATGGGTGGTCTTTTATAGGAGGAGGGGGGGTGCCCCCTCTCTCCATGGCCGGCGCATGGGGGGTGACCCCTCACCTCCCCCATTCATGTTGTGGTAACCCCTCCACATTAAAATGCCTCTTCACATTCCCTTTTAAAGTCTCCACTTTAAATGCATTAAATTTCTCCAAATTTAATGCTCTCTCATTTAATAAAACTCTTTTTATTAAATTTATTCAGAATTTTATTAATTACTTTAATTAACAAACATTCACATATAGCCCCTTGCAACATTTCAATATCACATGCAGAACCACCTTCTGCAATTTCACCCGAAACAATTTCCGGTTTCTATTGAAATAATTCCTGCGCTTTGCAATTCTTTCATCTGAAACATATGTGCTCCAAAATGGTGTCCGGTAACTCTTAAGTGTGCCACCCTACGGTTCGCGAATAATGCAGACATGATCGAGACCCTTCTCCGATCAATAATCAGCAGCGGGACCTGGAGATCCGTACTGACTCCTACACATTCAACGATGACTCATGTGATCGTGAGAACCTTTAACGCTTGTAACTAAATCCCTTTGTCTCTCGATATATTACATGTCCGAGATTCGATCATCGGTATCTTCATACCTAGTTTGATCTCGTTACCGACATGCACTCTTTTCTCGTTCCCGTGATATAACATTCTAGTGATCACATCACTTGCTTGCAAGCTATCCTAATGTGATATTACCGAGAGGGCCCAGAGTATATCTATCCGTCATCTGGATTGATAAATTCCACTCTTGATCCATGAGCCTCAACATAACACCTTCGTAGTACTGAACCCATCTTTATAGTCACCCTGTTATGGTGTGACGTTTGATGTTATCAAGATACTTTTCCGGTGTTAGCAATTAACATGATCTCATGGTCTAAGGATAAAGATTACTTCGTATGATGTTATAGAAATATAAACATAATGACTTGATCATAATGCTATACTTCGGATGAATGTTCATCACATCATTTCACAAATGTTGTGACCTTGTTATTAACAACATCCAATGTCCATGATCAGGAAACCTTGATCATCTTGTTAATCAACAAGCTAGTCTATAAGAGAGGCATAACTAGGTGACGAGGTTTAATCTCGTCAATGCCCATTGTTATGGACTTGGGTTTTGGAGAAGATGGGGATGCTGGAGATCGTGGCACGGTTAACAGACAAGCAACCAGGGGACACGAGATTTACCCAGGTTCAGGCCCCCGGAGGGAAAACCCTACTCCTGCTTGTCTGCTCTTTGATTACGGCGGAACCGAAGGTTACAGGGTGCGCAGATTCGATCTGGCGTGGATGCGTGTGCGAAAGTATGAGTCGAGTTCTTCTTGGTCTATTATGGTCTAGTCTATTGGGGGGTTATGGCGTCTGTAGGTCGTGCCCTCCTCGTTGGACCCTCCTAGCCTTTATATATGGGGAGGCTAGGTCTCGGGTGCCAATACGAGTAGGTTACAAGTTGTATTCAAACTCTAGTCTTGAGGTTTTCTTGTCTTGTGCGCTTGGGAGTCCGTGTCCATATGGGCTTCATAGCAGCCGAAACGTCATAGGCGTCATGGACCCTGGCAGGTCGTCGAGTGGGCCTTCCGTCGGGCTGGACCAGGTATACTAACATCGGGTACCCGTAGGGCATATCCATGTCAGTAGCCCCCGAGTCTCCATCCGAAACATAGATTCGGGTGGAGACTTAGTTGTCTTGAACCTTGTATTTGGATATCGGAGTCGAAAGTTGTGTCGAGTGCGAAGCACTTCACCCAGAAGTTCATCGGGTCAGCTGAATTTGTTCGGCTGTTGTAAAGGAATCGACATCGTGGACGTAGTCAACACAATGGACTATATGGTGCGCGACCAGCGCTCCCTATGGGAGTAGCCCCCGAGTGTCTGTTCGAGTCGTAGACTCGAGCAGAGACTTTAATTCAGCCATTGTTTGCTTCAGGTCCGTAGGACACAATTTTTTCGGATGCTTGAATCAATCCTCCCTATGGGAGTAGCCCCCGAGTCCGTAGTGTTGTCGTAGACTTGGCGTAGGACTCGAAGATCTTGTGTGTGCGCGACCAACGCTCTAGTTTGGAGTAGCCCCCGAGTGTCTGGCGGAGTCGTAGACTCGGGCAGAGACTCAAGTATTGTATCGTGCAGTTGTAGTAGGAAATCTCATGGGCGTACCGCTGACCCGAAAGTACATCGGGTGCGCGACCAGCGCTCCTGATAGGAGTAGCCCCCGAGTGTCTAGTTGAGTCGCAGACTCGAGTGGAGACTCATGCGAGGAGAAACCACTGACCCGGGAGTGCATCGAGTCAGTGTCTCATGCATAAGGAGCCAAGAATCGATGATACAGTCGGAGTTGACGTGGCGGAGTCGTGCGGCGTTTAGCCAGAAGGACTCGACGTTGCGGATGAAATCGACATCGTTGCTTCTGTCGGGTGCGCGATCAGTGCTGCGCCTTTGTAGGATCAAGCGATGCAACCATTCGAGGAGGGACTCGACTCGGGTCTTGAGTTTATGGAGTAGCCAATTATTTCGTCGACTCCTGGTGGAGGACTCGATAGAATAGCTCGGCACAGTCGACGTCTTTATAAGCTGCAGAAAACATGAATAATTGTGAAGTACTTGTATCTTGTAAAGAATATTTGCCTGTCGGCTTGTATAGTAAAATTCTGGTGCCGATCGAGTCGGCACTTTTGCACTATATGCTAGGCCTTTTCGTTAGCCTGATTACCCTTAGTCTCAGTACCTTGCCGAGGCACTCGGAGTTCAAGGATTCGACGATCAGGCAGAATCAGCTACTCGGGCTGTCGCGTATGAGGTACTCGAGTGCGTGGAGCCGATGGCACATTAGGTTACTCGAAGAGGGCGCAGCCCCCGAGTGTTTCGAGTGCGAATTAAAATAAAAGAATCGGCTCTAAGTAGAGAGAAACTTAGCTTTATTGGTAGTTGTCGTGGACGAAATTGATGCGGTAGCGGGTCACGCGGCGGACATAGTCAATGCGGCGGACCATGTTCATAGAAGCGACGGGTTCCTGGGGTCGATGGCGACAGTGAGATCCGCATCCGAAGTTTGTCGCGGTCGAAGACCGCACCGAGTCGCCACATCCGAAGGATGTATCGGGTCATCACAGCCGAAAGTCGCATTGGGTCACCGATGTCGAGGGAGCCCCCGAGTCGTGGTCGCTGAAGCCGATGCGGCTAGTTGCGGCTATCGAAAATCGCGTCGGGTCGCCGCATCCGAAAGATGCAGCAGGTCACCGCAGCCGAAGGCCATAGTGGGTCACCAGAGCGGAGGGAGCCCCCAAGTCGCTGGAGCCGGGAATCGAAGTAGATTCGTTCCATTGGAACCGATGAATAGTAGATCAAGTAGATTGGAACCGTCACGATCGCACAATCAGTAGCCCCAGTTCCCACAGACGGCGCCAATTGACGAGGTTTAATCTCGTCAATGCCCATTGTTATGGACTTGGGTTTTGGAGAAGATGGGGATGCTGGAGATCGTGGCACGGTTAACAGACAAGCAACCAGGGGACACGAGATTTACCCAGGTTTAGGCCCCCGGAGGGAAAACCCTACTCCTGCTTGTCTGCTCTTTGATTACGGCGGAACCGAAGGTTACAGGGTGCGCAGATTCGATCTGGCGTGGATGCGTGTGCGAAAGTATGAGTCGAGTTCTTCTTGGTCTATTGTGGTCTAGCCTATTGGGGGGTTATGGCGTCTGTAGGTCGTGCCCTCCTCGTTGGACCCTCCTAGCCTTTATATATGGGGAGGCTAGGTCTCGGGTGCCAATACGAGTAGGTTACAAGTTGTATTCAAACTCTAGTCTTGAGGTTTTCTTGTCTTGTGCGCTTGGGAGTCCGTGTCCATATGGGCTTCATAGCAGCCGAAACGTCATAGGCGTCATGGACCCTGGCAGGTCGTCGAGTGGGCCTTCCGTCGGGCTGGACCAGGTATACTAACATCGGGTACCCGTAGGGCATATCCATGTCACTAGGAACCCTTTTTGTTTATTAAACACACATGTATTGATGTTTCCTATCAATACAATTATAGCATGCAAAATAAACATCTATCATACACAAGGAATACATAATAACAACTTTATTATTGCCTCTCAGGGCATATTTCCTTCACTCGCTCCACCTGATGTGGTTTGTAAGGTTGGTTCTAAGGTCATGTACAATGGGGTGACATCGGACCTCTCTTAGAGTAGTCATGTTGGATCTTGCTTAGTTGGAGAGGAGAAAAACAAGAAATAGAAGACTGACTTCTCTTAGCTACGGGACGATCTCTTAAAAAAAATAAGGGAACCAGTGTACAACATGTCTTCTCTTAATAGATCAATTTCTTTCAAAAATTTAATTAATTAGAGTCAATAATAGCGCATGCAAGTTTGGTCGAATCTGCTATCCACGTCTCTGTTGGAGATATGCCCAAGAGGCAATAATAAAAGTGGTTATTATTATATGTTTATGTTTATGATGAATGTTTATATCCCATGCTATAATTGTATTATAAGGAAACTCTAATACATGTGTGTTTTGTAAACATAAAAGAGTCCCTAGTAAGCCTCTTGTTGAACTAGCTTGTTGATTGATTGATGATCATGGTTTCCTGATCATAGACATTGGATGTGATTAATAACAAGGTTATATCATTAGGAGAATGATGTGATGGACACACACCCATAGTAAGCGTAGCATAAGATCAAGTCATTAAGTTCATATTGCTGTAAGCTTTGAAATACATAGTAACCTAATCCTTCGACCATGAGGTTATGTTAATCACCATCACCGGATGGGTACTTTGATGACATCAAACGCCGCTTCGTAACTGGGTGGTCATAAAGGTGTCATTGGGTATTCTGAAAGTATGTGTTGAAGCGCATGAACCAAGATTGGGATTTGTCCATCCATATGACGGATAGATATACTCTGGGCCCTCTCGGTGGAATGTCATCTAGATAGCTTGCAAGCATGTGACTAGGTCACAAGGGATGACATAATATGGAACGAGTAAAGAGTACTTATCAGTAACGAGGAAGAACTAGGTATGAAGATACCGACGATCAAACCTCGGATAAGTAGAATATCGCGAGACAAAGGGAATTGGTTTCGTATGTTAAATGGTTCAATCGATCACGATATCATCGTTGAGTATGTGGGAGCCGTTATGGATCTCCAGATCCAGCTGATGGTTATTGATGGGAGAGGTGTCTTCATCATGTCTGCATATTCACGAACCGTAGGGTGACACACTTAAGGTTCGAAGTTGTTTGAAGTAGATATGGAATTTGCGTTGGAGACTGAATGTTGTTCGGAGTCTCGGAATGGATCCGGGACATCACGAGGAGATCCGGAATGGTCCGGAGAATAAGATTCATATATTGGGAATCATTTTCTAAGTTAGGAAATGTTCTGGAGTGTTTGTATGGAGATTCTAGAAGGTTTCGGAATGTTCTGAAAGGTTCTAGAGGATTTCTTGGAGTTTGCTTGAAAACCAAGAAAGGGATCAAAGAAACCAAGTGGGGTAAGACACGGATTCGTGGGGGAGGAGGATTCCTCCCCCCAACCCGCCGGCCCAAGGAGGAGGGAGTCCTACTAGGACTCCCCCTCCCCAGGCGCGCCTCCCTCCTTTAAATAGAAGGGAGGGGGCGCCCCCTCTTGCACCTTGTCTCATAACTCCCAATCTCAGCCGCCTCTCTCCTCCATGTTTCTTATGCACAGGCATAGGCGAAGCCCTGCAGAATTCTCATCTCCACCACCACCACCACGTCGTCGTGCTGCTGGGATTCCATGGAGAAGATCTACTACCTCCGCTGCTCGCTGGAACAGGGAGAGGAAGGTCTGCTTCGACTCCACACGTGTGACCGTCTGCGGAAGCGCTGCCGGAATGCGGCGCCGGAAGGATCGTCCACACGATCTTGAGATCGGCAAGTGATCGACTACATCATCCACGAGATCTAATCTCGTTAACGCTTTCGGTTCTACGAGGGTTAGTACCGATCTATCTCATTGCTCATGTCTAGTAGATTAGATCTTGGCTTTTATCTAGATTAGATCAAGGTTTTGTTCGTTCTTGTGGTAGAAATTTTTTGTTTTCCATGCTACGAACCCATCAGTGGTATCAGAGTCTTGTCTATGCGTAGATCTGTTGCACGAGTAGAACACAATGAGGTTGTGGGCGTTGGTGCTCGTGCCGTCTTTTGCTATATGTGTACTTTGCATCTTGCGGTATGGTGGGATGAAGCGGCTCGGGCTAACATTACATGTCATCGTACATGAGACTTGCTCCACGCTTGACGTGCAACTCGTATTGCACAAGTGGCTTTGCGGGTGTCTGTCTCTCCCATCATAGTATAGATCAAATCTACACTTTGCACTTGATAGCACTTGTATCAACGTTGTGGTTCAGTTTCGTAGGTAAGATGCGTTCTTAGCCGAAAGCCCCAAGCCACGTAAAACTTGCAAAGAAAATTAGAGGCGTCTAACTTGTTTTTGCAGGGGTTTTGTGATGTGATATGGCCTACATGTGATTCTGATTGTATTTGATGTATGCAATGATCCTTGTTGTAATATGGCAACCGGCAGGATCCTAATGGTTGTCTTTAATTCTGTTAAGACATGCGTGTCTATTCATCTTGTAATAGCTTTGTTCCAAGTAGTTGTAATAGTTGCTAGTGATGATGGACAACCATGAAGCGGCGCCACGGACCTTGACGCAATGCTGGTGATGATGGAGATCATGTCCGTGCTTTGGAGATGGAGATCAAAGGCATAAGAAGAAAGGGCCATATCATATCACACTAATTATGAATTGCCTGTGATGTTAATCCTTTATGCATCTTGTATTGCTTAGATCGCGACCGTAGCATTATAAGATGATCCCTCTCACTAAATATCAAGTAATAAAGTGTTCGTCCTTAGTTGGCACCGTTGCTAAGACTCGTCGTTTCGAAGCATCTCGTGATGATCGGGTGTGATAGACTCTAGTGTGCATACAACGGGTGCAAGCCAGATTTGCACATGCGGAAACTAAGGTTAATCTTGACGAGCCTAGCATGTACAGACACGGTCTCAGAACACGGAATACCGAAAGGTAGAGTATGAGTCGTATGATTGATATGATGAACATGAAGATTGTTCGCCGATGAAGCTACATCATCTCACGTGATGATCGGACTTGGTGTAGTGGATTTGGTTCGTGTAATCACTAAAACAACTGCGAGGGATGTTGTTTTGACTGGGAGTTCACCTAGTTGATTTAAGAATTAAATTTGAACACTATTTATCATAAACTTAGTCTAAATTACTTGCAAATATGTTGTAGATTATGGCGAACGTTTCCATCAATTTCAATGCGTTCCTAGAAAAAGAAAAGCTTAAGAACAATGGAAGCAATTTCACGGACTGGTTCCGTGGACTGAAGATCGTCCTCAGGGCTGGTCAGTTGACCTATGTGCTCGAAGCACCGCTAGGTGACCCACCTGCAGAAGATGCCACCCATGACGTAAAGAATGTTTATGCCGCTCGGAAACATCACTACTCCACAGTTCAGTGCGCCATCCTGTACGGTTTAGAATCGGAGCTTCAAAAGCGTTTTGAGCACCATGACCCATTTGAAATCATCAAGGAGCTCAAACTCATATTTGAGACTCGCGCGGCCATGGAAAGCTACGAAGCTTCCAAGAAGTTCTTTACCTGCAAGATGGAAGAGGGTAGCTCCGTTAGCGAGCACGTGCTCACTATGTCTGGGCACGCAAACAAACTCTGAGAGTTGGGGATACCGATTCCTAATGAATTGGGGATTCACTGTGTCCTCCAATCACTGCCACCAAGTTACAAGAACTTTGTGATGAACTACAATATGCACTGCATGAACAAGACGTTGCCTGAACTATCGTCCATGCTGAAAACTGCTGAAGTGGAGATCATGAAAGAACACCAAGTGTTGATGGTCAATAAGACTACCAATTTCAAGAAACGGGGCAAGCCTAAGAACAAGGGCAACTTCAAGAAGGACGGCAAGAAAGCTGCCGCACCTGCTAAGAAGCCCAAGGCTAGTCCTAAACCTAAAACTGAGTGCTTCTACTGCAAGGGTGCTGGTCACTGGAAGCGTAACTGTCCCAAATACCTGGCGGATCTGAAGAACGGCAACATCAAGAAGAAATGTATATTCGATATACATGTTATAGATGTGTATCTTACTAGTAATCGTAGTAGTGCCTGGGTATTTGATAATGGTTCGGTTGCTCATATTTGTAACTCGAAACAGGAGCTGCAGAATAAACGAAGACTGGCGAGAGACGAGGTGACGATGCGCGTTGGAAATGGCTCCAAGGTTGATGTGATCGCCGTCGGCACGCTCCCTCTACATCTATCATCGGGATTAGTTTTAAATTTAAATAATTTTTATTTGGTGCCTGCGTTAAGCATGAACATTATATCTGGATCTTGTTTATTGCGAGACGGTTACTCTTTTAAGTCTGGGAATAAAGGTTGTTCGATTTATATGAGTAATATCTTTTATGGTTTTGCACCTGAGATGAATGGTTTATTCTTATTGAATCTCGATAGTAGTGATACACATGTTCACAACATAGATGCTAAACAAATAAAATTGAATGATAATTCTACATACATGTGGCACTGTCGTCTTAGTCACATTGGAGTGAAGCGTATAAAGAAACTCCATTCTTATGGACTTCTTGAATCACTTGATTTTGAATCACTTGAAAGATGCGAAGCATGTCTAATGGGAAAAATGACTAAGACTCCATTCTCTGGAATAATGGAGCGAGCTACGGACTTATTGGAAATAATACATACCGATGTGTGCGGTCCAATGAGTGTAGCATCGCGTGGTGGATATCGTTATGTCCTCACTTTCACGGATGACTTGAGTAGATATGGGTATGTCTACTTTATGAAACATAAGTCCGAAACTTTCGAGAAGTTTAAGGAATTTCAAAGTGAAGTGGAAAATCATCGTAACAAGAAGATTAAATTCCGCGTTCTGACCGCGGAGGTGAATATCTAAGTTATGAGTTTGGCATGCATTTAAAGAAATGTGGAATACTTTCATAGTTGACACCGCCGGGAACACCACAGCGTAATGGTGTGTCCGAACGTCGTAATCGAACTCTCTTAGATATGGTTCGGTCTATGATGTCTCTTACAGATTTACCGTTATCATTTTGGGGCTATGCATTAGAGACAGCCGCATTCACTTTAAATAGGGCACCATCTAAATCCGTTGAAACGACACCGTACGAATTGTGGTTTGGAAAGAAACCTAAGTTGTCGTTCCTTAAAGTTTGGGGTTGCGAAGCATATGTAAAGAAGTTACAGCCTGATAAGCTTGAACCCAAAGCGGAGAAATGCGTCTTCATAGGATACCCTAAAGAAACAATTGGGTATACCTTCTATCATAGATCCGAAGGCAAAGTTTTCGTTGCTAAGAATGGATCCTTTCTGGAGAAGGAATTTCTCTCGAAAGAAGTGACTGGAAGGAAAGTAGAACTCGACGAGGTTATTGAACCTTCTTTCGGAGTTGAGAGTAGCGCAACACCGGAAGTTGTTTCTGTGCCGCCTGCACCAACTGGAGAGGAAGCTAATGATGATGATCATGAAACTTCGAACGAAGTTACTACTGAACCTCGCAGGTCAACGAGGGTCCGTACCACTCCTGAGTGGTATGACTCTGCCTTGAACGTCATGTTGATGGAGAACACTGATGACCCTGGGACGTATGAAGAAGCTTTGGTGAGCCCAGATTCCGACAAATGGCTAGAAGCCATGAAATCCGAAATGGGATCCATGTACGAAAACCAAGTATGGACTTTGGTGGACTTACTGGATGGCCGTAAGGCTGTCGAGAACAAATGGATTTTCAAAAGAAAAACAGATGTTGATGGTAATGTTACCGTCTATAAAGCTCGACTTGTCGCGAAAGGGTTCTGACAAATTCAAAGAGTTGACTATGATGAGACTTTCTCACCTGTAGCGAAGCTAAAGTCTATGAGGATTATGTTAGCAATCGCTGCATATTTCGATTATGAAATTTGGCAGATGGATGTCAAAACGGCGTTCCTTAATGGTGACATCGAGGAAGAGTTGTACATGGTACAACCCAAGGGTTTTGTCGATCCTAAAGATGCTGACAAGGTATGCAAACTTCAGCGCTCCATTTATGGACTGAAGCAAGCATCCCGGAGTTGGAATCAACGTTTTGATAAAGTAATAAAAAACTTTGGATTTATACAAACTTATGGAGAAGCTTGTATTTACAAGAAAGTGAGTGGGAGCTCTGTAGTATTCCTAGTACTATATGTAGATGACATATTGTTGATTGGGAATGATATAGAACTTCTTAATAGCGTCAAAACCTATTTGAATTATAGTTTTTCGATGAAGGATCTTGGCGAAGCGGCATATATTCTAGGCATCAAGATTTATAGAGATAGATCAAGACGCCTAATAGCGCTTTCACAAAGTACATACTTAGACAAAGTTCTAAAGAAGTTTAGAATGGAAGAGAGCAAGAAAGGGTTCGTGCCCATGTTGTCAGGTAAGACCTTGAGTAAAACTTAAAGTCCAGCTACGGTAGAAGATAGAGAAAAGATGAATAAAATTCCTATGCCTCGGTCATAGGTTATATCATGTATGTCATGCTGTGTACAAGACCGGATATAGCACATGCTGTTAGTTTGACTAGCAGATATCAAAGTGATCCTGGAATGGAACACTGGACAGCGGTCAAGAATATCCTAAAGTACCTGAATAGGACTAAGGATATGGTTCTTTCTTATGGAGGTGATGAACAGCTTGTTGTAAATGGTTACACTGATGCTAGTTGGAACACCGATCCAGATGACTCAAAGTCACAGTCTGGATACGTATTTGTTTTGAATGGTACTGCAATAAGCTGGAGGAGTGCCAAGCAGAGCGTTGTGGCGAAATCTTCAACTGAATCGGAATACATAGCTGCTTCGGAGGCTGCACAAGAAGGCATATGGATAAAGGAGTTCATTACTGAACTTGGCATGGTTCCCAGTGCGTTAGACCCGATGGCCATCTACTGTGACAACACAGGTGCCATAGCTAATGCACAGGAGCCAAGGTCACATAGCAAGCTGAAGCACATCAAGCTACGTTTTCATGCTATTCGTGAGTATGTCCAAGATGGTGACATAAAGATTTGCAAAGTACACACTGATCTGAATGTAGCAGATCCGTTGACTAAACCTCTCCCTAGAGCAAAGCATGACCAACACCAAAACGCCATGGGTGTTCGGTATATTACCATGTAATCTAGATTATTGACTCTAGTGCAAGTGGGAGACTGTTGGAGATATGCCCAAGAGGCAATAATAAAAGTGGTTATTATTATATCTTTGTGTTTATGATGAATGTTTACATCTCATGCAATAATTGTATTATAAGGAAACTCTAATACATGTGTGTTTTGTAAACATAAAAGAGTCCCTAGTAAGTCTCTTGTTGAACTAGCTTGTTGATTGATTGATGATCATGGTTTCCTGATCATAGACATTGGATGTGATTAATAACAAGGTTATATCATTAGGAGAATGATGTGATGGACACACACCCATAGTAAGTGTAGCATAAGATCAAGTCATTAAGTTCGTATTGCTGTAAGCTTTGAAATACATAGTAACCTAATCCTTCGACCATGAGGTTATGTTAATCACCATCACCGGATGGGTACTTTGATGACATCAAACGCCGCTTCGTAACTGGGTGGTCATAAAGGTGTCATTGGGTATTCTGAAAGTATGTGTTGAAGCGCATGAACCAAGATTGGGATTTGTCTATCCATATGACGAATAGATATACTCTAGGCCCTCTCGGTGGAATGTCATCTAGATAGCTTGCAAGCATGTGACTAGGTCACAAGGGATGACATAACATGGAACGAGTAAAGAGTACTTATCAGTAACGAGGAAGAACTAGGTATGAAGATACCAACGATCAAACCTCGGATAAGTAGAATATCGCGAGATAAAGGGAATTGGTTTCGTATGTTAAATGGTTCAATCGATCACGATATCATCGTTGAGTATGTGGGATCCGTTATGGATCTCCAGATCCCGCTGATGGTTATTGATGGGAGAGGTGTCTTCATCATGTCTGCATATTCACGAACCGTAGGGTGACACACTTAAGGTTCGAAGTTGTTTGAAGTAGATATGGAATTTGTGTTGGAGACTGAATGTTGTTCGGAGTCTCGGAATGGATCCGGGACATCACGAGGAGATCCGGAATGGTCCGGAGAATAAGATTCATATATTGGGAATCATTTTCTAAGTTAGGAAATGTTCCGGAGTGTTTGTATGGAGATTCTAGAAGGTTTCGGAATGTTCTGGAAGGTTCTAGAGGATTTCTTGGAGTTTGCTTGAAAACCAAGAAAGGGATCAAAGAAACCAAGTGGGGTAAGACACGGATTCGTGGGGGAGGAGGATTCCTCCCCCCAACCCGCCGGCCCAAGGAGGAGGGAGTCCTACTAGGACTCCCCCTCCCCAGGTGCGCCTCCCTCCTTTAAATAGAAGGGAGGGGGCGCCCCCTCTTGCACCTTGCCTCATAACTCCCAATCTCAGCCTCCTCTCTCCTCCACGTTTCTTCTGCACAGGCATAGGCGAAGCCCTGCAGAATTCTCATCTCCACCACCACCACCACGCCGTCGTGCTGCTGGGATTCCGTGGAGAAGATCTACTACCTCCGCTGCTCGCTGGAACGGGGAGAGGAAGGTCTGCTTCGACTCCGCACGTGTGACCGTCTGCGGAAGCGCTGCCGGAACGCGGCGCCGGAAGGATCGTCCACACGATCTTGAGATCGGCAAGTGATCGACTACATCATCCACGAGATCTAATCTCGTTAACGCTTTCGGTTCTACGAGGGTTAGTACCGATCTATCTCGTTGCGCATGTCTAGTAGATTAGATCTTGGCTTTTATCTAGATTAGATCTGGGTTTTGTTCGTTCTTGCGGTAGCAAATTTTTGTTTTCCATGATACGAACCCATCAGTCTCCCCGACTCTTTCTGGTCATGGGATGAACGACGGGAGGACACGTGGCGACATCACCATGGAGCCGGCTCTCCTGGGGAGGCAGGCCCCACGGCGTCTGATTCCCTACCACGGGAGTGTCGCACACCCTTTCATGGCCCGCATCACTGGACGGTGTGCCTCGCGCACAGCCTGAGTCCGTTGTCAGCTGACGCGGGCGGGAGCGCGCTCCGTGAGAGGCGTTAGGAGGAAACAAGCGCTATGCACCCGCCGGGTCATGGGCCGCGTCGATGGCCGACATGGCGACGAAAACCCCCGCCCGCCGCGGGTTCTCGCGTTCGGGAACGATGTGGCAGCGGAAACCCTCGTTGTTCGCATATCCTCTCAGGGAGGTCATGAGGTGGGTCCCGTGAGCGTGGGATAATGGCTCTCATAGATGGTATTTGTATGCGAGGATACGGTTCTGGAAATCCTCACTGTGCCTCCCAAATTTTTTCTAGTTCTCGATGGACATTACCATCACTCACAAAATGCATGTAAAACATTCTTTCTTCTTCTTCGACCCTCCGATTCTTTCTTCTTTTGTTCTACCACCTCGCGGCCTAGCTTTGGCGTTGCGTCTTCCTAGAAGTAGCCATGCTCGAACACCCGAACGATGGCCTAGCCATATATATCTGTCGCATTCTGGGTGCCGACGTGGTTGCTTTTAGGTGGAGCAGCGTTGCAGGCGAAAGTGAGCCATGCCTTACGTACAATGCAATGATAGGAGACGCACTCGTGTTGTTTAGATTATATCATTTCCCTTCTGCCACCATGTTTCGTTAGGTTACCGTCGTCAGCCGCATGCAACCTTCCGGTGACCATATCTGGAATGGCTGATGCAGCTGCATACGGTTGCCACGATAAAAGCCTCCACGGTGCGCTAGACGCGCTCTGTCCCTGCACCCCTCGGTAGGTCTTAACGGAGCGGGCGGTATGGAAGCGGCTCTTTCTTGGGTAGGATCGCCGTGCGTGGCTCCGCCGGCTTCCATGGAAAGATGTCTCCATGTGTCCCATGAACTTCCCAGAGCATGCGAGACATTCGGCACAGTAGTCGGTGGGAGCAGCGTACCTCCGATTTTGTGCGTCGTGCTGGGTCGCCTGGTTTCTTAGGTATGTTTCGGAGAGAGTTTTTTCCTTTCTATTTTCCTTTCTCTTTTTTAGTTTTCAGTTCTTGCTATTTTTCTCTGTCTTTCGTTTCTCATATTTTTACGTTTGCCCTAACATCTACTTTTCTCGGTTCGCTAGGTAACTTATTCGTGTGCGCTTCCGCGGTTATTGTTAGTGATCTTGCGTCCCGACCACACATCCCACTTAACTACAATGTGATGCGTGAAAAGGTGATCGGTGACATTAATCCCGGATGGCTCCATGTCCAGCTACAGACGGAGATCGAATCCGAGCGGGGAAAGATAGCTAGCAGTAGCATACGGGGCTTTGCGACTAGGTGGTCTGGTAATAGTAGGAGACGATGTATGTTTTTGTGTCGGCCGAGACGTTGTAAACGTATACACGCTGGGCGAAAAGTTGTACCACTCCTAACCTCAGTACTTTGTCGCCATGTCTCGCATTTAGCACGAATGTGCATACTTTTTTCCTAGGTGAAAAATTGTGCCGCCGCACCGTACTTTGTCGTCATGCATTCCGTTTAACACGTATATGCAGAATATTTTTTGTGACAACCGTGTCCTTTCTTAAAAAACACGGTGGTATGCTTCGGTCGTTTATGTCTTTAGATGTAACGTCATCGTAAACTTAGACAGACGCGATAATAGTCAGACACTTTAACGGGTTGGACTCGGTATCTTCTTTTTGGGATCAAAACCGAAAGCACACACATTCTAAGCTTATCTCCATGGTGCTTGCGAGGCACCGCAACATAGATGCATTCTTACGTGCACAGTTTCTATCTCAGCACTTTGAAAAATGTGCCAGAGCACCCGCTCGCCATCTCTCGGAACACTCACGTCTCATGTAGAGTTTCCTTCTCTCGGTCGGCATACGAAGGGGCACACGCGAATGCGGTCAAAAATATATGCATGTTCATATTCATAGGCGCTTCCACGTATGTAGCAGCACCGTATACACCAACCGAGTAGTATTTTATCACCGTGTTCGGTTGGATGGGGCCCATTAGCCAAACGCGTGAAGTGTATGTATGATACTTACTCTGTACGAAATATATTGTACTGTATCGAATGTGGGTTTTGGAATATGTCTGTGCCTCATCTATGTAACAGCCATCATGGGTCAACTGATTACGTATTGTCGTATGTACGAGAAAGCCTTGCACAGCCGTACAGCTAGAGCTTATGCCCTTATCGATCAAAGTGCTACCTTTTGTCTTAGGAGTACGTTGACGCGCTAGTCGCGTGGGGTAGTGGATAAATGCGTCGGCAGAAAGATACCGCGTGAGATAGCATTATCGCGGGACATTTTATCCCACCTTGCCAAATCACACTGCACAAGACTGGCTTATAGTCTTCAGCGCATAGGTACCAGCGATAACTTGGATTTGTCTGGTCAGTTCATTTCTGTGAACTGATAAGAAGGATTTAATCTACTTTTTTCCTTTATATGAAACAAAGATTCGTTATACTCAACGCTTCTTGAAGCGTTGTGTCTGACAGCCGCACCCGGGGAGCGCTAAGAGAAGTCTAGTTCTCATTAATTTCTATGGATGAAAATAAGAGATAATGCATTGTATAACTTTTATATATTGCCTTCTCTAAATGACGTGGAGGACTAAGAAAGGACATACCTTCCCCAGCATTGTTCATGCCCTAAAACAGACAAAAGAGGACCTAATTAAATGATGGCTAATATGGTAACGGAGTATGCATGGTATCCTTTTGTTGAGTCTACATTACTAAATTTAGATAGAAATTCATGTGTCTATAGTTAATGGTCATCCATTTCTAGAACAATGGACTTATAAATAGAGATTTGGATTTTTTTTTGAGATGAGCCTACCAAACCAAAAAACGGAGTAAGCCATATCTGCATTGTATTGGCTTGTCTAACATAATTTCTGTATTGTTTGGGTGCAATTAATGTTAAGTTATCTTGATCATTGCAGCCACCGGAAATAAGTACTTAAGGGGGTGGTCCTTGTGTTTCAGAAAAAAAGCGACCTCTTACTCTTCTCTATATCTACTAGATGCATTCAATTAGTTGAGATTTTAAATTGTCTGCAAAATATATTCTTGAGTGTAACATATAATAAGACATCCATCACATTAACCAGACGTCTAGGTAGCCTTGGATGCGGTTTTGTTTGCTACCAAACAAGAGATCTTGATTCTTGGGACAAATGGCTACAGATTAAGCCGTGACCGATACTCTAGTGTAAAACCAGCTTGATCTAGCCTAAAAAGGATTTTAGTTTTATATTTCCATTTAATTTTCTTCATTGACTTACTTCCCTTTTATTTTTCTTATGATATGTGTCATTTTATTGTGTTTTATTTTATCTTTAGTTGTGGTGTTTTTTGACTTTTACTTTGTTTCCTGTACTTTATCGATTTTTTCATCTATTGCATGCATCTCTCGCAGATAAATATTTGCTAACTTTCCATTCTGTGAGACCTTCTGGAAAATAATTGTTCAATGGAAATTTCCTTAATTTTTTTTTGTAAAATAAAATATTAAACTTCTAAAATTCTCAAGCAAGGTGTGCATTGTTTTCTACACACATAGATGTTGTTTGAAATACACAAATATTCCTTACTAAATATGACTATTTCTTTGCAAAAGTTATTATTGGCAAATGATGGTTGGTAAGAAAAATTGTGATTTGTTAGAATTATTTCCTCTAGTTCATTGAACATTTTATTTGACATACATGAAGATCTCGCAAACTATATGAATATTTAACAAAAAATGGGTGAAACACTCAAGCTATAAAGTACCAATTTTATGTTTACATATATTTCATTATGTTGTTTTATGACTCTTTTTTGTGGTTGTTATGCCAGGTTTGCCTGGTTAGTCAACATGAATGTAACTATTTCATTCAGAAAAAAATGCAACTATTCGTGTACAAAACGTCAATTCAGAATGTAAGGACTTAAGTAACCGTCATGCAAAATAACTTACGTTGCACCCTAGGTGCTAAAAGTAGCATCACTACAGGAAACACGGTAGGTGCCGACGGCCGACGCCCGTCGGCGTAGCCCCCGATTGCCACCGGAGTAGGCTTGTTGGCGTAGCCCTTCTAGCTGTCGGCGTAGGCCAGATGGGCCCCACCTAAATGGCTAACGGTCATTTGGCTACGGCGACGGCTTTGTCGTCGGCCTAGTTTTTCTTTAAAAAATCAAAATAAAATTCTTTTATTCCAATTTTTTGAATTGTTAAATCGTTAATCTCATATGGATATTTTTAATCTCTAAGTACACTTAATCTCATATAAAAAGCACTCGTGATCAAACTTCCCAATCGCTCACTGAAAGAACATTTCATGTTTTCCTGTGTTTTGTGTGTTAGATAACAATACCGTGGAGTCTTTCTTATGTGCGCTAAGTGTGCAGGTGTTTTGAGGGGCCGGATTATCCGCCCCACCAAGGGCCGGATAATCCGGCCTATCTCATCGATCAAAGGCTTCCAAGGCGCGTCGCTCGAAGTCCAGTCCGATTATCTCCCGGAAAATCCTAACTGGGGCGGTTTTTCTTCCCCAGGCCGGATAATCCGGCATTCGCATGGGCTGGATAATCCGGCCCCCAGAAACCGACCAACGGCAGCCAAGGCGTGTCGCTCGGAGTCCGGTCGGATATTCTCCCGGAAAATCCGAACTCGGGGATTTTTCCTCCCCAGGCCGGATATCCGGCCGTCACATGCCGGCCCCCAGAAGGCGATCAAGGGCAGGCTCGGCGCGACACTCAGAGTAGGGGCGGATTATCTACCGGATAATCCGAGTTTGGGGCGGAGTTTTCCCCAGGCCGGATAATCCGGCCCTCACTTGGGCCGGATAATCCGCCCCCCAAAGGCACCAACGGCTTGGATTTGGAAGGGGTATTGATGAGGTTTAATCTCGTCAATGCCCATTGTTATGGACTTGGGTTTTGGAGAAGATGGGGATGCTGGAGATCGTGGCACGGTTAACAGACAAGCAACCAGGGGACACAAGATTTACCCAGGTTCAGGCCCTCGGAGGGAAAACCCTACTCCTGCTTGTCTGCTCTTTGATTACGGCGGAACCGAAGGTTACAGGGTGCGCAGATTCGATCTGGCGTGGATGCGTGTGCGAAAGTATGAGTCTGGTTGACCTAGGACATGCCCTCCTGGCCTTTATATAGACTTAGGCAGGTCCCGGACGTAGTCCTAGTCGGTTACAAGTTCTAGGGTTTTACCCCTTTGAATTTCCCATCTCCTCTAGTCTTGCTCTCCAAGGATCCGAAGACGTCATGGGTCTTGGCCACCCGAAAATCTTCATGGGCCAGCATATGTCTGCCATGGGCCTTCCTTGGGCTGGACTAGGTATGCTGAAGTTACGTACCCGTAGGGTATAACCATGTTAGTAGCCCCCGAGTGATCAGTCGAATCGTAGATTCGGCTGAGGACTCTTCCATCCTTCGGGAGCAGTTATATGTTAATAGTATATGTGTGTAGGGATTGTTGATGCGTGTGCCTGACTCACCCGACGGATCATGGTCAGTTAACTGTCTTAGGACGAAACAACACGATCTTCTTCAGGTTCGGGTCCCTCAACCCGGACCTGGAACATATGCTAGCGTAATTCGACTCAGGCCGCGGAGGACTTACAGGAGTGGAATTCCAGTGATTTTAATTGGTGTACCCAACACGTCCGTCGGGATTTTTCATCGTACCTGCTGGTACGGATTCATACTAGCAGAGCGCAGTCAGGTGCGTTGCCAGGCCATCAGATGATATCTTTAGGTCTTATCTTTGCGTCGCAGCCGCAGCATCCGAATGTTTATCACCGCGGAGTTGTTTCGGGTGGCCAAGGAGGATGTTACTCACTTAGCATTAATTGGGGCAGAGTTGCCGAAAAGTTTTGCGTGCTGATCCGAAAGATCGCAGTCGAAGATTTCATAGGGTGCGCGACCAGCGCTTCCTATGGGAGTAGCCCCCAAGTGTCTGTTCGAGTCGTAGACTCGAACGGAGACTTTTAGTTCAAGCATTGTTTCAATCATTAGGTCCGTAGGACTCGAAAATTTTCGGATGCTTAAATCCATCCTCCCTATGGGAGTAGCCCCCGAGTCTGTAGTGGAGTCGTAAACTCGACGTAGGACTCAGAGAAATAATTTTGTCCTCATTTGTCTGTCGGGTGCGCGGCCAGCGCTCCTGATAGGAGTAGCCCCCAAGTATTTAGTCGAATCGTAGATTCGAGTGAGTACTTTTAGCTGTGGAGCCGAAGTGGTGCTAGTATAGCTTTTGATGACGTCAGTGCTTACGATCGATGACCTCGAGCAGTGACGAAGCGTGGGTCCCACTTGCTGACTTTGAATTGACCGGTCACGCGCGGCGTGGAAATGATTATGGCGTCTCCTCGATTTCCGCATATAGTGGACGGCGTGGTAACGACGGTTCGTTTTGGTGCTGACACGTGTACGGCCAGATCTACCGTTGGCGTTAGGTCTTCTCGATGGACGGCCAGCGTGTGTCGTCTTCGTTGTTATAATCCCTGGTGAAATCGTGGTTTGTTTTTCACCGCAGCAGTTCATCTGTTCACTGCCCCCTCGTTCTTGAGCTATTCTTGCTGCGCGCTGAGAGTTTCCTCCACATTTCCTTTGTCTTTCTTCGTTGGCAACGCCACCACCGCCGTAGCGCCATGGGGAAACCAAAGAAGTCCTCATCTGCAGTTGGGACCAGCGCCACCGGAGGCAAGAAGGACACCGCCACTGCTCGCGTCACTGACGGTGGCTGGCGGCGATCAGAAGCGCGGGAGAGCGATCTCCGCAAACTGCGCGAGCGGAGCCTGATCCCGCAAGACACGACGGCCGTGAGACTTCCCGGCAATGAGGTAATCCCCCGTCCCCCATCTGGGTATCGGGTTATGTTTGTTGCCTTCGTGATTCGCGGGTTTTCTTTTCCGGTCCATGACTTCCTTTGTGGACTGCTCTTTTTCTATGGGGTTCAACTCCATCATCTTTCTCCCAACTCCCTTCTTCACATTGCGTGTTTTATCACGCTTTGCGAGTGTTGGCTTGGCATTGAGCCGCACTTTGGCCTCTTCCGGAAGCTTTATTCCGTGAAGAGGCAGTCTGGTTCGGATGGTGTGTATCCCATTGGGGGTTTCATCATCTCCCTCAGTCCCAATGTGCAATTCTTTTCCTTTTCCATGTCCGAATCTGTCCAGTACTGGCGGAGGAAATGTTTTTACATCCGTGACTCCGTACTGCCTGGGCAAGATTTTGGTCTCGTTCCTTTTGACCCCTCCCAATTGATTGAGAAGAAAAGATCCTGGAAAAACCAAATCTTAGACGGTGAGGTGGCGGAGATAGAGGCCCTGTATCGTCGGGTGGAGGATCTCCAATTGATTCCTGAGAAGGAGGTGAACGGTGTCGACATCATCCGGACGTTTCTTGAGCGTCGGGTGCAGCCCCTTCAAGCGAGGGCGCACCCGATGTTTCTTTACTCTGGGCGCCGTGATCCGACGAGGGTTTCGAGTGAGAAAATCTCCGAGGTGGAACTTGACAAGGCTCTTCGCGTGCTGTTGAAGTTCAAGGCCGACGAAGAAATCTCGGGGAAGTCGCTGACTCCTCCCTTTTCATCGACGTTGGTCGTACCGAAGGTGTAGATTTGCGCACGTAGTGCTTCCCTTTTGTTTTTGTCAGCTGTGTACTTTTTCCTTTGTTTACTAACAAAGTTCTTTTTCCTTTTGCAGAGCTTCAAAGTGCCGGGCATGGCACCACCGTTGCCCGAGAGGTATCCGAATGCCCCGGATAATGAAGTGGTGGATTCCGTGTCCGAGCTACCGTCAGCGCGATCCCTAGCGGAGGATGCCGACGAATCGAGTGAGGACCATTCGCGCAAGCGATCACGGAGCTCTAGCGAGTCGTCAGATGCCTCAACTCCTCCGACTCCCAGAAATCCTCTGGGCCTTGAGCGTCATGATGATGTTCATGGGGGTTCTTCCTCTCCCCTTCCTGCCATTCCTGTGCGGGTTGTTGCTCCGCACCCGCCAGCAAAGCGGAAGAAGGAAGAAAAGAAGGAGGAGAAGAAGGAAGAAAAGAAGGAGGAGAAGAGGGCCCGAAGGGCTTCTCCTATCTTCGACCTGAGCGCGTTGGGCTCATAAGTTTTCTTGTTGCCACTATTATCCTTTGTTCCCTTGTTATTTTTGCACCTGTGATGATTGGTTCATATGCAGGCAATCCTCCGACGGCTCCAGTGATGGTGCGCGCGAGATGATGGGGGAGTCGAACATTGCATCGCCTCCTCCTCAGATGGTGGCGACTTCTGGTGATGCTGCGCCAGTTCCTCCTGTGCAGGAGAGGCTGGTGGTTGCGCCTCAGAATTTCGCAGGCGGGCCTGCGGGTTCGCCTTCGGAGCACGTAAGTTTTTCTGCTTGATGTTACGGGGGGAGCCCCCAAGTGTCTTCGTATGCTCATGTTGTTTATGCTTCTTTGTGTTGGGCGTAGCCCCCAAGTCCTGCTCTTACTACTATTGCCTGTTGCTGCAGCCTTTTGTCCAAGAGGCCAAGCGGCTGGTGGAGGAACGCCTGACGCTGGAGGCGAAACTGCGGCAGCTTCAAGGTATTCGTCTGCCTTGTAGTACTTCTCTTGCTTATCCTGGTCCTGTTCTTTGACACTTGCTTGTTGTAAATGTAGAGGAGCATAACGACTCTCTCCGTGAGGTCGATGCTCTGAAGAAGAGCCTTGGACAATCGGAACAGAAGGCCGAAGCTGCCGCTGGGGCGAGAGAGCGCCATGAGCTGGAGCTGACGAAGGCAGCCGAAGCGAAAGAGCGTCTGCAGCAGGAGGCCGCAGATCGTGAGGAGCAGCTGGCCACCATTGCGGCTGCTCGTGAAAAAGGGGTGGCGGAGAAGCTCATGGCTCCTGCCAAGGCTATTTCGGGTGAGCGCTAGCTCTTGTACTTGCTTCTTTTTCTTCAGATCTTCTTCTATGTTGCCTTTCTTCATGTTTTCTTCTTTTTTGTCTCAGATGCCGCAGGCATCGAGTTTGACCGCGGTGCTCTGGAGCACGGGAGTGCTCTAGATGATGCCACTGTAGCGGTCAAAGACCGCTGCAGCACCATCGTCAACTCCCTTGCCAAGGCGAAAGAGGTCCTTGGTCGCTTCTACCAGGAGCTCTTCCCGAAGGGCGCATCCCTTGAAGACGTGGGTGCCCTGGCAGAGGCTCTATCAGCCGAAGCGCCTGCAGCGTACAAGCGCAAGCATAAGGGCATCGGCGCGTCCGTCGGGCTGGCGATGGCCATGGCGGCTGGGGCGGAGCTGGACCTGCCCCAGATTACTTCTCGGATGCCTACGGCTGCGGATGGATCTTAGGTAGCCTTCGCCGCTTACTCCGCTCGCTGCAGACGATATGGGCCCAAGCTCATTGACTTGCTGTCTGAGTATGCCTTGCGGCAGCAGGGCGAGGCCAAAGCTAGGCAGTCTGGTTCTGAGGCGACTCAGTGTCCTCCGCCTTAGGCGTAGTAGACGTAGGATAGCTTGTAGTCTATTTTTGTTGTAAATATCTTTTGTAGTACCATCCTTGTGCCACGTAGTGGCCTTATATACTTTAATGAATTTCTCCGAGTTGTGCTCTATCCTTGGCTGAATGTCTGTGTGCCTTCTTTTTTCTTCTGCTATAGGTTCCTTCGGGTGCTGACCCAGTTGACACTTCATCTGAAAGGCCCTTGCGAGCATCATTGGATGATTCCTCGCAGCTCGCTTTTCTTCGAGATCGCGTGCGCAGCTTGGAGAGAGATTTGCTTGGGTTACGCGGTCGCGCTGACGTTTGGAAGTCCAAAGCAGACCGTGGTGCAGCCAGAGAGGAGTATTTGATGGCGGAGCTGGGTCGGTTGTCCGAGCAGCTGCAATGTAAGTTGATCCTTCTTTCGAGCTGTAGCTCAGTTCTTCGGGTGAGCCTGCTGGCCTTACTCTTGTTTTGTGCGGTTGTCGCAGGTGCCAGTCTTGCTTCGAGGGAAGAAAAGGAGCGTATTGCTGTTCGAGTCAATTGCTTGATTCAACAGGACATGGAGGCTGGCGGCTTCTTCTGGATGGATCGTGATCGCGCCATAGTTCTGGCGACCGTGCAGGATCGTGTCTACCAGGTTTCGCGGGTGCTCCGCCAGGTGCAGACATCGCTTTCCTCGGTGCTGCATGTCATGTTTCCGTTGGATGCCGTGCCAACGACCCTTGCAGGTCTTCTTGACGAAGTTTCGGAGTGCCAGCAATGTCAAGGAGCTGGTGCGGCAGCAGCTCGTCGCAGGGGTGAAGGCTGCCTTGTCTCTTGTGAGGGTGCACTGTCCTGACGTAGATTTGGCTGCTGTGGCGACTGGGCCACCTCCTCGACCAGATGGTGGTGAGTGGACTATGCGTCCGCATTACGCGGCTGTAAGGCAGTATGCCGAACATATTGCAGATTTGTTTGAGCAGCGTGCTCAGGTTATTCTTCAGAATAGGTAGGACCTGAAAATAAACAGATAGATGTAAAATTTGTATATTGCGGCTGGGCGTGTATGTGCCCTTTGTTGTAAAGGTTTGCTTGTTTTTTAGCACGTAGTGCTTTGATTTAGTACGTGCCCTTTTCGTTTGCCTGACGTGGTCAGCTACTCAGGTGTACACATTTTGTCCTCAGTCGATGAAATCGTGAGGTGGGGGGAGCCCCCGAGTGCGTATGTAGCATGTAGTAAAGTTGCAGAAAATAGTCAACCGAGGGTTGGGGGCGAGACACTTAGCTTTATTTGTATCGTAATGGAGGAGGTACATGGTTCGGCTGAGTAGCCTTGGCTGTAAGCCTTGTCGAAAGTAAAAAGGGGGTACATTGCTATGGGTAGAATCGTCGCAGGTGCGAGATGTTCCATGGGTTGGAGTATGCGACTCCAGACTCCACATGCTTGAGGCGATAGGCGCCACCTGGGATGACCTCGGTGATGGCATAGGGTCCTTCCCATGGTGACTCGAGTTTATTCGGTCGCTTTTGCTTAAGTCGCAAGACGAGGTCTCCTTCGACGAAGGACCTTGGGCGCAGCCGGCGGCTGTGGTAGTTGCGGAGACTTTGCTGGTACACCGCTGATCTAGCTGCTGCTATATCCCGTGCTTCGTCGAGTGTGTCGACGGCATCTTCGAGTGCAGCCGTGGATTCGGCTTCGCTGTAAGCGACGACTCGTGGAGCCTGGTGGCGTACTTCGGCTGGTAGCACGGCCTCAGCTCCGTGCACCATGAAGAACGGTGTGTAGCCGGTGGAGCTGTTTGGCATTGTCCGTAAGATCCATAGGACAGACGGTAGCTCTTTCGTCCAGTTTCCAGCTTTGTGTTCGAGTGAGCTCATGAGGCGCTTCTTGATGCCGGCGCCGATTAGGCCGTTGGCCTTTTCCACTTGCCCGTTTGTTTGCGGGTGTGCCACTGAGGCATACGTGATATTGATCCCGAGGCCTTCGCAGAAGTCCTGGAATTCTTTGGAGATGAAGTTCGATCCGTTGTCGGTGATGATGCTGTGCGGTACGCCAAACCTGTAGACAATGGATTCGAAGAATTTGACGGCGGTTTTGCCCTTCTGGTTGGTGACTGGCATGGCTTCGATCCACTTGGTGAATTTGTCGACTGCGACCAGGAGGAAGACGTGTCCTCCCTTCGAGGATTTTGGCAGTTTGCCGATCATGTCGAGGCCCCATTGGGCAAAAGGCCAGGCTATGGGTATGGGTCGAAGTTCGGACCCAGGTGCGTGCGGTTTGTCGGCGAACCGTTGGCACCCGTTGCATCTTCGGACGATGTCCTTCGCGTCGCTCATGGCCGTTGGCCAGTAGAATCCTGCTCGCAGAGCTTTGGCGACGAGGGAGCGGCTACCTGCGTGGTGGCCGCAGATGCCCTCGTGGATATCTTGGAGTATGGCCTTGCCGTCATTGATGGTGACGCATCGTTGTAGTACGCCCGTAATTCTGCGTTTGTACAGCTCGCCGTTGATGATGGTGAAGGCTTTTGACCGACGAGATATGCGCCGGGCATCTGTCGGGCTGTCTGGCAATTCTCCGTTTATCAGGAACTGGAGATATGGACGTGTCCAAGTTTCGCCGACTGCCATGACCTGCATCAGGTTGACCATGGCAACTTCGGTATCCAACTTTTTGGGTCCTTCATGACCTTCGGGTAGCGTAGCCCCCGAGTGTTCTGCTTCTTCGGGTGATCCCTTGGGGAATTTCCGCTTGATGGATGGCACGCAGATCTGTTCGAGGAACACACCTGGTGGTACCTTTGCACAAGTGGAGCCGATGTTGGCGAGTCTATCTGCCTCCTCGTTGCTCTCTCTTCCAACATGCCGAAGTTCGCAGCCGTCGAATTCTCCTTCGAGTGCGTTGTATAGCGCGCGGTACGCGATCATGTTTTCGGCGTGTGCGTCGCACTCATTCATCGTCTGCTGTACGACAAGGTTGGAGTCACCGTAGATGACCAGGCGCGTTGCGCCACATGTTTTTGCCATCTTCATGCCATGGATGAGGGCTTCGTATTCGGCCTCGTCGTTGGAGGCTCTAAATTTCATCCGAAGGACGTACTTCATCTTGTCACCTTGCGGGGAGGTCAGTATGACTCCTGCCCCTGCTCCGACTTCGCGTTTGGAGCCGTCAAAATGCATTGTCCAGGACTGCGACATGTCTGGGGTGTCAGGCAGCTGCAGCTCCATCCAGTGCACCAGGAAGTCCGGAAGGACTTGAGATTTGATTGCGTGTCGCTTCTCGTAGATGATGTCCAGGGGTGATAGTTCAATGCCCCACAGGGCCACGCGCCCTGTGGCCTCTGGGTTATTCAGGATGCTGTTTAGGGGTGCCTCGTTGACGACCATCACCTAATGCTCCTGGAAGTAGTGGCTCAGTCGTCGAGCCGTCATGAACACGCCGTAGGCCAGCTTCTGGTAGTGCGGGTACCGCTGTTTTGTTGGAGTGAGAACCTCGCTGAGGTAGTAAATTGGGTGTTGTACCCCGTGGGTCTTACCTTCTTCGGGTCGTTCGACCACGAGTACTGTGCTGACCACCTGGTGTGTGGCTGCTATGTACAGCAACAGGGGCTCGCGCTCTTTTGGCGTGACCAAAACTGGCAAGGTGGAGAGGAGCCGCTTGAGGCTTTCGAATGCGTCGTTGGCTTCTGGTGTCCACTCGAACTTGTCTGCCTTGCGCAGCAGCTGGTAAAATGGTAGGGCCTTCTCGCCCATGCGGCTGATGAACCTGCTTACTGCCGCTATTCGCCCTGCGAGCTGCTGAACGCCCTTGAGGTTTTTCGGCTTCTCCATTGTCATGATAGCTTTGATTTTCTTCGGGTTCGCTTCGATCCCTCGTTGAGAGATGAAGTACCCAAGCAGCTGACCCGAGGGGACGCCGAAGGCGCACTTTTCTGGATTGAGCTTGATCCTGTAGCGATCAAGGTTGTCGAATGTCTCGCGGAGATCGTCGATAAGTGTTCTTGCCTCCTTGGTTTTTATGACTATGTCGTCGACATAGACTTGGACGTTGCGACCGATCTGGTCCTTGAGGCAGGCTTGCATGCATCGCTGGTACGTGGCACCCGCGTTCTTTAGCCCGAAGGGCATTGTGTTGTAGCAGTATACTCCGAACGGTGTGATGAACGCCGTTTTCTCTTGATCTTAGACCTTGAGTCGAATCTGGTTATAGCCTGAGTAGGCGTCGAGGAAGGAGAGTTTCTCACAACCTGCAGTCGAATCGATGATCTGGTCGATCCGAGGAAGAGGGAAATGGTCCTTAGGGCAGTGTTTATTTAGTGACGTGAAGTCCACGCACATCCGCAGGATGTCCGTGTCCTTCTTCGGGACCATCACCGTGTTTGCCAGCCACTCGCTTTCCTTGATTTCCCGGATGAAGTCTGCTGCGAGTAATCTGTTGATCTCCTTGCCGATAGCTTCGGCCCGTGGCTCCGACAGTCTTCCGATGGACTGCTTGACTGGCTTGGTGTCTGGGAAGACATTGATTGCGTGCTCGGCGAATTCCCTGGAAACTCCTGGCATGTCCACAGGACACCAGGCGAAGATTTCCCAGCGCTCACAGAGGAATTCGACGAGCGCGCCTTCCTATGCGGTGCTGAGGTCGTTGGCGATCAACGCCGTCTTGGAGGCATCCGTTGGATGGACCTGCACTTTCTTGGTGTTGATGGTGGAGTCGAAAGACATGTCAGGTGTGTTCTGCTTGGTGACTGGGGGTAGCCCATTGTCCGTCACCTCGCGGAGCCTTACAAGCTCGTCTTGCATGCCGAAAGACTGGGAGATTTTGTTGAAATCCCTGTCGCATTGGTCCGATCGGGTGAAGCTCCCGTGGACTGTGATGACGCCCCTCGGTCCTGGCATCTTGAGTAGTAGGTATGCGTAGTGTGGGACGGCCAGGAACCTTGCGAATGCTACGCGTCCCAGGATGGCATGGTATTGCGATGGCCAGTCCACCACTTCGAATTCTAGGCGCTCCTGCCAAAAGTTGTCCGTCTTCCCGAAGATGACGTCGAGCCCTATTTTGCCCAGGGGGAAGATGCCCTTCCCTGGGACAATGCCGTGGAACGTTGTGTCTGATTGTTGCAGGCTGCATTGCGGGATTCGCATAGCTGCTAGAGTGCTTGCGAACATTAGGTTGATGCCGCTGCCGCCGTCCATGAAGACGCGACTCATCTCGAAGCCTCCGATCTGCGCCTCCAGCACCAGGGCAGCATGACCTGGGCGAGGGATCTGGCATGGGTGATCCGCGCGAGTGAATGTGATGCAGGACTCCGATCCGCTGAGGTACTCAGGGATTGCAGGCGGAGTTTCCACGGCCAAGTTGATTTGTCGGGTGATTTTCTTCTGCACCCTGTTGGTGGGGCGTCCCTTCTGGATCATATTTAGTGCTCCCTTTGGTGGGGGGTATGCGACTCCGGCGTTGTTTTGCGCTGGTGCGACTGGTTGATTTGGGCCTCCAATAGGCGGCGGTGGTGGAGCTCCGTGTGCTATTTCACCTGGCGCAGGTGCGTTTCCGAACGCAAGAATTGGAGCTTGTTGCCTCATCTGCATCATGCCTTCGCTGAGTTTCTGGAACTCGCGGCAGTCCTTGAGCATGTGGCTAGCTTTCTTTTTGCCATCTTGTTTGTCGATGTAGAAGTGGATGGTGCATGGACCCGAAAGTTTATCGAATGCTGAGGGTCCGTTGTCGCGGTCGCGGCGTTGCCACGACTGCGTTGGTCGTCTGTTGTCGCGGAAGTTTCCGCTGCGGTATCCTCCGCTGTTGCGGCTGTTGTCGTTACGGCGGTCGGCGTAGCCGGGTGCGACCATGTCGGGTCCGTCGCGGTCCTCGTAGACGCGCGATCTCCTCTTGCTGCGGCGTTCGCGTCTTCGGCCGTAGTCGTCCTCTTCATCTGATTGCGCCCGCTGGATGCAATCTTCGCCGTCTGCCCAACTGTTGGCGATTTCCATGAGGTGGTCGAGTGTCTTGGGTTTTACACGCCCAAGTTCCTCCTTGAAGTCTGGGCGCTTGACGCCGTCCCTGAAGGCGTCGATGGCCCTTTCTTCGGAGATGTGTGCTGCGGAGTTCTTGGTTGTAGACCAGCGTAGTATGTACGAGCGAATAGATTCACCCGTTCTCTGAGTGCAGGCTCGCAACTCTTCGATTGAGGCGGGCCTCTTGCTGGTGCCTTTGAAATTTCGGATGAAGCTATAAGCGAGCTCCTCCCAGCTTCGGATGGATCCTGATGATAGGCTGCTAAGCCAGACCCGCGCCGCGCCTGTCAGCTGCAGCTGAAGGCATTGCATGGCGGTTTCTTTGTTGCCTCCGTGAAGCTTGACGGATGACAGATGGTCACTGAGCCAGGACTTTGGATCTTGCGTGCCGTTGAACTTCGGAGTATCCGAAGGAAGCTTGAAGTTGCGTGGCATCTGTGTTCGCCGGACGGATCTGCTAAAGCATCGGGCCCCGCAGAGTTCTCCTTCGTCTTCATCCATCTCAGATTCAGACGAGCATGCGCGTTTAGCGCGTGCTTTGTCGATCTTGCGCTGTGTAAGCTTGTCTCTGGCGTCGTAGTCGCGTTTATGGCGGTGCGAGCTCTTCTTCCTTCGAGGAAGATCGTGTTCCTCTTCATCTTCGGATGAGGGAGTGGGGCTCCGGTCGCGCCTGGCCGGAGCTTTCTTCTTCGGCTCCGTAGGAGCGTCTTCGTGGAGTGCAGCTCCGATTAGTCCTAGTCCAGTGAGTGCGGACCTATGCATGGCCCTTTTCGGGTCCCCCTCCGGAGGTGGGTGAGCCGCGAGATACGCAGTGGCTGCCATGATCGCATCTTGTGGCGTCTTCGGGATGATGTTGCCGTCAGCGTCCATATCCATGAACGATGTGTGGAGAGTTCGGGTCACGTTACGCCGCTCCTTCGGGTCCATGTTTTCCACCCGAGAGTGGTGCTTGTTTCCCTGGTTTCCGTTCGTGCTAGAGCCGGGTCCCATGGCGGAGAGCGCAGCTCGTCGCGCACTGGACTCAGAGGCTGCTTTCTTGCGTTTATCGAGCGTCTCCTGCATCTTGACTTGTTTCTTGTGCTCCTCGATGAGGAGGTAGTGGTATGCCATCAGTAGGTCACGTGGGGAGTCCAGAGGTAGGACTATTTCGCCTGCGACGGCGCGGCGTGCTTCGACCCATCCTTCTTTGCTAAGTTGGATGAGGTGGCCCCTGTTTTCCCCGTTTTCGCCGTTTCCGTCCTGCGGGTTGGGGTTGGGCGGCGGGTTAGGCGTTTCCTCGTCGGTTTGGATGATTGCGGTGCACAGATAGCGCCTGCAGATTGGTTGGCTGCTGCCGCAGCTTTCGGAACTGGAACCGTAGGTCCCTTCATCCGAAGGTGGATCGCACAGATCGGAGTTGCAGCTGCTGCTGCTGTAGAACTCATCTGTTGATGGTGACGTGCGTAGCACAGGGTGTGGAGCCCACGAAGCGGGCCTGATTGAAGGCACGGGCACTCGCTCAGGGAGGCGGAGGATGCCAGTTTGTCCCACCTGGAAGCAGAAGCTCCCGAACAGAATTTCGAGTCCGTCGCCTACGGGCTCAAAATCCTTCATGGTATCCGGCGAGTGGGCGGTGAAGTCGAAAGCGCCGAAGAGGAGGTGATTCTCCGTCACCGCGGAGTTGTAGATCGATCGGGTCGGAACCATCACGACCGCACAATCAGCAGCCCCAGTTCCCACAGACGGCGCCAATTGACGAGGTTTAATCTCGTCAATGCCCATTGTTATGGACTTGGGTTTTGGAGAAGATGGGGATGCTGGAGATCGTGGCACGGTTAACAGACAAGCAACCAGGGGACACGAGATTTACCCAGGTTCAGGCCCCCGGAGGGAAAACCCTACTCCTACTTGTCTGCTCTTTGATTACGGCGGAACCGAAGGTTACAGGGTGCGCAGATTCGATCTGGCGTGGATGCGTGTGCGAAAGTATGAGTCTGGTTAACCTAGGACGTGCCCTCCTGGCCTTTATATAGACTTAGGCAGGTCCCGGACGTAGTCCTAGTCGGTTACAAGTTCTAGGGTTTTACCCCTTTGAATTTCCTATCTCCTCTAGTCTTGCTCTCCAAGGATCCGAAGACGTCATGGGCCTTGGCCACCCGAAAATCTTCATGGGCCAGCGTATGTCTGCCGTGGGCCTTCCTTGGGCTGGACTAGGTATGCTGAAGTTACGTACCCGTAGGGTATAACCATGTCAGGTATAAATATCCCTTCTTCCCCAATGAGCAGAACTCTTGATTCACTCGAAATTATTCAGACACTGTGCAAGAGCTCCCATTCTAGATCTCCCACTTCAACCACCCAAAGGCTTCGATCTTTGGGGGAAGTGAAGGAGGAGAGAATCATCATCATCATCACGAATCAAGCGCATCAACTCCTCTCCATTCATTTGGAGAAATCCCTGATGTAGTATTCTTGTCAAAATCTAGATCTTGTTCTTTGTTATTGATAACTTGTTCTTTGGTAGCTTGTTGTCATTACGGGAGCCTCCAAGTTGATTGTGAAGTTGTGTCCCGCTAGTTGTATAAAGGTACCGATACCCACCTCGAAGGGTTCCGATAGTGGAAAGGTGGATCAGGCCTTTGGTGGCGGGATCCATCGGAGAACAGGGTGAGGCCTTTTGTGGCGTGGTGGTCTTAGTACCACCCACCCCTCCAACGCAGACGTACTTCCCTTAACAAGGAAGGAACTGCGGTAAAACAAATCATGTGTCTCCGCGTGCTTCACTACGGTTTACCCGTTCCACTTCTACTCGCTCTTTACTCGCTAGTAGATAGGTTTGCATATAGGGAAATTCCACCTAATAGTTTATCTAGAGAATTTACCCTTTGTGTTAAGCCTAAAATTGGAAAAGCATTAAAATTTTAAGTAGCACCTATTCACCCCCCCCCCTCTAGGTGCCCATACGATCCATTTCAATTGGTATCAGAGCCTCGGCTCTTTATTCGGGCTTAACCGCCTCAGAGAAGTATGGGTACCAAGGGAGATGGGGATGAGGCTGTGGATAAGGTCACAATGGATGGCCTCAAGACGTTGGAAACAACCTTGTTGAAATACTTTGAGGCCAAGATGGAGGAGATGAATCAAATGATTGCTTGTCTCACATCATCCATAGCCCCATCTCCATCCTCCTCTGAGGCCACCACACCATCATCCAAGGATAAGGCTAACACCGGATCCAAGGATGATGAAGTGGTAGGTGAAAAACATAATGGTTCCACCTCCAAGAAGGGAAGTGGTAAGGAGGAATATAGTGAGGTTCAACACGTATATTCCCCCGACCCACCTATCCCTCATCCTCATATAAACAATAGGGGTGATCCACCCAAGCTTACTGCATCCTCTTTTAATCAATGGCAATTCTTAATGAAGTCTCATGTTTGCAGCTCCTCTATTGAACTTTGGAGGATTATTAAAGAGGGTCTTCATATTGGAGATCATACCAACCTGACAAGAAGAGAAGTCACTACTAGGAAACAACTCTTCTATGATGCACCTTTTTTCACTATCTGTGGCGCATATGTTAGTCGCCACTGATACGTTGCCACTGATAACTAACTTCAGTGGCGCATTTCAAAATGCGCCACAGAAGACTCAAACTTCAGTGGCGCATATGGCCAATATGCGCCACAGAAGTTGTTTTCCAAAATTCAAAAAAAAGCGGGCCAGATCTCAAACTTCTGTGGCGCATATGGCCAATATGCGCCACAGAAGTTTTTTTCAAATTTCAAAAAAAAAACGGGCCAGATCTAGATCTGACCAGATCTGGCCAGAGTTGGTGGTGGTGGTGGTGGCAGGCTGCGGCGGCGGCGGCTAGGGCGAGGAGGAGGTTGTCGGAGTTGGTGGTGGAGGAGGAGGAGGTTACCGGAGTTGGTGGTGGAGGAGGAGGAGGAGGAGCTCGCCGGAGTTGGTGGTGGGAGAGGAAGAGAAGAAGGAGGAGGAGGAGGAGGAGGTCGCCGGAGTTGGTGGAGGGGGAGGAGGAGGAGGTTGCCATCGTATGTAAAAGATTTTTTTCCGACATCGTATGTAAAAGTTATAGCCATTTTACCATACCATGACCTATTTTTGCAAAATACATCGAAATTCATGTTTTTCAATTTTTTCTAGATCTATACCCTAAAATCTAACTACAACTCAAAGGAATTATTTTTTTGAAGTTTCTATCATTTTTGTTTATTTTTTACAAAACTGAAAAGGCGATCCATGGGGGGTGGGGGGTGGGATCTGTTTTTCCCCCTATATGCTTGTTCTGTGGCGCATACAACTATATGCGCCACAGAAACATCACTTTCTGTGGCGCATATGAACATATGCGCCACAGAAGTTTCTCCCCCTTTTTTTGCTGCTTGGTCCCATCAACCTTCTGTGGCGCATACGTCTATATGCGCCACAGAAGTTTGGCACTTCAGTGGCGCACACGAAAATATGCGCCACATAGATATGGACTTCTATGGCGCATATTGGTTTCGTGCGCCACTGAAGTGCCAAACTTCTATGGCGCATATTTTCTAGTGCGCCACTGATATATATCTGAGGCGCATGGTTTTACATATGCGTCACTGAATATCTTGTCTATCTATAGGCTGTTTCCTAGTAGTGAGTTGTGGACCGCCAATTGAATGCTACGGCTCTCCACATGATACAGCTCGGTGTGGGTCCTAAGGATATGCCCCACATTGAACATCTCAACATAGCTAAAGAAGTTTGGGATGCCCTCACCGATCTCTTTATTGGGAGTGAAATCATGATAAGAAATAGGTATGATGCCCTTAGTAATGAAGCTGAAGGATTCTACATGTTAGATGGTGAAAACCATGAAGACATGTATAGAAGACTCAAGGGCATTGTAACAACATTTAGAAAGCATGGAGCCACCCACATTGATGATGCATGGATAAAAAGAAAATATGTGAGTGCCTTAATGCCTTTCGAGCCAACAGATTTGAAGAGTTTGCAAGGTAGACACAACTACCATCAAATGACATCCAATGAAGTCATGCAAGAAATGGCATCATTCAAAGTTGCCGCGAAGAACGCTGAAGATGCCCGTGCTCGTGCCATTGGAATACAAAAGGGAGTCAATGTTGCTCTAAAGGCTAATGTTGTTGAGCAAGATGAGGATGAAAGAGCTTTTGAGGGGGCCTCCATGGACTACCCCGATGAAGTCAAACGTGCTCATGGTGAGTACATGGCGTTTTACGCAAGGAACTTTTGGAAGGATCCTGCCAAGGCCAAGTCGGAACTCGAGCGCAAGAATGGGTCAAGTGGAAGAAGAGAAAGTGGCCCAAAACTGAGAACATGCTAGAATTGTGGAAATAGGCTGCATTTCGTAGCCGAGTCTCCATATAAAAATAGAGAAGACAATGGTGGCAGGCTCATTCTTAAAGAAAAATCCAAGGCACCTAAGAATAAGCCATTTATTAAAAAGAATGCCCCCTATAAGAAGCAACCCAAGATCGTCTTGGTGGAACAAGAAGAATACTCCTCTACAAGTGAAGATGAAGAGGATGAAGATAGTTCTCGCGAGGTGGTTGCTGTAGCCACCACATCGACTCCATCATCTCTGTTCGACTCGCTAAACGAGAACGTCATCAACAACAACGTCACTTGCCTTATGGCAAGAGGGTTCGAGTTATCAAGTTCTAGCTCTTCATTTCCTAAAACTAACATAAATTTGGATATGGATGATCATGCTAGTCTTAAAATGAAAGAAGAAGTTATTGCTTTGGACAACTTTTTCACTAGCCTGCAAGGTGAGCACAAACTTCATTTTGATGCTCTTATGAGTCAACTTTCTCAAGCCGAAGATCTTCTTGAAGAAAAGGGCAGAATTGAAAGAGAAGATGCCTTGGAGATAGCTTCTTTGAAGAATGCTTTGGAAGAAGAAGAGGAAGCTCGAGTATCTTTGGAAGAGAGACTCGCATCCATTGAGGAGTCACATGAAGAAGTTTTGGTCCATCTCATCAAAGAATGTGATAATGCTCTTGCCAAAGTAAATAAACTAAAGAGAGAAAAGATTGAATTTGGGGCTGCTCATGCTAGACTCTCGGAGAAGTTTGATAAACTTGACAGTGCTCACAAGGCATTGGAGAGTGATCACTCGACTCTAAACGAGTCTCATGACCAGCTCCAAACTCAATTGAAGATGTATGATGTGCCAAGCACCTCCACATCATCTTATGGAAAAGAAAAACTTGCAAGAGGTTCTCAACACAAAGGTAAAGAAGGTTTAGATGAGATATTGAGCAAGCAAAGAAGAAACAATGGAAAAGAAGGTCTTGGTTATATTCCCAAGATAAAGAGCAAGAAAAACAAGAAGAAGGAGAAGAAGAAGAAGAAGAAGAAGAAGAAGAAGAAGAGCAAGACCGCTCAACCAAAGACTAGCACCACCACCAATGACAAGTATAATTATGATGGTTTTGCAGGGGCTAACAATCCTAACTTTGGGTTATATTGCGATCATTATGGTGATGTTTATGCTAGTTATGTAGGTTCTTATGATTTTTATATTCCTTGGTCTATTTGGGTCCCCAAGACCCTTGTCACTAACATGAGAGGTCCCATTGAAAAATGGGTACCTAAAACCAAGAAGTAACTTTCTTGTAGGGCTATGCTTCCGGTGGATCTAAATGGGTACTCGATAGCGGATGCACGAGTCACATGACCGGAATCAAGGAGATCATCATGGAGATACGGCCAAATCATGATAATATAACTGTCTCCTATGGTGACAAGTCAAAATCTGAGGTATTGGGTCTCGGCAAAGTCGTGGTGGCTCACGATATCTCTCTCGTGGACGTCATGCTTGTTGAGACCCTCGGGTACAATTTACTTTCAGTTCGCGCCCTTTGGTAAGATGGGCTTTGTAGTTTATATTGATGCTGATTTAGTGGTACTCTTGTGGAGCAAGTCTCTAACAGTCGCTTTCGTGGGATATGTCGAAAATGACCTTTACATGGTGGACTTTTTGGGGAAAACCACTACAGGCCCGATGTGTCTTTTCAGAAAGGCTGACGCGGGTTGGTTATGGCATCGCCGACTATCCCACGTCAATATGAGAACTTTGCAAAGTCTCCACAAGGGTGGCCACATCCTTGGACTAAAATAAAATGTCTCCTTTGCCAAAGATCGTGTTTGCAGGGCTTGTGTTGAAGGGAAAATGCATGACTCTCCTCATCGAAGGAAGACTATTATCTCGTCAAAAGAATCTTAGAGATCCTTCATGTGGACCTCTTCGGACCTCCATCTCATGCAAGCCTGGGTGGGAAGAAATACTGTCTTGTGATAGTGGATGATTACTCAAGATACACTTGGGTTTATTTCTTCAAGTTGAAGAGTGAAACTCAACAAACGGTCATCGACTTCGCCAACGAGGTTCAACGTCAACACAACGTACCTATTCTGGCTATAAGAAGTGATAACGGCTCTGAGTTCAAAAACTACACCTTAAATGAGTTCCTAAGTGAAGAGGGGATAAGACATTAATATTCCGCTGCGTACACCCCTCAACAAAATGGTGTATCCGAGAGGAAGAATCAGACTCTAATGGATATGGCAAGGTCAATGCTAGACGAATTCAAGTCTCCTTATAAATTCTGGGCTGAAGCAATCTCTACCGCTTGTCATTCATCCAACCGGTTATACCTCCGTAAAATCTTGGAGACGACTCCATATGAAATACTTACCAGTAACAAGCCAAACATCTCATACTTTCGGGTATTCGGGTGTAAGTGTTTCTTTCTCATCAAGGGAGTTCGTTTATCTAAGTTTGAATCTAAGGCTCTAGAAGGTATTTTTGTTGGTTATGGTGCTGAATCCCACACTTATAGAGTCTACAATAAGCTCTCTAGAACTGTTGTAGAATCTTGTAGTGTGGTGTTCGAAGAAAATGACGGCTCCCATGCGGGGCAAGTTGATGTTTGTGATGCAGATGTTGAAATACCCCAAGATGCCATAAGAAGAATGGGCGTGGGATTTTTCCGCCCCATTGAGGAACCCCTTGTGGCGGATCGGGAAGGACAATGCTCTTCTCATGAAGAGCCCTCATTTACACATACTCAACATGTTCCAACCACAGGAGTAACTTCTACACCATCTCCATCAATTTCTGAAGGTCAAGATGTTCCAGAAAGCTCCAGGCTGGATTATCCGGCCACCCCTCTCCTGACGACCAAACTGCTCCTGATGTTGAAGAAATCGCTGCAAGCTCCAGGCCGGATTTTCCGGCTGTCCTCGGATTATCCGGCCCCTCGCCAGATCAAGCAAGTCCCAGGTAGCCTGTTGAAGCTGCTACAAGTTCTCCTAGGCCGGATTATCCGGCCTCACCATTGGCCAGATTATCCGGCCCTGAATCTCCAGTTGTCCAGCTGCCTCCTGTTACGGCTGCTGACCTTCCTCAAGGACATGCTTCATCACCTCCTACTTTTGTTAATCCGGATTCTAATCAAGGTCGAGCAAATGATTCCAATGAAGATTCAAGTGATGAAACTATTCCACCAAGAAACAACAAGCTTATTGAACTTCGTCGCAAGGCTCGTGCTGATCGGAACCTTGAGCTAAGGGGTCACACTCTCGACAAGGTTGTAGGTGACCTTCGACGAAGGGTTTCTACAAGAAGGGAATTGGCAAGTTTTGGTGATCATCAAGCTCACATCTCCATGGTGGAACCCAACAAAGTATTTGAAGCTCTTGAAGATCCGGACTGGGTTGTGCCTATGTATGAAGAATTGAATAATTTCGAGCACAACAAAGTCTGTAAACTCGTGGAGAAGCGAAGGATTGCCGCAATGTTGTCGGCACTAAGTGGATTTTTAAAAACAAGCAAGATGAGAATGGCATTGTTGTGAGGAACAAGGCAAGACTTGTGGCACAAGGTTATTCCCAAGTTGAGGGCATTGACTTCGGCGAGACCTATGCTCCTGTGGCTCGGCTTGAGTCCATCCGTATCCTTCTTGCTTATGTTGCCCATAACAATTTTAAACTGCAGCAAATGGACGTCAAGAGTGCTTTTCTTAATGGTCGTCTACATGAGTTGGTATATGTAAAGCAACCCCCAGAATTTGAGGATCCTAACTTCCCGAACCATGTCTACAAACTCGATAAGGCACTCTATGGCCTTAAACAAGCCCCACGTGCGTGGTATGAGCACCTTAAAGAGCTTTTGCTAGACCGTGGCTTCGAAGTTGGGCAAATCGATCCCACTCTTTTTACTAAGAAGGTTAAGGGGGAGCTCTTCGTATGCCAACTATATGTAGACGATATCATATTTGGTTCTACTAATAAAGCTTTTAATGATGAATTTTCAAAGCTTATGACTGACAGGTTTGAGATGTCTATGATGGGGGAATTACGATTCTTTCTTGGATTCGAGATCAAGCAACTTAGAGAAGGAACCTTCATCAATCAAGCTAAGTACATCCAAGACATTCTCAAGAGATTCAAGATGACGGATCTTAATGGTGTGGCCACTCTAATGCAAACAAAATGTCACCTTGAACTTAACCCCCATGGTAAAGATGTGGACCAAAAGGTATATCGGTCCATGATCAGCTCTCTTCTTTACCTCGCGCATCTAGACCCGATATTGTGTTGAGTGTGGGGGTGTGTGCAAGGTATCAAGCAGCTCCTAAAGAAAGTCACTTAGTGGCGGTCAAGAGGATCTTTCGATATTTGGTTCATTCCCCTAATTTTGGTCTATGGTATCCCAAGGGCTCCAATTTCTCTCTATGTGGTTATACTGATTCAGATTGGGCTGGTGATAAAGATGATCGGAAATCCACTTATGGACATTGTCAATTCTTGGGAATATCTCTAGTGTGTTGGTCATCTAAAAAGCAGAATTGTATCTCTCTCTCCATCGCCGAAGCTGAATATGTTGCTGCTACTAGTGCTTGCACTCAATTATTGTGGATGAGGCAAACTTTAAAGGAATACGGTGTCAATTGTGACAAAGTGCCTCTTTTATGTGATAATGAAAGTGCAATCAAAATTGCATACAATCCGGTACAGCACATAAGGACAAAGCATATTGAGATTCAGAATCATTTTATCTGAGACCATGTTGCTCGAGGCGATATTGATCTATCTTTTGTGAGCACGAAGAATCAACTTGCTGATATTTTCAAGAAGCCACTTGGTGAAGCAAGGTTCTGCTACTTGAGGAATGAGCTAAATATCATTGATTCCAGGAGCTTGTCTTGATTACCCATGCACTCACTCGTACATCTTAGTCTTTTTTGGTCTAGATGTGGGCATGGATATAGGGGGAGTGTAGTCCTAATTAATTGGGCTAACCCTCCCCCCATAATGCCAAAAGCAAGATAAATCATTTCTATTAATATCATTTTGTGATGCGTGAGCTTATTGATGAGTATTGGTCGTGAACCCAAGATATATCTTCGCGGTGTCATACCATACACTCCAACAAGGTGGCTTCGGCCACCACCCTCTCCCATGAGGAGCATTGGATTTTTGTGGATCTTTTTGGGTTGTTTTCGCTCATCTCATGTTCTTATGGGAATCACACTCAATTTTGGCTTTTAGTTGATTTGGTTCTTGCAATTTTGAGTGTGTAGTACCATCTCAGTTTGGCTCTCTCAATCCTAAGCCTTTCCCTACCCCTAAACCATCTATTCTTGCACACAAGTCCCTTGTACACCTTGTGACGGTGTTGTTTGGGGATGCGCGGGCCTGAATATGTGTTCAATAGAAATTCAGATTCGTGACCGGATAATCCGGCCCAAGTATAGGCCGGATAATCCGGCCCTGGCAGATTTCGTCTTTAAGGGCAGGGATCGGGGGAAAGGGGTCATAACGAGCAACACTTCTCCCCCAACCCTCTCCTCCTCCTCATCCGCCGCCTGCCGTCCCCCACCCTCCCTGGATCTTCTTCTCCGCGCCTCCGGGTACCTTCTCCTCCGTGTTCTTCCTCCAATGAGTGACGGTAACTCCCTCTCTCCCCATCTTTGGCTAGATGTGTTATTTGTTGGGTGGAACGTTGTCTAGAAGGATGTTGTTTCGCGTAGAAATCGTAGTCTTGCAGTTTCTAGGCCCGATCTACTTTTTGCATTCAATCTAGGTGAAGTCGAAAATTTCTGCCAGGGTCGGATAATCCGGCCTGACAAAATCAAATCTGGTTCAGTTTCACCATGTTGTGTGCATTGAGTAGATTTGTCTTATGAACTTTTTGACTACTTTTTCCACGCTCTCTCCTGGACTTGTGTGTATGCTTATCCCCATGCTATCGCCCTTGTTCTCCTCACAGGTGGTTCTAGTGTTCCCAAGACCTACAAGTGCCATCCTCGTGGTAAATACTTTCGGGACGACAGACAAGGTAACTTAGTGGACGAGGTTGAGTTGAGGAGAAGAAAGAACAAAGAGAAGCGCATGGCTGAACAAGCAAAGAGGACTAGAAAGGGGGTGTCCAAAAGGAAGGGCAAAGAGCCCAAGATCAACTAAAAGGCTTTGGATCTAGTCACTTATTCCTCTATCCATCACCGTGATTTGTTTGCGGAGTTGCCTCGTGATTCTGAGCTGGGGGATGCTTGCTTTTGGTGTGCTGAACAGAAAGGTATTTTTGAAGATGTGTATGCCAGGCTGAACATTAGGCCTATGCACCCGCTGGTTCTTGCTGAGGCTTTGGAGAAGCCCCACCTTGTGGATGCCATGTATGTGGCTGAGCAGATGGGGCTGCACCATCTCATGTCTCTCCAGTGCTCATATGACTCTGAGGTGGTGAAGTAGTTCTTTTCTACTTTGGTTATTTGTGGAGATGAGAATCGCACTATGAAGTGGATGACTCATGATAGGCCTATGACTGTTGATTTTCGTGTGTTTGCTGAGGTTCTTGGATACTCCTTCCGCGGTAGGGATAGGGCCAGTGGCCAACGCATCATCACCCAGCTGAAGCCCAACAAAGATGTAGCTCTCTCTCTTTGCACAATGGCATTGTGGGCACTCTTGATGGTCTTGCTCCTATCTATCCTGCCTTAGTGGGCCTCTTCCGTGATTCCATCACTCCGAGTGGAGGCAACAATGATAGCATCCGTGGTCACCTTGTCTAGCTCATTGCCTTCTCTCATGAGGTTGCCTCGTGCGAGGATGAGTCCGTGCAGTACAAGCTGGATGTGATGGACTTCATCTACCATAAATTGACGGATGCAATGTTCAACCGGCTACCCATTCCTTATGATCCCTACATTATGATGCTCATCAGGCACCTGCTTCCCTCTGAAGAATTCAACATTGATGTTGTGCATAAGGCAAAGAAGATCTACACCAAGGTTCGGAAGACCTCTCACCCCTCTTCTGCTCCTGAGGGTCTCATGAGGGATGCTCGCAGGCCTCCAGTGCCCCCCGTTGCTCGAGAGATCAAGCAGCTGAACTAGTTCCAGCGGAACATCCTTTGCATGGGCGTGGACACACACAAGGGCCAATACGAGGCATACAAGTAGCGTCATGAGTTGGCTCACTCTTAGCATCTCATCCTTCATCATGTGTCTGGTGCTTCTGGTGATCCCCCGGCTCCTACCCCTCCCACACCATATGCCCGGTGGAACTCTTCTTCTGGGTTGAACTATGGAGAGCTGGAGCGTCACTTGTTCCCCTCTACGGCCAACGCTGATGATGAGGATGATGACACTGAGGAGCTTGAAGATGAGGATGAGGATGCGAACGAGGACGAGGATGAGGATGAGGACTACGAGTGATACCTTGGGGCGCTAGCATCACTCTTCTTCCTTTTTGGCGTCTCGATGCCAAAGGGGGAGAAGTAGTTCTATTAGGTCTTCGAGGATTTGCATGGGTCGGGCACAAGCATTTGCACTTTTTCCTATTCGTCTTTTTCTCGCTTGTGCCCATTTAGCGTTGAACTTTAATTTGTGGCTTGTGGTTTGTTTGAGACTCTGTGACGATGGATGTCTGGATTTATCTCATGGATTATGCTTATGGATTCATCTATTCATATCCTAATATGCTAGGAATCTTTATCGAGGAAGCCACTTATATTGGTTATCACGTTGATAATTGTGGCTATTTCAATGATGCCTCTCTCCCTATCTCGGTGTTATGATTATGTTGTTCATATGTCAATGGAATAGATTCACACCTATTTGTGCGCATTTGTATTCAAATCCAAATTTCTAATATGCACACATTGAGGGGGGGTCTCTTCCATGTCTTTTGTTGGTGGTCTTGTGATCCCCTGCAAATCCTAGTATTGTCATCTAACACCAAAAAGGGGGAGATTGAAAGAAAATTTCATGTTTTCCTGTGTTTTGTGTGTTAGATAACAATACCGTGGAGTCTTTCTTATGTGCGCTAAGTGTGCAGGTGTTTTGAGGGGCCGGATTATCCGCCCCGCCAAGGGCCGGATAATCCGTCCTATCTCATCGATCAAAGGCTGCCAAGGCGCGTCGCTCGGAGTCCAGTCGGATTATCTCCCCAAAAATCCGAACTAGGGCGGTTTTTCTTCCCCAGGCCAGATAATCCGGCATTCGCATGGGCCAGATAATCCGGCCCCCAGAAATCGACCAACGGCTGCCAAGGCGGGTTGCTCGAAGTCCGGTCGGATTTTCTCCCAGAAAATCCGAACTGGGGCGGTTTTTCCTCCCCCAGGCCAGATAATCCGGCCTTCACATGGGGCCGGATAATCTGGCCCTCAGAAGGCGATCAAGGGCAGGCTCGACACGACACTCAGAGTGGGGGCGGATTATCTGCTGGATAATCCGAGTCTTGGGCGGAGTTTTCCCCAGGCCGGATAATCCGGCCCTCACTTGGGCCGGATAATCCGGCCCCCAAAGGCACCAACGGCTTGGATTTGGAAGGGGTATAAATATCCCTTCTTCCCCAACGAGCAGAACTCTTGATTCACTCGAAATTATTCAGACACTGTGCAAGAGCTCCCATTCTAGATATCCCACTTCAACCACCCGAAGGCTTCGATCTTTGGGGGAATTGAAGGAGGAGAGAATCATCATCATCACGAATCAAGCGCATCAACTCCTCTCCATTCATTTGGAGAAATCCCTGATGTAGTATTCTTGTCAATATCTAGATCTTGTTCTTTGTTATTGATAACTCGTTCTTTGGCAGATTGTTGTCATTACGGGAGCCTCCAAGTTGATTATGGAGTTGTGCCCCGCTAGTTGTGTAAAGGCACCGGTACCCGCCTCGAAGGGTTCCTATAGTGGAAAGGTGGATCAGGCCTTTGGTGGCGGGATCCATCGGAGAACAGGGTGAGGCCTTTTGTGGCGTGGTGGTCTTAGTACCGCCCACCCCTCCAATGCAGACGTTCTTTCCTTAACAAGGAAGGAACTGCGGTAAAACAAATCCTGTGTCTCCGCGTGCTTCACTATGGTTTACCCGTTCCTCTTCCACTCGCTCTTTACTCGCTAGTAGATAGGTTTGCATATAGGAAATTCCACCTAATAGTTTATCTAGAGAATTTACCCTTTGTGTTAAGCCTAAAATTGAAAAAGCATTAAAATTTGAAGTAGCACCTATTCACCCTCCCCCCTCTATGTGTCCATACGATCCATTTCAATCAGCCTAATACTACTCTAGCCCCAGCACGTTTAACTTTTCTGTTCCTTCCGAATGAGCTTCCGTGAAATAAATTTGACCTTGTTGTTAATACTATCATATCAATCCTATTAACCAATGGACCATGATGTAAGACATATTTATTTCTTTTACATTCCAAACAATTATTTAAGTAAACAACAATGAATAAGTAATAATAATCCTGAATTCGAATAAAAATGAATTATCGCAAAAAGAAAACATTACTCATGCAACATTGCTCCTGTAACAATGAATAAGTAATAATAATCTTGAATTCAAATAATAACATCTTCAATTCTTTTTGGTGCGACGAAAAAGTAACTTCTTCCTGCAACATTGTTCGTCATCTCATGATGCACATGTGTGCACAATATGGACACATTATCACAAAATATGCCACGATTATGGCCATAACATTGGTTATTTGACCTGAAAGTCAGGAAACCTCGATTGAGATAGGTCACTTTGTGAAGGTTTTTTTGAGACACAATCAATATACCAAATTTGATATTTTTTTCTTGCAACTATGTCATATAATATGACACCACGCGAAGTTTTTTGCACTGTTTCGTTTGTTTTTTAATTGTTTTATACCCGTTTCTAACTATCGCCAAACTTTCTAAAAGTGCGGGCATGAAGATTCTTAGCTCGTGTTGAGCCTCGCTAAACTTGCATTATATCTCTGATGAAATAGCATATTATAAACCTAAAATGATTTTCCCAAAAAATCATGAACATCTGATCATGTACTTGTAGTTCAAATCTAACCCACTTTCTACCGATTCAGCAGGAATTTGTCTTTTTCACGAGGGGTGGACAGAAAGCTTTAAGATACTCCGGTTGGGACATTGTACATGCAAGGTGGTCTAGTATTTTTGAAAAATGGGATGATACCATTTTGAAACTTTCATTTGGTTGTTGCTTCACAAAACACCTCGTTTTAGGCACTTGGAAAATAAAAAAATGTATTATAGGAAAGTATTTGTAATTTTTTTATTTTATTCAAAAGAAATATATACTATTTGAGTTTAGATAGATAGATCTTATTTTTCTATAAATTTTCGTATATTATATGTATTTTTATGAAGTAGAATGATTTAGTTATAATTTTTCTAAGATTAATATCACAAAATGGGGAAATAGAGCCGTCGTCGTAGCCTTGACGCCGTCGCATCGCCGTCATAGCTAATCCCCTACGCCGACGGTCGGTCTACACTGACGGCTGCCGTCGGCCTATCCGTCATACGCCGGCGGCAAAGCTGGGCCGAGGGCCGCGTCGCCCGGGTGCCCAGCCCAGTCACCTTCGCCGATGGCCTATCCCATGAGCAATGAGCCATCTGGGAGTTAATCAGGGTAATGGTCCACTTGGGAAATTTAATGACACTTAGGAGATAAAGAGGAATACTAGCAAGTATACTCCTTACCAACTCTAGCTTAGCAGCATGACTTAAAAGCTTGCCCCTCCATCCAGCTGGTTTTTTCAGAGTTTTGTCCACAATAGGTTGCAGATCTTCTCTTCTTAGCTTAGCACGATGAAGTGGGACTCCTAAATACTTTAAAGGAAAATCCCCTAATCTACAAGTCAATGTTTGTGCAAAATTCTAGGCAACATCAGCTTCCACATTAATTGGAATAAGTTCACATTTGTGAAAGTTGATGCACATGCTAGACATCTGCTCATAACAAGATAATAACCATTTCAAATTTCTAGCAGTTGAAATATCATTATCCAAAAAAAAGTAAAGTGTCATCAACATACTACATGTTGATGATTCTTGTCTGATTAAAGCTTTTCATCAGGCCAGTAATCTGACCATGATTAGCAGCCTTTATCAGCATTTTAGTAAAAACATCAGCCATATAATTGAAAAGCAATGGAGATATAGGATCTCCTTGTCTAACACCACGGCCAGAGACAAAGAAATCACTATTGGTATCATTTATTCTTCCCATAATCGGTTCAGGAAGTTTATCAGAGTACGAGACGTAGTTTGTGATGCTTGCTCCGGCAGCTGGGCAGATCATGTCCTCCCATCGGTTAAGGAAGTTTATCAGAGTTGTAGGCTAGAAAGATTCTAGTACTGATAGCTTCCTCGCGAATTGAGCACATGTTGTACGCCATGGGTTTGTGAGGGTAACTCGCCACAAGCAAGTTGTCAGATATCATGTTGATTGAACCATTATTCTTGACCAGTCATTTGTGGCCCATCGTGATTAAACCATGAAACTAAGCCCCCCTTCACGCATAGCTTCAGACTAGACGTTCATTGCTTATACGGTCTATCTAGTTCAATTGTATTTGTATTATTTACTTACTCTGCCACCCAAATATACGAACATTGCCCTTCAGTATAGAAAATTGCAATCAGGTGTCAACTTTCTGAACCAAAAAACACAAAAGGCATGTCCCTTCATGCGTATGAAGTAAGTGCAGTAATATAATCACAACCTGTAGTAGTTACTTAGTAGCACTTCTGTAGTTCTGTTCTTGGTCAATCTTTTAAGTTTTTTTTATGGCTATGAATACTCTTGGATCTTTCTTTCCAATCAACCAAAGAATTCACACTACTAGAAAAATAGTTATTGATAGACAAGCTATTTTGTGGTGCATATACAGAACCATGCGCCATACAGAAAAAAACAACACTGAAATTTGGTAATTTAGTGGCGCACGGAACTCATATGCGCCACAGAAATGTGGATTTCTGTGGCGTATATTTTCCCGTACGCTACAGAAAGTGATGATTCTGTGGAGCATATAGACATATGTGCCACAGAAAGTTGATAGGGTCCGGGGCACCAAAAAAGGGGGGAGACAACTATGTGGCGTATATGTCTATATGCGCCACAGAAAGTGATGTTTCTGTGGCGTATATAGATGTATGCGCCACAGAATATGAAAAAACAGATCCCACCCCTCCTCCCCCCACTGGATCGTCTTTTAAGTTTTGTAGAAAGTAAACAAAAATGATAATAACTTCAAAAAAAATTCCTTTGAGATGTAGTTATATTTTGGGGTGTAGTTGTAGGGAAAGTTGAAAAACATGAATTTCGATGTATTTTGCAAAAATAGGTCATGGCACGGTAAAATGGCCATAACTTTTGTGTACGATGTCGGAAAAAAGTTTAATATATCAAAATGATCGTCTCAAAATTTCCTACTCGATTTCATCATCGCCGTTGAAGATTTTACAGATTCCCCAAATTCGAAAAGAGTAAAAAATTATGGCAGAAAGAAGATCTTTTCCTGCCAAAAAATTTAAAAGGGGGAGAAACTTCGGTGGCGCATTTCTCCCATATGCGCCACAAAAGTCTTGGGCGGGATTTTAAATTTGAATCCCGCCGGTGCCCTTCTCCCTCTCTTTTTCCTTTTTCTCCCCCCACTTCTTCTCCCCTTCCCACTTCTTCTCCCCTCCACACTTCTTCCACTTCTCCTCCCCTCCACACTTCTCCCCTTCTCCTCCCTCCTCCTTCTCCACTCTCCGGCGACCTCCACCTCCACCCGGGTGACTTCCTCCTTCTCCTCCTCCACCACCTCCGGCAACCTCCTCCTTCTCCTCCTCCTCCACCACCTCCGGCAACCTCGTCCTCCTCCTCCACCACCTTTGGCGACACATTCCCTCCACCTCCGGTGACCTCGTCCTCCTCCTCCACCACCTTCGGTGGCCTCATCCTCCTACTCCGACCACCTCCGGTAGCAGCCTCATCCTCCTTTTCCTTCGGCCACCACCTCCAACGACCCACTCCTCCTAGCCCTCCTCCAGCCACCACCACCTCTTGCCAGATCTAGATCTTGCCCGCTTATTTTTTGAAATTTGAAAAAAAAAATGTGGCGTATATTGGCCATATGCGCCACGGAAATTTGAGATCTGACCCGCTTTTTTTTTAATTTTGGAAAAAAAACTTCTGTGGCACATATTGACAATATGCGCCACAGAAATTTGAGATTTCTGAGGCGTATTTCGATATGCGCCACATAAATAAATATCAGTGACGATGTACCAGTGGTGCATCCCATATACGCCACAGAAATGCAAAATAGGTGCGCCACTGATAAGCTTTTTTTAGTAGTGTCAGCATTGGACATGCCATGGAGCAGAACCAAAGTTGTTCATTGGTCGTATTTGACAGAGGCCAGCATACTTCAAATACATTGATACAATATAATCGACTGAACCGAACAATGGCGCATTGCGTACTGTAAGCTCACATGATCGCTAGAAGAAAATAAAACACCGCGGATGCGTGGACCCTTGGAGGACTGGGGCAGCTACATTGAATAGAGGGTGGCCAGCCGCGAGCGACTGAATGAGGCACCTGGCGGTATGCCCTGCGTTTTGGTCTCCTACATGGGCATAGCAGGATACGAGAAATGAGTCTGCGACACCCACTATAGTATGGGCGGTCTTTCCACTAAGTTGTGAAGCTGATTTATGCAATGTCGGTTCAGGTGGGAATGTGGGCCGCTGCGTCCGACTACATCATGCATTTGACTCGTTCCTTCATTAATGTGGAAATCATTTTGCTGACACCACCCATTCTTACGCAGCAAGCATGAATGAAGACAATCGAAAACTCTATTAGGCACAACTCTCACACTTTGATGACCTTTCCCCTATTTGTTTCTCTTCTATTTTGTTTCTCTTTTAGCATTCGCACTCGGATGCTTTATATAACAAAGACAGAGAGAAAACAAGGAGGGGTAGCGAATTGTATGCACGAATCAAGCAGTGTTATTTTGATGATAGTACTAGAAAGTAGATGATGCATTAAGATGTACCCCTGCTTACATGCGAGACGAGTTAGTGCATATATATATATGAGGAAAAATAGGTGTGACAAGAACAATAGATGGCGTAGAAAAGGCTGGAATTGATTTCTTCACTTCTGTAATACTAGAGTACATGTTGGTAGTACCGTATTAATTAGTTAGTACTCGGCTCCTAATTATAAAAAAGCATATAACATGAAAATATATTGTATAGTGATTCTTTCTTTTAGAAACACAGTACAATCGTAGACGCTCACAACACGTGCATGTATCCATCCCAATGAACGCACGCACATTTTTTAGAAACACAGTACAATCGTAGATGCTCACAACGCGTACATGTACCCACCCCTATGAACGCACACACGCACACCATACCCCTATAAGCACCTTCGAAAGACTGAGCAGGTGGATCGGGCCTTGAGATTGACGAAGTCACCATGGGCGCCTCGCTATCGACGGGAACGTCACCTCCACTGAAAGAATATTCCGTCTTTTATGCAACACACAGTGTCAAGTCTGGGGTTTGAACTCTGGTGGACTGGGGATACAACCATCCTCCTAGCTCCCAACCATAGGTTGGTTTGCATTGTATAGTGATTCTAATAGTATTGATTAAATATTTATATATTATAAATATGAATACTGTTTAATGTAGTTGGTCAAACTTTACAAAGTTCAAATTTAACTAAACCCAGAAGGTATTTGTGAACGGATGGAGTAGAATTTCTAAATCCATTAATTGAATTGGTTGGGTTTAATGTTAAATTATATTGGTTTAGTGCAGGCGCTGGAAACAAGTACTTAAGAGCATCTCTAGCAGACCCCTTGTTCGCCAAACCATATAAAGGCAGATAAGTAGCGAGTGTTTGCTCATTTTTGCTCCGCGAGTTGATGCACAGAATAGAAACCACAAAACGAGACCATAAACAACCAAATTTTAAACATTCCGGGGAGATTTCGAAAATTTCATACTTAGGTAGTTACGATCATACATATAAAATGCATAGATTTTCTACTGCGCGGGGGATATGCCGTCGCCGCCGCCTAAACCCTAACCATATACGCAAAATTGGGATCACTGGAGACTTAGGGTGCGACGCAGACAGTATCGGCGGTGGCTTCAGTCACTGTTGTTGTCGGAGACAATGGAGGAGTCGGAGATGAGGTCGATGAACTTGTCTGCTTTCATCGCTCGAGGTCCCACTCCAGCTGCTTGTTGCGGTGCTCGCGATCGCCAGCAAGCCCCTGCTCGTAGAAGATCTCGTTGAGCTCTGCGTCCCGGTGAGCTCGCGCCTTGTCCTCCCGCGGGCCGATGATGCTCTGCTGCACGCTGACGTCCGTCCAACGATCGAAGGAGGCCTCATCGATGGAATCCTCCCTGCTGTCATCGAACGCCTCTGGGTCATAGCCATCGAAGGAGGCCTCATCGATGGAAGGGTTCACATGCATATATGTTCATAAAAATTGAAGCAAAGGATTCATAAACCTAAAAAGCATCGCGGTCATCATAGAAGTAATAAGTCCAACAACAATGACTGTTTCGAGCTAGGCAAGTTAAGTTTAGGACAATATACACGTCCATCGATACACAAACTCATGAAGATAGTAAAGTTTATGACACACACACATTACACCTGTCCATTGAGAATATACACACAGACTCGATCATGCTAGGCACACATCGATCATGAAGACTTCTTCTCGCTCGGCTTCGGGAATGGTTGATAGCCCTCATTCGTATTCCATGCCCTGGTGTCACCCTGCTTATGGAGGTGTTCTTCGATCTCCCTCTTAGTCAACCCGCTGGCTTGTTGTAGCCACCCCCTTGTGTTGAAAATTATTCTTTTTGATTTTCTTCCATATCTACTACCAAACCACGTTGACCCGTGAGGTGTAGTTTGTGGTGCTTGCTTAGGGAGCTAGCAGATCATATCCACCCACCGGTCAGAGAAATAATTAGAGTTGTAGGCTCCAGAGGAGGCTTGTAGTGGTGCTCATATTTGGAAATATCAGACACTTTTAGACCATGATAAAACTAAGCGGTGCTCCTCATGCACATGTCATCAATAATTCCATCATGGGCAAGATAGCCATTGTTGGTTCTGACTACAAAGGCAATCGACTCTGACATACAATATGGTGAACTAGAACCTGGAGCGTGTTTTCTTGGTCTAATCTGATCGAACACGGTAGAAAACATCTTCCTAATACCTTCCATTCCTACAAATGCATGAATTATGAAGACAAACAAAATGCCATCAGATACTACTCTGACATATCGACAACCTTTCCACATGCGCTTCTTCTCTATTTCCTTTTTCCCTTTTGTGGTACACATTTGGATCCTTTATATAGCAAGGATTGGGGACACAAAAGTAGGGGTAGCATATTGTATGTGTTGTCCTAATTACAGTCGCACATAGTAGGTGACCTATTATGATGTACTACTGTCTTTTGTTGCTTAGAAACAAGATGAGTTGCTGCGGATATGAAGAAAATCCATGAAAATACACCAGAGTTACAATATGTGACCTGAAAATATATCTTGATGCTGTAGGAGTATGTGGATCTGTTACTCTGAGTACCACAAATGAAAGGCCAAACCTTGAGCGTTCTTGCATCTGAAACCGGAGTTGAATGATACGGTGCAACCTTATAGGAGCATTTTAGAGTCTACTAGGCAGGTTATAGGTCATCGGTTATTCAAATTCAGACAAGACAGTCATAATGTATATAGGGCTGGTTCAGATGTATTTGTATTGTATTTGTTTATTTATTCATTTTGAACTTATTAGTATTTGTTTATTTCAGCACAAACACTTGAAAGCTGCCAATCAATATAACGTACTAGTGCAATTTATCTTTAGCCTTGTCAATCAAAAATACACAATTAGGCATACCTATCATGCAGATGAAATATGAACAGTAAAATAAACACATCGCCTACTTGTAGCTGTCAATAAGTATACTTCCATAAGTCCGTTCTTAACCATTCTTTTTATTTTTTATGCTAGTTACTACAGGAACACCTCGCTATGCCGAGGGACGAAAGCCGTCGGCATAGGCCAAATTGCCGTCGGCGTAGGGCTATGCCGTCGATTGCCGTCGGCGTAGCACGACGTCGGTCTAGACGCAACTGACGTCAGCGTAGTAAAGTTGTCGGCGTAGAAGGCTACGCCGACGGCTAAGCCGTCGGCATAGCTAAGATAGGTCCCACCAAAACGGCTAAAGCCGTCGGCCTAGTTTTTTTCAGAATTGTTTTTCATTTTTTGAACTGTGTGACTCTTTAATCTCAAAAGATTTTTTTTAATCTCTAAGTACACTTAACATCAGGTTAAATTGCACTTATGGTCAAACTTCCCGATCGGTCACCCATCCTAATAATACTCTAGCTCCAGCACGCTAAACTTCTCTGTTCCTTCCGGATGAGATTCCGATAAAGAATTTAGACCTTATTAATAATACAGTAATACTACCTTATCAATCCTATTAACCTTTGGACCACGGTGTCACACGCCTTTATTTTTTAAAGTTCAAAGAATGATTTAAAAAATAATTAATAAGTAATAATAATCTTGATTTCAAATAAAATAAATATTTTTCCCCTTTTTCTATTTAATATGGAAAAATTCATATATTTAAATCGGTAAATCGGAATTCAGCAAATAAATTGTCTAAATCGATCAGAAAAATGAGAGAATTCCAAATATAACATCCATATAATCTTGTGAACCTAAAAATGATTGATGAACCTTGCCACATTGTCAAATTGATGAATCATATCATGTACCTATAGTTCATATTTGATGCATTTCCTACCGATTCGGTAGAAATTTTTCTTTTTCATTAGGGGTGGACGGAAAGGTTTTAGATCCTTGTTGGGACATTGTCCATGTAAGAGGGTCTAGTATTTTTGAAAAATGGGTGATAGCATTTTGAAACTTTCATTTGGTGGTTGCTTCACAAAACCACCAATTTGTAGCACTCGGAAAATGGAAAATGGTTTTTTGGTGCGACAAAAAGGAAAAGTTCCTCCTGCAATATTGTTCGTCATCCCATGATGCATAATATGGGAATATTATCACAAACTATGTCTTGATTCTAGCCATAACATTGGTCATTTGAACTGAAAGCCAGGAAACCTCGAATGAGATAGGTCATTTTGTGAAGGTTTTTTGAGACATAATCAATATACCAAGTTTGATATTTTTCTTCCAACTATGTCACATAATATGACACCACATGAAGGATTCGCATTATTTCGATCATTTTTGAAATTTTTATGGCCATTTTAAACTATCATCAAACTTTGTCGAACAGCGGGCATGAAGATTCTGACCTCGGGGCTAAACCTCGCTAAACTTCCATTGGATCTCTGATGAAATAGCATATTGTGAACCTAAAAATGATTTTTGTAAAAAATCGTGTGCATCAAATCATGTACATGTTGTTCATATCTGACCCACTTCCTACCGACTCGGTAGAAATTTGTCTTTTTCATCAGGGGTGGACGGAAAGGTTTTAGATCCCCTGTTGGGACATTGCCCATGTAAGGCAGTCTATTATTTTTGAAAAATAGGGTGGTAGCATTTTGAAACTTTCATTTGGTGGTTGCTTCACAAAACACCCCGTTTTTAGCACTCGGAAAATGGAAAATAGCTTTTTGGTGCGACGAAAAGAAAACCTTCCTCCTACAACATTGTTGGCCATCCCAAGATGCACATGCATGCATAATATGGGCACATTATCACAAACTATGCCTTGATTTTAGCCATAACATTGGTCATTTGAACCGAAAGCCAGGAAATCTCGAATGAGATAGGTCATTTTGTGAAGGTTTTTTGAGACATAATCAATATACCAAGTTTGATATTTTTCTTCCAACTATGTCACATAATATGACACCACGCGAAGGTTTCGCATTGTTTCGATCGTTTTTGAAATTTTTATGGCCGTTTTAAACTATCGTCAGACTTTGTCGAACAGCGGGCATGGATATTCTGAGCTCGGGGCTGAGCCTCGACAAACTTGCATTAGATCTCTGATGAAATAGTATATTGTGAACCTAAAAATGATTTTTGTAAAAAATCATGAGCATCAGATCATGTACCTGTAGTTCATATCTGACCCACTTCCTCCCGATTTTGTAGAAATTTGTCTTTTTACCAGGGGTGGATGGAAAGGTTTTAGATCCCCTGTTGGGACATTGTCCATGTAAGGCGGTTTAGTATTTTTGGAAAATGGGGTGATAGCATTTTGAAACTTTCATTTGGTGGTTGCTTCACAAAACACCCCGTCTTTAGTACTTGGAAAATGGAAAATAGCTTATACAAAAGTATTTGTAATGTTTATATATTTTATTTAACCAAAATATGTAATATTTGAGTTGAGATAGATAGATCTTATTTTTCTGAAAATTTTGATATCATATATGTATTTCTCTGAATTATAATGATTTTGTTATGAATTTTTTCTTGGAGCCGTCGGCGTAGCTGTGAAACCTACGCCGATGGTAAAGCCGTCGGCGTAACCTTGACGCCGTTGCATCGTCGTTACGGCCAATCGACTACGCCGATGGTCCGGTCTACGCTGGCGGCTAGCGTTGGCCTATCCTACCCTACGGCGACGGCCCAACCTAGACCGACGGCCGGTTTGCTCGGCTGCCCTTCTCGGGGACTATGCCGACGGCCCCGACAAATGGCTGTCTGCGTAGCTTCTGGCCGTCGGCGCCTTGGGCTTTTCATGTAGTGAGTGAATTATTGTTTTTTCTTCCTGATCAACCAAAGCATTCGGTATTGAATCCTTAATTTTTCTTCCTGGTTGTATTTGGCAGAGGCCAGCATAGTACATCATCGTACTTCAAATAAGTTGGGTACAGTCAGCTGAACTGAACAACGCGCGTAACATAAAGTAAGTAGGCAGGATCCGACGCTGGGTAAAATATTGAGGTATCTAGCAATCCTGGCTGCTGCAACGTTCCATTGGAGACAAAGATGCCATTCGTGGCCGGGCGGCTGCATGGAATACACCGTGGCCAGCTGGACGAGCTGGACGGCCCACGGCATGCCCCGTGTTTTGGCTGCCTACGTTGGCCTAGCAGGATACGCCGAACGATTCAGTGACACCCACTTAATTTGGGCAATGTATTGACCAAGTCGCAAAGCTGATTTATGCGGTGTCGACTGAAGCGAGACCATTATCACCCGCGCACGGGTGCATCCTATCCTAGACTTCGTCCTTCATCGATGTGGAAATCACTTTGCTGACACCTCACATTCTTACATACCAAGCACGAATGAAGACAATAGAAAGGCCCACTAGGCACAACTCTCACACCTTGACGTCCTTTTCAGTCTTCTTCTATTTTCTTTCTCGTTTCGTATTTCGCATTTGGGTGATATATATAGCAAGGATTGGGAACAAGGTCGGTAGATGTATTGTATGTGTAAAATAAGTACTATCGTTTTGATGAATGATGATAGTTGTACATAGTAGGTGATGATTTATGGTGTGCCGCTGCTTATAGATGAGACGAGTTAGTGGATATATCAAGAAAATAAATGAAACAAGAACAATGGATGACTTGGAAAGCTGGAAATTAATTCTTGACTTCTGCCATAGATGCTAGTAGATTAAATTTGTACGACAAATAAACAACCAAACCCTGAGGGATTCTCGCATTTCAACAAGAGGTGAATGCAGCGGTGCAACTTTAGAAGTATTTTCCTTTATACTAGTAAGATGCAATCGTGCAATTGCGAAGTGCTCGCTCCACTTGTTTCGGTTTGTATGTTTGGTTTTAAGGGCATGTATGATGAGGTAACGTCAGTCCTCCCTTAGAGTTGTCATGTGGATTTTTTTTAGTTAGAGGAGACAGAAACAAGAAAGCGAAGATTGTCTTCCCTTAGCTAAGAGATAATCTCTTACGAAATAAAGGAAGGCTATTTTCTCCATTGTATAGCATGTCTTCTTTTAATGGACCAATTTCTTTCTAAAATTTAATCAATTTTCATTAATTGCTAGGGATGAAAATAAGAGATAATGCATTGTATAACTTTTCTATATTGCCTTCTCTAGACGACGTGGAGGACTAAGGAAAGACATACCTTCCCTAGCATTGTACATGCCCTAAAACCACAATAACAAAAGAATACCTAATTAAATGATGGATAATATGTTAACGGGGTATGCAGGGTATCCTTTTGTTGAGTCTACATTACTAAATTTAGATATAAATTCATGTGTCTACATTTAGTGTTCATACATTTCTAGAAAAATGGACTTATAAATAGAGATTTGATTATATATATATATATATGTGTGTGTGTGTGTGTGTGTGTGTGTGTGTGTGTGTGTGTGTGTGTGTGTGTGTATTAGATGATCCTACCAAACCAATATAGGAGTAATCCACATCTTCATAATAGTGGCTTGTCTAACATAACTTATGTATTGTTTGGGTGCAATTAGTGTTTAGTTATCCTACTCTATTGTAGCCACATCAAACAAGTACTTAAGGGGGGTGGTCCTTGTGTTTCCCAAAAAAACTGACTTCTTACTCTTCTCTATATTTACTAGATGCATTCAATTAGTTGAGATTTAAAATTTTCTCCAAAGCATGTTCTTGAGTGTATCGTATAATAAGACGTACATCACACTAACCAGCCGTCTGGGTAGCCTTGGAGGTGGTTTTGTTCGGTGCCAAACAAGCAATCTTGATTCTTGGGACAAATGGCTACAGATTAAGACACGATTGATGCCCTAATGTAAAACCAGCTTGATCTATCCTAAAAAGGATTTGAGTTTTATATTTCCATTCATTTTCTTCATTCACTTACTTCCCTTTTTATTTTTCTTATGATATGTGTCATTTTATTATGTTTTATTTTATCATTAGTTGTGGTGTTTCCTAACTTTTACTTTGTTTCATGTACTTTATCAGTTTTTTCATCTATTGCATGCATCTCTCGCAGACAAATATTTGCTAACTTTTCATTTTGTGAGACCTAAAAAATAATTGTTCATCGGCAGTTTCCTGTAAAAAAATATTTTGTAAAATAAAATATTAAACTTGGAGACTTCCAAAATTTTCAAGCAAGGTGGGCATTATTTTCTCAACACCTAGACATTGTTTGAAATACACAAATATTCCTTACAAAATATGACTATTGCTTTGCAAAAGGTATTATTAGAAAATGATGGTTGGTAAGAAAAATTGTGATTTGTTAGAATCATTTTCACTAGTTCTTTGAACATTTTATTTGACATACATGAAGATCTCGCAAACTATATGAATATTTAACAAAAATGGGTGAAACACCTAAGCTATAAAGTACCAAACTTTTGTTTACATATATTTCATTAAGTTGTTTTATGACTCTTTGTTGTGGCTGTTATGCCAGGTTTGCCTGGTTAGTCAACATGAATGTAACTATTTCATTCGCACAAAAAATGTAACTATTCGTGTACAAAACATAAATACAAAATGTAAGGACTTAAGTAACCATCGTGCAAAATAACTTAGGCTGCACCCTAGGTGCTAAAAATAGCATGTCTATTATGTGTATCAATATTATAGGGTTAGTTCTGGAATAAACGCTGAACAAGAAATCTGATTCATGTCAGGTTACCACTTGCTTCATCCATGGTAAATGTGACATCATAAATGTTCGCTTGTGAATCAGACACTCGCCATGGTCAACTGGTGGGAGTTTGGTCGAGGGCAAGAGGTGGGATGGAGGGAGAAAGTGTAGCTGACTGAACGCTGATGGCAACGAACGAGGCAACTGAGATTGCAACCCTAAGGATGATCATGTGCACAAGACGAGAAAAAGTCACGGCCCTTCGCTTTTGGTTTAATGCCTGATGAAGATGCCATGGCAGTAGACAACCAGAGTAGGAAGAGAAAGGAAAGAGAGGAGCGGCAGATTGACATGAGTTCTCACTTTTGAGCCTTGGAGTTGAGCATTTTCCTATTATGGCTACGAGAGATAGTCTGTGATGCTTGCTCCGGCAGCTAGGAAGATCATGTCCACCCATCAGTTAGGAAGTTTATCGGAGTTGTATGCTATAAAGATTCTGGTACTCATAACTTCCTTGTGAATTGAGAACAGGTTGTACACCATGAGTTTGTGAGGGTAACTCGTCACAAGCAAGTTGTTAGATATCATGTTGATTGAACCAGTATTTTTCTTGACCAGTGATTGTGGCCCATCGTGATTAAACCATGAAACTAAACCCTTCACGCATAGCTTCCACTAGTAGAAAACCCCTCCCTTTGGTCCCGATTCATAAGGACCATTGGTTCCGGATTTTGAACCGGAACCAATCACTCGGGACTAATGCTGGTCCTGGTTAACCGGGACCAATGGGTCTCCACGTGGCCCGCCATCACGTGCGCTTGCCGTAGGACTTTTGGTCCCGGTTCGTGGCATTAAACCGGGACCGAAAGTCTTTTCTATTTATTTTTTCAAAAAATGATTTTTTTTTGAATCTATGAGAATATTTGGACTAGTTAATCTCTCACCCGAGGCCTATCAATTACACTTAGTTTTTGGTCAAATTCTAATCTTTGGTTAAACTTTCGCCAATCGGTCACCCATCCTAACACTACTCCACCCCTAGCACGCTTAACATCTTGGTTCCTTCCCATCCCCCATTCCTATGTACCACTTGTAACCTTATGTTTATACTATGCTATTAATGATATTAATCCATGCATCTTGTGAGTCACACATTCTTATAATTTGAGTTACAAACATGATTTTAATGTACAAAATTGACTAAGTAATACTAACATTGAATAAATATAGAAATAAAATATGTTTTATTATTATTTTTGCATTAATTCATTTAATATGGCATAATTCATATCTTTAAATCCATAAATCGAAATTCCACAAATAATATGTCCATTATTATCAGAAAAATGTGAGGAATCCAAATATGTCATTTTTTATTTTTTGAATTATTTTTCAAAAATTAAAAATCTGAATTTTGACTATTTTGGGCCTTTTTCCTGCCGCGGCAGAGCAGGCGGCAGAGAATTTCCGAATTATTTTTTATCCCGGTTTATGTCCCGAACCGGAACTAAAAAGGGACCCTTTGGTCCCGGTTCATGGCATGAACCGGGACCAATGCTTCGCTGACCTTTGGTCCCGGTTCATGCCATGAACCGGGACCAATATCCCGAGATGAACCGGGACCGATGTCCTGGCGGCATGAACCAGGACCGATGTCTGGCATTGGTCCCGATTTGTTATTCGAACCAGGACCAATGGCTTTGGGGGCTGGACCAAAGGCCCCTTTTCTACTAGTGTTGAGACTAGACATTCACTGCTTATACAGTCTAGCTACTAGTTCAAATGTATTTGTATTATTTACTTACTTTGCCTCCCAAATATATGAACGTTGCCCTTCAGTATAACAAATTGCAATCAGGTGACAACTTTCTGAACAAAAAAACACAAAAGGCATGTCCCTTCAGGCGTATGAAATAAGAGCAGTAATATAATCACAACATGTAGTAGTTACTTACTTTGTGGCACTGCTGTAGTTCTGTTCTTGGTCAATCTTGTTAGTAGTTTTTTATGGCTTTGAATACTCTTGGATCTTTCTTCCCAATCAACCAGAGCACTCAGCATTGGACATGCAATGGAGCAGAACCATAGTTGTTCACTGGTCGTATTTGACAGAGGCCAGCATACTTCAAATTACATTGAATACAATCGACTGAACCGAACAATGGCGCATAGCGTACCCTAAGCTCACAGGATCGCTAGAAGAAAATAAAACACCGTGGACGCATGGGACCCTTGGAGGACTGGGGCGCTGCATTGAACGGAGGGTGGCCAGCTGCACGAGCGACTGACTGAGGCACCTGACGGTATGCCCTGCGTGCGTTTTGGCCTCCTACGTGAAATGCGCCTGAGACTCCTAGAAGACTGAGTGAGACGCCTGGTGGTATGCCCTGCGATCCGGCTTCCTGTGCGGGCCTAGCAGGATACGCGAAATGAGCCTGTGATGCCCACTATAAGTTGGGCGGTCTTTCCACTAAGTCGTGAAGCTGATCTATGCAATGTTGGTTCACGTGGGGCAGCTACGTCCGACTACATCGTGTATTTGACTTGTTCCTCCATTGATGTGGAAATCATTTTGCTGACACCTCCCATTCTTACGCAACAAGCATGAATGAAGACAATCGAAAACTCTATTGGGCACAACTCCCACACTTTGATGACCTTTCCCCCCATTTGTTCCTCTTCTGTCTTGTTTCTCTTCTAGCATTCACATCCGGATGCTTTATATAACAAAGACGGAGACCAAACAAGAAGGGGTAGCGAATTGTATGTACGAATCAAGCAGTGTTATTATGATGATATTACTACAAAGTAGATGATGCATTATGATGTACCCCCGCTTACATGTGAGACTGGAGTTAGTGCATATATCAGGAAAAATAGGTGAGACAAGAACAATAGATGGCGTAGAAGGCTGGAATTGGTTTCTTCACTTCTGTACTAGAGGACATGTTGATACTACCGTATTAATTAATTAGTATTCCGCTCCTAATTATAAAAAAAAGCATATAACATGAATATATATTATATAGTGATTCTAATGGTATTGATTAAATATTTATATATTATAAATATGAATACCGTTTATATATGTAGTTGGTCAAACTTTACATAGTTCAAATTTAACTAAACCCAGAACGTGTGAACGGATGGACTAGAATTTCTAAAACCATTAATTGAATTGGTTGGGTTTAATGTTAAATTATCTTGGTTTAGTGCAGCCACTGGAAACAAGTACTTAAGAGCATCTCTAGCAGACCCCTTGTCCGCCAAATCATATAAAGGCGGATAAGGAGCGTGCGTTTTCTCATTTTTGCTCCGTGGAGTCGATGCACAAAATAGAAACCGCAAAACGAGACCATAAAAAACCAAATTTTAAACATTCCCGAGAAATTTCAAAAAGTTCATATTTAGGTCGTTGCGATCATACATACAAAATGCATAGATTTTCTACTACGCGGGGATCTGCCGTCGACGCCGCCTAAACCCTAACCCTATACGCAAAATTGGGATCAACGGAGCCTTAGGGTGCGGCGCGGACAATATAGGCGGTGGTATCAGTCAACTGTTGTTGTCGGAGCCGGCATCAGAGACAATGGAAGAGCGGGAGACGAGGTCGATGAACTTGTCCGCTTGCATCGCTCGAGGTCCCACTCCAGCTGCTTGTTGCGGTGCTCACGGTCAATAGCGAGCTCCTGCTCGTAGAAGATCTCGTTGAGCTCTGCATCCCGACGAACTCGCGCCTCGTCCTCCTGCGCGTCGATGATGCTCCCCTGCGCGATGACGCGCGTCCAACGATCGAAGGAGGCCTCGTCGACAAAGTTCTCCCTTGTGCCATCAAACGCCGCTGGGTCATAGCCATGGATCTCCTCCTCCTCTCTCTTCGGCGGCGGCAGACGAGTGCGATCTCCCCTCCCCCAACTTGTGTTGGCGGTCGAACTCCTCCACTTTGCGGTGGAGGAGCTTGGGGGAACTGGCACACAACAGCCGGTGTAGTGGAGGGCTGCGCGCTTATGCGCCCCGTCGGCGCGAACACAACGACGACGCTTCTCATCCGAGTCGGAGCTAGTGTCACGATGACATCCATGCAAAGAAGACACCACGGAACGGCCGACTTGGCCGCCCCACGCCATGGAATCCACCCCGACGATACATCGTGGCAGTGTTGTGTCGGATTTGGTGTGCAGCGAGTCTAATTGCTCGTCGGAGGCGGTCGATTTGAGTGGCGAAGTGTGGCGGAGTGCGACGGAGGAGCGGAGGGGACGGTGTAAAAGTGTCGGGTCGAGAACCATATCCGCCCCCCAAATCCGTAACTATATAGGTCGGGGAGGTTTTAGTCAGCCCCCTTAAAATAAATAAGGGTTAGTCGTGGTATAAGGGGTATGTCTAGGCCAAAAAACATGCCCTGACCCTTATACCCGCCGGAGAAATAAAGGCCGGCCCCTTTTAGGGGCCTTCTAGAGATGATCTAAGAAGGTGGTCCTAATGTTTTGGAAGAAAACACATATGTCTTCTACCCCTTTCTATATGAACTAGATGCATTTAGTTAACTATGATTTTAATTTTCCTACTCCCTTTGTCTCGAATTAGATGTCCGAGATTTGTCTAGATTTAGAAAATATGTCTAAACATGTCTTAGTATATGGGAACAAATACCTGACATCTAATTAAAGACGGAGGAAGTATAGAAGAAGCTCTTGAGTGTGTCATCTATGAAAACGTCCATCACACTTACTAGGCGCTTGGGCAGCCATGCACATGGATTTGTTCGCTGCCAAACATGCGATCTTGATTCTTGGGGTACAAATAGCCGAGAATAAGCTGCCACCATTAAAACCGGCTTAGCCTAGCCAAAACAAGGCTCTAACTTTCGTTAGGACTATGCTCTAGAGGCAATAAATAATAATGATTAGTATATAATCCCCTGTCAATATATGGGTTCATCGACTATGATATAATTGTTGTGAACCTTGATTGTAAGAATCAAAGGAAGCATCACATGCAGGTGTAGTAAAGTCAAACCACAAAGATGTTCCAAGTCCAACATCTAGGACTAGCTCATGTTACTGAGTGATGATCAAGTTTCCTGATCATAGGTACAGAGTATACCACCAACTATGAGAGTACATTGAGAGAGACAAGGGTATGGAACAGATCCATATGATGATTTACTATGAGATAGAATCATATAAAGAATCTGAAGAAGCGGAATGCATGAAACAATTATTGAATGCTTTGCATATATGGCTGAAAGTTTGCTTAGATTCCATGATATAAATTGTCCTCAATGCTTTGTTAAACATTTTCAATTTCAGTTTGGTTATGGAATAGAACATATAATTGCAACCTATGATAATATAAATCATGCTCATTTAGGGATGAAAGAAATAGAGAAACTTCTTGCTTATAAGGCTTCCAATGCGATGGATTCTTTTATTGATGTAAATCTAAAAATTGTGCTTTTACTTTTAAACTAAAATGTATAAGATATTTTCTCCTTCAATGTTGCACAGAGAATTTTAGTGATAATGCTTATGTTTTGTGCTATGAAAATCAATCTCTTGTTGTAGAAGAGAGTACTAATATTTTGCAGGAAAAAGATGACAAAATTCTAAGCTTGGGGATGTCCATACGCCCCCATGAAGAGGAGATAAAATAGCAAGAAAAACTAGTGGAGGAATAATGGAGTAGCTACCCATCTTCTATTCACAACAATGGTAATGCACAAATTCCAATAGAAAGTCCTTCTTACACTATTGCAAATGATGAATATGCTTTATTGCTTGATAATCCTCTATATGGAACAATTGTATCTAATATGTGAGAGGATGAGAGTGATAATAAAATAAAATATGATGCCATAAGCTCATTAGATGATTTGTCTTTATGTGGTGATTCTTTTAAAAACTATGTGGTTGAGTTTACTTTTAATGCTTGCAACTATTATGAGAGAGGAAGAAATAAGGGCCCTATTTATGTTTCCATGTTATTTAAAATGCAAGCTACTGATCATTATATGCATTGGTTAACACAATTTTACTACTACTTGTTCATACTGGACTCCTCTCTATGCCCCATGGGGGTGTGGATGCTAGACAGAACGTTGAATGATTCGTGAGCATCAGAATAGCATAGGCAAACATCCATTAAAGATGTTTAGACAAATCAACCGCAAAAACAATGGCGTGCAAGAACAATAGAGTCGTCAAAAAATTAGTAGTACCTCAAACAAGCAGTATGAGGTTCTTCTTTACATCAGCTTTACAAAGGGGCATTTCACAGCACCGATCTCAAACCAGCCGAAAATATAAGCATCTCTATAATATATAACATATACTTTGGATGTCGATCAATTCACACATATGTTAACACGGTGGGTTGTACAATTCAAAGACATGCTTTCGATGGTTGATGCGCAAAATTAAGCTCCACTGAACTTAGTAGATATAGAGAATTCTACCGAGAGAATTAAGCTTACTCGTTCGTCTCAAGTGCTAAACTCATGGTACGCACGCAAGAAAAAAAGTAAACTTTGTTGCTGAACTCGTGGTACACACGCAATAAAAAAAGTGAACTTTCTTATTAGTCATAGAGTGCACTACAGGGGCTAAACCAAATCGTCGCAAAGCTTGCAAGCCAAGCAGTGAGGAGCGAAGCTGATGTAGAAGCTTCACTGGCTATACTCTAATGCTCCACCGTTGGTGCCATACTAGCGCTCGCCATAGGATTGGTTCAATGAAGTTCCACAAGCATGCTTGCCATCCCGTCCGCAGGAACAACGTTAAACACCATATCTTTGTCATTCTCTCACCGGTCGCCATTGTAGAAGACTCCTCTAGGCTACTAGACTATGTTTAGTCGACAGAGATGCCGCATCACCTGGCGCTCATCGAGAGTGGATGTCTCTGCAAAAAAAGAAAAGGATAAGAGATGAAGCAAAAAAGATTCCAAATGCATCTAAATACATTCCTATGAATTTGTAAATAAATCAGAGGGATTGTTCCAGGGATATTGCCTAGTTGTTGTGGTATAGGCGAAGTACTCTTCTAACGCTATTCTTGCTCATTCACTAGTCCTCTTATTGGTCGCTGCGTAAAACAAATATGCGAAGGAGCGTGAGATGAAGAGGGAAAAAAGGAGAAGGGAAGGCCAAGCTGCAAAATCAGGCTACCTTGGACATGCCAGATGGGGCAGACGGGAACATGCCATACGGGGCAGGCACGGATCGAGGCCTGCTGATGCGAACAACGATAGATACGAACTTGCACACCTGCACGGAAAAAGCATTAGACTCTTCTAATTACCACAGGGAGTGGCTGCGTGACGCCTTCTTGCTCTGCGCCGTTAAGCTGCAAGCCATGGATGCAGCTAGAAGTTGACCCGGAGACGACCAACACCACTCCTGGCCATCTAGCTAAGGATGCCCCCTCCGTTGCGTGTTTCTTCGTCAGCTTCCTATGAACCCGCGCAGTGGAGGGTTCATAGGAAGCTGTCAAAGAAACAGCGCCACATCTATGTCCAGGTCAAGGCGCATGACGATGACGCCATCTCCCAACGTCGGCAGATTGTTTCACCTCACCACCATGGGCACCAGCATCGCCGGATATGGGTGTCCTCACCGTACCGACGCATCTGGATAACCAAGAGGATGTGGGAAGAAGGACGTACGCACGGGAGGAGAGGACCTAGGTAACGCAATGCATACGCAAATAAACCAGAGAATCATTTTATATTGGACGGATCACTTGTTAAAACCTCGCATTAGCGGGACCCACCGCACGACCTCGCTGAGGGATAATACCGAGAATTGAGCTAGCGCTCGCGAGAGCCCGCGTACGGCTAGAGTCTACGTTGTCAGGTCGGCTATGAACAAAATTTTCTCGACGAAGCCAACATTTTTTTCTCCCAGGGTACTGAATGGATAACGATCTGCGGTACGGCTGGGTTAACCCGCACCATGCGCCCGTACTGAGGCTCAGGTTCGATATCAAAACCCTAACCGCGTATCCAATGGTGACGAATACCGGTACGGGCGGGACGCACCCGTACCGTTCTCCCGTACCGAGTGTGTCGCCAGCCAAATACGATGGCAGCTGGCTAGGCAGCCCAACTAGCCATATGTTTCCTCTCTTTCTCTCTCAAACTCAAACCCTAACCTCCTAGAATCCTTGATTCTTCACACTCACTTTTGATAACTACATTTTCTCTTTTCTTGTACTAATCTATTCAAGATTGGTTCTTGCAAAGTTCTAGCTTGGGAAAGTTACTTCTGCATGTGTAGGATCTTATGCAATGTTCTTGCTCGATAATTTTTTTGTGCAATCATGTATCTCACTGCTTTTGAATGATTTCTTAGGTAAGTTATGTTTCTAGACCTTCCTTAGGTCATAAGAAACGTATTGGGGACTATTGGGGGCTCTCCTAGGCATATACAAAGAGGTGAGGATCCATGGAAGAAGGATACTCTCGACATACCTCGACGGTGGAGCCTTGCCACCTTGCAAACTCCATAGCCGCCATCACAAGATCTCCACCATCACCATTGCTCAACAGAAGAAGGGACATGGATCATCGGAGGACATCACATCATCTCCTTCATCATCAACCGCTGCATCTCTATCAACACCATCATTCCCCTCTTTCATTCATTAGATCTTGTTGTAATTCCAATACAATTGTGGGTTTGCACTTGGATTTTATCTTTGCACTTTCAATCCATCCAAATGAATATGATAATGTTGTTGATTGCTTCCATGTGTGAGTAATTTCCCTTGTTATTGGGGAGATGGATAAACCTAGAATTGTTATGAAATGAAATAAAAATGATCTATCACTTTGGTCCTTGATCTATTGATTTATGATATTTGATAGCTGTGAGATTCGACACATTTTTGATGGTTCTTATTGATGGTTTTCTCTCAGATTTGATCGTTTTCTAGCTTTACCTAACGCTAATACTTCGGTAGCAGAGAAAAATTGGTTTTCAGTGTGTGTTTCAGGTTCTGAACGTCAACAGAAGGTTTTAACTAGAGAAACACAATATTCAGGCGAAAACAAGCAAGACTCTCTTTGGAAGCAATCGAGGGAAACATATAGAGGCTTTAACGAGCAATATACGGCGGGAACATTTTACCGGCCGTATAGTTCCTGCTGTATAGCTGCCACTGCATCCGTCTTGTCAAAAGGGATAACTTCCATGAAGAGGCCAGACACGAAATCACAACATAGCAGCCGCCATCCCATCCAGAAAGGAGAAAGAAGAGATCCGGAGAAGAAGGGGAAGACGTTCTTCATCTCGCCCCATGATGTTCGACCTCCTAGCCAATACACATAGCCGTTACTTGTACTTGAGAGAGAGATCTACACCTTGCAAGACTGGGGTTTGAGATTGCTTCTTCCTATCTTGAATTGTGTTTGATTACTTTTCTATTCTTATTGTGGATCTCCACGGTAATATCGAGAAGAACTCCCTTTATTTAATTATATCAATGATGCTTTCTTCTCTCATGTGTGAGTAAGTTCCTTGGGCATGGGAGATGTAAGGAATTGGTGAGATGTGATGTGCCTCCATATATTTTCCATTAGTTTGTGATTGATTTTAATTACTATATTATGTGTGCTTGACTATCTGTGGGATGCCTAATGCTTGTTGTCTAATTAAGGGTTCAGATAACATGATGCTTTGTTCTACATAGATAGGATCTTGTTCACTAGTAGACCGGTGACCCCCTAGTGACACGGGGATATCAATGGAAAACTAGTAGACTCGAGGATAACGAGTAACCACCGTGCTTATTGCATTAATCCTATCCAAGGAGCTTAATTGCTAAGCGACCTGAAGGGTCTTAATAGTTTAGTGTCTAACCATGGTTTTGGTAACAAACTAGTAGGATTACTGAAGTTGGGACGAAATCTACCAAGAGGAGTTCTGGCTAATTATGGGTTGCTCGCCTACACATATACTTATAAGATTATAATTGTTACACTTATCATTCATCCACCTGACATAGTCACTATCACCATGAATTGTATCTCCCCATGCCTTCTTTCGCCATCTGCAGAAAACAACAAACAACCAAATTTTTCTTTACTTTTATGCTTTTTATTTCTGAAGTTTACATTTTAGGTTTATTTAAATACACCCAGTTTAATCCAAATTCCATTCTTATTTCAACACTTGCAGTCATTTCATTCGAAGACCTGTGATAACTTTGGGTGTGACAAAGACTTCACTGATAAACACTTACATTTGGGCTCCTAGTGGGATCGATATCTATACTTAGAAACTACCTACAAACGATCGGTGCACTTGTAGACATCAAGCTATTTTCTGGCGTCGTTGTTGGGGAGCTAAGCGCTAAGTGTTTCTCTCTTGACATTTCAGGTGTTACTACTACAAAATGTTCACCCTAGGAGACAAAGGGTCTACACACTCTGGTAGGACCTAATTAGTAGATTGTATTAAGCGCGTGCATGCTCAAAGGCGTGAGGAAATTATTGAAAAACTTTTAAGATCAAATAAAGTTGAAGTTGAAAACCTGAGTGATATTATGGAAATCATGTCTATTTACAGGACAACTCCCAAGAAACCTAAGAAAATTCTCAGAGAATACAGTGCTCCAAGTTCTAAATTTCTTAAACAACCAATATAATTCCCTATTCCTGGAGTTAGAGAATATCGATTTGATGGTGGAATTATTAAAATTTTGCAGGATAAAGCTTTCAGTGGAAGGGAAGATGAAGACCCAGGAAGACATCTTAGAGAGTTTGACGATTTGATAACATCACTTTTACTAAAAGGTTTGCCAAGAGACTTCTCTCGTCTAAAATTATTTCGGTGGTCTCTTAAAGGTAAGGCTCTAGACTGGTTATATTCTCTCCCTCGCCATTACATTAAATGTTGGGAAAACTGCTTTGTTAAATTCATAAACAAATTTAATCCTTTTAAAAAGGTAACTGAAATAAGAAAGAACATAGGCAACTTTAGTGAGAACGTGGGAGAAAACTACCCACAAGCCTGGGATAGATTCTTTGGAATGATCAGTATTCCTAATCATGGTTATTCTAAATCAACTATTTGCCATTTATTTTACCATGGTCTTAATGCTCAATGTAGAGAGTTGCTTGACTTCTCAGCAGGAGGATCGATAAATACTTTAACTATTAAAGAATGTTTGGAATTAATGTCTACTAGGGCTAAGAATGATTCTTTATATAATCCTGATTTTAGCACTAAGCTGGAAAAGGGGATACTTCGGATAACTCATGATCTTATGCCTGAAGTACGCAAAACAATGAAAGAAAAAGGTATACCTTCTAAGCTTGTTAAGGAAAACAAAGTAGACTTGTTAGAAGTTTTAACTTAAGAAGATGAAACTAGAAAAGTTTTTCAAGAATTAAAACACCGACAAGCAAAATCTCATAATAACCTGCATAAGCACTGTAAAAAACATAAAAAGATTTTGGTAGAACTCATAGAAAATTATGATGATATTGGCCAAGAAATAAAATTATTTCACAAGTATCTTAGTATAATTGAAACCTAGTGTGCACAAATAGCATCTGGTTATCAAATTTTTCTTCGAGACGATATAGATATTCCTATTTCTACTAATGTTGTTACAAGAAGAGGTGAAGTTGTTACAGGACCATTAGGACCACCAGAATATGAAGCTGAAAAAGAGCGAAAGGAAAAATCCTTACTCAAAGTAAGCCAAGAAGATGATACACTGGTGGGTCCTCGAGATGAAACTGCTCAAGAAACACAAGATCAAACCAAGGAGGGCCAAAATGATGCATAGGATGACCGTTATGACTCTGATGCAGAGATGGTTGATCCAAGAGAATAAAAAGAGATAAGCAATGAAGATGAAGTTGTTGCAGTAGAAAAGAAGAAAAGCGATAAGCAATAGCAAAAGAAAGCAATAAAAGAGCCTGACCCCCCAAAAAAGGTAAAAGACAAGAATAAGAAAGGTGAGCAAAAGCCTCCTTATCCAGATCAAAAAAAATAAAGCACCAGATCATGTAATCTATGATTCTTTTACAAAAGCACTTGGTGACCTTCATATGGAAATTCCATTTGCAGATGCAATCAAAGTTCCTACCTATTCTAAATTCCTCCGTGATATTCTTAGTAGAAAGAAAGAGATAACTGAAATTGTTGCCATGGTGACTAGTTATCCTCCTAATGGGAAGTTGTTGTCTAAATCAGGAGATCCCGGAATACCAACTATTTCATGCTCAATAGGCAAAACTGATATTCACAATGCCTTGTGTGATCTAGGTACAGGAGTTAGTGTAATGCCATACTCCCTCTATAAAAGGTTAGGATTAGGGAAGTATTCTCCTACTACTATCACTTTACAAATGGCTGACAAATCCACTAAACAACCCATTGGTATGATTGAGGATGTTCTACTTAGAATAGATGAGCATGTTATTCCCACTGATTTTATTATTCTTGAGATGCCAGAAGATGAAAAATTATCCATAATACTTGGACGATCTTTCCTTAGTACTGCAGGGGCATCAATTGATTGTGCTGAGTGAAAATAATCTTCAATGTTTATGATGCTGAAATCATTCGGCATTTTCCAAAGAAGCTAGAAGCAGAAGAAAGATATATTCCACCGAAAAAAGGAGTTCATGTGGTAAGTGCCTTTGATAAGGGGCAACCCAAGGTAAGAATTCGAGAACAGAGAAGGGGTTGAGTTATTCAACCATTCTTAATAAAATGTTTAATGGGAGTCAACCCATCGCATCAACAAAATAAACTAAAGAATAAAAAGTTCATCGCATTCCTACAACTTTTTCACAAACATTCTTGCAGAAGTGCACCTATAATGTATGCCATGCTATGTACAAGACCAGATGTGGCACATGCTATTAGTTTGACTAGTAGGTACCAATCTGATCCAGGTTCGGAACACGGGATAGCGGTCAAGAACATCCTCAAGTACTTGAGAAGAACTAGGGATATGTTTCTTATATACGGAGGTGAAGAAGAGCTAGTCGCTAAGTGTTATGTCGATGCTAGCTTTGACACCAATCCGGATGACTCTAAGTCTCAATCCGGATACGTATTTCTCTTGAACGGAGCAGCAGTTAGTTGGAGGAGTTCCAAACAACCTGTGGTGGCTGGATCAACAACGGAGGCGGAATATGTTGCTGCTTCAGAAGCGGCACAGGAAGCGGTTTGGATGAAAGAGTTCATTACGGAACTAGGTGTGGTTCCTAGTGCATTGGATCCGATGGTGATCTATTGTCACAACAATGGAGCCATAGCCAACGCCAAGGAACCGAGGTCTCACAAGAATTCCAAGCATATTAAGCGCCGGTTTCACTCCATCCACGAACATGTCAAGGATGGAGATACAAAAGATTTGTAAAGTACACACGGACCTAAATGTAGCAGATCCGTTGACTAAAGATCTCCCTAGGGCAAAACATGATCAACACCAGAACTCCACGGGTGTTAGATTTATCACTATGTGAACTAGATTATTGTCTCTAGTGCAAGTAGGAGACTGAAGGAAATATGCCCTGAGAGGCAATAATAAAGTTGTTATTATGTATTCCTTATATATGATAGATATTTATTTTGAATGCTAGAATTGTATTGATCGGAAACATCAATACATGTGTGTTTAATAAACAAAAAGGGTTCCTAGTTATGCCTCTCTTATAGACTAGCTTGTTGATTAACAAGATGATCAAGGTTTCCTCATCATGGACATTGGATGTTGTTAATAACAAGGTCACAGCATTTGTGAAATGATGTGATGAACATTCATCCGAAGTATAGCATTATGTTTACATTGCTATGATATCATACGAAGTAATCTTTATCCTTAGACCATGAGATTATGTTAATTGCTAACACCGGAAGAGTATCTTGATAACATCAAATGTCACACCTTAACAGGGTGACTATAAAGATGGGTTCAGTGCTACGAAGGTGTTATGTTGAGGCTCATGGATCAAGAGTGGAATTTGTAAATCCCGATGACGGATAGATATACTTTGGGCCCTCTCGGTGATATCACATTAAGATAGCCTGCAAGCAAGTGATGTGATCACTAGAATGTTATATCACGGGAACAAGAAAAGAGTGCATGTCGGTAACGAGATCAAACTAGGTATTTGGATACCGATGATCAAATCTCGGACATGTATTATATGAAGAGACAAAGGGATTAAATTACAAGTGTTAAAGGTTCTCACGATCACAGAAGTCATCGTTGAATATGCAGGAGTCAGTATGGACCTCCAGGTCCCGCTTCTGATTATTGATCTGAGAGGAGTCTCAATCATGTCTGCATTATTCGCGAACCGTAGGGTGACACACTTAAGAGTTACCGGTCACCATTTTGGAGCATATATGTTTCAGATGAAATAATTGCAAAGCGCAGGAATTGTTTCGATAGAAACCGGAAATTGTTTCGGGTGAAATTGCAGAAAGTGGTTCTGCATGTGATATTGAAATATTGCAAGGGGTTATATGTGAATGTTTTTTAATTAAAGTAATTAACAAAATTCTGAATAAATTTAATAAAAGAGTTTTATTAAATGAGAGAGCATTAAACTTAGAGAATTTAATGCATTTAAAGTGGGGACTTTAAAAGGGAATGTGAAGAGGCATTTTAATGTGGAGGGGTTACCACCACATGAATGGAGGAGGTGAAGGGTCACCTCCCCCATGCGCCGGCCATGGGAGGGGCACCCCCGTCCTCCTATAAAATTCCCCTCTCTTCCTCCTTGTTCCTCACACCTCCTCATGAAGGATCTCTCTCCCCCTCTAAATTATTCCCCCATGGTCTCGGATTAGCGAGATACATGTTCCCGGTGGCATTTCGTCTAGAAGGAGTTGTTTCTTCCGCTGGATCGCTGGAGCGATGAGGTGGAGGTTTTCCGGTGGCTTGAACGTGTGTGCGAGTACGGATGCACTGCTGAGTTGCGGCGCTCGGACTTCCTCACGATCTTGAGATCGGCAAGTGTACGACTACATCAACCACGAGTTCCTACTCGTTAACACAACTCGTTGTCTTCGAGGGTAAGTTCTCGATGGATGTATGTCCACCCGTTGCTCTGTACCTAGTAGATAGATCTTGGCGTGTAGTTCTCATCGTAGGAAAATTTTTGTTTTCTATGCTGTGGATCCAACAAAATCGCACTGGGGCGGCTAGGTTTCTTCTCCTTCCTCCATTTTTCTCTCATATTCTCTCTCCAAACCTCTCAAAATCCACCCAAAACTCTTGATTCTCCGTGGATTTCGTTTGTTTGAGTGGGGGAATCAACATATCGGTATGTTTCTCTCTCTATCCATGCTTTATTTTCAGATTTCCATGGTTGAAACTCTCACATTGATCTAGTGGATGAACTCAAGCTTGTTTCGTTTTCCCTATTGATTTCCCATGTTAGGATTAAATTGTTCCATGTAGTATCATTTGTATATCATGTAGAAACTATATGCCTAAGGTTTTATGGTAAAAAAAATAGTGCATCAAGATGAACAAAATCGGTAATATTTTTCACAAGAGCAAGCGCCAACATGGTGAGAGCTCGGGGCAGAGGACCAAGCTCAACCCCAAGTTGGCCACAGTTTCATCAAGGAGGGTGATGCCCACACGTTGGGCGGACCATAGCTTTCTCACGTGACAGGGGTGAAGGCGGACTTTGACCTCATGTATAACAAGGCCAGGCTAACAATACTCAGCTACGCAAGCCACAACACCTACACCGAGCTTAATTATGAGTTCCTTGCCTCCTTCTATGACGACCACAGGGAGAAAGATAATGCATGCACTGTAAGCTTCACCATGAACTAGCGGCACTATGAAATAACTTTTGAACAATTTTGTGATGCTTTCGGCTTCCCTCATGTTGGGGAGTCAACTGTTACTAACCTCTATAGCGTGACAAGTGGAGAAACTTGGGAGGTTATTTCTATTAATGGTGGGAGCGAATTCTACCAGAAGAGGATGTCCACCATTTAGAACCCAACAATTTGCTACTACACCTTGTTCCTTGCCAACACACTACTGGGAAGAGGAGATACCGGTTCCATGGCCAATGCGGACATGGAAATGATCACCAAGGCTCTCTTCCCCGATGCAACGCAAAGCCCCAATCCTGTAGCTCTACTCATCCAGCACTTTCGTCACCAAAGCAACAAGACGAAAGGTGATATCCACATTGGTGGATTGGTAACCCACCTTGCCCATGCATTAAATATTACATTACCTGTTATGCAACCAGTTGACGGCTCCAAACTTATGGACGTCAAGTATCTAACTGCTTGTGGCTTCCTTGGTGTTTACCAAGCTAACAAGAGGCTCCGAGCCTATCAATTTAGTTATCTTGGTGATGCATAGGGTGAGCAGGTTCCGTTGCCCTGTCCACAAGCCGTCTCGATTGTGGAGAAGGACACTTGGATCCTCACCAAGGATCAAGTGATGGAGATCATGGCTAAACTCCAACCTGATCAAGAGGAAGATGAAGAAGGAGGGCAGCAAGATGAGGAAGAGCAGGAGCATGAAGACGAGCAGGAATACAACCCTTCTTGGGAGGGACAGCAGCAGCAGCAAGAGGGACCCTGGGACGCATGGCCCAACGAGCTGCAGCAGGGGTACAATTATGTCCCATATCAAGAATTTTAGCAACTCAACCAACACGTTGGGGAGATTGATCACACTCTACAAGGAGTGAATGAAGATGTGAATTCCTTGACACACAACTTTAGTCACTTCATGACCCACTTCCTTGACTACTACCAGAAGTATCTGTGCTAGCCGCCGAACAACGGCAACAACTGAGCCTAGAAATAGCCTAAGCTTGGGAGGAGGTTTGAAAACCTCCAAACCTTGCATTCATATTTTTATTTCTTCTTTTGATTTATTTCTTCAAAATTGCATGTTTACTTTCAGTTTGCATTCCTAAACCAAAATACAAAAAAATAGTTGTAACTTTTATTGCAAGTTCATTTCTTTGTTTCTCTCGGAGATTGCTCAATTTCAGGTGAGTTGGCAATATGGAAATACAGAGGGGGTTTGACTCAAATATGAGAAAGAAGCAAGCCAGATGAGGTATCACATTCCTTTCATCACCCTTTCTGCAACCTTAAATTGATCCTACAATTATTTACTCGCTTGAACTAGAGTCACTCCCCACTTAGCTTGTTATCCTATAAATTTTATTCCTTTGCTAGTGTCTCCTTTTTAGCTTTGAAATAATGAGCAATGAACTTGGTTAAAAATATTTCCTACATTTTTACAAAAAGAAAAAGCATCCAAAGGATGACTTGAGTCCATGTTTAGCCCAAAGAATCTGATTTTAGAACTACTCCATCCCATTTGAGCTTAATATAAATAGACTCGATAGTGCCCTTGAATGAAATTGTTTGATAAAATGGATGCTTCGAAGTAGTAGAGATTATGCCACTGCTTTTTCTAATAATTACCATAACATATTGCTTTACGCGTGTCATTACAACACTGTCGTGCTCCATGGAGAACTATTAACTCTGCTGGCCAACGAACAATCTAAATGTGGGAAACCACTTGATTTCAGCTATTGAGTTATGTAAACGTCTGTAGTAGCAATGCTATGACGGGTAAAATTTTAGTCTCCTCATGGTTTCACGTTCCAAGTGAAGTTGTAGTACTCCTCTGACCCATTATTGATCAATAGTTATTTATTGGCATGGTCACGAGTGCACAACACAGTCCCAATTAACATGTTAAAAACAGTGCCATGATTTCTCTATGAAAGAGCTGAGGTTTTTGAAAGGCAGGGAAAGGAAAAGGTGCTTTGAGAGTCTTGAAATTTTGACATGGGAATAGATGATTTATTCTTAAATTGAATGTTTTGGTGCCAACTTGAGTACTCTTAACTGATTAAAGAAACAAGAGCAAAAAGTTTTCATCTCTCAACAAAGAGAGACACCAAAAGAATTTGTCTCACTTTCCTAGCTAAACTTTTGACACTTTCTTGGGCATATGATTTATTTGCTAACAAGATATACGTGGTTAGGAAGTGGACTCAGTGTAATCTTGTGAATGCTTGTATGATCATGTTTAAGATTGGAAGGAATGTGAAGAAAATAATTTGACACCAATTCAAGCTTGTAAGTTCTTTTATTTCAGTCTCAAATCTCCGCTATTCTTTCTTATTTCCTTGTCGCTCGAGGGCGAGCAACATCTAATCTTGAGGGAGTTGATAGCTGTGAGATTTGACACATTTTTTATGGTTCTTATTGATCGTTTCTCTCGGATTTGATCGTGTTCTAGCTTTACCTAACGCTAATACTTCAGTAGCGAAGAAAACTTGGTTTTTAATGTGTGTTTCGGGTTCTGAACGTGAACAGAAGGGTTTAACTAGAGAAACACAATATTCAGGCGAAAACAAGCAAGTCTCTCTTTGGAAGCAATTGAGGGAAGCATATAGAGGCTTTAACGAGCAATATACGGCGGGAACATTTTCCCGGCCGTATAGTTCCTGCTGTATAGCTACCGCCGCCTCTGTCTTGTCAAAAGGGATAACTTCCATGAAGAGGCAACACACGAAATCACAACACAGCAGCCGCCATCCCATCCAGAAAGGAGAAAGAAGAGATCCGGAGAAGAAGGGGAAGACGTTCTTAATCTCGCCCCACGATGTTCGACCTCCTAGCCAATACACATAGCCATTACTTGTACTTGAGAGAGAGATCTACACTTTGCAAGACTGGGGTTTGAGATTGTTTCTTCCTATCTTGAATTGTGTTGGATTAATTTTCTATTCTTATTGTGGATCTCCACAGTAATATCGAGAAGAACTCCCTTTATTTGATTATATCAATGATGCTTTCTTCTCTCATGTGTGAGTAAGTTCCTTGGGCGTGGGGGATGTAAGGGATTGGTGAGATGTGATGTGCCTCCATATATTTTCCATTAGTTTGTGATTGATTTTAATTACTATATTATGTGTGCTTGACTATCTGTGGGATGCCTAATGCTTGTTGTCCAATTAAGGGCCCAGACAACATGATGCTTTGTTCTACATAGATAGGATCTTGTTCGCTAGCAGACCGGTGACCCCCTAGTGACACGGGGATATCAATGGAAAACTAGTAGACTCGAGGATAACGAGTAACCACCATGCTTATTGCATTAATCCTATCCAAGGAGCTTAATTGCTAAGCGATCTGAAGGGTCTTAATCGTCTAGTGTCTAACCATGGTTTTGGTAACAATCTAGTAGGATTATTGAAGTTGGGACGAAATCTACCAAGAGGAGTTCTGGCTAATTATGGGTTACTCGCCTACACATATACTTATAAGATTATAATTGTTACACTTATCATTCATCCACCTGGCACAGTCACTATCACCATGAACTGTATCTCCCCACGCCTTCTTTCGCCATCTGCAGAAAACAACAAACAACCGAATTTTTCTTTACTTTTATGCTTTTTATTTCTGAAGTTTACATTTTAGGTTTATTTAAATACACCTAGTTTAATCCAAATTCCATTCTTATTTCAACACTTGCAGTCATTTCATTCGAAGACCTGTGATAACTTTGGGTGTGACAAAGACTTCACTGATAAACACTTACATTTGGGCTCCCAGTGGGATCGATATCTATACTTAGAAACTACCTACAAACGATCGGTGCACTTGTAGACATCAAGCTATTTTCTGGCATCGTTGTTGGGGAGCTAAGCGCTAAGTGTTTCTCTCTTGACATTTCAGGTGTTACTACTACAAAATGTTCACCCTAGGAGACAAAGGGTCTACACACTCTGGTAGGACCTAATTAGTAGATTATATTAAGCGCGTGCCTGCTCAAAGGCGTGAGGAAATTATTGAAAAACTTTTAAGATCAAATAAAGTTGAAGTTGAAAACCTGAGTGATATTATGGAAATCATGTCTATTTACAGGACAACTCCCAAGAAACCTAAGAAAATTCTCAGAGAATATAGTGCTCCAAGTTCTGAATTTCTTAAACAACCAATATAATTCCCTATTCCTGGAGTTAGAGAATATCGATTTGATGGTGGAATTATTAAAATTTTGCAGGATAAAGCTTTCAGTGGAAGGGAAGATGAAGACCCAGGAAGACATCTTAGAGAGTTTGACGATTTGATAACATCACTTTTACTAAAAGGTTTGCCAAGAGACTTCTCTCGTCTAAAATTATTTCGGTGGTCTCTTAAAGGTAAGGCTCTAGACTGGTTATATTCTCTCCCTCGCCATTACATTAAATGTTGGGAAAACTGCTTTGTTAAATTCATAAACAAATTTAATCCTTTTAAAAAGGTAACTGAAATAAGAAAGAACATAGGCAACTTTAGTGAGAACGTGGGAGAAAACTACCCACAAGCCTGGGATAGATTCTTTGGAATGATCAGTATTCCTAATCATGGTTATTCTGAATCAACTATTTGCCATTTATTTTACCACTGTCTTAATGCTCAATGTAGAGAGTTGCTTGACTTCTCAGTAGGAGGATCGATAAACACTTTAACTATTAAAGAATGTTTGGAATTGATGTCTACTAGGGCTAAGAATGATTCTTTATATAATCCTAATTTCAGCACTAAGCTGGAAAACGGGATACTTCGAATAACTCATGATCCTATGCCTAAAGTATGCAAAACAATGAAAGAAAAAGGTATACCTTCTAAGCTTGTTAAGGAAAACAAAGTAGACTTGTTACAAGTTTTAGCTGAAGAAGATGAAACTAGAAAAGTTTTTCAAGAATTAAAACATCGACAAGCAAAATCTCATAATAACCTGCATAAGCACTGTCAAAAACATAAAAAGATTTTGCCAGAACTCACAGAAAATTATGATGATATTGGCCAACAAATAAAATTATTTCACGAGTATCTTAGTATGATTGAAACCTAGTGTGAACAAATAGCATCTGGTTATCAAATTTTTCTTCGAGACGATATAGATATTCCTATTTCTACTAATGTTGTTACAAGAAGAGGTGAAGTTGTTACAGGACCATAAGGACCACCAGAATATGAAGCTGAAAAAGAGCGAAAGGAAAAATCCTTACTCAAAGCAAGCCAAGAAGATGATACACTGGTGGATCCTCGAGATGAAACTGCTCAAGAAACACAAGATCAAACCAAGGAGGGCCCAAATGATGCATAGGGTGACCATTATGACTCTGATGCAGAGATGGTTGATCCAAGAGAATAAAAAGAGATAAGCAATGAAGATGAAGTTGTTGCAGTAGAAAAGAAGAAAAGCGATAAGCAACAGCAAAAGAAAGCAATAAAAGAGCCTGACCCCCCAAAAAAGGTAAAAGACAAGAATAAGAAAGGTGAGCAAAAGCCTCCTTATCCAGATCAAAAAAATAAAGCACCAGATCATGTAATCTATGATTCTTTTACAAAAGCACTTGGTGACCTTCATTTGGAAATTCCATTTGCAGATGCAATCAAAGTTCCTACCTATTCTAAATTCCTCCGTGATATTCTTAGTAGAAAGAAAGAGATAACTAGAAATGTTGCCACGGTGACTAGTTATCCTCCTAATGGGAAGTTGTTGTCTAAATCGGGAGATCCCGGAATACCAACTATTTCATGCTCAATAGGCAAAACTGATATTCACAATGCCTTGTGTGATCTAGGTGCAGGAGTTAGTGTAATTCCATACTCCCTCTATAAAAGGTTAGGATTAGGGAAGTATTCTCCTACTACTATCACTTTATAGATGGCTGACAAATCCACTAAACAACCCATTGGTATGATTGAGGATCTTCTACTTAGAATAGATGAGCATGTTATTCCCACTGATTTTATTATTCTTGAGATGCCAGAAGATGAAAAATTATCCATAATACTTGGAAGACCTTTCCTTAGTACTGCAGGGGCATCAATTGATTATGCTGAGGGAAAAATTATCTTCAATGTTTATGATGCTGAAATCATCCGGTATTTTCGAAAGAAGCTAGAAGCAGGAGAAAGATATATTCCACCGAAAAAAGGAGTTCATGTGGTAAGTGCCTTTGATAAGGGGCAACCCAAGGTAAGAATTCGAGAACAGAGAAGGGGTTGAGTTATTCAACCATTCTTAATAAAATGTTTAATGGGAGTCAACCCATCGCATCAACAAAATAAACTAAAGAATAAAAAGTTCATCGCATTCCTACAACTTCTTCACAGACATTCTTGCAGAAGTGCGCCTATGAAGATGCTGCTGTCAAAAAGTAGTAGAAACATCGATTGAACAAGTATAGAATAAGTATAACAAATAAAAGTTTGAGTTTTTACAAAGACTAAAATTCTGCTCTTCATACGCTAAAGTTGGTCGACAGTTTCTACTGTCATTTTTCTGTCAAAAACAAGGTATTTCGCTAAGTTTTGGGATAAGAAGGTATTCTCGAAGAAATAGAAAAATTTTGATGACTACTGATGGTTTAACGACCAACTATACTGCAGGAATAAAAAATCTGGCCGTATAGTTTGGCCGTATAGATATCTTTGCCATCAACAAATTTTCTTTCGAAGGAACAGAGAATTTAATGACCAACTATATGGCAGAAATAAAAATTCCGGCCATATATCTCTAGTCGTATAGATGTCGATGCCTTTGTACAATTTCTTCTCAAAAGTACTGACAGTTTAACGACCAACTATACGGCGGGAATAAAAATTACAGTCGTATAGCTCAGGTCATATAGATATCGATGCCTTCATACAATTTCTTCTCAAAGGTACTGAAAATTTAACGACCAACTATACAGCAGGAATAAAAATTCCGGTCTTATAGTTCCGGTCGTATAGATATCGATGCCTGTTTTAGAAAATTTATCTCGAGGGTACAAACAGTTTAACGACCAACTATACGGCGGGATCATTGTCGTGGTGGTGTCACGGTAGATGCCATGGATAGGCTAAAGGTAGGGACTAATACACGCTAGGGGAATCCAGGGAGGGATAGTGGAGTGATTCTCCACACAGAAGTTTATATTGATTTCCTTTCCAGATTACAAGTGCTCCTAGAGCTGTATTGGTGAGAGGAGGAAGAAGGAGCTCTCTTACTCTTGCCCACAGTTCACCCTTAGAACCTTAACCAAAACCCTATGGCCTCAAAGAACTCAACCCGCGCTTAACCAACCAGTGCTCAACTAGAACTCGACCAACCCCTTCTATTGGAACCCTAGCCCCCTTATATAGAGGAGGCTCGGTCCCTGCCTAGGGCATACATGGAGGCATATTCCTAAGAATATGCCCCCTCCCAAAGTGGTAACCCGACCGGGGTGCTTTTCCCTCGCGTCATACATGCTTTAGCGACGTAAGCCTCTACGGCACCCGCGTCAGCCGACATGGGCATCGTCACCCTTGTCGGCCATGACCCGGTGGTCCTGCCCTTGCTTTCTTCGCTCATGCGGTGCGTACCGGACCTTCTTTTTTACCAGAGAGATTCCTTCCTTCTCCCAGAAGCTAAGCAGGGACCCGGATCATAGTAGATCCGGCCACACCTGTTCCTGCATAAAAGATAGACAAGCACTTCCGACTTACTCCTTGAGTCGGATGAGACAATGTTAGGCAACCCCCCCCCCCCTCCTGGTCCGGGTTACTCCGTGATCCGGCCTGCCTTGAGGTGACCCGGCCAGCATCCGCTTTGACCTTGCCAAACCTCGGCTAACTCGGCCCTTATACCCCGGAGTGACCCTACCCGGGGGTATCCCCCCAACATTAGTCCCCGAAGCTGGTGCGGTCTTAGCTGCCTTGGCCGCTAAGGCCACATCAGGTTCATCTATGTTCGAGCCTTGGACGTTTGTTTCCGGGTTATCTCTTTATCTCGGATTATATGGATTTACGTTCCCTTCGCACGTTCCAAGTTTTCACTTGCCGGCCGGGTTACCATTTTGGCTCGGATCCCATTACCACGGTTTGATCCGGGCCTCGTTTCCTTCTCTCATACGCCAACCCACGTGGAGGCTAATCATTACGCTGTCTTATTTTAAGGGCCTGCACAGTAACCGCCGCAGTAGTTGTTAGTTATCACTGTGCGTGGGTCACGTCACGCCTGCCTCCTCGTTTACCGCATCAGCGCATCACGTCACAGGATTGCTTCTGCTCTGTGGCCCTCTATGTGGCTCCTCTATGATTGGCTGAGGCGTGCGATACACAGCCACACCATGTGGCTCGTTGGCGCAGCGCGATCCCACTCACCCTCTCAGGGGGTGGTTCAGTAGCGGAGGGGCACACCCCTTAGCATTTTTCTCACTTCCGCGCCCCTCTGCTCATTGCCCTTCTCCTTCGTCTTCCTAGCGACCGCGCCGCCGCCAGTGCTTCTAGCAGCAGCGCCGCCGCCGTGCTTTTCGCCGCGCCTCTGCGTCGCAGCCACCGCTGCGTGACTTCCTCGCCATGGGTCCTCGCCAATCTAGGGCTCAGATTCCCGCCGCCGCTAGCGCTAGCAAGGGCAGTGAATACGAGATGACGGAGGAGGAGCTCGTCGTTGCCGAGCAGGAAATGGAGGAGGACACCGCTGCGGCGGACCGCGGCGCGTGGGCCAGATCATGGGTCTGTCAAGATGACCTTGACTGGCTCTACCGGACCAGGCGCATTCCTGCCGGCGTTGTTGCTCGTCTCCCCTCCGCCGAACTGGCCCCCTCACCCAATCCGGGTGAGTTCGTCGTGTTCCTGTCCCACTTCCAACGGGGATTTGGTCTGCCGGTGAGCGATTTCTTCCGGGATTGGGTTAGCACCTACCACTTGCAGCCGCACCATCTCCCAGCCAACGCTATCACCTCTCTCTTCGCCTTTGCCTCTATGATCAAAGGCTACACCGGACTATGGCCCACGAAGGAGCTGTGGATCCGGTTTTTCGGCCTTCATCGCAACGTCATCCCCAACATCCAAGTAGAGTCGGAGGATAAGCAGCTCACCCAATTTGGAGATGCCTCCATCTTAACCCGGAGACTTTCTGTTTTCCCTCGGGTTACCGGGCTTGACTCCTGCAAAGGATGGGCCCAATCCTTCTTCTATGTCCGGAATGAGGGCACTGAAGATTTGATTCGGTTGCTGCCCTATGCTCCGGGTCCACCTGACACGGAATTCTGGGAGGAGGTCCTCAAGAAGCCTATAGCTCTGGCCCACCAAGTTAACAAGAGGTTTGCGGAGCTGAAGAGACTCGGATTGCGCAACGAGGATGCTATGATCACGTTCGTGCGCAACCGAATCTCTCCCCTCCAGAAGCGCACCCACAAGTTGTGCCACATGAGTTTCAGCTGCGACCCCAACCGAACCTCCTCCTTCGAGTTGAGCAACACAGAGATTTTTCGCTGGGTTAAGGCTCTCTTCACCACCACCGGGACTTCTCCACCGAATGGACATGGGGAATTGAGCACTACTGTCGTGACAGGCTCCCTCCCGCGGTAAGCTTCACGGGGCAAACTTATTTCGGATCAAATATGTGTCGGTTTTTGTTGTCTTTTTGACTCTGTTCTTCATGCTTTTTCTCAGCTGTTCCTTCAGCAAACTCTCGAGGATGGTACGGATCCGACCCTTAAGTGGGCGTCGGACCGAGAAATCCTGGATGAGGAGGAGCCGGACCAGGAGATGTTCCTCCCTATGACCGACGCTACCAAACGACCCAGCGGCAAATTCTCTTCTCTTAGAGATTGGCCCGATGATGAGGATGACTCGGATGTCGACGTGATTGAACCTGTTGAAGTGGTCCCTCTTTCTTTTGCCTTTACGGCATCAGCTAACCCCGGTGGGCATATCCACGAGGATCCTCCACTTGCTACGGACGAGCCGGTTCCGGTGGCGTCGAAGAAGAAGCGCGGAGCCGCATCAAGTTCTTCCTCCGAACCTTCTCAGTCTACCAAAAGGCAAAAGAAGGCCAAAGACAAGACTGCCTCCAAGCGGGCAGGCAAAGCCCCGACACGTAGGGCTCGGAAACCCAAGGAGGCTGAAACCTCGGATGCGTAAGTCATTTTTCATTGCGTAATTTACTTCTCCTTGCATCGTGGCAATTTCTCTTCTGACAATATTTTCTTCTTCAGACCTCCGGTTGAGGTCCCTTAGAGCGGATCAAGCATCTCTTCACCACTTCGATCCGGCCCTTCTCCTCCTCATGACGACGAGTCACATCCGCTGAGCCCTATTCCAGAGGGTTCTGCGGCTGCTCCGGGTTCCACACTACCTCGTCGAGAGGAACGCGACCTCGGAGCGGGAGGGGTTGGTCCAGATGAGGCGACGGCGTCCACCACTTCGGCATTGCCGCAACCAGCAACCACCGAGTCTATCTCAACACCAGCACCAGTAGCAGTTCTAGTACCAGCGACCGAGCCATCACCAGCACCTGTTCCGGCACCAAGGAAACCAACAACAGCTCCAAGTTCAGCTACAAGAGCTCCAGTGCCAAGTTCTTCCGCCTCGTCCGAGTCATCTCAGCCTCGGCGAGGAACTACCCAAGCAGCTTCTAAGGGGAAATCCACTGCAGTTACTTCTTCCCAGCAAGCCAAGGGCAAAAAGGCTCCAGATACTACCAAGTCAGCATCCGTCGAGGCTAGGCAGCGAACCCTATCATCGATGCTTCCCAAGAAAACTCCAGCAGCGAAGGATGTTCCTGCCAAGCCAACTGATGCGCAGCAGATGGTTCTGCATACCAGCCCATCTCTTGCCTTGGTTGAGAGGAAAGAAGCTCATGCAAAGGGCTCGGTGGAACCCCATATGCCCACCGGTGAGCGGTACCCTCCGAGCCTTATCGAGTTCGTCATGAACTGGAACAAGGCGGAGTTCGTCCACAACGACGATCTCCCGGAAAAGTTCGGCCCCGCAGAATTTTCCGCCCAGATGAATACCGCCGCTAAGGCGATTAACCTCGCGGGGCGAATGATGGAGGTATGTCGTTTCTCCTTTACATGTTGTAGATAATAACCATTAGTCCCCGAGCCTCCGGTGGAGTAGCTTGTTACTCGGTCGGATGCTCATTAGAAAACTAACGTAGCTCCATGTAAACTTCGAATATGCACACACCTAGAGTCGGGTTAAGTTCCACTTGGCCCGGATCTTGTACACTTCAAATATGCACACACCTAGAGCCAGGTTAAGTTCCACTTGGCCCGGATCTTGTACACTTCGAATATGCACACACCTAGAGCCGGGTTAAGTTCCACTTGGCCCGGATCTTGTACACTTCGAATATGCACACACCTAAAGCCGGGTTAAGTTCCACTTGGCCCGGATTTTGTACACTTCGAATATGCACACACCTAGAGTCGGGTTAAGTTCCACTTGGCCCGGATCTTGTACACTTTGAATATGTACCAAGCTAATTTTACACTTCTGTACTTTTTTCAGGTAACCACCAATCGCCGGAGCGCTGAATTCCAACGCCTGCTGGATACCCACAAGTTGCTACGTGCAAAACATGTTGCACTTAGTGCAGAACATGAAAAGAGGGGTAATTTTCTCCCTCGGCACTTCTCTGTTCTTCTTCACCTTCTTCTGCCGAACTAATCTCCTCATTCGGTTTCTGCAGTTGGGTGGAGGCTGAGAATAAGATCATGCGGAAGCACTTGGAGGAAATCCGGGGTATGTCCTCTTTTGTCCGACCTCGTAGTGTTTTCCATTTCCTCTTCTCCTTGGCTCGGCAAACATTCACTCCTCGGCTCTGCCGGGTCAACATACTATTTCAGCATCGCTTGAGGATAGTGTGCCCGTGCCTGATATGATGCTGCATTTTCTTGAACAAGCAGGGCAGCATCAAGCTGAGCTGAAGAAGAAAGATGACGAGCTTTCTCTCCTCCGGACTAAGGACAACGAGATCGCCAAACTCAAGGCTGAGATGGAGAAGATGAATGCCCAGCACCAAACCGAGCTCCAAAAGATTGGCCAGAATTTCACAGAAGAGCGTGAGCGCCTTACTCTCCAGATCTCCAAGGACCAGGAGCTACTTAAAGAATCCAACGTACAGCTTGAGTCGGCAAACGCTGAGCTTGAGCAACTTCGCAAGAGACGCGATGACTGCATCAAGGAGTTAACCCGGATCCTTAGCCAGATATCACGTAAGTTCCTTCCGACCTACTTTTCCGGGTTGCTTCATATGTCTTTTCTTTACCTTCTTCCCTTGTCTGGCTTTCAGGCAAATTTCCTGAGAGCATCACTATTGCAAGCGCAGCAGTTGCAGATTTTTGCCAAGCGAGGGGTACTCCTGCCGCTCCTGCTGGTGAGGAGGTTCCTTACGACATGGAGGACCTGTTGGTCAGCTTGTCGTCTCGCGTGGAGATCATCAAGAATTACGGCAAGGATATCCTCGACGTTGCCGTTCGCATTTTCAACACATTCTAGCCCGGAGAGAGTTGCCCGGAGACCACCACGATTCTCGTCGAGAAGTTAATGGAGACTGAGACCCAGCTTGATCTCTGGAGAGAATCCGCTAGACGCGCCGCAGCTGATACTATCCTTCACCATATTCTCACATGGGACGAGAAGATCGACCTCAGCCTCCTTACACACCAGCGCACCGGATCCAGATGGACCGATGATCCGGAGTGGGTAGCTCGGCGCCAGGCTTGCGCCTACAGCCTCGTCGAATATTCTCCTATTCATGACTAGGTTGAAGGACCAAGCTTCCTGGAATCCGCTGGGGACGAGCACGTTGAGAATGTTGAAGATGGGTCGGATGAGGGTGGAGAAGATGATGCTTCAGATATTGAAGACAGCGACAACGATGCCGAACTTCCTCCTGATGCTGCTCCTTAGTTCAAAAAACTTGAAAATTTATCAGATCCCTGGTATGTCGGGTGCAATTGTATGTTGTATATGTGATATTTTTCCGGATTAACTTGGGCGTAGTCCCCGAGTTTCATTTTCTTGTTCATCCAATTCTCTGGCTCGGTCCGTGTCTACCTTCAAAAATTGTTCTAACAATACTTAGAAACTTTTAGGCTTAGCTCAAAATAATTCAGCATAATAACTTGAAAATAAATACAGGGTTAGTCCGAAAACAAACGTTAGCTCGAATAAACTCGTTTCCTTAGTCGTTTTTCATGTGCTACGCAATTCCAAACTTGTTCTCTTGCTTGCCATGAAGCCAATTCTTGTTGGACAGTAGCAAGTCGAAGAGTTGGGTTTTTGGTGCTCACACATTACTAATCCGGGTTAAGTAGAACGACTTATTCCAGCTACCGCATAAGAAGTAACAACAAACATTATTAAGGCAGTCCCCGAGTTACTGCTCGAGGCGCTGCTATTTCATTGATAAGCTCATTGCCGACATACATACCGACATATGAGACGACTCGGATACATACACTTCTTAGCTAAGTGTAGAAGGGACGAAGTAGTGCTACATTCCACGGTCGCTTAGATTCCTCTCCGGACCTGTCCGCCTTGTTCTTTTCCTATGGCTTTGCATCTATAAGATAGTAAGAATCATTGTGCAATGCTTTGCTCACAATGAACGGCCCTTCCCATGGGGGGATAATTTATGCATGCCAGTAGTACGTTGTACCAACCGGAGCACCAGATTGCCTTCCCGAAAGACTCGGGGGCACACTTTCCGGCTATGATAGCGTTGGAGATTTTGCTGATATATGGCGGATCTAGACAGTGCCAGTTCTCTCGCTTCTTCCAGCAGATCAACATCATTTTGCCGGGCTTCTTGCACTTCGGCTTCTGTGTATTGGGTGACCCTAGGCGAATCATGCTCTATGTCGGCTGGTAATACAACTTCTGCCCCATATACCAGAAAAAACGGCGTATAGCCTGTTGATCGATTCGGAGTTGTTCTTAAACTCCACAGTACCACTGGTAGTTCTTCTATCCAGCACCCCGCTGATCTTTGCAGCGGCTCAATGAGCTGGGGTTTTATCCCGGATAATACTAATCCATTGGACTTTCCACTTGTCCGTTCGATGCGGGGTGGGCTACCGAGGCTACGTCCAGCCGGATCTTCTTATCTCGGCAGAATCGTGCAAATGCTCCTTCAGCAAAATTTGTTCCTTTATCAGTTATAATACTGTGTGGATAACCGTATCTCAAGATGATGTCTTTGAGAAATGTCACGGCCGTAGCTCCATCACATTTTCTTATAGGCTTCACTTCAATCCATTTTGTAAACTTGTCCACCATGACCAAAATGTGTGTCATGTTCCCCTTTGCCGGTTTGAACGGGCCAACCATATCCAAGCACCATACGGCAAATGGCCACGTAATTGGTATGGTCTTGAGTTCCGACATAGGCATATGTGTCTTGGTGGCGTACCTTTGACAACCATTGCATTTTCTCACCAGATCTTCTGCTTGTTCTAAGGCACTTGGCCAGTAGAATCCATGCCGGAACGCCTTTGCCACCAAGGCTCGGGATGAGGCATGATGCCCGCATTCTCCTTGGTGTATATCTCGGAGGATGTCAAGTCCTTCTTCCGGGTCAACGCATCGCTAGAGGACGTTGGTTACACTCTGTTTGTACAGCTCGGAATTGATAATCGTGTATGCTTTTGCTATCCTCTGAGTTTGCCTGGCTAACACCTCCTCAACGGATAACGTTCCGTCTTTCAGGAATTGGAATATAGGTAGTGCCCAAGCTGGTATCGCTCGTGGAGGGAACATCTCCTTATCAATTTCCATCTGATCTACTGGCATAACTTCAGCCGGATCACGCTGAGCAGTCCCCGGGTCGAACGAGGTAGTCCCTGGGTTATCTGAGGCAGTCCCCGGGTTGGCCGATGCAGTCCCCAGGTCTCGCGTACTACCTCCCGTGTCAATGTCCATAGGCTCAGCTCTGGTTTATGTATTTTCCGGGACATAGATCGAGTCGGTTCCTGGGGATGGCCTGATAGATGGTTTTCTGAGGTGTTCCAATGCTACACCCGGTGGAATTGCCTGTCGGGTCGATCCGAGCTTCGACAGCATGTCGGCAGCCTCGTTTTCCACTCGGGGTACATGGTGAAATTCACATCCCTCGAAGTAACCAGATATCTTCTGCACGTGAAATTTGTATAGTGCCATGTTTGGATCCAGGGTGTCCCACACTCCGGACACTTGCTGCACCACCAAATCCGAGTCGCCAAAGCATATTATCCGACGTATGCCAATCTCCTTTGCCACTTTGAGCCCATGCACAAGAGCCTCGTACTCAACGACATTGTTCGATGCTGCAAAATGGATCTGCAATACGTATTTTAGCTGGTCCTTTTTTGGCGAGGTAAGCACAACCCCGGTGCCTAATCCGGTTTTGGTTTTCGACCCGTCAAAGTGCATCCTCCAGTAGTTCGGATCTGGTGGCGGTGGTTCGTATTGTACCTCGGCCCAATCTACAAAAAAGTCCGCCACAGCCTGAGATTTGATCGCTTCTCTTCTGTCGTATTGGAGCGCATAAGGGGCTAACTCGATTGCCCATTTTGCAATTCTGCCACTCGCATCCTTGTTACCCATTATCTCGGATATGGTAGCTTCACATATTACTTTGATGGGGTGCTCCTCAAAGTAATGCTTTAACTTCTTTGCTGCCATATAGACACCATATGCCACCTTTTGAAAGTGTGGGTAGTTTTGTTTCGAGGCAGACAATACCTTGCTCAAGTAATATACTAGCCTCTGCACCGACTTACCCTCTTCATTGCGCTCCACTACAATCACTGCACTTACAACTCGATTGGTTGCGGCTATGTAGAGCAACATTGGCTCCTTTGATAGTGGAGAGGCTAACACTGGTACAGTGGCCAGCATCCTTTTTAAGTGGGCAAAGGCGTCATCGGCCTGTGGTGTCCAAACGAATTTATCCGACTTTCTCATGAGTTGGTAGAGAGGCAGTGCCTTTTCTCCCAACCGACATACAATCCGACTCAACGATGCCAGGCACCCAGTGAATTTCTGGACATCGTTAAGACACTTCGGCAGCTCCATTCGCTCAATGGCCCGAATCTTAGTTGGATTGACCTCGATACCTCAGCTAGAGACGAGAAATCCGAGTAATTTTCCAGTCGGGACACCGAAGGTACATTTTTCCGGGTTAAGCTTCATCCAGAACCTTCTCAAGTTCGCGAATGTTTGCCTGATGTCGTCAAGGAGCGTTTTGCTTTCCTTGGTCTTGATTACCACATCATCCATGTATACTTGTACGTTTTGACCTATTTGGTCGTGCAAACATTTTTGCATACATCTTTGGTACGTTGCACCTGCATTACGTAGACCAAACGGCATAGTGCGATAGCAATAAGCCCCATACGGGGTAATAAATGCAGTCTTCATTTGATCATCCGGGTTCAGAGGTATCTGGTGGAAACCAGAATATGCATCAATGAATGACAATAGTTCACATCCCGCGGTTGAGTCTATGACCTGATCTATCTTCGGCAGTGGAAATGGATCTTTTGGACACGCCTTGTTCAGGTTCGTGTAATCGATGCACATACGCCAAACCACTACCGCGTTCGGATCATCCTTCTTCTTTTCTACCAGCACCGGATTAGAGAGCCAATCCGGATATAGTACTTCCATGATAAATCCTGCTGCTAGCAATCGAGCTATCTCGTCCCTAATGACTTTTCTCCTATCCTCGGCGAAGCGGCGGAGAGGTTGCTTCACCGGCCTTGCTCCGGGCCTTACGTTCAAAGAGTGCTCGGCCAACTCCCTCAGAACACCTTGCAAGTCCTATGTAGACCAAGCAAAAATATCCCGATTCTCACGGAGGAAGTTGACGAGCTCGCTTTCCTATTTTTCAGTTAACCCGGCACCGATTGTTACGGTGTGCTCCGGGAACATGTCATCAACTGGAACCTTCTTGGTGTCCTTTGCGGCTTGGAATGAAACGCTGCCATGCGGGTTACTCAACGCCGGCATATACTGCTGCGCGGACTGAGCTAATGCCGCCACCTCCTGGATCTTTCTTTTCTCTTGCGCAATCACAAGTGACTCGGCTAGGTTAGACCCAGCTGAAGCACATTCAATGGAACGTCGGAAATCTCCAGCAATGGTAATCACTCCATTTGGCCCGGGCAATTTCATCTTCAGATAACTGATGTGGCAGCTTTCCATGAACTTGTTCAATGCTGGTCTTCCGAGTAACGCGTGATACGCACTTTCCAAGTTCACCACCTCAAACTCTAGATTCTCGGTTCGGCAGTTATCCCTTGTGCCGAATAGCACGTCGATCTGGACTTTGCCTATGGGCTCACAAGAAATGCCTGTTACAATGCCATGGAAAGTTGTTCTCATAGCCTGGAGCATGTTCTCCGAGATGCCCAGCTTGTGCATCGTATCCGCATACATGATGTTAATGCTACTGCCATTGTCAATCAGTATCTTGGAGAACCTCACATTGATGTTTGGTCCAATGAATGTTGGATCTAGCACTAGCGCATACGAACCTGGACTCGGCATAAGCTTAGGATGATCTTTGATGTTCCAGGTGATTTCCTGATCCGACCAAGGCATGTACCTCGTCACTGCTGGCATTACCGCATTGACTTCCATATGTCGGCGCTGCAAGCTTTTCCTATCTGTTTCCTCTGTGGTAAACACACAGTAACTCTGATGATGCTCCCTGTACTCATCCCTTCCCTCGTTTCCGGGGTACCTCTGATCCGGCTATTGCTGATTTTCCACCTGATGCACTGTATCCCTTCTCTCATTGGTGTCATACCTCAGCGGAGGGGGAGGCAACATTAGTTGTTGCGTGTTTGCTCCAGAGAGCAATTGCTGCCGAGGTAACTCCTGCCGAGGTTGATCATTCTGGGGTGCCTGAGCATTCCCCGAACCACCTTGTTCTATCTTACGCATCCACTCACATTGCCTCGTTGTGTGACCCGCCGGGTTATTCGGATTTGGCGTGTGAAACTTACACGGCTGGTCCAACATCGACTCATAGGTATACCTCGGACGGTCTTTCTTTTCCTGCCACTGTTTCTTTTGCTCCGGAGTCCATGTTTTCTTGCCATCGTTTCTTGGAGTCCATTGCCCTCCCGTTCTCTGGCGTTGGTTGCTTCCTGCTTCGGGTTGATCTTGATTCATAGCTGCAACTTGTTGTGAACCGTAGCGATGATCCGGTTTATCATCTCTTCTTTTTCCTCTATAATCGTTCCTCCGAGATGACCCGGCTCCGTCCCTCTGATAGTATTCCTTGTTTGACTCGTTTGATGCGAGCCTAGGTTGAGTCGGATCACCCAAGGCATACGAATCAGCGATCCGGATCATCTCTGCCAATGTAATTGGCATTTTCCTTTGTAAATTCATCCACAACTCGCTGCCATATCTGCATCCTTGCACAAACCATGCTATGGCCTGTGACTCTATGACACCCTCACACGAGTTTCTCACGGTACACCACTGGGTCAAGAATTCACGATCCTGCTCGTTAGGTCTTTGCTTGCACATCGCTAGGGTCTATGGCCTATTCGGCCTCTGATATGTACTTGAGAAGTTGCTGATGAACATTTCTTCAAAATCTATCCAGCAGTTGATGCTTCCGGGTGGTAAATTATTTAGCCATACCCTGGCCGGACCTTCCAACATCTGGGGTACGTATCGTATAGCCCATCTCAAGTTGCCAGTGGCAATTTTCACAGCCGTAGCATAGTTTATCAGCCAATCCTCCGGCTTGGTACTGCCGTCATACAGCATTAAATCCCTGCTTCCCAATCTTGACCCTATCACATGATAGTCCGGTCTCGGGTAGCCCGCATTCACCATTTCCGAATCACCGTCATTGTATCGGTTTTGCACTTGGGGCGTACCTTTCTGTTGCATACCTTGGCCGGCGCTTTGCTCTTGCCTTGGTATATTCCGCTGCTGTGGTTGTCCTGCTCCTGCAGAGTTTTGCTGTCCGGCATTGCCGTTGGCAGCATTCCCTTGACCGGCATTGCCTTGGTCGTGGTTACCTCGGCCAGCTTCACCTCGGCTCACACTCCGTCGATCATCATTTTTTCTCGTTTCTTTTTCTTTTCCTGCACGCGTCGGGTCGTACGAGACGATCTGTTTGTTCCGTCTGGCCGAGGTTACTACCTCTTCTCTTCTTGGACCACCATGAGGTGACGATGCGGCTCCAGCGGATTTCTCCGGGTTACCCATCGCCGAATGGACGATTTTGGAAACTCCAGCTCTCTCCGGGTTAGCTCTCAGTAGCTCTTCATTTTGTCTGTTCGCGATCCAAACCAGCTCGTTAACCCTATCTTGCTGTCTTTGACGGGCCTCGCCCATCAGACCCTCTAACTCGGACACAGCCGCATCCGCTGCTCTGAGGTTCTTTGCCGGGGTACTATACTTCGGCAACCCCACAGACAAACAGTTTTCCGACCCCTCTGCTCCATCATCACCTTCTCGGTTCATCTCGCTTATGAGATTTCTCCCTTTTACTTTTACCGTATCAACTTTGTTTGCCTTTGCATACTCACGCAGCGGCATGTTCAACGACTACTGAGCCGCGGCTATTTTCTTTGCGCCCTCCAGTATCTTTTGCCTAGTTTCCTCTAGCTCGGCATGTGCCTGAGCCGGATCTACCACTGCTGCTACTGGGTTAGCCAAGCTATCCATAGCTTCTCTCAGTACGTTCTCAGGCCTCTCTAGTGGAGGTCCTCTACCTTTCCTTGGTGCCTTTGGTGTTACCTCCGTTTCCGGTGTTGGGTCCTTGCTTGCGCCTGCACCTGGCGCAGTCATCATCACCTCCACATGGTCCGAGGAGCGAGCGGTACGCGCCCCTCGAGCCACAGTGAGGGGTGGTTCCCCCGCATTGACGATGCGGCGCGGATGAACGCATGATACGTCCACAGCAACGTAGACCTTGTGCGCACCCAACTTGACGAAGAGGCCATTGCGCGGATATGGGCGCGTGCCGAAGCAGCCAGTGTTGTCGCTGACGAAGTCCAGCGCTCCAAAGCGCTGAACAACCCCGGAGACGATGCGTTCGCCGGTGCCGATGAGGTTTCCCGTCTGGATCTTCACCCTTGCTAGCGCCGCTAGCCCCACGGTGGGCGCCAACTGTCGTGGTGGTGTCACAGCAGATGCCATGGATAGGCTAAAGGTGGGGACTAATACACGCTAGGGGAATCTAGGGAGGGATAGTGGAGTGATTCTCCACACAGAAGTTTATATTGATTTCCTTTCCAGATTATAAGTGCTCCTAGAGCTGTATTGGCGAGAGGAGGAAGAAGGAGCTCTCTTACTCTTGCCCACAGTTCACCCTTAGAACCTTAACCAAAACCCTATGGCCTCAAAGAACTCAACCCGCGCTTAACCAACCAGTGCTCAACTAGAACTCGACCAACCCCTTCTACTGGAACCCTAGCCCCCCTTATATAGAGGAGGCTCGGTCCCTGCCTAGGGCATACGTGGAGGCATATTCCTAAGAATATGCCCCCTCCCAAAGTGGTAACCCGACCGGGGTGCTTTTCCCCCGCGTCATACATGCTTTAGCGACGTAAGCCTCTGCGGCGCCCGCGTCAGCCGACATGGGCGTCGTCACCCTTGTCGGCCATGACCCGGTGGTCCTGCCCTTGCTTTCTTCGCTCATGCGGTGCGTACCGAACCTTCTGTTTTACCAGAGAGATTCCTTCCTTCTCCCAGAAGCTAAGCGGGGACCCGGATCATAGTAGATCCGGCCACACCTGTTCCTGCATAAAAGATAGACAAGCACTTCCGACTTACTCCTTAAGTCGGATGAGACAATGTTAGGTGACCTTCCTGGTCCGGGTTACTCCGTGATCCGGCCTGCCTTGAGGTGACCCGGCCAGCATCCGCTTTGACCTTGCCAAACCTCGGCTAACTCGGCCCTTATACCTCGGAGTGACCCTACCCGGGGTATCCCCCAACAATCATTATGATCCGGCCGTATAGTTGCGTCTGTATAGCTGTGTTCTACATAAAGAAACCCTAGTTGGTGGCGCCGCCGCAACTATACGACTGGAACAACATATCCCGCCCGTATAGTTCCGACCGTATAGTTCGCCGGGACCACAAAATCGCACTGGGGTGTCTAGGTTTCTTCTCCTTCCTCACTTTTTCTCTCATATTCTCTCTCCAAACCTCTCAAAACCCACCCAGAACTCTTGATTCTTCGTGGATTTCGTTTGTTTGAGTGGGGTAATCAACAGATCGGTATGTTTCTCTCCCTATCCATGCTTTATTTTTTCAGATTTCCATGGTTGAAACTCTCACATTGATCTAGTGGATGAACTCGAGCTTGTTTCATTTTCCCTATTGATTTCCCATGTTAGGATTAAATTTTTCCATGTAGAATCGTTTGTATATCATGTAGAAACTATATGCCTGAGGTTTTATGGTAAAAAAATAGTGCATCAAGATAAACAAAGTCGGTAATATTTTTCGCAAGAGCAAGCGCTAACATGGTGAGAGCTCGGGGCAGAGGACCAAGCTTAACCCCAAGTTGGCCATAGTTTCATCAAGGAGAGTGCTGCCCACACGTTGGGCCGACCATAGCTTTCTCATGTGACGGGGTTGAAGGCGGACTTTGACCTCATGTGTAACAAGGCCAGGCTAACAATACTCGGCTACGCAAGCCACAACACCTACACCGAGCGTAATTATGAGTTCCTTGCCTCCTTCTATGACGACCACAGGGAGAAAGGTAGTGCGTGCACGGTAAGGTTCACCATGAACTGGTGGTACTATGAAATAACTTCTGAACAATTTTGTGATGCTTTCGGCTTCCCTCATGTTGGGGAGTCAACTGTTACTAACCTCTATAGCGTGACAAGTGGAGAAACTTGGGAGGTTATTTCTATTATTGGTGGGAGCGAATTCTACCAAAAGAAGATGTCCACCATTCAGAACCCAACAATTCGCTACTACACCTTGTTCCTTCCCAACACACTACTGGGAAGAGGAGATGCCGGTTCCATGGCCAATGCGGACATGGAAATGATAACCAAAGCTCTCTTCCCTGATGCACCGCAAAGCCCCAATCCTGCAGCTCTACTCATCCAGCACTTTCGTCACCAAAGCAACAAGACGAAAGGTGATATCCGCATTGGTGGATTGGTAACCCACCTTGCCCATGCATTAAATATTACATTACCTATTATGCAACCTGTTGACGGCTCCAAACTTATGGACGTCAAGTATCTAACTGCTTGTGGCTTCCTTGGTGTTTACCAAGCTAATAAGAGGCTCCAAGCCTATCAATTTAGTTATCTTGGTGATGCACGGGGTGAGCAGGTTTCGTTGCCCTGTCCACAAGCCTTCTCTATTGTGGAGAAGGACACTTGGATCCTCACCAAGGATCAAGTGATGGAGATCATGGCTAAACTCCAGCCTGATCAAGAGGAAGAGGAAGAGGAAGAAGGAGGGCAGCAAGATGAGGAAGAGCAGGAGCATGAAGACGAGCAGGAATACAACCCTTCTTGGGAGGGACAGAAGCAGCAAGAGGGACCCTGGGACGCATGGCCCAACGAGCTGCAGCAGGGGTACAATTACATCCCTTATCAAGAATTTCAACAACTCAACCAGCGCATTGGGGAGATTGATCACACTCTACAAGGAGTGAATGAAGATGTGAATGTCCTGACTCATAACTTTAGTCACTTCATGACCCACTTCCCCGACTACTACCAATAGTATCCGCACCAGCCATCGAACGATGGCAACAACTGAGCCTGGCAATAGCCTAAGCTTGGGGGGAGGTTTGAAAACCTCCAAACCTTCCATTCATATTTTTATTTCTTCTTTTGATTTATTTCTTCAAAATTGCATGTTCACTTTAAGTTTGCATTCCTAAACCAAAAATACAAAAAAATAGTTGTAACTTTTATTGCAAGTTCATTTCTTTGTTTCTCTCGGAGATTGCTCAATTTCAGGTGAGTTGGCAATATGGAAATATAGAGGGGGTTCAACTCAAATATGAGAACGAAACAAGCCAGATGAGGTATCACATTCCTTTCATCACCCTTTCTGCAACCTTAAATTGATCCTACAATTATTTACTCGCTTGCACTAGAGTCACTCCCCACTTAGCTTATTATCCTATAAATTCTATTCCTTTGCTAGTGTCTCCTTTTTAGCTTTGAAATTATGAGCAATGAACTTAGTTAATAATATTTCCTACATTTTTTACAAAAATAAAAAGCATCCAAAGGATGACTTGAGTCCAAGTTTAGCCCAAAGAATCTGATTTTAGAACTACATCCCATTTGAGCTTAATATAAATAGACTTGATAGTGCCCTTGAAGGAAATTGTTTGATAAAATGGATGCTTCAAAGTAGTAGAGATTATGCCACTTCTTTTTATAATAATTACCATAAGATATTGCTTTACACGTGTCATTACAACACTGTCGTGCTCCATGGAGAACTATTAACTCTGCTGGCCAACGAACGATCTAAATATGGGAAACCACTTGATTTCAGCTATTGAGTTATGTAAACGGCTGTAGCAGCAATGCTATGACGGGTAAAATTTTAGTCTCCTCATGGTTTCATGTTCCAAGTGAAGTTGTAATACTCCTCTGACCCATTATTGCTCAACAATTATTTATTGGCATGGTCACGAGTGCACAACACAGTCCCAATTAACATGTTAAAAACAGTGCCATGATTTCTCTATGAAAGAGCTAAGGTTTTTGAAAGGCAAGGAAAGGAAAAGGTGCTTTGAGAGTCTTGAAATTTTGACATGGGAATAAATGAGTTATTCTTAAATTGAATGTTTTGGTGCCAACTTGAGTACTCTTAACTGCTTAAAGAAACAAGAGCAAAGAGTTTTCATCTCTCAACAAAGAGAGACACCAAAAGAATTTGTCTCACTTTCCTAGCTAAACTTTTGACACTTTCTTGGGCATATGATTTATTTGCTAACAAGATATACGTGGTTAGGAAGTGGACTCAGTGTAATCTTGTGAATGCTTGTATGATCATGTTTAAGATTGCAAGGATTGTGAAGAAAAGAATTTGATACCAATTCAAGCTCGTAAGTTCTTTTATTTCAGTCTCGAATCTCCGCTATTGTTCCTTATTTCCTTGTCACTCGAGGGCGAGAAACATCTAATCTTGGGGGAGTTGATAGCCTTCTTTCACCATCTGCATAAAACAACAAACAACCGAATCGTTCTTTACTTTTATGCTTTTTATTTCTGAAGATTACATTTTAGTTTTATTTAAATATACCCTATTTAATCCAAATTCCATTCTTATTTCAACACTTGCAGTCAATTCACTCGAAGACATGTGACAACTTTGGGTGTGACAGAGACTTCACTCATAAACACTTACCTTTGGGCTCCCTATGGGATCGATATCTATACTTTGCAACTAGCTACAAAAGATATGTGCACTTGCAGACATCAATATTATGTTACATCTCTTTCTTTAGATGGTATGTGAAGTCAACCACATAGCATTTTCCTTCGAACCTAAAGAGAGGGAGATACCCTTGGGAAGTGTATGGGAGTATGTCTAGTGCTATCTAGTGACTGTAAGCATTGGCTTATAACCTACATGGTCAAATGGGGATTAAGAGAGATTCACTAAGATCATTAATATATCCATGGGGACACCCTTAATTGTGGTTGTCTATAAAAGTGATTTATTCGCAGGTATCATAGTGGTTATTTAGAGATGGCCTCAAAACTTGACTCGCAGAAGCGGCTGCTCACGAGACTTCTAGTGAACATCTTATTATTGAGCTCTCTCCACACATATCATGATGAAAGACATGAATTATCCTAACCATGAATAATTCTCATTTGCTAGTGGTGTATCCTACATACCCAAGAACATTTAGCCTTATTGAGTTCCAACACCTTTCCCAACACTTTTGTTACTTGCTTACTTTATTTGCTTTTATTGATTTCTTGCATACAAACACAAAAACCTTTCAAACACCCTTTAATTGAGATTAAAGGCAGCTTACAATTATCCTTGGGTAGATAGCGACAAGGGGCATAAAGTCCTTAACCAGATAGCCCTCTATGGGTTCGATACTCTTATTTCAAAACTAGCTACAATCGATTTGTACACTTTTAGTCATCAAGCTAGTTTTTAGCACCATTGCTAGGGATCTAAGCGCTTCTGGTCTTTGTTCTTAGTTGCTAATTTATTATTAGTTTACTAAAGTTTTTTACGAGTTTCAAGTTATTACCGTCTATGGCTTTTTGTATTTTTGCTTTTACTTATTTGAGAAGAACAAAAAAAATTACATAAGTTGACAGGTTTGAAACTGTAGATGATCTCTATTGAAGACAAAGGAGCTACATGTTCTAGAAGAAATTATTTTCCTACTTATATTAAATGTGTACCAATTGAAATATGCCTATAATTCATTGAAAAAAATTCTAACTCATGTTCTATAGACGTGAACAATTTGATTCCTTTGATGGAATATTTGACCATCACCCAAAGGGTAGAAGAGCCTGAGAAATCATTTAGAGATTATGGGAATCCATCTAGGCATCTTAGGAGAATACCTATTCTCTATCCTGATCTTGATGGCATGGAATTTGAAATAGATCCTAAATTAATATATATGATGAAATAAATTGCATTTGTCGGAAGAACATGAAGATCCAAGTGATCATGTAACAAAGGTTCATGACCTTTGTGATACTCTTAAGCCAGCTGGACTACCAAAAGAGTTTGTACTTCTTAAACTTTTCAATTGGTCATTAAAAGATAAAGCTTTTACTTGGTTACAATCCTTGCCTAATCACACTATAAAAAGCTAGGTGGATTGCATCCGAGAATTTATGCAAAAATTCTACTAATTTACTAAGATTATGCAGATCAAGCGTGACATATTCAATTTCTTTCAGAGATTGGAGAAAGTTTCTCACAAGCATGGAAAAGATTTTATGGGATGATTATGAAAGTCCCAAATCATGGTTTTAAGGAGCATCTAATTGTATAATACTTTTATAATGGACTCACTGATGACTCAAAACAAATGATTGATATAATGGACTCACTGGTGACTTTTAAGGAGCTTTGAGTAATTTGATGCTACCTAAATGCATAGATCTTTTCATGGTAAGATACTTCAATGATGAACAGTATAATTATGTTAAATATATTCAACCAAGGAAGGGTATGCTTCATATACCTCCAAAATTTATGCCTGAAGTTAAGAAGTCCATGGAAGAAAAAAAAGGTATTGCAGCGGAACCCGTAAAAGAGAATCAAGTTGATGTTCTCCAAATTTTTATAGTAGAGGATGAAATAAATCTTTCTTTGCAATAATTTACACATCAACAACGTCAGTTTCGTAATAGCTATAATAAACATCTAATGGTCCACAAGAGAGACATAAAAGAATTGACTGCAGTTTTTGATGATCTAGGACATGCTACTAGACATCTTGATAAATATGTTAGTATGGTTAAAGTTCAATGTGATCAAATAGCTAAAACTCAAGCCTTGATTTTAAGTCAAAGTAATCATGATCACAATATTGTGTCTACTAATATTGTTACCTGACGTGGTACAGAAACCCAAGAACCTCTAGGGCAACCTTGGTATCAAGAAGAATATGCCCGGAAAGCAAAGGAGACTCAGGAAACGAGTCAAGAAGAAGAGGACCTTGTTGATCCACAAGATGATATTGACCTTGAAGCCCAAATAAATGAAAAGGAAGCTTCAAATGAGAATGAAGAAGAGAAGAGACAGAAGACAAAGATAAACAATATTACTCTGATGCTGAAACTTTTTATCCAAGAGAAGAAGATGAGCTTAGTCGTGAACAAGAAGGAGTTATTATATCAAAGGAGAAACAAGTTGAAAAGAAAAAGCCTACAATAAAGAATAATAATAAAAAATATGTTGACCTGGTGACCAAGGTAAAGGAAAAGGTAAAACCAACTAAAAATAAAATCCCTTATCCTAACCGTGTTCAATATGAACCTTACAAGGGTGTCTATGACTCATTTTCCGAGGCTCTAAGTAATATCCGTTTATAACTTCCTCTAGCTGATGTGATTCAAGTTCCAATTTACAAAAAGTCCGTGCAAGATATTCTTAACAGTAAGAAAAAGGTAACTAAGATTGTAACAGTGATGACAAGATTGCCGCTAAGCTTGGGGATCCTAGTATACCAACTATCTCTTATGCTATTAGAAAAATTAACATATTCAATGCCCTATGTTATTTAGGTGCAGGTGTTAGTGTCATGCCATATTCCCTCTTCAAGAAATTAAATCTCGGAGATTACTCTCCTACTTACATTACCGTAAAGATGGCTGACAAAACCACTAAACAACCTGTTGGTATGATCTAAGATGTTTTACTTAGAATTGATCAATATGTCATACCTAATGATTTTATTATACTTGATGTTCCTAAAGATGACAAACTTTCAATCATCCTTGGAAGACCTTTTCTTAGCACTTCAGGAGATAATGTTGACTGCTCTAGCGAGAAAAATGTTTTCAACATCTATGATGATCAGATTGTACGTTATTTATTGAAGAAACGAGAACAAGGTGGAAAAATGTATTGCCACCTAAACGTGTTTAAGTGGTAAGAACCCTCGATGAAGGGAATCCCAAGGTATGTGCCAAAGAATCAGAGGTTGGTTAAGTCGAATCAACCATTTTAAAATAAATGCTTAGTGGGAGTCAACCCATCTTTGAATAATTTAGTTTAGTTATTTTTGTGTACTAGTTTTGTTGTTCTAATAAAAACTCTCGTATCCAAATTTTGCAGACAAAATAGGCTAATATTAAGTTAAGGTTCAAGGTTGAAGGAAAGAATTGAAAAGCAAAGAAGAAGAGGTTCTTCTGAACCTTTAATGAGCTCTAGTACGACCAGAATGGACTGTACCATGCACATGTATGGAAGACCTAGAGAAAACAATAAGTTGCTTTTCGATACAGAACCTTTAACGAGCTACAGTACAACTGGATGGCCCTGTACCGTGTGCCCTTGCTGGGTCTCGATGAAGGTAACAAAATTTTCTCCTAGGATACTGAATGGATAACAACCTGCGGTATGGCCGAATCCGCCCGTACCATGCTCCCGTAATGAGGCTCAAGTTTGATCTCAAAACCCTAACTACGTATCCAATGGTGATGACCACCATATGGGCAGGACACACATGTGTCGTCCGACCGTATTGAGTGCGTCGCTAGCCAAATACGATGACGGCTGGCTGGGCAGCCCAACCAACCATCTTATTCCTCTCTTTTTATCTCTCTTTCTCTCTCAACCCCAAACACTAACCTCTTAAAATCCTTGATTCTTCACACTCTATTTTGATAACTGTATTTTCTCTTTTCTTGTGGTAATCTATTCAAGTTTGGTTTGCAAAGTTCTAGCTTGGGGAAGTTACTTCTGTATGTGTAGGGTCTTGTGCAATGTTCTTGTTCAATAAAGTTTTTTGTGCAATCATGTATCCCGCTGCTTTTGAATGCTTTCTTAGGTAAGTTATGTTTCATATTTATATAAGGGATTCACTTGCTTTTGTTAAGTTTCATAAGAGTTGATTTAGAGATTTGATGCACTATGTTCAAATCTTTATCCATCTTGAGAATTTTTTTGTGATCCTCTAGAATACATTGCCATGATTTCTACACTTGAAATGATTAAAAGTATATTGGAAGACTCTAAATAATTTCTTGGGTGATGTTTAATTATCTTAAGAGTCTAGCCTTATAGATACTCAACCCCATAGATTTAATGATTGACTTGATAGCACTCTTGATAGGATTTGTTTGAAGGATCTAATGTTCAATGGTGATTGATATGCATGCCAAAAATTTACTTATTAATAAAAAATGATATTGCTTAATGCATGTCTATTAAACGTTTGCACACCTTGAGATGCTAACAACTCCGCTGTCCTACGAACGATCCATATGGGGGAAACCTCTGGATTTCGGCTATGAGTTGATTAAACATCTATAGCAGCAGTGCTATGATGGATAAGAGCATTAACACTCATGAGAAACCAACTATACCATTAAGTTTTGGCATAATCTTGTTACTAAAGGATTGAAGATTTAGAAAGACAAAGAATGGAATAGAAGTGTTTAATAGCCATGAATTATTGATGTGGATATTCTAATGAGACACTCTAATGTCATGCTTCTTATGACATGATCTCTCACTTTTGATTTCTAAGCTTTTACTTTACAAAAGTGAGGATACAAAATATAAAAGGCGCAATAGGAGGGTCATAAGTTTGCTTTCAAGTTAGATTTACTTTTGACATGGGGCATAAAAGTTGTAATAAATATCTTATGGATTAAATTAACTGAGCTTTTGTTTTCGTGTATGATTATGTTGCATCTTACTTTGATCTTGTAGGAAAAATGAGGATACAAGGCACCGATCTTTTTTTGGTAAGATAGATGATAGCATTAGTTTATCAACTCTCTTGCTCGAGGACGGGCAACGTTTAGCTTGGGGATGTTGATGAGTGCAAATATGATGCATATTTAAGCACATAGATTATTCATATTGTAACTCATTTCATGCTATATCTATCTACAACTATGCCTCTTATGCATGATTACTAGTTCTCATTCATTTTCATATGAGTGTTCCATAACTATTAGTTTTTATTAGGATTTTATTACTTTTCCTTATCTTTGACTCGTGTGTAGGTATTGTGATTGATTATGGATAACACAAGGCAAGAGGATGCAATATGAAGGAGCTGTAGGCACCAGACTTAGCCATTTGAGGAGTGAAAAAAGTGAATTTTTCCACCAATTCCAAATGAAGATCCAAGACAGGGATGTCGTATCCCTCATCCATATGAGTCCAACAAGCCGAAGAACACCCAAATCGTAGTTCATATGAAGAAATGGCGGCCGAAATACGAAATGGTACATAAGGTTTAACGACATCGGGTACGGGCGGGTCCGATCATACCGCCCGCCGTAGTGTTGGTCTGAACGCATGAAAAAGGCATTTCTAGACGCGTTTCTTCACAGAATCTGACCATGTTTGTTCCTAGACCTTCCTTAGGTCATTAGGAACGTATTGGAGACAATTGGTGGCTCTCTCGGGCCTATATAAAGAGGTGAGGAGCCAAGGAAGAAGGATACTCTCCACATACCTCCACGATAGAGCCCTCCCACCACAAGATCTCCACCATCATCATTGCTCAATAGGAGAAGGGACACGGATTATCGGAGGACATCGCATCATCCTCTTCATCATCAACCGATGCATCTCCATCAACACCATTATTCCCCTCTTTCATTCATTAGATCTTGTTTTAATTCCAATACAATTGTGGGTTTGCACTTGATTTTATCTTTGCACTTTCAATCCATCCATATGATATGATGATGTTGTTAACTTCTTCTATGTATGAGTAGTTTCCCTTGTTCTTGGGAAGATGGAGAAACCGTAGCAATATTATGAAATTAAATAAAGATGATCTATCACTTTGGTCCTTGATCTATTAATTTATGATATTGTGTTAGATCTCTCTCTTTAGATGGTATGTGAAGTCAACCACATAGCATTTTCCATTAGGACTAAAGAGAGGGATCTACCCTTGGGACATGTATGAGAGTATGTCTAGTGCTATCTAGTGACTGTAAGTATTGTCTTATAACCTACATGGTCAAAGGGGGATTAATAGAGATTCACTAAGATCATTATGATATCCATGGGGAAACTCTTAATTGTGATGGTCTATAGAAGTCATTTGCTCACAGACATCGCAGTGGTTATTTAGAGATTGCCTCAAAACTTGTCTCGTAGAAGCAGCTGCTCACGAGACTTGTAGTGAACATCTTATTATGGAGCTATCTCCATACATATCATGACGAAAGACATGTATTATCCTAACTATGAATAATTATCATATACTAGTGGTGTATCCTACATCCCCGAGAACATTCAAGGCTTATTGAGTTCCAACACCTATCCCAACCCTTTTGTTACTTGTTTACTTTATTTGCTTTTATTACTTTCTTGCATACAAACAAAAAACCTTTCAAACACCCTTTACTTGAGATCAAAGGCAGCTTACATGTATCCTTTGATAGATAGTGATGACGGGCATAAAGACCTTAACCAAATAGCTCTTTGTGGGTTAGATACTCTTATTTTGAAATTAGCTACAATTGATCTATGCACGTGCAGTCAGCATTGACTTTGGTCAGGCCCCACAAACGTGAGAAACTATGGCCGGCATGGGCTCACGGTGCCACGTCGGCTTTATGTGAGTCCTAGGACCGCAATAAACCGCGACCGGCATGGACTCACGACGCGACGTCGGCTCTCGGTGGGCCTCATGACGGCAAGAAACTGCATCTGGAATGGGGTCATGTCGCCATATCGGCTCTTGGCGGGTCCCACCACCTGGAGGGTGCGGAGGCATGTCACGCCGAGAACGCCTCTCACCAAGCGTGGTCCTGCCCATGTACACTAACGGCGGGGCCATTCCACGCGCGTGGTCCACCGTCCGGCGATGCGGGGTACGACGGTGCGCGTGACACCCGTTTGCGGTTCTGGAATCTTTCGCCCTGGCCTACAGCATGGCCCATCATAGGGGATATCAAGGCTCCATTATGATGTTGCCACGTGTCCTTTCTAGCATCCATCCCATGGCCGAAAAGAATTGGGACAATGTGGATAGTAGTTTGAGCCGAAATAATCTAGCGCTATTATTTACTCTGATATAAAATTCCAATGCATTAGAAGAAAGTTAGGCTTAAAAGTTAATGGTTTTATATTTTGTGGTGTGCTCCTTATGCTTTCATATACTCCCTCCATCTAGAAATAAGTGACTTGCATTTGTCTAGATTCGTAAGTATCTATACACTAAACAAGTCTAGATACATGCAAGTCTATACAATGTCAAGTCACTTATTTTTGGACGGAGGGAGTACTATTCAATTTGAGCACACCTTTGTATCATATTAACATGTAAAATAAGTTTATCTACTGCTATCTAACAATTAGTTTATAAGTTTGAATACAAATAAAAAAATTAAAAGTAAATGAGAAGGATGAGCAATGGAGAAATTGGGGTCGACCTTGAGCATGTGTTGTTCATGCCAATGGAACCATTGCAAAGTCCATATCATTAAAACGTCTCACATAAGAAAACAAAATAAAAATATTGTTTTTATGTATATATTTTCTTCTTGAATTGTTTCCCAGTAATTACTGGATTTTGCATCTTGGTTGAAACTATTATATCATTTGTATGAAGAACTAACCATTTTGTAGGCACTAAAGTATCATAGAGAAGAAAATATTTCTTTATTTGAGATGGAACATGATATGATAGGAAAGGAGTAGAGGAAAAGAACTAGCAAACCATAAGCTTGGGGATGCCCACGCATCCCCCTCTTCCTTCAAGTAATATTAAATACTGCTATCTCAAACTCGTGTTTTAGTTTTACCTTGATGTTCTCTTTTATATGTTTGTGGAAATCATGTTTCTATTTAATTTTTTGTTTAACTTGGTTTTTCTTTTTTTTCTTTCTAAAACTGAAAACAACAAAAAGATTTTATGTTTCTTTATTTGGTGTTTATTTGGTGTTTATTTGCTTCTTGTTTGTCCCTTGACAAAATAAAAATGACAAAAGGATTTTTTTTTGCTTTTTCTTGGTTCTTATTTGCTTCTTTTTGAACTTTTATTCTCTATTAAAATAGGGTCTTAAGTGTAATTTATATTTTCAAAGAATAAAGTACCAAGTTTTATCCATTTGGATGTTTAAAGTTGATAAACATATGCGAAGTTATAGTTTTTTGTAGAGTATTATTCACGAAATTATTTCTATGATTTTTTTATGTAACTCCAATTGAGCTATATTTTATATTGTAGCTACCAATTTTCATCCTCTGTATGCACGAAAATTTTGTAAAATTCCTGACATTTCTAAGTGGGCGGAAAAATTACATTTTTCTACTATCGTTTTCCTGGACAGATTTTGTCTTTTGTTGTAAGAGTGGCTTCTTGAACTTTGATTTGATTCTTTTTGGATGTTTTGATTCTTGGTTTATGTTAGCCACTTAAAAAATCTCTAGAAATTTGAAAAAAAATTATTGGAGTTTTTACAGCAGCTTAGCATATATATCTTTGTGCCACTAATGTCACCCCAGAGAAAAAGAATGGGAGAGTTTTTGTGTTGAAGTTTTTTCACAGTAATGAAGGAACACCAAACTGAAAAATATCCAATATAGGTGAAAAACATAATCTTGGGGATGCCCTAGCATCCCATCTACACCAAGCATGAATGGCCAACACCATAAGCTTGGGGATGCCCTAGGCAAACAACACCTCGGTTTGCATACCTTTTGCCCTTGTTTTTTAAACAACACGGAAATTCACATAAGCGTGAACCGTATGTATCTTTACTTTTATGTTAAATTTGCATATTATTCATTTTTCCATGACCATTATCAATAAAGTTGTCGTAGAAATAAAAGAAATTGAATGCATGGTATAAGAAAGGGAAAATGGAAGAATAATCACGTAAAAACTTATGCATGTTGTCGCACTTTGTTTTATTGTTTATTCTTTAATCAATGGTAGTGTAAGTTTCATGCATGGTGATAGATCTCATTTACATCATGAAAACATTACTTTAGCTTTATTTTGCATCTTAGTAAATGTGTAGTACTTGATAGCTCTGAAATATAGCCATCTAACGTCCACATTTAAACTAGATATTAATCATATTCTTGATGAAATATCTCTCTAAACCCTGCCACTAATGCTAATATTCAGAGGGGTATGCAATCCTTTCTTTTTATATTTTTCCTGCGCACATAATGTCGTTTAAAGGAGGGAATTACTACATTAAAGTCAAAGATATGAGATTTCCAACTACCAGAAGAAACCAGGAGCCTTACATCGGATGCAGACGCTTTAACGACCAACTATACGGTCGGAGCAAAAATTCCGACCATATATCTCTGGTCGTATAGTTGGCGCCGTGCGTACTCAATATGTTAAGCTCGTTGGGGAACCCCAAGAGGAAGGTATGATGAGTATAGCAACAAGTTTTTCCTTAGTTATGAAACCAAGGTTATCGAACCAGTAGGAGCAAGGAAACACCTCCAAGGTATTGTTTCCAACTTGGAATCCTGCACAACACAATCACAGAACTTTGCCCCCAACTTACAGTGAGGTTGTCAATCTCACCGGTTTTGCTGAAAACAAAGGATTAAACGTATTGTGTGGAAAATAGTAATTGTTTGCAGAAAGTAAATAGAAAACAGTAAATAGATTGTAGATTGATGGTAAAAGAATGGACTGGGGTCCATAGTTCACTAGTGGTGATTCTCCTTAAGATAGATGACATGTTGGGTGAACAAATTACAGCGGGGCAATTGACAAACATCGAGAAAGCATACATGCATATACTAATAATCTTGACTCCTATGAGATTTGATTGGGCATTACAACATTATACATAGACTGTAATCCAACTGCATCTATGACTAATAATCCACCTTCAGGTTATCATCCGAACCCCCTCTAGTATTAAGTTGCAAGCAACAGATAATTGCATTAAGCATTGTGTGTAAAGTAAACAATATGATTGTTCTATGAGCAAAGGATTGCTGTTTTCTCCCTAGTAGCAACAGCACATCTAGTACCTTAGAGATTTCTGTCACTTCCCCAGATTACTAGAGGTATGAACCCACTATCGAGCATAAATACTCCCTCTTGGAGTTGCTAGCATCTACTCGACCAAGATAGCTACTAACAACGGAGAGCATGCAAGATCACAAATAACAAACACATGATAGAATCAATAATCAATCTGAAATAGCATCTCAATATCCATCAGATCCCCGCAAACACAACATGTATGATTACAAATAGATGATCTTGATCATAAACGGAGCTCACAAGATCTAAACATGGTAGCACAAAGGAGAAGAACCAACCATCTAGCTACTACATGGACCCGTAGTCCAGGGATGAACTACTCACGCTTCACACCGGAGGCATGCATGGTGATGAATAAGGCCTCTAGGGTGATCTCTCCCCTCCGGCAGGGTGCCGGGAAGAGCTTCAGATCCCTCCCGATCAAGGGATGGAGATGATGGCGGCTACATACTCTTTCGTGGAATTTTGATCAGGCACTTAGGGTTTCTGTATCATAGGCTTCTTATAGGTGAAAGGGAAGGCCGAGGGGGTGCCCTAGGCGGCCGCATCACCCCCTGGCATGGGCCAGGCCTGGCCCCACGGGCCAGGTGGTGTGGCCGGACCCTGGCCCCTCTCTGTCTCGTCTTCTGGCTCCATGTTCCCCTCGGTGAAATATTGAGTTTGGCTTTTATCCCGTCCAATTCCGATAATATTCATTTTCTGGCTTTCCTAGAACCAAAAACAGCAGAAAACAGGCAACTGGCACTGTGGCATCTTGTTAATAGGTTAGTCCTAGAAAGTGTATAAAAATACTCCAAAGTGTGGACAAAACATAAGAAAGTAGATATAAAACAAGCATGGAACATCAAAAATTATAGATACGTTAGCAACGTATCACGCCGCCACCATTAGGTCAAACAGAACAACTTTCGTGAAGGGACCCCTATATAAAGAAGCCTCGGGCAATGAGAAAACAGAGTTCGCACCATCTAGAAGTCTCTACCACAGATCACCAGCCGCCTCCAGATCTCCAAACCCTTCTCCATCTCCATAGCCATATTCCACCACTTGTAATAGTAGATCTCTTCTCCGATTGGCGACATTGTAAGACTATTGTTATCAACCTTATGATTTTTATTACAATGTTTGCGATTGTTGATCTCATCTCTATGTGTAAGAAATTCTCCTTGGCTAAGGGCTTCGGCCTAGCCATGTAGCAATTGTGCATATGAACTTGTTGGGTTCGCAGCATAGAAAACAAAAAAATTCCTACGATGGGAACTATACGCCAAGATCTATCTATTAGATACAAGCAACGGGTGGATATACATCCATAGAGAACTTACCCTCAAAGACAACATAGCTTTGTTAACGAGTTGGAACTCGTGGATGATGTAGTCGTACACTTGCCGATCTCAAGATCGTGATGAAGTCCAGCAGGTCCGGCTCCGGCATGTCCATCAGATCCAGCTCCAGCAAGTCCAGCACCACCAAGTCCAGCATCGCAAAGCAGCGGTGCATCCGTGATCGCACACACGTCCGGTACCCCGACAACCTCCATCCCTCGCTCCAGCAAAGCAGCAGAAGTAGCAACTCCTTTCCAGATAAAGCCACCAGGAACATGTATCTCGCTAATCCGAGACCATGGGGAATAACTAGAGGGGGAGAGAGATCCTTCATGAGGAGGTGTCGTTTGTGAGGAGGAGAGGGGGGCCTTTTATAGGGGAGTGGGGGGCACCCAAGGGCCATGGCGTGGCAGCCATGGTGGTGCCCCCACCTCTTCCACATTCATGTGGGTGGAGCTCCCACTCCAATAAAAAGCCTCCACTCAAAATTCCACTCACACATGCATGAAATTTCCACCACATTTAATGCAAGCTCTCATTAAATAAAACTATTTTATTTATTTTATTCAGAATTTTATCAATTACATTAATTAACAAACATTCACATAAAACCCCTTGCAACATTTCAGTATCACATGCAGAACCAGTTTCTGCAATTTCACCCGAAACAATTCCGGTTTCCAAAGAAATGATTCCAGCACTTTCTTAAAACTTTATCTGAAAAATATTTGCTCCAAATGGTGTCGGTATCCCTAAAGTGTGTCACCCTAGGGTTCGCGAATAATGCAGACATGATCGAGGCCCCTCTCTGATCAATAATCAGCAGCGAGACCTAGAGATCCGTACAGACTCCCACATATTCAACAATGACTCTTGTGATCGTGTGAACCTTTAACGTCGTAACTAAATCCCTTTGTATCGCGATATATTACATGTCCAAGATTCGATCATTGGCATCCAAATACCTAGTTTGATCTCGTTACTGACATGCACTCTTTTCTTGTTCCCGTGATATTACATTCTAGTGATCACATCACTTGCTTGCAAGATATTTCAATGTGATATCACCAAGAGGGCCTAGCATATATCTATCCATCATCGGGATGGACAAATCCCACTCTTGATCCATGAGCCTCAACATAACAACTTCGTAGCACTGAACCCACCTTTATAGTCACCCTGTTACGGTGTGACGTTTAATGTTATCAAGATACTCTTCCGGTGTTAGCAATTAACATGATCTCATGGTCTAAGGACTAAGATTACTTCATATGATGTTATAGCAATATAAACATAATGACTCTGATCGTAATGCTATACTTAGGATGAATGTTCATCACATCATTCCACCAATGTTGTGACCTTGTTATTAACAACATCCAACGTCCATGATCAGGAAACCTTGATCATCTTGTTAATCAACGAGCTAGTTTGTATGCGAGGCATTACTAGGAACTTTGTATTTTGTTTATTAAACACACATGTATTAACGTTTCCAATTAATACAATTATAGCATGCAAAATAAACATTTATCATAAACATGGAATAAGATAATAACCACTTTATTATTGCCTCTCGGGCATATTCCCTTCAGAACTATCATAGATGGGATCGTGTATTAGTTTGTATGACATGATGATTATTGTATCCACTCTTGCCTCAATCCAAGGACTTGTCAGGTACCCAAGACCCCCGAGGGTTGAGCCAGGTATAGGGAGTATGAGTGATGACTGATCTGCAGGTTGGGAACCCCAGTGACAGAAGGGGTAGTACGGCTGTATGTGAGGGATTTGCTTGGGATTAATGGTGACATCACTATGCATATCATTAGTTCTCTTTCTTCTATGGATGATACTAGTAGGTTATTTCTATAAGATGTTGTGGAGGCAATAGCAATTATGGATGCACTGCCCACATATAATTTATCTTGCTCTAACAAGTACACGCATACTTTATTTCTATCTTTTATTTGTATTAGATGTTTTGCATAGCTACAGGTGAAACCGAACACCCTAGGCCCTCTCTCCATCATCGACAACAACAAAAAGACGCAAGCTATTGGTCCAATGAAAACACAAAAGGAATTCTAAAACTTCTGAAGGTCCGTTAAATTAACTTCACTACGCATTCGCTTCCCGAGGATTCGATAACCTAGGTCTACTAAGGAAAAAGAAGCTATACTACATCCATAATCCAGATCGAAGGTATCAGTACTATGGACACTTCTACATGCTTTTTCTTAGTGGTCAAGTTTCTCCTTTTTGCTGGCCTTTCGTACAAACATCCAAACATCCTTAAACCAAGTTACTTTCAGCAGTGTCCACCAAATCTACCTACGTAGCATTTGTGTTATTACAAGTAAATTTCTCATGTTGCATTTTATTTATATTCCAAATCTTCTTGCTTTTGTCTATGTTTGGCATGGAGAAGTGAGATGTGGGGTGAAACCACAAGTGCATAACTATTTGAAATAAAGCAGAATAATTAAAGTTGACTCCTTATGATTTGAAATATGCTAGTTGTATACTTGACATGTTATAAGTTGAGTGTTGGAAGAACTATGCTGACATGGGGCACGTTTTCAACTCTATTGATATTTGTCATGTTTTCTTTTGGTTGCGGATGCTAGGTAATGTGAAATAAATTGGATCACCTCAAGTTTTCTAGAATATGAATATGTGCCAGAGGAATGCCCGAGCTACCAACCTAAGGCATGCTATGCATCATGGTGGAAATTTACAACATGAACATCCAATGAAGCATTTCTAATAAAAATATATGCAAATAGTAAATAAAAATAAACTGCTAAGGGGTTCATTTTCCTGTTTGTCTTGTCATTCGAGTATGGATAGCCCCTCACAAAAGGGACTCTTTGTAAAGGGGTCAAGAGGTAACTCGACTGCCACCTCGTTTGGAGCAATATGCATATAATGACAAAGTTCTTTGAGTCCCTAAGTTGAGTAGCATGTGATCTTAGTACTTGTGGTCAACAGACATGAGACATTCAACTTAGAATATGTCAATTATATAAGGAGTACATTTTATTTCACTTTAACCTTAATCATAAAAGATGCATGGAAACCATTCTTGTGATGCACTATGATCTAAAGCATGCCCTTAAGTGATGAAGTTTGGAATATAGGTGCTTTCTCGTTCCCGTGATATAACATTCTAGTGATCACATAACTTGCTTGCAAGCTATCTTAATGTGATATCACCGAGAGGGCCCAGAGTATATCTATCCATCATCGGGATTGACAAATTCCACTCTTGATCCATGAGCCTCGACATAACACCTTCGTAGTACTGAACCCATCTTTATAGTCACCCTGTTACGGTGTGATGTTTGATGTTATCAAGATACTCTTACAGTGTTAGCAATTAACATGATCTCATGGTCTAAGGATAAAGATTACTTCGTATGATGTTATAGCAATATAAACATAATGACTTGATCGTAATGCTATACTTCGGATGAATGTTCATCACATCATTTCACAAATGTTGTGATCTTGTTATTAACAACATCCAATGTCCATGATCGGGAAACCTTGATCATCTTTGTTAATCAACAAGCTAGTCTATAAGAGAGGCATAACTAGGATCCCTTTTTGTTTATTAAACACACATGTATTGACGTTTCCGATCAATACAATTATAGCATCCAAAATAAACATTTATCATAAACATGGAATAAGATAATAACCACTTTATTATTGCCTCTCAGGCATATTCCCTTCAGTCTCCCACTTGCACTAGAGTCAATAATCTAGTTTGAAAAACTTTGTGTATTGAACACCTATGGCTTTCTGGTGTTGCATATACGCGATTTCTAGTGGTTAACATAATCTCCGGATCTGACAGTTTCAGGTCCATGTGTATTTGCATGTATTTACGTCTCTACACATCACTTATTCTCAAATGAGATGGCATTGTATAAATTTGGTCCTTTGGTGAGACCTTTAGTTTGTTTGGGTTAAAATATGTTGATATTATTGTCATACAATATATCTTCATAGTATTAGCCCACTTTGAACCACACCTAGTTTGATAACAAACTACTTAACACAAATGCCCTCATTTGCTGCTACTATAGCAGTCATATACTTAGCCTTTTGTTGTAGTATCTGTCATAATGTCTCAACTTTGGAACTCATCCAAATCCATCATGGAACATCCTTTCCATTACATTGTGCCACCCATAGTCTAAATTGGGATAAATTTAATTTGTATCTTGTGACAAAACTAGTAACAATGTAACACTTTACAATGAACTACCTTTAACTATTTGCCACCTATACATGATATATTCTTAGTTCTTCCAAAGCTCATAAGAATATCTTTACTATCGTCCAATGATCATCTTATGAATCATTCTGGTATGTGCTCATAACATTTATAGCATAGGACATATCTGGATATATACATATCACGGTATAATCGATCAAAATATTCATGTGATTTTACTCACCAAGTGTTAAAACACTTGAATCTTGATACAATCATTTCCATGCAGCAAGAACCTTTCTTGTTGTTTCCATATTGAACCCTTTCAATATCTCATATATGTATGTCTGGCATAACCATATTAGCGCCTCAATCTATCCATATATATATTGATGCCAAATATTCCGGTTTTGCCCAAGTATTTTATCGAAATCCTATTTTAATGAAATTCTTAACTTATGTCAATACAAGATACATCATTTCCAATCAACACCATGTCCTCTACATAATATATTAGAAATATGTCTCAGCGCTCCCACTTAATTTCTTGCAAATGCAAGCATCTTCATCATCTCCGATGAAATTAAACTCTTTTAACATTTTCATCATGATGAAGATTCCAACGCCGCTATGCTCACTTCAACTATTGAAGTTTGCATGCCCTTTTAGCACCCTTTGAATTAACAAAACCCTTCAGGCTGTGTCATGTACACGTCCTAGGTAACCATTCTATTAGAAGAACCTTGTTTTGTTTATTCAACTACCATATACCAAATTATATGTAGTGGTTGCTACATTAATCCGTCAAGACTAAATATCGCTATGAAAGATCAAATCTTGTCATAGTCAACTCCTTCAACATTGCCGTAAACTTCTTTCCGACATGTCGACTATTTCATAGATGTTAAACATCCATGTCTATTTCTTTATAGATCCAAACACAACCGATAGGCTTCATGCCTATCCGGAGGGTCTTCCAAGTTCAGAAACTTGATTTCTCGTGTATGGATACTATCACGGATTCTATGACTTCTAGTCATTTTATGGAGTCAGGGCCCATCATCGCTTCTTTGCATGCAGTCGGTTCATCATTGTCAAAACAATAACGACTTCTGTTTCAAATCTTACTATTTGATTCTTACCGACCCACATGGTTCAATAGGAACTCTAATCTCCAAGATCACACCCTTTGTAATCACGGGAGCCATGAGCATTATGGCCACCACCGGGACACTTTCTGGCGCTGCGCTACTTAGAACATATAGCTAAGGTTTAACAACCTTATCAAAGTTCTATTGTCCTCCCACTTAAATTTTCACAAAAATTCCTTCTCAAGAAACTTGACGTTCTAAGCGACAAACTCTTTTGTCCTTGGTGTTATGGAGGAATTCGCAACAAATTCTTTGGGATAACCTACAAAGACGTGCTTATCCGACTTTGGTTGTAAACATTTTACTTATGCATAGCATACCAAAATTTAAGAAAAGACAATTCGGATTTTATCCCAAACCATAACTCATATGGTGTCATTTCAATGGATCACGATGGTTCTCTTTTCAGTGTAAAAGCGGTAGTCTCTAAAGCTTTAATCCTTAAAACATAATGGTAGTTTTATAAATGTCACCTTTGATCTTACCATGTCAAACAAGGTTTGATTCGGTCTCTCGAACATACCATACTCCTGTGGTTTATTGAGAAATGCAAATTCATGGAACAATTCCTAAAAGCTTAGGTGTTTTGCTAAACTTGTAACTCAAATATCTTCCTTTATGATCAAATCATAAACTCTTTTATTTTCTTGTTACAATGATTTTTCACTTCATCTTGAAAGTCTTTGAACAATTTTCAAATTTTTCATACTTCTTCCTTATTAAGTAAATATATAGATATATTCACTCAAATTTCTGGAGAAAGCATATGAAGCCAAAAGATCCATCGCATATGGCTACACATAATGGACTATATACATCAACATGCATAATATCCAATAAATTAGTCATCCGTTCCTCTTTGTCCTATGGATGGAGTTTCAATTATCTCGAGGAAAGTTTTACAAGCGTCAATTTATCAAAATCAAAAGACTCCAAAAATCAATCAACATGGAGTTTCTTCATGTTTACTTTCCAATATAATTCAAACAGCGATGTCACTTCATAAGTGATCTTTCAATCATTTGTCTTACGACATTTTAGCAATAATGTTTATGGATGTGATTTCTCCAACTAGATTTGTAAAAGTTCATCCATCCTTTATGGAATACGGTAATTATTTGAACAATCATCGTTCTCGTAATACCGGAACAAAATAACAATTATTAAAACAAATCTTGAAGGCTAGGTTTGACGACAACGAAAAACACAATAACACTTTATTTGTTTTCGATGAACATCATCACTTATTCTCTTGCTAGTTACTTAGGCCGTTGCAGTTCATGAATTGTGTTGTTCTGTATGACACTTCACACCAACCAATTTGGTATCCAATACTGGTATCCAATACCTCAGAACCACATTGTTTAACAAGCAAGGAATATAGCCATAACATGTATATCTTCTATATACCTAAGTTGGACATCTCCAACCTTTTCTTTTCTGCCAAATATTTTATAGATTCTCTTTCAATAATTCCTTTTCTTTTAAAAGAATCTATCAACATCAATAGTGGTGTCATTTACATGACACATAGTACAAAGTGTATATAGTCAAATACTAATACCTTTGGACTTGCACTTTAAAGTGGATCACCATCATCAAATGTTTGGTGTTCTTTCAAAAATGCATTCTTTAGTAATCTATTAGTGTAGTAAACATTTTACTTACATCTTCTATTCATCCTTATCATGACAACTTTCATGATCAAGCTACTATAGCCTATAAGGAAGAATCGCGAGTATAATGTTAGTTCCCAAAACCTTTTTGGGACATCCGGATGCCTAGCATCTCCATCCTTCACAAATTCTCATACAATATGAGAACATGTATTTTGCTAAATTATACTCTATCATAATGCAACCAAAAACATTGTTTCAGATATCACAATATCTTCCACACATGATGGTTTCTGAAACAATTTTTCAGCTCCTAGATAATCTTGATATTAAAACAACTTTTGAATATCAATAATCATGGAGGCAAACATGATACTTTAGATACTAACATTGGAATTCTTACTCTTGATTTAATACTACTTATTAAACTTCATGGAATAAATAGAGTTTGCTGAAAGTTTGCAATAGGACTTCTAAACCTTAAATTGACATTCAAAACAATACGATACCAGTTCGTAAAGTAAATATCCAGAATTCTATAGTTCTATTATCTCAATTAAAACTAAGCATAAGGTAGTGAACAGATACCAATGACTACAAAAAATTATGCAAATTCACTTCGATTTAGTTTATGACAAATTGAGTTCGACTAATCCAAATTAGAAATGAACTCCCACTCAAAAACGACATCCCTCGTGCCTTTTTGGTGATTATATGAACCAAATCCACTATACCAAGTCTGACCATCACGTGAGTCGGTGTAGCTTCAAAGGCGAGCATCAATATGGTCATCACATCAACTATATGACTCATGCTTAACCTTTTGGTTAGTCTTCCAAGGCCATGTCTGTACATGCTAGGCTCGCCAAGTAAGAACCTTAGTATTCGCGTGTGTAAAACTGTCTTACACCCGTTGCATGAAAGCGTAGAGTCAAGTACACCCGATCATCACGTGATGTCTCGAAACACGATCCATAGAATGGTGCATACTTAAGGAAGAACACATTTTATCTTGATATTTAAATGAGGGATCATCTTACAATGCTACTAAAAACACCAAACTAGCAATATAAGATGCAACATATAATGTGTAAAGTGAGATGATATGGTCCATGCATTTGATCTCTATCATATGCATCATGGTATGATCTTTATCATTCCTTTGTGTGTAAGGCCAAGGTCTATGGAATTTACACGTTAGGTGTGTTGTAAGAGTATCTATCATACATCTACTTACAATATTACCATATCATGACACTAGCCCAGCAACAATCTAAACTAGATACCTCTAATTTATCCATTGCAAGTTTCACGTGGCTTAGGGCTTTCGGAGATAGAATAGGTCTTACCTACGAACATGTAACCACAACGAGGATAACCAAGTTATTAGCAACTCGTTGTAAATCAAATATTGACTATAGTAGGAGAGACAGACACCCGCCAGCCACTTATGCAAAACTAGTTGCATGTCAGTCGTGGAACCGGTCTCATGTACGATGACATGTAAGGTTGGTCCGGGCCGCTTCATCCCACTATGCCACCAATATCCAAAATACATGAAAGATGCAATAACATGATCATCATCGCCCACATATAAACATATGTGTACTACCCGTGCAAAGCACCGACGCATAGATCAGGCTCTGATACCACTGTTGGGTTCGCAGCCTAGAAAACAAAAAAATTCCTACGATGGGAACTATACGCCAAGATCTATCTATTAGATACAAGCAACGAGTGGATATACATCCATAGAGAACTTACCCTCGAAGACAATAGCTTTGTTAACGAGTTGGAACTTGTGGATGATGTAGTCGTACACTTGCCGATCTCAAGATCGTGATGAAGTCCAGCAGGTCCGGCTCTAGCATGTCCATCAGATCCAGCTCTAGCAAGTCTAGCACCACCAAGTCCAGCATCGCAAAGCAGCGGTGCATCCGTGATTGCACAAACGTCCGGTACCCCGACAACCTCCGTCCCTCGCTCCAGCAAAGCAGCGGAAGTAGCAACTCCTTTCCAGATAAAGCCACCGGGAACATGTATCTCGCTAATCCGAGACCATGGGGAATAACTAGAGGGGGAGAGATCCTTCATGAGGAGGTGTCGTTTGTGAGGAAGAGAGGGGGGCCTTTTATAGGGGAGAGGGGGGCACCCAAGGGCCATGGCGTGGCAGCCATGGTGGTGCCCCCACCTCTTCCACATTCATGTGGGTGGAGCTCCCACTCCAATAAAAAGCCTCCACTCAAAATTCCACTCACACATGCATTAAATTTCCACCAAATTTAATGCAAGCTCTCATTAAATAAAAATATTTTATTTATTTTATTCAGAATTTTGTCAATTACATTAATTAACAAACATTCACATAAAACCCCTTGCAACATTTCAATATCACATGCAGAACCAGTTTCTGCAATTTCACCAGAAACAATTCCGGTTTCTATTGAAATGATTCCAGCGCTTTCTTAAATCTTTATCTGAAACATATTTGCTCCAAATGGTGTCGGTATCCCTTAATTGTGTCACCCTATGGTTCGCGAATAATGCAGACATGATCGAGACCCCTCTCCGATCAATAATCAGCAGTGGGACCTGGAGATCCATATTGACTCCCACATATTCAACGATGACTCTTGTGATCGTGTGAACCTTTAACGTCGTAACTAAATCCCTTTGTCTCGCGATATATTACATGTCCAAGATTCGATCATTGGCATCCAAATACCTAGTTTGATCTCGTTACTGACATGCACTCTTTTCTCGTTCCCGTGATATAACATTCTAGTGATCACATCACTTGCTTGCAAGCTATTTCAATGTGATATCACCAAGAGGGCCTAGAGTATATATATCCATCATCGGCATGGACAAATCCCACTCTTGATCCATGAGCCTCAACATAACAACTTCGTAGCACTAAACCCACCTTTATAGTCACCCTGTTACGGTGTGACGTTTGATGTTATCAAGATACTCTTCCGGTGTTAGCAATTAACATGATCTCATGGTCTAAGGACTAAGATTACTTCGTATGATGTTATAGCAATATAAACATAATGACTCTGATCGTAATGCTATACTTCGGATGAATGTTCATCACATCATTCCACCAATGTTGTGACCTCGTTATTAACAACATCCAATGTCCATGATCAGGAAACCTTGATCATCTTGTTAATCAATGAGCTAGTTCGTATGAGAGGCATTACTAGGAACTTTGTATTTTGTTTATTAAACACACATGTATTAACGTTTCCAATTAATACAATTATAGCATGCAAAATAAACATTTATCATAAACATGGAATAAGATAATAACCACTTTATTATTGCCTCTCGGGCATATTCCCTTCAGAACTATCATAGATGGGATCGTGTATTAGTTTGTATGACATGATGATTATTGTATCCACTCTTGCCTTAATCCAAGGACTTGTCAGGTACCCAAGACCCCCGAGGGTTGAGCCAGGTATAGGGAGTATGAGTGATGACTGATCTGCAGGTTGGGAACCCCAGTGACAGAAGGGTAGTACGGCTGTATGTGAGGGATTTGCTTGGGATTAACGGTGACATCACTATGCATATCATTAGTTATCTTTCTTCTATGGATGAGACTAGTAGGTTATTTCTATAAGAGGTTGTGGAGGCAATAGCAATTATGGATGCACTGCCCACATATAATTTATCTTGCTCTAACAAGTACCCGCATGCTTTATTTCTATCTTTTATTTGCATTAGATGTTTTGCATAGCTATAGGTGAAACCGAACACCCTAGGCCCTCTCTCCATCATCGACAACAACAAAAAGACGCAAGCTATTGGTCCGATGAAAACATAAAAGGAATTCTAAAACTTCCAAAGGTCCGTTAAAGTAACTTCACTACGCATTCGCTTCCTGAGGATTCGATAACCTAGGTCTACTAAGGAAAAAGAAGCTATACTACATCCGTAATCCAGATCGAAGGTATCAGTACTATGGACACTTCTACATGCTTTTTCTTAGTGGTCAAGTTTCTCCTTTTTGCTGGCCTTTCGTACAAACATCCAAACATCCTTAAACCAAGTTACTTTCAGCAGTGTCCACCAAATCTACCTACGTAGCATTTGTGTTATTACAAGTAGATTTCTCATGTTGCATTTTATTTATATTCCAAATATTCTTGCTTTTGTCTATGTTTGGCATGGAGAAGTGAGATGTGGGGTGAAACCACAAGTGCATAACTATTTGAAATAAAGCAGAATAATTAAAGTTGACTCATTATGATTTGAAATATGTTAGTTGTATACTTGACATGTTATAAGTTGAGTGTTGGCAGAACCATGCTGACATGGGGCACGTTTTCAACTCTATTGACATTTATCATGTTTTCTTTTGGTTGTGGATGCTAGGTAATGTGAAATAAATTGGATCACCTCAAGTTTTCTAGAATATGAATATGTGCCAGAGGAATGCCCGAGCTACCAACCTAAGGCATGCTATGCATCATGGTGGAAATTTACAACATGAACATCCAATGAAGCATTTCTAATAAAAATATATGCAAATAGTAAATAAAAATAAACTGCTAAGGGGTTCATTTTCCTGTTTGTCTTGTCATTCAAGTATGGATAGCCCCTCACAAAAGGGACTCTTTGTAAAGGGGTCAAGAGCTAACTCGATTGCCACCTCGTTTGGAGCAATATGCATATAATGACAAAGTTCTTTGAGTCCCTAAGTTGAGTAGCATGTGATCATAGTACTTGTGGTCAATAGACATGAGACATTCAATTTAGAATATGTCAATTATATAAGGAGTACATTTTATTTCACTTTAACCTTAATCACAAAAGATGCATGGAAACCATTCTTGTGATGCACTATGATCTAACGCATGCCCTTAAGTGATGAAGTTTGGAATATAGATGCTTGCACATGTTTAATCGGTGCTTACTTTCTACTTCTTTCCTAGTCAAGAGACAAAATCTCTAAAAAGCAAAATATATATTCTAAGATCAAAGTTAGCACAACACACAATGCACTTTCACTTGTACTTAAGTTTGATTTATTGTCCATAGTACTTTATGCATTTAATATTTTGCAAACTTTACTTTCGATTTTTACATTCATGAAGTAAATGTTATTGAATATCTATGTTATGATTACTTGCTATTATTGATTATAAACTATATAACTTTGTGTAGCAATGAGCATGACTTTTAATGTTTCTATTGACAACAAACTCCAAAGTCCACGTTAGTTTTATCACCTATATGCTCGGGACGAGCATAGGTTAAGCTTGGGGATGTTGATGCATGTAAAATGCATACATGAACTTTGTAGTTTATTGTCACGAATTCCAACATATTTGAATCATATTAGTAGTTATTACCAATGTTCTTAATGGTTTTGAGGATTTTCTACACAATCCCTTCTTTTTTGGTTCTAACTCCATAGGACATGAAAACCATATTTTGCATATTTTTACTTTCACGGACCTTCGCAAACTCAAAAAGGGCTAAGATTTTTTTTGAGAAGTTTTTCATCAAGCACTTGGATCACCAAAGTGGAGCCTTGAGGCCCAAGATAGACCAGGTGGCGTGGCCCAGTAGTGGGATCATGCCATCGGGTCCATCTGGAGCATCGAAACTCTGATCAACATGAATCTTTTGTGAACTGACTTGGTTTGCCCTAAAGAATTCTATAAAAAAGGGTCCCTGACGCGATCTTTAGATGGGGGAGACGGAGATTGAAAACACCAAAAACATAGCTAGAAGTCCACAACCGGAGGAGATCAGAGGGGGAATGCTGCCAGAATCAGCTCTGGGCTCCACCCCCTCCGGCATGATCATCATCAACATCAACATCTACAACAACATCCTCTCCATCTCCCTTTTGTAATCTCTTGGAAAACATGAGTATGATGCAATCTATTGTTTTTCCACGATTAATTATGTCTATGTCTAAGTTTCAGTAGTGATGCGTTTATGGCAATTGTGAAATAGTTCGTTGATGGTTGCATAAAAGTTTGTTATTTTCAGTGATGGTCTTATGTACTGATGTATGATTGCACACATATGTTGGGGATGCATAAGGTTGTCACTATTACATGTAGTTAGGAGGAGAGATGGTGAGTGAAAGAAACATGATCTCAAGTCTTATATGCATGTTACATTAATTCATGGTTAATATGACATGATGATAAATTAAGGATACCTTAAAACTTACATCGATAGTTGGACTTTGTGTCTTAATAACTCCTTTGCTTACGCATGAAAGTGCCCTTAGGATCAATCATTAGGGGTGTAATTGCACATGTAAATGGTTGCACCTGTTTATGGCTCCTCTCTAGAAGAAACTATAGACTTTATTTATTTATTTATTTATGCAAGATAGATGTGGTGGTATGGCGTGTTCATTGGTAGAAACATGGCCTTAATTAATTCCTTAGGCAACCAGGGGTTTTTAATCATCTAATGCTTTATGCTTTATTGCATTTAGAACTTATGCATCTAGCTTGTATAAATTATGAGCTTCACTAATTGTGACAACCAAACAAATGAGATAATAATTTTCCTAACCACTTGCTCCCTTCAGTTACTTGATTTTTACTTTATTTGCAGTCTACTTTACTTATTTTTACTTTACTTGCACTATTTTTAGTTTCTACATTTACTTTCCAATGCTTCACAGTTTTCTAGTTACAAGTGACAAGCACCATATACCTTGTAGATTGCATTGCACGAAAGGCCATATAAGTGGGTTACAGGGATTCAGAGAATAGATAGTTTACATTATTTGCATCATGTTTTACATTATTATTTTGCATTGTAGATGTAGGATCTTGGTATTTTACGGTGTTCATGCGCACATTTTAGTCTGTTTTCACCAGGATCAGGACATATGATGGATCCAATGGATACAATTCTTGGAGCAGTTGCACTAAGGATAAAAGGAGTCAAAAACAATGTAAATAGCTTATTTGGGAAATATTAATAATACTAGAAGAAAACTAGAAGCGAACAAGGGAGGCAGAGAGTTCAACGACCAACTATACGGGTAGAGCAATTTTCTAGCCGTATAGTTGGCGCCGCCTCCGCCTCGTCAAATAGTTTCACCTCGTGCAATTGGTTCGAGGAGACGACATACATAACACCCAAAAATTGCAGAAACCTCACCTCTGGAAGGCATCTGGAGGGGGAACTCATCCACCGGGGATCCATCTTCGCCTTGTGCAGATCCGGGAGGCTAAGGCATCGATCTTCATCATCCACCGCTGCATCACCACCATCTCCATCCATCCCATCAACATCTTGTCTAGATCTTGTTGTAATTCTTATACTAGTTGTGGATTTATACAAGTACTATTCATCTATGATTGTTTCCATTACCATTGCCATGATGTTGATTGCCTCCATGTCTGAGTAGATCATTAGTTCTTGGGGAGATGGAGAAACCCTAGTATGAGATTTAAATAAGATAAAGTCTATTATGATATTCATCGTTGTGACCATGTGTTAGATTTTCTACATCTTGATGTTGAGAGAAGTTGACCTCTCAATATTTGCGTCTGGTGGGGACTTGATGGAGGAAACTACTTGTTGGTAGACGAAGGCGTGCTAGCACTTACAGTGACTATAAAGCTGTTGGCACCCCTTATGTATCAACTTGGGAAACCGAGGAAACTCACAGAACACTATCCATGCCATGGGATACGTCCTACGGGATGACGTCCCTTAATAGCGTAGTAATTTGATTTATGTCGATTGCTGACTATTGTGGTTATGAGGATGACGTGAGAAGTGGTTGTTGCCTATTCGTCCAAATACGTAGTTCCTCCCACACATACATAGTTGAGAATGTTCATGATGATAATCTTTATCTTAGATCTTTACAATACTAGTGGTGTATCCGCTACTCCCTGAGAACGCCTTTTCCCTACTGCAGTTCCAATCTCTCTTACATACGCGATACTTACTTTCTGTACTCAGTTGTTTTACTTTACTTTACTTTACTTTATTGCTCTTATACCCAAAACCCAAAAACACCTTTTTACACAATACTCGCATTTTATCTTATCACTTAGAACTTTATCTAGCATTTCTATCGTAATATTTATTTCAAGAGTTATTAGACTTCAGACTCCTGCTCCATGTGGGATCAATATCTTTATTTCGAAACTAGCTACAAGCAATCTGTGCACTTGCAGTCATCAAGCTATTTTCTGGCGTCGTTGCCAGGAAGCTAAGCGCTATAGGTTTTTTAGTTTTTGCTTATTTATTTTTGTCTTGCTAAATTTTGTTTTGAGTTACAGGTTTCCACCAACATGATGGAGTTTGAGCATATGACTAGTGCCAACCCACTCAACCACTTTGGGAAGCCCTATGATATTTATAAAAGAGACAACTCCAATGAGAAGTCAAGGGGGTTTGAAATAAATCCTCTACTACTTAGTATTCTACATAAGAAGCAATTTATCGGAGATGAAGAAGATCCTGATCCATATGAGCATATTGCATGTTTTAAAGATATATGTGGCACTTTTCTATTGATGGGATATACCACCGATGAGGTAAGGGTTAAACTTTTTATTCAAACTTTGACAAGTACAACTCTCTCATGGTATAGATCTCTACCCCCTGAAGCCACTACTACTTGGGATAATCTAGCTTGTGAATTTCTATCAAAATATTATCCATTATCAAAATCTTTTGGAATCAGGCGTCTTATAATGACTTGGAAGAATCGTTCTAATGAAGGACTAGTAAGAGCTTATATTAGATTTAAAGATTTACTACAACTATGTCCTCATCATGATTTGCCTGAATGGTATTTACTACATATCTTTTATGGCAGTTTAATTAAACATAATAAAATTGAACTAGACTCTTTCGCAGAAGGAGCCTTTATGAATCTTCCTATAAGTAAAGCTCGGGCTTTACTTAATAGAATTCATGATCATAGAGTTTCATGGAATTTTGGTCTAGGAAGTGAAAGAGGCGTAGAAATAGAGCATGATTGTATTCATGACTATAATAAAAAGGCCATATTAAAGAATTATCTAAAGAACTTTATTTGGATTTAGATCTTGTGTTGCAAGTTGTTAAAGATTTTATAGAACATATTAAAGCTCCAAAGGAGGGTCCAGTCAAGTATGATCCACCACCCGAACCAGAAAAGAAAAGAGAAGATGAATCAACACTGGCCTCCATAGAACCAATATATAAAGCGCCTTTCCCTAACACTGCGCAAAAGCATATTTTTGAATATGAGCAGGTCAAAGCAGTACAGGAAAAGAGGGAAGAGGAAAGCATGCCAGAAGTCGTGGAACATCTGGAAGAAACCAAATATGAAGAGGTAACCAAGGAAGCAATTATGGCTATGTACTCACACTATAACATCGTTGAACTTGATGAAGAGACTTTTGTATTGGTTGAAGGTAAAACAAAGGTAAAAGATGTGGGTAAGCATATTCTTCCCTGCATATTCAAAGAAACCTCTCATTACGGTTTATGTGATCTTGGCACCGAAGTTAATATTATATCTTATAATTTCTACTTAGAAATAAAAGAAGAAATAGAACCGGCTACAATTGAAAATACTGATATAACAATTATGTTAGCCAATAAAAACCTCAGAATTCCAATGGGAGTAGTTGACAATGCAACTGTCACAATTGGCAACAAAAACTTTCCTATTGATTTTGTAGTTGTTGATATGCCAGCTGAAACTCTTTGCCCAATTATATTTGGAAGGAACTTTTTGGGTGATATAGGTGCCTATGTTAACTTCAAGAAGGATATTGTGTCTCTTAAGCTTGGGAGAATGGAAAATAAATTCCATTTTTCCAAATTTAAAGACAGGCCTCCACAAATATAAGAAGAAGAGAGAACTATTGATGAAATGGCGGCTCTTTTCTTTAGTAATCAAGAAGAAGAAATAGATGAAGATCCAAATTATGAAGAAATAGTTATGGAGGACAAGTCCTTGTGAGAACTAGAAAATGAATTCGATTCACTTCCTGTTTTGGGACCTCCAACTGATGTGGCTTTTGAAGAGCCAGAAAAGAGAGGGGACGAGGAATTACCACCCCCAGAGTTAAAGACTCTACCAGAAAATCTTAAATACAGGTTTTTAGATGATACCAATAAATTCCTTTTATTATTAGTGCTAAACTTTTAGGAGAAGAAGAAGAAGAAGAACTTATGAGGATACTTAAGGAGCATCGCCGAGCCTTTGGGTACTCAATGGATGACTTGAAGGGCATTAGTCCCATGATAGCCGTCCATCGAATATTCATGGAAGAAGGTGCTAAACCAGTTGCAGAATTCAATAGAAGACTGAAGCCTGAAATGAAAGAAGTGGTAAGAAAAGAAATTGTATGCCTATTGGACGCAGGTATAATCTATCATGTTAAAGAAAGTGAATGGGTAAGTCTTGTTCACTATGTTCCTAAGAAGGGCGGTTTTACTGTTGTTCCTAATGAAAACAATGAATTGATACCTATTAGAACTGTTGTTGGGCATAGGATGTGCATAGACTTCAGAAAATTAAACAAAGAAACTAGGAAATATCACTATCCATTACCATTCATAGATCAAACTTTAGAAAGGCTAGCAAACCATTCTCATTTTTGCTACTTGGACGGATACTCTAGTTCCTCTCAAATAGTTGTTCATCCGGATGACCAACTTAAAACAACTTTCATAAGTCCTTATGGTTCACATGCTTACCGATGTATGACTTTTGGTTTATGTAATGCTCCAGCTACTTTTCAAAGATGCATGACTGCTATTTTTGCTGATTTTATAGAACTTATAATGGAAGTATTTATGGATGACTTTTCTATCTTTGGAACTTTGTTTACTAGTTGTTTAGATAATCTCAAAAGAGTTTTGCATCTTTGTGAAGAAACTAATCTCGTTCTAAACTAGGATAAGTGCCATTTTATGGTCAAAGAAGGCATAGTCCTTGGACACCAGGTATCAGGTAAGGGAATTGAAGTTGATAGAGCTAAGGTTGAAACAATAGAGAAAATGCCACAACCTAGGGATATTAAAGGTATAAGAAGTTTTCTTGGTCATGTGGGTTTTTATAGAAGGTTCATTAGAAATTTCTTTGGAACATCTAAACCTTTGACAAACCTTTTGCAAAAGGGAATGATATTTAATTTTGATGATAAGTGTCTTGAAGCCTTTGATAAACTCAAAAATGCTTTATCTCGCGCTCCTATTATTAAACCACCTATCTGGGATACAACCTTTGATTTAATATGTGAAGCTAGTGATGATGTTGTAGGAGTAACTCTAGGACAACATATTGGTCATGGATTTAATATTATACATCATGCTAGTAGAACTCTCAATGGTGCTCAAAAGAACTACCCTAAGGAAGAAAAGGAACTTTTTGCTGTATTCTTCTCTTGTGATAAATTTCATTCCTATATAGTTAATGCAAAGGTAAGAGTTCACACGGATCATGATGGCTTAAAAGAACTCCTTGAAAGGAAAGACCATAAGCCAAGGTTGATCCATTGGATTCTTTCACTTCAAGAATTTGAATTGCAGATTATGCAGAGACAAGAAATAAAGATGTTAGATGCAGTGTCCATGTTTGCCCTACAAGACACCAATCTTATTGAGAGGAACTTTAGTCCTGGTGATTTTCGTTTACGGGAATTATTCAATGAACTAAAGTCAATTCCTCCAAAAGAGAAGAAGTCTTTGTTATGGGAGGAACTTTTCATCCCCGAATAAACAATGGTAAGTGCAAGGTAAGTGTTCTTACCCAAATAAGTGATTTGTTTTCACGATTCTTACTTTTAAAAAATTTGCGTTTGAATTCCTTGTATTTTTCTAAAGTTTTAGAGGGGTTTTTCCAACTATACGGGCGGAGCTATACGACCGGAGAGGGAGCTCCCGCTATATAGTTGGTCGTTAAACTCTCTGTGTCATCTTCATGAAATTATTTTCGCTATCTAAGCCTATACGATCGTAACTATACGACCAGAACAAAAAATTCCGGCTGTATAGTTGTTCGTTAAACTCTCAGATGGTTTTGCTTTAGGTGTCTATATCTATACGGTCACAACTATACGAACGGAGCAAAAATTCTGGCCATATAGTTAGTCGTTAAACTCTCAGACACTTTTTGTTTTGATGTCTGTATCTATACGGTCGCAACTATACAACCAGAACCAAAAATTCCGACCGTATAGTTGGTCCTTAAACTCTCAAACACTTTTTTGTTCGATCTTTTGTTTATTATTCATCTAAAAAACCGTTATTGTCAGTTCCGAGTCATGATTTAATCGACCTGGACTCGAGATATTTGGAAATATCTGCCCGGAACCAACTATACGGCTGGAGCTATACGAGTCGTGCCCGTATAGTTGGTCGTTACGCGGTAGGACACTTCCAAATCCGTGATTTCTTTCCATGTTTCGTTTGGATTCTTTTCTTGGGTGACAATTTGGTGTTTCTCGTGAGTTTTACCGACCTCTGACCCCCCTTATATACTACCATTGTCTCCCTCTATAATCATAATCTCCAGAAACCAATCCACCTCTTATTCACACACGAGGACTCTCAACCAAGGTGTAGAGGTCAAGAAGAAGAGCTCCTATGGAGATCAGGGGCGATAGCGAGCAAGGCAAGAAGATCAAGACCATCCCTATAGAGTTCCTTAACACCGACCATGGGTGTCTGTAGAATCCCAATCGTCTAACAATTGTAATGCTACTTGGTCTAGTCATATAATGGCTACTTCCTATATATAATTGTGGCATCATAATTCTATCATGCTCATGTCATCATGCCACCTTGCATTTGAGCATCATATAAAACCCTTTGCCATTTGGTTCTTCTCTCATACACATTATTAATTGTATTTGGTTCTTGATACATTGTATTTGAATCTTGACTAATGCTTGATGCCCAAATTGAGTTGGGGGCATATCTTTTATTCCACTCCACCACTTTTCTTCGGCACCACCTTATAATCCCACCATTCTACTTACCCCTGAGCTTGTATTTTTCCGTTGATATTTATTCTAGCTCATGTGGGTGGGATGGATCCAATTCTATCTTATTTAGTTTGGCTCTACTCCATATTTTGGGAATGCATGTATATAATGCCATGTTGTATTAGTAATGTTTTCACATAATTAACACAGGGAATTTAATACTTTGCATGGGCCAAGCAAACACCATCACCACTTCTTTTATTTTGGTTTGCCCTTGGTTTTGAGTGGATCTTTTCCTTGTGAGTTAGTTCTGTTTCTCTCTCACCTCTCCACCATACCACCCCTTCATGCTTGATCTTGTCTGCTCATGTGTAAAACCCTAACTACCATGTCATCCCTCTCTCTCTTTTCTCTTCAAACCCATCCCATGCTCTACCAACCCCCCCATGCCAAGGTTCCCCTTTTCCCTGCCAGCAGGCCCCACTAGCTACCTTCCTACCCCAACCCTAGCCCCAGCCCTAACCGAGCTACTACTCCCTTCTAACCTAGCTCACCCGAGCCTCCCATCTCCTCTCTCTTTCTCTCTCATAGCCGGGATGCCCCACCCGAGCCTACCCCTCCTTGGACGCTCCCTGGCCCGCCTGTCAGCTCCACCCTACCTGCCCTTGCCCTGCTCAAACCGAGCCAGCTCGAGCACGTGAGAGGAGAAGAAGGAAAAAAGTGTCGAAGCCACCTTTATCTACCCCGAGCCCCACCGTCCCTGTCCCTATCTACTCCCTCGCCTCACGCGCCCTAGCAAAGCCAGATCCATCCCCAGGGCCTTGCCCCTCCCCTCTTCTTCTCCACCGTCACCAACCCCTCTCTCGCTGGTCACCGTCAGAACCGCCGCCGCTCCCTCGTTCCAGCGATCGTGGTTGACGTGGAGGTGGTCGAGGAGGCTGAGAGGGATCCTCTGCTTTGCCCCGTACCTGCCAGCTAGGAGGAGGAGCCCCACTTCCGCCACAGTACCGCGACGCCCTGACGAAACCCTAGGCCGCCGTTCGCCTGCCTCGTCGTCGACGTGCTGCTTCCCAAGCCGATCTGACACCACCGCCCTCCCCGCGGTGAGCCAACCATCCCTGCTGACACCCTCTCTTTCTCAGTCGCGTCTTAGTCTCGTCAGACCACAGGACGAACGCCCTCTGGGCGTGTCTGCGCCTGCACGACCCCGCGACGCACCGCGTTAGCTAGCCGCGTTACTCCCTCATGTCAACACCCACATCCTACCGCACTGGTTGCCGCCACCGAGCGCGAGTCCCAGGTCCCTACTTCGAGTCCCCCGTCCCGCGCCGCGCGCGGACCTGGCCGTCGGACCGTGGAGAAGATCCACAGTACCGCGGCCCCCCTTTTTGCAATTACCCCCTGCTTCTTTTGCCGCCTCAACCCGCGGTAGGCGCGAGCCCCCCAGCCAGTCCCTGTGAACCTTTTACAAAAAGGCACCCGCCTTTCTGCACACCTAACCCGCGGTCCAGTACGTCCCCACCGGCCGGCCTCTGCGTGCTCAGCCGTTGTCACGTGGGCCCGTAGCCGCTGGCCCCGCCTGTCTTTCACAGAGGCTAGAAAAGACCGCGGTGAGAAAAACCTTGCTGTGCGCGTGTGTCCCAGTCAGCACCTGGCCCACCTGTCTGTGGCTATGGCTAGGTGTGGCTAAGTATAAAAAGTCTGGACGTTTTCCTGTTTTAATAAAACAATTTCTGAAAATGTTCAAATTCAAATTCAAATCTATTTTCAAATAACTTTGAAATTATAAATCCAAATAATACAAATGATATATGTTTTTGAATCAGAAAAATGTGAGGAATTCAAATATGCTATTCAAAATAATGTTTGAACACTTTAAATTTTCGAGATGATTAAAATTACAATAAAAAGCCCTTTTCTTAATTAATTAATAACTTTAGTTTTATAACTTCAAATTTAACAAATAATATGTCTAAATCGATCAGCGCGACGAGCCCGTTCTATCTATACATTCCATGTTCTGAATTGCAGCATGCATCATATAAATATAAAGTATACAGCAACTTATATGAGAGCAAACCGGGCTAAAAACTTAATAAAATGCTTTAATCTTGTACCCCACACCTCACCTATGCCATGCTACATTATTGCCATGCAAATTGTGCATCATTCATCATGGCATGATTGTTTGCTTGTCGCATTTTAATTCATATGCTTGTGCACTCTATTTATGTTGGCCCTTGTTTGTTTGGTTCTTCTTCGAATAGACGCTAAGCAGGGGATATATCAGGAATCCTAGGAACACTACCCAGATCCTTCTCTCGCTTCAACTGAACTGCCAGGCAAGCACTACCACATGCTTGCATACATATAGTACCTATTGCCTCTATCTTATTCTTGCATCATTGAGTCGCGATTGCATTAAATTGAATCCCAAGTACTGCATAGCCTTTACTTTTAAACCCCACCGAAGCTTGCTCCTCCATCCCATGAGCCATTACTACAGGAGTTGCTTGAGCCATGCGGGTCGTAGAACAACATGTGTAGGGTATGTGAGTGTCTGTTGGACAATGAGGTACCTAAATAACTTAACCTGAGTAGTAATGGGATGACTAATGAAAGTGGCACCGGTGAGCAATATCTGCTATTTGGTTTTTCATGCTCACTTGTGTCCCGTAGGACCCCGAGTACTTGATTCTTGTTCCTTGACTATTCGCACTATCCACATCCGGGAGGCCGTGGACCCCCCTGAGCCAGAGCTTGATTCATTCTTATTTCTTGGGGCCACAAAGTAGTTTGGGGCTTTATTACTATCCTGTACTTATGCCATGCTTTACTGCTTTATTTAAGATTATGCGAGGAGCACCTATACTGTTTAGGATTGCGGAGTGTTTTCGCGGTATCGACAAGCCCAATCACATTTTCGGGTTCCCAGTCATTTACAGCCATTGGCGCAAACCTTGGGTCCATCTCGGAGCCGGCCAACTTTGTTGCGGGTAGCTTAATGGGGTGGCCCCCTGAAAAATTTCTGAATCCTGTGATCGCTTTGTCGTGAATGCCTCGTTGGGTTTTGATTTGGTTTTTCCGAGGTTGATCGAGTGTGTGTTGCTATTTGTGCACCCCTGCAGGGTAAATCTTTCTGAAAGCCGTGTCCGCGGTTATGGACGACTTGGAGCACAGTTTCTCGATCATAGAGAAGTATAACTAAAGTACCGCTTTTAATTTGACTAAGTACCTGACTAGTAAATAGTGCAACACTCATGGAATGGTTAATAAAACTGCCAACGGCTGGGGGGTTGTTCGTCTGCTTTCTCGTTGGTAAGCGAGAAGGAGGATGGGGATCTGGTAATTATACTGTTATAACTGGTGTTCTTAATTAACGGACATCCGTCTATCTTTGGTTAGGCGGATGGTTAGCGAGTATCTATAGACTTGCTAGTTATTATCTTTTGTTGCAATGGCGTCACCCCAGGTTATGTCCCCTTTAGAGGCATAAAGACTTGCTGAGTACCCCTAGGGTCTCACACGATAAATTGTTTGATTCAGATGAACAGGTATACTCGCAAGATGGATACTGGGTGGAGGAGACGAATGATGTTGGCAACGATCACTCGGTGTAGAGATTCCGGGAACGGGGATCCGTGAGATCTGTGGGCGGGATGTGTTTATTTATGAGGCATCTTATGCCGATTTGCTTCTTTTCCGTACTCGGATCTTGTTTTCTGCTTCCGCCTGATACTCTGATGTTTGATGTATGAGGAGCTATCCTAAATTATTATCTCTATCTAGGATATTTGGATCTTGCCGTATGGCGTTGCAATAGTTCTATTTCTTTTTAGATGGAATGGCTCTAAGGACTGTTGTATGTGGCTTGCATACATACTCATTTGTGTATGTAGTTGATCCCTTCGCCTGCCGATTACGCCGCTCGTTCTTGTCCCGATGTTCTGAAAAATGGTTAGGACGGCCGAAAGGTCTACCTGTGAGTGGCCCTTGGCCGCACCGTACTATTTTAACTATTTTCGCTCATCCAGGCATGTAACTAAGAGCGTAATTCACCGAGGTAGTTACAATTGGTATCAGAGCCATCCCGCCCTTCAGGGTCTCAGCTAAATGGTCGTTGTCAGTCTAGAAAATATTTTTGGTAGCTATGTATACTAGGGAAAAACAAACGTGAGAGTAGGACTGCTTCCATTTTTCTTCTTACCCACCCACCCACCCTTTTCTGGTAAGGAAGTGTAACGTTTTCAATCCTCTTCTAAAATTCAAACTAGGATTCATGTGTTCTGGGTTCCGTAGTACCATAGGTTGTGTGTGTGTGTGAATTCCTTGTCTATCTGTTGCATCCAACATGTTATCACTATCTGCCTTTTGGTTATCAACTGTTGGTACATTCCATACCGACAGGCTTTTGCAAACCGACGCGATCTATATGATTTGTTGTATACCGACGCGGTCTGTCTTACTCTTTGTTATCCGACGTTATCTTGTTTGGGGTGTTCGTTTCCGTAGTTACTAATCTTTAGGTTCATCTTAAGAAGAAGGTGTTGGGATATGTGTTCTACTTATTCATGTGCGGAGTAATGATTTGAGTGCGGGATGGAGTCGCGACCATACCACTACTTTTCTCGTTTGCTCTTGTATATTGAATTGGTAGAGTTACTAATCTTGATTCATTAAGTGGTTTTGCGCATATAGTGGTATTTTAATGCCGAAATTTGCGGAAAAAATTTCTTTGTTAGCTTGTGTACCACACTCCTTGTTCAGTCGTGTGCGTTATGCTTAATATCTTCTAGGTGCTTTGAACTTTGTTGATATTTTAATATCATCTTAGTGAATTGTATCCTTTAATCTTGGTTAATTCCATCTTGGTACTATCTTGGATTATTATTATTCTCCATGATGGTACTAACTTGTGTTTTATATCAATCACAGGATGGCACCACCACGCCGTTCTGAGGAGGACATACCACCTGAACTGGGGGCTGCGTTGACAAGTATTGCTAATGCCTTGGGTACAATACAACAGAACCAGCAGCGTTTTGAAGAAAGTGTCAGGAGGAATGAGTTTGTTCCGCTACCTCCACCTCCCAAGCGAGGAGATATCAAAAGCTTCCTGAAGTTCAACCCGCGCCACTTTGAGGTGTCTGATCAGCCACTTGATGCAGATGATTGGTTGCGTGAGATGTCAAGGTTACTGGTGACTGCTGATGTTCCTGGGCAAGAATGGGTAAAGTGTGCCACTCACCTTCTGAAGGGAGATGCAGCTCTGTGGTGGGAGAATTACCTCAAGGCAAACTACACTGGTTTTCAGCCTACTTGGGAACAGTTCACTGGAACTTTCAAAGAGCAATATCTATCAGAAATTGTCATGGAGAGGATGAAGGAAGTGTTTCTCAACCTCAAGCAGGGCAATGACAATGTCAATACCTACATCAGAAACTTCATGAACCTTTCTCGGTATGGTGGCGATGAGATCTCTGATGACAAGAAGAAGCAGAAGAGGTTCAGACAAGGGCTCAATGCATCGATTAAATATGCAATCACACATGTAAGGCCGACGTCTTTTCTAGAACTCCAACATACAGCTCTGCAGGAAGAAGCAAGTAGGCAAGTGTTTGAGGAGTCAAAGAAACACAACCGCGATGCAGCAAGCTCTTCAGCTATGTCAACTCCTTCTAAGCGTCGTGTTTGGGTTCCTAACACCCCACCGTCGCTCCCGGCTCCACCAAGACCTTCAAGCTACGCGGCAAGGCCACCAAACTCCTTCACTGCTGCTCCCAGGGGCTACAACCACAACTACCCTGGAGCACCTGGCGGAGTCCCTGGCTACGTTGCTCCAGTCCACCTGGTGCTTGTTACACTTGTGGAAACACTGGGCATCAACACTGGAACTGTCCAATGAACAACAAAGCTCTTCCTCCACCACCTCCAAGACCTGCGGAAAGCTCTCCTATGGTTCGTGCACCACCACCTCGGGCTCTCAACATCAACACCAAGCCCGGGTCTACTGTTGCTCGTGCCAACTGTGTCGACGTTGCTCAAGCTGAGCATGCACCTGGAGTTGTTATGGGTATGCTTCCTGTTAACTCAGTTCCTGCACGAGTTTTGTTTGATTCTGACGCATCGCATTCTTTTGTCTCCACAAGTTTTGCTGATGTGAATGGGTTACCGATGGATCCTCTCCCTAAGCGGTTAATGGTCCTTTCTCCTGGAGCAACAATGGCAGCTTCTAAAATCAGCCATGGCAATCAAATTGAGATTGGTGGTTCTTCGTTCTCGGCATCCTTAATTATATTGGGCAATTCTGACATTGATGTTATCTTGGGCATGGATTGGTTGACAGCAAATGCAGCTGTGATTGATTGTGTTGAACGCTCGGTTTCTCTGAAAATTCCTGAAGGCCATATAGTCTATTCTCCAAGTCTGACTCCTGCTATTCAGCTTTTCTCTTTGGCGGCTCTGAATGATGATGCTATGGAAGCTATTCAGAGTGTTCCGGTGGTCTATGAGTTCCCAGATGTCTTTCCTGAAGAGTTACCGGGTATGCCTCCTGATCGTGAGGTTGAGTTTGTAATTGAGCTTGAACCTGGAACAGCTCCTATCTCCAAGCGGCCTTATAAAATGGGTCCTGCTGAGTTGGCTGAACTCAAATGTCAGCTTGATGAACAAGAGAAGTTGGGTTTCATTCAGCACAGTACTTCTTCTTGGGGTAGCCCAACCATCTTTGTGAAGAAGCGAGACAAGACCGATAGACTTTGTGTTGACTATCGGGCCCTCAATGCTAAAACCATCAAGAATAAATATCCCCTTCCGCGGATTAATGATCTCTTTGACCAGCTAGCTGGAGCTGTGGTTTTCTCTAACTTGACTTGAGAAGTGGATATCATCAAATCAAGATTCGCAAGGAAGATGTTCCTAAAATAGCTTTCACCACCCGCTATGGCCTGTATGAGTACACGGTCATGTCTTTCGGTCTCACCAACACACCTGCCACCTTCTCGAGGCTTATGAACTCGGTTTTCATGAAGTATCTTGATAAGTTCGTTGTGGTCTATCTGGATGGCATCCTAGTCTATTCTAAGTCAAAGGAAGAACATGAAGAACACCTTCGGTGTGTCCTAAACAAGCTTCGTGAGAACCGCCTGTATGCAAAGTTCTCCAAATGTGAGTTTTGGCTCCCTCAAGTCACCTACCTTGGTCACGTCATCTCTGCCAAGGGCATTGCCGTCAACCCGGAAACTGTAAAGACAATTGTTGACTGGCTTCCTCCTGTAAATGTCAAAGAAGTCCGGAGCTTCCTTGGTTTGGCTAGTTACTGCCGTTGCTTCGTGCAGAACTTCTCGAAGATTGCGAAGCCTCTTACCGATCTCCTCAAGAAAGGCAAGAAATACCTTTGGACTCCTGCATGTCAAGCAAGCTTTGAAACACTCAAAGAGAAGCTCACTTCCACACCAGTTTTGATTCCTCCAGATACATCCAAGCCTTTCCAGATATTCTGTGATGCCTCTTTGCAAGGATTGGGTGTGGTCCTTATGCAAGAAAAACAAGTTGTTGCTTATGCCTCTCGACAGTTGAAGACGCATGAGATCAACTATCCTACACATGACCTCGAACTCGCAGCAGTTGTCTTTGCGTTGAAAGTATGGAGGCACTACTTGCTTGGCAACCGTTGTGAAATCTTTTCGGATCACAAGAGTCTGAAGTATATCTTCACACAGCCTGATCTCAACCTTCGTCAAAGGAGGTGGATTGAAGAAATCAATGATTTCGATTTGACCATCAACTACACTCCGGGCAAAGCTAATGTCATGGCCGATGCTCTCAGCCGCAAAGCTTATGTTAGCAACCTCATGGTGGAAGAACAACAACCTCTCTTGTGCGAGGAATTCCGTCAGCTCAACCTTGAAATTGTGGATCAAGGGTATCTTCTGAACCTTCTGGCAACCCCTCTTTTGGAAGAAAAGATTCGTGCTAGTCAGCGAGGTGATGCTTACGCCAAAAACATAATCTCCAACATTCAACTGCCGAGATATGAGTCCTTCCACGTCGATGATCAAGGAGCTCTTTTCTTTGAAAACCGGATGTTCGTTCCGAACGACCAGGGATTGAGAGAGCAAGTTCTTAAGGAGGCGCATGATTTTGTTCTTTCTATTCATCCTGGCAGCACTAAGATGTACATGGACTTGAAAACACAATATTGGTGGCCTGGGTTGAAACGATATTGTGCCAAGTATGTCTCGGAGTGTGATGTCTGCCGTAGAGTTAAAGCTGTCCATCAGAAACCTTCCGGTCTTCTACAGCCATTGAAACCTCCGGAATGGAAATGGGAGAAAGTAGAGATGGACTTCATCACTGGTTTTCCAAGGTCGCAGAAGGGCAACAATGCAATCTTTGTTGTCATCGACAGGCTTTCTAAAGTGGCTCACTTCTTTCCCGTCAAGGAAACAATTCCTACAATTCAGTTGCCTGAGCTCTATATCAACAGAATTGTCTCTCTATATGGAGTTCCTCTTGAGATCAGTTCAGACCGTGGAAGCATCTTCACTTCCAAGTTTTGGGGAAGTTTCCAAAATGCTTTGGGAACAAAATTGAACTTCAGCACAGCTTACCACCCTTAGTCGCAAGGATAAGTTGAAAGGATCAATCAGATTCTGGAAGATATGCTCCGTGCTTGTGTTATCTCTTTCGGCATGAAGTGGGAAGAATGCCTTCCTTATGCTGAATTCTCTTACAACAACAGCTTCCAGAAAAGTCTAAAGATGGCACCATTTGAGGCTCTCTATGGTCGCAAATGCAGAACTCCGATTGGTTGGTCGGGCGCAGGTGAAAGAATATTTTTTGGCCCTGACATTGTAACTCAAGCGGAAGAGAAGGTTCACATCATTCTTGAAAATCTGAAGATTGCTCAAAGTCGCCAGAAGAGCAATTGTGATAGAAAGCACACGGACATGGAGTATGTCCCTGGTGATCTCGTTTACCTTCGTGTCACTCCCATGAGAGGCACGCACCGGTTTGGTATCAAAGGAAAGCTGGCTCCTAGATACATCGGTCCATTCAAAATTCGTGGAAGAATAGGAGAAGTTGCTTATGCTCTTGAGCTCCCTAAAAAACTCAAAGTCCATGATGTTTTCCACATCTCTTAACTCAAGAAGTGCTTCAAGGATCCCGACAGGACCGTGGACCATGAACTCATCAATCTCCAAGAAGATCTGTCTTATCAAGAACACCCCATAAAAATTCTTGAAGTCGCAGAAAGAAGGACTTGCAACAAGTCCATCAAGTTCTGCAAGGTGAAGTGGTCGCACCATTCCGTTGATGAAGCAACTTGGGAACGTGAAGATGAGCTCCGTGCCAAGTATCCTACCCTCTTTGAGTCTTCTTCTTCCTAGAATCTTGGGGCGAGATTCCTATTTAGTAGGGGAGAGTTGTAGCATCCCAATTGTCTAACAATTGTAATGCTACTTGGTCTAGTAATATAATGGCTACTTCCTATATATAATTGTGGCATCATAATTCTATCATGCTGATGTCATCATGCCACCTTGCATTTGAGCATCATATAAAACCCTTTGCCATTTGGTTCTTCTCTCATACACATTATTAATTGTATTTGGTTCTTGATACATTGTATTTGAATCTTGACTAATGCTTGATGCCCAAATTGAGTTGGGGGCATATCTTTTATTCCACTCCACCACCTTTCTTCGACACCACCTTATAATCCCACCATTCTACTTACCCCTGAGCTTGTATTTTTCCGTTGATATTTATTCTAGCTCATGTGGGTGGGATGGATCCAATTCTATCTTCTTTAGTTTGGATCTACTCCATATTTTGGGAATGCATGTATATAATGCCATGTTGTATTAGTAATGTTTTCACATAATTAACACATGGCATTTAATACTTTGCATGGGCCAAGCAAACACCATCACCACTTCTTTTCTGTTGGTTTGCCATTGGTTTTGAGTGGATCTTTTCCTTGTAAGTTAGTTCTCTTTCTCTCTCACCTCTCCACCATACCACCCCTTCATGCTTGATCTTGTCTGCTCATGTGTAAAACCCTAACTACCATGTCATCCCTCTCTCTCTTTTCTCTTCAAACCCATCCCATGCTCTACCAACCCCCCCATGCCGAGGTTCCCCTTTTCCCTGCCAGCAGGCCCCACTAGCTACCTTCCTACCCCAACCCTAGCCCCAGCCCTAACCGAGCTACTACTCCCTTCTAACCTAGCTCACCCGAGCCTCCCATCTCCTCTCTCTTTCTCTCTCACAGCCGGGGATGCCCCACCCGAGCCTACCCCTCCTTGGACGCTTCCTGGCCCACCTGTCAGCTCCACCCTACCTGCCCCTGCCCTGCTCAAACCGAGCCAGCTCGAGCACGTGAGAGGAGAAGAAGGAAAAAGTGCCGAAGCCACCTTTATCTACCCTGAGCCCCACCGTCCCCGTCCCTATCTACTCCCTCGCCTCACGCGCCCTAGCAACGCCAGATCCATCCCCAGGGCCTTTCCCCTCCCCTCTTCTTCTCCACCGTCACCAACCCCTCTCTCGCTAGTCACCGTCAGAACCGCCGCCGCTCCCTCGTTCCAGCGATCGTGGTTGACGTGGAGGTGGTCGAGGAGGCCGAGAGGGATCCTCTGCTTCGCCCCGTACCCACCAGCGAGCAGGAGGAGCCCCACTTCTGCCATAGTGCCGTGACGCCCCGACGCAACCCTAGGTCGCCGTTCGCCTGCCTCGTCGTCGCCCTGCTGCTTCCCAATCTGATCTGACACCACCGCCCTCCCCACGGTGAGCCAACCGTCCTCGCTGACACCCTCTCTTTCTCAGTCGCGTCTTAGTCTCGCCGGACCATAGGACGAACACCCTCTGGGCGTGTTTGCGCCTGCACGACCCTGCGACGCACCGTGTTAGCTAGCCGCGTTACTCCCTCCTGTCAACACCCACACCCTACCGCGCTTGTTGCCGCCACCGAGCGCGAGTCCCAGGTCCCCAGTTCGAGTCCCCCGTCCCGCGCCGCGCGCGGACCTGGCCGTCAGACCGTGGAGAAGATCCACAGTACTGCGGCCCCCCTTTTTGCAATTACCCCCTGCTTCTTTTGCCGCCTCAACCCGCAGTACGCGCGAGCCCACCAGCCAGTCCCTGTGAACCTTTTACAAAAAGGCACCCGCCTTTCTGCACACCTAACCCGCGGTCCAGTACGTCCCCACCGGTCGGCCTCTGCGTGCTCAGCCGCTGTCACGTGGGCCCGTAGCCGCTGGCCCCGCCTGTCTTTCACAGAGGCTAGAAAAGACCGCGGTGAGAAAAACCTTGTTGTGCGTGTGTGTCCCAGTCAGCACCTGGCCCACCTGTCTATGGCTATGGCTAGGTGTGGCTGAGTATAAAAAGTCTGGACGTTTTCCTGTTATAATAAAACAATTTCTGAAAATGTTCAAATTCAAATTCAAATTTGTTTTCAAATAACTTTCAAATTATAAAACCAAATAATACAAATGATATATGTTTTTGAATCAGAAAAATGTGAGGAATTCAAATATGCTATTCAAAATAATGTTTGAACACTTTAAATTTTCGAGATGATTAAAATTACAATAAAATGCCCTTTTCTTAATTAATTAATAACTTTAGTTTTATAACTTCAAATTTAACAAATAATATGTCTAAATCGATCAGCGCGACAAGCCCGTTCTATCTATGCATTTCATGTTCTGAATTGTAGCATGCAGCATATAAATATAAAGTATACAGCAAACCGGGCTAAAAACTTAATAAAATGCTTTAATCTTGTACCCCACACGTCACCCATGCCATGCTACATTTGCCATGCAAATTGTGCATCATTCATCATGGCATGATCGTTTGCTTGTCGCATTTTAATTCATATGCTTGTGCACTCTATTTATGTTGGCCCTTGTTTGTTTGGTTCTTCTTCGAATAGACGCTGAGCAGGGGATATATCAGGAATCCCAGGAGCACTACCCAGATCCTTCTCTCGCTTCAACTGAACTGCCAGGCAAGCACTACCACATGCTTGCACATATAGTACCTATTGCCTCTATCTTATTCTTGCATCATTGAGTCGCGATTGCATTAAATTGAATCCCAAGTACTGCATAGCCTTTACTTTTAAACCCCACCGAAGCTTGTTCCTCCATCCCATGAGCCATTACTACAGGAGTTGCTTGAGCCATGCGGGTCGTAGAACAGCATGTGTAGGGTATGTGAGTGTCTGTTGGACAATGAGGTACCTAAAAAACTTAACCTGAGTAGTAATGGGATGACTAATGAAAGTGGCACCGGTGAGCAATATCTGCTATTTGGTTTTTCATGCTCACTTGTGTCCCGTAGGACCCCGAGTACTTGATTCCTGTTCCTTGACTATTCGCACTATCCACATCCAGGAGGCCGTGGACCCCCCTGAGCCAGAGCTTGATTCATTCTTATTTCTTGGGGCCACAAAGTAGTTTGGGGCTTTATTACTATCCTGTACTTATGCCATGCTTTACTGCTTTATTTAAGATTGTGCGAGGAGCACCTGTACTATTTAGGATTGCGGAGTGTTTTCGCGGTATCGACAAGCCAGTCACATTTTTGGGTTCCTAGTCGTTTACAGCCATTGGCGCAAACCTTGGGTCTGTCTCGGAGCCGGCCAACTTCGTTGCGGGTAGCTTAATGGGGTGCCCCCCTGAAAAATTTCTGAATCCTGTGATCGCTTTGTCGTGAATGCCTCGTTGGGTTTTGATTTGGTTTTTCCGAGGTTGATCGAGTGTGTGTTGCTATTTGTGCACCCCTGCAGGGTAAATCTTTCTGAAAGCCGTGTCCGCGGTTATGGACAACTTGGAGCACAGTTTCTCGATCATAGACAAGTATAACTAAAGTACCGCTTTTCATTTGACTAAGTACCTGATTAGTAAATAGTGCAACACTCATGGAATGGTTAATAAAACTGCCAACGGATGGGGGGTCATTCGTCTGCTTTCTCGTTGGTAAGCGAGAAGGAGGATGGATCTGGTAATTATACTGTTATAACTGTTGTTCTTAATTAACGGACATTCGTCTATCTTTGGTTAGGCGGATGGTTAGCGAGTATCTATAGACTTGTTAGTTATTATATTTTGTTGCAATGGCGTCACCCCAGGTTATGTCCCTTTTAGAGGCATAAAGACTTGCTGAGTACCCCTAGGGTCTCACACGATAAATTGTTTGATTCAGATGAACAAGTATACTCGCAAGATGGATACTGGGTGGAGGAGACGGACGATGTTGGCAACGATCACTCGGTGTAGAGATTCCGGGAACGAGGATCCATGAAATCTGTGGGCGGGATGTGTTTATTTATGAGGCATCTTATGCCGATTTGCTTCTTATCCGTACTCGGATCTTGTTTTCCGCTTCCGCCTGATACTCTGATGTTTGATGTATGAGGAGCTATCCTAAATTATTATCTCTATCTAGGATATTTGGATCTTGCCGTATGGCGTTGCAATATTTCTATTTCTTTTTAGATGGAATGGCTCTGAGGACTGTTGTATGTGGCTTGCATACATACTCATTTTTGTATGTAGTTGATCCCTTCGCCTGCCGATTACGCCGCTCGTTCTTGTCTCGATGTTCTGAAAATGGTTAGGACGGCCGAAAGGTCTACCTGTGAGTGGCCCTTGGCCCCACCGTACTATTTTAACCATTTTCGCTCATCCAGGCATGTAACTAAGAGCGTAATTCACCAAGGTAGTTACAGTGTCGGAAGAGTGATTTGAAGGCTCCGGAGCTGAAGATCGAAGAGTTGGACAAGGAGAAGCTAGGGACACCCAAACACCTTCGATTGCTGCGACTTTATCTTGATAAACTAGATGAAGATATCAAGCGGACAACTGATACATTGCAAATGTATCTATAATTTTTGATGTTACATGCTTGGTTTTATCTACTTTCTTATGTTTTGTCCACACTTTGGAGTACTTTTCATATGATTTCTTGGACTAACCTATTAACAAGAGCCACAGTGCCAGCTGCCTGTTTTCTGCTGTTTTTGGTTCCAGGAAGTCAGAAAATGAATATTCTTGGAATTGTATGGGACAAAAGAAAAAGTTATTATTTTACCAGGGGACACTTGGAGCCAGAATACGAGACGGAGAAGGGCCAGAGGGCGGCCACCCCACCTGGCCGTGCAGCCAAGCTTGGCCCGCGCCAGGGAGTCGTGTGGCTAGCCCAGGCACCCCCTCGGCCTCTCCTTCCGCCTATATATTGCCTCTGATACGGAAACCCTAAGTACCCGATCAAAATTCCACAAAAGAGTCTATAGCCGCTTTCATCTCTATCCCTAGATCGGGAGGGATCTGAAGCTCTTCCCGGCACCCTGCCAGAGAGGGGAATTCACCCTGGAGGCCTTCTTCATCATCATGCAAGCCTCCGGTGTGATGCGTGAGTAGTTCATCTCTGGACTACGGGTCCATGTAGTAGCTAGATGGCTGGTTCTCCTCCTTTGTGCTTTCATGTTTAGATCTTGTGAGCTCCCTTCATGATCAAGATCATCTATTTGTAATTCTGCATGTTGTGTTTGCGGGGATCCAATGGATATTGAGATGCTATTTCAGATCGATTATTGATTCTATCATGTCTTTGTTATTTGTGATCTTGCATGCTTTCCGTTGTTAGTAGCTATCTTAGCCAAGTAGATGCTAGCAACTCCAAGAGTTAGTATTTATGCTTGATAGTGGGTTCATGCCTCTGGTAATCTGGGGAAGTGACAGAAATCTCTAAGGTACTAGATGTGTTGTTGCTACTAGGGAGAAAACAACAATCCTTTGTTCATAGAACAATTGTATTGTTTACTTTACACGCAATTCGTAATGCAATAATTTGTTGCTTGCAACTTAATACTAGAGAGGGTTCGGATGATAACCTGAAGGTGGATTATTAGTCATAGATGCAGTTGGATGGCGGTCTATGTATAATGTTGTAATGCCCAAACGAATCTCAAAGGAGTCAAGATGATTAGTATATGCTTGTATGTTTTCTCGATGTTTTTCAATTGCCCCGCTGTAATTTGTTCACCCAGCATGTTATCTATCTTAAGGAGAGCCACCTCTAGTGAACTATAGACCCCGGTCCTTTCTTTTACATTCAATCTACAATCAACTGTTTACTGCTTTGTGTTTACTTTCTGCAAACTATTACTTCCTTCCATTCGATTGAAGGGAATATGCCCGAGAGGCAATAATAAAGTGGTTATTATCTTATTCCATGTTTATGATAAATGTTTATTTTGCATGCTATAATTGTATTGATCAAAAACATCAATACATGTGTGTTTAATAAACAAAAAGGGTTCCTAGTCATGCCTCTCTTATAGACTAGCTTGTTGATTAACAAAGATGATCAAGGTTTCCTGATCATGGACATTGGATGTTGTTAATAACAAGATCACAACATTTGTGAAATGATGTGATGAACATTCATCTGAAGTATAGCATTACGATCAAGTCATTATGTTTACATTGCTATAACATCATACGAAGTAATCTTTATCCTTAGACCATGAGATCATGTTAATTGCTAACACCGGAAGAGTATCTTGATAACATCAAACGTCACACCGTAACAGGGTGACTATAAAGATGGGTTCAGTACTACGAAGGTGTTATGTTGAGGCTCATGGATCAAGAGTGGAATTTGTCAATCCCAATGACGGATAGATATACTCTGGTCCCTCTCAGTGATATCACATTAAGATAGCTTGCAAGCAAGTGATGTGATCACCAGAATGTTATATCACGGGAACAAGAAAAGAGTGCATGTCGGTAACGAGATCAAACTAGGTATTTGGATACCGATGATCGAATATCGGACATGTATTATATCATGAGACAAAGGGATTAAATTACTAATGTTAAAGGTTCTCACGATCACAGAAGTCATCGTTGAATATCCAGGAGTCAGTATGGATCTCCAAGTCCCGCTTTTGATTATTGATCTGAGAGGAGTCTCAATCATGTCTGCATTATTTGCGAACCGTAGGGTGACACACTTAAGAGTTTCCGGACACCATTTTGGAGCACATATGTTTCAGACGAAAGAATTGCAAAGCACAAGAATTGTTTCGATAGAAACCAGAAATTGTTTCGGGTGAAATTGCAGAAAGTGGTTCTGCATGTGATATTGAAATATTGCAAGGGGTTATATGTGAATGTTTGTTAATTAAAGTAATTAACAAAATTCTGAATAAATTTAATAAAAGAGTTTTATTAAATGAGAGAGCATTAAACTTAGAGAATTTTAATGCATTTAACGTGGGGACTTTAAAAGGGAATGTGAAGAGGCATTTTAATGTGGAGGGGTTACCACCACATGAATCGGGGAGGTGAGGGGTCACCCCCATGCGCCGGCCATGGGGAGGGGCACCCCCCTCCTCCTATAAAAGCCCCCCCCCTCTTCCTCCTTCTTCCTCACACCTCCTCGTGAAGGATCTCTCTCCCCCTCTAGAATTATTCCCCCATGGTCTCAGATTAGCGAGATACATGTTCCCGGTGGCATTTCATCTGGAAGGAGTTGCTGCTTCCGCTGGATCGCTGGAGCGAGGAGGTGGAGGTTGTCCGGTGGCTTGAACATGTGTGCGAGTACGGATGCGCTGCTGATTTGCAGTGCTCGGACTTCCACATGATCTTGAGATCGGCAAGTGTGTGACTACATCAACCACGAGTTCCTACTCGTTAACAAAACTCATTGTCTTCGAGGGTAAGTTCTCGATGGATGTATGTCCGCCCGTTGCTCTGTACCTAGTAGATAGATCTTGGCGTGTAGTTCTCATCATAGGAATTTTTTTGTTTTCTATGTTGCGGACCCAACAGTGGTATCAGAGGCTAATCTATGTGTAGGTGCTTTGCACGGGTAGTACACATATGTTTATATGTGGGCGATGATGATCATGTTATTGCATTTTCTATGTATTTTGGATATTGGTGGCATAGTGGGATGAAGCGGCCCAGACCAACCTTACATGTCATTATACATGAGACCGGTTCCATGACTGACATGCAACTAGTTTTGCATAAGTGGCTGGCGGGTGTCTGTCTCTCCTACTATAGTCAATATCTGATTTACAACGAGTTGCTAATAACTTGGTTATCCTCGTTGTGGTTCATGTTCGTAGGTAAGACCGGTTCTATCTCCAAAAGCCCTAAGCCACGTAAAACTTGCAATTGATAAATTAGAGGCGTCTAGTTTAGATCGTTGTTGGGCTAGTGTCATGATATGGTAATGTTGTAAGTAGATGTATGATAGATACTCTTACAACACACTCAACGTGTAAGTCCCATAGACCTTGGCCTTACACACAAAGGAATGATAGAGATCATACCACAATGCATATGATGGTGATCAAATGCATGGACCATATCATCTCACTTTACACATTAGATGTTAGCATCTTATATTGCTAGTTTGGCGTTTTAGTAGCATTTTCAGATGATCCCTCATTTAGATATCAAGATAAAAATGTATTCTTCCTTAAGTATGCACCGTTCTATGGATCGTGTTTCGAGACATCACGTGATGATCGGGTGTACTCGACTCTACGCTTTCATACAAACGGGTGTAAGACAGTTTTACACATGCGAGTACTAAGGTTCTTACTTGACGAGCCTAGCATGTACAGACATGGCATCGGAACACGGATCGAAAGGTTAAGCATGAGTCATATAGTTGATATGATGCCCATATTGATGCTCGCCTTTGAAGCTACACCGACTCACGTGATGATCGGACTTGGTGTAGTGGATTTGGTTCATGTAATCACCAAAAAGGCATGAGGGATGTCGTTTTTGAGTGGGAGTTCATTTCTAATTTGGATTAGTCGAACTCAATTTGTCATAAACTAAATCGAAGTGAATTTGCATAATTTGTTGTAGTCATTGGCATCTGTTTACTACCTTATGCTTAGTTTTAATTGAGATAATAGAACTATAGAATTATGGATATTTACTTTACGAACTGGTATCGTATTGTTTTGAATGTCAATTTAAAGTTTAGAAGTCCTATTGCAAACTTTCAGCAAACTTTATTTACTTCGTGAAGTTTAATAAGTAGTATTAAATCAAGAGTAAGAATTCCAATGTTAGTATCTAAAGTATCATGTTTGCCTCCATGATTCTTGGTATTCAAAAGTTGTTTTAATATCAAGATTATATAGGAGCTGAAAATTGTTTCAGAAACCATCAAGTGTGAAAGATATTGTGATATCTGAAACAATGTTTTTGGTTGCATTATGATAGAGTATAATTTAGCAAAATACATGTTCTCATATTGTATGAGAATTTGTGAAGGATGGATATGCTAAGCATCCGGATCTCCCAAAAAGGTTTTGGAAACTAACATTATACTCGCAATTCTTCCTTACAGGCTATAGTAGCTTGATCATGAAAGTTGTCATGATAAGGATGAATAGAAGATGTAAGTAAAATGTTTACTACACTAATAGATTACTAAAGAATGGATTTTTGAAAGAACACCAAACATTTGATGATGGTGATCCACTTCAAAGTGCAAGTTCAAAGGTATTAGTATTTGACTATATACACTTTGTACTATGTGTCATGTGAATGACAGCACTATTGATGTTGATAGATTCTTTTAAAAGAAAAGGAATTGTTGAAAGAGAATCTATAAAATATTTGGCAGAAAAGAAAAGGTTGGAGATGTCTAACTTAGGTATATAGAAGATATACATGTTATGGCTGTATTCCTTGCTTGTTAAACAATGTGGTTCTGACGTATTGGATACCAAATTGGTTGGTATGAAGTGTCATACAGGACAACGCAATTCATCAACTGCAATGGCCTAAGTAACTAGCAAGATAATAAGTGATGATGTTCATCAAAAACAAATAAAGTGTTATTGTGTTTTTCGTTGTCGTCAAACCTAGCCTTCAAGATTTGTTTTAATAATTGTTATTTTGTTCCGGTATTACGAGAACAATGGTTGTTCAAATAATTACTGTATTCCATAAAGGATGGATGAACTTTTACAAGTCTAGTGGGAGAAATCACATCCATAAACACTATTGCTAAAATGTTGCAAGACAAATGATTAAAAATATCACTTATGAAGTGACATCGCTGTTTTAAATTATATTGGAAAGAAAACATGAAGAAACTCCATGTTGATGGAATTTTGGAGTCTTTGGTTTTGATCAATTGACGCTTGTGAGACTTTCCTCGAGATAATTGAAACTCCGTTCATAGGCCAAAGAGGAACGGATGACTAGCTTATTGGAAATTGTGCATGTTGATGTGCATAGTCCATTATGTGTAGCCATACGTGATGGATCTTTTTGCTTCATATGCTTTCTCCAGAAATTTGAGTGAATATATCTATATATTTACTTAATAAGGAAGAAGTATGAAACATTTGAAAATTGTTCAAAGACTTTCAAGATGAAGTGGAAAATCATTGTAACAAGAAAATAAAGAGTTTATGATTCGATCATAAAGGAATATATTTGAGTTACATGTTTAGCAAAAACACCTAAGACTTGAGGAATTGTTCCATGATTTGTGTTTCCCGATAAACCATAGGAGTATGGCATATTCGAGAGATGAAATCAAACCATGTTTGACATGGTAAGATCAAAGGTGTCATTTATAAAACTGCCATTATGTTTTAAGGATTAAATCTTTAGAGACTACCGCTTTTACACTGAAAAGAGCACCATCGTGATCCGTTGAAATGACACCATATAAGTTATGGTTTGGGATAAAACCCGAATTGTCTTTTCTTAAATTTTGGTATGTTATGCATAAGTAAAATGTTTACAACCAAAGTAGGATAAGCACGTCTTTGTAGGTTATCCCAAAGAATTTGTTGGGAATTTCTCCATAACACCGAGGACAAAAGGGTTTGTTACTTGGAACGTCAAGTTTCTTGAGAAAGAATTTTTCGTGAAAAGTTAAGTGGGAGGACAATAGAACTTTGATAAGGTTGTTGAACCTTAGCTATATGTGCTAAGTAGCGCAGCGCCGGAAAGTGTCTCGGTGGCGGCCACAATGCTCATGGATCCCGTGATTACAAAGGGTGTGATCTTGGAGATTAGAGTTCCTATTGAACAGGGTGGATCGGTAAGAATCAAATAGTGTGATTTGATAAGCAAGTCGTTATTGTTTTGACAATGATGAACCGACTACATGCAAAGAAGCGATGATGGGCCCTGACTCCATAAAATGACAAGAAGTCATAGAGTCCGTGATAGTATCCATACACAAGAAATCAAGTTTCTGAACTTGGAAGACCCTCCGGAAAGGCGTGAAGTCTATCGGTCGTGTTTGGATCTATAAAGAAATAGACATGGATGTTTAACATCTATGAAATAGTCGACATGTCGGAAAGAAGTTTACGACAATGTTCAAGGAGTTGACTATGACAAGATTTGATCTTTCATAGCGATATTTAGTCTTGACGGATTAATGTAGCAACCACTACATATAATTTGATGTATGGTAGTTAAACAAACAAAACAATGTTCTTCTAATAGAATGGTTACCTAGGACGTGTACAAGACACGGTCCGAAGGGTTTTGTTAGTTCAAAGGGTGCTAAAAGGGCATACAAACTTCAATAGTTGAAGTAAGCATAGCAGAATTGGAATCTTCACCATGATGAAACTGTTAAAAGAGTTTAAATTCATCGGAGATGATGAAGATGCTTGCATTTGCAAGAAATTAAGTGGGAGCACTGAGACATATTTCTAATACATTATGTAGAGGACATATTGTTGATTGGAAATGATGTATCTTGTATTGACACAAGTTAAGAATTTCATTAAAATAAGATTTCGATGAAAGACTTGGGCAAACCCAGAATATTTGGCATCAATATCTATATGGATAGATTGAGGCGCTAATATGGTTGTGCTTGACATGCATATATGAGATATTGAAAGGGTTCAATATGGAAACAACAAGAAAGGTTCTTGCTGCATGGAAAGAATCGTATCAAGATTCAAGTGTTTCAACACTTGGTGAGTAAAATCACATGAATATTTTGATCGATTATACCATGATATGTATATATCCAAAATGTCCTATGCTCTAAATATTATGAGCACAAACCAGAATGATTCACAAGATGATCATTGGACGATAGTAAAGATATTCTTATGAGTTTTGGAAGAACTAAGAATATATCATATATAAGTGACAAATAGTTAAAGGTAGTTCATTGTAAAGTGTTACATTGATACTATTTTTATCACAAGATACAAATTAAATTTATCTCAATTTAGACTATGGGTGGCACAATGTAATGGAAAGGATGTTCCATGATGGATTTGGATGAGTTCCAAAGTTGAGACATTATGACGGATACTACAACAAAAGGCTAAGTATATAACTGCTATAGTAGCAGCAAAGGAGGGCATTTGTGTTAAGTAGTTTGTTATCAAACTAGGTTTGGTTCAAAGTGGGATAATACTATGAAGATATATTGTGTAACAATAATATCAACATATTTTAACCTGAACGAACTAAAGGTCTCACTAAAGGACCAAATTTATACAATGCCATCTCATTTGAGAATGAGTGATGTGTAGAGACACAAAGACATGCAAATACACACGTACCTGAAACTGTCAGATCCGGAGATTATGTTAACCACTAGCAATCGCGTATATGCAACACCAGAAAGCCATAGGTGTTCAATACGCAAAGTTTTTCAAACTAGATTATTGAGTCTAGTGCAAGTGGGAGGCTGAAGGGAATATGCCCGAGAGGCAATAATAAAGTGGTTATTATCTTATTCCATGTTTATGATAAATGTTTATTTTGCATGCTATAATTGTATTGATCGGAAACGTCAATACATGTGTGTTTAATAAACAAAAAGGGTTCCTAGTTATGCCTCTCTTATAGACTAGCTTGTAGATTAACAAAGATGATCAAGGTTTCCTGATCATGGACATTGGATGTTGTTAATAACAAGATCACAGCATTTGTGAAATGATGTGATGAACATTCATCCGAAGTATAGCATTACGATCAAGTCATTAGTTTACATTGTTATAACATCATACGAAGTAATCTTTATCCTTAGACCATGAGATCATGTTAATTGCTAACACCGGAAGAGTATCTTGATAATATCAAACGTCACACCGTAACAGGGTGACTATAAAGGTGGGTTCAGTGCTACGAAGGTGTTATGTTGAGGCTCATGGATAAAGAGTGGAATTTGTCAATCCCGATGACGGATAGATATACTCTGGGCCCTCTTGGTGATATCACATTAAGATAGCTTGCAAGCAAGTGATGTGATCACTAGAATGTTATATCACGGGAACGAGAAAAGAGTGCATGTCGGTAATGAGATCAAACTAGGTATTTGGATACCGATGATCGAATCTCGGACATGTATTATATCATGAGACAAAGGGATTAAATTACTAGCGTTAAAGGTTCTCACGATCACATAAGTCATCGTTGAATATGCAGGAGTCAGTATGAATCTCCAGGTCCCGCTTCTGATTATTGATCTGAGAGGAGTCTCAATCATGTCTGCATTATTCATGAACCGTAGGGTGACACACTTAAGAGTTTCCGGACACCATTTTGGAGCACATATGTTTCAGACGAAAGAATTGCAAAGCGCAGGAATTGTTTCGATAGAAACCGGAAATTGTTTCGGGTGAAATTGTAGAAAGTGGTTCTGCATGTGATATTGACATATTGCAAGGGGTTATATGTGAATGTTTGTTAATTAAAGTAATTAAAAAAATTCTGAATAAATTTAATAAAAGAGTTTTATTAAATGAGAGAGCATTAAACTTAGAGAATTTTAATGCATTTAAAGTGGGGACTTTAAAAGGGAATGTGAAGAGGCATTTTAATGTGGAGGGGTTACCACCACATGAATGGGGGAGGTGAGGGGTCACCCCCATGCGCTGGCCATGGGGAGGGGCACCCCCCTCCTCCTATAAAAGGCCCCCCTCTTCCTCCTTCTTCCTCACACCTCCTCGTGAAGGATCTCTCTCCCCCTCTAGAATTATTCCCCCATGGTCTCGGATTAGCGAGATACATGTTCCTCGTGGCATTTCGTCTGGAAGGAGTTGCTGCTTCCGCTGGATCGCTGGAGCGAGGAGGTGGAGGTTGTCTAGGGGCTTGAACATGTGTGCGAGTATGGATGCGCTGCTGATTTGCGGCGCTCGGACTTCCACACGATCTTGAGATCGGCAAGTGTACGACTACATCAAACACGAGTTCTTACTCGTTAACAAAACTCGTTGTCTTCGAGGGTAAGTTCTCGATGGATGTATGTCCGCACGTTGCTCTATACCTAGTAGATAGATCTTGGCATGTAGTTCTCATCGTAGGAAAAATTTTGTTTTCTATGTTGCGGACCCAACATCGATACGTTTAATCCTTTGTTTTCAGCAAAACCGGTGAGATTGACAACCTCATCGCAAGTTGGGGACAGAGTTATGTGGTTGTGTTGTGCAGGTCTCCACGTTGCTGCTGGCACCAGTAGTGCGCCCTGCCAACGTTCAGCTAGCTACATGATACATTGCAAATGTATCTATAATTTTTGATGCTCCATGCTTGGTTTTATCCACATTCTTGTGTTTTGTCCACACTTTGGAGTACTTTTCATATGATTTCTTGGACTAACCTATTAACAATAGCCACAGTGCCAGCTGCCTGTTTTCTGCTGTTTTTGGCTCCAGGAAAGTCAGAAAATGAATATTCTCGGAATTGGACAGGACAAAAGCCAAAGTGCCTATTTTCCTAGAAGACTCCAGGAGCCAGAATACGAGACGGAGGAGGGCCAGGGGCTGGCCACACCACCCCCAGGCGCGGGCTAGGCCTGGCCGCGCCAGGGCATGGTGTGGTGGCCCCAGGCACCCCCTCGGCCTCTCTCTTCGCCTATAGGAGCCTTCTGACCTAAAAACTTCGGGGGGGGGTCGACGTTTTTCCAGAAGGAGTTCCGCTCTGCCGCCACCACCATATTCCACGAAACAGCACCAAAAACTCCGTTCTGGCACCCTGCCGGGACAGGGAATTGGAGGAGATCATCGCCATCATCATCACCATCGCTTCTCCATCGACCATCCATGTTCCCCCATCTATGAGTGAGTAATCCCCCGCTGTAGGCTATGGGGATGGTAGGGATTGGATGAGATCGTTCATATAATGGCATCAGATTGTTAGGGCATGGTGCCTAGTATCTTTTATTAGTGCTTTATGACTTTGTTACGACTTGTTGTGCTTAATGCTTGTCACTAGGGCCCGAGTGCCATGATTTCAGATCTGAACATGTTATTGATTCATTATGATAGTATTGTTCTTGGTCTTATCTACAAGTTGTATACACATGTTGTTGTCCAGAACCTATGGCCCCGAAGTGACAGAAATCGGGATAACCGGAAGGGAAAGGCTTTGATGTGAGGATCACATGTGTTCACGGAGTGTTAATGCTTTGCTCCGGTGCTCTATTAAAATGAGCACCTTAATTGTCAGTAGTTCCCTAGAGGCCCCGCTGCAAACGGGCTGGCAGGACAAAAGATGTTGTGCAAGTTCTCATTGCGAGCACGTATGACTATATATAGAACACATGCCTAGGATTGTCTAGTACTTGGATGCTTTATCTTATTTATCTGCAATTGCCCTATGTTCTGATTGCTATGTGAATTGTCTTGTCCATGCAATGCCCGTCCATCCATCCCTATGCCTACCGCACTCGAATCCCACTGTTTACTGCTTTTGTTACTACTGTCTTTGCTTTACTACTGCTGCTACTTTACTATTCCTACTACAAAACTGTTGCTACTGATAGACTGCTATGAGCAAGATTTGTTTCCAGGTGCAGCTGAATTGACAACTCAGTTGTTAAGGCTGATAAATATTCTTTGGCTCCCCTTGTGTCGAATCAATAAATTGGGTTTCACTTCCCTCGAAAATACTGCGATACACCCCTATACTTGTGGGTCATCACTACACCTTTGGGGTGTTTCCTTGCTCCTACTGGATTGATAACCTTGGTTTCGGACTGAGGGAAAACTTGCTGCTGTGCTCATCATACCTTCCTCTTGGGGTTCCCCAACAAGCTCGATATATTTTGGGTCATCAAGCTCTTTTTCTGGCGCCGTTGCCGGGGAGTCAAGGACATCTTCACAAGGGGAGTCCCTCATAACCAATCTCTTTACTTTGTTATTTTTGGTTTTCTTAGTTTACTTTTGCTTTGTTTGCTTGTTTCTTTATCAAAAACACAAAAAAATTAGTTTTACGAGTTTGCTTTCTTTATTGAAAACACACAAAAAAATAGTTTCTATCTTAAGTTGCCATTATGTCCAGCCTTGCTCCAATCACTATGTCACCTGAGGAAATGATTTTCACTTTTAAACAAGGAATTGAGGAGAGCTTCAAGGAATCTTGGTCTAGAATCTCTGATCCACATGAAAAAATTGAGCCTAAAATGACTCAAAGCTTGTTCCTTAGCAGTTTTTACCTTGGAATTGCTCTTTGCTATAGATATGCTTTAGATACTGTTGTGGGAGGAGATTTCCTCCAATGCAATGAGGATGGTGTTGTTAATGCTATAAAGAAATTGGTCTTTACTTACAACTTGCCTAGCAAAACTGATATTTCTTTCACAAACATATTTGCTAGATTGAACACTCTTGAGACCAGCACTGCTAGTTTGAAATATTGCTATAATACGCTTAGGGAGCATCATAATTATGTTCCAATAAATTTTGAACCATCAAAGTGGCTCCCCACAGTAAAGATTGATATAAATAATGAAAAATTTCAAGCTCGCTGTGATATCATGTCTGAATTTTGTCTTATGCCCAAAGATATTTATGAATCTTTGGGGGATTTTTGAAGGAGGAAAAGAAATATATCTTGCTAATAATACTACAATATTACCTATTCGAATAGCTGAAGGAGTGTTTACAAAGATCCTTGGGAAAATGATTTCTACTGATTATCTTGTTATTGAATGTGCAGGAAAAGGACAAATTACACTTGGAAGGTCCCTATTAGAACTCCTTGGAGCAATAATAGATGTGGGAAAGGGGACCATGCACCTTGCTTATCCACCAAACAATCATATGTTTCCCAAGGTTAAGAATAAAAGTAAGAGAGGTAAGGGCAAGAAATTTGGTTTTAATGCTTCTTCAAACATTTGATTCTTTTTCTTGCTTCTTATGCCTAACTTAAAGGCGTTAAAGAAAAGTACTTATTAGGAGATAACCCAAAAGTTTTAGATGAGTATTGGAAGTTATTACTTCAGTAATAACCGCTCCTTATCCTTTTTATTTGCTTTTTTGTGCCAGGAGTAACCTCTAATGAGAGAGAAGTAATGATTGGGAAAGTTGCTGTCCCGAAACAGATTTCTGTGCTTCACCGTAAAATTTGTGTAAAATCTCTGTACGTATTTTTGAGGCGTGAATTTTTTTCTTCTGCCCCAGGTTGTTATCTAACTTTCGTTAGTTCAACACTTTTTGATTTGAGCAACAGAAGGTCTTCGAAAAAATTCGTCTTTACCTGCTGGTCTGTTTTGACAGATTTCTGCCATTTTCTGCATTTGCTTCTTGTTGGTTCCTTTTTGAGTTCTTTTGGGGAATTGAGATTTTTGAGGGAAGTTCTACAGTAGCTAGTGTTTTAATGGAAGTTTATTTGTGTTAGAACTGAACCTAAAGACTTATTATCTTGAGTGCACTAATGTTGCTAATAAAGATTGTGTGAAGTTTTGTATGAAGGAAAAATTTCAGGTGTATGGAAGGAATGAGTAATGAGATGAAGGATGGACTAAAGCTCAAGCTTGGGGATGCCACGTGTGTCACCCCAAGAAATATCCAAGAAGTACAAGCGTCAAAGCTTGGGGATGCCCAAGGCATCCCCTTCTTCATCAATAAAAATCCCAGGTTTCTTCCAAAAGCTTCATTTTTATTGTTTCATGCATAGTTGTGTTGTTCTTGGAGCGTCTTCTTTTTTGTTTTTGTTTTTGGTTTTCATTTTCTTGGTTTGCTTAGTTTTCTAAATAAATTGGTTGGACCCCCTCTTTCATACATTGGTTTTCAAATAGTTTGGTTTGGTTTGGTTTGGAAAAGAGTAGGAAAGTTCATGCTTAAGTGTTAAAGAGAGCTTGTTTTTGAGTGTGGCCTATGCTTTGTCATGCCATGCTTGATATTGTTTTGGCTTTATGCTTAGTATTCTTTGTTGTAGCATGACTTGTTATAAACAATTGAGATTGCTTAATGTTCCTTGGATGAATCATGCGTTGTTTTAGCATATTAAAGCATAGTATTGTGGTATTCTTCTTTAATGCTTTATTTGGGTTGACTTGGCACATGCTGACACCATGTTATGACTATCCCAAGTCACCATAGCCTTTGTGATCCTCTAGTTTTCAACTTGTAGTATCACTTTATGCTTTGATCAATGATGTTTTGTCGCTCTACATGATTATGGCCATTATTGCTCTCTTAGTTGGTCGCTCCTAGTCTTTTGCTAGCCTCCGTAACCAAGTATGAGTTCCACTCATGCATCCAACTCCTAAAACCAAGTTATTCCAAAGAGTGCACCATACCTACCTATTAGCAATTGCTATTCCAAGTATATTCATGCTTTTGTTTACCTTCCGAATTAAACTTGTTATGAGAAAACTAGTGATTAAAGCTCTCACGAACTTGATGGCACACTTTACTTTTTTGCATTTAATAAACTTGAACCATTGGGTCCTTCTTTGTTGCGTATATGCTTGCGCTTTATAAGTTGAAATTAGTAGAACCATGTATCATGGGGAACGCTTTCAACATTGCACTTGTACTTTGTACCCCGTTGATATCATGTTCTTTTGCTTATGGATCCCGGCGGTGTGAAATAAAAGTGGAACTTGTAAGATCATGGAGTTTGTATGTGTGTTAGAGAAACGCCTGGGCCGCTATCCTAAGCAATGCCTAATCATGGTGGAAACTTGCAGCATCACCATAATGAGCACTCTATGAAGCATCCTCAATAAAAACCTATGCAAATAGCAAATAAAAAGATCGCTGAGATGCTCATTGTCTGCTTGCCTTGTCATTTTGATTATGGGATAGCTCCTGTATCATGTGCAAGGGGTACCCCGTTGGCGGTTCTTTATGATACACATGTACTTACAATGACAAGAGCTTACTCGTGACTAAAGTTGAGTAGCATGAGGTTCGGTCTTCTTAAGTAAGGGGCATGAGATTTCGGTTTATAACTTGTCAAGCATATCCTCTTAGTTGTGTCACTTTAACCTTAATCACCTTCAAGATGCTTATGATAGGGGCAATGAGAGCTGAAAGCTATAAGTACCATAATTTTTGGAAGCTCTTTATGAGACTTGAATCCCTACTTCCTTCTATGAAGGCCTTTCTTCCACTTATATATTGAGTCTCCACCTTCTACCTTTATACACCTACTTTGAGAGCATAGTGGCCATTCTTAGTTCTATGTGCATTGTCCCAAGACTAGTTGATTGATGCATAATTAGATATTGCTTGTTTTAAACTATTGTATCTAGTCACTCTTATGAACTTTGAAGGTGTCCTATGCATTTATATTTTCTACTCTATGAGGGACAAGCTGAATACCACTATGCTATGTTTTCTTTATGTGAAACAAACAAACTTCTTGCAAAGCATTGTTATTCATGAATCTTTTGTTTATGCCTTTTCATGTTGCAACATAGTTTCTTTGTCTTATTGCTAGAACTTTGTCTTTCATGTTATGATCGAAGTACCATGATCCCAGCTTCGAATGTTTTATAAATACTTTGATCAAGTTTATGATGGTGCATGTCACCTCAAAAATTATTCTTTCTTTTTATCACTTACCTACTCGAGGACGAGCAGGAGTTAAGCTTGGGGATGTTGATACATTGCAAATGTATCTATAATTTTTGATGTTCCATGCTTGGTTTTATCTACTTTATTATGTTTTGTCCACACTCTGGAGTACCTTTCATATGATTTCTTGGACTAACCTATTAACAAGAGCCACAGTGCCAGCTGCCTGTTTTCTGTTGTTTTTGGTTCCAGGAAGTCAGAAAATGAATATTCTCGGAATTGGACGGGACAAAAGCCAAAGTTATTATTTTATCGGGGGACACTTGGAGCCAGAATACGAGACGGAGAAGGGCCAGAGGGCGGCCACCCCACCTGGCCGCGCGACCAGGCTTGACCCACGCCAAGGGGTCGTGTGGCCAGCCCAGGCACCCCCTCGGCCTCTCCTTCCGCCTATATATTGCCTCTGATACGGAAACCCTAAGTACCAGATCAAAATTCCACGAAAGAGTTTGTAGCCGCCATCATCTCTATCCCTAGATCGGGAGGGATCTAAAGCTCTTCCCGGCACCCTGCCGGAGAGGGGAATTCACCCTAGAGGCCTTCTTCATCATCATGCAAGCCTCCGGTGTGATGCGTGAGTAGTTCATCTCTGGACTACAAGTCCATGTAGTAGCTAGATGGCTGGTTCTCCTCCTTTGTGCTTTCATGTTTAGATCTTGTGAGCTCCGTTCATGATCAAGATCACCTATTTGTAATTCTGCATGTTGTGTTTGCGGGGATCCGATGGATATTGAGATGCTATTTCAAATTGATTATTGATTCTATCATGTCTTTGTTATTTGTGCTCTTGCATGCTTTCCATTGTTAGTAGCTATCTTGGCCAAGTAGATGCTAGCAACTCCAAGAGTTAGTATTTATGCTCGATAGTGGGTTCATGCCTCTAGTAATCTGGAGAAGTGACAGAAATCTCTAAGGTACTAGATGTGTTGTTGCTACTAGGAAGGAAACAACAATCCTTTATTCATAGAACAATCGTATTGTTTACTTTACACGCAATTCGTAATGCAATAATCTGTTGCTTGCAACTTAATACTGGAGGGGGTTCAGATGATAACCTGAAGGTGGATTATTAGTCATAGATGCAGTTGGATGGCGGTCTATATATAATGTTGTAATGCCCAATCGAATCTCAAAGGAGTCAAGATGATTAGTATATGCTTGTATGCTTTCTCGATGTTTGTCAATTGCCCCGCTGTAATTTGTTCACCCAGCATGTTATCTATCTTAAGGAGAGCCACCTCTAGTGAACTATGGACCCCGGTCCTTTCTATTACATTCAATCTACAATCAACTGTTTACTGCTTTGTGTTTACTTTCTGCAAACTATTACTTCCTTCCATTCGATATGTTTAATCCTTTGTTTTCAGCAAAACCGGTGACAAGGGTTTAACTCATCAATGCCCATCGTTATGGACTTGGGTTTTGGAGAAGGAGGGAGTGCTGGAGACATCTATCGGCTAGCAAACAAGAACACAGGGGACAAAGGATTTACCCAGGTTCAGGCCTCGTAGAGGTCCCTACTCCTGCTTGTCTGCTCGTGGAATTATCGAAGGAGTCGAAAGTTACAATGGTGCGCAGATGCAATCTAGCGAGGGTTGTGGAAACTAGGGTTGCGTGTGTCCTCCTCGCTGCTCCCTCCTAGCCTTTATATAGATAGGATAGGTCTCGGGTAGCAGGTTGAGTCGGTTACAAGTTAGGGTTTTCTCCTTCAAACTTTCTATCTTTAGCTTCTTCTTGTTCTTCAAGCAATCGAGAGTCCGCAGGTCACTCGAGTCCTTTCATTCGGGCCTTGGCGACACCGTGGGCCTGTACGTATTTGGACCGTATATACCAAGCTCGAGTACCTGTAGGGTATATCCATGTCAACCGGTGAGATTGACAACCTCATCGCAAGTTGGGGACAGAGTTCTGTGGTTGTGTTGTGCAGGTCTCCATATTGCTGCTGGCACCGGTAGTGCACCCTGCCAACGTTCAGCTAGCTACACCTTTGGGGTGTTTCCTTGCTCCTACTGGATTGATAACCTTGGTTTCGTACTGAGGGAAAACTTGCTGCTGTGCTCATCATACCTTCCTCTTGGGGTTCCCCAACGAGCTCGATATATTTTGGGCCATAAAAAACCAGAAGCGAACAAGGGAGGCAGAGAGTCCAACGACCAACTATATAACTGGAGCAACTTTTCCAGCCGTATAGCGCCATCTGTATAGTTGGCGCCGCCTCCGCCTCGTCAAATAGTTTCATCCTGTGCAATTGGTTCGAGGAGACGACATACAGAACACCCAGAAATCGCAGAAACCTCACCTCCAGAAGGCATCTAGAGGAGGAACTAATCCACCAAGGATCCATCTTCGCCCTGTGCAGATCCGAGAGGCTAAGGCATCGATCGTCATCATTCACTGCTGCATCACCACTATCTCCATCCATCCCATCTTGTCTAGATCTTGTTGTAATTCTCGTACTCGTTGTGGATTTATACAAGTACTATTCATTTATGATTGTTTCCATTACCATTGCTATGATGTTGATTGCCTCCATGTCTGAGTAGATAATTAGTTTTTGGGGAGATGGAGAAACCCTAGTATGAGATTTAAATAAGATAAAGTCTATTATGATATTCATCGTTGTGACCATGTGTTAGATTTTCTACATCTTGATGTTGAGAGAAGTCGACCTCTCAATGTTTGCCTCTGGTGGGCACTCGATGGAGGAAACTACTTTTTGGTAGACGGAGGTGTGCTAGCACTTACAGTGACTATAAAAATGTTGGCACCCCTTACGTATCAACTTGGGAACCGAGGAAACTCACGGAACACTATCCATGCCATGGGATACGTCCTACGGGATTACGTTCCTTAATAGCGTAGTAACTCGATTGATGTCGATTGCTGACTACTGTGGTTATGAGGATGATGTGAGAAGCGGTTGTTGCCTATTCGTCCAAATACGGAGTTCCTCCCACACATACATAGTTGAGAATGTTCATGATGATAATCTTTATCTTAGATCCTTACAATACTAGTGGTTTATCTGCTACTCCCTGAGAACGCTTTTTCCCTACTGCAGTTCCAATCTCTCTTACATACGCGATACTTACTTTCTGTACTCAGTTGTTTTACTTTACTTTATTATTGCTCTTATACCCAAAATCCAAAAACACCTTTTTACACAATACTTGCATTTTAACTTGTCACTTAGAACTTTATCTAATATTTCTATTGTAATACTTATTTCAAGAGTTATTAGACTTCAGACTCCTGCTCCGTGTGGGATCGATATCTTTATTTGAAACTAGCTACAAACAATATGTGCACTTGTAGTCATCAGTTCCCTTTGTTCTGAACCAACTCTCTGATAAAATCTTCAAAGGCATGATTGCTATCAGGCTCCCTAGGGTTTAAGACAACACCCACTTGATCAGGTGCAAAAGCTTGAGCAACTTCCATATGTACCTCTCCCACCCCTACATCAATATCCATTTGTTGATTCATCTCAGAGTTGTCAATCCCCCCATCTGTTGATCTTCCACACTATCAGCAATCACAGTTCCTCCCGCTCTATTACCTGTGACTGATATGTTGAACTCCCCCTCCATTCTAGTTCCAAAGGAAGTGGTATGTGTTGCTTTAGAAACATCTTGCACATGCTCTTACCTTTTTCATGATCAACACATGTAGGTGGATTGCTAGACACATGAATAAAAGTTTGACCTATAGTCAACTGTTGTGTGGAAACATGTGTGGGATTAGCAACAAAATTTGGATTTGCTCCTGCGGTACCATGCATATCATTAGGCCTTCCACATCTTATGATTTTTCGGTGCCCAAATCATTTTTCAGGCATCAGTCACCGATGCCCGACGCTGCACAGGCGGTGCCGTAATTTTTTTCAAGGAATCAGAGTAACTAGGTTCTCCGATGCCTGAACTCGTTGCCCAATAAAATATTGCTGCTATTGAATCGGAGCAACGAGTGCGGCCGTCTCCCTCGTCTTCAAGCACGAGAAGGTGGACAGAAATGAGGAAGAGGAAGGCCGTAGACGGTGAGAAAGCCAGGAGACCCCATGGCCTCGTGCCCAGCCTGCGGTGCGGTGTCCTGCTGCCCAGCCCGCGGTGTCGTGCCGCCAACCGCCGGCACAAGCTGCGTGCGTCGCCTCGAGACTTCCACGCCTCTTCCTCCGCCGTATTCCCTCTGTGATCTATACAAAATCAAGAAGAAGAGTTGGGGAATTGGATGAATTTGCTGCGAGGAGAAAGGAGATTTTTCTCTGATCTCGCGAGGAGGAAGACGAGGAAAGGAGGATACTAGGGTCGGTCGAGTTTTCTACGTTAATATGGGTCCCACTTCTTTTTTTACAGGCATCGACTACTTTCACGCACGCTGTGAGACCGGAGCCTAGAAATAGGCATTGCCGATGAGGTGGCAAACTTTTCAGACTTTGGGCACCCACCACGCTGTGGAAAGCCTTTTGTCTTGGATTCTGTCTTTGTTACTCCACGTTATTCCCACAACCTCTCTCCGCCCTTCTGGTAGCACAGTTACAAGAGCATCTTGGTTTGCATTACGTTCAAATAACTCCCTAGTATAGTTGAGTTCATAGAACCCTTGTGCACCTCACAAATTCTGGTGTTAGGGTTTAAAGTTATATCCTTATATCCAATGTTGACTCTGATATAAGCATAATTTCTCAAGCTGTTTTTTTGTGTGTGTGAATTCTCAAGCTGTTCTTGTTGATTGCATGTCTTACAAATCTGTAACGTCTAAAGGAAACCAAAAATCACAAAGATTTATCTAGTTGTTCACCTATCGATAAAACCGACCGACGCATTGAACTTCACCAATCAATTCACAGGGTGTGGAGGTATATTTTGGTTTTCTGTATTTTCTTTACTTGATTCACGGTAGAAAGTTGATTTGTAAAATTTGAAAATGTTGAAAGCAGTGATAACAACTTCAGTTTTTTAATGTAAATTTTAGTTTTATTACTACGGATCTTCGTGACTTTTTTTTAGTTCGTTCCATGCGACATGTGGACACTGTCAGCCTACCGTCTGCTCCCCCTCTCTCCCTCCCGGTCCCGGCCTCCGCCCGCGCGGCCGAATTCAAAAGCGGAGAACGGCGAGAGAATTGGGAAACGGAGCCCGTCAGCCCGACCTGGCCGCCGTGCGCCCAGATCCGTTCCGCCTCCCGCTGCTGCGGCCGCGCCGCACCTACCACAACTGACGGCCATCTTCCCGTTCCCCCGAAACCCCAGGTAAATCGCAACAGCGCCGCCGAAATTTCAAATCTTCCTCCCCTGTACCCAGCCCCCTCTCTAGGGTTTCTCTCCCGTCCATGTCGAATCTCTAGCTCTTGACCCCTCCCCCCATTCCTTCTTCCCGACCTGCTCCTCCCAAAAAGGTTGCCCGCTCGCCTGCGCCTTTCGCAAGATTTGGTCCGATTTTCCCTCTGTGTCTGACATGGCGGCTCGGTCTTGTTCTTGATTTGTGCAGTAGAAATGGAGGAGATGAGCAAGGAGCTGGACGACCTGAGGGCCGAGGTGGAGGCACGCGCCGCCGAGTGTCGCGCCAAGTCGGTCCTCGTCGACGGGCTCAGGCGGGAGAGCGCCGACCAGGCCGCTCGGCTCCGGGAGGCCCGGGCGGAGGTGGACAGGCAGGCGGGGGAGATCGCCGCCAAGGACCAGGAGGTCTCCTCCGCCAGGGACCTGTGCGAGGAGCTCAGGTCCAAGTTCTCGGAGAAGGAGCAGGCGTTCAGGCACCTCTGCGCGGCCCACGAGGGCCTCAAGGCCAGCCTCCGGGAGCGGGGCGAGGGCTGGGAGGCCGAAAAGAGGGGCCTCGTTGTGGCGCTGGAGGAGTCCGAGGTGAAGCGGCTGGAGCAGGATGTTGCCATGCGCTCCTGCAACGAGGAGATTGCGCTGTTCAGGAGGCTATTGTCAGAGAAGGAGAAGAAGTGCTCGGATGCTGAGCAGAGGGCATTGGCACAGAGGGATGTCATGATGAGGGATGACACTCTTGCCAGGCTTGAGGAGGAGAAGGCCGCTGTCCAGGGCAAACTCAAGTGGAAGGCTGAGCAGTTTCGGCACCTGGAGGAGGCCCTCAAGAAGGCCCGGGATGAATTCAGGGAAGCTGAGAAGCAGTGGAGTTCAGATCGATCAACCTTGGTTGATCAGATTGGCACTCTTGAGGTCAATCTGGATTCCAAGACCAGGGTTGCCGAGGAATTCCGGTCGAGGTTAGAAATGTGCAGCCAGGCATTGGCCCATGAGGAAGGCCGCAGGAAGATGGTCGAAGCAGAGATGTCAGATTTGAGCCACAAGTATGGCAATGTGGTCTCGGAGTATGAAGAGGCCAGGTCAACTATTGAGTTGCTAACGTCGAAGAGGGATGGTGAGATTGCAACTTTGAGGAGCTCACTCGCTGAGAAAGTCACATTGCTCAATGAAATGGAGTATTGTAAGGCACAAATTTATCACGAAAATGAGGAATTGCGGTCTTCATTGAAGGAATACCAAGAGGCTCAGATTGGTGGTGCAGATGCTGTAGTGGCGTTAAAGGGTCTGCGGGAGAAATTCCGAGCTTTAGAGCAGACACATAGAAGCTGCACTGAAAAGCTGAGAGATAAAGAAAAGGAGTGGAAAACCCAGATTGGAAAGCTTGGAAATGATCTGAATGGATGCTTATCACAGCTGGATTCCAAAGATGCGTTAATCAAGCAATTGCAGAATGAGTTGATGAGCAGTTATAGCTCACTGGAGCTGCAAATTGTAGAGAACTTAGAGGCTTCAATAGTCCGTCTTGCTGTAGAGTCAAAGTTTTATGATTCCTGCTCATGTATTGATACTTTAAGACTGAATATGCAGCAGCGTTGTGAAAAATTGGAGCAGAATGTCACTGCTGTCAGAAAACAATTGGAGGAAAAGAACTGTGTCATTGCTCAATCTCAAACTGAACAGGCACACCAATTGGAGGTAATGGCAAAACTTCATGGTAGAATTGAGCAACTAGAATATATGGAACAGGAGCATGAGAAGATGCAAAGGCAGCTTGGTGCATACAAAGAGATGCTCGAAAATGCATCAAGAAATGTTCACTGCTTAAAAGGTGAAACTTCAGAGAAGGAAAATAAACTACAGGAGGAATTGGGGAAAGCGTTACGTGATCTCGATGAAGCACGCTGTGATCTTACTGACCAGAAAAGCCAGCTGAACCAGTTTGAAATCAATCTCCATCAGCAAAAGCAAGCACTGGAGCATTTGGAAAAGCTAAAACTTGATTTGGAGACTGAACTCAAGGGCTATATGGAGGACAGCCATGTACTCAAGAGAGATCTGGATGTTGCTCTTAACGCCAAAATTAAAGCGGAGGTGTCTCTTAGGGAAGAAAAAGAGAAGTTATTAGGTGCTCTCAGTGAAGCAAACTGTGCCCTTTCTGAGACGAAGAGCGAGCTTAACGAGAATGAAATCACTCTCCATCAGCAAAAGCAAGCAGTGGAGCATTTGGAAAAGCTAAAACTTGATTTGGAGACTAAACTAAAGGGCTATATGGATGACAACCATGTACTGAAGAGAGATCTGGATGTTGCTTGTAACGCAAAAATTGAAGTGGAGGTGTCTCTTAGAGAAGAAAAGGAGAAGTTATTAGGTGCTCTCTCCGAAGCAAACCGTGCCCTTTCTGAGAGGAAGAGCAAGCTCAGCGAGAACGAAATCGCTCTCCATCAGCAAAAGCAAGCAGTAGAGCATTTGGAAAAGCTGAGAGTTGATATGGAGACTGAACTCAAGGGCTATGTGGATGCAAACCATGTACTGAAGAGGGATCTGGATGTTGTGCTTATTGCCAAAACGGAGGCTGAGGAGATCCACAAAGAAGAAAAAATAACGTTATTATTTGCTCTCGATGAGGCAAACTGTGCCATTTCTGAGAGGAAGAATGAACTGGACCAACTCAAGCAAGCACTGGAGCATTTGGAAAAATTGAAATTTGACATGCAAACTGAAGTCAACAGCTATAAGGAGGAAAACCATGCATTAAAGAGAGATCTGGATGTTGCCCTTATTGCCAAAGTTGAAGATGAGGATACCCTTAGAGAAGAAAAGGAGAAGTTATCAAGTATGATTGATGAGAGAGAGAGGAACATTGAAGAGCTGCAGCAATACATCAATGTGCTGGAAGAAGATAATTTGGGTCAAAAGCTTGATGTGGCCAATCTTATCAAGTCAGAAGTTGAAAAATCCATTAGTGAAGTGGACGACAGGCTCTCTGAAATAGTTGAAATCTTTGACCAAAAGCTTTTGGAGCTCGAAACAAGGCTTGGTTTCTTTGAGCAGAAGTACACATGCAGAGAGCATGAGATCATGGAAATATTTGATCAAGAGGAAGCAGATTGGTATACACTAATTGCAGAGAAAGAAAATGCTATTGCTGACATTCAACTAATTGTTGAATCTGTTCAGCTTAACATAAAGCAACTTCTTGAGGCTGCTGCATCAAAGCTCACAGAAGTTCAACTTGAGGTCCAGCAACTTTACGGTTTTGCAGAGAATCTGAATTCACTAAATATCATTCAAGAGCATGACCGCGTTTTCAAAGACATGCTCATTGCAGAGTACGAAGGAGAGCTCGAGGACCTGCAAATAAAGTTAGTTCTAGAGAAAGAACAGTCAAGCAATTCTAAGCATGTTCTTGAGAAACTCAAAGCTGAAACAACTGCAGAGATGCTAGAGAAGGCAAATGAGCATCTGGAAGTAGTAAAGAAGCTGAAATATTTGGAGGAAAGAAAAGAAATATTAGAAGAGCATTTGGGAGAGTTGACTTCCAGAACAAAGGATATGTGCAACATTGTTGTTCAAGAAAGGAAAGAGTTGGTTGATGAGCTGAATGGAATCACCTACAGCATTGGAGCAGCAATTCATGGGGATGATGACCTGATGGCAAGCTTGAGAAGGATCATGCAGAAAGTGAACATTGAGGAACCTCCCTTGAATTCTAGCAGCAAAGAAATTCCTATCTTTGAGAAACCAAACATGAGAAACCATGCCCTGCTAACCAGGAACAAATCTGCAACTCCCACGGATAGACGATCACCACTAAAGGAGAACAACTATTAGTCTTGGTAGGTGAAGTCAGATTGTGTACTGACATTGTTGTAACCTTTGTATCCTATTTCTTGCTGCCGTTTGTGTTATTTTGTTTACACAGAATGGCTATGTTTATCCATTTCTTTCATCAATGTCAGACTAATAAAGAATCAGTTTGCTTCTGAAAAGATAATTGGTGATTGCAACATTGTTTTCCATTACCCACAATTGTAATGTTGTCTTCTGTTGGATATTAGGATGAACAAACTTGATACTTTATCTGATATGTATTCTTATGCACATTCCTGATCTCTTGTTATAAAACTGCATAGTTCTCACCTATTAATTACTTTATGTTATTCCTGAGTTATTTGTTATTTGGAAGGTGATGATGTTTGATGAGAATTTGTGCCATCTATCAATTCTTTCTCCTGTTCCCTTCTGTCAGTAGAGTTACTGACATTCATCTTAACTACAAAGACTAGTAAAGATGGTTTTGTAGCAATTACTTTTGTCCTAAAATATTGATTGTCTTTGTTTTCTTATTCTTTTAAGTATTCTTGGGGTAGCTGGTTGCAAGGCATACTAACTCTATTTGGCTTTTCAGTTGTAGCTTGGGTGATAATGTGATATCGTCGCACAAGAATGAGTTTGGTGGTAATAATTGTCGTCTTCATTTTTCAGACATCTCCAATTCTTTTACAGAAATGCATTAGATTGTCAAATACTATGTGTTTTGTACATTTACTCCTACTAGAAAACTTATCTGACCATTGACAATATTTTTGTGTGCTTCCATGTTATAGGCTTGTATTTGTGGGTTAACAAGCACACGGAACTCAATGTCATGCTACAGGCTCACTTTGTTGTCCCCATCTGATTTCTGAAACAGCAACTTCTGACATTGCAGAGTTCTCAGGTAGTTCTGTACTATATGTCTCCTTATCGCTTATAGTTTTCGTCATTTACTTGCTCAATCAGAGTTCAGAGGTCTTGTTCTTGTACGCTCCTTTTGTTCTTTGCATATAGATTCAGATGCGTGGTGTAGGTTACTTTTGAAACAATTATGCAACGATCATAATTGATACTATTATGTCTTCTTGCCTGGCGTCTGAGATCATATGAGGCAAGCAAGTGAAGTAACGGTCTGTTCATTTTGATTGTGACTTTACCATCATCTGTTTGGAGTTTTACTCTACCCCATACCAGCCTCTTCCATGGTTTGGGCTGCTTGTTCTAAAAACAAATACAGAAGTAATATGTGCGCAAATTAGATATCTCACTGAAAATACTCTGTGCCTGTGAAAAGAGCTTTGCACTTATTAAAACCTCACTGTGATATGTGTGCAGATTAGATATCTCACTGAAAATACCCTGTGCCTGTGAAAAGAGCTTTGCACTAATTAAAACCACACTGCGATGCTAGGCGTTGCTCTTCTGCTAAATAATACTTCCTATTGAGTTTATAATTTCTTTGACTGCTATAGTGAGAAATAGTAATCTGATCTTTACTTGTACTGATCCATGGCCAAAGAGGGCAGACTGACAGCTATTGCACTTGTAATCTTTCCTTATTTCTGACAATTCACGTTACCGATTCCTTTACAGCAGGGGTACATTATGCGTCGCCTCCAATGAGTTGTAAGTGACTATACCTGGAGGCTGGAGTCATAGATGGAACTCTATGAAAATGGTAGAAAGTCGCATCGAGTAAGTCTGAGATCTACCAGCCTTACATTACAGTAGCTTTCAGTAATCTGATCTGAAGATGTTCTTAAACAGTTACGGTGGCCAACCAACTGCCAACGCTCCCAAGAAGTTTTCTCTCAACAGAAGTACTGACAATGTGATTCTCTCAAGAACAATATTATCTCTCGAATATTCCTTTCAAAGAAGAAGTGCAACCACAATCAATAATCTGATCTGAAGAAGTTTTCTCTCAACAGAAGTGCAATGTTCCTTTTAAAGCAGAACTGCAACCACAATCAATTGATTGTTTATCGCAATTTGTGCTGCCGGGAACTATCTCCGGCCTATGGCTTCCATGCTCGGTTTGTAGCCTGTAGTTCTGAATATGTAACCAGTGATTACTCGAGGAGCAATGAAGCAGTTTAGTAGCGCATCTATCTTACAAGCAAATTTTGTACACTAGCAAACTGAAGCAGCATGTTGTTGGTGATAAATTGCATATTGCGTGATGTAATTTTTTGTAAAGAATCCTCTTGTTGTAGTGGAATAATTATTATTAATCAGCATCATACGTCAGAACCTGTAGTATGTGCATCGCACACTTTTAAGTTTTCTCTGGTTAAACATTTACAGACAACCAAACCAATCAATATTTAGGACTGACGGTTAAGCCACGAATCGTCAAAACTAATCTTGATCGAAAGTTTACAGTACATTACATCAGCAAAATTCAGAATCTTTACAGCTTGTTTTCTCTCCTGTACATAGTGTCTGTTCTATTGTTCCCTTCTAAAGAGTTACATCCCTGGGGACGGGAAAACAAGATCACCGGAGACTAAACCCTAATTATCTCACTCGAACTCCCAGAAGGCTCTCCTGTCCGGCTCTGCCGCCGGAGACAACACAACCGCGCTCGCACCATGCGAGTTCTTGGACATCGCTGCCGCGGGAGCAGGTTCTTGGCGCGCACCTTGCGCGCGTCGAGGGCGGTGGACGCATCGTCGGCGCCGGCATGGGCGCGTACTGGTCCGGTCGGCGGTTGCAGCCGCAATAGCAGTGGTGGTGCCGGTCGTAGAAGATCGGCCGGGAGCGACTGCACCAGGCGAACTCCTGCGCACTCTGCACGCGCCTCATCGGCGCCGGAGCGGCACCGCGGAGCACACGGGCGCGTGCGGGTGCGGCGAACGCCGGCTCGCTCTGCCGGTGGCAACGGGGGACGCCCTGACGGCGCGCGTCCGGAGAAGAACACCCGGAAAGTCGCACATGGCCGCGTCGCCTTGAGGCGGTCGTAGTCGTCGCGCATGTGGTCGAGGTCCTCGTCGCAGGTCACCGAAACGAGCACGCCGTCGTCGTCCGCGAGGCGGTACCTGACCGCCGACACGATCTTGCCGACCTCCATCTCCCCCAGCTTTGCCGAGAGCTCGCGGAACGAGACGTCGCGCGGCACGACGAGCACGCGCGTCTCGCCTCCCACGTACCGGATCGCGCCGTCGGGGCCGCAGGGCAGGAAGCGGCCGCCGTGGCTGCACATCATCCTCAGGCGCGCGGCGCCGCCCTGCTCCCAGACGTCGGCCGCTCCCGCTGCCGCCATCAGTACTAGCGCGGCGATCGCTCCAGAGATCAAAGTTGTGTGGTAATCAGAAAGGAAGACAGGTGAGATTCGGGTTTGGTATATGTACACGCAGCGAGCGTAGGCATATATTGAAGGTATAGGCGGCGGCGGGAACCCGACTTCGACTGGAATTCGCATCATCTGCTCTGCTCAGGAATGAAGGCGCAAACTCAATTCCGAAGACCAGAAAAAAAGAGAGGCGGTTTTTGACTTAACCAAATCCTTTCAAGGGGAGCATATGATTTAATTTAAATTCCAAGTTTTACCCCATAGTTGTGCATTTGTGACACATATTACCCTATCTAGTAGAATTTCTAGCAAAGTATCACATGTAGGGGACTTCTAACAAGGTTTTATTTCAGTTTAGCATTTTGGTTGTTTTTGTTAGATAGGACAATCTGCTACGGTGATGTGGCACGACAAAATGTGTAAATATCGGAGAGCATCATCTGTTTCACTCCTTGTCCTCGTACGGTCTAAAGCTTCTAAAAGGGGTAATATAAATACATTTCACTCAGCGGGCATATTAGCATCACAAATGCAGGGGCGGAGCCGCCGCCGGGGGGGGGGGGGGGGGGGGGGTGCTAACCATTGGCCCCCCTAAATACATAGGAAAAGATTTTAGTTCTAAACTAATGGTATAGGCTTAATTAGTTAGCACTAAACTCAAATTTAATCGTTTAGTTCGTGATGCCCTCTACCTAAAGAAACGTAGTCCATGATTTTTGTGTATTAGTCAATCGTAGTAACCTGTCCCCACATTCTTCGTTTGTGTAACTAGATATAGCAGGTAGCACCATATGATCAATTGAATGGATGCTTTCCACCGTCGCTCGCTCCTACCCAGTCGCCAGATGCCCCGGTCGCGACGCCATGTTAGCCATCCCTGTTGTTTGCCGGTTTTTACCTTTTTTAATCCTACCGTAATGTCGGCGACAGACGTGTTGTGCCATCGAGTATACGAATCAATCTTTCTCATTCGAATTGAAGGTACCAAGTTGTTAGTTTTTTATTGATAGATTACATAACATGTAGTCTAATTGATTAATTTACAAAAAAATATGTCTTTTATTTGATGTTTGCTTGGTGACGATGACTTATTGCATAATAATTTCTATATTGGAAAAATATACTAGGAATGTCACTGCAATGGAATTATCAAGCTTGTACTCGTAGAGACAAAGTTGATCGAATATAAACTTATTTTATGTTTTGTATTGTCCAAGATTTAGTGCTACATATCAATATCAGTTCTATGCCGAGACTTTGATATATTGTTATGGGTTTTATCCAAACATTTCTTCCAACAAAAAATGACACGTAGTTGTAGCCTTCGTGAGAAAAAAAATCTTATATATGATCATCAATATCTTCACCCCCCCCTAATGTCCAATCTTGGCTCCGCCCCTGCAAATGCATGACTAAGAGGTAAAAAAATGGAATTCACTCCTTAATTTACGGTGGCACCTTCTCTAAATACGAAGTCCTGCATTTATTTCTAAGTGAATTGAGAGAGGATCTCAACCGTTGATTGTCTCGCACAAGCCAAAGCCGAACTCGTCATCGTTGTGCCACCATAACTCTCGCTTGCGATGGAGAATACCAATAAATTCACCCACTAGAGTACATGGACTAACATGTAAAGGATAATTTTAATCGCCGCGACAGAAGGCCACCGTGTATGAGATAGGTTGGCCACCACGTCAAGCATGTTAGCGGGGGCACCGCCCCTATCTTGATAGAAAACATTGTGCTCATCGCCAATGATCTTGCTCGCAATGGTTTGAAATCAGGAGTGGCTAGAAATAAGGAGTTATTGATGATGTTGTCCTGGCTGACAGTGGCCATTGAGCCATGCAAACAAACATAAACAAGGACAATATTGTCGTCTATAGCCGGGGACAAAACCTTCAAGCTCCCTAGTAACGCCAAACCAAGCATCAACAAGACAATATTGGAGTTGTAGCACTTTTATTCGAGACAACATCGCCATCACTGTTTGAGCGACGTTGTTTCGACACCGGTACTGAACAAAATAATATTTCTAACTAGCGGAGAGAATCCTCTCCCCTTCGCCCACAGAGCCGGTAGAGGAGAACACAGATTGGATACGAAGGAGGCTAGGGTTGTTCTCTCTTGTGAACTTTCCTCGGTTTGTGTTGATGGAAGGTTGGCGCTAGTATGCTCCGTTCCTGCCTGCATTCTTTGTTGCTACATTGATCTACTTTTTGCTGGATTTTAGGCTAGATCTAAGGCTTAAGTTTGTTGAGGTCACTAATTGTGCTTTATGCGCAACTATAAAACTAAGTTCGTCGAGTTGCTTTGATTTGCAGCTAAATTGCAAGTTCCATTGGTGAGGGTATAAAGGAGATAATTTGGACACTCTTCTAGTGGGGTGAGGTTGTGCTATGGTTGTATGGAGATAATACTAATCTGATCATTACTTTTACCAATCCATGGCAAAAAGGGCAGATCGACAATTATGCAGTTCATAATTCGGTAATTCATTCTTATTTCTCATAATCCTCTTTCTTGATTCCTTTAGAGCATGGGTACCTATTAAGTAACTTGCAATGAGAGACTATATGTAGAGTCTGTTTGGAAATGTCCCCCCACATGGAGGTGTGTTGGTAGTCTAACTACAACCTATGAAGTCCAATATATGTTAGTTGTTGATTAAGGTTTGCATAATCGCATCTAATGGTAGAGTTGCTCCTTGAGAGAGGAGAGAAAAGAAAACCCTAACAACCCTTGGTGTCTGTAAGTAAGAAAGCCAGAATGTAACTTCCATTGTGAGAGGGTGAGAAAACACACAAGAACACCATAACCTAATGTGAAGAGAGAGAAACAAGGAGATGTGGTTTCTGATTCCTAACAAGTCTATCTTTAAGGTATCTAGAGTCTCAAACATTCTTGGAGTGGCTTCAAAATTGGTGAGATTTTACATTAATTTGATTATTTCAATCTGGTTGGCTAGTTTGGGATTTTGGTCAGCAGAGCATTATCTTTGAGAGCGGTTTAGTCAGTTCGGACTGTTGCATGTTCAGCACAAAATATTTTTAGTCGACGAACAGTTTTAGTAGAAAAGGTGTCCGATTAAGTTTGGAACACATATTTATGATTGTATACCAAGTTGGTGTTGTTTGGATATTTTCTTTAAGAATAGTTTGCTGATTGTCGAAGGGAATAGAAATTGTGATATCTTTGCTTTGTTATAATCTTCTCTCTTATGATTGTTGTTTTTGTTGTTGTTATCGTTGGAAACATGCTGAAGTGTGTTGTATATCTTTATAGATTCTATAGAAGACTTTGTACCCATGTTTCTTATAGTATAACTTGCGTGGACTTGTTGTCCCATAGTTGTGTGGTTTTTTCTCTCGTGTCGAGGAGGTTTTCCAACGCAAATTCTTGTGTCACTTGTGCATATGATTGGTGTGTTATTTTCGCTGCATATTTGCTGGTTGAAGCTATCCTAAAAATTCAATGCAGGCTACGGATTGTGTAACTTCCCCAAAAGAGTGATATCACCTTCTTCACTTTTTCCCGCTAACAAATATTGGTCAAAATGTAGCTTTATAAATATGTTGGGAAGTTTAGAATTAAACACATATATATTGTTTCAATGCCTCATGTGGTTAGGCACCCAAGGTCCTCAAGAAAAAAAATGGAAAAAATAGCATACTATAGAAGGCTAAATATTGTACATCTTTAAAACTTTTAAGATGGCCTGGTTTCTTACCTTATAAATTCTTCTAATGGTACTCTGATGGAATGTAAAAGGTGGATTCAGTGGGACACTTTGGACAAATCAAACTTTTTGTGAAACATTAGACCAATTTTTTTATTTTTTGCCAGATCTAACCCTTTTTGGCCCGCACCTAATCGTACCGCTAGAGTGTCTGGTGGTACCAAAAAAGGGTTAGATAAAGCAACAAATTTTGAAAGGTTCATTTCGAGCTGAATTTTTGCAAAAGGGTTATATTTTCCCCACTTGCCTCAATGGGTGTAGTGTAGTAGTGTTAGCAAAGAACCCCCGAGAAGAGAATGTAACAAAATCGAATGTGGGTCATAATTTGTTCCTTGGCATAAAACAGGGACGTAGATAATGATTTATAATATGTGTGAAAAAACTAATGTGAAAATATTTTGTATTCTATCCTCAGTAAAAAGTGAAAATTTCAGATCTGAATATAATTTTGGATGGGCCTCTGTTTTCCCAAAATTTGTCATATTTGTCTTTTTTCTACACTTGAAATACAAGGTATTTTTCATGGAAAATTTGCATAGTTGTAGTGCGTATTATTGTCTACTAGCAGGTATTTTTATAGAAAATATTTGATGCCTTTTCAAAAGTTCAAAACGGGCTACAGTGAGCCCATCCTACAAATCCATCTTCTGAGCCTAAAAACCGCTACATGACAAGCCAGATGTACCTTATTTGACCCACTTGGCATATTGCTCCCGATATCTTAGGGCATTTCCAACGGACGCGCTAAAACGTGCCCGCGCCCAAAAAACTACTATTTTAGCGCGCGAGATAGCGTAGTCGACGCTCCAGCAGACGCTCTATCTCAGCGCGCGCTGCAAAAAAATCAGTGCGTGGCTTTTTGCGCATTCCTCTACCCCATATCTTGGGCACGCAGTCAAGCGCCCGGCAAAACACGAGCTCGCAGGCGAACGCTCAACCGCCATCCAGAATATTCCACGTGCCACCGCTCCGGCCTCCGAACACACGCCTTTGCCGGAGATGGAAGCCTACATCGGTGCTCCTCCGACCCCTCCCTACTCCATCGACTCTGGAACTAACGTCGTAGGGTTGGCGCCACCGGTTGCAAACCCTAGCACCGGCACCGGCATCGCGCACCCAGTCGCCAGAGTGCCCATTGCACGCAACCTATTCGCGCCGCCACGGCTTTCTAACGAGCTCGGTGCCTACCCACCGCCGCCGCTGATGAAAGTGAGGATCACCTCCCACAAACGACCGGCTGCTGTCGCGGGCACCGGCACAAACAAGGGGAAAACCAGCGTCGGCAAGTCAAGCAATGCGCGTGCGCCTGTGCAGTTCCATCCTCCGCCACCGGGTAGCCAATTCCCGCCAGAGCCATCTCCGCCACAGCAGGAGCCAACGCTGCCTCCACCACAGAAAGCGCCAATGCTGGCGCACAACATGTTCGAGGAAACGCCGGCAAGGTGAGTTTCCTTTTTAGGGGGAAATTGCATGTAGATGATCACAAATTGAAGTGTTGTCTTATTGGTGCAATGTAGTGTCGATGACTATGTTTTCATGTCCACCATGAATGTTCGCTCGTCTCAAACACATGACGAGTACATGTATCAGCAAGATACGTATGAAGTGGACGAGGAAGGTGAGGGATTTCTCGATACGTATGAAGTGGACGAGGAAGGTGAGGGATTTCTCGATGGACCGAGAGGAAAAGTGGCCAATTACACCATGGAAGAAGACAAACTATTATGCAAGGCATGGTGCAGCATTGGTATTGATCCTATTGTTGGCACCGATCAAACAAGAGATACGTAATGGGTGAGAATCATGGAGTTCTTCAACAAGAGCAACACAAGTGGAATTGAGCACTCCGAGCAATCTCTTCGGTCTCGTTGGTCGGTATTAACACCAATTGTCAAAAGTGGTCGGGTGTCTTGGCGACGGTTGAGACAATGAACCCAAGTGGCACCAATGAAAATATTTGGTAAGTTGTGTTTGCTTAAGTTCCATGTGTGTAATATGATGTTCTCCTTGCCTAATTTGTTCTTCATGGTTGTAGCTCAACATTGCACAAAATTTGTTTAGAGGTGAAGGAAGGAAGACCAAGAAAGGAAAGGTGATTAAAGGCAAGTCATTTGTGTTTCCCCATTGCTACAAGGTGCTAGAGAAGGAAGAGAAGTGGAACAACCATGAAGTGTTGGAAGTGCCAAAGGTATCCAAGGAAACAATCATAGATGATGATGAAGCATCAAGTGATGGCATCAAGAGAAGCCCTACTCCAAACTCGGTGGCAAAAACCAAAAGACCCATTGGAGTTAAACAAGCAAAAGCCAAGGCAAACAAAGCTAGAGATGATGACATAAAGAAGGCAATGGATGAACTTGTGAGTGAAATAAAAGAAGCCAATGATGATAGGAGGATGTTTAGGGACAAAGAGTCGGCTTTGGAGGAGAGGAGGGTGGCCGTCGAGGAGAGGAGGTTGGCATTGGAGGAGAAGAAGGTTGCGATGGAAGAACATTCCTAGATCATGGAGCAACAGAAGGCTATTTTCTTCATGGACACTCCCAACCTCAATGAATGGCAAATATGTTGGAATTATGCCCTAGAGGCAATAATAAAGATGTTATTATTATAATTCTTGTTCATGATAAAGTTTATATTCCATGCTAGAATTGTATTAAGCGGAAACATTAATACTTGTGTGGTTTGTGAACAACACCATGTCCCTAGTACGCCTCTATGGACTAGCTCATTGATCAATGATGGTTAAGGTTTCCTAACCATAGACATGAGTTGTCAATTGATAATGAGATCATATCATTGGGAGAATGATATGGTGGACAGACCCAAACTAAGCAAAGCTATTAGATCGTTTCATCGTGTTCGTCTTTGCGAAGCTTTTCCTATGTCAAATATTGTATTCCTTAGACCATGAGATAATGCAACTCCCTGGTATCGGAAGAAAGCTTTGAGGTCATCAAACGTCATCCTATGAGAGGGTGATCATAAAGGTGTCTCTCAGGTGATCGGAAAGTATCTGTTGGGTTGTATGTATCGAGATGGGATTTGTCCCTCCCAAGTCGGAGAGATATACTTCGGGCCCACTCGGTAATCGATATCAACACCGCTTGCAAGCATGTGGTTAAGGAGTTAATCACAAAGTGATATCGGATTACGGAACGAGTAAAGTACTTGCTGTGAACGAGATTGAACTAGGTATGACGATACCGACGATCGAATCTCGGGCAAGTAAAATATCGCGAGACGAAGGGAATATATATATGAGATTGATTGAATCCTGGCATCGTGGTTCATCCGATATGATCATCGATGAATGTGTGGGAGTCAATATGGGTGCCCAGACCCTGCTGTTGATTATTGATAGAAGATCATGTCTGCATATTCTCGAACCCGCAGGGTCACACACTTAACGTGTCTCAACGCTAGGATAGATTGGATACTTGGTTTATGAATTTTTGTTCGGAGTCTCGGATGGGATCCGGGACATCACGAGAGGTTCCGGAGTGGTCCGGAGAATAAGATTCATATAAGGCAGTGCAGTTTTTGGAGTTCGGAATTGTTCCGGATTAATCGGTATTGTACCGGAAGCTTCTAGAACCTTCCGGAAGGGGGCCAACGTGGTCCCACCTTCCGGGAGGGGGCATGGGACTATGAGGGAGTGTCCTGGCCGCATTGGGCCAGGGGCACAAGGCCCCATAGGGCCCAGCCGATCCTAGATAAGTTTAAACTCGTTTAAACTAGAGATAGGGTTTCTAGATAAGGGATAAGTTTAAATCGTTTAAACTAGAGATAGGCTTGGAGGATGGGCAAGGTCTGGCCGCACCCCCCCCTCTATATATAGAGGGCTGGTGCGCCCCCTCCCCACAACACACATCTCCCTCCAAGCCCTAGTAGCCCTGCTGCCTTCCTCTCTCCCTCCCGACTGTTTGTAGGCGAAGCCCTGCGGCAGAAATTCCCCACCATATACACCACGCCATCGTGTTGTAGATCCAATCCATCTCTCCACCATACTTGCTGGTCCGATGAAGGAGGAGACGTCGAGGTGCTGCACGTGTGCATCTCACGGAGGCACCGCCACTTGTGGTGCTAGATCGGATCGGATCGCGAGGAGGAGAAGCGAGTACGACTACATCACCCACGTTCCGACGAACGTTCCGCTGTGCGAATCTTCAAGGGTATGAAGATATAATCCAATCTCTCTCGTTGTTTGCATCTCCTAGATTAGATCTTGGCTTTCTCTCTTTTCGCTTCCGTAGAAAATTTTGATTTACTATGCTGCGAAACCCTTCAGTGGTATCAGAGCTAGATCTATGCGTAGATGTGATTCACGAGTAGAATGCAACATGTTTGTTGCGGGCGTTGATGTTTTCTGTTGCAAGCCTCTTGTTTGTGTTCTTCTTATGACGCGGGATAGTGAGATTGAAGCGGTCCAGGCCAACCTTACGCGACGTCGTTTGCGAGACCGGCTCCGCACTTGACGTGTGGCTTGTACCACACATGCGGCTGGTGGATGTCAGTTTCTCTCACTATAGTTGTCATGGGATTAACACCGGAGTTTGGCAACCATAATATCACCGTTGTGGCTTTCCGTAGGTAAGAATCGTTCTTAGCATCTACTCCCATAAGCCACGTAAAACATGCAACAACAAAGTAGAGGCGTCTAACTTGTTTTTGCAGGGAGTGTTTTCTGTGATATGGTATGGCCCAAGATGTGATGTGTATAATGTATGCGATGATCATGTTTTGTAATGTTTCATGACTTGCATGTCGATGAGTACACAACCGGCAGGAGCCATATGGTTGTCTTTATAATTGTGTATGACATGCGAGTCAACTTCTTATACGCCATGTAATAGCTTTACTTTATCGCTAAGTAGTTAGCAATAGTTGTAGTTGCTATTCATGGTGGAGGCAATCATGGTGGAGTGATGGAGATCATGCCGGAACGCACAAGATGGAGATCATTGCGCGAAGATTGGCTATACCATGTCATATAAAGTTATATGCATGTGATGTTTATCCTTTTATGTATCTTATTATGCTTAGATCGCGACGGTAGCATTATAAGATGATTCCTCACTTAAAGATCAAGATAAAAATGTGTTCTCCCCATGTATGCACCATTGCGAAAGTTCGTCGTGTCCAAGCATCACGTGATGATCGGGTGCTATAGACTCTACGCTCACATACAACGGGTGCAAGCCAGTTTTGCACACGCGGAAATACTTGGGTTTGACTTGACGAGCCTAGCATATACAGACATGGCCTCGGAACACATGAACCGAAAGGTTAAGCATGAGTCATATGAATGATATGATCGACACTTCGTTGTCCACCATTGAAGCCACATCTCTTCTCGTGAAGATCGGATTAGGTGTGGTGAATTTGGATCGTGTTCACTAAACAACTTGAGGGATGTTGAATTTAGTGGGAGTTCATCTAGTAATTTGATTAAGTTGAACTATTTATCATGAACATAGTCTAAATTGTACTTGCAAATACTGTAGATCACATGGCCAAGTCCAACTTCAACTTCAACATTTTTGCTGAGAAAGAAAAGCTTAGAAACAATGGGTCTAACTTCACCAACTGGTTCCACAATCTAAGAATCATTCTGTCTGGCGGACAAAAGGACTATGTCCTTGAGAAAGCGTTAGGTAACCCCCCTGCTGCAACTGCGCCGGCTGATGAGAAAGCTGTCTATCAGTCGCGCAAAGATGATTATGGTGTGATTAAGAGCACCATGTTGTTTGCTATGGAACCGGAACTTCAAAATCGTTTTGAAAACTATCCCGGGCCCTTTGAGATTCTCGAAGAGCTGAAAACCATGTTTCAGACTCAGGCCCGTTCTGAGAGATATGAGATCTCCGAGAAGTTCTTTAACTGCAAGATGGAGGAAGGGAGTTCCGTTAGTGAGCACGCCATTAAGATGTCGGGCTACACTCAACGCCTTGAGCAACTGGACTGCAAGATTCCAGAGGAGCTCAAGATTGACAGGGTTCTGCAATCACTCCCTCCCAGCTACAAAAGTTTTGTAGTAACTCATAATCAGATTGGTTCCACTGATACGATCACCGAGCTCTTCGCAAAGCTGAAGGCTGCGGAGGTGGACATCAAGAAGGATAATCATGTGTTGATGGTCAACAAGCCCTCCTTTAAGAAAGGTAAAGGTGCAAAGAAGCCCTTCAAGAAGGGCGGCGGCAAGCGCAATGCCCTTGCTGAGAAGAAGCTCAGGTCTGGTCCCAAGCCAGAACTGAGTGCTTCTATTGCAAGGACAAGGGTCACTGGAAGCGCAACTGTCCGAAGTACTTAGCGGACAAGAAGGCTGGCACCATCAAAGGTATATTTGATATACATGTTATTGATGTTTTCCTTACTAGCCCTCGTTGTAGTGCCTGGGTATTTGATACCGGTTCAGTTGCTAATATTTGTAACTCGAAACAGGAGCTGCGGAATAGATGGCGGCTTGCGAGGGATGAGGTGACGATGCGCGTTGGCAACGGATCAAGAGTTGATGTGATGGCCGTTGGCACGCTCTCCTTAGTTTTACCTTCGGGATTAGTTTTAAACCTTAATAAATGTTATTATGTGCCTGCGTTGAGCATGAACATTATTTCTGGATCGTGTTTATTGCAAGACAGTTATTCATTTAAATCGGAGAATAATGGTTGTTCTATTTATATGAGTAACATCTTTTATGGTCATGCACCTCTTGTGAGTGGTTTATTTCTTCTAAATCTCGAAAGGGATGAAACACACATCCATAACATTGAGGCTAAGAGATGCAAAGTAGATAGTGATAATACTACTTATTTGTGGCACTGTCGTCTAGGTCATATTGGTGTAAAGCGCATGAAGAAACTCCATTCTGATGGACTTTTGGAGTCTCTTGATTTTGAATCATTTGACACATGCGAACCATGCCTCATGGGCAAGATGATCAAAACCCCGTTCTCCGGTATGATGGAGCGAGCAACGGAATTGTTGGAAATCATACATACCGATGTATGCGGACCGATGAGTGTTTCGACGCGCAGTGGATATCGCTATTTTCTCACTTTTACCGATGACTTAAGTAGATATGGGTATATCTATTTATTGAAACATAAATCTGAAACGTTTGAAAAGTTCAAAGAATTTCAGAATGAAGTGGAGAACCATCGTAACAGAAAGATTAAGTTTCTACGATCCGATCGTGGGGGCGAATATTTGAGTTATGATTTTCTCACGCATCTCAAAGCAAGTGGAATCGTTTCACAACTCACGCCACCCGGAACACCATAGCGCAATGGTGTGTCTGAACGCTGGAATCGAACCCTATTAGATATGGTCCGATCGATGATGTCTCTTACTGATTTGCCGTTATCATTTTGGGGTTATGCATTAGAAACCGCTGCATTCACTTTAAATAGGGCTCCATCTAAATCCATTGAGACGACATCGTATGAACTGTGGTTTGGTGCTAAACCTAAGTTGTCGTTTCTTAAAGTTTGGGGATGCGAAGCTTACGTCAAGAAGTTGATGCCGGACAAGCTCGAACCCAAAGCGGAGAAATGCGTCTTCATAGGATACCCTAAGGAAACTATTGGGTATACCTTCTATCACAGAACCGAAGGCAAAGTGTTTGTCGCAAAGAACGGTTCCTTTCTTGAGAAGGAGTTTCTCTCGAAAGAAGTGAGTGGGAGGAAAGTAGAGCTAGACGAGGTTATTAAACCTTCTCTTGAATTGGAGAGTAGTGCAGCACCTGAAATTGTTCCAGTGCCGCCTGCACCAACAATGGAGGAAGCTAATGACAAGGATCATGAAGCTTCGGACGATGCTGCTACTGAACGTCGCAGGTCGACAAGGTCGCGTGCCCCTCCTGAGTGGTACAGCAACCCTGTCTTGACTGTCTTATTAGTAGAAGACAGCGAACCTACGAACTATGAGGAAGCGATGATGATCCCAGACTCTGAGAAATGGCTAGAAGCCATGAAATCTGAATTGGGATCCATGAGAGAAAACCAAGTATGGACTTTGGTGGACCCTCCTAGCGACCGAAAGGCCGTTGAGTGCAAATGGATCTTCAAGAAGAAAACGGACGCGGATGGTAATGTTACCGTCTATAAAGCAAGGCTTGTTGCGAAAGGTTTTCGACAAGTTCAAGGTGTTGACTACGATGAGACTTTCTCTCCCGTAGCGATGTTTAAGTCCATTCGGATTTTATTAGCAATTGCTGCGTTTCATGATTATGAAATATGGCAGATGGATGTCAAGACTTCTTTCCTCAATGGCAACATTGATGAAGAGTTGTATATGATGCAACCCGAAGGTTTTGTCGATCCTAAGGATGCTGATAAAGTATGCAAACTTCAGCGTTCCATTTATGGACTAAAGCAAGCGTCTCGGAGTTGGAACCTTCGTTTTGATCAAGTGATCAAGAGCTTTGGATTTGTTCCAAATTGCTACGAAGCTTGCATCTACAAGAAAGTGAGTGGGAGCTCGGTGACGTTTCTGGTACTATATGTGGATGACATATTGATTATTGGAAATGACATCGACATGCTTAACGATGTGAAGAGTTATTTGAACAAGTGTTTTTCAATGAAAGACCTAGGTGAAGCTGCTTATATATTGGGCATCAAAATCTATAGAGATAGACAAAGACGCCTGATAGCTTTAAGCCAAAGTACATACCTAGACAAAGTTCTGAAAAGGTTCAGAATGGATAAGGCATTGAAAGGTTCAGTGCCTATGTTGTCAGGTAAGATATTGAGCAAGGCTCAGTGTCCAGCTACGGTAAATGATAGGGAAGCTATGAGCAAAGTGCCTTATGCCTCGGTCATAGGTTCCATCATGTATGCCATGCTGTGTACTAGACCGGATGTGTCCAATGCTCTTAGTTTGACGAGCAGATATCAAAGTGATCCAGGAGTGGAACACTGGACAGCCGTGAAGAACATCCTAAGGTACCTAAATAGGACTAAAGAAATGTTCTTAGTCTATGGGGGTGATGAACAGCTCGTCGTAAAAGGTTACGTCGATGCTAGTTTCGACACCGACAAGGATGATGCTAAATCTCAGACAGGATACGTGTATATTTTGAATGGAGGAGCTGTGAGCTGGAGAAGCTGCAAGCAAAGCGTGGTCGTGGGATCTACAGTAGAAGCGGAATACATGGCTGCTGCAGAAGCGTCAAGTGAAGGAGTTTGGATCAGAAACTTCATCACTGAGCTTGGCGTGGTTCCAAGTGCATTGGACCCACTGGAGATATTATGTGACAACACTGGCGCGATAGCACTCGCTAAGGAACCAAGATATCATCCAAAGACCAAGCATATCAACCGCAAGTTTCATATAATCCGAGATTATATAGCAGATGGAGATCTGAAGATCAGCAAAGTACATACAGATCTGAATGTCGCAGATCCATTGATTAAACCTCTTCCACGTGTAAAACATGATCAGCACCTCAGTGCCATGGGTGTGAGATTGTTGCCAAATGTAAACTAGATTATTGACTCTAGTGCAAGTGGGAGACTGTTGGAATTATGCCCTAGAGGCAATAATAAAGATGTTATTATTATAATTCTTGTTCATGATAAAGTTTATATTCCATGCTAGAATTGTATTAAGCGGAAACATTAATACTTGTGTGGTTTGTGAACAACACCGTGTCCCTAGTACGCCTCTATGGACTAGCTCATTGATCAATGATGGTTAAGGTTTCCTAACCATAGACATGAGTTGTCAATTGATAATGAGATCATATCATTGGGAGAATGATATGGTGGACAGACCAAACTAAGCAAAGCTATTAGATCGTTTCATCGTGTTCGTCTTTGCGAAGCTTTTCCTATGTCAAATATTGTATTCCTTAGACCATGAGATAATGCAACTCCCTGGTATCGGAAGAAAGCTTTGAGGTCATCAAACGTCATCCTATGAGAGGGTGATCATAAAGGTGTCTCTCAGGTGATCGGAAAGTATCTGTTGGGTTGTATGTATCGAGATGGGATTTGTCCCTCCCAAGTCGGAGAGATATACTTCGGGCCCACTCGGTAATCGATATCAACACCGCTTGCAAGCATGTGGTTAAGGAGTTAATCACAAAGTGATATCGGATTACGGAACGAGTAAAGTACTTGCTGTGAACGAGATTGAACTAGGTATGACGATACCGACGATCGAATCTCGGGCAAGTAAAATATCGCGAGACGAAGGGAATATATATATGGGATTGATTGAATCCTGGCATCGTGGTTCATCCGATATGATCATCGATGAATGTGTGGGAGTCAATATGGGTGCCCAGACCCCGTTGTTGATTATTGATAGAAGATCATGTCTGCATATTCTCGAACCCGCAGGGTCACACACTTAACGTGTCTCGACGCTAGGATAGATTGGATACTTGGTTTATGAATTTTTGTTCGGAGTCTCGGATGGGATCCGGGACATCACGAGAGGTTCCGGAGTGGTCCGGAGAATAAGATTCATATAAGGCAGTGCAGTTTTTGGAGTTCGGAATTGTTCCGGATTAATCGGTATTGTACCGGAAGCTTCTAGAACCTTCCGGAAGGGGGCCAACGTGGTCCCACCTTCCGGGAGGGGGCATGGGACTATGAGGGAGTGTCCTGGCCGCATTGGGCCAGGGGCACAAGGCCCCATAGGGCCCAGCCGATCCTAGATAAGTTTAAACTCGTTTAAACTAGAGATAGGGTTTCTAGATAAGGGATAAGTTTAAATCGTTTAAACTAGAGATAGGCTTGGAGGATGGGCAAGGGCTGGCCGCACCCCCCCCTCTATATATAGAGGGCTGGTGCGCCCCCTCCCCACAACACACATCTCCCTCCAAGCCCTAGTAGCCCTGCTGCCTTCCTCTCTCCCTCCCGACTGTTTGTAGGCGAAGCCCTGCGGCAGAAATTCCCCACCATATACACCACGCCGTCGTGTTGTAGATCCAATCCATCTCTCCACCATACTTGCTGGTCCGAGGAAGGAGGAGACGTCGAGGTGCTGCACGTGTGCATCTCACGGAGGCACCGCCACTTGTGGTGCTAGATCGGATCGGATCGCGAGGAGGAGAAGCGAGTACGACTACATCACCCACGTTCCGACGAACGTTCCGATGTGCGAATCTTCAAGGGTATGAAGATCTAATCCAATCTCTCTCGTTGTTTGCATCTCCTAGATTAGATCTTGGCTTTCCCTCTGTTCGCTTCCGTAGAAAATTTTAATTTACTATGCTGCGAAACCCTTCAAAATAGAATATGTGAACACGTGTTTTGATGAAGTGTTGGCTAAAAAGAGGATTATGTAAAAATGGTGAGTGGGTTTGGAGGCATGAGTGCACCCATGGGTGGCTTTGAAGGCATGAGAGAAACTCCCGGAGGCTTTGGAGGGATGAGTTGTTATAATTTGACTTGGATCTGATATGACTAGTAAGTTGGACAACCACCATGGAATGAATGAATAAAACTGCCAACTATGTGAGTTTTTTCGGAAAGACTTCCTCATTTGGTCTCGAGGAGGAATACCAGGATGGGTATGTTTGGTGTTAGTATCAGGTTGATTCTGAATAGATCTTTCTTATCCCTCTCTAATAACCGACAGTTGTATCGAGTCTCTATAGGTTATTTAGTGCATGCTTCGCTGTCGCTTTAGTCCACCATACCTATGTAGGCGAGAGTCGCCGAATTCTAAAACTCGCCATGTACTGGCCTCAGTACTGATCGCTCTCTTTTTCCTTTGCCCTTTGTTGGCACCTCCTTTTGTTTTAACAGGTATAAGTTTGACGATGTTAGCTAGGTTACCCTTCCGGGTGAGCCTGGGCAGGGTTATGGACGCCATTGGTTATTCTTCAGGGCTCTTAGCTAAATTTTCAACTTATCTGTACTCGGATGTTGTATCATTTTCAATGTGATTTGGATCTTTGTATTGTATATATGTATTCCTGACTCATTGAGTCATTGTTGTATGTATATATATGTTCTTATGGGTTCCATCGTAAACTATTATGTCATGGTATTATTTCGTTTTTTATCCGCACGCAGGTGCCGAGTGGGCATCCTTGAATCATTTCTATGCGGGTTTGGCAGGAATCGCTGAAATCTGCACAGGACCGATTCGAGGTTGTTACATGATTTCACCCATGGGTAGCTTTGGAGGCATGGGATCAACACTGGGGGATTTTGGAAGCAGGGGAGCAATCTCGGGAGGCTTTGGGGCCATGAGTGCATCAATGGGTGGCTTCGGAGGCATGAGTGCGCCTCTAGGAGGATATGGAGCCTATGACGACAGGGGAGGCATTAGTGCGCCTCCGGGAGGGTATGGAACCTATGGCGACATGGGTGGCGTCGGAGGCATGGCACCACCATCGGGTGGATTCATGGCCGCTATGGTTGCTCCGATGCCTCCCATGAGTGATGCCCACGGAGACTCGACAGTGCACGTCAACACCATCCATGTTTCAAATGATGATGAAGCACACAGTGGTGATGGAACCGATTACAACGATGTTGATCGTTGATGATGTCCATGCTTGATTTTTTATGAACTTGTTGAACTTTGTTATGTGAACTTTGGTTGTGTTGAACTTTGTTGTGTGAACATGCTTTTGAACTATGCCATGCTTGATGAATATTGGTGATTTTTTATATGTGTGTTTGATCTTGTTGGATGCTATATGTACGTGAAATTTGTGTTTGTGTCGTGCTCTGCATTTTCCAGCGCCTGGTAAACTGTGACTTGGCGAGCGTGCTAAAATGCAGTGCCCGGTGAAGTAGCAGGCATGCGTGCGCTAAAAACATTTACAGCACGCTGCAAACACGTTTTACAGCGTCGGATTTTTGGGCGTGTGTTGGAGATATGCCCTTGCAAGGGGTACAAATAGGCAAAACTTACTAAATAGGGATAATCCGGATGAAAATTTACTAAATGGGGCTAATTCGTATAAAAATGTGAAACTAGAAGGTATAAAGTAGAGTTTACTCTTCTCTTTTTATGAATCTTGTCATCGCATTATCCCTCAAAAAAACAAAATCTTGTCATCGCATTATAGTTGTTAACCAGCAGTGATAATATGCGGATGACATGAGCCAAACCATAAAACACAATCTATGCAATGGCCAATGATAAGCAATCAATCCTCAAATTAACTTGATCTTGACGAAAACAAATACATATGCAGGTTCTTTGATCACTCGTATAGGTACACTTTCTTGTTTTTTTTTCTGGCCATCACAAACTTACATTTACAAATCGGCCTGCTGACCAAGAAACTAACTGGAGAAACTAAACCCTAGTTAGGTGTCACTCGAATTCCCAGATGGCCCTCCTGTTCGGCTCCTCCGCCTCCCGATCGCTGCTACTCCTCTTCATCACAGCCTCGGTGGGAAGTCCTCCGGAGACCACTCGACCTGTCGCCTTCGCCGGTGAGACCACAGGAGCAGGTTCTTGGCCTGCTGGGCGCGCATCTTGCGCGTTCTTGGACATGGGCGGGGGTGGGCACACCGGCGGCGCCGGCACGGGCGCGTACTGGTCGTGAAGGCGCGGGGATCTGTAGTAGCTTTGGTGGCGCCTGTCGTAGTCGTAGCAGCACGGCTGGTAGCGGCCGCAGCCGGCGAACTGGTGCGCGCTCTGCACGCGCCGCATCGGTGGCTGTGCTGGAGGGGCGCCGCGGTGCACGCGTGCGCGTGCGGGTGCGGCGAGCGCCTGCTCGCTCTGCACGCGCCGCATCCTGGGCGCCAGCGGGGGACGCCCTGACGACGCCGCCGGGCGCGGATGGGCATCAACGCCGGAGAAGAACACCCGGAAGCTTGCAGAGGGCCGCGTCGCCTTGAGGCGGTCGTACTCGTCGCGCATGTGGGCGAGCTCCTCGTCGCAGGTCACCGTCACGAGCACGCCGTCGTCGTCGTCGTCCGCGAGGCGGTACCTGGCCGCGGACACCGTCTTCCCGCTGGCCAACTCCTGCAGCTTCCCCGCCAGCTCCCGGAACGAGACCTCCCGCGGCACGACAATGACGCGCGTCTCTCCTCCCACGTACCGGATCGCGCCGTCGGGGCCGCAGGGCAGGAAGCGGCCGCCGTGGCTGCACATCAGCCTCAGGCGCTCGGCGCCGGACGGTTCTGCTGCCGCCATCGATCGATCGCGTGATCGCTCCTCTCGCCGATCGAGAGAGTCGTGTGGGGGTCTAGAAGAGATCGACGAAACGAGTCTGGCGTGAATGTGGTATCCGTCTGCGCGCGCACCGGGTGTCTGCAAACATATAGGCACGCTCTAGGCTGTAGGCCGTAGCCAGGGCACAGCAGGCGGAATCTGACTGCGAGTGCGAGTAGGACTAGAATTCGTAACCGCTTGCCATAGCTCGGAAGCATAACGCAATGAAATTAGGGATTTGCACAAAATAATGCAAAGTACAAAAAGAAATCCCTTTGATGGTACTGTGCTGTAGCGAACCTCCGATGCATGACATTTTCGAATCGGGCAGCCGAGAATCGAAGATACCATGACAAAGATTGTTCTTCCATTTAGGTTTTTACAATCCTCAATATGTCAAAATCCTTGAAAGTGTACTTAATAAGATTGCATAAGTTCATCTCAATTCTCAATTCTCTTAATAAGATTGCATAAGGTTTTTACCATGGCACGTTTGGTATCCACCATCCAATTTGGGTTCGGTGTCGGCTAGTACTTGGGGGCATGTCCACGGGAAAACGAGGTTTGGGCCGATTGTTTGGTTGCCCGGATTTCACTTGGCTGCACGGGGTGGGCAACTATCCCCTTATATTTGGTAGACTAGGTGACACACATTTTGGCTTAGATGATGCAACACAATAGTGTTTGATTGCCCGCAGTATGCTACATATGGTTACCATGATCACGATATGGTGAGATTACCATGATAAAAATTACAGCAAAAGCAAGATCACTAACAAAAGGGGGTCATGGTGCCAATGTACCACCAACATCAAACTACACCTAGAGGATATGACACTAATAACACATCACTCCTGGCATATTTTCTTGGTCCTCTTCAACTTATCTTTGTTAGCACCGCCAGCATTGAACAGATCAAACAATGTGTGCTCAAGCTTCTTCTTTCTTCTATGTGAACAGCTTCTTCATCATTCCATTGTTGTTGCTTGGCCTTCATGGTATCCGCTTGCGATTTCTGCAAGTGCTTAAGCATCTCCACTTCCTTCTTCAACACAGTGGTCTACTCTTCTTGTTGCTCCTTCATCCTAGACAAGTTATTCTCCACAATCTTTTTCTCTCATTCGTTCATGAATCTCTTCACATCAATTAAGAGAGTTGAGTACTTCTTGTCGATATTGCTCTTCTCCTCTGCTAGCTCCTGCAGCAGCTTTGCATTCGAAATCGTCTCGTCGATTCTGCCACTATTATTTTCATCATACAGTCCCCATAGTTTGGCCAACACATTATTTTCTATCTGTGGCCACTCACTGTCCAACCAGGCCACAAATCCACAGTTTGTGGCTTCCTACAATTCAAAATATCATGCTTACACTATGTGGATCAGCTCTAGTACATGAAAATTCACTACAAAGGAACTTACATTCTACACTTGGCAGAGCCAAAATCGGCAGCCAGTGTTGGTTCCTTTGAATGCAACATAATTCACGGGTGGAAGCTTGTGGACACAGAACATGTGGGGACAATCTACTGCAATGTCGGTGAATGTGGGATCTTCGGTGTGGCTAGGAGCATAGTCCATGTCGCTGAGGTCCTAAGGGACAAGAAATCAAAACAATAGTCAGTTCAACTAACGCCAAATCAAAAATCCCCAAATCTGCGGCTAACCCTAATCATTAAGAACAACATGGGGAAATTGAGCTTACCCCAAGATAGGACTGTTCCGAGGACTCGTCGTTATTCCAGCTGGGCATGGCGACTTTGGTGGCCACACTGATGTCATTGATGCCGCCAGTGATCGGATATGAGGGAGCTGACTAGTGAGGAGTGAGCAGGGAATGGATCTCGATGTGGAAAATGGAGAGTACAAATAGAGGAAGAGTTCCAACGGGAGGTGACCGAATCCTTCCCGCCACAAATGTCATTTTCGTGGCAGCACGCGCGTTGTCCCGCCATCTCCCTGCGTGGGCGAGCTCATGAATCTTTGCTTTCGTAGCCGGAGAGCGCAAGAAGAGGGTGGCTCACTGGAAATGGACGAATCGGTTGTTCCCAACCGGCCTGTCCCGGGGGTGCTTTAAGGTTTGTGCGGGCCACAATGAGAAGATCAGGTAGGAAACCAACCGGCCCAACTCCTGCTCCACGGGGCCTACCCCAACATAAAACGCCCTACCAAACGTGCCCAAAGTACACACGTCGTCAATAAGCACCATTGTGAAGTTGTCATAATCTCATCACTCTTGAGCAAGCGACTTCGACTTCACCTATGCTAGCCACCAAAGGAGCCCTCGTGGGAACCCATGCAATCCCATAACAAACTATCTTTTTGAATAGTAACCACAAGAGCCATGCTTGTATTCATTGATAGTAGAGGGAAAAATTGTACAAGCCTAGAGAGGCTTAGGAAACAATAGAAAACAGAGATAGAAAAACAATCACCAGCCATCTACATGTGAGCTCTAGTTACTAGGGACACATCATCTCTAATAAGAGTAGTAAGGGTTGTTGCACTTAGTTCTTTGCCTTTAAAAACTCCGTGCCCCGGCCCCTTCTTTCCAAAGATTCCAAACTGTGTAGCAAGTCGGGGTGATGGTTTCCTGTTGATGATCTTTAGGGCGACAAGTTTGCATCTTTTGTCACCGGCCTCGTATGGTGGATGCTCTAGAGCTTATCATTGCCATTTGAGCATTTGTAGCCGCAAAGGATACCAAAACTTGTTTGGCCTAAGGGCAACCCACGTCCGCGTGAGCTGTCGTATCTAGCTCTTGGTCACAAAGGGCGCATATTGGCTTGCAATTTATGAAGGGGTCCGCAGCATAGAAAACAAAAAATTTCCTATGATGAGAACTACACGCCAAGATCTATCTACTAGGTACAAAGCAATAGGTGGACATACATCCATCGAGAATTTACCCTCGAAGACAACGAGTTTTGTTAACAAGTAGGAACTCGTGGTTGATGTAGTCGTACACTTGCCGATCTCAAGATCGTGAGGAAGTCCGAGCAGGTCCGGCTCCAGCACGTCCTTTAGATCCAGCTCTAGCACCACCAAGTCCAGCACCACAAAGCAGCGGTGCATCCATGATCGCACACACGTACGGTACCCCGACAACCTCCGTCCCTCGCTCCAGCAAAGCAGCGGAAGCAACAACTTCTTTCCAGATAAAGCCACCGGGAACATGTATCTCGCTAATCCGAGACCATGGGGAATAACTAGAGGGGGAGAGATCATTCACGAGGAGGTGTGAAGAAGAATGGGAGTGAGGGGGCCTTTTATAGGAGGAGGGGGTGCCCCTCTCTCCATGGCCGGCGCATGGGGGTGACTCCTCACCTCCCCCATTCATGTGGTGGTAACCCCTCCACATTAAAATGCCCCTTCACATTCTCTTTTAAAGTCTCCACTTTAAATGCATTAAATTTCTCCAAATTTAATGCTCTCTCATTTAATAAAACTCTTTTATTATTTTTATTCATAATTTTGTTAATTACTTTAATTAACAAACATTCACATAAAACCCCCTGCAACATTTCAATATCACATGCAGAACCAATTTCAGCAATTTCACCCGAAATAGTTTCGGTGTCCATTGAAATAATTCCAGCGCTTTCTTAAATCTTTATCTGAAACATATTTGCTCCAAATGGTGTCGGTATCCCTTAAGTGTGTCACCCTATGGTTCATGAATAATACAGACATGATCGAGACCCCTCTCAGATCAATAATCAGAAGCGGGACTTGGAGATCCATACTGACTCCTACACATTCAACGATGACTTCTATGATCGTGAGAACCTTTAACGCTAGTAACTAAATCCCTTTGTCTTGCGATATATTACATGTCCGAGATTCGATCATCGGTATCTCCATACCTAGTTTGATCTCGTTACCGACATGCACTCTTTTCTCGTTCCCGTGATATAACATTCTACTAATCATATCACTTGCTTGCAAGCTATCTTAATGTGATATCACCGAGAGGACCCAGAGTATATCTATCCGTCATCGGGATTGACAAATTCCACTCTTGATCCATGAGCCTCAACATAACACCTTCGTAGCACTGAACCCATCTTTATAGTCATCCTGTTACGGTGTGATGTTTGATGTTATCAAGATACTCTTCCGGTGTTAGCAATTAACATGATCTCATGGTCTAAGGATAAAGATTACTTCGTATGATGTTATAGCAATATAAACATAATGACTTGATCGTAATGCTATACTTCGGATGAATGTTCATCACATCATTCTACCAATGTTGTGACCTCATTATTAACAACATCCAATGTCCATGATCAGGAAACCTTGATCATCTTGTTAATCAACGAGCTAGTCTATAAGAGAGGCATAACTAGGAACCCTTTTTGTTTATTAAACACACATGTATTGATGTTTCCGATCAATACAATTATAGCATGCAAAATAAACATTTATCATAAACATGGAATAAGATAATAACCACTTTATTATTGCCTCTCGGGCATATTCCCTTCAGTCTCCCACTTGTACTAGAGTCAATAATCTAGTTTGAAAAACTTTGCGTATTGAACACCTATGGCTTTCTGGTGTTGCATATACGCGATTTCTAGTGGTTAACATAATCTCCGGATCTGACAGTTTCAGGTCCGTGTGTATTTGCATGTCTTTGCGTCTCTACGCATCACTCATTCTCAAATGAGATGGCATTGTATAAATTTGGTCCTTTGATGAGACCTTTAGTTCGTTCCGGTTAAAATATGTTGATATTATTGTCACACAATATATCTTCATAGTATTAGCCCACTTTGAACCACACCTAGTTTGATAACAAACTACTTGACACAAATGCCCTCCTATGCTGCTACTATAGCAGTCATATACTTAGCCTTTTTGTTATAGTATCCGTCACAATGTCTCAACTTTGGAACTCATCCAAATCCATCATGGAACATCCTTTCCATTATATTGTGCCACCCATAGTCTAAATTGAGATAAATTTAATTTGTATCTTGTGACAAAACTAGTATCAATGTAACACTTTACAATGAACTATCTTTAACTATTTGTCACTTATACATGATATATTCTTAGTTCTTCCAAAGCTCATAAGAATATCTTTACTATTGTACAATGATCATCTTATGGATCATTCTGGTATGTGCTCATAACATTTAGAGCATAGGACATTCTGGATATATACATATCACGGTATAATCGATCAAAATCTTCATGTGATTTTACTCACCAAGTGTTGGAACACTTGAATCTTGATACAATCTTTTCCATGCAGCAAGAACCTTTCTTGTTGTTTCCATATTGAACCCTTTCAATATCTCATATATGTATGTCTGGCACAACCATATTAGCGCCTCAATCTATCCATATAGATATTGATGCCAAATATTCTCGTTTTGCCCAAGTCTTTCATCGAAATCTTATTTTAATGAAATTCTTAACTTGTGTCAATACAAGATACATCATTTCCAATCAACAATATGTCCTCTACATAATGTATTAGAAATATGTCTCAACGCTCCCACTTAATTTCTTGCAAATGCAAGCATCTTCATCATCTCCGATGAATTTAAACTTTTTTAACAGTTTCATCATGGTGAAGATTCCAACTCCGCTATCCTTACTTCAACTATTGAAGTTTGCATGCCCTTTTAGCACCCTTTGAATTAACAAAACCCTTCGGACCATGTCATGTACACGTCCTAGGTAACTATTCTATTAGAAGAACCTTGTTTTGTTTATTCAACTACCATATACCAAATTATATGTAGTGGTTGCTACATTAATCCATCAAGACTATATATCGCTATGAAAGATCAAATCTTGTCATAGTCAACTCCTTGAACATTGCCGTAAACTTCTTTCTGACATGTCGACTATTTCATAGATGTTAAATATCCATGTCTATTTCTTTATAGATCCAAACACGACCGATAGGCTTCACGCCTTTCCGGAGGGTCTTCCAAGTTCAGAAACTTGATTTCTCATGTATGGATACTATCACGGATTCTATGACTTCTAGTCATTTTTATGGAGTCAGGGCCCATCATCGCTTCTTTGCATGTAGTCGATTCATCATTTTCAAAACAATAACGACTTGCTTATCAAATCATACTATTTGATTCTTACCGACCCACACGGTTCAATAGGAACTCTAATCTCCGAGATCACACCCTTTGTAATCACGGGAGCCATGAGCATTGTGGCCGCCACCGGGACACTTTTCGGCGCTGCGCTACTTAGCACATATAGCTAAGCTTCAACAACCTTATCAAAGTTCTATTGTCCTCCCACTTAACTTTTCGCGAAAAATTCCTTCTCAAGAAACTTGACATTCCAAGTAACAAACTCTTTTGTCCTTGGCGTTATGGAGAAATTCCCAACAAATCCTTTGGGATAACCTACAAAGACATGCTTATCCTACTTTGGTTGTAAACATTTTACTTATGCATAGCATACCAAAATTTAAGAAAAGACAATTCGGGTTTTATCCTAAACCATAACTTATATGGTGTCATTTCAACGGATCATGATGGTGCTCTTTTCAGTGTAAAAGCGGTAGTCTCTAAAGCTTCAATCCTTAAAACATAATGGCAGTTTTATAAATGACACCTTTGATCTTACCATGTCAAACATGGTTTGATTTCATCTCTCGAATATGCCATACTCCTATGGTTTACCGGGAAACACAAATCATGGAACAATTCCTCAAATCTTAGGTGCTTTGCTAAACATGTAACTCAAATATCTTCCTTTATGATCGAATCATAAACTCTTTATTTTCTTGTTACAATGATTTTCCACTTCATCTTGAAAGTCTTTGAACAATTTTCAAATGTTTCATACTTCTTCCTTATTAAGTAAATATACAGATATATTCACTTAAATTTCTGGACAAAGCATATGAAGCAAAAAGATCCATCGCATATGGCTACACATAATGGACTATATACATCTACATGCATAATATCCAATAAATTAGTCATCCGTTCTTCTTTGGCCTATGGACGGAGTTTCAATTATCTCGAGGAAAGTCTCACCAGCGTCAATTGATCAAAATCAAAGACTCCAAAAATCCATCAACATGGAGGCATTTTAGCAATAGTGTTTATGGATGTGATTTCTCCCACTAGACTTGTAAAATTCATCCATCCTTTATGGAATACGGTAATTATTTGAACATCCATTGTTCTCGTAATACCGGAACAAAATAACAATTATTAAAACAAATCTTAAAGGCTAGGTTTGACGACAACGAAAAACATAATAACACTTTTTTTATGAACATCATCACTTATTCTCTTGCTAGTTATAGAGGCCATTGCAGTTCATGAATTGCGTTGTCCTGTATGACACTTCATACCAACCAATTTGGTATCCAATACCGGTATCCAATACCGGTATCCAATACCTCATAACCACATTGTTTAACAAGCAAGGAATACAACCATAACATGTATATCTTCTATATACCCAAGTTGGACATCTCCAACCTTTTATTTTTCTACCAAATATTTTATAGATTCTCTTTCAGCAATTCCTTTTCTTTTAAAAGAATCTATCAACATCAATAGTGGTGTCATCAACATGACACATGGTACAAAGCTTGTATATAGTCAAATACTAATACCTTTGGACTTGCACTTTGAAGTGGATCACCATCATCAAATGTTTGGTGTTCTTTCAAAAATCCATTCTTTAGTAATGTATTAGTGTAGTAAACATTTTACTTACATCTTCTATTCATCCTTTTCATGACAACTTTCATGTTCAAGCTACTATAGCTTATAAGGAAGAATCACGAGTATAATATCAGTTCCCAAAACCTTTTTGGTAGATTTGGATGCCTAGCATCTCCATCCTTCACAAATTCTCATACAATATGAGAACATGTATTTTGATAAATTATACTCTATCATAATGCAACCAAAAACATTGTTTTAGATATCACAATATCTTTCACACATGATGGTTTCTGAAACAATTTTCAGCTTCAATTAAATCTTGATATTAAAACAACCTTTTAAATATCAATAATCATGGAGGAAAACATGATACTTTAGATACTAACATTGGAATTTTTACTCTTGATTTAATACTACTTATTAAACTTCATGGAGTAAATGGAGTTTGCTGAAAGTTTGCAATAGGACTTATAAACTTTAAATTGACATTCAAAAACAATACGATACCAGTTCGTAAAGTAAATATCCAGAATTCTATAGTTCTATTATCTCAAATAAAAACTAAGCATAAGGTAGTGAACAGACGCCAATGACTACAACAAATTATGCAAATTCACTTCGATTTATTTTATGACAAATTGAGTTCTACTAATCCAAAATAGAAATAAACTCCCACTCAAAAACGACATCCCTCGTGTCCTTTTGATGATTACATGAACCAAATCCACTACACCAAGTCCGATCATCACGTGAGTTGATGTAGCTTCAAAGGCGAGCATCTATATGGGCATCATATAAACTATATGACTCATGCTTAACCTTTCGGTCCGTGTTCCGAGGCCATGTCTGTACATGCTAGGCTCGCCAAGTAAGAACCTTAGTACTCGCATGTGTAAAACTGTCTTACACCCGTTTATATGAAAGCGTAGAGTCGAGTACACCCGACCATCACGTGATGTCTCGAAACACGATCCATAAAACGGTGCATACTCAAGGAAGAACACATTTTATCTTGATATTTAAATGAGGGATCATCTTACAATGCTACAGAAAGCGCCAAACTAGCAGTATAAGATGCTAACATCTAATGTGTAAAGTGAGATGATATGGTCCATGCATTTGATCTCTAGCAATTGCATCGTGGTATGATCTCTATCATTCCTTTGTGTGTAAGGCCAAGGTCCATGGAACTTACACGTTGAGTTTGTTGTAAGAGTATCTATCATACATCTACTTACAACAATACCATATCAAGACACTAGCCTAGCAACGATCTAAACTAGATGCCTCTAATTTATCAATTGCAAGTTTTACGTGGCTTAGGGCTTTCGGAGATAGAACCGTTCTTACCTATGAACATGAACCACAACGAGGATAACCAAGTTATTAGCAACTCGTTGTAAATCAGATATTGATTATAGTAGGAGAGACAGACACCCGTCAGCCACTTATGCAAAACAAGTTGCATGTCAGTCGTGGAACCGGTCTCATGTACGATGACATGTAAGGTTGGTCCGGGCCGCTTCATCCCACTATGCCACCAATATCCAAAATACATAGAAGATGCAATAACATGATCATCATCGCCCACATATAAACATATCTGTACTACCCGTGCAAAGCACCTACGCATAGATCAGGCTTTGATACCACTGAAGGAGTCCGCAGCATAGAAAATAAAAAAAAATCCTACGATGAGAACTACACACCAAGATCTATCTACTAGGTACAAAGCAACGGGTGGACATACATCCATCGATAACTTACCCTCGAAGACAACGAGTTTTGTTAACGAGTAGGAACTCGTGGTTGATGTAGTCGTACACTTGCCGATCTCAAGATCGTGAGGAAGTCCGAGCAGGTTCGGCTCCAGCACGTCTTTCAGATCCAACTCCAGCACCACTAAGTCCAGCACTGCAAAGCAGCGGTGCATCCGTGATCGCACACACGTCCGGTACCCCGACAACCTCCATCCCTCGCTCCAGCAAAGTAGCGGAAGCAGCAACTCCTTTTCAGATAAAGCCACCGGGAACATGTATCTCGCTAATCCGAGACCATGGGGAATAACTAGAGGGGGAGAGAGATCCTTCACGAGAAGGTGTGAATAAGAAGGGGAGTGAGGGGGACTTTTATAGGAGGAGGGGGGTGCCCCTCTCTCCATGGTCGGCGCATGGGGGGTGACTCCTCACCTCCCCCATTCATGTGGTGGTAACCCCTCCACATTAAAATGCCCCTTCACATTCTCTTTTAAAGTCTCCACTTTAAATGCATTAAATTTCTCCAAATTTAATGCTCTCTCATTTAATAAAACTCTTTTATTATTTTTATTCATAATTTATTTAATTACTTTAATTAACAAACATTCACATAAAACCCCCTGCAACATTTTAATATTACATGCAGAACCAATTTCAACAATTTCACCCGAAACAGTTTCGGTGTCCATTGAAATAATTCCAGTGCTTTCTTAAATCTTTATCTGAAACATATTTGCTCCAAATGGTGTCGGTATCCCTTAAGTGTGTCACCCTATGGTTCATGAATAATGCAGACATGATCGAGACCCCTCTCAGGTCAATAATCAGAAGCGGGACCTGGAGATCCATACTAACTCCTACACATTCAACGATGGCTTCTGTGATCGTGAGAACCTTTAACGCTAGTAACTAAATTCCTTTGTCTCGCGATATATTACATGTCCGAGATTCGACCATCGGTATCTCCATACCTAGTTTGATCTCGTTACCGACATGCACTCTTTTCTCATTCCCGTGATATAACATTCTAGTGATCACATCACTTGCTTGCAAGCTATCTTAATGTGATATCACCGAGAGGGCCCAGAGTATATCTATCCGTCATCGGGATTGACAAATTCCACTCTTGATCCATGAGCCTCAACATAACACCTTCGTAGCACTGAACCCATCTTTATAGTCACCCTGTTACGGTGTGACGTTTGATGTTATCAAGATACTTTTTCGGTGTTAGCAATTAACATGATCTCATGGTCTAAGGATAAAGATTACTTCGTATGATGTTATAGCAATATAAACATAATGACTTGATCGTATTGCTATACTTCGGATGAATGTTCATCACATCATTCCACCAATGTTGTGACCCTGTTATTAACAACATCCATTATCCATGATCAGGAAACCTTGATCATCTTGTTAATCAATGAGCTAGTCTATAGGAGAGGCATAACTAGGAACCCTTTTTGTTTATTAAACACACATGTATTGATGTTTCCGAATAATACAATTATAGCATGCAAAATAACATTTATCATAAACATGGAATAAGATAATAACCACTTTATTATTGCCTCTCGGGCATATTCCCTTCAATTTAATGCTCTTCCATGAGTCTATCAGCCGTCCAATTTCTGTTTTTTGGTAGTAACTGTGTGGGTTCCTTTGGGATTGACCCTTGGGGTGGCCCGATCTTCACGAATTTGGGTGGGGAAATGAGGGAAAAGGCGATGAACACGATGAACTGAACCCAAAAGGCAAGGTAAAGGTACAAACACACATGTTTTGGTTGTCCTTGTTGGCCCGAATCACCAACACGATAGAATCCTTGTGGAAGAGACCTCTAGGTAAAGATCCACAAGGGAAGGATCGATCCAGAGCCGCTAGAATCTACTCGTGAAGAGATTGCAATTAATAGAGTCCCAAGGGAGAGATCGACGCAATAGAGATCACAAGATATAGAGATTGCTCATACGGTGAGGGCCTTGTACAAACTAGGTCTTTATTTAGATCCTAGAGAGGTCCCCCCTATTGGAAAATGGAGGCTAAGCCAATTCTACTCAATATTCATTCTAGGATTGGTAGGAGGAGGTGGTGGCATATATATAGGCCATCCACTTAAACAGGGCTATTCTAGGCATAAATAAGAAGTTTTAGGCGAGATGGGGCATTACATGGGCTAGGCCCAGCTCCAAGGCATGCATACATGCTTCTCAGGCCGGAGACTCTAGGGTAAATGGGCCAGAGACTCTAGGATGGTCTTTGCTCTCTGGGGTTGTATCTGGGGGTGTACCGGGAGATCAAGCGTCGGTCTGAAGTCATGTTCGGAGTCGTGGGGCTATAGGTCAAAGACTCCGAGGTCCAAGGGAGAATACTCTGGTCGGCTGGGGCGGAGACTCCGATCCTAGGCAGCAACTTCTTGCGTCTTCTCTTCCATGCTTCTTGCTTGGTGGTCTTGGATCCTAGGGCATCCTTGTATGCTCCTCTTAGCATCATGGTCATGGGCCAAGTCATATAATAGGAACTTGGCTCAAATAGAATCTCATTCAAGTGATGACCAAAGGAAGGCAAGAGGTGGAAGGAGTTCACCTTGGTAGGAATGGTCAGCGTATCATGATGTGGACAATGATGATTGCCATGTGTTGAGTTGCATCATCTCCCCCTCTTGAAAAAGAGTCGACCTCGACGATATCCCTTCATCATCATGTAATAAAAGAGACATGTCCATGGTCTTGAACTTGTTGATGGTTGGATCTCTGGTGTCAAAGTTTTGTGCATAGTTTTCGAAGAGCTTGTAGTTGTGCTTGCCTTCAAGTTGTGGTTAGAGATCTTGTAGCATGTTTCTTGGAGATGGAGGTCTATCTTGGGTACCTTGCAAAACCGACAACAAAGAGAGAGAATTTTATGATGGATTGCTAGTATGGATCACACTCAAATCACTCATCTCACTTTTGGTGGCATGCGACATGGCACTCATGATTATTTCACTCATTTTAGGCTTGTGGAACTCACTCGCGTGATAGTGGTTCACTCTCTCACCACTCATCTCATAAAGGGTCCTTGGCTTGTTCTATCTTAGGTAAGCTTGTTGCATTGGAGGCAATAATTTGGCTTGGCATCATAGGTTGTAGCACAAAGATTTTGTCATTCCACTTGAAGGAGTATTGGTTAGTGCTACCATCATGTATAGCTCCTCTATCATATTGCCATGGTCTCCTAGGTAGCATATGACACACGGTTATAGCACTACGTCACACTTGATAGTGTCTTCATATGGCCCAATCTTGAAGGAGACGTTGACTTTGAATTTAATCTTGAGAGTTACATTGTCATTAGGCCATTTGACATTATATGGTTGGGGATGCCCCATGTATGGCAACTTGAGTTTCTCACAAAGTTCGGTGCTCGCAAGGTTGTGGCAACCTCCTCCATCGATGATCACTTTTATAAACTTGCCATCAATTGCGGCTCGAGTTTGTAAAATATTGAGGCATTGGTGTTCTCTTGGAACGGATTTAGTTGTCAGCGGGTGCTCGGCTGACTATCCTCACTGGTGGTGGAGCGTACGACTGCGAGGGTGTCAGCGGGTGCTCGGGTGGCTTCCATGGTGGAAGGCGCCGGCGTGCTCGGGTTCGGGCCCCCTAAATAAGCGCGTACCCTGACGGATCTATGGTGCTCCTTCTTTGATCTCCCTCCTGGCCGGCCGTGGCGGCGAGGGTGAGTGGGGTCTCGGCGGTGTGTTGTTCGGCTCCGGTTGGGGTGCAGGATGCGGTGATGTGCGTGTGCTGGATGTTTTGAGCACATGCAAAGCTTCTGGAGCTAATTGCGTGATGGCCATGTGTTGGTGTCGTGCCTCTGGCATGAGGGGCGGCTACTCTTCAACCTCCGATGTGGAGGCCCCTGTTTACCTCCGCTACGGGAGCTTGTCCCCTCCCCACCTCCAAGTGGTTTGTCCCCGGAGGCATGGAGTTGGCCGATGGTGATAGTCCTCCGCCGGTGAGAAGACTACGACCCATCCTCTGTGTCGCTGACGCCTCGAGATCGCCGGTGTACGGTGGTGAAGGATTCCGAGCACCTGATTGCTTTTCTTTTTTTTTTTTTTGCTAGGGTCCTTTTGGCATATTTGCAAGCCTTTTGGCAAGAGGCACCACCGTGTTAATGGATACTTCCAGGCCTCTTTGGCCTTTACCGTTAAAAAAAAATATCAACGGAACACGTTGCGGTCTAGAGCCACCCCTAGTATCCACGGTGCTCTTCACCGGTCCATGTTATTGCTGCAGACTCCAAACACGATGCCATCATAGGCCGACCCGTTTACCACCTTACTTCTAAAATACTCCTTACTTCTAAAATACTGTATATAAAATATTAGTCTTTTCTAAAATACATGTATCTAGACACCTTTTAGTACGTATGTTCACCAAGTTTACTCTAAAACTACACATTAAAAGATGTCTAGATACATGCATTTGAGAAAAAGCTAAAACATCTTATATTTTATATTTTGGAAGAGGGAGTATGTTTTTTCCAATTTTCCAATGACCTCCATGAATACAAGCCTCTCCCGCTCAAGGTCGCCCCTCTTCCAGTAATGGAATATCACTTTTCATAACAAAAGAATTTAACCTTTCATTTTCTAGCCTGCAAAAATCATAGGGTGAGTGTGCAGCTGTTGCCCCACAGCAAGCTGCTGAAAGACAAGCATAGATTACTCAAGACAATTCTCCCCGGTCTCACGAGACGAGGAGAATATCTTTCCCAGCGAATGCATATCAAAATGAGATGTTCATATCAACAGCTCAGGACGGCAGCATATAAACATTACTTTCTTATATTCAAGTCCAAACCTGAATTTTCATTGACTGCAACTCTCCATTTATATATTCTGTCTACAAAGAAATGCAGTCCACAAGGACACAGACCTTATTAAGTTTGGGGGAAAAACAATGTATAGTTCTGTTCTAACTGCATGAACGAAATCCTCTCTTTCTCTAGTTTCCATATAAGCTCTCTGACTGAGTTCCGCTCGGGGTCCAAAACTTCAAAACTAAACCATGACCTCGCCACTATCTTCAGCAGCCGCCTTCTCTCGTCTACCGACGCGGTGCGGGTTTCCTTCCACCTGGAGCTTGCTCTTCCTCATCAGAGTCGACATCGCCGTAGACCCACAGCCCCACCCTTTCCTTCTTTGCTTTCTCCTGGAACTCTTCCAGGTTCTTGAGGGCTGTCTTCCTCTCCATGGTGTCCCATCTCTTGCTTCTTTCAAGCCGAGCAAGCCCTTCCTGCAAATGCAGAATGAACATATGAGGAATGAAGATGAGTCCTCCAAATACATAAGATAAGTTTTCGGAAGCTAAGCCATTGATCATTGAAATATAGCTCTCGTGTCATATAAGCTAGAGTAAGCTACTAACTGATAACAATGTTTCCATTTTTTCAATAAAAATTACTTGCAACCACTTTAAAGTTTGGCTTCATAAAACCATTTACGACGTAATGCCAGCCCTGATTAGAATCAGATATTAAGGTGCTGTTGGTTTTCTAAACCCCAGATACCATCTACACCTCAAAACATCGAGTTTCTTCAAGCTTAAAGGAACCGGTGGATAACAATCCTAATGTATAGCATTTCCAAAGTAACACCAAAAAAACAGCAGAGACAAGAGTGGACATTGTGTTACTCTTGTATCCTTTTCAAGGTCAATACTAGCCTCAAAAGAAATGCGAGTCACTCTTGAGTTATTGTTTAAACATACTCAAACTTCTTGAACGATATTCTACAACCTATTTCCATAGCATGTAAAAACTATTTTCATTAAGAAAGATCCTTGTGGAAAGATTAAAGCAGACTTTGCAGAAGCTCACACGACAAACATACGCTTACCAGAAATTCATAATGCATAAGAGTCGGTAGCACAAACCTCAAGCATGGCAGCATTTATGCTGGATTCTGTCTCTGGGTCGACCAGAGTCACAATGAGAATAGTTCCAGTGCCCTGTCCCCTTGATTTTCCACCAGAAGTGTCACGCTCTTCGATCATTGCTTGGTACTGCTTTGAACTGCTGAGAAGGCATTGACTAAGATATTCAGCTGCTTCCTGACCACAATCATCTTCCAAACCAGGCACTTTTACGAAGGCAAGGCTGCATAGCTGAGCAAGAGCAGGAGAGGAGGATATTGATAGGTCTGCAGGTCGTATGCGACTGTAAGGAACCACCTCCTGGTTACCAAAATCAATGTAGAATACTTCAAACTTGTCATCTACAGACTCTACAGCTCCTCGAGGTCCATTAACAATCTGCATGAGTTATAAAGAAAAATGCTTCCATTAGGATATCGGATCACTTTACTATCTGTCAAAACCTTGAACTAAGTAACCATCAGAACTTCAACAAAGAATATTTTATAATTCCTTTTCCTCATGGTCATTTTAGCAGGAGAATGGTAATTCTCAAGGTCATAAATAAGCAATGGTAATTCTTGAACATAAATAGCAGGAGAATGGTAATTCTTGAACTATCTTGGGCAAATAATTAATTAAAATGGTTGAAACTGACGTGCCAATTCTCAAGGTCCATTGGCTCATGTAGACTATGATATTTGCTAATGCACATCAAGTTAAAGGGCTAATGATAGGTCTAGGCCCGAGCGACTGTCTGAAATGTGAAACCAATTGTGAAGTTAGAAGTAACAGAGAGCACAGTTTGACTCGGTAAATATCTTACACTAATGCCACAAAATATTGTTTTACAGGGAGAACTTCAGATAATTAGATATAACAAAGAAACTTTCAATGAAATTGTAGAAAATAATAATCTACTGAGCTTCTAGTGCAATCTAATGACCTTGAACAAGAATATTTAGTTAGTTTCAACTTGAGTAAATTAACTGTAGACATACCATGGCTCTATTCCAGGAATTGTCGAGGCTAAACTGAGCAAGGACTATCTCTCCCTTCACAGGATTAAAAGCACCAATGACTGGTGCGTCTTTAAGTTTCAACGATGCAAGCTGTTGTTGAATGGAAGCTACTCTCTGGTCACCTACTGTCTGGGCATAGAACTTTCCACCACCAAGAACTTCAGTAGCAACAACCTGAAGTCAGGTATCAGATCCATGTCAGCACTTTCCACCACCAAAAATGTACTATGTTCCAATATGTTTCATCAACAAACCTTGAGAATTTCCTTTTGTTTGGATGCAGAGGCTGCGCCATTGGGAACTTCTTCACCCTCAACGTAGTTCTCCCATATCTTTAAAGAGGTGTCAGTAACAAAAAATAATTAGGCACTCAGACTTTTCAGACTTGATGAAGAAATTGTTTACCTTCAGTTTCTGCTGCTTTGCAGACTTTTCAGCTCTTGTGAGGACATTGGCATCTGGAAGCCTGTCTAAAGCAAATGAATTAATCTTGGCCAAACCAGCCTCCAAGAGAACAGAAGACATGTTGGTCTTAGACTCCCACAAGGAACCTATAAATGTTCCAGTTCTATCAACTGCTTCAACCTCAATCTGCAAAATAATTTAGTATCCTTTAGATATGGAAGATGGAGATATGGACAAAGCACAGAGATAGCAAAAGTCATACCTCCACATCCCGCTGTAGAATCCTCCTCCTCATCAAAGCAATAGCTTCACTCGAGTAGGGATCATCTTTACCAGGGCACCTAACGCCTGACAATGAAAAGGCGATGCTGCAAGTCTCCTTTGGAATTGTTAGTTTGAAACGATGGCCACTGAAAATATATTCAACAATGGCAGTATGCCTTCTATTCCGCTGTAGGAAGGGAAGGAAGTCTTTGGCCTTCTTGGCATTAACCTGAGGCGATATGCATCAATTATAAGTTAATAAAGGTGCTGACCAAATGTCAATGAAAATTAATGGAGCAAGCAAAAATTTCAAACCATTGTTAAATCTGTTATATGCATCGCAGGAGGAAGTTTCTCAGAATGGAGTCCTTTCTTTGCCTTCTCAGCACGTGATTGAGCAGCTAATAGAACATCAAAATAATGTGATCTTTCCTCGTAGTCACGGTGTTTGGATGTCTTCGCAAAGCCCCGTGAGAGCAAAAGCTCAGCAACATTAATTCTAGGCTGGTTGCCTGTGCTTGGAATAGAAGATGTGTCATCTCCGACGGCCTGCGATGGCGAACCTAGAAAAACTGAACCATAATCCAAAACTCTGGTATCAGCCATGTTTGTTGCGGGCACGCCATTCTGTCCATCCATGGTGCTGATCCTTCTAGAATATTCCATCTCCACGTTCACCTGAAATTTTTAAGAAAAAAAAGGAAACATCAGTCACTTTTTAACCATTGTAACTTCAGTCAGAATTTGGTCTGCCCCAATACATACTTGTTTGCCAATCAACCGTGTGCGCAGAAACTCCTTAGATTCGCGAGCAAAATCTTCAGGCTGATTGTCATCTCTGCGAGGATTGCCTAATTTAGGAGCTCTAATACTTGAAAGATTAACCCGTCGTTCTGCTGAAGGACTGCCATATGGAGCAGCATCATCAGCAACAATAATACAGTCTCCACTCACAACTTCTACCACCTATGAAGACATCAACACGAACCAAATTAGTTAAAAGTCACATTAATGATGATAAAAAGAGTGAGAAGGTGCAACCCACTTTTCCAGTGAATTTCTGGTCATGGATAGGCTTCGAGTCTGTCACTGGTGGCTTAAATCCATTCCACATTCGCAGCTGTTCATTTTTTGCCTTAAGTTCAGCATTCTTCAGCTTAATTTTGACTTCAACATCTAGCATGTTCGCACTCCACTCAACATATTTCGCAAGACCCTGTAATGGGAAGGTTACAGGATAATTTCAAAATGCAAAATGTCTGACAATTCAAAGAAACAATTTAGCAATGATTTCTTCTTAGAATAAATAATGTGAACTCAACACAAGTATGGGTAAGCAGTTAGTCATACATTTTCAACAAGCTCAAGGGACAAGTCCTTTGCGGTGTCACCATCGGGGTAATACACCGAACCAATTATATTATTAAAACTGTCTGTGCCCTCCACCACAATCCGCACCTACAAAAAAATTACAAACAATAAACTAATGAAAAAGATGATAAATGTTAACTCCAAAGATGGGATACAGAAATTGAAACAAAAGGTGGCTTACATCTCTGTTCAGAACTCGAGTCTCTGTGAAGTGCTTAGCTTGTCTTCCAAACCTGTCTGGTGGAATTTCAGTAGAGACAGCTGATGCGGCAAGCCTTTGTGCTGTTGTCAGTGGTGCAGGAGCTTCCACGGTATCGTCACCATTTGTAGTCTCTTCGGCAGTGCCCTCCGCCTCAGCAACAACAGCAGGATTCGGTGGGCGTCTCCCCATGGACGGAGCCTACGTTTCATTGTTCCTAATGTTTACCTTCTGAAGTAGAAAACATATGGAAGCAAATAAAAGCTATACAGATAAGCAGACCTGTACTCCAGCAACATATATCTGGACAAACTGGAAACTTGGGAGCAAGTAAACACGAACAGTACTGCCATCACGAACTTGTTCAACAATTGCTTCCAGACTCTTGCCTTTATTTGCAACCGCAAAACCCTTTGCATCAAAACCACTCGATTCACCAATTGCTGATGGTGGAAGATCTCTTATCGATTCTTCAGCAGCACCCAGTTCCTATAAGTTGCCAGAGAATTAATGCAAACAAAAGCTAGTCATCATTCAACTGAATATTTGAATATTTGTGCCACACAATTAAAAAAATAGATGGTCGCAGGATAGGAGAAACCCCCAAGAAACCCAACCTTGCTCCAACGCCCTAAACCCTGTTGCTTAGCAACTTCCTCCAACCTTTGCAGCTCAGCAAGCGATGGGCTCGGTTCACCTCCCTTCGGGCCTTGCTCCTTTACCTGATCAAGCAAATAAGATAAAAAATTACCGAAACATTTTGCACAATTGAACAATTTTGGAAAAAGTAAATGGTCATCACCCTTGCCCATCCTGCAGCAACTACCAAGTAGGCAACATTCTTGTCACCAAGGTAAACAGTACCAAATTCCCGTCCAATGTTAGGAGCTGTGTAATCCACTCTGAATGTGACCTCCTGCAATAGGTTTTAGTTTTTCATTTTCAATAGAAAAGAGAAGGTTTTATGTGAATACACTGAATATAATATATGAATAGGAGATTCTGGAACAGATTTCCTTTTCACATGGTGTACCTTTCCTATGCAGTGTTTCCTCAGAAACTCCCTGCTTTCCCAAGCAAATGGTTCATCCACTCCATTACGACGAGCCTAGAGCAACATGAACTTTCGGATTCAACAGACAAGCACAGAGGGAGAAAATACTAAAAAGTATTGTGCAGAAACTATCAAACTTTATTATAAGTGCATCCATATATGTTAAACTATATGAACAAAACGCAATAAAACAGCAAGAATAATAATAGCGCAATGATGGGGGAAATTCTAGTGAAAACATGAACTTCCATTGGCTCCCAAGCATATAAACCAGAAACCACTACAGAAAAATGTGGAAACAGGCACCAGGCTAGCAAGGCTTCGACCCAGGACCTAGTTCCAAAGGCCTGTAGAAACTACCATGTAAAGCAAAAAAAAATTACTAATACATCTCTAGAAGAGCTGGCCCAAACGAGGCATGGCCTAGCTCTGCCCCTGGCTACAGACTAAACAATGACTTCCTCTAAATTCATGGCAGAATGAGCACATGCAACAAGTTAAAATGCCAAACATTGTCAACAAGAAAAGGTGCAGATTGAATCTTACCAGCCTTGGGGCCATGAGGTGTGACAGAGTGATGGACTTCTCTGGCGGGATCTCTGCCTTCGTACTCCCCATGATGAGAAGGCAGTCCCCAGAAGTCACAGCCTTCACCTTACCCCTTAGCCATCCTGAAGCTCCTGTGTTCGATGCCATGATAGCAGCTATATGCTGCAATTAAAAGGAAATGGAATTCCATTAGCTGTTAGGCCAAATTTAGTCGAGTCCTCCATATATGTCCACAATTCTACAATAGTTGCACAGTTCGTAATTGTCATTGCATTTAGATTTTACAGGGTCTAGGTGGCTAGAATGATGGGGAAAAATGACTGGTAACATGCTGAATTAAAGATAATTAATCATCACAATGTCGATTTTCCACACAAACCAATACTCCTTGTTACATTGATTCAGACTGATCTTACAACAGTCCTATCATGATACAGATACTCAATATCAATATACTACAAAAACCACGAGAAGCAGAAGGAATGTCAGAAGTAAGCACCACAAAAATGTAGGGAAGTGAATTGACACATAGGCAGGATATCAATCCAGCCTTCATCCTAGACAGCAGTTTCTAAAAATGAACATGTTTCTGTAAAAGGAGACGTGCACCAGAAAGATAAGGGCTGCAGTAGTCCAACCAATCTCAGGTCGCCTAAACCCAGCCACCTTTCTGTCATGGCTCAGAGTGCCACAGAACGGTAGAGCAATGCATAGTGAATGTATGAATCCAAAATGTTTAACGTAATGCTCACAAAAACTCACCCATGCAGAGAGCTGCAACACTACCAGCCTGCCTAATCTGGAACTAGCACTATCACCACACAACCCATGAGTGATCCAAAAAATTCCAATCCCCATAACCAAAACAGAATCGAACTATAGCAGCTGACCAAGCCGAATCAACAGTGTGAGACAACGGCTCGAAACCCCAGGCCTCTAGATCTGTGACCCGATGGACCTCAACTGCGCATATACATCTAGTGGTGCAGAAGTCTGTCGAGTCACATATATGGAGGTTTTAGGGATTCTGCCGCAGCGAGGGACTGTTGGTTTTTTTGGTTGTATCGCAAATTGATTTTGCTTGGAAGAGATCAGATTCCTAAAGATGACATGCGTGTTGCTTGTGCAAATTTTGTGAGAGTTACACTTAATAAGACTAATATACGTTCAATGTGCACTGTTCTGCCTCTGTCACTCTCTGAGCCATGGCAGAGAGGTGAAGTATGAGCGACCCGGGATTGGTTGGACTCTTGCAGGACTTCTGGTGGGGCCAAATCTTGAGGGTGCAATCTCTCCCATGTTTCCTTTTACAGCAACATATTCGTACTACGCAATTTCCCATGTAGCATAAGAGTGTGTCCCGTCTACCTGCTGACCACTACCATGTTGGTAGTTCCTACAAATCCATGATTCTTACTGCTTATATCCCCCCTACTATGGAGAAACACTAGATCTACGTACGTTAAACCCATGTGAAACAAAAATCTACATTCCTTTCAAAACGGATCCTACCAAAAATCAGCGCGTCACATGTAAACTGCCAGAACTATCTCTAAAACGCGAAAATATAAATCTGTCAACAGATGAACGAATCAGAAACACTCGCGATGAACCATATAAACATCTATAGCATATATTTAACTCTCCAAAATCCTATACAAAACGGGTCGAAGAAAATCGCACAAACAGAACAGAGCAGATTTACACCTAAACCTCCTCCAAGCTGCGAAGACAAACGGCAGCTTCTCACACCGGGACGAGATTAGAAACGGGAAGTAGAGCCGCGTGCGGCTAGACAGGACCAGACAATTTTTTCACCAGCCATCAACTGGTGCAGATGCATCGATTTCGACGAGCAGCTGCGTGGAACCAATCAGAGTCAGAGCGAGGAGGAGAGGGATGGAGTCTCTCACCTTTGGGGTCAGGCTTCCACGTCCCGATCCGACCGAGGGACCTCCCGATCCGCTGGACGGATCGCCGCCGGGTCCGGCTGCCGCCTCCTGATCCGAGGAGAAGGATCTCTGATCCCGATCTCGGGTGAGGGAGGGAGGGAGGAAAAAAGCGCACGAGTGGGAGCTGCTGCTCAGTAACAGGAGGCTGCCTGCCTTTTTATTGACGTCTATGAAGCTTCTTTTGGGCTCGCTGCCGCGGGCTGCTGACGGGCTGGGCTGCTTATCGCTCCCGGCACGTGATGGCTGTTATGCGGTTAGGAGATTTTGCGTGATGTGTACCTAGGAAAGAGATTTCGTGACGTGTCTGAAAAGGAGAAAAGAATGACGAGGCTACACGGGTGCTGCTATCTGGAGTCTTGTTCCGGTGGCAGCTGCCGGACGTGGCCTGTACTCCGCTCCAAAATGCGTCTCAACAGAAAGAGGTTAAAGTTTTTTTGGGGGGGAAAAAGACATAAAAGACATAGTATATTATCTGAAACCAGTATCTTACAAAAAAAAAACATAATATCTACTTAGTGATTAAATCTCAGAATCTATTAGTTTCAAAAAAAATCTTGGATTCAATTACTTTACCATTTTATTTCGTAAATACTTAAGAACGGACAGGTCTACACCTAGTGTTCCGCTCCTCCTCCTGGTTCTAGACAACCCCGTCTCGGGAATGGGGGAGGTGGTCGTTCCGAAATGGGGGAAAGAAGGACGTTGGGGAGGAGGCGTCACCTATGAGGAGCGCGGAAGGGGGTCGTTGGGCCGGCATGGGGCTTGCCAAAAAGGGAAAGTGAATAGAAATGCACGAGGGAAAGGGGATTGATATCGTGCCAGCACTTTGCACGGAATTGCCGTGTCGCGTGATCGAGTGCCAAGGAGGAAATTTGTTGTCGCAGCTACACTTTTGTGGAATTGGGAAATGAACCATATATGATAATCATATGTCTCACGTGGTTCATCATTAACAATAAATGGCAATCGTGTCGTTTTCCCACATTGTAATGTATCGGACGGTCGTTGTCGTTTATTGGTGCCAGGCAAACTCCCCTCTATGTTGTATTGAGAGTGATTTTGATGTGCACATGGGTAATTGTGCATGTTTGCATTTTATCTCCACTCAAACCGTGTAATCCTATTTTAACTTGTTTTCTTAGTAGAACATAAATTTTTGGTGTACAAAATTGGTTTCAAAATTTTGGTTTGAAATATTTTTGGTCAAATTCGACTCACAAACTCGTTTTTCATTGACTTTTTGGATTTTGAATTGAATTTCGCCCTCTAGTGCAAAAATGATTTCAAACAAACATTCTGAAAGTAGTATTGTATGCCTAAATCATGTGTTCTACTAGGAAAATAAGCTAAAGCGAGTTTACATGACTTGTATCAAGGTAAGATGCAAATGGGCACATTTACGACGGCATTCGATGTTGTATCTTGTACAGCCATATAGGTTTTGGTCCACCACCGCCCCCGTTACCTTGCTTCTCAAACGGTGTGCGATTCAAACCAGTGAACCGAAAAGTGTAACGTAGACCGAGCGTGTTTCAAGGAACTAGACAAACTCTGTTCTGCCTTTAGCTCTACGGTACAAAGCACACACATACGAATATTCATGTGCACATGTGTTGTTGCTTGAAAAAAATGTTACCGACGGCGAGTGATGCCAACGCCCCTAGTAACTATCGTACCAAGGGCGTACACACAGGACACGTTCGCTTGGCGTTGGCATGGAGGCATGCTTAAAAAGAACCCATGTTGTTGCCCTTAGCGAGCCTGTCCAGCAAAAAACGATGCAAAAAACACCGTTGTCAAGTTGTTTGGTAGCTTGCATGGTGATAGGTGGGGGTTAGTGAGATTCTCAGTAGGGTGTTTGGTTGTGGCGGCTTCCTGCATAAGCTGTGAGTGAGGCATGCAACCTGGCACGAAAAGCAAGAGAATCTTCCCTCTGTCGTAGCTCGCGCTGGCCTACCCTAGAGAAACGCCCGATTCGGCCGTTGTCCTCCAGCTTGCCCCTGGGGTGCTTTGAGAATCGGACTGCCCCCAAGGTCCTTTGAGAATCGGACGGGCCGTTTTTCTCCACCCCTATCGTTTGGTTGCCCGCGAAAAAGAGTATCTTTCTCTCCTTATACGATCTACCAACCTTGTGCAGGCACCAAACGTCTCCACAATGAACGTCACCAGTAATTGCTAATAGTGGCGCGGGAGCCGCATGCCGCCGCATGTTAAAAGATTGAGCGAGGGCACAAGCGACTCTCTATAGTTGCAATTTCCAAACATTCAATTTGGCGGTCTTCATTCAAATCAGCGTCTTTTATAAAAAAAGATTAAATCTAATCTAAAGTTGGCGCGCTCGCTGGCGCCCACCGGCGACGGGCAGAGAGCTATTCGCCATTGTTGGCAGCCTGACTCATATCGCCACGCTCCTCAGGCGCCGCATGCGCCGCCTCCTCATGCTCCCTCATCTCCGGCACCCATCATTGTGGAGCTCGATGACGGTCGGCATGCCCTTGCTGCGGTACCTACCTCATGTGTCGCTGTAGTAGCCAGAGCCTCTTTGCGAGCCCCGCGATGTCATGTTGCCGACCGCTTACCGAGCCTGGTAGATGGCCTCGGCATCCTTCACAGCGGCCTCCACCACCGCCGCTTTGCGAGCCATAGTCCCCCGAGAAGGTAACGCCCCCACAAGCATCGAGGTGGCGTGAGTTCTTGTCGGCCTTGGTCGTCGTTACCTTCTTGAGGACAACGGCGTGCAAGTGGATACCTTCTTATTTTCGCGTTGGTGGAACCTCTCTCCCGCCTCGTCCATCTCCTCCCCTTGGTTTCGCGCGTGTGTGGCCGTGGATAAACTATGAAGAGGGAGAGGAGCAGAGTCGGTGTCTTGTGTGAAGAGGACGAGGGCCGACCGTTATATAAAAGATGAAAAGATGTGTTGATGTCTACGCACTTCTATTCTTGTAGACAGTTGTTGGGCCTCCAAGTGCAGAGGTTTGTAGAACAGCAGCAAGTTTTCCCTTAAGTGGATTACCCAAGGTTTATCGAACTCAGGGAGGAAGTGGTCAAAGGTATCCCCTCTCAAGCAACCCTGCAATCAAGATACAAGAAGTCTCTTGTGTCCCCAACACACCCAATACACTTGTCAGGTGTACAGGTGCACTAGTTCGGCGAAGAGATAGTGAAATACAAGCGGTATGGATAATTATAAGTGGTAACGATGATGGAAAATAGCTTGATGGCGTGGAAAAGACTAAAGTAAAACTGAAATAAAGATAAAAGCAAGCAAACATGCAATAGATCTAATTGTAAATGGTGTTTTAATGCTTAGAAACAAGGCCTAGGGATCATACTTTCACTAGTGAACACTCTCATATAAATATATTATCTTCATGATACTACTCTCCGGTTGGACACTCTAATCGATGGTAGGGCCATAACAGCACACCTCAAAGTTCATCTTTCCCATCTAGATAACCCCACACTGTCACCTTGAGCACTAGATGGTTCCAACAAACACCACAATTTTATAAAGACATCCAACTCCAAATATAACTCATAACAAGTATTTGTAATCTCTAGCCTAAGTGCCACCATGGTGTGCCCGCTGTCACTTTCACACACATGGGGAGAGCAGAGATCTATTAAAGCACTTGAGTAGCAAGGTAGATCTATAGATTACAAGCTCATGATCTCAATAAGATCATGCATAGAGAGAGAGAGAGAGATGAACACATAGCTACCGGTAGAACCCTTAGCCTCGAGAGAGAACTACTCCCTCCTCATCATGGGAATTAGCAATGGTGATGGAGATGGTGGTGGAGATCGATGGAGATGGCTCCGGGGGCACTTCCCCCTCCCGGCAGGGTGCCGGAACAGAGACTTTCTATCCCCCGAATCTCCCCTTCGGTGGCGGCGGCGCTGCGGAACTTTTCGTGGATTTCTGATTTACTATTTAGGGTTTATGCATCGGGAGGCTCTTATAGGCGAAGGAGGCAAGGTCGGTGGCCGGCCAGGGGGCCCACACCACCTGGTGGCGCGGCTAGGGCTAGCCCACGCCTGGGAGGTGTGGCCAGGCCCTGGCCCTCCTCCGTCTCGTATTCTGGCTCTGTGAGTCTTCCGATAAAATAGGAACTTTGGCTTTTGTCCCGTCCAATTCTGAGAATATTCATTTTCTGACTTTCCTGTAACCAAAAACAGCAGAAAACAGGTAACTGGCACTGTGGCATCTTGTTAATAGGTTAGTCCAAGAAATCATATAAAAAGTACTCCATAGTATGGATAAAACATAAGAAAGTAGATAAAACCAAGCATGGAACATCAAAAGTTATAGATACATCTGCAATGTATCAACATCCTCAAGCTTAACTCATGCTCGTCCTCGAGTAGGTAAGTGATAAAAAGAAAGAATAATTTTTGAGGTGACATGCACCATCATAAACTTGATCAAAGTAGTTGTAAAACATTCAAAGCTGGGATCATAGTACTTCAATCATAACATGAAAGACAAAGTTCTAGCAATAAGACAAAGAAACTATGTTGCAACATGAAAAGGCACAAACAAAAGATTCATGAATAACAATGCTTTGCAAGACGTTTGTTTGTTTCACATAAAGAAAACATAGCATAATAGTATTCAGCTTGTCCCTCATAGAGTAGCAAATATAAATGCATAGGACACCTTCAAAGTTCATAAAAGTGACTAGATACAAATAGTTTAAAACAAGCAATATCAAGTTGCGCATCAATCAACTAGTCTTGGGACAATACACATAGAACTAAGAATGACCACTATGCTCTCAAAGTAGGTGCATAAAGGTAGAAGGTAGAGACTAAATATAATGGTGGAAGAAAGGGCCTCCATAGAAAAGGATGTAGGGATTCAAGTCTCATAAAGAGCTTCCAAAAATTATGGTACTTATAGCTTTCAGCTCTCATTGCCCCTATCATAAGCATCTTGAAGTGATTAAGGTTAAAGTGAACAAACTATGGTGTACATGCTTGACGAAGTATAAGTTAGGAATCTCATGTCCCTTGTATATGAGGGACGCTCCTCATGCTACTCAAGTTTAGTCACCGGTAAGTTCTTGTCATCGTAAGTACATGTGTATCATAGAGAACCGCCAATGGGGTACCCCTTGCCCGATGATACGGAAGAATTCCCATATCAAAATGACAAGGCAAGCAGACAACGAGCATCTCAGCAATCTTCTTATTTACCATGGGAATATGGTGTTTTTTTCTCTCTTTCCTCTTTTCATAATCTCTTTTATTTTTCTCTTTTTTCTCAATATAGGACTCTTTTTTTTATAAGAAGAATGCTTCATAGACAGCTCATTATGGTTATGCTGCAGGTTTCCACCATGTCAGCATGGATTAGATCAGTGGCCCAGGCGTTTCTCTAACACATATACATAACTCCATGGACTTACAAGCTCCCCTTTCATTTCACACCGATGACATCCATATATACAAAAGAGCATGATATCAACTAGGTACAAATACCAAGTGCAATGTTGAAAGCGTTCCCCATTAAAGCATGGTTCTGCTAATTCCCAACAAATAAGTGCAAGCATATACAACATATACGACACAATGGTTCAAGTTTATTAAGGGCAAGAAAAGTAAAGTGTGCCATCAAGTTCGTGAGAGCTTTAATCACTAGTTTTCTCATAACAAGTTTAATTTGGAAGGTAAACAAAAACATAAATATACTTGGAATAGCATAAGCTAGTAGGCAGGTATGGTGGACTCTTTGGAATAACTTGGTTTAGGGAGTTGGATGCATGAGTGGAACTCATACTTGGTTGCGGAGGCTAGCAAAAGACTGGGAGCGACAAACTAAGAGAGCAATAATAGCCATAATCATGCAGAGCGACAAAACATCATTGATCAAAGCATAAAGTGATACTACAAGTTGAAAACTAAAGGACCATAAAGGCTTATGGTGACTTGAGATAGTCATAACATGGTGTGAGCATGCGCCAAGTCAACCCAAATAAAGCATCAAAGGAGAATACCACAATACTATGCTTTAATATGCTAAAACAACGCATGATTCTTCCAAGGCACATTAAGCAATCTCAATTGTTTATAACAAGTCATTCTACAACAAAGAATACTAAGCATACAGCCAAAAAAATATCAAGCATGGTATGACAAAGCATAGGCCACAGTCAAAAACAAGCTCTCTTTACCACTTAAGCATGAGCTTTCCTACTCTTTTCCAATCCAAACCAAACTATTTGAAAACCAATGCATGAAAGAGGAGGGTCCAACCAATTTATTCAGCGAACTAAGCAAACCAAGCAAATGAAAACCAAAAACAAAAACAAAGACGCTCCAAGAACAATATAAATGTGCATGAAACAATAAAAATGAAGTGTTTGGAAGAAACCTGAGATTTTTATTGATAAAGAAATGGATGCCTTGGGCATCCCCAAGTTTTAACGCTTGTACTTCTTGGATATTTCTTGGGGTGACACGTGTGGCATCCCCAAGCTTGAGCTTTAGTCCATACTTCATCTCATTACTCATTCCTTCCATACACCTGGAAAATTTCCTTCATATAAAACTTCACACAATCTTTATTAGCAACATTAGTGCACTCAAGATAATAAGTCTTTAGGTTCAGTTCTAACACCAATAAAACTTCCATTAAAACACTAGCTACTATAGCACTTCCCTCAAAAAGCTCAATTCCCCAAAAGAACTAAAAAAGGAACCAACAAGAAGCAAATGCAAATAATGGCAGAAATCTGTCAAAACAGACCAGCAGGTAAAGACGAATTTTTTCGAAGACCTTCTGTTGCTCAAATCAAAAAGTGTTGAACTAATTAAAGTGAGATAACAACCTGGGGCAGAAGCACAAAACCTCACGCCTCAAAAAGACGTTCAGAGATTTTACACGAATGTTTACGGTGAAGCACATAAATCTGTTTCGGGACAGCAACTTTCTCAATCATTAGTTCTCTCTCATTAGAGGTTACTCTTGGCACAAAAAGCAAATAAAAAGGATAAGGAGTGGTTATTACTGAAATAATAATTTCCAAGACTCATCTAAAACTTTTGGGTTATCTCCCAATAAGTACTTTTCTTTAACGCCTTTAAGTTAGGCATGATAGTTTGAGAAGATGCTCACATAAAAAATATGAATTGAAGTAAAAGAGAGCATCAAGAAGCAAATTCAAAACACATTTAAGTCTAACCCACTTCCTATGCATAGGAATCTTGTAAAGAAACAAGTCATGAAAGCACAAAGCAACAAGCATAGCAAAGCAAATCAAGTGCAACTTCAAAAATTTCAACATAAAGAGGGGAACTTAATATTGTTGAGATGCATAAAACCATGTTTCCCTCTCTCATAATAACTTTCAGTAGCATCATGAATAAAATTAACAATATAACTATAACATAAAACATTCTTATCATGAGCCACATGCATATAATCATTATTACTCTCCACATAAGCATAGTTATTCTTATTAATTATAGTGGGAGCAAACTCAACAAAATAGCTATCATTATTATTTTCATCACCATAATCATCAAATATAGAAGGCATATTGTAATCATAATTAATTTTCTCCTCAATAGTACGTGAACTGAAAATATCATAATCATCATATATTGGAGGCATAGTATCATCATAAGCAATAGAATAACTATCTTCCAAAGACGGGGAACTAAAAAAATCATTTTCATAAAAACTAGTTTCCCCAAGCTTAGACTTTTCCATAGCATTAGCAATAAAGGTGTTCAAAGAATTCATACTAACAACATTGCTATTAGCATGCAAATAAAGTTCCATAGGTTTTTTAATTTTCTCTTCAAACACTTCATGTCCTAACTCAAGATAAATACAATAAAGCTCTCTAATTTTTATGTTGTTTTCCATTAAGCCTAACTAGTGAAAACAAGAAACAAAAAGACAAAATTGCAGAATCTAAAGAAAATAACTTCGAGCACTCACACCAGAGGATGTGAGTACCTTTTACCTTACCTCCTCGACAACGACGCCAGAAAATAGCTTGATGTCTACGCACTTCTATTCTTGTAGACAGTTGTTGGGCCTCCAAGTGCAGAGGTTTGTAGAACAGTGATATCTACACACTTCTATTTCTTGCAGACAGTTGTTGGGCCTCCAAGTGCAGAGGTTTGTAGAACAGCAGCAAGTTTTCCCTTAAGTGGATCACCCAAGGTTTATCGAACTCAGGGAGGAAGTGGTCAAAGGTATTCCCTCTCAAGCAACCCTGCAATCAAGATACAAGAAGTCTCTTGTGTCCCCAACACACCCAATACACTTGTCAGGTGTATAGGTGCACTAGTTCGGCGAAGAGATAGTGAAATACAAGTGGTATCGATGATTATAAGTGGTAACGGTGATAGAAAATAACTTGATGGCGTGGAAGAAACTAAAGGAAAACTGAAATAAAGATGGAAGCAAGCAAGCATGTAACAGATCTAGTAGCAAACGGTGTTTCAATGCTTAGAAACAAGTCCTAGGGATCATACTTTCACTAGTGAACACTCTCATATAAATATATTATCTTTATGATACTACTCTTAACTACTCTCCGGTTGGACACTCTAATCCATGGTAGGGCTATAACAGCACACCTCAAAGTTCATATTTCCCATCTAGAAAACCCTACACTATCACCTTAGTACTAGATGGTTCCAACAAACACCACAATTCCATAAAGACATCCAACTCCAAATATAACTCATAACAAGTATTTGTAATCTCTAGCCTAAGTGCCACCATGGTGTGCACGCTGTCACTTTCACACACATGGAGAGAGCAGAGATCTATTAAAGCACTTGAGTAGCAAGGTAGATCTATAGATTACAAAGCTCATGATCACAATATGATCATGCATAGGGAGAGAGATGAACACATAGCTACCGGTAGAACCTTTAGCCTCGAGAGAGAACTACTCCCTCCTAATCATCGGAATCAGCAACGGTGATGGAGATGGTGGTGGAGATCGATGGAGATGGCTATGGGGGCACTTCCCCGTCCCGGCAGGGTGCCGGAACAGAGACTTTCTGTCCCTCGAATCTCCCCTTCGGTGGCGGCGATGCTGTGGAACTTTTCGTGGCTGGAGGCTTGATTATTTAGGGTTTTCGCATCGGGAGGCTTCTTATAGGCGAAGAGGCAAGGTCGGTGGGCGGCCAGGGGGGCCACACCATGCCCTAGCGCGGCCTAGGCTGGCCCACGCCAAGGGGGGGTGGCCACCCTGTGGCCCCTCTCCGACTCTCCTTTTGGTTCTGTGAGTCTTTTGGGAAAATAGTAACTTTGGCTTTTGTCCCGTCGAATTCCGAGAATATTCATTTTCTGACTTTCCTGGAACCAAAAACAGCAGAAAACAGGCAGCTGGCACTATGGCTCTTGTTAATAGGTTAGTCCAAGAAATCATATGGAAAGTACTCCAAAGTTGGAACAAAACACAAGAAAGTGGATAAAACCAAGCATGGAACATCAAAAATTATAGATACATTTACAATGTATCAAACAATAGCAATTTTTCCCTTAAGTGGATCACCCAAGGTTTATCGAACTCGGAGAGGAAGTGGTCAAAGGTATCCCCTATCAAGCAACCCACCAATCAAGATACAATAAGTCTCTTGTGTCTCCAACACACCCAATGCACTTGTCAGGTGTATAGGTGCCCTAGTTCAGCGAAGAGATAATGAAATACAAGTGGTATAGATAATTATAAGTGGTAACGGTGATGGAAAATAGCTTGATGGCGTGGAAAAGACTAAAGTAAAACTGAAATAAAGATAAAAACAAGCAAACATGTAATAAATCTAATAGCGAAAGGTGTTTTAGTGCTTAGAAACAAGGCCCGGGGATCATACTTTCACTAGTGAACACTCTCATATAAATATATTCTTTTTTATGATACTACGCTGAACTACTCTCCGATTGGACACTCTAATCCATGGTAGGGCTATAACAACACTCCTCAAAGTTTACTTTACCCATCTAGATAACCCCACACTGTCACCTTGGGCGCTAGATGGATCCAACAAACACCACAATTTCATAAAGACATCCAACTCCAAATATAACTCATAACAAGTATTTGAAATCTCTAGCCTAAGTGTCACCATGGTGTGCACACTGTCAACTTCACACACATGGGGAGAGCAGAGATCTATTAAAACACTTGAGTAGCAAGGTAGATCTACTTTATTACAAAGCTCATGATCACAATATGATCATGCATAGAGAGAGAAATAAACACATAGCTACCGGTAGAGCCCTTAGCCTCGAGAGAGAACTACTCCCTCCTCATCATGGGAGTCAGCAACGACGATGGAGATGGCGATGGAGATGGCTCCGAGGGCACTTCCCCGTCCCGACAGGGTGCCGGAACAGAGACTTTCTGTCCCCCGAATCTCCCCTTTGGTGGCGGCGACGCTGCGGAACTTTTCGTGGCTGGAGGCTTGACGATTTAGGGTTTTCGCATCGGGAGACATCTTATAGGCGAAGAGGCAAGGTCGGTGGGCGGCCAGGGGGCCTACACCATGCCCTGGCACGGCCAGGGGGGACTCGCGCCTAGGGTGGTTTGGCCGCCCTATGGCCCCTCTCCGTCTCGTCTTCTGGCTCCGTGAGTCTTCCGGTAAAATATCGACTTCGACTTTGTCCGATCCAATTCCGAAAATATTCATTTTCTGATTCCTAGAACCAAAAACAGCAGAAAATAGGCAACTGGCACTGTGGCTCTTGTTAATAGGTTAGTCCAAGAAATCATATAAAAAGTACTCCAAAGTGTGGACAAAACACAGGAAAGTAGATAAAACCAAGCATGGACATAAAAAATTATGGATACGTTTGCAACGTATCACATACTAAGAAAGGGAGAAAAGAAACTAAAGATGTTCCTAATCACATGAAGGTAATTTAATTATTCTTAGATTTATTTCATCTATGTTTTCACTATAGAAAGTGTTTCATTTCACAATGAGTTAATCCGGAAATCTATGTTTAAATGCTTGCTAATTTGTTAACTTACTTTGTCTACATTCCTATAGTTAATAACACACCATAGATATTGTAGTGTTGCTCACGTTTTGTGTAGATGCATGCAGGGAAGATCACTTTTGTATGACTCCTTCCATGAAACAAAGCATTCAGGTTACTAGGTTATTTTCATATTTTATGTAATTTTGCTTCTTTAATATTAGGATTTAGGTATTTGATTGTTAGCTTGTTTGCAGGTGTAGTACTCTCTGTAGTCTTACTATGAACCGCTTCGATGTACAATCATCATGTTATTATAAGGTACTCCTGTTGTTGATGTATTCTTACAAAATTGCGTGCCAAATCAATGATGTGTTGAAACTCATTGAGTGATCAAGTGATCTATATTCCGACTTACGTTTTTTATTATTTTTTCTAGCATATTAGTTGTGAGATTATAGTACAATGGTCAATAATTAACAACGAACAATTACCACGACAACACAATTTAGTTAATAATTTTATACATGTTTTTAGGCATTGCAATTTACGCGGAGTGAAGAGAGTGGGTATTCAATTGTTTACCAATAATTAGGAGAAGATATCATCCAATAGAAGATAGTATCATGCAACTTTCATTAATGTAGAATGACAAGTACGGGGAATGATAGGTACGGGGAATTTCTTAACCAAATCATTATAATCTGGCAACTAAGTATTGTTTAATGTCTCATCGATATAAAAATTTGTCAACACCGGATGTGGTTTCAGAGATCTCATGACGATAGCAACGGTGAAAACAAAGCATCAAATCAGGGATTCAACCCTGAAGTTTTTTTCTAAAAATTTAGAGTCAGAAGGAATCGGTTCTATGTCATGGTTGCATGCATTAATATCTATTTTTTGCTTGGATGTAGGACAGACAGGGCAAGTGGAGGAGGACGATTGGCATCACACACGGTTTCACTCAAAAAAATACAAAGATTGATGAAAATATTAATTATTATACTAGAGGAACACTTCTCCTTTCTAGCCACGTGATTTTAGATACTCAAATAATTCACTCAGAGTAAAAGACGTTGTTAGATCATAAGACCACGTCAATACCAAGTATGTTGAGTAAGTGTCATGCACTATAATATTATTTTTTGTCTTGTAGTAGCGTTTAAACACATGAACCCATTTGTCATAGATAATTAGCATTGAACTTTCTCATAGTAGACAGTACAATACTACTATTGCTACCTGAAATTGCGTCGAAGAACCTGCGGATGCAGCCTCCCCATATCTCACCGTCGGTTATGTTCCTAGAGCCCTCCATTACTCGTACCCCATAGTTAGATTGTGTATTATTGCACCAATATGTATCCAGCTCTGTATATGCCTATTTCACATAGTAAGGTGTTCCCACCACATCACGGCACCATGGTGTAGGATTTCAGCATTTACTGTTGTGCCATTGTGCTAGGGATGAGCACATGTGTATTTATAAGCATCACATGATTCGAAATTCAAAAATATGCACCATTATGGCGCGCGTCTATGATAGACATAGTGCAGAAATGTTACAACACAATACAATACAATTTGGGAAATGAGGGCAATATAAATAGCATAGAATATGAAGAGTTGATGTGCTGCCTCTTGTGTGTTTGTGTCGGGGGGATGACCCCCGGTAGGATCAGAAAAATGGTATAAACTGATATCAAGAGGTTGACCAAACTAAGGTTGACCGACATAAGGTGGCCAACATACCCAGGCCGACATATGAAAGATATGTCGGCATAATCTAGTTGCTTCATTTATGCAATAACGGCCAGGCCGATGTATATCGGTTGGCGCCAGGAAGTCGACATAGGGGACTGGCATCTGACCAATGGTCATATACCGGTCCCCAAGTCAATGTTTTGGTCCCATCCCTGCAATCACGGAGAAGATCATCGTTGTCATACAAGCATGCCCCTAAAGTGTGGTCAGGTACGATGAGGCCTTGTCCCATCGAGGACAATTCGGAGGCAACCAGGCGACAAGATGGAGCTCTTGGTGGGCCCTAGCGAAGACTTTGGCACCGTATTTGGGGGCTTTTCCCCTGACTTCTGTGCCTAACCGTTGTAACCTGGGCACTGTATATAAGGTGACCCAAGACCCCTAGGGCAGGGGTCGATCGATCATTCATTCATTTTCCCCCTTGAAACTTAGAGAGACAATGAGAGAGGATACCAGAGGGAGCTTCTTCTACCTCCCGCCATACAGCTCGAGGAGCGCCATTGTACGTAGCTACTCATACAGCTCGTGATATAGCGATAGACAGTCAGGAGTAGGGGTCTTACCTCACCACGAGGGCCCTGAACCTGGGTGAAAGAACATTTCATGATCTCTAGTATTTTGTGTGTTAGATAACAATGTCAATGATCATTTAATGGTGTGTTTAGTGCTGCAGATTATTTTCTGCCAAATGCAGCTAAACAAGAGTTTTGGGGGGCGAATTATCCGCCCCTATCAAGGGCCGGATTATTCGCCATTGCCTCGATCACCAAAGACGGCCAAGGCACGTCAAGCATTATGAGGGCAGATATTCCCCTGGATTGTCCGTCCAGAGCCGAAGCTTTTGCCCGGGCCAGATAATCCACCCCTCCAGGGGATGGATAATCCGCCCCAAGGGATTTTTCTCAAGCCGGCCAAGGCGCGTCAAGGGGTATGGGGGCGGATATTCCCCCGGATTGTCCGGCCAGGGCTGGATAATGTGCCCCCCGGGATTTTTTACAAGGCAGCCAAGGCGCGTCACACATTATGGGGGCGGACATTTGGCCCGAATTTTCCGTTTCCGGGCGGGATGTTTGTCCCGGCAGGATTATTCGGCCCCACTTAGGATGGATTCTCCGACCCCAGATTCTTCCAACGGCTGGTTTTTGGCAGGGGTATAAATACCCCATTTGACCCTCATTCCAGCCTCTTGGATCCTACGAAAAAGTGTAGTGTTGTTCATATCGATTCAAGCGAGATCTCCACTTTTAACCACCTGAAGTCTTTGACGTTTGGAGAATCAAAGGAGGCCTTGGTCTTCATCGACACCAATCAAGATCTTCATTTCCCCTCCATTCATTTGGGGGGCTCTTGATCTAGAGTTTCTTACGAATATCTAGATCTTGGTTTCGTTTATTGATAAACTTGTTTCTTGTGGTAGCTTGTTGTCATCTCGGAAGCCTCCAATTCAGTTGTGGATGTGTGCCCCGATAGTGTTGTAAAGGCACCGGTTTCCGCCTCGAAGGGTACCAAATAGTGGAAAGGTGGATCAGGCCTCTTGTGGCGAGATCCATCGGAGAACAGGGTGAGGCTTATTGTGGCGTGGTGGTCTTAGTACCGTCCACCCCTCCAACGCAGACGTACTTCCCTTAACAAGGAAGGAAGTGTGGTAAAACAAATCATGTGTCTCCGCGTGCTCCACTACGGTTACCCTATTTTTCTCACTGCATTTACTCGCTTAGTAGATAGGTTGGCATATAGGGAAATTCACCTTAGTCGTATATCTAGAGAATTTACCTTTGTGTCAAGCCTGAATCTGAAAAAGAATTAAAATTTGGAGTAGCACATATTCACCCTCCTCTAGGTGCCGATACGATCCATTTCACTGGATACATCGTTGTGTTCTTCTATGTGCGGTATTTACCACATCCTCCCTCTCTGGATCCTCCAGCGTCCATCAGCCTCAATATAAACCTACCCATGGCATCTGTCGTGACACCACCACGACAATTTAGCTTAGCTATGGAAGTATCTTCTTAAAATCTTTGTTCCTCCACAATTGGCCCTCCTATCGATATACAGGTAATTAGGTTGTACATCGGCTTCAAACAACTTATCTTCTTGTGTCCGTTTAACCCACGGTTGCTGCATTGGGGCTCCTTCCTAGGTTTTACTAGGTTATCCTCTCGAAGTGGACAAGTGTACTCTTGCATGCCTTTTTTGGCAAATACTGAAAAAATGTGTCCTATTACTGGTCTTCTTGTACGGTGATGTATCTCTAGCACTAGTAGGATGTCGGCATTTGAACCGTCGTTCTGGTGTAATGAGTACTATGCTGGACACCATATTTTTAGATGACACCTCATTGTTCTCTGTGATTTCCGGCACATCTCCTACAAATGACCCCTCGACGCAGGAAGCCTTGACTTTTCCATCAATTACAACTTGAACATAATTTCGATTGTCCTTTGACTGAATCAGCGGAGTTTCATACGCTTGATTCTTTGGATTTCTCAACGATACTCTTACCGTCTTTCTCGGCACCAATTGATGAAGCTTTTCCCTTTAGGTTGCATAATCCCGTCATCACACACTCAAAAGCATCAGGGTTGTTGTCTCCTACTTCCTAATTGAACCACTCCAATGCAGTTATATGTGTGGCCGAATGCCTGAACGTGGAAGCTTCTGGAGGTCCCATATCTTTCTGGTGGTGTTTTGTGTGATTGTTGGGTCCGCAGCATAGAAAACAAAAAATTTCCTACGGTGTGAACTACACGCCAAGATCTATCTACTAGGTACAAATCAACGGGTGGACATACATCCAACGAGAACTTACCCTCGAAGACAACGAGTTTTGTTAACGAGTAGGAACTCGTGGTTGATGTAGTCATACACTTGCCGATCTCAAGATCGTGAGGAAGTCCGAGCGCTGCAACTCAGCAGCGCATCCGTACTCGCACACACGTTCAAGCCACCGGACAACCTCCACCTCCTCGCTCCAGCGATCCAGCGGAAGCAGCAACTCCTTCTAGACGAAATGCCACCGAGAACATGTATCTCGCTAATCCGAGACCATGGGGGAATAATTCTAGAGGGGGAGAGAGATCCTTCACAAGGAGGTGTGAGGATGAAGGAGAGAATGGGTGGCCTTTTATAGGAGGAGGGGGGTGCCCCTCCTCTCCATGGCCGGCGCATGGGGGGGTGACCCCTCACCTCCCCCATTCATGTGGTGGTAACCCCTCCACATTAAAATGCCTTTTCACATTCTCTTTTAAAGTCTCCACTTTAAATGCATTAAAATTCTCCAAGTTTAATGCTCTCTCATTTAATAAAACTCTTTTATTAAATTTATTCAGAATTTTGTTAAGTACTTTAATTAACAAACATTCACATATAGCCCCTTGCAATATTTCAAAATCACATGCAGAACCACTTTCTACAATTTCACCCGAAATAATTTCCGGTTTCTATTGAAACAATTCCTGCACTTTGCAATTCTTTCGTCTGAAACATATGTGCTCCAAAATGGTGTCCGGCAACTCTTAAGTGTGTCACCCTACGGTTCGCAAATAATGCAGACATGATCGAGACCCTTCTCCGATCAATAATCAGCAGCGGGACCTGGAGATCTGTACTGACTCCTACACATTCAACGATGACTTCTGTGATCGTGAGAACCTTTAACGCTTGTAACTAAATCCCTTTGTCTTGCGATATATTACATGTCCGAGATTCGATCATCGGTATCTCCATACCTAGTTTGATCTCGTTACCGACATGCACTCTTTTCTCATTCCCGTGATATAACATTCTAGTGATCACATCACTTGTTTGCAAGCTATCTCAATGTGATATCACCGAGAGGGCCCAGAGTATATCTATCCGTCATCGGGATTGACAAATTCCACTCTTGATCCATGAGCCTCAACATAACACCTTTGTAGTACTGAACCCATCTTTATAGTCACCCTGTTACGGTGTGACGTTTGATGTTATCAAGATACCCTTCCGGTGTTAGCAATTAACATGATCTCATGGTCTAAGGATAAAGATTACTTCGTATGATGTTATAGCAATATAAACATAATGACTTGATCGTAATGCTATACTTCAGATGAATGTTCATCACATCATTCCACCAATGGTGTGACCTTGTTATTAATAACATCCAATGTCCATGATCAGGAAACCTTGATCATCTTGTTAATCAACAAGCTAGTCTATAAGAGAGGCATAACTAGGAACCCTTTTTGTTTATTAAACACGCATGTATTGATGTTTCCGATCAATACAATTCTAGCATGCAAAATAAACATCTATCATATATAAGGAATACATAATAACAACTTTATTATTGCCTCTCAGGGCATATTTCCTTCAGTCTCCCACTTGCACTAGAGACAATAATCTAGTTCACATAGTGATAAATCTAACACCCATGGAGTTCTGGTGTTGATCATGTTTTGCCCTAGGGAGAGCTTTAGTCAACGGATCTGCTACATTTAGGTCCGTGTGTACTTTAGAAATCTTTATATCTCCATCCTTGACATGCTCGCGGATGGAGTGAAACCGGCGCTTAATATGCTTGGAATTCTTGCGAGACCTCGGTTCCTTTGTGTTGGCTATGGCTCCATTGTTTTCACAATAGATCACCATCGGGTCCAACGCACTAGGAACCACACCTAGTTCCGTAATGAACTCTTTCATCCAAACCGCTTCCTGCGCTGCTTCTGAAGCAGCAACATATTCTGCCTCCGTCATTGATCCAGCCACCACAGGTTGTTTGGAACTCCTCCAACTAACTGCTACCCCGTTCAAGAGAAATACGTATCCGGATTGAGACTTAGAGTCATCTGGATTGGTGTCAAAGCTAGCATTAACATAACACTTAGCGACTAGCTCTTCTTCACCTCCGTATATAAGAAACATATCCCTAGTTCTTCTCAAGTACTTGAGGATGTACTTTACCGCTATCTAGTGTTCCGAACCTGGATCAGATTGGTACCTACTAGTCAAACTAATAGCATGTGCCACATCCGGTCTTGTACATAGCATGGCATACATTATAGAGCCTATGGCCGAGGCATAGGGGATCTTATCCATCATCTCTCTTTCTTCCGCCGTAGCCGGACTTTGAGTCTTACTCAATGTCTTGCCTTGTAACATAGGTAAGAACCCCTTCTTACTTTCGTCCATATTAAACTTCTTTAATATCTTATCAAGGTATGTACTCTACGATAGCCCAATTAGGCGCCTTGATCTATCTCTATAGATTTTAATGCCTAATATATATGATGCTTCACCAAGGTATTTCATCGAAAATTTGCTGTTTAGATAACTTTTAACACTGTTTAAAAGATCTATATCATTTCCAATCAATAATATGTCATCCACATATAATATCAGAAATGCGACATTGCTCCCACTCACTTTCTTGTAAATAGAAGCCTCCCCATAAGTTTGGACAAATCCAAACTCTTTGATCACCTCATCAAAACGGACATTCCAACTCCGGGATGCTTGCTTCAGTCCATAGATCGATCGCTGAAGTTTGCATACCTTATTAGCATCCTTAGGATCGACAAAACCCTTAGGTTATATCATATACAACTCTTCTTAAATATTACCATTGAGGAACGCAGTTTTGACATCCATCTGCCATATTTCATAATCGAAATATGCAGCAATTGCTAACATAATCCTAACCGACTTAAGCATCGCTACGGGAGAGAATGTCTCATCGTAGTCAACTCATTGAATTTGTCGAAACCCCTTTGCGACAAGTCGAGCCTTATAGATGGTCACATTACCATCAGCATCAGTTTTTCTTTTGAAAATCCATTTATTCTCAACGGCCTTTCGATCGTGAGGTAAGTCCACCAAGGTCCAAACTTGGTTCTCGTACATGGATTCCATCTCGGATTTCATGGCTTCTAGCCATTTGTTGGAATCCGGGCTCATCATCGCTTCTTCATACGTCGCAAGGTCATCCATTTCATCAACCATGAAATTCACAACAGGATTGCCGTACAGTTCAGGAGCTGCACGTGTCCTACTTGACCTGCGAGGTTCGGTAGTGTCCTCTTTCGGAGTTTCATGATCAATATCATTAGCTCTCTCTTCATTAGGTGAAGTCAACTCCGAAACAACTTCCGGTGCTGCGCCACTCGCCATTTCATGAGGAGAAGGTTCAATAACCTCTTCGAGTTCTACCTTCCGACTACTCACACCTTTCGCGAGAAATTCCTTCTCAAGAAAGGATCCATTCTTGGCAACAAAAACCTTGCCTTCGGATCTGTGTTAGAAGGTATACCCAATCGTTTCCTTAGGGTATCCTATGAAGACGCATTTTTCCGCTTTGGGTTCGAGTTTATCCGGTTGAAGTTTCTTCACATAAACATCGCATCCCCAAACTTTAAGAAATGACGGCTTAGGTTTGTTTCCAAACCATAATTCATACGGTGTTGTTTCAACGGATTTAGATGGTGCCCGATTTAAAGTGAATGCAGCTGTTTCTAGTGTATAACCCCAAAATGATAGTGGCAAGTCAGTTAGAGACATCATAGATCGAACCATATCCAATAAGGTACGATTACGACGTTCTGACACACCATTACGTTGTGGTGTTCCGGCAGGCATGAGTTGTGAAACTATTCCACACTCTTTCATGTGTGTGCTAAACTCGTAACTTAGATACTCTCCTCCACGGTCAGACCGTAGAAATTTGATCTTTCTATTATGATGATTTTCCACTTCATTCTGAAATTCTTTGAACTATTCAAAAGTTTCATACTTGTGTTTCATCAAATAGATATACCCGTATCTACTCAAATCATCCGTGAAAGTAACAAAATAACGATATCCACCTCGCGCCGACACACTCATTGGTCCACACACATCAGTATGTATGATTTCCAATAGATCTGTCGCCCGTACCATTGAACCGGAAAACGGCGTTCTAGTCATCTTGCCCATAAGGCATGGATCACATGTATCAAATGATTCAAAATCAAGTGATTCCAAAAGTCCATCAGAATGGAGTTTCTTCATGCGTTTAACACCAATATGACCTAGACGGCAGTGCCACATATATGCAGATATATCATCATCAAGTTTAATCTTTTTATCATTAACATTATGAATGTGCGTAATATTACTATCGAGATCCATTAGAAATAAACCATTCAACACAGGTGCATGACCATAGAAGATATCATTCTTATAAATCGAACAACCATTGTTTTCAGATTTAAAAGAATGACCACTTTGCATCAAACACAATTCGGATACAATGTTCATGTTCAGTGCAGGCACCAAATAACAATTATTTAGGTTTATAACTAATCCCGATGGCATATGGAGAGGTAGCGTCCCGACGGCGATCACATCAACTTTTGATCCATTGCCGACCCGCATCCTGACCTCATCCCTTGCTAGTTGTCGCTTGTTCCGTAGCCCCTGAATCGAGTTACATATATTAGCAACCGATCCTGTATCAAATACCCAGGTGCTACTGCAAGTACTAGTCAAGTACACATCAATAACATGTATATCACATATACCTTTGTTTGCCTTGCCGGACTTCTTGTCCGCCAAATACTTGGGGCAATTGCGCTTCCAATGGCCAGTCCCCTTGCAATAGTAGCACTCGATATCGTACTTAGGGCCAGCTCGGGGTTTCTTTTCAGGGGTGGCAATAGATTTGCCACCCTTCTTTCCCTTGTGCTTGCCTTTCTTGTCCTTCTTTAAACCGGTGGTCCTATTGATCATCAACACTTGATGTTCTTTCCTAATCTCCACTTTTGCAGTCTTAAGCATTGATAGAAGCTCGGGAAGAGTCTTCTTCATGCCCTGCATATTATAGTTCATCACAAAGCTCTTGTAGCTAGGTGGCAGAGATTGGAGAACACGATGTATGCCCAAGTCAATGGGAATCGTTATTCCCAAGGACACAAGCTTATCGGCGTACCCAGACATTTTGAGTACATGCTCACTAACGGAGTTGTTCTCCTCCATCATGCAGCTAAAGAACTTTTCAGTAGCATTATAACTCTCTACGGCAGCAGGGGTATCGAAAATCATTTTCAATTCTCCCATGGTATCAAAGGCATTGCCATTTTCGAAACGCTTTCGAAGTTCTGGCTCTAGCCCATACAGTATGCCGCAATGAACTAAGTTGTAGTCCTCTTGACGAGTCACATAGACATTCTTTTCTTCGTCAGGGGCATCAGGAGCTGGTGGGGGGCCTAGCGGCGCATCTAGCACATATTGCTTTTGTGCAACAGTGAGGAGAATCCTCAAATTCATAGTCCAGTTGGTGAAGTTGCTACCATTCGCAGCAAGTTTCTCTTTGTCCATGAACACATTGAAATTAAAAGCAGGTGGTGCCATCTACAACAGAATTTGTAAAGTTTATTTAGACTAAGTTTATGATAGATTGAGTTCAACTAATCCAAATTACTAATGAACTCCCACTCAAAAACGACATCCCTCGTGTCCTTTTGGTGATTATATGAACCAAATCTACTACATCAAGTCCAATCATCACGTGAGTTGATGTAGCTTCAAAGGCGAGCATCTATATGGGCATCATATCAACTATATGACTCATGCTTAACCTTTCGGTCCGTGTTCCGAGGCCATGTCTGTACATGCTAGGCTCGCCAAGTAAGAACCTTAGTATTCGTGTGTGTAAAACTGTCTTACACCCGTTCCTATGAAAGCGTAGATTCGAGTACACCCGATCATCACGTGATGTCTCGAAACACGATCCATAGAACGGTGTATACTCAAGGAAGAATACATTTTATCTTGATATCTAAAAGAGGGATCATCTTACAATGCTACCAAAAACGCCAAACTAGCGGTATAAGATGCTAACATCTAATGTGTAATGTGAGATGATACGGTCCATGCATTTGATCTCTATCATTTGCATCATGGTATGATCTCTATCATTCCTTTGTGTGTAAGGCCAAGGTCTATGGAACTTACACGTTGAATGTATGTGTTGTAAGAGTATCTATCATACATCTACTTACAACAATACCATATCAATACATTAGCCCAGCAACGATCTAAACTAGACGCCTCTAATTTATCAATTGCAAGTTTTACGTGGCTTAGGGATTTCGGAGATAGAACCGTTCTCACCTACGAACATGAACCACAACGAGGATAACCAAGTCATTAGCAACTCGTTGTAAATCAGATATTGACTATAGTAGGAGAGACAGACACCCGCCAGCCACTTATGTAAAACAAGTTGCATGTCAGTCGTAGAACCGGTCTCATGTACGATGACATGTAAGGTTGGTCCGGGCCGCTTCATCCCACTATGCCACCAATATCTAAAATACATAGAAGATGCAATAACATGATCATCATCGCCCACATATAAACATATGTGTACTACCCGTGCAAAGCACCTACGCATAGATCAGGCTCTGATACCACTGTTGGGTCCGCAACATAGAAAACAAAAATTTTCCTATGGTGTGAACTACACGCCAAGATTTATCTACTAGGTACAAAGCAACGGGTGGACATACATCCAACGAGAACTTACCCTCGAAGACAACGAGTTTTGTTAACGAGTAGGAACTCGTGGTTGATGTAGTCGTACACTTGCCGATCTCAAGATCGTGAGGAAGTTCGAGCGCTGCAACTCAGCAGCGCATCCGTACTCGCACACACGTTCAAGCCACCGGACAACCTCCACCTCCTCGCTCCAGCGATCCAGCGGAAGCAGCAACTCCTTCCAGACGAAATGCCACCGGGAACATGTATCTCGCTAATCCGAGACCATGGGGGAATAATTCTAGAGGGGGAGAGAGATCCTTCACAAGGAGGTGTGAGGATGAAGGAGAGAATGAGTGGCCTTTTATAGGAGGAGGGGGGTGCCCCTCCTCTCCATGGCCGGCGCATGGGGGGGTTGACCCCTCACCTCCCCCATTCATGTGGTGGTAACCCCTCCACATTAAAATGCTTCTTCACATTCTCTTTTAAAGTCTCCACTTTAAATGCTTAAAATTCTCCAAGTTTAATGCTCTCTCATTTAATAAAACTCTTTTATTAAATTTATTCAGAATTTTGTTAAGTACTTTAATTAACAAACATTCACATATAGCCCCTTGCAATATTTCAAAATCACATGCAGAACCACTTTCTACAATTTCACCCGAAACAATATCCGGTTTCTATTGAAACAATTCCTGCGCTTTGTAATTCTTTCGTCTGAAACATATGTGCTCCAAAATGGTGTCCGGCAACTCTTAAGTGTGTCACCCTACGGTTCGTGAATAATGCAGACATGATCGAGACCCTTCTCCGATCAATAATCAGCAGCGGGACCTGGAGATCCGTACTGACTCCTACACATTCAACGATGACTTCTGTGATCGTGAGAACCTTTAACGCTTGTAACTAAATCCCTTTGTCTTGCGATATATTACATGTCCGAGATTCGATCATCGGTATCTCCATACCTAGTTTGATCTCGTTACCGACATGCACTCTTTTTTCATTCCCGTGATATAACATTCTAGTGATCACATCACTTGCTTGCAAGCTATCTCAATGTGATATCACCGAGAGGGCCCAGAGTATATCTATCCGTCATCTGGATTGACAAATTCCACTCTTGATCCATGAGCCTCAACATAACACCTTTGTAGTACTGAACCCATCTTTATAGTCACCCTATTACGGTGTGACGTTTGATGTTATCAAGATACCCTTCCGGTGTTAGCAATTAACATGATCTCATGGTCTAAGGATAAAGATTACTTCGTATGATGTTATAGCAATATAAACATAATGACTTGATCGTAATGCTATACTTCAGATGAATGTTCATCACATCATTCCACCAATGGTGTGACCTTATTATTAACAACATCCAATGTCCATGATCAGGAAACCTTGATCATCTTGTTAATCAACAAGCTAGTCTATAAGAGAGGCATAACTAGGAACCCTTTTTGTTTATTAAACACACATGTATTGATGTTTCTAATCAATACAATTCTAGCATGCAAAATAAACATCTATCATATATAAGGAATACATAATAACAACTTTATTATTGCCTCTCAGGACATATTTTCTTTAGTGATCATGCAGTATATCCCTGACATCAACTGTCCATCTCTTCATGGTTTGTTTTTCGGGAATCTTGTGCACATCCAGTGTTATCATGACCTCCAAATTACAAATTATCAATATAAGGTTTATAATAATATTGCATTACATCACCAAAAATAACCAATGAAATATGGGTTTGCACTTTTGATTCATTGGGTGCTTGTTTGCTTCGCATGGAACTTACCAATGAAATATGGGTTTGCCCATTTTTTTCGGACCTCGTAAATTTGAATCAAGCAAAACCCTTAAACGCATCCTCAAAAGGCTTTGTCCGACCCGGCTTTGTCTGACCCTCATCGCCATAAAACCATGCCTTGGCCTAGTTCAGAATAGATAGAATCATGTAATTATTAAACATGGCAACATGATCCCTAACAAAAAATTGATTGGCATTAGTTTAACCACGGACCAAATGACCAATATATAATGATTACTTGTATATTGCAAAACAATCCACTCCATTACCACCATAATTTTCACAATGCTCCGTTCAGAAGAATAACTAAAAAAATCAGATCTTCTCTACAATTCAAATAACATCTAGTACCGAAGTTCAGAGAACCAAAAAAATAAACAATATGCATACAGTTCTATGAAAGTATTGTGGCAATGCTAAACAACAATGTGTAGTAGCAACGAATTTCTCACAATTATCTGGATAGAAACATAAACGAACAAATTATAGATAACCATACTGGTGTTTGTCACGGTACGAAGATGCTAAAAAATGCTTTGCTCCTTCAAAAATTGATTGTTGGACTGGAAAATCAACTGACATTCATACACATAGCCTTCCCATGCATCAGATCCAATACGAACACGAACAGAGGTAGCGCTGTCTGTTTTTGTGCATAGTGATGACTGATGCCTTCTTGTTTGGACTTTTGGTCATTCAACGAATCTTCAAGGGTCTCACGACATTAAAATAAAACATGAAAAACTAAACGCATTACAAAGTGTAATGACATGTTCGAAACGAAAACACGTGCAGACTCACCATGCCTGTCACAAAGTGTCTGTTCGCAATGTAGGCGGCATACCCAGCGCTCCTATCACACAGTGCCAAAATGCAATGTAGCGACGATGCGAAGCTCGCGTTTCCGTCTAGTTAACTTGCGGTGCCATTTACAATAAAACATGTACAAACCGGTACGTACGAGAGAAGAGAGGGAGCGCTCCAAGAAGCGGCGGCAAACCCATCTAGGGTTCCTTCCCTTCGCCGGCGACGCCACCGGTCCGTCCCGTCTCCGGCGGCCTTAGGCCTTGGAGGCGTGGCGAACCAGGACTCTCGCCGGCGGGGAGGTTTCAGTGTTTTGTTTAGACTAGTTTTAGTGTCTTTTTCAGGATGTTGAGGCGGCGGCTACGTCATGTGGTCAGAATAAGGTCCTTCCCGCCATATCCTCGCTCTGGTGGCGCGTCTAGCATCAGAGGAGGGCGCGTGAAGTCACGTGTCCGACGGATTCCTTTGGATCTGGTCGTTTTTCATATTCGTTGGTGTGCTTTGAGGTCAGTCTCTTCCGATCTACGTTGTTCATCTTCGGCGATGGTTGCTGCTCTGGTGTGCTGGTCCTTTGGGGCCTTAGCACGACGACTTTTCGTCCGTCTACTACAACAAGCTCTACTACGACAAGCTTTGCCCAGCTCCGGTGAAAGAGAGGCGAGGACGGTGGTGCGCCTTCAGCTCATGTCAGTGTTTGTAGTCGTCACTAGGTGTGACCTATTTGTAATTTTTATTACTTTTGGAACTCTTTGTACTGTTGTTGATGATTATTAATAGACGAGTGGAATTTCGCAAAAAAAAAAAACTTGCGGTGCCATTTCACTCCCTAGCTGTCTACGCTCCACTCCATCAGGATCAGGTTTGTTGGCTCCAGAGAAGAAGTTGATCGTCGCTTAGAGCATCTCCACTCGTCTGGAGGTTCCTAGGACTAAATTTAACGTCGGATGGAGCAAAATAGCTCCAGATGAAAAAAAATTGGCCTAGGAATGACAACTTCCCAGCCATGTTTCCAACGCAGTCGCTTTCAGTTCATGGTTGCTGCTTGGCCGCGCGCTCCTGCGCCGCCTAGCGCTGCCGGCCGCGCGCCCCTCATCTGCCCCCTGCGCCGCCGGCCGCACCCACACTGTGGCCCGCCACGAGCTCAGCCGCGAGATCTTCCGCCTCACCGCAACGTGTTTGCGATGCCCCGACCGCCAGCGCCAGCGTGCGCTGTATCTACTGTTCCCGGCGCCCTGGGATCGGACTGAGAACGCCGGATGAAAACGATGCAAAATTCGGTCTGTGAACGCCTCCTGAAAACGCCACTGGACCGTTTCGTGTAAATTCGAATAAGCCCTGAAAATGGTATTCTACGAGTACTAGTGGCTCTTTAGTCCAACTCATGCAGAGAAGTAGCAGGCCCTCTGGAAACCTTCAAGTGTAGACGTTTTTTCTTTGATTCATCTCGGTCGTTGGATCCGCCACGTCCCAAAGATCCATAGCGCTCTCAGGCTAACAGCTCAGCCTCGGTGCCACCGTTATAAATAACCGTCAGACTTTTCTAGTCGCAACCCTCACACATTTCTTCTCCACGCCCTCACATTAGCGGAATTGCCACGCAAGTCCCTTCCACTGTATGCGCCAAGTCTCTCCCGCCGCGACCGCGATGGCATCCGGTTCAGGAATAGACCCGGACGACGACTTGCAAGAACCGGTCAATGAGCAACGCGACAACTCCAACGCCGCCACTGCCCCCTCCGACTCCGATGGCGACGGGGCCCCGAGCGCTGTGGCAGCCGAAAGCGGCGCCGATGCACCCTCGCCGCCGTCACCTCCCCCTGCAGCGCCCGTCGACCCACCCCAAGAGCGTGTCCTTCAGCAGGCCGGGAGCGGCACCAACGCCACTACTTCCCCCTCCGATGGCGATGGGGCCCCGCCCCCGAGCGCCGTGGCAGCCGAAGGCGGCGGCGATGCACCCTCGCCGTCACCTCCCCCTGCAGCGCCCGTCGACCCACCCCAAGAGCGTGCCCGTCAGCAGGCCGGGAGCGGCACCAACGGATCGAGCTCCACTGCGGCGGGGGCAGTCGACCAGAAGGGCAAGAAGCCCGCCTCACCTTCCCCTCCAAGATCCCCGGGAAGAAGCCCGTCCACCTCATCCTCCTCCGACAGCGACTGGCTAGCCGGAACCGATAACATCGACAGCAAGCAAGTGTTCCAAAAGTTGGTACGACAGGGGGAGAAGAAGAAACCGGAGAGGGAACAGGTGATCGCGCGTATCTCGTGTTTGCGACGATTCGCTGTTTCTTGGAGTTCGTGGAGTGCGTTCTTGAGCGTTTCTTGATTTCTCTTGACTAGGTGAGATCGTCGCACCCCAAGAAGGGGTTCTGGCGCAAGTGCAAAAGCTTATTCAGCCGCAAGGAAAAGGTATAGCCTAAATCAATCTGGTCTTTCTTGCTTGCTTGATATCTTGATATCTGTTTTTTCATTTTGATTTTCGGACCAGTTGTTGTAATCAAGACAAAAAATCTTCGTTTATAGAATGATGATGTGGCATCCTAGAGAAGAGGAGGAACCTTGGAAAAATGTTAGTAGGAGTCTTTTGATTTTGTCAACACCACAGATTTCCTTGTTGCTTGCCCGTCTTCTCGCGGTCTGGTATGGTATTTGAACCAAACGGCTATCTTGTTGTAATTTCTTCAAGTCTGTAAAATGTGGGGAAATCGTGAGGTCATGTCCTAATTACTGCACAATTCTGGTAATATGAGCTTTCTTTCCAAACAAATGTTGCTATCGGAAATTTAATCTACACATTTGTTCGAGATCGCATAACTGGACATAATTTCTGTAAACCGTTGGGCATTTATATACGAAATTGCTGATCACCTACTCTGCAGTTTTTGTGGAGAAGTTCACCATTTGGTTGACTGGTACCTGGAACTAGCTCAGAAGCCTCAAATATAATTCATGTAAAATGTTGGCAAAAGCAAAGAAATTTTGGACGCACAATTTTTGTGGTCTTGCTATTACATTTTTGTTTATTAATTCCATTCATTTCCTATTCCCTTGTTTCTTATTCTGAAGTGTTTGATTCTCAGTTTAATAATTCTTTAAAATTGGAAGTCTGGCAGGATATATGGATTTTAACCCCCGTTTCTTGTTGAATAGATCGATGGAGAAGGAGGCCAAATGGGTTGGGAACATGTGGATCACCAGGTTTGGCTCCATTTTTCCTTTTATAGTGTTCAAAACAGAAGTGCATTATATATCAGGATCAAAATCCTAGATCACAGTGTACTGTGATTCATGGTTCTGTACAATCAACTGTTCAGAGGGATGATGTTCTCCTTTGTGGACTACTATATTGTATGCTAACTCTTGATTGTGATAGTCTGATAGAACCTGAACTGTCTTTGTAGTGTTGTTGAGTTCATCAGACGTTAATAGATATTTTCTTTATTTCTTATTGGAAAACATCTAATCAGTATCAATGATATTACTATACATGTTAGTTGGTTTCATACATTTTCAGAGAAAATGGTAACCTGAAAATTGGAATAAAAACAAAATGTCCATCACATTTGAAATGTGTTGTTTCCATGTTCTACTCAGTGTAATTTGAATTCCTGTATTTGTGTGTTCGTTGCAGACATTTCCTATCAGTGAAGTCGGTAAACATTATCGTGCTACCAAAGATAGGCCTATTCTTTTGAATCTTGATGCCTTTTCCAGAATTAGACGGGTGCTTGGAGATGGGGAGTGTTTCTACCGGAGCTTCATATATTCCTACCTTGTAATTGTCCCCCTCTCTTTTCCTTAGCACAGGATGTATCTTTAGTTATTTAATTCTATCTCTTTATGTGAATGTCCAACAGGAGCAAGTTCTTGATAGGCAGGACACACACGAGGAACAGCGTCTCCTTGATACTGTTAAAAGAGTGTCTAAGAAACATAGGAATCTTGGATGGGTAACTGAGTTTCGCTTTCACAGGAGCTACAAAGTAAGTTCTCACCTCTCCATGTTTATTTTTTTCTGAGATAAACAGGCTTGTAAGGGATTACTCTCTTCAGGTTGCGGTAACTTCAGTCTGGATCCAGCATCTCACCTTCTCTGTTTTGTCATTTGCAGGAGATGCACAACTGCTTAACAGTAGTGGCATGCCATCACAGTTTTACACACTGTTGGCATAAACTCAAATTCGAAGTTTACTGTAAAGTTAACAACCCAATTCTAACAGCAATGAACCTTAAGAGAAATCTACTTGCAAAGGAACAATGAGACACTATAGAGGGGAGGAATAGAACTGTATGCTTGTTTCGTTTGAACACAAACGATGCGCACATGCCGCTTCTTATGGTGTAGCCACCTCACTCTTCTGTTATCAAATATTTTCTTCCATAACTACTATGTTACAGTATGTGCATAATGACTGAAGCTTTTCAGACGTGCTGCTCTGTGTACTTCCATATCTTGCAGTCAATAAATATTCTGTAACCTATTACCTATGATATGCGATGATTATCAGATGTGAATTATTGAGTCTCTAATTCTTTCAGGCATTTAAGAAGCTGATACAGAAAACAATGGAATGGAAGAGTGAGGGCACGTCAAACAATATAGCTTCAACTAACAGGTTTGTGATTTGCTTGCTTTTCTGCAATTCAATCAAAGTATCATAGCCAAATGCATTCCATCTCACTGACGTAATATCTGCCTTTTTTAGCTACCGTAAAGAGAAACTTTTTGAGTTCTTCAGGACCTATGATACAACGAATGACAGTGAGAATACACCCTTGAACTTATCTTTCCTTCAGTTCATCATAATTAATGTTTCTGACATATCTTGTTTAGTTTTTGTTTTTCTCAGATTACTACTAGGTATCCATATATGCTCGCACAGAGGCCAGTATGGAGATCTTATCCGTGGGATCTATGGATTTAACAGTCTGAAAGATGTCAGTATCAGCATCTCTTCTCTTCCCTTACATTACCTCGTGCTGAATTTCCAGTGCATCCATTCTTGGATACACAGTCACTCATTTTACCTGACCCATTGCTGTACAAACAGTGGTGCCTCCAGTACGTCACTAAACCTCGTGAGCATGCGGACCATCTTATGATGACGGCCTTAGCCACAGCGCTTGGGGTAACCCTCAGACTGGAGCGACTCTATGGAGGAGGATCTGATCAAGATAATATGTACACTGGTCCTGGAGCTGTGACTGTGACCTTGCTGTACACGGGTAATCACTACGACATCATCTACCCGATCGCTCCTTCTGCTGAGAGTTTAAGCCGACAGGCTTCCCAGGGAGAAGATCCTGCTGGTTAGAGCTCAAATCAACAGATTCCGCTTTGTTGAAGTTGAGCTTGACTGCTGCCTATGAATGATGAGAGCGTTGCTGGGTTTGGTGGTAGACAGTTAGACATAGACATAGACTGATGCAGCAGGGGTAGGCATAGCATACACTTGTGCATTCTTCCTCTGTAGGCCCAAACCGCTGGTGCTGATTGATTTTGTTTGAATTGTTGGCTGGTATACAGTGAATCTTCTGCTATCACATTCGTGGCTTGGCTGTTTTGTTTACAGCCATATGGATTATCCTCCTTTGGTATCCTGATTTTCTGTTTTCCTACAAGGCTACAAGCACATTTTATTAGCCACTCAACACAACGCTGGTTAAGTTGATATAGATCTCCCATGCAGAAATTCAACAGATTTCCTCGAGTTGGGCTAGTGCCACTGGATTGAACAGTTGGCATATAAGGATGAGAACTATCGTTTAGTTTATTTCTATGATTGGTTTATTGTGATTCGTTCTATCTCGGTTGGTTTCCCTGCATTTTTGTTCCAAGAATGTACTTCACCCTGCTTTCTAACCTGTTTGCATTACAGCGTGGTGTTATTTTTTTTTGTACTTTTCCTAGAAATGTTGTTGCAGACATAAAAACTTAGAAGAAGCAAAAGTGGAACAATCGTATTATTATCAACTTACAATTTGCATATGAGGAGGCTTCAGAGTTCAGACTTTTTTTTTGGAATGTACCAGGAGAACTGCTAAATCCAAGTTAAAAAAGATAGAAAACGGGTTGCTTGGTTTATTTGAGGAAAACTAGGCGAAAACCCTACAACGGCAAGCCACACCTAGAACACCACAAGACATTCAAGACACCAGAAGGCTCGAACACACGACACACGCAGCCGGGCACTCCGAGAAACTCTGCTCCAAAGTGCGCACTGAAAACCACTGCATCGATTGGATCTGTCATGATCATTTGGGCCAACCTCGATGACACCGGGGAGAAACGACATGACAAGATAGAAGGACATGTGCCTATCTAAACCCGCGAGCAAAGATCAAAGGGCTCATTGATGCTCCTTGCATGTGGAGGAGGCTCATGTAGCTGAACATCGCCCCACACCTCCGCGAACTACATGCCCCTCTAGTCGGACCCACCTCCAAAAATTATGCCCTGGAGCGGGGACCCGACGCCATCCGTAGCTTAGCGCCACCATCATCCGATCTATGAGACCAGATCTAGGGTTTCCCCAGGAGCATGTTGGGGAGAGAGGTAACGACTGCCTATCGACGCCTCCATCAAGGTAACAATGCCTGTAGGTGCCGTCATCGACAACTCCAGTCATAACCAAAGTACGACTTTGACCGGCAGCCTCATGCACCCACACCCATGATTCGGCCAGCTGTCACGCCCTCCTCCATGCCTCCACGACCGGTCACACCTTCATGGCCAGCCCGACATGCTGCTAGCCCTTCTTCCACGTCCCCTTCTTCCCCTTCCTAGCACTGAGTAAGATGATGCAACACTGGTCCACATGATGCCATTCACCTCCTGCAGGCCTCACCATAGACATCAGCAGGCAGATCGAGTGGGGAAGCCTCAATCTACCACATGGCCATTCATCTCCCTCCAACTCAACTCCCTACTCCCAGCACAACCGAGAACGAGTGGCGTCATCCCTCGAAGTCATCTTCCCCGTCGGACCACGCAAACAACAGTTGCGTTGCAGCAGCATTCCTGCCATACTGGGACTAAAGCGGGTCAACGTGTCGCTAGAACACCAAGCGCGAGCTCCTGTGGCTAGGTGTCACCATCGACATCATGTCGTTGCATCGAGCAAGGAGATGAAGCGGCCCTTGCGGCCCAGGTCGAGCCTAGGGTTGGGCCCAAATTGGGCCCGCCCGCCACCATAGCTCACCCTGATCCTTAGCGCCACCACTACCACACTACGTCGGATGACTCCACCATCTCATGTTGCATGGTCTCCCTCTACTTCGACTCTCATCCATGCTCCGTCATTGTCCATAGCCCCACCATCTCATCTTTTGCCCTCTCGTAGAGATGCCTAGCAGCGTGCGCTCCCACTCCCCTCCGCCTTCGATGGGCTAGGGTGCCTCCATCGCTGCCAATGGTGACGGCCAGGAGGGAGAGGGAAAGGGTGGTTTCTATAGTGAGGGTCCCCTCCGGAGCTGCTTGAGCGTAAGCGGTCCGGGAGGAGAAAAGGAAACTGAAAAAACTACAGAGAGCGCCTTATGTGGATGCTTTGGAAGTCACCACCGTCATCTTCCGCTAACCCATCTCTAAGATGTGGATCGAAGTAAAGAACTTCGCCAAGCCTACCGTCGATGCTACCCAAGCGCTAGATAGCGCCTCCATCCTAGGTGTGTACCTTAGCCTGCGTCCACCCCCAAAACTCACGGCGCTAGTGCACCACACCGCTAAGTCCCACTACCGCACGGCAAAAACCACACCACTCAGCCTCATAGCCCCTCCAGGTAACATCAGCTCCAAAAACGAACTTTTGGAGGACGTCATACAACTTGTTTTCATCTCCTTGATTAGCAGATTAACAAGAGGTTAACCACACCTAGCTCCTCATGAATGTGGTAGAGAATATAGTTTTTTTTTCAAAAGGAGGAAGTACCCAGCCTCAGTATCAAAGTGATACATACGGCCATAATTTTATTTATTCAACAAAGACTGATAAAAGTCTTACAATGAACATACATAAGTAGCCAAATAAGGTGACAACGCATCATGAACTAGCTCGATGATAGGGACACATGGCCTAATTCCCCGACCACAACCATCATCCGCTCACTGGCCAAAAAAACGCCATGCACCGTTGGCTCACTAGCTAAAACTAGAGAGAGAGTGTGCCTTATGCGCATGCTTCATAAGTCACCACTGTCATATGCCGCTAACCCATCTCTAGGATGTAGATTGAAGTAAAGAACTTCGTCGGGCCTACCTATTGGAAATATTCCTAGAGGCAATAATAAAGTTACTATTATCATATTTCCTTGTTCACGATGAGTGTTTATTATCCATGTTATAAATTGTATTAATCGGAAAATAAATACATGTGTGGATAGATAAACAACAATGTGTCCCCAGTAAGCGTCTACTAGACTAGCTCGTTGATTAAATGATGGTTAAGGTTTCTAACCATGGACATGTAATATCATTTGATAATGGGGTCATATCATTAGAAAAATGATGTGATGGATAGACCCAATCCTAAGCATAACAATTTGATTGTGTCACTAATTTTAATTGTTGCAGCTTTTGTGAATGTGAAGTATTGTTTCCTTAGACCATAAGATTATGTTACTCCCTAGTACCGAAAGAATACCTTATGGAAATCAAATATCACTCGTCATTGGGTGACTATAAAGGTGGCTTTTAGGTATCTCTGATGGTACTTTTTGGGTTGCATGAATCAAGAATGGGATTTGTCCTTCTACATGACAAAGAGATATCTCTGGGCCCTCTCGGTAATGTAATATCCTAAGTAGCTTGCAAGCATGTGACTAATTTGTTTAGTCATAGGGATATTATATTATGAAAAGAGTAAAGAGAACCTGATAGTGATGAGATTGAACTAGGTATGGTGATACTGACGATCGAATCTCGGACAAGTAATATATCACGAGACAAAGGGAATTGGATACCAGATTAACTAAATCCTCGTCATCGTGGTTCAATCAATGAAAGATCTTTGTTGAATATGTGGGAAACATTATGGACATCCATGGTCCCACTATTGGTTATTGATCGGAGATGTTATCTCAATCATGTTCACATGTTCTTGAACCTATAGGGTCAGACACTTAATGTTCGATGTTGCTAGGTTTGATGAGATATTAAGATGATGTTATTGAATTATGATTCAGAGTCTTAGATGGGATCCCAGACATCACTAGGAGCTTAAGAATGGTCTGGAGATAAATAAAACATATGGTAAAGTATTTTCAAGGTTATTCAGAAAAGTTCAGGATTTTTTGGTATTGTACGAGAGGTTCTAGAAGGTTCCGGAGGATCCCCTAGTGGGGACCACCTGTCCCATACGTCCTATATGGCCTAAGGGGGAGTGCATAGAGCCACATGGGCCAGCACACCACCTCTCCCAAGGCCCATGCTCATGGGGCTAAGGGATAAGGGAATATCTCTTGAAAATAGGGGTTAACTTATGGGGAAAATCTCCCTCTTTTTTGGCCGAGCCTAATGCTTGGAGAAGGGGCCAAGGAAGCCCCCCGACGCCCAAATAAGATGGAAGGGAGGGTTGGGAAGCATCATGTTGGAAATATGCCCTAGAGACAAATAGTAATAAGGACTATTATCATATTTCATAAAGTTTATGATTAAGTATTATATCATGCTATAACTGTATTGAGTGGAAACATCAATACACGTGTGATATATAAACAACCAGGGGTTCCTAGTGAAACTCTAGTCACTAGTTCATTGGTCAACAGATGATCAAGTTTCCTGATCATGTGGCATTTATGCTAGTTGGAAATGGAGTCAACTCATTCTGAGAATGAGATGATGAACCAATACCCAACCTAAACATCGTGACCCGATCATGTTACGAAGTTCAAGTTACGATGATTAGAAATGGATCCTCGTAGACTATTCCTTAGACTGTGAGGCTATATCAATCACTATCTCCCGAGAGTGCTTAGATAGCATCAAGCGTCACTTGGTAATACAGTGATTATAAAGGTGTGTTCATGTACTCGAAGGAACCGTAGAGGCAATATATGTCAAGAGCGGGATTTATCCGTCCACGTGACGGAAAGATCTTTAAGGGCCCACTCAGGAGAAGTTATATCCAATAGCTGCACAGCGTGTGATTTGATCACATGGATATCACTTGTAGGAACGACTCAAGTAGCATTTTTCAGTAACAAGATTGAACACGACATGGTGATGTCATTGATCAGATCTCGGGCAATGCAAGTATCGAGAGACAAAGGGAATAAGACACGACCGTCCTGGTTCAAACGACGAAAGATCTTCATGGAATGCACAGGGGTCACATGGCCATCCGGGTCCCTCTGTCGATCATTGGTCCGGGAGTGTCCCGACCATGTCTGGAGTGTTCCCGAACCATAGGGTATCATGCTTAAGGGTTTGATGATGCTTAGAGAGTGTTTATAGGATCGGAAGAATCGCCGAAGAATAGTAGAGAGAAAACCGGAAGGGTTTCGGTAAGTCCGGAGGATGTCCGGAGTGGAGGTGGAAGGTGTTCCATAACCATGGAGATTGAATAATATGTGAATGAATGTTAAATATTTATTTAATCATTTATTCATAATTATTTAATAAAATAGAAAATCAATTTAAAGGTCAAAAGGCTTAATGGGCCAATTTTCGGAGGGAAGAGGGCCCATTAGGGAAACGCAAGAGGGGAAAAGGGGCAAGGGGTGGCCGGCTGGGCCAAGCCCCCCCGCGTGGGGCCCACTAGGGTCGGCTGGCGGCTTCCCCCTCTCCCTCTCCTTTAGTCCCACCCCGGGACTTTGAGGGAGGTAGTACCTCCCCTCCCCCTATATATAGTGGGGGTATTTGGCCAGATAAATACACACAATATTAAATAAAAGGTTTCGTCACTTTTGGGGAGACCTCCAATTGATATTCTCTCTCTCTCTCTCTCTCTCTCTCTCTCTCTCTCTCTCTCTCTCTCTCTCTCTCTCTCTCTCTCTCTCTCTCTCTCTCTCTCTATCTCTCTCGTGACCGTGGTCCCAAGTTCGGACTGCGCGAACGAGAGACATCTTCATCGTGGAGCGCCGTCGTGCTGCGGGATTCGGATCCAGGAGCTCTACTTTCGCAACTGCTGCTGGATCGGGGAAGCGGGATTCATCATCAGGCATCGGATGTGTGTAACTCCCCGCGAGGTGTCACACTTGAGGCACTCAAGTCGTTGGAGCCGCAGGAGCGCAAGGACTTCATCATGACCTTGAGGTCGGCTTCGGCTCGTCTACATCAACCGCACTCTCCTGAGCATTGACAACGCTTTTCGGTCTTCAAGGGTAAGTTCGTGAAAAGCCCCTCCCGTTACCGTATTACTAATAGATAGGTCCTGGCAACATCAGGGGTTCAGGGGCGTAGGGTAAAAAATTATTGTTTTCATACGCGGAACCCTGACAGTGTTATTAGAGCTAGATCTATGCGTAGTAATGCTAGTACGGGTAGAACACACGAGATGTAGCATGTGGGCGTTGATCTTTTAGTTGTTACCCACCCACGTGTACTTGTGTATACCGAAGTAATGCTTTATGAAGCAGCCTCCAACCGACTTTACGCGTCCATTCGCGAGACTGTTCCACGCTTGACATACAGCTTGTACCGTATAAAGTGGCTTTGGGGGTGTCTACCTCTCTCGCATTAGTTGGTATGCCATTTGCAACGGAGGACCCCGAAAGAGGTGTAGTATAGACAACTACTTGATCAGCGTTGTGCTGAAAGTTCGTAGGTAAGAACGGTTCTTGTGCGAAAGCCCATTCAGCCACGTAAAACATACAAAGATAAAGTAGAGGCGTCTAACTTTGTTTTGCAGGGGGGCGTTGCTTTGTGATATGGTTGTGGCAAAGGTAAAGTGATTACCTTATGTTACGTAGTAGTAGATAGTCACAAAGGTGACCGACTACCACGCCAGAAAGACACCGGTACCCTGGTGTCTACGGTGTCAGAACCCTGGTGTCGGAATCCGGTGACAACGGATGGATATCACGACGTGAATGACCATATCACATCGCATTTACATTCAATGTTATTGTTTGTATATCTTATCGTGTGCTAGTATTAGATACTTGATGGTAGCCTAATAATATGATCCCTGTTAAAATTACCAATGATTGTGTTCCCCCTTAGTGTGCACCACCAAGAAAGTTCTTAGGTATGAGGCAGGTCATGATGATCGGGTGTCAAACATATCTACATTCGCATACAGTGGGTGTAAGCCATGTTGCACAGCGAATACACTAAGGATGAGTTGGCGAGCCTAGCATGTTACAGAGACGTGGCCTCAGAACATGGATGGTCGAAAGATTGAGCACGAGTCGCATGAATGACGTGAACGACGTTTAGTGTCCACCCTAGAAACCACATTGATGGTCGTGATGATCGGGGGAGATGTGGGGAAAAGGGGTCGTGTTATCACTAGGAACCCTTTAGGGGATAGGTGTTTCTGAGTGGAGTTATTATTAACTCATTTAATTATAAACTCAGTCTAAATTCCTTTTGCAATTATAAATGTAGAAAATGGTTCTCCCCGATGCTACCTTTCCTGTTGACGATTGGTTTGAAGGAGAGAAGCTCAGGCTAGACGGATCAAACTTCTCTATATGGGTTGCGCATCTCCACGTTCTCCTTAGCGAGAATAATGTGGTCGACTACATACTCGACGAGATGGATATGGAGCAGCCCTGTTTCTATGAGACCCCAGAGTAGCGGGAAGACCGCTATTACCGTCGTGAGATGTCCACCTTCATATCAGTTATAATGTGCTACGGGATTGTGGATGAGTTATGGCCAGTCATGGGTAATCTTGACCCTCGTGCGACTATGGTACAGTTTAGGACTCATTTTGTGGAACAAGCACGCATATGGGAGCATGAGCTGATGCCAGACTTCCTCTCTATTAAGATGGAGGAGAACTCATCACTTGACGACCACTTGGAACGCGTGCATGATGCGTACATGAGGCCTGCATACTTCCTGGATAGCTGGATGACAGACTCTTTTGCGAATGGTGTTGTGCTGCGGTCGCTGCCACCAAGCTACCAAGCACAAGTCAGGACTTGCATTATGAGAGGCGATGCGGAAACACGGGATTTCCAGAGGTTCATATCACATCTCGGGAATGTGATGGTTGAACCCGTTGTTGCTGAGGTCATCAATGACAAAGGTATATATTTGATATACAATTTTATAAATGTTATAATCTTGCAAACACATTTGCAGTGTTAAGTATATTTGATACTTGTTCTGTTTTATTGAAAACAGGTCCTTCTGCATGAGAGGTGCTTGCTAGAGAGGAGGTGACGTTGCGTGTTGATGGCGAGCATGATGATGATGGCCAACGACACTCTCCCTCGACATTTATCATTTGGTTTATGTTTTAGGATGATTATTGTAATCAAAAAGGTTGTGAACTTCTTTAGTGTGTCTCACACTTTGTGAGATGGTTATTCATATGAGCTTGTAACAAACAGTTGTTCCACTTTTATGAATGATTTCTATTTGTGTTCATATCTTGTTTGATTATATATGAATTATCTTTGTTGTTTGAAACTAATTGATAATGCATGAACATTTGTAAAATATTGAAATGCCTTGAAATGCCCAACTTAATGATATGTTCATTAATGAATGAAATCATTGTTTAAATTCAAAAATTATGTGATAATATGTGAAAGACACTTGTTTCCTTGTCACATATAAATCATGCCTAAGTTCAGCAAAATAACTTGAACACAGTGTATTACTTGAATACAAAGTGTTTTAATGAATTGTTGAAAGTAAATACATATTCGATGTATTGTGTTTTAACAAAATGGTGATTATCATTATATGATTGTTTAAATGTGTAAAGTAGTTTACCAAAGGAAACATGAATATGAAACTATTTGATATGATCAAAATGTTTCATCAACAAAGGGTATAAAGATAAATGAGAATCTAATTACTACGATTTGATCAATAGTAATGAAAATTCGACTTTATAAGAATGGCATAAAGAAAATTGTGGAATGCAAAGCTTTTTGAAGTGTCAAAATGCAAAGCATCACGATATGATATTAAATATCCAAATGCGTGAATAGATAGCGCCAAATAAATCGTTGTAGTGTATATGTAGAGACCATTATTTAGAAATAGCTAGCACTCAATTAGAATATATAGTGAACCATTTGAATCCGTGAAAGCGGCTCCATATCTGGTATGGATCGTCGTGAAAGTTTTGGGGTTATTTGATATAACCAAAACAATAGCGAATAAGTCCTTGTAGAGTATTCATTGGACACTTTGAATACGAAATCCATAGCTGAAATCAAAAGAGAAGCAAAACAAGTATTACTTGGATTTTGGTGCATTCTTGAGAAAGTTCGCATTCAGTGATATTTCTCAATTATGAAGCAAATGGAAGATAGTGAAAAACACGATGAGGATTCAAAACCTTGCATCAGAGTGTTGAGAAGCGCAACAGACAACGTTCCTAAATGATCCTCTTCACGAAGGAAAGAATCAATGATAATGATCATTGTGTTTTCCCCACTAGTGTTTTCACTACATGAAGTAGGATTCAAATGTAACCCATATCTTGTATGGAGACATTTGTGAATCATTTTTCATGATTCTTGGAATATGACATACCTACGAACTACTAAGGAAATAATGGTAAACTAGAATTATGAGAAATCATAGAAGCAAAATTCCCTTGAGATTAGAAAGCAATTCGTTGCTGAATCTCACATGTAAAGAAGTTACTTAGAATTTTCCAAAATGACTGCAAAGCCATAGTGGAAAAGGGGGTGAATGACAAGAGCACAATTTTTCAAGTATTGGACGAATTCAAATGAATTTGATTCAAGTGTGCTAAATGTCTAGTGGATTTAAAACTAGTAAAAGTACTAGTATCTCATAGTAAATCTCCAAGTTTGATATTTGATCAAAGGATTTTGAAGTTGTTCAAAATAGTGAGTGGATATGCAATTTGCATGAAATTGAGTGGGATCTATAAAAGTCTTCCTAAAACAATATGTGAATGACATATTTTTGAGTGGGAGCAATATAAGTCTCAAATTCAAATATGTAGGAACATAGTTTGAGTAAGAGTAGTGACTCATACCCAAATATTTTAGGAACATATTTTGAGTGGGAGCTTATAGGAGTGATTCATAAGTGTATTAAGAATAAAAGCGCAAGTACCGATAAATAATGATTTATAAGGTGTAGAAGTTGATAATAAGTGTATTGTGATATTATGTAGTATTCCTTAAGGGATTCTAGAAAGGGTTTTAGAACAGAAGTTAATTAAGGAACTAGTCCTTAATAACTCAAGTTAGGAATAGTATTAAGTTTAACATCAATGGTTGAAAGAAAGAAAAGGATGATCATCATCCACTATGTTGAGACATAGGTTCTATCTTAGAAAACCATGATGATAACTTAACATAATATATGATCCTATAAGGAATGTTTAAAAGTGATTAAGTTTGAATCATGGAACATTGAGCTAAGTTTGTCCACAGTGTCTAATAGAGAACTGTAGGCATGTTTTCCAAATCCATAAAGGATGAGATATCTTAAAACATAAAGGGTTATGTTATAAGGGAATATGTTGGAAACTCGTGTAAATACCAATTAAAGTCAAGTAGGAAGCGAGGTGAACAAAAACATCAAAAGTTGCATAGGGTGCACTCGTGTTTCGATGAATACATTTATAATAATAGATAAGGGTACCATCTAAAGTGTTGTATAATGTTATGGCGGGGCTAATTTGCTTTTAACATAGAATGATGTGTCCCAGGGCATAGTGCCCATGAGAAAGCCCTCGAGGTTAATCTAAAGTCACTGTAGGCTCCTGGAATCAGGCCTCATTCTGCTGCCATAGCGACAATGCATACACACAGATGTTATCATGTGATGATAAAGTATTAATGTCAATCAAGGTGACATTAGTAAGTTGCAAAGGATTTGGGACTATAAAGTACAGGACCAAGACTCAACCTCTTCCATGAGCAAGCATGTTTAGGGTACCGGATATATGGTGCCAATGATTAAGAACAAATGCAGCTAGTTTATTTGTACTCTAGTGCAAGTGGGAGACTGTCGGAACTATGCCCTAGAGACAAATAATAATATGGACTATTACCATATTTCATAAAGTTTATGATTAAGTTTTATATCATGCTATAACTGTATTGAGTGGAAACATCTATGCATGTGTGATATATAAAAAACTAGGGGTTCCTAGTGAAACTCTAGTCACTGGTTCATTGGTCAACAAATGATCAAGTTTCCTGATCATGTGGCATTTATGCCAGTTGGAAATGGAGTCAACTCATTCCGAGAATGAGATGATGAACCAATACCCAACCTAAACATCGTGACCCAATCATGTCACGAAGTTCAAGTTACGATGATTAGAAATGGATCCTCGTAGACTATTCCTTAGACCGTGAGGCTATATCAATCACTGTCTCCCGAGAGTGCTTAGATAGCATCAAGCGTCACTTGGTAATACAGTGATTATAAAGGTGTGTTGAGGTACTCGGAGGAACCGTAGAGGCAATATATGTCAAGAGCGGGATTTTTCCGTCCATGTTACGGAAAGATACTTAAGGGCCTAGTCAAGAGAAGTTATATCCAATAGCTGCGTAGCGTGTGATTTGATCACATGGATATCACTTGTCGGAACGAGTACGGTAGCATTGTTCAATAACTAGATTGAACACAACATGGTGATGTCATTGATCAGATCTCGGGCAATGCAAGTATCGAGAGACAAAGGGAATAAGACACGACCATCTCGGTTCAAACGACGAAAGATCTTCATGGAACATACATGGGTCTTATGGCCATCCAGGTCCCTCTGTCGATCATTGGTCCGGGAGTGTCCTGACCATGTATGGAGTGTTCCTGAACCGTAGGGTATCACGCTTAAGGGTTTGATGATGTTTAGAGAGTGTTTATAGGATCGGAAGAATCGTCGAAGAAAAATAGAGAGAAAATCGGAAGGGTTTTGGTTCTATGCCCTAGACTGTTGGAACTATGCCCTAGAGACAAATAGTAATATGGACTATTACCATATTTCATAAAGTTTATGATTAAGTTTTATATCATGCTATAACCGTATTGAGTGGAAACATCTATGCACATGTGATATATAAACAACTAGGGGTTCCTAGTGAAACTCTAGTCACTAGTTCATTGGTCAACAGATGATCAAGTTTCCTGATCATGTGGCATTTATGCCAGTTGGAAATGGAGTCAACTCATTCTGAGAATGAGATGATGAACCAATACCCAACCTAAACATCATGACCCAATCATGTCATGAAGTTCAAGTTACGATGATTAGAAATGGATCCTCGTAGACTATTATTTAGACCGTGAGGCTATATCAATCACTGTCTCCCGAGAGTGCTTAGATGGCATCAAGCGTCACTTGGTAATACAGTGATTATAAAGGTGTGTTGAGGTACTCGGAGGAACCGTAGAGGCAATATATGTCAAGAGCGGGATTTGTCCGTCCATGTTACGGAAAGATACTTAAGGGCCTAGTCAAGAGAAGTTATATCCAATAGCTGCGTAGCGTGTGATTTGATCACATGGATATCACTTGTCGGAACAAGTCAAGTAGCATTGTTCAGTAACTAGATTGAACACGACATGGTGATGTCATTGATCAGATCTCGGGCAATGCAAGTATCGAGAGACAAAGGGAATAAGACACGACCATCCCGGTTCAAACGACGAAAGATCTTCATGGAACATACAGGGGTCATATGGCCATCCAGGTCCCTCTGTCGATCATTGGTCCGGGAGTGTCCTGACCATGTATGGAGTGTTCCTGAACCATAGGGTATCACGCTTAAGGGTTTGATGATGGTTAGAGAGTGTTTATAGGATCGGAAGAATCGCCGAAGAAAAATAGAGAGAAAATTGGAAGGGTTTCGGTTAAGTCCGGAGGATGTCTAGAGTGGAGGTGGAAGGTGTTCCATAACCATGGAGACTGAATAATATGTGAATGAATGTTAAATATTTATTTAATCATTTATTCATAATTATTTAATAAAAGAGAAAATCAATTTAAAGGTCAAAAGGCTTAATGGGCCAATTCCGGAGGGAAGAGGGCCCATTAGGGAAAGGCAAGAGGGGAGAAGGGGCAAGGGGTGGTCGACTGGGCCAAGACCCTCCGCACGGGGCCCACTAGGGATGGCTGGCGGCTGCCCCCCTCTCTCTCTCCTTTAGTCCCACCCTGGGACTTTGAGGGAGGTAGTACCTGCCCCCCTATATATATTGGGGGTATTTGGCCAGATAAATACACACAATATTC